>JAPVLO010000108.1:7500000-10000000 GCA_027257055.1 Cephalopachus bancanus
GGGACCATTGATCTTGTTTAGCCTTTCAAAGAGTCAGCTTTTTGTTGCATTGATTTTTTTATATTATCTTTTTGTCTTCTATATCCTGGATTTGGGTTTTTATTTTAGTGATCTGGATCCTTCTGCTGAAGTTAGGGTTTTGGTGGTCTTGCTTTTCCAGCTTCTTTAGGTGACTTAGCCTGCTAACTTGTGATCTTTCCATTTTCTTCATGTGCGTTTTTAGAGGTATGAATTTCCCTCTTACTACTGTTTTCATGGCATCCCAGAAGTTTTGGTAAGATATTTCTTCATTTTCATTTGTTTAAAGGTGTCTTTTAATCTCTGTTTTGAGTTCCATGTTGACCCAGGAATTGCTTAGCATCATGCTGTTTGGTGTCTGTGTCTTTGTGGTTTCGGGGAAACTTTGTTCGTGTCGACATTTATTTTTATTCCACTGTGGTCTGAGAAGGTGCATGACAAAATTCCAACCTTATGAAATTTGTTTATGCTTGATTTATGGCCAAGGATGTGGTCAGTCTTAGAGTACGTTTCATGTGGTGATGAATAGAATGCATATTCTGTGATCCTTGGGTGGAGTGTTCTGTAGGTATCAATTAAGTTCATTTGGTCAAGAGTCACACTGAGATTCCAGATTTCCTTGCTGATTTTTTTGTCTTGATGATCTGCCTAGGGTTGTGAGTGGGGTAATAAAGTCCCCAGGTGTGATAGTGTCAGATCAATATCCTTTTTAAGTTTGCCTAGAAGCTGCATTATGAAAATTGGTGCTCCCATGTTGGGTGCATATATGTTTAGGATGGATATTTCTTGTTGACAGATTGAACTTTTTATCATTATGCAGTGACCTTCTGTATCTTTTTACATTTTGATAGCTTAAAGGGTATTTTGTCCGAAATTAAGATCACAACTCCTTCTTTTGTGTTCTGTTCTCCTGAAATTTTACTTCTCATCCTCTAACTTTGAGTCTGTGAGTGTCCTTTCTGGTAAGATGAGTCTCTTGTTGCCTCATGATATTTTATCCATTTTGCCATTCTATGTCTTTTCAGTGGTGCATTTAGTCCATCACATTCATGCTGATTATTGAAATGTGAGAGTTTCCCTGTCATGAGGTTCTTTGAGAGTTGCTGTTGTTGCTATTTGTTTGTTGTCTTTCTTTTGATCTTTGGGTTGATTCGTGTGTGTTTTTAATCTTTCTCCTGCACTTTTGTGAAGAATTTTGTCATTCTTTTTTCCCTTTCTTCTGTGTTTAATACTTTTAAGAGTTTCTTGTAAAGCAGCATAAACTCTTAGGGATTGAATGTCTGAGAAAGATTTTAATTCTCCCTCACTAATGAAGCTTAACTTAGCTGGATATATTATTCTTGGCTCAAATTGTTTATCTTTGAGAACTTTGAAGATTGAACTCCAAACTCTCCTAGCCTGAAGTGTTTCAGTAGATAAATCTGCTGCTATCTGAATTGGTCTTCCCCAGTAGATAGTCTTACCTTTGTCTCTTGCTGCCTTTAGGATTTTTCCTTTTATAGTTACTTTGTTTAGGTGAATTACCATGTGTCTAGGAGTTGGTCTTCTTGTTTGTTGTTTTGCAGGAGTTCTCTGAACCTCTTGTGTTTGAATGGTATCATCACTGATGAGATGAGGGAAGTTTTGTTGAGTAATTTCATGGAATGTTTGCTCCAGAGTGGTCTCTGTCTCTCTGTGCCTCAGGAAATCCAATTATTCTTAGGTTTGACCTCCTGAAGTAATCACTCATCTCTTGAAGGTTTTGTTCTGTCTTTTAAGCTTCTTTTCTATGTTTTTGACAGTTTAGCTTGGTTCTATATTTTGGTCCTCAAGCTCTGAGATTCTTTCTTCTGCCTGGCAACTTCTGCTTTCTATACTTATCAGTTTGTTATTTATTTAATTCACAGTATTCTTTACTGCTGTTATCTCAGCTATCAACTCCTTCCTATTTTCTTCTTGTCTCTCCTCAATTCTTTTTATTCTCTCTATTAATATCTTGAGATCTGGGTTTCTAGTTTGAGACCAGTCATTCTGGGAGCTCTTCATTGTTTTTGTTCTGAAGTCTACTTTCTCATTGTCTGCCTCCCAAAGGTCTGTGTGAGATCCATATTCTTCTTTTGGTTTTTCTTCATTTGTGTAGATTTTCCTCCCCCCACCCCCCACCCCCACCACTTCCTCTCCCTTCTTTAATTTTGTTGTTCAGAGAGGGTGGGGTTGCTTTTACTTCTGTTTGCTCAGTCTCCTATTCTTCCTTATGTGGATCCTCGGGCTTTGTTCAATTCTGAAGCTGGACTGTGGGTTGGGGGGCTGTACTTTTTGCAGTTTTGAGATTTAAATAAGGGGTGGAAGCTGTGATTCAAAATCTATCTGCAGAACCCAGTATCCACTGACAGGTATATGGGCACCCTGGAACCCACTTCCCACTACCTTACAATCTGTCCATGCAGTGGGATTATAGGTTTGCTCCCTAGAAGCAAAATGAGGTAAGAAAAAGGAAAATAATAGAAAAGGGAAGGGGGGCAAGAGGAAGGTGGAGAGAGAGAAGAATAAGAGGGAAAACAGACAGACGTACCAACCAACAAATGAAAAGAGACACAAAGACAGAAAAGAGTAAAATAATAAATAATAAAACAGACAATCATACAAACACACAGTCCAACAAAAACCTGCCTATTGATGTACTTTTCCTGTACACAAACAGGAAGTATAAAGAATAGAAAGAAGAAAAAAATCAGTAAAATAACAGAAACAAAGCAAGTATGAAAATTTATCAAAAACAGAAAGAAAGAGAAATAAAAGCTAAAACAAAAAACAAACAAAAATAAGCAAAGCAGTCAAAAAATAAAAAGTAAAAATAAGGCACCAAACTCACTCTGAGATCATTCCTATAAGTCCAATGTCCTTTCAGGTCTGATCTCTAGTTTCTCCCCTCTGCTGTAAGTGCAAGCAGTAGGGTTGCTTACAGCTTGAGTCAGATGCCCCAGGCCTACTTTGGAAGAAGGATGGATCAGATCTAGACTTACCCTGCTTGCTGCCTGTCATGTCTGCAACTCAGATTTGACCTGTGTCCAATCCAGCATGGGGGAGGGGCTTCTGTCTCTCCGGGTTTGATGAAATTACTTTAGGTCCCAAGTTGGAGGCTGGGCAGAGCTGGGTGGGGCAATGCAGATCTCTGCCCGGTCCTGGGACAGAGAAAATGGCTGCAGTCAGTGACTCCTCACCAGGCATGGGGTCCTAGTCAGCTCTCCCCGAACCTCTCTCTGCACTCATGAGATTCAGCACTCCAACTGATCCATAGCAGGTGATGGTGTGAGCCAGGCACCAGGTGATGAGGATCAACTGGTTTTGGCAGACTCTTCTCAGGGGTCACAAGCAGCAGATGATCCTGCATGCAATCTTGTGCACCATGCTCCAGTCTCAAGGCAGTGAGGGCTTGCAGTCACCCTCAGAGGGGGGTCCTCAGAGAATGAACCCAAGTCTCCCCTCAGACAGAATTTCACTCTCCCACCAGTGCACGCCTACTCACGCAGAGAGTCTTTATGGACACTTGCCTTTGCAGAGACTTTCACAGTCTGACCTGTCCTGTTGCCATCTTAAGCTCTGCCACTGTTATCTTCTTTTCATAGCTACCACTACTTTATTTCTCGGCATTACATTCATCAAGATTGTTGGTAAAAAGTTACCTGGAATCCCCAGTTTATCTTGTCCTCATCCTCCCAAATGTATAGTAAAGTAAGTGGATTAGGCCTGACACTGACTAACTTTATTTTTCTCTCCTTTTTAGAAGGTGTAGTCAGTGCAATGGTTTTCAATGACTGTGTGAGTTCTTATGTGTTATTGTGTAAGAATGTGTAGGGGTGGGTTTTGAGGGAGTACTCAACTAATAAAAGGGCTTTTACGAATGACAAAGACTCCCATCCCCAAAGACTCTAGTTTGATTTCTGGAGAACTGGGGTGGGAAGTAGCAAAGAATAGTTTGAAAATATCTCACAACTGATTCTGTTATATCTATCTTCAACTCCTCAAACTCTAGTAATCCCCTGCACCTGCCCCCCCCCAAACTCATACACTTCACTGGGATCCTGATGAACCAATTATTTTCATTTCTGCTAGTAAGTTCTTCAAATTTCTATCCTTCCTATCCTTCCTCCCACCCACCCACTGTCTACATTCTCTCTCTCTCTCTCTCTCTCTCTCTCTCGTGTGCACACACATGCACACACAAGAATCATGAAGAAATATCTCTCTGGAAAGAAAAACAATAGTGAAACAGCAGGCAATTCAAATGATGATGGGTTCATCTCAGAAGAGCTCAATCATCCAAATTTCCTTCCAGTAGTCCAGCAGCTTTGCAGAGAAATTATGCTGTGTTAAGCATTATGTATGTAATCTCTCACCACTAAGAAACAGTGCCAGGGATGTTCTATGGTTTACTTATGTAAAGTGTTATCATATTGCACTTTTTTCTGTTGCAATTTCCTAGACAGAAAAAAAAGAAACCAAACAACTGGGATTATGTGTCACAGTTATTTATATCAGGCCCAAGGGAACATGTTGGTTTCATGTGGGATGTGGCAAACTTCCCAGGGCTACTCAATGGACTATTTAGAAAAGCCCTAGCCCAGAAAAATGGTCTCTGGAAAATACCCAGTGGGTTTAGTCACACACTAGGCTAATGCCATCAAAATTTTTTGTTCACTTGCTTAGCCAAGACAGATATTAGATAGTGATATGTGTGTTTGTCAGAGAATTTTCCTTTCAATCTCATAAATTTGTGAAAGATCCTAGTAAAACTCCGTGGATTTACACTGAGACGCTGTCCTCCCTGAGAAATAAATTTGGCTGATGTGTGCCATTCTTTATTATAATATTCTAAAATAGAATAAAGATGTTCTTCTTAGGTTGTTTGAGATGATAATTTCCAACCTAAGTGGTTTATTTGGTTCAAAATAAACATTCTTCTCAATTTCCTAGCACACAGAATTCCTGGAAACAAAAATGTAAACAAAAACAAAAACAGGCGGTCTGGGGCATATTAGGGGAGACAGCCAGAATCCCTGACATCTGTTCCTTGCTTCTTGATTGGTAATCCTTGTGCTTGCTAGTAATCTAAATGACTAAGAGGATTGAAAAGAATCTCAAAATAGGTTTGTAAGAGGTCACCAGACTTAATGATATATTTCTGAAGGTCAAGACAAGCCACAGGACAAAAGTCATTTTGTTCTCAAACTCTCAGATGGTATCCTCAATATCTAAGTAATCACCAGCTATATTGGTAGAATGGTAGCATCTTTGTATTTTGTAATCCTTAGTAAAGTCTCATTAATATGAATTCACTAATAGGGAATTTGTGATAATTCAGAGACTGAATTGAATTTTATCTTTGTACTGTGAATGAGTATTGAACATGTGAGTATACTTAAAATATTAACCTATTTAAAATGAATATACACTATTTAAGCACTTTATAATAATATTGACAAATTCGTTGAGACAGAAAGTCAAATAGCATTAGATAGAGAGTAGAAAAGGATAGAGACTAGGAGTTATTCCTTAATGGGTCTCTGCCCATTGTTTCAACATGGAGTAATGAAAAAGTTCTGGAGATGAACAGTGGTGATGCTTGTCCCAAATGTGAATGCACCTAATGTCTGCCTAAAAATGGTTAAAATAATTGCATTGTACTGAATGCAATTATTTCAACACTTAGCTCGCTATTATGTTTTTC
Organism: Cephalopachus bancanus; assembly: GCA_027257055.1. Lineage (NCBI taxonomy): Eukaryota > Metazoa > Chordata > Mammalia > Primates > Tarsiidae > Cephalopachus > Cephalopachus bancanus. The sequence goes on from JAPVLO010000108.1 coordinate 7,505,726, forward strand.
CAAGTAGAACACATACACTCTTAAAAAATGTCTCCTCATTTTGAAACATTTTACAGTTCAATTCTACTAGCCAGAAACATTTATTTCCAGGTAATCTGGATAAGGTAGCACACATTATCATCCACCAGCCTGACTCAGTCATCAGACTACCAATATTAAATGTTCACCAGTTTCTAGCTGTGAACTGGACAAGTTTCTCATTTTTCCCTTCTATAAAATGATGCTGACACTGATAACAGTAATTACCTCATAGGATCTTTGTGATATTTATATGAGCTAATATATTAGGGTACTTTGGATATTTCCTGGCATATAGAAAACATTTTATAAACATTGGCTAATAAATTTCACAATGGTATAACAAAACCTTTAATTTATACACAGATAAAGTAGAGATGACTGCTTTTTAGATAACCTAAAAGAAAAAATGGCCATAACTATTAGAGAAAATATGCTACAATAATTACAAAAACATTTTAATAACACTATTCCATTTGTATATGTTTAATGGTTTAATGTATCAAATATTAATGGATAATTTATTCTTCCATCTTACGGTGTTTCTTCAACTCAAGAAGAATACCTATGCATGTATGTCCTCTAAGCAGTAGACCATGTCAGATAACAGCCTTTGCCATTTTTCATTTGCAGACTATTAATGGGCAAAAACTTTAATTGTTATTTATTTATGTTTAAAATTTAATGAACTTATGAATAATTTTAAATTTTTGCTACATATACAAAAATGGAATATTAATCTTGCACTATATCTAGCCATCTCATTTTCTAGAAGCATATCAATGGAATATGCCACAGAAAACATTCATTTAAAATGTGAATGAACATGAATAATGAATAATCGGAGTAACTATTCCCTGTTGAAAACATCGCTAAAGACAAAGAAGGAAATACTATGCCAGAGTCACTACTTCCTTACTCATACATCTTATTATTAAGAAGACCAGCCTTCCCATGAACTGACACTAACTAATTGTTTACTGTCTATACCAAGATTTTCTCCAACTGTTGACAAACCAATCACAAGAGTGCACAGCAGGGAATGGGACCATTTCTTTTACTAATCTTTTAGGCAATTTCTCCTACATATCTTGGCTGGAAGCCTATAACAGTTTGAACAGAATTGTGCACAATATGTGCAGCACAGCCAAAACTCATTAAGTGCCTTTGTCTCATGTATCTTGTGAAACGCAATATTGCACCCCTGATGAGCAATGCCTCCAAATGTTATGGTAACAGTAAGATCACCAGAAACCATTAATTTACTAGTCAAATCGCATCTCTCAGTAGCATTGAGACAATGTTCTAGGGAATAATCTGCCTACTACAAAGGATAAATGAAATCTTAATGAGTGTTTTCCAGGTACTTCAGATACAGGTTAAGAAAGTACTCTAGAATATACTTAATGAATAACTTACTACGGGATGAGATTTTCATTTAAACCTATATATTCTATATTTTTTTTCCAAGTACAAGCAGGATTTTCATAGCACTATAGTCTCATTAAAGGATCACTTTCTTTTAGAGAATTACAGTAAGGCTTCAATTTTTAGTTCCACCTTCTTTTGTTTATATACCTATTTCTTTGTACACATTTTACGCTGGCAATCAACAACTGTATTTTCCCATGTTATAGGCTACTCCTAGAATGTCTCTCTCAGCTCAAATAAAGCCTGCTAACAGCTATTTCCCTCTCTTTCCAATTGTTCTTTAAAAATACGCCTCAACAATGAATTACCTCTGACTAGTTAGAAGACATGGTGACTCCCTCTAACCACCTTTGTTAAACACACTTAAATGGTCCTGGATACCTCAAAATGCAATTTTCTCTGTCCTTTTCCACATGTAAATGTATTCATTATTTAAAGCTACATTTTTAATTATCTTGCTTGCTCTGTCTCTGATTATAAACAAAAAGCTATATGGCGTTTGCCTGACTTGGCGTAGACTTTAGATCATCACCATACCAAAAGGTATTAAACAAGTAGCATGAAAATCATTATCTACAAAATTTGATAAGCATAGTAGCCAAGATGGCCAAATTAAACACTTATAAGAATCATAGTAAATTATATTTCTCAACATCAGTAATTTCTTTAACTAAACTACCTAACATCCTATTGTCTATCTTTACCTGGGACACATCCTTGATTGATAAGTAGGCAGTCTTTTATCTTTCAGTGATAAGAATCAAATAAAGACACTACATGACAACCTGAGCAATGAGGCAAAAATTGATCTTTAAAGCTGACAAAAAACTTCAAATCAACAAAAATAGATCAATTTAGTCATTGACTGTCATTGACTGTGGACAAGGCCATCACACACAGGTCAAAATTCAACTGCATTTGACCTAACAATGAAGAGTAATTTTTTTCCTTTGCCATTGCTAAATTCTAGCTTCAGTCAACCTCTCTTATCTCAATTTTGCTATGATAACATAACAGCTACTGACTTGAAAAAATATTTCCAATTTACAAAATAGTTATAATGTAGCAAAATTTTATTAGTGTTTTTTTTTTGAGTTGGAGTCTCACTCTGTCGCCCAGACTGGAGTGCAGTGGCCGCTCCCGGCCACCACAGCCTCGACCTGCTGGGCTCCGGCGATCCTTCCGCCTCAGCCTTCCAAGTAGCCGGAATTACAGGCATGTGCTACCACGCCTGGCTGATTTTTTGATTTATTGTAGAGATGAGGTCTCGCCTGCCCAGGCGGGTCTCGAACCCGTGGGCTCAGGCAATCCACTCACCTCAGCCTCCCAAAGGCGCAGGATTACAGGCTGAGCCACCGAGCCCGGCTTGGTTTTGTTTTTAACAGATGATGGGCTAAGATATAAAATCACATTTTACAAGTGTAAAATTCTCCTACACCACAAAAGAAAATACTACTTCCTGATTTGCTGTTAAGTAGTATTAAATTAGAAGTCAAATAAAATGATTTGTACAAGCAGCTGAGCTCATCATTCAATAGAATTCGTAAGAATGATAAGTAATGTCCTATAATGATTATTTTAGGAGACTGGAGCATGACAATATAATAAGACCAGCCTTATTCAGATTTTGTGACTGATGGTTCAGATCAAGTCAAGCCAGAAACAAATGAAAACTAGAATAACTTCTCAAAAGTTAGGTGCTCAATTTTATAACAGTTACAACTTATTACTTTTAATAGCCCCAATAAAGAAGTATCAAAAATATGGACATTCTCATGAAGGTTTGCTGGGAACAAAGTTAGACAAAACAATCAAATGAAAAGCTGGAGAAAAAGGTATCATGGTGCGATGCCTGTGAGAAAGCATGATGATTGAGAAATGATTCTGAATCGAGACCTCTTAATGCCAAATTCTACTTGCAACGCCTTCTAGCTGTGTGATTAAGGGAAGTTCTTAGTCTCTCTTACCTTTTTTCTCTCAGGTGACAAATAGGGATAATAGGAACACCTATCTCAAATACTTCAGTGTAATGTAACTTTTGGAACAGCACCAGATATATAGAAGTACGATATGTTTTTTACATATTATTGCACATAAGCTTTCATGTCACTGATGCATTTTTTTTAATGGCATCACCAGATTAGTCTGTGCTTGTTTCATTTGTGGTCTTGTGGCTTAAGTCAAAAGAGATAAGTAGCTGCTTGCTTTCCCATATTCCTGATAGGGAAAGACTTATTCCAGTGAAGCACTCTTTTCAGAGGAGCAATTAAAAATAACCAACATAATGAGTCCTTCAGGAGTGGATAATAGTCTTCAAGTGAAAGTCAAAGATAGAAAACTTGTTTTCTAAATATTAAAAGTACTATGATGATAACTTTTGAAATTTAATTACAAATGATGAAGCTGGCAACATCTAACATGGCAATTGTCTGAAATGAGTGCCAATTAAAGGTCACAGAAACCTAAAAAAAGACTGTGAATACTCCACTACACATTGCTAATTGGAGTAAATAGGGAGAGTGGTTTTTGTACACAAATTGTGCAAAGAGAACATATTGCAAATATATTTCCATAGCTATGTCACACATTTCACTACTGCATGTCTAATGAACAAAAGAGTTCCAGTCTTTGTAGCCTGCAGGATTGGCATTTGCTTTACAAAAGAATTGTCAATAAAGGAAAAGGAGCTCCCAGAAGTTATCTATTCTACTAATCAGCACATTTACTACTGACACATGGATTTAAAAATTGATGAACACAGAATCAGAAACCTGCACCACAGTGTTTAAACACTCCAGGCATGAGGTGTCAAACGGTCACAAGGGGTGTCGTGGCAAAAAATGTACTTTAAGCAAGAAATTCTTTCAAAACCATTTTCTTTTGTGTCCTAATGTTTCAAGCACTTTGCCTAAATAATTCTACCATGTAAGTATTCTCCCACTGGCATGGATCAGTTGAGAATATTTCAAAATAGTTGCATCATTTTAAGGAAGCTATTCCTTTTGTTCCCTAAGAAAAAAGCTTCTGTGCAGATTTGTCTTCAGAGATCTTTGACAATAGGTGTTAATAAATGTGTTATTATCACAATTGGCTACTGTTTACATAAACTTAACACTAAGTGTTAAGTATATGGTGATGATCTAATACTATAAGAAAGGGGAATGCTGCCAAGGGGGCACAACATCAATAAGTGTACCCAATCTCAAACTAGGCAAGTGGGGACCAAAGGGAGGCCCAAACTTTGCCTGTACAATGACCACTTGTTTACCTAATTCTGAATTGTACCCCACAGCTTTAAAATAAAAAAATAAAAGATCAAGAATATAGTGAAGATACATAGAACATGCTACATCACCGTTAATTTTCAATTCTTTTCTGAGGGACCTGTTACCACTGGGGACGATCCGCTGGCAAAAATTCACAATCCCTTCCCACACCACTTGTGCTATAGCTTTTAGAAATGCCAAGTGCTACAAACCTCCTGGGATAAAAAGGCTGTTTGTTGTGCAAACATGGATGAGGGCTTCTTCACTTGGTGCCTTTTCACTTAGTAGTACTCAACTGAAACATTTCTGTACTGATTATTTCTTTTAAAAAAAATCACAAAGATAAGGAAAATGTTATCTCTTCCCATAAATATTACTTAATAGCATTTTCGTCTAAGAAGCAATTGTTTTTCCTTATGGAACATTATTCTTATGAAAAACTATTTTAGACAGATAGAGGTATTATTTTCCAAATGAATTATGACAGGATTTTTGTGAAGACACTAAATTACTTACATAAAGAACATTGTTTCAGATTTTGCAGAGATTTTGGAATCCTAGCTTGAAAGGACATTTAACAGAAGACATCATGGTTAGTATCATGATAGCTAAAAGAAAAATTGATGTCATTATCTCCTATAGACAGTCTTTAAAAGATACCGTCTTTAGTTAACTCTCCAGATAACTTATCTAAAAATGATGTTTGGAGTTGGATTTAACTAGAACACCTCATCTTCCCTTCAGCTATTAGATTATATAGACTTGACCTTAAGTAAATACAGCAGAAATGTGGAATTTTAGGTAAATGAAACCAAATTAATAAATCTAGTGTTTCCAACTCTAATGATTGCTTAGGTAACTAGGTTGTACTTCACTTTCTCTGTTGATAGGAAAAATAATTATTAGTGCTAGATTAATAAAATAATATTAAAACCATGAGTTTGACATCTTGAGGTAAAGTTGATGCTATATAAGTTCAAATTTTACTGCCTCTTTAATAACTTGTAATTCATGTTGACACTTTTAAGAAAAATGTCCATATTATTGTAAGTCCAAATTTTACTGCTTTATTATTTCTATTATGTATTTTGGAAATGGAAATCTTTTGACCTTAAAATAACCAAGTAATAAAATAAAGTAGTAAAATAAATTGAAAAGCCATGCATCTGACTCTTTATTTCAAACCATTAAGATGAAAGTCAGAAAAAAATTGATGACTTCCATTTATAACCAGTTGAAAAAGGAAACAAATCCTTCTTTATCCTGAAAGCATATATCTAGATCAGGATGGCTAAAAACGAACAAGCTTTGATTGGTCAGTATAGTGGGTAGTTACTATTGTATTAATATTTTTAACAGCTTAGCCCAGATGGTACTACCTATGTCAGTTTTATGTGAAAAATGACTTGGCTATTCACTGAACTTATTTCCCCAAAAAGTGCTTGCTATTTTAGAAATATCACACTGCAAGCACTGTATTAGAAAGAAGAAATAGAAAAAGGTAATGTCCTCTGCCTCTGAAAGCTCAATAACATTCTAACATTAACAGTGGTCTGCTTTTTTCTGTATCAATGCTAACATAATATTGAAAAGTCTTGTTTGAAAAAAATCCAACAAGACGATGAAGAAACATGCCATAAATGTGTCAAAAATATTGCAGCAAGAAAACTACAATAAAAAAATGTGAGAACTCTTGACATAACAAATCGCTCAGCGTTTTAACAGGAGGCTCTGTTACTGGTACTCACAATAATATTTCAACAATGACCATATTGCCTGATAATCATTACTTACTAACTATAATTGCTAAGGATAAATCTATGCTCATTCCTTTGAAAATATTTAGTTAAGGAGTTTAAAAGTTTAAAACTTTATTCTTTATATTGCCTACTACAAATGAAATAGCATAATCATCAGAGAAGTATCTACTTAAAATATAAAAATACTACATCGAAATCTACTTCTGGCCAGACTTGGTGGGTCAGTCCCAGCACTTTAGGAGGCCAAGGTAAGTAGATTGCCTGAGTCTGTGGGTTCGAGTCCAGGCGACTTAGCGAGACCTGGTTTATTAGTCTCTACAATAAACCAAAAAAATTAGCTGGGCAAGGTAGCACGCACCTTTAGTTCCAGCTACTTGAAAGACTAAAGTAGAGGGATTGCTGGAGCGCAGCAAGTCGATGCTGGGGTGGTCGTGAGCGTGCCACTGCCCTCCAGCCTGGGCGACAGAGTGAGACTCCAACTCAAAATAAATAAATAAAAATAAAATAAAAATAAAAATAAATCTACTTCTGTGATTATCCCTCCAGCTCAGCTCCCTGTACATACTCAGTGTTTGTTCAAACTTATTTAATGAACATATCTATCTTCTCAGAGTTTAAATAGGATATGGCATTGTAAAACTGATCCAGTCACTCAAGCTTCCTAGTAGTAAACATGACTTCAAGCAGACCCCAAAGTCAAAAATGTGTCAGAAGAGGGTTCTCTGGTTCACTGTTTTCTAAATTCACCTCTCTGGAATGACCAACTTCCCAAAGAAAGACCACATTCTTGACATATTTCTTAGCCTTTGTGTTGGACTATTGGGTATTATCAATATTGTTTCACAGTTGAAGTCTAGATTTTCCCTGTATTGGTTTCCATTGTCACATCTATCCATGTTATTCTTTTAAAACTTATGTGTGTAGGGCAAAATATGAAGTCCTCATCCACTGAGCAGACCAAACTCAAAACTCAATATATTTTTCTATTCTATGTATTTATAATCAAAGGCTGGCCTTCAGTTAAAGAGTAAAGGAATCAAATGAGGCAAAGCATCAACATCAGTATTGCAACTCCACTTAGTTTTTAGTCTAGAAGGCCAACAACATTGCCCCTTAGGAGAGAACTTCTGTTTTCCAACAATTCAGAGTGTTATTTCTCTAAATTTCTTAACTGAAATGAAAAGGTAATTTGAATTATTTTTTGAAAACATCAAAGCAAGTAGTAAATTCAGTCAATCAGCTATAAGGAGTAAAACAAGTAATTAATATAATTGTTATTAATCACATTCACTGCAATTATGTAAATGTAGCTTCAAATGCAATGTGGAGGTATAATATGCTACTGTTGCTTTTAGAGAACCTATGAATTTCTACACTCAAAAGTACTAAGAATGTCTGAAAGGTGTCGACAGGGTCATCAGCTATGTTCCTGGCTGATTTGGGGATTATAGGCTAAAAGCTACACCTTGCCACATCTCACAAGCAAGTTTGACTCCAGCCTAGTACTCCGGTTAAGCACCATTAGATAAACAAGCATAATTTGTTCCTAATATTACATTAAGAGTTAGTGAACTGAGGCACTTCAGAGAGGAAAAGAAGCACTAGATTGTCTTTCAGAATGCTCAGCCCTGAAATCTATTTTTGTCGATGAGTTCTTGCAGATACCTTCTGGATAAGGGCTCAAAGTATTACACCAAAATGCAATAATAAAACAAAACAAAAAATCTGGAAGGCTAAAAGAATGCCTCAAAACTAGAATCAAAAAATTGTGTATCTCTCACATAAAAATATCAGTTCAGGGACATTTATCTGTTTTGGGTTTTGCGATTTTTAATTTTTGTCAAAATTATTGCTCAGTCATATCTTTTTTTCTTCCTATTGCAAAGATATATCTCATGTGACGGAACAAGATAAAGACTGTTAAGGCAACTGCTCAAAATAAAAGATCTCTAAAAAGCAATAGCTTCAGTTGTATCAAGTCTTCCCTGTGGAGCCATATTCAGACGCAGGAGCCAAGCGCATATCATATGTCTTCTTCCTCTTGCACAAACTGAAAAGCAAAAACACTGGGGAAAGAGAAGACAGTAAAATCAACATTAGGCTTGTCAAGGCAACTTAATTATTTCTGCACAAATTATTGAACTTTATGTAATGGTTTCACTCAAAATTATGTATTCTTATAAAGTGATTATCTTTGATAATAGATATTGTTATTTAATTTGTACCTTATCATCAACTTAGAAACTGTAAAGGTTAATGTCATACATTTAGGACAATAAATGGAGTCCTCCATATAAATACAATGCATCAAAAATATGATTTGCCTGTTCTTCCAATCAGATGCAGCTCAACTGTGAAATAATCCCAGAATTCACAAGTGAAACTTCAAATTATATGGTCAATTTTACTTTTTCCTAATAGAATCAAGAGTAAAATTTAACTTTTCCAAGGTTTGATAAACTGTTTTGCTTTCTTCTAATAGAATTCCAAATAACAACAACAACAAAAGTATAGCACCCAAGCTGTTATGAAGTCAAGAAATGACTTTTGCTAGGACTCTCACCAACTCTGGAATTAACTTTATCTTACGTGAGTGATATAAGAGAACAATTTAGCTCAGACCAAATGAATAGTATATCCTGTTATATTCATTGAGTCTATGACTTTCAGTACAGAATTTATTTCACTCACCAAATTCTGTAAGACTGAATCTATTCTCTAATATGACATGCATAAATAATGGTAAATAACTTGGAAAAAACAAAAGCCAAAAAACACTCATATTCTTTGACCCGATGATCCAGTTTATGAAAAAAAAAAAAGTCTATCAAACTAACATAAAAAACAACAGCATCAAAATAAGCACAGGTATAAATGTGCTCAATGCACTGCCATGTTAAGGGAGAAATAATTCTACACATTTGTTAAATTATGTTATATTCACTATGTGGCATATTATGTAGCTATTGAAATTATAGAGAGGTACATATTGTTATACAAAACAAAAGACAACATTTGAAGTTGCTGTTTCTCTCTGCTCACATCTTAGTGCTATCTGGTGTTTTCAATCTCACCTGTAAACTGCTCATACTCTGGTCACCAATCATCACCTAATATTCAGTTCTGTGCCACCCTCTCAACCTGTTGTTTTGGGTGACTTCAACAAAATAAATTCAACCGTTTCGGCCCTCACCCTCCATTCCTTCACGTCCTCCCTACTACCTCTTTCCCCTGCTCCTCAAGACAATCATATATACTTTGCTCCTTTTTTGGTATTCTTTAGTCAGAAATCTGAGAGTCTTCTCTTTCACCCCCTAAAATTACCTGGTAAATATCTGTTGAAATCCTTAGCTCCTTTCTATTTCCTGCACCAAGTTGCCTTAGTTCAAATTCCCACGATCTCTTCCATAAGCTACTGCAATTACCACCCTCCTCATTTCTCCGTGTCCAGTTTCTTCCTGGCCTAATTCATCCTACATCTTCCCACCATGTGCTCTTTCAAAAATATATTTCTGATCATAGCCTTTGCTCTTTAAAATCAATGACATCCTCAAAGGAAGAGATGTTCAAATAGTTTGTATAGCATACTAGAACTTTCTTACCCTCTACCATTTGTCAACAGCCTCATTTTTCCATAGTATGCATGACACCCTGTACTCCTACCCACGCCGAACTACTTACATCTTCCCTAGAACCCACAGTGTATCAGAAACCCTGCCTGCAATGTCTTTTCTTACCTCATTTGTTCCATTGACTCTACTGTGTCCCCTGTTACAATTTGAAAGCATTCTTTACCTATTTCTAAGTTAACTATTTACACATGGATCTCTTTTGCTATTTATGACCTCCCCTGGTCAGGCAGTGTGTCATATTCATTTTTGTAATCCCAACAAAATGTAGTGTCTAGTACTTAGGAGAAACTTCAGAAATATTTCTTGAGTGAATGAATGAGCAAATAAGTAGATACATGAAGAACCTTCAGCTATGCAAAATATTCTTACATGTGGGCAAAGAGAGGAAGTAAACATGGGTAAATGAAAATAGTTAATTCTGCTAAATGGATAAACACATTTTCCTATTTTTAGTTAATTTTTGAACAAGTTACAATTAAAAAGGAAAGGTCTTTAGAATTCATACTAAAAGCCTACTATAGAAATTTTTATTGATCAGTAAACATTGATTAGCAATACTCTGACTGCTTATAGTACTGGTGATTTCTGTATGTACTAGAGCAAAATAATTAGGATTTCCTTGAGAAAATTTTTAGGCCAGATAGATTTCCTGTATAAAGAATGAGGAGTCTTGACAAAATTTTAAACCACTGCAACTTGGATGGATTTAGAGTCTGTATTACTCAGTGATCTACCACAGAAACAAAGAGCTAAGTCCCACATGTTCTCACTCGTAAGTAGAACCTGAACAATTATCATAATACTACAAGAAATGAATTGGCAGTAGTGGGAAACTTCCAGGGAAGGGAGGAGAGGGGCACACTTCATCAACAAGAGTACCTGATCTCAAACCAGATAATACGGGGACCAAAGTGAGGTCCAAACTTTACCTGTACAGTGATCATTTGTATACCTAACCCTGAATTGTACCCTACATCTTTAAAATAAGAATAAAAATAAATGATGAGCCTAAAGTCACAATAGATTCAAAATTTTTTAAGGTATTAGAAGTGGTGGATATTTTCTAATTTAAAATGAATACGCAATTTCCAGAAGGTTACCTTAAGGTTTCCATCCTAAGTAGCAACCTTTGCAAGCTCATATATGCAGTTCTGTCTATATGCAGAATGTGAAATTGCAAATGGGAATGAAATGCTTATCAGTCAAACATCAAATACTAACAGATTCCAGGAAATACTTCGCATTTCCAATTATGCTCTATCACTTTACATATCCCAAGATCCCCAGCACATAAAACACAGTGAGAGAGAATAAAATATCATGCTTTCTTAGTTTTTATATATACAGGTGTGTATATCTATATCTATCTTTATCTAGCTATATCTGTTCTGTATAGCTAGATACAGATAGAGAGAGAAAGTAGCAAGAATGTGCAATCAGAGATACTCTCTTTTTAATCCACCATGATTAGTCATGTATTTCAACTGATTCTACTTTCCATAATAATATATTTTGCTCCAGACTTTATCATTAGTTAAATGGGAAAAACAACCACAAATCTTTTATATACTGTTGATCCATGAAATAATAATCCATGAAATAATATAACAGGAGTCTAAACATTTTTTTAGTGCTTGTTTAAACTATATGATGGTAGTAAATTTCCACTACACTGGCTGAAATTCTCCCAACATGGCCTAAGAAGTTGAGAAGTATAAAAGTCTGTAGAGACCATCTAGCCCAATGCCTCCAAGCTTTTTCACATCCTGTTACATAGAAAATAGTAATGTTAAGAAGAATACGGCGGCAGGAGAGTGACCATATGGTAGACTACTATACTGCACTACTCTTAAAATCTTAGTTTTACAAATTTCAGTTTACAAAAGAATCCATAAAAATCCTGTGATGCAATTTCACGTATCGTAAATTTTTAAATAGTTGTAGAAAAAACAGATTTCAAGTTTTAAGAAAATTCTGCCCCAAATATTTTATTTACAGAAATTATAAAATAGCAAGTTGAATCTCACAGCATTTTTAAATATCACACTTCATTTCAAACTACAAGGATCTGAGCAGGCTGCAGCCTGGTCTTGCCTGTGGCGCCCAGTATTGGAGAATTTGTGCATAAATGCTTTCAGATAGGCTGAAATGTGTCTGAGTTTTAATCTCTGTTCCCTTCCTTGCTCTTCTCCTCTTTCCTCCTCCTTCCTTCACCAGAAGGCTGGGTTCAGAACCTGGTTTCTCCTTTCCCTTACCCCTTCTCCAGGCCCCTCTGTGCCTTGCAGGGAGATCTCTGCTACGTCAGCTGTCCTGGCCTCAGGACAATTTGGTTAGGGTTCCAGCCCCTCTCTAGACTCCAACTTCACCTTGGTATGTTGATTGCAGCATGGGACATCCTTCTCTTTTAATTTGGTTTCTGGCTGGCATAGATGGTGGCTGCTCTCTCTGTCTTTCCTTATCTTTAACTCATAAGGCAGTCTTCTCCTTGCCCTTGTTTCATTTTGTTTTTCTCCTGTGTGCTAATGGGAGAGTACTTTGCCACTGGAGCCTTCAGGTGAACTGTATGGGAGAGTCTGGGTCCCACAGTCTTCTCCAGAGCTCTCCGATGGTACTGTCCAAGTCATCTTAGGAGTCCGGGGAGAGGTGACAGCAGTTACATATGTGATCAACTCCGACAGGTCTTCCTTTGATTGATTCCATTAGAATTGATTCCATCAATGGTCAAAATTGTACTCCTCTATTCTTCATAGCAGACGAAACAGGATTTTTTAGACTTCCCTGTCTTCCTGTCCCACATGACAGTAATGTTAACAATCTCCCCGTATTGAGAGACTACACAGATATTACTTTCTTCCATAAGTTCCTAATGAAGCCCTCCCTGAAAGATCCAAGAACTGTCCTTATCCACGGAGTGCCAGTGGCTGCACCATACCCACTTCCTGTGAATGCAGGAGGGTACTTAGGTCACATGCCAAGTCTCTCCCCCACCCTTCTCACATGTCCTCTTCTGCCATTTGTTCAACTTTTCATGGCAACCCATTCACCATGCAAAAATGAGCTACTGCTCACTAGTTTTAATGTTCTAAACTAGTCAGTCCAGTTTCAAGACAGGATGGCCAGGTTGGAGCAAAGTCTTCTGTTCAGAAATAATGCCTGATCACAGAAGTTGTACTTCTACTATTTCACCTTTTATCCAGGTAATAAATTCTTTTGAAAAACAGTACTACAATGTACTGTTTTCACTTTGGCCAAATTATGAAGGGTAAATATTTGATACATTAGAAAGCAGAAACTTAATCTAAGTTTTCCTTAACATGTATTAAACAGGCATCTACAGAGAAACAGAACCAATAGGATGTTTGCATAGATAGATTTATTAAAGAAATTAGCTCACTAATTATGGAGGCTGACAAGTTTCAAGTTCTGTGGTCAGATAACTAGAGACCCAGGAAAGCAAATTTGAAGTATCAGCCTGAGTTCACAGGCCAGTAATGTACATTTCTATCTAGAGGTAAAGACTCCAGACTCAAGAGGGGTCAGTATTTCAGTTCAAGTCTGAAGGCTGGAAAAAACCAATATCTCAGCTCAAAGCAGTCAGACAGAAGGAATTCCCTCTTACTTCCCTCAGGCATTTTTTGTTGTTCGATTCAGATCTTCAACTCATTGGATTGGGACCACACACATTGGAAAAGGCTATCCTCTTTACCCAATTGACCAACTCAAATATGCATCTCATCCAAAAACACATTCATAGACACACCCAGAATAATGTTTGACTAAGTATCTGGGCACCCTGTGGCCCAGTCAAGTTGAAACATAAAATTAATCATCACATTCAACATGTTTCCAGATTAAATGAGCCCCCAAACCAGTGATAATCCTAGTCCACTATTTTATACCTGCTTCACTGATACAGAAGATGATCCTTTGCTCTCGATGGAAGTTCTTAGGGATTATAATATACTCAGTAACTACTAACGTAGACAAAGGCTGTGATGTATAGTTGCTGTGGCATTTTGCAGAGCTTTAGTTTAATTTGATTGCTCAAAATAAGATTTCCTGTAAAACTGCTGCTACTTTTGTAACCCACAAGTCTATAAAAGCTGTGATTTTTTTTTCTTCAAAAGTATGCTTCACTTGGTATTTCAAGTCATATGATGACAATCCTACTTGAAATCTCCATAAAGCAGTCACCTAGGTATTATTGCTTATACCTAACGTAGTCACATGTCCAACCCATTAGATCTGAAATTCAGTAAATAATTGCAGAGTTGTCACCCTGCCTTTGTGGTTTCATTTCTACCATCATTTTTAATACAGATGAAAGAACTCAAAAATGGCACATAACAGGAAAGATGAATAAGTCTTAGAACCCCCTTACACATCCCTAGGACAGAAAATACACCTCTACCATTGTTCAATTTGATCTGCTATTAAATATCATCTCTAAAGCAAGAGATATGTATTTTCCCATAAATATAGTAGATTTCTTAGTTTATTTTACTTATGAAAGTGGAGGAATGCCATCTATGCTTCAATAACAAGTTATCATGGATATAGCTGGTAAAATATGACACTGTATTTAAGAAGAGATTTGAAATATACTTCAGTATAAGTAAAAATATTTAGTCCATGAGTTTAAATGAGTTATCCCAGGTCTTTTCCATAATAAACATCTTAAGTTATTCAATCCCTTTGAGACCATATGGGAATCGAGAGGTGGAAGTCAATAACTTTTCATTATAACTATGAAAGGTTTTTAGATGGAGAAACAGACAAGGAAAAAATATCCCCTCCAGCATTGATTTACATGCATCATCAGTAAAACAAGTTACGAGTGTTTCATAGAAAAAGTGAAGGGAAAAGGCGTTGAAAAGCATAGATTAAAAAAAAAAAGTACATTTGATTACGGTCCACCTGAATGACAGATTCTTTTTCTCTAAAAGTTGACTTCACCAAAAAAAGCCACATTAGGCTCAGTCCCTGGGTCTAGAATACGTTTTGAGGCTATGAAACTATCTTGGTTCCTTTAAAATAAGAAGAAAAAACTCTCATGTCAAGGAAAATGTTTTAATGTATAATAATGTACTAATGTTTGTGTCAATGCAATCAAAAAATGTTTAGGTTTTTTTGTGTGTGTACGTGTGTCTGTGTGCATGGGTGAGGATAGGGTCAATGAAGACAAAAGTGCCCAGGCCCCATGAAAGTCATAATGTGATCCTGCTCCTAGAGTCATATTTGTCCTATGTGGCCCTACCTCCCTAGCCATAATTGGCTGAAATAGAGATAGACACTTAGTTTGTCAGGCCCATCAGATTCTGTCTCCTATTAGTTTAGAATTGAGATTTAAGCTTGTTAGTAAGTAGTTTTTAGTTTGTGGGGGCCCTGTACCCTTTGGTGTCATTATGTGAGTGAAAAAAGACTATCTGTGAAAGAATTAGAAGAATAAGAAATGCTGTAGCCTGTGAGACAGAAAGAGAATGAGAGAGATTTGGAGATGTTGCTTGAGCTCCTGATGTTCTCCAGTCTCTAAATACTGAAGTGTGGGATTCAAATCTTTACTAATTCTATGAGGTGGCCCGGTATCTTTCCATTAAATCATATTTTTTGGTTAAGCTGTTTGAACTTGTTTTCTGCTAATTTTATTTTAGAAGTACTGTGTTAGTTTGCAAGGGCTGCGTAAAAAAATATCATAAATTGGGTGGCTTAAAGTTGTCTCACAGTACTGGAGGCTGGAAATCTGAAATAACGCTGTCAGCAAAGCTAATTTATTCTGAAGGCTGTGAGAAAAAGGTCTGTTGCAGGCCAGTCTCTTTGTCTTGTAGATGGCTTTCTTCTACCTATGTCTCTTCACATTGTCTTCTCTTTATATCTGTCTGTGAACAAATTTCCACTTTTTGTAAGGACATCAGTCATCTTGGATTAGAATCCACCGAAATGACCTCATTTTAGCTTAATTACCTCCGTAAAAACCTTGTCTCCAAATAAGATCATATTCTAAAGTACCAGGGGTTGGGACTTCAACAAATATATTTGAAGGAAATAGGGGGCACAATTCAACCCAGAGCAAGTACCAAGACAAGAGTTTAGATAAAGATTAAATTTTTGGAGTGATCATTCACTATTGTCAGTAATAATTTTTTATATATTTTCCATTTTTATTGAATTTTAATTTTAAAAGGCATTTTATATGTTTTCTCCTCTTCTCCTAAACTTAGATTCTATAACATGAGTTGATCCATAAATTACTTCACGTCTTAAGTTTCTGAAATATGACACAATATCCTAATGGCAAAGAACATAGACTGTAGAATCAGACTGCCTGAGTTCAAAGCCTGCCTCTGCTACTATAGAATTCATAGTCAAGTTATTTAATCTCTTTGTGTCTCAATTTCTGCAACTGTAAAAGTGTATATAAAAAGAGTGTCGATCTCTTAGGGATGTTGTGAAGATTAAATAAATTGGTGTATGTGAAGTGCTTGGCATAGAGCAAATGCCTTTTTCTCTTATTACTGTGGAGCAAAAGCCCTGGCTGTTACACTAGTCTTTCAATATGAAGTTTGCCCTTTAAGATGGTCACAAAGCAAACCTCAGCTGCTGACTGTCATTTGGGCTTGGGGTTAGCAGCATAGGCTTATCTTGAGGCCAGGTTGCCTAAGTTTAGATCTGCCACTTACTTCCCCAGAACCATGGATATTTTACTTCAATTTCCTCACCTTGAAATGGGGATAATGATGGTACCTTCCATAAGGAGTTTGTTGTCATAATTAAATAAGTTAATTTATGCAAAGCACTCAGTACATACTGAGTGTACACTCAGTATAATGGTATTATTATCATCATTACCATTAGATGAATTAACCAGGTGGCAATCTCTGACACTGACCAGTGCCCAAAGACATAGCACTAGCTGTGATGAAGTTCATGGCCAGATGACTGCTACGCCCTACAGAGTTCTGTACATTTTCAAATTCTCTTTCGATTTTATTGGAATGTATAGTCAGGGCAAAAATCTCTAACTTGAATAACTTTGGTTTATGTGTGTAAACACTGTTTAGTTTTAATTTTTGTTTTATTTCAAGTATTATTTTTTATATTGTTGCAAGAGTAATGCTTGAGAAATATGAATCTTAAATTTGTCATTTTAAGTGTAAGAGACAGATATAGCTTCTATATAAAATATCTGTAACCACATGCTATGCAATTAAATATTTCTGCACAAGTGTTTCAAAAGAGTATTTTGGCCTTGCTCTATGGGGGGGTGGGAGGAATGGGAGGGGAATTATATACAAAGATTTATTGACAATTACTCAGTGCATAAAAGTACTTGAAATGTGTTGGTCTCCCTTTTGGGAAGGAATCTAATTCTCTTATAATTAAGACTAAAATTAATTTCCCTCAGGTAGAAAAATTAATAAAATTTATAGATATTTGAAAACAATTTGATAGTTACTTTCTTCAAAGTCTCAATATATGTGGTGCAACAACACAACAATACTGGAAAAATATGCAAAACAAGCTTCTTTCATTTGCATCTAGGAACAAGCAAATTTATAATGCAGCACTGTATTGTCTATATTTTAGAGCAAGCAAGATATTTAGTTACACCTCTGATAAAAGACTATTTTGGAATTCTATTGTTGCATAATTGGTGAAGTCCAATACATAGAAGTCACAACATTTCCCATAATGGTACTAATTACTGCACAGTATCCATAACCTTTAGAGCACTGAACTTAATTCAAACAAAAATAACAGATGGTGTTTCAGGAAAACAAGCATTTACATCTCTTTGTTGTTGTTGTTTCACATGACTATTAGACAAAACTATGTTGGAACTTTACTGAGACCTAACTATATTTGGTCTTCTATTCTGTATTCTGTATATTTCATTTCAATAAATAGTATACTTAAATTAATTTTAGCTCAAAAAGGAAAATATATTAAACTGATTAAATATTGTATTGGAAGAGTTATCTTGGCACTAGTTCCACCACTTGATAAGATAAAAGAATAAGCTTTTCAAATGTGTTTTATATTTCAGATCACTGTTTATTTTTTTCATGCTCTATGTTTGCTTTTGAAAGTTAACCACTTTGGGAGAATTCAGACTAGGACAAATAAAAAACCTAGTTAGAGCTTGAAACGAGTAGTATTTTTCTACATCAATTTGTATATATATATATATATCACTTTCTGTAAATAAACAAACAAATAAAGTCTGAATAAATCTAAAAAAAATAATTGAGAGACTTTCAGGCAGACACACATATAGAGGTTCCCCCAAGGAGATAACACCATGCCTTATAATAATCTTGTTAAACTTAAAAAATATACTTCTCTTGGGTATGATAACTTTACCTGCTGAGTTTTTAAAAGTCTGCTGACTCAGCTTTGTAGCTAGTAATCTCTTTCCCCAGATTCTTCAACAGAAGATCATCTCAGTGACTGTTGTCATTTGGAATGATATCAAGAGGTCCCACTGCTGATCTAAAGCTCAGTTCAACAAAAATGGCCAAAATGTAGACCTGCACATCTGCCTTTACACCTACTCTTTGGCCTTCGTGTTTTCTCCTCTACTTCTATGAATATTCACTTACTCTAACAGAAGTGGGCATCAGCTCATCAGTGACTGAATTAAATAGCCTAGTCCCTGAATTTTTAGGAAAAGACTGAAGCAAAATTTTGCTATATAATAAACGGAACCCAATGTATAGCAAACCTACGAGTGTAAGATGACCTACACTATGTATTATTCTATTAGCTTCTGTTGCTTAACTTACCATCTAGATAGTTTCTTCATCCTTTCGATAAAATAATTGGATTTATTTTACGTATCAGTACCCTTGGGTACAAACTGTACAAACTACTTGCCCTAATTTTGCTATTGTATTGTCAGTATTAGAGAGGATGTTCTAATTCAATATACTGATCAATTAAAAAATTGATCTTTAAAACCCAATCCCCAAACCTAGTGATATCTCTCTAGGTTGATTCGGATTTGGTGCTGCTTTAAAATGACCTGTCCAGATTCTTCCCTACCTTGTGGTCGCATGAGTCTGTTGAAAATAACTCATGCTGGGCTCGGTGGCTCAGCCTGTAATCCCGCGCCTTTGGGAGGCTGAGGTGAGTGGATTGCCTGAGCCCGCGGGTTCGAGACCCGCCTGGGCAGCGAGACCTCATCTCTACAATAAATCCAAAAAAAATCAGCCGGGCGTGGTAGCACATGCCTGTAATTCCGGCTACTTGGGAGGCTGAGGCGGAAGGATCGCCGGAGCCCAGCAGGTCGAGGCTGCGGCAGTCACTGCCCTCCAGTCTGGGCAACAGAGTGAGACTCCAACTCAAAAAAAAAGAAAATAACTCACTATCATATGCCTTTTGATTTGGCCATCAAGACTGTTATAAGTGAATTGATATCTTTCTTGGTCATTTGGGAAAAATCAAAGCACTCTTTTATTAAACAATCTTTACACTATGTCAATGTTACAAGGAAATCTCAGAGTCTAGCATAAGGCTTAATGCAGATAAAAGCAAGATTTCACTTTAGCTGTGACTTCCCCGCCTTGATATTATGCTTAAGACTCTCATGAATAAGGTAGGAATAGTTCAGTTCCTCATAGCAGGATATATAGGACAAGAATTTGGTTCATGTGATTAGACTGAAGGTGAAATTTTCACTAAACCATGAACTCTACTTGGCAATGGAAATGACTTTTTTTTAAATGAATCACATTGTGAAAGCTATTGGTCCACACACTCCTCATAAGTATAAATCCTTGCTGAGTCTAGAGATTTATGTTTTCAGTTTGGCCTTTCTTTCAGTTATTGGAGAGCTTTAATTTCTTTTCATTACTTTGGATTCTTTCATTTTCTTTCCCTACTTTCAGTGTTCTGCATATATTACACACCTGTATTTGTCTTTGATAATGGAAAAAAAGACTCATCACTTTCAATGCTCACTCGACATATCTTCATTATCTTGAGAATATCTTCACCAAAATATATTAAAATGTCACTAAAGAAAAATGAATGCATACAGAATGTATGAATATTGCTGGGCTAAATGTGCATCTCTATCTCATTAGTCAGCATGCAGCCTCCTGGCTGAATGCCTGCATTTCAAGTCCAGCCAAAACAACAACAACAAATAGATTTGAGACCTCCAAATGAAAAGAAATGGTCCCTTTTCTGATTGTGTTAACATTCTACTAGTTATTTATCCACTTACGTCTTCTCCTTAATCAATCTGTTGCAGCCGAGTCAAGCAAATCCCATTTGTTCCTTCACTCCACCAATGTTTATGTGTACCTTATAAGTGCCAGCAACTATTGTAGGCACTGAAAAAAAGAATGCACAAAACCAGCAAATGCTCTGCTTTTATAAAGTTTACCCTCTAGTGGAAGGCCAGAGACAAACAAATAAATACACAATATGTCAAATGGGTGGACATTTGATCTTTATCAACGGAGATATGGAGAAAATAATAATGTAGAGTGAAAGCTAGACTGTGCCCTGGAGACTGTGGGGGTGGTGTTTTATCTAGGTGATGTCTGAGGAAAAACATAAAGAATAGTAAAGAAGTAAGTCACATGAATATCTGGAAAATAGTATCCTTGACAGAAAATTGAATGTGCAATAAAAGTCTTCATTAATATGAACTTATTGGGACTGGCTGGGGAGGAGATTTCTACTTGCATACAATGAACAAGTCAGAATTATAAATCTTTAATATACTGTATGCTATTTCATTTAGAAATGTTGCAAAAGTCCTCTGAAGATGTTTCTCACTTACTCCTTACTCACACTTTCTAAAACTTTCCAAATTGGTATTATGTAATTAATGATCCTAAGCTGAACTTCAGTATTTTAGGGTTGATTTATAAGTTTTAAAATCAATGGAGAGTAAATTAGTGAGGTTTTATTGTACTTCATCGTTGTTTGCTTACTTGCTAAGAAAATCTGCAAGTTTTCAGGCTGTAGGAGTATAGTGAGCACAAGGAGTATTCCCAGACGTCCTCCTTTTTATTTAAGAGCTTAGATTTCAAGTGACACTTGTATATTTCAAGTATAGACTGTTGCTTTCCGTAGCAGTGTGAATGTTTTCTATGCCAAGATGCTGTGATCTTTGAAAGTGAATGCAAATCCCTATCCTCACAGGCAGCCTCTAAAGGCAATCTGATAAATGCATTTAGATGTTTGAACATAAACAGTGAAAGTAAGAGGAAAAGAGCACTTACCACGTGGAGTAGAATACCAAATGAAGAGAGTGCAAGCTATTTAGTTCTTTGAGAGAAACAATCCCTCCTTTCTTTTAAGGGGTCCATTTCTTTTCTTTAGGTCAGAGTCCATTAAATAATTCCATTTACGTTTAGCACTTAGACAATAAACAGAAGGTGAGAGGGAAAAAAAGCAAAGATTTACAGAGGTTCACAGATACCTGAGTTTAAACGGATAGAGAGTACAAATGAGAGACAGCGTTTTCATCACAGAGTTTAAGCTGCCTTTTAACCTGATAAAGTCTCTACTTAAAACATTGATTTTTCTCTAAAAATAAATAACTTCTTTGGGGAAACAGCAGATGAATTTACACCCTATAGAAGGATACTGGTTCCCTAAGGTTTCCCCAAGACTAGGAAATATTGATTGAGAGCGACAGGAAAATTTCCACCCAAGATAATGTAAGCAGTTTGAAATTTGACTTTTACAGTTTTACCTTTAATCTCAGTATCTCCTATAAGAGCTTAGTTGTCACTCTGCCATGTACTGTCTCAACATTTACAGACATAAAAGGTGATGGGAAAAATAAGTGGATTGTGGAAAAATTTCAACAGATAATTTATGCAAAAAATCACAGATGTGGTTGAGATAAAAATTGTTTTATTAGATTTTATGCCGACATAATTTGACCGCCTTGCTTTCTTCTTTCTTCTTCACAGAAAGATACCAGTTAAGTAATCTGTGTAACATATTTTCTCTATATGCTGCTTTTGGTACCATCATCTGTTTAATCAACATTTACGCTTGGTTGACTTTTCTTAATTAAAAAAGGAAGATTAACTTAGCCATTAATTTATGATCTAAAAGTATAAGCTTCCACCTTGCCAAACAAATATCTAGTGCTTGCAAATGACTGTGTGATTCCACTTGACTGACTTTTAGTAACAGCATGGCACAGTGACCTTAAGAGAGATAACATGGTGCTAGTGTAGTATAAAGGAATATCAGATCGTGTTTAGTGAAAATGAGTAGAATACACTATTGCACCTCTACTGTGATTAAATCTATGTTAAAAGTAAGAGAAGAATTTAATGAAAACCAGGAAAATCATAAGTGGGTTAGTTTGTTTTCATCATGGGAAGTTGAGTTCAACTAGATTTAGGCTCGGCTGCCATGATCTTTCATCTTCCTTATCTAATTATATCTCATCAATCCTATAAGATGATGATTAGTATTATTTCACATAAGATTAAAAAAACAAGTTTCAAAGAAGAGACTCAAGATCACACAGCTTTGTGAGAAACTGAAATGTCAATGAGGGTTTCTGATTTCTTTCATGTTTTTCCTACACTACATAATGGCTTAAAAATAAATAAATACAACTAAAGCACCTATCTACTTCAACTACCCTGTGGTTTAAAAAAATCCATGGCATAAGTGATATTTGATAGAAGCACCACTGTCACTAGTCCCAAGTCTCTCAGGAATTGTGTCTTATATGGCAGGGCAAAGCTGGAAATTAAAGTGGATAGTAGCTGCATTGGGACTATGGTAGAGGATTCTAGGTGAAGGCCTTCCATTGTGAAGGCTTTCTCTGAACTCTCCTTATCTTCCTAAAAGCAGAGACTTTCAGAAGGATTCAACCATCACGCGTGCCCCTCTGAGGGAGTTTTATGGCCATGAAGAAGGTGGAAAAATACCACTTGCACCTGCATAAACAAACATTATCACAAACTCTCTTATCTTTCACATGTTCCCCTAATAATCCATTTGTCTTTCCTAAAGAAACCTGTGTTCTCATACAAGTCTTTTCTCTCCCCCCCTCCATTTTTTTCCTTTTAAATTAGGAAAATAAGTCCTGAACTTTACCCATCTTGAGAACCTCTTCTTTTGTGTGCTTCCATATGTGTACATAAATAAGCTTTGGTTTCTATTTCGTTTGTCAATTTTTTTTTTTTAGCTTAATCTGGAGGCTTCCAAGTGATGAACCTAAGCAAGTAGAAGAATAGTTTATTCTCCCCAATAGTTTGGCACTAAAAATGGCATAGCTGAAACTCCTCAGTCACTCTGAAGGCTGCAGCTGGGATCTGAGGATCTCTGTCCAAGCCAGCAAAGGCAAATTTTCTTACCAGTCGGACTCCCTGATCTCTGCTCCATGCCCAAGTGGATGAGGGCAAGAAGAGCTTGCCCTTGTCTTTTCTTGCCAAAACTTAGATTAGCAGGAAAAAATACTCATAGGAAATAGTTCTTTGGGAATTGTGACTCTAGGTTGAATACTCTTGTTATAGATCTTTTCCCTCTGAGGGATAGTCATTGTGTCCTGTTTGTCTTGTTTTGCATCCTAGAAGCATAGCTTGGATTTCTTTAGAGAGTTCTCTCCCTCTTTTTTTTTTTTTTTTTTTTGCCTGTGAGAGGCTACAGATTGTCAGGTCTGTGCTCAGAAGTAACCAGCTCAGACTGGGGACTCCAAGAATTTACAGTTAGCTTGGTATCCCATTTATGGTTGACGTACTATCAACCTTTACCATCTTTCAGGGGGTTCATCTAAGTCTATTTCATTTTAGCCATCTTTGGAAGTGACTTTGGATTACAGGAGATGCATGTTGTCCACCCTTATTGGGGATGCCTCTTGTGTCCATTGTTAAATCATAAGAAAGGCTTATTGTTTTATAAATCACGTTTTGAAACAGGTATACTACTTTTGGAGAAGTAAATCCTCAATGGTCAGATGACAGACCCTTTGATTTTAAAAATCTTCTATATTTAAAAGGATTTTTAGAGAATTCTTACCCCAAACAAATACACTAATTGTACCTATGGAAGTATCAGATCAAAAGAAAGACAAAAGTACCATGGCTAGCTTAAAAGAGTCTCTAGATAAAATCAAATAGCAGAAATCAAATTTGCAACAAAAATTAAAATCCACACCAACCATAAACCCTCCCACCCACAGTTATTCTGTAGTCATGCAACAAGCCAGATGGCCCTCTGAAAGGAAAATCTCCCTCACCAACATAACGAATGGCCAGATCCTCTTCTAGGCCTGCCTGTAAATAATCAGAAGTTGGCCCATTTGGAGGATAATGCTCAGGACTTGATAGGGGATATTTTAGAAGCCTTCCCTCTGAAAGCTAATTGGGCTAAAGCAGAACTGAATATTTATAAGGCGGGAATAAACCCCAAAGCCTTTGTCAAATGATTAGTACACACGCTTCAAAGGCACACAGCTCTAAATTCAGAAGCCCTAGAATAAAAG
This sequence comes from Cephalopachus bancanus, assembly GCA_027257055.1. Lineage (NCBI taxonomy): Eukaryota > Metazoa > Chordata > Mammalia > Primates > Tarsiidae > Cephalopachus > Cephalopachus bancanus. Next base: position 7,530,306 of record JAPVLO010000108.1, read on the forward strand.
AAATCTTTTGATTTTTACCTTAGTTAGAAATCTTCTTTCTGGTGCAAAGAAACAATTGCTTTTAATTGTGGTTGATAGGCAAATCAATGTTATTATTGATGCTGCCACTCAGTTCTTTGAAAATAGCTCACAAATAAGAAAAAAGAAGGAACTAAAATCTATAATTCTCATCTTATAAATTGAGTCTTTGAAAAAACATAAATACAATTTTAGGAGTAACACAAAACCCATTCTTTTTTTAAATTTTTTTATTTGTTTCTTACTAAACACAAAGTCTTCCTTGTAGATACTATAAAGACACTTACAGATACTATTAAGAATGAAGACATTGAAAAAAGGACTAATTGCATTTAAGAGAAAAAAACTTAAATACTAATTGCCTTAGGACTCAGCTTCCTCAATCAAGCTCCTCTGCACCCTCTTCTCAACTAGGGTTCAAACATTCGTCTACAAAATCTGCAGACTCCCAGCATAAATGATTTCTTCTTTCTTCCACCTAATGTCCATGTTTAAAAATGCATTTATAAATTGCTAAAACTCTCAGAAACACAAAAAATAATTCAAGTATTTTTCAAGTTCATACAGTTTGGCAAAACCTTTGGTAAATAAGGCTAATTTGGTATTATTGATTTAATCAGAACAAGCATTTGTTCAGAGTTGTCAACTGTAAATATAATGTAGACATACAATTTTTGTTCTATGTGGGTTTACTAGTCGGGCAAGCATATGTTTATTAGATGTTCAAGAGTCTAAAACTTGTAGATTTGATTTAAATCAAATCAAGTCATTGTTCCGGTTGGCTTTATTTCAATAATAATTGTGTTTTATAATACATCTGCTTAGAAGCCATCTCTCAAGTCTTTTTGGTGACTTGAAACCTTAAAGTTACACATAGTTAAGTTAAATGATAGATATTAATAATCTACATCATTTCTACATGAGATAAAATACTAAAATACTAATCACTAAACATAAGTTCAAGTACTTATACTTTTAGCTTTTAATTTTTACTAATAAACTGAAGATATTTGAAGCTATTAATAAACACTTTTTTCCACACTGAGAAATTTAACTATAAAGAAGCAAATGCCTTCAGAAGTTAAAAAATGGTGTATTTATAAATTTTCTGGCCTACTAAAGACTGCTGCTTTAAGACAGATCACAAATATCTACTTCATTCTTTTGTCTGGAAATTAAGGTTATTAAGAGTTGAGAATTCTAATCAATATATGCAAATGAAACTACTAGGAATAATAAGAATGATGGAAAAAATTATATCTACAAAGTATTTAAGGAATACTTTTGTTAAGAAAGAGGGGAGACTAAAAACATCCTAAAGTAGTTTTTCAGAGGTTGTTTGAAGGTTATTCCAGAATAAGAATGAGGACAGAAAGGGTCAAGACTGAATAGGTTTATTGTAAGGTTTTTAAATGAGCTTTAATAACAATATTATACTGATACAAAAGTAAATTTGATTTTTTTTCCTCTGTTAAAAGGGCAGAATTTTCTTAGATTATTGATCTTTATATATATATATATAAGATTGGAAAAGGTGTTTCTTTACCTTTTGAATTATCCACCTAGGAAACAGAGATTCTATCTTATCATAATTTCCTGTGTTTTATGTTCTCTTTATGACACCATTAATTATTGAAGAGAATCAATCTTAGAGAATCAATACAAGGAAATCAAATATTCTCAATGTTAAAAAAACTAAATTTTTATTTTTACAATCATGCTACCACCTATATTTACTTTTAACATTTTCATTGACACTTTTGTAAAATAAATATTGTTTCATAGTGATGTGTGATCTTATTGAGTCCGTTCTCAAACCATTTAATATTTTTGACAACTTACCAAAACCAAATTCTAAATAAAATCTTTCTGTTCTCAGACAGACTTTGAGATTTCTGAGCGCATCCCTGGAAACTCTGGAAGGATTTGTTCTTTCATCTTATAAAAGGAGATGTACTAAACTAATTAAGTTTATTTGATGTGCTAAATTGCACAGAAAGCATTGCCAAATAAGAAGAGATACCTTTCCTAGATTATATTTATATGAATATATGTTGCAAATAAAGGTATTTCAAAAAATATATAAGCATCATAAAAATTTAACAATGTCCTTGCTGCCCATGATATGGCCTGTTATCATCATAATTCCAGTAATTACTTTCAAATGTTGTATGTCACAGAGACAACAAAACTTCCTTGTTAATTGGATTATAATGAACTCTCATCAAATCCTTAACCATGGTCATGGTACCTGTCACGGTGTTTTTTTTTAGTCAAATAAAGAGACCGTCTCAGAGACTGTGATAGTTACTCTGGGATCCGGGTTTCTGATGACATCACTTAAAAACTTTAAGATTATACCACTGACCCAAGAAAAAAGTTTCTAGAAGCAATGGAGATGCTGATAGTTCATAAAACCACTAACTCAAGATCAATGAGAAAAACAATTAATTACATGAGGTTGAATGAACTGATGAAAAATTTTTTATATGACTCTTGTTCACAATATTGTTGTTTCTTTAGTATTTTATTTTCTGGATATGAGTAACTCCTTTCTCTTTTCTCTTAAGCTACTTAGAAATCAATTTAGTAGATTATAACTCTGTAAACAAAATTGAAGCATTTATCTTTTTCTCTATACCTAATCCTTTCGAAATTTGTAAACTCTTATTGCATTTTTTTATTTTCATGTAAATGAGGTTATTTGCATAAATTCTGTAAGAATCTGTCCTTCTTATAACAAGATATCTTAATTTGTTTTGTTCTGCTATAACAGAATACCTGAGACTGAGTAATTTACAAAGAGTAAAAATTCATTTCCTCACAGTTCTGGAAGCTGAGAAGTCCAAGATCAAGGGTCTGGCATCTTGCAAGGGCTTTCTCACTATGTCACCTCATGATAAAAGACAAAAAGATGATAAGAGAGACAGGAAGCCAAGAGGGGTAGCAAACCCACTTATATGATAACGGCATTAATCTATTTATGATGGTGGTTCCCTCATGACTCAAACATTTCCATTCAGTCTCACCTCCCAACACCACCACATTGGGAATCAAGTTTCTAATATACATGAATTTGGAGACACATTCAAACCACAACACAGGACATAATTTAAAACATTGATTATATCACCATGTCTTTAACTTGAAATATCATAGTTGAGAATAATTGGTATAGAATCAGATGGGCTAGTTTTAAGGAACTAAGGTTAAATTTACAAAGCCAATGTTTACAAATCTGTCTTGGAAAACCTGCCCTAGTATCTGAGCTATAGGTTTCTAGTATTTCAGATGAGTAAGGGAGGTCACTTTCTGGTAGACTTAGGAAACTTAAAACATTTGAGGGACGTCAAGAAGAGAGAAATTAACTCAAATATATGATGCTACAAGGGACAGCTGATAATGAGTTCTTGGCTTGACTTCCTAGCCTTAAAAGAGTTTTAAAAATTTAATCTGAGATTCCTTATACAAGTTATAGCAAAACAAACATTAAAAGACATGTGTGGACAATTGCCATTCATGCTACATTTATGTAAATGGTCATATCATAAGCTTAGACTTATTTTGTAAAGAAGAGTAATCGTACTTTAAGTATCTTTTATATCAAAATGGGGGTGATTGCAGAGAGAAACTTTGTGTTTCTATGAAAAACTGTAACCCATCCTTGTGGGTTATCAGTCTAGTGATCATTTTCTGTGAGATATTTCCACCTCTTTGTAAACGGAATCTTCCTGTATTTTGTCAGTAATTACTATTTCTAATTTTTTCTCACCCTCCTGACTTGTCATCACTAAGAACTAAAAATGCTCTTTTCCTGAAGCCCTGCAAACTGAAGTTGGGTGTCTTGATATAATTTCAAAGTACTTATCATCATCAAGTGTAGACCACTAAAAATTTTGATAGGAAAAAAATTTGTATTTGCTTATTTGACTCCAGAGGCATGCCACTGCCTCTACTATTCTCATTCTATCACCTAAAGAAGCAATGGACCCAATATTGAGAAATCCTCTCAATTTATTGGGTTCTGGATGCAAAGAAATCAAAACAAAACAAAGCAAAGCAAAACAAAAAGCTGGGTCTGTAGTCTTTTTCAGTCATTAATCTTCGTGTTTCTTTTGTTTCTATAGAACTGCCTTGCATCAAATGATGATTGCTTGCATTTTGTAAAAGCCTAACTTCTACACCAATCTGTACCACCACATCCTGAACTGAGACAGAACTGTATAACTGGATTGACATATTCTCTGAACTGGAAGACATGTTCAACAAGATATGAGGCAATCAAGTAGCCCAACTATTCATTTGTGAAACTTCTAGACAAGTTTCAGATGGGAAAAATAATTAGATCAGAAGAAGAGTCTAGAATGACAAGATTAGGTGTGAAGAATATTTTTCTAAATTTCTCTTATCTAAATAAAAGAAGAAACTTCCAAAATAATTTACTTATTATAAAATCTCCACTCTGGAGGAGTTTTATGCCCATAACAACGATGGAAAAAGACCATTTGCACCTGCATAAACAAACATCATAACAACCTTTCTTATCTCCCATTTGTTCCCCCTAAAAATTCATTTGTCTTTCTAAAGAAACTCATGTTTCCTTCCCATAGAAGTCTTTTCTCTCCCTTTCTTTTTTTTTTAAGTTAGTTATGTAAGCCCATAAGTTTAGTAACTTAGTGAGTCACTTCTTTTGTGTGCTCCGATAGGCGTGTGAATAAACTTTGGGTGTTGTTTTCTCTTGCTAGTCATCTTATGTTAGATTAATCTAGATGTCCTAATCATGATTAGCCTAAACATGGAGAGGAAATTTTTTCTCTAACAGTGGTTAAGTATTTAGTTCTAGGAAAAAAAAATGAGACCAGCAGAATTAAAGAGAGCAAATAGATGAAGATGCTTGCTGAGGGCAAACAAGCAACGGAACAAAGGAAAAATGTAGAAAGAGTAGACAGTCAATAAAAATATAACATTCTTTGGTTGATATTAAAGCAAGCCTATAGATTAGCCATTACATAAACAAATATGACAAGGTAAAGCTCAATAAGCTAAAATAAATTATTCACCTTACATAGACTATTGAAAAGTAAAGTTGAAATGAGAAGAATCTGTGTTATTCAAACTTTGTTTAGGAAATAGGATACTCATCTAATGACTGTTTTAATTCTTTTCCAAAGGGTAGATGATAAAATGTATCAATGTTTCTTACTGTTCCAACATGATCACAGTGAAATTTTCCCATATAAATTACAACTTCCTAATTTCACGTTCAAACAAGATCTGATATGAAGATGACTATGACCTCTTGGGAAGAATTACAACCCAGGATTGAGAAAGATTGGTCTTCATCTTTATGGTACATATATCACTCATTGATGTCTGTGTTTTATAATATACCTTGCCAGTATGAACTTGCTTTCTAGTTTTAGGCTGCTAAAATTGACACTTCAGATTTCCAAAGCTGATAGGTCTAAATCTTAAAAGCAGATGCCATTATTGTGACCTATGGCAACAAAACATGAGCATTCCCTTCACCACCACCATACCTAAAAGCATCCCAATCAAATAGGAGGCATCATTTACTAACATTGGAAGATGGGCCAGTCTACTCCTAGGCCAAGAAGCAGCCCTAGCTGGTTTAATTTGCAGACATTCAGAATTGTTTTCTTCCTGAAGTTTATGCCCACATTGACCTTCCAATCTCACCGTTCAAATTTCTCTTTGGGATAGAAGACCTGTCTTCAGATTACATTTTGATGCAAATGTGAAAGCACCTATCTCAGTGCTAGTCACATAGCACATCTGCAATAAATGCTGAAAAAGTGAGCCATTTCCCCAAATAAATGCCCTAAACAATTACAGGCAGACTCACCATATTATGACTAATGTTGATTGTACAATTCTCTTTCATACTCCTTCAGACATGTAGAGAACTTCAGAACTTTGTCTCCCTTTTCCCCATTTACTCTGCCTCACTGTCTCATAAAACTGGCCCCATCAATATTTGTCTTGTATTTTCAATTACTTGTTCTCTATGCTTTTTTCCCTCAGGTCATAATTATGGTCAAGCCTCTCACATACTAAAATGATCCACATCTGACCCGGCCTGATCTTTTAATAACTACCCTATCTTCATCCTTCTGGTCAGAGTATTCTAGAAAGAAGAGTCTCTATTCGCAATACTCCCTTTCTGAACAACTGTCTACTAATTCATTTTTAACTGGCTTTTCCTTTACAACTACAAGAAATGTGGTGACTAAAGCCACCATAAACTTAGTTGCTCACTGCAGAAAATGTTGTTTAAAATTCATATCACTTTATTTTTATTTTTATTCAGTGATCTTGCCTTCCTGAAACTCACTTAGCTCCAACTACAGAAAATCCTCCAAGTGTTCTTCTTTCTTTCCCAATATGCTCTTCCGGCTATAGAAAAGAATCACAAAAGATTGCCTTTATGTTATTTATTTATTATTTTTGGAGAGATGTGGGATCTCTCCTGCTCAGGTTGGTCTCAAACTCTGGTCTCAAATGATCCTCCTGCTTTGGGCTCCCAGAGTGCTGGGATTCCAAGTGTGAGCCACCATGCTTGACCTGCTTTCACTCCCTAAATGTTGACATTCTTCAGAGCTCTTTCCTTGACTGCCTTTTTTTCTGTCTACATGCTTTATTTTAGTGGTCTCAACCATCTTTATAGTTTTACTCTCACCTATGTCTCCAAATTTCTCTCTCCAATAGTAGCTACTCTTCTGTTTTCCTATAAAATATTTACAACTGCTTCTTGACAGGTGTTCCACAAAGACTTCAAACTCAATGTGTTGAAAATGAAACATTTCTCTAAACAATCTCCTGTAACAGGAATTTAAATTATGTCCATTACCAAACAACTCCCAAGATTTGTCCATTTGAAGTCATAAATATATCTCTTTACCTCAGTCTCCACCACTCTCCATGAGCTCTTGTCTTAGACAATTATGATACCCTATCATTTATTCTCTTGGTTCCTCAATTCATCCTCCTTTCTGTCTCTTTGTGACCAACAGAAAAAAAAAAGCAGAAAATATCTTGCTTAGCAAATTCACTCAGGCTATTAGTCTTTTAACCTTGACCCATCATTTATTCATTCATTCAAGAAATCTTTATTATAATGACTTAATATTTATTCTTTTAAATGACAAAGATATAATGATAAATAAATCATGGTTACTGCATTTGTGAAATTTATAACCTGGCAGAGAGAAAAAACAAACAAAAAGTTACAAAAGTGGTCGAGACTATGTATTGGGGGTATATCTATTGCATTCAGTAGAAGCATGAGAGAAAGAGTGGGTGATTTGGGGGATAACACATATTAGAAAAGTACTCATAGACCCAATGATGTTACACTGGGTTCTTGAAAGAACAGAATGGGGAGGAAAGGAGAGTTTTTAAAAGCCCTGTGTTAGAGATCAACCAAATTACTTGAGGTTTCTTTTATTCTTTCTATTCTTTCATACTTCCTATAACGATATGTATTGCTCCCAGTTAAAATGTATCCTCTTTCAGGCAACCAATTCACTCTTACTAACCCACTTCAAATGTCACCTATCATGTGGCTGCTTTATGTCTCTCTCAAAGACTAAATTGTTGTCTTTTCTCTGATCCACGGCTTGTTCTGTGTCACAGTTATTTGCCTCTATTTCAGTTATTTGGAGGAAGGTGTTATGTGACCTTCATCTTTGCATCCAGCTTCTGGAAGATAACAGTTTCTATTACCCTCAGTTGAATGGCTACAACATACCAAGTATTTGATGTACATTTTCTCTAATTTTCACAATAATCCTTAAGCATAGACATTATTATCATGCTTATACCTGATTAAGGGTCAGAGAGGTAATGTTTGTCCAACTTGCCTGTTGGTAATAAGGGAAGCTGAGTTTGAAATGCAGGCGTCAATCTCTCTCCAAAGCTTATAGCCTTATAAATGAATTACAGTATCATCTTAGCAGATACTAAAAAAAATCAAAAGGATCAATAGATGAATTCATTAATAAATCAGTGGTTGAGTACATGATCTTCTGAAGTTAAAATGATAAAAAATTAGGCCAAACTCTACACCCATTAGTTTCCTCTCACATATGAGATAATGCCCAAACCCACAACATTTTGTTGCAGTCTTGCTACATATCCTAATCATCTGCCTTGATCTTGTCCTCAATATACCTATTTGCAAAAGAATTGCTTTTCAAAAAGAGCTTTGATACTATAAGATTATACTTAGGAGAACATAGTAATGCAACTGAATATAATTACCTAATTGGACGGCAACGTAAGATATTGACAGATTGAAACTTTTTTTGTTCAGTTAGGAAACTACCTGATGAACAAAATATAGTTATTGCTGTCATTAAACAGTCTTGATAAAGATATTTTCATGCATTTCAGATAATTTACATAATATCCTAAGTTATGCTATAATTCTTTCAAATGTAGTTATACAATAAGTAATATGCAATATATAAACACCCAGTTTGGAATTAATCATATTTTGGTGTCATTTGGTATTTGCCTTGCCTGAAAACCATAGAAATCTAAAACCTGAGGATGACAGAAAAAATCTCAGTTTTGTACATTTTGTATATATCTTTCATAAGCAATTTCTATAATTTGTAACCTCATGAAGACAAAGAAAAGTTGAGGCTGATTGAACCTACTAAATGGCTAATTTAAGCACACTTCATCTACATAGTTAATGCGCAGTGAGATTCTGGTATTAATTTGCTGTGGCTTCTATATTACTCAACATCACTAAACTATGCCGCAGTAACACATAAACACCTGACTCCAAGCCTTAGTGAGTTAAATAATGGTCTCCATTTGTGTCCATATCGCAACCTAAAGAACCTGTGAATATGCTGCCTTATTTAGCAAGATACTTTGCAGATTAAGTTAAGGATGTTGGGATGGAGTAATTACACTGGATTATTTGGGTGGACCCCATATAACCAACAAGGGTCTTTATAATATGGGGGTAAGAGGGTCTGAGTAAGAGAAGAAGATAAAAAATTGGAAGCAGCAAACAGAGAGGGGAAGATAAATTTAAAGATGCTATATCCTTAGCTTTGATGATAAAGAAAGCAGCCACAAGTCAAAGAATACTAGTGCCCTCTAGAAGGTGCAAGAGTCAAGGGAACAAATTCTTCCCAGGAGCAACTAGGAGGAATACAGCCATGGCAGCACCATGATTTTAGGATCTCTGACCTTCAGAACTATAAGATAATAAAGCTGTTTTATTTTAAACCACTGAAATTGTGGTAGTTTATTACAATAACAAGAAGCTCAGACAAAAGTTTTTTTTATTTTTTAAATTTTATTTTAAAGACGTGGGGTACAATTCAGGATGAGGTAGATAAGTGCTCATTGCATAGGTAAAGTTTGGGCCTTCCTTTGGTCCACACTTAGTCTGGTTTGAGATCAGGTACCCTTATTGGTGTTATGTCCCCCCCCAACCCCGGCAGTGTTCCACTACTGCCAATCCTTTTCTTATAGTATTATGATCAATGTTCATGGTCCGGTTATGAGTGGGAACATGTGGTACTCTGATCTTTGTTTCTGTAATAGATCGCTGAGTATTATAGACTCTAAATCCATCAAACTTGCTGCAAAGTCTATAATTGTGTCCTTCTTTGTGGCTGCATAATACTCCATTGTGTATATGTACCACATTTTTTTTATCCAGTCTACTTTTGATGGGCAGCATGATCGGTTCCATGTTTTACTATTGTGAATAATGTTATGATAAACTTGCTTGTGTAGGCATCTTTTTCACAGAATGATTTGAGTTCATAGAATCAACATTGTAAATATGGCCATCCTACCAAAGGCAATCTACAGATTAAATGCAATACCCATTAAATTACCAATATCATTCTTCTTGGACCTGTAAATGACAATACAGAAATTCATATGGAAACACAAACGACCAAAAATAGCCAAAACAGTCCTCAAAGAAGCAAAGCAGGAGGTATCACACTTCCAGACTTTAAACTTCACTATAAGGGTATGGTAATCAAAACTGCCTGATATTGGATCAATAGAACAGGATAGAGGTTCTGGAAGTTGAACTTCAGTTTCTCAACCAACTCATCGTTGACAAAGCCTCCACCAACAACCACTGGGGAGGGAAGACCTATTCAGTAAATGGTGCTGGGAAAGCTGGTTGACCACATGCAGAAGATTAAAACCAATCACCATACACAAAAATCAAATCTAAATGAATCAAAGACCTAAACATAAAACCTCAAATGTTAAGAATCTTCAAAAACACAGGAGACACCCTTATAAGAATCAGAATAGGCAACTGATTCCTGATCAAAACCCCAGATACCCATACCATAAGAGATAAACTAGAAAAGTGGAACCTCACCAAACTGAAAATCTTCTGCAAAGCAAAAGAAACCAAGTGAGCAGGGAGTCAGCCCACAGAATGGAAAAAAATATTTGCCAACTCTGTATCTGACAAAGGCCTAACATCCAGGATCTACAAGGAAGTAAACGTGCCAAAAGGAAAAAAAGAAACAGCTCCATTTAAAATGGGCAAAAGACATGAACAGACAATTCTCAAAAGAAGGTATATATGAGCAACCAGCAGACACATGAAAAAATGCTCAGCCTCACTAATCATCAAGTAATGCAAATCAAAACCACACTGAGATATCACCCAGTTCCAGTCAGGATGGCCATCATTAATAACTCAAAAAACAACAGCTGCTGGTGAGCATGTGAAGAAAATGAACACTTCTACACTGTTGATAGGAGTGTAAATTAGTACATCCTCTGTGGAAAACAGTATGGTAATTCCTAAAAGATCTGAAAATCGACCTTCCATATGACCCAGCAATCACCCTACTGGGAAAATACCCAGAGGAACTCAAATCATTTGACAAAAGGTTTTGACATAAAAAAGAGTTACCACTTTAGACATGCCACATGTCCATCACTGGTCACTCTAGCAGGAAGAAGTGAGTACATGCAGATCTCAGACGAGACCCATTCTTCTATACTTTGGACTGGAAAGCGACATGTGTCACTTTTGTTCATTATACATTAGCCAGAGAGTGACATGATCTGCCTAACCACCAAAGAGTTGGAAATTATAACCTCCTGTGAGCCTGGAGGAAAAAAAGAACTGAATTTGAGTGAGCACTGGTAATGTGTACCTTAGCCTCAAACTAGGGAGTTGATGAAAACCTTATCAGGAAAGGTGAAGAGAAATGTTTCTCACCTGAGCAGTCTAGATTTTCCTGTTTCATAGTTCGAGGTCTGCTCTTCTGTGCCAGTGTGTGTTGGTTGGGATGACCTGCTCCTTAAGTCATCAGAGCCTATATTGGCAATTACAGAGAATTATCGATCTCTGAAATTCTTCACATTTAGATGTTATATAAAGAATATTTATTAGATCTTTCTACAGCTTTTGGTATTGCAATGCTATGCACAATCAATAAATTTGAGGAGTTTTTTGTTTTTTTCTCCAAGACTGTATGAAATACCAGTTGCAAGTACAAATTATGCTAGGTGTTAGCTTCTCTATATTTCTCAGTTTTGTTGTTTTCTATATCTTATTTGTCTCATACTAGAACAGAACAAGAGCCCACTTTTTTTTTTATAGAAGAGAACAACTCACAGGTAGGATAAAACCTGAAAACAGCTCTGAGACATATTATTGGACACCAGCTCTACTAGAGTATTCTAAAGATAAATGTTTAATTGCTTCATGCAGATTTTATGTAATGTGTGTGTGTGTGTGTGTGTGTGTGTGTGTGTGTGTGTGTGTGTGTGCGTCTTATAACATTCTTATTTGGCTGTAGTGTTACATAGTGTGTAATCAAACTTTATAGACAGGAAAATTTGTTTTAAAAATATTTACATGAACTGAACCACTCTAGCTGTGGTATGCAGAAACTTAAGACAGTCTTCATTGATCCCTATCTCCTGTATAATTTCACACCCTTGTGTGATCCCTTGCCCTTAAGTATAGCCTGGACTTAGTGACTTGCTTCTAATGAATAGAATATAGCAAAAATGATGAGGTGTCCCTTTACTCCTTTGGTTACAAAAGATTAACTTTCCTCTTACTTCCAGATTCTCTCCCTCCTTTTGGCTTTGATGAAGCAAGCCGTCTTGTTGAAGGGGCATGTGGCAAGAAACTTAGGTAGCCTCTGGCCAACAGTCAACAAGAACCTAAGTCTCTCTGAACAAAAACCTGCAAGAAATTTGGTTCTACCAACAGCCACATGAGTGAGCTTGGAGTGACTCCTTTGAGCCATGGAGTTAAACCACAGCGCAGATGTCACTATGATTGTAATTTGTAGAAGATCTTGAGCAGCAGATTCATTTAAGTTTCTCCTAAATTTCTGGCCTACAGGAACTGTGAGATCTTAAATGTATGTTGTTTTAAACCATTTTGTTGAGTACTTTATTGCATAGCAATAGCTATCTAATAACCAAGTGGGTTTACTTGGGGGTTTTATTTGCTTTTAATTTTCTATGTTGTTCCAAGATGTTTGCTTTTTCATCTTTTAGTAGGGTCAGGAATAATAAGAAAAATTAAAATTTTGGAGTCAGATGGTTTGAGCCATAATAAAATGTAAATTCAAATTTTTTAATTTTTAAGAAACTGGTGATATTTATTTTTAAAAGGAGTTATTCTTGAATCTAGACATGAAAATGTCCCTAAAATATATTTTTAAATTTCTGAATCCTCACACACACAAAGCCCAATTTATACCTTAGTTTACAGAAATAAATTCTTTATGTAAAGTGTGTTATACTTTAAAAAAAGAAGTGTATTCTCTTTGTTCTCTTCTTCCTAATGAACACCAAAACTTGAGGAGAAAACAATACAAGCCTGAGGGTAAAAGTCATTTGAAATTGGACATTTTTATTCTATTTATACTGTGTTAGAATGAACTGTTATCTCATGGAAGAACCCAATAACGTGAGAGTATGAGCAATGTAATATTAATAATTACAATGATATGTATATGGGTTCTTTTGAATTTTGGTGACAGAAGAACAAAGATCTTTAAACTTTTAGGCATATCTCTTCTGCTCAAAACTTTAAAAAAAAATTTTAATTGAAATAAAACTTATTGGTTTTAATATAAACATGAGAAATAAAACCTGCATAAATTGTAGCATTCTTTTCAAAATAAAACTGCAATCAATACTTGAGTCTTCAAGCTCTGAACTCCATAAATAATGTTTTTTTGAGGTGGTAAATGGTGTATTTTATATACCATTGCTTATCATTTATGCCTCTGTCCTTTAAAAACAATGGAACTTGCAGTACTCGATATAACGTGAAGCAATGCTGTATTAGAAGACATATTCCTAGTCCAGAAATGCTTGAATAACAGACAAGATCCCTAGGATGACATTTGAGAAAGTGGGTGAAACAGATTTAATAACATTGAAAAACCTTTATCTTTTTAATATTTTAAATTTGGGTGACATTGTTATCAGTGTCCTAAAAGTATGTATTCCTCGCCTTTTAAGGGGCTTACACTAAAGGACCTTATGGCTTATATAAGGTCTTTCTTAAATAGCAGGACTTGAAATGGGACACCTGCAGCTAGGTTAACATGGAGGATGAATAAAACTGTTTCTGATCACCTGCTACTACTAGGGTCCAATTCCTTTGAATGTATTACATGTAAATTAACACTGCTCTTCATAATTTTCCTTTACCATATCTAGAGAAAATAAATTTAGGTAATCAAAGAAAACAGAGCACAGTCCTGCAAGGAACTGCTTTTAAAAAGAAGAAGGTACTTTTACAGATTAATATAATTAAGTTTTTAAATTTTTTTTTGAGTTGAAGTCTCACTGTTGCCCAGGCTGGTGTGCAGTACCATCATAGCCACCACAGCTTCAGCCTGCTGGGCTCAGGCGAGCCTCCTGCCTTAGCCTTGCAAGTAGCTGGAACTGCAGGTATGCACCACCACACCTGGCTAATTTTTTGATTTATTATAGAGACGAGGTTTCACCAAGTTGCCCAGGCCAGTCTTGAACCTGTGGGCTTAGGCAGTCCTCTTGCCTCTGCCTCCCAAAGCACTGGGATGACAAGCATGAGCCCCTGCACCCCACTTAAAGTTTCAAATGATGTTTTGTAAAGGTTTACAGCAAGTACTTTTATGTGGCAGTGCCCTGGGAGACCCAGACACAAAATTGCCCTGAAACTCTCAGAACACTTTGTACTTCATTATTTTTTCATGGTCACTAGACCATCGTGATGGTTGGCATTAGGAAAATATCTTTTTAATACAATTATTTATCAGACAAGAAGAAAATTATCAAAGCACCATTATAGTTCACAGAAATTGCAATGTGAACCCCAACAGCAATGGATAATCAGTAGCTGATCCTTTCTCTGTGTATGACCCCCAAAAGCGCTAAGATGCTCGTGAGCAAAGCCCGCTTTAAGTCCTTTAAAGCTTGTCACCAAGAGAATAAAATAACCTAGGTTGGAGGAGGAATCAACTTTCTTCAGAGCACTATAGATTTATTGTAGTCAACTGATGACTCTGCAAAGCTGGCACAAATGCAAACACTTAGTAAATAAATGAATATCAGAGTGAATCAATTCCAGGATTGTATGTTGTGAAAACCTGATTTTTAAAGGCAAGTAATCATCAGGAATATAAAAGGAAAATGCATTTAAGGAGTGTTGATTATTGCCTATCTCCAGGAACAACAACAACAACAACAAAAAAGCTAAAAAATGTGTCATTGTTATTAAGATATTTTAAAGAAAATGAGATTTCTACTTAACCGAAACAAGCAAAAAAATTAAACAGCAAATTAACAAAAGAGAAGAAAACCATTCTGAATCTATATGCTTCTCAATCCAAACACAATGCCATAGGAAGATATAATTTGGTTAAAAGATTCATATTTTCTATCCAAAAGCTTGAGTAATAATTGAAAGAAAGTCTCATAACCCACATGATTTGTTTGTTGTGTGTATTTCAGTCATTGTTAGTTTCAAAGCTTAGGATTTGTTTCCAGTCGTTTTTAAAAAGTCATAAAGTGATACAATACTGTTGTTACATGTGAAAGACAACAATTTAAACGGCAACTTGAAATCAATTGGAAACTAGTCCAGTCTCTAGAGGACACTTGTAATATGCTTCACAGGGCTAACCTCTTTAAGCATCAAATGCAGCACACTAAATGAAGCGTTTCCACTGCACAAGAAAATAACTTCACATGAATGACAATTTCTACAATGCTTAGACTTGATGACTCTCTCACCTTAAGTGGACTTATTAATCAAAATAATTCCAGAAAACATTGTGGATTACATTACCATCTGGAATTAGCTGGTAAATGTTGAGAAGTTCAGCAATAATTAGGTGTTCTAGCTTTTATATCACTTAAAACTAGAGTTCTTAACTCTAAATTTTGAGAGGTTTATAGCTGCATAAAGTTGGGAAAAAACGTATATCTCCAGCTTCAGCTTTCTCATGTCTAGTACAAGAAGTCTGAAATAAACGATACTGTATCAATCAACTATCACTGCATAACAAACTACTCTGAACTTAATGGCTAAAGACAGCAACCATTTACCATTTTCTTTCAACTAATGAATTGGTTGAGCATCTCTGCCAACCCTTCCTCTGGGCTCTGCTTGCCTAATGTCAGCTGGGCTCACTCTTGCATTCGCTGTCAGCTAGCTGGTTAACTGTGGTTAGCTCGTCTTGATGGCATCACTAGGAAAACTTAACTTTCCTTCATTCGACTCCTCTTACATTTCTCCTGCAAGCCACTGACATCAATTCTGCTGCAATTCCATTGTTCAAAGCTAGTCACACAGTCAAGTTAGGATCCGGTTGGGAAGGTCACTACCAAAGGGCTTGAAATAGAGATGTCTGGAAAAGTAGATCCGTTAATACAATCACTTTACAATAATCTTTCAGATCCCTTTTCAGCATGTAATTAGTTGAGTATAGGGTTTTTTATAAAGAGGTCTCCAGCACAAAATACTGAAAAATATACTGAGAATGAAGAAGGATTATAGGGAAAAGAAAATCAGATTCCTCTCCTTTGCTAGTAAGGCTGTGTGTAATAGGATATAGATAGCCTATACCTGGAAAAAGAATAGACATATTTTAATTAAGTCAGTGAATTGCATTTGGTCTACCTTTCATATATTTTCCTCTTAATATTTTTCTATCAAAGTTTTTCAAAACAATACGATAATTAAGCAAGGAAAGTTTAAAGGATAAACATGTTTGATGGATGCACAATTACATACATTAACTTTCACTTTTCATTCCCATTCAAATAAAAGCAGAAGAAAAAAATGAAAAAAAAAAGGAGTGTGATATAGTATTTTTAAAAGGAAAGAATATTAGGAGTTCTGTTTTTGCACATTTCCTTTAATGCTCATCAGAGGCCCATTAGAATATAAAAAACGATCTTTTCTTTGGAGTAGTTGTACTAATAATTAGGAGTAATTTGGGTCAAGTAAGTTGCATCGTGATATCATTCCCAGAAATTATTTTATAAACCACTACTAGATAAAAGAATCATTCATTCCTTTACTGATCCCTTCTTTTAGGACCAAAAAGGGAATGTATTAAATTTCATCCTCAAATTATCATGCCCATAGACACAACAAAAATTCAAGGTTATAAGTCATGATCTTGGCCACTGGTTAAATCATCCGGTAATAAAAATGCATTTTTTCCCTGTTTTGAAGGACAAGCCAAGAACAAAAGTTTGGTAAAGGACAAAGCTATGCAAGTATATATAAATCACTGTTAAGTTTTTGCAATAGGTCATGATATCTCTGCTACCAGCCCCTCCCTCTTCTTTTCCTCTCAAGTAGATCCTAAGGCTTTGAATAAACACACTTATAGTGATGTTTACACCTGTATCTATTCAAATCATTTAAAGTAATTCTGTATCTAACTTCATAATTCTAATTTTTGAATAATTCTTCAGTTAGGTTAAAAGCTGCGACCAATTTTAGTAATACACAAAAATTAACTGATTCGCCAGCAGTCACATCAGTCAACCACTTTGTCAAGACAAGAAATCTGGTACTATGACTACCAAAACATGTATTTAGCTAATATACCCAGGGGAGTCAAGTATAGCAGACTTTTGCATATTCAAAATGTCTTGAAGGCATCATCTTAAACTAATTGTCTTAGTCTGTTTGGACTGCTATAACAAAACACTATAAACTGGATAGCTTATAAACAATAGAAATGAATTTCTCACAGTTCTGGCGGCTGGAAAGTCCAAGAGAAAGGCACTAACTGATTTGGTGTCTTGGAAGTCTAAGAAGGCCCATTTTCTGGCTCATACATGGCATCTTCTTGCTGTGTACTCACATGGTGGAAGGAATAAGAGCTCTCTCTATGATCTCTTGTAGAAAGGCACTAATCCCATATATGAGGACTCAAACCCCTAATTTAATCACTTCCCAAAGGCCCCACTTTCTAATACCATCACCTCGGGAGTAAGGATTTCAATACATGGGGAAGCATAAATATTCAGATCACAGCAAAAATTATTTGAACTTTATATTCTACTTTATAACATTGCCCTATTAATGTAGCATCCAAGTATCTGAAATTTCTTGCCAGTTAAATTACTACGCTTCTTTTATTCCCAGCCCATTTGCAAATTGGCACCATAGGAAAACAAATTCAGACTCATCACATGATTTCAGTAACCTTTGTTCCAGTGCCAGGTATCTCAGTGTGGAAAACACGACCCCTAAGCCAGCCTATTCTGTACCACTCAAATTATTCCCACAATCAAAGTTTCATTTTTCCTATGCTGAAATAAAATCGTAACATAATTTTGTGTCTTGCATATTGAACATGGAGTTTTGGATTTTCAGTTAATTGATTTTTTTTTTTTTTTTTTTTTTTTAGTAAATTCATTATGGATATATTACTTGGCTGGGCGCGTTGGCTCAACCTGTAATCCCAGCACTTTGGGAGGCCTCACTTTGGATTGCCTGAGGCCGTGGGTTTGAGACCAGCCTGGGCAACTTGGCAAGACCTCATCTCTGCAATAAATCAAAAATCAGCATGCACCTGTAGTTCCAGCTCTTAGAAGGTTGAGGCAGAAGGATTGTCAGAGCCCAGCAGGTGGATGATGGGGTGACCATGAGCATGCCACTGCACTCCAACCTGGGCGACAGAGTGAAATTCCAACTCAAAAAAAAAAAAAAAAGACATATTACTTGTTTTTTCTGTCAAAAAGTTAATTATTCTTTTAAAAATTAGAAGTGGTCAATTTCAATTTCTCCTGAGATTTCACTTGGATACACAAAATGTCACAAATTTACCTTCTAATTCACTATCTGATAAATTTGTTCTACTATATCATTAAAGTTTCTGAGCCCACATTTATAAAATGGGCCCAAAGTGTAAGTAAACCTTATGTATCTAAAAAAAGGATGCAAAGATGATTTGGAGCTGTATTCCACAATGAGTCAGAATCTGCTTACTAGTTCTAGGGGCCTTTCCCATACACTCAAAATGCTGGGAAAACAGGGTGCTCCTTTAAAATACCATATTACATGGCCAGTCACTAGTCTTCATACTCCTACTCAAATTTGTGATTTTAGAAAGTCCCTCCCAAATGGAAGTTCCAAGTGAAATCAGGTTTTTGTAACTACCATTTAAATCATCAACGTGAAATATGCTTCCTTGCTCTTAATCTGCTTTTAATTTATGTCTAGTGAGGTGTCCGTCATCCAAAGCCTCTCTTAGAGGTTTTCAAAGATAGAATTTTGACTGGTGAAGGCAGCAGTAGCAAACGCAGACTGCAGGGATCACATGTCATAAGTCTTGAGAAAGGATGGTAGCAAGAAGGGAAGCAGGAGAGAGGAAACAAATGAAGACAAGAAAATCACGTTTAGACTAGCAGCAGCAGAAAAAAAATCTAGCAACCCTGGTTTTTGCCTTTATTTCTTATTTATGAAATAAAAGAGTAAAATATATTTTTATGTTAGCTCTTAATTTAAGGGTAAAGAGAAGAGACCCAAAAGAAGCCCCCTGCTGGCCACTCTAATTTCTGCCCTGCTTGCACCTGTAAAAAATAAAAAATACAAATCTTACTTTTCTTACATTTAAGGCATAATTTAGCCTTCTATTATTAATTGTAATTTGTTGCATTTCTATTTAATTGAAATATATGCATCATATAAACATAAATTCCTAAAGATAATTCTGTAACTTGTTTATTTCTGATCATAAGAAAAAGAAATCAGTCTTTTAAAGATATATCTTTTACTTTAAAGTTGCATTTAAAATTGTCTCACTAGTAGATTTGCTTTACTATTTTTGCCATAGTCTGAGAAAAAAAGTTTGCTTTAATTTTTCAAATCCATAAAGGACTTTTTTTCTTTATTTCAATAGCTTTAGGAAAGCCTTTAAAATTAAATAACAAATCAAAGTTTCATTCAAAATTATTTCTAATAACTGTCTTTTATATTATTCTAGAAAATTAAGGGTACTCTGCATAGCAAAAATCCTAAGGCTGTGTTTGCTTCATGCTGTTACTTGAATCTATGATGAAGACATTCCAAAGACGTATTCATTAGAAAATAGATCTCCCTAAGGCATCACGACCCAGGTTGCATAGGAATGTAAATAAACATGATTGAATCTCTCTCTTTACTTAAAACAAATATTTTACTACGTTACTACTATAACAACCTTTCTCATGGCCAAAACAGAAATATTAGCATTTACCAAATATAGTTAAAGACTCAAAGCCTATTTGTAAGGCAAAAGCAGCAATGGAAGCTGACATCACTTACATTCAGTCCCATTTTCAAAACAGAGCTTGATTAATTAAACAGCAGTGTTTTCATGGAGAGCGTGAGCCCTGTGATAGTGACAGTTATTTCAGGAAAAACTACGCATAACATTCATCTTCATTTTGCTCCGGTGAAATGCTTGGGTGTGTATGAAAAACTGGGGAGACTGACAACTTGTTTGGTATTGACCTGGCCTTTGTCCAGGCTCTCCCCTACATTACCTATGGCTTCCTTATCCCTGCTTATTGACTTCGAGAAAGTGCACATATCGGCCCTTTGACATCCTCTCTGTAAGACCAGGAATGAGTCTGCTACACATAGCCGCTTATGAGTCAATTTCAAGAACATTACTCTTCTATATAAAACCCTTGATCTCTCAGAGTTAGTGATGTGGGCACAAAAGTTGCCAAGACACACTACACTTTTCTGGAGATTAAGTCCAGTCAACAAATTTATGACAATCTTTCTGGACTGAGCTTTGCCTGACACCATCGAGTTGGTCACGAGACAGTCAGGGGATTGGAAATGCATAGCTTGGCGAGGTTTTCAGGTTGATAACAAAAGGGTAAGCAACTGTGTCACCCAGGAGGCTTCAAAGTCCAGGGTCCATTCTGGGGACAACTACCGCAATTCTCCTTCCCAAGCCCAGGAGTTTCCCACCAACCAAAGTCCAGCAGTGGGCAGCTTCCCAAAGCGAAACCTAAGAGGACTGTAGCCAAGCCTGCTAAAAGTCGAATGAAAATGCAAGGTTGCCTAAGAGTCATGAGACAGTTGGAAAAGTCCCTGTCCTGGCACACAATGTTACCAACAGTGCTGCCTCACAGACGTGTAGAAAGCATATCAAGGAGACTATGGTTGTAAAGCCAGAATCTGCACATTAAATCAGGGAGGATTTGTTTGGTGCTTGCACTGAGATACAGAATGATGATGTCTCTATAATTTTGTTGTTTTGTTCATCTGTGTTTGAAAATACTTCTCTCTTGGGCCTACTTCCCAGTTCTTTACACTGTTAGTAATTGAAGGCATCCATTGCAGATGTGCTCCTGATGGGGGCGACATTGAACCTGGTCAGGGGTCTGTTTTCCCCTTCCAGACTGAGTGTGGCTTCCCTGCACATGAATAACAACGTGGCCTTCACAGATAGGACTTCACCGTCCTTACAAGAAAAAAGACTGCATGTCTAGAGTTGAACCAGAAGGGTGCAGTAACCCCTGAGAGGCACTAGGTTTTTTAACAATACCTGAACTTTAGTTAAGAGAGAGATCATGAGACGAAAATAAGACCACATGTGTATGTAGTTTTCATGATTCCAGTTATCACTGAAGCCATATACTATTTGGATCAAACAACTCTAAAGTGATGCACAATTTTAACATCTATTTCATTAGTCAAAATATTCATTAATACATAAAAAAAATTTGTTTGTATCTTACAGTACACACTCAGCACATGCCCGTAAATACTTAAATATAGGAGGTATGCTGGCAGAGAAATTCTTCACTTCTCAGAGGTCTTAATTATTCTGGAAAGTTTTGGGGGAGAAATTGAATTTTAATAAAACGGATTTTGAATTGATCATATAAAAATCAAACAAAATGATTTTCTAGATTCTAACAGAAAAACAAATAGATTATAAACAGTAAATATCTTTCTCATTTCAAACCTCTATCTTACGGCAACCTTGCTTGCATTAGTAACTGGGTAATACTAGGAATCTTGAGAAACAGCACAAAGCATAGAAAATGTTTATGTGCAAATATTACATGACTCTAATGAATCTATATCAATATTAGTGTTTTCATACTGATTGGAATAGCTTAGGAGTTTACATTAACCTAGTATAATTTTAATAACTACAGTCATATATTGCTTAACAACAGGGATACATGTGGAGAAATGCATCATTAGGCAATTTTGTTGTGCAAACATCATAGAGTTTACTTAAGCAAACTTGGAAGGTTTAGCCTATACACATCTAGGCTATACAGTATAGCCCATTGCTTCTAGGCTGCAAGCCTGTACAGCATGTTACTATACTGAATACCATAGGCAACTGTAACACAATGGTAAGTATTTGTGCATCTAAACATATCTAAAAGTAGAAAAGGTCTAGTAAAAAATACGGTGTTATAATCTTAAGGGACCACTGTTTTACATGCAGTCTGTCAAAATGTCATGATGTGTGATCAGGGCATTTACTCTAACTTTACTTTACTAGATTGACATCCTTGCTGTCTCAAGACTGTTTCCTTATGTACTGATGACCACCTGTTGATTCTTAGAAAGTCTTATACTCACTCTTGTTTCACCCTCTGATCTTTTCTTCTGCCTTTCACAGCTGTCTTCATTTTTCCACATCACACTCACTAATCAACTGCTATGAATCTGGCTTTTACCTTAATCTCAGCTTTCTCAAAAGTCACCAATCATGTCCTAAATGCAAAATATAATGACCTTTTTATGTGTCCATCAGGCTTTGTATAACATTTGATACTGCTTGTATAACATTTGATACTGTTATGAGATGAATTAAGTACCTACCAAAAAGACATGTTGAAGACCTCAGAATGTGACCTTATTTAGAAATAGAGTTGTGGCAGATGTAACTAGTGATAAGATGAAGTTATGCTGGAGCAGGGTTTGCCCCTGACCCACGATTACTGGTGTTCATATAGGGAGATGGCCATCAGAAGACACACACAAGGAAACCACATCTGTAAGGCAGAGACTGGAATTAAACAGCTGCCAGTCAAGGAACACCAATGATTGCTGACAAACTAAAAGAAGCTAGGAGAGGCAAGGAAGTGTTCTTACAAACTTAAGGGGGAGCCTGGTCCCACTGACACGTTGATTCCAGACTTACAGCCTCAGGAATTATAAAATAATCAGTTCCTGTTGCTTTAAGACAGTTTGGGTACCTTGTGATGGTAGCCCTAGGAAACTAGTAAAGTTACCACTGACCACATCTTCAGTCTGCATTTTCATGCCTTAATGCTCCTGTCCACAGGGATCCTGACAACATATTTCCAGGAGTCCTGCTTCACATTTCACAAGATCCTTTACTGCCCCTCATGTTCTGATATTCCTCAGATGACTTCAGTCCTACCGTTCTCAACTATCATGAATACGTAAAAGCCATTGAAGTCCTTATCCGCAGTTTGGATCTCTCTAAGGCTTCAAGGACCAACCTCCTAGATATCTTTCCCTGCAACACTTCAAACTCAATAAATCAGAAGCCTCATCCACTCTTTTAGAGTAAATAAGCATTCTTTCATTCATATTCCTAAAGCCAATGTGCCCCTGGAAGTTCGGCAATGAGACTCACTATTTTTACAATAGCCTTAAAAGCAAGAAATGCATCTTTATGAATCCCTGTCCTAAAAGTGAGTTGGAAATTTTTGAAAATTCTGACGAAATTGATGGGTTTTCCCTTTCCCTTCTTCCATTTTTCTCATTGCCTGGCGGTGAAATCTGATACTGTCTATACTCCTGTATTTCTTCCAAATGGGCTTCAGTATGGGAAAAGCCTTTCCCTCTCTCTCTCTCTCTTTGGCCTCAAGTGAAGAGAAGGAAACCAGATGAATTAAGATAAATATGGGAAGCTACAGATCAAAGTAAGATGAGGAGACAAGAGTCAAGCAGGAAATGTCTGCTCTTGAGACCCCCAGGAAGGGATCCACCTCTTCTCACTTATCATTCAGGGATCTTTCTTCTGCAGATTTAAACTAAACTTTATTCTGCTTTGGAACAACTATAACAATATAATAAAGGTCTGAACTATCAGGAAAAAAATTGCATTTATTTACTTATAATTTTTATGTAAATCTTCTTTCACAAATAGAAAAAATGACAAATTTTGATTTGAAGAGCAACAATCTTGACAATGTTTAATAACTGCAACCCTGAAATGTTATCAAACTTTCTGATGTGAATGTCTCCAAAAAACAATAAAAATTTTTAAAAGAAAAAAAGTTCTGCATTTTAGTATCTGCATTTACACTTCATGTAAAAACAGCTGTGTTTTATTTAAATCATGTAACTGAGGGGAATTGATCAATTGGGGGTCTAATATAATATACAGCATTCACTTTGGCAGCACATATACCAAAACTGGAATGATACAGGGTAGATTAGCGTAGCCCCTGTGAAAGGATGCTGTGCAAATTCATGAAGTATTCCCTATTATTGTATATATACACTATGGAATACTATTCAACCACCAAAAAGGAGAAAGTTGTGGAGTCTTGTTTTGTTTCTGCGTCTTTTGCAACAACTTGGATGGAATTGGAGAACATCATCCTAAGTGAACTAACTCAGGAACAGATAACCAAACACTGCATGCAGAGGCATAAAGAATGATATAATGGACAGCGGAGACTCAGAAGAGGAGGAAGAGGTAGAGAGACAAAAAAAATATCACCTGTCTGGTACATTATGCACAGGTGGGAGTGATGGGTGCACTTAAAGCCTAGACTTCTTTACTACTATATAATGCAAACATGCAAACAAAAACTATTTGTACCTTAAGCTACTGAATTAAAAAAAATACAATTAAACAAGGGCTGAATATGAACTTTGCAAACTAAAATAGCCAATTATAGGACTACTATTGAAACTCTTTTTGTTTAGTGAAATTTCTTATTGCTCGAAGATCAAAATTAACCACATTAAGGTAATGACATTCATCTTTATCCATTTGATAAGTATCTATGAATTATGTATGCACATGCTAAATATTTTAATTTAACATATGTGTCAGAACCAGTATATACATACAATAAGCAAAGTCCACAAAATAAAACCCTAAAATTAATTTATTTATGATAGACTACTAGAAAATTATAAACAGAGAGTATCCCAGTGATTTTTCTACTGCAATTTAGAATCTTCATTTGACTCATCCAAGATTAGTCAATATTTTTAGAATCTAGCTGTAGCACCATTCCTTTCTCTGCCATTCAAAAAAGCAAATCAGAATACAAATGATTGTCTTGACACTACTCTATTTTTTGAAAACAGTGAACTGGAAAAATTGAACATTTTAAATAATATTTTAAAATTGGTCACAATATATCCTGACAAGTGTGAGAACTACTATATTAATAAATAACAAACCATAGCAAGACTTAAAATCCATTTTAATGATCACTAGAATTCTTTATCGCCACAATAGATTAGAGGGGGAAACCACATAGATCACTTTGACAAATTCCAAAACAATAACTGAAGAAAATAACATGCAAAGTAAGATTTATTTTTAGAAATGATTCATCATCTTTATCTAATCAAACATGTAGACACCAAGAAGTAAGAGTCTTCTTTTTTTCTTTTTTTTTTTTGAGTTGGATACTCACTCTGTCACCCAGACTGGAGTGCAGTGGCCACTCCGGGCCACTGCAGCCTCGACCTGCTGGGCTACGGCGATCCTTCCGCCTTAGCCTTCCAAGTAGCTGGAACTACAGGTGCGCGCTATCATGCCCGGCTAATTTTTGATTTATTATAGAGATGAGGTCTCGCCAAGTTGCCCAGGCGGGTCTCGAACCCGCAGGCTCAGGCAATCCACTCACCTAGTCCTCCCAAAGTGCTGGGATTACAGGTTCAGCCACCGAGCCTAGCCTAAGAGTCTTCTTTAACACAATGAAGAATATGTATTTCATATCAATAGCCAGAATCATACTATAACTAAAAGGTAAATGTCAAAATGTTGTAGGCAGTAAAATTAAAGAACAAGATAATATGCCTGCTAGCATCATTATATTTTGGCACTATGGAAGTTTTTGCCAATTTAGTAAGGCCAGAAAAGAAAAAAAAAACAATTTTGGAAAGGAAGAGATAATTTCATGTCATGCACAGATGATCGTATGACTGTCTTTCAGAAAACCCTAAGGGAACCAACTTAGAAACTCTGAGAGTACAGGAGTTGAGTAGTTGCTTGATTATTACACGCATAAGTAAAACATCAATAACTTTCATACACACTAGCGATTGTCATTTGTAAACAGTATAGGAAAATATTCCATTTACAACTTAAAAGAGAAATTTTTGAAATACATAGTACCAAAAATACTTGGGAAATAGAATACTTGGGAATAATGAAGAAAACTGGGCAAATGTAGAGAAAACCATAAAATAATTCATAATAAATGAAAGTATAAATATATAATATTTTAGTATAGAAACTCACATGATTATACACATGTGAATTCTACTCACATTATTTTATAGATTGAATACAAAACTAGTAAAAAATGTTTCACAAATCATTTCAATTTGATAAACCGATTTTTCTAAATTACACAAGTGAAGATTGTCAAAATATTTTAGAGTAGGGAGAGTTATGGGGAGGGGGCATTGTTCATAGTACCAGATATAATCAAATGAAATAGCAATTCAAACAATATACTGGAATACATAATTAAATCAATGGGCTAGAAAAACATGTTTGCAATATACTAAAATATTTATAAAATTGTAGTATATGTAAAGGTTGAAATTATCAATTATTGGGGAAATGTTGTTTTGCTCTTCAGTACATTGAGAAAATAAAATGAAATATAGGTAGCTATCTATATGATGCTACTGTATTAATTCAAAGCAGTATTTCACAGTGTGGTTTACTAAACTACTTCATTTAGAATCAGCTGGGTTACTTGCTAAAATCAATTGCCAGAGGCTGGGGGTAGTGGCTCATGTCTATAATCTCAGCAGTTTGTGATGTCAAAATGGGAGAACTGCTTGAGCCCAGGAGTTCGAGACCAGCCTGGGCAACATAGTGAGGCCTCATCTACAAAAAATTTAAAAATTAGCCAAGCATGGTGGCTCACACCTATAGTCCTAGCTACTCAGGAGGCTGAGATGGGAAGATCACTTGAATCTAGGAAGTTGAGGCTGCAGTGAGCTGGGATTTCACCAAGGCACTCCAACCTGGACGACAAAGTGAGACCTTGTCTCATCAACAACAACAACAAACAAACAACAAAAAGTTGCCAAAACCACACCCGACGATTTCTGAATAATATACCTTGATGGTGGCACCCAGGAATCTGTGTGTCAATGAGCACACCAAAAGATTCTGATGCACTTTGAGAACTACCACCAAGAAAGATAAGATTGATAGTCTTGCCACACGTGTGAAATTTTATATAAAATAAATATACAAAATAAAAAGTCAAAAGAAAACTTAGTTAAAAAAATTACAAGATTATATGATAAAGAATTTAATAAACCAATAGAATGATATCAATAAGAAAACTTTGACTCCTCCAAAAGAAAAGTAAAAAAAGGATGAGAACAGTCAATTCACAAATATAAGAAGAAAAAGCCCAATAAGCAAATGAAAAACAAAACAACACAGTCAGTTCCTACTTGCAAAATAAAGCCAGATGCATATTTCTTTACAAATTGAGAAAGATGTTTTTAAGTAAAATGGCTAGTGTTGGCAAATAAACTTACCCCTCTCAAATATCATGTGAAAGTTTCATTTGATACAATTTTACTGGAGCTATTTAGCAATATGAATCAAGTATCTAAAATTTATTAATACCTTTGACCTAGTAATCTTAGTCTTTGGGAATTATCCTGAGAGAATAATCAAACCTACACCAAAAAATTATGAACAAGGAATAAATAAAAGCAAGAATTAACTCATAGCTTAAGTTCAATAGTGAAAAATGAAAATAACAAGAATTCCTCAAATAGAAAAGATTTTGTATCTTATTTAATAATTTGGAAAATGTTTATGATATAATTTTAACATTTCTTAGTTATGACTCCAAGTTTATAAAATACTATATATTAATATATACAGTATATATGCAGAACACTCCTCATATATATGATTCCAAGTTTATAAAAGACATATACATACATACATATATATATACATATATACATATATATACATACATATACATATATACATATATATGGTACAAGGCATGATTCTCAGAAATTTTTAATAATATATGAGAGTTTCTATCTTCCTTGTTCTTTCTTTATTTTCAAGTTTGCTGTAAATTAAATATGCTGCCTTATTGGTTAAAAATAAGAAAAATGTGATTAACATAATTTCTCAAACAAAACTGATGTGCCATAAAACTCTTTTGAGTTCTAATTTGGAAATATATTGAGAGCTTTTTCAGCCATAATCAAACACATGCATAAACTTATCCTTTATAATGAGTGTCTTTTCTTGGGTCAAAAAAATTATGTTAGATACATAAATAAATCAATGAAACAGAAAAACAAGTTAGCAATATACTAAAATATTTATAAAATTGTAGTAAATGAAAAGGTTGAAATTTTAAATTATTGGGGAAATGTTGTTTTGTTATTCAGTACATTGAGAAAATAAAAGAAAATATAGATAGCTATCTCTATGATGCTATGTTATGAACTGAATTGTGTCCCCTCAAAATTCATACATGTGGAAACCCTAACCCCAGTGTATCCAGTTGGAGATAGAACCTTCACAGAAGTTATTAAAGCTAAATGAGATCCTAAGGATGAGGCCCTGATATGATAGGTTTAGTGTCCTTAGAAGAAGAGACACAAAGAAGGGGTCATGTGAGCACCCATCAAGAAGTTAGCCCTATAAAAGCCAAGTTAAGAGGCCTTAGAATGAAACCTACCCTGCCAGCACCTTGATGTTGGATTTCCCAGACTCCAGAACTGTGAGAAGTAAATTTTTGTTGAGTGAGGCACCTAATCTCTGGTATTTTGTTTTGGCAATCTGAGCTAGTACAGGTAGTTTTATCAAACTTATTCTTCTTTCTTTAAAATTTTATCAGTTTGCAAAATTTATAGCTACTTACCAAGGAGCATGACATAGCACTGCTGTGGACGATAATAAAAATGGACCAACAAACAAACAAGTACAAACCTAACATGAGCAACCACTTAAAGGGGATATCATCCATTTGGAGATATTCTATTTGCTTATTAAACAATGTGTCACACTGTATATGGGACTGAAAAAGGCTCAAAGTCACTGACTATTGGCTTTTAAACATTTCTGTCAATGGTGAATTTTTGAATATTGATTACTAGATAATAATTAATTTCAAAGAAATGTTGATGATTCTATGTTTATATCTTAGCTTGCATTGGAGTAGGTAAAGAAACAAAGAGATTTTCAAATAGATGAGTTTTAGATCCAAGCTGGGTTATAAAATCACAATCTCCAAGAAAAAACATCTTAGCATTTAAGATTTCCATATTTAACTCATGTTGTTATTTTACTTTATAAAAAGAGAGACTTATTTCTAGCTTGTTATATATCTCATGTGAGCATAAGTAAACTTACTAGGACTAGGTGGGTAAGAGAAAGACATTTAAAGAGCTAGATGCCATACCCTCATCCCATTCCACTTTTCTCTGAATGATGCATTAAAAATGAAGACTATTCTCACAGATTCATATATGTGCACATGAATACACACATATGTATTATATATATTTTTATAGCTATCATTTTATGTGTTTTAATATATGGTTCATATATCCAGTTTTTGTATGCTTGGTTTAGGACCAAAGTATCTATTCATTTTTCAGAAAACTTTAGGAATTAGTTATATTTAGAAAGACAGGGAGAACAGTACATTTCAATTTAGACAAGCCACATTTCAAGTGGTCAGTCACCACATGTGGATGGTGGCTGTCCTACCAACATAAACCTACACAAGGGACATATGAGTGTTTATTGAACTACATTTGCAATTTTCTTTAGGTTTGATCTTTTTTAAATAAAAAGCTGGGAGAAGGCATTTGAAAACATTTCCAATCACATTTATTCTGCTTCAAATTGTTTATACTTCTTAATCTCTGCTGAACATATTTAATACACGAATGTTTTTGCTTTCCAAGCAGATAGCCCCACAGGACCGTACTGTAGTCTTTCTATTCTTCACATTGTTTCATGATTCTCAGAAAGAAAAAAAAAGAAGTCACACATAACAAACAAACTAACCACCAGTGACACTAAAATGAGAAAAGCGTTCTTGGCATGGCTCAAAAAGTCATATGTATAATTTTTAAATCAGTGCCGCAATTTGTGGCTCAGCAAGCGAGATGGCATTTTGATTTCTCCCCAAGAACCCGTCGTTCTTGTCATGAACCAGAAACTCAGCTTCTGAACTTTGTTTCTGGGAGGCAGAGTCCTCTTTGACCTGGTCTGTCTCCTCTGACAAGGAGACAGATTTTAGCTTGTCCAAGGAAAGATAACCCCTGCTGCTACTTGCTTGGGAGGAAAAACAAATTCTCCTTCCTGGGAGAGGTTGAAAGAAGAGTTGAGCACTAAAAGAGAATGTAACAAGTCTTCTTTTTCAGCGCATTTTCCTTTAATTGTTATGCCAAGTATAACCTTGCCTTGAATGATGTGACAGCAGGCTGAATTTCCCCTACTTGCTCAGATTGTCTCTGATTTCAACAACAGCCTCTTTTCAGCAATAAGACATCAATTCTATATTCCCCCATTTACTTCACAAAAATATAGGCTGTGTGTTGATAGAATTGTCACATATTTTTGTAATCCAGAATGTTGAGGTTTCGGGGGTGGGAGAAACACAGAGAAGCAGTTTCTACTGGAAAAAAATAAGTAGTCATGCAGCTACCCTTATTTGAGTGGAACAAAGCTAATTTTTGTACTTCATGTTCCTTTCAAATGCCTTTCTAGCATACCTAAGTTCTCATAGTCCTGGAGAATCAAAAAGACAATACAACTTTGTGATTGTTTCAGAACTTGAAAACTTCTACACAGGATTGACTTTAAATATCAGAGAAGTTCTTGTGGAAGAGGATGTGAGGATATCCTTTAAGCCAGCTGTCACTGCATAGACAGACTTTTAAGATAAAAAGTTGAGAAAGAAAACTTATTTTCACCTCTCAAATGAAGGAAGAAGACAGGAAGGGAGTGAGAAAGGGAGGTGGGTGAAAAGGGGAAAAAGCACTTTGTTCCTGGTTCGTTAAAAAGTTGCTTAAATGTAATGGTAACATTAATTTGTGAGTTGTAACATATATGTATAGGTATATATATTTACTTCCAAACTTGAAGTTTTAAGGCAATCTTTAAACTCTCTCCATATGCACTTTTTAAAATGGAATAATGCATACAATATTTATTCAGATTTTTTTCTCTTATTTAATCCTTAGGGAAGAAAAATATAATTTTCTTCCTTCACCAGAGATTGCACAGTGGTTTTAATAAAATCTGTTTCACCACTAGATGTAGACTATTTCCCTAACGATCACAAAATTTGAAGTTGGTTTGTCTTCGTCAAAGCCGACAAGTTGTTAAATGAAAGAATCAGTAGCAGAATACTTCTCACTAGCTGAACCAGGAGAGGAACAAAGGAGAGGAACTCTACACACACACACACACACACACACACACACACACACTCCTTTGCTCTTCATCTATCTCCTGTTTTCCCTTCTTCCAAGTGCTATCTTCAGTAGCAGACACACCGAGAAGACACCTAGACTCTTTTGAAAGATACTGAAACTTGAAAGGAGGGGAACTTATCAATGTGTGAATACCATATTATTATCCAATAACTTTGCAAATTATTTTGTTACTTTAAAGTGTTATGATTTGTTTGCCTCCTGTCTCTGTCACACTCTGTTTTTAGAAGTGGGTCTGTCTCTCTCTCACTCATACTCACATAGAGAGGCATGCATATTAAAAATATGTGGGAATGTCTTACTTTAAAGCTACTTCCTTTTCTAACTGAGGAGAGCAGAAGACCTGGATCCAGTAAATAAAGAACCATTTCTCAGTATTTAAAAATAAGTGATCTAGGAGAACAATGTAAATGAATATGAGAAATCTACCAAATTTAATAACAGGAAAACACATAAGGAGGTGCAAAAGAGGGAAGTTTTTTGTTTTTTGTTTTTCTTTTTCAATCACTTCCTAATGCAAAAACAGAAGTGGAAAGTATGGCACTTATGAAAACATTTTCAAATATAATAGTTCCTGGTTTCAAACTTGGTCCCAATAAATCAGATACACAGCTTCCACACTCCAACTTTAAACACTTGGCTTTAAGTCCTAAGATATCTTCTGAATAGAAATATTTTCTCCCTTAAGGAGAAGCCCTATGGGTAAGTGGGGGAACTGGTACAACTGGTTCTAAAAGCAAACTATAAAACATTCAGGCCCCATTTTCCACATTAGAAGAAAGCAACTTTCTCTCTTCTCTCCTTCTCTTTTTTAGCCTGAACACATGGCTTTGCCTGAAGCTCTGTCAAATTCAGATCAGATACTCCTAGGGCAATGATGACTGTGGGATCCTGCACACACTACCCCGGGGTTTCTACTTTGAGATCCATGTCTCTCTTTACTTTAAAGTTTCTATCTGGTCTGTTTTTGTGTGAATGTGTATGCGTGAGTACCTCTGGAGGATATTAAGTAGTCATTTCATCAATAAATGTTGGTGATGCTTATCTCTGCATTTCTCTGGATTCTAGCCTGCAAGACTTTTGAGATGACCTACTAAGATAAAGATCTAAGTGGCAAGCATTAAAGAGAAAAGACACAATTTTATTGGAAAAGACTTAAGAAACTGAAGAGGTTACATTCTGTAATATGTGTACAGGGTAACAGTTCTCCAGTACTTACATTAGAACCTTTGTTAGTTTTGAGTTTTATTCACTATAATAATAAAAACTAATAGTTCATTACAGTGAACCAAACACAAAGAATTTGAATTCATTGCCTGATGACATCCAAGGAGTTCAGGATACTCCATAAAGACTCTATTAAAAGAAAAAAAAGATGTCTGGTTCTTTTTTTTTTTTTTTAGATAGAAAAAAGGAAATTTCTTTTGATCTCAAATAGCAAAAGACTTAGAATGCTTGATTCTATTTTTTTGATGCGTTTATTTCACTTTCATTTCTGGGAAGCAAGAACATCTCTGTAGTACAGTACCCAGTCCCACACTGCCTCCTTCACCCTTGACTTACCCCTGCTTTTTATTCTTTTCCCCTGTTCTCCTAACCTTCCCACTCTCAATCAAATAACTGATGGACTGGGCTTAATAATTTTCCATCTCATCACCAAAGTGGCTTGAATGCTCTTGAAGTTTCTTCTAGTAAAATCAAGTTGCCACTTACATTAAGTAAACTACTGAAATAAATATTTCCCAAAATGTAGTTGTTTAATAAAATAGAAGCAGGTTTATCTCTAAACTAACAGTCCAAGTTGGAGGTTCAAGTCAGTGTGTGTGTGTGTGTGTGTGTGTGTGTGTGTGTGTGTGTGTAGTGGGGGTTGAGTGGAGGTTCTGCTATATACTCAGTCATTCAGGAACCCAATCCAGAATGAGGTTAATGCTG
Organism: Cephalopachus bancanus; assembly: GCA_027257055.1. Classification (NCBI taxonomy): domain Eukaryota; kingdom Metazoa; phylum Chordata; class Mammalia; order Primates; family Tarsiidae; genus Cephalopachus; species Cephalopachus bancanus. The sequence goes on from JAPVLO010000108.1 coordinate 7,563,478, forward strand.
CCATCTTTGACATGTGTTCTAAGTTCTTGTCATCACCATTAACACCCGTGAGAAGGAAAAAGGAGCTATAGGCGTGAGCATGCAACTTTTCAAAGCAAAGCTTGAATGGCATTCATCACTTCTGCTCACACTTTACTGGAGATTGTTTGATCTTATGACTGCAAACAACTGCAAAGGGGACTGGAAAATATAGTCTGTGCCTGGACAGCTTTGTCCCAGTTATGATTCTATCTTATTGTGAAAGAAGCAGGTCACAGATTTTGGTGGGCAACTGGTAATCTCCAGTGTACTCTCTGAACACTTTTATAGTCTTAATAATAACATGAGGATAACAAGTAGGTCCAAGAATCAGTTGCCCTGGGTTCTTTATGGAACAATTTCTGTAGCTTGTGTTAGTTATCTGCAACAGGAATACATTATAATGGCTTGTCAAAGTATTAGGGTTCTCTTTTTTTATAATAACACATGCAGTTCCTCCTAGAGGGTCCTCCCATGAACTATTATATACTGGGGGTGCCAAAAATGTATACACATTTTAAGAGATGTTATCTATGTATTAGTTTTAGCTCACCATGATCAGTCTGGACACTGATTTGAGCACCTCTTGTAATTACAGAAGTCAAACATGACTTGTCATCTTTTGTTACTGGCATATATTGAATAGTATAATTTACAAATGTTAATACCATTTTTTCCCTTCTTAAAATATGTATACTTTTTTGGCACCCTCTGTATTTTTATTTTACAGAAGAGTGATAAGAATAGTTATATGAAAGCTATTTGAAAAGGCTAAAACCATTGTATAATTCTATAATGTTATAAATTAAATTGAAGGATTCCTTCCTTGTTCAAATCTAAGAAGGATTTAGTTTAGGCTATGAAGCCAGTGTCCAACATTTCCATAATCAAATAAAAGATAATGACTAATGGGTCAACTCAGAAGGCAATCAACCCTCAAATAGAATTCACACAGAGAATATACATACATAAGAATAGAGTATGTCATGATTAAGCTGGTATCCCTTTGTTGATAATGGATCAAAAACATAAAGCATATTTACCAACAAAGCAATTTAATTTGATTCCTCAGAGCTGCAGTTCAAAGAACATCAAAACTACCTTTCGGGTAGCATCACTGAAGTTTGGGGGACTAGTGAAATTTGAAGGCAAAACATAGAGGGAAGCCTAGAGCATGTTAAGAGCTTCAGTGACTGAGCCCTGAATACAAAGCACTCAGAAGAAGACAAGTTTTGTGCAAAGGGTACAGCCCAATAAAAGTACGAAGATAATGAAGAAATAGAGCAGGGTTCCCTCACTAGGATCTCAGAAATGCAGATTGCAGCAGCATAAAACAAGTTGTCCAGACCCAGTATTTTCAGGACTTTTAAAGAGGGGTATAGAAATCTTTCTTCAATCCCGAATAACAATCCAGATCAATATTCTGATACGTCACGTAAAGAGGTCAGCTAAGGTTGGAAAATGGAAGTCTTCTGACCCATTGACCTTATTTTGTCATTAGAGAGTCAATGTTTTGCCATTAAATGTCAGATCAATTCCCAATGATTTAAACATTACCAGAAGTCTGTGGCTTCCTGGAATCTTTAATAAGCAATTTTTAAAACTTCAAACACTACCATTTTCAAGAGCCTAAGGAATTATAATTTACTATATTAGTTTAATCCATCTTGTTTGCTAAATTTTTAACATTCTTGTTTCAGTTGATTTTGTGTTTATAAAGCAGTGCCTGCTTTTTAAAACATCTGTATTACAATTTTCGATGTATTTTATATCTGCCTTTTATGTTCATGAATAACATAAACATAGACATTTATTTCTGAGATTTTTATCAACAACTTACCATAAACCATTTTCTCCTCTAGCCCTTACCCTTATATTATGAATACATATGAAAGGGATTTTCTCTCAAGGTCAAGGAAGCAACTTTTATCTTTTATCCTATGTGATCCCTTACATTTGGGAGACATTCAATATACAAGTGAGTAAAATTTTGGTCTAACTGTACTTCCCTTAACTCATGGAGAGGTAAAAGAGAAACCCATGCATATAGCTACCATCAATTTGTAGAGTATGCAAATATTCTTCTCAGGAATAAAGTGGGCCAGTCTCTTTGGCCTTCTACGAGAAGAATCAAGACTGACTTTCAAATGAAGGCTTCAGAGAATGGAGCAATACTCCACAAATTGTTAGTGTTTCTCTGGGGGTATGCCCTCTGCCTGACAGTACTGGATAAACAGGCATTTAGCTGTGATAATTCCTAACTCATCATTTTATATCTCAGGAACCACAAGGAGATTCCTGTATCTAGAGACTGACACATCTTTTTGATGGGCATGAGACATGTTATTTGAATGACTGATTGAATGAATAAATGAGCCAACAATTGCCGTCCCTAGATACCAACAAATTTCCAACTGGCATCTGCCTGCTTGATAGTGTCACTTCCATTAGACTTGACAAATTGTGATCTAAAATAACATCTAATTTAGATACTACTTCACTTTTAGAACTGCTGGGGAAAACAAGGGAGAAGATTACAGCTCCTTGCACTACCAGCCTCCCACTCCCACTATCCCTGCTGTACAATCATTACAGTCTTCACTGCCAAGACTAAGGGCTCTGGAGCTCCTGAAACTTGCAGGGATATTCTACTAAATTTAATCCCCAAAGATGACTTATTCTTGCCAGCTGGGTGCATCAAACCTGAGGAATAATATTAGACAAGTGTATTGGGATCTATTTTATCTAAATGTATAGAAGATGAAAACAGAGAAAAGGGGATTTTGCTATTCTTTTTTTTTTTTTCAGTTTTACCATCAATACAAATATTCATGCCAAAAGAGGTAATACTGCCAGAAACAACAGGCAGTTACAGAAAATCTTTCAGCCTTTGGCTACTTCTAGAGGCAAGATCTTGGCTTTACAGCTGAGTAGGAGTTATGACACTATCTCAAACTAGAGGTGTAGTTTTAGAGTCAGCAAAGGTCATTCATTGCAGACCGCTCTTCTACTTCCCTTGGGTGGGTAGGTTTGGGGCAGCTCAGAAACAGAAGGAGGTGCTGGGCCATTCCTCCCAGCTCTCTGACTCTCCCATCTTCACGAGAGATTATTGGGTCCAACTTTAAGAGAATCCTCATTGCAGGCAATTCACATACTGAATTATTTGGCACTGGCGCTTTGGGTTGTGCTTAACTTTCTGTTCTCCCATTGCCTTAAGGTACAGATTATTTAAAAAGAACATGAAGTAAATTAAAAAGAAAAAAATGAAGAATCACCACTTACTGGAATTGAGACACCTGGAAATTGCTTCTTATATCACTGGGAAAGTGATATAAACCTTTTTTTAAAATTTCACAAATGCAATACATTTGCATTGTGTTGTTTTCCATTGTAAGGGTAGCTGGCAGGCAAAACCCAAGGCTTTATTTCCTTTCTAGTTGTTGATGAAAGTAAACGACAATGGGACAGTATGACTTGTTTCATGACAACAGTCATACTCTGCTTGGTGACCTTTGACCTCCCTTCTCAGAGGCTCTTGACAAGATTGTACACTGGACATCTACATAGGAAAGAATGCATTCAAGACTAGAAAGTGTGGGAGGAATTTAGTGAATGAATAGAGCTTACCGGTTAGAGGAAATAACTAGGTAATTTTGCCCACCAAAAACCCCAATTACCAGTTATTTACAGCTCACTGGTCTGCAACTTCAGTTGCCTGATCAGACATTCATATTAGTGTAGTCCCTTGCTCAAATTGTAATCATCTGCCGTGACTGGCTCTTAGAGGAAAAAGAGGGGACCGAGGAGATTGTAAAGTAGAAGCAAACTAGTTGAAAGCAGCTGAGAGTGGACAAGGGGATAAGTGGATAAGCATCAGTGATGTAATGGAAGCCAAATACAACCCTTTGGTGCTTTTCCCAGGCAGTGAGCTGAGCGGGATGCCCTGCTTCCAGAGCTATGCAAACAGGCCTGCAGTCAGATAGCCATCTAGCTCTCCACTTCCAGCTGTCTCTGCATAAGGGCCTTAGGAGACACCCTATAGCTCCATCCTGCTTGCTCCTTGGGACTAGGACACTTGAGAAAATCATTGCTAACCCTACTTCAAACTTGCCTCATTTCAGAGGTCAGTATTGTCTGTGCTTTGCAGCCACCCTGGGAGGGTCTCTTTCTCTTATGTGAAAAGGAGAACAGAGTGTTAGAAAGGAACTCTCCTGTCAGATGAGAATGAGAGTGGTGTGAATGACTAACTGCAGGCAATAAAAATGTTAGCAAATAGCAGGAAAGAAGAGTGGACCCCACCAAATACTGACTGTCCACGTGCCATGTGTTGTCCCCGTGCCATGAGAGTTGCCTGTTCCTGCCTCGGTATTAACAGCATGTGGTTCCTCCGGACTCACAGTGTCCTCAGTGGCTCCTTCAGTATCACACACACTGGCTGGGTCTCTATCCAAACGAAGGGGACCACGATCTGTTTGTCACCCACCTTTCTAAAGCCTTTTCTCCTGGTCATTCCCTCTTTCTTTGTCCTGTTTTTGTTCTTCCTCTTCCTATCCCTAACACCTCTTACATTATATCCCTCCATCCCTTTGGGATGTTTTGTTTTACCTTAAGGAGAGCCTCATCATCAATGTCAAGTTCAGCTTGATATAACCAACTGTGCTAAAACCACAGTCACGTAGCCTTATCTGAATTAAAAAAAAAAAACTCTAGTGTTGCTTAGAGCTATATGTCTATACAGTGTTTAAATACGAATCATAGCAAGAATACTTAAGGCAACAATCCCATTGAACCAAAAAGTGTTATAAAAGAAAGGTGTCTCGATGCTTATTGTCTCCTCCCAATTGCATTTCATTTTGCAACCAAGCAAATCACAACCTGAAAAAGTTAAATGAAGGTAAAGGGGTCACTTAGGACCTGATCTCTTGATCCCCATCCAGAGATTTTTTTTGTCCACTTCATGAATCTCAGTGCACAAATAGAAGCCAAAATCTTCTGGACCCTTTGCCACATAGGGAAATATTTCTTACCCCCAATCATGCTTCAATTCCTACTGAAACAAATACAGCCAATGAATCAGAGATGCTCTTTGTTCTATTAATTCTCTGACCTTAAGGGAGTCACTCAACCTTTTGGTTCTCAGTATTCTGTTTCCATACTGAAGGAGCAGGACAGATAATCTATGGTTGCTTCTAGCTCCAAAATTCAATGACCCTTTAAGCTTAACTTCTTTCACCAGAATACCTGTCATTTCTCGGTAAATAGTGTTCTCAGTCCTTTCTGCTAAAAGAGGTTAAATAAATAAAAAGGAAAGATCAGGCTATGCTTGTGGCTTAGATTATAACTTTGTGACCAGGGATGAAGAAAGTTAATAGCAATAAGAAAGCTTCCAGGGTCTACCATTTACAATTTAAATACTTCACTGAGAGGTTAAAAGTTCAAAGTTGAGTCACAGTCTGAGGTGGCTGTGCTCTTCCTTTTTAATTATCTGAGGTCAGGAAGTTAATAATACCAGAAATCCCCAGTGGAGACCTCTTGTACACTGCATGAACTTTAAACTTGCTCATTTTTTTTTTAAGGGTAAAAAGTTCAGTAGAAACACAGTGGACTTTTCCTCTTAGCCTCCACCCATTCATCCCCCAAGGTCGAAAGTTGAACTGTAAAACAGAAACCCTTGTTCTCTGATTCACATTTAAACAGATCACTTATTAAAAGGTAAACATTCCCAATTCAAGCCAAAGTCCAAAGTGAATCTGCTCGATAAAAATAAAAATATTGTAAGAAAATAAGTCTTTGATCTTGGAATTAAACATCAGAGTTTATTTTCTAATTTTTTGAATTTCAGAGAAAGAGCAGTCATAGAAGCGCTTTTCTCATCTACCTCTGCCCTGAGATTGACATATCTAGAAAAGATAAACCAAAGACATTTTAAAGCAGTCACATTTATAGCCTTACCTGAAGGCAATTTCTTCAACTACTTCTACTCCATTTATGCTTGTTTATTTATTTGTTTTACTCAAACATGTATTCAATAACCACAAAATGTTATTTAACTGAGAGAGATGTAATATGGAATTAAGAGTTGTTTTTTTAAAATGGTGGGAGAAAAACAGATGGATGAACAAACACAATGAAACTCAAAGCTCAAACATGAAGGCAAAAGGCCAGCAACAGAGCTCCAATAATGTATTTTAACAATAGTGAAAAGACTAGCTTTCTTGAAGTGATAATGGTAAAACTTACAAAGTATAGGATAGACATCAACTGAATATTAACTCAATCCAGTGCCCTTGTTTAGAAAAACACTCTGAGACACCATCATGTGCTATTGTACCGTGCAACCCCAAAGTGTTGTCTTCTAGTAAAATAAATGACCTATGTGCCCATTTTTTAAATGCTTTCACGTGTTAAAAAAATAGTCTCCCTTTAAATCAACATTTATTTCAAAATTTCTTAAGAAAACATCTCTGAGGCCGGGCGTGGTGGCTTAAGCCTGTAATTCCAACAATTTGTGTGGCCCGAGGTGAGAGGATTGCCTGAGTTCAGGGATTTGAGACCAGCCTGGGCCACTTGATGATACCTCCTCTCTACAATAAATCAAAAAATAAGCTGGGCATGGTGGTGCACACCTGCAGTTCCAGCTACTTGGAAGGCTGAGGCAGAAGGATCACCTGAGCCCAGCAGGTTGAGGCTGTGGTGACCATGAGTGTGCCACTGCACTCCAGCCCAGGCGACAGAGTGAGACTCCTACTCAAAAAAAAAAGCATCTTTGTCACAATTTATCTATCCCAATTCCAAGTGAAGATAATACCACCTGCTTACCACCTTAATAATTTTTGTAAAGATTAGTGAGGATACTTAACTGCAGGAAACAGAGACTTGAAATAAAAATTTACAGTCAAACACATTCAGAATAAATACTTTTCATTCATGTTGGTTTTGACAACGTCAGTAAAGTTTAAATGACTTTATAACTAATTTTAACACAAACTAAAGCTAGAAGATGCGGCCTTTAAAACATTGTGTCTTAGATCCATTTACAATGTGAGTAATATTCACAACATCCTCTGGGACTCCTGGATGCAGCTGGATGACCCAGACCCAAGAGTGACCCAGCCAGGAAGGAAGTATGGGAAGCTCATGGGCTACTTCCTCTTGTCAGTACTCCCTCTCAACAGCTGTAAGGAAGGATGGAAATTCCTTATGAATCTAAGTGTGACATCAAAGTAGGGAATAACGTTGGAGAGACGTGACCATACTTATTCAAATATTGACCAAAAGGAAGTCACTGTATTTAGGAGTGTGTTTTAAGAAAACCAGGTATTGGAGAGTCTGGACACTGCTTGGACACTTAAGCTGGTATTACATTCATTAGAATAACTTCTGGTTTCAGTTCACCTTGTGAATATTTTCTTCTTTTTTATTTTTAAATGACTTCATTACATTCAAGCTAGTTGTTTTGAACCTTCTGTCGGACTGAGTTCTCTTTTAAATTTTATTTTTTTATGCAAAGTACTTTAATTTAGGAGAGGCTATTATATATCAAGGACCGTGTTATATTCTGGGCATACTTACCCTCAAAGTTCTCATAGGGTAGAAATGGGACTGGATCTGTGTACAATTAACTATGTGCAACAATGTAGGGAGTATACGACAAATACTATAAACAAAGTGTCTTAAGAATCCTTGGTTTTTGCCACGTCTTTTGATGCCTCCATGCCTTAGCTATTCTGAGCTGTCTATCTGGAGTAACCCTCTTTTCCTTCATTCCTGGAACCCTGCATTCTGCCTCAGTACTACTCTTCCTTCATTCGACAGAGTATTCTCATACAGTCCTGCCAGAACACCACTAGTTCTCAGCTCTGGTTGTATGTGGTATAACCAAAAAGTTTTATATTCTTGATGTTTAAGTCTCAGATCTAGAAATTTTGAATGGGATTGGAGTGGAGTGGGTCATCAGGGTTCGTATGTGCTGGAGAAATACTGGGGATGACAAAAACTTAAGTGGGAATAGATGCTAGAAGTCACCATTGGTATTAGGAGTCAAAAATGAATTGTCGGTTTGAGGACAACTTATTTTTCATAATTATCTTGAGGAGTAAGTTACTCTCCCGTCTGAATGATCTCAACAACTCTATTATCCTCATAATAATACCAAATATCTTAGCATATTACACCCTCATGTCTATTAAATGGCCTCATGGTTTTCTTCTTCCTCACTAATATCTTGTGTGCTAAGTCATGTAAAACTGCTTGTTAGTGCCTAAGCATGCCATGCAAACCCTTCTTCATACCTTCCAATGTATCTGCTTTTCTCTTATTCCCTCATTAATTTATACTCATACTTCAAGCACCTACTCAGGTTTGTTCTTCCATAAAATGGCTCTTCTCATCCCACTGATTTATAACATACTCCTGTGATGCATACAACTTGGTTTACCATTCCATCTCAATCATAGTATTTAACAGATTGGTTGAAGCTAGCTTTCTGTTTGCCACTTACTGTGTTAGATGTTCAAGCGATTTTAACACAATATCATAAACTGAATAGCTTATAAACAACAGAAATGTATTTCCCACAGTTCAGGAGGCTAGAAGTCCAAGATCAAGGTGCCAAGAGACTCTGTGCCTGGTGAGGGCTGGATTCCTGATTCATAGATAGCAACTTCTGCCGGACTCGGTGGCTCAGCCTGTAATCCTGCGCTTTGGGAGACCGAGGTGAGTGAATTGCCTGAGCCCGGGGGTTCGAGACCCGCCTGGGCAACTTGGCGAGACCTCATCTCTACAGTAAATCAAAAAATTAGCTTGGTGTGGTAGCGCACGCCTGTAGTTCCAGCTACTTGGAAGACTGAGGCGGAAGGATTGCCGGAGCCCAGCAGGTCGAGGCTGCAGTGGCCAGGAGCAGCCACCGCACTCGTCTGGGCGACTGAGTGAGACTCCAACTCAAAAAAAAAAAAGGATAGCAACTTCTCACTGTATACTCACATGGTGGGAGGGGCACAAAAAGTCTCTCTCAGGACTCTTTTGTAAGGGCATTAATGTATTCATAAGGACTTCACCCTCCTGGCCTGGTCAACTTTCAAAAACCATTTTTTCTAGTACCTTACCTTGGGAGTTAAAATTTCAACATGTGAATGAATTTGGGGAAGACACAAATATTGAAACCATAGCACTTATATTGGATTTTTAAAAATTCATCTTATATATTGTTTTTAGATTTCTAAGGACATAAAATATCATTTTTCAGGAACTCCTTTTCCAGTATCCACACAGTATTTGACATATAGGAAGTGCTAAGTACGTGGCTGTTGAATAAGTGAATGAAAGGATGGATAGAGGGAGGGAGAGATGGAAAGATGATTATATAAATTAATTATTTGTGAGGATTTTCATGACATTCATTACTGAAGAAAGGAAATAACTTCCTCTTAGATGTCTTTCAAATGCACCTTTCAAAAGTTGGAGGCCCTGGAGCCTGAACCGACTATACACAAATAGACGCTCCAGGCCAGGGCAGGTGACCCCAGGAAAAAGGATTACAATCATGATGCTTTTGGTCATTTTAGAATTTTCTAGATAAAGAACTGGAAACCAAACATTCTTGTCAAGATGTGTCTCAGAAATGTTAAATTTTTTTTTTTTTTTTTGAGTTGGAGTCTCACTCTGTCGCCCAGACTGGAGTGCAGTGGCCGCTCCCGGCCACCGCAGCCTCGACCTGCTGGGCTCCGGGGATCCTTCCGCCTCAGCCTTCCGAGTAGCCGGAATTACAGGCGTGCGCTACCACGCCGGGCTGATTTGTCTGATTTATTGTAGAGATGAGGTCTCGCTGCCTGGGCGGGTTTCAAACCCGTGGGCTCAGGCAATCCACTCACCTCAGCCTCCCAAGGGCGCGGGATTACAGGCTGAGCCACCGAGCCTCAATCCATCGCCCAGGCTGGAGTGCAGTGGCACACATGCTCACAGCCACCCCAGCCTTGACCTGCTGGATTTAGGCTTTCCTTCCGCCTCAGCCTTCCAAGTAGCCGGAACTACAGGTGGGCACTACCATGCCCAGCTGGCTAATTTTTTGATTCATTATGGAGATGAGGTCTCACCAAGTTGCCCAGGCTGTTCTCAAACCTGTAGGCTAAAGCAATCCCCTCACCTCAGCTTCCCAAAGTGCTGGGATTACAGGCTTGAGCCACCGCACCTGGCCCAGAAATGCTAACTCTCTAGATGATTGCTTAATCCTGAGCCACATCCCTTTCCTTTTGTACTTCTTCCCCTCGTGTTGCCCTTGGTTCTTTTTCATAAAATCATAATCAGTATAAAAGCATTTGCTTATCCTCTCTTACTTTGGGTTCCGGTTGGAATTTGGAAACAGATTATGGGTTCATAGTTTGTTAGGACCTAAAAGAATTGTAGGCACCATTCCTACATTTTGCAGATCTAAAAGTACTTGGGAAAATAGTGAATGCATAGTCTGCACCAGTTACTGGTGTAACTGGATCGTTCTAGGCCTTGTCACACAGGAGGACCGATGAGAGTGCATCAACCTTAACACCTAAATACCAGGAGCTTCGGCTCTTAAGATCTTAACTATTACAATAAGAAAATAGATGAGAAACACAGGAAGAAACTTCAGGTGTGCTCAGAAACAAGCCATTGATGTTCTTTGTCTCTGAGCTCTTCCTCAAGGCCCCTTCTCACCAAGTCCCTCCTCTGGGTTCCTTTCTGAGAATAGTTCTCCCTGTGGATCACCATCCTCTATGGATAGCTCTAGAGCTTCAAGGCTAAGGCACAGTAGTTCCCCTGGAGGGGGACGGGGAAATAAAGGAGTGAGATGGAGAGATGGAAACTGAAGAAAGAAGCATATTGAAAAGGAAGGAAGGAAAAATCTTCCTCCAGCTTTTGAGTTGCACTTTGTTATTGGTGGGCCAGAGTGCTATACCCTGGTGCTTTCAGATTTTGTTCTAAAATCAGAACTGGATTTTGAATTTGTTCCTACTACTTATTATTGCCTTGACTTTCAATATATAAACTTTCCTGAATTTGAATTTCTATCTTCCTCTTTCTTTGATATAATATACATGATCATTCCATCCGTATACTCTATCATTATACCAGAGGCTGAGCAGAGTGGCAGTAGTTAGTAAGCACTCAACAATGGTATGGATATTATTCTGTCTTTACCATTCTCATCAGTACCATGTTAGTTGTTCATTGACATAGTTCCATCAGCATCTGCTCCTAACCCCTCCCTCAACTGGGACTTAATGGTAGCCCTTCAGGCTTGCTGGGCAAACCAATGCCTCACCAACTTCTTTGCTTCCTACCACCATTTCCAGGTACAGAGAGGTTGGGGGAACACTAGTTTCCTCAGCTGGAAGGACTGCTATTAATTCCCAGTTGAGAGAGGGGTTAGGAGCAGATGCTGAAGAAGCTATGTCAATGAACAACTAAAGTGGTAATGATGAGAATGATGAAGATAAAAATAATAATATCCATACCACTGTTGAGTACTTACCAACTTCTGCTACTCTACTCAGTCACTGGTATGATAGAGTATTCCGTTCTTTTTCCTCCTTTTCCTCATTCAATACAGTTTGGTTTTCAATTGGTACAAAGAGTTCCTCACATTGTCACATTTTAATCTCCTTAGAGGGTCAACTAGGACATCTCAGTTGTTCTATTAGCAAAATCAGTATGTACTTCTGAAATAGTTATCAGTTGTAATTGCCAGTTTTCACTATAGGAGAAAACAAATACATGTTTTGGTAATGTATGGTTTATCGCAAAAGAAATATTTTCTTTCAAGGTAAGAAAGTTGTGGCTAGACATGACTATTTAGAGACAGTCTTTCCCACCTTCAACAGTGTCGATAAGAACAATACCCTAGAAGTGAGCAGAGCAAGATGACAGAAGGAATCAGAAGCCAAAATAACTTTGTAATTGTTCACCTAGTAACTCTGATACATCTGGACTGTTCAAGCAAACATATTTAGGCATCTGTGCTCACCCTATAGTCTAAAATATCATTTGATGCCATTTCTAAATATTGCAAAGAGAAAGTTTACTATAACAATATTTAAACATCAATGCAACCCTAAAATACAATGTTTAATTAAAATATGAATACTGGTCATATGCCCACATAAGAGTAGTGAAGCAAATATTCTTGTATTACCAATATATAAGCATCAAAGTTGGTATTGCAAAAGCTTTCAAAGTCTCTGACCCAGCCAGTCATTAAATACTCATGGTCATTTTTATGGACTAAATATTTGTATCTTCCCCAGATTCATATGTTGAAGCCCTAATTCCCAATGTGATAGTATTAGGAGTTAGGGGCCTTTGGTAGATAATTATGTTTAGGTGAGGTCATGAGGGCAGATCCCCTATGATGGGTTAAGTGCCCTTTTTTTTTTTTGTTGGAGTCTCACTCTGTCCCCCAGACTGGAGTGCAGTGCTCCCGGCCACCGCAGCCTCGACCTGCTGGGCTCCGGCGATCCTTCCGCCTCAGCCTTCCAAGTGCCCTTTTAAGAAAAGAAAGAGACAACGGAGTTTCCATTCTCTCTGCCATTTGAGGATGCAGTAAGAAGATGGCCTTCTGCAAGCTAGGCAGAGGGCCCTCACCAAGAACCAAATCTGCTGACACCTTGACCTAGGACTTCATAACCTCCAGAACTATGAGACACAAATATCTGTTGTTTAAGTCATCCAGTTTATGTTACTTTGCTATAGCATCTTGAGCTGACTAATACAGTTACCCTCTTGCTATTAACTAAAGAAAGAAAAACTAACTTAACATGGGGACATTTTGTGTTTTGCATAGATAACAATTTTAATGAACAATTGTTTAATGAGCAACTCAAAAAACATTTTTTTTTGTTTTAGTTAGAGTGTCACTCTGTCACCCAGGCTGGAGTACAGTGGCACGCTCATGGCCACCACAGCCTGGACCTGCTGGGCTCAGGTGATCCTTCCACCTCAGCCTTCCAAGTAGCTGGAGCTACAGGCATGTGCCACCATGCTCAGCTATACATTACATTTTAATTGCAAATGAATACAGTCTAATTATAGGTTTTTATAACAGATGAATACATTTTACAGCATATAGAAAGAGCTGGGGGAATTGCCTCAAAAGTTATTAGTCCCAACCACAGGGAAGAGAGTTTTCTAACTCAGAGGCAAGACTGGGCAATCCCAGCTTAGTTTAGGTCATCTCCAATATAGTTAATATAAGAAAGTTCACAGCATGCCAGGAACCCAGCCACATCCAAGCCTATTTTGGGATTATCCTGGACTGGTAGTCCAGACTGCCAGTCTTAATTTTATGTTTTTGATGATATAGTTTTATATTATATACATTTTACTGACTATATATCGCTCTATATATTAATATCTTTTAAATAGAAATCCATGGATTGCCCTCTTAATGATCGTACCTCCAGAGAGTAAGTTTTAGGACTCAAATGAATCCATTTGGGGCAGCTACACTCTCTCCAAAATCTGCTCCTTTTTTCTACCCATGCTGTAATAACACCAACCTTCAAGATTGAGGACGCAAGGCTCCATGTAACCAGAGATCCCAGACCAGAAGAGATTAAAAATAGACACGTATGGATGTAAAAGCCTTTCTTCTGAGAGTGTCCAAGCCTTCAAGGGGCAAAATTTTTGATTTGGTGCCACAAGATTCTATTAGTCTTGTTAGAAAGAAGAAAGTAGGATGATATACCCCAGAGTGCATGGTCACCATGGAGCAGAGGAGAACTCTTCTGACATTCAAATAATTACTTAAACGTATATATTTTGACTGATGAATTTCATGATGAAACTATTAAGAGGTGTTATGAGATGAGCTGTCTTAGAAAACTTGCTGCCTATCAATACCATAAATATGCTTTTCTATGCATTTTTTTAACCTTCATGTCTACTAAATGTAAACGCTTCTCCCAAATTTTCTTATATCATGGACTATGTTTGGTCCATGATATAAGAAATATTGTGAAATATATCTAATCGCCTCTGAACATTTGTATAAAGTTCCTTTCCTATCTCACCATGACATTGTTCTATTCTCCAGCTTTGTGACGGGTGGTATTTGATATTGTGACTAATCTAACATTGACTGCTTCAAAAGTAATAACATGGTATGAAAAGTTGTTACACACTTAAAATATGCCAGTGACCTTCTAAGCATGTTGTTTTTTAACTCATAGAGTACAATATATAGTTGCTATCATAGCAACATCAAGGAATAGGTAATATTATTATTCTTATTCTGAAAATAAGGAAACCGAAGATAAGCAATTCATTCAACAGAATACAACTAAGAAGTAGCAGGGTCAATATCCAAAGCCAGATGATCTGGCATTGTGATACGCACTATCCCAGTAGTGCCAACCTCACTTAACAAAGACTAGTTGGGATGCGGTAATAAAAAGATACGAACTGAGCAGTTACAGAATCATAGATCTCAGAGCCAAAGGAAACCTCCCATGACCTCTAGTTTTTCTTGCCCCAAACACAAAACCAAGAAATTAATTGGTTGTTTGTTAAAAACAGGCAAACAGAAGAAAAGAGACCTGAATATCTCAGAGCAAATCGTCCAAATGGGTGAACAGAAGACTAGAAGAAAGTCAAAGCATTTGTGATTAAATGGCAGATTTCTAAAGCAGTAATCTAGCATGGCCGGATACTAGACTCACTAGTACATAAACTGGGGAATGATGTTACAGGTGATCCAGAGGAAATGATAAGGTTAGAGGAACAAAAGTCCAGAGAGGTTTTTTTGTTTGGTTCTTTGGAAGCACTTGACTCTAGGAAGTGGTGGGGAAATTCTAATTTCTGAGAATGCTTTTCATAAGAATGACAGAGATTAGTATTTCCAGTGAAGACAACATTGCTGCAATCAAAGACAGCAAAGCGCAATAAAGTTCTCAGGCCAGATGGTATTTATCTAAGCATTCTGAAGAAAATAAGGTGTGAAACAGCAGAGATTGATGAGGACGTATACTATGTCCATAAAAATAACAGCTGTTCTTGAAGATTGTTTCTAACACAGGGTCTATGTTTTGTTTTGTGTTTTGTTTTGTTATAAGGAAACCAAGAGAAATCCCAAGTATTCAGACAAATGATATTTGTCTTGGTGCTAGGATACTGCTTGGGGGAAAAAAAATCTAAGGACGGTGCCAGATAGAATCTGGAAATTGAAACATGACAGGCTCCCATCAACTCTGCAGGAATAGAAATTTCCATCTCTCCAATCTCAAAATTGACAATAACTAGTGTAGAGAAATATCATGTACTTGCCCTTTCAGAAGGTTTGAGAATGAAGAAACAAAAGCTTTCTTGGATCTGACACTAGCTAAAGAAATTATAATCATTTGTAGTGTATACTTAGGCCATAGAGAAGAGATAAGCCACGACATGCCTGGAATCTGGTGTTGGAATGAAAATGTAATTTCACCTGCATCTTTTAAATAATTAAGAGGTACGTGTGAGTCACAAGCAACTGACTCTCACCTGACTGACACTCTGTGGGGGCAAGCAGTAAAAAAAAAGACAGTGATCACATGATCACATGATAATCATCACTAGCATTTATTGAATACTTACTACATGGCAGAAACACTGCTTAGTATTTGCCATCCATTATCTCAATTATGTTTGGTTTGTGAGTGATGGTATGACCTACTTCAGAAACGTATGCTATTTCAGAAAGAAAAATGCTCTAAGGAATAGAGCAGAGTATCAGCCAGGGTCAGAGTTCAGATGAGCTCCAAAGAGAGTTTGTCTAAAATATTCTGAATAAAATATGGACTCTTATTTAGAACTAAGTGAAGGCCAAGAGAATTTTGTAAAGGGAATTTGAGGATGCAAACTGTTCTCTGCCCTAGGAGTTCTTATTTTCTCCTAAACCTTAAAATAGTCAAGCTGCCATTGGTTCCAGACTTCATGAGAACCACCAGGTCTG
Source organism: Cephalopachus bancanus (assembly GCA_027257055.1). Lineage (NCBI taxonomy): Eukaryota > Metazoa > Chordata > Mammalia > Primates > Tarsiidae > Cephalopachus > Cephalopachus bancanus. The sequence continues at coordinate 7,579,451 of JAPVLO010000108.1, forward strand.
AGATGGAAAATTGTTTTTACTCTTGGTATTCTCCGGTCCTTAAATCTGTTTCATTACTTTGCTGCCATCTCTTGCTAATTATAACTTCCTTGTGTTTGTTTCCTGATTTTCCTGGCTCAGTCTCTTTTCCCAGGGCCTTCATCTGTGTTGCCCACCTAGGATTTTAGACTTACGTGAGCTTAAGCTTTATCTGAAACTCTCTGAGGCTTTGGTCCACAATCTCTTGCCAGTCGACACAGTGCTGACAGAGAGAACAATCTGGAGCCCATAAAGATTAGAGCTATTCTATTAACCAGCGAACCTTCCCAACTAGCTTACTTAGTTCAGGGTTCTTCTCACAATGCTCAAAGTACTTTCTGTTCAATAATAGCTTGTTGACTGAATTTACAGTGCATGCTGTACCATGAGCTGCAGACCAAAGTCCAAATTACAACACATGACCCCTATGGCAAGAAAGAGTAAAAAAAAAAATAAAACCACCACTTTGGAGAGATGCCAGATCTCATGCCAGACCCATGAAAAACTCCAGAAAGAAAAAAAAAATGCCCTGAGTAGAAATAGTAGTGCACATACCACAACTTTGTTATTGGATCTTTTGTGGATATAAGTGGTCGCTTCTTTGCCAAATTATAAGCCTTTTGATACAGTGAAGCATCAAGTACAAGGTGCTTATGTTCCCCATCACTTCTCCTGCCGCAGGGGAACTTGTAGGAACTGACCTTTCCTATTAGCTTTCTTCCTTGATTACAACAGCCTTGAGGGCCACAAAGCCACATTGAGGAGAGTGTGAAATCGCTGCCATAGTCACGTTATATCTGGACAGTTATTTGGGAAAAAATCATTTTTCATTCAGCATGTTATATGTCATAGATTATTATTTACAGGCTCTCTTTCTCATCACCCACGTCTGGTTCCTTCCCAGTCTAAGTCTGTCTCTGACTCTTCAAATAGCTTGCTTTTCCTCTTAGTTTCTGCAAGAAACAGTTTTCTTAACATCTGGCGTGATGGTGAGCTTCGGGTGTTAAATTGTCTGGCCCAGTTAGTCAAACCCTAATCTAGATGCTGTTGTGAAGTTATTTTGTAAATGAAGTTAATATCTACTATCAGTTGACTTTAAGTAAAGGAGATTATCCTCAACAATTCAGGTGGCCTCATTCAATCAGTTGAAAGGCTTAAGGTCAAAACTAAAGTTTCCTTGAGCAAGAAATTCTGCCTCAAGTTTGCAAAATCAGCTCCTGCCCAAGAATTTCCAGCCTGCTGTCTTTCCCTGCCCTGTAGATTTTGGGCTTACCAGCGGCCTCTACAACTGCATAAGCCATGCTGAAATAAATCTCTCTCTCCATATATGGTCACACATTGCAGAACATTAGAAATACATTCTGAGAAATGCATACTAAGGCAATTTTGTAGTTTATAATGTGTGAACATTATAGAGTGTATTTACATAAACTAAATGGTATAGTCTATTCACACACCTAGACATATGGTATAGCCTGTTGTTCTTAGGTTAAAACCTGTACAGCATGTTACTGTATTGAATGCTATAGGCAATTGTAACACGATGGTAAGAATTTATGCATCTAAACATAGAAATGGCACATTAAAAATCCAATATAAAAGATTAAAAAATGGCACACCTATTGATACAGAGACCTGTTAATGTCAGTCCACAGTGCCACAGCCCCTAGAGAAGGACACTCCCAGGTAGTAGCTTCATGGGATTCCTGACTTCCCTGCAGACTATCTCCAAAGATGTAATCCCTATTTACTTCCCTTCTTAGTAATCACAGGTTTGAACACTATAGTATCAATGTAATCATAAGTTTTGTGATTTATATAACTTTTGCATCAATGTAATCATAAGTCTTGGGATTTGTGTAACTTTTGTAATCCATGATAAGCTTCCTTTACTCTAAATGTCACTATCTAAATGTAAAATGTAGTTGCAACTTAAGTCCTGTACAATGCTCTGGAGGTCACATAGTTAATGTATAGGTACTGACAGCCTTGGACTATAAAAGTGAACTGCGAGGTCTGAAGGGTGAGCAGAATCATTTTAGAAAGACCTCGAGTCCAGCTCTGCCCCCTGGAACTGAACTCAGAAATAAACTACTTTCTATCAATTCCCTGCCTCCTTGATTTATTGGTATCAAGGATAGGCAGCCTTGGGTTACTCAGACCATAACACTGTATAGGGCATTTACCATGAGTGGAACTTGCAGGACTGGAAGTTGTTTGGGGTGAGTCTTTGAGTGAGTGGTGAGTGAATGTCAAGCCCTAAAACCTTGCTGCACACTGATAGGTCTTTGTAAGCACCGTACACTCAGGTGACACTATATTTATTTTTAAAAATTATTTATTCAGTATAAATTAAACCTAGCTTACTGTAACCTCTTTTGTTTATAAACTTTTGTTTTAACATTTTTTGACTGTTTTGTAATCATGCTTGGCTTAAAACACAAACACATTGTTCAGTTGTACATAAAAATTTTCTTTCTTTACACTCTTATACTACAAGCTTTTTTCTATTTTAAATTTTTTTTGTTTTGTTTTTAAACTTTTTTATTTAAAACGAAGACACAAAGATACACATTTTCCTAGGCCTATGCAGAGTCAGGATTATCAAGATGTCACAAGGTGGTAGGATTTTTTCAGCTCCAGTTTAATCTTATGGAACTACCGATGTACACATGGTCCATCATTGACCAAAATGTTGTTATGCAGCACATTGAAGCCTATTTTTTTGATATCTTGGGGGTAAGTCATTTTTGCTGCTGTAACCTTGATAATTTACAAGTGAGGAAACTGAGGGAAATACACACACACACACACACACACACACACACACACACACACACACAGGGGTTGCCAAAAACAGGTATACATACTTTAAGTATGACACTCACTCAAATGATGGTGTTAATCAAATGAATGCTAGCATTGCCCTGTGAAAGGCAGGACAGTCAAAGAAAATGGTGAAAGCACCATTGAGTGAACTAATACCACACATTGCTACCGTAATTCAATTCAAGTTCAAAAAGTAATACATAGATAGCATATCTCAAAATGTGTAAACGCTTTTGAACATTAAATGATCAGTATTACTTGAAAAAAAAAGGAAAAAAAATGTGTAAACACACAGGGGTACCTGTATAACGAACATTTGTATACCTAACCCTGAATTGTACCCCACATCTTTAAATTAAAAGTTAAAAAGTGGCTTAAAATACTATATATTTATATAATTTATATATTACATATTCAAAATATATAACATAAAATATATTATATATCATATATGACATATATGATATATAATATTTGTATATAATGTGTATGATATATATTATATATTGTATAATAATGTGATTACAGTTATTATATACTTTACATATAAAATATGTTTCTCATTAAATATATGCAAAATATATCTATATTTCCCTCAGTACTATATATTTATATTACTCCCAAGATTTCAAATGAATAGACTTTAATGAAGGAACCATGAATAGGAGTGTAGGCAGGGTTAAAAAACAAAGAAGGAAAGGTTAGGCACCAAAGACCAGAAACACGGCAAAGCTGTTACGCTCCTAGAGCGAGAGGGCAAGGAAGAAAGAGCTGCCCCAGTCCAGTGAAAGCTGAAGCCTTGTCACAGGACCTGGGGTCAGGGAGGAATGAAACTAACTTCAGATGGCATTCCTGAAGAAGGGAGTAAGCAAAGAAGAAAGACTCTGTCTTCTTTCTCTCCTCCTGCTCTCTAATCTGTCAGTGAGTCAGCCTCTGAGTGGTAGAACCCAAACAGAAGCCAGCCAGGAAGGGAGCCTGGGAGATGCTGTTAGCAAGAATCAGACTCCTTGAGCAGAGAATGAGTCTGGGGTGGAGTGGCGAGAAAGTAGTGGAACAGAAAATATCCAGCATAGCCTGGTTCTGTTCAGAGTCAAGCTACAGGCTACAGATTTATATTGGTTTCCAGTTTTCACAAAAGACTCTATTTGATTTCACCTCTTACCTACCAATCTACCATGTCCAATTAATACTACCTTTTGTCTAATCTAATACTCTCATTTTTCCTGGCCCCAAGTGTTTCTTACCTATTATTTGGTTACACTAGCAATAGTCAATTCAATGGCTCTCCCTTCAATCTCTACTCTTTCCCCCTCCCTTTTTTTTGAGTTGGAGTCTCACTCAATCACCCAGGTTGGAGTGCAGTGGCATGATCATGGCCACCCCACAGTCGACCTGCTGGGCTCAGGCTATCCTTCCACCTCAGCCTTCCAAGTAGTCAGAACTACAGGCACACACTACAATGCCCTGCTATTTTTTAAAATTTTTATTGTAGAGATGGGTCTCGCCAAGTTGCCCAAGCTGGTCTCGAACCCATGGGCTCAGACAATCCTCTCACCTTGGCCTGCCAAAGTGTTGAGATTACAGACCTGAGCCACCATGCCCAGCCAATCTCTATCCCTTTAACTAAGCACTCCCTATCACCATGTACCCAGAAACTCAATTGTATTTTTTTTCCTTCTTTTTTTTATTTTAAAGATGTGGGGTACAATTCAGGGTTAGATATACAAATGTTCATTATGCAGGTACCCTTGTTGATGAGGTGTGCCCCTTCCTCCCCTGGCAGTTTCCCTCAACTGCCAATCCCACCCTCCTCCCCTGGCAGTTTCCCACTACTGCCAATTTCTTTCTTATAGTATTATGATAATTGTTCAAGTTCACTTAAGAGTGGGAACATATGGTACTCTGTTCTTTGTTTCTGTGATAGGTCACTGAGTATGATAGACTCTAAATCCATCCAAGTTGCTGCAAAGCCCATATGTTTGTCCTTCTTTATGGTTGTATAATATTCCATTGTGTATATGTACCACCTTTTTTTATCCAGTTCAGCTTTGATGGGCAGCATGGTTGATTCCATGTTTTTACTATTGTGAATAGAGCTGCAACAAACATGCGCATGCAGGTATCTTTTTGGTAGAATGACTTGAGTTCCTCCAGGTATATTCCTAATAGGGGGATTCCTGATCATATGGAAGGTCAATTTCTAGTTCTTTCAGAAATCACCACACTGTCTTCCAAAGATTTTGCACCAGTTTGCATTCCCACCAACAGTATATAAGCATTCCTTTTTCTCTGCATCCTCGCCAGCATCTGTTGTTGCAGAAACTCGGTTTTAAATAATTAATAAAGATATGCACATCTACTTACAGAAAAATTCAAAGCATTTGTATATGTTGAGTAGGTTTGAAGCTGTGTTATCATCTTTTCCACTTCTCAGATCGAATCTACCTTCATTCTGTACACATAAAATGTGTTCGATGTAATGTGTTCTTTTCCTTGTAAATTTTCATCGTTTTTAAGATTCAAAGAAAAGTAGACTTTTCACTGTCTCATTTATGGTCAAAGAGGGTGAAGGTCCTGTTACTATGTTTAGGCAAGGAGTTAACTACAGCAGACAAATATGAGATTATCTGTCCAGCACCCTCATCTGAGAATTATCTGCTTCCTCACTCTATTTCTGTAGTCATCATAGAAACGATTCTACAGTCACAGTTAATTGGCCCAGCAGTAAACATTAGACTCAAAATGACCTCATCACAATCCTTTCCCCAGACTCCATTTCCTAGCTAAAACTTGCAAGTTCAGGCTGGGCAGCTGATGCAAATGGGAAAATTGAAATCCATCTTTGGAAATATTGCATCTAGAACTGACAATTGTTCTCTGGATGCCTGAACTGTGATGTGTAAAACCAGGAGACCAACTATCAGTAACTACGTATATAGTCATGTGGAACAGAAATGGGGAAGAAATAGAGAAAAAAAAGTGTGTGTGTGTGTGCGTGTGTGTGTGTGTCCAGAACACAATAAGTGAGAGCCATACAGATTTCTAATGGGGCTTAGATCTCTCTACTGTACCTCAAGTCCACCTACATTTCTGCCTCTCAGTCTTCTAAATTCTTCACTTTGCTTATATTAGTTTGAGTTGGACTCTTTCACATATAAGCCAATGAGTTCTGATGAATGAAATTCCCATTATCTAAACTCATAAATGCATGGTGAACCCTCAAAGAGATGGGTGGACTTGTCAGGAACATGTAGAAAGTAATTTATGAAAAAAAAAATTCAAACCATGCTTATTAATCTCTCATCAATTACTCTAACTGGCCAATTTTCCATTTCTTGGATGTTTCCCCCAGTGGCAAGAAGGTTTAAATCCATCATTCTCATTAGTATGGAAGCCTGGGTGAATCAAGAACACAATCATGTTGAAGCCTCATTTTAAAAGGTACATGAGCCATCTTTTTCTTAAAGCCTCTTGAAATGGAGAAAATAGTAATCCCAGGACTTGGGAGGCCCAGGCAAGTGGATTTGCCTGAGACCATGGGTTCGAGACCAGTCTGGCAACTTGGCGAGGCCTTGTCTCTACAATAAATCAAAAATTAGCCGGGCACAGTAGCATGCACCTGTAGTTCCAGCTACTTGGAAGGATCTCTGGGGCCCAGAAGGTCAACGCTGTGATGGCCAGGAGTGTGCCACTGCACTCCAGCCTGGGCAATGGAGTTAAGCTCCAATTCAGAAAAAAAAATAGAGAAAATATGTTATGAAATCCAAAAGAAAGTGGGTTACTTAAGTAAGTCCGGCATGATTAAGCCAATATTATTATTTCAGATGTTATTATTATTTCAGATAGCCATCATAGGGACACAGAAGACAGTCTCAAAATTATTTCTATAAATTTTAGTTTCCATTTCTCATTTGAATTTTCTTTCTATCTTTCTCTTTCTTTCTTTCTTTCTTTCTTTCTTTCTTTCTTTCTTTCTTTCTTTCTTTCTTTCCTTTCTTTCTTTCCTTTCTTTCTTTCCTTTCTTTCCTTTCTTTCTTTCTTTCTTTCTTTCTTTCTTTCTTTCTTTCTTTCTTTCTTTCTTTCTTTCTTTCTTTCCTTTCTTTCTTTCTTTCTTTTTTTTTGTTTTTGAGTCAGAGTCTTACTCTGTTGCCCAGGCTGGAGTGCAGTGGCACACACACAGCCACCCCAGCGTCGACCCACTGGGCTCAGGCAATCCTTCTGCCTCAGACTTCCAAGTAGCCAGAACTACAGGTGTGCACTACCAAACCCGGCTAACTTTTTGTTGTATTGCAGAGACGAGGCCCGGTCAAGTTGACCAGGCTGGTCTTAACCTCTGAGCCCAGGCAAACCTCTCACCTCGGCCTCTCAAAGTGCTGGGATTATGGACTTGAGCCACTGCACCCAACCTGAATTTTCTACAACCTCTAAAATGTCAGTATCTATTTTGTTAAAGAAAACATAAATATAGTAAATATATTCATTTAGAGAAAAACTAATTTATCTGTTCCATTTTTGGCACCTATGGAAGAAAGGATAGGGCACCTAGCACAATGATCACAGATAAGTAAGATTATATACATACATACATACATAATACAAAGTAACAAAGGTTTATAAGGAGGGACTGCCAACACTAGGAGCTCCTTGTATGTATTGGTATAACACTGTTTTGGACTTTCTGGAGCTAGACTGCTGAGTTTCCCCATCTCCAATCTGCCACTTACCATCTATGTGACCTTGAACAGATTACTTAGCATTTCTGTGTCTCAGTTTCTTGATCTGTAAAATAGGAATGAAAACAGGGCAACTGCAAGTAATCGTTGAGAATAGAAAATGAGTTAATAGATTTATAGGACTTGGAACAAAGCATGGTAGATAATAAGCATGCAGTAAATGTTAGGTTTTATTATTATGAGGTCATGGATCACTTAGTTTTGTATCTTCAAATAAAGCATGCATACACACACATAGCTGTTGGTTATTTAAATTTTAAAAAAAACTAAACCAACAGAGTAAATTTTAATTAAATCAGTTAATAACATGGATCAGTTGGGAAAATGAGTTCACTTCACAAATTATCTCTAATATTGTTCCTCATAAAACAATAGGACCATATTATATATACATATACAAACAAATTTAAGGGAAACATTAAAAATATATAATGTGTAACCACTAAATTTTCGCCTAGCAGTTGCTTTTATGATTACTATTTAAAGTGGTTTTTTTTTTTAATTTAAGAGGACTGTGTGAATAATTTTCTCAAGGAAATCAATAACTGTTTAGTCCCTGGAGATTACTGGATCATAACAACTACCCAGATTCAGACGTTGGGGAAATGTTCAGGGACAAGGCAGCGGCTTTGAAGTATCCTTAAGAAGAAGAAGGGCATGTCAAAACAATTAATCATAACCAAGTCATTAAAATTAAAAGTGTATTCTTAAATAGTTTCTTGATTAGGAACAAATGCCTCATTAATCTGGAACATATTGACTTGAGAACACAAGTAAAGTCAATGAGAGTAATGACTGGCATGACATGGAACACAGTATGCTATGTGTTCCCATCTCAAAAGCTTTGGAAGAACAGACTCCACAGAAGGTCACTGGATACAGTGAATTGAACAGCAAGCCCAGCATCACCCAGTAATACAAAGGTAAATTTTTTGAAATCTAGATTAGAGAGAACACTGAGTACCAGCAGCACAAACACTTTTTCCTTCTATTAATTCTAAGTACAATTCACTTATTTCAGACATGAAAATAAGCCTAAATTCAAGATCTAAAAGATAAAAATAAAGATACATCTAAAAGAAATAAGGCACCTAATTTTACAGAAATTTTCACCTACCCTTATTTCCTAAGTTTTAGTTAAATATGTGAATAGTAGTTGAAAACCAACACGAATACCTTTGACGAAAATTCTAGCATCATAATCAGATGTGGATTTTCTTTGGGTCACACTAAAGCTACTGTTTTAAAGAAGTAAAAGTACTTAGTAAATAAAATAATAGATGTCCATTAATGTGAGATGTGCATAAAAATAATGTACATAATTTAAAAAAACATCCATATGAGGGTGACCATGCAGTTTTTAAAGACTAAATCTTGTTTTGGAATAGTCATCAAAATATATCATATAAAGCCGGGCTCGGTGGCTCAGCCTGCAACCCCGCGCCTTTGGGAGGCTGAGGTGAGTGGATTGCCTGAGCCCGCGGGTTCGAGACCCGCCTGGGCAGCGAGACCTCATCTCTACAATAAATCAAAAAATCAGCCGGGCGTGGTAGCGCATGCCTGTAATTCCAGCTACTTGGAAGGCGAGGTGGAAGGATCGCCGGAGCACAGCAGGCGAGGCTGCAGTGGCCGGGAGCGGCCACTGCACTCCAGTCTGCGCGACAGAGTGAGACTCCAACTCAAAAAAAAAAAAAAAAAAAAAAGTCATATATTCATCTGAAAATCTTCCAAAATTCACGTCCTAGAAAGTAAGCTCTATGAGGAAAGGGATTATTTTCCTGTCTCAAGTATTACTATATTCACAGAGCAGTGCTTAGGCCATAGTGGATACACCATATGTATTTGATGAGTGAATAATTTCAGTAGTTGCTGAAACCATCACATGGATATATATGCTGTGATGAAGAGAAATAAAATATCCAGGGACTGGTATAGAGGTTTCAGATGAATGTCATGGGCAAAAGATTCCCCAAATGCCATTTTCTATAGTATGGCACAAAAATTGTCATAATTTTTCCAACACTAGAATAAATTCTAGTCAAACAAAATTTGACATAATTTTCGGAGTCAGATATAATACTATATTCTGTTTACTTAATAACATATCTTATTTCAGACTTTAAGACAAGAAAAAGAGAGCATTATTTTAGAAAGAAGAAGCAATTGCATAACGAGAAAGAAGGGTAAATAAAGCGCTATCACACTAAGTAGTTATAATCAGACTTGGTTTTCAGCACTATTTAAATCTTATCTCTCGCAAAGTCTTAATCTTGACAGAAGGATGGCAAAGGAAAAGACTGCAAAAGAATCAGCACTAGAACGTTCCCTCTTTATTGGATGTACGCCCCACATGTGCTGGAATACACGTTTTGATAGCCCCTGCCCGTGAAAAACAAATAAGCCCGTTAGAAGTACAAGACTAGCAAACAAGAAACATAACTATATATACTGCCTTATGTTATTGTATGCATTACATTGCGCAGAAAAATCTAAATGTTATACAAACTGGAGATGAGGGCTAATTCTGGCACATAGCACAGTTCCCGGAACATATTAGCCAGGCTAATATGGCTTGAATGAGAAAGGAAATAAATAAGTGTTTTTAGAAGAGGTGAATCCTGTTTAGGACCCTGGAGAGTGATGCCCAGGACTTGGCTGGTGTCTTCCGTAAATGACACTTCAATTTTTCCTACCTTCATGCACATACTAGAACCTGGATAAAGCTTAAGCAGGAAAAAAAAAAATGGAAAGGTAGAAAACCCAATTGTCCTCTTAATAATATTGGTAGTCTTGGAGACTCAACCAACAAAAACTATTTAATGGGGCTGGATTGTCCATATGCTTATAATTTATAACTAAATATATTTAAAATAGAAATACCACCTCATAATGCAAACAGTATAAATCCCATCAGAGTTAAATACTTGCTGGAATTCCCATCAAAATGTCTGGTTTCCGTTATTCACAATTAGGTTATAGAAGTCTTTTTTTTCTCTATATAAGATCATAAAGTTCTCATCAAAGGAGACACATACATTTTCTTAGTGTATTGGTTGCTGCTCTTAGGAATTTTCAAGAAAAACGACAAGAACAATTTTTTAAGATGACTACAACAAATTTAGAAAATTAACTTAAAATCAATGCCCCCCAAAAAAGCCTTGTAAATATCAAACTCTATATAAACATGTTTGCCTTAGAACTCATGTCTCTATAGTTCTTTTGAATTATTCTAGAAGCTGTAAAGGAATTCATATAAGAGCAAGTCATCATTTCTAGGAAAGTCTGTCCAGTGAGGGCCCTTGGTATGTCAAGGGGCATACTGGAATGGGAATCAGAAGACGTGACTTTATCTCTACTCCTAGGTAACTACTTTACCTTCAACAGAGCACTTTCCCTTTCCTAGGCCTCTTCCTCACTTATTGGACAGGGTGTTGGAGAGCATAATCCCTAGGTTTTTTCTAGCTTTTACTGTGAATGGGAGCAGTGGGCAGTGTAGAACAGTGAGAAAACAGAAGCTGTTAGAATTGGCTAGAACTAGACTGCCTCTGCTCATACCTGAGGTCCTCTCTAGCTCTCGTCTAGGACACATTACTTAATCTCTTCACATAGCATTTCCTTAATCTATAAAAAGGGGGCAATAAGAGTATATTATTATGAAAAGTCATGGAGATTCAATGAAATACTGTCTATGTAGCACCCATCACTGCATAATGGCACCTTATCGACTAACTTATCAATGTTAGTTGGCAGAGTGATGTATCTATAGCTTTTTCAGTTTTCAGAAAGAACTGGAAGAATGAAGTCTTATCATTGGAGGTCAAGAATTCCTTCAGCCAGTTGTCAAATTCTTTTACAGCTGGCAGGTCTGCAACACCAACTATCAAAGTATCCTTGTTTGAGTTCCTTATAATATAAAATTTTCCTTGCCTTTAAATTCCTTTGAAAGGATCCTAGACTTCAAAGTACATTTCTATTTGATGATTCTTAATCACCAACATTTTGGTTCCAAAACCCATAGTGGGCCAAACATTACAACTGTTTTCACTGAAGTTTTGCAAAAAATTTAAATTGTTCCTCATACTTCAGAAAGTAGGAAAAAGAATTAGTTGCCAGTAATGCCTATATATTGGAAATAGTCTCAAAATGTAACTTGTCAGGCGCAAGCAAAAGAAAAGTTTAATCTGGAAAGCCTGGTTTCCATTTAAGTTAGCATTTTAATGAAACTACTGACAATTTCTTCTTGTTCTTTTTTTTTTTTTTTTTGAGTTGGAGTCTCACTCTGTCACCCAGGCTGGAGTGCAGTGGCATTGTCACAGCCACGTCAGTGTTGACCTGCGCTCAGGCGATTTTTCTGTCCAGCCTTCCAAGTACCTAGAACTACAGGCACGAGTTACCACACCTGGCTACCTTTTTTATTTATTGTAAAGATGAGATCTCACCAATTGCCCAGGCTGTTCTAGAATCCACGGGCTCAGGCAATCTTCTCACCTCAGCTTCCCGAAATGCTGGGATTACAGGCTTGAGCCACCACACCTGGCCAGCAAATTCTAAAGTGCTTGCGCACTTCTGGCTGTGCCTCCTCACTAATACCAAAGTTACCAAGCAGAAAACAAAATTTAACAAATGAGTGAGGGGTCCTCTCATAACTAGTGTCCTTGTACCAGTAACACATGCTGCAAAAGTTCTAGAGCTTCAGTGACAATAATAGAAATTCAAGAAAAGAAATGGAGCTTTCTAAGAAAATGTACTCTTGTGAAGGGGATATACTACTGAGATAACAACATGGTACTAATTTAATAAGATGGAACTGAAATCAGGAATGGAAGAATCCTGGATCCTATTTCTCACATTACTCCTCAATATTGACAATTATCCAGCATCTATCAAACATCTAGAAGATGAGATGTGCTTAACTTCTTTCTCAAAATGCAGAAAAGTATTTGTTAAGAAAAACATTTCTACAATATTCTTGAGAATGGTGAGCAATCTAAGGTGCCTGTGCCCACAGCCACTTCTGTTTAAATAGCAAGTTATGTGAGATGTGATCTGTCCTACTTCCTAGTCACAGCTGATTGGATATGCGAAGAACATGATCTACAGAATGACTCATCCATAGACATGATAGCAATCTGTGACATCTGTGGCCTGGCCAGTCAAATTCTCTCTCTTAGGAAGGAATTCTAAGAGACTCAAATGGTTGTGGCCAACAAACTGCCTTGAAGCCTGAGACCATGAAAAATCAGGACACCTGCAGCCATCTGGGCCCTGTGACCAACGAATGAATAAGCAGAAGAAGCCAGTTGGGATAGAGAGAGGATTAGAATAGAAGCAAATTAAGAAGAAACATCCAGAAATTCACGGCCCTTGTAAGAGAAACATCTTGAGAGATGAGGGATCAGTTTGGAGAGAAGGGTTGAGTCAGTCCTGTAAGGTTTGGTTTTCAGTCTGATCTGGGTTCCTGTGAGACTTCTTTCTCTCACTTAAACTACTTTGTGTCAGTTTCTATTCTTTATGACTCAAATTTAAACATCTATCTTTCTGTAATTTGTTCTTTTTTTCCACTGGAGTATGTTAATATTGGTTTTTCCTAGCCTTGGATAACATAAACATTGACTTAGAAGTTATTTTTTGAAGTCATTTTAGCTATATGTTTACCCCTACAGAGTCCACATACTTTCATAAGATTTCACAGGAATTCCAAGAAAAAAGACTGTCTCTGTGAATTTCTATTCAACTGAAATTTTAAAATTCAGAAACTTTAAATTGTTATCAACCAAACTAAGAATATAAGAATGCTATCCACAGTTACAGATAAAATGCTTGGGCCTAGCAGCTGAAACATGTGTTGAAAAAAATATATTTTATTGAACATATAGTTTTTGTTTAAATTTAGCAAATTTATCATATATACAAGGCACAGGCGTTTTGTTGAAATAGCTTAGGGGGCTCTAATATTTGAAAGTTAACCCCCGGTGTGTGTTTTTTGACTTAGGCTATTGGGTGTTTTTGACTTGTTTTGCTTTGCTTGCCTGTGGGTACAGTGTTTAATTTGCACATCATAGTCATGCGAAAGATCTAGGCAATCTGTGGTACTGGTTTGCTACAGGAGACCCAAACTGTCATACCAGGAGTACTTGGAACAAGACCAAAGAGGATGAGTCACTCGTGGCGAAGCCACCCCAATCTTGCTGCCAGTGGCTTACTGTACTTTGCTCCTGGAAGGCCTCATTAAGAAAAGGTGCCAGGTTAAATGCTTGATGTGGAGATAGATCCTTAAGTCCTTGCTTATTCCCAGAGAATCTGGGTAAGAACCAAAGACCTCTGAGAGTGTAACTTGTGACAGATTATGCTTAAGAGAGCCACATGTTAAGAGCAAGCGAGATTTTCAAGTGATCTTTTGATGATCTCATCACCTATAAGAAACACAATTCTGATAATTCTGTTTTTGGAATATTTATTCTAAGTTTTTTTTTTGTTTGGTTTTTGTTTTTGAGTTGGAGTCTCACTCTGTCACCCAGGTTGGCGTGCAGTGGCACACTCATAGCCACCCCAGCGTCAACCAGCTGGGCGTCGGCAATCCTTCCGCCTCAGCCTTCCAAGTAGCCAGAACTACAGGTGCACACTACCACGCCTGGCTATTTTTTATTTTTTGTAGAGATGAGGTCTTGTCAAGTTGCCCAGGCTGGTCTCGAAACTGTAGGCTCAGGAAATCCACTCGACTTCTCAAGGTGCTGGGATTACAGGCTGAGCCACTGAGCCCAACCTCTATTAAGATTTAACAAAATAGTTTGACCAATAGGTTGTAAGGTTTCCTGCTGGTTCTCAAGTCATACAACTGCCAACAAACTCCCCAAAGTTTAGGTAGGTTGAGGTATTTATGCTACAGTCGAAAGAGTTGATTAGCCTTGCTTAATAATTATACCTGTAGACAGAGCCCAATTCATATCTATAATTTTCCTTACAACACATCAAATTTGGCCCATAAAAAAGACAACTTGTCAAATTTACAAGAAAAAAAAATGTAGTTTTAGAAGTATAAACATGCCGGGCTCGGTGGTTCAGCCTGTAATCCCGCGCCTTTGGGAGGCTGAGGTGAGTGGATTGCCTGAGTCCGCGGGTTCGAGACCCGCCCGGGCAGCAAGACCTCATCTCTACAATAAATTAAAAAAAATCAGCCAGGTGTGGTAGTGCATGCCTGAAATTCCAGCTACTTGGAAGGCTGAGGCAGAAGGATAGCCGGAGCCCTGCCAGGTCGAGGCTGTGGTGGCCGGGAGCGGCCACTGCACTCCAGTCTGGGCGACAGAGTGAGACTCCAACTCAAAAAAAAAAAAAAAAAAGTATAAACAATAGCATTTGGGATTTGGAATTTAAGTCCTACTCCAAACGGAGACTAATGAATGTATCACGTTTCTGGCTTTAAATCATGTGTCACTAAAAACAAAGAAAGAAGATTTTGAAAAGTATATTCCCTATCTTAAATATTAGCAGATCGACATGATTTCCCTTCCCAGTTTTCCCCCCCCCATGTAATGGACTCAACAATAATCTTCTTTTTTTTAATCAAATTTTATTTCATTACAGAGATGTGGGGTAAAAGTAAGAACTAGCTACCCAAGTAAGCTGCATGCAGGTGAAATTTGGGCCTCCAACTGGCCCTCACTCTCTCTGATATAGGGCTAAGTACCCTGTGTTGTTATGTGCCTTCCTTCCTCTGGCAGTGCCCAGTGACTGTCAATCCCTCCCTTGTGCTAATGTGTTTAATGTTCAGGTCCCACTTATGAGTGAGAACATGCAGTATTCAGTTCTTTGCCTCTGTGAAAGATCATTTAGTATGATGCTCTCCAAGTTCATCCGATTTGCTGTGAAGTTCATGGTTTTGTTCTTCTTTATGGCTACAGAATACTCCATCATGTGCATGTACCACATTTTCTTTATTCAGTCTGCTTTCAATGGACAATAGGGTTGGTTCCATGTTTTGGCTATTGTGAATAGTGCAGCAATAAACATGTATGTACAGGTGTCTTTTTGGTAGAACAATTTATGTTCTGTTCCTCTGGGTATGTTCTCAGGACAGGGACTGCTGGAAGGTCGTATGAAAAATCAATTTTTAGTTTATTTTAGGAATAGTCACACTGCTTTCCATAGAGGTTGAACTAGATTACACTCCCACCAGCACTGTAGAAGCATTCCTTTTTCTCCACACCTGTGCCAGAATCTGTTGTTTTTTGACTTGATAATGATGACTATCCTTACTGGAGTTTGGTGGTATCTCAGTGTAGTTTTGATTTGCATTTCTCTGATGATTAGTATTGATGAACACTTTTTAGTGTGTCTGTTGGCTGCTTCTATGCCTTCTTTCCTTCCTTAGGAAGCCCCAATATCCTCAGGCTTCAATCTGTGACAGGAATAAAGGCATGTTAATATACATTCATTGGCCGGGTGTGGTGGCTCACGCCTATAACCCCAGCACTTTGGGAGGCTGAGGTGAGAGGATTTCCTGAGCCCATGGGTTCGAGACCAGCCCGGGCAACTTGGCAAGATCTCACCTCTACAATAAATCAAAAAATTAGCCGGGCATGGTGGCACGTGTCTGTAGTTCCAGCTACTTGGAAGGCTAAGGCAGAAGGATCACCTAAGCCCAGCTGGTCGAGGCTGTGGTGGCTGTGAGTGTGCCACTGTACTCCAGCCTGGATGACAGAGTGAGACTCCAACTCAAAAATACATACACACACACACATATTCACAAAGTTACAGGCTTCTCTTTGTTCCCTGCTCATAAAAAAATAATAAAATTTTAAAAATCACCTTAGGGTCTATAGAGTTTTCCTACCACCAAAGAAATTCTAGTACTTTCCAGAGAGCATCTTTAATATTGAGGAGACAGCTAGTTGTGCTGGTTCAGGCCCACTTGGCTGTTTGCCGTGATCCATGGGGTATTAGGTGTCTGCCTATCATATGCCACTGATCTTTAAAGAGGATATAACCAGATCTGGGATAGCTCCTGGAGTCCCCAGTGGTACACAGCAATGAGGCACCATCATGGTACTGTCTTTTCTTCCGTCTTTTCAGTGAGGCACATGATGAATTCCACCCAGAAGTGGGCAAAATGTATCTAATTCCTGAATGCTCAGAACTACTTATTACCCATACCCCTTACATATTATTCTCTGCATTTCTTATGTTCTCACCTCTCGGAGCCCTTTCAGGCCTTCTGATACAAAACTTTTCTCTCCTCTCTCCTCCTTTCTCCAAATGCAAATCAGGGATGCAAATATATGCCTGGGAGGATTGCTGAATTCAAAAAGCTGTTTTCAGTTTAGGCTAAGCAAAGATCACAGTCTACATCTACATTCTCTCCATTTGAACACTAGACTACAACAGTTAATAAAGATGAGGTATAGACTCACCTTTGTACCGTAGTCTTCTGTATTTTCAGTAAGATGAATGTCACAGTTCTTCCTTGCTTGCCAAAAAATTTTGAATGAAAATGTACTGAACTAGGAGTAACACTTTGTGCTGGCTAAGTAAGATGACATGTGATACTGTTCACAGGAAATAATGGCAAACAGAAAGATTTTCCATCTTGTCAAGCAGATGGAATGGGCTTGGATAGAAGGAAGAGAGAAAAACGGTAGAATAAACACCAGTTGTGAACTCCACTAAGAGAATTGGTAGGTATTATACATTAAAGAGATGGGCTAAAGTGCTTTATAAGAAGATGCAATCTATTTTACCAGTGTAATTTTATGTCATCTGGTGTTATGCAGAGTATATACAGTGCAAGGAATTTAAAAGTGAAAAAAGGAATTTTTCAACAGCAGAGTTGAGTTGACCCATTATTCCCGATGCGATACAGAATAGTTAAATGACTCAGGTGCAACTCAGAGCAAGGAGTTACTCACTGAAGACTTGCAAAGTGGGAGCTGAGACAGAGAAGCAAGAGAAATAGGTGTTTGAATGAAGGAAGTCACAAAGAACATTAAAGGGAAGACAAAAGAAAAAAAATATGTATTAGAAAATGATGCCTCTCTTGCCAGAAAGAGACCTTTTAATTTAAAGATAGTTTGTGTGTGCTATGAATCCTCATTGTCACAGAAAAAGTATTTTTTGAACTAAGCAATTAGACAATATTTAGATGATACCTTTTGAAATAGAGACAACTCTCTACTCCTAAATTCAAAATTCTCTGACTGAGTCTATTCTGTTTTTTGTCATGCTAGACATGTGAGACTTACATATTATTTTCAGAAGCAAAATTCTGCTCAGTTAAATAGAGATATGATTGGTATCTTTAACACAAACTAGATAATCTGGCTCCTTTGCTTCTATGGGGTCTGAATCAGTGCCATCCCCTTTTTCGGAATCAATATCTAAGGATGTTTCCAAGGCATCACAATATTATGTTGGCTTAGTTACAAAAGAAAAAGTGTCCTCTCCAAATCCCTCGTGAGTGTGTGAGTGCAAGCATGCTTACTGGTGGAGTAACAGTCAGCCTGTGGTCTATAAACATTTCCAAAAAAGAAATGCACTACTAGCAATGTTATAATGCATAACCTAGCATGATTTTTAAAAATCATAATTCACACATCTAAATGTATGTTGTTGCTTTTAAAGTATCCATTTGGGAGGCTGCACGTTTATTCTAATAAGACTGTCCTCCTCAAAACAGTTTTTAGAGTTCCTTTTCAAAGATGCCCTTAATTTTCTGTGGCACGCTTTTTGACTGTCCATATGGTAATGTATCTTCATCTTTTGAGTGTGAATTGATTTAGAAATAACCAAAAGTGAACCAGAAGTGAATCTTAAGGACAAGAAAGACAATTAAATTGGGCAATCCCATAAAGAGGTAAGGACATTGCGAAAGCTTTGTCTGGAGGTATTCTTTTAGTTATACTAGACTTTTATGAGCTATTAATTTTGTTATACATCGTACTTTCAAGTCTTTTTTAGATGATTTTGCTGTCCTCCCTTTTAAAAGTAGTACAATCCTGAATTTTGCTCTTGACAAAGAGAATGGGTTATTTATGTGTGTGTGTGAGTATGTGAAAGTGTGTATATTTCATTACAGGGTGAAAGCAAAGATATCACATGAAAATAATAGATTTCCTTTAGCTAGTTCATTCCATCTTTTATGTAAAGGTCCACTCTAAAATGTGCTTTGAGGAGAATTTTAAGTCTTTATATTTTTGTTAAAGATTATTTTGTGTTAAAGATTTTTCTCCTTTTCAAAATATTGTTTCATAACCTCCCTTACACTATTCAATTGCAACTATTAATATTTGTACATTTTTTTCTATGGTGATTTGTATGGAAATTTTTGATACAAAATGCAGGAAACAATGTTTTAAGTTTAGTCTGAAGTTGTTATAAAACCATTCTACTAGCCTTTAAATTATATCAACTCAGTCAAATTTATTTATGCAAAAGATGCTTTCTCCTTACCACTGTGCTCATCGAAAAGACTGCTGACTCAGGTATTCTGTAGTTTTAAAACAATTGTTCAATATGATATTTGGTTGTAGAATGTAGTCACAAATTCCTGAAGGCTAGAGTATCCCTAGGAGGTCTGTCCCACCATCTCTCAACTTTAGCATGCTCAAACTTGATTCTTATGTATTTTCTAACTATTAAGCTTGTTTTCTAAAATATAGAATATATGTTTTGAAAGTCAAACTATACAACAGTCAAAGCTGGTGGGAGTACAATTGTAATAAGGTGAAATGTAACATGGAAATAGACATAGCTGCAAAAAGATGGTGGACTTATAGGCTAACGTTTCTTCTCTTTTCTTTTTTTTCATACTTGTATTTGATGTAACTATTTTCCCGAAAGACATAGAAGAAAGTCATTTCTCTGATACGTAGTCTTTAGAGGAGAGTTTCTCTACTTCAGCGATATTATTTGGGGCTGGATAACTCTGCTTTTGTGTGTGGATGTGGGTAAGAGGGCTGCCATGCTGTGCATTTAGTAGCGCCCCATGGCTGGTCTTTGCCCACTAGATGTCATTGACATCCTTCCCTTCAATCGTGATGGCCAAAAATGTTTCCAGACATTCCTAAATGTCCACTGGGAGAAAAAACTCTCCTTTCTCACCATTCCTCCTCTTCTATAGTTGAGAACTACTACTCAGTGAGGACCATCTCAATATTTAGAGTAAATTTCTGGCAGCAGTGTTACAGAAAAGAATTTAGACCATTGTCATTTATTATTCCAGGTTAGTTTCTTGGTTTACTACAGGTAGTTTAGAGTCAAGGCAGTATATCCAATTAATTTAATAGTAATTCTTAATCAGTTAAGTTCCCAATGTCCTTACATTCTCATTTCCATTTAATCTATGAATCTATGTTCCTATGTTCACAAGCAAGAAGAAAATTGAACCGATTAAAGATAATTGATAATTTAATGTCACCAAATATAGCATATACTAACTTTGTAAAGTACATCTCAAATATTTGCAGCATTTTATGGCAACAAAATTTGCTGTAAGTGGGTCAGACATCATTGAGGAAGTAGTACTCAAAATATCTTTAGATTATTATAGGCCAGGCCAAAGCAAGAAATTCTCGATTAGATCTGGGAGGCACTCCTTCCAGGCTGCTAAAAAATCACTAGTCAAATCGTACTTGCAAGAAACACAGGTCTGAGTTAACCAAGTGAACACTTAATAAGACTTCAAATGCACTGAGAACAAGCCTGACTGTATTGTAAGTTGGAAGTTTCAGATGGGTTCTTGATCAGGTCCAACATTTTAAAAGGCAAGTAAAAAGATTTTACTCCAAAAAGTATCAAGCTTTATGGAATATAAAACTAACTCAGGAGCATGGACATTTTTGAATAATAAACAAGCTCTGATAGAAAATGAATAAAAGAACCTAAGAAATTGTGTTTCAATTTCCTTAGCAACTAGATATGCCATCCATGATTTTAAAAACTCGCAGACACAAACTTGATGCTCATAAATACCTGAATAATAAAGATAATAATTAAGCTGAGTGACAAAGTACAGATAAACTCACTCCGGCTTTGCAAGTACAAAACCAGTTATTCTACTCTTGCCATTTTAACAAGAGCTTTCCACATAAGCCACTGGGAACTGTGTGAAAGTTTGCAGGGACTGAGGAGTGGGAAACTGGCCTAATATCACCAGAGTCATCTCAACTTGTGGCCCCTGGCAAACTCCATGCTCTGGAAAGGCAGCAAAAGGAAAATGCTGCCTTACCAAAGGTTAATATAGACGGGAATATAGAGTGAGTGAATGCAAGCTATGTGACTTGTGCTGGCTTTCACATACCGCAGCTGCTTTCAGAGCTCAGTAAGAGAGCAGTCCCATGAGCTGGAGAAGCACAGCAACATATAAAATGTTTTGATAGCCATATCCCCAGTTGCTTAAGTTGCTTACTCTATTCTACCTGAATCACAGTCACATCTTATTTGCAACTGATAAACAAAAATCTTTTCTCAATGCACTAACACTTCCTTCCCGAATAATATTTATTTTTACATGGCATTACTCTTTTTTACTATTCTAATTACTAATATATTTATATTATTACATATTTATATTGGTAATGTTACACAGTATTAAAATGATATTTAATATTCTCAGGGGCAGTATATTTTGTAACCACCTAAGAACAAACTGATCCGAAGCTGAACATTATGGTTATAATCACACACGTTAAAAAGTTGAAAGCGAGAATGGGCTGAAATAAAAGTAGGAGTTAGATAGAGTGTAGGAGATTGGATAAAATGATAAAATAATGAGGTAAAGAAATCATTTCGATTTATCAGGTAGGAAAAACAAGCTAATACTTAAGGCTTGGGAGAGGTGGATTTCAGATACTAAAGGTAGCAGTAGATTGAAAAACCTGGCATAGATTGTTCTCTACTACTTCATGGAGGTTCTAAAATGATGGGCAATAAATGTGAGGCTAGAACCACATACATATTCTATTCCTCTTGTGTATATTACATTGTTTTCTGACCATTACGGGTAGCTTAAAAGGCAAGCAATAATTTTTAATGGCTGAGAAGAAGTTAGCTCCACAAACAAGGGGCAGTTTGAAAAACCAAATGTAAGCAACAGAGTCCAATGTCTGGGCTTTACTTAGAATTAAATTCCCAAACACGCTCAAACTCACAGAACCAGTCCTCAAATTTTGCACCCCTCCTGCCCATCCTTGCTAATGTCACCATTTACACACAAACCTTTCCGCCCTCCTCCAGGCATTTTAAATATCTCCAGGATAAGAAATTGCGAACAGATGCCTGTGGCCAAAAGCACAAAGTTTTGCTGATAAATTTTCTTGAAATCACACAAATGGAACAAAAGGAAGGCAGAAATGCATGTTTCATATTCATCAGCTAACGTCTTTGAAATCTCAGGTTATGCATAAATTATTTTGTGAATAAATCCTAATCTAACCTAAGACCCTTTAAAATGTTTAAAAACCCACCACGATCACACGCTAAAAATGTAATTATTATTTGAATGTCTTCAAGTACTAATTTTTTTTCTTTTCCTAAAATTCGGCCACAGGTTGCTATTTTCTGACATTTAGTATATTTTATTTATAATTCTTCTCATGTATGTTGGCATCTTTGAATAATACATGCATATATGCAGGAGTTCTTAATAAGTGTTCACAACTATTTTTTATAAAGCATGGATATTCATTTTAAGACACAGTTTGAAAGTTTGGGTGATAATTTGATAAGTACAGCTACTAGATTGAAGAGAATAAACACTCACATGTTAGTCTTTCCTTTGTGCTTTATTTAAAAAATTAATATTTCATTCTGGTGTCTTCTTACATTAAGTTTCTTGGGGTCACCAGACCTCAGATAATGAAAGGACAAAGAAAAGAGACAGATGAGAACAGCTATGAAGCTCTAGTGAAAACATATGGTGTCCATCTTGTAAGCAGAAGGCTCCCTGGTATTGTTGCCCGTCTCCCTGTGTTCAGGAAAGCTGGAAGAAGCCAGTAGGCAATCTGGTGTCTCGTCAGAAGAGTGCCAGAAACAGGTGCTGCTGACCTAACCCTTTCCTTCCACCACAGATAGTCTCAGTAAATCCTATAGTCATCATCAGAGTGTTGCTTTAAGACACACTCATCAACAGAAAACCAAGTATCTTAAAATAACAGTTCACAGGAAGTCATGGTGCTTGAAACTGTTGTGATTGGTATTTTTTTCTTTCCTCTTAAACTTTTTTAAATGGGAGAATTTTAAAATTATAATAAAATGCACTCTTTTTAAGTGTATATTTAAGTGTGTATTAATTCACCGTGTGGGTTCTGGCAGTTGTATGCGTCAATGTAGCACCACCCACAACAAGATATAAAACATTCCAATCATTCCAATAAGTTTCCTTATTTTCTCTTTCCCACTGGACCTATTTTCATGGCCATGGACTATTTTGCCTCTTCTTGAACATAATATACTATATATATTCTCTCATGTCTGACTTCTTTTGCTCAATATATGTTTTTGAGACTCATTCATGTTGTATGTATCACTAGTTCATGACTTTTTGTTGCAGAGTAATATTTAATTTATGAATATACCACCATTTCCCTAATCATTTTCTTGGATATGGCTATTTAGGTTGTGTCTAGATTTTCTCTGAACGTTCTTATACTATAGTCCTTTGTATAGACCTATGTTTTTAATGCATCACTTGGGTAAATACCTAAGAGCGGAACTCTGGGGACCTAATGTCCTAATGTGTTTACGCTTAAGAAACTGGTGAGGCCTGGCTCGGAGGCTCAGCCTGTAATCCCAGCACTTTGGGAGGCCGAGGCGAGTGGATTGTGTGGACCCACGGGTTCGAGACCAGCCCAGGCAACTTGGCGAGCCCTCATCCCTGTAATACATTTAAAAAAATTAGCCGGGTGTGGTAGCCACACCTGTGGTTCCAGCTACTTGGAAGGCTGAGACAGATGGATCTCCTGGGCCCAGCAGGTTGTCGCTGGGGTGGCTGTGAGCGTGCCGTAGCACTCCAGCCTGGGTGACAGAGTGAGTCTCCAGCTCAAAAAAAAAGAAAAGAAACTGGTGAATCATTCTCCACTATAAGTGGCAACATTTTACATTACTGGCCACAGCGTATGAGTACTTATGTTACTCTACACGTTCATCAATATTTGGTAATTTTTTTTTTTTTAATGGTGGAGACGAGGTTTCACCAAATTGCCTCATCTGGTCCCGAACCTGCAGGCTCAGGAAATCCACTGGCCTTGGCCTCCCAAAATGCTGGGATTACAGCTGTGCCACTGAGTCTGGCCATATTGCTGACTTCTAAAATCTCTTTATATACAGTGGATATGAGCTATTTGTGAAAATAAGTGATTTGAATATTTTCATAGTCTGTCACTTGTCTCCATTTTTTGATTAGCAAAATTTTAAAATTTTTGATGTGTTTCAAATAGTCTTTTATAAGTAGTATCATTTTAATTCAGTCTAGTAAGTCTTTTCATAACCCAAGGTTACAGAACTATTACATAGTTTCTTCTAAACACTTCTTTATTATAGTTTTTATATTTACATTTATAATCTATTGTCAAATAATTTTTGTATATTGGGTGAGGCAGGATCAGAGATCAACCTTTTTTTCTAATGGATCTCCATTAGATATCATTCCCATATCATATGTTTAAAAGAATTTTCTCTTCCCCATTCATATAATTTGTCATTTTGATTAGATATCAATATAAATTCACATGTATATATCATATACGTATGTATATATTGCATATATGCATGTGCCTATTTCTGAATTTTATATACTGTTCCATCAATCTGTCTATTATTATTCCAATACCTCACTGACTTGATTACTGTGACATTGTATTAAGTCCTGAAATCCTGTAGTGTAAATTCATCAACTTTACTCTTCTTTATTAATTGTTTTGGCTAGTTTAGACCCTTTGCATTTTCTGACTTCCTTCAAAAAAACTTATGAGATTTTTATTGAAAATTGCCTACAGTCTATAAATAATTTTGGGGAAGACTAACATATGAACAATATTGAATTTTCCAATTTGTGAATACAGTGTTTGTTTAGGCATTTTAAAGTTCTGTCAGTAGTGTTTATAGTTTGCTCATCCTTTGTTAAATTTATTTCTGGATATTGAAGATTTTTTTATGTTAATGTAGATGGCATGTTTAATTGCATTTTATAATTGTTCATTGTTAGTAATTAGAAATAAATTTTTTTCTTAATGTTAACCCTGTGGCCTCAGACTTTGCTAAGTTCAGTTGTCAGTTCTAGTAGTTGGTTTTTTTTGTGTGTAGATTACATGACATTTTCTACACACACAAGTATGTCATCTTTGAATAACAATAATTTCACTTTTTTCTTTTTAATTTTTGCATCTCATTTCTTTTTCTAGCCTCATTGCAGAGGATTTACAGTACAGTGTTGCATACAGTGATGACAACCATTCAAATATTTATCCACGTAGCTTTCCTTTCTGGTGCTTTTTTTCCCCTTTCCTGTAGATCTTGGCTTCTATATGGTGTACTTTCTTTTTAGTACAAAGAACTACTTTTAGTATATGTTGTGGTGCCGATCTGCTGCAGACACATTCTCTCAATTTTTTTCTCTCTGACACTATTTCATCTTCATGTTCAAAGAAGGCCTTTATAGGGTATAGAATTATAGACTGACTTTTTCTTTTCTTTTAGCACTTTAAAGATGTTATTCTTTTCTAGCCTTTATTGTTTCTGATAATAAGGTAGCCATTAGTCTTATTTTTATTCCTCTTTAGATAGTTACCTCTTTTATTTGCCTACTTTTCAGATTTTTTTTTTTAAAAATTGGGCTTATAGTAGTTTGATTATTACATACATAGGTGGAGATATGTTTTTATATACTCCACTTAGGGTTGGTTGAGCTTCTTTGGTATCTTTCACTAATTTTTAAAAATCTGTATCCATTATTTCTTCAAATATTGCTTCAACTTCATTCTCTCTTCTCTTGGGACCCTAGCTACACAAATATTAGATCATTTGATTTTGCCCCTAGGTCTTAGATACTCTATTATTTTCATTGTCTTCTTCTTCTGTGTGTGTATTTCATATTAGATAATTTCTACTTATCAGTCTTTAAGCTCACCAAGTCCTATCTCTGCTCAGTTCAGTTGTCAATAAGCCTATTGTATGAATTATTCGTTTCCCACATGTTGCATTTCATTTCTAATAATTCCATTTTACTTAAAAAATGTTCATGTCTCTAATAAAGTTCCACACATATTTATACATATTATTTCTTCTTTCTACATATTGGTCATAGCTGTTTTAAATTTTTTGTCTGGGCCAGGCACAGTGGCTTGGCCTGTAATTCCAGCACTTTGGGAGGCCAAGTCAGTAGATTTGCTTGAGCCCAGGAGTTCAAGACTAACCTGGGTAGCATAGCAAGATCTCATCTCTATTTAAATTTTTTAAAAACAAAATTTCTATCTTACATCCAAGCAGTCACAAAATATATGGAAAAAAATTCTCAGGTTAATTAATCATCAGAGAAAAGCAAGTCAGAACTACAGTGGGATTCCATCGCACACCAGGCAGGATAGCCACCACTAAAAAGTAAAAAAGTAACAGACGTTGGTGAGGCTTCAGAGGAAAGGGAATGCTTCTACACTGTTGGTGGGAATAATGGCTGCCTTATTGTCATTTTTGTGGAAAGTGGTGAGGTGTTTTCTCAAAGAACCAAAAATTAATCTACCATACAATCCAGCAATCCCACTTCTGGGAGTATACCCAGAGGAACATAAATCACTCTACCAAAAGTCACCTGCACACTTATGTTTATTGCAACACTATTCACAATAGGAAAATTATGGAACCAACCCAACTGTCCATCAAAAGTGGACTGGATAAAATGTGGTATGTATACATCATGGAATAGTACACAGTCATAAAGAAGAACAAAATTATGTCATTTGCAGCAACATGGATACAACTGGAGACCGCAATTTTAAGTTTGCTATCATAGAAACAAAAAATTGAATACCACATGTTCTCACTCATAAGCAGGCCCTAAACATTGGGCATGTGAGCACAGAGGCAGGAACAACTGACACTGGGCACTACTAGCAGGGAGAGGGAGGAAGGAGGTATATGGGGTACACAACCACCCAATGGTACCACATTGGGTACCATGTCACTACCCGGGGGAGAAAGGGCTCACTAGAAGCCCAAATCTCACCTGAACAAAACTTACTTACATAGTAGATCCTAATATATACCCCACAATTCTAAAATAAAAATAAAAATTTCAAAAAAAATTCTAACTGATAATTCCACCACCTGAGACATCTCTGTATTTGCTTTCATTGACTATGTTCTCTCTTTAACATGGATTATGTTTTCTTCTTTCATCACTTGTCTCATAACTTTTCATTGTGTAATGCGTAAAGGAACAGTGATGACTAAAGTAAAACAATATTTTCCCACAGAAATATTATGCCCTTTCTTCTGTCTGGGTACAATCTTGTTGAGGTGAGTCAATTTAATCTATAATCAAACTCTGTTTGGGCATTTTTGCAGTTTTAGTTGTATTTATTTCACCACTGGTTTCAGATTATGTGAGAATGGGGTTAAGAATTTATCTTCAGTGGTGCTTGGGACTCTTAGCATCAGTGACATTCTTGAGATTTCTTTGTACTTTTCATCCACACTCCAGATTTCTGAACCATGTATCATCTCTTTTGCTATTTATAGCCTTGTTACTAGATTTTTGGTCACTGGGGAATCTTCTTTGTCAGATTTCCTGAATTTTAACGTTGGACCTACGAATGACTGATTATCTGACTTGAGTGAACGCTCTGAACGTTTTCATCTTATTACTAAAATAGAATAAGAATCACTACTTCCTTATTTATTGACAAGTGACCTAACATTAGGGAGCTAACATGCAATTAGAAGAAGTACGGGTTCTAGTTTAACTGAATGTGAAAGTCAAAGTCAAGTTTGCTAAAGAAAATCAAATATTCTGTTTAGATTGATCTCTCTCAATCATTATTATTTTTAATCCAATACTGCTGAATCAATTTTGAAGTCAGAAAATATTTATATTTTTCTACTATTGGCCCATCTCCTTACAAATAAGAAAATACTGACAGCCTAAGTTATTAGAAAGAAGAGTGGAAGCATTTAATCAAACTAAAAACTATATGGATTCCTGAAGTGATTTTATTATTTTATATTTTCTAGTGACCTCCAGAATTTCATAAAATGTGATATTTTAATGCAGAAACATTCCAAAAGACAGGCAGCATGCAAATTCACAACCTCTATGGTATAGGCTGCACAAATACTAGATAAGAAAGGAGAGAAGGAATAGAGAATATCATGGAGTTAATACTCAGCATTACTATATCAACCATCCACAATGGGTTTGCATTCATTATTCTATAATTGTAGCCAGACAGAGTAGCACAGAGAGTTGCTGTACTCTCTCTGTAACTGTGGTTTAAAAAAAGAAGTTTGCATTGTTGAAATTAGCCCATATCCACTGCCAAAAGTACATGATCCAGTGGCTAACATGTAATGATGCTATTTCTGAAAACTGTGTTGTAATTAAATGTCACAGTCTTGCATATATTTCAGACAACTCAGCACTGAAGTCAAGTCAGGTCACTGATAGAAAGTTATTGGTCAATGATCCCATTAAGGATGTGAAGGGATGCTCTATATTCAAAATGACTTTATCTTCTCTAAGGATAAAACCACTACATTCCAAAGGATGTATCCCTGTCCTCATGAGAACTCCATTAAAAATTCATATCTCCACCAATTAAAACAATTTGGAAGATTTTACTTTTATTGTGGTGAAACTTTATTATAATGAGAACATTGCTAAGAAAAAATATCTCAACAAAGAAGGGCCTAAGGTCAAAAAAAGAATTGAAATCACCTCCTCTTCATCTTATTGCCTCACAATAAGACATAAGAAAATATTTGTGGTTCGAGATTGCTCTGGTATACAATTTACCATGCCCGTATTTGTAAAGCCTTGTACTGAAGATTAAATAAACTCTTGAAGTATTTTTCCCAAACTTGGAGGAAATACATTCTACTTTTGCAAGTTCTTTTTATAAGGATGATTTTTGAAATAGGATAGATAAACAAATAATTACATCATCCCTCTTACTCCAAGTCCACAAAAAATAACAAGATATTTCACAAAAAGTAGACGCAATGAACCACAGATTTTATAAATTTTAGAGAGATTGAGAGCATATACATCATACAATCATGTCTTCAGCAAAATAAAACCGGATAAAACTATAAGCTAGGATATATATAGGAGAAGGAGAAGGCTTTTATTGAGGTAGGAGGCTTGACAGTCCTTAAGCCTAGTGTCAACAATCCCAAAAACTAAGAGAAAAATCTGAAACTTTTTGAAGGGAATTCTTTGGAAGACTCCATTTGGAGCAGCAAATTGTTCAGTTTCTTCCTTCCTCCATCTTCTATGCTGTATAGGTTTTGATAACTGACTAGAGAGGAGTACTGGGGTTAGAGAAGACTCATAGTGTCCAGGCAGCTACTCACTTCCACTCCAAATGTTTCCCCCATGCATTGCATTACATTACATTATGGTAATACAAAGAGCACACAAATGGTGTTTCTCAAATACAAAGCTATAGGCAGTAAAGAAACTCTAAACATTTTTAAGGAAGCCAATAATATAGAAGCTAGGCATTCACAAAACAGAATGACCACCTCCTTTTCAGAAAGAGTTAATAAAGGTAACTAAAAGACTTAGCATAAGTTTAAATGTAGCTAGAAAAACTTGAAAGAAGATTGCTTTTATGTAGAAGCATCTCTTAGAGCTCTTAGAATATTTTTAAAAAGTGAAAATTTCAATAGGTGAGCAGTAATAACAGCAAGGCATAGCATATAGTGAAATAATGAGTGGAAAGATTGAGCTTAAAACATTTTCACATGGAACAGAAAATATGAACAAAAGGAAGGAAAAGCCGGGTACAGTGACTCAGCCTATAATCCCAGCACTTTGAGAGGCCAAGGTGAGAGGATTGCCTGAGCCCACAGATTCGAGGCCAGCCTGGGCAACTTGGCAAGACCTCATATCTACAATAAATCAAAAAATTAGTCAGGCGTGGTGGCACACACCTGTAGTCCCAGCTACTAGGAAGGCTGAAGCAGAAGGATCTCCTGAGCTCTGCAATTTGAGGCTGCGGTGGCCATAAGCATGCCACTGCACTCCAGCCTGGGTGACAGAATGAGACACTGACTCAAAAAAAAAAAAAAAAAAAATGGAAGGAAGGAAGATATGAGCATAAAGTTAAGTGACATGAAGAGTGCATCCAGAAATCCCCAAATCTAGATTGAAAGAATTCCAGAATGAGAAAATGCAGGGAAGTATATAATCAAACAAATATCACCAAATTATTTTCATGTCCAAAGAAAGCAGAGATCTTCAAATAAAAAGTGCTAAGCCAGACTTTTAAAGAGTCAAAGCCACATGCATCATCATGATATTGTATTATTTGAAGAATAAATAGAATCCTAAGGATTTTCAGAGAAAAACAAGCACCCTCCACTCATCCAAAATCTAAAAAATCAGCCTGCCATCAGCATAACTTCTCATAAACACAACTCAATACTAGAAGATAAGTGATTTGTATCTTCCCAACTAAAGGAGGGAATAATTTTAAACCTACAATTCTACACTCAAACTGGCATTCTAGTGAAAGAGAATATAATATATAGTCACACAAGCAAAACCTCACAGTGTTTACCATGATAAGCAATCTCTGAATGAATTACTTCAGAATACACACTAATAAATAAGCAACACTTTAAAAAAAAATTAGACGTGGAGTACAATTCAGAGTTAGGTATACAAATGTTCATCATACAGGTACCCTTGTTGATGAGGTGTGTCCCACTCCCCTGGCAGTTTTGCATTACTGCCAATCCCTTTCTTATAATATTATGATAATTGTTTAAGTTCCACTTATGAGTGAGAACATGTGGTTCTCAGTTCTTTGTTTCTGTGATAGATCACTCAGTATTACAGACTCTAAGTCCGTCCAAGTTGCTGCGAAGTTCGTAACTTTGTCCTTCTTAGGGCTACATAATAACAAAAAAGGGCATCATGTAGTTCTAAATATACAAAAGAGCACATTTTTAGCAACACCTAAATAATGGTTGATGTGCAATTCTAGACCAAAGCATAATAAACACTCAGAACAAAAATTCCAGTTAAACTTAGTATGAGAGATGATAGAGTTAGTAAAGAAGAATAAATCAAAGGTGGGAGAAGGTTCTTATCCTTTTTGGGGAGTGAAAATAAATAATAATTGATTCGAAGCATCAATAGAAAAATATAACATTGTAAAAGTGTGTTAAACATTTAAGAGTGCAACCAACCATGCTACCTATCAAAGCTGAACTGGATTTTTAAAAAATGTGGTACATATACACGATGGAATATTATGCAGTCATAAAGAAGGACAAACATATGGACTTCGCAGAGACTTGGATGGATTTAGAGTCGATCATACCAAATGATCTATCCCAGAAACAAAGAACAGAGTACCATATGTTCTCACTCATAAGTGGACCTTGAAAAATTATCATAACACTATAAGAAAGGGATTGGCAGTAGTGGGAAACTGCCAGGGGAGGCGGGGTGGGATTGGCAGTTAAGGGAAACTACCAGGAGAGGAAGGGGCACACCTTATAAACAAGGGTACCTGCATAACGAACATGTGTATACCTAACCCTGAATTGTACCCCACATCTTTAAAATAAAGGAAAAAATAAAAATTAAAAAAAAAACATTTAAGAGTAAGTATTAGAAGTATTCTATCTATAGCTCTACATCACGGGGTTAAAAAAAAATGGAACTCAGAAAAACATCCTAATTTGAAAGGATAAAGCTTCCAGTCTTTCTCTTGTGCCTTTGAGGTTGATGCCAAATGCAGTCATTTTCTGCCAAGAATGCACTACCTTTGCTGAAGTGTTTTCTAGTTATTTGTCTAGCTATTTGTATATTATTTTACAATATATGCTACATCTTGCCACAATGCCAAGAATTCTCTGATAACTTACAATTCTCTGAAGCTAAAGGAGATTATTAGATCTACCCAGAGCACGCTTTCATGTGTCTTCAACTTTCTTCAACATGACAAAGTTTAATCAGTGACTCTGCTGCAGTGCACTTGAAAAAGCTCTAAAGAGCTCCCATGCCAGGTATTACTGGAAGATTGGACCCTAGCACAATTCTCAGGATTTTGCAAATACCCAGGCAATTCGTGCATTATGGTAAAAACTACAGACTGGAAAACATTACACTGGAAGAGGAATATAGGATACATTTAGACACACAAAAAACAAATTTAGAAAAGGAAAATCACAGTAATTTCATTAGCATCACATCATAAAATGCAGCCATTTACAAAACAGCTTCTCTTTCTTCAGTTGGTCCAATGAAGTGTCCTGAGAAAAGGGTAAACCTTGAGGAAAAAAAAAAAAAAACTTGACCTCTAGGGTATCCAGAGATATTCATTTAGGTATATTAAATTGGACAACTCTTTTTCCCCCAATTTCCTTAATTTACATTTGTCATGAAATCTGTTTGGAGTAAAAAAACCAAAGGTCTCTCAGGAATTTAATAAAATAAATCAAAGAAATCGGTGATGTCGTGCTGGGAATGTGTTGATGAAACAAACCTAACATTCAGTTCCAGGTCTTCGTCTCCTAGAATGGCTTGCTGTTACTTAAATAAAATGGAGAATACAGAGTTTGCATGAGTGAGCAAATACTCAGTTTGATCCAATAGTACACAGAAACCCCCGTAATGGAAGATTATATATTGGATCCAGGCTTTGGGGAAAAAAAGAGTTAAGATTAGAAACAGTGTTAGCAATATTTCCAGAGAGACTCGGGTACCCCAACACTTGCCGTACTAACTATAACAAATGAGAATAAGCACACATAGCACTTTCTAATATACTGGGGTGACATAGGGAATTCAGTATTCACTTTCTCTTTGAGAACTCCAGGGAGTGGGAGATTCAGCATTCTATCTCAGATAATACTGTGTAGAAAAGGAATGAAGAGGCTCTAGATGGTCTATTAATTTGTGGGGGTGGACCAATGATACACAGTAAATGTTTGCTTTTGAAGAGCTCTCTCATGGAAAGGTGAAATGTTTAACTGAGAAAAACATAGAATATGTTTGGAAATCTCTATTTTGGAGGGTTCTGTTTGATCACAAACACTGGATCTGTCACGCACACACACAGACCCAGATACACTTACGCAAACAAACAAAAGGATGCCTCATTAATAGCTATTTGCATACAAATCTGTATTGCAAAAATCCTAGTAATTACTCAAGAAACACAATGATTTAGATTTTGCTATGGGCCAGTCACTGTTCTAAGTGATTTAGTTATAATAACTCAATCTTAACGACAACCTTATTATGATACTCATTTTTTAACATGATAAAGCCAAGGCTCAGAGAGGGTAAGTTACTCATTCAAGTTCATATGACAACTAGTGAGTGGAAAACCAAGCTTCCAAATCAGAAGGCAGCCTCCAGGGTCTATGCTCATGCCCACTCTAATATCTCTCAGTATGCCAAACTGCTTCTCATCAAGATTGTGAAATGACAGAAGCACATACTCCATGCTTTATTTTTCTTAGTAGCAGACAAGAATTCAGACAGAGACTTTCCTGTGATGAGAGCCATTTTGGTGCCACAGTAGCAGATAGGATGTGGATTTTTACCTTGCATCTTACAGAAGGTGAAGACAGTTTTGCAATCATAGGACAGGTCTGGAAATGATCCACCTGATTTGTGCTATGTTGCACCATTGAAACAGGTTCTCAAAATAAGCTGGATCAGTTCCAAGATCCACTTGAATTCTTATATATTCATTTGATTTAATCTTTAAAATTGTATCTGTCCTGTTGGAGAATTAGCTAATTAACTTAAGAGACTTCCCCTCCCTACTTTATCTTCTCTTCCCACTCAACTGTGGTTGAGTATAAAGCACAGAAGGTGACGAGTAGCCTGTATTCCCTCCCTGTCTCTGCCAGTGAATGATCTAGGCCAAATCATTTAACCATTTGGTGTTTTAGCTTCATCATTTGCAAATTGTAGGGGTTTTCTCTAGATCTAAAACGCTGATATTCTAGCTCACTTCATTCTACATGGACATTTCTTTAAATTCCATGAATATTCTAAGAGAATAAGAAAAACTTCAGGAGAACAGGGATCATATTCATCTTAGGCACCATTGCATATGTACAACTTAGCACTTAGTAGGTGATCTTCAAATATTTGTTGAATATTCAGAAATGTAAAAATATTCCAAGAATGTAAATAAGCAGAATAAAAACAAACACTAAATGGTCTCAGAAAGAAGCCTCACATTTTGAGTCAGTAAAAGGGGAAATAACCATAAGTAGTTAATGTATAATTAACACATTTTCTGAGAAAGTTCTGATAATGAGCCCTTCTCATGGATTTAATTTTTAAAAGATTGTGAAATCTTTTCTTTGCCTGAAGCTTTTAATTTAATTCATTACAGGCTGAAAGTTGCCAATAAATATATCTTATACATATAAGAAAAGTACTATTACAATATCATTGTTCTTACACTTTTTTTTTTTTTTGAGACAGTGTCTCCTTTGCCAGGCTAGTGCAATGACATGATATCAGCTCGCTACAACCTCAAACTCTGGGCTCAAGCCATCCTCCTGAGTCAGCCTCTCAAGTATCTGGGACCATAGGTGTGCACGACCATTCACAGTCAGTTTTCTTTTTTCATTTTTTTTTTTTTTTTTTGAGTTGGAGTCTCACTCTGTCGCCCAGACTGGAGTGCAGTGGCCGCTCCCGGCCACCTCAGCCTCGACCTGCTGGGCTCCGGCCATCCTTCCGCCTCAGCCTTGCAAGTAGCTGGAACTACAGGCGCGCGCTACCACACCCGGCTAATTTTTTGATTTATTGTAGAGATGAGGTCTCACCAAGTTGCCCAGGCGGGTCTTGAACTCGCAGGCTCAGGCAATCCACTCACCTCAGCCTCCCAAAGCACGGGATTACAGGCTGAGCCACCGAACCTGGCTTTTTTTCATTTTTTTAGAGATGAGGTCTTGCTATGTTGCTTGTGCTGATCTCAAACTTTTGACCTTAAATGATCCTCCTAACTCAGCCTCCCAAACTATTGGGATTTGAGGTGTGAGCCAGTGTGCCTGTCTTGTCCTCATCTTTTAGCCCAAACTCACACAATACAATGGAAAACTAAAATGCTATCTAGATTTATGTATTGTCTTTTCAATGAACACCTTTGTCTCCCCAGTACTTACACTTTTTGGACTCTCACTCAATTTGATTTGCCAACATTAAACTTGGGCACACATACATGCATACACACATTTAATAGTATCATTAGCTTGAGAACTCAAAATAACCACTTATGGAATCTTCAAAGTTGTTCTGCAAAATTCCTAAATCAAATCTAAACAACTACAGTCTACTTTTTGGCAAATATTTTGAACTTGAAATTACTGGCTTCGGTTTTTCCTTTTTTCTCCATATTTAGTCCAAAAAGTGCTATTGTCACTGAGGAAATTTATGTTTAGTCAAATTAGTTTCAGGAACACATTAAAAGAGAACTGTGTGTTTGTTTCATATAATTGTATTTATGAACTCTTCCTTAAAAGAAGTTTTAGGCATTTATACTTCCTCAACCCACTCCTGTGATTCTCTGATGGAATTAAAAGGAGACAATGGGATAGCTTCTCAAAAATCAGTAAACTTTTGCTTGGATATAAGGTATTACTTTCTGTTTTGTTTTTGAGTCAGAGTTTCACATTGTCACCCAGGCTGGAGTGCAGTGATATGCTTACGGCCACCGCAGTCTCGACCCGCTGGGCTCAGACAATCCTTTCGCCTCAGCCTTCCAAGTAGCTGGAACCACAGGCGTGTGTCATCATACCTGGATAATTTTTTGATTTATTGTTGAGACAAGGTCTCGCCATGTTGCCCAGGCTGGTCTCGAACTCCTGGACTCAGGTAATCCTCTTGCCTCAGCCTCCAAAGTGCTGGGATTACAGGCGTGAGTCACCATGCCCAGTCTAGGTATTACTTTCTATAATACATTCCTGTATCAGATGAAATGTTTTTCAGTTACTGAATGTTAAATATCTATGAGATTGACTTAGTTTAAAACTAGAATTTTATATTTAGTGACGTTTATTTTGTCCTTAATCTGTATTCACTACCCTAAAATGATGATGTCTTGATGACTTTTATGCAAATCCATTAAAAAATCTTTTCCTCACTTGAAAAATACATCCAGAAGAAGAAAATGTCTACCATTTGCACTTTTGTGGTTGCCATCTAATTCACACAAGAATCATTTTTCTTTTCTTTTTTTTTTTTTTTGAGTTGGAGTCTCACTCTGTCGCCCAGAATGGAGTGCAGTGGCCGCTCCCGGCCACCGCAGCCTCGACCTGCTGGGCTCCGGCGA
Organism: Cephalopachus bancanus; assembly: GCA_027257055.1. NCBI lineage: Eukaryota > Metazoa > Chordata > Mammalia > Primates > Tarsiidae > Cephalopachus > Cephalopachus bancanus. Next base: position 7,615,548 of record JAPVLO010000108.1, read on the forward strand.
TCCTTCCGCCTCAGCCTTCCGAGTAGCCGGAATTACAGGCATGCGCTACCACGCCCGGCTGATTTTTTGATTTACTGTAGAGGTGAGGTCTCGCTGCCCAGGCGGATCTCGAACCCCGCGGGCTCAGGCAATCCACTCACCTCAGCCTCCCAAAGGCGTGGGATTACAGGCTGAGCCACCGAGCCCGGCAAGAATCATTTTTCTATTGGATGACCATGGCTACCTCCCAACCCTTTTCCCTGCTTCCACTCTTGCTTTCCCCTACAGTCACTTTAAACAGACTAGGTCAGTCTTATTAAATATGTCAGACCATAGTATAATTCTGCTTAAGATCTTCAAACAACTATGCATTTCACCCAGAAAAAAACAGGCAAAGCTCTTATAATGACAACAAAGTCTTACGCCTGGTCTTGCACTGATGACACCCAATATCTGAATTGCTCTTCCTCCAAATAACCACGTGACTAAACCGCTCACCTCCATCAAGTCTCTGCTCAAATGTCACTTTCTCAAGCACTATTGTTGAACTTATAACCACACATAATCCTAAAACCTAGACTTCCTAGTCCCCATATCCTGCTCTTTTCCCCCCCATTGCACTTTGCATTTTCTAATATTGTTTATAATTTGCTCATTTATTGTGGTTATTGCTAATTTTTTTCTCCGTCTTTTATTTTTTACTAATGTGCTTCATGTACTATGCCTGCTATATTTAAGTACATCATAAGTATTTGTTGAATAAATGAAAGAATTAATAGCTACGTATTTGAAATTCTAACCATTACTTAAATACAACTTTCTCACAACATGAAACTCCAGAGGTAAGTTGACTGGTTCTGTTATTTAGTAAGGTCAGGACTCCACGTCGCTAAGATTTCTCTGCCCTTTCCCTCATCTTGGTTGCCTAGTTGTTGCAATATGGCTGCTATTATTCCAGGCATCTTATCTGTGGACAAGACAGGAAGAAGGAGAAAAAAGAAAGGGCAGTTTCCCCTGAAAACAAAACAAAACAAAACAAAATCTGTCTTTTCCTAAGCCTCTTTATTGACTTCCAACTGGCTTAAGTCCCACAGACCAGAACTGGATCAGAGTGTCAACCTCAGTTGTCCAGAGCCTGAGAAAGGGCAACGAGATTTCCATAATTGGTTTAAGCCCATCATGAATTGCCAGCTTTAGAAGAAAATATGTCCAGAAGCTCCATTAAGTTGTGCCTAAGGAGAAAAGATACTGGGGAGGAAATGAAGGGGCTGTCAAAGTCATGCTCTCATAAAACTTGCAATCCACCTGCAGAGCCAGAAATAACATACAGAGAGAAACACAACCGTGTAAAAGAGGATAGGAAGTATTTATTTCATTAAAGTTCACAGAAAAGAAGCAATTACGTGATATGATAGTTAATAAAAGTATTATAAAGAAGTGGTTCTTGAGTTTGTCTTTGGCTAGGAGGAGCCAAATCAGAAACACATGAGGTTGAGAGAAGAGAAGAGAGGTATGGGAGAGGTGAAAAGCAGAATATTAACTCCATCATAAGTGCTAATAAAATTAAAATGGACTAGTTACATAGTAAAATACAATTATGGCAAAGTTGATACTAACCCTTACAGAAATGTAAGCTACAGAAAAGACAAATCATTTGTTTCCTAATACCACCTAAAGGACCCTAGACATTTTAGAGGCACAGTTGGACACTTGATTGAATCCAATGTTTTCATAATAATCAGGAGAAAACAGAGTCTCAGAGATGTTAATTGATTTCTCTAAGGTCACATTATAGCTTCAATGGCCAAGACAGGACTGGAATCAAGATCTTTCTATTGCATCACTATGTTTCCCAAGTTTCATGTTAGCATGAATATAGTATCTTGCTGGACATTTATTACCAAATGACAAGATCCTATTATTCTCATCCTAGCCTTACTGTGTTCAAGCCTAGCTGAGCTGCTAGTAACAAAAATTTGTTCAAGATTTGGATAGGTCATAGTAAAGAAGAGTGCTTAGACATGTATCAACAAACTCACAGGAGGTGGGGTGGGGGATTAAATAAAATAAAGTCAGTATTTACCCAATTGAGTATAACTTTCACAGTTGACCGGCCAGCTATTTAATCTAGAACTTCGTATCCTAGAAAAATACTCAATTATCAAAAGGGCACATCCATTCGCCAGCTGTACATTGCTAAGATTTTCTAATATTTAAAAGCCATAAAGGTTACCATATTTAAAAAGATATTATTGAATGTTAACTGTTGCTTCACAGAAAGTGATCTTTCACTATTTATTCAACTATTCATTCAATTGAACTCACTGAAGAGAACTTCACCGCACTGCAAATATTTAAAGGGCTCTTGCTGGAGACATAGTGAACCAGCACAAGTAGGCTGGGAGTAACTAATATTTAAAATAAAGAACCCAATTTAACTTCCAGGACACCAGCCTCAAGCAGTTCTATTATCAACTATACTCTAAGTGCACATTGTCTGTGCTTAAGACACACAGATGTTCCATTTTAAACTTAACAAATAAAAGTACTAATAAGTGAGGAGTGGGGAGGAAAGTCCTATGTCTGAAGCATTGGGAAATGAAGTCATGAACCAATTGTCTTTCCTGACATCAGGCAGATGATTGCCTTTGGAGCTGACAATGACTTGCTTGGAGCTAGTTAGAGTGCTAAGGGCCACTTGGTTTCATGTCATTGAACAAGTACCAAAGCACTGGAAAGGAGAGGCTCAGGTACTGGGGTGGGGGAAAGTATATCTCAAACTACATCTTGAAAATTTAATCATGCTGGGTTCGGTGGCTCAGCCTGTAATCCTGCGCCTTTGGGAGGCTGAGGTGAGTGAATTGCCTGAGCCCGCGGTTCGAGACCCGCGTGGGCAACTTGGCAGGCCCTCATCTCTACAATAAATAAAAAATTAGCCTGGCGTGGTAACACACGCCTGTAGTTCCAGCTACTTGGAAGGCTGAGGCGGAAGGATCGCTGGAGCCCAGCAGGTCGAGGCTGCGACAGAGTGAGACTCCAACTCAAAAAAAAAAAAAAAAAAAGAAAAGAAAAGAAAATTCAATCTTTTGTCAAAAAAATGTAAATAGACAAATCTGAACTATTCATTTTGAAAACCCAACAGATCCCTTTCGCGCAAGTAGGACAGATTAAAGCAACAATAGTTTATGCTTTGCTCAACTTATTTTCTGGATTGAGTTGATAAAACTGTTCTTGCAGAAATCTACCCCTGCCTCCTTTCACCTACAGAAATAAAATGTACCTCTCGGTTTTGCAGCAGGAAAAATCCAGTAGAAGAGCCAAAGAAATCCTAGAGAAGTGAGGCACACAGAGTTGAAACATTTCATAGGATCCTATATTGATTGGTTTTATCTATGGTATTATAGTTTTCTAATTTAACTAATCACCAGCTCATGACCAACCTCACCTGTGACTGTGGCTCATCGTCAGAGGGCTTCCAACCCACTTGACCTACTGGGGTTTCAAACATGGAACTGAAGGTCTCAGGTTTCCTTTAGTTGAATTCACTTCTTCATTTACTCACTTAATCTCTTATTCTTCCTTCTCCCATTTATCAACTCAACAAATCTTTATGAGCGGAACAGGCAGGCATGATGATAATTGGTGGAGATGTGAAAGACAAAATCCATTGCCCAGCTAGGTGTTTCTTGTCTTGCTAGATATGGAGATGGAGACTGTGGAATAGACTGGATCAATTGTAACTGTGACTATGAGATCGGGAAGGCTACACCGGATCATGGACCTTGAGACGTGGTGGAGACTAGACAGAAATTAGTCAGGAGGAAGGATGCATTACAAGCAGAAGGAATGGTAGATTTGAAGAAAAATGAGCACTGAAGCTCTTGGTGTGCTTGGGGAAGAGTGGAAAAGTTAAATATGCCTGGAGAGTAGGATATATAGGTAGGGATGAAGAGGAAGGGATAAGGAGTAGCTAGGGAGTGAAAAGAATTAAGAACAGTGAGGTCACTGTCTAAACCTCTCTGCCTACGGATGTCTCAGCAGAGGGTGACATGGTTTCACCCGCACACTCCTCTGAAACTACTTTTGTTAAGTTTACCAATAACCTCATTACCAATGAATACATGAGTAATTTTCAGAATTCATTTTACTTATCATCTAGGCCAATATGGTACAACAGATTGTGCAATGAGACCAATTCACCTTTGCTGTAAGCAATAAAAAAGTGCATTGTTTATACATAATTTTAAAGCAATAATAAAAATGGGAAAAAATTGATCAGCTTTTTATGATCACAATGACCAGCAATTCCAAACAATGTTAGTACACAAAACTCCTCGCCAAACATCTTTTGCTGATCTAAGTTCTAGCCAATTGCTATGGTTGCCATTGCATTTCAATAATATATTATTATATGTGTATAGTATATGTATATATGAACATATAAGCAAACTTCAAATGTCATAGTTTTAATAGTCCCACTTTAACAAACATATACATGAAAGTTATGTTCATGAGTTTGAAGTTACACAGTCTGCCCCAGACACTCATACAACCAGCTACACTGTTCATTTCAAAAGTAAATTAATAATGATTCAGAGTCATTCAATATGTCTCTGGGCACAGTTAATGTCTTCAATTCTGTGGTATACAACCCTGCTGTAAACATCCAATGTTTAATCAGTAGATTCAAAATAAACAATGATAGCACAGACAGTATAAAGACAAAGAAACAGAAATTGAATTATTTTAATTCTGACATTTTATGTTACCACTAGGAGTTTTTATCTGTATTTAAAATAGAAAAGAGTGAAAGAATACCAGCTGTGTGATGTTAATGACTGACTTGGTTGGCAAGTACAAATTGTAATTCAAGCAAATATATAGTTTACTGACTATATATTTGCTTGACTCTTCAAAATTGAAATGAATTATTATTAAACTGTGCTTATTTTAAAATTAAAGAACAAATCAAGAAAATAAAGATGATTACTCAATCTTACGTGATGATATCTGAAAATAATTTTACCACATGGTAGAAGAAACTCACTCTAGTCAAACAGACTAGTACACCACTTATTTAGGTGACACAGCTCTTGTGACCACTCTGACCTTTAAACACTCGTTTCTTTTGGCTTCCATGATATACACTCTCCCAGTTTTTCTCCTACCTAGTAGTCTCTTTTGCAGGGTTTGCTTCCTTCATCCCTTAAAACACCATATTTCTCAATGTTCTGTTCCAGCCTAGTCATTCTTTTTTTTTTTTTTTGAGTTGGAGTCTCATTCTGTCGCCCAGACTGGAGTGCAGTGGCCGCTCCTGGCCACCGCAGCCTCGACCTGCTGGGCTCCGGGCGATCCTTCCGCCTCAGCCTTCCCAGTAGCTGGAACTACAGGTGCACGCTACCATGCCCGGCTCATTTTGATTTATTGTAGAGATGAGGTCTCACCAAGTTGCCCAGGCGGGTCTCAAACCCGCGGGCTCAGGCAATCCACTCACCTCAGCCTCCCAAAGGCGCGGGATTACAGGCTGAGCCACTGAGCCCGGCTCAGGTGGTCATTCTTATTTATTTATTTATTTATTTTGAGTTAGAGTCTCACTCTGTTACCCAGGCTGGGGTGTAGTGGTACAATCATGGCCACCTCAGGGTCAGCCTGCTGGGCTCCAGTGCTCCTTCCACCTCAGCCTTCCAAGTAGCTGGAATTATAGGCATGTGCTACAATGCACAGCTAATTTTTTTTGATATATTGTAGAGATGAGGTCTCACCAAGTTGCCCAGGCTGGTCTTCAACCCTGGGATCATGCAATCCTCTCTCACCTTGGCCTCTCAAAGTGCTGGGATCACAGGCTTGAGCCACCGCACCCAGTCAGGCAGTAATTCTTAACCTACAAGTATCCTGAACAATATCTTTGGCTCTATGATTTCGGTAACCAGCCACATGATGACAACTCTCAGATCTATACTTTAGGCCAAAATTTTTCTTTTGAAATAATGTGTTTGTCTAGCTCTCTGCTGTCATATTCCCTTGAATATTACTTAGACCTCTCCAATACTAGTGTCTGAAACTGAGCTCAGTAATGCCACTGCCTGCTTGATCATTCTAGAAAAGTAGGAGCCATCCTTGATTTATCCTTTTCCATTTTCACCCCTTGCCCACTTAGTCACCCGGGCTGACAAATATCTCTCCTAAATATCCCTGTATCATCCAATTATAGCATCCAATTATCAACTTCCTCACTGTTACAACCACTGCCTTGGCCACCACCATTGCTTGTTGGCATAGCTGTGATAGCTGCCCTCTATGTAGTAGACAGAGCGCCTTCTGAACAGTTAACTGGATCATATCACTAATCTGCTTAACACTATTGAATAACTTCCATGGACTTTACTTACAAGACCCATATGAATGCCAAGTGCATACGAATGCCAAGTGCAGCGGCTCACACCTTTAATCCCACCCAGCGCCTTGGGAGGCCAGATGGGAGGATTGAGCGAAGGCGTTCCAGATCAGGCTAGACAACATAGCGAGACTTCATCTCTACAAAAAATCAAAAAATGAACCAGGTGTGGTGGTGTGAGCCTTAGTCCCAGCTACCAGGAGGCTGAGGTGAAAGAATTACCTGAGCCCAAGAGTTCAAGGCTATGGTGAGCCATGGTGGTGCCACTGCACTACAGCCTGGGCAACAAAGTAAGAGCCTGACTCAAAAAGGAAAAAAAAAAAGGAGACTTCTTTTTTACCTTTCCAACCTCATGTCTCCATCACTGCGATCCTATTGCAGTTCTTTTAATATGTTTCAAGTTCTCTCCTGGCTTCAAACCATTGCTTATGCTATTTCAATCCTTGAAGTTTCAAGAAAAATATCACTTCTTCAGGAAAGCTTAACGACCATTCACGTTTGGGTTAGATGCTTTCCTCCTGCACCCTATCAGAACACTTATTGGTAATGGCAGCTTTTCTGTCTCCCCTCAGTCTTGCAGCTAACAGATAGTCTTATTCTTCATTGTATTTCTATGATCTTACGCAATGGTATTATAAAGTGGATGCTAATAAATATTTTGTAATGTGAATGAATATATGTATGAATTTCTTTTCCTCTAACCAGGATTTCTCTACACAGTGGATCATGGCAGCTTGGTCTATGGTTTAAAACATCAATTGTTCCATCTTGACTTATTTCATTCTTAGAAAACTTTTCCGGTGCTTTATTATTTATAATCACATGAATGATTAATTTCAGAATATATTACAGTATTAAAAATGATACATGCTAAGTGAAATCTGGCAGATTTTTTTCATCATCAGAAAGGAACTAGGGACATAAATACATTTAAAATCCACCATGTGGTGGTGGAAGGCAGGACTTCTGGCCAAGCTTAGAATTGTCCCTTCAGTTTTAAATACACACCAATAGAGAAGATAATTTTAAGTCTCTCTTGGTTCTGAGCTTCAAGGAGAGTATGTGGAGTGATATTTTCTGATTCCAAATGAGGAGAAAAATAAAAACTACCAAAGTCCCAACTAAAATCTGACGCTGAGGTGGAGAAAGAGAGGGACTGGTCATATTCTCCAGCCACCACAACTTTCCCTTCATGTTTAGATGAACAGCAGTTGCTGCCTCCTGGTCTGATGTTTACACAAAGGTGAGAAGCACTGGATAGTCTGGCTCCATGCTGACCCAAGGCAGGGCTGACAGCAGCAGGTAACGGGCACCTGGATGGGGCTCCCCACAGGCAATCAGGGGTTCTAATCAGCTTCTCTTAGCTGGCAGATTTTGAACAGTGGGTATGTTCCAAATGTGTCAGGGCATATTTTTCAAACATCACTGCAGATTCATTCGTTATGTCTTGCCTTTTTTTAGACCTTGACAATAAAGGGACAGTTTTAACCAAGGAAGGGAAAGAGAAACTAGTGCACACTGATATTTTATGACATGCTAGGATTCACAGTGAGATTAACCTATTTCTTTGAGATCTTTGGGGCCCCATTATCTATGATTCCTTGTTATTTTCCTTTTCACGACTGCAATTATATTTCCAAAGGGGACGATTCAAGCTACACTTTCATGTTTATGTGTCTTGAATTCCTACATATTTCAAGTGTACACCTCAAGGTGGACTTTGAGGAAACACAGGGCTCTGTACTATGCTCCAACAGTTCAGTGTGTGTGTCCCAACTTAGAATATAAATACCTCAAGCACAAGAGTATTATCTTTGCTTTATTATGCTCCACAAGACAATATACATGTCATATATAACAAATTGTCACACAAACATAAAAAAGACAAAGATCTCCAACATATTTTGTGCACCTTTACTGAAGCCTGTACTTACACTAGGAAGATATTTGAGAAGGAGAATTTGGAGAATTAAAATGGACCCCTTGGTATTTCATGATTTCTTAAGCAGTAGCAAATGATGCATTACATTCCTAAGGTTTCTGTAACAAATTGCCACAAACTTAATGGCTTAAAACAACAGAAATTTATTCTTTCACTTTTCTGGAGCTCTGAAGGCCAAAATAAAGATGCCAGCAGGTTCTAGGAGTGGTTCTGTTCCTTGTTTCTTCCAGCTTCTGGTGGCCGACAACATGGCTTGCATTGTCGCTACATTGCTTCAATCTCCGCCTCCATGGTCACGTTGCCTTTTCTTTTCTGTCTGTGCCAAATCTCTCTGCTGCCCCCCTCTTAGAAGAACTATTATGATTGCATTTTGTACCCTTCTGGATAATCCATATAATCTTTCCATCTGAAAATCTTAACCATAGTCACATCTACAAACTATATTTTACCATCTGTGGTAACATTCACAGGATCTAGGGATTAGGAGATAGATACCCATTTGGAGATGGCCTTAATAAAACATCACCTTAATAAGAACAAATTTCTTCTGGGGTTGTGTGCAATGATGAGAGGCTCAAGCTGGTAGAACTATCCTCAGTAGAACTTTCATGCTGACCCTGTGATTCAGAAATAAATGCAAATGTGATTTCCTGACTTTGGAAAAGGATTGTGTTCCCAAATTTTGTGAGTCAGTTGGTTAAAGTTTGGATCTATGTCACATTTCTATAGAAACAACAACACTTAAAATAATTTTGATTCTAGTAAGCCACACAAAGCTAATTAAATGTAACTAAGGTATAGAAATAGTTTACACTTGTCATTTAAGAATCCATTCTGTGGAAAAATAAGAAATTAAAAAACTCAAAATGTGTGTGCAAAGATGTTTAGCATAAAAAAGATGGAATGGAGAACTTAAATATGCAACATAGAAGGATTTATATAAATATAGAATATCAGCATAATATTCTGTCATTAAACCCATATTAAGTTGATGTAAAATTGTTAAAGACATGAGAAAGCATACTTACAACATCTAAGCGACATCATGACAAATATTGTTTTGGTTATGAATCTGTAAATTGAGCAGAGCTCAGCAAGGATGGCTCCTCTCTACTCGGCATCAGCAAAAGCGGGTCAAAGACTGGAATCACCTGAAAGCTCAGGTCACTCGCTCATATATCCAGCACGATGCTATTGGCCAGAACACCTACACATAGGCTCACAGTGTGACCTAGGCTTCCTCACAACATGATGGCTGGTTCCAAGGGCCAGTGTCCTAAGAATGAGAGCCAGACCGAAGCTGTCTAAGAATGAGAGCCAGACCTTTTATGACCTAGTCTTAGAAGACAGGCAATGTTACTTTTACTGCATTTTATTCATCAAGGTAATCCTAAGGCCAGGTCAGTTATACAAGGAGGGAAAATAAAATCTAACTCTTATAAGGAAGCAAACTTCTGACACTAGAAATATTGTATGGCCTTTTTTGGAACGTAAAATCTGACACAAAAGGACACAAACTATATAAAGAGCATAATCCTGATAATGTTAAACACAAATGCATAATCATTAGCAGATTAGAAGAAAGTAGTAATGGCATTTTATATAAATAGAAACAACTAATGGTATTTATATTTGAGTGGCAGAATTATAGGGCATTTTTATGTACTTCGTGTACTTTTCTGAATTCTCCATAAATTTTGTGATCAAATATAGCTGCTATGATTAAAAATATAAGCATACTTTTCAGAAAAGAGAGCATGTGACCAGCACTTTATACAACACTCTCATATGTGATACATTATGTGATACTAGCAATAATCTGGTGGGCAGGATTTTAAATTCATTTTTAGTCCATGAATCCTGGACTGAGACAGATTTACTGTTAGTTTATGGTACATCTGGACCAGGCTTTTGACTCCAAAGTCCTGTTGTCTACTATACTCTAATTCCTATGGTTCTTTCTTTTTCAAAAATTTTCTTTTTTGAGACAAGGTATTGCTCTGTTGCCAGTTATATGGTACATGTTAGAATACAGTAGCACAACCATAACTAACTGCAATGTTTAACTCTGAGCTCAAGTAATCTTCCTGCCTCAACCTCCTGAGTAACTGGGACTACAGGCTCATGCTGCCACATTTGGTTAACTTTTTCTTTTTTTTTGTAGGGTCAGGGTCTCATTGTGTTGCCCAAGCTAGTCTTGAACTCCAAGCCTCAAGTGATCCTCCCGCCTCCCAAAGTGCTGGGATTACAGGCGTGAGCCACCTGGTCTTATGGTTCCTCCTCAAAATGGGTTGGAAATTGCAGCTCACATGTGTCATCCTCTAGAGGAGACTGTCTTCTGCCATCTTCTCACTCCTCATTGCCACAGTCATAAATGATTCCTCTTCCTTCTCCTTATCGTCTCTTTTGCCATAGAGGTAGGTGTTTGGAAGAAGGAGAATAAAAAAACCCAAAGAAGCTTCTGAAAAGGTGCACGGAAGAGAGAATGGGGGAATGCAGAGATATGAGATGGGGCCTTGGGAGAAGTCTCATGCCATGGGAAGTGTAAGCAGGAGTATAGGAGTGACTTTGGTTCCTGCTGAGTATAGGTTCAAATAGCATGGGTGGGGACTGGGTGTGTCCTGTTCCTTGACCACCATGATGCTTAGACAAAAGATGAGAAAAATGAAAGCAGGGATGGCTTTCCCAAGGGCATCCGTTTCTATAAGGAGCAGAAGAAATTTCTTGGGATGGACTAGTAAAAGAGTGAGTACTCTTGGAAGACTGAGGCAGAAGGATCGCCTGAGCCCAGCAGATGGAGGCTGTGGTGGCTGTGAATATGCCACTGCAATACTGCCTGGGTGACAGGGTGAGACTCCAACTCAAAAAAAAACCAAAAACAAAAACAAAACAAAAATGAGTACCTAATTCTAGGTTTTCAGAAATTGCCAGCAAGTATGGGAGAAAAACAACAACAAAAAAAGATGTGAGCTTAAGAATTCAAGGGCAATTAAATAAATTGAAATAACCAAAACCAAAGTTGTCTTCTGAGTTGAAGTTTGCTTCAGAATATGTTTAGGTTCAAATGGAATACCTCACATTAGAAAGAAAATAAAAACTTTCATCATATAAATGCACTGGAATAATAAAATCTATAAATACATATGAATATATATTATCAGGTGGACATCCCTCTATTGTTATACTGTGCCTGGATGAAATAATTCATCCTTGTTCATTTTGAGTTCCAAAGTGTCAGCAGTACCAAACGCTATTAGACCTCATGCTCAGATTCCTGCTAACTTCTGTCCAGTAAGCCTGTAGAGCTTATCTTACATACTAAACCTTTTCTTTGGATTGGTAAACACTGTTTGAGCCCTTAAGCCCTTAATTTTAGTATCTAGCCTATTGTCTTAGTCTGAAGTGGGAAGGTAAACATTAAAATATAACCAAATTTAATTTAGTGATCAAAAGATCATTGTTCTATGTGCCAGAAAATCAAGTATGAAAAGAAGATATTACTGAATGCTCATCAATATTTCAGATGATTCTTCTTCTAGGTACACTATATAATTTATAATTACATTTTTCACCCTTTGAAGATGAGTAGACCAAAGTGTTGGCTAGTGATATGTGAAAAGTGTTCAGTCCTTTAAAAGTCACTGCTCAATCCACCACATTCTTTCCCCTCTGCTGTGATCATGGAAGTTCCACCACCCTGGGTCCCAAAGTGAGGATGAAGTGGAACAGAGACCCCCGTCAACTAAAAAGAGACAGGTATCAAGAATTTGTGGTTCTCTGTCACTGAGAGTTAAGAGTTGTGTGATACTGAAGAGTAACTTGATCTCTCTTGGTTGGTACATCCAGTGAAACTGATTGGCTTGGAGTTGATGGTTTAGCATTCCTTGAACACAGGAGTGGTAGGAAATTTAAATTACTAGAAGTTTAGCCTCTGCCCTCTGAAAATATATCAAAAACATGAGAAAATTTTTGTCTACACAGAAACCTACACACTAATGTTCGTAGCAGCTTTATTCATAATTTTCAAAACTTGGATGCAAACAAGATATTTTTCAACCGATTATGGGTAAACAAACTGTGGTACATCCATGCAATGGAATATTATTCATCCACAAATAGAAGTGATCAAACCACAAAAAGACACAAAGGATCCTTAAATGCATTTCACTAAGTTAAAGAAGTTGCTCTGAAAAGTGTATATACTGTATGATGTCAACTATATGACATTGGTGGGAAAAGCAGAACTATAGCAACAGTAGACTAAACAATGGTTGCCAGAGGCTTATGGTAGAGGTAAGTAAGGGCAGGGATGGTTTAACAGCAATGAAATGATTCTATATGATACTACAATGGTAGGTGCATGTCATTATACATTTGTCAAAACCCATAGAATGTACAATACAAGAGCGAACCCCAACATACTTCTGATAACAATGTGTCAACATCGGTTCATCAGTTGCAACAAGTCTAGCACACCCATCAAGATGTTAATCTAAGGGAAATTGGGACAGTTAAATGAAGGGATATATAGAAAATCTTTGAACTTTCTGCTCAGTTTTTCTGTAAAGTTAGTCAAGAATTAAGTTAAAAAATAAATCAAGAATATTGACTGAGCTACATACCAAAGAGCCATTTAAATGATTACAAAGTGAATATTAACTGGTGAAAATTATTTAAAATAAAAACAAAAAAACTGAAAATTTCTTTAAGGGCATCCAGCAAATAAACATTAATCCAGAAAATTAATTAAATCTTGGTAAGAACAGCAAGAGTCTGTAGTACTTGAACCGTGACCTGCTTCTTCTACCCTTCTGCAGTTTAGTATGATGAAGCTCCACTCAAGTTGGGAACGGCCAAAAATATGAGGCTGTCTCTCCCTAGCTCCTAGTTAAGGGCTGCAATATCTCCTTGGGATTGGCAGGTCGGCAGCGTTTATCACCTTCTGTGAAACTCTGTGTTACAGAGGCTGAATTCCAGGGCTAGAGTCAGGGTCTCTCTTCCTGTACCCAACCTCTATTCTTGATGTAGCAGGCCAAGAATATTTGGGTTTGATTGCCTTAACCCCAGCTCACTCATAGGTTAGAGGTTCCCCACAGAAAAGACCAGATGCAACAGTTCCCAGCCAGCTTCCTGCTTGTAAAGCAAGGGGTATCAGGGGTGTCACTCTGAAAGTAGCAACCTACTATCTCTATCCCCAGCTCTGAAGCAGTTGCTCAGAAATTTTGCCCAGGGGAAGAGAAAGGCCATAGGAACATAATACTCATTTGCTATTCATGAAGTCATTTCAGTAAATAAATATGCTACTTTGATGGTATCTTTGTTAGGCTGCTGTTTGGTTTAGTTTGGGGGATGGGGAAAATGTAGTTGATAAGGCCACTATCCCTATGTAGTCTCTGGTTCCATATCCCAATTCTATAAGTCTAAAAACTTGTCCAAGGTTGAAGAGATAATAGAAAAAAATCTGCTCTGAAATGTGCAGATTCACAAGAAACTTTTTATCTTCTGTGAGAGCATAGGAGTTTGCTCATCCTCTTTATACTTAACATTAGAAGCCATCTTGGTTTGCTCATGCTAGAAAGGAGCTTATAGGAAGAGAATAGCCTAGTGAGAGTCCTTCTTCCTTAGCACAGCTGGAGACACTGTACTTCAAACTTCTCATTCCTTCTAAATACATTTGACTGTCTCCATGGTCCTTCCAAGTACATAAATACCTACCTGGAAATGCCCCCTTCATTTGAGAAAGACAGTTGGGCTGAAAATTAGGTAGACATCATAATGAGTGATGTTTATCAATACTACTTGACTGGTAAAAGGTGACTATACCCACCTCACTGTAAACAAATCTCCTCACCATGGATATGCTCTGTATTTACATTTTTCAGTGCCATTTGGAAAGATCTAGAGTATAACAAGAATGATTGAAACCAAGAACTTTTTTACTCTTTTGGGGAGATGGGTGGATATAGGAAATGAGGTTTTAGGGGCAATTTGACACACCTTTTTAAATTACCTACTAAAACACTGAAAATCTGGTGGTTTGGTCTTAGTAGATAAGTTGCCAACTTCATAGCTCTCTAATGAAATAACACTCATGCTGGTGACAAGTTTGTATGTGACACTGGTTTCTTGCGTTTTTCACACCTACAGGGATCCAGATTTCTTTGGGGATTTGGAATAGCCTGATGCTAATTCTAGCTCCTATGCTGGTGAGGTCTTACTATCAAGGAGTCAGATGTACTACATTCACCAGGAGAGAATATTCTAGCTGTGTTTGATTTTGGATAGCTCAAGAGAATGCAGCTCCATGGAACAGGCCATATTCATGAGCTAACTGTCAGGAGAAACCATAAATTCTGATCTCAGGTTTATCTCAGCACAGTCGTGTTTGGAAGGGTGTATAGCGTCTCTGCTAAAAGCAAAGCTTCTAAGATGCTTTTGCTATTGTCTATAGGAAAGTATGGTACAGTAGGTAATTAGATTTTTATTGGCAAAATTTCCAAAGTTCCTGTTCTCCTTTCAATAACCAGCTTCTCTTATCGGGACTTTCTTAGTAGAGATCACATTTCTGCAGGAGATCTGAGAAGACAGAAGCGAGAGTGCCTAGGCTAGCCCAGGTAAATTTTGAGCCCTAGATTAGAGATGGCTAGGGAGTCTGAGTCTTGCCTCAGGGAAATGGATGACTCTCCACTTTATAAATCACTTTGCTGCTTTTTCACATCAGAGAGGGGAAGACTTTTTTTTCTTTGAGAAGAGATCACCTTTCATTTGTTCTCTGACTGAGCATATATTTATTGAGTAATTTCTATGTATCAAGATATGTTCTCGTCATTTCCTGAACATAAGATTAAGAAGATACACTTCTTTCCTTTAGAAGGACTACAAAGTGTGTTGTTAACCATCCTAATAAGTGCAATAAGCATTTGGCATTGCAGAGGGCTGAGAATTACACTGTGCTCTACATAGTGAGTTATGGAGGAAAGGTTTCTTTGAGGTACTATTTGTTAGGTTTTAAAGATGAATAGGAGTTTACTAGGCGAAGCATGAGAAGGGAGGGCAAAGGAAGAAAGTGTTTGGGCAAAGAATACCACATGGCTGAAGGCACTGATGCCAAGAAGGCAGGTGTACTTCAAATTATTTTTGAATTGGAGTGTCACTCCATCACCCAGGCTGGAGTGCAGTGGCACGCTCGTGGCCACCCCAGCATCTACCTGCTGGACCCCAGCAATCCTTCCACCTCAGTCTTCCAAGTAGCCAAAACTACAGGCTCACGCTACCACACTGGGCTATTTTTGATTTATTGTAGAGATGAGGTCTTGCCAAGTTGCCCAGGCTGGTCTTAAACCCGCATGCTCAAGCAATCCACACACCTTGGCCTCCCAAAGTGCTGGGATTACAGGCTGAGCCACTGAGCCCAGCCTTAGGAAACTATCTGTTCTTATTAGGGAACATCTGAACATAGGAATGATTGGTTGTGATAGACAGAATGGTGTTAGAGGGTGGGAAAATTAGTTGGAAATGTGAAGCTCCAGGCTAGGCCAGAAGTTAAAGGAGCCTGGAGGACATGGAGTTAACCTCCCAGGACTCACACTGGACACCACTAGTCATATTAATTTTGTTTGGCCAATGCAGTGTATTTTCTTCTTTAAAAATTTGAATTAGAATAGCCTTAGCACCTCCATTTAACGTAGAGTCACCACTGTTTTCCCACTGTTTTCCACCAGATGCCTTATACACTTTACTTCTCCACCCAGCACCTAAAGACATGTGAGAATGCAATTTCATAAGCAATAAAAAAAGTCACCAGAGGTTTTAAGGCAGTTTTAACATATTTGCATGTTAGAATGATTGCTCTGGCAATAGAGGGTCTTGCAACTGGGAAGGCAGATCAGCCAAATAGATGCAAGAGTGACAACTGAAGTGAGACATGATAAAGCTTTAAGTGAAGGAGAAAGAGATGGGTTGCAAGCTACAGGTAAGGAGAATCATCAAGGAATAATAGTGGCAACTATACGAAGAGTCTGCTGAGGACCAGAGTTTTTAGAAATGAATGAATTCCCAACAAAGGGATAGAGGAACAAATTGGGGAGAGTTAACATATAATAGAATTCATGATTTGGGGAGAGTGAATGTATAATGGAATTCATGATTGGGACAAGCTGAAATGCAGATATTAATAGGTTGACAAGTTGGATATCTGAAAGTGATAGGAAACAGAAAACAATTAGATAATTAGAAGGAACTTGGGATAAAGTGTTGGGTGTTTGCAGAGATTGGGACGGTTGGTGCTACCAAAGATGTCAAAACGGAATTGCCAGGGCAGAACATGAATAATTATGAGTAAAAGAAATTAGCATTATGAAGAGGACTATGAAATACTGGGTGGTAAAAACCAAAGAAAGGATGTTTCGGTGGCTTGCCCACGTCAGAAACAAAAGCAGTAGCGCAACTTACTGTTACTGAGTCAGCCCCGCCTGTTTTCTGAGCAGGTGATCTTTAATTTCTAGGGGTTGTTATGTTCTTATTGTATAGCTCCCAGAATAATACCAGGTAAAGTGGGTCGGCAATTTCTGTGCTTGAGAATCTCAATCTCCCATTTCCAGAGTGGACTAAATAGGACATTTCCTCTTCAGAGGGCAGTCTATTCTTTGGTAGGTGAAACTGACTTGGTAGCAAGGACATAAAATTTCCTGGGTTGCAAGCAGGAAAGGGGTTGTGATGTATTGTCTAGACATTGACTGTTTCCCCCAATACCTGGCTTCTTTCTACCCCTCTCTCAAGGAGTGACCTCTGGCCGAGGCCGATCTCTGAAGGATATGCATATTCCCAGTCATGAGTCATGAAAGGCAGGTAACCCATTATGGGACACAGGTGAATGAGCAAAGCTGTAGATAATGTAGTTGTCCCCTTAAATCAATGTAATCGTAAACAATGAATAGGGACTTGAATGACTAACTTGCTTGCTTTGATTATAAAACTGCTTGCTGTACGGTCCGAGGAACAGATTTTTTACCAACTAACCACCACTGGTGCCTCCTTTAAGTTTTTAATAAAACAATGTCTTTTCCTGCTGGACCTCCAGTGACTTCTTTGGAATAAACATTACACACAAGCCCTTTCAGATTTGGGGTTACTATATTACAGGGATCTAAAAGGCCACCCATGCTGGTCACTTTGAACAGATTATCATGATTACCTCGGTTAGTACAGAACTAAGTAAAGAGAGCTAGAAGTATCTTTGATTATGAAGGTGAAAGTGTGTATAACAGCAGGTAATAAATAATGCTTGAGTCCATTAAACCCTAAATTAGTCTACCCTCTGGTGAGACTTTCCCAAGAGTTTAGCCATGTGTGAGTCCTCATTTTAGACTCCACTTAGGAGATAAAAATCTCTTTGTTTGTGTTGTTGGGGGTGGAGAGGGCTGGAGGAAAGTTCTTTCCCACATTGTTGTCAACTGTTCTTAGAAACATGAGAAAAGAACAGACAGCTCTGTGGATAAATTCCCAGATTTTTATGGCCATATGGAAAGGCCTATGCAACTCTAAAGAAGCACTTTATATGCTGAGGTGGGGACGGGAATAGGAAAGGTAACGAAAGTGGGTAGCAAACCTAAAGGCCATGGTCTTGTGAGAGAGTGTTAATCAGTAATAGGAAAGCAGTTAGGAAAAAGGAACAGCAAGGCCTTAGCTGGAGACCTAAAGCTTGTAGATCAGTGTATGTTACAGTATTATCTCCCTAGTATTCTTTATGTCCTTTAGTCTGTACCATTGCCTGGACTGAGCCCGTTTTTATCCCAACATCCAGTATCAGCACTCTAAATGCCTTCTTAATGGATAACTTTGCATGTCAAAGAAAGACAGTTGAAAGGGAAAAAGCATGGTATAAGCATGGAAAAGTTGGTTTCTGAAAGTGACTATGAAGCAATGAAAGGGAGAGAAAGAGGATCCTTCCCAAAAACCCCGTCAAGACTTACCTAAACAACTCTATAGAGCCAAAGGTGCCATTGTGAATGAAACAAGAACATAAGAAAACTCACAAGATCGGGGGTGAGGCAAAAGGGCACACTGTAAGTTGTAGCAAAACAATCTGGTGCACCCTGGGAGGGGCTAAATGTCTTATAAAGACTTCAGCTTGCTTATGGGAAAATTAGTTACAATGGCTGCTAGAGGCAACCCTTCAGCCTTTAGATAAACTTATCATTTTCTAATTATAAAAAAATTATCCCACACTTCTATCCTTGAGTTAACATAAATTAGCTAAGGCAAAATACCATCTCAGATAATGCAGTGTACCTGCATTGTAGCTGTCTCGTGGGAGCAGCATTCATGGGGCTTTCCAAAAATATAGGTTCTGACAGCTATAAAGTGTTAGGTCATTTTCTTTTCCAGATGTGATTTCAGAGGTGAATGTTTATCAGCAAAAGTGAGCAAAACAAATATTCCAGAAGTATTGTAGATTCTTCTCAAAGTTTGGAACACATACCAGAGAAAATTTGGTAAAAGCAATGGGGGGAAAGTAGAAGCTTGTCTAGGTCTGCATCAGCAAAGGCTCTTGAAAGACTTTTTAGAATGGTTCAGCAATGCTTTTCTGACTGCAAAATATACTATTTCAAAATTTAGCTTATTGAAGAAATAGTTTATATACCTACTTTTAGACACTTTAAGACAGCATCAACACTTTTTCAGGACTGGAATTTTTTTTTTTTTTTTTAAGTTGGAGTCTCACTCTGTCACCCAGACTGGAGTGCAGTGGCTGCTCCCGGCCACCGCAGCCTCGACCTGCTGGGCTCCGGCGATCCTTCCGCCTCAGCCTTCCAAGTAGCCGGAATTACAGGCATGCGCTACCACGCCCGACTGATTTTTTGATTTATTGTAGAGATGAGGTCTCGCTGCCTAGGCGGGTCTCGAACCCACGGGCTCAGGCAATCCACTCACCTCAGCCTCCCAAAGGCGCGGGATTACAGGCTGAGCCACCGAGCCTGGCTAGGACTGGAATTTATGGGACTTTAGTTCCAATTAGTCTGCCACCACCTCAAGAATACAATAATTTTGGCTTTTTAGAGCAGGAGTCTTTACTTATGAAGATGGCATCTTAAAAAATTGTTATATTATTGTACCAACCACTTGGATAATTGAATAATTAAATGAATGCTAAATGATTCTTGTAGATTCCTCTACCAACCCTTACAAGGTGAGGCAGTATTAGATACTTTGTTTTTAAGTCTTGTGGAATAAACAAAGTTACAGGTATACTTATTAATGAACATTTTAAACCTATCTTCTGTAGCCAAATAGACCACAGTTTAGATGTCAGTGGTAGAAAATGCCAAAATTATTTGTTGATGATTTTCCACATTAATAAGCTTGAAATACACTTTACATAGTATGAATAATTTTAATCTAATTTGATTTTTAAGAATCTTCCATGTTAAAGTAAATAGCCTTATTTTATGGTTAAGAGTTGTTAGCTGGTGGTTCTCTTCATAAATATCCTCTTAGGTATTTTTTTACTTGATGGAATTGTCCTGCTTTTTCAACATATAAATAAATAAGACATGGCAGTGCATCTGTTATTCTGATCCAGCATTTATACATATAGCAAGATGCAATTTTTTCAACATTTAATAATACAGAAAAGTGGGATGTATTTCTACTACTTGGACATTTTTCAGACATTTAAAAACTTATTGCGAGAAGCTGCATAAATTATAACAGATCTATTTTAGTTCCAGGAAGTCTCTGGGAAAATGTCTTCCTCCTAAATTGTAACTCATATATTTGTAAAAATAAAAATTCCTAGGCCATAATTCTCAAGGGGATACGGGTTTAATTTTCCCCTATTCTCTATGACTTATTACAAAATATGTTGCTTATTAGTCTCAGTTCCTCATTTCCTGTACACACAGAGTAAATCTTTAAGTGTGTATGTGTGTGTGCACACTTACACATTTATTTTAGGAAATGATTAAATACGTGTGAAAAAGAAAAACTTTGGTACTTTTATTTAAAATAAACTTAACACTCATTGAAAATTGGATAAAACTCCTCTGATAAAAAGTTATCTTAAAGTGTGTATGTATATCATCAGTGATACTTATGATCATTC
The DNA here is from genome assembly GCA_027257055.1 of Cephalopachus bancanus. Classification (NCBI taxonomy): domain Eukaryota; kingdom Metazoa; phylum Chordata; class Mammalia; order Primates; family Tarsiidae; genus Cephalopachus; species Cephalopachus bancanus. Next base: position 7,635,966 of record JAPVLO010000108.1, read on the forward strand.
TAGTTTAAAAATTCTCTTCTAGTTTAAAGTCCATAGTGACCATCAAGTTACACACAGAATAATGGCAGAGAGAGGGCATAGGCTCATGGCCATTCCGAGCTATGCTTTAGATATCCTGTTTCCAGTTAACTAACTTGCCGGCCACTTCTTTTTTTCTTTCTCTTTGTTTTTCTGAGAAGGGCAATACATTCTTTATGATCTACTGCAATTTTCATAGCAATGTGTTTTATGTTTTTGGAAAATCTGAAAACCAGAAAAAGCCACAAATAACAGTCAAGCCAGAGACAATGCATTTTTTTCTCATTTATTCAAATTCACTGCAGGAAGTAAACACTAAAAGATTAAAAAAACAAAACAAAACAAAAAAATCCACACTGTGGTATGTACAGTTTCATGACATCACATGAAGAACTTAAATTTCTAATAAAAATGACAAATTATATTACTGAGAAGCTCACATCAAAATTGGTTGTGTAAACCCCAGAATTCTTACCATGAATGGTAGGTAATGTGCCTGTGTTCCAGTATTTGCTAATACCAGAATACTCCTGGTAAAGTGTCTCCAACAGGATTAAAAAATTCATGAAGTAGTTGTGTGACTTCATTATGTTGAAAAGTGGTTGACTTGATTTAAAAAAAAATTTAAGACCCTTGGATTCAAAGCACATTCTTTCACAAAGCTTAAACCACAGAAGTCATGTTCAGAAATGGAATACTGTCATGTTGGGATGAACATCTGATCTGATTTGTTAAGACATTTTGCCAAATGCACAGATGCACAGGGTCTCCCATGCACTTTTCATGCAGCAGGTAATCACAACTTAAATAAAATGTTTATTCTATACATTTGTCCAGACTTGCAACTGTTTACATACATGCACAATTTTTAAACCTGTCTGATTATATTTACACTTATACATGGAATATACAGGAACCAAAGAGATTAAAAGGCTTTTCTGTTGCATTAGAACAATACAAAATATGTATTTTTCATTAAGGAAATCACTATTTACATCACCTTTAAAAACCGATTTTAACATCTTCATGTAAGTCAATATATATATATACATATAATATATATATATATAAAATATATATTCTCACCAGTTTTCTCTTCTGTAAGATGCAGTAGAGAATGAACAGGTAACAAATGCTACCTCACTGATGTCAATGAGAGCTGTAGTACCCTTTCACAAATGACTTTTGTTAGGAAGAAACTGTCTAGATATCTAAAATAGTCCTTGAAAATGTGAATATGTGCATCCTTGTATCTACATATGCATAAACAAAGTGAATTTGTGGATGTATGCCTTTTCTCACTGTTCTTCTTTAAAATCACCCTAAACTCAAAATTGGGAGCATTCTCTAGTAAATCAGAACAGTATCCTTTGTGGTCATATTTATTTAAGTGTTTCATATTCTCATTCCTTTAATTGTTAACAACAACAAAACAACCATCACACTGAAAAAACAAATAGACAAAAACCCCACAAAAACCAAAAAATAAAAAACAGCAATGCTGGCCTTTGCTATTCTTTTCCCTGACCTACTGTCACTCCCTTGTAAAAAGCCCATTTTCCCTCTAACCATAGGAGAATACCAACATATTTTTCTGACATACCTCTAAGGCTCCAGACCTTTCACAGTGACTGAGAAACATGACTTGTTTAAACTCTGTTTTCTATTTACATAGTGTTGACAATAAGACTGTCACAGCATGGACATGGAGTAGAATATATTCAACTGGCCAGTGGAATTTCATGTCAGAATATGTCTATACCTTTTCCTCTCTGTAATGTACCATCACATTTGATCCTGATTATTACTGCATAATATTTCCAGCAATTATTTATAAATCATTTTGAGAAAAAAAATCATATAGGGTTTTAGATTACATTGGAAATAACACCCATTTTTAATATAAAAATCTTAGAAACAACGTCAAGTAGAACAACTTTAAATGAGTTTCCTTCTAAAGAAAATGAGTAATTTTTGATAGGTCAGTTGCTAATCTGCTTCACAATTAAAAACAAAAATATTATCTGGTGAATGAATTGTGGATTGTAAAAACTTAACATAAAAACAGACTTGTTTCAAGATTGAAACCCCATGTAGCTCAATAATATTTTAAGTTCTTTCAAGACAGTATCCATGTTTACTTTTAATCACTATTTTAACATAACAGATCCAATGGAGTGACTATGTATAATTCTGCCATGTATGTGTGCCCTTTATGCTTTTTTGTTTAGTCAGAGTTTAGAACCTTTCTTGGATTTTAACTAAACATTTTAGTCTTTTCAGCATAGTTCTTAGACAATGGTTTTAATAGAAGTTAAGGATGTATCCCGGAGAAGTTTCCAAACCATCCTGGAATCACCTGAGTTTGGTTAGTGGCCCTGTTATTTCATTCCTAAGGCTAATTAAGTAGATGTTATTCATTAGAACACATAAGTAATCACAGATTTTCCTGAGATGTTGAGCCAGATATGAAAGTTGTCCCCTCCACCCAATTTTTTTTTTTTTGTCATAAAAAGTATTCTGAACCCGGTTTCCAAAGACATAACGGTAATATATGAACTACAATATTGAGAGTTTTGAGTTGATGTGTAACTGTGTTGGGGAATACAGAGGCATCACATAGATTTTTAAAGTCTCGTGTTCTGAGAAAAGTCATAAGCCATGATTCCCAAACTTCTATGTGTGAAGGAAACACCTAGGGAGTGTGTTAAGATGCAGGTGGTAGATTCCCAGATCCACTCAGCATAGATTCTCTTCTGGAGATCTGTGATGCTTCCTATAAATCTGCATCTTAAAACAAGTAAGTGCTCCAGATGAGTTTCATAAGTGGTCTGAGCCCAGCTTTAAGGAATCCTGGTCATAAGACTCGCAGGTACCACAGGAATGGTGAGAATTGACTTTTACAAGAGATGGTGAAAATTGTCGAAAGAAAAGCCATTTTGTTTCTGTTAAAAACAATTTCTTATATATTCAACTATTCAGGAAACCACCTGAAGATAAATGTTAACTTTCCTAATTCTGTAAAAGGAGGAGTATTAATTTAATAAAGTATTTAAAATACAAAAATGGAAATCTGCCTTTTTTAAGGATCTATCAAACTTCCCTCAATTGTAAGCAATTTTTACTAAGTAGTACAAGGTTTGAAGAAATATATATTGAAAAGGACTGGGGTGGGAAAGACACATTGGGAACCACAAAACCCCTTCCAAGAGTTAAAAATAAACAACTTTTTTTTTTTTTTAGCAAAAGTGAAAAATGTAAGCATATATTTCTCTAATTTTTTTGAATTGGATAATAAGATGTGAATCAGCATGAGGATTTTCATTTGGTAATTATCCTTTAAAGAGTTCTTTAACAGTTTGGACTTGAAAAAATGTGTTATGTAGGCTGACTTCCGAAAAGCAAAACAAAGTACCCTAACAAAGGCAGTAAAATGCATTAATCCACTATGGATGGATGTTTACAATTTAATTTATGCTTACCATTTATGATTATAAAAGAATTTCATTCATAGGCTACTCACAGTTGTTATCTGATGCATACAGAAGTGTTAAATAACCAATCGCTAGTTCAGTAGTTTCCTCATGACATCTAATGTTAAGCAAAAATTAGTATGCATATTTAAACATCACCAGTAACCAATACTTTTCAAAATAAAGTTTCAGTTATACCATGCTTTTTTCAAATCATGCTCTTATTTATACAGATCTCAAGTTCATACTAATTAGTTTCAAAAAGATCCAAAGCTGGATGGCAGGTACATTTTATTCTGATTCTTTTTTTATTGTTAGCACGTTTCCCAGAAGTCCATACACTTCTCCATTTGCGCTGTGTGGGCGAGAAGTATTATTTCCCATATGGCTATTGTAAGGGCTTCTTAAATTAAAGAAAGAAGCTTTAGTTTCTGCAGCAGGAAGTAATTCTTCTTTGATTGTAACCCCTGAAACACTTTCTGCAGATGAAGGCTCCCTCCAAATGTCCTTTTCCTGTGTTTCTCGACTGGTAACAGAATGGCCTCCTTTTTGGAGCATGTAATACAGTATTGGGTTAGTTTTGGTCAGCCTTGGAGAGTCTTTTTCATACTCATTCTTATCCACATCTGTGATAACCCACCTAATGGGTCCTTTCTCACTGGGCACGGAGCACCCATTCGAAAGCCCAGATTCCGATCTAGATCCGACACAGCCCAAGTGCTCAGGAAAAGGAGGACTCACAGGAGTTTTTACTATTCTTGGGTATGAAAATGTTCTGTTATCCATGCAACTGCTGGGCTGAGTGGAGCCATACATCAGTCCATTCAAAGAAGAAATGCTCAGTTCGGGTTTGCTACTGGTCACGTTGTTTTTGTGTCCTTTCTTTTTACTATCGACGACAGAGTTACTTCTGTGTGGAGACAAATCTCGCACGCAGTTTTCTGAGAGAAGCAGCTGTTTTAGAACATTGAAGCTCTTGCTCTCTCTGGCCCAGCTTCTCTGTTCGCTGTCGCTGGCTGAGCCTTGACCTGCAGGATACTTAAATTCAAGATCATTTCTGCTGAATTTCAGTTCTTCCTGGTTAAGCAAAGATCCATACAGCACTTCTGGGGCACTGTGATTGTTTGCAGTGTCAACAATGCTATTTTTCATCTTTTTAAGTGGATTTTCTAATGGCTCAGTATAAAGCTTCCTTTTCTTAGGGACCATGCAAAGATTCTTTGATTCCAGAAGTGTCATTTCATTATTTCTGTGACCTTTGTCTGAATCATCTGCCAGGTAACTCTCTTGATTTTGTCTCAGCAATCTACTTAACAGACCATTCTTTGAGAACGAAAAATCCTGAGGTGAAACGGGCTCCAATTTAAAGTCCTCGGACACTGGTAAGGCAGCTGCACTTCTCTGCATGGTAGGAGCCACACCTAAGAATGGGGTATTCTGAGCATCATGGTTCAAGTGCACATTTGTATTATGAATATGTAAATCATCACAAGGCTCAGATTTTATTTTCACCATCAATATTTGTTCACTTAAAGCTCTGTCTGCATGTTCCTGAGTACTTTCTTCTCTTAAAGGAATTTTCTCTCTCTTTTCACTTTTGCCTTTGTTGGAGTTTCCCAGGAGCAGCTGGAGGACAGTACGTCTTTCAAGCAGATTTTCTATTTCAGAACCAGAAAGTCCTGGCTCAGGACCTGTTGGTTGACTACTAAATGCTTTATTTTCTTCAACTGCATTCGCTTTACTTGAGAGCAGAGGGCTATTTAATCTATCAATCATACCTATGGGTTTATCTGTATTTACACTTAGCTGTTTGCTGGGTCTCTGTTCTTCCACTGGCATGGAAGACTGCATTCCACATTGCGCTAAATTTTGTAACAGTTTACTGGCGCTGAAAGTTGCAGAGTTTTGTGCACCTTCATTTTGGGCTGGTTTCTCTCCTTGCAATTCCTTGCTTTTTGTAAGGTCCAACGAGTGGTTAGATGCAATATTTGCTAGCTTTTCAGACTGGGTACTGCAGGCATATGGTGGGGAATTCCATTTGATAACTAGAGAATGTTGAGAGAGATTGATGGGAGACTCTGCTTTGGTTGACATAAGTAAAGGTGGGGTGCTCACTGGAGTAGTCCGTTTGCACTGGGGCTTTCTATGACAGAAGTCCTTGCATAATTTTGTGTATTGAATTTTGTCACGTCATTGTGTACTCCCTGAGGGCTAGCACTTTTTTCTGCATTTTCTTCATTCTTGTGACCAAGTAGCAATTGAAGAAGTGTTACTTTCTGGTGCGAATTTAGCTTAGAATTCTTTGAGGTATCTTGATCTTCTTTGCTATCTACATCTGGGACTTTTGGATCCCAAGTGTTTAGCAGGGATTGAGTTAAGTTATCCAGAGAAACAGGTTGGTCGGATTCTGGTTTTTCAATTCGGGGTTTGCAAGATAAGTCTATGGGAACACAATTGGAATAAGAACTTTCATCACCACTGCTGTCATCTGTAAAACTAGGATTGTTATCTGAATATTCATCAATAGTTGTAGGTGTACTACTATCTTCAAAAATGCTTCCTCTCTCACTGTGACTGTGTCCATTCATTGGCTTAGGTACAGTCTGGCTTTTAAGAAGATGTAAAAGCAAACTATTATTAGCAGCTTGTTTTACATTGTTTCTTTCCAGTGAGTTCTTACAGCCTGCATTTTTGGGGGAAGAAGGAACGATACTCATTGGATTCTGAAATGTCGTAGCATTACTTTTGCTAGTCATTAGTTTACTTGATGATGTTCTTGCCTGACCATTAAGAGGGCTCGACACGCCTTTCGAGAGCTGGAAACTGCCGACATCCTTCTGGCCATTTTCTTGCAATCTGGCCATAGCAGCAAGTCTTTCACTTGCCGCCTGATTTGCATTTTGAGTTTTTAAAGCGTGTTCCCGAGAATACTGCTGCAAATGGGCTTCACTTGAAAGGAGTAGTGCTAATTGGCTACAGGCAACACTAGGCTTAGGAGAAGTGGCAGGACTAGCCCTTTTTTCCACCATGCTTGCAACAGCCTGTAATCTTGCAGCACATGACAAGGGTTCACTCATGACCTTTGTTCCACTTTGTCCAACATGATGAGGTGACTCTACAAATCTATCTCTGATGAGGTTTTTTGTTACATCAGGAAGACTGGTATCAGGCTTTTGCTCTTTAGCTTTACTTTTCTTCAACAAAGTTTTTAAGTGACTTGACGCAACACCATAGCACCTTAAATCCTTCTCCACTTTTAAAGAATCATGACTGAGGGCATATCCCTGCTCCTTGAGGCTCTGCCTAATCTGTTGTGACAGAGCAACAGTCTGCAGCCTGGAGCTGAATGACTGAAGCAAAGAGGCCAGTAATGTGCTATCCTGTTTGCCTTTAGGCACACTGTCAACCATGCCAGCTAGCAAGGCTTCCTTCTTTACATTTAAATTTACTATAGAATCAGACAGCCTCTTCCGCTTTGCTGCATTCCAATCCTCAGAAGACTGTAACAGTCTGGCTTTTTTGAGATGCAGCATGCCAGATCCTTGGTATGTATGTGTGTTGAGAACTGGACCATTACTTTGACAGGTGGGAAATGCACTGCCAGAAATGTTAAAGTTCTGATCCTCTTCATCATGTCCAGCAGACTTTTTGTCGACGGCAGGACCTGATCCCCCTGCTGCCTGATGCATTAGTAATCCTTCTAGGTAAGTTAAAACGATAGAATCCTGGTGCACATCAGAGCCAAGCTCTTCTCCATGAGTCATGTTCAATAGAAGTGTTCACAGGGGCTTGGTTTCTATTCACTTTAAAGAATGGTTTTCTGTGGGTGAATGAGATGTCACTTTAATAAGTGAGTGTCAGTTTATCATGTTCCATAGCAATCAGATACAGATGTACTGTTACATTCTGACCAGGATTTCTTCTGGCAATGACAAGATACAATACAGTCTGCCCACAGAGCTGATCAACTTCCAAGCAACAAGGAGCAGAAGAAAACCATAGGTCTGTAGCAGTAAGAAGATAGAATTCTTAGTGCATAAGCTGTTTTTCCTTCTTCATCTTTTGCTCCTCTTAAACATCAGTGTTCTAAAAAACATAAAAATAAAAGGAGTTAAGGAGATGCAGAACTAGAATATTGTGTTATGAGACCTATAGGCAAAAGAATATAGCATTTGTATGTCTATACATACATATTATGTATACATATTAAATATATATGCATTATAGTCGCTTCTCTAGTAATTTATTTTATTGCTATTCCTATTCAATTGAAAATCTCTACTGGGACTCCCACTGGGTTAATCCAGATTGTTAAAATGATCAAATTATTTCAAGAAGAGAACATGCTTTAATCTTATATAATGGTCTTCCACAGCCCTCCAAGTTTTTGAATTTTCATAAGCACCTTTTTGCAAAGTAATGTGAATGGTAAGTCTCTTTTAGAGCTTTATAGCTCTATAAGGGAACTAGATTAGCTTCCTTACATGACTGGGCACTTAGGAAGGAACAAAAGTAGATATGCAGGAAAAGGGACGCATATGACAGGGACTCATCTGAGTCTGAAGTGGGGCTGAGGCCAACAGAACAGATTCACTTCTGACATCATTCCCAAACACCAGACGTTCTGGAAGTAATTTTTAGAATTTCTGTTTTCAAAAGAATGAAAGCACTAACAAGTTTAAGATTATTTTGTGGGCCCATTCTAAGTGCAACAATCTTAAATCCTATTCATAAACACTAAAACATAGTCACAAGCTTATCTGCTCAGGGTTTTTACCATGACTTATTAAAGACAGAAGAAAGTAATTCTTTGGATGCTCATTCAAAGCTATCAAAGGTTCAATGTGTTTATTATGAAGTTCTTACTTATGTGTTCTATGTAGAAATGGCACGTTAGGGCCATTCCTTGCAGATACAGAAGACGGTATTACTAAACACATGATGTAAAATGAGAAATGTCAGAAGACATTTTAGTCAGGATTTGAACAATATTCCATTGATATTTATTATCTAAGAAGGTATCAAAAAATTTCCTATCACCAACATATATACAACTGAAGAAGCAAGAATTCGCTACATTTTTGAAAACTTGTTAGATCTAAGTTTTTGTCAAAACGGATCTAAAGAAGGAGTCATTACACCTTTGGAAGAGAAGCTGAAATGAATTCCTTGAAGTTTGTTTTTGAAGATACCAGAACATGTTATTCAAATTATTAGACCTCCTCAGTTTGATCAACAAATACCTTGGTCCCCAAGGAATTTTAAAAAAAAAAAGCAAAAAACTACTTTTAATTTAAAGTTACCCTGTAACTTTTTGGGTAAAAAGCTTAAATGAAGATCAAACGTTAAGAAAGAATTATCTGTATCAAATTGATGGATTTATTGATTAAAAATCATCTACTGACAAAAAATGACAGCCTAAGAAAAAAGATTCAGAAAAGAGGCAATAACAATTAAAATAAATAAATTGCAAGTTTTTAAGGAGTTAGTCAAGAAGATACTTTCTTGAGAGTCCAACACTACCATTTTAAAAAGGTCTCTAAGCTGGGCTTGGTGGCTCAGCCTGTAATCCTGTGCCTTTGGGAAGCTGAGGTGAGTGGATTGCCTGAGTCCGCGGGTTCGAGACCCGCCTGGGCAGCGAGACCTCATCTCTACAATAAATCAAAAAATCAGCCGGGCGTGGTAGCGCATGCCTGTAATTCCGGCTACTCGGAAGGCTGAGGCGGAAGGATCACCGGAGCCCAGCAGGTCGAGGCTGCAGTGGCCGGTAGGGCTGCACTCCAGTCTGGGGCGACAGAGTGAGACTCCAACTCAAAAAAAAAAAAGAAAAAAAAAAAAGGTCTCCAAGCTTTGCCATAATGTACTTAAGATTAACAATTTAAGTGATTTATAATGATACCGAGATGAAATGATGAGGATGACTGCCACCTACTATCCATCCTCTTGTTCGGTTTTCCTTTACAAACAAAACCTAATTTGCTTTTCAGGGAGCGGAGACGTATCTCTGCTAAATATACTACTTTTTTTTCTATTCGAATATATTCTATAATTGATAACATGTTGCTTAACTGGACACCTGTTTTTCTTTCTTAGTGGTACAAAAATAAGGGACAGTATTTTACGAATGATAACATCTTGGAGTTGAAGAAACACAGTTTTACAATTCTCTTAAAAACTATTAGCATATAATTAATTCTCAACTAGTTAAGACATTTAAAAACCATTTAATGTGATATGACAATCCATTTTCTTTCCATACTACTGCAAACCTTTTTGTTCTTGAGTAGATTAAAGAAAATCAGCAAAAATCCTATCAGTCATTTGATATTTGATTTGTAGGTAGACTTAAAAAAAGTACTTCACTGAAGCATAAGAATGAAATAAGATTATTGGAGCATCATTGGATTCATATTACTCATGTTATCTCTGTTCCACCTTTTTACTATGCATAAGTTGCAAAATATTATTCATTGCTTTAAAAAGACTAAATTTACACATTTGTGAATTTACAAAGCAGATCTAGAAGTTGATTTAAAAAGGAATTACCAAAGTTTCTTTGCAAAGGAAATCCAATATTACATTTTACCATGTATTTACCTATTTACCATTTATTTCCTAGATTACAGAGATTAAGAATAATCATCTCTTAATAAAAATTATTAAATAAGAAAACATTCAATTTTTAACTTCAAGAACACAAATTGACAGATACAAATAATTTTACTAAGTTCTTTGAGTCTGAGATCTGTGCTAATTATAATTAATACAGTGCAACACACTACATTATAACTGAATCGTATAATACATTAAGTTATAGAATGATCAAACTGTTAGCAGGAAGGCATTTTGATATACACAATCTCTCTCTCTCTCTCTCCCTCTACAAGCAGGAATAAATAAGAAATTTAAAAAATTGAAATCACAAATTTGACACCACATACTGTAAGTTCATCACTTTAAATCAAAGAATGATGAGACAAAAGTCATTCTAAATATTCAATCTGTATAAATGAATACAGTAACCTCTTACTGACATCCCAATCTGCTCAGGGACCTGTTTTAGGATTGGTGAATTATGTTCATTTTAAAAATGAGGGTGTGATAGGCAACATCTAGAAGTCTAGGTAAGGTGAACCCTTAAGTTTCTAGAATATTCCTAATATAAAATTATCTCCTCCCCATGCTATTTCTTTTTACATAACTTTGTTATAACAGTAAGTACAAAAAATGAAGAAATTAAATGTGACCTGAAAAATCTTAAGATTGTTTCAAGATTTTAAAATGAAAATTATAAAACAAAAAAATTGTTAGTTTAGAAAATGTAGTTGCCACAATTTGTATAAAACCATGTGCATACATTTTCTTCTAAAGTGGGCAAGAAACAGATTTAGAATAAATCCGAAAAGATGTATAACTGCTTCCAAAAAATTCTAAGTCAAGGTGGTTGTTTTACATTAATTTCTTTGAAAAGAAATCCTATAAAAAGTACCAATTAAATTTAGCAGTGAAGGAAAAGGATCTTCTTATGAAGACCTGTTTTTTTTAAATAAAATCTGTTAAGTCAAAGGTTGAAAATAAATGATGACTTTATTCCCAAGACAGTAAATCGGCAAAATGCATAATGAACATAATGAATAGGGGGAAATCACTAAGATTCTATAATGTACTTTTGAGTTATAAAAAGTTCTAACGGACACATATGGTAATACCAAGATACTATGTTTTATTCTGCTAAAGACACAGATCATTAAAACACTAAAAAAAGATGAAAAGTCATGTGATATAATCCTCTCTACTACTTAGAATATTTTATTTTATTTTATTCAAGAGGTATATGTGCAGGTTTGTTACATCGGTATATTGCATGATGGTGAAGTCTGGGCTTCTATGAAGCCTGTTACTCAAATGGCGAATAGGATACCCAATGCGTAGTTTTTCAAACCTTATTCTCCTCCCTCCCTCCCTCCCCACCTTAGGAGTCCACAGTGTCTTTTATTTCCATCGTTATGTTCATGTGTACCTAGTGTTAAGCTCCTACTTATCAGTGACAACATAAGGTATTCCCTTTCTGTTTCTGTGATAATTCACTTAGAATAATGACCACCAGCTGCATTCACATTGCTGCAAAGGACGATTTCATTCTTCTTCATAGCTATGTAGTATTCTATGGTGTATATGTAATTTTCTTGATCTAGTTCGCTGTTATGGGCACCTAGGTTGGTTCCATATTTTTGCTACCATGAACAGTGGTGCCATAACATAAAAGTGCAGGTGTCTTTTTGGTAAGAGACTTATGCTCCTGGGGTTTGTACCTAGTAGTGGGACTGCTGGGTTGAATGGTAAATCTATTTTTAGTTCTTTGAGAAATCTCCAAACTGCATTCCATGGGGGCTGAACTAACTAGTTTACATTCCCACCAATGATGCATGAGTGTTCCTTTTCCTGCAACTTTGCCTACATCTGTTTTTTTTTTTTTTTTTTTTTTTTGAGTTGATGTCTCACTCTGTCGCCCAGACTGGAGTGCAGTGGCCGCTCCCGGCCACCGCAGCCTCGACCTGCTGGGCTCCGGCGCGGGCTACCATGCCCGGCTAATTTTTTGATTTATTGTAGAGATGAGGTCTTGCCTGCCCAGGTGGGTCTTGAACCCGCGGGCTCAGGCAATCCACTCACCTCAGTCTCCCAAAGGTGCAGGATTACAGGCTGAGCCACCGAGCCTGGCTTGTTTTTTGGACCTTTTAGTAATAGCCATTCTGACTGATGTGAGAGAGTATCTCATTTTGATTTTAATTTGCATTTCTCTTTTGATTAGTGATGTTGAGCATTTTTTCATGTTTATTGGCCACTTGTGTGCCTTCTGTTGCGAAGTGCCTACTGATATTATTTGCCCACTTTTTAATTTTTTTTTTTTTCTTGTTGATTTGCTTAAGTTCCTTATAGATTCCGGATATTGGTTTTTTTGTTGGATGCATAGTTTGCAAATATTTCCTTCCATTCTGCTCAGACTATTTACTCTGTTGATAGTTTCTTTTGCTGTCTTGGAGCTCTTTAGTTTATTAGGTCTCACTTGTCAGTTTTTATTTTTGCTGTATTAGCTTTCAAGAACTTGGTCATAAATTTGTTGTCTAGGCTGGTGTCCAGAAGAGTGTTTCCTAGGCTTTCTTCTAAACTTTTTATAGCTTAAGATCTTACATGTAAGTCTTTCAATCCATCTTGAGCTAATTTTATATATGGTGATAGTAGGGGGTCTAGTTTCATTCTTCGGCATATGTTTAGCCAGTTTTCTAAGCACCATTTATGGAAGAGGGTGTCCTTTTCCCAAGGTTGATTTTTTCAGCTTTGTCAAAGACCAGTCAGTTGTAGGTTAGTGGCTTTATTTCTGGGTCCTCCATACTGTTCCACTGGTCTGTGTGTTTATTTTTATACCACTACCATGCTGTTTTGGTTACTGTAGCCTTGTAGTAAAGTTTGGTAATATGATGTCTCCAGCTTTGTTTGTTTGGGTCAGGATAGCTTTGGCTACTGGAGCACTTTTTTGTTTTCATATAAATCTAAATATTATTTTTTCTAGATCTGTGAAAAATGATGCAGGTAGTGTATAGGGATTGCACTGAGTCTGTAGGTAGTTTTGGGCATTATGGACATTTTAGTGATATTGATTCTTTTAATCCATGAGCATGGAATGTTTTTCCATTTGTGTCATCTTTAATTTCTTTCAGCAGTGTTTTTGGAGAGAACGCTATACTCTCCCATTGTAGAGACCTTTTACCTCTTTCATGAGATCTGTCCCCAGGTATTTTATTTTCTTGTGTGTGAATACTGTAAGTGAGATTGTGCTCTTGATTTTGTTCTTGGCTTGAACATTGCTGGTGTATACAATACTACTGATTTTTTAATGTTGATTTTGTATCCTGAGAAGTCACTTAATCAGCTTAAAGGAGTCTCTTGGTGGAATCTTTTGGATTTTCTAGGTATAGAATGTCATCTGTAAAGAGAGATAATGTATATTCTTCTTTTACCATTTGGATACCTTTTATTAATTTCTCTTGCCTGATTGCTCTGGCTAGGACTTCCAGCCTATGTTGAATAGAAGGGGTGAGAGTGGGCTTCCTTTTCTTGTTCTAGTTCCCGGAAGGAATGTTTCCAATTTTTGCCCATTCAGTATGATGTTTGTCACAGATGGAACTAATTATTTTGAGGTAAGTTTCTTCAATGCCTAGATGGTTGAAGGTTTTTATCATGAAGGGATTTTTTTAAGCCCTTGAACATGAGAATTAAAGTAATAATCCTAAGCAACCCAATCGACTGAACTGATCTCTCAGCTAAGGAGATCCCAGAGAAACTTTAGTTCCTAGCCATCATGTGACAGAAATTGGACACATCTCATTAGATCCCCTCCCATTAGATTTTCTTTCCTAAGAGTTAAACAGAAACTAGCCCTCTGGGAAAAAATCACTTCAACCTGGTATCAACCAACCAACTAATGCAATCCCTCCCTTTTGCAGTTTCAGGGAAACAACTGACCAGCATCAGCACCTTCCTGATAAGAGAGCAGAGAACATGGAATGGTTCTGAATAGTCCACAGAGAATGCACAATGAAGGTTTTCACATCCTCTGTTTCACCTTTTGAAGTCAGAAGACATACGTAGAATTCTGCCCTCAGGTCATGCTAACACAGCCAGTTTTCCAGCATTGGTCCCATGGAGAGGCTTGAAGCTCAGCTAACTTGTGTATGTTTCTCTTCTCATTAATATTCATGACTCCTCCCTATAGCTTATTAAATATGTATATTTGGCTACCTCATTCAGCACAAATCCCTGTTTTATTTTTCCCACTCTGGAAGTTTCGGTTTTTGACTTCTGACCAGAGCATATGTATGCTTCACAGCCTGTCAGAATGGCCACCCTGCAGGCTGTATTGCTTTATGAGAAATAAAGTTCTTGTTTCCAAATTTGTAAACCTCACTTTCTGTTGACAAAAAACAAAACTATGTCCAAGTCCAAAGAATCCTGATAGTATATCAAGGGCTCATGCATTTCATGAAAATTAAATAAAATTTATATCCAACTCCTTAACAATGTTAAAATTATAAACGAACTCTTCTTTTTATTAATTTAAAATTGTTTATAAACATAAAAATCTTTTAAAGTTCATAAAATTGAGATTTTACTGGATATATATATTAGAAATAACTATTATGGAAAGACAGAATTATTTTTTAAAAATAATAAAATTCAAACCAAACCATGAAAGAATTCCATGGAAACTTGACCTCACGTATATATAGATTTTGGGAAATATCCAAATTTCAAAACAGACTACTTTAATGAACTATCCAATAACACACTTGAATTACAGAGTATGCTTTCAAAAGGGCTGCGTTTTCTTATTTTTTTAAAGTACCTGACAAGTATAAAATTAGGTTGAAGTGTAAGTTTTTAAAGAGCTTTATCACTAAAAAAGAGTTGTAAATAATTTTCATATTAACAGTTCACAAATAGGTGCTATATTGATTCTTTGAAGTAAACTATTTTCATTGCAATGTGTTTTACATTCTCTATTTCAAAATAGCTTATTAAACAAAAGGAAACTTTGCTGAATTTTACACACCTTAAGCTAATAAAATCTAGATAGTAAGATTTTACTTAGATAAGTGAAGATAGAATTCGTACATGTGGAACTACTTTTGGTTGAGAATAGAGAAATAATGACAAAAGTTTTTCTCCAGCTGTTTTTAAGGAAAGAATTCAGTATGTTACTTGCAATCAAATTTTCCACTAAATACACATTTAAATGGTTATATATCTATGAGTTCACTTGGTATGCTATTTAAATTACATCTAAGAAATACCTCATGACTTCAGTTGTTTCCATAAAATCTCCCCTAATTTCTTCAGCAGTATCAAATAATACCTATTTGAGTATTAACTCCAAAGGAATTTCTGCAATGCAGCTTTAATGAGCATTTCGATTCTTGGCTCTTTCAAGCTCCTCAAAATGCAGAAATAAATTTAAGGGCTACTTAATTCTGTCATTCAAGAAGAACTCCTATTTGCCAATAATATTATCTACAGTCCATTGTGTATTTTTTCAGGGGTACTTTTTATACAAAAGGATAAGAAAGACATTAATTTCATAGAAGAAAAATATCTAAGTACACACTAAGAAGATTCCAAAGTCCTAATTAATGAATCTTTTATTTAAACAATACAGATCTAGGTAGTCAGAGAACTTTGTGTACTTAAGGTGTGAATTTAAAGGAAAGTTTTACAAGTTGAACAGGAAATAAAAACCCAAGAAAAATTTACCAACAGGACGAACATAACACCAAACATTTTATCCAAATGGATGAAGTTCTCCAAACCAAGGGCCTATGAAAAGTCAGGATACATAAGGTACAACACTTACTTTAAGAGAAAAATAAAGGAAAAGTAATACTTTTGGATAAGGGTCCTGAAGTTTCATTAAAAATGAAGGCTATAGCAAATCCTCTATTGTAAATTAAAAGTTTAAAAGTTGTTGAAAAATATATGAAGAAAAAAAGAACAAAAGAAACATTCAAGTGCTGATATTTCACAGCAGGATATAATAATAAGAGAATAGTAAAAAGAATAAGTCTGAAATTTCATATATTAAAATATATTTCTAATATTTTGCAAAAACTAAATCAAAATTAATGTATTTTCGATGGAATCTGAATTCCAAGATAACAACTTATTTTGAAGTATCCTCTTTATCAAAAGATAGATGTGTGGTTATAAAATTTAACAGTTAACAAAAAAGGAACTTGCCTAAAAACATTTTGCTCAACTGAGGGCCTCAACATTTAAAAATCAGACCTGAAGAGTTTCTTACCCTCTACCTGTGCTTCTCAAATAGGTAACATGGAAGCTACTGACACTGTAGCAGTAAAACAGCTGCCCAGATTGATCTCCATTACAACCTGAGGGACTTACATATTTTTGCCCAAGGCCAGGTCTGCTCCTAACTTCCAGGTCCATCAGCTTTAACTTGCCTGTCAGCTGCTTCCACTGGAGTAAAATAGTGTCATTCACATTCCCTATTTTAAAAAGACTCATGAGGAGACACCACTGTTTGACTAACTCAAGCATTCAACACAAGGACATACGTATCTTAGGAGCTCTTCAACTCTGAAATTTTATTTCTATGATTCCAAGTAATTTGTCAAATTGTAGTTGATAAAAATGACAAGTGTTTTAACCAGAAAGATGACATGCTGTCATAAAGTTGTGGAAATAGCGCTGACCAATATGTTTTACAGTCTTTTTAATGAATTCTACAGATAGGAAATGGTTTTAAAATAGTCATACACCCTACCCACCCAATTCCCCAAAAGCTATTTATCTTCCCTGTTTTCTTCAGTAGGGTCACATAATTTCAAAGTGATGTATTTTTTAAATGCTAAATAAGAGCTTTTAGTCAAACTGGAACTTTTGCTTATCTGATGATAGCTATACACTGAGCAAAATGCAAGATAATAGTAAAGATTTAGAATCTTTGGTGGCATAAATAAATGCGAGAGAGATGAAACAACTGTCCTGATGATAGAAACAAATATCCCATATAACTGACACAGTGAAATAAAGAAGGACTTCTGTGTTCTAAATTATCCTCAGAAAGCTTATATATATGAATCAGATTCAATAAATTCACTCTTTCATTTTATGCTGCCTAGATAGTTCATATAAAACATTAATTTTAAATCAAAATGAAATTAAAATAAAATGGAGATTTTAAGTTAAAAACCAAAGAGCTAAAAAATCAAAGGAGTTAGACATAATTAAATTGAATACTTTTCACTTCAAAAACACAATACATTCCTGGATGCCATGCTGTACTGTCTTGAAAGGAAACTAGAAAATTGTTAAATAAAATTAACTTTAAAAAATTTAAAAATTCCAGAAAGAAAATTGTTATATGACAAAGTACATACACAACTTATAATTAGTAGTAATGTCTATTTCCTATCTTCTATCGTTCTCAAAGAAACAACAGCTTTTCTGAAGGAATACAAAATAATCATTAACAAATTATTCTGTTGGCACATAAGCATAAAAAAAGTTTAAATATGAAATTAACAGAGGGTAGACCTTCTCCTAACTTTTCCCAGTAGCTCTTCAGTGCAATTAGTGCTTTCTATCAGTTTTCAAAAGCATAATGTTCTCCAATTTCTATCAAAATTAGAGTATAACAGAAGATGGACCTTTCTTCTGAAATTGAGTGTTTTTAGTATGTATACATGGACATCCTTTGAAACTGGAGCATAAACCCTATCACACTCAACTGTAGTTTCCCCAACCCTAAAATAGATTTGACATACAGACACAAACACAAGGTCAAGGTCACAGATCAGCAAGAAAGATTACCAACAGAACTGATGTAACAGCTGGCATTTGATCAAAGCTCCTAGGGTTTTTAGTATAGTTAGCAGACACTCTGCATTTACTCACAGAGTACACTTTGTTTTAAAAATGTTCCCCATCTTTGAAGACAAGATCTTCATGTACTGCTTAGTAAAAAAGCATGATCTGCTAAATATATTGTATTGGATCACAGAATAAAAGAAGGAACCAATGTGTGTGTGCTGTGTGTGGGTATCTGAACTGTCAGTTTGTACACATGTATGTATAGGTACATGTATGCTTGCATACTTATTCGTCTTGTGTTATACCTGATCCTTGCCATGTGACAATTCTGAAATTATGGATAAGCGAAAAAATGGTTTCTTGAGGTAGAATCTACTCCTGGTAAAGATATTATGAATATTGTTGAAATGATCACAAAGGCTTTAGAATATTACAGAAGCTTAGTTAATAAAGCAGCAGTAATACTTGAGAGGACAGACTCAGATTTTGAAAGAAGTTCTATTGTGGACAAAATCCTATAAAACTGCTATCAAACAGCATCACATGCTACATGTATCTTTCATAAAAGAAAGAGTCAATCGACGTGACGAATTTCATTCTTGCCTCATTTTAAGAACTCAAATAATTCTAAAAAAAAAAAATACCTGCGCACGCATGTTTATTGTAGCACCATTCACAATAGCAAAAACATGGAACCAACTGTGATGCCAATTGAAACTGGACTGGATAAAAAAAATGCGGTATGTATACAAGATGGACTATTACTCAGCCATAAATATGGACTTCACAGCAACCTGAATGAATTTAGAGTCTACAATATTCAGTGATCTATCACAGAAACAGAGTACCACATGTTCTCACTCATAAGTAAACACTGAACATTTGCCATAATCCTATAAGAAAGGAATTGGCAGTAGTGAGATGCTGCTGGGGTGAGTGGGGGAACACAACATCAATAAAGGTAACTGATTTCAAACCAGGCAAAGTGGGAGCCAAAGGGAGGCCCCAAACTTTACCTGTATGATGTCTACTTGTGTACCTAATCCTGAAGTGTACCCCACATCTTTAAAATAAAATATCAAATAAAGTAAATTTTAAATCTGTTCAGTTAAAAAAAAAAGAAATTGTGACAGCTATCTCAATCTTCAGTAACCACCACCCTGATCAATTAGCAGCCATCAGTATCAGCGCAAGACCCTTCACCAGCAAAAAGATTACTACTCGCTGAAGCCTCAGTTAGCATTTTTTTTAACAATAAAGTATTTTTATGTTATGCACATTATTTTTAGACATAATGCTTTTGCACCCTTAATAGACTACAGTATAGTATAAACCTAACTTTTATATGTACTGGGAAACCAAAAAAATGTGTGACTTGGTGTATTGTAATATTTGCTTGATTGCAGTGGTCTAGAACTGAACCTACAATATCTCTGGGGTATGCTTCTGTTTTGGTTAGTTAAGATCTGGTTCCCCATGACAGTGTAAAGTCTTTATGGGCAAGAATTATGTCTTTGTCATCTTTACATCCCAGACCCTAGCAAAGATAGCACTCCTAGCAGAACATGCAGTAAGCAGCAAGTCAAACTTCAGCATCAGTCTACAAAGTGAGGGGTGTGCTGACATAAGTCTAAGGCACCTTTTTTTTTTTTGAGTTGGAGTCTCACTCTGTCACCCAGACTAGAGTGCAGTGGCCACTTCAGGCCACCGCAGCCTCGACCTGCTGGGCTCCGGCGATCCTTCTGCCTTAGCCTTCCCTGTAGCTGGAACTACAGGTGCATGCTACCACGCCCGGGTAATTTTTTGATTTATTGTAGAGATGAGGTCTCGCCAAGTTGCCCAGGCGGGTCTTGAACCCGTGGGCTCAGGCAATCCACTCACCTCAGCTTCCCAAAGCATGGGATTACAGGCTGAGTCACCGGAGCCCGGCTAGTCTAAAGCATCTTAAGAATTAAAATGACATAATGTTATTTATAATGTTTGGTTTCACATTCAAGACATCTTTTCCCCCATGAATATAAATGAACACACACACAAAACTACAAAATTAACGAGTAATAAAGTACTGTATCCTATGTGAAGGATTCCGTGGGTTTGGAAAACATGTATGACTAGTATTCTGGCAGAAAACACATGATTTAAGAATTTTTAAAATACACATATTTTAAGAATATTTTAAAGTTTGTGTCAGATGATCTTTATTTTACTATAAAGAACTGATCAAATTTCTTCAGTGCCCTTAGCTGCTGTTTTCCCAGTCAAGGTTCAAAAGATCTGGTATGCATTTAGGCTATATAAAAAATGAACATATGCTTCAAAACACTGGTACCGTGAAACTTTTCATCATTTTTCCCTTTCATATTACTCCCCCTACAGAAAGACGAATAAAGCCTACTTAACACTAAAATATTACTTTGTTAAATTTTCTTTTGATGGGTATACATTAAGAATGAAGTATCACATCAAAAGATGTATTCCCTAAAACCAGACAGCTCACACTCATTCTAAAAAAGAGTTACAATGAAATGTAGAAAGTCTTTATGCAATAAAGGCTTTTTAAAAAAAACTATCTCTACCACAATTAAGAAACTTTCTCTATGCCCATTTTAAAAATCAGTCACTGAAAAAGATGACAATTATACACCAAAGAACCTGAACCCTTTAAATTGTATGATAAAGATTCAAAGTGGTCAAAGGTACTCTTGGGATGTTTTTTTCCTTTGAACATGTATCTGTTGAAGAGCTTCAAGTGTGAACTTTCATTAAGTCTGGCCAAATAAAAACAGTATTTTACCAATAAGTGATTCAATTAGAACAAGGTAAAAGTAATCAAATTACCTTTTTGAAGCATTTAAACCTGAAAAAAAAAATCAACAACAACTAAAAAACATCCAAACAAGTACTGATTATTGACACAAGATGAGCTGACATGTCATTGTGGTGCCTTTTGTACTTCTTACCATTTTGGCATGCCAACATCTGTAGAAATATAAATCAAGAAAAAGCACTCCTTTGACCTGTAGCTAAGCTTCAAATCCACTCCTGCTTCATGGCATCATGTTACACCTTAAAAACGTTTCTCAGGTCTAAGAAGGCCAAGAAGTCATGTGGGTCCAGAAAACATCTAACTTCGATGTGAATGAATAAAATTTAATAAACCTAGTTTCCTAAAATGCACAGCAAGGCATTCTTTAATTTAGGCTTCTATTCAGGCATTCATTTTAAAGATATTATACTATCAAATCAAATTCCCTTGTGTATCATTAGAAAATGATTTTTTTTTTTTTGGCAGACACTTTATTCACTGGGAACTAATGACTCCTGTTTAATGCTAAAGTGACAAACATCCTATCCTCTATAATACTAGATATAAAATTTAAAGAACTTATGTAAAATTGGAAGAGCAGCCAATTTTTACGGAGTAAAATCTATTTTCCTCTAATGACTTGACCACCAACTAGTGTTCTCATAACAGTATGGTAAGTAAAGTAATTCTCCAAACATGACAGAATCATAGAATTCAACGATTAGAAGACAACTAAAAGGTCATCTGTCTAACTAAGCATCCTATCTGGTTGCCTAGTTTATTTCTGAAAACCTCTAGTAATCATAGACTGTCTTCTAAGGTGGTATCTTTTGGAACCAGAGGGCTCTAGGTTTAACTTCTGGCTCTTCCATTTACCAACTGTATGATCTTGGGAAAGTTAACTATTCCTGAATGCTTTATCATTTATAAATGTACAAAAACTAATATCTATTTTGTAGAGTCACATGAAGAATAAATGTGGCAATCCTCATATAGCTTGGGCATAGAGCAGGTACTAAATAAGCGTTATTTGCATAGTTGCAGCAGTTTAAAATCTTTCCTTACACTAAGCTATAATATGTCTGGTCCTCTTGGGACCACAGCAAACAATGCTAATCTATCAGTTACCTTTCAAACACTAGAAGATGCTGCCATGATGCACTGACTAGGTCTATCACTTTGCTAAGAACTAATAAGTTAAGTAAAATCCATTGCTGACAGGACCCTAACAAAGGGTATACAAAGAAAAAAAAATGTTCCTGGACACCAGCCCGTGGTGGGTACCACAATGATGTAATTCTTTAAAATTCCTAACTGGCCAAAGTAGTGTGTAAAACCTCCTGGGAGTTCTTGTCAAGGACTGTAGACTCACTACGTGTACTTTACATTTAAAATGTCCAGCCGGGCTCGTGGCTCAGCCTGTAATCCCTCGCCTTTGGGAGGCTGAGGTGAGTGGATTGCCTGGGCCCACGGGTTCGAGACCCGCCTGGGCAGCGAGACCTCATCTCTACAATAAATCAAAAATAAATAAATAAATAAATAAATAAAGAATAAAAATAAAAAAATAAAATGTCCTACTATTTTATAGGTGCTTAAAGAAGCCATACTCCCCTCTCAAATGAAATGCCAGGATCTAGTTTTTTAATGGTTTTCCTTAGGGGGTTGGCTAATATATTATTTATGCTCATTCACATTTTACCAAGCAAGGGCACTATACAGCAAAACAGTGAGTGAGTGGTTAACTGTCCAGTAAGAGGCCAATCCAAAAAAAAATAAAATGATAATCAAGGCCTTCCAGCCTTTTGTATCATATTAAATTGTCACAGACCATAACAAAAATTGATTTGAAAGCTTTTGGAAAAGCACTTTTGCAACACTTTGAGAACTTTGGATTTCTTTTCCTACTATAAGATCTTGTCTCTACTATTGTAAGTCTCTTGTTTTTACTAGACAGGCCACAAAGCACAGTGGTTAAAATAAAGATCTCTGGATCCTGGACTCTGCAATTTAGCATGGGTGACGTTGGTCAATCCACTTATCCATTCTGGGACTTAGTTTCATTTGCTGTAAAAAAGAAATAATAATAGTATCTACCTCATAAAGATGTTATATCAAATGAAATGTATATGTAAAAGATTTAGTACAATACCTCACATTTTCTAAGCACTCAATGAATGTTAACTATTCTATTATTTATAGACATAGCACCAGACCAGAGAACTTCCTCAAAAAATTTTTCATTTACTAATCACCCTTTATAAAGCTCCTTGAGTGTTAGGATCATTTTTTGACATTTTAATTTCCATGCTTGATACTTCAGGGACACTCAAAATTATCTGTTGAATGTCTTAATATATTTTATATAGATCCAGAAAAACTAAAAAAAAAAAAATGGATCTGTAAAATAATTTAATAACCTAACTAATTAATTCTTTAAATTATAATTTTGTTAGACAGGTTTACTTAAAGCAAGGAGTAATTTCACATACAACAGACACTTATCGTTTCCTTCCTTCTCTGGCCTTTTTCTTAAAGAAACTGTTCCTGGACAACAAACCTCAGAGGAATGAGCCAACACTGGGAAATGGACTAAAATGAACCACTCATTCCTTCTCCTAAGATCTGGAAGTCAGAGAAAAACAGAATACTTCATTTTTGGGTGGTCCTAATGAGACTACGTTTCACAGGTTAATACACAGAGGAGTCAGTAAGCTGAGAAAAAAGAATGGAGTAAGCACATAAAGAGAAGCAGGTGAGGAAGGCAAAACAGAGGAGAGAGGAGACAGTAAGAAATTCATGAATGTCGTTCCAGTTTCAAGGCGGTGTACAGTACTCCTATTACTGGGTTCCTGAAGAGTTACCTACATACATCTAATAATCCCTTGGAATTGAGTTTTGTTGAGAGGGCGTCTTTTCCATGTAATCACACCATCCCTAACATACTGTAGTAATATTATATAAGACAAGTTGAACATTTTAATCCACGGTCCAGAAGAATTCTGCAAGTGTTCTTTTTTTTGTCACTTTCTTTATAGTACCTTTACCTCCTGTATGGTCAAAGAGCAATATGCATCTCCAATTTTCGAGTGGGGAAGGTTAACGATACAAAGAGATAAATAAGATGTTCAAGGTCATACTTAGAGTTTGCAGGGGCAGAGCTGATTAAAAAAAAAGTTCAGCTTTCTCATTCCCAGGGGCTTGCATCAACCAATAAACCAACTGTCTCTCTTGATGGAACTAAAAGTATGCCAATTATCCAAACTGTGTAGGGAACATTGACCAAAACAGGGGTTAATTGGACATTGGTTGTTTTAATTCCATAATCAGCTCTTTCCCTGAGCTACCCTGGGAGTGAATAACATATCTTTTGCAGGAATGGGAAGGAGGCCAGCATAGGCCATCTGGCTGAACATGTCCTTTCCTCAAGTTATCCCTGCAGCTGTGTGAAACTTACTGATGTTGAAGAACTTTACAGTTTAGTTTGTTTTATCACTTTCCTCTATTCTATTAAGTTTA
The DNA here is from genome assembly GCA_027257055.1 of Cephalopachus bancanus. Taxonomy (NCBI): domain Eukaryota; kingdom Metazoa; phylum Chordata; class Mammalia; order Primates; family Tarsiidae; genus Cephalopachus; species Cephalopachus bancanus. The sequence goes on from JAPVLO010000108.1 coordinate 7,660,164, forward strand.
AATTTAAATAAACCTTTATGTTCATATTAGCCAAACAGTTTCCCTGACCCTGAAGTGATTGTATGTAAATGAACATATATATTCCATGTGTATGTGTAGGTGGGAGGGAGCCTAAAGTTTTTGAGGTTAAAACGAATTTTTCATATTCAAAAAGAGCAATTAGACTATGGCTACTAAAAAAGACACAAAGACTTGTCCTGGTCTTCTTATCAATCAAGAACAAAGAGCACAGGCAGCCTACTTCCTTGTCCAATTTCCTTACTTCTCCCTCTTTGTAAATTTGCTAAAGTGACAATAAATCTGGACTATTAAATTAAGAGTACTTCTTAATACTTCAGAACCAGATGCACATCAAGCACATGGCTTTAGGCCATGATTCTAGTGCCACTGGTCTAAGAGCTGCTCTATCCTATAAATCTGCATTTTCCCCTTCCCAGTCATTCTCTCTTCCTGTCTTTCTCCACCCCTCCTCTAATGTTGTCTACTCTCTCCTTTTTCCCATTTTTAAATTCAAGTCTGAAATTAATTCTACCTGATTTACTCAGGAATACTGCTGGCATCCAGAACTACAAAGGCTCCTGATACTGGCATAAAGGTCACATTCCTTAGACTGGGAACTGTGTAGAGGGATGGGATGGGGTGGGTTGCCCTCAGGCAAATGCAAGCATTAATACCCAACTGTAGGTTGGACTAGGGTTATCTAAGCCCTACATGAAGAGCCTTGAACAGGGTTCAAGAGAACCTAGAGAATGAATAAATGAAAAAAGTCAAGTTTAGAGGGAGTGCCTATTAATCAGAAGAATCCCTGCCAGGGAGCAACAACAAGAACCAGAGAAAAGGTGAGAAAATCTTATAAGAGACTCTGGTATTCAAGCTACATGTGTGAACAGATACCAAAAAAAAAAAAAAAGAATTGCTAAAGTGAAACCCTAGCACAAAAGGTAGGTGGATGGTTATACTGAAGTTGGCCGGCAATCAAAGACCAGATGGTTCTTCCTCAGAGGGCCAGATAGCAAAATATTAGATAAGGGGATCTTAATCCTAACTTCTACCATTCCTAGCAAAATATGTCCCTATTTCTAATAAGAAATGGGCATGATACCTAATGGTAAGCAGCCATCACACTGCCTACAGTCAAAGCTCATTCGTGAAGTTAAGTAGGAAGAAGGGTTACCCTGGGTTGGGTTAGGCCAGCTATACCTAAGAGCGCTACATGCTTCATTTGTTTACTGCTATAAACTATTAAGTTTTCATGTGTCTCCAAGTCTACTTTTTCTTCTTTTTTTTTTTCTTGGGCTGGGTCTTACTCTGTCACCCAGGCTAAATGCAGTGACATGATCAGGGCTCACTGCAGCCTCGACCTCCATTGCTCAGGTAATCCTTCTGCTTCAGTTTTAGACTACAGCTGGGACTATAGTCACACACCACCATGCCCAGCTAATTAAAAAAATTTTTTTTTGTAGAGAGGAGATCTCGCTATGTTGCCTAGGTTGGTCTCGAACTCCTGGGCCCAAGCGATCCTCCTGTTTCAGCCTCCCAAAGTGCTGGGATTACAGGCATGAGCCACTGCACCTGGCCTTCCAATTCTTCTTACATAAACTTTGGTGCCTCCTGGTCCTAGATTACAGCCCTGGTCCAAAATGACAATTGCCTCTACAAGAAGGAGTCAGAAATAACAACTGTTCCATGGTCAAGAAAAAGAGGCAGAAGTTTCCACTGCTGTAGTTCTAACTACTTCCACTCAGTTTCTTTATGTATATTATATAACATACCTCTTCTTATTAATATGACCTAGGCTCTGAGGAAAGACCGAATCTGTCCATGTGGACCAACTCGCAGAATGCTGGGGCTACGGAGATACCAAAGAAAGAAAAGAAGTTACCGTGTATTATTTTCTCTTTGTGCCTCGCTTTACTCATTCAAAAGCAGAAGGCTCAACAAGATCCTGTTTAAGATTCTACTGCATTTACCTGGACTTTAATTATTTTAGCTCCTTATTTTAAAGGCCTCCTAAGGATGCTCTTACTACAGCTTAGCCTCATCATTCCACCTTTCTCTGTTCTGTCTTTTAGGATTGATGTTCCTTTCAGGCATAAGCATGCATTCCCACTAGAGATGGAATAAAATGACTTATTTCATCTTCCTTACCCACAAAAAGGGAGACTTTTATAAATGTCACTCCAGAATTTTGGTAGTTGAGCTTTAGAGATAATTAACATGGATATCAAAAAGAAATAAAAGTATTTATATAAATGATAATGATTTTTTCAAAAAGTGAACAAAATAATACACTCTTCTATGGAAAGGAAGAAACAGGGTAGTCACTGTTCCATTTACTTTCTTAGAGCCCAGGTATGTGACAAAGATTTCCCAAGATGCTCCAGTATTAAAGGGCAAGATGATTAAAAATATTGCCCATTTTATGCCTGAGATGGCAAGAAACATCATCCATAATTTAAGAGTGGCTTTTCTTTTAAGCATTTCCGCTCTTTTCCCACGTTCTCTGACCAATGTTTTCTCCTCTCTTCTGAATATTTCACAAAACCTAAAGGGATGCAATCTATTTTTTGAAATAAACCACAGAGGCAAGGATATCACTTAAAAAATGCAACTTATGAATTTAGTCTGAGTGAATTTTGTGGTGTGTAACATATTGAAAAAAATGGTTTATAAGTTTCTGCATTCCACTTACATAAGAAAATACCATTCAAACTTTCAAATAAAAATGTGACTGTTTCCACCTGTCCCAGAAAAGTCTACCTCTAAACACAGATTCGCTAAAAAATAATTACCAAAGCCACAAAAGGTGTTCTCCCTCTCTACCCCTCGATAAATACAAATATTGCAGGGCTATTCCCAGAAAGTCACAAAAACAGAGGAAAAGACACTTCTTCAATACACCATAAACATCCACAGTATACTAAAAAAAAGTCCCTACATTTGACAACATTTCATTCTCAAATAGCATTCAACAGCATAAACATGAATTTTACCTAGTTGCAACATATGTTCAGAATAAAAGGGTTAAGTAGAGTTCTATATAACCAGCAAAATGGAAAAACAGAATTATGAGATTAAGACACACATAGAGATTCATACATCAAACTTTGCACATTGGAATAAAACTAAATAAGAATGTATTTTGAATGTCCACTTTTAATTAGATAATGACAAAATGGTCATCAGGTAGCTGATACTAGTCAAATCTTATCAAAATTATGATTGAGAAGGATAAAAATGGTTAATCCTTCTTAAAATATCTGTTCACTAACCAGTGTTTAGTTATTAAAAAAATGTCAACATGAAAATCATATCTATAATTGCAAAGGGCAAGCTTTATATTTTGCATTTTTTTTTTTTTTTTGAGTAGACGTCTCACTCTGTCACCCAGACTGGAGTGCAGTGGCCGCTCCCGGCCACCGCAGCCTCAATCTGCAGGGTTCTGGCGATCCTTCCGCCTCAGCCATCCAAGTAGCTGGAACTACAGGTGCGCGCTACCACGCCTGGCTAATTTTTTTGATTTATTGTAGAGATGAGGTCTTGCCAAGTTGCCCAGGCGGGTCTCGAACCCGTGGGCTCAGGCAATTCACTCACCTCAGCCTCCCAAGGCACAGGATTACAGGCTGAGCCACCAAGCCCTGCATATTTTGCATTTTTAAACATTTATACCTTTATTACCAAAACTACTAAAATTATCCCAAATGATTAAAGAGTGACGCCCCCCCAACTCATTTTATGAATCCAATATCATCCTGATACCAAACATTTGAAGAGACACAACAAATAAAGAAAACTACAGGCCAATATCCCTGATGGACATAGATGCAAAAATCCTCAACAAAAATAACTAGCAAACAGCATTAAGCAGCACACACAAAAAAACATTCATCATGATTCAGTAAGTCTTATTATCTGGATGCAAGGCTGGTTCAACATACACAAGTCAATACACAGAATCCATCACATAAACACAAGTAAAAACAAGAACCACACGATTATCTCAACAGATGCAGAAAAATCATTTGATAAAATCCAATATCCCTTCAAGATAAAAACCCTCAATCAACTAGGCATAAAGGAACATTACTCAAAATAATTTTCTTTCATGACAAACCCATAACCAACATCATACAGAAGTTGGAAGCATTCCCCTGAAAAATGGAAAAGGCTGGGCGCCCTTGCCTCTAATCCCAGCACTTTGAGAGGCGGAGGTGAGAAGACTGCCTAGCCCAGGGGTTCGAGACCAGCCTGGGCAACTTAGCGAGACTTCATCTCTACAATAAATTAAAAAATTAGCCGGGTGTAGTGGCACATGCCTTTGGTTCCAGCTATTTGAAAAGCTGAGGTGGAAGGATCACCTGAGTCCAGCAGTTAGAGGTTGTGGTGCCTGTGAAAGTGCCACTGCACTCCAGCCTGGGCAACAAAGTGAGATTCTTACTCAAAAAAAAAAAAAAAGGAACAAAAGAATGTCTACTCTCATTGCTTCTATTCAACATAGTACTGGAAGTCCTAGCCATAGCAATTAGACAAGAGAAGGAAATAAAGGGTATCCAAATAGGAAAAGGAAGTTAAATTCTCTCTCTTCCCAGATGATATAATTCCATATCTAGAAAACCTAAAGTTTCTACTAAGAGACTCCTAGCACTCATAAATAACTTTAGTAAAGTCTAGAATAATAAATCAATGTTCAAAAATCAATTGCATGTCCACAGACTAACAATTTTTAGGCTGAGAACCAAATGAAGAACACAATCTCATTTACAATAGTCACAAAAAAATAACAAAATACCCCAAAATATATCTAACCAAAGAGGTAAAAAAAAAACAAAACACTGCTGAAAGAAATCAAAGATGAAACAAACATATGAAAAAAACATTCCATGCTCATGAATTAGAAGAATCAATACTGTTAAAATGTCCATACTGCCTTAGGAATCTACAGATTAGTGCAAACCCTATTAAATTACCAGCATTAGTTTTTTCCACTGATCTGGGAAAAATAATACTTAAATTCATATGCAGACCAAAAAGAGACCAAATATCCAAAGCAATCCTAAGCAAAGAGAATAAAATCAGAGGCATACACATCGCCAAACTTCAAACTTTACTCTAAGGCTACAGTAACCAAAACAGCCGGCACTGGTACAAAATAGGCACAAAAACAAACACACAGCCCTCCCCCCCAAAATAGGCACATAGACCAATAAAACAGAATGAAGAACCCAGAAATAAAGCCTCTGATCCACAACCATCTCATTTTTGACAAAGTTGACAAAAACAAACAAATACTGGGGGAAGGACACCCTATTTAACACAAATGATGCTTGGAAAACTGGCTAACCACATATAGAGAATGAAGGAGGACACCATCCTCCTACCATGAACAAAAATTAGCTTAAAAAAAACGAATGACTTATCCGTAAGACCTCAAACTATAAAAATCCTAGAAGATAGCCTAGGAAACCACTCTTCAGGACATCAGCCTCAGCAATGAATTCATGACCAAGACTCCAAAAATAAATGTACTAAAAACCAAAACTGAGAAGTGGAACCTAATTAAACTAAAAAAACTTCTGCATAGCATCAACTGAGTTAATAGACAACCTACAGAATGAGAGAAAATATTTTCAAACTTTTGACAGAAGACTCCTATCCAAAATCCATAAGAAATTCAAACAAATCAACAGGAAAAAAACAAATAACCCCATAAAAAAATGAGTAAAGGACCTTAACAGACACAACTCAAAGGAATACATATAAACAGTCAACAAACATGAAAAAATCCCCAACATTACTAATCATCAGAGAAATGCAAATCAAAACCACAATGAGGTATCATCTTACACCAGTCAGAATGGGAATTATTAAAAAGTTAAAAAAAAACAACCAAAAAACAGCTGTAGGTGAGGTTGGAAGAAAAGAAACATTCATACTGTTGGTGGGAATGTAAGCTAGTTCAGCCCCTGTGGAAAGCAGTTTGGAGCTTTCTAAAAGAATTTAAAACAATTTACCCTTCAATCCATCAATCCCACTACTGGGTATATACCCAAAGAAGCATAAATCACTCTACCAAAAAGAAATTTGCACTCATATGTTTATCATAGCACTATCCACAACAGAAAAAACATGGAACCAATCTAGGTGTCCACCAATGGTGAACTGGATAAAGAAACTGGTACATATACACCATGAAATACCACACAGTCATAAAAAAGAAAAAAAATCATGTCCTCTGCAGCAACATGGATGCAGCTGAATACCACCATTGTAACCAAATTATCACAGAAACAGAAAACTGAACACTCATGTTCTCACTTATAAGTGGGAGCTAAACACTGAACACACACATCGGCATCAGGATGGGAACAACTGACACTGAGGGCTCTTAAAGGGGGAGAAAAGGAGGACGGTAAGGGAAGAGAAACCACCCATTGAGTACCATGCTCACCATCTGAGTGATGGCCTCAACAGATGCCCAAACCTCACTGTCATACAATATACGTATGTAACAAACCTGCACATGTACCCTTGAAGATACACACACGTACATCTTTGTGTTATCGTGATATGAGCGTAGAGACAAAAGATGATTGGAAGTAACCAACTAAGACTGAGACAAAAAATACCATAGTTGAGAAATCTCCTACACTTGATTCCATAAACTACTTTACAATATTGGCTACTCAGAGGACTAGACACCACTCCAATCCATTAATTGTCAACCTCAACAATTTAAATCTGGCTGGACCTGGTGGCTCACGCCTGTAATTCCAGTACTTTGGGAGGCCAAAGTGAGAGGACTGTTTGAGCCCAGGGGTTCAAGACCAGCCTGGGCAACATAGTGAGACCTCTTTCTAGAATAATAATAATAATAATGAATTTTAAAACTTTAAATCTAAGAGTCAGTCTTTCCACAGTTCACTTTCTGAGAGAGTTTACTTTCACTTTCCAACAATCTTTATCGTCAAAAATCCTTTCTAATTTCATTTCTAAAAGATATTATGAACTTTTAAAATAGTAATACTAGGGCTCACTCACTCGCTATGTAACCATGGGTAAATCTGTCTGAGCCTGTTTAATATGTATGACACCAACTTATTCAAAGGGCAGTTGTGAAGATTAAAGATGATAATGTATACACAACATCCAACACAGGAGTTCCTCAAGAAATGTTAATTTACTTTTTCCCTTTTTGTGCTACTTATATCTCTAGTAATTGTTGATCACGATTTATATAATTGTTTTTCTATACCTTTATATTAGTTAGGTGAAAATCTATCCTTTCCAAAATCAAGCAGTATCATCGAAACTATAGTAAGTACTGTTTTGCAAATGTTTTATATTCAAGTATTTTAAAAAATTATCTCTATAATAATTACATACAAAGTATCTGGTATTTCTAATTAACTCCTAGAAGAATCTGACAATAAATGTGTTTAATCATATATTTGTACATCTTACAATGACTTTACACTTTCAGTCATATGATACTGCTTAGTAAGCCTATTGATCCTTTTATCCCATCGTTGATAAAATCATCCATCAAAAGCAAGCTGTCCCAGTTTGCAGATGATATGACTGTATATCTACAAACCCTGAAGACTCCTCCAAGAAGTTTCTAGACCTGATAAATGACTTCAGTAAAGTCTCGGTAAACAAAATCAATGTACAAAAGTCAGTAGCATTCCTATACATAAACAACACTCAAGCTGAGACCAAATCAAGGGCTCAAACCCATTCACACTAGACAAACACACACACACACACACACACACACAACACACACACACACACACACAAATGCCTAGGAATACACCTAACTAAGGAAGTGAAAGATCTCCACAAAGAGAACTACAGAATACTGATGAAAGAAATCACAGATGACACAAACAAATGGAAAAATATTCCATGTTCATAGATTAGAAGAATCAATATTGTTAAAATGACCACACTGCCCAAAGCAATCTACAGATTCAATGCAATCCCAATAAAATACCAACTTCATTTTTCACAGAATTAGAAAAAAACATTTTAAAGTTTATATGAAATCAAAAAAGAGCCTGAATAGCCGGAAGAATTCTAAGCAAAAATAACAATTTCAGAGTCATCATATTGACTAACTTCAAATTATACTATAAGGTTATAGTAACTAAAACAGCTTGGTGCTGGTACAAAAATAGACAGACGTGCCAATGGAACAGAATAGAGAACCCCAGAAATAAAACCACATTCCTATAACCAACTGATATTCAACAAAGCTGACAAAAATAAATAATGGGAAAAGGACACTCTATTCAATAAATGGTGCTAGGAAAATTGGCTAACCATATGCAGAAGAATAAAACTGGACTCCTATCTTTCACTGTAAACAAAAATTAACTCAAGACGGATCAAAGTCTTAAATGAAAAACCTGAAACTATAAAAATCCTAAAAGAAAACCTAGGAAATACTTTTCTGAACATTGACCTAGACCAAGAATCTATGATAAAGACCCCAAAAGCAATAAAAAACTAAAATAGACAAATGGAATTTAATTAAACTAAAAAGTTTCTCCACAGCGAATAAATAAATAAACAAACAAACAGAGTGAACAGAAAACCCACTGAATGGGAGAAAATATTTGCAAACTATGCCTTGGACAGATGGCTAATATCCAGAATCTACATGGAACTCAAACAACTCAACATGAAAAAAACAACCCCATCAAAAAGTGAGCAAAGGACATGAATAGACACTTCTAAAAAGAAGACACACAAGCAGTCAACCAACATATGAAAAAATGTCAACATTGTTAATCATCAGAAAAATGCAAATTAAAACCACAATGATATATCACCTCATACTGGTCAGAATGGCTATTAGAAAGTCAAAGAACAACAGATGTCAGTGGGATTGTAAACTAGTTCAGCCTCTGGAAAACAGTATGGAGAGTTCTCAAAGAACTAAAAACTGAATTACCATTTGATCCAGGAATCTCACTACTAAGAATCTACTCAAAGGAAAAGAAATCAATATATTAAAAAGATACCTGTACTCATATGTTCACTGCAGCACCATTCACAATAGCAAAATCATGGAATTAACCTAAACACCCACCAACAATTGACTACATAAAGAAAATGTGATATATACATAAGCCAAGGAATACTATGCAGCCATAAGAAAGAATGAAATCATGTCCTTTGCAGCAACAAGGATGGAGCTGGAGATCATCATTCTAAATGAACTGACCCAGAAACAGAAAACCCAACACTGCATGCTCTCACTCATATTTGGGAGCTAAATGGTCACAAAGATAGAAAAAATAGACACTAGGGACACCAATAAAGGGGGAGGTGGGGTGGGAGGTTAGGGTTCAGAAATTACCTATGGGTACCATGTTCACTATCTGGGAAATGGGCCATCTGAGACCCAGTCCTCATCATTACGCAATACATCCAGGTAACGAACATGAAAGTATACCCCCTGAATCTCATATTTTAAAAAAGCAAACAGCTAGATTTTTATAAAAATGTTTAATAAAAAGCTTCCTTGAGCACCATCTAATTTTTTTCTTATCTTCATTTAACTAGAGGAAATAAAACTATTAGTTTACTGAAAAGGATAAGCCTTGTTAGTGATAAAACATGTATCAATTTTAATTTTGCTAAAAACTGCAATTTTTTAAATTGAAATTTTCATTGGAATTTAAAATGATCTTTATTTAAAAAAATATATATATATTTATTTTAAAGATGTGGGGTACGGGTCAGGATTAGGTAAATAAGTGGTCTACGCACAGGTGAAGTTTGGGCCTCCCCTCAGGAAACTGTCCCTCAGTTGCCCTGGTTCAGGATCAGGTACCCTTAGTGATGTTATGTGCCCCATCCTCCCTCCCTCCCCTGGGAGTGTTCCCCTACTGCCGATTCCTTTCTTGTGGTATTGTGATAAGTGTTCAAGACCCACTTATGAGTGAGAACATGTGGTATTCAGTTCTTTGTTTCTGTGATAGATCACTGAGTATGACAGACTCTAAATCCATCCAAGTTGCTGCAAAGTCCGTGACTTTGTCCTTCTTTATGGCTGTGTGATATTCCAGTGTGTATATGTACAACAATAAAATGACCTTGGCTTTTTACAGTGAAAAATATTGTTGTTAAGTGTAAATGCTATACATCAGGAATTCTTGAAGATACTTAATTTTAAAGAACCTAAAAAGCAGATCGCACACTGAAGCAAAGATACTAGCCTTAAAGGCAGGTAGTCCAGGCTTGGATCTGAGCTTCAGGTACCAACTTCTCTGATATCCTAAAGTCAGTATTACTTATTTAACAGGGATATAAAAAACATTTGGTGAAATAAAATATTTAAAGCAATGTGCCTGGTATCCTGTAAATACTTATAAGTTGAGCAGATTCTATAGCAAATAAATATGATTTTTTTTCCTAAGGTAAAAACAAAACAAACAAAAACCTATAAACTGTATTGATTATGTCTTGTATTTTGTCAGCACCATAAAAAATAATTCAAAACCTTATCCATCACAGAATCGTATAAGTAACAGTAAAAAAAAGATTCATAATCATTCTAATTTCACTGCATACCAATTAAATGATGGTACTGTACTACAAATATATCTTCTGAGCCAAATAAAACAAATGGTAAATTGAATTCACTTTCATGCAGAAAGACATATACACATAAATAAAAAGGACAATTAGATAAGCAGAAATCACAGAATACATTTGAGAGATCTGAGTTTGAGCCTAGGGTTTGTCACTTAGCCACCAGTATTAACCCTGGCAGCTTGCTTTTAACTATTTTAAGCCTCAGTTTCTTCACTTACAAAGCAGAGAGAACAAGCCCTAAGGTAGAGAATATTTGGGAGGGTTAGAGGCTAGACTGTATGAGACTTCTTAATTTTGGCATCTAAAGCCGCCTGAGATATGTATGTATAGACCAGTGGAATCAGAGATGTCAGGAGTTTCTGTCAAATCATCAAGGAATTACTTGACTCTCAAAATATTATTAAATGTTTCAGGCCTGTCAAAAGTTTTCAAAACCTTTAAAATTATAAATGATATCAGAGAAGTGCTACAATTTCCACAAATTACAGTGTTCTAGGAGGATGAGAGATTTAATTTTGTAAGAAGTTTAGTATTTCACAAATATGGAGGAAAGATAATTTTTGGGGGGAGAGTTGGAGTTTCACTCAGTCACCCAGGCTAAAGCGCAGTGGCATGCTCACAGTCACTCCAGCGTCGACCTGCTGGGCTCCGGCAATCCTTCCGTCTCAGCCTTCCAAGTAGCTGGAACTACAGGTGCGTGCTACCACGCCTGGCTCATTTTTTATTTATTGTAGAGATGAAGACTCGCCAAGTTGCCCAGGCTGGTCTTAAAGCCGTGGGCTCAGGCAATCCCCTCACCTCGGCTTCCCAAAGTGCTGGGATTACAGGCTGAGCCACTGAGCCTGGCCAGGAAAGATAATTTTTATACAGGCAAAACTAAAACAATGCCTACACCCATTGTTTATAAAATTCTATCAAACAAGACTGAGAAACTCATTGGTGATTAGACAGACTATTTTTAATGTAAATTTATCTGACAACTGTTGTGATAACTTGTTTAGCGCTCTCTCTCGCTCTTTCTCTCTCTTTCTCTCTCTCTCTCTCTCTCTCTCTCTCTCTCTCTCTCTCTCTCTCTCTCTCTGTGTGTGTGTGTGTGTGTGTGTGTGTGTGTGTATTAATGTACTCACTTCCTAATTGGCCTTCCTCCAACACATTTTCCACATTGTAGCCAGTATTCTTTGTAAAAGGTAAATCCGTTGGCTAAAAATTCATATTGGTTTTCTACGTCACTTAGAATAAAGTCTGAATTCCTCTCCACCATCTAGAAGGCCCTGCATTAACTGGTTCCAGTAATCTGACCGATCTAATGTCATTTAGTCCCTCGCTCATGACATGTTGCTAATCAGGTGATGTCCAACAGAAATGTAATGGGAGCCACAAATATGATTTTAAATTTTCTAGTAGCCATACTTTTTCAAAGTCAGAAAAAGGTAAAATTAATTTGAGTATGTTTCATTAAATCCAACATACCATGACTTCAACATAAAATCAACAGAAAATTCTGAAGCGACTGCACATTCTTTTTGTAATACTAAGCTCTCCAAGTTGGTGTGTACTTTACACTTACAGCATATTTCGATTCAGAAAAGACACATGTGGCTCATGGTTACTGTATTGGACAGCACAGCTCTAGCTACACAAATGCCTCTGGATCCCAGAACACGATTGGTGCTCTCTGGCCCTTCAGCTCTAGGTGTCCAGTTCCCTCTTGTTTTGCGGGGGGGTTTGAGTTGGAGTCTCACTCTGTCGCCCAGTCTGGAGTGCAGTGGCCACTCCCAGCCACCGCAGCCTTGACCTGCTGTGCTCCGGCGATCCTTCCACCTCAGCCTTCCAAGTAGCTGGAACTACAAGCACGCTACCATGCCCGGCTAATTTTTTGATTTATTGTAGAGATGAGGTCTCGCTGCCCAGGTGGTCTCGAACCCACGGGCTCAGGCATCGACTCATCTCAGCCTCCCAAGGCGCGGGATTACAGGCTGAGCCACCGAGCCCGGCCAGTTCCTTCTTTTGAAAGAGCCTCCCTGGCTCTGCTTGTGCTGGCCCTTGACTTCTTCCCCAACTGAGACTCCAACTCAAAAAGGAAAAAAAAAAAGAAATCACCAATCGCCTCCAAACACAAGCTTTTCCCAGCTGACTCAGGTACACCTACTTCCCTGCAGAGCACCAAGGAGATCACAGTAGGCTTTAGAATGTCTCTCATTCCTTTTTCTTCTTGCTTGCTTTCCTTCCTTTTTTATGCTTGCTTATCATCAATCTTCTACCACTAGACTGTAATTATTGCTCCATGATGACAAAAACTACCTTTATTCTGTTTGTCATGGGTATGTAGGAGATACCGAATTTTTGCTAAATAACTACATGTCTACCCATATTCCTGTTACTCTTTGATAATACACACACACACACATATATAATACTGGAAAACAATTGGCAGCATAATTTATATGCAGGAAAACCAGAAAATATATATGTAACTATTTAAATTATCATGCAAAATAAAGATACAAGATATAACCTTATTTTCAAGGAATACATTTTTTATAAAAATAAACACTTTGTTTAAAATTACAAGTACTATCTACTGAAAAAGTAAAACTTTATTTAAATTCAAATCATAAGGCATTTTTAATAATCTTCCTTCCTCTGTCTTTCAGAGAAAAGCAATGTATTAACTGGGAATCACATTTGTAACGTCAGATTGCCCCAGTTTCCTAAAAATCTACAAAAAAACTTTAAATATCAAAATATTTCTACAATTAAAGGGAGGAAAAAAATGAGTAATATTTGAAGAAAACTAAAAAGTTTAGCCAAGATTTAAACAAATTAAATTTTAATTTTATCTTATCTGCACTGGACACTCATTTTCCAAATTATTTACTATAATTATGAAGTGAGAATCAGAAATTAGAAATTTAATACCTATTTTAATAAAGTCAATACAAAGTCAATATAAATAAAAATCATATAACTGATCAAGACAAGATAAAAAAATCACACAAACTGATCAAGTACATATTTTGGGAGAGACAATCACATTATTAAAGTCACAGACCATTTTCTAGGCTAAAATCTGAGAATAAATTGAGAGACAAAAAGTTGGAATAAGCAGTTAGCCACAGCTTCACGGTGCTGCATATAAAAAATGGAAAGATTATATCATTGAGTTTGAAATACTTAAAATAGCTCTACTATATCATATTATGGTTACCTAGTCAAGACCTCTGTTATTAATAGTAGTATAGAAAATACATCAGTAGAGGGCATGGCTCATACTCAGAAAAACAAACACTCAACAAAATAATCATTTTACACACACACACACGACATAACATACCCCAGGTACTATACATTTGTCTTCTCATTGTATCTTCATAATAACCTAGAAGTAGATACTATAATCCCCATTTTAGATGGAGAAAATGCAGTTTAAGGAAGTTAAATAATTTGCTTGGAAACTGCGGCCAACTGGTGAAGTAAAGGTCTGGAGATTTCTTTTCCATGAATCGGAGGGAAAGGGTTAGAAATAGTTTAACTGCCAACACTAGGACTTGTAAGCTTATAAACTTAATTTTGAACATGAGACGGTCAAGCCTCCAAGTAACTCTACGGCCCAGTAGTTTCTCCACTATCTCCATGCTTGGTCTATTTGGCTTTCTGGCAATGTCTCTAGTTCCTTGTTTATTTCTCCACTGGAAATAAAACCTAGCCATGAATCTCAGCCCACATGGATGAAGGCCTGACCCACTCATAGCTAAGTCTAGTTCTGTCAACTCCTTGAACTAGGCACATGATTTTTGAATGGACCTTCCCAGTCTTTAACATGAACACTCATTTGACACAAACCTCTAGGATCTACTTACAACCCAACTCTACCCCTTGGAGTCTCATCTCTTCATGAGCAATCTGACTTAAAATAGTTCTTGATTTTACAATTCAGCATTTAACTATCCTTGAAAGAGACCATGCCCAGCAAGTACCCCCTTTGGAGGTCCCGACATGGCAAATGTCTCAGTTGGCTGCATCTTTTCTCTGACTAGCCATTATACTATTAAAGAAAACACAACCATAGATATTAAACATCAACAGACTACTTTAATACAGTAGATTTATGACTGTACTACAGCTAACCCTTGAACTGTGCCGGTTCACTTATATGCAGATTTTCTTCCACATCTGTCACCCCTAAGATAGCAAGACCAACTCCTCTTCTTCCTTAACCTACTCAGTGTGAAGATGAGGAGAATGAAATCTTCATGATGATCCATCCACTTCCTCTTGATAAATAACAAATATATTTTCTCTTCCGTAACATTTTCTTTTCTCTATGTTACATTATTGTAAAAACACAAATACATATCATATATAAAATACGTGTTAGTTGGCTGTTTATATTATCAGTAAGGCTTCTGATCAACAGCAAGCTATTAGCAGTTAAGTTTCAGAGGAGTCAAAAGTTATACATGGATTTTCAACTGTGCAGGGGGTTGGCACTCCAACCTGCACATTGTCCAAGGGTCAACTAAATTTTTATGTCTTAATTTTTTATCTTTCTTGATGACATCCAATATTGTGTCATAGGGCATAATCCACAATAGCATGTGAGTGTCTGTATACATGTCAGTTTGCTTTGATTCTATTTGGTCATAAGTTAAACTTTACTGTGGCTGTATAAATTTGGTGAATATCAACAATTGTTGTTTTAGAAGCATAAAATTGAACAAAGACTTAATATCATGTGAAAAACAAAATGATCCTTTTTTTAAAAGCTAGACAATTTGTGTTTTAGCCCCGGCTCAGGTACTAAGGCAGTTTTAATAACAACAGCTAAGTAACGATCTGTCTAAAGCCCAGTGTTCTCATCAGTTAAACAAACTCTTTTTTACTAATCCCTAAGCTTCCTACTGCTCAGGTTCCTACTACTCAAAAACTCCAGTCTAAGCCTAGGTGACATTGGATGCCAAATAATGTTGAATGTTCATTAACTGAGCTTAAAGAAGTGTCACCCACATAAAGTTGTTCTCATGAGTGACTTTCATTTCATGGCTTAGCTGAAATAACATGTTAAATGTTTGTTTTCTCTATAATTTAATGTACCTAGATCTCTCTGACTAAAGTTGACATGTTGAATGTTTAAAATAATGTGTTGATATTGGTTAATAAGTATAATGTACCTAAATTTTAAAAATGAAGCTCTAAGAAAT
The DNA here is from genome assembly GCA_027257055.1 of Cephalopachus bancanus. NCBI lineage: Eukaryota > Metazoa > Chordata > Mammalia > Primates > Tarsiidae > Cephalopachus > Cephalopachus bancanus. Next base: position 7,675,973 of record JAPVLO010000108.1, read on the forward strand.
AGATTCCACAGCTTTAAAAAAATTAAATGACACAATAGGTCAGTATATGAGGAAAAAGAACAGAAACAACTTGGGGTGAAGAAGAACTCTAAGCACACATTTGGAGAAAGAACAACTAAAGCCTCAGTCACTCACTTGAAGTACTTTACTAGAGCCAGGCGCAGTGGCTCAAGCCTGCAATCCCAGCACTTTGGAAGGCAGAGGTGAGAGGACTACCTAAGTCCACGGGTTTGATAACAGCCTGGGCAACTTGGCGAGACCTCATCTCTACAATAAATCAACAAATTAGCCAGGCGTGGTGGCACACACCTGTGGTTCCAGCCACTTGGAAGGCTGAGGCAGAAGGATCACCTGAGCCCAGCAGGTCAAGGCTGTGGTGGCTGTGTGCATGCCACTGTACTCCAGCCTGGGAGACACAGACACTGACTCAAAAAAAAAAAAAAAAAGAAAAAGAAAGAAGTACTTTACCAGGAAAACAATTCTGTAAACACAGTTCCTAGGTTGGTTCTAAAACATTGAATTCCTATTCCTTCAATATCTAGGATACTTTCAGAAAAAACAAAAACAAAAACTGGTGCTGGAAACTCACTACCATGAACACAGCACAGACTGAAACCAAAAGCAGTCACTAGAGAGAAGAAAATGTATGGAGGAGGGTGAGAGGGGAGGCTGGCTGAGTATTCTTTATTCATTTATTCAACAAATATTTATTAAGCAGCTATTATTTGCCAGGTACAGTGTTAAGTTAAGCATTGTGGATACTTTGGTAAACAAAATACAGTCCTTGTCTGTTAAAAACAATCTTCCACTTCACATGCACACACAAAAGAAAAACAAGAAAACAGATATCAGTATTTCTCTATGTAGTATTTCCCCCTTAATCTTTCCTTTCTTACTTGGCTAATTATTAAATATATGCATGTCATGTATTTCTTTCGAAAGGGTGAAATATTCCAAAATTTGCAAACTTTATAAGATAATTACAGAAATAAAAACTAAAACTGGAAAAAGTTTAAGAACATGCTTCATTCTGAAAACTAAAGCATTCTGATTCTTAGTTCTATATTTTACTTTTCCTCTATATTTTCTGCTCTATTTTTCAATAAGAAAACCCCCCCACAAAACTTGGTGTATAAAAGTACTGTACTAATAATTTTGATGACTATGTTAAATTGAAAAAAATTAATAGTCTTAATTTTGCCATGGAGTTCAAAAGTTATTTGAAAACATCCTCTTTCCTTTTTAGATAATATGGCCTCATTTTAGCCCATATTTTATGCCAAAGTTTGGTATTTTCGCTACATACAATATATTTAGTATATTTGTTATTTACAAGTGCTTAAAAATGCTTCTTCACATGCCCATTTTCTATAAAAAGTTATCTGCAAGCAAGTCTAGACTAATGTCTATAGCCTCTGATTTCACAGATCTGTTTCAGGATATCTTTATAATACATAATTAGCATATATAGAGCAATTATTTGTACATTTAAATGGATGTGAAATGTAATCCAAAAAATGTAAAGCTATATACTAATTTCAAGAATACAAAAGTACACAGGAAAACAACTTTAACTCCAGCAGTATATCAGCATGAGTTATTTTGCTTCCTCTCTCTCCTAAATCAAATTCTCTGATTGTAATAGAAGGATCAGGAAGGGACAGACGAGGCAAAGGGCACCTGCAGTTCACATGTGGCAAGAGACTGGTACGAGAGGAATTTATCCTCTTCCATCACAGCACAGATTCATGCGCAACCTGAAAGTGCACCTATGACCACATTTCAAGAATGCCCGAAAATGGTAATGGGTCAAACTCTAATCACAGATATTTTAATGATTTTGCAAAATGGTAAGACATTTATTCAATGAATACTAAGGAATTCCAAATTGCATACTACAAGTTTCTATCTGAAAAACATTCACATATTTTTTTTAAACCTATAAGAAATAAAATGTTGCAATTTCCTTGTCCACAATAGAATCAAACTGTACAATGTTTATGCAAATCAAACTAGCAAAAGAATAAAATAAACAACACACTTCTTAATTTCCTTAATACAGTTTAAGGTAACATAGTAGCCATCTGTTTTCTTTTTTAAAACATAAAATCTATTTCCTATCCTCTGCACCACATTAAGAAGGACCTGTAAGAACATAATATACTGAAAAATAATTTTCTAAACTAATTATGTTCATAACCAGCTCCATTACTGCTCCCATTTTGTGGTTAAAAATCTTACAATATTGGCTTGAATTTCATCTCTGCCTGACATGTTTCAAGCAGGGAAGCAGATTAGTGCCTCAGAATACTTTATAGGGTTTCATTATCAATCAGGTTACCTTCTCGGTGACGCTTTCAGCAAAATTATCTTATTCAAATGAACTCTCATGGACTGAAGTAAACAAAGCTGTAGCCCACTGTTCTGACATACTTTCCATTCATTTATTCCCTTTTTCTTTACTTAGACTTATAGCACGTGCCATAGAAAGAGTACATGTTAAATATTCTTGGAGTGTCACAATATGTAATGCAATAAAACAGATTACAGCCCTACCTTTCTTTCACAGCAGTGGTGCCAAGCACAGGTACACCGGAGCAATCAATTTGTTCTGCAGACAGTAAGGCTTTCATAGAATACTAATGTAAAATCTCTTTTCTTTCTCCTTTCCTTGACTCCCCAATGCCCGGGTCCCGACCAATACAAGGAGGAGGGCGGTATGTCGTCTGCTGAGATAACCACAACTACTAATCAAGTATACGTGTACAAGGGCACAGGATTAAACCTCCACCAAGCTTGAGTCAGGGTCTGAGAGCAGCTAAACACATGCATAGCACGGTCAAAATTAAACACACGCACACACACGCATGCATGCACCATGAAAATACAGATGTGTCTACTTCAGTGAACTAATTCATCACACTTTACCACACCTCTTTTTTTCTTATCTCAGGGCATAAAATTACCTCTTGTTGAACTGAGGGCTTAGCTCCAACAGTGCCCAACAACAATTGTTTTTTTAGAAATAAGAATGATGGTCCATGTTCTCAGCACTCAATTGTACACTATTTTTTTTAAATGGTATTTTTCTCAATTGTATTATCTAGCACAGTTTACAGGGACTTATACTTTCAAGTGTCAACATAGGGTTAATAGATTCAGCATGGATTCTTAAGATTTTACACTTAAAAATGTATTGTAATAGCTTAAGCCTAGTTCCTCAAAAAAGCATGTGCATTTCCAGTAATAAAAAAAAAGATCCCAAATATTTTCATTTAACTTTAAGTTGTTGCATTAAGGAGAATTCTAAGCTATTTTTAAAAAAATTCAGCTCTCAAAAATCATTTAAAAAACATTTTTTACACTTCAGAATGATGGCAGCACAGTTGCATATTTGATCTCACAAATCTACAGTTATGAGGCTCCATTCAATTAGGCATTTTCTCTTGGCTTATTTTCTGTTATTAAAAATGAGAAGTTATAACAATCATTGAGTAGGGTGATGACAGATGTTGCTAAATATTTTTAAACAACATACATTGCCTCATTTTAATTTTCTGCGTTAACTTTCAAATATCTCTTTAGAAGTATTGATAGTTAAGAGGCTGCAAATTAAGCAAAAAAAAAAAAAGAAGAGAGACTCTAAATAACTGAAAAACTTAAAAAGCTTTCTAAACCAGTTCTACTTTCATGAAAACACTTGTTTTTACACTGCTAAAATACATGTGTCTATTCTGCACTCTTCCTTTTTCTTTAAAAAAAGTCAGTAGAACAATTAAGAAATATTAAAGACCCCAATGAAGTATTGCAATAATGTTTAATCGATACTGATGCATTTGTCCTTGACACACTGACCATGTCATCAGGCTACTGTCATGTGATATCATGTCATTTCTCCACCTGGCTCATGACCTTGTCCTCTAAATGACCTAAAGCCTCCCTCAAGTAGCAGGAGGCCCCTCCCCGCTGTCTCAGCAAGGTCGAATGGGTCAGCGTGTCCTCATCTATAATCCACCACCATTTGTCAGCAGGGAGGCTGGAGGAGGCAGGCTTGCTACAAGGGGAGAATGCCCAATTAGGCAGCTGTCACACAAAGCAGGGGCTGCAAAATTATCCCCTGTCAAAAGAAAGAGCAGCTGCGGGTGCCAATTACAGCAACCTTTCAACCCTTTAGGTACTGGAAACTACACAGAAGTAAATGAAGAACAATTAGTGATAACAAATCGATGAATTAGGACAGTAAATTAGAAATTACTAGCAGGTGAGCTTGGGTCATACGCGACATTTAGGGCATACCAGACTCCAGGCAAGGGCAGGATGCACCGAATCACACTAACCATTTCCTTGCATATGGAGTTCCCCTCCAATATTTTCTTTTTGCAAACCTGAAGTTCTTTAAAACACCTTTTTTCTTTTCATGGACCCAAAGAAACTGTTCTTGATAGGAGGAAAATCCTACATAATAAGAAGTCAGTCTGGTTAATTATAAATTGTTCTTATACAGACTATCATGCTGCCCTCACACTTCATTAAATTTTTTAAGTTGTAGCTCACAAAATCCAAAATATCAGTTCAAATCATCACCCTTGCAATGCTATCCGCCTTTTACAGTTCTTATCTGAATTCTACTTCAGTCAAAAAGCACCTGGATCTGAATTATGAGAAAATTGTTTTGCTAATATCATAATGTTGACACTAAGTTTCTCCATACAATGTGATTTTGTATAAGAAGAAATAACTATAATGCTTGCTTCTTTATATAATATACATAAAGAAAATATCAACTATATCGATTGTTCTGCTCCAATCCTGCAGAGTTTAACATATATTGAGTCTCAAGCATGGAAAGCCAATTCATGTGTATATCTCATCCAACTAATTTATTTGCACTTGCAGACAAAGGTGGAACATGGGAAACAAGTCCCACAAAGGAAGGCAAATCCAAGATGGCTACCGAGTGTTCATGGACATGGTTTCATTGTGCCTTAAAAAGTCATCTATGTTCATTAACAACTTTCTGAAAGTTCATTTTAAACTAAAATTACTTTTTCCCCCCTTAGATCAAAAACATGTCTTCTACACCAGTTCTTTGACAACTGAGAAACCTGAATGATATGCGCATTTCTAAAGAGAAGGGGCAATTGCTCAACTAGACTTCTAACTTACACATGGGTAAAAGTGAGGAAAGGAAGGTGAGGCAAATAAAGAAGCACTTTACTCACCCTCCTCCAACACATTATAAATAAATCACAGTTGCCAGAGGGAAAAGTGTGCAATTCCTAGTTCCTAAATCAAGCCATTTAATAGAATTTCCAGGAGATAAATGTCCTGGGGAGAAAACTTCTCCATTAAAAGTTTATCTGAGAGTTTGATTTATAAATTATGCTTCACCCTTATAAAATTGGGTTTTTATAAATTTTCTTAAGTTTAGAATGCAACACTTATAAAGTCAGACATAAGGAATTTGAAGCAATGGCAAATAGACAGCAATGAAGGAGTTAATGCCTTTAGAATTCAGCTTCCATCATACATGGGTGACTATCTCTTTAAATAATTTAAATCCTCTCCATCAACTACAAAGCTGTTTTGAAGCCATTTAGCTTTGTTCTTTACATGTGTTCTAATTAAGAAATGACCTTGTCATCACACACACCAGAAATCCGGGATTATTTCCTACAGCAAAAATTCACAGAGCCCCCCCCCAAAAAAAAGAAAAAGGGGGAAAAAATAGACTTCTTCCTCAGTTCCTCACTAAAGGAAGTTGTTGGTTGGCTGAACGCTGGAGCAGTTTCACCGCATAATTTTTTTTTGTTGTTGAATGTCACAGGGCGGGTTAGTGTGACCTTGAGCTGCATCAGCAGCACAGCAAGGGTCGAGATGCCTGCAGGCGCCCTTGTACTGGATTTGCAAGACAAAAACCTTCAAACTGGCTGAAGGACATCTTAAATCTCTTCAAAGGTTTTCCGAACTAATCTGGGCTGCTCTTAGCAGGATCTGTGCCAGTGTGAGAAGCAAAATTAAAAACAAGGTCTTTGACAGGATGTTGTCTCCTCTTAACCCTTCCCAAGCAGAACAGAACAAATCACAAGCATTCTGGAGAGATGGTTTACCTAGAAGCATTCTTTCATAACAAATTACATAAGCAAGCAGCCACAAAGGATGGGGCAGCTATTAGTCCTCAAAAGTAAACAACCCTTGCCTTATTATGTTTATTAAAGAATTCAAGTCGAATTTTCTCTTGTCCATATTTTAGTATAGTAAATGTGAAACTTAAAGCTCTATTTGTATCTTTTAGATTTATAGCCCAGTGATAAATTAAGATTAAGAAATATTTCTATCAACATTTGTCTCTAAAATTATCATTTTTAAAGAATAAGCTTTTAGTAGGTTAAGTCAAAAACTTCATGCATAGTGCACATAGCTTACTAATATTAAGGGTAAGGGAAATTACATCATATCACACATTTACTAAATTTCTTATTCCTAACATGATGAATATATTGTTAAGAGGGGAAAACAAAAAACCCATCAGAATAGCGAAAGTGAACATAAGTAAAACAAGGTAAAGCAATCTCAATCTTGTTATAAGAAATCAATATGACATTTTATTATCGTGTTTCAGCATTACCAATTCACAGGCCAAAAGAGAGAGTATTAATACCAGCAAAGGGTGTCCGATTCTTTCCTGGAAAATTCCTGAAAATTTAATTTAGTAGCTATAGTAGGCAAATTTTAAAATCACTACTCTAGAACAACAACACAAAAGGTGAATAAAATAGTCCTAACTTTCAAGAAATGAACAGTCCAGTAAAACAAATTGCCGTAATGCTTAAAATGCAATATATCCTAAAATCAGTGTGCCTCCATCTGTGATATATTAGTTTATCATCATCAGATATAAGGAATGTCATAATTAGTTCTAAAGAGTATTTATATAGTACAAGGACAGTATTTATTAAGGTACAGGAGGATGCAAATTATTCCTTTTTAAAAAAATAGATGAAATAAATTCAAGATTTCACTGAGTAACAGCCACACTTTTCACCTACTTGAATACATACATATATGCTTTCCTAAAGGGACAGAAAAAGGGTAGAGTAATAAGACTTGGTGAGTAGACAGCACAGGAGAGTGCACAGAGCAGGTGAATTTCTTCCTTAGTTGCTGTGCCAAAGGAGAGAGAGAATATACTGTGCTCATTGCCTTATTATACTTATTATAACCATAATTAGACAATGTATGTGACTCAAGTATATAAAGAGTGCTCTAGAACACAGAGAAGGCAGGCTACTGCTGGGTCTTTAGATCATCTATGCATATTCAAGTGATGGTCAGTGATGGTTAAAAATGAGTGAAGGCAGCCAGCAGAAGAGAATGGCAGCCATTCTAGGCTCCAGAAATAGCATTCAAAAGCAGGAAAGAGCTGGGTGTGACATAGGAAGGGGTAGTCCAATGCGGCTGGAGATTAGGCTGGAAATTCAACTGGGACCAAGGACTCTGACTCAAGGCCATGCCAAGAAGCTGGCCTTTATCTGGTGGGTTTACAGGCAATGGTACGATTAAAAGCACATTAAAAAATAAAAACAGAAGCAGTGGAGATGCTGATGATTTAGAGGGGTGCAACCACTAAAGACCAGTTAGTGTGCAGAAGAAATCATGCTCAAAATAAAGCAGAGGCAAGAGAGTTGAAGAAAAACCTCCTAAAACAGTGAAGGCGAATTGGAACAATTGGAAAGAAATCTGGCTAACACAAATAGTGCTACAAAATAGGGTGTTATTTCATAGCAACTTCAATGAATCAAAGATGAAATAATGAAAATAATCACGGTATCTCAGGCCTATGTTTTGTTAAACACTTTGTTAAAATGATTTATACAAAGTTCCAAGAAAGCTAGTAATTCCTGCAGAGGTATTTAATAGGTTCAGAATCAGCTCCTGTTCAAAATTTGAATTTTGTGCATTTCAAATATCAATCTGCATTAAGTATTACGTAAGGGATTTGCTTCTTAAGACAACACGTACCTTTTCAGAACAGTGTGAGGGCAACTGCCCTTGTTATAAGAGAGAGATGTCTAACTTAAATTATAATGTGGTTGCTGGAGCTAAGAGCTTTATCCATCACTAATGAGAAAAAAAAATTAACTCAGCAAACATTTATTGAGTGCTTACTACGTTCAGGACATGGAATTAAAAAAATAAAAACTCCCCTAACATTCTATTAGCTTCATACTTCTAGATTATCACTCATAATGATAGTAAGTCTCCAAATTTCAGCTCACATCATGACACCATCACACAATAAAAAGACTATGAGTAAAACAAATATTGGGCCGTTAGTCAATCAAGCATCTGACCTAGCAGCCACCTTGGTATGTCCATTCAACTGAAAGGTACACAGCACATTCTCAGAACTCTCAGGGAAGACCTAGCACCCATGTAATTTGAAGAGAGTCGTCAGATACTACAGAGACTGACTGTCCCGTTAAGACCTCAGAAAAAATTTAACAGAGTATCAGCCAAGATAAGAGGTAAGAGGGAACAAGAGTCGCCAGGGCCAAGTAAATAACTGCCAGAGAGCAGACTGTACTCTCAGAAAAGGAGCGCCAGCATCAGGGATCAGGTTGAGGCAAGTGGAGGGGAAGGTCACACAAAGGAGAGAAGGAGGAAAGACTTGAAGAGAAGCCTACTCACTTCTTTAAAAGAAGACATCAACTTCATTCTGTGAAATTATTTTAAAAACGACCAAAGCTCCAAAATCTCTGGAGTAAGGAGAATCATCACAGGAGAAGTAGATGGAGATTCACAAATAATAAAAAGGGCTAGTACCTGAAAGCCAGGGTTACTAACAGGGCACAACTAGGAATGACCTTACTGAGTAACCACAAATAAAATGACTTCTCCTTGAGTAATCATCTCTGTCTTATAGCTGCCAAGCCAACACTGGCAATAAGTTCCAGCACATTCTATGTCTAGACATTAATAGAAGGGTAAGTAATATGATAAGTCTTGCAGATATCAAAAAAAAAACTGACTAATCTACAAACACAAAAGCTAGGTTACAACATTATAAAAATTAAAAAAATATATAGAATATGCTCTTAGCAACTGGAAAAGTAAATCCTATTAAGACAGCTGTTCTCCAAGTATGGTCCAGGAACTCCAAGGGTCTCCATGACCGATAAAGAAGGTGTGACTGATGTGAAGTCGAGACTACTTTCATAATACCAAGTGTTATCAGTTTTTTTGTACCTTTCTCTCATGAGTATACAGTGGAGTTGCCCAGAGGATATATGTGTATCTTTGCTTTGGTAGTTAATGGAATACATCCTCATACATTATTGTTTAAAATTTTTCTCAGTTTAACTTTCTAATATGGTAAATATCAGTTGATATGACTCTCATAAAAAAAAGCTCTCTTGAGTCCTCAGTAATCTAAGAATATAGGGGGTCCTAAGAGCAATAATTCGGAGAACTGCTCTTGGTAAAAGTCAAGATGTGCAATCTTGCTTGCTTGTCTTCAAACACAAACAATCTACTTTCTGATTTCAAGAATTTCTACTATAACGATGCCAGATAAATAATGTTCTCAGTGCAGAATGTCTCTAAAACCCAGGTGGGAAAAGAAAAGAATGACCTTTTTAAAAAGATGAGTAGACAAAGGAAGATATCGAAAAATCTTCCACCTTTGTACTATTATTCTGAATTTACCAAGGAAGAAGTAACAAATGTATAAATATATACTTTACCCAGGGTGAAGTGCAGCAGTACAATCATAGCTCACCGCAGCCTTGAACTCCTGGGCTCCAGCAGTCCTCTCACCTCAGTCTCCCAAGAAGCTGGGACTATAGATATACTCCAAAACATGTGACTATTTTAAAATTTTTTGTAGAGATGAGATCCCACTATATTGCCCAGGCTAGTCTCAAACTCCTGGCTTTAAGCAATCCTTCTTCTGCCCTCAGCCTCCCAAAGCACTGGTATTATAAACATTGAGCCACCACACCTGTTCAGAACCTATAAATATTTATAAAGAAGCTATGATATGTTAAGAGCTGAAGTTACAAGGTTAACTAAATGATAAACCAGCACTTAGAAGGCTCACAACTAAGTCAGGAAAAAATATTATCAATAACACGAGATAATACTTAAGAGAAGGCGTGAATACAGTGGAGAAAAAGTACTAAAGGATAAATTTTTGGAGAAAAGTCTGGGTGTAAAAGGACAAGGCAGAGACCTTTTCCTAGTGAAGACACTTCACAGAGGTAGCATATGAACTGACTATGGATAATCAAGGTTTTGCCAACTGGAAAAGAAGCTTAAGCATTCTTTCAGGAGTGGAAAGACCATTAGCCCAAACAAGGAAGCACAGCAGTGCATAGCATGTTCTGGAAACTTTAGGTAATCTCCTCAAAAAAACAGAAATTGCCAGTAACTAGAAACTAATAAAATGTGACAATTTGATATCCATTGAATTTAATGATGAAAGATATAGCTATATTGTAGTGTATAGTCTTTTTTAAAATTTGAAAATCTGCCATAGACAGAGCTTTTTAAAAATACAATAAAAAGCGTGTCACTAAAAACATAAGATGAAACGAAAGCACGCAAACAAAAATTGGCCCTTCACTACAGATATCTTGAAAAGCACTAGCTTAGAGGACAGGCTACAATATGGCGGGAAGAAGAGGTGCAGAAAAAGCCAGCAACAGCGGGAGGGCCAAGCTACAAGCTGGAAGCTTGGATAGACTGCACCATGAAAACTCTTTCTATAAATAATTGCAAAAAAGAAAACAAACTTGTTTTTTGAAAATTACTTGCATATTTCTAATCTAGAACAGAGAAATTCTAGTTATCTAAATAAAATGCATAAACTCTATCATTAGAACCATACACATTTTATGCAAACCGCAGGCCACATTGAGAAGATCAAGAGTAGCAGAGGTACTACTACTCTTTAATTCAAGTAAAAAAAAGACCAGGGTCTATATAAGAATAGAAAGCATATTCACAGTTTGATCAACACTTTTTAAACTATTTAATCACGTCAATTGAAAACTTCATGGAGGAGAATAAAAACCTGACTTGATATAGAGACTTAGTACAGTAAGGATTTTTCCTTCCAAACGACATTAGCTATATCAATTAAGATATTAAGCGGAAGATTTAAGGGAAGTCAGTTATTTAAAGACAATAAATTTTTTAAAAACGTTCAGAAGAAATGTTAAACTATGTTCATGTTTCCCATAGAAACAGTAAGTCAGGTTTGATTAAGGATGGCCTGTTACTTTTCTATGGTCATTACGCTATTGCAATTGCGGAATTATTTTTGATCAGAGAAGTAACACAAGTAAACTAGAGTTTACTTACTGGTGGATATAAGAGATTGTGACATATACATTAGTAAAGAGGCTTGGCAGCACAGGAATTCCTGATGAGAAATAATAAGGCTCCGAACTAAGATGGTTGGCTGCGAGAAAGGTAATTAAGAGTGGATAGAAGCAATTTTCGAAATTAACAGTGATTCATTGAGCTAAATGTCCAGATTCTTCTACCATGGTTATCCATGAGGCCAGGGAAACACCAGTGGGAAAGACAAGTTGGTTTATAACAATTAATTCCAATTATGATATCTCACCTAGATTATGGATTGATTTTAGTTTCACCAGTATCATGTTCCCACTGAAAACCTGATGTGGAAATTTAAACACTTTTTACAATGTTATTTCTTAAACATAATGACATTACTTAGAGGAGTGTTTTGCTAAGTTTGAAAAGGTTTTCCATGTACACACAATTAGCCTACTTTACCCACCTGACAACCCAAACCATCAGAACGAACTGAATCTTTGATCATTTTTGTATCTTTACATAGATTCTACCTCTGTGTCTGACACAAAAATTTTAATACTTCAAGCCATCTACTGAAATAGCCATCAAAAGTTTAATCAAACTAGGAAAAAAGTACAATAAAGACCTCTTTCCACTAACAAATTGTGACATATAATAATACAAACCCCATTAGTGGGAAAATCAGTATATTTACGTATTTAAATTGATTTATGATCAATTATTTAATTCTACCTAAGATAGTCACTGCTTTTATACCATCAATTTGTATCAAAATTAGTTAAGAAATGTTACATACTGAGATAAATAGAGCATTACAGAGTTCTTTAAATACAATAAAGAGTGAACTTATTTTGTTAGTTACTACAAGAATGACTATACTTCTTTCAAAAGGGGGAGCTACTAGAATAGAAAGGAAGACCTGGCCCAGGACACTAAAAAGTGTTCTAAACACTTCATGCTTTATATAGTTTGCAATGTTCAATTAATTAAATTATTCTTTTTTCCCCAGTTGTCCTCTTTGGGCTTTCATTTAAAAAAAAAAATTACTATAGCTAGAAATATACCATTAGAGTCTTTACAGTGTTGCTATATGACAAACTATAGTAAAACCTCATAAAATATTAGTTTAGAGTCTTCAACTTGTCAAATAGTTGTCTCTTGAAATATACCAGAGCCTCCTGCTGGAGACATAGTCCCCTGGTAAATGAAAGGCTTATTGAAAAGAAATTATAAACTTTGACTCAACATTTCCTAAGCTTATTTGACTGTGGACTCTTCAAGTAAAAGGAATAGCTATTTAACAAAACACATTTTAGAAAACACATTTGACATAATCACTTTTAAAATCTCAAAACATTTTTTGAATATATAAAAGGAATATAGAAAATCACTATTAATAATTCATTTTTATAATTTTTATTGTTCAAAATTGTTCACTGTACATTACAAATAATCTGTCTCTTTTTTGTTAATCTGGAAGAAAGACATAAATTTGGCCATTTTCTAAGAACGATTCATTGACTATGTATATTTACCAAATGGTTATTTATGATTTATTTTTTTACTGTCATAAATGATTGTGACTTGCCATTCTGGTTATTTGGTAAAAGGCAGACAAATTAAGAACAACAAAACTATACCCTGGGGGAAGGGGGCCACAGGAATATGTATGTTTATAATGTTAATTTTGACAAAATTAAAAGTTGATAAATGAGGTTTAGTGTTCTACATTTCATCAAATATAAAAGCAGATTTCTGACTATCAGTCAGTCATCAACACATAACTAAACCTGAATGAAAGAACTTTTAATGGTCTAATAAAAGCCTAGTTTATTTTAAATTCCAATTTAGGGGAAAATACATGACTATATAATAAAGAACTAGCAGCTAAATAATTACTAATAATTACACACAGGCATTTTAAAAATGTCATAAAGATTTTTTTTGTTGAAATTACAAGAAAAGATAAGCATTTAAATAGAGTGATTAAAATAACTTCATCACTAGGTTTTCTGAATATAATCAGAAAAGTGAAGGAAAAGGAGCTAGTATTATCCCTGTGACAATCATATTATGCCTAAAAATAATAAACACATTTGACTCAAAGTTGTCATCCCCTTTTTGAAATGTTATGGTCAATTAAAAAATGATGAATTTTAGAATGTTGTATCTGCTATCTCTCTTCTGACCAGAATTTTTCAGTTAGTTGAAACGAACTATTCACAACAAATTATGAACACAATCATCAATCAGTGTGCCTTTTCGCAGTTTACTTGGATTGCTTCTGCCCAGAAATAAGCAGCATAAGATCCAAGAGCTTAAGACATGACAAATACATTTAGGTTGGTGCTATACTAGAAAATAGGAGTGTTAATCCAAGTAGAATTAATCACTCACTCATCTCTTTTGTTGCACTGCCCACCTACTTGTGTTAATTTAATCCAATTATTTTACTATTTCTCAGAAATGCTAATACGTTCTTTGCCTCGTAAGAGGAATTTTACATAATTCCAAAAGTAATCATTGACTTATACTATATAATAAACACACAATAATCAGACATGCTTCTATTTTTCAAACCAGTAATTAACTTTTTATCTGAAATTAAGAATCGCTATTTCAAGCTTGGTATTAACTGTCCATTTTCTCTGGTTTTTGATAGAAACAAGTTAAGCACCATCAACACAAATACTATTTCTTCTCTCAAGCTTCCCAATCCCTCTCTCCAGAAGTAATCTACACATTGACTTCTCAAGAATATTTTTTGCATTTTTTAATGGCATCTAACCTCTTTAACTATTTTGACTATGTTTATTTATCTACACTTATTCTTTCCCTGTAAGTTCCTTAAAGGTAGGTCTGTGTCTTACTCATTTATTTAAACCATGTTGCCTGATGAAATCATTTGCACAAATAAAGCACATAAAACACATTTGGAATTATAAGTTCATTTATAATGAAGAAAGATTTGTATGAAACATATTAAAGTCACAATGAATTAAGCCTTAAGAACTCAGGAAAAATATTCTCACCATCTGCCTCCAAGGTTTGAGCCTCTGCTTTCTGAGAAAGGAAACTGAGAAGGCTGTTGAAAAGTAGCTCTGATGTCATCTGGAGTCTTCAGATTCCCGGCCCCCTTCAGTCAAGTGTGCATCCTAAGAAGAGGGAAATGATAGTTTCGCATCTATTCCAAATCAGATTCTGCAATATCTTTTGCTGAAGTTCAGTGAATTTATCTAATTGCCTTTTCTAGATCAAGTGCAATGTAAAAGTAGTCATTTGACGGGGGAAATGTAAATTGTTATGAATACTCCACAGAATACATTTACTTAATTGACAAAAGTAGGTGTTTGCACAAAATACACTGTGAAAAAGATTTTTTAGTTGCTAGGATGTACTTAGTAATCTTAGTTAACTGTAAATTTCTTAGAGTGTCGAATTAGTTAAGTCACATTCAAAAACTATAAATTATCCTAAAGATATATTTCTAAAAAAGAAAAAAAAAATTTAAGTAAAAAAAAAAAAAACAAAAACAGCTATAGTGTCTCTCATATTGAACTTTTTCAGTTTCAAAATATCAACTATGTAAACTTCCCAGCACAAATTTTGGTAATAAGTATCAAATGCCTTTTGCCCATACAAAGAGTTATACACCAATGTCCAAAGATTTATTTTTAATAGCTAAAAACTAGAAACAACTCAAATGTCCATCAATAGGTGAATGAATTATACAGTATATTTATAAAATATAATTTTACTACATAACAACAAAACAGGAATACACTATTGTTATATGTATGTGTGTGTGTGCGTGCATAATATGTTTATACATGGATGAATCTCAAAATAATTATTCTGAAGGAAAGAAGCCAGACAAAAAGAAACACATTGTGTGTGATTCAATTTGCATAAAATTCTAGAAAATGCAAATTAATCTATTGTGAAAGAAAACAGATCAGTGGGGTTGCCTGGGAATGGAGGATGCCTCAGGGAGGGATTACAAAGAGTGTTATCTTAATTGTGGTGATAGTTTCATGGGTGTACACATATGCCAAAACTTATCAAACTGTACACCTTAAATATGCGGAGTTTATTACACACCAATTACATCTTAATAAAGCTATAAAAAAAGTCAAAATCTTAAAATGTTATATGCCCCTAGATGCAGCAATTCCATGCCTAGAATTTATCAAAAACAAAACAAAACAAAAAACATGGAGGGTATGTTTATTTAGCCATAAGGATGTTCAAAATATACATTATTTCTACTAGCAAAAAATTAGAAATAGCAATTAAATGTTAAAATAAAAAAATTGAAACTAGTTAAACTATGGTATATCACACCATGTAATACTATGTAGTCATAAAAATATTATATAAGAAAATAAAATTATATAAAATGACATACTATATTATAAATTAAGCAATAAAATCAGGAAACAATATTACGTTCAGTATAATTGAATTTTTGTTTTAAATTAAGCAAAAGTAAATGCAGTGATTATTTGTCCGTAGAGGCAATCATTATTTTTTCCAATTTCTCTATAATAAAAATGAGTACATAACTTTTCTAACAACACAAATTAGAAGATGAAAAGAGAAACCATCTAAACTGTCCACTCTATAGGCCAAGTATAAAACAAATACTCCTAAGAGGTCATGTACATTACAGATAAAGTTCTGGGTTACCATGCCACCCAATCAACAACCTCCTAAGTAGTAGTAAGAAAGAGGCAGGTCTGACAGATGAACGGGAGCAATCATTAAGGAAGCTACATGCTTCAACAGTTGCAAAGCACTTTCATAGACATGACCTTATTTGATTTTCATAACTCAGGGAAATGAGCAGAGATCCCATTTTACAGAAGGGAAACAGATATTGAGCAGGGCTGGCTAAGTGATATGCCCCAAATTACAGATATTGGACTCAAATCAGACCTTGACTATAAATTCTGATAGGAATTCTAAGAGGGCTAGAAAACACTTTTCCTGATTACTTATACCTGGAAGGAAGTGATTCACATGTGAACTTAAAATTAACCATATTTCAATTATATTAATTCTCCTGTTACAATGTGATAGGAATCTTGGGAATTTGTGAAATTCCCAATTCCCAACCTTGAAAGTAACACTCAAGGCAAGCCCATCTCGCTTCTTGTCAATATTATCTACCAAGCCACTAAAATTCTAGCAGAATTTTTTTTGTTTGTTTTGAGTTGAGGTCTCACTCTGTCATCCAAGCTGGAATGCGAGTAGCACAATCACAGCTCACCACACTCTCAAACTCCTGGGCTCAGGCAATCCTTCCAGCTGAGTCCAGACTACAAGCGTGCACCAACACCCCATGCTAATGTTTGACTTGTTTGTAGAGACGGGGTTTCTCTATGTTGCCCAGGTTGGTTTCAAATGCCCAGGCTCAAGCAATTTTCTTGCCTTGGCCTCCCAAAGCACTGGGCTTGCAGACATGAGCCATCACATCCCACATTCTAGTAAAATTTTATTGTTCAATTTTCAGTTACATTTCCTCCTTCTTGAAAAAAGTGATAAACTTTTATTTTAAAGTTGGAACAACAAAGTAACCATAACTGGATAAAGAAAATGGAATATGACACAGCCTTCAGAAAGAACAAAATCGTGTCCTTTGCAAAAACATGGATGCAGCTAGAGACCATTATCCTAAGCAAATTATCACAGAAACAGAAAACTGAATACCACATGTTCTCCCTAATAAGTGGAAGCCAAACACTGAAAACACATGGGCACAAGGATGGAACAACTGACACTGGTGCACTCATAAAGAGAAAGATAGAGAGAAGGATAATAGTTGAAAGATTACCCCTTAGGTCCCATGTCCACCATCTGGATGAAGGGCTCAATAGAAGCCCAAATCTCAATATCATTCAATATATCTATGTCAACAAACCTGCACATGTCCCCCTTGCATCTAAAAAAAATAAAAATTAAAAATTAAATAATAAAAAGAATGATGCAAATATTGATCTACAAAATGATGTCAACGGATCTAACTTAATGGAATTTTAAATTACTAACTTTTGGGCTACATATATTTTTTGGTATAGGTACAAACAAGAAACAGTCTCCAAACAGGCATATTCTATAAAGAAAACTACCAACTCCTGAAAAGGGTAACATAAAATGTCTTTAGAGGAACATAATTATTATTATTACTATTATTTTTTTGAGATGGGGTCTCATTACATTGCCCAGGCTGGTCTCCAACTCCTGGACTCAGGTAAGCCTCCAACTCAGCCTCTTAAGTAGCTGGGACTACAGACATGCAGCCTGCATCCAGCTTAAAGGAACATTATTACAAGTTGGTCAATATCTGCTGATGATACCGTAAAGCATAAGGAACGCTTACAGCTCCTTCTCTTATCAATACTCCTAGGACTAACGAAGATTTAACAGGTAATGAGAGCTATGATTTACTGAGCAGTTGCTGTGTGTCAAAATGTTAAGATTTTTACATACATGATCTTTAAAAAAAAACAAAAAACAAACCTTATGAGGTGACTATTATTATCCCCATTCCCTATTATACAAAAGAAAACTGGGTTTAAGTTACACCAAATCACAGCAGGCTAAAATGAAATTCAACCCTGTTATATTTTACTTGAAAAAAGACGGGGTCTTGACATTTGCCTGCAACATAAATACTGACTTTTCTTTAGTACTACCCATCTATTGTGGTCTCAATTCAGGTAGTGCAAAAACTTGGTAATGATATGTGAAGCTCACGAGTCTACATTTTCCATGTAAGGAGCTAAAAATATTCCTAGTCCACAAATTGTGTCTGGTATTCTGCCACATTCTATAATTGTTTACTAGTTGTTCTCTATTAAAACATTATTATGCCCCTTTCAAGATAAACATAGGGCCACATGAAAGATAAATTTAAAAAAATGCTTAAATAATTAAAATTAACAAAAGATAATATAGAATAAATGAACACTAATATTTGTAAGCTGCCAGGTGCGGTAATCCCAGCACTTTTAGGAAGCAGAGGTGAGAGGATTGCCTTAGCTCAGGGGTTCAAGACCAGCCTGGGCAACTTGGCGAGCTCTTGTCTACACAATAAATCAAAAAATTAACCGGCATGGTGGTACACACCTGTAGTTCCAGCTGAGGAAGGAAAGATGAGGAGGAAGGATCCCCAGAGTCCAGCAGGCTGAGGCTGCGGTGGCTGTGGAGTGCCACTGCACTCCAGCCTGGACAACAAAATGACACTCTGACTCAAAAAGAAATAAAAAAATAAATTTACACGTTTTCTTATATTGATCAATGGATAAATTAGTCTTAAATCCAAGTCAAGGAAACTGAATATGCCAGCTATGTTTTAAATTATGGCAACAGGGCACAAGTCTATGAATATAAAAATATTTAAATAACTTTATCATAATTATATTGTAGAATATTATAAAATCATTAAAATGTATGCTTTCAAAAAATATTTAATAACATAGTAAAGTTATCAGAACATAACACTAAGAAAAAAAAATACTATTCATTTGAGTGAAGCAAGCTGTCAAACAAATAACAAGGTTAGGCAATATGCTAGGTGCTGGAATGACAACATGAATAAGATAAACACAGTCCTCACGGAAAAGAAACAAGAAAATAAATTAAATAATGGAGGAGTTCAAGTAAAGCAAGAGGCAGATAGGCAGCTACTTTACCTAAAGTGATAAGCAAAGGCTTCTCTGGGGAACTGACATTTTAGCCGATCTCTAAACAACTTGAAGACCCTAGTCTCACAAAGAGTAAAGTTAGGGAAATATCCAATAGAAGAAATAGCAGTGCAAAGGCCATAAAGCAAGGAAGAAACTTGTCTGCTCCAGAAGATGAAAGATGACCAGAGCAGGTAGTAAAAAGGAAGGAATAACATGGTAAGAAAAGAGGTCAGAGTAATGAACAAAAATATGATCTCAATTTTTTTTTTTTTTTGGTAACAGATATGTTATTCCACACACACGGTCATACACAGTACTGAAAGGAAAGACACCATAATGCTAACAGCGAACTCTACATGGTAGGAAAAGAGTTTGGATTTTTCTCCCTTAATATTTTCCATATGCTTCAAAATAAGCTGTATAAATTTTACAATGAGAAAAAAATATGGCTAAATAGAAGTGGCGAGGGTAGACATCAAAGCTTTGTCTCCAGATTTTAGGAAGAAAACATTTTGTTTTCACTGTTAATTGTGATACTGGCTTTAGATTTTTTTATTCCCTTATATACCTAAATTTTAGTTTGCTTGTATACTTTAATTACTGATGTGTTGAATTCTGTCAAATGCTTTTTCTATATTTATTGAGATATTATGTGTTTTTGCCCTTTGTTCAATTAATAATGTATATTACAGTAAGTGTTTCAATGTTAAAACAACCATTTCTATCTGAGATAAATGCTTACAACTAACATCATACTAATGGTAAAGACTGAATGGTTTTCCCCTATTAGAAAAAAGTAAGAATGTCTAAGGTCTACTCAGTGCAACACAGCAAGAAACATAAAGACAAACAGATTGAAAAAGAAGTTAAAATAATCCTTACATACAGATAACATGATCTTATGTGTCAATAATTCTAAGGAATCTATAAAAGAAACTACTAAAATTAATGAGAAAGTTTAGAAAAGTATATGACAAGATTCATAAACAAAAATCAACCGCATTTTCATATACTAGCAACCCACAACTAAAAAAGGACCCCATTCATTCACAAGAGTAGCAAAAAGAATAAAACTTAAGAATAAATTTAACAAAATGCAAAACCTGCATACTCAAAACTACAAAACATTGTTGAGAGAAATTAAAGAAGATTTGTTTGTGGGAACAAAGTGGAAGAGTCAATATTAAGATGTAAGTCCTCCCCAAGTTGATCTATCAAAATTGAATCATAATTTTTTTGTAGAAATTGGTTTTAAAATGTGTATGAAAGTATAAAGGACCGAGAATATGCAAAACCACTTTGAAAAAGAAGATTAAAGTTGTAGGGCTTCAACTACCTAATTTCAAAGCTTATTATAAAGTTACAGAAAAAGCAATACAGTGTTGGTCCTGGCATAAAGACATTTAGATAATGAATAGAGAATCCAAAATAAACTTTTCCATTCATGATCATCTGATTTTTGACAAACGTGCTATAGCAACTCAATAAGGAAAGAATAGTCTTTTTAACATATGCTGCTAGAAGACTTAGATACCCACATGCAAACGTAAGTAAGTGTAAACCTGTATCTCATGACATACAGAAATAGTAACTCAAAATAGATTATAGTCTGAACTATAAAAATTAAAACAACAACACTTCTAGAACAAGAAGCAGGAGAAAACACTGTGAACTTAAGTTAGGGAAAGATTCTTTAAACAGAAAAACAAAACAAAAGCACAATCCACTTAAAGAAAAAAAAATCAAACTTAACTGTTCTTCAAATACATCAGTTAGATGAAAGACAAGCCTCAGAATAGAAGAAAATATTTGCAAATCATACACATAAAGAAACAATATCCAGCATATGCTAGAAGTCAAGAATAAGAAAACAAACCAATTTTTAAAAACAGGCTAAAGATTTAAAGGCACTTCAAAGAAGACATATAAATGTCTAGTAAACACACAAAAATATTCTCATCATTACCATTAGATAAATTCAAATAAAATCACAATGAGATCCCACTACTCACTTACAAGAATAGCTATAATTTTTCTAAAGACTGAAAAAAAAATCAAAGATTGGAGAGGACAGAAAGAAACTGAAACTCTCACACGTTGCTGGTGAAAAACGACATAGCCACTTTGAAAATAGTTTGGCAGCTTCTCAAAAAGTTAAATATATATGCATACATACACTTGCAGCGTCCTAACAGTTTCAGACCTGAGTATCTAACCAAGGGAATGAAAACATATGTCCACACAAAGCTTGTATGCAAATGAAGATGTCAGCATCAATTACAATAACCAAAAGTTGTAAATAACCCAAATATCCATTAACAAGTAAAGAGCTAAAACATAAAATGGTAGCCAAAAAAAGGAATGAATTCATGATTAATGGCACAAAGGTGAACCTCAGAAATCTAATGCTCAGTAAAATAAGCTAGATATAAAATACTTATATCGTATGATTTGTTTAATATGTGAAATGCCTCAAAAGGTAAACTGTAGTAGAGAAAGCAGATCATCTTCTGGGGTAGGAAGAGGGAACAGAGATTATAAATGGGTATGAAGGAACTCTTAGGGGTGATGAAAATGCTCTAAAACTGGACTGTGGTCACAGCTGCACAAATGAATAAACTGACTACAAATCACTAGACTGGACAACACTTACGCAGTGGATGAACAGCATGTATGTACATTATACTTTAATAAAGCTGCAAAAAAATAAAAATAAAAAGATATATTACATATAAGATCATAAGTTGCTTTAAAATGAGTGTCATGTAAAATAAGTTGCCATTTCTCTCATTACTTAAATTGATAATCATAATTTAAGATAAACATAATGTGTTACAGTAGTCTTTGGAGAATGCAAAAGCAGACTTAAGATGATCATTCCCCTTCTTCATGCACTGCTAGTGGGATTGTAAAATGTGGTGTAGCTGTTAAGGAAAACAGGTAGTCCCTTAAAAGGTAATATATAAAATTCGACTACTAGGTATATTCAGGAAAGCAAATAAAAATTTATGATGACACAAAAACTTGTCCATGCATGCTCATATCAGCATTCTTCATAATAGTCCAAAATCGAAAACAACCTAAGGGTCCATCAACCTATGAGAAGATAAACAAAATGTGATATATTCATACAATGAAATATCATTTAGCCATGAAAAGGAATGAAGTACTGATATCTGCTACAACATAGATGAACCTTATTATGCAGGGTGAAAGAAGCTAGACACACAAAAAATGTATGCTTTCATTTATGTGAAAGGTCCAGAATAGACCAATTAATAGAGACAAAAGAACAGTCATTGCCTAGAGCCAGGGTGGGGAACGACAGAAATGGGCAGCAACATAATATAACCGCTAATGGGTCTGGAGTTTCTTTTCAGTATCATGAAACTCTTAGAAAACTAAATGGTGGTGTTAGTTGCACACCTGCCCTAAATATAAAAACCACCGAAGTGAATACTTTAAATGAGTACATTATATGGTATGTAAACTATTTCTCAATAAAGCTATAAAAATGACTATCATCTGGTATTTATTAATATATCAAAAGCTCTCTTGATGGTATCTTTGGCTTTGCAGAAGCTTGTCAGTTTAATGAGGTCCCACTTGTCTATCTTATCTCTTATGGCCCGTGCATTTCGGGTTTTGCTCAGGAGTTGGATGCCAGTTCCAACTTCTATGAGGGTGTGTCTTGCATTTTCTAAAGTTCATATGGTTTGAGGTTTTACATTTAGGTCTCTGATCCATTTACAGTTAATTTTTGTGTATGAGGATAGATAGGGGTCTTGTTTGAATCTTCTGCATGTGGTCAGCCAGTTTTCCCAGCACCATTTACTGAATAGGTTCTCCTCTCCCCAGTGGTGGGTGGTGGAGGCTTTGACGAAGATGAGTTGGTTGAGAAATTAGGGTTTTGCTTCTGGAATCTCAATTCTGTTCCATTGGTCTATACGCCTGTTCTTGAACCAATACTAAGCTGTTTTGATTATTGTAGCTTTATAGTAAAGTTTAAAGTCTGGTTTGTTTTTTTTTTTTGCTGAGGATTGTTCTGGCTATTCTTGGTCGTTTGTGTTTCCATATGAATTCCTATATTGTTTTTTCTAGATCTGAGAACAATGTTGCTGGTAATTTGATGGGTATTGCATTAAATCTGTCAAGAGAGCAGGGAGACAGTCTACAGACTGCAAAAAAGCATTTGCCAACTCCATGTCTGGCAAAGGCCTAACATCTAGGATCTACAAGGAACTCCAACGTGCTGAAAAGAAAAAAAACAAACAACTCCATTACAAAGTGGGCAAAAGATATGAACAGACATTTCTCAAAAGAAGACATACAAGCGGTCAACAGATACATGAAGAAATGTTCAATCTCACTAGTCATTAAGGAGATGCAAATTAAAATTACACTGAGATACCACCTAACTCCAGTCAAAATGGCCATTATCAAGAACTCAAAAAATAGCAGATGCTGGAGAGGATGTAGTGAAAAGGGAACACTTTTGGTGGGAGTATATATAGTTATACACTGTTGGTGGGAGTATAAACTAGTGCAGCCTCTATGGAAATCAGTGTGGCAATTCCTAAAAGATCTAAATATTGACCTCCCATATGACCCCGCAATCCCCCTACTGGGAATATACCCTGAAGAACTCAAATCACTCTATAAAAAAGATACCTGCACACGTATGTTTATCACAGCATTGTTCACCATGCTGTCCATCAAAAGAGGACTGGATTAAAAAAATGTGGTACATATACACAATGGAATATTATGCAGCCATAAAAAAGAATAAAATCATGAATTTCACAGCAACCTGGATGGAATTGGAGTTTATAATACTGAGTGCTCTCTCACAGAAACAAAGATCTGAGTATCACATGTTCTCACTCATAAGTGGACCTTGAACAACTATTGTAACACTATAAGAAAAGGATTGACAGTAGCAGGAAACTATGGGGAGGGGCAGGTAGGGGAAGGGAGGTGGGGTTAACGGTTGTCATTGTCTGTCTGGGGACGGGGGGGCACACCTCATCAACAAGGGTACCTGCACAATGCATATTTGTATACCTAACCCTTAACTGCACCCCCAATTTTAAAATAAAAAATATGCATTAAAAAAAAGAAAAAATATATAAAAAGCAATTTCAGGGTAAAAACCTGGACCTCTAATCTTGCTTGCTTTGGAGCTTGTTTCACATTTATCTGATAAAGTTTGTTAATATATAATTAATGGTGCCTAAACTCAAGATCACTTTTAAAAAAACTGTATTTTTATATACCAGTAACAAACAAAAAATAACATTTAAAAAATATCCAACGAAAAACATACCTAGGAATAAAAGTAACTTGTTGATAACTCATATTCAACATAAAGAAAATGTTTTGGAAGATGTTAACAATGGAACCTAGACAATGGAATGATATACCATGTTCATTAGAGAAAGACTCATAAAATGTATCACAAAATGATCATAAAATGACAGTTCTCCCAATTTGAACCAATACCTTTAATGGAATGCCAAACAAAATTCAAAAGGTTTAGTAAATTGATTCTAAAATTTACATGGAGCGGCAAAAGCCCATAACAGACAAGTCAAACAACAACAAAAAGAATATAGTAGGGAATTTGCCCTACCAGATACCAAAACGAATTACAAAGTCTAAATATTAAGTTAGTGTGCTCTTGGAAAACCGACAGACAAATGGACCTCTGGAGAAGAAGTAAACTATCAACACATATAGAAAATACTTGGCTGGGTGCGGTGGCTCACACCTATAATCCCAGCACTTTGAGAGGCCAAGGTGAGAGAATTGCCTGAGCCTATGGGTTCGAAACCAGCCTTGGCAACTTGGCGAGACCACATCTCTACAATAAATAAAAAAATTAGCCAGGCATGGTGGCGCATGTCTGTAGTTTCAGCTACTTGGAAGGCTGAGGAAGAAGGATCGCCTGAGCCCAGTAGGTAAAGGCTGTGGTGGCCATGAGTGTGCCATTGCACTCCAGCCTGGGTGATAGAGTAAGACTCCAACATGGGAAAAAAAAAAGAATCCCAAACTTTTCCATCACACAATATACCTTTGCAACAAACCTTCACATGTATACATTAAATCTAAAATAAAATAAGGTTAAAAAAAAAGAGAAAATACTTAATAACAGTTGCACTGCAGATCACCAAAAAAAGGAGTCATTCAACAGTGCTGAAACAACTGGCTATCCACTTAGGGGAAAAGATTAGATCCCCCAATGTCTAATATATAAACAATAAATTCCAGATTACTTAAGTTTTAAATAGAGAAGGCAAGTCTTTAATATTTTCAAAATAATATAGAAGAGAATATCTTTATGCTCTCAGAGTAAGAAAGGTTTACTTAAAACACAGAAAGGACTAACTATATATAAAACATAAGATTAATAAGTTCAACTGCATTAAATTCTAAAAACATCCATTCATCAACAAATACAACAAAGAAAGATGAAAAATGAACTACAATATCACAAGACACACGGCCAAACATTTTTGGTATCCAGAATATATGGGTGTAGGGGTGTGTGTGTGTGTGTGTGTGTGTGTGTGTTTGTCCTATAACATTTTAATCAAAAGTGGGCAAAATGCAGAGGGAGTAGTCCTAATAAAAGGTGTCAGACAGAGCTCAAGCAGGATAAGGTGAGTGTCCGCTGCAGAGTGGAAGAACAGTGTGGTGTGGGAAACTAGAGCCCAAGCTCTAACTCTGTTTTGTATTTCTAGCTTTTCTATGTATGTTGTTATTTTAAAATGTAAAACATTCAAAACATAAATGTATTTAATGCATGTTTTAAGTATATAATGGACACAAACATGAATAAGTATTTCCTGAAAGTATATGATGAATAATCACATGATGAGATGTTCAACTTCATTAGCAACCCAAGAAAAGCAAATCACGACCACAATAAAACGCCACTTTGCAGCCACCAAATTGAGAAAAGGGTGGTTGAGGGGAACAGGATAACAGAGAAGTCCTCACACAGGAGTGGATCAGCACTGGGTATCAATGCCCGAACTGGAGGGAGACCTCAGAAAGATTCATGTGGTGTGCAAGATAGGAATCCATGTGGGGTGAGCAGGGGGCTTCCAGAAAGGGGCATGGAGCCTCAAGGAGAATTGGGGTGGGCACGTAGGAGGGAGAATGGAAACGGTAAGTGACTACATAAAGGGAAAATGATCAATAAACAGGGATAAATAAACAGATTAAAGATTACTGTAGGCATTTTTCTCACTGTTAGAGAAAGGGGTACAAAAAAATGTGATTGAACCCTGTGGCACTGGAAATTGACCAAGTAAGGACATGCCAAAATGACAAAGAAACTACAACTTGAAGGAGATCCCACTGGCTAAATCAGAGACACAATAAGCACCAAAATAAGTAACAAGAATAATGGATTATAGCTCAGTGAATAAAATACAGAATCATGAGCACATACTGATACAAATATATTTACTGAAAGTTTAATCAGGAAAGGGATGTTTACATAGTTTCTAAGCACCTGCATGCAAAATAATTATTAATTAGAGAGGAAAAATGAGTCATTTCACAGTAGATAAACCTGGCAGACACCATCTTAATCAAGTAACACCAGTGAACATCAACAGTAAAGGGTCAAAATAAAATGTGTGCCACCTGATAAGATGCAAAGAGAAGACACAGCATTGTTTCTGTGATATTACTGCTGAATATTCATAACATGGATCTCATCAAGAGGAAAGAGATATTCTACCAAATAAGTAGCTAATATAGTCTTCAAAAATGACAAAGTCTTGAAAGTCAAAGACTGAAGAACTATGCCAGACTGAAAGAAACTAAAGAGATTATGATAAGTAAAATGCAAGGCGTGATTCTAAACTGAATCTTTTTGCTGTAAAGGACACAATTGGGACAACTTGGAAACCTGAATGAGTCTGAGAATTAGATAGTAGTAATGATTATTTTGATAACTTTGTTGTGGATTATAAGACAATATATCTTTGTATCTTGTGGGAAACACATGCGTGTTTATTCATAGATAACAGGGCATGAGGTCAAATTTTCAAAGAGAAAAAATTCCTCCTTAATGCACTTGTAACTTTTCTGTATGTGTTATTCTTTTAAAATTTAAAAAATATAAAATATAAACATATTAAATTACAGTAATAGACATGCCATAAGCAAGAATTTCATGAAAGAATACACTAATTGTGAATAATCACATGAAAAGATGTTAAACCTTATTATAAATCATAGAAAAGCAAATTAAGGTCACATTAAGATGCTGTTTTGTATCTACTAAATTGGGAAAAATTAAGAAGCCTGACAATTTCAAGATTTGGTAATGATGTTGCTCAATGGAAACTTCTGATATATTACTAAACTGCTCCAATGACTTGGGGAAACAATTTCACATTATCTAACAATTGAAAATTCTCTACACTTCTACTCTTAGGTATATATCCTAGAGTCCTGCACATCTTCATCAGAACACAAATAAAAGAATACTGACATCAGCAGTGCTTATAATAGTTACTCATATAGGTGTGAGAATATAAGTACATCTTTATATGTATCTATATAAGCATATCAATATAGCTATGTCAAAAACAAAACAAATAAAACAAGCAGACAAAAGCACCTATCAACAACAACCCAGATGTTCACCAATAGGAGAAGGAATAAATTCACACAATGGAATATTAATGGTTAGTGCAAATTAATTATAACTACATACAGCACTATACATAATTTTCAGAGAACCATGATGAGTGAAAAAGCAGGTCTCAGAAGAATACTACCATTGTCACAAAACTTAGCAAAAATGTAAAATTAAGCAACATATTTAAGGATTCATGTAAAAAAATATTATTACAAAGTAAGTAAATGATTCAAACAAAGTTGAAGAAAGTGGCCGAGGGCCAGAAAGGCAGCTGGGGCTGAGGCTCAGTTAAAGAGACACGCTGCTGGACACAGCTGCAGAAGTTAAGTTCTAGCTCTGTGCTAGATGCCAGGTTTGTGGGAGACCCTTTTAATAATGTGCCTCATAATTTAAAACTATTCCTGTTTACACCAAGTACCACATAATAAAAAATAAGTAGTTACATTGTGGGAAATCAGAGTTTTCCTTTGACAAGACTCTTATTTAGGTAAGCAACTTAATTTTCACACACGAACAAATGTGACTGCTGGGCAACAGATTTTCTTGTTCTCTTCTAAAACAAAAACAAAAGCATATACCTATACACTCAAAAGAATTTGAAAACAGAATGGCAGTTAAAACTTATAGCTTGGCCAATCAAATATGAAGCTAATTCATATCTACCATCACTTTGTTCTCAAATAAAACATAAATGTTTGCTCACTTAATTACTGCAAATTTTAGAACTGTCTTGTGGGAGATGACCATTTTGCAAAAATTACCAAATGTGAAAAATAGGTAAACTGAAGTGATTCAATAACACCAGGTTCTTAACAAACTGCAATTCCCTTCTAAATCCAAACAGGATTTTTTTCTTCCTAGTTGGTCATATAGACCAGCAATCATATATTCCCCATGATTGGCCAAAGGCGTGAAGAGAGAAATGCCAAATTCATTTTAAAGAGCAAAGTTTCTTTGCCCAATACTCCTTATATTTATTATATAGTACTTTTATCTGAAAACAAATTACAATTTAATTTTCTCAACAACCTTGCATTATGGGTAGCACACATATTAACAACCAATAACCTTGCACGCATCATAATATTTTTAAATTTTTAAAAATGAGTTAGAAATGTTAATGATGTTCCTAGTCAAGTTTTCTATCTAAATATTTCTTGAGTACCTATCATGTGAAAGGTGCTATTTGGTATTTTATGTAATGTATACAGATTAAAGTTATAGTTGTGTGCTGCATCCTTGTTAAATGC
The DNA here is from genome assembly GCA_027257055.1 of Cephalopachus bancanus. NCBI lineage: Eukaryota > Metazoa > Chordata > Mammalia > Primates > Tarsiidae > Cephalopachus > Cephalopachus bancanus. Next base: position 7,704,925 of record JAPVLO010000108.1, read on the forward strand.
AAATGAGTACAACAGCAATCTGGTTCAAAGACATTTCAGACTAATTCCTCTTCAAAAGAAAGTAGAGAGAAGCTACTCATCCTGATAAACTCACTTAAGATATATTGTACTGTTTCTTTCTCTTGGCTTGGATTTCTATTTAGTGATACGATTATATGATAACTTATATGCCATAGCACATGCTATAACTTTAGCCCACACAACATTAAGAATGTTGGATGGGGGAGGATCACCTATTTGTTAATAACACATGTCCTTTAGAAAATTCATTGCACAATGTTACAGATGAAATAGATATACATAAACATGAAATACTGACTCAAAGAATAAAAACGTTTAATATGTAATTTTTAGGATTAGAATAACATAGGCACTAAATAAGTACTTAGTGTATAAATGCTTCTTCGAACAAGCCATTTTAAAATTATTTCCAATGTTTTCCTGTTCTTGTCCAATGGAACATAAAATGGTTCCCCTTACAACACTTAATTTCTCCATTTCCTATTCTTTGTTATTTTTGAATTTGCATTATTTTTAAAAGTCATTTATTAATGGCCAATGCCATTCTTTTTAAGAATATATATTAGCCGGGCTCGGTGGCTCAGCCTGTAATCCCGCGCCTTTGGGAGGCTGAGGTGAGTGGATTGCCTGAGCCTGCGGGTTCGAGACCCACCTGGGCAGGTGAGACCTTATCTCTACAATAAATCAAAAATTAGCCGGGTGTGGTAGCACACGCCTGTAATTCCGGTTATTTGGAAGGTTGAGGCGGAAGGATCACCGGAGCCCGGCAGGTCAAGGCTGCAGTGGCCGGGAGCCAGAGTGAGACTCCAACTCAAAAAAAAAAGAATATATATTGATCCATCTTCAAAAAATATTTATATAAACAATTGTTGTTTGACACTTCCATCTGGATCTCTCCCAGCACTTCAAATTTAATGTGTCAGTCCATGAGTCCCTGTTCTTCCTAACCTCACAACAACTCCAGTCTTCCAATTGTTCTGGCCAAAAAGCTGGCTGCCAACCTAAATACCTCTCCTCCTCTCACACTGTACATCCAGTGTGTCAGTAAATTCTGTGGGCTTGACCTTAGAAATACCCAGTATTCAACCTAAATTCAACTACTTCTTACTGCTGCCATTCAAGTCATCTTCAACTCTCCTGAATTATCATAATAACCTAACTGATCTCCTTGTGGCTGTTTTTAACACTTCTTCGGTCTACTTAACACAACTGCCAAAGTTATTCTACAAAAATATCATACTGGGTCCCCCTTTTGCTCAAAACTGTCGAGTGGCTTTGCCCGACCTGGGACTCGCCCTCATTCAACTTCCAGCCACAGGGCCTTTGACTGGCACACTCTTCCCCCAGAGAGCTGCATCACTAGCTCCCATGCTGACCTGGCCTGCACTCAAGTCATCTTCTCGGTGAAGCTTCCTCTGAATATAATCTAAAACTTCACAGACATCTCGCCTCCCCTCCCAGGTCTGTCCATACTCCTTTCACTGGCTTCAATTTTTTTTTTAGCACTTATTAATGAGCCATCATAAGACTGCATTGCTTAATCTTATTTGTCTATCTCACCAATAAAATGCAAGCTCCAGGAGGACAACAATGGTTTTCTTTTCCTTCTGTTCACTGTTCTATCCCCAGAGGCCAGAAAAATAACTGGAACACAGTAGGCACTCAATAAATATGACTGTGTTTTGTGAAATCACAAGAGAGTCTGCAGAGATTAACAAAACTTTGATCCCAACTAGTTGTAACAGATACTGCGGTGGCATTCTCAAAGACACACTGGCCTCTTCCTTACTTGCTGGCAGACTCACTCTCTCCTTTCAGGAGGTGAATCTCGGGAAACCCACTAATGACAAGTAATGTTCCCCCGATGATAATGGGTGGGGCTTATGCATGTATAAATGATGTAATTATAGTCAATGAAGTTTATTAGGAAATGTTTCACTCACTTAAAACAATAAAAATAAAAGCATGGGAAAATAATCACCTTGCAACCATGAAGAGTGACACTCCCAAGACACTCAAGATGGCAAGGCAGCAGAATAGAAAACAGAAAAACCACATAGGTCCTTGATATAACATCATTATGACAATTAATTAACCACCCATACGCCAAGCTTACTGGTAAGTAAGAAGATATACCTATACTGTCTATGCTACTCCTAATAAGGCCTCTTTTAACTTATATTTTAATTAATACAGAAAAAATTTGTAAGTATTCACAGTTTCCTGCAATGTGTTAAGTCAAACTAAAATGAAGATGGATTCCTTTGCCTGATGGAAGTCAGGTGTCATTTTCTTTCCTCGTGTTACATGCCTAGAGAACATGTCATATGACAATGAAACAAGATATTTCAATGTAAGCCACATTTTCTCATAGTGATAACATTATAAACAGTGTTTTCTCTTAATTAAGAATTGAAAATGAACATATTACCAAAGCGAAGGAAGTCAAAATATAGAGCTTTTAAGTTATTTAAATGGTATAGTCATGCTCCAAACTATGCCCAACAATGTTCTGCAGAATGCTAAGTGCTCATTGGAAGGGAAGGAGGGAGAGACATCGAGTGGAAAGGAGAGGGGGGGTCAGAGGTCCCAAGACCAAATAAACTCAGGAGATGATGAATTAAACAAAGTTAAAAGATAATTCTGTTCCCTTTGTATGTGTATGCACTCTGGAAGGCAGTTGGGGGACGTCATTCATTTGAGATGTTCCCCTTCGTCCTTAAGGTAATCTCCAATAGTAAACAAAAGCATAAAAATTATTCTGCTAATAAAACTTCAAAAAGCAGCCACTGAGTCAATTTAACTAAAAACTTTATTCCAGACAGGGTATCTGACAACAGCAAGGCAGACGACACAGGTGCAATGATCTCAGGTGCAATCCTTGCCTCCTCCGCCTCACCTTTGTTTCTTATCTGGGTTACTCTACATATGGGAAATAAAGCAAGAGGGACAGCAGATGCATGAATTAAGACTAGATTAAAAGTATAAAGCCACAGAATGACCAGAAAATACATGTGATATAAAAATCAGCTTTTACAAAATATAAATCTCTCTTTGAATATGAGAGATTCTGAACATGTTCCTTTAAATAATGAACCACTGGAAAAGCTGAAAATTAAAGCAATCTCTGAAGTACCTTATCTAATGCCAACCAACTGTATAAGCACTATTCGAACAAAAAGTATTTAATCCCCAAACTCCAACATTAACCAATACATTGAAAAATATTCAGTACTATATTTCCCACAAGTAGTCAAGGCCATGTTCAAAAGGGAATCTAAGGAATAATAGAAATAATTAAAACTTACAGAGTACTACATGCCAGGAACTGCATTAAGTGCCAGGGTTTAATTCCTTTACAGTAATTCTCAAGCAACCCTGTGAAGTGATCCCCATTTTATAGATGAGAATACTGAGCCTTAGAGTAAGGTTATTTGCCAAAGTCAACAATCAATAAGTAAGTGGTAGCGTTAGGATTCATACACTTAGGCTACTTGGTCTTATTTAAAACCACCAAAACATAGTCCTTGTCAACTTCAATCCATTTACCTGTAAACACTGCATTCCTAAACATTTTAAGTAGACACAAACATACTTCTATATTCTAATGATGACTCTCAATATGGAATGTAAGTTTCTCAGTGAGTTATTCCCAGTTATTATTTAACTTTTATTAAGTAGATGCAAGCAAATACCTGTTACTGATAACAGTACTAAGTCATATATTATCTGGCTTACTCATTACCTATAAAATAGCAATTATCCAATTTTAGAGATGAGGCTCAGAGAAGTTGAGTGACTTGTCCAGGTAAGAGGTAAATCTGATATTTAAACTCTATAAGGCATTTCACAACCACTATCCAAAAAAGCATCCACAGTGTCAGAGCAATCTTGCCTAGGTCAGCCAGTCTCCTAATCATTTCAACAAAGATGAACCGTCTGTTTATAAATCATTTGGTAATTTTTCTGTGCCTAAAGCTATGCTAAAAACACAAACATAATTACAAGTCCTTGCCAACCCACTAGACTCGTTAAATAAAAATACATTCTTTGGGTCGTGTAGCTTTTGGCAATTTCTAATGACAAATATGCCAAATACATTGCCTTTGTTATCACCACAGCATAAATATCCTGCATTTTTCGTATTGGAATAAAGACCGTTAAAACTTTCTGCAGGAAAATCTCTGAAATATCAAAAAAGCTAAGGAAATGTTGATACTTTAAATCTTGACCCAGTAAGAACTGGCACTAGGCCTTTTTGTTTTCTTGCAGTCAGCAAAATGACAAACCTATAAAAATTCAAATAGTAGTTAAGGACATGCATTTTGAAATAGTTCCATATGTGGTGAGTCACTTCCAAACTCATGCTTTATTCCGAAAACTTTTTTTTTAACCTGGATATGCAGGCAGAAATCACTTATAAACGTATAACTGCCTCATATGAACAGAAGAGTTAGTCCATGTGGAATTTTACTAATTAGTTTTCCCTGGGGAAAAAATGAACTACTACTACTGATTCCTATGTACCAACCACCTTGCTTCATAGTTCAAACAAATTCAGAAACTGCCATTCCTACCCTGTACTGATCTTAAGCTTTGCAAAAATGAAATGAAGGCCAGTTTAATCACCCAAGAAACATAATAAGCAAGTGTGTATTGGAGGAGGAGACTCGCAGAAAGTGGCAAGAACTGGGTCAGTAGGTGGCATAAGCTAACCTGCTGCAATTTGAAAATTCAAAAGCATGGATCAGAGTTTCTGAGAACGATTTAAAAGTAGAAACAAAGAAAAAAATGGAAAATATGTGGAAGAAAAATATCCAATTCAGAAGCAGCTATCTATCTAAATACTATCTAAATACTATCGAGTAGCTATTGAGTAAAAACAGTGATCATCCAAAAACCTATTTTCTTTCTTTTGAAAAATGTATCCAAATCAATATTGTCAATAACACTTTATCTTTCTATAACATTGCACTGATGTCAATGCACTTTACGTATTTCTTCATTTATTCTGCATAATATTCCATGCTACTGTAATTAACTGTGGCTGTGATGGTAGCTGTCATTAGCAGCTACACAAGATGTAAAAGGGAAATAAATATACGCTGTGGTATAAATTTTTCAAAAAACAAAGAAACGATTACCTCTGCCTTTTCTCAGGAGAAAGCAGGTATCCGTCTATGCTGAATAAATGTTTCTCTTTAAAATACAGGCTTACAAGCTAATGAGTAGTGATCATTGATAAACCTATGAGAAACCAGTCTAACTGCTTGAACCAGTTTTACATAGCTCACATATATTCGTTTCATACAATTTTGCTGTAAAAAGTCAGCATAATTCCTATTTTACATTAAAGTAACCAAGTTGAAGAGAGGTTACACTATTAAAAGGCTTAAAAGCTAAGAAAATAGCAATCTGCGGTCACCAGACTACGTTTAAATTGTATGTGACTTTCTTACAAATCCATAATGATGCATTATACCCTTAATAAAAAGTCAGGGAAGTACTTAAATAAAATTAAAATGTTATACATTTCTTATTTCCTAAAATTACTGTGAAAATGATAAATTAGCATTAACTCAGTATAGTATCACTATTCATATAAACTGCAATGTTCATGTTTTTAATACACTTGCCAAAGTAACTAATAACATTATCAGTTTATACCCATTTCTATTAGAATAAACAAGCTTTCTTACAGAATTTTTGTCTGTAAATAAAATAAAACCAAGGATACATTTTATTTTAGCCAACGTTAGAAAAAAAGGCTTGTCAGTAGTGGGTCACTGCTGGGGATAGGGAGGGACGGGGTGGGGGGGTTGGCAAGCACATATAATAACAGGGTACCTGATCCCAAACCAGGAGAAGTGAGAACCAATAGGAGACCCAAACTTCACCTATACAATGACCACTCATGTACCTAGCCCTGAACTGTACCTACATCTTTAAAATTAAAAAAAAAATAAAAAGAAAAAAAGGCTGAATATTTTCTAAATTTATGCCCTAAGTAATAAGATAAGGGCTCCATATATTGCCTAAGTACATCTGGATGGCCTATAAAGTAACTTATAAAACCTATTTAGTTGCCAAAAGAATATTATCCAAATTGTACAAAAGCCATATTTTGTTACGAGTAGGGAAGATTTTAAAACAATAATCATTGTCTCTTCCACTCAAATTCAATTTCTGCTACTACTCTGGGTCACCAACATCTGAGCATTTAAATATATAAGATCATAATCAGCCCACATGTTCAGTGTCTATGGTGTGATGGCAGCATTCTTCCTAAACTGCCAATTAAATGAAACTCATTCCTTCCTGAGCGCTGTACTATCTCTTTCTGTGATCTAATTTATAGCCACCACCTAAATACACATGAATCTCAGATTTTGCTTCTGAGAGGAGGAAAAAAAGTCTCTTGAAGTCAGACACTTATTCCATTCCTAGATATTGTTCTTGGCACCAGAACCATGCACTAACCAACAACAACAACAAAATTTCATCATCCTAAATCCAGTCCTATTTAGAACTTCGATTGGTCAGTCAAGCTATTTACTCCTAGGAAATAGATTCAAAAGCGTTGAGGTTAGCTCTAAAAAATTTAGGAAAATCTTGGAAATGATGTTCTTTAAAAAATGTATTTTACTCCAATGTGAATTAAATATTAAAAACTACTTGAAAAGTTACCAAAACTTTAAAATTCATTCACCTTTGAAACTGTTACATTCCAAACAGGTTACTTTTTACTTTCACCAAAGACATCTGTATTTTCTTTCTTGATGAATAACAAAGGGACTTACTATAGTAAACTTCCAGCTAATACACTAAATCAATCTTCTTATTATTCAGGTAAGGAAAAGTAAAAGAACATCCTACATATCACATAAATTAAGCCAAAGAAAGGTATATATTCAACAAAATAGAGTATGGGCACTGCCACAATTACTCATGTCACTTCTAACATCCATGCTTATGATTTCATCTTTATACAAAGAACACAAAAAATTGTTGTACAAGTGTAACTTGCAAAATATAATACAGAATAAATGTTTACTCTTTTTTGTTTTTTCTAAAACTTCCAACTGGTATCAGAACAGACCCTGGAATTTTGTTTCATCAACAGTTTATCACCCTTTATGTGTGAGGCATCAAGCTGAGTGCTTTGTAAGTCACAAATATGTAAATGATATGGTCCTTTTCCTTAAGTTTACAATCTTGCTGAAGAGATGAACCGAAGGTTATGAAAAATAAATGCAGTGTGAATGGCACTCATCTACCACTACAGGATAGCAGGTGAGGGCAAGTCTTCCCTTCAGAGTGGTCACACAAATAATAGAATGGATGGCCTTTTGGTGAACGAAAACTAGTGAGGATCAAAAGCTGAGATGCAGATGGCAAAAATGATTTGGCAGTTTAAGAAATGTAAAATTAGCATATGTAAGGACAGGGAAACCAAACATTTGATACTACGATAAGCAGGAGAAATAAGTCTTGCTTATCTTGAGAGCAAAAGTATCTATTCAGAATATTGATACTTTCTTCAGAAAGGTTTATTTTGCTGTGTAGAATGTATTGGGTAAAAAAACTAAAAGGCAAAGGCCAGTTAGAAAGTTACTGCAGTGACTGCCTAATAATCAGGAGGTATGACAGCCCGAATTTGAAAGACAGCAGTGGAAAAACAAATAAGTAATCCAAAACCCATAAATCCTCCTGTTCTAATGAAAATGATTATTGATATAGTTATATGTAAGGTTGTCTGCTATCATGTGTTGAATATATGAAACCAAAAACCTGCTAGTAGGCTTTTAAGAAAGATTTTGCTTAAGTCATCTCATAAAGTTATTTATTCTTCAATGCAAAAAATAACAATATCCCCCTTAGATGAATTCTAGGGTACCATATGCCATCACTTAATCACATTTAATTACATGTTTGTATCATTTTAAAAATATTTGTTGTAGGTAACAAAACTTCCAAAAACTACAAAGTAGAAACTACCTACATAAAATGAAAGCCAATCTATATTTACTATACAAAAATTACTTCCTAAAAACTTTTGAGCTCTGCCCGATCTATACTAATTTTAAAATACCAAAATACAATGTAAGGTTTCTATATTTTACAGGAACAGAAAAAAAACTCTTATAAACGTACTTCTCAAATGGATTACCAACATTCTTTTATTATCCAAATGAAAAAAAATACATATATATATATATATAAAGCAAAAGAAAAATTACCTAACCATAATAATAAACCCTATTTTTAAAAAACTTCATATCTACATACCTTTCAAAGGGATATACATGTCAGTTTGATGAAAAAAAAACCACTTTCAAATTATTCAGATTATCTAATTATATTATAACTGAAAATTTTTGTTTTTACTTCCTTTAAATATTTCCTATCCCAGAAAATCCATAAAGGATAATTTTCAGAAGTAAAAAAAGAGTGTCTTCTCCATGCACTCAATACATATTTAGTCAATAAATATGTGCTCCTTCTAGATGCGCAGCATTAGTTTAGACTCTTCAGACTTCTCACTAATGAGCACAACAGAAATTCCTGCTCTTAGGGAGCATTAATCTTAGAAGGAATAAATGATCAACAAACTATGAATGTCTTTTCAAAAAATAAGTTTCGTTGCATCTTTAAAGGTGTTGAGTGCTGTGGAAAAAGAAAAGAGAACAGCATAAGGAAGGGAGTAAAAGGAGGAGGCTTCCATTCTGAGCTGAGTGATCACCAGACTGAGCCTCACGAAGAAGGGGCCTTATCGGCCAATGCAGAGACCAAGTGAGAAGAAGGCTTTTAAGCAGAAGAAAATTTTTTCTTTTTTTCTAATACCCAATGAGATGTACTATTAGAATCGAGTGTCCAAAAGCATAGTTGATCTCATTTAAGAGAGTGAAAGTAGTACTATGGCTGTTATGTTGGGAGGCAAGGCTGTAAAAGCTAACTGCGGTATCTCAGATTCAGGACCCGAGAAAACATAGGAGACTGGGCCAACTGATGCTCAAAGAGCTTGACCCCACAGCAAGTCTCCATATTGACCATTTTTGAAGGTTAAAAGTCCCTATCCATATCCCAATTTTGAACATCAAAAACCTTTAAAAAGCAATTTGGTGGCAGCATCTGACTTGTGTTCATGTAATACAGTTTATATATTCTTGATGTATCCCACTTGGCAGAAATATATGTGAAGAAACATTAACCCTCAAAATCTAGTGGCCTCTAAGTATCTTAATTAGTGAAATATCATAGGTACATCCAAATGTATACATCAAGCTATGTTTAAACTCCCCTATTTTATTCAGAATATAGTAGAGTTGCATCATATGGCAATGTAGCATATTCAAATTAAACCAGCTGTACTTAGAAAAAGAATAAAGAAAAAACAGCCCCTCTCCAAAAGTAAAATTCTACTTAGCATATAACCTGGAGTAAGATGGAAAGTGTGAATCTACTGTAACAGATTTTGATTTTACAGTTTGAAGATATATATTTGTTATTCAACACGCCCCTTAAACATTAGCTAATTGCTTTATCTAATGTTCAAAAATAACAATAAAATGCTATTTATTCCAACACTAGAAGAAAAATAGGATGTTTGAGACTCGTTTAAAAACGCTACACTGGCATTGAATATGGCCTCTCTCTATGAGATTTTTAAGGATAATTTTAACTAGACATGTATTTGACTAAAGCAAGTCTTAAAAATGTAAGATGTGACTCTGCAGCTGTGCTCTCCAATACAGTAACCGCTAGATACATGTGGCTACCGAGCACTTATAAGAAGACTAGTCAGAATTCAGATGTGCTGTAAGTGAAAATACACACCAGATTTCAAAAAATTGGCTTAAGAAAAATAATGAAAACAATCTTATAATTTTATATCGATTATTCATTGAAAGGATAATATTTTGCAGATACTGGTTTAAATAAAATATATTATTAATTTCACCAGTTTGTTTTTCCTTTTTTTAACGTGGCTACTAGAAAATTTAATGTTTAAAATGTTAAATTACATAATATAGCTTGTATTATGCTTCTGTTGAACTGCAATACTCCAGAAAAGACCCATGAAAAATTAATATAGCCGGGCTTGGTGGCTCAGTCTGTAATCCTGCGCCTTTGGGAGGCTGAGGTGAGTGGACTGCCTGAGCCCGCGGGTTCGAGACCCGCCTGGGCAGCGAGACCTCATCTCTACAATAAATCAAAAAATCAGCCGGGCGTGGTAGCGCATGCCTGTAATTCCGGCTACTTGGAAGGCTGAGGCGGAAGGATCGCCGGAGTCCAGGATCGCCGGAGCCCAGCAGGTCGAGGCTGCGGTGGCCGGGAGCAGCCACTGCACTCCAGTCTGGGCGACAGAGTGAGACTCCAACACAAAAAAAAAAAAAAAAAAAAAATTAATATAAAATCTCTCAAACGTGTACTTTTATTTTAGGACAAATCATTTCACTTTTAATCACCAGAGTAATAAAAACACAAAGACTGCAAAAAATATTTATCAGAAATGCTGAAATAAGTTTTTTGTAGCTCAAGAGCACCTATTACTTTAAATATTTAAAGTTGAAGCAAAAATCCAACCAATACAAAAAGCCTTCATTATATGTTACATCTGATTTGCTTCAAAATCCATTTTCAGTACTGCCACAATCATAAGTATGTATAGGAGGGTTTCATGCCCTATTTTCTTTCACTAGGGTTGGAATAACCAGGTTTTGTGAATCAAATATATATAAAGAAATTTTAAAAACTGGTAACTTATTTTTAACAGATTTTTAAATAATTCTAAAGAACTTTACAGTTTACATTAAGTTGAAGAAAACTAAGCCTATCCCACAATAAAATTTACCATTAGTAAAAGATACACTGGTTGACATTTACTAAAGATCCTTAAAAACACTCTAAGTATCTATTACTCTGAAGTTAAACACATGCATGCCCTAACACTCAGCAGTTTCATTCCTGTGCAAATACTGTACTCAGAAATGAATACAAATTTCTACCAAAAGATACGAAGAAGTTCATAGCAGCCTTACTGTAACCACAAACTGGAAAGATAACTCAGTGTTCATTTACAGTAGAATAAATGATGATATAATAAAATATAGACAATTTGAGTGGAAAAAAACAAATGATATACACAACACTGATGACTCTCATAGACATAAAGTTGATTCAAAAATTCAGAAACAAGAGTTCATACTACATCAGTCCAATTTTATAAAGTTCAAAACAGACAAAACTAATCTATGGTAAAAGATGCACTGTCTAGAAAATGCAAGACTACAGCAAGTCTTCTGGGGTAGGTGACAGTTATACAATGTATACTTATGTGGAAAACAACTGAGCTAGCAAGTAAGAGTGTCTGATTACATGAAGTCATACTTCATAAATACTGTCTTAGAGAAATAGGAACTTTATATTTCTCATTTTCAAATCAAGACATTCTTTAAAATAGTTCAATACAAAAAAGGTAAAATGCAGATACCTGTGTTTTTTATAAAAATAAGAAATGTATTCTTAAAAGGATCTCATATACTATAATTTCTTTTCAAAATAATTACTTAAAACTAATTCCTATACTGAATTTACAAGATAATTTGTCTACTTAATCCTTTAAATTAGACTTCTAACTTATTTGCAGTTTCTTTTTAATAAAAAATAGAAACTATCAACTCTATTCAAACATATGCTTAATTTTGAGATTATATGATAAACTTTCATAACTGAATACTTCACAATAGACTTCAAGTATAAAAATTTTTTTTGTTTGTTTGATTTTGAGTTGGAGTCTCACTCTATTGCCCAGACTGGAGTGCAGTGACCGCTCCCGGCCACCGCAGCCTCAACCTGCTGGGCTCCGGCAATCCTTCCGCCTTAGCCTTCCAAGTAGCTGGAATTACAGGCATGCGCTACCATGCCCGGCTGATGTTTTGATTTATTGTAGAGATGAGGTCTCACTGCCCAGGCGGGTCTCGAACCCGCGGGCTCAGGCAATCCACTCACCTCAGCCTCCCAAAGGCGCGGGATTACAGGCTGAGCCACCGAGCCCGGCATAAATATTTATATACAACAATTTATAAATAAACTTGAATATTCATATCTTCAAATATTTCATTGTATTGGTTAATTCTTATCTTCCATTTAAAAAGATAACTCTAAACTCCAAAAAATCCAATTTCTGATCATAGAATTTCCTTTACTAAAAAAATTAAAATATAACTAATATTTGGGTTCATTTACAAGTTCTTTTAGAGACATAACTTATTATTTACATTTTCTATTTGCTTTTACTTTCCCCCCATAACCAACAAGAAAAGAAAGAAATTGCTGGTTTGCCAACAGTGAATAATGTTAAACATAAAATAGAGTCTCAATTTTAAAAGCTCAATGCAGCGTGCTCAGAAAACTTAAAACACCATATTAATACAACTCGAGAAATTCATGTCACTTGAAAGTGATTAGGAAAATTTGTAAAACCAATTTTTTGTGCTATTTCATGCGACTAAAAATCATGAGTAGTCAGTTAATAAAGTAAAGGTGTATTAAAATAAGTTGACCTATTCACTACAGCCTTAACAAACACATTATTGTATTAAATGTATTTATGCATCCTTCCTTCATCTGTTTCTTCCAAGCAAGATAGTTGACAAATGTTTTTAAAAAGGAAAACACAAGGCACAGGGAAGGTAAAAGTTGAATATTAAGAAAGAAATCTTGAATTTGTATCAAGAAGACTATGTTCACCGACGACTTTAGTCAAATTGGCTGGCATATTCATATGGGGTCTACAGAGTGTGCTATGGTCTGAATGTCTGTGTCCCCCCAAAATTCATAAGTTGAAACAACATTCTCAACATGAAGATATTTGGAGGTGTGGCTTCTGTGATTAAGGCATGAAGGCAATGCCTCATGAATGAGATGAGTGCCCTGATTAAAAAAAGGTCCCAGGAGTGTCCTGGCCTCTTGAGGTTACAGTGAGAAGGTGGCCGTCTATGAGGAAGTGGACTCTCACTAGATACTAAATCTGCTGGCACCTTGATCTTAGACTAGATCAAGAACTGCGAAATAAACTTCTGTTGTTTATAAGCAACCCACTCTGTGGCATTTTATTATAGCAGCCCAAAAGGACTGAGATAGGTACAAAAGAAAGTACACAGTATAAAGCAGGTAAGTTTCTCAACTTATGACCTTCTTAACATAGCCTTTCTTCCTAGTATTATGACATGTCCTGACACTCTCGTCCATGGATCCTGATGACTGACTGACAGAAACACAGGTGGCAGCTGATCCCCATACTAGATGGTAGAGGTGTCACAGGCAGAAGGACTTCAAGACTGCCTGAATGTTTAATGTATGCTACATACTGTCTTAGATAAATAAGAACTTTATATATCTTCTTTTCAAATCAAGACATTATTTTAAATAGTTCAATACAAAAGGTAAAATGTAGATACTAGTGTTTAGTTTTATTTTTTCTTTGTACTTTATTTTATTTTATTATTTTGATACTTGTGTTTAAAATAGGTAAAACTGACTTACTATAAACCACATTTTTTATTCAGACAGAATTCAGATTTTTCATGATTGAAATATATTTGTCTTCTTTGTAACGAATGCTGAACTAGTTTACCATGTCTGAAAATTAAAGAAAAATAAACAATATAATATGGGATAATAGTCTTACTTCTCTATAATTGGAAGGCTTGACTACAGTTTAAAAAATGGAGTAATAATACAATACCTTCTCAATGTGTTTCTCCCAAATGTTAAAATAATGGGTCCTGAGAACAGAGTTCTGAAAATAGCTCACAATCCAAACACTCCCTGGAAATTAAGAGAAATAAATATTACTTCAAGTGCATCTTATTTTAAAAGAACTTCAATAGCATGTTTTATAATGGAATTTTAACTACTAACTAAAACTTCTCAATAAACTACAAAAAAGATATAATACTGCGAGGCAAAAAGTATTCTTAATGATACATGCTTTCCTTGGGTGTAGTTGTTGGCCACAATGGATGAAACCACTTGCAGAATTATTTACCAAAATGCATTACCTATTTGTTTTTACACTACGATAAAGACTGCCCCTATTTCTCAAGGATGTGGGAAGTTAATGTCAGGGATAAAGAAGAATTTCAATCAAGGATTCTGGGAGAATAAGAATTATTTAATAGTCACTGCAGAGTTTGAAATACTTCATTTAATTTCCAGACCACTAAGAACAGAACATGTTAAACTCAGAATTAGAACCATACTAGATCTAAAATGACATTGACATATGGGAAAGTCTATCCTTTCAGGAACAAAAGAGTGGATGAAAGTTTTTGGCCAGTAAGAGATACAGTATACTATTTAATAATGCTATGGCTGAGGAAACTTTATTTTGGTCAACAGGATAATGGACAGTGACGATAACTGGTGATAAGGAAAGTACTATGCAAACTCCCTGAAACCACCACACCATCATTCCATAAGCCACTATACTTTTATCTGACTTATACTCTAGAACTCACAATTCCTAGCCTATAACCTGTGATCAGTTCTCAAGGGTAACAGCTTTGACCAGAAATAAATCTGTAAATCCTAATTCTAATCTCCTGAAATAAAGTAGCTATTTCCTTTTTTTTTTGAGTTGGAGTCTCACTCTGTTGCCCAGACTGGAGTGCAGTGGCTGCTCCCGGCCACCGCAGCCTCGACCTGCTGGGCTCCGGTGATCCTTTCGCCTCAGCCTTCCAAGTAGCTGGAACTACAGGTGCACGCTACCATGCCCGGCTAATTTTTTTGATTTATTGTAGAGATGAGGATGAGGTCTCGCTTGCCCAGGCGGGTCTCGGACCCGCAGGCTCAGGCAATCGACTCACCTCAGCCTCCCAAAGCGTGAGATTACAGGCTGAGCACCGAGCCTGGCTAGTAGCTATTTTCTATGATCTTTTCATTTTACTTAGGTGTCCTTTAAACCATATACAGGTGCCAACTTTCTTAGAGCAATACTTCCCCAACATCCCATCCAAGGAGGCTCTTCACCACTATGCCTCTAGGTCATTTTAGCTGTATACTGGTTAATATTATTATTCTCCCTATGTCTGTGAGCCCTTCATTCATCTTTGAATCCTTCAATGCATGGTTAAAGGTATATAGTGATACTCAGTAAATGCCTGCTAAATGAAATCAACAAACCTTAGACGTTAAATCAATTAATACACCAAGCTTAAGCAGAAAAAAAACATAAAAAAAGAAGGTAGATGTATGGACCAACTATAATGAAAAATATTTTCCCTTCTTTCAATTACTATACACACACACATGCGCACGCGCGCACATGCACACAGACAAACACACACTGTTATTCATCTGCAAGATTCTTGTATCTATGTCAACTCTGGTTGGGTGGCAGGTCTCCTTTCCACTCAAATGAGTTGGAACTCTAGTGATGTGTCTGAGATCCTGTATCAACTAGCATGGTACAGAGACCTTAACATAAATCCTCTAAGCACATACAGGCAAACATCAAAGATATTGTGGGTTCATTCCAGAACACCACAATAAAGCAGATATCACAATAAAACAAGTTACACAAATTTTGGAGTTTCTCAATGCATTCAAAGTAATGTTTACACCATACTGTAGTCTACTAAGTGTGCAATAGCATTATGTCTAAATAAACAATGAACATACCTAAATTTAAAAATACTGTATTGCTAAAAAATGCTAACAAGCATCTGAACCTTCAGCAAGTCGTAATCATTTTGCTGGTAAAGAATCTTGCCTCAGTGTTGATGGCTGTTGACTGATCAGGGTGGTGGCTACCTGAGGTTGGAAAGGCTGTGTCAATTTCTTAAAATAAGACAATAATAAAGTTTGCCACATTGATTGTCTCTTCCTTTCATGAAAGATTTATCTGTAGCATGTGATGTTGTTTGATAGCATATTACCCACAGCAGAACTGGAGTCACTTCTCAAATGCTACTTGTCCTTTATGAACTCAGTTTATGTCATATTCCAAATCATGTGTTGGTATTTCAAAAATATTCATAGCACCTTCACCAAGAGTAGACTGCATCAAGAAATCAATTTTAGAAAAGAGAATGCTTCTACATTGTTGGTGGAAATGAAAGTTAGTTCAACTCCTGTGGAAAACAGTGTGGAGATCTCTCAAAGAACTAAAATAGAGTTATCATTCAACCTACCAATCCACTACTGGGTATATACCCAAAGGAGCATAAATTTATCTACCATAAAGACACTAGCACTTGTATATTTATCCACAAAAGAAGAAACATGGAATAAACCTAGGTGTCCATCAACAGTAGACTAGATTAAGAAAATGGGGTACATACACACCATGGAATACTACCCAGTCATAAAAAAAGACAAAATCATGTCCTCTGCAGCAACAGGGATGCAGTTGGAGACCATCATAAGAAGTAACTCCTTATTCATTTATGTTTTATCATGAGATTGTAATAATTAAGTCACGTCTTCAAGCTCCACTTCTAATGAATTATAGTTCTCTTGTTATTTCCACATCTGCAGTTAATTCCTCTACTGAAATCTTGAATCCCTCAAAGTCATCCATGAGGGTTGGAATCAACTGCTTCCAAACTCCTATTTTTTTTTTTTTTTTTTTTGAGTTGGAGTCTCACTCTGTCACCCAGGCTGGAGTGCAGTGGCACATTCACAGCCACCCCAACGTTGACCTGCTGGGCTCTGGCAATCCTTCCACCTCAGCCTTTCTGCCTGTAGTTGGAACCACAGACACATGCTACCATGCACAGATAATTTTTGATTTACTGTAGAGACGAGGTCTCGCCATGTTGCCAGGGTTGGTCTCAAACCCGTCGGCTCAAGCAATTCACTCCCCTCTCGGCCTTCCAAAGAGCCAGGATTACAGGCTGAACCACTGAACCTAGCCCAAACTCCTATTAATGTTAACATTTTTACCTACTCTCAGGAACAATGAATGTTCTTAATGGCACCTAGAATGGTGAATCCTTTCCAGAAGGTTTTCAATTGACTTTGTCCAGATCCATAAGAAGACTCACTATCTATGGCAGCCATAGACTTACAAAATGTATTTCTTCAATAGAAAGACTTGAAAGTTGAAATTATTCCTTGATCTGAAGGCTGCAGAATGGTTGCTGTGTTGTGTTAGCAAGCATGAAAACAGCATTCATCTCCTTATCCATCTCCATCAGAGCTCTTGGGTGATGAAGCACAATGAGCAGTAACAGGGAATCTTTGTTTCTGAGCAGTAAGTCCCAACAGTAGGCTTAAAATATTCAGTAAACCATGCTATAAACACACATGCTGTCACTCAGGCTTTGTTGTTCCATTTACAGAGTATGGGCCGAGCAGATTTATACACTTCTTAAGGATTTTTGAAATGGCAAATAAACATTGGCTTCCACTTCAAGTCACCAACTGCATTAACCCCTAACAAGAGAATCAGTCTGTCCTTTGAGGCTTTTATGCTGGGCACTAACCTCTTCTCTACAGCTAGGAAAGTCCTAGATGGCATTTTCTTCCAACAGAAGGCTGTTTCATCGATATTGAAAATCTATTGTTTATTGCAGCCATCTTTATAAATGAACTTAGCTAGATGTCTGGATAACTTACGGCAGCTTCTCCATCAGCTCTAGCTACTTCACTTTGCACTTTTATGTTATGGAGATGGCTTCTTTCCTTCAACCTCATGAACCAATCTCTGCTAGCTTCAAACTTTTCTTTTGCAGGCTCTTCACCTCTCAGTCTTCACAGGGTCTTGCTCTGGATTAGGCTTTGGCTTAAGGGAATGTTGCGGATGGTTTGATCTTCTAGCCAGACCACTGAAACTTTCTCCATATCAGCAATAAACCTGTTTTGCTTTCTTATCATGTGTGTGTTCCCTGGATTAGTCTTTTAATTTCTTTCAACAACTCTTCCTTTGCATTCACAACTTGGCTAACTGGCACAAGAGTCCTATCTTGGCTTTCGACACCACACTTTCTTCACTAAACTTAATAATTTCCAGCTCTTGATTTAAAGCAAGAGGCCTATGACTCTTTCACTTGAACACTTAGAGGCCATTGTAGGGTTACTAACCGGACTAAATTCAATATTGTGTGTCTCCCAAGAAGAAAGAGAAAGATAGGAGAATAACCAGTCAGTAGAACAATCAGAACACACACATTTTTTTATTAAGTTCACCAGCTTATATGGGTACAGCTCATGGTGCCCCCAAAACAACTACAATGTAAAAGATCACAGACCACCATGACAGATACAGTAATAATGAAAAAAAATCAAATATTTCAAGAACTACCGAAATATGACAGAGACACAAAGTAAGCACATGTTGTTGGTAAAATGGTGTCAACACACTTGCTTGATGCAGGCTTGCCACAAACCCTCCGTTTGTTAAAACAAACAAACAAACAAACAAAAACATAGCATCTTCAAAAAGCAGGAAAGAGAAATGCAGTAAAATGAAGTATGCCTAGACATCAGCAACACCAAAGTTACTCTCCATGAGCAGTAGGGTATATCACCTATATGTATAAATCAAAGATACTTAGAATTCTACCTAAGGGCAGCATGTTCCCAAAATCTTAGAAGTAGACAGAAGACATCTCCTTAAAATAGTTTGTAACGATTAGAAAGAAAAAACAAACAAACCCTGAAGAGCCCGCCAGGTGATAGAGAAAGAGAAAGAGGAAAAAAAGCATTATCATGTCCTATTAGGACACTACTCTTTCTGCAGCTAAATAAAAACATTACCAAATCATTTTACGTAATAAAATTTAACCTTATTTTGACCTTCCTCATAAAGCAAATAAACCTCTCTATCCAATAAAGTTCCATCTGAACTATGTAAGATGATAAGCAATACCTTAATTGCATTCATTTACATGACTTTGAAACTATTCTGGGCTGAAGTCACTGACTGCAAGGTCACAGAATACAAAAAAAGTAGAATGTATGCAATTTACCAAGGAGAAATGATCCACTAACATGATGTGGCAGCACCTTTTCCATCCCTTATTAAAAGATACCAAACGCTTAATGCAATCAACAGGTGCTGAAATTTCTATTTGAAACACACATATGCTGATTTTATGAATGTATATATACATATTAAGAGCATATATTTGAATAAGTTCATCATATATTATGGCTTTCTTAAAATTGATCTGCCGGAATAGAGGCAAAGAACAATTCTATATTCTAATGGCATTTAAAATCAAAATACAAAACAGGGCTATTATTTTTTCCATTGCCTCATAAAATTTTCTAACAACTAATAATCAGGATACAAAGTGATAGTTTTAGAATAAGAATTGCAAACACAAGGTGTTAAGTACAAGAATTTGTGCTTTTATTTGTAATGACCTAAACAAACATATGTTCAACCAATTTGCTTAGAATATCATACTTTATATGTCTCAAATCCAATAATACCACATAGTAAAAGAAAGGAAGTACAACAGATGAAAAGAAATTAACTTCCATAGATACAAGGGACAATATGTATGCTTCAAAACCTCAGAATATATCAAATAAACATACAAAAATCAAGTCTACAAAATACTTCCCTTTAGTAAAATGCAATTCTAATACAAACCAGACATTATTGGCACTAGAAGGTGCTAGAGAAAAGGGGAAAAAATCAAAAGGATAAAATCTAGGGTACTTTAAAAATGTTTATATTATTAGTACAAATGTAGAGCTTCAAGTATTTTTTCAGGTTTAATACAACATTACTGGGAGACTTATTTAAGAAGTTTCTATCCATTAAATTGGGTAAATCTCTCACATTTAATTTACTATCCAAGCACTTTTATATTACTCAGGCCGATCTTTGATAAGAAAGAAAAGCAACAGTATTAAAAATGTATGCTTCTTTACTTTCTCTCCCTACAGAGAAGGGCAAAACTTTTGTCATACAAATCCGTATTAGATCCAAATCATTTCAATTGATGCTACCCCACAAAGAACACAAGGATATGTGTGTAAGTGTGTGTGTGTGTGTGTGTGTGTGCGTGTATTTAAGTACTATATTCCTAAACTCCCATATCATGATGTCACTTTGCCCTTTCTAAATGAGAAAACGTCTCAATTTATTTCTATAAATTAGCAATTCAATTTGGGTTAGCTTAGTTTTAAAGTAAATGCATACATATATTTAATAAAATACCAATTACTATTATCTGCATATAATTTCAGTGACCACATCTTCTTTAGGTATTTTAATTTTCTTTCTGTAGTTCAGGGTCAGATATGAAACATATCATCTGTGTAACTATGTAACAGACAATTCTTGGTTCACATTCTTTAACAAGGATAGGAGCATGTGAGACCAATCAGATTCTTGCAATGTTGTTTCCAATGTTCTTGGTTACATTTTTATTTGAACTCCAACCTCAGGGAGAACATAATCTTCTGATAAAGATAAGTTTTTATTTCTTTCAAACATTTCTCTCTGCCTACCCCCAAAGACTTAATGCTTTACATTTCTAAGCTCATTGATTGTAAGGACGATATCTAGAGTTATTTCACCTGTATAAAATTAGAATTTCTTTCCTTTCTTTGGTTATCAGAATATGTTGAAACCAATTTCTATAACCACAACCTATCTTTTGTGTATTTTTGAATGGACTACAATCTTGAACTGAAAATGAACAATATTAAGGGTACCACTATAAATCATACCCACAAAGCAAGTATACATGTGTGTTGTTTGCATTGCTTATTTTCTGTTTAGTATGATGTTTCGACTTCTTAAAAACCTCTCCGGTCGGAGAGAGATAGCCCCTCCAAGGGCCCTCCAGGGGCTAGTCAATTCCTACAGAGGGCAAAGGCTCAGCATGCCTTTGACATGCCAACTAACAGAGCCACAGCCATAACTCCTCCCTGGCCCAAACAACCTAGGAGACAGTATCATCCCAGGGCCAGGTACCAACCAGGTAAACTAGCGACCACCCTTACAGTTGAGAGCTCACACATCTGGCAGCTTATTCAAAGCTATTATTATTATATAGCTATAGCTTAATAGTAGTAGTAGTATTTGCCTATAGTGTATCCAAACTACCCAGATCCGAACTTGTGCACCCTGCTCTGCCTTTCTCACAGATACTCCCACATAGGCTGTGTCCTGGGCTCTTCCCTAGCTCCTAGCACGTGGTTTCTGACCAACGCTGGTGCTTTCCCACGTGGCTGTGCATGACAAGTCATGCCTCCCAGGACCCACGAGTACAATAAACTTTGTTTTCCTGGGCCTCCCCTGTGTCTGCTTTTGTGGCTGCACCTGACTGACTACATAAAAGAGCACAGCAGTGTGTTTGTGTGTATGTGTCTTCATTTCCTCTTTTCTTTTTCCTTTTTCTTTCCCCAGGAGGTCAATGAACAAAATATTACACTCTTTAAAAGAGGTGTCTAAATAAAGAAATTTACTAATTCTGTATGCAAAATTATATCCTGGACTTACAGTGTTGCCCAGATATCACTCAGAAAAGAGCAAACTGTAAGGAAGAGGTCAAAAACACGCCACACAATCCAAAACACCTGCTACAGAATATGCTAATTCACAATTCCATCTAGGAAATATTTTTCTTCCTCCCTCACCTGTCCTCCACCCATCTTGCATTCAACTCCATAAACAGATTTATCCCCCATTATAAAACAGTTGACGGTTAAAACAATGAGCCAACCAAGAAAGTACAATATTCCATAACTGACATTTACTGCACTGGCCTTGGACTTCTAATCTTTACCAGACGGGCACACAAATCAATCCATCAGCTCATAAAGGTGTGCTTTTTTAACCTCTAAAACAGATGGGATTGGCCAGAAGTGTCTGGCATGTCAAACTGCTAATCACTGCTGCCCTTTGCACAAAAGAACCCACTTAAGTTGAGGCATGGTTGCACTGTAACCGACATTAGTCTGTGGGAAACCCATTTAACTGTCACACACTCCTGACACTCCTGCTCTCCCTTAATTAAGCCTAATGCCTTATGCTTTGACCTTTTGTTCTAGCCTATTAACCCTATCTAGTACAAGTTCAATTATGTTAAACTAAAAACTTTGCTGCCAAATATTAAATGCCACACTCAAAAAATCATAAGGGACATCCTCCCAGGCCTAAGTTCTATGCACCCTGATACTCAATACATTTGAAAGTAAGATCTCATTTTCTAAACTGATTCTGAGGAGAGAAAACATTAAATGACTCACCCATTTCATAGCTTTTCCTTGGCAAAGCCATGCTAAAACCTATCTAATCCCTAGTTCTAATTTTCTATTCTCCATGATGCATCTGGTTAACAGTTAAATCACTCAGCAGTGTGTTAAGGATACTAATATTTTCTTTTTTTGTGTGAGTTGGAGTCTCACTCTGTCGCACAGACTGGAGTGCAGTGGCCGCTGCCAGCCACCGCAGCCTCGACCTGCTGGGCTCCGGCAATCCTTCCGCCTCAGCCTTCCAAGTAGCCGGAACTACAGGCATGCGCTACCACGCCCGGCTGATTTTTTGATTTATTGTAGAGGTGAGGTCTCGCTGCCCAGGCGGGTCTCGAACCCATGGGCTCAGGCAATCCACTCACCTCAGCCTCCCAAAGGCGCGGGATTACAGGCTGAGCCACCGAGCCGGCGATACTAATATTTTCATCACAAATTATTACCTTTCACCATCCTCTAGAATATGCCATGCAAAATGAAAGACATGGTGACTTCAATTCAGTTTAGAAGTAACTTTTCCTTTCTGCTCCCACACACAAAAATGTCCTTACTACTTTTTTTTTTCTTTTCCTTTTTAAAAGTAGCAATGGTCATTGAGAACTGCTAAATCCTGCAACAAGACAGGATACTTAAATGATTCATTTAAGTACTCAATTGGGCCAATGACTTAAACTACAGAAAGTCATTAAAATTTGCTACATACCCCCATGGACAAATTCACAGCACATCTTTAAATATGTCATTTCTATACCTATATGCATATGAATTGCTCTTCACATTTATCAGAGTTCCAAAAAAAAAGGAAAAAAACCTTAAAATTCACTGTAAAATAAAATCAAATGTAGTCCACACTAACATGCTATCATGATAAAGATATTTTAGTTTTACCATATAGTGATGTATGCTATTATTTGTCCTTCCATTTACTTCACACAATCAGAAAAATTTTTTTATCACTCTCACTGTAACATGTGAAACAACTTAAAGATCATTAAATAAAATTTGAATTTATATACTGGTGTGAATACACATTAATTTCAGATTTTCAAAGGCTTTAAAGTCACATTTTAATTCTGCCTTTTTTGTTGACTGTCCAAATGATATTTTTACCTATTCTCAACATTGATTGGAGCTGCCATTTTGCTTTTGGCAACCCTGAACCTTATAGGTTTAGAGTAATATACCATTAAATGGGGCATATAATAATTTTGCAAAAGCAAGATCATGTAGAATCTTGCTAAAACAATGAATAACTTCAATGAAAGAATCTATTACTTTTAAAGGGGAAAACAAGAGTTTAAAATTCAGGTGAATGTGTTTGTGTTATTAGAATGATACCTTCAAAGAAAAGCATTCCTTGGTATTATCAAGAGGAATTACACAAGAATGTGTAAAATGTAAAATAAGTGGATGGATGACTGATCAAAGCTAAGCAAACATTCATATCAGGGGTCATGACAGCAAACTTATTGTCTCATTTGCCTTTTTCACTGCAAAGGATAATAATGTTCTCTTAAATGAGACACCATGCCTTCGTTAAAAGTTTTAGTTCATGAAATAGAAATTAAGTCTGGGTGTCTGCTAAGGCAACCAATAGTAGGAAATTCACACGATGTATAGAGTTTCATGCACTTCGATAACATACTGACTGACACTAATGAACAATGAAGGGAAAAGGAGTTCAGGTACTTGGAATAAGCCCTGGTGAAAGCACAAAGTAGGGTACACCATATAAATAGTAAGTGTGCTCATTTTCCTACCTTTTGCTTCAGACATTATTGGTTCATTAGCTTTTTATTCTTTTGCTATGAGTTATAAGTATGTGGATAAATAGAAATGTGAGCCACGAGAGAAAACTTTTATTCCTATTTACAAAAGAAATCCACTGCCAAACACTCATAAAGCTACCTTTGGTGAAAAATGTAAGTTTCACAAAGCAGAAAACTAGGTTAAAGTTATTTTAAGAGCATTTTTTTCACGCCTGTAATCCCACCACTTTGGGAGGCAGAGGTGGGACGATTGCCTGAATCCAAGGGTTCAAGACCCGCCTGAGGAACATGGCGAGATCTGTTAATAAATAAAAAATTAGCCAGGTGTGGTGGTGCACACCTGTAGTTCTATCTACTTAGAAGGATGAGGTGAAAGGATCACCTGAGCCCAGCAGGTCAAGGCTGCACTGCAGTAGCCATGAGTGTGCCACTGTGCTCCAGTCTGGGTAACAGAATGAGATTCTAACCCAAAAAATTAAAATTAAAATTAGTGCTATAAATATATATCCAGATAATTTATATATTTTCACTAGCAAATGAAAAGAAACTTCTCATTTAAAAATTTCTGAGCTTCATTTCAAAAGTAATTTTATTTTCTGCCTTTTACCAGCAATTATTAATGTAGTTAAGTATGGCAGGGTTCTAAGAATCAGGAAATCACCTCTAGTGAGCAAAAGGGCTTCATATACTACTTAAGTTATATAGCATACCAGGTTTTGAATTATCAATTATTATTGATACCCTCTAACTTTTAAGGTTACTGAACACCAAAATTAACTCTATATATGAATTTTAAAATTTTTTATCACCCTCACCTTCAAAGTAGTCAAATCCAATGCAGTTAAATGTGCAAAACTGCTGGGTCCTTGTGACTTGGAGAAACTAAAGGGACTGCCTAGAAGGCTCTTGAAATATCTTATTTCCTAACCCCAAAATTAAATATTGTTCCCCAAGATTATGCTAAACGTATCTTCCAATATATTATAATTTGTGGGGTTTTTAAGAAATTTAGCAATATAAAACAAACTATTTCAAGTGCCAATTAAGTATAATGTCACCAACAGTTAGTTTCACTTTTTCCCTCCTGATCAATATGCCTGGAAAGATGGTGATACATTTTAAGGAAGAAATATTAATCCATTTAGAAGTTCTAGTTTAAATAGACTTAAAAAAATGTAGAAGGACAGCTATTATTCTGAAGTTATGCATAAATACATAAAGGGCATCCCATCCCTGACCCAAACAAACCAATTTTACCAACAGTTGGGACCAGTACAGTTCAATCCTACAAATGTCTATAGACACCTTCTGTGTGTCAGGCACTACAGCATCAACAATACATTGATGAATAAGCTCCCATTCATGGAGTCTACAGTCTACTAAGAAAAACCGATATAAAACATTCTGACTGTCAAAATCAGGGGTATAGAAAACTGTGAAAGAAAATATGGTCTTGAGAGGCCTGGGGACAGTGGTGAGCCTCTAAATTCCCTTGCTCACTGTTCCACAAGGGGAATAATCCTTTCCAATTTGTTTCACCAAGGTCAGGAACTGTGAAAAGGGCTACAGTTAGTTTCTTCTCTCTTATTCTCCTTCTCGGGTGTGGACCTAGGTGCACTTGGTTCATGACACTCCACTGATCCACATAGTGCCCTGCATCTTGTTATATATTCATGGGAGAATATGGGAATGGGGTTCCATAGCCCTTTGCATTATGTTCCCAATTGAACCAACAGACCCAGCAACTTCCATTAATAGTGTCAAATATTACTTGTCAGTAACATACAGAGTTGGCCTGTGAGTGTTCTAGTCATTCTAGTCAATGAATGGTACCTGACTCTGTCCACCTACAAATAGCCTAGTTCCTCAACTGCTTTTAAAATAGAACTCCAAATGTACACAACACGTAAAGCAATGCTACTCCATGAATATACCACACTGGTACCATACAACATTTCTTTTTGAAATGTTCAGCCTAGAAATTACAATCCAACAACTAGGATATTCAATGAATACTAATACTTTCCTGAAGACCACAAGAAGAAAACAGATACCAGAGTAAGAGTGACACAGTTAGCCCTTTCTCACTGCACTTCTTAAGACCCAGTCCTGGTGGTCATTGAAGTCAGCTTAGACTTTGCTGCTGGACCCATCACCAAAGGTTATTCACTATTCATGAACAACTGGTACACAACACCTCTCCCCCTTTCTGAGACGACTTTAACAAAAATAAACAAACAAAAAAAGTGTGAAATAAATCAAGATTTGGCTTCTTACCCTAGGTGTCTATCCAACTGCTAGCCGTATAACTTTTAAATGATGTTGTTTAAATTCTAAAGTACTCAATTTCCTATGAAAAATACAGATAGCCAGGCACGGTGGCTCAGCCTGTAATCCCGCGCTTTGGGAAGCCGAGGTGAGTGAATTGCCAGTGCCTGAGGGTTCGAGACCCACCCAGGCAACTTGGCGAAACCTCATCTCCACAATAAATCAAAAAATCAGCCAGGCATGGCAGCTTGTGCCTGTAATTCCGGCTACTCGGAAGGCTGAGGGGGAAGGATTGCCGGAGCCCAGCAGTTCGAGGCTGTCCAGTCTGGGTGACAGAGTGAGACTCCAACTCAAAAAATAAAAATAAAAATACAGATAAAAAGTGTTTTGGAAATTTTATCTTAACAATAACAAAAACTCCAGGAAAATAAGTAATCATTTATCCCACGTATCACATGAATCTCCTGGCAATTTAAAAAAAAAAAAAAAAAAAAGGACCAATGAGAAACTGAGAAATGAAAGAGAAAACAGAATAAAGAAGAAACAAAAATAGAGAAAGAAGGAAGATCAAAAAAAAAATAAAATGGGAAAATGGTAAATAAGTGCTAAAAGGTAGCATTGTATCATCCTTTGCTTTATAGTCTACACTAACCAACTGTGTGCCGTGTGCTCTTCCAAAGCAAGATGTATGTATAAACTGACTTGTATGATAAGGGGAAGTAGAATATGGCGCCTCTAAGACAAATGTGCACAAATCCACAGCATCCAGGGCTTTGACCAAATTCTCTTCCAACTTGAAAATCTAGGGATACTATGAAATTACTTCAACTTGTGAAAGTCCAACCAGAAGAAATTCAAAGTTTAAAAAAAGAAAGAGAGGATAATGTTACTTTGATTCAGGCCAGCCAAGTATTTAACAGGATAAGTAAAAGAAGTTTTTCAGCCATAAGGCTAATGATACATAACTTTGGGTTTTAACCCAATAATACCAAGCAACAGATATTGGAAAAGAACCAGACAGTAAATTTAAAACTCCTATTTTCAATCCTTATGTCTATTTCAATCCTTCAGTCTATTTCAATTAAACATTTTTTAAAGGCATGGATTAGTTAGGCCAATAATATAAACACACATATGGACTATAGAAGGACTTCTTCCCCCAGACTGTTCACTTAGACAGTTTCCCTCTTTTCTTATTCAGTCCAAATAAAATATACTCTCTTAATAAAAGATAGAAGCAAAACATTTCCTTTGCAACTTTTATACAAATTTCTTGCTTTTACAACATTTTCCTGGCAATTCAAAATCCAAAGCCCCCTAGAAAATATTATGTATATGAGTCTTATTACTCATCCTTGTGTCTCCAAAATAGTTTCAATTTGAGTATACCTTTTGGTTTACAGGGAATCACCTAGCTTGCATCTGTTAGGTTCAAAATTCCATAAATTTTAAATAAGGCAAGTAAAAAGGGGTAGAAAGGTTCATAACTCCATTTCTCGTGGGCTCAACATTTAAAAATACACTATGTACCACAAACATTTCCAACTCAAAAGTCTCCCTCCTGAACACAGTCTACTCCAAAATGCAACCAACTCCTCCTCATCTTTCTGCTTCTACTTCCTTTCAATACATTTCACAAATGCATTATCCATTTCCTCTTTGTATTACAGAAACTAGTTTATTAGCATAGCATACTCTTCAACAAAATTACTGTGAGTGAAGATAGGGTAATTTTTAAAATCATGCTAAGAACTGTAACAGTCAAGAGTAACTTTTCAACCAGGAAGAGAGATGGCTCTGAATTTGCTACAATCTCTCCTTGAAGTAGACAAACATAATCCGCCCCAGGAATGCTCAGATTAAGACCATGACAAGCTATTTTAATGAAAGACATCTAGAAACACAGTTGCCTTCATTGCCCTGCAAAAACACTGCAGTCCTTCTGTGGTACAGTTCATAAGAGCTTGCACTGGAGGGAAATGAGCCTGTTCAGCCGCCCTTGGTGACTACACTTCCCTCCCATTTGTTCATCAGTGCAGGCAGCAGGACACCAGCTCTCTCTGAGAATGAACACAAATGCTGCAGAATCATCAACTGGCAACAACGTGCCTTCCCAGGGAGACTGATCTTTTGAGAATGGGGCTCTGAGGCTTGCACATTCTGCATGAGTTTTGTGGCTACCAGGTGGAGAGCAAGGTTTTTTTTAATGACTTCCTGAAAAATCAGATGGCAGCTGGTTTTCTCTTCAAAAAGAGAGCATCCTCCTAAGGAAAATCAAATTATCAATGAAATTAGTTGTGTGATCTCAGGCAGGTTAAAAACTCTGGCAGTTCTCACACTAGGTTCCTTTATCGGCAAATTAGAGAAAATGACACCTATATGTCACAGGGGAATTTTAAGGATTAAATTTAAGGATTAAAGTGTGTGTACAAAGGGGACTTGGTCCACTACCAGGGGAGTGAGAACCAATTAGAAGTCCAAACCTCACCTGCATGCAGACTGTTTATGTAGTTAATTCTCATGTGTACCCCACATTCCTACAATAAAATAAAAATGTTTTTAAATGTGTTTTGTAAAACGGCCAGCAAAAAACAGCACCTCACAAATCTCAGTGTTTTTCCGTTCCCTGCTCCTCCTTTCAATAAAAAAGTCAAGAGGCAAGTAACTAAACAACAACTTTTTATATGCCAAGCTTTTGCCCAATCATCTCTACTTTTAAAACCACAGACTTGAAGACTTTACTGTTTGGTGTCAACAACAGCACAAATTGACGAATAGTCAGAATTTTAGAATTTGGAACTCAAATCTAACCCACTTATTCTACAGATACTACCTTTTACCTGCATCTTCACTGGTTTCGTAGCAGAACCTAAACTAGAAAAATACATTTAGAATAACAAAACAGAAATACTATCTTTAACGTGTTTTTCAAAAATCAAATCTAAGCCTACACAACCCATTGTGCAAAACATCTCTTTAGGAGAAAAACTGAAATTGTGATTCATTCATTTTGGGGATATTTCTTATTTTCCATTTGGAGTGTTTCACACGATCCCAAATACATTTTCCTGATGTCCTCTACCTTTGTGTTATTTTCTCTTTCCCTTGTTTCTTTTTCAGTGTATAAATCTTCTGTTTCTCTTATAAATTATTATAAACTCATAAATTTAGGAATCAAAAAAACCTTTAAAAGAGTGCTTTTGGCCAGGCATAGTGGCTCACGCTTATATCCCCAGCACTTTGGGAGGCCGAGGTGAGAGGATTGCCTGAGCCCACGGGTTCAAGACCAGCCTGGGCAACTTGGCGAGACCTCGTCTCTACAATAAATCAAGAAATATTAGCTGGGCGTGGTGACACGCACCTGTAGTTCCAGCTACTTGGAAGGCTGAGACCAGCAGGTTGAGACTGTGATGGCCATGAGTGTGCCTCTGCCCTCCAGGCTGGGCAAGAGTGAGACTGCAACTCAAAAAAAAAAAAAAAAAGAGTGCTTTTCACAAACCAAATAAAATCCTTCCAGCATTTCCAGTCTCTCAGTTTCTAGATAGGTCCCTGAAGAGAGAAATTCCTTTTTCATTTTGAACTTCTAAGTCTCAAAATTTTGATTGTGTCCTGTTATGTCATTAAACACCACACCACTATAATACTATTTTCATTTTAAGTTTGTATATAAAACATAAATTCCTATCTTACTATTGCAATGCTTTAATGCAGTAACATATTTAACATGTTTACATGCTATGTAGAGTATAAGCAAACTCAACAGTTAGAAACACCTACCTATAAGGATAGTAAGTTTAGCCACTATTTGTGATTTCAGCTAAGCTTTTCTCTTAACTATCTAATCATCAGACTTATACTTAGTCCCCTCACATATCTAGAAAAGGAAGCAGGAGTAACATAATCAAAGTAGACTAACAACACAGTCTCCAAATTCCTTATTTTCTCTGTTGTACTTAGCAAATTACAGGTTTGAAAACAAGGAGTAGCCCTATCACTTAACAAGTGACTAAGAAATGACTTTCTTAATTACAAGTCCAAGGGCGAGAGACTCCTTTCCACTAAAGCTCTGAATGAACACCAACATCAGGTCAACCAGACTTGTGCCTGGTCTCAGTGGTAGTGTAAGCTGATGACTCAAATTCCCAGCAAGCTCCTACTTTAATATTTCTTGAAATGTCGGGCTTAGTCACACAGCGACTTGGAATTTAAGGCAAATAAGGGTCTTTCCCTTCTATCCTTAAAGATATTTTTGCTCAATGACAAACAAAGTTAAAGAGGCAAGATGCGTTTTAATCTAGAGCTTTTATTACCAGAGATGTAAGAAGTTAAAAAATTTCTGGGAAGAATGAACCATGCTAGCTTTGAATTTAAAACACAACTATTAACACTGTCAGATAATTCAATTTCCAAGTTTTGGGGGTTTTCTGAGGGGGGGAGTTTAACATAACCCTTTAAAAAAAATCTCAGCTCTAGTTATTGAAAGTAGAAAGAAGGGGAGGAAAAAAAGGAAAGAAGGAGAGAGAGAATGAATGAATGGATGGATGTCACCTTTCCAGTCAAAGTTGCAACATACACTGGAATTATTTCAACCAAAAAAAGAATCATATGAAACATAATTTCAATATTAATGATAAAATGTATCCTATTTATTTTAAATTCATTCCTGTTCTTCCCTATGTTTCAGGAACTTAAGAAAAATAATTTTATGTTTCAGGTGCACAAATTTTATAATGCTTTATTTGTAATATCTGAAAGATAAGGTAGGGATCAATCTTAATTTCTGGTTCATGATACAGAGTATGTGCACAGACAGAAGTTTGTGTAACTTTCTACTCATCTCAGTACCTATATATTTATTATGAAAAACTGAAACTGCTTTTCATATATGCAGTAAAACAAAAAGAAAGTTCTGTTATAAACGTCAATCTTTAGAATTCTACACATTCAGTATCCATCAAACTGAACATTACATTTCAAGGAAAACCACAGCAACAACAAAAAAGACCGGTATCTACATAATAATTTGCAAAGAAACCCTGATAAGACTTCAGAGGTCTCTGTGGTCTCAATTTTCCCCCTATACTGAATCATATGATAATGTGTTTTTTCAAGGAAAGCATTCTTTCTGAAGTTATTTATACCAAGTTTATCTTTACTAGAGATCCTAGAAAAGAATGATACAGTTCCCCACTCAATCTCAGCACTCAAAACAGTTTTCCATGTTCACTCAGACCCTTGGCAAATTCCAGATCTTAAACGAATAGATTTTTTTAAAAAGTGATCTAATATTAATTCTTTTTTTCAACAAACTGTAATTTATGATTCCATTTGATCGTCTACTTTAGATATATTTAAAAGACATTCAAAATCAAAGTGTGCGTATGCATAAATAGGGAACTTATCTTTTCTCTCCCTCAAACAACCACTATTTATATAATATTGCTGCCCTCAGAAAGGGGAGTCTATTACCATCAGCAATTCATGTCTCTGCTTCAGCATCAGATGCAAAGAAGAGACAGAAACAAGATCTCTCTCCTCCATTTACTTTTTGTTCATTCCAACCTCTCGACATAATCTTCCATTCCAATAGTCTGCTTCATCATTTGCCACTCCTGTTTTTTACCTTCTTAAGTCTTAGTGACCATCTTTGTGCTACATTTCTCTGATCGCTGTGTTACCTAAATACTACAGAATGAGTGTGCTCATTTCCCCCCCAGAAAGTCCCCTGAAAAAAAACCTGCAACTTAAGGAAACGCATCTTAAACAATTTAATTCAGGGATTCATCCTGAAAGTCCCCTATCATATCCTGTTAAAAATTTTCTTTGCCATTTTGAATAGACGCTAAGATCATTTTAATAAAAATATTTCTCTAGTCAGAAGACAAGGGTAGACTTGTTAGAACAGCAAGTGCTTTTTCTCAGTCTTCATCCACATAACAGTAGATCACTACTAAAAACACAAAACAAAACAAAACTCACTCTGTGTATCAACCACTTGTGTGTCAACCACTTGAAAAGGTACAGGGAAAAAGTACAAGTTAAGAAAGTTCATTCCACCACAGTCAAGAAGTCTGCTACCTAAAGCAATTTTCATGGAAGAAAATATCCAAAGGTGTAGAAGCTGTTTATTTTAGAAAAGGGAAAGGGAGGGAGGGAGGAGAGAGGGGTGAGGGAAAGCTGAGAGAGAGAGAGAGAGAGAGAGAGAGAGAGAGAGAGAGAGAGAGAGAGAGAGAGAGAAGGGAGGGAGGGAGACAGAAAGAGAGAGAAAGAGACTAGAAAGCCTCATCTTCTCTATTAACTCACACTTTAAGAACTGTTGTTTCAGGACATCTTAAATTTAAAAAGCAAAACTGATCCTCTCACAATATAAAGTGAATAGTTTTTTTCTTGATTAAAAAATATGTTTTACACATATTCTGAGCAGAATTATTTTTTGATTTGATACACAGAACATGAGTTTTTGAGTTTCTTACATTCTTCATGTTTTAAAATTAAAAACCTAAATCCTTTAACCTCATATATCCTAAGCCACTTTGATTTAAAATTACTGCTATGTCTCTGTCTTCTAGTACTGGTTTGCATTAGAATCTGGGCAAGTTAATAATAATCAGCTTTGCTCTCATCTTTCTAGAGAGTCAAGGATGGCATATCTCCTTATCTTATTCGTCCCATCAGATTGACATATTTTGTCTCAGCTGTCACCTTCCATAAAACTTTGCTTTTGGATATGAGTTAATTCATTTTTAGTTGTCCTCAATGTTCTAAAATAGTGATGTTTGACAGAATTAATATAGTGCTCTAGTTCTTTCTGTTCAATTGGTACTTAATTAAAGATCTTGGGGGCCATCTTTTTTCCCAGGCTAGCCACTTAAAGGAGGAACATCACTTCTCCACCGACAATGTGATAAGCCACATGGCAGCAAAGCTGTCTCCCTAAGGGCTCCCATTTAATAGATTGCTTTACTACACATAAACTAACCAGCACAACAGATTACCACTGTAATTCACACGGATTTTACTTTGCAATCTCTGGGCCACAACACTGCCATAACCTACATTCTCTCAACATCTGAGTTTCTAGAATTTCTGTAGTTGTAATTACGTTCCCTTATATTTTTACCACCATTGCTTTTGTTTCACCTGGACTGCAAAAAGTTCAAATGGCATTTAATTTGTAAGATTTCTCACATCTCTGAAAACAATGCAGTTTTTAAGTAGTCAGAGCCACCTTGGAGCACAAACTAAACGCTCCCTGTTTTAAAATTTTCTGAATTAATATCTTCTGGAGAATAGCCCACTCAACTTGAAATGTCATAATTTTCGATTCTAAAGGTGGCATGGATAATTTTAATTTGCACTTGCTATTTATTACTTAAATAAATGTTCTCTTGAATGGCCTTTCAAAATCCAGTCTTTCTTAATCATTTTTTGACTATATCGGAAGTGTAAAATATATGTCAATTTAAGCAAACTTTAGAGCAATAAACTAACAAAAAGACTCTAGGTGGTGGTATAGGTTATTTATTTCTTTTTAATCATGATGTTTTGCTCTTAAAATTGCAGAATCAGAAGCGCCTTTAGCCTCTTTACATATCTCTTTAGTGGGAGCTTACAATATCTTAGGGTGCTCAGATTAGTAAAATCCAAGTTATGCAGAGTTTGGAGAGACATATAAGCAGTGGTGCTGTCTTCCCATAGGCATTAAACCTGGTTTGCAACTCACTCATTTGAATAAAAGCAACAATGAGAAAAAAAATATACATATATGCATTAACTTACACTCCTAATGTACTTTTAAGGGTAAGTTTGGAAAGAGGTCTCTCCCTGCCAGAATACAAGAGTAAACAATACTACAGCCTGCAGGGCAGGGCTACCCACCTTCTTTGTCTCTAGGAACTATGTCCAGGCAGAGAAAAGTATTGGTGAGGAAACCACTGCTCCCTCAACCAGTCAACCCTACCTATTTGCTGAAAAAGTCTATTTCATTGTCTCTTCAACAAGGGTAGCAAACTGATGATTAAACATTGAATAATACCACCCACTTGCTAAGCCTGTGATTCACTAATAAGCAGGTTCAATCCAATTCATAACTTTAAAGAATGAATCCCCAAAGCCCCTAGTTTCACAAATACCCCCAAGAAAAACAGAGCATTCATCACCTATAACTCACAACCATTTTCACTCTGGACACTTACAGATGGCCTCTCTTCCTCTAAAAACACTATTTCTCTCACATCTAACTAACATTTACATTGCCGGAGACAAACTCAAATCAGTTCCTCCAACTGAGCTAAAAATTCTCATACCTAATATCATCTTCTTTTTCCCCAAATAAAATATGCCGCGAGAAAATATTTTAAAAACGCAAAAGTGCTTATCATTGTTATTTTTCTACTACCTTTGGAGTCCAATAAAATGACTAACGTGACAGAGGTAGAAACTCATGGAATGCCTTGGAGATCAACATGTGTCAGACTCCCAGCCTCTAAGACACGGTTGATTCCTTTGTTCCTCCAGACTGCACACCAACTCCCGATTAAAATTTGGAAACTACTTTGGGAAGGATGGGCGGCTGCGTCCCACACGTCCGCGGAAACCCTTCGTAAAACAATAACCCGTGATCGCCAGGAGGACACGGATGGAAGAGGGACAGGCGGCCTCCCGGGACTCCCACGGGCTCGCCCCGAGTGTGCCGCCCGCGGCCTGGGGTCCAGGAGCCTCGCCTGGACGGGCGGCCAGGCCCGGGGTCGGGGACGCGCGGGGAGAGCGTCCCTTCTCCGACTCGTCCCCCGGCCGAGATCCGGACGCGAGGCGGGGAGCGGTGCCCGGCCGCCCCGGCAGCCTCCGGACAGCAGGACCGAGGGCGGCGCGGCGGGCGGCGACCCCGGCGCGGCCACCCGGCCAGCGCGTCCAGCCCGGCGCAGGGGACGCGGCCCGCCCGGCCAGGACCGGGACGAGCGCGCGCGCGCGCGCGCGCGCGGGGCAGCACGACCAACTCCTAACTTGCCCGCCCGCCGCCCCGGCCCCGGGTCCCGGGAGAGGGGAGCCCGCGAGGGGACAGGACCCCGGAAGCGCCCCCGCCGCCGCCGCCCCGACGCCCGCGGCCCAGCCCGCCCCGGCCCCGGCCCCGGCCCCGGCCCCGGCCCGCGGCCGCGCTCCCGCAGCCCCGGCCGCCACTCACCGAGGCCGCCGCGCCGCGCCCGCGCCCGCGCCCGGCTCCGTCCGGCCGCTCCGCGAAGGGCCCGCCGCCCTCCCAGCTCCCGCGGCGCCCGGAGCTCCTCCCTGCGGCGGCGCCGCCCAGCGCAGCGCGGACGCGAGGCCCGGGCGGGAGGACGCGCGGGCTGCGCGGGCCGTCTCCCCGCCTGGCCGCCCGCTCGGGGCTCTGCTGCAATGTCTGGAGGCCGACTCGAGCGCCTCGCCGCCGCCGCGCTCCTCCCTCCGAGGCCGCGGCCGGCCCTCCCCCGCCCCACGCCGTCCAGCCTTCAGCCAAGTTTCTAAACCCTTCGGGCCCCTCCCTCCCCCGCCGGGCCGGGAGGGCGCCGCCAGGTCCGGCCGCTCGCGGGGCGGGGGCGCCCCCGGGCCGTGGGTCTCCTCCCCGATCGCCGCCCCCGCCCCACGGCCGGGAGCTGCGGGGCTCCGAGGCCCCCGGGGCGCGTCGCGGGCACGGCGAGCGCGCGGCGGCCGCGCCGTGCCCCGCTCCGGCTCGGTCCCGTGGCCCCGGAGCCTGGACAGCTCCTCCCGGGGCCGGGGCGCTCCCCACCCCGGCCGAAGCGCTCTCGCTGGCGCACAGCCCGGGGCCGGCGCCCCGGACGGCCCGGGTCCCCGCCGGGCGCCGGCGCCGTGGGCGTCCCCTCCCGCTTCACCCACGACACGCGCTCCCTTGGCTCCCGCTCACCCGCCCCGCTTCACCTCCTGGAATCTGTGTGTCCTGCTTTAGTCTCGGGGTGCACGGGCACGCACTCTGGGTCACTTTGCCCCACGCCCAGCACGTAGGAAGCGCCCGGCGGCACTGTGGAGTGACTCCGGGAGGACACTGGGGGAGACCCGGGGAGCGCCCCGCTGGGCTCCCCGAGCAGGGCTGGCTTCCGCTGCTTTGTCACCGCGAAGTCTCCAGCGGAGCCCGTCAGCCAATCTGCATCATCCCGGGAAGGCTCTGACCCAACCAGACTAGGCGAAAGGAGCAGGGCTGCTACTTCTCCGGCAGCCTCTCCTCGGCTCAGTCTCCGAATAAGAAATAACAATTACATCACTAGGCCGGGGCGGCAGTGCCGTGCAGCCTCTCGGCTTCCCGCAGCCCGATCTCGCCGAAACCTGCCTCGAAAGTGGGGTGGGGGGTACGGACTGGCGAGGAGAGAAAGTGAGGGGAGGAGTCCTGGGAAACTGTAATTTCCCCGTCTCCGTGTATTTGCTCTTTTAAACCCGTATCTTCGGCGCTCCCCCAAACAGCTAAGTGGAACTATTAACACCCCTCCAGCACCTCCCCAGATGTCAGGTTTCTTTTTGACTCTAGCAGCTAGCATTTAGTAATTCACCATGAAAGAAAGAAGGAAGAAAAAAAAAAAAAAAAAAAACCCTACCGGAGGAAATGAGTGCCCTTGCTGAAATTGTTTTTGATCGACACAGAAAGCTAAAGTGCAGCTTAGTCTCACCCTAAACTCTGAAATGGCATGCCTGTGTTAAAACACTTATTACATAAGACAGATGAGCGGATGAGGCGCTCCATTCTTATATGTAGGTTTTCATAGGTTTGAGAATTTGATAGCGTTTGGAAATAGAGTTGCTAATGCGCTTAAAAAAAAAAAAAAAAAGCCCAAAACTGTACAATTCATAAAACTGTATTCTTTGCCTGTTATGTAACGGCTGTGTTGTGCATTTAAAATGTCCCTTAACCTTTAAAAACATGAATGAGTTTTGGAATGCCTTCACGATCTTGAAAGTGAAAGCAACTTCTCAAATTAATGCTTAATAAATTCAGCACCGAGCACAGTGCCAGGCACATGGTAGGAATGTTCTTGCTTGACGGCAATGGTGCATTTTATTTATTTATTTACTTATTTTTAATTTTGAGTCAGGGCCTCACTCTGTCACGGGGGCTGAAGTCAGTGGCATGACCGTGGCTCACCGCAACCCTCAACCTCTTGGGCTCAGGAGAGCCCTCCGCCTCAGCCTCCCAAGTAACTGAGGCGCCACCATGCCCAGCTGTTTATTTATTTATTTTTGTAAAGACAAAGTCTTGCTATGTTGCCCGGACTGATGGTAACATTTTAGAAAAATTATTTTCCGTCACCCAAGTGATTCAACTGTGCAATCTGTTGTCATCTCACAGAGTTTAAACCGCACATAACAGCCTATCATTTGCATATACCTCCATTCAAAATCTGCTCAAGGCAAATTAGTAAAGGCTCCTGTTCTATAGTGTGTCATTTATTCAGGATGGATACAAAGCAGACTGCTCCAATTAAATGATGACCAGCATAATTTGAGCATGGCCCTTTGGAAAGGGAGGGGTCAAACTTCTTTTTCATTTTCTTTTTTAGAATTTTTTTATTTTGAAGATGCGCGGTACAATTCAGAAGTTAGGTATTCAAATGTTCATTATAGAGGTACCCTTGCTGATGAGAAGTGCCCCCTCCTCCCTGGGGAGATTCCCACTACAGCCAATCCCACCCGTGCCCCAACTTCTTTTTTTAAAAAATATTTTTCACTGTTACACAGAGATTTTTTTAAAATGTATTACAAATGTTTCTATTTCCTTAAGCAGTTTATTGGATGTCCTTTGGCATTTTCTTGATGATTCTGTGTCAATTTTATTAAAAGTAATTATTGTAGTAGGTTGTAGTGGATTCAAGAAATACATCAGATTCCTGCTGTGTACCAGGCTTCTTCCTAGGTGTTAGGGATGTTCCCGGTAGATATA
Source organism: Cephalopachus bancanus (assembly GCA_027257055.1). NCBI lineage: Eukaryota > Metazoa > Chordata > Mammalia > Primates > Tarsiidae > Cephalopachus > Cephalopachus bancanus. Next base: position 7,743,127 of record JAPVLO010000108.1, read on the forward strand.
AAAGCCATCAGTTGCTACACTGAGACTCCAGGATGCTACGACTTAATGATTATCTCTGCCTTTTGTAGTTTCTCTCTCTCCTCCACTGACAATCTGCTGTCCTTTTTCTGTTACCAGCATAGCTGCCACTAACATTCTCCTCCTCTTCTGATTGACAGCTTCCAGTCTGGTGCAGACCAGGAATCCAGATAGCCTCACATGTCACAATTCTGTCTAGAGGAAAACTTAACAGGTTTGTATAAGGGACTGATGGACTCACCAAGGTATAAGGCACACACACTTCAGTGCATAAACTTTGGGGAAAGATATTTGGACTACTCAGATGTTTTTAAAAGCATTCCTTTGGCTTCTCATCCAGGTTTTGAATCACTGAGATTGTCCAACGAGACAAGCATTGGTCCTGTCCTCTAACACTAATATTAAAAAGTTCACTGTCATATATTAGATGACTTACCAAAGCTACTAATGTCTTACTATTAATCTATTTCTCAACCACACAGAAATCCAAGTCTTTTAAAAGTGCATTCCTATTAAGTAAATTGCACACCTCTTGTGGAATTCATTTTTACTTAATTATACACTAATTGTGTGAAGACTATTTTATAGTTGCTCTTTGTTTTTTAAAAAAATCAGAAAGTTATTGCAAGAATACTAGGACACATATGGCATTGTAAGAATGCCTACTTGGTAATTTGTACTTTGAAGTCAATTCTCAAAGGAACCATTTGGGATGTGAAAAAAACATGCCATTTGATTTATATACCAAAATACATAAGTATTGTCTTAAGTCCAGGGTTACTGTTGGATCAGATGCTTATATTTCAGTATCAATGTGCCTAGCCACCACAAAGATGTAGTCTGTCTGGGAGAAGCATGCCTTTGATGCGTTCCCGGAATCTCTCCTGTGTGGCATTTTTCAAACCATTCTGTGAGTGGGTATTTACTTGTCTGTATTCCACTCTGGAATGCAAGGAGCACAGGCACACATCCATATCCCTCTCATTCACATTTGGGTACCTTCAACAACCTATCCCTGTGCTCAACAAACAGAAGACATTTAGTATATATTGGCTAAGATACCAATATCATAGCCCAGAGGAAAGAATGTATCCTTCTATTGAGGGCATGGGTGTGAGGTGACGGAGTTCAGAGAACATTTTACAGAGAAAACAACTCTTCAGTTGGCTTTCAAAATGTGAAAGGAATTTGCAAAGTAGGCAAAGTGGAAAAAGAGGTTCTCAGGAGAGAAAATGGACTGCTTAACAGTAGAGAGGTGTGAGAAAACAAAAATATAAGCTGAGAAATATTGAGCCCAGATTACATGCGATGGAGTAAACTATGACACCTGAGAGGGAAAAATGCGTGTAACAGATCACACACAAATGGAACCCTAGTGTAGTTATGCTATTAGCTATAGTCCCTTCACCTCTGGAGCAGTGCTGTCCAGTAAAAACAAAAAGTGAACCACAAATGTAAGCTACTATATAACTTTAAAAATTAGAATAGCTACATTTAACAAGTACAAAGGCGGACAACGTAGCAAGACCCTATCTCTACAAAAAATGGTTTTAAAAATTAGCCAGGTGTGGCAGTGTGTACCTGTAGTCCCAGCAACTTGGGAGGCAGAGGCAGGAGGATCATTTGGGCCCAGGAGTTTGAGGCTTCAGCGAGCAGTGATCAAGGGACTACACTCCAGCCTGGATGACAGAGCAAGACCTTGTCTCAAAAAATAAAGATAAAGTACAAAGAACCAGGTAAAGTTAATTTTAACAGTGTATTTTATTTAACAGAATATATCAACAATGTTATTTCAGTGTGTACACACAAAAAATTATTAATTAGATACTTTACATACTTTTATTTATTCTAATCTCTCAAAATCCAGCATATCTTTTACAACCATGCACATCTCCATTTGGACTAGCCATATTCCAGGGCTCAGCAGTCACATGTAGCTAACAACTACCGTAATGGGTAGCCCAGTGCTAGAGATTGTAGGTAATCTTTAATAACATGGTTAAAAGACATTTTCTTAAGATGAACACCTAATCTTGTCAAATCTAAGACTTTATTTATGTCAATTATTGGTCTTTAATTATGCTATGTTATAAAGATCACTTTCATGTGTTTAGGCTTTTATACCAATTAGAGAATCGGCAATGTTTACATTTTATGTACTGTGTCTTTATTAACCATCATGTAGTTACAACTACTTGTGTCTCTATTAACTGTGGTGGTGGACTGTAAATGCAAACTGTCTTTATGGCAATATCTATAATACTATAGATATTGGGTTGAATGAGCTTTTTTAAAAAGTCCACAGCATGGAACTACTACTTCTACGCTAATTACTGCCACGCATCTTCCTAGCTGTAGACACCCAAGGTTCTGCTCTTTAATTTTCCCATGCCCAGTTGCTTGTGGACTACAAAAACCACCCAGCCTTTATTTGAGACAGTCAACTATCTGAAGCTATGGCAGTCAGGGTGTGCTATAGCTCCCTGAGTACCGAGAAAGTTCGAAAGAGCTGAAAATGTTTAGACACCCTATCTGCACGTTACTGTGCAATTTTCCCTCATGAGATTGGAGCTCTTTTATTTTAAACGCGACTTCAGTGCCAAGGACTGGCAAAACCAGGGCACTCAATGTCTACGCTAGAGTGAATCCTGAAAACTCGATCTTAAAAAAAAAGTCTGCGAATGATTGTGTACAAGCAGCCAAAACTGTGCAGGAAAAAGGCATGAAATGCAAATGTGGCTGATGCCTTCTCATTCCTTTTCAACATAAGAAAATGTCTAGTATAGTTAAGGGGTCAAAAAACCCAAGAAATTCCAATGATGCAAGGAACACCTGTCAGTTTTGATGATGTATTAGTTTAACATGTCTAAATGATTGAAAGTAAATATTACACAGAACCCTATCCTTTTATGTACAAAAGGAGTATGCAGATCTCATTAAGTGGTCCTATCATAAATGTATACGGAAAATTCTTCTAAAGCACTCACATCCATCCATCCATATTATGAATTAATTCAGTAAGGACATTATCCTATTAATTTTGAGATTTCTTTAGATAGACTTCAACTAAAACAAAGTACAGTACACATCTATTCTTCCAAATTATTCAGGTTTCTGTAGAGAAGAAATCTATGAAGAAAACATGATGTATGCTTTGCCATTTGTGTAATTGCTTGTCTCTCAAAAGAAACAGGCATATACACTGACTTACCTGTTTTAAATTTGTTTAGTTTAAGACACATAAAAATCTTATATAACTTATCATTTCACAAAGACCTTGAGTGTGCACATATAAACACCTCTCTAAGATGTCCCTCATGCAATTCAGTGGGGGAAAGAATAGTCTTTTCAACAAATGGTGCTGGGATGACTACATATCCACGTGCAGAAGAGTGACATTGGACACCTTCTTCACATCACATACAAAAATTAACTCAAAGTGGAACACAGACCTAAATTTAAGAACTAAACTATTGAAACTCTTAGAAGAAAATATAGCAATAAATCCTCATGGCCTTCGGTAGGCAAAACCTTCTTAGCTGCTACACCAAAAGAACAAGTTATTTTTTTAAAAAATTGGTATGTTTGACTTAAGTCAAACTTAAAATCTTTTGTGCTTTACTGGATACTGTCAGGCATCGCCTGGACATAGACTGTTTCCCTCCTATACCGAGCTTCTTTCTTTCTCCTCCCTCAAGGAGCAGTCTGTGGCCAAGGCTAGTCTTTGAAAAATATGCATATTCCCAGTTATGAGTCATGGGATGCATATGACCTGTCATAGGATACAGGTGACCAAGTAAACCTAAAGATAATGTAGTTGTCACCCTTAATCCATGAAATTGTAAACACTGTATTGGAATTTGAATGATTAACATGCTTGCCTTGATTATAAAACTGCTTGCTGTACTGTCCTGAGGTGTGAATTCTTCGCCAATTGACCACCATCGGTGCCTCCCATAAGTTTTAATAAACCAATCTTTCTTATAGTTCAGTGATAAAAAGATAAATACCCAGTTTTTCAAATGAGCAAAGTACCTGAGAAATAGTCATTTCTCCAAAGAAGATCCACATTTAAGCACATGAAAAGATGGTGCATATGATCGGTCAGGGGAAATGCAAATCAAAACCACAATGTGATATTACTTTGCAATCAGTAGGATGGGCTATAAAAAAAAAGATGAAAACAAGTGTTGGTGAGAATATAGTCATTGAAACATTCAGTTTTTATTCCTTGTTGTTGCATAACAAATCACCTCAAAATGTAGTGGCTTAAAACAAGAAACACTTATTATCTCATAGTTTTTGGATATAAAGAATACAGATACAGCCTAGGTGGATGGTTCTGAAAGAAAGTCTCATGTGGCTGCAGTCAGGATTGGCAGGGCTGTAGTCATCTGAAGACTTGACTGGATTTGGAGGATCAAATTTCCAGAAGGCTCCCTCACATGAATATGGGCAGGAGGCCTCAGGTCCTGCAGGTCTTTGCCACATGGGCCTCACCACAGGCTGCCTGAGTTTCCTTGTGATGTGGCAGCTAACTTCCACTATAGCAAGCTATCCAAGAGACAGCAATGATGAAGTTACAGTGTCCTTTCTGACCTGGTCTCCTAATTCACACACGGTTACTTCCATTTTTTTCTATTAATTAGAAATGAGTCACTAAGTTCATTCCATGCTCAAGGGGAAAGTCATCTTGAAGAGAGGAGTATCAAATAATCTGTGGACAAAATTGAAAACCATTGTAGGCTATTAGCATTTTCTGCTCTTGTCTGTGTCTTTGGTTTTCCAAACAAACATGCATGTCCTTGCTTTCATATGTGAAACAGGCTCGGTGCCTCTCCCAAGAAAACAAGATGAAGTGTCTTCTGGTTACTGCATCAGATCTACTGCTCAAGATTTTGGGGTGATCTGCAGCCCTTGCCTGGAGACCCAGATCCTTGAGGGCATGCAATCAATGAACTAAAGACATGTTTTCAGCCACCCGAACATTTAAATTTCTTAAAACAACGGAGAAGGAACAGGATCATTGCAATAAATCTGACCATTTGGAAATGAGAAAATGAGGAAAACACATTAGTCACCATTCCATAATAATTATCACAACTTACTGAGCAGGAATAGCCAGGATTTCTTGCCTTAGGACTGCAGGAAGTTCCTTGGTTGACCTCTGATTCTTGCTCTCAAATGTTCTCCTTCACACCTCGCCCTCTGTTGTTTCTGGATCTGCCTTTGGGAGGTTCATACTTGACAATTCTCCTTGACAAATATATCTGAGGTGGACAAAAAGGAGGATGCCCTTCCTGGAGACCTCGGATTTTGAAATATTTCAGCCCAAGGATTGTTTTTAAAGTTTTAGCAGCCATAGACTATTGCAGACCAAGTCTAGGGTTTCTCTGGGAAGAAGTTAATTTCTCCAAACACTTAGCAGGCTTGATTTGCTTCTATTCCATTCCATGTAGAAGCTGCCATAGCAAAAAGTCTTGCTCAAACATGATGCTCAAGGCTGCAGATGCTCAGGTTTTATTTACCAGGCTCTCTGCCCATTCCCTGGGAACTTAAATTCATGGCGGCTACCTTGAGATCATCTGAAATAACAGACTTAGGTGGGGAGGGAATGCAATTTATCACCTCTTGCCAACAACATCACTGCTGCTTTATGAGAAGGCATGAGTCTTACCTCCTGATAAGCCTGCAGTTTCATGACCACAGCTTAAAACTTCTTCAATTTCAAGTAGAGAGCAGATGACTTTTTCAACACTGCAAGGCCCACATCCCTGGGCTCTCCATCAGAGCAGTTAGCAAGTACAGGCAGAGAATGCCTCCCCTAGCAAATCTTTGCTTCCTTCTACCTCTGCTTCCAGAATATTTGGTTCTCGTCTGAGTTCATCTAACTCATAAGATTTTGCTGAAAATAGCAAAAACAAACCACCACCTACCAACATTATAAATTTGTTCTACTGTTTCCCTTAGCATTAGAGCCTCAGTTAGCAAACCATCCGCTTTTCAAGGTAAACAAATGGCAGCGTAGCCAAATATTTTGCTACCATATAAAAGCAGACCCTCGCCACACACTGCCCAACTGCTTCTTCTAAATCAGTTGTACTTTTCCATGCAAGCATCCCATTTCTGGTGCTAATGACTGCATTAGCCGTGGTTCTTTGTTGTAGATAGCAAATTCCCTCTTGCTACTTTAAGCAGATATGGATTTATTATAACTTAATAGATAATTTGCAACATTTCTGCTGGGATCCAGGAACCAGGCTTAAGCGATACGTAGGAGAAATGTCCAGTTGCACAAAGGGACTGCCAGGTGAAAACTCCACCCACCATCTGCCACTTAGAGCTGATGGAGATAGAGACCAAACACTAGAGCATTCATTACAACTCTACAGGAGAACCGAACATCTCAGCTTCTTCTTACCCAAGAGCCCTGTAGACTCTGCCTTACACTGTTCGTATTCACCTTCCATGTCTTACGTCGGTGCATCTGTTTGGTGGAGACCAAGTCACACGAGAAGCCTTTGCTTTTCCTGAGTCTGAAAAATGTGTGTCACATTCAACTTTCCAGTAAGCTGGAAAGCATGCTAGGAATAGATTAGTGTTGAGTGTGTATTCTTTTTTTGTCTTTAAATGTTTGTCTTAGTCTGTTTTGTATTGCTATAATAGAATTTATAAAAAAGGCTTATGTAGCTTCCAGTTCTTCAGGCTGGGAAGTTTAAAGGTATGGCCCTGGCTTCTGGCAAGAGCTTCGTGTTGCATCATAACATGGCAGAGAAGGTAAAATGGGAAGCAGACGTGTGTGAAGAGACAAAACCTAAGGCGCTTCCAGGCTTTATAACATCCCACTCTCTCCAGAACAAAGCCATTCTAGTAGAAGTGATCCAGTCTTGCCAGAGGAAGAAGTCACTGACACCAGAACAGCACCAAGTTATTCAGGAGGGATCTGCCTCCTTGAGTCAGATACCTCTCACCAAGCCCCACCTCCCAACACCACTATATTGGGGATCAAATTTCAACATGAATTTTGGAGGGAACCCATTTAAACCATTCCAAACCAAAGCAGAGTTGTTGCTGCTGTAATTTCTTTGGCCTACCTTTCTAACTTAAAGCCAGTAATAACATTCCAAAAATATTTGCTATAGATCTCCTTCTGCAGATGAATCAATAACAGCTCAGTTCACTCCTATACTTTTTTTATTCTAGTAAGGTGCACTTCTGTGCACTAAGCCCTTCCCTGGTGGAGACACAAGAGTGGAGCATGGTGTGGGTCAAAAGTGAAATTAGTAATTATGCCTGAGGATCAGGACTGTCCAATGGTGAGAGAAAAATACCAACTGAAGTCAAAAGTGGCAAAAATTAAGGGACAATGCAAAGTCTAGTATTTGGTAAAGAGGAAGGCCCAAAGTTTCTGAAATGTAGGAAGTATTTTAGATCGTAAAATGAACAACAGCTCATCCAAGGATGACAATGTTTAGGCAAATTGGGCATTAATTATATTTCACTGTATTGTAGCTCTTGAATAGTTGACTAGCACTGTAAACCGGTATACTATATATTGATCTTATTGGGATACACAGCAATATACTTTTGGATGAGTGAACAGGACACCTTTGCTTATAAGGAAGAGAGACCTATGTCAAGTAACTTGAGAAAAAAAGGAACACCTAAGGCATACAATTCATAGAATCCAGGAAATGTTCTTTCAGTCCTCAGGAGATTGTAGCCCTTCACCTGAATCTCCACCAATAAAGTGCCTTTATTCTCTATTTACTCAAACCCTGTCTATTGGTCTGATTCTCCAAAGAGAAAAATGTGATTGACTGTTGACCAGTCAATGGACTACTTCTTTTACAGGTAGGTATCAGACTGCAGTCTACTTAGTACTACTGAGTAGAGGTGAGGGAAAGTTCACTTCGTATAAAGGCTTGCCATTCCCAAGCCGGTGAATAGAGCTGGTAAAACTAGAAAGGTAAGTGGGTGCGGTAGATCAATAAACTAATGTCTCTAGTCATTATCTTTTATACTACATAAATTAAAACTTGTACTATTGTAACAGCATCATTAATCTTACTTACAAACTGCTTGTGAATTAATGCTTGAAATTCTTATATACAAAATGCATTAAACATATTCATTATTTCACCAATTATTTCCTGATGCCTACAAACATGTATGACACACTTGTTTCAAGTTATCTTGATACCAAGTGAACAAATCATGGCTACTTCCTCTGTGGCACCCACAGGAGGAGATGGCTAATACCTACTTTGATATGTTTTCTAATAAAGGCATAAAGATGAGCGTTGTAGGGAAAGGAGACCTTAGTTTGTATCTTGAAAATTTAAGGAAAGATTGCTTCCTTTGAGGAAATGATTCTTGAACTAGAGCATGAATGATGTATTTATTTACCAATATGCTTTTTTCTTATAGTAATCACTGATTAGGTTTTGTACACTACTATAAAATCTTGTCATCAAATCATATTTTGAGGGTGTTATCACCCTTTCAGGACGGGTGTCTTAATGTGTCAATATATAGGGCTAGATTAATATTTTTTGTAAATTAAAAGGAGATTCATATTCCTCCCATAGGATAAAGTCTGTTTTTCTAATAGCTCCATAGCTTGCATACACATCAGAACTTTTCAGTGTGTTTAGAAGTAGTGGTTACTGCATTTCTGTGATCTTCTCCTTGGTATCAAGAACAACCTTGAACAAAGTTGCGAAATGTACCAACCTTACCTTTGGTACTAATACATGCCCTTTTTCTAACTCACTTTTGGTGCAATACTATTTTTAGTGCCCGGTAACTTATAATAACATTGTGTATTTTATGTAGTTTTTCTATTTGTTTTTACTCTAAAACACACCATGTACTCCTAAGAAAAAAGATTTCAACCAACTAAATAACAGCACAATGCTTTCTTATCACATAGAATTCTAATTTTACGCTTATTGAAATAGCCTTTCAAACTTATAGATTTTTAATCTTATATCATTTTTCTGTAAATTTAAAGGACAATGTAAGTAAAATGCATTCTTTAAGATATTCCTAAAACATTTTCATATTAAGTCTGTCTCCCAAGAATCACTTTTTGACTTGGTCATTAATGTTGACTTTTTAAAGACACAATTAATATTTTGTGCTATCAAGCATTGTTGTTGATACAGCATTCCTTCGCAGCAACTCGGGTGGATTTAGAGTCTATGATATGCAGCAATCTATCACAGAAACAAAGAACAGAGTACCACACGTTCTCACTCATAAGTGGACCCTGAACATTTACCATAATACTATAAGAAAGGGATTGGAGTAGCCGGAAACTGCCTGGGGTTGATATGGGGGCGGCACATAACATTAATAAGGGTACCTGATCTCAAGCCAGGCAAAGTGGGACCAAAGGAAAGCCCAAACGTTGCCTGTACAATGACCACTGGTATACCTAATCCTGAATTATACTCCCATCTTTAAAATTTCAAAAGTGTTAAAATTAAGAGTGTTTTGCTACTATCTTGGGTTTTTTTTTCCAAGCTGCTGACCTCCACTGGGTATGTTTTGCTGCAGATGTGCTGACAATTGATGCCCACAGAGAGTGACAGTAAGACACATTCTCATTTCAGAAATGTTAAAATATCAAATGATGAAACCATGGAATATGGCACAGACTCAAAGACATACGATATTACTTAATAACTTACAAAGTGTTCATGCATACACTGTGACTCTTTCATCTCATCATCATAAGTCAGGTAGGCATTGGTTCTCATTTTGCAAATGAAGTACTAGATGTCTCCCAAATTAAGTAACGTGCCCAACATCACACAGATAATAAAGAGTAGAGTCGGTACTTCGCTTGGTAATACAGGGCATTTTAGTCATAATCCATGCCTCTTTCCACCAACTCATGCTATTTCTTTACTTCTCATCATGCTCCTTAGATATTCACAGACCTACACTGTAATTCTCAACCTCCCTATCACTTATCCTTGCCCACTGAAAAATGTAATCCAATGGTTTACAAACCCTGCTCTAGAAAAATACCAATGTTTCAAGATTTTCTGTTTTTAAATCAAATAATGGTCATGTCTCAATATGCAGGGCAAAAAATCAGTTATCAAATAGTTTTCTAAATCAAATTTTCCTCCTATTGTTTCTTTGATTCTAGTTTCAGCTATCATCTGATGATACTGATATCTTTTTTGTATGGTATTGAATTTACACAAGACATCGTATTTTAGTTTACTATAGCAACATTTTAGAGTATTGTCTTAAAAAGCTTTGCCACAGATGTTTTGTTTCTTGAACAAATATGAAAACCCTTTATTTCATTCATTCTTTTAGAAGTCTGCTTTCTTCCAGGTACACAAATACACTAATGGCTCAGATACACCAATTCCTGCTCATAAGTTGGCATGTTATTGTATTAAACTCCTTAGCAGAGTCCTTAGAAAATTCACAAGAAGTGAACTGAAAATTGGAAAGTTGAGACACTCCATAAGACAATAGAGAAGTTATTTTTTGTCAGCTAGACTTTCAAATTTATTATATAATGTGAACAAGACATTCTAATTTCGGGATAGCCCTACCTGTGATCAATACTTTTTCCAGTCCATTTTGGGGAGAGAAGCCCAATCCTGCTTCAAAGAATCAAATTCTACAGCTTCTTTTTACCCAGAAAAGAGCTGATGCACTTAATTAATCTTTTCAGGAAGCCAGGCTGACTCTCATTATTTCAACGCATTGTATGCTTAAAGCATGTATAATTTGATCCTGTTTGAAAGATGTGTGGAAGAGAATTGACATAAAATAGCAAGAAAGCTCTGAAGTGAACTGAACTATATAATTTGGGCATAAGCATTCTTAATATCACCTTTAAAGGAACTTGAAATATATTTGAAGGTGGGAGAAATTTTAGTATAGTTTTGAAAACTATCAAACAGCATCTGTTGCCTTCTCCATCTTGATTAAAACATGCTCACAGGGAAAATAGCGGCTTGTCCGTTAAGTCAAACACTAATGAAACATTTGCTAAAATAATATCTTTAATTTGGACAATATTTGGCAATAAAGTGCACTCATTGGATCATTTGCCTGTATTTTGAGCCTTCTGAGTTAACCGAGCACAGCTAAGTCTAATATAGTAATGGGCTCTTTTTTAAAACCTGGACATATGCATTTCTCATGCTCTGTTGTGTTCTACTCTGGTGAAAAGAGATAAGAAATGTTATTGTGATGGCATTAAAGGTTTCTCATTGACGTTTCTAAATACCATGAGCCTGAACTGCCTCATTTAGTCATGTCCTGTTTCTATATATCTTTTGGATCAAAGGCACCATGACTATAAGGCTCAGTGAGTAATGAGTATTAGCGATATTAATCAAGTCATCAAAAGAAGAGTTGGTAATTAATGTACAAATGCTGTGTAAATGCTTTTTGATTAGCCTCTGGTAGTTCATATGAAAACAATACTTCTGGCATGTGAAACAAAATAAATCTCGTAGGTAATAATAGTATAAAATAGAAATAACTTACCACTAAATATTATTATTTTATAGAAATTAGACTAATGTTCTAGAATTCAAATTGGTTTCTGTTTCTAAGTTACTGTTTTAAGTCCTATGTATGCATGTGTGTGTTTACATATATGTACATATATACTCACACACATACACACACACACAGCACTCTACCCCCACCCACACATGTTATAATATGCTTTGTGTTAATATTTTCCAGTCATAGCAAATTTGCAAGTAACTAGTGAACACAAAAAAATTTTTAAAAGCCATACTTTTAGCTTCGACTTACACCCTGCAAAATGAGAGTATGTACAAGGATGGACTAAAAAGAAAGCAGAATTATTTTTTGGGGGGGGCGGGCCCCTTGTAGTACAGGCTTTCCTACTAGGTAAGTGTTCTAGGAAATCATGGGCATCAGTATACCAGCTAGCATTGTTGTGAGAGGCTGCGTTGGCTTCCGTGAATATTTTGGGGAGGTTCTTTCAATCACAATGGGTGATTTACAAGTACACCTGCCCATATCACACTAACCAAAAATGTCATGACCCCCGTACCCCACCCTCCCTATTCACTCAATCTTGCCCGAGCGACTTTTTTTCCGTAGGTGGAAAATAGTTCTCAAAGGGAAATGTTTTGCTGATGCAGAAGTGAAACAACAACAACAACAAAACGGCAGAAGTACTAAAAGGCATCAAAATTGATGTGTCAAACAGAGAATACTCGGGAGGTGACTGAAGTTTAAACATGTAAGAATAAATGGTCAGGCTTGGTGGCTCAGCCCGTAATTCCAGCACTTTGGGAGGCTGAGGATAGTGGATTGTCTGTGTCTGCGGATTCGAGACCAGCCCAGGCAACTTGGCGAGACTTCGGCTCTGCAATAAGCAGAAATTAGCCAGGCGTGTAGTGCATGCCTGTAGTTCCGGCTACTTGGAAAGTTGAGGCAGAAGGATCGCCAGAGCCCAGCATGTCGAGGCTGGGGTGGCCGTGAGCCTGCCACTGCACTTCAGCCTGGGTGACAGAGTGAGACTCCAACTCAACAACAACAACAAAAAATAAACACCCAAGTATATATAAAAAAAAATTCCTAGAGTTTTTTTGGGGGGGTCCCCCTTCATATAGTCACACATGTATACTTGGAAAAACTGACCTGAATATACTCTTCTAGAAGATATGCATAGATGTATCATTGTCTTATGACCTATCTTTGATTTTGGGTTTTTGTGCTACTAAAAGAACAGCAAAGTGATGATCTTTTAATAGCTTATGCCATTACCATAACCTGCGATGGACTTCCTTTTATTTGTCTATAAAAGCCTTTTCTAACTAGAGAATCAGCTCAAATACCACTCTCTACGTAAAACTTTCGTTCCTATATAATATGTTTCTAATACTACTTCGTTAGTACTTATTTCATCTAGACTTGACTATGGTCCTATTTCCAACTGTCCTTTATCCTGTAAGACTGTAAGCTCCTGGAAGGTAGAGACTATGACAGATCTAGGAGCACCCAAAGAGGGAGTGTCAGGGGAGCCGGCATTTGGGGTGGTGACACATAACAAGAGTGGCAGAGATAGCAGCAGAGGACACGTTTCCAGCAGTCAAAACAGCAGCCCTACTTTACAAATATTGCCACTTAATAGTAGTTACTATTATTCCTATTTTTATGGATGAGTAAACTGGATCTTGAGAGAGTAAATAACTTGTTCAAAGTGACATAGCTAGTAAGTGGTAAAATTAAAGTTTGAACCAAATAAACCTACATCCAGTGCTGTAACTCTTAACTGGTATACAACTTTACCTCCCAACACTGAATACAAGAATGAATGATTGAATGTCTCATGCTTGATAAAAGACGGTCATCTCTGGATGACCCTCCCTTAGGAGCAGACTCGAGTGCTAGAATGCATTCCCATGCCTTCTCCCGTGGCATTGTTACCACCTAGAATTAAATTTTTGACAATAGCATGCAATTATGTATTTTTCGAATGCATTCTTTTTATCATAAAGGTGTTATTAAACTTTACCATTGAGCATTATTTCTCTGGATAAATCCTTCCTCAATACTACCCCAGGACGCTAGGGAAATAATTTTCCAAGAATTTTCTTAGTTGAGGGTTAAGAATGCTAGAAGATTGATATCAGACAAATAAAGTGCCACAGAATATCCCTATACATCAGTTAATTGTTAAGAGACTATTTCTTTCTTCTTGGCCAGTTATTCCCACTGATTAGTCCAGCATACATACAGGCTTCAATAAATATTTGCAAAGTGAGTGACTATTAACAAAGAATATTTACTTGGGGCTTATATATGTTAGATGTGGCAAAATACTTTACAAATATTGTCACTTATTAGTAATTACTATTATTCCTATTTTTATAGATGAGTAAACTGGATTCTGAGAGATTAAATAACTTGTTCAAAGTGACATAGCTAGTAGGTGGTAAAATTAAAGTTTGAACCAAATAAACCTGTATCCAGTGATATAATTCCTAACCTATATACTACTTTACCTTCCAAACTGGATACAAGAATGAAATGATTGAATGCCCTGTACTTGATAAGAAACAATCATCTCTGGATTAATTGTGCTTCAGGAGTATGAAACTGGTTAATGCAAGTGCAAAGATTCAGGGCACAGCTCATTCTTATGAACAATTTATTTTTGTAACAGTAACTAATTTTTACTTATTTTTGTACTTGAAATTTGGTAGAATGCTCTATCAATTTTTTCAACATTATTTTTAAACTTAACATATCTACATGATAAAAAGAAACTTAAGATGAAGACTACTTCAGCAAAGAATGATAAGCAAAACACCAGATGCTACATATTTTCAACTGCAAAAATATCATGGGAAGCCAGCTGAATCTTCTAAATTTTGATGATGTCATTATATGGCTTCAGGATCTATTTAGTTGGTTTGTAATCTTATTAGCTTATCTCTGCTTCCAGTCATACCCTTGGCCTTAATTGCATAGGTTTTTAAAAAATAATATTGTTAGAGTTCTAGTCTCATATTTCACACAAGAAGTATCTTACGGGATAGTGCACAAAAACTTGCCACCCCGAGCAATACCTAGTGACCCATTGCAAACTGATGTCACTGTCCCATTTTTCTGAAGAGGTCATCGTTTCCTGGCATTGAGCTATCACACTAGTGACTCAGTTTTTGATCTTGTTCAACTTTTCCCAAAAGCTCAAGTCTAGGATGATGATTTCAAAGTGTGATGGAAGCAAAGTGTTACAGTTCAGCAAGTTTCAATGTCACAGTGAAATTTACCATGTTTTCCAGACATCAGTTACACTGCCAGGTTCAGAGAGATTTCAATTATATTAAGGATGGAAATAATTTTGGATTTCCCACACTCTTCTTTTTTTTTCTTTTTTTTTAGTTGGAGTCTCACTCGGTCGCTCAGACTGGAGTGCTCCCGGCCACCGGAGCCTCGCCTCTCGCCTGCTGGGCTCCAGCGATCCTTCCGCCTCAACCTTCCGAGTAGCCAGAATTACAGACACGCGCTACCACACCCAGCTGATTTTTTGATTTATTGTAGAGATGAGGTCTCGCTGCCCAGGCGGGTCTCGAACCCTCGGACTCAGGCAATCCACTCACCTCAGCTTCCCAAAGGCGCGAGATTGCAGGCTGAGCCACCGAGCCCGGCTCCCACACTCTTCTAATCTGAATTTCACTGTCCCACTCTACTCCCCACCCTCCACCCCCACTCATTTTATTTTATTAACCTTTTATTCAGTCTCAGATTCACATTCTCTTACAGATCAATATTGACCCATTACACAATTTTAGATAAGCCAGTGATAGATATTTTCTTAGAGATATCACAGAAACAATTGAGTTCCACCACATTCAAAGTGGTGCCACTGGCATTTATTGCCCAACAGAAGAGGTTGGTTGTTCCTCATGGTCCTACCAGAGGTAGGTTGTGTCTTCATAGGGAATAGATGGCAAGTTATCTCCCTCCATAAGACACTATCCCGGTATCTACGGGTTAGTTGGACAAAAACACCATATTTCTTTCCTTCAGTGCCTTCTGTGGGTAAAACCTGTTAATTAGGACTCCTCTTTTCAAGGAAAACCCAATCCAAACTGGTCTGGGGAGACGGTGGGACTCGAGTTCATTTGCTTATGTACCTGAGAGGCGCAGGCGTAGGGATAAGTTCATGTGAGGCTGGTTTAGGCAGGAGCTCGAGCAAAGTCCTGAGGGTCTTGCTTCCCCTCGGTACTCTTGGCTGGACCCAACTCTCCACCCTCAATGTGTTAGCGTCACTCTGGGCTTTATCCACAGAGACAAGCGGTAGAAACATTTTCCAACTTTAAATTCTCCAAATTCTCAGTCCAGTAGAAAAAAGATGAATCAGATCCCTCAAAAGGGCAATATAAAGTTCGCAAGATCAGTGTTACTTGTTTGATTGTCCCGACTTGAGCACTGGGCTCACTGGAAACCAACTACCGTTGGAAGGAAAGTGTGAGCTCTGATTGGCTAGTTCTGAAAACTCTGGAGTCAGAACTCAGTAAGTGAGATGGAGAAGGAACAGATCCCCAAACAGATCAATTGGAAACCGTTGCCAGAAAAGAATAAATGGATATTGGGCAGTGCCATTTCAGTTATCCATTCTATTTATCCATATGTCTGAATGTTTTCCCTTCTCTCTTTCCAGTTTTTTGTTTTGTTTTTTTTTTAACAATCACATTAAACAATTGGTGTCTGTTTTTCTTTGGGATAGTTTGTCTCTGAATAGTCGTCATCTCATATCTGGCCTTTCTACATTCATTCTTCGGTCATGTCCACATAATTTAACTTTGTCCTTTATACATACTATTAAATTTTATCATCATTTTCTTTGGTTACCAGCCCCAAATTCCCTCAAATTTCCCTAAAACATCTCATTTCAACACCTGTGATGGTATTTGTTTTTCACATTATATTGCTCAGATTTGGGAGTAAATATTGGAAAATTAAATGAAAGGCCAGTAAGCATCTAAGTAGTCCTTTATGCAAATGTTTTTTGGTAGTAAAGGAGAAAACCGTGTGCTTTGTAGTAAATGCAGTGCATACATATGTAAAAGAATTAGAAATGAAAAGAAAAAAATAAAGTTATTGAAACTTCTTATTTAGTCTACCTTTTCCTTATAAAGTCTTTTTAAAGACTCCTTTATGCATCTCCTTTATGACCATGACCACTGGAGCTGTTAATGAGTAGGAGAATGATTAAGAGGCAGGTGGCAGAGGAACCAAGGATGTGAATCAAAGAGTCTAGATAATGCACAAACTCAGTAGTGAGTGCTAAATAATTGATACATGAATTTATACAGTACACAAACAGGAGTAAAACACAGAGCAAAACACTGTTACTAGTATTAATCCCCGGTTACTGCTACATTCATCAACAATGGCTTTTTATATTCTGTTCTTACAATAACACTATCCATGTTTTTGAGCTACCTTACTCTAAAATGAATTCTTCTGGAAGTCTTTGGGTGTATATTTTTTTTTGGTAAAATAGCCATTAGATGACAATGGAATGTGTACGAAAGTCTGTCCAATATGTATTTACCTCAGCAAAACCATCATATATACCTATTATTAGTAGAATGCATTTCTGAAACCCATAATACATGCATATGGACTAAATTCAAAAGATAGACAAGGCATACAGGAAAAGTAAACCTCTCTCTGTCCCCACAGCTGTCTAGTTCCCATTAAAAAAAACACACACAAACTACACACAATTATCTATTTCTTATGTATCCTACTAGAAGCAATCTAAGCATTTGTAAACACATGCACACCTACAAACATAAAGATATTTTTATACTTGTATTATTAACACATTATGTACCTTACATTGCCACTTATTAATACATGTCAACCATTTCTAATGGTTAAATTACTAACAAGGATGTTGAAGACCAGGGTTGTAACATGAATTCTAACATTTCAAAATATAATATTATAATTGCTATGATCATAGGCATAAAATATTAAACCAAAACATCTTCTTGACCAATAAACATATGAAAAAACACAAATTAAAATTTAAATGAGAAAACCATTGTTACCTATTAAATGAGTAAATAGTAATAATAAAATAGTAATATAAAATCCATAATACCTGTAGCCAATTGCTGAAGCCAGAAACCTGGGAATCATTTCTGGTTTCTTTTTCTGCTTCATTCACATTTGGTCTTTCACTAAAGCCTGCCATGTCATTCTCTAGAAAACATGTATTCAGTCTCTCTAGAGGAAATAGCTAAGTTGCATGCATATTCCTGACCCACAGAAATCATAAGATAATAATATTTATAGTTGTAAAAATATTTATAGTTGTGTTTTGGACTAATTTGTTGCATAGTGAGATATAACCAATACACCTTTTTTTTTTTTTTTTTTTTTTTGAGTTGGAGTCTCACTCCGTCACCCAGGCTGGAGTGCCAGTAGCATGCTCACCGCCACCCTAGCATAGACCTGCTGGGATCAGGTGATACTTCTGCCTCTGCCTTCCAGGAGGCTGGAACTATAGGTGTGTGCTACTGCGCCTGGCTAATTTTTTTTATTTATTATAGAGACGAGGTCTCGCTAATTTGCCCATACTGGTCTCGAACCCGCGGGCTTAGGCAATCCACTTGTCTCAACTGCCCAAAGAGCTGGGAGTACAGGCTGAGCCACTGAGTTCAGCCACCAATACACTTTTAAGAGCACCTTGCTTTTTTATAGTCACGGTACTTTTTAAACTTTGTCATTGATCATAGTTGTCTATTTAATGTCTAATCTCTCCCTTGTAAAAATGCATACCCCAGAGAGTAAGAGCCTTGTATAATATATTTGGTTCCCAAAACATTTGTGGCATTTATCATAGTCCTGAAATTCATTTATTGAATAAAGTAATAAATGCATAAAATATTTCTTTTTGATGGGGTGTACTGGTTTGTGCTCTTTGTCTATAAGCAAGTTTATCACTTTTATCAAACTCTTTGATCCAGCATTTTTATTGTTAGATACTTATTCTACAGTATAAAAGTTTAGCTAGCCAGGTGCGATAGCTCACGCCTGTAATCCTAGCATTTTGGAAGGCTGAGGTGAGAGGATTGCCCGAGTCCGGGGTTTGAGATCAACCTGGGCAACTTGGTGAGACCTCATCACCACAAGAATAAAAAAAATTAGCCGGAGCCGGGCTTGGTGACTCAGCCTGTAATCCCGCGCCTTTGGGAGGCTGAGGTGAGTGGATTGCCTGAGCCCGCGGGTTCGACACCCACCTGGGCAACTTGGTGAGACCTCATCTCTATAATAAATAAAAAATGAGTCAGGCGTGGTAGCGCGCACCTGTAATTCCGGCTACTTGGAAGGCTGAGGCGGAAGGATCGCTGAAGTCCAGCAGGTCGAGGCTGCGGTGGCCGGGAGCGGCCACTGCACTCCAGTCTGGGCTACGGAGTGAAACTCGAACTCAAAAAAAAAAAAAAAAAAAAAAATTAGCCAGGCATGGTGGCGCATGCATGTAGTTCCAGTTACTTGGAAGCCTAAGGTAGAAGGATCGCCTGAACCCAACAGGTTGAGGCTGCAGAGGCCATGGGCATGCCACTGCACTCCAGACTTTGTGACAGAGTGAAACTCCCACTCAAAAAAAAAATTTTTTTTAGCTAATATTTATTGTAACTGTATCTATCATAGCAAAATAATGTAAATATTCTGTCTGACAATAGAGTATTAAGTTATGGTGCGTCCTATGTATCCATCAAAAATAGTATAGAAAAATATTTATCAATATGGAACATATTGACTCTATATTGCATATTAATGCAAGCAAATTAGAAATACAACAATAGATCCTATTTATGAATGTTTAGTGCTTGCCCATCACTGTGACAAATACCTATGGGCTTATCTCCCACATATACATATATGTGTATATACATGTACACATATACATATATATGTCCACGTATACATATATGTGTACATATATATACATATATTGTGTATGGTGTGTGGATGCATATATATACTAACAGACTTGAAATGTATAAGAAGGATATGTCACTAAAGTGCTTATAGCAATTATCTTTGAAAGAATTGACGGCATACTTAATTTTGCTTCTTGGTTGTTTCCTCATTTTTCTATGATGAGAAGCAACCTTAAGCCAAAATGCCAAAAGGAGAGTGTCCAACTGATACAGGTTACAGATACCAAAGCTATAAAATGGAGCCAGAGAGACAAAGAAATGAGCGGTAGATCAGGATCTGGGCAGGAATTCAGGACACGCCTAGAATAGGGAGCTATTGTTAAAGGTTCTGCTGGGATATTTTGCCATTTTTCTGAAATAATAGGGATTCTGAAAAGTCTTGGAAAGACTCTGAATAGTACCACAGTTGGACACTGACATAATTAATCAGCATTTATATGCTGTCCAAACTGAATTGTCTTGGTCAGTTTTACTACGGTACAGGTGGGCAAAAGGTCACCAGGCCTGAGCAACTTTTAGAGAGGTGTCTGTTCTACCGAGCCCTACCGGTGTATATGACTTGGTGTCTGCTTAGTACTGACTGCCCAAGATTAAGAAAATGCAGGTTGACACATTCAAAGAACATAGCCCATTTCCACTACTTATTCTGGTTGCCTATGCTTTCTCAGGCTGCAGTTATTTAGATGCCTTGCCATCACTTACCTGGTAACCTGACTAAAACTTGGCATCCATTGCCAGAATTTCCTACTCTGTGAACAGTGTTGATATCAGGCAGAACTAAGTTTCTAGAGATGCGTGCATGAATATTTCTTTTGCTGGGATGCTCTTGTAACATCAGCTTTAGTAGTTGTGTCAGCATAACATAGTTTTCAACAGTTGGAATGCTGAAGGCTTGTCCCCAGACCAGATAATCCATGCTGGTTCCTGAGGTTTTAATGTAGTGGCACGAGTAAAAAAGGAGGGCGTGAACCACTGCTTGTATCTAGAAAATCACAGGAATTGTTGGACATCCTCAACTGTCTTTCCTTGGTACTTGTGCTATTTTTGTTGTTCTGGAAATTTCACTCCTAACTTCTCAATGTGTGTCATTGGTATTAGTGCGGAGGTGGTATGTTAACATTATGTTTAGAACAGTCCGAATGTTTAGAACTTGAGGAAAGGAGATGTCAACATTCATGATTCTGTTTGAGCCAAAAATCCTTAAAATCAACTGTTAGGACACATCATGAAACTATAGTGTATTCAAAAGTTTGAAAAGCTGTTATCCATTTGCCATCCTTTCAGTTCCAGGGTGTGACTTGCAAAGACTCAGGAGTCAGGTGGAGTCAGAAAGCTCCAGTCACCACAGAGTTGGTCCTAATAGGCAATGATCCCATAGAGTATGGCAGATTTGGAAAACAGATTTTTCTGTGTGTGTGTGTGTGTGTGTGTGTGTGTGTGTGTGTGTGTGTGTGTTTTAACTGGTACTGGTCTGATGAATTTTAAATACAGAATATGTCTTTATCTATCTTGCTTCAGCACAGGGTGGCCCTGATGCTGCTTGTGCTCCCAGATTTCCCAAAGTGGAGTTCCATGGTACTGTCTAGTCACATGAGAATGGATCTCTTTTGGAACAGTCCCTGGTCCACAGGATCAGTGTCAGTTGAAAGCAGCTATTTGACGTCTATGAGTTTATGAAGGATCACAATAGGAGGTCCCCCTATCACGTTTTCATTTTCCAAATACAGAGCATTTGACTCTTTTTTCCACCTAGGGTGCAATAAGGATATGGCACAAGACCCGGCCTGATCCACTCCTCAGTGGACTGGGTGACTCTTGGGTTGGGCATGTGTACACAAAGAAGCCCAGTAGCATAGTTGTGCCACTTCTAGCCTAGGCAGTGAGTGAAACCAGAAATTTGCAGCCATTACGTTTTGTCATTTAGTGCCACGGTTCATAGGTACCAAAGACTAGCTATAACCTCAAGTATCTTGGGAGGAGGGGGAAAGGGTAGGTCAGCAAGATTCATTGATCCTGGGCAGGATGGGTGATGATGCTCCAGCAGCACTGGCAAGGATGTTTATCCCAATTGTCAATATAACTGTTGTTTATGTCAACAAAGGGTTGGGAGTTCAACCATTCAGTACAAGTCCTTCAGCCCTTTCAGAAGAATATACACTTACTGTAAGTTGTTACACAAGGACAAAAGGGCAGGTCAACAGACCCCCTGAATTATTTATTTTAACCTGAGCACAAACTAGCAGTAAAGAGACAGCTGTAAATATAAGTATTTCTTTTTAGAAAATGTACTTTTTTCATAAAACACAGGTGGTAGCTAACAGCTAGCAGTTTACCTATGAAGCAATTAAAAGTTAAATGACTTTTGTACAGAAAATAATGCATCAGAAATAGATCTTAAACTAAACTCCCAAATATCTAATAAATCTTTTACCTGGCTTGATTATTGACCGCAATATAGCTTAAAGTTATCTTATTGATCTAGTAAGATAAAACGAGATGAAATTTCCTGGAAAAAGAATGGCTGCTTCTTTAGTATCAGTATTTTTATTTGACATCTGTCAAGTTAAACCCACATTTGTTTTTAGACATTCAAAGTTATTAAAAACTATTGCTTTATGCTAACCATTTTAGAATGCAAAGCCATTGATCTTTCTGGAAAAATTACAATAAAGCATGTTTGATCATCCTTTCCATGACCCAGCTCTATCCATCTTGGGGTAAAAAATCTCCTATAGAAAAGATCTAGGTCATTATCAAGAAAAATGGTTCTTCAAAGCACTATTGATTGCCAAAAAAACTATTACTGTGAAAAGAGAAATTCTCAACTACTCCTAAAATAATTGACTGGACATATGTTATGTGTGACCCAATGGCACTAAAAAGAGTTTCATTTAATCAACAAAATAGATCTTTCACATAAAAGTTGGCCTCCTATAATAATATATAATAATCACCAATTTTATAGTGGACTCCAATATTAAAGACGCCCTTCTGAAAGCGATTGACTTTTAAGTGGTCTCTTTCCTAACATCATCAGATTCACCTGCTGTCCAAACTAAATCGTCTCGGTCAGTTGCAGTGTGGATTGGATGACCAGAAGGTCCCTGGGTTAGAGGAGATTTCAGAGAAGTGTCTGTTCCACTAAGCCCTGTTGGTTTATGTGATGTGGCATCTGCTTGGTGCTTGACTGCCCAGGATTTAGTATGCAAATTAAACAAAAAATGGCCATACACAGCTATTTGAAAAATGTTTTTTGGGGGAGGAGTGTGACTAAAAAAAGAGTATACTGAGATTTAGAAATTTTTGGCTGCAATCTGAGTCAGTCACATTTTTTTGGACTTTTTTTAATCTAAAAAAAATGAGGAGGAAACTGAATTTATAATGTCCGATTCCCTTCTTCTAAGATGTTATGATTTTATTAATGGATGCTAATACCTGTTAATATGTTAGTAATGACAATTGTCTGTGTGTTCATCTGTTGAGGGCTTTTCATCTAATTCAAGATGAGATCACTTTTATTATGACTTTGAGCTTAAGTTTCATTTTATGAATAACTATATTCAGTTTTGGCTAATCTAATTTTTTGCTTAAAGTTAGCAGAAATTAAAATTTTGTGATCAAAAATTACTTCAACATTAATAAAAGTGAAAGAATGTAAGACAATGGTTTTTCTCTTGTTCACAGAAAAATTTTTGATAAGGTAGCATTTCTGACACAGCTTAGAATTCTGGAGTTTTGTGTAAGGAGGGAGGGAAGAAAGGAGAGATGCTCTGTGTTGAGAACTGATTAGCAATCTGCAGCCACTCAAAGGTGAAGAAATGAAACTAAAACCACAAAATCTGTTGAAATGAGAGCTACAAAAACATATTATTATGTTATTACATAAAATTATATAGATATTATATATTATAGCAAATATATAATATGTAATATTGCATAGATTCATACAAAGTAATTTTGGTTTTTGCATTGTTGATATTTGCCCTTTCATACTGGAATACATTCTTAAATAAATGTGGTCATGTTATACATCATGTTAATGCACATTTCTCGCTTTATTTTTTTTTTTGCTAATGACTTATCGCTTGCTGTTTATTTTATATTCATTTCAGACTATGGAAATGATGCTAGACAAAAAACAAAAATTCAAGCAATTTTCTTATTTGAGTTCAAAATGGATCGTAAAGCAGCAGACACAACTCACAACATCAACAACCATTTGGCCCACTAACAAATGTACAGTGCAGTGGTAGTTCAAGAAGTTTTGCAAAGGAGATGAGAGCCTTGAAGATGAGAATAGTGGCCGACCATTGGAAGTTGACAATAACCTCAATCATCAAAGCTGACCTCTTAAAACCACATGAGAAGTTGCCCAAGAACTCAATTTTGATCATTCTACAGTCGTTAGGCATTTGAAGAAAATTGGAAAGGCGAAAAATCTTGTTCAACAAGTGCCTCATGAGCTGACTGAAAATTTTTTTTAAAAAATCGTCATTTGGAAGTGTCAACTTCTCTTATTCTATGCAACAACAATGAACAATTTCTTGATCGGATTGTGATGTGTGACAAAAAGTGGGTTGTATACAACACCAGACAATGACCAGTTCAATGGATGGACTGATAAGAAGTTCCAAAGCACTTCCCAAAGCCAAACTTGCACCAAAAAAAGGTCATGATCATTGTTTGGTGGTCTGCTGCCAGTCTGATCCACGACAGCTTTCTGAATCCCTGCGAAACCATTACATCTGAGAAGTATGCTCAGCAAACTGATGAGATGCATGAAAACTGCAACATCTGTGGCCAGCATTGATCAACAGAAAGGGTCCAATTCTTTTCCATGTCAATGCTGACTGCAGGTTGCACAACCAATGCTTCAAAAGTTGAGTGAATTGGCCAATGAAGTTTTACTTCCTCTGCCATATTCATCTGACCTCTCACCAACTACTACTTCTTCAAGCGTCTTGACAATTTTTTTGCAGGGACAACACGTCCACAACCAGTAGGATGCAGAAAATGCTTTCTAAGTTTTGGTCGAATCCTGAAGCACGAATTTTTACACTACAGGAATAAAGAAATTTATTTCTCATTGGCAAAACTGTGTTGATAGTAATGGTTCCTATTTTGATTAATAAGTATGTGTTTCAGCCTAGTTATAATGATTTAAAATTCATGGTCCAAAATCACATTTACTTTTGCACCAACCTATAAGTACCATCGAGGGTTATAAATAGCCAGTTTAAAATAATTAGTGTAAAGCTGGGCTCGGTGGCTCAGCCTGTAATCCCGCGCCTTTGGAAGGCTGAGGTGAGTGGATTGCCTGAGCCGGCGGGTTCGAGACCCACCTGGGCAGCGATACCTCATCTCTACAATAAATCAAAAAAATCATCCGGGTGTGGTAGCGCATGCCTGTAATTCCGGCTACTCGGAAGGCGGAGCCAGAAGGATCGCTGGAACCCAGCAGGCGAGGCTGCGGTGGCCGGAAGCGGCCACTGCACTCCAGTCTGGGTGACCGAGTGAGACTCCAACTCAAAAAATAAATAAATAAATAAATAAATAAATAAATAAATAAATAAATAAATAAAATAATTAGTGTAGTCGCTGTACTGAAAAATTCAGAATTAGCTATTATTGTTCCCAAGCATATATGAATAAGTTTTAAAAAATAAGTATTACCTCGATTTTCTCATTATCTTGACCCTGAAATTGATTCTGTGTCTACATGTGGCTACTGGAGCAATTACTTTTAGTTGAATCTCTTTTTATGCCACCTTTATCTTTCAGTTATGCTCAGTTCATCACATTTGTAACCAGTTTAACATGATTCAGTGAAAGAACATTGATATGTCAACGTCAGCTGTTTAATCCATGGGTCTTTCTCCATATAAACTAAGGACAAGGGTCCACTTTGCATCCATTTATTTAAATTTATAAAAAATTATTTTGTTTTTATGACTGCAGACCATGGAGTGCAGATTTCATGTAAACTTTTATTGTTCATTTTTTAGAATACCAAAGGAATGCAAAATTGCCTTTACTATTAAATTGCATTCAACCTATCTCTAACTTCATTTCTTTCTTACACACACACACACACATGTTTAAAGTTACTTAAAGTAATATCTGCACAACTGCATTCAAATTTTGGAAATATTAAGACAACAAATTTACTTATAAACCTATTACACAAATATGATTATTATTTTACTTTGTTTTTAATCCCAACCTTTTTCTAAGACATAAATATATATGTACATGCATACAAATACAAGCAAAATGGCTCCTATATATCCTATTTATCAATTTATCCATGTTTATCTGTTGGTGGTATATGTGGATAGATGTGTTCATATATATGCATTATATTATTTATGCAGTTCATCATTTTTCTTTTTTTACACCTTTAAAAAATTTTTACACCTTCAAAAGCACAATTATGTCATCTGCATAATGTGTCATCAAAATGTTGACCTTAATCTATTTACATATTTCTTTATTATTGAATGTTACCATTTCTACTTAGAATTTGTTTCATATTTTAAGATCACTCCAGAATTGCATTTTTTATCATTCTGATAATGCTAACCAAATATTTATATCCTGATCTTCACATTTATCTTGTTTAATGGCTCTATTGTTTCTTTGACCATAGTCATCTGATCAGGACTTCCCACTGTCATTTCATTCTAGTGACTCTATATATTAGTATTAAGAAAAACCTCTTCTTTTATAAATAATAAGTGCTTTACTTTTCAGTGCCCAACTTAAGTATCTACTATATGAGTGAGGACTATCTGGATGGCCCATAAAAGAAAAAAGTTAGCAGTTTCCTGACTTACAGAAAATTAAAACATTTGCCAAGGGCTATGATAGTTTAGTCTATTTTAATATGGAAATAGCATGTATATATGTGACTTTGTCTTTTTTTGCTTTAGAAAAATAAGAAGCAGCCATTCTTCACTGGAAGTGTTATTGGAAGATTAATCCCTCCTTCCCCTACAGGGAAGGGAAACTCAGTTTCTCAGTTTCTTATGATCTGGTCTCTGAATTTAATGAGTCATCAGGTTATATTATACTAGAGTTTAGGAATACATGGGAGGATGAGAATTTTCATACACTAATAGGAGAGCATAAATTATACAACTACTTTGGAGATTAATTTAATGATATCTATTCAAATTAAAGGTGTACATCCATTATAATCAGCATTCCATTCTCAGTCAGGTGCAAGAGGAGACAAATATTTCTAGTGGTGTTCTCTAAGTGTTATTTGTAGTGAAACTTGGAAAACTAAAGTGTTTACAAATTAAAGGAATAGAAAAATTGTGGTGTTTTTGTATAATAGGTTTCCATTAGCAGTAACAAAGGATGCACTTTATTTGCTGGCAACAATATGGATAAAACTCAAAAACATGATGAATGACACCAGCAAATTGCAGAAGTATGTATGTAAAACAATTTCAGTCGTGTAAAGTTTAAAAACAAGCAAAATAATGTAATATATTGTTTGTGAATTTCTATTATTTGCAGTAAAGTGATAAAATATGGGTAGGAAGAATCCATGCCACCTCAGGATTATGGTTATCTGATAGGAGAAAGGGAGGGAAGGAGGGGTGGGAACAGAATGAGACATGGCATAAAAGGGCTTCCATAGTATCTCTCACATTCCAGTTCTTAAAAAGAAAGCAATATCAGAACCACATGTGGCAAAAATGTGAACATTGTTATATTTAGGTGGTGGGTAGAAGAATATTTGTTATACGAATCTCTGTACTTTTCTGTATGTTTAAAATGTTCCATAATTTTCATACTCCTTAAATATTATTTAAAAATTCTACTGTAAAATGTCAAGAAGAGGAGACTAAAGTCGTTGTTTTGGGACATCAAGGGATTGGTGGAGATAGAGAGGTGGAAACTAAGAAAACTTGGTGGATGATGGAAAGAAACCTTAATACCTGCTACAGGAAATGGGCCCTGAAAGGAGGGGCATTTTCTCAGGACTGGAGAGGACGTTTTCTCTGATACTTTATTTCTCAAAAGCTAAGCATGAGTGATACAACTTTGCTTGGTCTTTGTCTGACTATGCCAGGTGGATACATTCCGCAATGTCCCAGCATGGCCTGAAACAAAAAAGGTCTGGTTATGTCGTGCAAATGCAGTTGGAAAGTACATTCTCCCAGACCCTAACATATCTATTCCCAAACCTGTTACCTCTGATACGGGTGCCCTTGCAGAGGCAAAGAATCAAATACAAAGGCTATCTGTTGGCAAGAAAAGTAGTTGTTGGCAATGGTGGTGAAACTGTCACTTTGCTCACCACTAGTAGGATTGCAAACTGGCACACTTTGCCAATAAGAGTCATAAGCCTTAGAAGAACTGGACTTTCTGATCTAGTGACTCCTTATCCTAAAGAAAGATTCAAAAATGTGAAGAGGTTGTTCACAGCAGTACTGTTCAAAATACAAACAATTGGAAATAATCTATATGTCCTATAATAGTAAAATAGACAAATTGTTATCATTACATCCACACAACAGAACATTTCACAACCATTAAAAATAAAGGAATACATTTCAGCCATTCAAAATCATAGAATTAAAACATATTTTTGCTGGTCTCGGTGGCTCAGCCTGTAATCCCAGCACTTTGGGTGGCTGAGGTGAGTAGGTTGCCTGGGACCGTGGGTTCAAGACCAGTCCGGGCAACTTGATGAGACTTCATCTCTACAATACATCAAAAATTAGCCAGGCATGGTAGTGCCCACCTGTAGTTCTGGTTACTTGGAAGGCTGAGGCGGAAGGTCGATGCTGGGGTGTCCGTGAGCGTGCCACTGCACTCCAGCCTGGGTGATGGAGTAAAACTCCAACTCAAAACAATAAAAATAAACAAAACAAAACAAAAAAATCTACGTGCATGAGGAAAATATTCACAATATATTTTGTTCAAGGAAAAGGTGAAGATACAATATATACACATAACAGTATACATCATGTATATAATTACTTAGAATTTTATAAAATATTTACAAAAATAAGAGGAAGAATTTCAAAATGTTAGTACCATATGATTTTTATTTATTTTTTACTTGTTTCTGTTTTGAACATCTTACAATAAGCATGTTTTAATTTCTATAGTTGAAAGAACTTTAGAAGTCAATTGTACACTAAAATTATAAACATTTTGCAGCTTTCTATTCACTTTTATAACAGACATGTCATGTAGAAAAGAGAACTGATCTCAAAAGACTAGAATTTTTGTTTCTTGTAGTGTTTACTTTGTGTGTCTCTCCGGTCTCCCATTTTGTCACCTGTAAAACTGAATGATAATACACACAACACCTCATCAGTTAATGTGCTAGATTAGTGCTCAGCACATGAGGGCCTTCAGAATTGGTGCTTACTTTGTGTTTAAAGCTTTTTCTTCTTCATCTCCCATCACTGTAACCCAGGGATCTGACTCTTCTGTGAACTGCATGCATCTGCTCCTTTTCCCGCAAACCCTCCTTCAGACCCATGTAAAAAGCATATTTTTTCCTTCAGAGCACCTGCCTTTGGTATTGCAATTGTTTTCTCCCATCACATCCACTAGACTGTGAACTCTTTAGGGTGTTTGCAATGTTTTATTCCCCTTAATCCCGTTAGTGCCCAGAATGATTCCTGACACATCATTAGTAAATATTTGTGAGTCTATGAATAAAGGAGAACATGTATTGTAAAAGCAATTTGCAAACTGCAAAGTGCTATAAAGTAAGTATTCTTTTCTTGTGCAATGCTCTTAACATTAAGCATATATTAGCTACACAGCACAATATGTAGGAATTGAATAACAACCTCAAGTTTACAGTGATCATACATAAATTTGTAAATTTCACTATTCTGGATGCTTTACATGAACACAAAATTTTCCTAGCCTGAATCACAAAAAATTCAAACCAAACTTTATATTTTTGAGATACAGTTAAAGAGCAACCCACTAGAATCCAATAGGAATAGCATACAATGTGAAGCATTTTGATAGAGAAAATGAGCAATATCAATACTACTTAGTGAGTAACACTTAGCTGATGCCACCATCATAGTATCGGGTTGTTGAGCATCCTTCCAGTTCAAGAGTGCAAATTATAGTAAGCTGCAGAGTGGGGACATTGGTGCTGGTCTATTGTTATCAAAGCTAATATGACATGGGGACACACTTGCATCTGTCACTAAGCATAAACTGCTGCCGTGGCCAGCAAGCCATCTCGAAGACACACTAAGCCAGGTCCACAGAAATCTTTGTCCGATTTGGGGCTCTATATTTTTTAAGTGATTTGGAAAGTTGGAAATGAACCAGAGAAGAGCAACAAAAATAATTAGTGTTGACAAATGGACCTAGGGGGAACAAAAGGGAAAAGAACTTGGAATTATTTGCACCAGAGAAGAAATTGCTGCAGGGTGACCTCACAATCACTTTCAACGGATGAAAGGGTATCATAAGGATAATAGTTGCTGGGGATCAGGGGTGCCAATTCGTTGTTTTCCTCCTCCCTTCTGGTTTCCAAATCTCTAGAACCAAAATGAAAACAGGTCAAAGTAACCAGGTGAGAATTCAAGGATACAATCAGCTTTATTACCCTGAAGAGACTTGGGTCAGTGGTAGCATTTGGGCTGGAGACCCAAATAAGGCTTCCTGTTACTTTGCTTACTTTTTTTCCCACTCACAGCATTACTTCTACTACTCAACTCTACAAACCTTAACCTAGGACCCAATCAAGGAGAGAGCTGGGTCTACAGGGCAAGACACTTACTTACCCACTGCCCATGCATGTTGGCAGGCTGCCTTCCATGTAGTTCCAGAAACAGAGAGACACATAGGTACAGGCCAGACAAGACCAGGGATTTTGCCCTGCTGCTTAGAAAAGCAGCAACAGAGACAAAGCGAGAGATAAAAAGTAAGCTTCTTTCCAGGAAGAGGAGCTCAAGTGTTGTACTTCTATAGAAAAACTTGGAGTTGAATGAAAGCATTATCCTTTTTCCTCAACAATAGGAGTCAGGGGATCCCCATTTTCTTGGTACATAAACGAACTTATCAAAAGGAAGATTTTTCTCAAAAGCAAAAACGATGCTGAATACTTCTGAGAGAATAATGTAGCTCTCCAAAGTGCAGTTTAAAATTCCTTATGGAGAGCATCTGGAAATTGCATAGCAGAGTTTCCATGGGATCACATTAAAAAAAGGATTCTATGGTCAAATCCTTTTGAGAAACACTAGGTTAAACTAAGTTACCTCTGTACCTAAAATCATAATAAAGCTTTTGATATTTTGATATTTATTGTGAATCTCCATGTTTTCAGAATCTTTCTTCTTCTTCTTCTTTTTGGGCAGAATTTATCACTTGGCTTGTGTTTCATGAAATGTGCTTTGGAAAATGTAGCTGTAGATGGTTTCCTTAACGTGGAGACAGAAAAGTTGGATCTCATCTACATGCCTCTTCTGGCTCTACTATTTCATGACTAAGTTTGGTGCAGTGACTCATCTTGCTACGAACTATAATCACCACCTTTCACCAAGCTTAAACCTACAAGCGATTGGTGCACTTTTTTTTTTTTTTAATGGAAATGAGTCTCGGATTCAGCTGGTTGCACCTCCTTGGGAAACAATACCACTGTGTATCAATAGCATACTGACAAAAGCTTGGAAAAACACATAATCCACACTTATTTACAAATGTTTTGTTTCTTCATCTATATTTAGCAGCAACATGGTTGTTGCTCACATGGTTAGAGTGGGATACTAATGAAACTCAAATTTAATATTGGATAGCCTTACTTTTATTGCCATTTACAATTGTAATATGCCTTTCCTCAGGAGGGGCACACAACAAGAGTGTGGATAAAACAGAAAACTCATAGTTGTTTCTGTGTAACAAGTTACGTTGTGACTTTCCTACAGTAACATCACACCTCACTAGAGGAGAAAAAAAATTTCTCTCACAAGGAAAGGATATAATTACTCCAGAAGGCCCTGTGGTATCTTTTCTTTTGTTTTAAATAGGAACTTTGTGTTAATTTCCAGATTCTGAAAATGTTCCCCTTAAACTTTTCTGTTCTTATGGATAGTGAAGTGGCATCTGAAACAACTCACTCCATTCAGTTTGGTGCTTTGGCAGGAAGTGGCTGAAAGAAATTGCTTCCATAGGCAGGGAAACCTGCTGAAGCTGCAGACAGCCGTGGAAGGACTTTCTCAGCTGCTTTAAGGGTTTTGCAGCTTGCTTGGTTAGTCCAGAGGATGGTAATTAAAAAGATCCCTTCAAGGAAAGAATTGCTTCAAGAAAAGCAAGATATATGGGTAAATCAGGAGTGCTTCCCCAGTTGGGTGCCACATGCTGCATGTAGCTGGAAGCGCAGGCTACTAGGTGATTCAGAGGCATACCTGAGTGCTTCTGAGAAAAACCAGTGTCATTTTATTTCTGGTGCAGAGCTTCCAGTGTCTTACAAGTTGCTCCACTATCAGCATATGTGAGTACCACCTTTTACAAGAGAGCACCAAGAATGAGAGAACATATTATGCTTCCACCTCTGATGTACATGTTTTGCCTTATGTTGTTTTAAATCTACCATTTAGACTGAAGATTTATCAGCCACCTTGTCAGATCTGTTGGTAAGAAAATGGGTTTGAAGCCCATCTAGAATGAAGTGATGAGAATGAGTTATCTGAAAGATTCATGAAAAGTCAAATGTGATCATAAGCATATATAAAGTCTGGCCACACATCTCTAGAAGCTGAGGTAGCCAGGACTGTGCTCTGAAGTTTGCCAGAACAAACAGAGCTAAATATACACATATTTCTGTTGCCTATATAAGCCCCAAGCCTTCACCTACTTTGCTGAGAAGCTTAGTGCTTTCAAGCAAAGCTACAAACCAGAAGCAAAACCCATGTCTACACAAATACTAAATCTTCTACATAACTAGAATTCATCTGGTTACCAATGACCTGGAATAAATGAAAGGAACTGGGTCAGGCAACATCCTCTATACAGCCTATTTGCAACTAACTGGCAGCACTGAAGACCACTAGCCCAGGCTGGGGATGGATCAAAGAAATAGTCACAGTTTATTCTAGAACTCTGGGGAAAGAATGATTTTTTTTTTTATGTTGTACTATCTAAAGATACCCAGATAAGTTAAAAATTAAATGTTAAAAAGGACAAATAATTATTTTCTTCTTAAAAAAAACTTATAATCTATTTGTGACAATTGGTACATAGCAATATTTTCCAAAGCCGACAAGAGGATAAGTCATTTTCACTCAAATAAGCTGCCTCAATAGGAGGGTTTTCAGGATTCTCGGTGAAAAAGAAAAATGGTCAAAGACACAGCGGTTGTCCAACAATGCCATATATAAGGAGGGATGAGAACACAAGGTGATGTCAGGAAGGACAACTGTGAGAATCACAGTATCCTTCAGGTTCTTCAAATAACCATCATTGTGGTTTTTAGTGGTTATGTAAAATAAAGGCAGCTTTATAAAATAAAGGAGAAAAATGAAAAGAGGAAATAAGTGGCATTATATATATATATATGTATATATATATATATATATATTTTTTTTTTTTTTTTTTTTTTTTTTTTTTTTGAGTTGGAGTCTCACTCTGTCGCCCAGATTGGAGTGTTGGAGTGCAGTGGCTGTTCCCGGCCACCGCAGCCTTGACCTGCTGGGCTCCAGCGATCCTTCCGCCTCAGCTTTCCAAGTAGCTGGAATTATAGGCATGCACTACCACGCCCAGCTGATTTTTATTTTATTTTATTATTTATTGTAGAGATGAGGTCTCGCTGCCCAGGCGGGTCTCGAACCCGCGGGCTCAGGCAATCCACTCACCTCAGCCTCCCAAAGGCGCGGGATTACAGGCTGAGCCACCGAGCCCGGCTGCATTTTATATTTTAAAACAACTAAATGGCCAATGAGTATAGAGTAAAGGATATTTCATCAACCTAACTAATAGTAAAGGAAACGGAAAGCAAAGTAACAATAGATATCATTGACTCATCAAATTATTAAAACAAATTGTCTATGTCTAGTTGCAGGTTGGGCTATGCAGAAAAGGACACTCATACATTTCTGTAGACACGTGTACTGTGTAGACTTGAGAATCACTTTGGCAATAACTATTAATATAAAAAATATGTGTATTTATACATACGCATGTGCACATCTGGCTTAACAATTCTACTTTCAGACACTTTCCTATAAAAACGAAAGCACCAACATATAAAGGTGTCTACTGCACCATTATTTGTGGTAGCAGATAACTAGAGATAATCTGAGTACTCACAAATAAGGGAATATTTGAATAAATTGTGAAACATCCGTGCTAGTGTTTATTACACAATCACTCGAGAAAATGTGTTAATTTTGTCCCAATTACCCTTGATGGATTTCAACAGTGAGTAACTAGGTGGGAAAAGCGAGACACAGAGAAATATGAAAAATGAGTTGACTTTAGAAGTAAAATAGCAGACTGTCTATGTGAGTATATGTATTTGCAAATGTTTGATTAGTAGAAAGAGATGTAGATGGAAGGAAGAAGAAAAAAGGAGAGTGCTAAATAATGTATAAAAATAAAGTTCATAAAACTTAAAAAATTATGTTACTATTATTACATTTATATAATATTATATAGTTGGTCTATAGAAACAGAGGGGTGTTAAGTGATGGTTACTAAAATTTTAATAGGTTTTCAAGAGGTGAAACTTCAGGAAAATTTCTCTTTTCCTTATATATTTTGACATTGTTTTTTAACAATGAGCATATTATTTTTATATCAGAAGAATAAAGAAAGACATGCTTTTATTAGCTAAAAACATCAGTATAAATCCCTAAAACCCCAATATTGTTTCTATCAAATGTTTTATAGGATTAGCATGAATTGTGCAAATTACCGGTGAAGGCAGTTGGAGAGAGCCTGGGGAGAGGAGAATTTAGCCAAAGTGTGCATTCTTTTTATTTTCTGCACTCTGAATCTATTCAAATCTCATCTCCCGCCGAGGGATTCAGTGCAGAACTAAAATATGATGACTTACTTGGCAACAGCAAAAAAAAGAGCATTTACTCAAATGCAATAAAGATAAGCAATAAGTTTCAGTGATGCATATAGTATGTTCTCTGCTTGCCTGCTTGTTCTTTCTTCTCTCAGCAGAAGTTCAACTGAAAATAAGCTCAAACAGCAATTTGCCAAATTAGCTAGTCACCTCGCTTGTGACCAAATCACATCTTACAGAGAGATGCTGAACCCCAAGCTTTCACTTCCTTGAATATATATAATTTGAAGAGACTTTTCATTTAATAAGTGAAGGAGTAACCTGGCCTGTTTGAATTACTTTGAGTTGAGATGCAGAAATAATATCTGGGCATGATATCCACAGATAATTCCCGAGTTATTACTCACTAAAATACCACCCTTCCAAAAATGGACATGTAAAAAATATACATTTTCCCTTTTTTCTGTTCTTTGCCCAATCTCAAAAGAAGGTAGAATAATAAAAGCTTATTGAAATTCTGAAAAGCAAACTGTAAAAATATAACTTAAAAGAGAACAAAACTTAGATAAAGCAATAGCTGAGCAATCAAGAATATTATGTATGATGCAGTCAACTTTTACCTACAGTGATTAAAGTGATTACTTTTTGTTTATGTGTTTTCTTTTTTCCCTTATTAACCCCTTGACTGACAATGGTTTGCCACTCAGAACAGCTCTGAACCAATCACTATGCCCAGAAGTCACTGTGTAGAAGTTTGGAGTATTCTGACTGGCCAGCACGGTCAACCTTTTAGTGGAAAAGTGATTGTCTTGTATGCTGAGCCATAGGAAGACGGGCAATTCCCAAAAAGAAAAGTATTCTAGGAAAGCCAAAAGTGTTAGCTGTTCTCTCTGTTGAGATATCCTTGAGAAGTAATATTTTAAGTATTATTCTAGTGAATTACTTTTATACTCTATCTTTTAACATATTTGCTAGTATATGCAACATATAAATGTAAAGGAATCTATTCTTGCCATAGAGACCAAGAGTAAAGATTTTATTCCATGCGCTTATTCCGAAGTGTTTTCTAGTAATAAACCCTATTGTTATTCCTGTTGGTCACTGATTGCACCACCGTTTATCTTCAGGAGGGTTGTCACTTGATTCTTACAGCAAATCATTTTTGTATTATGCTGTTGGGAAAATAAAATATTACTCTTTAGCACTCCTAGTTATGGATTAAGATTGCAAACACAAAAAGTTCTTTCTTTTTGAAAATTTACCCTCACAATTAGAACAGGTATCATTTCCAGATATCAAGTAATCCCTCAGACTGCCCATATTAGTTATCTACTGCTGTGTAACAAATTGCCAAAATTTTAACAGCTTAAAACAATACCCATTTATTAGATCACGTTTGTAAAGTCTAGCAGTCCAGGTAGACTACTGCTCATAGTTTCCAAGGCTAAAATCAAGGTGTTGACTGGCTTGGCTGCTATGTCTAGACTCTGGAAAGGAATCCACTTCCAAGCTCAAAATCTAGTTCCTATGGCTGTAGGACTGAGATCTCCATTTATTTGCTGGCTGTCAGCTGGGAGCTGCTCTAGTTCTTTAAGACTGTCCCACATTCTTTCTCATATGTTTCCTTCACCACAGAGCCAGCAAGGCCACAAGAGTTCTTCTCATGCTTGAATTTCTCTGACCTCTTTTTATGCCACCACTTGGAGAAAGCTCTTTGCCTTTGAGAGCTTGTCTGATTAGACATTTGAGCTGAAACCTGGGGAGTGAAATGTGGACACCTTTCTTTACCCTCTCCCCCTTGACAGGCTGCCCTGTGCACCACAGCCCTGACAACCATAAGCTGAGACCCACGGTGAACTGTGGGCATTCTCAGAACTTCACCTTGCAAACAGCAGCACTCATTTATAAAACTCAGATATGTGATGCAACCTCTTGCTGTGGGCCTAAGTTGTTGGCCTTTGCAGGATCAAATATCTGTCTGGTGACTTCCATTTGATCAATCACGAAGGAGATTGGCCCAAGATGCCAA
Source organism: Cephalopachus bancanus (assembly GCA_027257055.1). Lineage (NCBI taxonomy): Eukaryota > Metazoa > Chordata > Mammalia > Primates > Tarsiidae > Cephalopachus > Cephalopachus bancanus. The sequence goes on from JAPVLO010000108.1 coordinate 7,779,686, forward strand.
TGGAAATGTCGCACAAATTACAATGTAGCCAATGAAATGGATATTATGGGTGTCAATTTGGGGAGACTTTTGCACTTTTTTTTTTTTTATTATACTTCACATTAGTCTTTTCCATTTTATTAAATATAAAAACAGAGATAAGGGATGAGTCAGAAAAATATCCTTTGAATATTTCTAAATTGCACAGCTTATGTTTTGCAAACAAGTTTAATAATTAAAACCTAAAAGATAGGGGAAAAAAAGATTTACTGTGTTTACAAGTGGACTATCATATACACTGTCATTCAGAAATTAGTCTGACTGCTTTTTTGCATTTAATGTGGAATTTATAAATTCTCATAAACCACTCATCTTTCACTGACCACTCTTTTGAGTACTAGACATTTGTTTCAATGTAGCACATTGATGTCAGCATTTCCAAAGTAAGAGGCTAAATTACTCACTGTCTTGAAAGAAAATAATATTTGTTTTCACTTGTACAGTATGAAGCAGTAATAACAAAACAATCAAAGCCTCTAACTTTAAAAAATCATTCTCTCAGAAAACTCATGTCTTTTCTTCAATATTCACAGACTGTGATTTTCATTTACAGTGTTTTTCTTCCACTCTCAAACTTTTCTACAGCTGTCATACATTTGGTATGTAAGTCCCCAAGGGCCTGGGGTAAAGTCCAGGTCAATAGATTGGTTCTTCAATAAAGCACCGCCTTGTCTTAATATCCAGTATTTACGTCTTTTTGCTTGTTTGTTTGTTTGTGTTTTGAATCAGGATCTCACTCTGTCATGCAGGCTGGAGTGAGTGCAGTGGCAAAATCATGGTTTACTGCAGCCTTGACCTCCTGGGCTCAGATGATCCTTCAACTTAAGCATCCTCAGAAGCTGGGACTACAACTAACCCTAACCCTAGCCCTAGCCCTAACCCTAACCCTAACCCCTAACCACGCAAAAACCACGCCTGGGTAATTTATTTTATTTTTTAATTTTCTGTAGAGACGAGTTCTTTCTCTGTTGCCTAGGCTGTTCTTGAACTCCTGGGCTGTGATACTCCCATCTTGGCCTTCCAAAGTGCTGGGATTACAGGCAAGAGTTACAGTGCATGGCCTTCACACTTATTTAAAAGTCTGATGATTTCATTTGAGTTAAATCTCTTTCTAAACTAATCTTTTAGTAACACAAAATTTCCAATTTGATTTTTAAGTTCTATTTATTTTGTGATTGTTCTTTAGAAGCATGTAGCTCATTATTTCTTATTGATTAAATTTTTAAATACCATGGTATTAATACTCAACATAGATGATACCATCAGCCAAAGCTATTTCACTACATAATGGTGAAAGAGGCCCGACATTGACTCAACAAAGACTCATTCATTGGAATAGAAGGTACAAAACATATCATTCTAAAGTTAAAAAGCACAAAGTTGATTAATAGGAAACCTTTGCTAAAAAGAGATTGTATCTTGCACTTGACAAGTAAAACAAACTGTTATCTACGACTTATTTTTTATTATTTATTTTTTAAGCCCCTCTGCAAAAGTCATATTAGTCATATACTGTGATCAGTCCTTAGATTAATCTTCCACACCTTCTTAATTTGTTGTGTTCAATAAATATTGATGTTCAGAACATTGATGCAAAGTGCTGTCAACTAAGCACCACCATAAAAAGACTCAAGGATTCATGAAACCAGAGAGTAAATAAAGTAAAAAAAATACAATACATGAGCATGCTACTTGATTAAGAAGTCTAATTCTTTAATTGTTTTGTTTTCCTTTAGACCTGGTAAAGTGAAGGTTTTGCAAGTTTCCAGATGAAAAATATCTTGGCCAAGAGCCTCTGGACTCATCTACATTATGTATCTATACTGATTTATTTCATCAATGAAATGCCAAATATATATCTTGTACTACATGTGGTTGTAGGCTTGTTCTTCAGTATATAGATACATTCCTTATGTCATCCTTGGCCTGTAAGAGGTAGAAGGCAATGGAAAGAGGATATGATACGATTTTTATTTTCCTGATCTTGGCATGGAGTTTCTGCTCTTGTTTTTCATCTAGAATGTGTTTTGGTAAACTTTCTCCAGATTATGCATTACATTTTTTAAGGTTAAAGGGAAAGACTGAAATCAATTTGTCACAGTTTTGGTTTTCATGCTAGACAGGCAAAAATAGAAATAAGAGACATGATTGTACAACCCAAATAAAAGATTCTGCTAGTATCTGTATAACTCATGAGTGAATACTGGCAGGCCTATGGTTCTGAATCTAGTGAGAAATTATGCAATCTCTTATTTTCTTCAGCTCTGTGAATTTGGGTTTACAAAGCATTATGTTAGGTCATCATTGCTCTTATGAACAGATTTTTATTTTTATGCTTATGGCTGCCTTTTAGAATTATTTTTAAAAATCCTCAAGTTGATTTATTTCATGACGTTAAAAATGATTATACTCTAAAAAGAAAATCAGTAAAATGGTGTGAAACACTAAAGTGAGAAAAAGTGTGATGTGAAATTGAATTGAGACTAGAAAAAGTGTCAGGTAGCAATCAATGACACTGAATATTAAACCAATAGATGGACCAAGTTTCCAAAATTAGTACATGAGTGTTTTTAACTAGCAAAAAGGATATGTTGAATAGAACTGTTTGGGTTTGAATCGATAGCTACTTTTCTTCAATAGAGAGAGTGAAAGTACAACAACTATGTATATATATATACTGGCAGTAAGAGGGTTGTGAATTTGTAGCAAAAAAGGAATATAACATTCATGGTTTCTAGGTTTTGATGACAAATCAGTTTATTTTCAAGTACAATCCCATTAACTTTTATTTTGTTTTCTCATGTAGAATATTAGTGACCAGAGATTAAAATAAAAGAAAAAGCTGCATTGAAAAATATGTAGTAACGTCAGCTGCAGGTTTGGATTTGGTTTTGATAGTCAAGTCCAAAACTAACCAGTTATCTCAATGTTAGACCTGTGGATATAACTGGTATACTATCGCAAACAACCATACCTCTTTCTTTTCTTTCTATTGTTTTGGGATTGTCAATATGCAGTGGTGACACCACCACTGCCTGTGACAGATAGAACACAGCCCATTTGTCTTGGAAGGTTTCTTCTCATTAAGAAACTTCTATGCTGGGGACAAATAGTCGTGAATGGGAAAGGAGACCAGACCCCACTAAAAAGAGTAGAAGAGCCCAGAGCTCAGACTTAAGCCTGACTGCTAAACATAGTGGTTGTGTGAATTTTGGAAAAGTTGTTAAAATTATCCGTGCCTCAGTTTGCTCACCTATAAGATGGGAATAATACTAGTACATGTCCCTAGGGTTAATGAGAGGTTTAAATAAATTAAGATATAAAGAAGCACTTAGAAAACCTGGCATACAGGAAGTGGTGTGTGTTGTTACCTATTGTTATTGTCATAATTATTATAAAAGAGTTTGACAAAGCCACTAAGTTTTCACTTTAACATGTGGATAACAGAATAATTTTGTGTACTTTGTATCACTCCCTACAATGTAGTTAGAACACAATTAATTATGGGTGAATTCCAATAAAGCTAAGAATTCCAAACCAACGCCAATGTGGGATTCTCCTAAATTTAGAAATTCCTCTTTCACTTGGAGCTGATAGCAGTTATACCTCACTCATTTATTTATTCAACAAACATTTATTGACCACCAAATGTATGCCAAGCATTAGTCTAGATGCAGGGGCTATAATAGTGAAGAAACATTACCTGAAAGAACAGACCTTTTTTATCAAATGTTAGGTAATGTCTTATGCTGGAGCATGTGGTTTGTGATGACAAATCTGTACAGTTTTCTAGAATGTGGGTCTTATGGAAGTGTGCAGGTGTGAGCGTCTGGAAACCAAAACTAAAATTATCAAAAGATGGGCAAGGAATGCTGCCAGGGAGAAGGGAGGAGGCAAAAGGGTTTTTTTCAAAACCATGCTCAGGCCTGTGACATAAATGGGAATGTACTTTTCCGTTTCCACTCCCTCTTTTTCCTCTTCCCTTCTTCATCCGGACACTCAGTCCATGTTTATGTAAAATAATTTCCATGATTCCATCCTAAGTGGACTTAAACTGGCAATCATAGTGGGTCCTACCTGTCATATAGACCATGATTATAAGTGTTAGTGCTCTAAACAACCTACTTGCAAATGTAATTTTAAAGCACATTATTGGCCTGTTGGAGTCTGTATTTTTATGATTGTTTTGGTAATCTTCTGATTCTGATAATGAGTGTCATGAATGCAGAAGAACAGATGTTGAAATTTCCATTTTCTTTATGTGTCCTAAAGTCATTTTTTGTTTTGGATAGTTATCACATAGGTTAAGGCTATCAACTTTATTTTTTTCAATAATGAGTTCCAAAACAACTTAAAGGAGAACTCATTTTGAATTGTACTCCACATCTTTAAAATAAAAAAAAATTAAAAAATCAAAAGAGACAGATACATAGTTTATACTTGAAAATAGATTAATATATTTGAATAGCACATGGTTTCAAATTGGAGTGAAGAGATTTGTATGCAACCTAAGTTCGAGAATAAAACAGAGAAATATGATCTATTTCTTTCTCCTTAATTTGCTACTATAATGGGTGAGTACATGGCAATATTTTCAAATGTAATCTTTGTCTCACGCTGAAGAAAAATGTGAAGGCGAAATGAAATACAAAAGGCTCTGTTATTCCAGGAAGAAAAAAAAAATTTCTGGAAAATTTAGAAAAGTTGTTTCAATTTTTTCTGTCCCATATTAATCAACAGTGTTGTTATTCTAAATTTAGACTTTACCTAGTTCTACCAGCTTCTGAAATATTGTTTCATGTAGCTGAAAATAAAAATATTGTGTGATTCTTATAAACAAACCAAACATCATTAAATGCCCAAGTGATGATGTTAAAATAATGATATATAAGAAAACAATGGTTGCTGCGAAGTCCATATATTTGTCCTTCTTTAAGGCTGCATAATATTCTGTTGTATATATGTACCACATTTTCTTTATCCAGTCCAGGTTCGATGGGCAACATGGTTGGTTCCATGTTTTTGCTATTGTGTATAGGGTGCAACAAACATACGTGTGCAGCTATCTTTTTGTAGAATGATTTGAGTTCCTTTGGGTATATGCCCAAGAGTGGAATTGCTGGGTCATATGGAAGGTCAATTTCTAGTTCTTTCAGAAATCGCCACATTCTCTTCCAAAGAGATTGCACTAGTTTGGATTCCCACCAGCAGTGTAGAAGTGTTCCTTTTGGATGGATTTGGAGTCTATCATACTCAGTGACCTATCACAGAAACAAAGAACAGAGTACCATATGTTCTCACTCATAAGCGGACCTCGAACACTTATAATACTCTAAGAAAGAGTTTGGCAGTAATGGGAAACTGTCAGAGGAGGAGGAGGGTGAGATTAGCAGTTGAGGGAAACTGCTAGGGGAGGGGGGGCATACCTCATCAACAAGGGTAACTGCATAATCAATGTTTGTATACCTAACCCTGAATTGTAACCCACATCTTTATAATTTAAATAAATAAATAAATAAAAAGAAACAACAACAAAAAAGAAAACAATGGTACGCAATGGCAATTGTTATCTAGCTACTCTAAACTAAACAGCCACGTAAAGTAAAATCACCTTTTCTTACATAGGAGCATATTTTAGAAATATTTTGGTGCCATCCTTGACTTAACCTCTCCATAAAATTTGGTTTCTGCTACTAGCCTTATCTTCATTATGTAGCTCTGAACTAATTTTGTGAAAGAGACTGAAATCTCATACTCATTTTTTGTGTATGTGTGTGTGTACTTATTTCCAGAACACATACATTAGCATTGCAAAAATTTTCATGTCCAGATGTCTCTTACATTTTTCAGTTGATTTATGGCTGAAGGATTGGAAGACTCAGATATGAGCTGCCATGTTTCCATGTTTCCTCTTCTTCTGGTGACGGATGGGGGACCAAATGTGGACAGGGACTTGGATTAGAAAACCACCACTTCTGTTGAAAAATATCTTCTCTGCACTGTTTTAGGGATATTCTGCTTGATCATTACTTTAATAGATGTAATCAAATTTTTTCTTCCTATGGATTTCCCTGAACACTGAGAAATTAAGATTTGGTAGAGATGTGAGAAAGAGAAGGAGGGAGAAGTGTGTGTGTGTGTGTGTGTGTGTGTGTGTGTCTATGTGTGTCTGTGTGTGTGTCTGAGAGAGAACACAAATGTGTGCCACAGTGGAGGTATTTAATAACCAGGGGACAGTATGAAGGAATTAAATATTTTGAGTTGAGAAAATATAGGTCTCATAAGAAAACAGGAGAGCGGCTAAAAAGTGGAGTTGTCAGAATGTCAATGATTGCTTTTATTTTTGATATTTTATCTAGGTGCAAGTGTAATAACAGCCACTGAACAGCAAACTTCTAAGTACCTTTATATGGAATGTTCTCATTATCAGAATTTGTTTTTGCATGTTTTATTGGGGGAGACACTCTAAAGAACAGAGAAGATGAATGGAGAATACATTTTACCAATGCCAAATGAAACAACCAAAACGTTATTCTTGACAAGACAGAAATAACCAAATAACCACATTTGATTAGTTTTAAATGAACTGATGTCTTGCCTGGTGTGCATTAATTTTTATGCTCTCTGTGGTTCCAGACATCTGTATAAAATGTGATGAACTACTTATTAACTATGAGCGGACGTTCCTCATGATCTCATCTTCATATTCCAACTAAAATTTCCCAGCTGTGACTTACAGAAATGCTTGCTCATGTGCTGTGTCATTCTTGGCCCTTATTTCAACAAAGATTGACTGGGCACCTACTGTGTTATACTGGGTGCTAATGACATAGTGATGAACAAAAAGAGGTGCTGTTAAAAAATGTATAGTCTGCAGATGGCATGTATTAAACTCCATGCTACACTAATGGAATTATTTAGTAGCCATTGTGATGAACCCAAAGAAAAAATAGGAAGTACTATAGAACATATAACACTGGGAGACAAAATCAATCTGGGAGCCAAGGAACATTTTTCTGTCAAGAGTCAGAGGGTGAGGCAAGACACTGATGATCACAGCAGAAGGGAAAGCGTGAAGACCGTGATGCATTAAAAAAAAAAATCCTGACTTGTACTCCACATCTTTTTTTTAAATAGTTATGTGCATATATAGTTTTAAAAAATTAATTTTGAAATAATTTTAGACTCATAGGAAGAGACAATAACAGTACATAGCATACTGTGACTTCTTTTACCAGTTTCCCCCTATGGTGACATCTTACGTGACTGTGGCATAATATCAAAACCAGAAAGTTGACATTGGTATAAAACTAGTAACTAGACAGACTGTGGTATGTATTCAGTTTTCACCAATTTTATATGCTTTTGTGTGTGTGTGTGTGTGTGTGTGTGTGTGTGTGTGTGTGTATTTCTACATAATTTGACCTCATGTAAAGATTCATGTGACCACTGCCAAAATCAGGGTACAGAACTGTTTCATTACCTTGAAACATCTCCCTCATGCTTTCTTTTTTATGGTCGCCCTAACCCTTCACCCTTGTCCCTGTTCCCTGATAACCCAATAATCTGCTCTTTATCTCTACAGTTTGTCATTTAAAAAATGTTATATAAATGTAATTGTAGAGTCTGCAACTTTTTGAGATTGCCTTTTTTCACTAAGCACAATGCCTTGAGACCCATTCGAGTTATGTTATCAATAGTTTGCTCCTTTTTTATTGTTAAATAATATTCCATTACATGAAAGCCTCAGAGTTTAACCATTCATTTGAGGACATTTGGGTTACTTTCAGTTTAGGGCTATTATGGAGAAAGCTGCAATTAACATTTGAGTACCCTAATGCATTTGGAGGAATGAGAAAAAGGCAATTGTGGCTCATAATAAGTGGTTTGTTGGGGACTAAATTATGCAAAGCCACAGATCCTTTCTGAATATGGATTATAAAAGTACAAAAATGAATGAATAAATAAGAAGAAACTGAATGTAAACATGGAGTGTTTTAAGGACTCTGACTTTTGGTGTTATATCAGCTATCCAGATGGCTGTCTTTTATTTTCCATTTTTTAATCTAACTGTTTGCACATAATGAGGTGGTCAGATTTGAATACTAGTTTACAGATGGATGGGGGTACTATATACTTGAGGCAGCTAATTAAAACATAATTCTAAAAACAGGCTTATAAAAACTTTTCTTCCCTCTGTTCACTTGGAAAAAAACTTATATTTAGCATAAGAATGTTATTGGAAGCACCAAATTGAAAACTGTCAGCTCAGATTCTGCAACCTAAGGAAGATTCTGCCTAGTGGTGTGTTGATTAAAAATACAGAAAAACAAATCAAGAAAGCATGAGAGTACTGAGTTTTCTTTACATCAGCAGGGATAGCATAACCGGCTATGAGAAATCCAATCAAGTTGAAGCTCTGCTACCAAATACAAGGTAGGAGCGACCCCCTTTTCTCCACACCTACACAAGCACCTGTTATTTTTTGACTTATTAAGGGCAGCTATCCTGACTGGAGTTAGGTGGTTTCTCATTATAGTTTTGATTTGCATTTCTTTGATGATTAGTGAAGCTGAGCATTTTCTTATGTGTCTGTTGGCTGCTTGTATGTCATCTCTTGGGAAGTGTCTGTTCATACGCTTTGCTCATAAAAGGGTACCTGGTCCATTTCCAGGGGAAATGAGGGCCAGTTAGAAGCGCAAACTTCACCTATATGCAGCCTACTTATTCAGTTAATCTACACTTGTACCCCACAACTCTGTAATAAGTAAATTAATTTTTAAAAACAAACACAAGATATGGTTCCATAATACATGAGATAAGAGGGAAAATCCTAAGGAGGTTTTAGAATAAAATCAGCCCTATTCGATTTAGCTCAAGTTATTGGTACAGCTGTTCCTTAAGGGTATTATAAGCTCATTGGAGCCTCTGGGCCTCTGCCTATGTTTTTCCTTTCCTTAAAAATGCCACCTCACCACCTCTTTGACAACCTAAGTCCTATAAACCCTTCAAGGTGTAGTCTAGAGCTTATCCTTCTATGAAACCTGCCATCACATTGATACCTTCCTTCACTGATATCGTGTTATAATGCTAGTATAGTTCAGCTTAATTTGTTCTTTGTTGTTTTTTTTTGAGGTGGAGTCTCACTCTGTCACGCAGCCTGGAGTGCAGTGGCCACTCCCGGCCACCGCAGCCTCGACTTGCTAGGATCCAACGATACTTCCACCTCAGCCTTCCAAGTAACTGGAACTACAGGTGTGCGCTACCATGCCCGGCTAATTTTTGATTTATTGTGGAGATGGGGTCTCGCCAAGTTGCCCAGGCGGGTTTTGAACCCGTGGGCTCAGGCAATTCACTCACCTCAACCTCCCAAAGGCGCGGGATTACAGGAACCTGGCTCAGCTTAATACTTAATTGTTGTCAAATTGTTGCACATCTTAGTCATATGTGCCCAACAAATTCATGTTTCTTTTCAAAATCTTCAATATGACAATGATGATCAATCTTTGGGGGGGTGAGGTGAAAATAAACATGCTGATACATTACTGATAGGTATTCTAATTGGGACTAATCTTTCAGAAAAGGCTTTGAACTCTTAAAAGTTTCTTTATATTTTTGTACCCAATAAACTCACTTTTAGGAATCTCTGCTGAGATAATCACTAAATATATTGACAAAAAGTTATATGTAAGATTACTCTTTGCTGTATTATTTATGATATAAGAAAATGGAAATAATCTAAAGCAGAACTTAATAAGTTAATAAATTTGTTTGCAGACATTAGCATTAAATATTGAAAGAATATTGAACAACATCAGAAAACACTCATGCTATAATAAAAAACAAATGGGAATGCTGAGGACCTACAATCATTTTTACCCTGTTCAAATCAGAGTGAATCTTGGTTCCTTTCTGTTCCTCCTCCATTACTATCTCTGTCAGTATTTTTGTAATAAATTGTTTGCATCTGAGAAAGCTGGGGGTTGTTTTGAATATTCACATTCTGGATTCCAAATCTAGCATACACTCATTAATTTCAAATAATTAATTAATTTCAAATAATTAGAACAAAGCTTAAAAAAAACAAATACAAGGTATTTGGAAGAGGTTGAACTTTACAAATAGCTTTAATACTAGAACCTGGAAATCTAAAACTTGAAAGAACAGAAATTAACGTTTTGTCAGTTATTCATGGTAACTAATTTATTACTGTGCTAGTTAGAAGGGATTTCCACTATTGACAAGTTAACCAGCAGTACTGTACCAGGGTCTATGTTACATATAGTGTTATTCTTGCATGCTGCCTAAAAAATAATATTGTACTAGTGGTTATAGCTCCTGTTCCTTCTGGACATAGAGATGTGACTTTTTAATTTTCTGAATCTTTGTCTTCTTATCTGTGAAATGAGCATAAGAGATTTGTCATCCCCCAGGGTTATTTATGTGTGTTTGTGTTGAGCTAATAAGATGTAATTTTAAAATGATAGATGAGAAATTTGAAGTGTATCTCCACTAATGACTCTTCAAAAGACAACATTTTTTGACTGTGAAATTTCATGACATGTATTTTGTCTCCAGCTGTATTGCATATCCCTTTGTAATTGTGACATGTATTCTGTTGAATTCCCTCTGGGTGCCTTAGTGACCACAAATGTTTGTAGATGAAATGAGGTCCTATCAAATTGAAAAAGGCTTATGTTGGGTTAAAATCCCAGTGGGGCCTCTAAAATGTTAGGTCAGACCCCCCCTGGGGGTGGGGTGTCTTATTTGCTCTCCGGTGCTGCGTGAAAGATGCAAATAATTGCACAGAAGTTAGAACTGTGAAAAACACAGTTTATTTAGAAAGTGAAGGCAAGAGAGGGAGGGGGAGAGAGAGAGAGAGAGAGAGAGAGAGAGAGAGAGAGAAGAGGTTCACCTCTCCTAGGTAGGAGTGGCGGCCAAAGCTTAAAAAACATGGTGGCAGCCATAGCTCAAACAGCACATGTCCACACCAGAGTTAGTGAAGCAATGGCTAATGGAGAGAGAGAGAGAGAGAGAGAGACAGAGAGACAGACAGAGAGAGAGAGAGAGAGAAGATTCACCTTCGCCTTCTCAAGGTAGAGGAGGGAGCCAAGGCTAAAAAACATGGCAGCCATAGCTCAAAGAGCCACATGGACACACCAGAGTTTAATAAAGCAATAGCAAATGATTACTTGAGGTTGAATACTTTTAAACATTCCCCTTCAATCGGGGCAGATGGTTAAGGTGATTGGGTGGTGGCCTATTCCACCTCATCACAAAGGGGCAGGTAAGCACAGTTACTGACATCAGGTGATGGACAGCAAGATGGGTGGGTTAGTCACAAGATTGCTGCCTTGGTCACGGGGTCTGTGTCACAAAGGTAATGAAGGATAGATTAGGTTAAAATACTCGAAAGAGAAAAGCTAATTGGTACAAAACAAGCTGGGAAGGGGGTTGTAAAACAAAGATCAATACCTACCTCTGTCCTTGGCTAGTGATTAGAAGGTAAAGTGACCTGCTAGGAAAACATGGCAAGTAGGTGGTGTGAAAATGGCTGCTCTTTGGTTATACTGACTCCATGTTATGTCTTTTCAATTTAAAAGATTTTTTTTTTTTGAGTTGGAGTCTCACTCTTTGTTGCCCAGGTTGTAGTGCAGTGGCACGCTCATGGCCACTGCAGCCTTGACCTGCTGGACTCAGATGGTCCTTCAGCCTCAGCTTTCCAAGTAGCTGGACCAACACAGACGCTTGCCACCACACCTGGCTACAATTTAAAAGTTTGAGAGTATTCAGTGCTCTAAAGAATGTGAGGAAACAGGCATTGCCACGCACTATTGGTCGGGATGTATTGGTTCAACTCTTTTGAGGGGCAAATACTATATTCTAATTTAAAATGCATATAAGCCTCTGCTTAGGTATTCTACTGTTGAAATTATCTTACAGTTATACTTGTAAATGTGCAAAGATTTATGTACAAGGATGTTCTTTGCAGCATTCTTTATAATAGAGAAAAATAAACAACTAAAAATGAGTATGGGATACATAAACTATGGTGCGGTCATACAATGGAAAAAAACTATTTAGTCATTCAAAAGAATGAGTTAGGTCTGTACCTATTGAAATGGAAAGATGTCTAAGATAATATGGTAAGTGAAAAGAGAAAATAGAAGAACAATTTGTATGGTGTGAGCTTGAGTGAAAAGAAATGTGTGTTCACATAGTTCTAAACAGAAGACTTTAGGAAGGTTGCTTAAGAGATAGCAGCAGTCACCTTTAGGAAATGGGACAGAAGCGTGTGCTTTGTTCTTATGAATGGCTTAAATTCTTTACCATGAACATGTACAGTTTTTATAATGATAAGAAGAGTTTTTTTCATTTATAAGGTTAAAACATATAAAAATCAGCAAAGCTGCAATGATCATTTTTGCAAAATACATTTGCCTCTTTTGCATTATTTTATGGGGAGACTCCCAGAAATGTGATGCTATACCATTGGATATAAAAAGTTATACATGAAATTGTTTTCCAAAGAGTTTTGCCAGTTTAAGACATTGACCAGCACAACGTATGGTAACAAAATAATAGGTTTATTATTGTCCCTAAAACAACTGCTTTTGCTAATTTAAAATGTAAATGTAAAGTCTAAGTACTATTTTTATTTTATAAGCATTTGTACAATCTCTTTTCCTATTTATTTCACTGTTATCAATCTATGTTAAGAAAATGATCCTGAATACAAACAACAAACAAACCAAAAAAATCTTTATGATGAATCTTTTAAAAAGTAAATTTCTATAATAGTGAAAAATTAGTAATGACTTCAAGACTATGAGAAATGGCTAATTATGATATGTTCACTCCATATCAAAGACCATTATTCAGTTATAACAGTAAATATGCCAAGTATATAATAATGCAGAAGTAGGTTATACTTGCAATCTTGAGTAAATTAAAAATGTTAAAATATATAAGTAAGTACAAAGTTGCTGGAACTGCACAAGCATTATATATTCATTCATAGAAAAATAATGGAAGGAAAGTTATTAAAATGATAAATTGGAAAGAATTTCATTACAATGGTAATAGTGAAAGACATTTTCTCCTCTGTACCATATTTGCTAACTTATTTTTAATGGGAACATAGGCATATATTTTAGAACTTCAGGAAATTATCTGACAGAGTTAGTTTTAGGATTAAATCAAGAGTATGTAAGCATGTAGCACAGGGCCAAGAACGATGTTTTATAAATATTAGAGCCTTTCCACACCTCCCACAAAATAGACAACTTCACCCCTGCTCTGCCTCTTTTATATATTGGGAAAACCCAAATTTTTTATTTCATAAAAGTGATGATATACATCTATCATATTTTTCTTATATGCTTTTCTCAGCCCATGCCTGAGAGGATCATGTACCGTGTGTAACTGATAATTTACACACTATGATGAAATACAATGCAAAACAAAAATATTTTTCTGAAGAATGATTTAAAAAGTAAAATAGAGTCCATGTTGCTCCAGAGAACTGTGAAGATGTGAATAAGTTTCCGTTGACAGTTCCACTATATTTGGGAAGCAACATAATAGTATAGATGCCTACTTTTTTGACGGATGATTAAAAACACAATTCTCTTTCTTCTACAAAAAGTCATGACTTGTGATGTTTGAGTGAAAGTCATACTCTGACTTGTGGAATTGAGAATTGTACCCCAAAATAGTTAAGACATACTAGCTTCAGTTTTTAATATATTTATTAAATTTGGCAAGTAGAGTTTAGTAAACTAGTTTTTATATCATTTTGTCTCAGGAACTTGCAGTTGTTTATGTAAAACATATGAGATTACCACAAGATAGCAAAACATTTTATTGGGAGTAGGGCTAAGCAATGGGAAGACTGGGCAGACTTTAAACAAAGACATCCCTTCTAAAAGTATATAAAATCAGAAAAATAGCTAAGTAATGAGATAAAGAATCATTCTCTAGAGCCTGAAGTTTATAATATACAATATAGTTTACATATGTAGAAAGAATTAAGAGGTATAGTGCATATGAAAACACAAGTTTTCAATTTATTAAAAAGTTGATATAGAAAATCTGAAATTTTCTACTATAATTTAAGGGATGATTGACCTCCAAAAAGATTCACCACCATATCAACTACATACTCCATATATTTTCTTTAATTTATTAGCAATAAATTTTATTTGTGGTGCCATCGTTTCTTCCTGTATTCCAAATGCTTTCTTTACTCTGCTTCTTATTATTTTGTATATAATATGCAAGTACACGAAAATTGAAATATAGTTTAGCAATTTGTAATACTGTAAAGCTATGAAACATAAAATATGATCACTAAATATTTTGGTTTAATGGCCTTGGTCTTCGGCTATATATTTATTTTAACTCACTCTTAAAATGTCAAATAAAACTCAAAAAATCTGTTTTAGTTCCAAATGTAGAACTATTAATTTTATGGCCTAATATATGATTAAATTTAACTATGCTTCTAAGAGTGTATAGATTCCACACATTAGATGACTGACTGTTTAATTCTATCATTTTAAGTGAAATTGAACCCCATCTTGCCAAATATGATAATATCCTGGGAGAGGGAGAGAGGGAAGAATGAAACAACAGAAGATGTTTGAAGGCTCTGTAAATTTATGTTCTCTACTTGGGAGGCTAAACAAAACATTTCAATACTTCCACAGTATCCACATTCTGGATCGCAAAATATAAAAGTCAAAAGAATGCATTTTTCAATAATTTCTCTTGCATTGATATAAACTTATATAAGTGTGAACAGACTTAAATAGGTAAAACAGAATGTCTGGGTACCCAGGAATAGGCTGTTGGCTGGGCTTTGAGGCTATATAACTTCCAGTGAGCAGTTCTAAGACTATTCCCAATGACTAGCTTTTGATGTAATGACACTATTAGTCTGAGAAAAAGGGCACAGACAGGCTTACTTTTGTGGCTCTGGAGAATCCTGCTGACTTCTTCACTAAACAGAACTGGCAACTGACTCCTAAGATAAAAGTTCTTGATGGCTTTCCAAGCCAGAGGAAAGGAGCTGAGTGACACATGTAAATATATAAGGGAGAAGGAAGGGTGAGCACTAATGCCAGTGACGTTTTGGGAGCCATTTATGGAAGAGGTACTTGTTATAAGACATTACACTGCGTTCTGGAGAATTTATTTTGCCACTAAACAAATGGTGAGCATTTCCCACCAGGATATCCAAAAGAAATTTTAGATATTCTTTATACATACATGGAAAAACTTTTGAAATTAGTGGATCATGCTCTGGACTACTTGCATATGCTATTTTCTTTAATTCTAAGATTGACTTCATCTCTACTGCTGAGACTGAAAAAAATGTATCGAGGATTCCTTTTGGTAGGAATTTCATTATTTTATCTCTGGGTATTCTGTGAGTATCTATTGTCTTAATAAGTATTCACTGATGTGTATTACACATGTAATATAATAGTTTGAGCTCTTCAGAAGAAATATATAATGCAAATCAATAATATTCAACATTTAGCTATTTTAAATATATAAGTGAGTAACTTCTAAGCAATGACTACCATTTTCCAATGTACTTTTGTTTTGGAATAAATGTATCTCAAAATCACATGACAATACATTATCTCAATAGTCCTTTGTCTTATTTTTTATTCATTTATATAATAAAAGCATTTTAATTATACATTTGAAAGATAAAGGTATTACAATAAACTCTTTGTCCTCTCAGGTTTTAAAAACTCAATGTAGTTAGTATTAAAAATGTTTGGAATGCATCTTTAGGAATAAATTTTCTGAAAAAATTGAAATATAATGTTTACAAATTAACTCCCATGGAGATAATATTAACATTCATAAGAAATATTTAATAGTATGGTAGTATATCTTGGTTTTATTTAATAAACTTTTATTTATTCTCTGCCACCAACTTCTGCATTTTAGCTCTTTTCACTTAGAATTATTATTTTTATAAGCATTATACATTGGTCACTAGTAACTGTCATACTTTTATCTTACCAGCAAGTATATAACATATGCAAAAAATCATATTGTTAAAATAATTTTATCTCTAAAAGATAACTTAAAATAATTACTAATTGCTTTTACAAATTCAAATGTTTTCAATGAAAATTTTAATTAAAACATGTTAATAAAAGTCTTTATTCTTTTATAATTTAAAGAAAAAGCAAGAATTAAGTTGTATATTTCAACTCCTTTTGACAAAGTTTCTTACAAACTCTCATTTTTCTCTAACTATGGAAAAATGACAATCTTAATAAATTGAATTTTAAATGATTCTAATGGAGCATTTATATAACCTTAAAATGACTATAAGAGAGCCAAAAAGTAATTAAAGCTTCATAAATGCACAGTGACATCATCCAATCAACTATTTACATTTGTGTCGCTCAAAGTAAGAGGACCCGGGAAAGCCCTAATTTATATGAGAACAGCAGATAGAAAGAATAATAGAACAAAGAGAAGACAGTTTTAGAGAAAAAATATTGTTAATAAATAAGGACAGAGGAATAACTTTAAGAACAATTTTTCCCTTAAGAAAGAAAGAACATGGAAAACATGATATTTATGAAATATTTATGACAGAAGCAATTTTGTTTTAGTAGTAACAGAAAAATATAAAATGACAACAGACATAACCATGTCAAAGCTGTGACAACTTATTTAATACGTACGGGAGCCAATGTTTTCATCAAGTCATATAAACTTGATGAGTAAAATAATTTTTAGCAAGAATACTTTAGAAAAAGTTGAAAAAATTGAACACTTTTATTTCCTTTAATACATGTTTCCTGAAAAAGAGAAGCTAAGGAGAGAAGTAGGAAAAAGAGAAAAGGAAGGAGGGAGGAAAGAAAGAAGAGAAGAGAAGGGAGAACACAAAACTCATTGAGATGCAATAAGTATACTGTCTATGTTTTATTCTTACTAAATCACATACTATTGATATTGACACAGACCTTCTTCAGCTATGTACACAATCTTTTAATGGGCACTTCTATTCAGCTCTAACACAGTAACTTCAAAGTCTCCAATTCCAAACCTAATTCCTCACCCTCCTCCTGCCTCCTTCTTCCTTATCTCCTACTGCAATTACCATTTCTCAGATCAGATCTACCAACCTAGATACATAGGTGTGTTTCCTGACACCTCTCTTTGCTTCAAATAGTACTTTCTACTGGTTCATTGCAAGGGTTGCCACATAATGTATTAATCCATGTCTCAAATATCATGCTGCTAAACTCTCCACCTGAAAATGAAACTGGTCATGCCAATCCCTGACTAAAAAAAACTGTTAAAAACAGAGATTAGATGTCTCTTTTTACATACTTGTAGATAAATGTGGCAAAAATTCTTATCTCCTACCAGTTTCATGGCCTGCTGATGACTAAAACTTTCCCCCAAGGGTTTTACATATACCTGTAGGAATTAAATTTTTATTTACCTCAGTCTCCGGGGTTCGGCTTCCTTGATATGTCATATACCACTATCTTGGTCGACCTCTTGATTTTCACAAACATTAAATACCTACAAGTTCAGTGGACTTGGAAATTTGAGACAAAGGCTGAAGAATGGTTTAAATATTTGCAAAGTATATAGCTTCAAAAGGAGCAAAGAAATAATTACTCTTAAAATATCGTTTATTTTTCCCTTATGCCATTGATAAACCTACTTCTTGCTTCTATTTATATTTTTGGGCCCTCCTTTCCCTTCATTTCTCTGTTTCTGATCTTCTTAAATAAAAATTCCAAATCCTTCCTCTTCTATATTTCAGAGTATTTCAGCTAAACTTCTCCCCCACCTTTTGTACAATAATGATCATTAGACATGTACAATAGAGCTCATCAAGGCACAGACAAAATGTCCTTTCATATGATTTGTAGCCCTATCCTTAGAAAGTCATTGTAGTCATTACAAACAGAATATGGATAACTTAAAAAAAAAATACTACAAACAAAAATCGCAAAAATTCTTATCTCCTACCAGATAAAACTCAGACTCCTTAGTTTGTTTGTAAAAATATACTTTCTGCCTATGTTTTCATTTTTTCTTTTGATAATAACTCCCACCCTTCTAATTCTGCATAGAACTTCTTATCTTTCTGCAAGCACAATTAAACCTTTGTGCAATCTGTTTTTACCCCTGTATGGCCCAGGCTATCTTTCTTTGCTTAATGGACTCCTACTCATGCTTCAAGATCCTTCTCAGGTGATCCTTCTAGTCATCATGCAAAGTTAGTCTCAGCCTCACATAATCATTTAGATTGCTTGAAAATATGTCTGCCTCCTTCATGACAGGTGTTTCTTCACTGGTCAGGGGCTGTAATCTAGAAAACTAGAACATTCTGGATGTGTACTGAGCCTCAAAGTGTTCTACTGTCTTGCAGTGAAAGAAGTGGTCAACGGGACAACATATCTTACATAATTTATTCACAGAGTTCCACAGTCCAATCTCTGCAAAGTTGTGGTTTTTTTTTTTTTTTTTTTTTGAGTTGGAGTCTCACTCTGTCACCCAGACGGAGTGCAGTGGCCGCTCCCAGCCACCGCAGCCTTGACCTGCTGGGCTCCAGCGATCCTTCCGCCTCAGCCTTCCAAGTAGCCGGAATTACAGGCACGCTACCATGCCCGGCTGATTTTTTGATTTATTGTAGAGATGTGGTCTCGCCAAGTTGCCCAGGCAGGTCTCGAACCCGCGGGCTCAGGCAATCCACTCACCTCAGCCTCCCAAAGGCATGGGATTACAGGCTGAGCCACTGAGCCCGGCTTTTTTTTTTTTTTTTTTTTTGAGTTGGAGTCTCACTCTGTCGCCCAGGCTGGAGAGCAGTGGCATGCTCACAGCTCCCCAGTCTCGACCCGCTGGGCTCAGGCAATCCTTTCACCTCAGCCTCCCAAAGTGCTGGGATTATAGGCTTGAGCCACTGCACCTGGCCATATTATTTTTTTACATGGTGCTAAGGTCTGAATGTTTTTGTTCTTCCCAAATTCATATGTTGAAATACTAACCTCCCAGGTAATGGTATTAGGAGGTGGGGCCTTTTGGAGATGATAAGTCATGAGGGTGGAGTCCTTATAAATGAGATGAGTGCAGTTGTAAATGGGGCCTGGAAGAAGACTCCATACTCCTTCCACCATGTGAGGACACAGCTTGAAGGTACCATCTATGAATCAGAAAACCAACCCTCACCAGATACCAAATCTGCCAGGGCCTCAATCTTGGACTTCCCGACTTCCATATCTGTGAGGAATATGTTTCTGTTGTTTATAAGTTGTGCAGTCTATAATATTTTATTAAAGAAACCCAAAGAGACTAAGACTGATAATTGGTTTGGAGAAGTGAGGTGCTGACCCAAAAAGTACCTAAAAATGTGGAACTGGGAAATGGGTAAAGTCTGGAAGAGTTGTGAGGTTCATACTAGAAAAAGCCCATGTTGCTATTAGCAGCCTGCTAAGGGGGATTCCAGTGATGGTCCAGAAAAAAAAGAGGAGAGTTGCAAAGATAACTTCAATTATCTTAGAGAATATCTAAGTAATCTTTAATAGAATTTTGGTAGAAATATGGATGGTAAAGACCATTCTTATGAGGTGTCAGACAGAAACAAGGAATCTGTTACTGGACAATGGGGGAAAGTCCATCCTTGTAATGAAGTGGCAAGAAGTGTGGCTAACTTATGTTTGTGGCCTTGTGTGTACAGAAGACAGAACATGTGAGCAACAAAATTGGACCCTTGGCAGAGGAAATTGATATCCAAGCAAAGTGTTAAAGGAGCAACCTGGTTCCTCTTGACTGCTTGTAGTAAAATGCAAGGAAAGATGATTTAAAGATAGAATAGTTAATCAAAAGGGAAGCAGAACTTAAAGATTTGGAAAGTTCTCAGCCTATCCATATTGAAAGGAATGAGAAAGTCTATTAAGGAGAGAATACTAAGAGTGTGGTCAAATGATCATCTGATAAAAAGATTAGTCAGCTGTCTAAACAGAAATCAGGAGCTATTGTCCAAGACAATGGAAAATTGCCTCTGAAGGCAATTTGGAAATCATTAGCGTTGCCTTCCACAATCACAGGACCACAGTGCAAAAATCCCAGCAAGTGCAGGGCCACCATAGAGAGCTTTCATTAGGGCAATACCCAGCAAAGCTATGAGAATGGAGCACCCCTCCAACTTCAGATCAGCAGATCCACCAGTTGGTGTACGATTCCAGCCTGGGGGAGTCATGGGTGTGCTACCAAGACACAGAATTGCCACAGTGGTGGGGCTGCCCAAAGCCTTAGAGGTCCGACTGCTGCCCCAGTATGTCCAGAAGGTAGGACCTCTACCTTTGCGGGTCTTCAGAGAAGAGCCTTGAACCAAAAAAGGATTACTCTTGAGATTTAAGGTTTGATGTTGTTTGTTTGTTGGATTTCAGACTGGCTGGGAAATTATTGCCTGTTCTTCTTTCTTATTTCTCTCTTTTGAATGGATATGTCTATCCTGTGCCTGTCGCACCATTGTATTTTAGAGGCACATAAAATGTTTGATTCACAGGTTCTCAGTCAGAGAGCAATTTGATTCAGAATGAATCATGCCTTGAGCCTCACCCATGTCTGATTTAGATAATGTTTAAATGAGACTGTAGACTTAGGATTTATGAGTTGATGTTAGAATGAGTTAAGATTTTGGAGCTACTAGGGTGGAAGGAATTTTGGGGACCCAGGGATGCAATTATATGGTCTGAATGTGTCCCCCTGAAAATTCATATTTTGAAATTTTACCCTCAGGAGATGGGACTTTTGGTAGGTGATTAAATCCCTAGGATAGAACCCTCATAATTGGGATTAGTGCTCATAAACAAGAGACCCCAGAGAAATTCCTCATCCCTTCTGCCATGTGGTGTGTACTGAGCCCACTAACATACCTGGCTAATTTTTCTTTCTTTTTTTTTTTTTAAATCTATTGTAGAGATGAAGTCTCGCCAAGTTACCCAGGCTGTTCTCCTGTGGGCTCAGCAAATCCCCTTACCTCAGTCTCCCAACGTTCTGGGATTGTAGGCTTGAGCCACTGCACCTGGCCGTATTATTATTATTATTATTTTTTTTTTTTTAACAAGGTCTTCAGCCCTTCTGCCATGTGGTTACAGCAAAAAACATGACTGTCTAAGAAATGGACCCCCACTAGACACTGAATCTGCTGATGCCTTTGTCTTGAATTTCACAGCCTCCAGAACTGTGAGAAATAAACTTCTCGTTTATAAGCTACCCAGTTTGTGGTATTTTGTTATAGCAGCACAAAGAGGCTAA
The DNA here is from genome assembly GCA_027257055.1 of Cephalopachus bancanus. Taxonomy (NCBI): domain Eukaryota; kingdom Metazoa; phylum Chordata; class Mammalia; order Primates; family Tarsiidae; genus Cephalopachus; species Cephalopachus bancanus. The sequence goes on from JAPVLO010000108.1 coordinate 7,801,043, forward strand.
GATATATGGCATAATCCCAGCTTTTAGTTTTCAGAATTGCAACCTCTGAAAAAAAATCATTGACTTTTTTTTTTTGAGTCAGAGTCTCACTCTGGGATGGAGTGCTGTGGCATGCTCACGGCCACTGTACCTCGACCTGCTGGGCTTAGACAATCCTTCTGCCCTCTGCCTTCCAAGAAGCTGGAACCACAGGTATGTGCCACCATGCCCAGCTGATTTTTTGATTTATTATAGAGGCAGAGTCTTGCCAAGTTGCCCAGGCTGGTCTCAAAACCCTGGGCGCAGGCAATCTTCTTGTCTCTACCTCCCAAAGTGCTAGGATTACAGGTGTGAGCCACCACACCTGACCAAAAAACCATTAACATTTTTTTTTATTCCAAGGATTCACTTTGGGTCAAAGAACTTGCATGATGTCATGGAGGTCATCTGATCTAGAGATTCTCAACCTCTTTATCTCCCATAGCACAACTGGGGGCTAACACTTTCGTGCCATATACTTTCTCTGGTTTCCACAGCTCATGTTAGAAGATATAACATGGGGATTTGGTCCCGTCTCTGGATCCAAGACTAGAATGCCAAATTCTACCCTGAGACATGCCAGATGGAACTGACAGTTGCTGCTCTGGTCCAGTCCCGCAATTTTACGGAAGGAGAACTAAGACAGAAAGAGGCTAGCTGACTGACTTCTTGTCATTTAGCTAGTCAGAAAGGGGTGAGGCTTGAGCTAGAACTCAAGTGTTTCGAGGCCTAAGCTTTTAGACAAGGCAGTGACAACTATGATTGGTGTCAAGAAAACCCCTGCCTCCACTGATTATGTGATTGCAACTTAGTCACTTATGCATTCTGGATTGAATCTCTCCATTTTTGAGGCATTATCTTCGCATCAAAATTGACTTCACTGAATTTAGCATATACAAATAGAATTCATAAAAGCATATTTTTCCATGTGATGCAAAATAAAGGTTCTGGTTTTTTTTTTCCCACATTATAATTCGTTGTTTGAAGTTTACATAGACAACTCAAGACAAGATGCTGTGAACTAGGAGCTTCAGAATTGTAAAAGAAAGTTAACATTCTTAATACTGATTAAGGCAGTTGTGTTTGTGACAATGACTTGGCTAGAGGATAGCTAGTGCCCAAAAATAAACATGGAAATTAGTTGGGGCTCCAGTTACAAAAGTAAACTTGTATAGCACAAACGATTTCATAAAGGATTTCTGATTATTCACCAAAAAAATGTATAGTTATGCTGTGATAGCTCAGGGACAGTTGAATGTCTCTGTACCACACCTTGTTAACAATGGAGATTTTGCACAAAACAAAGGTCTGTCATCAGTCTTGGCAGTCCAAGTGACCTAGCATTAGGGTAATCTAGCCAGGAGAAGATAAAGGCAAGAATGAACAATAAGTGAGGCAAAGTTTACTTATTTATTTCCACTAAGCATTTTAATATGTTAATGAGTCATTGATAATAAAACACATCCACTTACAAAAACACGCAGAGGCGGAAAGAGATTTTTAGCTGATGCCCAGTGGCTGAATTTTTAGTCCAGAAGAAAACAACCGGTATAAAGAATTGCTGTGAACTTAATGGGAAAAAAATGAATGTACGCTTTTGTATCAGCACCAACCCGCAAACATGATTAAGACAAAATACTGTTAGAAGTCTCTGGCTTGGTTGAGATATAGATTTCTGAGTTGTCATAAGCATGAAACTAATATTGTGCCAATGAATAGCTCTACCCCCAAGCAACCTTGACGATCTGGCCAGATTGAAGTCCCTTGAAGCATTGATGATAAGCACACTCTGGTTAAAGGACACGAATTACCCTTGGAATCATAATGCAAGTACATACGCTGAATGTAAGAATAATGTAATTCAAACTAATTTAGGACCGTGCCAAGCAGGAAGAGAAAGTCCTTTGGGCATTCAAGAAGAACATTTAGACAAAGCAAAACAAGAAGGGGAATGTGTGGTTAGCAGGAAGCTGTTGCTCATTTATATTTTATCGAAGATTTAAAATCTTGGGCAAAAGAGTGTGGCTATTGCAAGCAGAGAAAGAAATTTGGAATGTAAGTGGTTTATTACTCAGATAATCAACTGGAAGAAACAATAAGCATCAGGAAAACTAAAAAAGACTTCTTTTTCATTTTCTAAAATTACATATTTTGGAAGCTCAGATGGGTTAGAAATATCAACCTAGATTTCTCTTGTATCTCATTATGATGCCTCATATGACTTACCACTCTTCTATGTTAATCAAGTGAATCCCTTCCAATTATACAGATTGCTATGAAAAATCATGAGACATCACATTTTACTAAATGGGAAATACTATTGATCTAACAAGATCCATTGAATAATGGAAGGTGTCTACTTTTTATTATGTACTCTCTCTAGCAGGGTTGAATAAATACACTGGCAATAGGTGGAAGAATGAATTGATTTTTATAATTTCAGATACCTACATAGTCTTAGATCTATACATGACAATTTGTTAATAGACTTATAAGTAACATTTTAACCTCCTATATCCCCATAGTACAGTGTCAGAAAATGTTTAGGATATATTTAATATCACAATATCATAAATATCAGTTCTTCCTTTTAGGAGTTTACAATCAGAAGCTAATGACAATAATACAAGAAACATATAAAAGGAAAGATAACTTTGCAAGCCATAAATAAAATAATGTTCAAATATAAGTGCTTTCAGTTCATTACAAACGTAGAAGAGGTGTGCTTACAATGAGAGGATAAAATGAAAATATCTTAACACTTACTATGAAGTAAGTTCTTGATGCTAGCAGAATATATTGAACAATTCTTAAATATATGTAAGAAGTGAATTTGTTTATCTATTATCTATCTGACTACCTATCAATCGTCTATCTTATTTATTCTATCTATCTATCTATCTATCTATCTATTTATCTATCTACATCCATCTATCTGTGTAATCTATCCATCCATAAATGAAAAAAGATATAAAGTGAAATGTTCATAGCAAGAAGGTGGTAAGCAGACATGTGATTGTGATACATTAGACGTGAGTGTGATTTATTCAGAGGGTATGCAAGAAGAAAGGAGAAAATAATAAGGAATTAAAAAGTTAAAATGAAATACTTTGCAGAGAGAGGCTCACGTGGCAAATTTTTAAAAATTATATAATCTCAAAAAAAAAACCTGGCATTCGCAAAATGACAGGTGAAAAAAGATAACTTTGGCAGAAGAACTGAAGACTTACTGAAAGAAAAATTGTAACTTGGGATTCCAGAGGATTCATATCCAAACAGGAAGTGAAGGATTATATATAAACCATAAAACAAAATTAATAGTTTATAGAGTCTAATTGCTATGTTTCATTGAATTAATGAACTGCTTTACTTTTGCTTATATCCCCTCTGAGATGGTATAAGCTGGTCATTAAGATGATAAAAATAAACAGACGATGAAACAACTAATTCACTTGTTGAACCACCTTAATGATCAAATTGAGAAACGATACACAAATCCATTTGTTTGTGCAGACTTCACTCAACAAATATTAATTGGCTGTTCTTTGTAATAAATCAGAGCAAGTAGTTACTATACCAAATGCCAATTGAACACGGAGTACTTTTAAAAATTTATTCTGCACAAATATTGTAAAAATACATTGGGAGCGTTGAAAAGAAGGCAAATCAGATTCAGAAAATGTCATGACTGAAAAAGCAAATTTAATTGGGAACTGGAAATAGAAATTGAAAAACAACCAAAAGTCAGTGAGGAGTTTTATTTGGGAGCTTCATTATTTACCAGTGTTCTTTACTAACACATAGATGTTGGGTGTGGGAAAAGTTAAAGACAGATGACACATTTCTGTTTAATATGAATTGGTCAAGGGACTTGTCTTAAAGCCAGATGCAACATGCAAGACTGAAGTGAATAGAGAAATTGACCTATTAGACATGTGCCTTCATTCAACGTTTGTTTGTTTGTTTGTTTGTTTGTTTGTTTGTTTGTTTGTTTTAGCTCATGCTATCCTGTAAGCACTATCTAGGCACTTGGGTATTAACATGAATGAAGCAAGGCCTCGGCAGTCAGCGAGGCAGCAGTCATACATGAAATAGATAGATGACAAAGCAATGGGGGTGACCCCGTGGAAAGGGGAAGCTAGGGAATGAGGGGTGAAGGGTCTCTAAAGCAGATAAGGTGAGAGGCAGACTAAATGAGGAAAGAGGCTCAGAAGCCAAGAAGAAAGAGTTGTGTAATTGGTTATCAGCAGTGTCAAATTCTGTACATAGGTCAAGGAGCATCAGGATGGAGAAGTGCCATTTCGTTTTGGCAGTGACTGTGTTACTGGAGACCTTGGCAAGGCTGGCTTCTGGGAAGTGGCGTGGGTAGAGCAGGACTGGATCAGGTTCAGGGAGCGTTTTCACTGAGGAACTGAATGCATCTGGTGCACTCTAGGAGTTGGGGAAAGAAGGGAAGGACAACAGCTGTTAGAGGGTGGGGCTGTTTCTTGAGACCCAGCGTTATCTGAGACTCTTCAGTGACTTCCAAACACATACTTTTTAGCCCTATTTTGTGAAAAATATAGCTTTCACTAGCAACAAGGAAACAGCATTTCCATCTTGAAGCAGCCTTTGTTGAGCTTGTTTGTTCTATCTGGTAGTGAGTCACTCTGTAACACTGACCCTGGCATTGCAGTCAGCAGATTCTATTTGGAGAACATTGTGATTGTGGAGGAGGTTGTTTAAAAAGTTGACAAAAAACATTTACTCTTTCCCAATCTGCTAAACACCTGTATGTATTACTTTTGACAACCGACTATTTGCTCAGGAGCATATGAATGCTATGCTTGAATTAAGGAAAAGGGAAGTCTTGTCTTCAGAAAGAGCGAAGTATGCAAGACACAGGAAGAAGTTATAATACATTCTATTTTGGTGTCCTCCTATTTGAAAAAAGAGTTTTAAAGAGAAAAGTAGTTCTGCAAACTGCCAGCCTCAATTAAAATGCTAAATACAAGTTGTCGTTTTCCCATTTCTGCCAGAGGGACTATGTCCGTAGTGACCAGCCACCTGTTTCCTTTTATAAGAGCTCAAGACTGCTGCCCTGTCCAGCATACTCTTCACTGACACTAAATATCAGTGTCATGATGAATCAAAAGTCAACAGCGGCATAGCTTTATTTACCAAGAAATGACACTTGGTAAGGTCATTTCTTTTCAAGAGGACATTATAACTATTAAAGTCGACAAAGGTATCAGGGTTTTATCAAGCTCAAATAAGGCATGAAGAATATATGTGCAAGGGATACCTATCTTGGGTATTTCCAACTCGCTCAAATATACGTGTCCACAGGCTGGCTGAAGACATTTAAGGATAGTTATGGCACATGGTCTGTGATGGCTTGGGTAGACATGGTGAAGGTCATAGAACTAGAAATTTAAGAACCAATTATGAAACAGGTTAAAATTGCAGTTTACAAGAGAATGGGTTTGGAGGCAGCAGGACTTGGGTTTCAATGATAGCTATGCCATTTATTAGCTGTGGGACACTGGTCAAATGACATAAGTTTTCAAGCCTCAGTTTACTCACCTATAAAATGCAACTAATACTAGTGCTTGCATCAGTGCTATTTTAAGGGTGAAGTGACATAATACATGCAACTTAACCCAGAATCAGGAATATAGTAAATGCTTCATAAATAATAGTTACTATTTCCTTCAAATCAAACATCCTAAATTCTTGTCTTACAGAAAAATACAAACCATTAGCATTAGTCAAAACTATGAGAGCAGATGTGAAAATAGATGTATAAAACAGCTTGCCATGAAAATGCTACTTACAAAAAAGCAGCCAGGATATGTCTAAGAGAAAAATAGTGAGAATTGTAAAATTCAATCTAATCCACAGGGATTGAGACAAGAACATTTTAATCATCAAATAGACCCCAGAAAGGAAATTCTAAAGTTATAAAGGTTTGATTCACTTCTAAAATTTAATAAGATTCTGATTTTACTAACATTAAAAAATAAAAGTGTCCCTATTAACTATAAAATTAGCTTTATTACACATGTAAAGAGTCTCAGTGCTCTTGTTCAAATTAATTGTAAAAAATTATTCTAAGTAGGTTCTATGGGACATCTCAGCAATATTCAGACAATGATCGGTGCCCTTCTCTCCACGTATAAAATGCCCTACTTCATCAAGAATAACTTGATGGCTGAAGTTCTTCACCACATTATTTCTTTAATCATTCCTAGTTCACCATTTAGTATGAAGACCCTAGAGCCTTTGCATCCATCAGTCAGACGTAGGCCTTCTGCCAACTCTCAGACCCAACGTCTGAATCCCTGACTCTCCAGCCCCATTCCATATTATTCATTCCTCCCATTCTTAGGGGAAAGTCACCACATTGAGGCATGCTATTTCATCTGCAAACAGAAACCAGAAACAAAAATCTTTCCGTTATAAAGAATACATGGGTAATATTTTAAAGAATGAATGGTAAAATCCTAAAGTTTGAATCTCAGTGAACACTTGTCTTAAGTTACCCTCTTAAAGAGAACACAGAAATTCATCCTGCTAGCCCTGTACTTGGCTTGCTGAAGAAAAAGTGGACTCCTGTCCTTTACCAGATATTAACTCCATTTTTCTAGGTAAGAAAGAACTCTGAAAGGTAAGACAGTGTAGAGAATCGCCTACTCACTGAGGCAGATTGATTGAAGTTCTACTGACAAAGCCTTCCTTAGCCATGCTGCCCCAAAGTGACCTCTCCCTCCACTGGTTTGCAACTTATCAACGTTTTGCCATATAGCCTCAGATTATCAGAGGGCAGGCCTCCACTAGAGCTACATATTATGAAAATATGCGCCCCCTTTCTCGGACTCTTCTCACAATCACTGTTCCTAAAACTCCTGAAGTCCAGCAGACAGGGAAGAAGAAGAGGGCGAGAAATTTGTGGTTCTTTTTGCCTTTTTAACCTCCTGTAAGTTACTCAGCTTCACTTGCAGTTTTTCTTTTGTATGATGGAAATAATTATAGATACTGGTTTGAAAAGTGCTTTGATATCCTCAGATAAAAGAGGCTCTAAAAGGGCAGAGGATAATTATTATTAGCAGCTCAATGGTTCATAGGTTTTTCCATATGTGGCTTCTTCCAGGGAAGCTAAATCCATCAAAATAAAACCAGTTTGAGAGAAAAGGTGCAATAGAAAACTATTTAAACAAGGAAAATGACTTCAAAAAGATGAGCCAGATGAAACATAAAAGTGAAATAAAAAATTAAAGTGATGACTTGCTTCTAAAGAAATCTCTGCAGTCTTGTCATGAATGAACTTATCACACAAAAGTCGTACTAGTAATAATGGCGCCTTGCATTTGTAGAATGTCTTTCCCAATAACTTTACAACTCTTTTGTGACATAAAAGAATATTTAGTAAATCTTCAAGATGCTGTCAGGTTCATTTTTAGGTGAGATCATTGAAGGCTGATCCACCTCACATCATAGAAAAGTGAGTATTAAAATTCAGTTTTTCTAATTCTTTAATACAGAGGAAAGAAATTGGAGTATCTGCCAGCTTATGGTATCCATCAAGAATTTTCTTGCTGGAATCTAGTCAGCCAAAGGATGCAGATGGAGTTTGTGGCATTTGTTCTGACTTTTTTCTTACCATTTAACCAGTATTAAAAAACAATTATGTATAAAGGGCCCCCTAGACAGCTAATCCTTGCTAAGAGAATAAAAGATAGGGAGTGGAGAAACAAGTATAATATATCCAGTCTCTATCCGCAAGAAGATTATGGTGTAGTTGAGGAGATAAGATATGCACAAAGCAATTCCTGGTCAAAATATTATTTTATACTTAAGTATTAAATGCTATCTTCTCTGAAAGGCTTTCCATAATTATGCTAATGAAAGTAATCTTTTTTTAAACTCCTGTAGCTCTCCTGGAACTGTTTCTTATAGCATTTATAAAAGGCATATATTATGCCATGTTTTCTCCTTGGTATCAAACTTTAAGCACATCAAAAGTAGAAATTGTGTTTTATTTTATCTTAGATTTCATTCAGTACTTTCCATTATCTTGTAAACAAAGGAAGGGCTCAGCAACATTTGTTGGAATAACATACTGATATAATAACTTCAAAATATAGACAATTAACTATAAGAACAATATGTGCAATCAAATTGAGCATGTTTTCACTAATAATTCAAATCCATTAGACTTAAAACAATTAGGAAATAATCACCCCGATCCTGGGTATTCTTTTAATGTCTCAACAGCATTTACAAATTAGATTATAGTTGAAAAGTTCTTAACAGTTATTTTTCACTATTTTTCAAAGCTGTGAGAGCATATTTTAGTTTTACTTTCCGCAATAAACAGATGACATAAAAAAATAAAGTGAGGAACTTGCATTATCATCTCAGCTTTAGGATTTTTTGTCATCTTTGTAAACCCTTACTTCCTTTAATTTTCCTCTGGGGCTCTGGACAAAAAAAAAAAAAAGTAGAGAAGGAATTCATCCAGCAGTGTGATGAGACCTGGACAAAGGAGCCTGCTGCCACAGGAATAAGGGGAGTGAAGAGAGACTCAAAGAGAGGACTCAAGAGTTCCAGAAAATCCTTAGTAGAATAACCTAATATCACATTTAATTTCTTCCCCAGACCCAAGTATAAAGGCTGGTTGCCTGTGTGACCCTGAAACAAGGCCAGGGTCAGAGGTGGGGAAGTGATCTGTAGCAGAACTGCACGATAGCCTTTCCACTTCACCAAAAGAAAGGTGGGGAAATAATTAGGTGGTAGCTCACTACTCTTTCACTCTTCTTTGTTTCTTTCCTTTAATACTTTGCTCTTTATTGGGCAATCACACATGCTTTCCATGAGTGTTTGATGTCATGTGTTTATGCAAAATGATTCTGAATTAAATTAATTTTTGTCTTTCATTGGGTGCAAAATATTTATATTCAAATATTAAACACAGTCTCAATAGACAGCTATTTATACACAGTTAGCCATGTGATTCCCTTCTCTTCAAGATGCTTTCAATCTTAGAAAAGATGATTTAACAGAGCCAAAAGGACTTTCCCAGAGAACCACACAAGTAATTAAACTTATTTTTTAAAAGAGCAGGATGTTATTTATATTATGCATTATCTTAGGAGCAACTTTGTCATCTTCCTTATCTCACTAATCTCTCACAGGTCTAAGAGAGCAAGAAAAAAAAAGAAGTAAGGATTTACCCTCCAAGAAGGATATAAAAATGCTTTTCTTGAGAGTTTCTAGATTTATTTTGGGTATTTAGTACCATTCCCTTTGCAAACAACACTCCTCATTATTTTTTGGCAACTTCCTAGGAGAAGCCCTTTGGCCTCCGGCTACCCAGGGTCAGCCAAGGTCAGCTCCTGTCCACCCTAAGGCAGTGAGACACTGGAATTGGCTTTGCCCAAAAATAGCCTGTGTCCATGCTGTGAAATTAGCTTGATATCATCAAGTCCAAAACTTGGAGCCAGAAGTCTTGCTTCCCAAAAGAACTCTCAGCCCTTTAATGTTGCTGTTACTCAAGTTTTTAATTAGTTGTGAGAGCGCTGGTAGCCAGGGACAGTACCATGCAAGCAAGGGTGGGTGCCTCAGGAGGAGGAAGACAAAGGAATGAAGGCACCACCCTTGTGTAAATTTTTTCTTTCTACCATTCCTGAGGAATCTAAGTAACAGGATCTTGGTTTTCTGCGGGTATCGGGTCACTTGCCCTAAATCCCTATACTTCACCATAATTTGTTGTGGCATTCTCACCTTCCTTATTTTCCAAGAAGCCTATCATTTCAACAACTTAATCCAAGTAATGACAAATTTGATTGATAGGAAAAACGTCCATGAGACAGATGGACTTTATACTTTGAGCCTTCTCTAGTACCTGAGTACATGCATCAAAATTCGGCAGATGAAATTTTATTTGTAGAAGAAGAGATAAAATTCAGCCGACTATGTATAGAATGCTTATTATTCCCTTGAATCTGTACTCGGTAAAAATCTTATTTTAAAAGATGTTTGCTAAACTATTAGTCTGCCATAAGTAATGATTTATAAACATTGCCTAATAAATCATTTCCCTGGCGTGCAGCTAAATATCCATATCCCTTTTGTTTTTACAGATAGACGAAATGAAAGTCATAGATTAAATTAATGGAAGGAAAGTGAACTACAAACCATGGTTATTTCTACTTTGGCAAAGTGAATTATTTATGAAAACTCTATTGTAGGCTTATAGTGCCAAACGTAGCCCTCAGGATGATTTTTCTCAGTCTCTGGGCCCAGGGAGTAATTGCAATTACTTTTGGTATATTCTCACATTGTGTCCAGTGTTCTTTTCCCACCTACTTTTTTCTGGAACCAAGTATGTAATGACCCTATCAAAGTCTTATGACTTTTCAAACTCTTCTCTGAGTCATTCCAATCATCTCTCTGCACTGGAGAGCCTGGGGTTGTTAGAATTGTTATATAGGTCTGTAGTAGGTATATTCATATGCATGAGAAAACACACACACACGTGCACACACACACACACACACACACACACACACACACACACAGACACACACTGTGGGACGAAGGCTCTCATTATAGACCTGAGCTCATTCACACTAATGATGTTCTTATCATGTAAGAGAAGTTTGTTAATTAAATGAAACTTTAAATGGATGTGATATGATTGGAAGACAGTTTTAACTTCATTGTCCACTTGTTTGTGCCCTAATGTTCTCATACCTAACTGTCACTTTCCAAACATCACTAAGAAGAATGGGATGGCAATTGGTATTCTGCTTCTGAATGATTTCTTTATCCTTGCTCTTGAGAATATAGACCTTGACACCAAGACTCTGCATTCCTCAGACATTCTTAAAACAATCCTCTATCATACATTGTGAGAAAGTGCTAAGGAACTAACTCCTGCTCCCTGGCTTGTGATGGGCAACAATACGGAGTTTAGAGCAAGGACTTTGGGTCCAGCTTCTGGAGTATGAATTCTAGGATGGCCATTTACCAGCTGTGTGACCCTGACCCATTTCCTTAACCTCTTTGTAAAATGCGGATGCTCATAGCTATTACCTTGTCAGATAGTATTAAGGATTCATTGATATACTAGGCATACTGTGCAGTACTTGGTGTAAATTAAGTATTCAATCAACATTAGCTATTGTTATTACCACAGGCACAGCCACTATTATACACTATAACACCAAGTAACAGAATCCCCACGTGGCCGGCTTCACTGCTGACCTATGGTCACATTCTTCCTTGAGCAACCTGGCTTTTAGTACTTCATCTCATTTTTCTGTCTTCAGTTATTTATTTGGGAATGCTGTGTATCAGACACTATGCTAGGAGCTGGAAACTGCAGCTGAGTGGGAATTAGATAGTACAGCATTAGGGACAGTGGAGTAAAAAGCAACCAAAAGAGAAATGGTGGAAGTATGCTTGGAAGAGGTGAAAGGCAGCTGGTGGTGGGAGAACAGATGAGTGGTGCTTGATGTCAGGTGGATCGGGGAGTGGTATAGTATTAGGCAGGAGGCTGGATTTGTTGTTCTCAATCAAGGCAGACATTTGGCAATTTGGTGAGATTTTTGGTTATTGTAACTAGGGGTAAAGGGTTCTACTGGCATCTGGTACATTGAGATCAGGACATCGTACAATGCAGAGGAACAAGGAATTTATCTATCTAAAAATGCCAATAGAGCCAAGGTTGAAAACCCCTGGGATAAATAAATCATGCAGGATCTTGGAGGGCATGTAACATGCATTGTGCTTTATTACAAGAATAAGGGGAACCCACTGGAGGGTGGAGGAACAGCGGTGGTGTGGCTATATTTACTTTCTTAAAAACTATGTCTGGTTGCTATTGGGAAGAGCAGCTGCCAAATCTTTGCAAAAGTCAGGTAGGAAGTGATGGTGGCTTGGACCAGGCTTGCTTTACAATGTATATCCCAACATTTCCTAAACTTTGAAGTGAGGCATGAATTAACTAGATGTGAGGGCTCCAGAGAAAGGGAGAAGTGCTTCTTGTTTGTTTGGCTCTTATAAAAGCACCACCTCTTTTCTTTCCAGGAGTCACTGGTGATTCTGTCTGGTTGCAGTTACCAGACAGTCCTCAACACCTCTTCTACCTCCTCCACCCACTTTCCAACCTTTACTCTGGAAATCATCTCTTGTGGACTCCTCTGCCCAGACAGATTCGCTGTGGAAACAGATATATGCTGATCACTGCTCCATGGAGTCTCAGAGCCCTTCCTTCTTCACCAATATGAAATCTTATATCTGTCAATTGTGTCAGATGCTATGAAAATGGAACATCTGTCTCATCTTTCAAAACTGCATTTCTAACAAATTCCACAAAACAGCAGTCCCCTGTGCCTGACTTCTGCCATGCACATGATATGAATGTGGCCAGTATTTTTTTTTTTCAGGATGAGCCAGATTATATGTTTTTTGATGCTTTTAAATAAAAGCAACTCTTATCAATCTTTATAACTACATCTAATATAACTATAACTAATAGCCATCTTAAATCCTTTTTGAAACAAAGGCAAAGTGTTAGTAAATTGAATTGAGTTCAATCTGAAATTTGTGCATTTTTTTCGCAGTACTTAAATCTAGAAATCAAAAATCGTGATTGGAGAGTTAAAAACAAGGTAGCTGAGTCTTACTCCAGAAGAAAAACAAGGTAAACAGTCTGGCACCCATATATGCAGGTATCTAGAGTTAGATGTCCCAAGATGCCCATATTAGCCAAGTACAGACCTGACCAGGGTCTATCTAGCACTTTAGGGGCCAGAAAGACAGGGAAAAGGAAGCGTGAAGACCAGCCAGATTAAGAGAACAGAAAGTGCTGAAATCTACTGGGAAACACAGCAGACTGTACCTAGAAGTGTTCCAATTTAAAAATATATATTTTTAAAGTAATGTGCAGCCAAACAAGACATCTACAAGCATCAGTTAGCTAGTAGCTGCCAGTTTGCAAATTGTGGTCAAGGAAAAAAATAATATCAAAGACCTTAAGTCCTCCACTGGAAACTTTAAATGCAATCAAGGAGAAAAATCGCTAAAATATTAGATGAAGAAAAAAATGGATGTATGATTAAGACATAGCAGACAATTCTTTATAACTCTATCCTCTTTCCCCCATTTTGATGTTGTATTATTTTTGATGGCCATATAAATACAGATTATTTCTCTAGCTTTCACTCTCTTTCCCTCACCATCACTCTCTGTACTCCCCATACACAAAATATCATCATAATATTAGGGTGTGTGGTTCAATCTAAGTAAGCAAGGAAATTCACAATCCTTGCTAAACTGCTGTTCTTAATGTGTACTCCTGCATCTGTAAGCCTGGCAAAGTAGGTCATCAAAATCTGAAGGGACATATTAACTGTAATGCCTGGTGCATAATAGGACACATTAAAGACAAACTTTCAGCCTTAATTCTTAATCTCTTTCCTAGCTTTTGTTGATTTCAAAATCTGATATTCCGAGCACAGCATTATTCTTCCCAGGGTTACAGCTGTGCATTGCTTTCTATCTTGGGAGGAGATGTTTTTTGCACAGGTCTAAGGAAATGCAACACAAGGGAAAACGCCATTTTAAAAAATTTCAAGGGAGGGGGAAGATTGCTCTTCTTTTTGCTGCAACAGAATTTTGCTGGAGTGGAAATGTTGTAACGTGAAAATTTCAATTCAGGGAAACTCCAGTGTTTTAACATGTCTATTGTGCCACTTATCCCATAAGAAATCAAAGATCCTTCCATAAATCAGGCACTGTTCTTATCCTACAATACCTATTTTGAGACTGTCCAGGCCACTAGTTCATATTTTCTCAACTCTTCTTTGTAAGATTAGTAAAGATAGAGAGAGAATCAAAATGGAGAAAAGGAACTGGTGTTTTGGTTTTTTTGTTTTGTTTTGTTTTGTTTGAGGGGTGAGGGTTGTGGCAATGGATGACTTTTGATGACTAAAAGATGATAAAAGTATATGTGTTCCTTAGTGCACGTATCAGAAGCTTTCTGTAAGATTCCAATCAACTGAGCCCTTCTTGGGTTCCCTAAATCCTATATTCGACACCTGTTAATGACACAATTTTAACTACTGTAAGCGGAGTAGTGACCAGACAGGTAAGTTCCTATTCTCATGGAGCTGACCTGATAGGGAAGACAGCAACAAACGCACCAGAAAAATGACACTTATGCAGAGAATTAGCTGAAGGTCTAGATGACTCTAGATTATGTGGTCAGAGAAGATGACGTTTAGAGACAAGAATGACAAGGAGGTGTTAACTATGGAAAGATTCCAGGGAAAGGGCACTACTCCAGGTATTAAAAATCACTAGTGGAAAGACCCTAAAGTGAGTGGATTAACTAACTATGGCTGCTGTAGCAGAGTACTACAAAGTAAGTGGCTTAAAACAACACAAATGTATTATATTATAGTTTCAGAGGGCAGTAGTCCAAAACTGAGTTTCATTGGGCTAAAATTCAGGTGTCGGCAGGTCTGCTTCCTTTTGAGAAGCTGTAGAGGAGAGTCTGTTTCCAGCCTTTGCCAGGTTCTAGAGACCACCTCCATTCCTTGGCTCATCTCCTTTCTACATCCTCAAAGCCACAATATGGCACCTTCCGATCTCTCTAAATCTAACTCTCCTGCTCCCTCGGTAATTTATCAGAAATCTTGTGATTAGACCCCCAGATAATCCCAAATAATCTTCTTAATTGAAGCCTTACCTTAATCACATCTGTAAAGCCCCTTTTGACCTATAAGACTGCATATTTACAGGTTCTGAAGATTAGTATGTGAACATCTTTGAGGAGCCGCTGTTTTGTCTATAATGGTGAGAATGAGTCTTTCTGATTGAAGGACTGGAAGAACCAGTGTGGTAGGAATATAGCAGTGAAATAGGACATGACAGGGTGAGATCCAGTTCTAATTTCCCAGCGGTAGTAGTAAACACCATCACTAATATCACACCATTCACTGTTCAATTGGACATCCTAAAACTTCTGATACTGGTGTGAGCGGGAGAGGCCATTCAGATTTTGGGGTTTCTGACCTCCCTTGATGAATAGAAAACCATTGTTGCAATTCCTTAGTCTAATTTTCTAGTTGTAAGTGCAATATTTTGCCATTTATTATAAACTCTCTTATATTCTAAGTCATAAAACCACAGACTTTCAGATCTCAAGAAAAGGTGAAAGATTACCTAGTTGGGTTGTTAATTTTGACAGAAAAAAGCATCAAGACAAAGAAAAGTTAAACATCCATCCTAAGATGATGGGCCTGAGACCCTGACTGTGCAGTGTCTCCATCCATTTATCTTATACATTACTACATTTCAGGGATATGTAATTGCAACTGTCTCTGTGTTGGTGTAGGGTGTTATGATGGTCTGGATGTTCTCCAGGCCAAGCATGTATTGCTTTGCTTGCACAGAAGAGTAGATGGCAAATAATACTTGTTGATTGAAGGGTTGGTTCAGTCCATTGCCTTTTCTTGTGTCTTAGAACAGATATGGTGAAATAGAAACCTCCTGATTTAGAGGATGCCTAAAGGCGTGTAACATTTTTATCATTTTCAAAGTACTCTAAATGGCTGTCATGCCATTTGGACAAGACAAATAAATCATTTGTAGATATACTTGAGACTTTCCTAATAATTCTCAGGTGAGGATATTAACCAAAACTTGCTACCCAAACACTATCCATTTGGAATCTATGAGTCATTCAAGCTCATTTATTTTGGGGGTTCTCTGACTTCTGGAACATATTTTTCTTACAAACATATTTTCGTTTTTCAGAAAAGTTTGAGATTTCCTAATCCTGCCTATCACATATCTCCACCACCCTCCAAGGCTGACTGACCTGTAGCAAAGGATATATAGATAAAACAGCTAGCAAAGGAAACTCAAAACATTGCGACAGAAAGGAAATCTCCTCAATGATTAATAGAAATTTGGTTATATAGATTAGAAGTAGATTGACATTAGCGGGTAAATTTTACACTTTAGTTTTTGACTCTGGGCTTTGTAGATAACATAATAACTTCCAACTTGCTCCTAAAAATAATCTATTGAAGTAACTTCTGAAAAATGCAGGAAATGGTGAGATAAATCAATCCACGTAAAGAGGAACAAAAGAGTTTCTTACACCCTGACCTGGGTAAGAAAGCTGGTTGGGGCAAGTCCCAGAGACAGACCTGGGTGTGTCTCTTGGGCGTGGATCAAGTTGTAAAGCTCAAGGCTGAAGGTTTGCTGATCTCTCAGCAGGTGGGTTGAGACTGATTTCCACTCTGTACTTTCCTTGTCACTATCTCTGAACTTCCTCAAAATTCTCACAGCAAAAATAAAGACATTCCTAGAACCTTCTTTAAACTGGATAAGGTGATCATCATTTTAAGCTGTTAATCTATATCTTACCAAATGTAATTTATAATCCAGCATGTGCTATGTAAATCAGTGTAGTGAATCAAAAGCAAACCATGGGGTGTTTATATAGAGGGCCAACTCCGGGAACATTCAGTTGATTCATATTTCACTTCAGTGAGATGTTAAGGGGAAAACACATGCAGGGAGCATTTTTATGCTAATCATAGAGCTTTTTGTAGTGTTAAAAGAACAAGAAAATATATTTCCAGCATACTTCAATTCTGGACTTAGAAAATTTTTTAGAACATATAAATAAATATTTCAGGTATTAAAAAGTAGTTTATTAGAAATGCTATATTGCAATGTTATCTTTTCCACGGAAACCGCACTGTATAATTTTAACTTATTTAAAATTAAGAGCTCTAGCAAGCTGGATGTGACTTAAGATTATAAAATATGGTCCCCAACAAGCACAAGTGCTCTGAGCAGGTTAAAATCCAACAGCTATTTACTGTTCATTACACATGATCTTAGCCAAAAGGCTGAGAAGCAATTATTTACTGCTCATTTATTGAAGACTCAGAGCTGTTTTCAGCAGGGACGCGTAAGAATTGGCCTTTGAATTCAAATAATTTAAGATCAGGGTTGTGGCATACAAGCTGGCATATGATGAAGTAGGAAATTATATGAAGAAAATAAAACTATAGTTTTGAACTGGGGGGTGAAAAAATAGCTTTAAAGAGAACTAGAGCATTAAACTGTGGATTGACAAGTAAGATTCAGAAGAGGATGGAAGTAGAGAAAAATACGGATCAAGGTGATACAGTAATAGCTCGCTGAGTGCCCTCTTTCTGCCGACTGTGAGGCCCTTTCATGGGTAGGATCCTGAAGACTTACATTAACTCTGCAAAGAACCATGAGTCCCATTTTAAAGATGAAGCAAATGAAGCTTAAAAATGTCACAGGTAGTTAATGACAAAGCTGGGATTCAAACACAGACCCAGCTGACTCCAAAGACTACATTTTCCACGATAAAAGAATAAAAGCACAGGATTAATAATGTTAAAATAAAGTTGCTTGAGAGGAGGAAGGATACATTAGGCAGAATATCTGGATAGGTCATGTGGCGCTACATCGTGGAGGAATTAGAATGCCAGAATGAAAAGCTTGGACAGGGTCCATGATGGAGTGGGGAATCACTGGAGGTTCTTGGCTACAACTATAATTTGGTGCACATCAAATATTCTGTGCAGGTTTCTGACTCAGCTTTTCATCTCCAGGGCAGAAAGGTCAATATAGACTCTTTTAGCCTAGTACAGGGCCTGGCATTTGGAATGTGCTTAATAAATGTCAAATTTCCTTTCTTTTGGGGGACTCTGGACTCCTCCTTTCTTGCTTCCCTTAGAGGGCTTTGTAATACAAGTAGGCCAATGGTCTAGCTTTTCTCTTCACTAGACATTACAGCTTAAAACTCAGACTTTAGTGCTTTCTCTGCATCCTTATTGAGAGCAGCAGATGAAGCCTGAGCCCAAGAACCGTTGTTACTGCAACATGGATGGATGAATCTCAGGCAAAGAATGCCTGTCCGCAACAAATAGAAAACTTAAGTCCACATTTGAAAATAGGATAAAACTACCCCAAGGTTTACATTAGTAAATAAGTGTTTCTTGGGGTGAGAAAATAATGCACTAAGGGAACAGAGCTACTATCTCCCTTAATAGAATTTACAAATTAAAGAAACAACTGGGAAAGGGAATAGATAGCTTGAAAGTGTGGTCGGGGACACAACAAAATGGATAAGTTAAAGAATGAGTCAACATATGTGAGTTTGGCTTCTTATATAGAAGAGTTTTGGAGTGCTGTTTCAGGAGTAGGATGAGAGTATAAAAACTGATAACCAGCCGGGCTCGGTGGCTCAGCCTGTAATCCCGCGCTTTGGGAGGCTGAGGTGAGTGAATTGCCTGAGTCCACAGGTTCAAGACCTGCCTGGGCAACTTGGCGAGACCTCGTCTCTACAATAAATCAAAAATTAGCCGGGCGTGGTAGCGCGTGCCCGTAGTTCCAGCTACTCTGAAGGCTGAGGCTCATCGGTGGAGCCCAGCAGGTTGGGGCTGCGGTGGCCGGGAGGAGCCACTGCACTCCAGTCTAGGTGACAGAGTGAGACTCCAACTCAAAAAAAAAGATAACCAGTAGCTAGGCACTCATGCAAGCACCAGGACCGAGAACCAGAACCAGATGAAGTTTGAAAAATCATGTTAGTCCTTCCTCCATCCAGAGCAATTTGTCTTAGATAATCAAAGGCAGTTAACCTTAATGTGTGCCAAAGATAAATGCAAAACTAGCACCAAGAAGAAACTGTGGATGGAAATGAGGAGGCCATGGAGCTGGTTGAGCATGTCAAACAATACTTAGTTGAACTAACTTTATACTCTACCTCCATAGTTTAATATTAGGCAAAATTGGCCAGGCTCATTGACTCAGCCTGTAATTCCAGCACTTTAGGAGGCTGAGGCGAGTGGATTGCCTGAGCCCACTGGTTCGAGACCAGCCTGGGCAACTTGGTGAGACCTCGTCTCTACAATAAATTAAAAAAAAAAAATTAGCTGGGCATGGTAGCGTGCGCCTGTAGTTCCGGCTACTTGGAAGGGTGAGGTGGAAGGATCGCTGGAGCTCAGCAGGTTGGCGCTGGGGTGGCAGTGAGTGTGTATGCCACTGCACTCCAGCCTGGGTGATGGAGCGAGACTCTGACTCAAAAAAAAAAAAAAATTAGGCAACATTTACCACTTTACCTTCATGTATGCTTTTTAAAAAAATAGTAACAATGTATTTCCTATAAAGAGGGAAGTTGAATGTGATGAAAGAAAAGATTTGTTTAGAAATTGAAGTGGGAAACACAGAGGAAGCAAGCCAATAGCATCTTTCTTGGAGAATGTACCTTCCTTCTCTTCCTCACCTCCCTGCTTTCAGTGTGGTAATGCCTCTGTTCTTGCTAGTTTCTTTTCCTTCACTTCTTTAATTTTTCACTCTGGGTACTAATGACTATATCCTCCAAAACATCATTTTGCAGATGAAAGCACTGGTCTGTGAATGTCCCTGTCACTCATGCAATTGGCACAAGTCCTTTTGCTGACACTTGTCCAAGTTTGCTGATCCTAGCCAGTACTCCTCCTAATCTATAGTGGGATCACTATGTGCTTTACCCACCTCTTCTCTCCTGCTCCCACGTGTGCCTGTGTGTGCGTGTGTATCCTGGGAGGAGACCAGAGCATGTGGATAATCAGAATTGTTATTAGAATTTCCATGAAATAAAGAACTCATGTTAGTTTATCCATTTTCGCTTATTGGTCAGAAACTTATAATTAAAAGGGGGTAATCATGCTTGTTTCATTAAATTCATCTTTACTTAAAAAAATTCAATAAATCTTGCATTTCTCATCTTTAAGCTTGGATTATTAAAGTGAACATGAAATCAGACCAGTATTAATTTGTGTCTTACAGCAATCAGCCATTTAAGTTACAGTCACCTTTGCTTGTACTTTGTTAAACCAGCCTAGAACAGGTGGCAAGATTCTGGGTTGGAGGAGCAGGTGGAGGAGGGGGAGGGAGTAAATCAACGGTCAATTGCCGCGTTCTGTCTGGGGTAATCTAGACTGAATTCAGAGGCCATGTCTGTGGCCCTGGCTGTCCCGAGTGTGCTGCCAAAGCATCCGACTGCATTGCTTTCAGGGCAAAGGTAATTAGGCGTTCTGCAGGAGCCCTACTATTTTTCAGATTGAGCAAATCCCAAACAGGTGCAGCTCTAATCCAGGGCCCTGGGAGGAGCTGCTGGAGAGCCAGCTGCGGGTGCTGGCATGCTTCCAGAGGAAAGCAGGAAGCAAGTGACTGCTATGGAAAGGAGCAAGCCCAAGGGCCCCAAGTACAGCGTTTTAGTACCAAACCATTGTAGGCACAGGACAGTGAAATGCATGCCCCTGTCTTTTATGTCCCCCTGCCACCCTGCTGCGAAATGGGCTGGTACCTGGGTAGCCAAGCAAGGGAAATGGGGTATATCAGGTCTGTGGTTCATCCAGGAATAGGGTTAGATGTAAAAGCTGGAGACTCATGCTTCCCAAGTGTTTATAGTTGTTTTTAATTTCCTTTCTCTTCTCATAATCAACTGAAATCCAGACACTAGGATAAATGCCTGGGCCACATCCTCTTGCCACGGCAGGCTTACAAACCTACAGTTGGGATGACAGAGGGCAATGTGCACAGGAAGTCAGACCTGCTTCTATTTCTTGTAATTTGTGATGGGTTTCTAAGCTGTGTGTTTGACCACGTTGAAAAAGAAACAAGCAAGGGGAAGAAAAACAAGAAAACAGAAAGGAAGAGAGGAAAAGAGGCACACAGAGGCAAGAACACAAGAAGGAAGTAAAAATGAGGAGAAAGCAAGAAGAAAGTGAGACAGAAGTGTATCAACTTAGGCTCTGGCTTTCAAACTAAGTTTTGGGCAACCAGTTTTGGCATAAATCGGCTTAGTGACTGAGAGCTGAAGCAGACGGGTGGGTGGGAGGCTGAGCCACTCTGAGGAGTCCAGGTATGACTGAGGAGTTGAGGATGAGTTGAGGAGAATTGAGTTTTGGTTACATGGCCACCGACAGGGCTGATCCCTTGCTGAATGAGAGCTAGACACACATGCATTTTTAAACATTAAAAAAAGGAATAGGGTGAATTATTGTCTGAAATAAGCTCATCTGCTCCTAAAACAGACAGAGTAGCCCAGTGGTGAAAGGTTAATTTCTTGACCCCCAAAGCATCAAGCAAGGCTTCAGAGAGGGCTCCTTTGGTCTTTGTTAGTTACTAAATGAATGGTCTGTAGTCGCCACTTGCTTGATCCCAGAAACTAAGCCTGTTTATTGATCAGTACTGAACAGAATTTAGCAATTGAGTTAGTATCTACATAGTATCTGGTTTGGAGGGCATGGAAGTTTAAGTGATTTCAGTGGGACTAATATTTACTTTGTAGATGGTAACGAATGCTTAGCTTACTAACAATCCCACTCTCCCTTTTCTAGAGCCCAGCCCCTCTCTTTAAATAGCTAACCCATCAAGCCTTCTGAGTATCAGTTACTGATTGTTGAAGTTAAGTACAACAAGTTTATTTGGAAAGAAGGATACTTGAACGTGCACTTAAATTGCTTTGACTTCCAACTGCAACAAAACACGTCTTGGCTTCTCTGGCTGGGGGCATGACATGTGGGACAGGAGGCACCTTCATTTAACTGCCGGACCTCTGAGATGTTGAACATGGGGGAAGAAGTGAGAAGGAAGAAAATGGAAAAGGAAAAATAATGGACGAAAAGAAAGATAAAAAACGGATAGCTGACGTGGTGGTGGGGCAGGGGTGGGGGTGGGGGTGGGGGGGTTGAAGAGACCCCAGTCATTGCCTGATGTGATATTTATTGGTGTCAGGACCATCCTTGGTTATCTTCTCCAAGTATAAACAAGAGAGCACGTTGTCACCTCTGGAACCACAACTACAAAGTGGCATCTTTGCAAGAGCCAATTTTGAAGAGAAGAAAAGCTCTCCCCAAGGAAGAATGAGCCCATGATAGGGACAGATAGTGCAAACAAGCACAAATATCCATCCCCATGGCAGGAATAAGGGGGAGCGGGATCATATTTTAAGTCTCCATTAACAAAGAACTTTACTCAAGGAGGAACTGTTAATAAGTAATGAAACAAAGTGGCTGTTATTAAATGCCCCTGTGTCGAGGTACAAAGTTCAGGCTGCAAAGTGCAGCTGTCACCCTGTCTATAACCCCACGGCAGCCTTAGAACCCCTGGTTCAAAGTGTGTCTTGCTGCCTTCCTGTTACTAGGCTGCTTAGTGCAAGGTCCGGCCAAGGTTCAGAGTTCAGTGTCTGAGGCTCTGCTGACTGCCTTCTTTGTTTAGCTTGAGCAAGCTTTAGATAAGCCATGGACTGCTTATTTAAGGCGATTATTACAAACAACTGACAGATTATTTTCCCAGATTCTTACACTTATTCTTTATATGCGAGCTTAAATGGTACCAAACTATAATTTCTTAAGGATCTGTCTGTGTACAAAGCAATCAAGATAAGGACATATAAAAGACAGGTCAAAAATCAATTTCTAAGGAATAACTACTTCAGACAGACACACAAAATAGAGGTCCTCTGAAGTAAGGACCTGTGAGGGCAATTTCAAAACAGGTCAAAGAATTCACTCTCTAACTATCAAGGCTCAAATAGATACTAAATTTACCCTTTAAATCTAGCAGATCTTTTCCTCATATGACAGTAGATCAGTGTTAGTTCATTTCTAGATAGACTTCCCTTCTAATTGTTCTTTTTATTTGTCTACTAAACACTCAGAGGGAAGCTCACTTTGTCAATAGTCCCCATTGTTTGATGTAATCCTAGCCAAAAGCCTTGGGAAGGTGTCAGAAAGGTTATTAGTATCCCCATTATTTAGATGAGCAACTGAGTCTCAGAGAGATTAGCAATCTGTCCAGGGTCACAGAGTTAACAGACTGCAAAACCAGTACCACAATCCATCCTTTTAGCTTTTCCTCTCAGCACTTGTTTCATAAGTTCACTGCTGCCTCTTATGTCCTGACACCAATTTTATTTAAATGGCAGTAGTTCTTTTCCATTTCTCACTTTTATGGACATGAACAGAGTCAAAATAAAACACAGGAGGCAGGCAGTTTGGAAAATGTGATCGGAAAGAGCACTTCAGGTAAGGTTGAGGGGAGCTGGACTTGACTTCACATTGGCCACGTGCCAGGCACTTGTGATTCCTACTCCTTCTCCCAGCCATAAGTGTCAAGGGGGCAGGATTTTAGACTAGTTACCCAGTGGGTCAGTTAGGGTCCTGCTCCTTTCAGTGATAGCATGGATTAATGTTTTATCTCAGGAAAAAACACAGCTCCTGGTGATATACAAGTACCTCAAAAGCTTAGAATTTAGAATATTACTTGTTGTTGATGCATAAAATCAAACTGAAATTTCCTTTTTCCAATTATTTTTTACATTATGAATGGAATAGAGTTTAAAAGTCACTAGCACTTTTGATTCATTTGGCAGATATATATCAAGGCCTATGATGTTCCAGATATTTACTGAGAAATATATGTTTGTGATGTCTACATAAATAAATATTTTCATAGTTACTTACTGAGCCCACACTGTGTCCTATAAAGAAGGCTTACATATAAATTCAGATACATCCCATTTCTAGTCCTCAAAGAGCTTGAACTATAGTAGGAAATAAAGGCAAAAATATACATAGTAGGTGATAACAGAGAGATACAAGTAAAGCACTAAGAATTGAAAAAAGCAGTGAGAGTAAAGGATTAGGCTTTTATTTAATGAGTACCTGCCTGGGGGTAAGCACAAGAATAGGTGTTTGAACTGTGTTAAAGCTTTTTTTTTTTTTTTTTTTGAGTTGGAGTCTCACTCTGTCGCCCAGACTGGAGTGCAGTGGCTGCTCCCGGCCACCGCAGCCTCGACCTGCTGGGCTCTGGCAATCCTTCCGCCTCAGCCTTCCAAGTAGCTGGAACTACAGGCGTGCACTACCATGCCCGGCTAATTTTTTGATTTATTGTAGAGATGAGGTCTTACCAAGTTGCCCAGGCAGATCTTGAACCCGCGGGCTCAGGCAACCCACTCACCTCAGCCTCCCAAAGCGCGGGATTACAGGCTGAGCCACCGAGCCCGGCTATGTGTTAAAGCTTTTAATCCACGCAACCACACCAGGAGTTAGATATTATCTCTGTTTTACAGATAACTATATTGAAACTCAGTGAAGTTACAATACTTGTCCAAAGCCACAAAGCTTATAAAGAAAAAAAAATTGGGTTTGATTCCCATTCACCACTTAAAATCCAGGTAGAGGCTGGAAGAAATAAACCCAGAAGAGAAAAAATAAATTGTTAGAAAGGAAGAAAGATAAAGATTTTATTGTATTCTGAATGGCAAGATAGAAGGGAGTCTCTGGGTGATAGAAGGCATGGTAGAGGTATGGAGTCAGAACCCCAAAGATGGGACTATAGATGGGTGGTAGAAAAAGCAGAGGAAACAAGAATGTGAACTCCAAATACAAACTCCTAATCCTTCTAATATATGGCAATGCGGATGCATGTTCAAGGTCATCTTTTACCTGATCCCCTCTCTTTGTACCTGCCTGCAAAAGAGACTACTTTTCTCATACCTTATATGTGCTAAGATACCCTACAATTATGGCACTATCACCTGTGTTTAGAAGACATACTCTAACCTAAATTTCTGGTCACAGTCTCTCTCTTTAGATGCTGATTTGATTTCCAGCTACCTATTTGGTGTGTCCAACTGGACACCTCAGTGACACCCCCATCTGCTCCTGTAAACCTGCTTCTTCTGCCTCAGACCATGACATTCTAATCCTTTATTGTCCCAGTTGCTAGAAACTGTGACATTATCTTGATGACTTGCTTATCGCCAGCCTGCAAATGTAACTCATCTCCAATCCTCTTAGTTTTAACTCTGAAATGTCTTCAAATTCCCTTTCTCATATTATATATTCATCAGAGTTTCATATTGTAACATATGTATAAGAGATATACTTTTATATCAGACTATGTCAAGTATTTATTACTTGTGAGAAAGGCAATGGCTGATTTGCTCTCTCTTCTTACGGTTTTTCTCCACTCTGTCTCTCTGCTCCTATTACTACTTGAAATGGTTTTTAATGTATAAAGCAAATGAAATCAAATCTGGTAATGTCTCTTTCTTGATTTAAAGATTTTAATAAAACTAGGCATGGTGGTGTGCACCTGAAGTTGCAGCTATTTAGGAGATTGAGGCAGCAAAATCTCTTGGGTCCAGTAGTTCCAGGCTGCAGTTCACTATAATTGTGTTTGTGAATAGCCACTGCACTCCACACTGCCCGGAGACTGAAACTCTCATCTTTAAAAAAAAAATCTGAACTAATAGCAACAACAAAAATTCATGATTTCTATATGGTAAATTATGAAACCCCAAGGCTTATAAAGCACTAACAAAATGAAGAAAAAAAAAATCAGCTTAAAAAAATACCAGGTTAAAAAAAGAAGCCAGGTAACAATCAACATGATGAATGAAACAGTACATCACATAATACTAACCCTGAATGTAAATTGTTCAATACCCTACCTAAAATATATAGATTGGCAGAATGGATAACAAAACACAATCCAAATATCTGTTGCCTACAAAAGACTCATTTAATTCACAAAGACTCCTGTAGACTCAAGGTAAAGAGGCAGGAACAAATATTCCATGCAACTGGAAACAAAAAATGAGCAGAAGTAGCTATTCTCATATCAGACAAAACAAACTTTAAATTATCAACAGTGAAAACAGACAAAAGACCGTCATTATATAATGGCAAAAAGTTAAATCTAACAAGAAGATATAGCAATTCTAAATATATATGCACCTAACCCCAGACTTTCCAACTTCATAAAACAAGTTCTATTAGACCCCAGAAAAGAGACAGACAGCATTTCAATAATAGTGGGGACTTTAAAAGTTTAGTGACAGCAATAGACAGATCATCAAGGCAGAAAGTCAACAAAGAGACATTGGAGTTTAAATGGACCTAGCAGACATCTACAGAACATCCAATTTCCAAACCACAGAATATTCATTTTTCTCATCATCACATGGAATATTCTCCAAGGTAGATCATATGATAGACCACAAAACAAGTCTAATAACTTCATAAAAAGTGAAATTATATCAACAGACCACAGTGGAATAAAACTAGAAGTCAATCCCAAAAGGAACTCTCAAAAGTCAAACAAATACATGGAAATTAAACAATATGCTACTGAATGATCTTTGGGACAATAATGAAATTAAAATGGAAATTTAAAAATTCCTTTAAATGAAAGACAATGATGTAAGTTAGCAAAATATCTGAGATACAGCCAAAGCTGTGTTCAGAAGAAAATTTATAATGCTTAAGGCACACATAAAAAAGACAGAAAGGTTAGGTATTGATAACCTAATGTCACACCTCAAGGAACTTGTAAAATAGGAACAAATCAAACCCAAAGCTAGCAGAAGAAAAGAAATAAAGATTTAATCAGAACTAAATGAATCTGAAACCAAAAAAAAAAAAAAAGATACAAAGGATCATTGAAACAAAAAGTTGATTCTTTAAAAAGATAAACTAAATTGCTAGACCACCAGCTAGATTAATAAAGAGAAGATTCAAATTAGCTAAATCAGAAATGAAATTGGAGATATCACAAATGATACCACAGAAATGCAAAAGATCATCTGAGATTATTATGAACACCTCTACACAAACAAACTGGACAATCTAGAGGAAATGGGTAAATTTCTGGAAACACTCAACCCCTCAGCCTTGAATCAGGATGGAATAGAAACCTGAACAGACCAATAAAAAGTAGCAGGATTAAATCAATAATTAAAAGTCTCCCAACAGCAACAACAACAACAGCCCAGGACCTGATGGACTCACAGCTGAATTCTACCAGACTTTCAAAGAATAACTGGTAGCAATTCTGTTGAAACTATTCTATTAGATTCAGAAGGAGGGAATTCTCCCTAACTCATTCTAAAAAACCAGTATTACCCTTTACCAAAGTCAGAAAAAGACACAACAAAAAAAGAAAACTACAGATCAATATCCCTGATGAACACGGATGCAAAAAATCCTCAACAAAATACTAGCAAACCAAATACAACAGCACATAAAAATAATGATAATAATAATCCACCATGATCAAGTGGATTTTATCCCAGGGATGCAAGAATGAGTTTCACATCTGAAAGTCAATAAATGTGATCCCCAACCTAAATAGAATTAAAAACAAAAATCATATGAGACTGCTAGGCTCAGACAATCTGTCCATCTTAGCCTTCCAAGTAGCTGGAACCACAGCCATGTGCCACCACGCCTGCCTAATTTTTTGATTTATTGTAGAGATGAGGTCTTGTCAAGTTGTCCAGGCTGGTCCCGGATCCCTGAACACAGCCAATCATCTTGCCTCCAGTTCCCAAAGTGCTGGAATTACAGGTGTGTGGTGGCCACGAGAATGCCACTGCACTCCAGTAGTCTGGGCGACAGAGTGAGACTCCTACTAAAAAATAAATAGAGAAAGAAATAAAATTTCAGATGTGATAAACATAAAAATCATATGAGCATTTCAATAAAAATAGAAAAAGCATGTGATAAAATCCAGCATCCCTTCATAATAAAAATCCTCAGTAAAATAACCATAGAAGGACATACCTCAAAATAATAAACCCACAGCCAACATCATACTGAATAGGGAAAAGTTGAAAGCATTTTCCCTCAGAAATGAAACAAAGCAAGGCTGTCCACTTTCACCACTTCTATTTAATATAGTACTGGAATTCCCTGTCAGAGAAATCAGGCAAGAGAAAGAGGTAAAGGGTGTCCAAATTGCAAAATAAGAAATCACATTCTACGTTTGCCAGTGATATGATCTTATCTCTAGAATATCCTAAAGACGACTCCAAAAGACTCCTGGACTTTATAAATGAATTCAGTAAAATCTCAGCTTACAAAATCAACACTCACAAATCAGTAGCACTGCTGTGCACCAATAACAACTAAGATGATAATCTAATTAAGAACTCAATGCCACTTACAATAGCTACCAAAAATAAAATAAAATAAAATACTTGGTAATATATTTAATAACGGAGGTGAAAGACCTTTACAAAGAGAACTACAAAACACTGATGACAGAAATCACAAAGGACACAAACAAATGAAAAAACATCACATGTTTATGTATTGGAAGAATCAACATTGTTAAAAGGATGATACTATTCAAAGCAACTTACAGATTCAATGCAATCCCTATGAAAGCACTAATGTCATTTTTCACAGACTTAGAAAAAACAATCCTAAAATCCATATGGAACCAAAAAAGAACCTGAATAACCAAAGCAATCCTAAGCAAAAAGAACAAAGCTGGAAGTATCACATTATTCAATTTCACATTATACTCCAAGGTTATAGTAACCAAAACAGCATATAAACATTTATATCTCTAAAGTATTGAAATAAAATAATAATAATTTCCATATATTTACAAAAGAGTTTTCAAACCAGTAACCAGAGACTAACAATGAATCATAGATCGATTTTATTTGGCCCATGCAAGTGTGGAACAATTGGGCTTTAAATTTGATTCAGTTGTCCATATGTAAAAGCTATATATTTCACATAAACATTGAGATTTCTGACTCTATTGAAAAATCAACATCAGGCAGTACTGATCAGGATTCCCACACATCAGCCATCAGATAGAATTCCATAGCAGCTGCCTTTTACAAAGGGTCAATCCCTTTCCAGTTTGACCCAGCTCTCATAGTTATGTCATGTTGATAGTGTGTACTCTTGATATAATGTGGCGAGAATGTCATTCTGTGATCTCCCTCCCCAAAGCTCATAATCCCAGTCTAATTATGAGAAAAACATTAGCAAAATCCCATTTAAGGGGCATTCTACTAGTTCTCAAAACTGTCAACTTCCTCAAAAAAACAAGAACAAAATCTGAGAAACTGTCACAGCCAAGAGAAGACGTGCGGTATAAATATAATGTGATAACCTGGATGAGATCATTGATCAGAAAAAGGACTTTAAGTATAAACTAAGAAACTCCAACTAAAGTATAGACTACACTTAATGTATCATTATTGGTTCACTAATTGTAGCAAGTATACTATACTACTGTAAGATGTTAAAGGATACTGAACATACAGGAACTCTGTACTATATTCATAATCTTTTTGTAAGTGTAAATCTATCCTAAATTAAAGTGTCATTTTAAAAAAAGAATGAACTCATGGCAGAAGAATAATGTAGGCAAGCTGCTTGTTGACCTCTTTCTTCTTTCTAATTCCTCAATTTCTCTACCGTTGGTGTGTTTTAGTGACTCAGTGATAATGCACAAAGTATTATCTTTCATGTATATGTACACACATACATATCCTTTTATGTATCAGTTACATTCCTTGCATAGGTATTAAGCACTTACACGCATAAAGATATCATTTTATGCATCTTCATTGAATCACTATCTATACAAGAATATTTTTGGGGATTTCTCCACTGCTGAGTGGAGACAACGTAAGTTTGTCAAAGAGCCAAAAGTCTTTCAATAACTTTCTACTGGTGAGTATTTAAGTCATTGTAATATCTGAATGCAGACAATAATTTGTGGCAAAGATAGAAACTTCCTCAGCATACCCCAATCATAATACCATCCCTGCCTTATTAAAACATAAACAGAAGGAAAAAGACACATGGAAAGAGCAGATTTTGTAGACAGTATTGATACTACTTCATTTGTAGTCACTATGGGCATGATGCACTGAAAGAGAAATAAATTCGTTAGCAAATCCAAAGAGTTCCTCCAGATCCACCTTGTAAAAATGTTCAGCATGCAAAGCAAGGTATATTGTAATTAATCTGTGAAGAAGGAGAAATATTCCTGTGATTTTCTCAAATGCTGTGATTTGTGCATTACTTTCACTTTGTCAATTTCATTTTGTTAATTATTCTCCATGGTCACCTCAAGGGGTACATTGTTCTTTTCCTATTTTTTCAAGGTGAAGAAATTTTGACTGAAAGAGACTCACTGACTTTCCAGAGGTTATCTAGGGATTCATTAACAGAATAAAAATTAGACTCCAGATAATGTCACTAAGTCATTGCTATCCTGTGCATCATCTTGCTTCCCTCAATCCAAAGAGGTTCTAAATAAGGAGATAACATAATAAAATAACTTTCTGGAAAATGCAGATGAATCAAATCTAGAGAATAGATGAAGATAAATTCATCAGATCAAGTAAGATAGCTGAGGAAAAAATGTTCAGGAGAAAGCAAATTAGATTGCTGTTTGTAAGTAATAAGACAGGGCAAAAAGAAAGGCCAGAGATATTCTGGTCTGTACTCAAAGAGGGATCAGATAACTGGAAGACAAAGTGAGGTGCTAATAGTTCAACTCACCAAGACCACATATATCATGGAGACTCATTCTGGGGTCCATGAACACCAAACCCATAGAATTTTTGGAAGAACTCCAAGGAGCAACCTATGCAGATTACATGAGAAAATGCTCAGACTGCTTTTCTCACTGTCCATCAAGTTCTAAAGACAAAGTTAAGCCAGATGGAACTGACATAGCAAGCAGAATAACTCAGGCGGAAGGTCTGTGTACACATGTTTTATTCAATTTTTGTTGCCCTCAATTTTTGATATAGATGTCTCCATTTGGTTGGGGACAACTCTTTACATATATGCTTACTAAGTGACTTACTGCCTACACAGAATGACCCCAAATCTCTGTCCTATGACTCTTTCATGGTGCTATCATTTGCTCTCTGTGGCCTGATATTCTCAGTATGAGAGAAGGAAAGCCCTGGGGAGACAAATTACTACAAAAGATGTAATTTCCAAAAAGGCATAGATAAAAGTCTGTACATTATTGGAGCAGACCACCTTCTAGTCTTCTAGTGCTCCTCTTAGAACATCTTCAAGGCTTTTTTTAATGAACTAACCCCTTTGACATCATGGAATTTATAGAAGAATGCCTGGTCTAAAGAGAGGGCATTTGCATTATGGCTGGGTGATCAAAGAATAGTCCCTTCCAATCAATACTTTTTCCACTAGACAGAAGGGAAGCCATAACCACTCACATCCAAAGGCAGGTGGAGCTGAGTTAGATAAGCAGGAAGAGCTACTCATCATCTGATGTCAGTTGGTGGGAAAAATCCCAGGCACGGATGATACTCAGAAAAGCAAGTAAATTCTATATTTGGAGATAATGACTGCTGAGTGGAGACAATGTAAGTTTGCATTGGTCAGGGAAGAAGAGTTGAGGCAAAAACTAACTTTACCTATTTCACTTTGCCTTAACTCTACAGACCTGGTAGGTGAGAGCCATGTTTTGACTGTCTCCCCTCACTTTCCACCCTTTACTATCGACATAATCGCCCCTAAAAGCCAATGCCTACGGAGAATGACTCAGCTCCAATTCTGCCATGGCAACAAGAGAAATTTGTCAATATAATTAATATTCTAAATTAATGCATCCATGTTTCTTTGTGCCCATAGCACTGTTGGAATAACACTTACCATCTGGAGAAAATAATTTAATCAGTCAAAGGAATGGTTTAAAAAAAGAAATACAGAAATTGCCACAACTTAAGATAGTTTCAGTTCAACCAGAAAGGAGACCAAGAACATGAGAGAAATTTTTGGAGGCTAAATTTAAAGCTTAAGTCTTGGCAAGTATCTTTTGACCCCAGTAAGGATATGGGGAAAGGAGGTTTTAAAGAAAACTTGAATTTAGAAAGTATAGAGCGAGAATTAGAGCTTCTGAGATGAAGACAGAAATGAAAAGTTAGCTTATCAAAGCAGAAAACTAGATGAGCTGCTTTGGGAAAGGAGAAGAAACTACCCACTCTTTCTTTGTTCTTTGTGCTGGGCCTGCAACAAGACAGAAACCCATCCCTCAAAGAATGTTAATATAGTTTTCATGTTTCTATTGTATTTTTTTGTCCTTTGTTCCACTAACCATTTGGATGCTTACAAAAATCCACCCCTGCATTGCATAACTCAGAATTTGAAATAAAAAAATGTCTGGAAGCGAAGAGCGCATGTCTTTTCTCATTTAAGACATGTTGATAGTAAGTCATTCCAGGTAAACAAGAATTGCAACTACCATATGGAGAAAGGTCTATAATGCATATGTTTATTATTAGATTTCTATGGTTTTCTAAGTTTTTAAAATTTTAATCTACATTTACATGATTTGGCAAAACAACAAAAAGGGACTAAGTATTCTAAACTACTGCTTTTGCTTAGTATGAGTGTTTATGACCACAGTGGCTATAACAACATATTGCCTAACATTTTGTTTAGAGCAGAAGAAACTCTCAGCAGCCTCAGAATAGGAATACATTAAAGCTTTTTTAGAGGAATATTATCAGGCACGAATGGCAAGTCAAAGCACAAACGAACAAATGCAGCTTCACTACAAAGGGTTTGAATGGCTTTTCCTCCTGAATGCATCACTTCCTCCAGCTCACATGTGGCACAAACACGAGGGGTTTCCTAACAATATAGATTCGCTAGAAATCAGAAGAGGCAGGAAGGTCTTCTCTCTCACTGGTTCCTGGAAGATTTCCACAGGTGACTCCCATTGATGCTAATGAGAACAACAAATTAACCCTTCAGTTCAGGATAGGACCCAGACTGAGGCGCTGAGGACAGAATCAGAACCAAGTGACCTGCTGTGCTTACTAAGAACCCAGAATTCAAGGGTAGTCAGAATCAAGCTATACACATTTTTAAAATGTGTTGGAATCCACTTGCAATAGTTGTCAATAACTTTATACAACTAATTTTTACAGTTCATTCCATAACTAGTAGCTAAAATATTGCAGAAGTGCCCTCGTGACTATATTTCCAAAATAAACGTGGAAATGTTAAATGTATCTTGTTCTCTGAAAGGATACAATAAATCGCAAGGGTCAAAGGCAAGATGGCACTTGTGAGAAAGTGAATAAACACTCAAAGAGGAGGGAAGATATCTAGCACTAGACCGTCCAATATAGTAGCCACCAGCCACATGTAGCAGTGTAATTAAAATTGAATGACAAACTCCAGTTCCTCAGTCACAGTAGCACATTTCAACAGCCGCATGTGGCCACTGTCTTGTAGCAAGTGAACATGCCCGTTAACCTTAAAGGTTCTATTGCACATGCAGACCTCTCTCACCTCTGTCCCCGTCCCCACCCTCATCCCTACAGCATGTGAAAATTTCAAATCCCTGATAGTGCAATATTCAGATTCAGAATTGTTCTAGAAGAAACAACAAAAAAGTCAGTGACCTAGGACAAGGTTGTTCCTATCATCAGCTAGTTACACAGGTAATGAACTGAGAACGATAGAGGTAAACATAACTTTAGAGCCTATTTTTCTGTGCATGTGAGAAGCTCTGAGTTGACCCCAAGACTTTTCTTTCTTTCTTTCTTTCTTTCTTTCTTTCTTTCTTTCTTTCTTTCTTTCTTTCTTTCTTTCTTTCTTTCTTTCTTTCTTTCTTTCTTTCTTTCTTTCTTTCTTTCTCTCTTTCTCTCTCTCTTTCTCTCTCTCTCTTTCTTTTTCTTTCTTTCTCTCTCTCTCTCTTTCTTTCCTTCCTTCCCTCCGTCTTTTCTTCTTTCTTTCTTTCCTTCTTTCTTTTTCTTTCTTTCTCTTTTTCTTTCTCTTTTTCTTTCTCCTTTCTTCCTTCCTTCCTTCTTTCTTTCTTTCCTTTCTTTTTCTTTTCTTTCTCTTTTTTAGAAAGCAGGATTTTTTGAGAGGACAGCCAAGTTCCTTACAGTGGGATGGGACATGAGGGTGTTGCCTGACCCCAAGACTTTCTAAGTAAAGTCATCTTTCTTTAGGCTGCGCATATGTGTTCATATGGTCTGCCTACATTTTGTGTTTGCTCCTGGCTGCTCCTCTAGCTACACAGCCAGCAAGCAGAGTAAAATAAAGTGGTAGTAGAAATAGTCTACTATGAAATATGTCCTTTGTGGAAATATGTAGAAATAGTCCTTTGTGGTCCATGCCTGTACCTTGCCCAAGTCCACCTGTATCATCATGGTTTCCTCATTCTTTGAACAGGTCAAAGTTCATGGTCTAGAAGCAGGACACGGAGTATAAAAAAAGACCTCAATCACTGGCACAACAGATGTGTGAATATGTACAAATGATATTATATGGTCAGCAGACACAGGAGAAATAAGTTTAGTTGCCAAAACCATCTTTAGTCCAAATCACAGCCATGTGATTTTTACAATCATCTTTATGTGAATTCAAATAATTTTATAGAAACTGATCAAACATTCCTTCTTTTGAACATCCCCCTCCTTTGACTGTAGTGCCAGATCCAACCAGGGATACAGAACTTGAGCCAGTGCCACAGAAGGGGGCTGCACCTTCTGTTTATAAAAACATCTGTAGAGAAGAGTGGCAGAGTGCAGTTATTTCTTTCTCTAATTGAAACCAGTTATTTCTAAACAGAAGGGACTAAAGAATTAACTTTTAAAATAAGCACACATTGTTACTACTTTATTTTTCAGTTACAGGTGCTTAATAATATATGATTGACAATATAATAATACAGATAAGTCAGGAGAACTCTATTTAAATAGGTCGGCTTTCCAGGAATAATAATTTTTTTAGCAGGTTTTACCTAAAAGGTTACTGTAGTTACGTGCTGTATTTCATCTTAACTTCTGTTTTTGATGACCAGGCAAAGATGCCATAGGAAGAGAACTAAAGACTACATTGAAAATAGGGCATAAAGAAAATCCGTATACTCTTGTCTTGCCCACATTGTTACACTAAAACCAAACAGACAAACAAACTGACATTTGTGGTGTCTACCTGGAATAGGTGAAGAAAAGTCCTGGCTTTCTTCATACAGAAGCGCTGCATTCATTTGAATGAGTCTTAAAGTTAGCTGTAATTTGGCAAGGATAGTTTTGCGTTTCAATTCAGTGACTACTGTTTAAATTGCAGAGTTGATGCACAAATGATCCATAACACATTTTGGCATATTAAATCATCTTCACAGTTCTAATACACCATGAAACCCAATTTACATATAACATAGACACAGAAGATGAAAAAGCTAAGAACAGACCCCTGTTTCAAAGGAATCAGGCATACTACTTTATTTTCTTGAAGCACCACTAACTTCTATAAATCCGCTCCTAGAAAAGGTTACTAAACTGCCAGCCCTTCTTTCTTCTCAATCTTTAACTCCCCTTCTCTTCTCACATGCCATGCGGAAACTCTTCTTTCTCCCTCTTCCATTATTTTTTTTTTCTTTTTATTCCACAGCACCTTTTCTTTGAGCTGAATCCCCCAGAACCATGGATGAGGACAAATATAATTCTTCTCTCTCTGTTTAAACTTGTAATGCATTTGGATTTTTTGTTTTTATTTATTTATTTTGCCCGTGGCAGCCGTGGCATAATGATAGAAGATGAATGTACAAGAAGACAATGTCATAAGATTCTAGACCTGACCTCGTAAAGGTAACACCCGGATAATAACAAACGTCCAGGGTGTACCCAGAGGGTGTAATGTGCCGCTATGTAATCAATATAGACAAGAGACTCTCACCTACTGCCCAGCTATTAATAACTATGTAGTATACAACCAGAGACATCACAGTATGGACAGAGTGCAAAAATTGGCTTTCTCCACACCTCAGAATATATAATTTCTTTCAATCAGACCAGTAAATAATAAAACATTACTTAATTATGTCTCTTAGAAAAATAATGAAAATGTTTTATGTTCTGTTGGAATTAAAATCAATGCCCTTAACCATCATTGTCAATTGCTTGGCACTAGATAAAAAGGTCACCGTGCCTGCCAAAGTTTTCTTTCCTCCAGGGTCCTTAGATCAAGGTTTTTTTACTTTGACCCTATTCGTATTTTGGGTCCCAGAATTCTTTGCTTTGGAGGTTGTCTTGTGTATTGTGGGATGGTTAGCAGCATCCCTGGCCCACTAGATACCAGAAGCATCCACCTTGGTAGTGACCTCCCAAAATGTCTCTACATTGGCAAATATCTCCTGGGGTGGGAGAATCACTTCTTGTTGAGAATCACAGTCCTAGACCTACAAACAAATGAATCTTTCATCTCCTATTTCCTATCTCTTCTTCTCCAGAGCCATCCCTGACCCTTGTAATATCTACCCACCAAATCACAGACCCTTCTTCGAACTTCTTTTCTCTCTGAAACGGATTCATAAGCATATCTACAATTCCTTTGTAAACGCTACCAGATTCCCCAGAGCCTCAAAAGAATAATAGAAAAACCTGAAGCAATGTAGAAAAATAAAATAAAATAGCTACAAAATATAACAAATGCCTATCTAGTTATCTAGTTCTCTGTACTGGGGAATCAAGTCTACGTGGGCTACTTATGACTGTGAGTTGACTATGTGAGACAATTTGAAAGTAATATTATGGAATTAGCTTGAAACTCCCCTAAAGAATAAAGAGGAGTTACACCCCACAAAACTTTTCTTCTTGTGAACTTTTATACCTCGAATGAATTTAGTATGAAAATTTTTCACTAAGGATTTTCCATAGCCTTTAAAGATTCTTCAAACCTTCTTAAGTTTTACCCTGCTTAGCTTACATACTTTGAGAAAGTAACCATATCTCTTAGTTTAGACTATGGAAATTGATGACAAGATCCAAGCCATCTTGATGTCAGCTTTCTTTTTATTTTATTTTATTATTTTTGGGAGAAATATGTTTTTATTTTTTACAGTGTGATGTTTGCATTTTATTTTATGTGTTATTTTGTATTTTATCTATTTACTTATTTATTCATTCATTTTAGATTCAGGGAGTACACATACGTGGTGGTTACATGGACATATTGTTTAGTGGTGGGGATTGAGTCTGAGGTGGCCTATTCTCCAGATAGTGAATATTGTGTCCCATAAGTAGTTTCTGAAACCTAGCCTCCCTCCTCTTTCCCCCTTATTGGTGTCCCCAGAGTCTATTATTACCATCTTTGTGACTGTTTATCTCCCAAATATGGGAGAGAACATGCAGTGTTTGGTTTTCTGTTTCTCAGTCAGCTTACTTAGGACGATGATCTCTACCTCTATCCATGTTACTGCAAATGACATGATTTCATTCTTTTTTATGGCGGCATAGTATTCCATGGTATATATATGCCACATATTCATTATCCACTCATAGGCTGATAGGCATGTAGGTTGATTCCACATCTTTGCAATTGTGAATTGTGCTGTGATGAACATGTGTTTGCAGATGTCTTTTTTGTATAATGACCTCTGTTCCTTAGGGCAGCGATCTAGCAGTGTGATTGCTGGATCTAATAGTAGGTCTTCTTTTAGTTCTTTGAGTAATCTCCATACTGTTTTCCACAGAGGCTGTACTAATTTATACACCCAACAGCAGTGTGTTTCCTTTTCTCCACATCCATACCTTCATCTACTGTTTTCTGACTTTTAAAAAATGACCAACTGACTGGTGTAAGATGGTATCTTGCTGTGGTTCTAATTTGCATTTCCCTGATTATGAGCAATGTCGAGCATTTTTTTCATGTGTGTGCTGGTCATTTGTATGTATTCTTTTGAGAGATGTCTGTTCATGTCATTCACCCATTTTAAATAGCATTATTTGCTTTTTCCTTGCGTTTGTTGAGTTCTTTGTAGATTCTGGATATTAGTTTTTTGTCAGAGATCTACCTTGTAAATATCTTTTCCTATTCCTTAGGTTATTTGATTTGCTGTTTGTTTATTTTGCTTTGGAGCAGTTTTTTAGTTAAATTAAGTCGCATTTTATTTTTGCTTTGGTTGCATTCGCTTTTTAATCATAAATTCTTTGCATAAGCTGATGTCCATAAGAGTTTTTCCTAGGCTTTTTTTCTAGAATTTTTATGATTTCAGGATTGGATATTTAAGTCTTTAATTCGTCTTGGGTTAATTTTTATGATATGGGAAGAGATAGGGATCAAGTTTCATTTCTCTGCAAATAGCTATTCAATTTTCCTAGCACCACTTAGGGTGAAGAGGGTGTCCTTTCCTCAGTGTATGTTTTTGTCTGCTTTGTCAAAGATCAGTTGATTGTAGGTGTTTGGGTTTCTTTCTGGATTCTCTATCCTGTTCTATTGGACCATGTGTCTGCTCTTGCACCAGTGCCATGCTGTTTTGGTTATGAAGGTCTTGTAGTATAATTTGAAATCAGGTAATGTGATGCCTCCAGCTTTGTTCTTTTTGCTTAAGATTGTTTGACTATTCTGCCTCTTTTTTGGTTCCATATGTACTTTAGGATTGTTTTTTCTAATTCTGTGAAAAATGACATTGGTCGTTTGATAGGGATTGCACTGAATCTGTAGTTTTTGTGTGTGTAATATGGTCCTTTTAATAATGTTGATTCTTCCAATCCCATGATCGTGGGATAGTTCTCCATTTGTGTCCTCTGCGATTTCTTTCATCAAAATTTTGTAGTTCTCCTTATAAATATCTTTCACCTCCTTAACTAAATATATATTTTTAGGAATTTTAACTTTTTGGTTACTTTGTAAATGGAATTGAGTTCTTGATTTGATTCTCAGTTTGGTCACTATTGGTGTATAACAGTGTTGCTGATTTGAGTGGGTTGAACTTTACCAAATTCATTTATCAGGTCCAGGAGTCTTTAGGAGGAGACTTTAGAGTTCTCTAGGTATAAAATCATATAGTTAGCATACAGAGATAGTTTGATTTCTTCATTTCCAATTTAGATATGCTTCATTTCTTTTTCTTGCCTAATTTATCTGGCTAGGATTTCTCATTTTCTTTTTCAATCTTTCTCTTTCTCCTTTCTTCCTTAAAACATCTTTGCTCCACACTCTCAGCTACTGATCTTTATTTTTTTTCCCCAAGTTCTTCCCTTGGTTTCTCTTTATTTAGTGTCAATGGATGAGACAGTCTTCCTTTGCAAAGCTAGTCCCATGATCTGTGTCTGTGACTTTGAGCCTCTTATTATCTGATTTACTTGCATTGTTAATATTTCACTTCTTATTAACACTTTCTACTCTGTCTACAATTATCACAGCCCACTCTGCCCTTTTCCCTGTCATTACCTCAAGCTTCTTTCTTATTGTTTCATTCTTTCCAATGTCTCTCTCTCTTCTCTCATTCTTCTCATGAATGACTTCTCCGAAAAGCCTACACTCCTCACTTCAACTCTAAGCCTCCCATTCCCTGTAATCCTGGAAGGTTTATTTCCATCATCACAAAACTGCTGAAACCACTTTTGCTACCTAGCAGTGACACTCCAATCATTAAATCAACTGGACTTTTAGACCTTGACTTTTGAGAATTTTACACTACAGTCACTCCCTGGATTTTCCAGTGTTCTTAGCACCCATGCTCCTGCACTCTCCTGATTGCCTGCTATCTTAGCTGCTTCCTTTCCCTACTCTCACTTCCAAGTACTCTAGACAAAAAACTCAAGGCTCCAGATAGCTGCCTTTCTGTCTAATATATTCAGTGCTCAGTAGCACTCCCACTTAAATACTCCAATGCTGCTATTAAAATAGAAGTTGTGACTTCCTCTGAACTTGGGAGTGGCATCCACTCTCCTCTGGGAGACTACTCTTCATTAGATTCTCTTTTCTTTCTTTTTTTTTTTTTGAGTAGGAGTCTCATTCTGTCACCCAGACTGGAGGGCAGTGCACCGCAGCCTCAACCTGCTGGTCTCTGGCGATCCTTCCGCCTCAGCCTTCCAAGTAGCTGGAACTACAGGTGTGCACTACCACGCCTGGCTAATTTTTGATTTATTGTAGAGATGAGGGCTCGCCAAGTTGCCCAGGCAGGTCTCGAACCTGCGGGCTCAGGCAATCCACTCACCTCAGCCTCCTGAAGTGCTGGGATTACAGGCTGAGCCACCGAGCCTGACCAGATTCTCTTTTTATAGTAGAACACGTCTTCAATCACTTTAAATGGAATCTTTAGAATTTATAGACTTGCTTGGTCCAGGCAAATAGGCTGTCTTTTCATGATCCTACCAGGCCCTTCATTGTAAATACTGATGCTCATCTCAAAGAAAGCAGAAGATGAGGTAGCAGAAATTTATGTCAGCAGGAATCTATTATATAGATATAAAAGTGCACATTTGAATGGGAGGGAGATAGGAGAGAAATTGGCAAATCATATCTAAAACTTCAAAGTAAAAAGTAACTATATATAATATTTAAAAATTTATAGATTTATATAAAACATTATATAAAACACAGAAATTAGCTTTGGGGGAAAGAAAATGAAAGCATCTGATGAAGCCTTGTTTAATTGTAGTAAGTGTTTAGAATTAGCTCTTTAAGCTATGCACATGCAAATAAAACCCACAAACACACATAATAAGCAATACTATCAACATAAATAGTTATCCTTGAGAAATAGAGAAAAATGCAGGATATAACATAAGTAAAGCCTCCTGCTAGATGGAGGAGTTTGAAAAGGGAAGACGGAAATGACAAATGCAATGCGATACCAGCTTGGTGCTAATTCTCTAGCATCAAAACTTTGAAATCCTTGGAAGCAGGTTGAGACCATGAGGTGGCTTGGGAATTTTAGCACAAACATGAATATTTTCCATTTTCTGCTGGAAACTTTGAGTGCCTCCCTTCAACGTTGGCAGCCATAGTGAAGCAGAAATGGTATGTTAGGCAAAGAGCAGGGCCTTGAGATATTTCCATCCCCTTCATTGTTATGGTTTTTTGTAGCAAGGAGGAGAAAAGTACTACTCTGAGACCCCCATCCCTGGGTCTCATGCTCTCAAAGTCTACCTATTGTTTTTTCTCTGACCGGTCCTGTCCTATAGGACCAGAAGTTCATGGAACCAAAGAGATGTGTCCAGGCAGAGCTCAAACTCTTCCCATCATTTGAGACTATGCTGTGGACCTCTGGGGTCCTGGAAAGACTGCCCTCAGCCTGCATCCAAGCTTTGTGTGTCTCTTCTTGAGTCTAGTTGATGGAAGGTAATTCATGCCACCAGCGTGTGAACCCCAACCAACAAGTGGTTATTTGTGTGTATGAGAGAGGGCCTCCATAAAATGGAATTTATTTATAAAACATTCTGTATTTATTCTTACATGTGTAAACTTTAGTCACCTTCAAAGTACTCTCCATTTGATGCAATATGCCTATCAAGACCCTTTTGCCACTGCTCAAAACAGTTTTTGAACTCGTCAATTTTGACACCTTTTAGTGCTTCTGATGTTTTTTGTTTCACCACTTTCACATCGCCAAAACATTTTCCTTTGAGGACTTTTTTCATTT
The DNA here is from genome assembly GCA_027257055.1 of Cephalopachus bancanus. NCBI lineage: Eukaryota > Metazoa > Chordata > Mammalia > Primates > Tarsiidae > Cephalopachus > Cephalopachus bancanus. The sequence continues at coordinate 7,842,344 of JAPVLO010000108.1, forward strand.
GAGGAAACAAGCAACAAAAAACAGTGGCTTAGGGTGAGATCTTGTGAATATAGAGGGTCGGGCATGGGGGCCATGCAGTTTTTGGTCAAAAACTGCTGAACACTGAGCTTGATGTGGGCAGGTGTGCTCGTAAATCACCTATCATGAAATGGACAAGCACATTGAAAGAATCTCAAAAAAAAATTTACTGAGGCAGAATGCCACCTCTCACAACAAAGTCAGCTGGTACACGGATGCTGTTGGGTTCCTAGAACACTCATCTACGAGGGGAAGTGTGTACTATAAGGTGTCTACCCTCTAAAAGATATTTCTTTTTTGTTTGTTTCTTCTCGTGTGTGTGTTTGTGTTTGTGTGTGTGTGTGTGTGTGTGTGTGTGTGTGTGTGTGTTAGGGATTGGTATGGAGTATATATGAGAGACTAAATATGTACACTGGGGTTTCCACAAAGGTGTGCTCAAGGTCATAGGGAAAGGAGCCAGCAGCTGGAAGAGAACGGACAGTGGGCCATAAACTGGGGCTTGCTTTCACTATGCCAGCATATTTCAAGGTAGACCTACCAGTAAGCTAATAATTCTAATTCAAGTGACCTAAGTCATTATAAAAGTATATTTGTCAAGGTAAAAGCTTGGGGTATATTTTATTTAACAATTTGTTTGCTCAATTTATAACATGCAAATATTTAGAATTATGATATGTAGGCCTCCATTTATACTCTTGCCCTTAGCCCAGCAAGTGTTATGTGGCAGGCCGGGTGCAGGAGATGCAGAAACTGCTCCAGAAGCTAGTGGGGAGTGCAGGCATGCTGGGAGGGCCCATGGCTGCAAGATGTTGGGATCAAGACAAAGGTGGAACAGTGTTCTGGTTTTCTGACTGGAGGCCAAGGTGGAGAGCAGCTTGTAGGTGTGAAGGTCGAGGAGGACCCGTTTTAACAACAGCAGCAAATGTAGTAAGGACAGAGGCCAATACCCAGCAACCAGAGGTCTCGTAGCAGGAGACAGTTCAGCCTTTTAACAAGAATTCGGATGAAGAAATGAACATCAGACCCTCCCTTCTCTCTCTCTTTCTCTCTTTCTCTCTCTCTCTCTCTCTCTCTCTCTCTCTCTCTCACACACACACACCACATGACACTATGATATTAGATGAGCTCCTCTTGTACCCTGTAGTCAGGAAAAAGGACAAAGAAATCTTTTGAGAGTTTAGAACAGCCATGTTAAGTAGATTAGACTATGAATTTAATACCTTTAAAGCTTGACTATGAATACATTTTTACCTCAAAGACAATATCTTAAACAAGATGTAAGTGGATAAACTACCTTAAAGATACATACACACACATATGTACACACACACACACATATACATACATATATAGCTAGGGATCAAAGAGGGATTCAGAGGTCAGTTTAGGTCAGCTATAAAAAATTAACACTGTTACATTTCTGCACATCTGATTAATTAATGTCAATTAACTATTAATGCTCTGGAATGTAAGCTCATGGATAACTTTCTGGAGAAGCTGTACTGGGTCCTTTTCAGGGGACCGAATGAGGGCAATCCTGTGGTTATATACCTTGGTAGTAAATAGTTCATTATAGCGAAACTGTAGGTGAGTCCAACTTCAAAGAATTTAGCAACTCTACATGGGAGACATGGGGACATTTGGAGGCTCACAATGTTTAAAATTCCCTGCTTTAGAGAGTATGGTTGGAAGTTAAGGTGACTTCCTGAGTGTTTTTCTAATGATATAACCAGTTCTTGCCATTCTCAGACATACTGCAAGTCAGGGAATGTAATAAGAGGAAAGACACAAAGTTTTTAAGGCAGAGAGAACAATGCTTGCTAAAATGTCTATTGCATTATTTTCACTGGATCCAATAAACAGGGAATCATTCTGGGCACTCAACTACATGGTACCAGGACATTAGAAACATCTGAAAATTTTCATCAAAATTTTAGATCGAAGATAGATCTGATTTCTTGACTTGATGATGTGGACTACAGAGAAAAGGAAAGTAACATACAATCATGATTACTCACTTTTTTTTATTTCTCCTTTTGAGATGACTGAGAATGTTAAGAATAAATATGTTACTTGCTCTTACAGTTTTTCATAAAAAACCCTGAAACTCAAAATAGCTTTGGAAACAATACATAGCTCCAAGTCCAAGCCACTGGGAATAAAAACAGTAACAAAAGACAAGACAAAGGCTCCTACTCCTATAAATTTTACCCTCTAGTGGGAGTGGCCATAGTGTTTAATAACTATTACTTGCACACATTTGTTGAATATGTATGTAATACACATATGTACATATATTGCATAAAGATTAGATATCAAAAACTTGAAAAATATATTTGGAAAAATAGATAAACTCAAGATTATTATATTAGGGATGTGACAACTTTCATAGTTTCCTATTTACAGCACTTAGTAGAAAACACCTTTTTGGGCAACCCCCTCAGGTCCCCTCTCACTGTGGGAGCTTTTCTGTTATCTCAATAACTCCTGCTTTCTCAAAAAAAAAATGAAAGAAAGAAAGAAAGAAAAAGAAAATAACTTTTTTTTCTATATGTTTCTTGCATGGATTCATTTTGATCAGGGTAGGTACTATGAAACTATTGTGGGAAGTTTTCTTCGGCCAATATATGAGAACCCAGAGGATCAATTCATAGCAAGCTCAATATATGAAAACCTTTTCCTGAAATTATTGGAGATACCATAACCATCTCATTCTCATTTGAGGGGGAAAGTATGGGAATATGAAAGGCACAAACAGCAGAACTGGGGAGGGTTGAGAAGTCTTAGAGTAGTTTTGGGGGAACAGCCCATCAGTTGCTGCTAAGGTCTCAGTGAAAGATTAGCAAGCAGCATGGACAACCAATGAGGCGAGAGACCACAGATCCATGATGGCACCATTTCACATAGCAGTTCTCGGCAAACTGGTATTTAGGGCATTAAAGATAGATGATTGTTGTGAGCTATTGGAGCTTCATTGCGTAAATGTGTTTCATCAAAAGTTTTATGGAGTAACAGGTCTGGCTTGTGGTCTGGCTTTACAGGATGATGGTGGCTGATTGGGGGAAAATGAAACTCTCGAGGCTGTATGGATTTGCATTAGGTCAAAAATAGGCACAGGCAAGAAAGGGATGGATAGAGACAAAAAAGTGAGAGGTTATGGCTCATACGTGGGATGCTGGCATTTAAAATTCAGACATGGAGCATTTCAGACTGATGTAAAGGACATCCCTCACCTGCCTTTGACTAGAATGCAGAGCTTCCAGGTGAGACCGTTGCATGCAAGCCTGGGGTACTCAAGGCCAGCTACAGTGGCAGTGCTTGTCTGGTCCCCACATCACATCTGCTCCGAGATGAGGGAATATAGATTTGGTTCCTTGAACACAAGCCAAGAACACAAGGACCTTGTCAGCTTATGCTCTGGTCTTCTTCACTATTACAAGACCATGGGTGTTTCAAGCAGACTGGAAATGGGAAATGTGACGTTAAAGATATCATAGGTATGTGAGGAAAATGTATCAGAGAGAGTACCTAAATGATTGGCTAAGTCACTCAGAGTGAAAGCAGAAGTTGAGAAGGTGACAAGTTGAAAGGAAGTAAGTAATTCAAGTGCCCAAAATGAAGGTTAGTAATAGGCACCAACAAGGTGTATAGCAAATCAACATCAGGCCCAAAGGGCAGATTTTCACATGTAGAGGAATAATGGTTTAGCATAAAAGCTTCAGCGGAGGCATGAGGGGACATCAGTACTCCCTCTCTTCATTAAAAAGGTCTGCATGAATATCGTCTTTCAGTTCAGCAGAAATAAGCTATGAGGGGCTTGGGCCATGGAACGCTGGCTGCAGAAGCCCCAACTGGAAAGGGGAGGGAGAAATGGACAGGCAGAGGGAGGTTTGGAACCGAGAGTAGGGGAGAGGGTAGATGATCAAAGGTACTTGCATGTTGGGCCGGAATCGAGAATAAACAGAGGTGTGAGGTCTGGTAGGATTAGCTGCTCTACAGGTTCCAAGTAGAGCAGAGGTAGAAAGTGGTTTCTGTGCCAGTATTGGCTCTGGCCACGGGGGTGTTGCCAAAGGCTTCATCATATTAGCAAATTGTGATTTTTCTCAGTTCCCAAACAGAACCATGATTGGAAGATCTTTCAGTGCATCTGAAGAGATCTTAGTTCAACCTTACACAGATAGAGTGACAATCCCCCGGGAATGAGACTGCTCTGCACCCTCTCAAAGATCAGTTTGTGGACTGACACAGTCATATTTTGGAAGAAATCTTAGCTAGGGATGAAAGAATAAGTTTAGTTTCCTAAACTGTCTTTTGAATTGGTGACATGACTGCTCAGAGTTGTGACCAAGGCCCTTCCAAGGAGTCCCTAAATCACCATGGTTAGATCCTCTCATTTGTAGGGTCTGAACTAAAATGGGAGTGCCTTGTTTGAATTACTACTGACTGAATCGCATTGACTAATTCAAAGAATATAACTCTAGAAAAAAGTTTTCCATGACAGACAGGGTTATATTCACCTAGCTTTAAGTCTAAGTAGGTTTGTAGTGGCAAAATTGGACATTTAGGATACAGGATTTTGGTTGGTAGGGGTGTGTGTGTGTGTGTGTGTGTGTGTGTGTGTGTGTGTGTGTCTGACAGACAGACAGAGACAGAGAGAGACAGAGGGAGAGTAGGAGAAGAGAGAGAGAGAGAGATGAGCTTGTCTTAAGTTATTAAATGCAGCTATTGAAAAGCAACTTTATGATTGGTACAAAGCTAAGTCTTGGAAAAAACTTCTCAACCCTGCTACCACTCCATGCCATGAGTTTTCCTGATGAAATACTACTCCTCTGTTCTACAGGATAGCTCAATTTGAAATAAATATACATGGATTTTAAATGATACATTAATTTAAATTCTCATGGTGGAAATGCTTTGATAGAAATTTCCCTGAAAAAAATCAACAAATAATTTGCCTCTGCATGTAATCGGCCAATCAGACACCCCCATGCTAATTACTTAATGAACAAGAATTTTAATGCAAACTTTTGTGATTATCAACAATTCTTTCCCCCTGTTCCCCTAAAATTTCAAACACTTTATGCTTATAATTCCCAACAATTTAGTTAATATTTTCCTCAACCATATAACAGAATTTGTTAATCAAAACTGAATTCCTGGCCAAAAATCTCAGAGCGGCTTGCAAAGCATGCAGTCAAGCAGATAAGAACAAGTTGATGACTAACCAAGTGGTTCTCTTTTTACTATCAAGAAGAAAATAATGCAGGTAGCTGTGTGAAAAGAAAATAAAAGACCAGGGCCTATTACAGAAGTCCCTAGCAGTTTAAAGAAGGAACACAATCTCATCCATGAAATAAGCTTTAACTATCTTCATGTGCAATTTCACTTGAATTCCAAAGGAGAATCTTCACGGTGAGAACACAGGTTAAACTTTGGCTGGGAATGTGAAACAAGGCGGTAGTCCTAAGTAGGACTTAGTGGGGTGTAACTGTACTTTTAAAAATAAGAATTGAGATTGCCTTGGTAGACTATTGTACTCTAGGGTACTGTCAGAACTCCTTGCTCTAACTTCTGTCTCTTGGATGAAATTCAAATGTGGAATAAAACAGGAAGTACGGGACTAAGTGAAAGTCAAAATAGTCTGTGGGTTCTAGGTTTCAAGAGCATGAGATTATTCATGGTAGAAATCGGTGTTTATAATAAGACCAGCAGAAGAGAATTCACCATGAGAAAACAGAGATTTCAGGAGCACAAAACTGCTTCCATAATCGGTTGATGTCAGAAAAGGGAAAATTTTTGAGTAGCCTGGTGAATGGTGACCAGGCTGCCCTACAGATCTGACTTCCCAGAGCAGTCCTATGCCTATGGGAAGAAAGAAAGCAACAATAAAACCCAAGGATCAGGAAAATCTCTATAAGATACTAAGAGTAAAGAGCACCATGTACACTCAGTAACAGAATATAGCGTTTATAGTGTGTAACCTAAGTAGAATGGAGGATATAGTGGTAGAAAAAATTGGTATTTTGGAAAAGGTGAGTATGACATCAGAAGGTGCATCAGGAGAGGGCTTCAGAGACCTGAACAGGAAGTCACACTCGTTGTCACCACCAGGATAGCAAGTAGGAGCCCAGACCCCATGAAGTCTACGTTCTGAAGTGGAAGAGGGAAGTAGTAGATGCCCTGAAGTAGATGCCCCATGTTAGGCAGGAGGATTGCATTTGAAGCCTACATACAGTGGAAGTTTCCTTAACAAACGAGTGGCATTTGAGGGAATTGGATTTTCTACAGCTCTGCAGGTGGGGGAATGAACCAAATTTTGTTTAAACCTATTATATGCTTCAGCTTTTCCCATATACTGTCGACACACTTATTCCTATTTCAACTTAGTGAATGGAACTGTCCTAGCACAGTAAATAAAATACAGTTCTGGTTCAAGCTCCATGAGGGCAGGTCTTTTATCAGTTTTGTTCATTTGTGTACTCTGGGACCTGAAGTACCTGGGATGGAAGAAACAATTTTCAAATATTTATTGAAATAATTTTTAAGTGACTTACATTTTAAGGAGTGATATCTATTGTGTCATGGCTTTTTCCAGACATGAGGATTTGGTCTTTGGCTATGATCTCCTGAATTGTAGAAACTCCAACCCCTTCTGACTTCTCAAATGCTAACCCCTGTCCAGCAGTCCCTCTGTCATGTCCTGTAGCATTATTGATTATTGGCCTTTGGTAATGTCATATGCTTGACTGAATCCCACCCCGCATTTGTGGCTATCAAGATATAGCATCCCAGGATGCTAGCTGGGCTTCTTACTACCATTCATGTACCTGTCTTCTTCCTCTCAACTTCCTCACTCCCACAGTACAGATATATATATATATATATCTCCCCAAGAGTATGTAAAAAATACATCCACACAAAATATGTACACACAAATGTTCAAAGCAGCTTTACTTATAATAGTCAAAAAGTAAAAACAACCCAAATGTCGATCAAGTGATGAATAGATGAATAAAAGTGGTATATCTATACAATGGAATAGTATTTAGCACTAAAAAAGAATAAAAGACTGATTCATGCTATGATATGGATGAACCCTGAAACCATTATGCTGAGTGAAAGAAGGCAGTCACAAAAGACCACATCTTATATGATTCCATTTACATAAAATGCCCAGAATAGGCAAATCCATAGAGATAGAAAGATTAATCATTATTGCGGGGATGGGGAAGAGAGGGGTCAGGAATAAGGAATGACAGCTGATTGATGTGGAGTTTCTTTTGGGATGATTGAAATGTTCTAAAATTGATTGTGAAAAAGGTTGTACAACTCTGTGAATATACAAAAAACCACTGACATGTACATTTTAAACAAATAGATTGCTCGGTATGTGAAATAGTAAATAAGGAAAAGGAGAGAAAGAGAAAATGATATCCTCAGGGTGTTGTGAGACATACAGAATAAACTACTACAAACCAATGCAAAAGCAAATTATTCCTACTTTTACCTTAATTCATTCTTTCACCTAGCGAATGTTGAAATGATGGTCTTAAAGAAATTTGTTGCAGATACTAATGGAAAAAAACGTATTCAAAATCAATATGTTTTCTTGAATCTTTCTTCCTCATATCTGGGGTCATGTAGCCTCTATCTGCAGACTCAGTCCTGGCCCAGAAACTAGATCAATCTTGACCTTCATCAGGGGACATTTATTGAACTTGAATTCAATATTCCAAGGACTTAGTATCATTTTAACCTTTCTGCTGGGCTGGTCCTGATCTAGCATTTGGATGAAAATCTTATTCTTGAATCTAAATTCCCAAGCTTCCTTTACAGGTCTCTTATGAAGGCCCACACCTTTTTCTTTTATGCCTAAGCACTTAGCCTAAGACTGGTTTAGTTTAGACAGAAGCTTTACCTGACTTTTCAGGGCTTTTTTCAGACATAAGGATTTGGTCTTTGACTATGATCTACTGAGTTGTAGTAACTCCAACCCCCTCAGACTTCTCAAATGCTAGCCCCTGTCCAGCATTCCCTCTTGTCATGTCGTGTAGCATTACCGGCCTTTGGTAATGCCATATACTTGACTGAATCTCACCCCACATCTGTAGTTGTCAGGATATGGCATCCCAAGATGCTGGCTGGGCTTCTTACTACCATTCTTGCACCTGGCTTCTTCCTCTCAACTTCCTCACTCGCACAGCACAGACTTATGAGGTTTTAGATCATCCAAGTGACACCAATCCTGGTACAAACAACTTTTTTTGGGTATCTAGATGCATCATCAAAATGGTTTTGATAAAAATGAATGCTTTTCATTCAATTTATACTTTTTAAAGATTCAGCAGATACGCATTTATTGATTCAACGTTGAGTCTTCCTATATGAGAAATATTGTCACAGGTGCAGATGTACAAAGCTAAAATAAAATGATGATGACAATGATGACAACTAATATATTTGAGTATTCACTAAGTGCAGTCTCTAGACCAAGTGATATTAGTTTCATTGTCTCATTTTTTCACAACAAACTTTTTTTTTAGATTCTAATATTATATGCTTTTTAAAGATGATAAAACTGCGACACAGGGTAACATGCCTAAGATTCAAATGTAAGAGGATATCATTATTAGCCAGGAATGGTGGCTTAAGCTCATAATCCTAGAAATTTGGGAGGTGGTGGCAAGAGAATTGCCTGAGCCCAGGGGTTCAAGACCAACCTAGGCAATCACCAAGACCTCACCTCTACAATAAATCAAAAAATTAGCTGGGTAGGGTGGTGTGAGCTTGTGTTTTCAGCTACTTGAAAGCCTGAGGCAGAAGAATCACCTGAACCCAGGAGGTCCAGGCTGCAGTGAGCCCGATTGTGTCACTGCACTCCAGCCTGAGTAACAACAGAGTAAGACTTTTACTCAAAAAAAAAAAAAAAAAAAGATACCGATTCTGATACTAAGCTCTTTATTAAAAAATAAATGTGTTGTGCATATTTGAGGCTGACAACATGATGTTATGTGTACATATAGATAGTAAAATTATTGCTGTAGTGAAGCAAATGAACACATCCATAAAAATCACATAGTTTTTTTGTTTGTTTTTTGGCAAGAGCAGTTAAAATCTATGTATTTAACAAAATCCCTAATACAATACAGTTTTATTAGCCACAGTTCCCATGTTGTCGCTTAGATCTCTAGACTTGTTTATTCTGCAAATCTGCTGCTTTGCATTCTCTGACTTACATTGCCCATTTCCTTTCTCTCCTTCCCCACCCCTAGTAACCACTGCTTTATCCACTATATCAGTTTATTTGAACTTTTCCCCTTAGATTTCTTATATAGTAAGAGATATTATGCAATATTTTCCTTTCTGTGTCTGATTTATTTCTCTTAGAATAATGTCCTCCAGGTCCATTTATGTTGTGGCAAATGGCAGGATCTCATTCTTTTTTAAAAAAAAAACTGAATAATATTCCAGTGTTGATACTTAGCTCTTAATCAGCATATTATACTCTCCATAGAACTTAGATTCTAATGAGAATCCAAAATACTGTGCTCAGTTATTACAAAGCAAACTTAGTGTAACATAATATTCAGTCTTAAAATGTCTGTTGAAAGAACTATGAATCAGCCTCCTAGTCTCATACCTATGATGATTCATCTAGGGTCAATAATGAGAGTTTCAGAAGACAGGGACAGAGACCAGAGGTCAAGTGCAAGGATGTTATGAGGCAGGAGGGAACAGGTGAGTTCTATATGTGCAAAGAGGCCCACTGGTACACAGTCCAAGGAGTTTAGTTTCAAAAGTGTGAGTGAGGGCTCAGGAGAAATCACAAACCATTCTTGAACTTCAGTATCCCCACATCTATGTAGAGAGTCTTAAGTAACAGACATGGGATACCAAGGTTAATAATGAGCATGATCGTAGTCTCAGAGCTCTGCAATGTGAAGAACCTTCAGAATTCCTTCCCAGACAACCTGATGACAAATGAAGTAAGTCACAGATAAGTGTGAGCAAGCTATCTGATTAGAGTACGGTAGTGAAGGGAGCAAGTATTTCTAGCAAACTGTGTATCTGCTACCATTTAATAATACAGCCTCACATGGCACCTAAACTATATAAAAGAACCAGTGAATTGGATTTCACTAAATGGCTCTTTTGACTTAACCAAAGAATGAAAGGAGAAAAAACCCATCAAAAGAGCTAGTAGAATCACTAAAATGAGCTAAAGCAATCTTAGGAATATCACAAAATGTTGGAGAAGTAAATCGACTAAGCAGTCTTGCAATTCATGTGGAGCTGTGTTTCACCATTTTTGGTGTACTGTATTTTCCAAAGATGGTCACAACCATATCTTCTATTCCATGTGTCCTTTTAGAAACTTGCCCCTTCTTTTAAGTGAGTGAGATTGTTACTTCTCTGTAACCAAGAGATGGTGGCAAAAGTAATGCTATGTGACTCAGAGGTTAGGTCATAAAAGGCAATGTGGCATTTATCTTGTTAGCTGGAGCACACAGTTTTGACAACCCTGAGATGTCATGTACGAATATAAATGTCCTGAGACTGCCATGCCAAAGAGCTATATGGGAACTTGATGATCAGCAATCCAGCTGAGCATCCAGACAATAGTCTGCTTCAGCTACAGCCCTGCGAGCACACCACCATGGATGTCCAGTCCATTTGAGCCTTCCAATGACTATAGCTTCGGGAGAGACTTCAGTGAGAAGGAGTTAAAACAGTCTTGACTCACAAAACTGTGAGCAAAATAAAATAGTCACATTAAGTTACTAAATTTTGGGGTGACTGATTATGCACCGATAGTAATCTGAAAACCACAGAAGGGAGATCACTGAGTTTTTAAGACACATGGCTTCTCTCCTCCTATTGCAAGACTACAAAGATGTCTTCTGAGCATAGTGGAAAAGATTCTAGTGGGGGAAGGGGCATCTGTGTCCCACAAACTCCTAGTTTGGGATCACCAGTCAGATAACCATGCATAAAAATCCATTCACTGCTCATGAATTAAGCTTTGTGGGATTTCCAATGTAGTGAATTACAGGCAATTGTTTCTCAAGTGCAGTTTTTCATCGAAACAAGTATTCAGCCCCTGACTTCAGTTCCAAGGGGCTAATAAACCTTCAAGATAGTATGCTGGAATTTGCCTTAGTGATAATGACCAGTGAATCAGGTGGGATATATGTACTTATGCATTTATTCTTAACTGCATAACCATGTGTTAATAGAAACTGTAGAAATGGACAATAAAAAGAAAACTTCTAGTCCTTTGGGCTTTGTCATAAGGCTACTATTAATAAAAAAAATTAGAGTAATTGTTTTAAAACTGAAAGCTGTTATTCAGCAAGCTATAAATCAGGATTCTTGAATTCAGTTATTACCTTTTCCCTTCCACCTATTTTCACGATCAGAATTTTTGCAAACAATGTGCCTTCGCCCTGCATCAACTTCTCTTCCAACTAAAGACTCCCATAAAATATGCCATCTACAAAATTCTCAGGAGGAAAGAAAAAGATTTCAGCCATAATCCCCTAACTTATTCAGCATACCCTCAGCCAGCAATCTCATTCTACCTTTGGCATTCAGAGGACTCTGATATACCCCTTGCTCTCAAAAAATGCTATCAACATATTGTAAATTGAGATGAAAAGTAATCATTTAATGAGCTTCCTCTTGCATCTGTTTGACTGAAAACCTTCTGGGGGTCAGAGTAATCTGTAGAACCTTGAAAGTCTGTGCTGGGATTCTCTATGTCTATACTGCACTGGGAAACTTGAGAAAATCCTTAAGAATTAGTTATTAGGGAAAATGGGGATGATACTATGCCTCAACATGTAAGATCAAGAACTAAAAATTGAGACAGGCATCTGCCTCTAATTCCCACGATTCTCTCTGTTCATACCATTCTCTTCCCACTTATTCTTTTCCCTACTAGACTGTAAGCTTCTTATATGTTTTGTATCCTTAGTGCCTAGAACTGGGTCAAGATATAATAAGAACTTAATGGATTTTTGATGACTTAATACCATTTTAACTGTAGAAAGAAAGAAAAAAGAGGTCATGAGTCTAATAATGCTTGGGAAGTATACACTTGGAGGTCCATAAGAAGTCCCAGTTATTTTAACATCAAGATTTTAAGTCTCAATCCTATATGATGCTGACGTGTCTTCAAATTCAGACATGTACTCAAATCTACTCTCAAGCAAGGGATGGAATAATAATAATGGCAGTTAATATTTTTATGGTTCTTTTGTGTCTATCATATTGATTTTTATGGCAATCTTTTTAGAAATTATTTGGCAAGACTTATTGTCATTTTAAAGATTAAGAAACTGAAATTTATGAAGCCAAAATTATTTGTGTAGTTACAGAAGAAGAAAGTAATTGACAGGACAGACATCTAGAATCAAGAATTCCTGACTCCTAATCCAGTGTTCTTTCCACTGGAGTCCACTGTTACATTCTGGAAAGAATAGAAATAACTGTTTACACTAAAAGAAAATTAATTTTGGATCTTGTTCAAAATTTGATATTGTGGGTTTCTGCAATCCACCTTGGATGAGAGGTAGTCATTTTTCATTTAGGGGCCAGCATTTCTGTAGCTAAAAGCAGTCTGCGCATTCATGTGAAATGAAGGATGGGAAGTTCCCTGAAAAGGTTTGAAGGCTTAATTCAATTGATGTTGGCACAATAAATGCTAGGACTCATCCAAATTCATTACAAAGGACTTCTTATGCCAGCAGATTTGCAAAACTAGATGTGGAATTGCAACAAGTTTTTCCTGCTATGTGTTTTAAGGTAAAGTGATACAAATCTCCTTTTTTACATGCAAATTGTTCTTCTTGTGTGATTGACACTCTAAGGAAAAGCAAAAACAAAATCTCCAACTCCTGGTTCACCCTTTCAGTGCAGATAGCAAGGCTCCTAATTTTCCACACTGCATGGGACGCACTTCATGGTTTGGATTGGGTAGTGTAAAATGGGTACTGGAAAATTTCATCAGTCCACACTTCTGTAGTCTTTGACTAGGCGTTATAGATATCAGGAAAAAAATATAACTGTTTGTCACTGCTTTTTAAAGCCAATCTTTTAGAAGCATGTGAACCTTTTAGGCCAAATACTTTGATCATTTTTTTATTTTGCTACATTTATGCAAATATAGCCTAATTATGACTCCCCCATTACTTTTCCTCATAACTTTCTATAAGACCTAATATCCCAAGGGGGGGACTACATGAACTACTTAAAGTCTTGTTTTCAGATAGTCAAAAAACAAAAATAAATATGGAGTAGTTTTCTGTCAGGATGATTGAGCTGCAAATAACAGAAAACTCTTATTCAACTTGCTTAAACAATAATATTAATAACCCATTGTAATAAGTAGTGCAGAGACTGGGCAGCTTAAAGGCGTAGTATAGTCAAGGCCTAAGCTTTGAACTCTTCTGTACATTAGATTCTCATATTACTGGCTTCTGTAAGGGTTCGAGATGATTGTACCAGTCTAGATGTCATATCCAGATAAAATAATGATAGAGGATCAGAAAAATTCATCCATTTTTTTTCATGTACTGCTTTGAAGAGGAAAATTTCTGCTAAGAAATTTTTTTGTCCTTTTTTTTTTGGCCAGACATAAGCATATGGTTATGCTTAAACCAATCATTGGCAAAAGCATTGGGGTCACTATGTTTTGCTTAGACCAATTAAGCCTACCCTTAAAACTGGGATTGGAGTCAATTTCCTTCAAGTATGATTACAGAAAAAGTTGGATACATGAGGAAGGAAGAATTCGATGTGGTGGAAACTGGGGAGGTGAATCTATGTTGGACCGATGACCTCTGCATTTGGTACAAAGTTTCTTCAATATATTTGATATTTTTTAATTCTTATGAATTCTAGCTTTGTCACTTCCTTTGTCACTCTTATTATTGAGTATTTAATATGAACTGTACTAGGTCTTGAAGATTGTCTTAGTTAGCTTGGGCTGCTATAAGAAAATACCATAGTCTAGGTAGCTCCTAAACAGCAGAAATTTATTTCTCACAGTTCTGCAGGGTGGGAAGTCCAAGATCAAGTTGCCAGCTTTGAAGTCTGGTGAGGGACCCTTCCTGATTCATAGATGTTCCTTTATGCTGTGTTCTTACATGGTGGAAGAGGCTAGCTGGCTCTTTGCAGTTTCTTTCAAAAGAGAATTAATTCCAATCATAAGGCTCTGTCCTCATTGTCTAGTCACCTTTCAAAGAACCCAGCTAATAATACCATCACTTTGTGGGTTAAGACTTTAACATGTGAACTTTGAGAGGACATATAACAAGAATATTCAGACTATAGCATGGATATTAAGATTTTAAAAGGCAACATTTCTTGTCTAGAAGAAACCATAACCTTTTCCATATTACTAAGGAAAAAAAAAGACAAAACAAAATAAAACAAAAAAAGGAAGATGTGACAGTGTCTATCTTCCAAAAATGAAAAGAAAGAAAACCTTTAGGACCAGCTCTTCCAATAATTGCCAAGTATAAATGACAACACTTCCATATAAAATAAGAGGGGAACAAGAAACTGAGTTTTACCTGTTTTTGCAAGCACACATTTACTATAAATGGATGGATAAGGGAGAAGTTAACTGTAAGATTCCGCTGGCCTCATATGAAGGTATTATAGAACTAAAAGAGAGCTGAGTTTTTAAATTGAAAACAAGATAAGCAATTATCTTTAATTCTTGTTCTAAGAATGTAGTCATTAGAGTGGATCCCCATTCCTGGGTCAACACTTCAAGCTCACAATCTGATGGGACTCCCCGGCTTGATGTTAACAGAATAAACAGGACAATATAACCCCAATCAGTAGGGGAAGGAAAGAACATGATTGGGAATTTTAATCTTGTAATTGTTGTCTTCAGAGCATGGGAAATACAGGTAATTTTAATAAGAGACTCCTATTATTAGAATCGATGACACCCTACAGTGTCTTTAAGAATGAAGAAAGTGACTCATTAGTGCCTCAACCCCATACTCTTTAGAATTTGTCAAGCAAAGATTTGAAATGATGGCAAATAGCTCTCATCTCAAATAATGTTTTAATTTGGAAGAAATACAAGGAGGGGGTATCCCAAAAAGACTGGAATATTTTTGTGGAGTGGCCCTCTTGTAGTATGTTTCCCCTGCTAGGTAATTGTTCTAGGAGCCCATCAGCATCAGTACACCAGCTGGCATTGTGAGAGACTGCAGTCAGCTTCAGTGAATTTTGGGAGGGAAGCCTCTTTCAGTGTGATTGCCCATTTCATGGGGGGTGATTTATGCGTTTTTGACCAAAAAACTGCATGATCTCCATGCCCCACATTCCCTGTTCACCCATTCTCACCCAGAGTGACTTTATTTTTGTTTGTTTCCCCAGATGAAAAAAGTCCTCAAAGACAAACATTTTGCCCGTGTGGAAGAGGTGAAACAAAAAACAACAGAAGCACTAAAAGCCATCAAAATTGATGAGTTCAAAAACTGTTTTGAGCAGTGGAAAAAGTATCTTGATAGGTGTATTGCAACAAACAAGAGTACTTTAAAGGTGACTGAAATTTAAATATGTATAAATAAATACACATCTTTTAATAAATAAGTTCTAGTTTTTGAATCCCCCTTGTATATTATTTAAAACAGAAATTTCCATGAATGCCAAAGTTGAAAACAACTACTTAAAGTACAGAGCAACATGAAAGAATAAGATAAAAGAACAGAAATTGAACATCAAACAGTTTTCTCTAAATTAGAAACAGAAGAAAGCATTTTCTGAATGATTAGTCAGGGTTTGAATTTTTATTGTTGGCAAAGAATAATGTTTAAAGGAAAGAATATGTATTCTACAGAACAGTGTAGTTTTTACATTCATGGACCAAGATGGCTACACTGACTGTATGTACTAGCGTGAAGAGTTGAAGGTAACTTAATCCTTCATGATACCCCAAAACTAATATGAGACATTCAAGACTCATGTTGAGAGGAATATCATAAGCAGAAGAAAATTTGACTTTAAGACCCAAAGTGTATGTGTGGTTATGAAAGTTACACTTACGAAAGTTAAACTTTGAACATCGCAAGGCATTGGGGGGAAAAAATAACCCTGAAGAGTCATCGAGTTTAATTCTCAAGTCCTTAAGCAAAGAAGAGAGTATGAGACTTCACAATAAGCAGTCTAGTTCATGGGTAATTCTGATCCCCATTTGTAAGATCCTGTGAAGTTCAGGACAAGATCCCAAGTAAAAGAAAAAGAAAAAATAAAATGAGAAATTGCTTCTGAGAAACGCAATTGTATATCCACTAAATTTTCTATGGTTTGGATTAGAAATGCTTAACACATGCCCATGAGGTTATAAATGCTCAGCCCTCCTTGCCAACTATGTGTTAAGAATATATAGATAATTATATCTTTTAAAAATGCTTAGGCATCAGAACCAGAAAATCTGTGGAGTCTTGGTAAAAGTATTAATTCGATTCCATTTTTATTCCTCTTCCAATTTTATATAATAGGTACATTTTCATTGGGGGAATTAGGTAGCTAATTCTTTTGGAAAGATTCAGCTGTCACTGAGTAACACAATCTTTTCCTTACCCTCTTCACCCAGGTTGGCAGGGACTGGACTCCAGCTACCAGTGGCTCTGGTTTGCTGGGATGCTTTGGGCTGCTGTGACAGCTGACAGGAGTAGTAACAGCTAAGGTGTCAAGCCATCCCTTCCCTAACTCCAGTTGCTTTGGAAATGTGCTAACTTGAAAGTCCATAGAATAATTTAAGAACCAGTATTAGCAGATGATATAGATTTCTGTTCCTCTACACTATCTACTTGAGGGGGAAAAAGAATTTGTCTCATACCATTGTCGGTGATTTTATAGTCATGGATACAAAACACCTTGGAAAAATATCTCAGTGCATCTTGATGTTCAAGCAGATAAAAAAAATTAATGCAGTTTGCAAATAGTGTTTAACCCTGTACCTTAAGGGATAGTGGATAAATTATTTTGTTCAGTAAGGGATCACAAAGTATGAGTTTGATACCAAATGTAACAAAAAATAAATTAGATTTCCAGTGTATGCAGGGCTATGTTTTCTGTGGGTGTAAAAACAAACAAACAACATTCATCAATATTTGTTTTTCATCTTGATGTGATAGTATGCTTAGGAAGGGTTGAGTGAAATTCACAAATCAGCAATACGCAAAGCACTGTTGAATTGATTTAAGTACTGTGGGAAATCAAAACACGGTTCCTACTTTCAAGAATCTTCCTAACAGGTTGGAAAGACAATTATATGTAAGCATCATGTAATGAAAAGTGATCCCAAAGGATAACAATTTTCTTCTAAATAAAATGGTGATCTTGCTGTTTCTGAGAGGTAGTATGGTTTTCTAGAATGAGTGCTCACTCACCTTGGAGTCAAATGTCTTAGTTCATGTCTAAGCACTGATACTTGTTAGCTATTTAAATTCCCTATATTCACATTCCTCCTACATAAGAAGATTGTGTTAGATTTTTTCAAGTTTACAATTTCTGTGATTTACGATAGCTTAAAAGTATGCGCTATGTTTTTATAGTGGTAAACAATGTAGCTGACAGATCAGGTTAGTAAATTATCAAGACCATTACCCAAGATTTATATTCTAAAAATATTTTAACAACGATTTTGAATAAAAACACCTTTGCTGTGTGCCTTCCCACTAATTACTTATAAGTGAGCATATTTTCATTATTTTTAAAAAGACAAGCTGAGCTTCTACATGGGAATACTGCTTAGACATGAAGTGTTTGCTTTTAGGTTTATCTCGCTGACTTTTGCCAATCTTCCACATGGCTTTAACTGAAGGCAAGGTTGTCTTGCCACCCTTGATTTGGGGCAATCAGCCATCACAAAACAATTCTTGGTAATAAACATTAGACGTAGAGGCCTGAAAACAGCTCCAGAATGCCAAAGAAGAATATTGTCTTCCAAATAGGAAACAGGAGGAGGTTAATTTAAAATAAACCACTATGAGGTTTCTTACAGAGTTATTACCACCTACCTTTCAAAATAAGAGTAGTCATTACATGTAGGGCAATTGTTCATGTGAACATCTTGTTTACTTGTCTGATTGTTCTCTGCAGGTATAATGATTTTCAACAGGTCAATCAGCAGTTTTAAGTAGCTTTTCAGGACTATCTACAGGATAAGTTGGTCAAAATGCACAAGCTATATAAATCGCCCACCCTTCATTTCCCATCACAAATGCTCTCAAGAGTTTTATGCAGAACTGCCTTTACATACTGGCTCTCCCAGTTTCCTGGAAAGTTGGACAAGTTACTTGAAATTTTTGAGTCTCATTTCTCTCATCTAGGGCTCTTCAGACCTTGAGACTTTTAGTCCTAAAACCTGGACAGTCCCAGGCATCTATTTCAGACTCATTAATGATAATGAGGAGGGGAGACAGTGGTTCAGGCACTTCATAATAAAACATAAATAAAACTCACAACTGATAGACTATGTGTAACATAATCTTAAAATGGTATTTATTTTCAGGGTATCAAGAGTAAGTGCTATATGATTAATTTTAATTTAAAAAATATTTTCTAATTTCAGCAGGCATTATCTGACTTTATTTTTTAAAAGAAGCTAGCTCATGAGTTTTTAAAAATGAAAATATTATAATAATAGACAAGATCTCTAAATAGTAAATCTAGTTTATGATCAATACATTCATGTTACTTCTTAAAATTAAATATTTTTCGATGCTCTTAATTTGTTGTGTCAACATCTTTCAATTTTCAAACATTTTAAACTTAAAAAAAAATAGCATGGCAACTGAAATACTTCTGACTTTTTTTTTTTTTTTTTTTTGAGTTGGAGTCTCACTCTGTGCCCAGACTGGAGTGCAGTGGCCGCTCCTGGCCACCGCAGCCTCGACCTGCTGGGCTCCGGCGATCCTTCCGCCTCAGCCTTCCGAGTAGCCGGAATTACAGACACGCGCTACCACGCCCGGCTGATTTTTTGCTTTATTGTAGAGATGAGGTCTCGCTGCCCAGGCGGGTCTCAAACCCCGGGCTCAAGCAATCCACTCACCTCAGCCTCCCAAAGGCGCGGGATTACAGGTTGAGCCACCGAGCCCGGCTTACTTCTGACTTTTTAAATAAACATTGACTTTCAGAAGAAATAGCACTGGTTTCCAGAAAGCACTGATTTCCAGAAGATGGACTATCTTTTACATGTCCATATGTAATTAATATATATGATATCAATTATAGATATATTTACATTGTTCCAAGACCAATACTAATTCCTGATTATGAATGCTATTAAGTCACTTTTGAACATAGCAGTAGGACAAATTTTACATTTTTGATTTGATTAGATAATAACTTAAATTCCTTCTTGTTAAATAGAAATAATGGCATCAAATATACATGTTTTTCCAGGAAGTGGAAGACAACATAGATGCTATAGAAATAAGTCCTTTGACAATCAATTATTAAGGTGAAGGAAAGTCTAGTATTGTCTACAGCCTATCTTTTGGTACTAACATCAGTGTGTGGTGAGTCCTGAGTGGTATTAGAAAGATGTCGATTAAATGAGATAATCAATACTCAACCCTCAGGCACAGATGCTGCACAGAGTAACTCAATAAATATTAGTATCACTGATAATTTAGCAACCTTTTTCAACTAACCAGTCCATGGATCTTGGTTACTATTAGCTTATCTTCCTAATCATTATTAATTCTATCACCTTCCAGAAAGTTAATCAGAATTTTTAATTTTTTTTTTTATTTTAATGCTATGGGGTACAATTCAGAATTAGGTATCAAGTGGTCATCGTACAGGTAAAGTCTGAGCCTTCCTTTGGTCCCCACTTTGTCTGATTTGAGATCAGGTGCCCTTATTGATTTTATGTGTTAATCAGAAATTTAAATAGCAGAAGGGAGAGAAGGCAAAACGAAAAACCTGTGAATATTATTAATTATGAGCCATTACTTGTGAATGCCAAGATGGGATTAGTGATGGTTGAACTCATGCCAGTCTTTACTCCTTGTGCACTGTTTAATCAAGAACTGGTTGCAGTGACATTTTTGAGGTTAAGAAATATTGAGAAAAGTTAAAAGCATATGTGTAGTTTTCTGCTTCACTTGGTTGTCAAGAGAATTGCATAAAATAACCATTTAAAATCGAAAAATAAGCAGTAGGTCCTACTTTAGAGAACACAGTATGTACTGTCAGTGTTTCCTGAATGTTGTAAGTCACAGGAGCAACTACCCTAGGGGCTCCTATCTTGAAGACCGGAAAATTAAGGGCAAAAGGAACTAGTAAAATAAAAGGGTTAGGATGAGTTATCTTCTTATGATGGCTAGACTTCGGATTCCTTGAAACAGCTTTTCTCTTGGCTTCTAAGTTACTGCTTCTCAAACTTTAATGTGAATACAAATCACCTGGGGATGTTAAAATGCACATTCTGAGTCTGTAAGACAGGGTTGTAGCCTGAGATCCTGTATTTCTAAGAAGCTCTCAGGCAATGCTGCTCGCCTTGTACTACTCTTGGGTAGCGGGCATCTATATGACTTACACTGTTTCTTGTGCTTATGGTGACTGTACTTCATGTACTCTTCAGCACAGCCTCAATTTCTTTGCTATTATTTTCAGCAAAGTCAATGAGTTAACTAAGTTGATTTTGTTTTTTATAACTTTGGGAATCTGTTCATATAAAAGATTTCCCTCATCAGAAGATATTATGTCTAATTAGATATCTTGGCTTGAGGTTTAGAAGAGAGAGACCTAGCAAAGGTTTCTTCTTTCTCCTTTTGAGACTTTTCTTCTTACTTCAGTAAGCTTTTCTCTATCTGCATAACAACTTGGGTGGAACAAAGTAACTATTATTTTTTACCAGTCAAGGCAGAATCAGTCATCCATGAAGAAAATAACTGCTGGGATGGGCAAGAGCCCTGGGTTAGGCATTACAACTAGAAACAAGGGCGAATTTGACTTAGCAGACTTTCTTGATGGTCATAGAGATTTCTTTCTTTTCTATCAAAAATAAATGGAAGAAAAATCTCTTTTCTGGTCTCCAGGCCCCAAGCTCTAAATCTTGAGTTATTTTCTTGCTCCTGTCACTTGCTAGCTATTTGACATTGGTCAAGCTATTTTACTTCCTCTTTTGAATGTCTATTTGCTTCTTTTTATTTTTCTAATGAAAGGATGAAGTTAGGGAGGCAGTTAAATGCCCTCTAAGCTCTTCTCCAACATCAGAAAGAAAATATGAAGATCCTGGTGTCAAATCTGAGCTCTTAACAAATATCTAAGAACTTGATATTTTGATTATAATATGATAATTATGATTATATAATTGACCAAGCGGTAGATAAGAAATTGCTAAATGAAATCCAAAGCAGGTCCTTGAAAACTTGATGTCCCCTAAGATGATTAGAAAGCAGAATTATCAAGGCCACATTTGGATTTCTGATAGTAATATCTCAAAAATTGTAATAACATGTCTCTATTCACTAGAAATTGACCTTCCATATGACCCAGCAATCCCCCTATTGGGAATATACCCGGAGGAACTCAAATCACATACTAAAAAAAAAAAAAGACCTGCACATGCATGTTTATTGCAGCACTGTTTATAATAGCAAAAACATGGAACCAACTGTGCTGCTGCCCATCGAAACTGGAATGGATTTAAAAAAATGTGGTACATAAAAACACCATGGAATATTATGCAGCTATAAAGAAGGACAAATATATGGACTTTGCAGCAACATGAATAGATTTAGAGTCTATCATACTCAGTGATCTATCACAGAAATGGAAAACTGAGTACCATATGTTCTCACTCATAAGTGGACCTTGAACAATTATCATAATACTATAAGAAAGGGATTGGCAGTAGTGGGAAACTGCCAAGTGAGGTGGGGGCTTACCTCATCAACAAAGGTAGCTGCATAATGAACATTCGTATACATAACCCTGACTTGTACCCCACATCTTTAAAATTAAAAATTAGAGAAAAGAAGATGATCAGAAACCAGAATTATCCAGGCCATATTTGGATTTCTAACAGTAATATCTCAAAAATTGTAATAATATGCCTCTATTCAAGTGAAGTCAGGCTGAGTGTTACTTTTCAATTTCACTTTAGCATTCTGGACCAAAAAGCTCATCTCAATAATGAGAATAAACTTATTTTAGTATAATGGCTAAAGTCTTCTTCTCTAGACCCTAAATCACTGAGCTAGGAATAGGAAATAAAATAATATTCAAGACCTCATTAAAGAAGAGAACAAAATTTACATGGACATACATGTTAGTCTGGTTTCTTCTAGATCTGAGAAACTGTTTAATCAAACAATCAGTCAACAAAATCATAGACAAGTTCTAGAAAGTCTGTAACAGAAGACAAAGTCTTTAGAACCTAAATTAAAGCAGAAATACTATAATCTTTCTCCAGCATTGGAATTCTTTTAAATTTGTAATTTTTTGAAAGTTACATTGTATCAAAGTTTTAGAAAAATTTAAATTCTGGGTAAGAGCACGCAACATATTACTATACAAAAGCCGAAAATTAAATATTTGCAAACTACCTCTAGAAAGCATTTTTGTGAAAGTTTATTTAAAGTGTATGTTGAAGAGAAAAAATATTGATATGAAACACCTCAGTGAGCCACAGAAACACAGGCGTCTCTTAACTCTCTAATCATTTTCAAACACCACTAACTAGATGGAATAACACAAGTTTGCACAAATGCAGTGTTTCCCCTTCTCTACTTCCCAGCAAATTCATGTCTTCAGACTGATGACTTCAGGTAGCAGCCATTTAGAAACAAATGGATGAGGACCTGTCATGTGGCTCTCTCATAGCACTTTGAAACATGGATTTCAGTGTGTTTGATTACAAGTCAAACTCTTCATTCCAGGAAGCAAATAAAAGATGTTTTTAACTTTTAAGAATTCTAAATACAAAAGAAAATCCAAGAAATGATACTTGATGATTCTATTGCATTTTTCTAACACTGATTTCCAAATGAACAGTGTTGCTTTCAAAAGTCCTAAGTAGGACATTACTCTTAATAACTGCATCTACTAGACACCATGCAATATCGAAGGTGAAAGAATTAAGCAGATTATGTGGGCTTTAGGATTGGTGTCTTCATGGAGAAAAAGTTTTCAATTAAGTAGTCCTTCCTATATTCTGAAAGGAGTTTTCTAACTAAAACCACATGGATTGTGTTCAATGAACTATATATAAATAATTTAAAACTCTAGCTTATATTCACTTTGTTCTTTTAATTCATAATCTAGGTTCCTAAATAAGAAAGAAAATATCCTATGTTAAGAAACATGGGATATTTGTCTTTGGTAAAATCTTTCTTTGTAGGCTATCTAAGAGAGAAAAAAGTGAATTCTAGCAGTTCAACCAGATTTAGTTTTAAAGTTTTTCTAATCACTTAGTTTTCTAAAATCAGTCTGTGCAGCTATGCTTTTCATACAATGTCACATATTTAATCTTAGACAACATTACTGGATAGAAGGAGTACACACGAATTTAATTATTCTTTTACTTTCCATGAATTAATAATAGAAGTATTATTTTTCTCATTGAATTTCTAATGAGTGAAGACTGACTACTCTTTCTGAACACAAATTCCAGTAACTCAAGATCATGATGAGATTAAGAAGAATTTTAAACATTTTCTATACTTAATAACTACTCTTTTAAAAAGACTGCAACTGTTAAAGAAATTCAAGATTATCATAAATGTTCATGTGTAGCCTTCAAGGAAAAAGTTATCTCAGGAATATAATAAATCATCTGGGTTTTGTGTTTATTTGTTTATTTGTTACCACACAGTTATAAGTTTCCTTTTGCTACAGTGAACTTTCAGTTACCAGAATTCTATTGGTAAAAACTCTTTATTGACCAAAACTTATCTGTTCCCCGCTTTTTCCACTATGTTAAAAATGTTACAGAATGATATTTAGTAACAACCCTGAAATGTAAATAATAGCTTAGAAGATTCTGAATTATTTTCTGTAACATCAAGAAATTAATTTACTCAGATTATATGCCTCACTTAGAGTAAATTTTAATTTGAGAAAATCAAATATTTAATTCTCAATCATGCTAGCAGATTTTATGCTGTATAACAGATATTGTAAAAAATGGGAGAAAATTTCATGGAATTTTAGAAAAGATTACAAGTCAAGTGGGAAGATAATATAAATAACAGTCAGTCTTTCAAGCCTTTGCATAGCATTTATTGATTTAGATAATTATAAATTATTGGATCTCTTAAATGAAATTAGGATACCTGAAAGCTAAAACATAGAGATAAAGGGGATGTAGAAAATGAGTCCAATCCCCTCATTTTACAGATGAGAACACCAAAGCCCAAAGGTTAAATGATTGTGCTGGAACCAATCTCCAAGTGTGATTTCCCTTTCAAGTATTTTAAATAACAAAACATTTTAAAAATAGACAAAATACAGTCTAAAAATTGAGGGGAAGAGCACATATAGGAGTGGAGAGGGATGAAAGCTACTAGCATTTGTAAAGCGAGGTGTCTTGCTTACTGGGTGTCAAACATTGTTCTAGACACTTTTATATGTTTAGTGCATTATGCACTGTGCTTGGTTTAGAGACAAGCTGAAGCTGGGTGAAGTCATCATGACCCAGGTCTGTGCAATTCCACTAGATTGATCCTAGGTACAAACTGATTCTACTTCTCTAGTAAATGGTGACTTTTAACTGACTTATTTGCTCAGACATTATTCAACGAATGTATGCCAAGTCTCTCTCTCTTTTTTATTTTTATTTTTTGCCAAATCCCATCCTGGAAGTTGAGGGTGCAGTGATGAACAAAAGAGGCTTGATCCCAGCCCTCAGAGAACCAGTGAGCACAAGGGACAGTTCCCTTCTTCCCTACACCAGTAATATCCCTCACTCATCACCAGGGTTGGGAATCTCCACTTCAGACCACAGTTTGGAAACTCTGGTAATGACTAGATCCTCAAGAAAATCATTTGAGGGCCGGGCTCGGTGGCTCAGCCTGTAATCCCGCTCTTTGGGAGGCCGAGGTGAGTGAATTGCCTGAGGCCGCGGGTTCGAGACCCTCCTGGGCAACTTAGCGAGACCTCATCTCTACAGTAAGTCAAAATTAGCCAGGCGTGGTAGCGCGCGCCTGTAGTTCCAGCTACTCGGAAGGCTGAGGCGGAAGGATCGCCGGAGCCCAGCAGGTCGAGGCTGCGGTGGCCGGGAGCGGCCACTGCACTCCAGTCTGGGCGACAGAGTGAGACTCCAACTCAAAAAAAAAAAAAATCATTTGAAAGTTTAATATCTGCCTTCTATATTCTAATTCTCCTCTTACAGGTTTTTTGTGTTTTTTTTGAGTTGGAGTCTCACTCTATCGCCCAGACTGGAGTGCAGTGGCCGCTCCCGGCCACCGCAGCCTCGCCTGCTGGGCTCCGGCGATCCTTCCACCTCCGCCTTCGGAGTAGCCGGAATTACAGGCGCGCGCTACCACGCCCGGCTGATTTTTTGATTTATTGTAGAGATGAGGTCTCCCTGCCCAGGCGGGTCTCGAACCCGCGGGCTCAGGCAATCCACTCACCTCAGCCTCCCAAAGGCGCGGGATTACAGGCTGAGCCACCGAGCCCGGCTTTTACAGGTTATTAATGGAAATGATGTCAGTAACAATTGACAAACACATTTTATATAGTGGTTTTTCACAGTATAGAAGTATCAAATTTTAGAATTTTTTCAGGATTAAATACATTCTTAAAAAATTTTACATTTTCATGTAATATACCAAAATTTGAGTATAATGCAATAACTTTTTTAAAGTTGGGCTTATTTTAGACTCTATTAAACAGAGATCAATTAAGAAAAAGATGCTTGTGAAGCACCGATCATAGGGATTGTGTTACATAGAATTGCTAGCATGCCTGAAACACCAATTCTGAAAATGTAAACCATTCTTATATAGTATATAGAGTATTCCATAAATAAGAGAACACTGAAAAGAATGAAAAATAGGCTTGGTATATGGTTTTTTTTCCAGGCGTTTTGTGTATATTCACTGCAAACTCACATACATAGCTGGGTTTTGTGTTTGAAAACAGTGCTAATCATTCTATCATCAACCAGGCATGTACATGTGCGGCTCAGAGAGGAATGATGCATGTCGGAGAGCATGTCTAGCTGTCTACACCGGCTAGATGAGATCTGCCCTTGATTTGCAGCCACAGCTGCTGATGGCAAAACATACAGCTATTTTCAACCACTCCACTTAGATTCACATTCTTCTCCGCTCCGGTGCTTTAAAAAGCACCGGGATGCTTGCCTGTCTCCACTGTGCCCTGGCAGGCCATCATTCTATAGACTGATTTTAATTTGAGCTTAGGCATGTCATCACAAGTTTGTAGGAAAGTCATCTAAAATCATCGGAAATGTGATGGCTGTGTTCTTGAAGCACACAAACAGGATGTCGTGCAAAAAATTATAGATCACTTTGAAGAGTCAACACTGTGTCCCAGAGTGATGATAAATTCCAAGAAGATGTGTACCTCCACATAAAGATTCTCCACGATATTGCAGAGATGAGAAGCGCCACGCATCAACACTCAGTCCATGATACTCTGACAAAGAAGCACAATGATATCTCAGTTCACAATTCCCTGGATAAAACATGCTTTGGGCAAAGCTGGCCTGGGTGGGGGAAAATTCCTGATTCTTTAGTGCTTTAGTGGCTGCAGAGCCAGCTCAAGTATCTCATCCATAAAGCGTTCTGTGACCCACCGGGAAGAGCTGATTTTGTCATCCCTTGAATCCTTACTAGCCCTGTGATGTGTTCCTGTGATTTCATCAGTTTACATTCTCCTCCTCTGCTAGATACTTACCTCTTTGAAGACAGGATCTGTTCCTTCAATTCCCTGGCACATTTCACAGGGCCTGGAATAAAATTTGGGGATTAAATGTGAATGAATGAATGAATGAATGAATAGAATGGATGGAATGGATGGAAGAAGGAAAAAGACTGAGACTCAGGTATAGGCTATCTGTGACTGACAGGACCTAGGGCTGCTGAGCTAGAACCAACTTATCCTCTATGTGAGGGTAGTTGAGTCAATATGAAGAGAAAAAAGAGGGAAGTAATGTTGAGCAATGGTTTTTTTTTATTTAATTAACTAATCTTTTCCCAATGGAATCCTCTACTGACAGAAGAAGCCTCCTCCATTTTAACCAAGGTTCCTGGAGATATCTCCAGGTATGAGGAGAAAAGAGGAGATTGCTACTCTATAGATATCCAGTGAGGTGCGTGAATAGGAATGGTCTAAAAAAGAATCTTTGAAATTTGACACACTTGAGAACCAACTAGAATTTAGTCAATTACTAATTAGCTGGGTGACTTTTGGACAGACTGCTTGATCTCCCTGAATATCTGGCTCTTCATGTATAAGATTAAAAAGTCATAAAGTCAACCTTACAAGGTAGTTGTAAGAACTCTAAAAAGGATAAGTTCAGGGCCTGGCACAAAACACTTGATAAATATTTTTCCTTACAATAGTAATGTTTATGAAGCATATTATTTTTAGTTGTATATTGACATTTTATTCCATTAAATTTAACATTAATATTGTTGGAATGTATTATCTTGGTTAATTCAGATTTACCTGTAGAAAAGGAAATAAATGTCTGCTTAAATGAGCTAGTTGTGGAAGTGTTTGTTGTTCCTGCAAAATGTTGTCAAGAATGCTTGAAGAAGTGGTAGGAGAGAGGTCAGGTGATTATGGCGAATGAGGCAAAACTTTGCAGCCCAATTTGTTCAACTTTTTTTTTATAAAGATGTGGGTACAATTCAGGACTAGGTATACAAGTGGACATCACATGGGTAAAGTTTGTGCATCTTTTTGGTCCCCATTTTGTCTGGTTTGAGATCAGGTATACTTATTGATGTTGTGTCTCCACCCCTAGCCTGTCAGTATCCACTACTACCAACCCCTTTTATGGAAAATGTTCAGGGTCCACTTATGAATGAGAACACGTGGTACTCTGTTCTTTGTTTCTGTGTTAGATCACTGAGTATTATAGACTCTAAGTCTATCCAAGTTGCTGTGAAGTTCATATGTTTGTCCTTCCTTATGGTTGTGTAATACTCCATCATGTATATGTACCACATCTTTTTTTATCTGGTCTAGTTTTGATGAGCAGCAAAATTGGTTCCATGTTTTTGCTATTATGATTAGCACAGCAATACACATGTATGTGCAGGTATCTTTTTTGATAGACTAATTTGAGTTTCTCCAGGTTTATTCCGAGTAGGGACATTGCTGAGTCATACAGGAGGTCACTTTCTAGTTCTTTTAGAAATTGCTAAACTGTTTTCCATAGGTTGAACTAGTTTGCATTCCCACCAGCAATGTAGAAGCATTCCCTATTCTCTGCATCCTCACTAGCATCTGTTGTTGTTTGTTTTATTGATGATGACCATTCTTACTGGGGT
Source organism: Cephalopachus bancanus (assembly GCA_027257055.1). Taxonomy (NCBI): domain Eukaryota; kingdom Metazoa; phylum Chordata; class Mammalia; order Primates; family Tarsiidae; genus Cephalopachus; species Cephalopachus bancanus. The sequence goes on from JAPVLO010000108.1 coordinate 7,870,873, forward strand.
TAGATCTCTCAATGTTGTTTGATTTGCATTTCTCTGATGATAAGTGAGGCTGAGCACTTTTTCATGTGTCTGTTGGCTGCCCGTATATCTTCTTTTGAGAAGTGTGTATTCACATCTTTTACCCATTTTTTAATGGGTCTGGGGTTTTTTTGCTTTTTTTTTTTTCTTTCAGGACCTTAGAGTTCCTTGTAGATCCTGGATGCTATGCCTCTGTCAGATATACAGTTGGCAAATATTTTTTCCCATTCTGTGGGCTGTCTTCCCATTCTCTTAATTGCTTCTTTTGCTTTGCAGAAGATTTTCAGTTTAATGTGGTCCCACTTGTCTATCTGGGGTTTTGATCAGGAATTCGTTCAACTTTTGAAGTGTTGGTTGTGCAACGTACAATTGGACTTTGTCATGGAGAAGAATTGGGACCTTTCTGTTGACCAATGCCAACCACAGGTGTTGCAGTTTTCAGAACATCTCATCAATTTGCTGAGCTTACTTCTCAGATGTAATGGTTTCTCCAGATACAGAAAGCTGTAGTGGATCAGACCAGCAGCAGACCACTCAAAAGTGACCCGACCTTTTTCTGGTGCAAGTTTGGCTTTGGGAATTGCTTTGGAGCTTCCTTTTGGTCCAACCATTGGTTGTTGCTAGTTGAGTTGGTTGTTGCCGGTTGTCAAAACAATTTTTTGATTTTTGTTCAGCTCATGAGGCACCCGGTTATCAAACTTTTTCACCTTTCCAATTTGCTTCGAATGTCAAACAACCATAGAAAGGACGGTGTTGACTTCTTCAGCAACTTTTTGTATAGCAGTAAGAGGATCAGCTTCAATGATTGCTCTCAATTGATCATTGTCAACTCCTGATGGTCAGTCACTATGCTCCTCATCTTCAAGACTCTCATCTCCTGTGCAAAACTTCTTGGACCACCACTGTACTGTATATTTGCTAGCAGTTCCTGGGTCAAATGTGCTATTGATGTTGTGAGTTGGCCCCACTGCTTTTATGACCCATTTTGAATTTAAATAAGAAAATTGCTCAAATTTGCTTTTTCTCTAACTTCATTTCCATTGTCTAAAATAAATATAAAATAAACAGCAAGAAATAAGTCATTAGCAAAAAATAAAGCAAGAAATCACATTAAAATTAGGTATAACAGGTTCACATTTATTTAAGAACATATTCTAATATCAAAAGGCAAATATCAACAATGCAAAAATCAAAATTACTTTTGCATAAACCTAATAGCATGTGGTTTGATAAGGATTGATTAGGAAGGATTGTACAGTCTTCCCACAAGTGGTTTTGCACTGAGTTCTGAGGGTAACAAAACTGACTTTGAAGAAACTATGGAAAGAAATAGAAACTCCCTACTATGAAAGGACTACATACACTCTGTGATTCCAACATACAGTGGTCTAGATGATTTCCAGTAGTTCTTGGGAAAAAAAAGAATAGGGAATATGATTTTACAAATTACTGGATTGGGATACAGGAATGAAATACAAAGATGTAAGAGTATACATTTTTTAAAAAAGATTATTTAAAAATCCAAAAGCTAAGGGGGAAGCACCTTCATGCTATTTAAAGTATAAAGAACAGAATGCAAATGCTATAATTGTGGGAACATATTATAGCCACCTGGATGAATGAAGGATACAGAATTTACTTTGACATCATTTCAGATTGGATAGAGGAGGGCACAAGGGCGCAAAGTTATCTGTGTGGGTACTGAAGGTCTCACCACGTAAGCACAGCACTTGGTTCTATGACTTTCAAGGTAAGTCTGTCCACAACGAAAATATCACTATTTCATTCACTTTAAAAATTCAGTGAATACCTACTATGCACCTACTTTGCTCCAGGTACTGGACATGTAAAAGACAAATAAGAAAAAAACCTCTGGAATTCAAATTAACGTGGCAAAACACTGTGGCAAATGCACAAATAGAGCTATGCAACAAGTGGCACTGTGGGAGCTCTGTAAGGTGGCATCCACAAAGGAGGCTGCAGGAAGTACTTCATAAAAGAAGGAGCAACAAGGTTGGGACCAGAAGAACAGCTCAGACGGGTAGAAGTGTAAGGGGACAGTGTTCTGCCCAGGAGCAAGAGCACATCTAGAAAACAGAGAGAAGTTTGATGTGGCTAGAACCTCTTCAAGATAGAGTCTGGCAAGAGATGTGGCTAAAGGGGTTAGCATGTTGAATCTGGGAAGTGAGAAGCTAATAAAATGCTTAAAGGAAAATGGGATGTAACAGGATCTGAATTTTAAGAGGTTCGCACTGACTCTCCTTTAGAAGATACTCTGGAAAAGAGTGAGACGGAGTGGTTCACCATCATGATGTCATCTTTTTGATGAGGTTACAAAATCACTAGATCAGGGAAATCCGGTAGATAAAATGTTTTTAGATTTCATCATGGCACTTGATGAGCTCTCTTATCAAGAGGTTCTAGAAATACACACTGGATGGTGCTACAATTAAATAATTACTAGGCTCCAACCTACCTTTCCAGTCTTTCCTTTCCTTGTTCCCTAGACCTTCCCATGTTCCAGTCATTAAATTCTTTGTTGATCCCTGTACACGCCCTGTGTGCTCCAACCTCACTGCCTTTGTTCATAGTGTTCTCCCCACCTGGAGTGACATTCTTTCATCTCCCAGCTATCAAAACCCTGTTCATTGTTCGATGGGCCACCACCCTCATATGCATTTTTGTACTTATCTTATGATCCTTTCCGTATTCTATCTTTTATTACAATCATTTGAGTAATTATCTAATACTCCCTACCACAATTTAATGTACTTGAGAGTAGAAACTTTTTTATGTTCCTTAGCATAACGATAATGATACTTATAATGATACCACCTTCGATTTCTTTAGTGCTTTTGCCAGACATTGTAGATAGCTCTTTGCACTGCTCCTTGTCTTTTGTACTTCCAAGTGGAAGTTCAGTGTGTAAGTTAGAAGTGAAAACATAGAAGTCATCCAGACCCAGGCTAGCTCTTGGCTATAATACATCACTGTGAGAACTGAGGCAAGTTATTTAATCTCTCTGAGCTTGTATTCTCTTCTGTAAACTTTTAGAGCTGTTTTGATGACCATTTAAAAGGCCCGTAGCACAGTGCTTAACACACAGCAATCAGAATAAAAATTACTGCTAAACCCAATACATAGTGGAAGGAGGAACTCTGAGAAACTTAGTATAAACTTAGCTCACATTTTGCCTCAGCATAATCATTTTTGCTTATACTGACATGCTTTGAATCTAGCACCGGTTAGACATAGACAAATTTCCAATAGGCAGGTTTTAGGAAGCATTCAGACATTTTACTGCAGGCCAAAATGGCAACCTACTCCATCCCCTCAGCAAATATCCATTAGATGAAAGATAAGGACAGCACAAGCTTTCAATTCAGGTTTAGCATAATAATCTCTAAGAAATTTTCAGGTTCCTTGTCTAAGGCAGAAGGTTAAAGATCACCCCTTAGCTGGCTAACATCATAGAAATGATAATAAGACCACCTTTTTGCTAAGGAGCTTGTGGATTGGAAACATCTGACAGGTCTCTTGCAGGAAAAACCCCTCCCCTTGTCTCCTCCCATCTAACCCACTGCCATGGCAGCAATCATGTGACTAACCCACCCACCTGCCTGCTGTCCGTCACCTGACATCAGTACCTGCGCTTACCTGCCTCTTCGTGATGACATGGAGTAGATGACCACCCAATCACCTTAATGACCTTCCCCCCATCAAAGGGAAGGATTAAAAAAACTCAACCACAAGCAACCAGTGGTCATTGTCTTGCTAAACTGTGGTGTGGCCATATGCTCTTTGAGCTATGACCTGGCTGTGTTTCCTTGCTTTGACTCCCTTCCCTCGCTTGGGGAGGTAAATCTCCTTTTTCTCTATCTCTCTCTTTCTCATTTAGTTTTTAAATAAACTATACTTTCTAATCTAACTTCTGTGCAATTCTTTGCATCTTTCTCATGGCACTAGATCACACACCAGACACCCTACACCCCCAGAGGGTCTGACCTAATATTCTGGAGCCCCTGCTGGGAGTGTGACCCTAACACATAGATTCTAGAGAGACACAAACATGCAGACGGACCCCTCTCAGAGAGTTCACTATTTAGTGGACAACAAAAGCTGTGCATGCTGCCTATTTTTAATAAATACTTATAGCAAATCTAGAAAAATATAAAAATGGCAAATAAGCACTATTAACATTTCGCATTCATATTAATGTTATAGGAAATACTACATGAACGTTAAATCATTCTTTAAATCTAGAATACTTGAATACATTCATATTTTACTCAAAATATTTTACTAACTCTTAAAAGTTTTTTTTTTAATTGATGGGGTAAAAGAATCACCCTGGGACTATATTGTGGAAGAAAGAAAAAAAGTTGAGAATTTTAAAAAGCTTTTTTATGTCATTTTCAACTCTTCTTTTCAGCCATTTACTATCTCCTGTGCAAAAGACATACAGAATGAAGAGAAGACCTATAGAATCTTGGTGTTTGGGATGACCCTTAATCTCCATCTAACCCAGAGAGAGAAGCAAGATCCAGGCCCTTGAGATTTCATCTGTAATGCGATCTGATGGTCTGGGTATTTCCTCAACTCTGCAGATCCTCCCTGTCCTCTTTCTAACAGCTCTCTGCTCTCAGAGGCTGACTGGCATGAGCTGCAAGTAGAAGTCATCATCAGAAGATGGACATTTGTAGGAGAGTGAAGTTGAGGTATTTATTCCCCCAGTTCTTGTTCTGCTGAGTTGTAGGATGGATGCGTACCTCAGTGGAGGCCTGCAGCTCTTTGTGAGAATTCTTTCCTACAACAAATTTTATAGTTGTCCCACTTTCTGCTGCCCTTTCAACTCTAGTGTGGCAAAATGCCCCCCCCCCATATTTCACTGTCCCTTATTGGCTTCATTTTACCTTGTCCACACTTTGGTCAATGATTCTGTCTTTAAACTCTCAATAACCTGTTTTAACATGCTTCCTGGAACATTGCTTTAGCCCTGCCTGACACTCTTCATTTCTAGTTTAGTACTCCTCCCCCCACCCCCTCCCCATCCCCTCCCATCCCGCTCCTCAGTATTCTGGGCTGAAATATAAAGAGAAAAGAAGGATTGCTGTCATGGAAATGGGCTTTACTCTTTTAATCAGAAATCATGTTATCTTGAAAATATTTGATAGTTAAGAAGTAACTGAAATCTCAGTCTTTTTTGTGATGACATTGCAATTCCTTTGTAGAACAGTTCAGAAAAAGATTGAAATTTTTCTAGGTGAATTGTTGATAAGACCACATTCCCCTTTCTAGCTCTTGTCCTTCCTCTGATGAAAACAAAAAGAGGTTATTCTTTGCGATATTTGAGCCACAATACAACCGGATAAACTCAGAAATAAAATCCATCTTAAGAATAAACCAGGAGCTCGTGAGTGCAGTATTTCAACTATAACATAGCATGAAGAACGGGCAGACTAAAAAAAAAAGCCCTTGGGGGCAAGTTTTCTTTACATATCTTACAATAGTTTTTCTTTTATAAAAGTAATGAAAGAAAAGGTGGGGTGGGGTGGGGAAGAAGAAGAATGGGTGGGACGATAAGACACGCATGCCTGGTGCCAAAGAAAAGACTATTTGTGCCTAGTACATTGTAGAAATTGTTCAAGAACAGTTCATCCATGTAAAAATATGACCCTGTAATACTGCCAAGGTCAATCAGACCTACAGTGATTGACTTAGAAAGAGCTGACCTTATAGAATACCATTGTACAAAGCCTGCTCTAGTTTATACCTCTAATTGTTATTATTAGGAACATATTTTTGAATCCTGAGAATTTTAATATACAAAATGATGAAATAAAATTCATACTTTTGTTTTTTTCTGGTGGATAAGACTTATAAAAGATACCATAAAAATCTAAAGTAGTTTCCCAGTCACTGTCTCACACTACAGTGTTTTCATTATTGGATTAGGAGTTACTGCTATATGATATTTTTCTTGTTTCCATATTTATTTTGTATGGCTTAATTTCCCCAATAGAATTTAATCTCTATAATAGATATCATGCTTTTTATTCACCACTTGTAGAATAAGCTAATTAAATATCGAGTATCAAATCTATATACCTCAAAAATGAACAGTCATGATGTCCATGCTAGAGTAAGAATAAAGTATATACTGAGAGTAGTTTTATTGTTATTCCATTTAGACAGAATGAAGCATTTTTAAAAGAAGGAAGTCTTTACATGTTGTGTGTTATATGTTGAAAAAATACATGTATATTTTTAAAAGTTGCAAGTCTAAAAAGGTACCAACTTGTAATTAATTTTTTTTTCCAATGAATCAGATTTAGAGGCTCCACATTTTTAAGACTTCTGGATTTTTTGATTTTGTTACAAGGAATAAGTATTGCTCGTATAATTTATAAAAGAAAAAAAATCTTGAGACAAAACCTTGTAACATAGTGGTTTTGAAGACAACTCTTGGATCAACTTAGAAGATGAATTTATAATGAATGATAATTTTATTTTCACTCTCACTCTCTCTATGTTTCTGTTACTGGAGTAATGGGATTTCTCCTGATTTCAGCTGCTATCCCCATTCCACTCCAAGAATATATTTTGCAACCACCTTTCTACTCATGACCAAACACCCTATTAAGATATTTCTGCCCGGTAATATTTCTAAACTGAGTCAACTTTCAGGTTGTAGCCGATAGTAAAGGGAAAAAAGGAAGAGGGGCAAGACAGGATTTAAAAGAACAAAGATTTTTGGGGAGGCAGTCTGGAGAGAAGGTGGAAGAGCCCTAAAATAATTTATTTTACATTTTGCTTTCCCCTAAATCAGAGCACTTACATATCTTTTTTATAGAGATTCAGGCAATATTTACTAGTGCCAGAAATACTGGAGTATCAAGTATCCCGGTGGGACTGGCATTTTGCCTACTAGTCCATGAACTGTTCCATTGGGTACATCCTGAAGCCTTCTTGGAGATTGCAGGTCATAAATGGGCATGATTAATTGCCTATGTTGAAACCAAAAATGTTTCCCGAACATTCAGACTAGAGGGTGAAGCAAGAGCTCAAGAGATGACAGAAGAAATCTCTGTTAGGGCTCCTAACAGTGATAGTTGAAAGAAGATTGAGCTGACTGGGGCAGCTTAATAAACGTTTGTAGTAGGTGTAGTAACAAAAGGGATAAGATGAGACAACAGGAATGTGCATCAGATTGTGAAAGGCACCTAGTAAATTACAAAGAGCTCACGCTATGAGGCAGTGATTTAGGTAAAACAAGAGCAATATGTAGAGCAATTTCCAAGGGAAGTCCACAAACTTGGCCTCTAAGTAAAATTAGCCCATTGAGAAGGGAATGTGGCCACAACATGGTATCTTTTCTACATGCGGGTACCCACAGGTATTTGCCACCTACAGGTAAGAAAAAAAGCTCATTATTTTATTTGCAAACTACATTGCCTCCCTTGGAAACATAACTGTATGCATACAAAATCCTGTGTTAAATATATTGCAAAAATCTCTGCAAAATTGGGCAAAAGAGAGCTCAGTGTTATTCTCTATTGAAGTCATACACTTTTGTAAACCACACAAATAGTGAATCAGTTATCAGAGAATATAGTTTAAGATGTCTTTGAATGCCCAAATCCTTCTTTAACAAATGAAATTATGTGCTCTATCTATCTATCGATCGATCGATCGATCGATCGATCTATCTATCATCTACCTAGCATAGGTGTATTTTTTTTTAATATAGTCATGGGTAGGGATGTCTCTGAACAGTATAAACTGCTCCACAAATCCTGGTACAAAGATAATCAGTTAATCACTTTTCATTTTCAATTAATTGCTGCAGTACTGGTATGCTTAACAGGATACTAAAGACTAAGGAAGTTATAAAGCAAAGAAATATATTTCTCATAGTTCTGTAGTCTAGAAAGTCCAAGATTGATGGGCTGGCATCTGGCGAGGGCCTTTGTGCTACATCATAACAAGGGCGCAAGAGAGCAAGTGACTGAACTCACAGCCTGAAACCCTTGTGACCTAAACACCTCCTATTAGGCCCTACCTCCCAACCCTGTTGCATTGGGATTAAGTTTCCAGTTCATGATTTTTGGGAGACACATTTAAAATATAGCGAGGACCCACATGTCATCTTAATTGAAAGCCTAGTAACTTTTTCTTGAGGTTCTCTGCCCTTCCCCTACACACCAGCTCCTTACTCCCTGCAGGCTCATCCAGTCCAAAGAAGGTCAATTCTGGCTACTACAAAGTAGAGAGAGAAGTGGAAAGAGATCAGCGCTCTGCTGCTGCTGCTTCCTAAGACTGGCCCTATTCAGTTGGAATAGTGATTTCTGGACAAGAATGCTGCAACCATCCCACTTTTTCAGACGAAGGTTGGTCAAAGGCTGTGCATGTTTGGAGCCCCAACATTTGCTGTTATCCACAAACTGCAAGCTTGTCCTGAGGGGCTGAGGCAGATCCAGTCTTGTGTGTACTAATTACCAGGTTCTTGTGTGTACTAATTAACAGAGACTCCCATGTCTCTTCCTCCTCAGTGACCTACCCAAGGGAGGAATAACTGATCTTACAGTCTTTCCCCACATCCTTCAGTTTTACGCTTTGCTCATCTTTTTCAGGGGAGCATCCTCAGTGATTTACCTAAAGTGATATAGCCTCCTCAGGAAGGTTTCCAAGTAATTCCATGGTTCTCTATTTCTACTTTTCTAATCTACTTTTCTGTGACTCCAAGGTAATTTATTCATTCTGGACTCAATTATGAAGTCTTTGGCACTTTTCTTTCAAAAGAAAAGGAAAACACAAATTTTATTTGAATGGTCACTGCTGGGTAGAGCACCCCTGTCCATATGTAGCTTCTGCTTTCAAAATTATAAGTAGTTGTGATAAGGTACAGACCACTAGCTATAGATGTCATAAAACCTTGGGACTTGATGGTTCTCTACAAAGCAGAACTTTGGACTCATAAGAACTATTTAGGATGTAAAAAAATCTAGCAAAAGCAAGTTTTTAGTTCACTTAACTGAGAATTTTAAGTAGGCCTAAGTGTGGCTGTTAGGGGTCTCTTTGTTTCTCAGACCTGCATGATTTAGTTTCTCTTTGAGTATTGACCCAAGTTCTCACCAGTTTCATTAACAAGAAAGGCTGTCAAAGCTCATATCCTATAGCACATGATCCAAAGGAAGAAACAGAATGGTTTTACTCCCAGTTCCTATATATTGAATTGCATGAGTGCTTTCATTATCTCTGATTGGACTGGGGATACGCACCCTGTAAACCATTTGAATGGGGGAAATGGAATTCCATTATTAGCCAAACCAGATAACATTTCCCCTTTCAGTAGAGACAAGTCATGACCTGCAATCTCACCAGAACCACATGGAAGGAAGATAAATATTTCCCCAATGGCAAGAGAAAAACTAGATTTAAAAACAGTTTTGGAAGACTGTTACAGTGGCTGAGTTTATGAAGTTCTGCTGAGAGACATAGTCCATCCAGTTCTGTATGTGGCCTTTATCAGACATGCAGGCAAGCACAGAGGAATTACGACAAACCTTTGACCTCATGTCCACAGGTTTGAACTGGGCTGGGAATGGCTCACTGGTAGACTAGTTTGATAACCTGTGCTGTAACAGATGTAAATTGGAAAGTCAGAAATAGCTTTATTGACTTTTTGTGCCAGAGCATTCAGAAAGTCATTTGCTCTGCAGTCTTTTAGAATAGAGGCCATGTGATATGATCTTCCTCTGCTTTGGTTTTACTGGAAAGATGACTGGATTTTTGCTCTGGTTCAATTTTCTGCTAATATGTAATTGTGGCTCAGGACAGTTTATTTAACTTCGTTGGAACTTGGTTTTCTAGTGTATTAAATGAAGCGCTTATCCCAGTTGATATCCAACATTTTTGATCATTCAACTCCGAATTTCTAAGGCTTAATTTTTTTCATCTGAGACATGGGCTAGAAAAGATGAAACTATGGAACAGAATAGGGAAAGTCATTGTTCTTTACAATTTGGAAAGGATATCTAAAATATAACCAAAAGACAGTTGGCTATCTTTTATTAACTTTAATTTCCCTAAAAAAAAATTAACTCTAATTACCAATCTTAGTTTTTGGATTTTAAAAAACACTTGTTTATTTTAAGGAATATTTAAGAAGGATTTTATAGAAGTCCAATGAAGTAGCTTCAAAAAGAAATTAGAAAAAGAGACTGAAGAGTCAAAACTAGTAAAAACAATGAGTAGATCTTGTTTTAACCTTGCACTGAGCTAAACAATTGTAAAATTGCATATGTTCTGCACAATAGGGAAGTTTAAATTTGCCTTGACTATTAGATGATATTAGGGAATTATAATTTTCTTAGATGTGATAACAATAATACAGCTATTATTGCAAAGTATAGGAAAAAGCAGGGAATGTTTTTATTTTTCAAAGATTCATACTTAAATACTTAAGGTTATATGTCACAACAGCTGTGATTCTCATTCAAGTACTCGAGCAAAAATAAAGCAATATAGAAATCATACATGGTGAAATAGTGGCAATGATGAAGGTTCCATGCTATTTCATATACTGTTCTCTTAGCTTTTCTGTGCACTTGAAAATTTTCAAAACAATTAATTAGAGACAATTGATTGTCCTTTAAAGTTTCAGGCGGTGCCTGCCTTGTACCTTTATTTCTAGTTTTTAGTTTTCTCAGGTGAAACAACACTTAAATGTCTTTAAGACAGCTAAATTATGGCACCTAGATTTTCAACTTAAGCAATATGAGCTATAAGGTAGTAAAGTGGCTGCCTATTTTCTGTGAAAAAATGACTTTTAGTAGGACCATTAATATTCAACTTGCTCCCCTCCCCCTACATACACATATAAGCACTTGACTCCTCACAGCTTTTGCTTATCATGTTGATGAGACCAGATGGAGCTGAATATCTAGTGGCTATGCATTTGGACTCTGAATCTTGTGACCTGGGTTAGGATCCTCCTTGCCCTGCCACCTGTCACCTGTGCAATCTTGAGGAAGTTACCATGTTTCCTTTTCCCCAGCTGTAAAATGGGAGAAAATGTTATCACCTATATGATAGGGGCCTTTTGAGGATTAGAAGTATAATACACAGGAACTGTGGCTCTGGTACTTAGTAAAGGTTAATTATTATTTATACGCTTTGCTATAGAAAAGCCAGATAAAGTTTGAGTCAATGTCAGTATTCAAGGAGAGAGATACTTTTGCATTTCAGGTGATGAATTTTGTTAAAGAAATGCATTCTGTACTAGTGCTACCAGCACCAAGACAGAGATATATGTTTTAACCCTGATTTGTACCCCACATCTTTAAAAGAAAAATTAAAAACAAGCAAACAAACAAGCTCTGCAGAGAGGAAGGAGGCCATTGGACATTATTAAGGCAGATACTGCTTTGTTCTCAGTTGGAGTTTTCTGTGTAATGCATGTATGTTACACTTATGTCTGTTTATACAACTTGTAGTATGGCTACAAAAACTAAAAATAAAAAAGCAAAAACACAAAGGACAGCATGACAGGGTGGAGTCTTTTCTATCATAGTAATTTCCCTCATCTAGTTGCTTAGTTAAGGTCCTCTCAGAATGCTAAAAAACTACTATCTGAAGAAATAAATTTCTCAAGACTCTCTAAAAATAACTGCATTTTCCCAACAAATACGGGCTGGAAATATATTTGATAGATGCTTCATTATACTTGGCAGGCATATTAAAATGATGGTGTAGTTGTTATTACAAAATATCCTGCAATCATGTATAACCTAGTAAGACTTCTCATTCGCTTATGTACCTATTATAAGTGCTTATTGAAAACCAAGGACTTGATCTCTTTGTAATATGTGAGTTTCCCTTTATCTATGACCTTGTAAAATCAACTGTTGCCCAAGCCTATGAAAAAAGGAATTCTTTTCAACGGAGATACATAAATACGCTTATTTTTATTGGACCTTACTATGAAAATTCAATGCTATTCAAATTTGTCTAATAAAACTTTAGAGAAACTGCCAAAGATGTGGGTTTCATTTTTGTGTGTTATCAGTCTTTATTTATTAACGGCTCCTGTGTTTTACCCAAAATAAATATTTTCCTTCTTAGAAAGGTAGGTGATGGATGATTTCTCTATTGAAGACTCTTCCCTGGGGCCTTGAAAGTCCTCTGCCAGGCCAAATACAATTCTTTGCACATCACAAAGAGCCATTTAAAATAATTTGTATAAATGAAATTGTTGCATTGCTAGAATCTGAGTGAAGAAATCCTTTAGTGCCTTGGAGCAACTGCAAGAAGCTAATATCTAAATCAGTCCTTCAAATTCTTTTGTCAAGGAGAATCAGGTAAAAGAGACTAAACGATTGAGACTTGAGATTGTTATTCCTCTGAATTCAACTTAAATTGAAGAAATTTGGTCCTCGTGGAGAGCTGTTGGTATCCTGTTGGAAATGAGGTCATCTCTATTCAGATCCTGCCACTCACTTTGCAAATGAGTCTCACTGCAGTGGGGCACGAAATAGAAACTATTCAGGCAGGCCAAGTGAGGGAAGAAATGAGCTCTAAGTTCCCCTTGGACCCAGGAACTCAGTATCTGGTTAAAGTACAGGTGACAGACCTTCAACTATGCGTCACACAACTAAAGGCGAAACAGATTGTGATGCAATCTTCAAAATTGCCAACTTGAGTATTTGTTTATAAACAACACCAGATTAAGTATACATGCAGGCTGGAGCTTCTTGGTAAGTGGAAGACATTTTAATAAGTCTTATTTGACATTTCCAAATATCACTCACTCTTCTCTACTATTTTAAAGTTTTTGACTTTCTATCCAACTTTTAGCACTACGAAGAATACCCAAATCTCAAATGTGTCTATCCAGTGATGTATAGACTAGAAGGATGTTGGTATACTCACTTCTCAAATTATTGTGATATCATTTTGAACCATCACTATATTTACAATATCTACAGACTAACAAATATATAAAGAAAAAATACCTACAAATTTACTTACAAAAATATTATTAATAGCAGATTGTAAATTTACGTCATTTTCTTAATTTCTTCAGGCTCATTTGTTCTTAATAAATGTTTTTCTAATTATCTTTGACCATCTCCCCAGTTCTGGTCCCAGCTGGACAAATTTGCAAATCTAATGAAAATTTGAAATAGCCCTCGTTCCAAGTTGGCCCTTATGTGTAGCTCTCTGTCCCTGTAACGTCACATTTTTCCACACATTCGGTGAGCAGTCCAAGAGCCCTACAAGGAGTGTGACTCTGCTTACTATACTCTCCAGTGGTGAAGTAGGCAAATTTGGACATAGCAGTTGTCTGCTCCTGAAGACAGCTGGAAATAACCATGTCTGATAGGATCAGCCATCAAAGGCAGGGTGACAGTGTTGTGTGTAAACAGCATGCTATCTCTGAGACTGGAGACAGTGACACAAGCAGCACCAGGCTCAACTTGCCCTCAGAATAGCAAGGAGACATTTCACATCCAGCCTTGCTCAAGGAGAGTCAGCATCACTGAATTTTAGGACTGGGAACACCTTGAAGATCACGTCACAGCCCTTTTGTTTTGCAGACTAAAAGCAAAACAAAGCAAGAACCAGGGACAGGGCGAAATACGGAGATTTGTGATATTTATGATTGTCACATTTGCATACATGGATAAGTCCATCAGGGATCCAAGTAGACCTATGTATTATTCTGCTGTGCTTAAACTGGTACATTTTTCCCCCAAATGTGCTACCTCTGCATATCAACACAATGTCATAGGAGTAAGTCTTAGATAGCATAAATATTCGGATGTGCCCTCAATCCAAAAATGCCCTCAGGACTAGTGACATCAACAATCATGTGGTTACTGTAAGGCAACCTTTGTATGGAACCAGACACTGATGCTACAAAGACAAACAGCAGGATGACTTAAAGGCTTTCACAGTCTAGTCTAGGAAACAGACATATGAACAAATAATTAAAGGATATTACACAAGTGCCATATGGGAGATTTAATAAAGTGCACAATTAGCATATGAAAAAGGAGTCAAGTAGAAGATGGGAAGATAATGGAGTAAGGTAGCATGAAGCACAATATATTTAAGTTATATCTCAGAGCAGGGTGTGAGAGAGATGAAGTAAGGGTAAGAAAAGTATATGCAGAGAGGGAAAACTTCAGGCAAGGAGGAGGAACGTTTATTTGCTGTAAATTGGCTTCAAAGAGTCACCTTTTTTTCTCTCTGATTTTTTTTTAGTCTATTATCTACTGTAACTAAAATGTATACAAACTCTGTTATAAGGTTCTCTTTTGAAGCAATGTTCAAGAGCCTCATGATTGCATTTTTCTTCATTCTTAGAGGATACTCTTATATTCTTGTTTGTATTTGTATTCTGTATAATCTGTATATTCTGTGTATTCTGTATATTTTGGTTTTATTTGTGTTTGGTTAAGATTGTCAGAAATATGATCCTAGAACAGATAAGAGGCATATGTAAGTGACTGAACAAGGAAAAACTGGTGATAACTCTTTAATTAGGAGGGGCTTTGGGAGATTAGAAAGTCATAAGGCTAATCCAAGGAAAAAAAGCTTTTGCTATGACCTCATATTGAAAGTAAACAAATAAGACACTCACAAAACATAAATGAGAATGGACTAAAATGCACATGTTCAAAGGCAAGCTTATTAGGAGTCAAAGACAATCAGGTTAAGACAATGAATATAATCATTTGCCTATGAGTTGACTGAGGTTTAAAAAACAAAAAGCTGAAGGAAAATAGGCACTTTCATTTATTGCTGATGGGAGTAAAAGTTGGTATGAATATCTTGGAAGGTAATTATTTTTTTCTCTCTCTCAGTATATGAATGTATATGTTATATAATACGTATAAATAAAATGTGCTATGTAAATATATATATTCCATCATATTACCTTTAAATTTTATAAGCCCAAAGATCCTTATCCCAAGAAGATAGTATGTATGTACCTAGACTATGATGCAAAGGTGTTCATGGAAGAAATGTTTATTAAACCAAAAAATGTAATGAACCTGAATGTTTGATGGTAGAATTTGCTTCACGTATATTACGTCCATATAATGAGATACTATATAGCCACTAAAAATAATGTCCTCTTAAAAATCATAAGGACTAAAACAGTAGGCATAAAGTGCTTAAAACAGTGCCTGGTATCTAATAAATGCTCAATCAATGTTAACTGTACTATTATTTTTAACATATCTATAGACATAGCAGATATTACTATATGTAAAGTCAAAAGAGTTACAAAACAGTATATAAACTATGATACCTATCGTGTGTGTGTGTGTGTGTGTGTGTGTGTGTGTTTGTGTACTTATATGTATATAAGCTTATCATGTAAGCTAGTTTGCTAGGGTTGCCATAACAGTACCACAACCTGGGTTGCTTAAACAACAGAAATTTACCTCAAAATTTTGAAGACTGGAAGTCCAAAATCAAAGTCTCAGCAGAGCAGACTCATTCTGAGGACTGTGTGGAAAGGATTCCACTCCTTTGCATATGCCATCTTCTCTTTGCCGTCACATTATCTTTCTTCTATGGGTATCCTTTCTTCAAATTTCCCCTTTTTATAAGGATGCAAACCATATTAAATTAGAGCCCACCATGATAGCCTCACTTAACTGAATGCCTCTGTAAAGACCCTGTATCCAAAAAAAGTCATGTTCTAAGGTATTGGGGATTAAGAATTCAAATCTGAATTTTTGGGGGAACACAATTCAACCCATTACAATATGTATATTGGTCATTTTGAATTATGAATGGCCTTTATTTTATTCTTTTTGCTTATTTGTTATTTTCTGCAAAGGACTATTACCACTAACACAATTTTTAAAACTTGTTTTTTAATTCCATGCCTCAGAAAGCCAGATACCCTTTTTAAAGTTTAAATGAAAATACTTCTAATTCCTTCAGTATTTCTCTATTCATTTTCAATATTACTTCCAGTTTTACTGCTTAAGACTAAGCATAGAACTAGAACTTTTGTTGTTACCTATAGAAAGGAGAAGTTTGGAGGCTACTGAGATATATAAATACTACATATACTATATATGCTATAGAGTTCAAGATTTTTTTCTTTGGAGTTTCTGCTTCATTGCGAATCTCTATACTGTATTAGTGTAAAGGAGAATGATTATGTAGCTTTCAAGTACTGTCATTTTGGAGGGATGTTTACTCTCTTGCCAGTTTCTGAGTTTGTCAAATCCAAAGTCAATACTACATATTTTTCCTGAATAAGTGTATCACTTTTAAGAGGAAATTCTGCAAGTTGATAAATATATAGCAGAGGTATGTTTGATACAATAGATAGGCTTCTGAGTAATCAGTCATAGAAATCAGATTGTGCTTAAAAGCAATAAATTTGATTTTTGTAAAATAAGAAAATAAACTTGTGAAGCACATAAATATATTCACATATATTTTAAAATTTTATCACTAAATTGGACCTTTTTGAAGCCGGGGTGTGCCATGCTTATAATTGTAAAATTGCTCCATGATGATGAAAAGTTTATATAAGAAAAGATTATATTCAAAAATTGTTTTAAATCTATTGTTTGAAAGTGCTGGTGATTTGACCGTAAGCCTCACAGTTCATTTGTGAGTGGGTTGTTCAGTAAAATCAATTCATTGTAGTTAATATATACATCCACATATTTTCTGGTGGCTTGTATGGCTGAATGGTTTGCCCATGATTATTGATTTGGCTTCATGAAATAAATCAGATACAGAAGAAATCGGGTTCTTTACTAGCATTCCTGGTGATGCTATAGAATCACAAAAATAAATGACTGAAGAAGGTTTGGTGGCTAAAACCTGGGAGGGAAAGAAAATTGTTACTCATTATGTTAAGTAATGTCTTATATCCACATGTAAATAGCTAGTGATTGCTTGGGGAAAAAAAGATTCCAAAGAGAAAATTAATGTATCTGATTTGTTTATTTATTCATCTAATTTAGGGTTGAAAGATTTTTAGACTGACACGAGAATGAAAATGTGTTACAAAACTTTATCAGTGTTCAGAGCTAGGGACCTTACCCATAAATGTAGATTTAAATAGTTGCATGTGTGGTTATCTTCAATATGTTAAATCAGATAAGATGCTTAATATATAATTCTCCATTGCATGTTACAAAAGAGTCTACCCATGTCTCTGTTTCTGTCAGTTGTAATTTGGATGGAAAATTAAAAGTTAATTTTGTCTTTGTCCTTTTGTCTTTTTCTTATCAGCAGTGCCTGGGAGGCATGGTAAATAAATATGCTGAAAGTGACCTTCCGTTAACTCCTGTCATCTTGACACAAGTGAGCCCGGCACTACACTTGTAATCTTCATTGTTAGCCACAACAAGAAGAGTTTCTCTCAGTAGGAAATATACATCATCCAAAAATATATGGGTATTTTATATATTTGCGTGATTTCTTTAAAAAGGCTACAGGGGTGGAGAATCAATAGAAAAGGTAATGTGTGAAGGAGAGAAAATTATAGGCGAAACTGCTACCTGCCGAGGAAGATATGATTTAGTTAATAGCAGAAGTTCTGTTTAAGGACACAGTCAAAATTAGAACCCAGGAGTTGACTTTGGGTACAGAATGTCTTTCCCGGCTCCATCCTGCTTGGAGTCTGTAGAAAAGTGAATGAACTTCCCTATCATGTGGGGTTAGATAAAGGATTTAGGCACTACATATCCACATGTCAGCGTGGCATGCTGTTTCTTTACCTCTGCCCTATTCATATTTTTGTTTCTCTCAGCTGAAGTCAGAAGTTGAGACTTCTGGTTATAAGGGCACAAAGTGGCTCCATGTCAACTTTCCCCCTGTAAATTATTTTTATGAGCATACCAGCCAAGGGCATATCTAAAACACATGATTGCTTTTGGCATCAAACCGATGCTTCTCTCCTCACCCCCATGTTATGGATTAAAAAAGAGTTTTTCTGGTTATTTTTCTCAGATGAGAATCCTTGAAACTTCTGTAATGTATAACTAATAACTTAACTAGCAAAGAAAAAAAAAGTAGTCTGATAGAAGGAGGCGTCTGAGAGGTCAGTCTCTCGAAATCTCCCATTTCTTAGATGTGACTTCAGGCTATTTCTACAACATACACTCCGCAGTATAAAGCTGATTTTAGACAAGTGTCCTGGTTAGAGGTTGCTGCATTAAAAATGTTAGAATTACAAGTTTATCCCACCTATAGCTGAATAGACGTAGGGCTGCTAATGGCTTTGTTGAGCGTTCCACGAAAGGTGACATGGAAGTATCTTAACTGGGATTTATGGAATAACAACTAAGTGTGCAGTAAACACAGTGCAGGGAGGCTGAATTCAGCAAAGGGCACAGAGCTGCAGTATGTGCCCTTGGGAATCTTCTTTACAAATATGCCAGAGCTGAGACAGTGACCTCATGTTTCCCTGGGAACATCTTCACTGGGTTGTCCTGAAGTCACCTCAAACTCAACACATCCAAAATAGAACACAGTCCTCCTCACACCATTCATGGGGTCACATCATTCCCCCGGTTGTTAGGACTATAAATATCATTTTTCATGTCAATAGCAAATTGGTTCTGGGGCTATACCATCTATACCTTCTGTTTCTATCCTGACACCATTACCTGTATGCTGACTTGTCTTACGCCCTCTTTCCAACTTTTGTTATGGCTTTTCTGATGGGCTCTGTAAACACAGATTCTCCCTCACCAGCCCTCTTCTCTGCAGCTAAAGGAATTGCTTCCTAAAGCACCTGCTCATGTTAACCACTTTCCCTCCAAGCCTTCAATTGTTCTTTGCTGACTACAGAATAAATTCCAAAATTGCCATCCTTGGAGGCAAAGCCCTGCCATAATTTGGGCCAAAAATGTCTTTTTCAGACTCTTCTGGGATTGAGTCACTGCTATGGTCTGAATGTCTGTGTCCCCTCAATTCATACGTTGGAACCCTAATACCCAATGTGATAGTATTAAGAGGCCTTTGGGAAGTGACTAAGTCATGAGGACTCCACCTTTATAAATTGGTGCCCTTATTAAAGAGGCTCCAGTGAGCTCCCTTGCCCTTTCTGCCATGTGAGATCACGGCAAGATGTTGTCATCTTTGAAGCAGAGAGCAAACCCTCACCAGACACTGAATCTGCTGATTCCTTGATCTTGGATTCCCCAGCCTCCAGAACTATCAGCAGTAAATTCCTACTGTGTATACATAACTCAGTCAGGTTTTTTGTTATAGTTGTCTGAACCGACTAGAATACTCATTAATGAAATAAATCACTTTCCTCCAAAACTGCTCTCTGGTCTTCAGCCTCTAAGTTTCTTCTCACCCTGTCCCCCCAATAACACTCTCTTTCCATTTGAACAGTTTTAAAATAACCTACCAAACTTTTCTATTCTTCTCTAGAATACAGAGTAAGTGTCAACATTTGGTAGCCTTGGGCCAACCCAAGATGAAATCCTAGCAAGTACTCCTTGTTCATACATATAATCGAATAGTATAAACATGGAAAAAGAGAGAATGTAATATGAGAGTAATTGGCTAGGTATCAACAGGCATGACTATCTTAAAATGTGATACGTGTTAAGAACAGAACAAAACTATAAGTATGACTGTGTTGAAGAAAGAACTACACATAAAAAACATATGACTGCAGCCAGCGATGAGAGGTAAAGGGATAGGGGGTGGCTGGAGATAGTAAATTAAAAATCTTCTGTGATCTTTATTTTACAATTAACCTAACGGGGGGGATTTTTAAATAATATTATGATTTGGTACTCAAAAGACAAACCATTGCATAGGTCAATGAGATTTAGAGAGAAAACTAAATTTTTCATTTTCTTATCCTTCATGTTGTTTCTTCCAAATATATTTATCAAAACACATTTTAAGGAAGGGGTAGGAAATGCCAGTTACACAAGAAAAGCTATCCTCTGCCCGACTAAAGAAATTGTTCAAACAGAGTGCATTCTTTCATAAGCAATGCTTCTTAATGTAGCCAGGGTCACTAAGGGCTTAGGTTATTAGTTATGTAATCCTTAGTTCCTCAAACTGCAGTTGTGATTTGAACATACAGTTTCAATTAATTACTTCAGTTTTTGCTTCAAGGTGTATTTTTTAGAATCAAGAGAAGCTTAGATAATCCCTTATTTCGCACACAGCACATTTGGGTCCTGAGAAATAACTTTACCACAGCTTTGAGCCCTGTGATCCTTCCATGACACTAATTGTAGGTTGAATTGTACTCTCCAAAAATATATGTAAAAGTCCTAATCCCTGGTATCTGTGGATGTGACTTTATTTGGAAGTAAGGTCTTTGCAAACATCTTCACTTCAGATGTAAGTTAATATGAGATCATACTGGAGTCAGGCAGGCCCTTAATCCAATCTGACTGATGTTCTTAAAGAAGAAAAGGCATGCAAGTAGGAATGCACAGGGAGAATACCCTATGACAATAGAGAAAAGCAAAGCAACACCAAGGAAGGATGGCCTTACTTTTTGGCAGAGCTCTGTGAGGAGGTAGAACCACAGAAGGGGAATAGATACCTATGTATCTAGGAAACTGGCCTTGGGCCCCAGACTCCCAGGTCTTTAAGAATCCAATGGTGCATGTGTGTATGAAAGTAGTGAGGCTTCCAAACCTCAAGTAATCAGCCAGGCTGGGATCACTGGCATACAGAAATAGTCCATGGGGATTCAAAATTGAAGAGGGTCTCCCCACATGCTCTGAGCTGTGAAAGACCACCAGACTTTTGCATAAGAGAAGAACAAAGCAGGGATGAACCCTCAAAAATGACTGAGATTAAACTTCCCAGATGTCAACAGGACGAGAGATCAGAGTAGCATTTAATTTCCTCTAAGAAAAAAAGCACACAACATTTATCATATGTGAGCCATGATTCATACCCAAAATATGTGTTTCCATGTCTATTTCCACCACTAGACCATGAGCTTCTCCGGGGCAAACAATGAAGGCCTTTTGTCTTTGTTTTCTCAGCTTTACACAGTGCCTATTGCAAAGGACGCCCTAAACAAATACCTGCTAAATAGATGCATGAAAAATGGATCAATCAGTCAAGCAGTCAATCACCAAGGACTCTTCTTGCTCTTAGATTCCGTGAAGGAAACTGCAAAAAGTACTAGATCCTTTAATTCAGTCTTTATTTAGGATGTAGCTAAGGTCAAGCCCTCCTCACCAAAACAGCTAAAGGCAGTAGGAAAAGGAAGACAAGAGAGAGTTTGTTAACTTGTAAAGGCTTCTTTCTTCCTCAGCCCTTTAGTTCAAGAGTGAGTTAATTCTCTTCTTCTTCTATCTGATGTAGCCTGACATCCAGGCAGTATGAGAAATCAATGTATTAGTCTGGTACCCCCATTAGAAAAGTTGAACAGGGACCGGTGAAAGCCACCAAAAAGTGATCCTTTGGGAAATGCTGTTAGGTGAACAGTGTTGTTCTGTTTATTTATTTATTTAATTTTTATGCTTACTGAAAATTTTGAACTTCGCTTGCTGGTTCTTCCAGGTGTGCCCATTCTAGAAGGCCAGCACCAGGATAGTTTGTTTGAGGGAATTTCTGCTCATGATTGTGCAGTTACCTGGCTTGTGAGCACCCTGGACAGCAGGACACATACACAAAACTATTCTATGATAGCCATATTCCCAAGTTTTCATGCAATTTCTTTTATGTGTAATTATTGGTTCTCTCTCCAGATGAAAATGCAATAGTTTAAGAGTCAAACATCTGGATAATACTCTAGGGAACAATTAGAAAAAAATATTTTTGTTTAAGTTAGTAAGCCACCAGACTGCTTTCCTCTCTCTTCCGACTTCCTTGAGAGAGTGGTCCATTAGAGTGGGGTAGGATGGCATTTTGATAAAAGCAAGGCTGCATCAGAGGGAGGCCTGACTCCCAAAAATCCCTCAGTACAAACAAATGGAGGAATTTCACCCTTTTTTCCATACTCAGGACTCCTAGGAGATTCCCTTTCCTCCCCTACTCTTTTATCTTGGAAAAATGAACAGGTTGGACATTAGCTTTCAGCACAAAAGATCCTATTATCCTCATAAACATCTATAAGAACTGAAGTGCCTTGACTTTCCCAAGAGGGAAGATACAGAGGCCAGGAACCCTCATCACCCTGAGGACATTTGGCCATCTTCCCTCTTCCTTCCACACCCCTTTTGGAGGTAAGAGTCATCCTATTCCTTCCTTCCAGGTTCCACTGGAGTCAGAGGGATTAGGAAATGGGGTGTGTACTGCAATGCTGTAGCCCCACCCATGGGTCAGGGCTTGTGGCCAGGTTACTCACACAGAGGTCACTGGGACTCTCCTGCCACTCAGCCCAGGCTGAAGCCTCTGGCCACAGATCTAGGCATGCAAGGGCAAGGACCTAGGGGTCTGACTTTATTGGCTGTAGGGTCAGTTTGGCATGGTGACTCACTGGTGTTCTAATGAGCACCCCTCCTTACCACTCCTAGGTTCAGTCTAGAGACATGATTTTAAAGCCAAGAGAAAATCAAAGAGAAAAATACTGTGAAATCTATAGACCAGGAAAAATCATTCTGCTTGTAAAGAATATGTTTTTGATTTCTGATAGAAATATTATGAATTAATGATATTAGCAAGCCAAATGACCATGGCTTTTAATAACAGTGTTAGAATATGCCTATCATCCCTATATAAAAAATTAAAGTTAGATATAACTAAAACCAGTGTCTCTAACCTAAAGATTCTCTTTGATGCTTAGGATTTACTTCAGAATTTCAAAAGTAGTTTGTCTCTCTCCTCATTCTCCTCTAAAAAGAGCCTGGTTTCTTTCCCTCAAGTGTTAACAATCATAAAAGGTGTTAGATTTGCTTCCCTACTTTATTTACAGGCTTTTCAGCTTTTTCTAGTGGATCATGGTTTTTAGTTGATTAGTTAATTGATTTTTAGCTGAAAATTGACTGTGGATCTAGCCTGTGTGATTCTCGACATACCCTATTTATTTATATAGAAACTTTGAAAAAATGTAAGGTTCCATTTATAGTATGGTAAGTTTGGACAACATCACAATCGCATAGGGGGTGAAGAAGTATAATTTATTACTTAACTTTGATCACTTCTTCCTGTCCTTAAAATTCTTTGACTCAAAATATACAAGGAAGCTGGGCTCGGTGGCTCAGCCTGTAATCCCGCGCCTTTGGGAGGCTGAGGTGAGTGGATTGCCTGAGCCCACGGGTTCGAGACTCGCCTGGGCAGCGAGACCTCATCTCTACAATAAATCAAAAAATCAGCTGGGCGTGGTAGCGCATGCCTGTAATTCTGGCTACTCGGAAGGCTGAGGCGGAAGGATCGCCGGAGCCCAGTAGGTCGAGGCTGTGGTGGCCAGGAGCGGCCACTGCACTCCTGTCTGGGCGACAGAGTGAGACTCCAATTCAAAAAAAAAAAAAAAAAATTATATATATATATACAAGGAGGGGTAAGAAGTTGTTTTGGGCTTAACATACTTTTTAAAATTATTATTATTATTGTAGAGCATTATTTTGTGCTGATGCATTTCCTTAATATTATTTATAGTAAGATGTGCACTATACCAATACCCTGATATAAATGTGCTTCCAGATGACCTAGCCCCTGATTTATTCTTCAGTTGTTCATAGAATCCATTTAAACAAGAGGAAGAAGATAATCATAGAAACAGGCTAAGTAAGAGGAAAGGAAGACGGAAGTGCTTACAAGTTGCGAACAGGAAAAAGAAATTAGGACAACTGGGTTTCGGAAAGGCTGCAAACACATTGGTAAACAAAATAGGCTGCCCTGGCGCAACCCCCTGTTTGTCTTTGCTCTGATGGTGCAATGTGGTCTAGTGGTCTGAGCAACTGGGAACCAGGGCCTGGGTTCGCAGTTTGCCTCTGACTCACAGTTCTGTACTGACTGGCCTTGGTCAAGGTTTCCTGATCTGAGAAATAAGCAGGTTTTCCAACTTCGAGTCTCGGTGTTTATTAGTGAAAAGATTGCAAAGGGGTGGAAGGCATTATTACACATAAAGCAAGGATTGTTATACAGGAGCAACCAGGGCAAGAAACATTATTTTTATAGCATATTTAGAGTCAATACCAATGCCCTGCACTGACACTTTGTTTATTTACTCATGTATGTATTTTGTTGAAATCCTGATAATGCTGGCAGTTTTGATGGGAGTATGTGTGAATGGCAAAGAGAATCATCTATAGACAGTTTTTGATGGATTCTCATGTTTTTTGAGTACTCTCTCTTTATTCCTAAACTGATGTTTTTGTACCCCGAATCTAAAATAATAACAGAAAGCATAAAATGAAATAGAATGGTTTCAAAAATAATTTATATTGTAGTGTATAGTTTAGGTTTCATAATCAGCATAATTAGTTATTTGAATTTTTATCAAAATGATATGATGTTTACATATTATAAAGCAAGATATTCAAACACATCTTTAAATGGAACCATGTTTAAAGAAAGCTCTATCCTATTAAAATCCTGCGATACTTGGAGCAGTTCAGTTTAGCAGAGCTTGCTGATGAGTGAAACCTATAAATAGTTAAGAGCCTCCAGCCTTTGTAAAGAGGAAGTAAAACAGACTGATCTCATGACCTAAAAACACTCCCAAAGCTGCAAAATAATGAACTTTTTATTTAGTATTTAAACAAAATATTATAGAGTGAGAAGGTCATTTTTTCTGAATTGGATTTTCGTCTCAACATTGAACTCAAACTTGGAAATATACTTTCTTTGATTTTAAAGTGCAGGCTTTAACAAGAAAAATAATTGCTATTGTTTGTTAAATCATGTAATCACTCAGGAGGAACTGTATCAACATTGTTACTTTAAGTCTTACGAACAAGTTTCAAAATATAAAGGTTAATTCTTTAAATGCCATGTTTAGTAGATTTTTTTAAAATGTTGAGTACTATTTTCTATTTAGATCATGGATCTAAATAGTAAAAGGCCCTGTTCATATGGGTGCAAAGGAAGAAAAGGAAATCTATTTTTGCCCCCAACTCTTAACCCAAGCATAGAGACTGAAGAAATCAAACTTATTCTAGGCTCTAGTTTACAGGAGCCTAGAAGAATGATCTAGCCCAACAGTAAGTCTTTCTCTCTTCCATTCTTCCTTTCCTTCCTTCTTTCCTTCCTTCCTTCTTTCTTTTCTCTTTCTTCCTTCCTCTCTTTCTTTCCTTCCTTTTCTTCCTTATTTCCTTCCTTCCTTCCTTCCTCTTCCTTCCTTCCTTCCTTCTTCCAATATATTTGAGCACCTACTGTGTTCCCAACACTGTGATGCCAAGTACCTTGGAATTAAAGGTGAAAAAGACCCAGGGGCATCAGAGAACAAACCAAGGAGACAAAGGACAGGAAGTTATCTACCTATTCTAGAAGGTACTAAACCAGGCTGCAAGAAGTAGAGTTTCAGGGAGAGATTCTCAGAGGAGTTAAGCTAGAACTGTTTAGAGTATACTAAAAGACAGGTAGTGATTAAACAAGTACACAAAGAGTAAGAAGGCCAGGGACAACATACACAAAGGCAAAGAAAGGGACTGCAGGTTGATGGCTATTTCATTTTGGGAGGGGGAAGAGGGAATTGGGAACAGGAGATGAAGCTGAGAACTGAGGCAGGAGTAAGAGTGTTCTATGCCATGCTGAAGGATTTGGATTGATTCCCATGGTCAAATGGGAGCTGCTGAAGGTGATTAGATATAAGAATGGCATGATCAGATTTGCATTTTGGAAAGATCACCCTGGCATCTTCTAAATCTAAAGTGGTTGAAATTAAATTCTTTTGGGAGACACCAGGACATATTACTGCAAATTTCCTTTCAAAACAAAGCTGGGTCTGTGCATTTATTCATTAGCAAAACTTTATTTTAGTTTAATTTTATTTATTTTTAGAGGAAGGGTCTCTCTTTGAAACCCAGATTAGAGTGCAGTGGCACTATTATCGCCCACTGCAGCCTTGATCTCCGGGCTCAAGTGATCCTTCCGCCTCATCCTCCCAAGTACTAAGACTACAAGTGTTAGAGGTACAGGAATGCATCACCATGCCCTGCTAGTTTCGTTTTTATAGAGACAGGATCTCGCTATATTGCCCGGGCTGGTGTCAAACTCCTGGTCTCAAGCAATCCTCCCACCTGGGCCTCCTAAAGTGCTGGGATTACAGGTGTAAGCCACCAGGCCACCAGGAAAGCTTTATTGAGTGCCTATTAAATGCAAAGCATTATGCCTAGCACTGTGGTAAATAAGACACAGTCAACAGCAAGAACTTCAACCTCACACCCAAATACCGTCTTTTTGCAAGGTAGGCTTGCTGTTGCCTGAAGCTCACCAATGAATCCCCGTGTGTTGTCTATGATATTCAACTGATGTATAGCTCAATTTCATTATTTTAAAACTACTTTCTTTTGTTTTGAAATGCAACAGTTCAAATAAGAGTAATAGCATCTTTTCTTCTCGTTCATTAAATAATATTTTCAGTGTCAATGACATCTCCCCAGTACCAACAATGAACAAAAACTGTAAAACAGAGAGTAAAACTTCAGCCTTGCAAATCTACAAAATCTCCTTCATGTCTAAGAACATTCAAAATGCTAAAAGTTAATATAAAAGAAAAAAAAGAAAGCTGGTTGAACATTCTCACCCTAATTTTACTTGTAGGAAATAAAGAAAGATAGAAATTAGCACCTATCTCAGCAGGGTGTTTTGAGAACTCTGTGTGTGAAAAGACAGACTTGTGATCTCAATCAGAAGCTGCCACAATGAGATTTTAGAATCAAAGATAGCCCCCAGAGACCAACTTGATTCTTAAGTGGAAACAATCAATCCTACAATTAAATTTCTAGGGCTATAGATAAAAGAAAATCCAAAATGATCTTCATTCATATCTTACACCAATTTCTTTAGGTTTTAGGAATCACAGTGCTTGACTATTATGCAATCTTTTCTAAGGGTACTTATACAACCTGATTCTAGTTTTCAAAAATTAAGAATAATTTTCCATTTAAAAAGTTTGAAAGAAAATTTTTAAAAAATGGAAACTCACAGAACACTGATAATAAGACCATGAGGTCTTAAAATGAAAGTTACACAAGAACAATAGCAGAAAGCTAAATGTAGAACTTATAGCTCATATATTAATAATGCAAGAGCCATAACTTTATTCATAATAATGGACTGAAGATAATTTGCTGTGGAGTAATTGAACCAGAACTAATTGTTGCTCTGCATTTTATTGTAATACTGTATCCTGATATTATAAAGATTTTCATACTAAACTTTAATGTTGTCAAAATTCAATGCCTAATGTTGTCAAAATGTCTAATTTTTTATCTATATGTACAGTGCACATACTATGACACTATAAACACATTTTTAACATAAACACTTTTTATGACACTTTCAACTTTTTTTATCTTTAATTAATTACATATACACCAAGCACATAACAAATAGTTCACATCACTTTGGATCACCAATTACCAGTAGGGGTTTACCCTACGAGGAAAGTATCTTCCTTCTTGAAAAAAATCATCAAAAATAACAGAGGCTCAAGAATCTATACAAGCAATATGAAAAGGAGGTTGCCAGCTCTGTGAGTACGCTTCAAACTGTTTGAAGTTTGTTTATTCTGCCCAAGCACAAAGACAGGGAGCCTTCATTGCCTTCAAGTTTTTTCTACATAGGAGATGTGGTGCAGGTCAGACGGAACAGAGGAGAATGTTAAGAACGGACACGGAAATCCAGGAAACAGCAGAAACATATAGCCACTGGTGGTGTTCTTGGTATGCAGAGACTTGCCCTTAAATCTTGCCTCCATTCATAACTAACTTTGAGAACTTGATTACATCAGCCGCTTAACCTGGGCCTTGGTTTATTCATCTTAAATGTAGATAAAATATTTACCTATTCATTACCTTGGTTGTTGTGAAGGACGATGAGATACAATGGAATAAACACGTAAGTGTGTCTCCAATTGAAATGTGCCAAAACTTTGCAAGGATGATGAGTGCCATTTCACCTGGATAGAGTTCTTTCTCCTTTAGTGGTTTCTTTTCTTACATTATAAGAACACACAGGTTTGTTCAAGAATAACTCACCTAGAACATCTTGAAGTAAAATTTAAAAAAAATTCTTTAGTCATTGTATGAGACATTTTAGTCTGGTTGAAAGATCCTATCTCTGATATTAATCTATTTGATATTTATCTATTCACATATTAGTCCATTCAGATATTCAAGGGTTAAGTAAGTACAACTCCTTTCCGCCTTTCAGAAAGTTCAAAGTCTCTCATTTCAGCGAATCTATAATTTCTGTTCTGTTATAAAGTTCCAGTTTATTGTTTGTGGTCCTTTAAACACCTGCAATGGTGATCATCTATATTAGAAGCTCCTTGAGTATACAGACATTTGTAAGGTCAGGCTTTCTAATATTCACCCTACAGCCTGAGAATTATCTTCAAATAGTACTGATGAGACGCCTCCGTACTTAAAAGCTGATATTCAATTCAATTCAGTGCAGCTCAGCGAACATTTATTTAGGGTTAAGTCAGGCCTAGGCATTGTGCTAGGAAGAGAGAAACTCAACAAGGATTTAGATACAGTTGTGGGGGCCCTCTAGGAACCCACGCTGCCTATGAGATATTGCCATCTCCATGGGATGGCATTTGAGCTATAACAAAACCTGTCTCCAATTCAATACACCAACCATGTTAAAGGCAGTTTTGAGAAGAATGAACTAATGTAATATGAGTTGCTGTTAGATGATACACAAGAACTAGCATTAATTTTGTGACAAAGGCATTGTAATTATATAAGAAAATGATCATCTTTTTAGAGATACATACCAAAATCAGAAGAGGTGAATTAGCAGATGTCTTGAGTACACCTCTTTTTAAAACTTGTAAAGAAAGAAAACAAGATCAATGACCCCATGGACCAAAATTTTGGTAATTGTTAAATGTAGGTATTAAGTTTTGGGGGAATCATTTTATTATGCTTTCTCCTTTTGTGAATGCTTGAAATTTTTTATAATAAACACATTTAAAGAATTGATTGCCCAATCTGCTAGCCTTTTTTTCACCAGGATAAGCCCAACAGCTATAGGAGGGGCTGGCAACATAAAAGATTTGTGTCCTCCAAGTGTTTTCTCTTGTGGTCTCCAAGATCCTATTTGATTCACTCCTTGAAGACCTCAGCATCACCTTTGCTGAGAGTTCTTCACTTAGTTGCTCAGAGAGAACAGATTTCACCCATCTTTAGGTACTCCGAACTTGACTCATAGCTCTATTATGGTATTAGTACAATTTTATTATGTACAACTGTAGGTGTCTCTTTCTCCTGCTGGACTGGAGGCTCCTTTAGATTGGGCACCATGTCTTAATTGTCTTTCTTTCTCCTTACTTGTCACAGAGTCTGACACAGAGTCATAATATCCTTGAAAATGTCTGTGGAATAGAAGACATCACAGTATTCACAATGCATAGCACATTGGTCATTTTGTAAAGTAGAGAAGAGCCCCCAAAGTGTATTTTGATAGTTAAACTGTGCAAATTATATTCTGGCTGTAGAGATATAGAAACCATGCAAAACTTAAATGTATTTGTTTAACTTAACCTAGCTACCAAAGCAATTTCTCGAACTTCCTCATTTATTTCAGGTCTTAGCGATTTGATTGACTGGAGCCAGCAAGAACTCATTTTGGAAAACACTGCATAACCAGGTCTCATTCTGGAGCAGTGCACACTATTCCTAGCCACAAAGTGCTTTTAATTTACTGGGAAACCTCTTCTCCCTTCAGGGAAATGTGGGTGGCGGTGATGGTACAGGACCCAAGAACAAAAAAAGAAATACTTCAAACAAAGCTGAGAAGTTCTTCTGTGCTGTTACAAGGCGATCTGGTTAGACAAAGAAGATTTGCTATCCATATTTGTTTACAGAAATTAATTCTACAAGTTTTTGTAAAGAAGAGTATTCTGAAGCTAAACAAACATGACATTTTCTAAGAGGTAGAGTCTATATACAAATTTAGACTTTGTTAAAATAACTAGTTATCATGTGACCTAATCTTAGCATGTTTTTTAAAATCATCAAGGGAAATACATTTTATTAGTCTAGCACTCTTGTCAGAACTGACTCTCAATACACGATTTCCTTGGCACATGGCATTTTTTTGAAAAATCGGTCTCCTTTGGAAACTGTTCACTTAAGATATTTATTCAAAGATGTTCAAGCTCTTGGTTTCAAGATGCTTGAACCAGAAACAGGCAAGTCTGGGTAAGTGCAATTGTTATGTTGTCTTTGTGTGTGTGTGTGTGTGTGTGTTGTGATCAAATATATAGATGTCATCTCCCTCAAGTAATCTTGACCATCTGTTGCCTCAGCTCATCTTAGGGTTCATAACTTTGTTGTTTCTCTTAGGGCCAAGTTGAGAACATAATGTTAAACTTAATATGGAATTGGTAGCAGGCTCTTTCTCCCCCATCCTCCATTATCCAACCATATGTACTGGTTCGAAGGACAAAAAACACTGTATTTTATAGTATTTGACCACAGCTGGTGATTTCCAACCTTGCTTTTTTCCGTAGCCCACCCTAAAGCTGCATCAGTTTTGTTCTTTAACCTGCAAAGTAATGATGGTGACTGATAGCATTTGGAAATAATTCATCTTTTATGGAACAATTATTTAATAAGGTTCTTTTTAAGTATAATTATTATAATATATAACAAATTACAAAATATACAATTTTTTTTCCAGGCAAAATGCATTAGTCATGATCAAGGATTCCTCAGTACCAAAGACTATTCATGCATAAGAAATATCCTTGGGGTTAAATTTGCTTTAGGGAAAAAATAAAGCCCCTACCCCTCGATGCAATAATGAGCCTTTGAACCCACCTTACTATCACTGTGAGCTGAAGCCAACTGATGCTTTTTATTACATTGAAGCCCTGCGTTCTTGTGAATGTAAACTTTGCATTTGTTACAGGACCTACAAATTTACATAATCTGTAATAAATTAATCTTTATTGTGTAAGTCACTATTTCTTACCTTGATGGGAAGTACATTGTACTGTGCTCTACATGGTTATATGTATATATAAGTTATGCAGTTTAATGGCAGAATTAGCATGCATTCTTTCAGTTATTCACTCTTATGATTAATAGTAATATACTTAGACACACAGAGAATGAGAGGAGTTTAAGTTATTGTTCAAGTTTCTTTTATTGCACTGAATAAAATGAAATTCTGTTTAGGAATTCAATGAAATTGTTACAAAATTTCCTCTTAATCTATAATGTACACATTGTGTATATGACTTCCTTGGAACTATGCAATGAAAATAGTGACAAGTAAACAATGAAACAAAAAGAAATCAATTTATCAAACCCAGAAAGTGGAAAGCATTTGATGAAACACAACTCCACAAAGAAATGTGAAGTGCTGACATACTGTTACATAACCTTCAATTTATTTTAATAACTCTGGAAGGGCAGATGTCATAGTGGTTCCTGGAAATCTTTTTGAGGTTTCCAGGATGTGTTCCCATTAATTTTTTTAAAGCACCTACTATATTGTGCAACCTATAACCAGCACTGGCTAATTTATATTATATTCCCTGTTGAGGCTGACTCAGGTCTAGCTCTCCTAAAAGGGTTTCGACTCAGCAGGATGTAGGAGTCATATGCACAGAGGTTTCTCCATGCAGGACAGAACACAGTCTCAGGAAGGTCACCAGGGTCAAGCTGATTACCTCCTCCAGCTCTGGCAAGCAGAGGGCTCAGCTGGGTGACCCAAGTTCACTAGAGCTATTGACATTCAGCTGCAGCTACCACTCATGATGGGATCAGCAGGGAACTGTCTGGGGCTCAAGTTAACTCTTTTGTGCCTTGTGTTAAGATTGTAGTGAGGCCGGAAAAAGGATCCATAAGGTAAATGGGTTTCAATGTATTCATCATTGTTATTAAAGAAATGAAGCTTTTAAAGCAATATAAAATAAACGTTTTACAACTGGAAACAACCAATCATTTCAAACGTGCTAGATAAATGCAAGTAAAGATATTATGTCTCTTGTTGGTTCATGATGCAGTAAATATTTATTTCTCAGGTGGAAAGGAGGGTTATGTTTTATCTTCCCACTCAGAATAATTCCTACTTTGTCTTTAATAAAGAAGGTCACATGTGACTTTTAAAAAGGTAATAGCAGCAGTTGTTATGTTTGACACTTAAAAATGTGTGTTTCCCCTGAGTTGTTGATGTAAAACTAACCTCAGGGAAAACTTTAACAACTCATCATCAGAGAAGTGAAGTCACAATTTTACAGAAGTTCAGAACTCTCCTATTAGGTTACAGACATGGAACTCTAAGTGGTAAGCTTGTTCCTTCAGGCTTTGATCTCCTGCTGACACATTATGATCTTCTAGAAGTGACTTAACCTCTCTGCTTCTATAAACTCATTTGTAAATTGAGAATAATAGTTAATTAATCCATGAAGCATGTCTCTGTGGTAGCAACGGGAAGACTGACTCACTGTTAAATCCAAAGGCCTCTAAATCATCTACCATCCCCAGCAATTCCTTCTTTAGCACTCTGCTGGCCCTAGAACATATGCCAGGCTGAATCCTTGGTTCTTTTATTCCTAATGGCTCCCACAAATGGCTGAGGATCTATACACAGTTGGAACCAATTTTCATTCAACTACTATATTTAAAATGTATTAAGATTTTTTAAAAGGCCAAATGCTTGTAAGACCAGAGCTCTACCCTTAGGAACTTAAGGTTTAGCCACAAGATAGGGAGTTACAAGAAGGCGGTCAATTCTAGAAAATCCAAATAAATAATTCAGAGTCCAGGTAGATTTGGGGAGAGAGAAGCTATACAATTTGAATTTTGGCTTTGTCAGATGACCTAGCTAGCAGCCAAATCTACATCTGACCTAAGGAAGCAAAAAGACTAATTACATAGAGTCTTTTAATCTTGACTTTAATCACAAATGCAAACAGAAATTCCCTGCTTTGCCTCCTGTAACATTGACACTGTTGGCCATTCTCTCTATTATGGAAGTTCTAG
The DNA here is from genome assembly GCA_027257055.1 of Cephalopachus bancanus. Classification (NCBI taxonomy): domain Eukaryota; kingdom Metazoa; phylum Chordata; class Mammalia; order Primates; family Tarsiidae; genus Cephalopachus; species Cephalopachus bancanus. Next base: position 7,903,995 of record JAPVLO010000108.1, read on the forward strand.
GAGCTATATCAGTCTTTGTGTTTTAGTTTCACATGAATGAAGTAAACTGGGTAATGCTAGTCCTGAATAATTTTTAGTTCTCCACATTTTTATCACCGTATTCTTTCACTTGATGACTTTAATCACTCGCAAACCTTTAGTATGAACTCCCAACCTCTTCTCTACAAGAGCTCCATTTTTGCATTTTTTGCTCTGCTTTTCCTAATGGCATTTTAACTGAACGAGTCTGTAGTAATATCATTCCCCGAACAAGCTCTTTCTTCTGACTTCCTTTTTGCTATATGTGAATTCATCATCCTCGCTGTTAATCAGGCTCTCAACTTCAGAGTTATCTTTCCTTCTCTGCTTTGACTGGCATAATTTTTCTCCAATCAGTACCCCATAGATCCTATTCTCAGACTTTCCTTTATTCAGATTATTTTGTACACAGCTGTCATCTTCTTAAGGCAAAATTGTTAATTTTCTCACTTCGGTGTCACACCCTCAGGGACCATGGGATAAATCAAGCCAGCTAAACTTCTATAATCTGGCATCAAAATTACCTTTTGTCAGCCTTCTAATGATATCCTGTATTGTTTTATAGTCATCCCCAAAATCATTCACGATTCTTGAATATGCTCCACACAGTACTGCCTCCTTCCATTCACATTTGCATCCATCTGCAGTCAACATCTTACAATTCTTCAAAAACTCTTTGAGTTGAGGTTTCACTCTGTTACCCAGTCTGGAGTGCACAGGTAAGATCACAGTTCACCACAACCCCAACCTTCTGGCTGCAGGTTATCCTTCCACCTCAACCTCCCAGTAGCTAGGAGTACAGTGCCACCAACATGCCTGGCTATTTTTTTATTTTTTTTTACGGGACAAGATCTTTCTATGTTGCCCAGGCTGGTCTCAAACTCCCTGACTCAAGCAATCCTCCTGCCTTGACCTCCCAAAGTGCTGGGATTACAGGCATGAGCCATTGCATCTGACTTCTGCCTTCTGACATATAGCTTTTAAGTTCATCCTTTTTTAAGGAACTTGACATTTATAATCAGTGCCATAGCTACTTATGAATGTACCTTACTTTTATGTTTTATAAAGATGGAGGAGATGGTGTCTTGTTGATGTTGAATCTATAGTGCCAAGTACAATGCTTTTTTGATAGTAAAATGGTTAGTAACATTTACTATAAAACCAATATTAATGAAATCAAAGAAAGCCTACCTTCTCTGAATAGTTTGAAATATTTGAAGTTTTAGAACATCAAAACATTAGTGAAGCTCATCCTCTTCTCTATTCAAATTCCCTCAAAAAGAAAAAAAAAAACCTTGGAATTTTATTTTACTTTTCAACATGTAAAGTTAAGGGCAAAAGGCTGAAAGGGGATTAAAATTTAAATGTTAAGAGTTAATAACATAAAGAATGAAAATCCCTCTGGATTGCAAATAGAATGGGAAAATCAAATAGTGTAACCAAATCATTCTCATTAGGCTTTCAATTAATAACTTGCAGTAGCGAAGTTCTCCTCAGGAATATTAACAGTGAAGTCTAAGCAGAACCACTTCTGTGATCAGATCTATGCAAAAGCTCAAGAGAAGGAAATGAGATAGACAAAGCTGTTTCTCGAAAACATGGATAATTTATCATATTGTTGTGAGAAAATGGACAAATTAAATACTAGCAAGTCAAATCCTAAGGACAATGTATCTTATATCTTTCTTTGTAAAAAGAAAGACTGAGCCAGGCTGGGTGGCTCAGCATGTAATCCCGCGCCTTTGGGAGACTGGGGTGAGTGGATTGCCTGATCCCGCGGGTTCGAGACCCGCCTGGGCAACTTGGCGAGACCTCATCTCCACAATAAATAAAAAAGGAGCCGGGCGTGGTAGCGCGCGCCTGTAGTTCCAGCTACTGGGAAGGCTGAGGCAGAAGGATCGCCAGAGCCCAGCGGGTCGAGGCTGCGGTGGCCGGGAGCGGCCACTGCACTCCAGTCGGGGCGACAGAGTGAGACTCCAACTCAAAAAAAAAAGAAAGACTGGTTTGTGTGACTTGTTATAGAAAATATTGAGAAGGTTATAAAGTTGTTGAAGAGGGTGCAAAATTACCTTAAAAGAAAAAGAACGGTGACAAATTTGGTAATAAGGCAAGAATCACTGTTGTGAAAAATACTGTAGAAATAACCACTCCATTGATGCACATTTTTCATATCTGAAAAAAGAGAAAAGAAGAAAATTGAATTTTGTCTAATCTTGCTTTTAACTTCTAGGGTTGAGTCTGTCACTCCTACGATCATTAGAAATGCATCTGCTTTTTTCCAATATTCTTGACGGAAAACCATAGGATTCCTAATGGGTATTTTCCTTCCTCTGGCAGTTAACTTTTTATTATTGCTCCTGTTGGAAATGAAGAACTATTAGGTGTGGGCATATAGGAGTAAGACTTTGGCATGGGTCCTGAGTCTGATTTGTGACTTCTCCACAATCTCACCGATCCACTGTTTGCAGCATCTGGTTGTGTTTTCTCTCCTGTACTTTCACCTTGGATTCTGACTTTTGCTTTTACTCAATAGGGGTGACCTCAGAGGAGGCTGGTCTGTCTGCCCCCTAGTTTCCCAGAAGATCATAATCAAGCTGCAATTGAAATAGTTGCTTCAGGGTAACTGTAAGTCATGACTTTGCAGACTTCTTAGAGTCATCTCAGTTCAGATAAGTGCACCATTATATTACGTGTTGGAAATCCGGAATCACCCATTCTTCCTACATTATCTTAGTGCAGTTGAGGTTGTGGTAAGTCCTCACTGTTTCAGTGCTGGTATGTAGGGTACTCTGTGTTTTAAGGAGACCTGCTGGTGATTTTGAATATGCTAAATTGAGAACCACTGGTTTGGGTAATTAGCAAATACTGCTGTAACAGATAAACCCCAGATCTCAATAGTTTAACAAAACAAAGGATTCTTTCTTGTTCATATCACCAACCAATGTGGGTCAAATAGGCTCCCTCTGTCTTATAGCTAAGACATCTTTTTTTCCTGTGTAGAAAATTACTTTTAATTATAAAAGTATTATATGCTCATTAGAAACCTGAAAAACATATGGAGTTCAATAAATGATACAATAAAAATCACCTATGATTCCAATGTTTAGATTGATAATCTCTAATAACATTTTGGTGTATTTTCTTTATATATTTTTCTTTTGAATACTTGGCTTCTAAGTTACTGAGGAAGGGAAAGAGAGATCTAAAGGATTGCTTCGGAAGAATTTGTGGGTCAGACGGGTAGTAATTTACATTCTATCTGCTAGAATTCAGTAACATTATTGCAACATACTTCAAGGAAAGCTGGGAAATGTAGAATGACACATGGTTATTCAGTCTGCCACAACTAGTATCAGAGAAACTTACTTTTCTTCCACCAGGTAAGTTGTTCTGATTTTTTTGTTTTATTATTTTTATAGCATCCATGGACTCCTAGTACTGAACTGTTGCCTTGGAAAGTCATCTTCCTGCTCAACTCAACCCTCTGACTCACATAGCGCCTCTTTACTCCTTGAATTTTATCTCAGAATCAGTTTGTGTCCAGGGCTACGGCCAGACAAGATATAGACATAGACATACACAGCCTGATGCAGAAATAAAAGGGCTGGATTAAATTCTTCTGAAAAGTAGAAACTGTACTGAAAGGTAGTATTTCCCAAAGGACATTCTTCCCACTCGTGATCACACTCCCCCAGAGGTACCGACCTTGAATCATGTAGATGTCTGTTATTGAACTCCAAAACTCTCAGTGAGGAATTATAAACTCCAGTCTCAGAGAGGCTGGGCAGGTAATGTAAACAGATGAAGCACAGTAGGGGTGCATAGCAGGGAGATTGAGGAGTGTGGCAACAGAACTGTATAGTCGCTATCTAAGCTACCTAAGGAAAGCTGCCTGCTAGCTCTGGTCAATTACTCCTTTGTAGGAGTGCAGTTCTCGTGTTGCTACATCTTGCTTCCATTTTTTTTTCCCCTCAAGGAAAATCAGAAATCTGAATTTTTTGGTTGGTGAGGTTTCTTAATTGTTTACAAACATTGCATAATAAAAACCAAAAAAGTTGTTTTTTTCAGAATTGGTCTCTAGGCTATCAATTTGCACGTCCTGTGCTAAATCACACACTCATACCTCTATTTTACATTTCTTTTTTTTTTTTTTTTTTTTTTGAGTTGAAGTCTCACTCTGTCACCCAGACTGGAGTGCAGTGGCATGCTCCCGGCCACCGCAGCCTCGACCTCCTGGGCTTCGGTGATCCTTCCACTTCAGACTTCCAAGTAGCTGGAACTACAGGCGTGTGCTACCACGCCCGGCTAATTTTTGATTTATTGTAGAAATGAGTCTCGCCAAGTTGCCCGGGTGGGTCTCGAACCCGTGGGGTCAGGAATTCACTCACCTCAACCTCCCAAAGCGCAGGATTACAGGCTGAGCCATTGAGCCCGACTTATTTTACATTTCACAACTTAAAATTGTTTAGCAATAACAGCCCAAATATACAACTTAAAATATCTTTTTATTTTTTCATATAGAAATTGGAGAATTTGCTAATTTACACTTTCTGTAACATCTACTGCGGGTTTTGCTCTGAAATTGTATTAATCATTTTACCATTAGACTTCATTTTTAATTTATCAAAATTGACATTAAATCCTTATGTCTGTTATTAAGATAGGAAAATTAGTGCTCCTGCATGTTTTTCCTCCTTCTCTGCCACACTTTTGTATCTCTGTTAGCTGTCATTGTTTGTACATTGATCAAGTTTCAGCTATTTAAATTTTGTTCCAACACAACTAATAAAATTTTTAGCACTTTATACTTTATATTTTAAAATTCAGAAACAATAAATGTTTTCAATAACACAATTATAGTAATTAGTAATCATCATAGAACTGAGTAGAAGACGTAATGCTATTTCACTGTATAAACCTGGCCTACCTGACAAATGATGTTCTAAGATTGAAGGTCAAGCGGAACTTTTCTTTAAACTCCACGAGTAGTTCAAAATCATTTCACATTGCACTTTTTTTTTTTGATATTTGGTCCATGGCTTCCTTACACAGGTTTTTGCTTTTCCCTGAGTTTCTGATTTTCTTCGTTCATCTCCTTATTGACAGAAGAAGCTTAAGCCTTCATCTCAACACCACAGTTTCAGCACCTGCCTTTTAATGCCATTATATATAGAAGTTAATCCATATGTTCTTGAGAACATCACAGAGCCTTCTATTTTCCAGTTTTAACCACTTTTCTACTCACATGCCACAGAACTTATTCTGCGGGGAATTCTTTTCCTTTACTTTTGGTTTGGGTGCATTATTTCTTAGATCTCATGCCTTTTCTTTCTTCAATTTCTTTTTGGTAGCTTTGAAAAGAAGCCACAATTATTATTATTTTTTTTAGCAAAGGTAAGTAGAAATAACTAATTGTGTGTTTGAAAATGTTATTATTTTAGACTCACTTTTTTATTTGCCCTCAGATTGAGAACTCTAAAGTTTAGAGCCGTCTAGATCTTCTTCTTTCTTTTTTTACCCCAACTTAAAAAAAAAAATTATTTTTTTATTATTATAAAGATGTGGGGTATAATTCAGGGTTAGATATGCAAAAGTTGATTATGCAGGTACCCTTGCATTGACGAGGTATACCCCTCCCTCTGCTAGTAGCTTCCCTCAAACGCCAATCCCACCCCTTCCTCCAGACAGTTTTCCACTACTGCCAATCTCTTTCTTGTAGTATTATAATTGTTCAAGGTCCACTTATGAGTGAGAACATGTGGTACTCTGTTCTTTGTTAGTTCTTCTTAATGCCTAGACATGGATCTTTCATCCTGTAACCCAGTTAGCACTTGAACATTTTTTTTCTAGTCCTGGGAAGTTTGCTCCTCTTCCTTCCCTTCTGCCACCTCCATTTTTTAAAATGTTAAATTCCTCCCTTCCCTATATTTTCTCTTCTATCTTTATCTTAGGCAATTTCTCTTAGATAAAAGTATTGGGCTTCCTGATGTATTATTTTATTTTATCTCTTATTTTATTATATAGATAAATATAGATTATATAAAATCTTGAAGACTGTCCTTCTATATTCTAGATTAAGATTTCTTGACTTGTATCAAGCACTTAAGCAAAGTTTAAAACATTTGCCATTTGCAGATACACTTTTCAAGAACTCTCACTTTCTAATTGTTCTGTTTTAGGGGTGGTATCTGAGAGAGAGAGAGACAGAGAGAGAGCATGTTTTGTAGGCAACACATTCTTGAATCTTTCTGAAGAGAATGAGTGTGATTATAATTATAGTTATAATTATAATTCTGGTCAGTGGATTATTTGTTTTCTCTGAGATCATTTGTTTTGTTTATTTTAGTTTTTCTATTTTGGTCCTCTGGTTTTCCTCAAATGAGTGTTGATCTTTGGTTGTCCATTTAATATTGTGAATAAAATAGTCAATGAATATAAGTAACAAGGGTGGATTTTCTTGGTCATAAACCTTTGTGTGTAAAGTACAGCAGATGCACTTTATGGTAAGTAGGAGAGGGATTACTGGGTGTGCCTTCTCCTTCCCACTCCCAGAAAAAAAATAATAATGAGAATGAGACTAAAAATAATAAGAATGACTTCCACTGAAGTCCCTTACTTAGTTCTCTTCCATCAGAGAGTTCGCTTTTTAGAAAAGCATTTCCTTGAGAACTGTATCTTGGTTGTCGTGTGGCTGTAAGATCTCAGGTGTATTTGCCTATTTCCAGGTGTTCTGGTGCACAGAGCAGGAGCCATATTTCTCAGCTTTCCTTGGCAATTGGCTGGCCAGTGGGAGGCACAGGTAGAAGACTGGAGTGTGGTAAGAAGAGAGAAGCCAGGGTACATTTTCCTGTCTCTGTGTTTTGAGCAGGGGCAGCATCTTAGGAACCATTTCAGAAAGTGGAAGTGTTTCTTCACGCTTCTCTTGACAATTTATTCTTTCCTCTGTGTTCTTAGCTTCTACTGGGCAGGATTACCATTGTTTCCATTTCTGCTGGATGGTTATAGCTTTGGGATTGGGTAGCCCTACCTTGTCCCTTGGTCTTGCTAGCCCCAGGAGTGGTAGAACCCTACTGCTGTTGTTAATCTCTTTGTTGCATCACCATTTTAAACTCCTGGCCATTCCTAGTTCTTTCTATCATCAGGTTAACAAACCTTCTGTAGTGATTTGTCTCAGTTGGGAACATCTGCAAACATTATTTTCTTTCTTTCTCTTCTTTTCTCTTTCTCTTTCTTTCTTCCTTTCCCCTCCCTTCCTTTCCTGAGACCCTGACTGGCACAGTTCCACCACCCATTCCTGCTCTCTAATCAGCTGATTTTTAGCTTGTAGTTTCTCCAGATTCTTACCAAGAGGAAGGGTCCACCCTGAATTGTAGTATTCTTCAGTAAATACTTTCTTGAGTGCATGGCTTCCTCACCCTGGTGGTACGTTTCCATGTCATCCAATCTGCTTTTTAGTTCTTCTTCTTCTTGTGCTCCTTCCCCTGTGTCCCCTTTTACTCTGCTGTTACCATTTTTGTCCTTTTGAACATCCTGCCATTTCAATGGCAGAATGAAAGGAAGAGAGATGGGTGTGTTAACTTAGTTTATTGTCTAGAAATGGAAGTTTTTGGTAAGCTACAGTTGAGGGGTTGTTTATCTTAGGAAAACTGAAAACTACAGTCTTTGAGAATAATTTAATTTTGTACAAATTCATTTATATTAAAAACAACAAGGTTTGGGGTCACGGTTATTTCTTCTGTTAAAGTCTGGGGTAATATTTTTAACTAGGCAAAATTAAGAAAGAATTTTGGTGGTTTCTTCCCTACCCCTTCATCCAAGTGTAATTATGTCCTTAGATCAGATGCGCTTTCTATGTGACATTTCTGCATATCCAAGCTTCCCTCTCTCGAAGTTATATGGTTTAACTCATTAATCTGTGAATACACCAGAACTATCCAGTTTACTAATTTGGCCCTGTAGTGATTTGAATATATCACTTTCATTTAGCCTCTGTTATGACACAGACATGAGTATAATGTAATAAGAAAATACATTTTCTCTGCAGCTTTTCTTTAGCTCTAGTTATATTGAACTGAAAATATCAATCTATTTGGGAAAATTGAAAAAATTACATAATGACCAGATAAGGTGTGGATTCAATCATCTCTAATGACTTTATAGTGCTGGAAAATAGTGATATACACTTTTAGGACTGAATCTACTACAAGCTCATTGGTAAGTTACTTCCTGGATCACTTCCTGGGTTCTTAACAGTTTTTAATACTGATTTCAATTCCTTTAGTGACATCGGGTTTGTGAGGCTCACCTGAACTCTTATAATGAAATATTTTTCTTAAGTTGAGTTGAGCTATTTCACTACTTGTAAATAAAGAGAGCCTATAATAAAAAAGAACACACAGCAGAATGGGAAGACTGTTTCTTAGCAAGTACATAAATAAAGAAATTCAGAGACTCTGGGTTTACATCTGTGTAAAGAGAACAAATTGGCTGTGATTCTAGGTTGGCCTCCAGTGATTTTATTTTCTTTACTAATACTAAGAAACACATATTCAACAATTTGCACAATAAATCTCAGCAAGTATCTAATTCCTGAACGTTTAGATTTACTTTACTTTGTTAAAGTCATACAAATTTCTGTTACATTTTATGTAATCTCAGGGAGTTTTGATCAGTCATTAAAAAATTCTGAATGAGTTTTGTAGAATCTAGCACATCTGATAAATAGTATAAGTGCTCATTAAATATTAGCTCATGTTCTCTTTTTCTCTTAAATTCATACATTTTTTTATTGCTTGATTTCTTCATTTATTCAGGAAATATGTTAATACCAATAACTATACCTAGTTCTGGGGTTAGAAATTTCTTAACCTAAGAAAGGAATACAGCTAGAACTGAAAAGAAGATGCATGCAAACAGATATTTATATTATTACCTGCTAAGGACAGCAACAGAAGAATGAACAGAAATTAAAAGAAGCATGGAGGAGGGGCAACTGCTGGTCTTTGAGGGAAATAGGACAAATTTGCCAGTTCTGCTCTCAAGCAATTGATTAAGTTCTATATCCCTCGATTTATTATTTGTAAAATGAGTCCAATACAACTTTTCTCTTCAGTGTTTGTCATGGTTAAAGGAGATAATTTTAAAAAGCACATGCACACACACATTTTTATGAAAAAATATTTATAAACTTGCATGCATATATATATATATTATATATATACACATATATACACACACATATATATGCATATATATGTATACTATATATATATCACTAACACTGCCTGGAGAAGTTAAAAAAGAAAAAGCCACAACCAAGAGACAACACTTGAACTTGGTCAAAATGCATTTAGTTAGTGGTGTAAGTTTTTGCAAGAAAGAATATTTTAGAAAGAAGAAACAGCTTCTATGAGAATATCTTTTGCATAGGGACATAAATTTATAGGCGCACAGACGAGAAGCAATTGTTTGGTAGTAAGGAAATAGAGAAAGTGTCTTCAGGTAGTAGGAAGAACTTTGACCCAGTATAGATAGTGTTAAAAGGAGTAGTTGAAGAAATAGTTTGGGGCTATTGAGGAGAAAGGTTTTCCCCAACACTCTTGGGGACCCTGGTTGGGTCTAAAAACAAAACTGACAAAGACAGATTAACAGAAGAAAGCAAACAAATATATTTAATATCAGTTTTATGTTCCATGAGAACCTTCAAAGAAAGTGAAGTTCCAAAGAAACAGTTAAACTGTATATTTTTATGCTACATGTGATGAAGTGGATAGTTGTGGAGATGTATGATTGGGGAGAGGGGATGTGATCTAATAGTAATAAACTGGGAAACTCAGCAAAGCTTGTTTGTTCAGATTCTTCTCTGTATCCCAGTGACTTCAGAGATAAGAACATTCCTTTCCTCAGGGTATAGGGTAGGAATCTCTCACATGAGGATCTTATGACCTACTTTAGAGGAAGGTCAGAGAATTATTTCTAGGTTTTATGGCTTGCTTTAGGGGAGATGGGGCAAAAGTTCAGAGAGATCTTCATGCTTCTGCAGTTTCCTCAGATTACTTCAGGTTAAAATACCCAGTATGCCTGCCCAGTATGGTGGTTTATACCTATAATCCCAGCACTTTAAGAGGCTAAGGTGGAAGGATCGCTCGAGTCCAGGAATTTGAGACCAGCCTGAACAACATAGTAGAACCTTGTCTATGCAAAAAAAAAAAAAAAAAAGTTTTTGTTTTTTTTAAAAGCAATATGTGGTGGTGCATGCCTGTAATCCCAGCTACTTGGGAGGCTGAGATAGGAGGATCACTAGGGAGGATCACTAGAGGCCAGGAGGTCAAGTCTGCAGTGAGTTGGGATTGTGCCACTGCACTCCAGACTGGGTGATTGGGTGAGACGCTGTCTAAAAAAAAGAAAAGAAAAGAAAAAGAAAGAAAGAAAGAAAAAACAAAACAAAAACAAACAAAAAACCAAACTCATTGTGCCAAGATGCCAAATTTGGGGACATTATGTTTTGAGCCCTGTCAGGGTCCAGTTGGGAAGAGAAATCTACGTGGATGAGATTTTATTCCACAGCTGTTAAGAAGCCAACAGAGTTTTTAAAAATCAAGCATCAGCTGGGTGCAGTGGCTCAGCCTGTAATCCCAGCACTTTGGGAGGCTGAGGCAAGAGGATTGCCTGAGCTCAGGTGTTCTAGAACAGCCTGGGCAGCTTGGCAAGACCTCATCTCTGCAATAAGTCACACACACAAAAGAAATTAGCTGGACAGGATGGCACATGCCTATAGTTCCAGCTATTTGGAAGGATGAGGAGGAAGGATTGCCTGAGCCCAGCAGGTTGAACCTGCAGTGGTCATGAGCAAGGCATTACACTCCAGCTTGGGTGACAGAGTGAGACTCCAACTCAAAAACAAACAAACGAAAATTAAAGCATAGCAGTCAGATTTGCTTTTTATGAAGATAACTTGATGATCTGTGGTGCAAGCACTAGAAGGGGAAGGGGAAGAAGATCAGTCTAGAATTATCTTAAGATGATAATATACTCTATACTCTGTATTGTTTCCTAGGGACCATTCCTTCTCAAGACTCAAAAGGCTAGTAATGACTGCTGTGGAAAAATACTACCTTTTCCAAAATGCCTATAGATTTAAAGATCATCCTGAAGACAATGAAGCAGAAATATGTGGGCAACATTATAAAGTAAGGAAGAGAAATCTTAAGTGTTTTTGAATTTGGGGGGAAGTAAAAAATTGCTAATGGGTAAGTGATTCATTGAATGTAGTCATTTAAGGCAGGTTGAATGGGTTGGTTGATTGCTGTTTTATGGACTCCAGGTTTTAAAGAGTTATTCAGCCAATTTGAGCAGCCTATTACACTACTACAACAGTATGTAGCCCTGAATTTCCTTCCCATATGTCATAATAAATTTTAATCATGTGTTTCACTTGGATAATAGTTATAGAGACATGAATCATGCAGTCAAGTCACAAAATTTACCAACAAGAAAAACTAAAACCAAAAAGTTATTTCACAATAATTACAATTATTTACTTCTATGTTTAGAATACATATAAAGAGAACACAGACCCATAAGCCCTTTTCTGCTCTTGTTTTACACAACATAGTTGTCTCCATGCATCTTCAAAAACTTCCTGAGAGTTCTTCCCACTGATTCAGCTTGAGCACTATTTTTTGGTTTTTTTCCCTTCCCGTTACTCTAAATTTACACCACAGAGGTTAAGAAGAACCAATAAAGCAAAGAAAGATTCTCATCAGTTGATTGGGGATGGGAAGAAACTAGGAGAGCAATGGCAGAGTCCTCTTTAGCTGGGACTATTCATATATGAGTGACTGGACCATGGTGCACAAAGTATGAGAAAAGGGGTATCCTAGAGAAAGGGAGCAAGGTGACGTATGGAAGAAATTGGCATTCCTAAATGTAGTCTTAGTTCTGATAAACTATGCCCCACTGCAGTTCTCACTGTTGGGTTAATGACAGTAAAGAGATAGTCTGAGATATCCATTACATTTTCCCTTATTATATTACATTGAGTGGTTGTGGTTTTATTTTTTTTTTCTTCTTTTTTTTTTCTAGTTGGAGTCTCACTCTGTCACCCAGGCTGGAGTGCAGTGGTATGAACATGGCTCACCACAGCCTCAACTTTCTGAGCTCAAGTGATCCATCCCATGTACCAGCCTCCAGAGTACTCAGCCTCCAGAGTACTCAGCCTCCCAAGTAACTGTGACTACAGTCATGTACCACCACTCTCAGCTAACTTTTTGATTTGTTCTTTATCTTTGAGTTGTGAGGCACAGGTGAGGACTTACTACATAAATAGGTCTCCTACAAGTAAACTTTGGGCTTCTAGCTGTTCCTCTCTTTCCCTGACAGTAGACCAGGTATCCAGTGTGTTGCCATGTGCTCCACTCCCTCCTGCTTCCTTCACTCCCTTAAGTGTGACCAACATCTGTTCATCCCACCCTTGTGCTAGTGTGACTAATGTTCAGGGCCTGCTTATGAATGAGAATATGTGGTATTCAGTTCTTTGTTTCTGTGATTGTTCACTTAGTATCATAGGCTTCAGCTGCATCAAAGTTGCTGTGAAGGTCATGATTTTGTTAGTCTTTATGACTGTGTTTAAATATTCCATTTGTTTAAATATTCCATCAAATGTTTTTCCACCGTGTATATGTGCCATATTTTCTCTATTCAGTCCACTTTTGATGGGCATCTGGGTAGGTTCCATATTTCTGCTATTGTAAATACTGCTGCAATAAACAGTATTCACAATAGCAGGTATCTTTTTGATAGAGCGACTTATGTTCCTCTGGATATATTCGCAGTAGAGCAATTGCTGGATCCTTGGAAGCTCAATTTCCAATTTTTTGAGAAATTACCGCACTGCTTTCCATAGAAGCTGAATGAGCTTACATTACCACCAATAGTGTAGAAGTGTTTCCTTTCTTTCCAGCCACACAAGCACCTATTGTTTTTTGACTTATTAATGATAGCTGTTTTTACCGGTGTTAAGTGGTAGTTTTGATTTACATATCTCTGATGATTAATGAGACTGAACAATTTTTCATGTGTTCATTGACTGCTTGTATGTCATCCTTTGAGAAGTGTCTGTTTATGTCCTTTGCCCACTTTGTAATGGAGTTTTTCCTTCTTTCAATTCATTTGAGTTCCTTGCAGACCCTGGATGTTAGACCCTTGTTGGATGCATAGCTTGCAAATATTTTTCCCATTCCATGGGTTGTCTCTTTACTCTCTTAATGACTTGTTTTGCTGTGCACGTCTCAGTTTGATAAGGTCCCAGCTGTCTATCTTAGCCCTTGTTGAGGACTTGGACATGAATTCATTGCCTACTCTAGTGTCCAGAAGGGTGTTCCCTACATTTTCTTCTAAGATTCCTATAGCTTGAAGTTTAACAGTTAGGACCCTGATCCATTTTTAGTTGATTTTTGTATATTTTTGATAAGTAGGAATCCAGTTTCATTCTTCTGTATGTAGCAAGTCAGTTTTTCTGACACCATTTGCTAAATGTTTTCCTTCCCCAGTGTTTGTTGTTGATGGCTATGTTAAAGATGAGTGGGTTGAAGGACCATGTTATTAATTTCCAGTTTCTCTGTTTTGTTCCATTGGTTTATGTTCCTATTCCTGTACCAATGCCATACCATCTTGGATACCACAGCCTTGTAATAAAGTTTAATGTCGGGAAGTGTGGTGCCTCCAGTTTTGTTCCTTTGGTTGAAAGTTGCTTTGGCTATCCATATCCATGGTTTTTGTTGTTGTTTTTTTTTGCTTCCATATGAAATTCTGTATTGTCTTTTCTAGGTCTGTGAAAAATGATGTTGGTAATTTGATAGGTATTGCACTGAATCCGTAGATTGCCTTAGGTAGGATAAACAGCTTGACAAAATTAATTTTCCCAGTCCGTGAGCATGGAATGTTTTTCCATTTGTTTGTATTAGCCTTTATTTCTTTAAGCAGTGTTTTGTAGTTCTCATTGTAAAGGTCTTTCATTTCTTTGCTTAGATGGGTGCCAAGGTATTTCTTTTTTACTTTTTCTTTTTTGGTGGTTATTATAATGAGATTGTGTTTTTTGTTTGGATTTCAGCCTTCTTGTTGTTGGTATATAAAAATGCAACTGTCTTTTGCAAGTCAATTTTGTATCCTGAGACTTTTATCAAAGTTATTTATCAGTGTGAGGAGGTTTTTGACAGACACTTTAGGGTTTTCTAGGTATAGAATCATACCACTTGAAAAGAGGGATAACTTAAGTTCCCTCTTTTCCTATTTGAATACCCCTGATTTCCCTCTCTTGCCTGATGCTGGCTAGGACTCCCAATACTATGTTGTATAGGAGGAGTGAGAACTGGCATCCTTGTCTTGTTACCGTTCTTAGTGGAATCCTTTTAGCTTCTGTCCATTAAGCATGATGTGGGCTGCAGGTTTGTCATAATGGCTCTTATTGTTTTGAGGAATGCTTTTTCAATGCCTAGGTGTCTGGGGGTTTTTATCAAGAAGAGATGCTGGATTTTATTTAATGCTTTTTCTGCACCGAATGAGATAATGTGGTTCTTAGTTTTACACCTGTTAATGTGTTGACTTATGTTTATGGTCTTATGAATGTTGAACCAGACTACAACTCGGGAATAAAGCCTGTCTGGTCATGGTGGATAATCCTTGAAATGTGTTACTGGATACAATTTGCTAGAATATTGTTGAGACTATTTGCATCTAAGTTCAGTGACACTAGTCTGTAATTATCTGTCCTTGTTGGGTCTTTGCCAGTTTAGGGTATCAGGATGATATAAGCTTCATAAAATGAGGTAGAGAGAATTCCTTCCTTCTCAATTGCCTGGAATACTGTCAATAAGATTGTTATCAGCTTTTCCTTGTATGTCTGGTAGAATTCAGCTGAGAAACCATCTGGTCCAGGGCTTTTTTGCAGGGAGGTTTCTTATAACTAGTAAATTTCCTGGATTGTTATTAATCTATTTAGGGTTTTCATTTCTTCTTGTTTCAACCTTGGGAGATTGTGTGATGCTAGAAAATCCTTCATTTCCTCTAGATTTTCCAGTTTGTTTTCTTTTCTTTTCTTTTTTGAGTTGGAGTCTCACTCTGTCGCCCAGACTGGAGTGCAGTGGCCGCTCCCAGCCACCACAGCCTTGACCTGCTGGGCTCCGGCGATCCTTCCGCCTCAGCCTTCCAAGTAGCGGGAATTACAGGCATGCGCTACCACGCCCGGTTGACTTTTTGATTTATTGTAGAGATGAGGTCTCGTTGCCCAGGCGGGTCTCGAACCCGTGGGCTCAGGCAATCCACTCACCTCAGCCTCCCAAAGGCGCAGGATTACAGGCTGAGCCACCGAGCCCGGCTCCAGTTTATTTTCATATAGATTTTCATAATACTCCCTGATAATCTTGAATTTCTTCAGGGTCAGTTATTACATCGCTTTTTTTTTGTTTCTAATTGTGTTTATTTGGACTTTCTCCCTCTCTCATTTTTTCTTTCAATCAGTCTGGCCTGGGGTCTGTCAGTATTATTTATCCTTTCAAATAATCAGCTTTTTGTCTTATTGATTCTTTCTGTGATATTTTTGCTTTGTATTTCATGCATTTATGACTTTATTTTAGTAATCTGGGATTTTCTACTAAAGTTAGGATTTAATTATCTTACCTTTTAAGATCTCTTTGGTGTGATGTTAGACTGTTTACTTGTGATCTTTCTATATTCTTGATATGAGAGCACAATGCTATGAACTTCCCTGAAACACTGATTTCATAGTATACCAGAGATTTTGATATGCTGTATTTTTGTCTGTTTCCAGAAATCTTTTATTTCTGTCTTGATTTCTGTGTTGACCTAAAAGCCATTCAGCTGCATATTGTTTAGTTACAATGTCTGTGTGTTTTGAGTGGTTGTTGTTGATGGTGATATAAATTTTCATTTCACTGTGATCTGAGAAGATGCTTGCTATTATTTCAAAATTTTGAAATTTGTTTACTCTTGATTTATGCTCAAGAATGTGATCAATCTTGGAGTATGTTCCATGTGCTGATAAGTAGAATGCATACTTTGTAGTTGTTGGATGAGTATTCTGTAGATGTGTACTAGATACAATTGATTGAGTGCCTGAGTTAAGGATCTGGATCTCCTTGTTGAGTTTTTGCCTTAATGATCTACCCAGGGCTGGTAGCAGGGTATTAAAGTCATTAAAGTCTCTGACTATGAGTGTGTGAGTGTTTGTGTACTCTCTAGTTTATATAGCAATTGTTTCATAAAACTGGGTGCTCCTGTGTTGAGTGTATATATGTTTAAAATTGATATTTCTTGGTGGTGGTTTTAGCCTTTTACTATTATGTAATGTTCTACTGTATGTTTTCTAACTTTTATTGGCTTGAAATTTGTTTTGTCTGATATAAGAATAGCTACCCTTGGCTCTTTTTTGTCTTCCATTTGCTTGGAAGGTCATCTTTCCAGACCTTTACCTTGAACCTATAGGTGTTCTGGAGGCAGATGGGTTTCATGGAGGGAGCGGAATGTTGGATCATGTTTCTTTATCAGATTTGCTTCTTAGTGGCACATTCAGTCCAATCATGTTCAAGTTACATACTGATATGTGAGGGTTGATTCCTGTCATAAGATTCTTAAGAGGTTACTTTGCTTCCTTTAAAAAAAAAATATTTTATCCTATTTTTTTTTTAGATTTTAAGGATGATCTGTGTGCTCTGTTAACTCTATGTTTCCTGTGCTTTTGCAATGAGCAAACCATTTTTTTGTTTCTGTACCCAAATCTTTCTTAAGCATCTCTTGAAGTCTGGAGGTGTGTATTATCTTAGGGATTGATATATGGGAAAGATTTTAATTCTCCATCACTGATGAAGCCTAGTTTGGTGGGGTAGGAAATTCTTGGCTGGAATTCCTTATCTTTGAGAACATTAAAGGTGGGACTCCAGTCTCTTCTGGTTTGTAGGGTTTCTACTGAGAAGTCTGTTGCAATTCTGATGGGTCTTCCCTAGTAGATAGTCTGACCTTTCTATCTGCCTTTAGGATTTTTTCTTTCAAGCTTACCTTGTGGAGATGTATTACTATGTGGCTTGGGGATCATCTTCTAATAACACACTGCAGAGGTTCTTTGAATCTCTTGTGTTTGAATGATCACCTTTCCAGCAAAATATGGCATCTTTTCTTAGATTGCTTCATGGAAAGCTTGTTCCAGGTTGTTTCCTGTTTTCCTGGTACAGGGATTCTCATCAAACATAGATTTGGTTCCTTTACATAGTCCAACACCTCTCATATGCTTTGTTCATTCTTTTTGAGCCATTTCTCTTTGTTTTCTTCAGACTGGGTTAATTCAATATTTTGATCTTCAAGCTCTGAATTATTTCCTCTGTGTGATTGATTCTTCTCCCTTGGCATGTTATTGTGCTTTGAAATTCCAGGAGGGACTTCTTCATTTCCAAAGTTTCAGAATGGATTTTTCTCATATTGGCTTGCTCAGCTTTTGTTGCCAGGGTCATCTTTGCTCCTAACTTCTCATTGTTCTTCGTAACTTTTTCACCATCTACTGCCTGAATTATGTGTCTGTCACCAGAGGCCCGTCATTCTGGATGATTTCCATTGTTTGAGTACTGGGAGCTTCTTTTGTTGGTGATGCCTCTTTAAGACTGAGAATTGCCAGTGTTTTTCTACTAGTTCTTCCTCATCTGTGAGAAGCAACTTTTCTCTATTTATTATTATCATTTAGTTTTTTGTTTTGTAGCTAGACTCTGTACTACTGTCCTAGGGCCTTTCCTGTTGTTTAAAATAGTTCACACAGGTAGAAAGAGAGAAGCATTTACTTTTGCTCACCACTCTTGTTAGGTGGTGCTCCAAACTCAAAGTGACTTTCTGTTGCAGAGATTTTCCTGTGGTCAGGCTGGCCATACTGCTTTCCAGCCCCTTTGGGATCTCTATGTGGGTGGGGAGATGAGCCCCCTAACAGCTGGGGGCACTGCAGGAATTTTGTTGCTGTTTACAGCCCAGAAATGCACCTTCTAGGAAGCATGGCCTCTAGATGTCTTTCACAAACCTCCATCCCATGTCAAAGGTCATACTCAGCACTTAAAAGCTGCAGATTCCCTGTTTTGGTGCTATCCACCCTTTGGGCACTTGAGGTTGGCAGGTAAAATTTCTACCTATAGGCACTGAGTGAGTGCAATTGGCAGGCAGCTTTCCCAGACTAGGAACCAGCCACCAGGCACTATAGGCGAGGAATACACTCTCAGAGTTTGACTGACAGTGTGTGTTCTGAGCTATGTGTTCCTAGCTCCATGTGGATTCTGGCAGCTCACTGCTGTCCTCTAACCAGGTCTCCTCCGGTGAGTCTAATGACCTATTTGTGGCTGAGAGGAGGGTAAGTGTCCCAGACTGTTTCAGAAACACTCAACCCCTCTCATGTATGAAGCAGGGCTGTAGGTACTATGAGAGCCTGGAGGCTGGCAGGAATGTAGTCCCCTAGCTCCAATATCAGCTACCTAGACTCTCTTCTTCTTGGTTCCTGTGTGCTATAAGAGTCCTCTACAGTATGCAGGGTGCGTCCTCTGTCCAAAACTGCTTAAGTTGCTTGAGTTTACTGGCAGCTGGGTTTGTCCTCACTGCTCTGTACAGCAAGAGAAGTACAAGATAGCTACTCCCTGATGGCCATCTTGGATCTTTGGCATCAAGATTTTTCTTTTTGATTTTTTTTGTAGAGATAAGGTCTCATTACGTTGTCCTGGCTGATCTTGAAGTCCTGGGCTCAAGAAATTCTCCTGCCTCTGCCTCCCAAAGTGCTGGGATTACAAGTATGAGACACTGCACTTGGCCTTATTTTTCCTAAGTTTTTAGAAACTTAGAGAAGGACAAGTTATAAATGAAAAAATAATAAAACAATTGCTAATACATACTGAGTGTTTAAGGGTCAGGTATTTTATAAATATTATTTTATTTAATCCTCAAAGACAGTTCTGAAGTATACATTGTTATCTCCACAGTATAAACAAAGGAACTGGGTGTTATAAAGTTTAAATAACATGCTCTAGTTGGTAGAGTTAGAATTTGAACCCAGCATCTTTAGTTCAGAGTCCATAACTTAATTGGACTGAGAATGTGCTGCAGCCTTATTTTTCCACATTATGTCCCTCAAAATAATAGAGGATTTATAAAACACATTAAATTGAAGTTATTTTGCTGCTTCATGATACCTTCTCTGAATTATTAGCATTTATAAAAATAAAACAAATTCTGACAAATGTGAAAATTGGCTAATCTTAGAGGAAAAGCGCTAAACTGATGTTTAATAGAATTAGCTAGCATTAGAATCTATGGAAAAAAATGACTCTAAACTTGATTTTTTTTCAAATGGGCAAGTATTTGTTCAACACTAATTGTGCCCTGCATTTTGGAAATTATATAAAATGTGCGAAACTTTGATCTTCAGTACTAAATGATTGCTTGGGATAGTGTATATAAAATATTTAACACACTAAATTGCTCACAGCAGATCAATTAATATTGTTTCTTTCCCTATTCTCCCATATGAGTGTAAGATTTAATTGGGGAGCCATGACTAACACACCTGAAATATACATAAACTAATGAAATATGATTAGTATAGGTGATACATGCCATATCTTTTTTTTTTTGAGTTGGAGTCTCACTCTGTCGCCCAGACCGGAGTGCAGTGGCCGCTCCCGGCCACCGCAGCCTCGACCTGCTGGGCTCCGGCGATCCTTCCGCCTCAGCCTTCCGAGTAGCTGGAATTACAGGCATGCACTACCACGCCCGGCTGATTTTTTGATTTATTGTAGAGATGAGGTCTCGCTGCCCAGGCGGGTCTCGAACCCGCGGGCTCAGGCAATCCACTCACCTCAGCCTCCCAAAGGCGCGGGATTACAGGCTGAGCCATCGAGCCCGGCTATACATGCCATATCTTAAATAAAAGAGTGTAATTAGTTAAAAATTCCCAAGGAAATTGGCTTTAAATGAGAACTTTACAGTTTGCTAAGATTTGCTTAGTTGATGAAAAGTTGGAAACTTATTTGAGGAAGACAAAATAATTTGAATGCATACAAGATTAAATATGAATTTGGAAGACATTTATTTATATGACTAAGACTCTCTTCTTTGAAATTGAAAAATAAAATCCATAAATTTCTAGAAAATGATGATTATAAATCTTTTGACTAAACAGTCTAATTATGATGAATGCCTTAGTGTCATTTTTTCCCAAGAGAATTAAACATTGTAAGTGGACACATCTAACCCCAGAGACTTTTGAAACAAAATGATAGTACATAGCAAAGGTCTGGTCTTATTCCACAAAACTTCAGAGTCTGGCTAAAAGGGTGTATTTTGAACATGTTTCTTCAGATAACAGTCCAGGTTTGGAGAAGAGACTGTTACAATAGGAACATTATCTTTAGGCCTAGCTGATCAAGTATTAATATGTCCCTACAAATAAATGTATGTTATTTTCCTTGTGGTGAAAATATTACATTAATCATCTCATACATCTTTCACTACTCAGTAAATTACCTTTAACGTCACATATACATTAGAATGAACAGTGAAGCGGCGATTAATAAAATATCATTTCCTTAGAGAGCAACAATTGTGTCTACAGCCCCACATTTTTAAATTTTTTTGCAGTCTTGACATATCTTGTGCATTTTTCAGGGAATGATTTTATAAAGCAAAAGTCTAAATTTGGGGAGTGATTTTATATTATAGAGAAGAAAACTGAATCTTGCAGAAGCTGAGATATACTGATATTTGTCCTGCTATAGTGTATCTTGGAAACACAATTATATTTCAACTATTATACTGCTGTTCTGTATTATGCAAGCTTAAAATATTCTTTATGATACCTGTATATTGCAGAGAAGGGAAGAGCCAAAGATCACACTGCAATAACATTAGGTCAAATGAATTTATTCTTGATACTGTGTACATGAGATGAAATATATAATTTTATGACAACTAATTGAAATCACATGCAAAAAAATGAAACATGGGTCATTGTTTTTAATTTGGTCAAGTGCCCTTTAACATCAAAAATGCTTCACAATTAACTTTGTTATTTATATATCACATAATTTTTCTAGTGAACATCAAAAGGGATAATATATATCAAAATATTCTATAAACTTAAAAAATTCCTAAAATATAAAGTTTTCATAACAATAGCTATCTTTGACCAATATATTTTAAAATATAAAAGTGGCTTATGTCTAATTTTCTTTATTGTAAAATTTCATTGGGTTATTTTGTTAATGGGTCATTCCAATTGTCTTTGTCAAATATACTAATACTCTATCTTTCAGAATAGAAATATGAAATGAAGTCAAATAGACATAAGGCTAAAATACTTAATTTTTTCTCCAAATAATTTTGAAAGAAAGATAGAAGAAACTTAACACAAAAATAAATACCTCATTTTGGTCTTTGCAAGTATTATTTGTAATTCAATGCTAAGAAGCTGTTGGCACTTGGATTTTAATGTCATCACTTTTCCGATCCAACTTCTACCAAAATATTTCTGAGCACAACACAGGGAAAACATCACTGATGGGTTAGGTCACAAGTATATGCAAAAAACAATAAAATTAACACCCTGATACTTAGATAGACAAAAGCACATTTTTCTTGCTCTGAAATATATCCAATTCTTACTAACACAACTAGATTTAAAATTATGTTTCCAAACACATTTCTGGTTTACCAGATTCCATGGCCCTATTTCTTTAACCCTTGGAGATAAGCCTATTATCTTCTTGCTGCACCTTCACCTGTGAGTTCTTTCAATTCTACCCTGCCGTTGCAGACATATTGACATGGTATTCTGATCTTTATGACCCAGTTCTGGGCACTTTGACCTAGTGACCTGACCTCTTGGTAAAAGGACTTTTAACCTCTGAATCCCAATTTTTCAGGGTAGCAGTAAAGCATTTCACATTTGAATTCTGATACCTGCCCATTTACAACAACCAGGGAAATGTTACTTGGGGGTCTAGGTGAGGCAGTATTCTATTCAATTAAAAACACCCCAACTGTGTCATTTTCCAATAGGAAAAACAGCTCTATTGAGTCTGAATGCAACTTCTGACTATTCAAAATTCTCCACTTACAGGATCTTCTCCTGTCTTTAAATTCAAGGACTTACAAAGAAGTAAGCAAACCCAGTAGGAAGTCTCCTTTGATGAGCAGAAGCTCAGATATGCAAAAGTCGTGATCAGCAAATGCTTGAAAATTGCTTACTCTTCTCCCCTTTGGGGTTGACTATTAACTCACTTCTGAGTATTCTCTAGTAAAGCTGTTTTTCTGGTTGCTTCAATGAGTAGCTTTTCATCAGCAAGGGTTAATAACATTTCTCCCCCAAATTGCCAGAGCAGACTCATTTAGCATTCACACATTAGCATATTTGTAAGGGACAGCCTAAAAGTCATCCACATGGAGTTTCTGGATTACTGTAGTTTTTCTTATTTGTTCATCCCGCCTTCAAGTCTCTTTCTACTTCAAAAAATAATATACCCAACAGTACAAAAAAATCTTCAACCTCACTTAATTGTAAGATGTAAAAACTTTCCCAGGGGTCTATATCCCAACTTTCTCAGGGGATCTGATGCTCAACATTTCCTGAATTCTGTCTCAACATCCTATCATTCTGTGACTTCCTTCACATATACCAGTGTTATTTATCTATTCCTGATGTCATTATATCTGCCTGTATATTCCCCCCCCTTCCTTGATTTTCATTTGCATTATAGTCTTTACATTTTAAAATCATCTTTCGATAGAAATTCTGCTGTGGTTTACCTACCTCTGACTTATCCCTTTTCTATTCATTATACCCTCAATAGAGATATATGAAATTTTACATTATTATTTAAGATATTCTTTAACAATAATGACAATATGAATAACTACCATTTTCAAAGTCTTATTACATTCTTTCACATATTATCTTATAAATAGTGACAACTCTCTAAGGTAGATACCATTATATTTATTTTATGAGGAAAAAACTGGAACTTAAGGAAGGTAAGTAAGATTATAAGGTTACCCACACTGTAATCCAGGGCTATGATTTACCAGATTTATCTAACTGCAGAATGTAGTCACATGCTTACTGAAAGGTACCTATAGAAACCTAGAAGAAACTTAGCTTATTCTTAGTTTAGTCTTTTTTGTCTTGGTGTAACCATTAGAAAGCATTTAGGCATTCTACTGCAGGACAAACAGCAGCCTATTCTTTCCCCCTAGGCAAATCTCCTTCAGATGCAAGACTAGGACAGCCCCACCATTCATGGTTTAGCATAATAATCTCTAGTAAACTTTTGATTCCTTGTCAAGGCCAAAGTCATAAGAGTTTGTGAGCAGCAAATGTCTGAGTTTGTGAATTGCAAATGTCTAACAAGTCTTTTGCAGGAATCTTCCCCCCCAGAATCAGCCCTCTGTGAACTACATGACACAGATAAGTCCCACCATGCAGCAATCATTTGACTAACCCACCTATCTGTCTGCTGTCCATCACCTGACTTCATCAGTACCTGCACTTGCCTGCCCCTTTGTGATGACATGGAAGCAGACCACCACCCAATCACCCTAATGATCTTCCCCCAACAAGGGGAATGGTAAAAGGACTCAACCACAAGCAACCAGTGGCCATTGCTTTGCTAGAGTCTGGTGTGGTCATGTGTTCTTTGAAACATGACTGTTGCCATGCTTCCTGGCTTTGGTCCCCCCCTCCCACCTTGGGGAGGTGAATCTTCTCTCTTCCTTCTCTTTCTCTCTCTAATTTACTTTTAAGTAAACTTGTCTTTCTTAACCTCTTTGTGTATTGCAATTCTTTGCATCTACTCGGATCTCTGGGTTCCCAGTGTGGCACCTCTGGCTTGTCAGCCCCGGCGATGCTGCACCTCTCTCCATTGCGTCTCCTCTCCACCTCTCCATCCATCAATCCACCCTCATCCTGTCTGTACCCTAACACTTTGTTGTGATCCTGGAAACTCAAGCGCCTAATCCTTACTAAACACTTAGTTAGGTATTAGACTACACAGGTAAGTGGCAGAGACAATAAGAGCATAGTCCCTGCCTGTTTCCTCATTTCTCATAGCCTAGTGAAAGACAAGCCATGGATGTCATATATAAATGTGATAAATGTTTAAATATGTGGAACTACATGGGTAAGCAAGGGCAACTTATAAGAGGAAGTGACAGCTGAATCTGAAGTGGGGAAAAAGAGTTTGTCAGCTGACAGAAAGAGAGAGAAGGTGGCCTTCCATGTGAAAGGAAGTATATATCCAAAGGTGTAGAAGTAAGAGGGTCTTGAAACATGTAGGGAAGGGCTCTTCATGCAGCTTGACAAGAAGGCAAGGACCCAAGTTGGGAGCAGTTGGAGGAGGCTTCAAAAGCCAGGAGGCTCATATCCCAAAGCACTTGTGTAAAGGCTAAGTGGGTTGGACTTTCTCTTCTAACTTTTATTTGGATAATATGTTCTGAAAGATTTTTCCCTTCTGATTAAATCATAAAGTGACCAAATCATAAAGGCGTTGAGGACATCTAATTTGCTCTTATTCTCACCTGGATGCTCTTCCATACAGAAAAAGATCCATCTGTCCATTGGAAGTACTGGATTATCTGCTGTTTTTCTTAGTGTAGACGTGGTACAATCAAGAAGCAGTCAAGAGTCTTCATTCTGGGAAGTATTAGATACCTCCTGAAGGTGTGGAGTCTTTATTCCAAATGAAGTTACGTGACTATTGTGCAACAATTGTGATGCTTATGGCATCTGTATTAAAGCTGTGAAAAGGAGAAAAAGAGAGAGGGAGGCTCAACAGTAGCTTTAAAATAGGGAATGAGCCTAAAAGATGAAAGAGAAACATCCAGTAAGAAATAAAAATGGGAGGGGTGCATCATAGTCAATATTCATCAGTTTTGTCTTAGTGAGGGAGAAGTATTTTTATTATCACTAAAATAAGATCACTCATATGTATTAGGTCAATGTAAAAAGAAGGGCTCCAGGAAGAAGGAAAATCAGAAAAATTCCAGGCATTGGATCAGTAATTCTGTGAAAGGCAGCATAATATGGGTATTTCCTACACTTGCAATAGAAATATTATCCATTCTTACTAATGAAAAGCATGAGTGGTCTTAACAATATTTATAACCATGTAGTTTGAGACTCATTCTATTCCAGTTATGAGACAAGATTGCTTAGTATTCTAGAGGGATTAAAATAACCTAGAAAAGATGAAACTGTAGCATTTCAGAATGTACCTTGACCACCTACTTCACATGAAATGAAGGTGGGTGTTCTTGGCATTCCAGTATCTTTAAGGCTTGATTGTAAAAAATGTGACAAGTGTCCTTTCCTACTCTAGAGTTTCAAAACAGTTCTATTTGGTGATCCAATCTTGGTAGGTTAAAAAGGAGAGCATTAACGTCCTAAATCCAAGTTCGTCTGTCTAGAATGTGACTTAAATTAATATAGAAAAAACAAAATAGCTATTAGAATTGTTTCAATGACAAAAATTATATACAAAAGCTTAAAATTCAATATATGAGGTCACAGAAAGCAAATGTTTTTAAAATGTGGTATAGTCTGTTATTAAGTATCCAGGACAGATATTTCAAGTATCCTGAGTTCAACTATCTGCTTGAGTTCAGATACCTGTTCCCATAACTCACTAGCAGTGTGACCTTGAAAAGTGATAAACATATGGTCTCTATTTCTTTATCCATACAAGAGGAATAAAAATGGCATCTACCTCATGGAATTGTGACAAACAAATATGCATAAAACACTTGGAACAGTGCTGGTACACAGGTAAGTTCACTAAATGTTAATAAGTACTTTTATTTTTTAGTCTGTTAAATCTCTTTCAAGAGTATAAAGATTTATAAGAAAAATGTCAAGTGATTGAATAATATACTTGTTTTCAAGATTAAGAAAGGTCCAACAGATTAATTGTGTGTGTGTGTGTGTGTGTGTGTGTGTGTGTGTGTGTGTGTGTGTATGTGTGTGTTGGAGTCTCACTCTGTCACCCAAGCTGGAGTGCAGTGGCACGCTCAGGGTCACTCCAGCATCAACCTGCTGGGCTCAGGTGATCCTTCTGCCTCAGCCTTCCAGGTAGTCGGAACTGCAGGCATGTGCTACCATGCCCGGCTAATTTTTTGAATTATTGTAGCGATGAGGTCTCACCAAGTTGCCCAGGCTATTCTTGAACCCATGACTCCTCACCTCGACCTCCCAAAGTGCTGGTATTACAGGCTTGAGCCAGTGCCTCAGCCTGTAATCCCGTGCCTTGGGAGACTGAGATGAGTGGAATGCCTGAGCCCGCGGGTTCGAGACCCACCTGGGCAACTTGGCGAGCCCTCATCTCTACAATAAATCAAAAAATCATAAATCAAAAAATCAGCCGGGCATGATAGCGTGTGCCTATAATTCCGGCTACTCGGAAGGCTGAGGCGGAAGGATCGCCGGAGCCCAGCAGGTCGAGGCTGCGGTGGCCGGGAGCGGCCACTGCACTCCAGTCTGGGCGACTGAGTGAGACTCCAACTAAAAAAACAAAAAACAAAACACAACTCTATATATTGGTACCAGAGGTTTGAATTTCTCTCGTGCACTCTCCTCTTTTTTTCTCCTTCCCCTTCCTTCCTTTTTTCCTCCCTCCCTTCCTCTCTCCCTCTCTTCTTTTTCTCTCTTTCCCCTCTCACTCCCCTTCTCCCTTCTTTCCTTCTCTCCTTCTCCGTCTCCTGCTCCATCTTTATCTTCATTTTTTCCCCATCTTACCTCTAATCCAATTTGCAGCATGTATAGGAAGGTAGGAGGCACTGACAACTACCATTATTAGAACTTAACACACACATTCTAAAATAACATTTCTCAATATATGTCACCCTTTTCATCACGCATACTTTCCCTGTACCTACTGAATCAGAAAACTGTGAGTACTCAGTAGCCTCCAGTTTTAAATATCTACCTGGGTGACTCCTATGCATGCTAAAGTTTATGGATAAATGTCCTAGAGTTTTAAAAAAGGTTTAACTAATGCTGAGTAATCAACATTTTATATACTCTGCTTTACGATATCTAATTGGCACTTACATATGAAGTCTCTGAAATTCATTCTTTTATTATTTTTATTTTATTATTATTTTTATAACTTGGACTCTTGGTGACAAGTGGAATGTAACTGTCAAAACAAGCAATAGGACACATTTATGGGCTTAATCTTTAAGACTCTTTCTCCACCAATTTCATCAGGGTTTATGCAATAATGCTGATCCAATGACAGGGACATTTTCCTATTAAAGAACAAGAAGAAATGTTTCTTATTATCACACAGAGGTGGAGCTCAGTATTGAGTTTAATTTCTGTGACTCTGAATTTGTCTCTGGGTCATCTTCTTTTGAAATGCCCCCAAGATGAATTTGCCTGCAGGTCTTCCTCTGACATATCATCCAGTTTGAATCTCAGCACTTTAAAATGGGGCCTTTTCTACAAAAGCCTTCAACTTCAGAAAGTGCTTCCTTTTATGTGTCTCATGAATATGGTCTAACTACTTGACGTTCTCCTCTCTGACCTTTGTCCTATTTAGTGGAGTTCAGTTGTCTCCACATTTACTTAAGCTAATGATAGAAGCATTAAGCAAAAGTTGAAAAAAGGGACAAATGGATTCATCATGAAATGCACTGTGCCATAAAAAAAACCCATGCACCAAGATGTTATTCAGAGTGGGTAGTAAATTTATGAAACTCATTGCCTCATGATATTATATAGGCTATTATATATAAATAGTTTCAATAAGAACTATAGCAGGTTATTAAACAAAATTGAGATGTCAGAGGTGGAAGTGGCAGGCTCATCTCTTGCTTTTGGGAACATTGTGGAGGTTGGCAGAACACTGCTTTAGTGCCTTAGTCAGAGAGTTGCTCAACTGGGGTATATTCATTTCCTGTGGCTGTTGTATCAAATCAGCATAGATTTGGTGGCTTAAAGCAACAGAAATGTATTCTCTCATAGTTCTGATGACCTGAAGTCTGAAATCAAAGTGTTGACGGAGCTCATTTCTTGCAAGAGACATTCCTTTCTTGACTCTTCCAGCTTTTGAGACCTGTCTTGGTATTCCAATCTCTGCCTCTGTCCTCGTATCATCTTCTCCTCTATGTGTCTGTCTTATATTTATGTTGGGCCTAGTTGGATAACTCAAGATAAGTTCCTCCTCTAAGATATCTAACTTAATCACATCATTTGCCAAATAAGGTAATACTCACTTTTGCTATATAAAGGTATATTCAGAGGTTCCAGGGATTAGGAGCAGGCATATCTTTTAGGGGGCCACCATTCAACCCATGACAGGGAGGAGGGATCACTGTTCTAAGACTGTAGAGTTTGTTTTGTTCCTCCTTTTTTATACTTAGAATGCTACTAAGCCTTTCATTCCTATCACAATATTACCAACTTTCACTTTCATTAAAAAACTTAATGTCTATTCCCATTCCCTACATTAATAGTAAGTTCTAGTTCTGCTGAATGTTAATATTGTCAAATAAATACAAGAGAAGACAAATATGTTTGATAAGCATTGAGTTTAAAAAAATTAATAGAATTTCTTAGAAGTTTTGTGATGTTTGAAAAAGATAATACAGCACGTTCACCTTTCCAGATTCTTATAACTATGACTCCTTTAGCATACATTTTGGAAAACTAAATGTAAAACATAAAAATAATATCAAACACCATTGCCTTTTTTCCTTTGGGACTAAATGTAGGTCTAAATGGCTTTCCTCATTGCATTTATAGGTTATCATTTCCTGACAATTATTTGAATTGATACAATAAGGAGACTAGTAGTTTTTTCACTTAATAAGTTCCCTGTGGAATTGAGATTTTTTTTTTTTTCCTTTAGGGTTTTTTTTTTTTTTTTGAGTTGGAGTCTCACTCTGTCACCCAGACTGGAGTGCAGTGGCCGCTCACAGCCACCACCGCAGCCTCGACCTGCTGGGCTCCGGCGATCCTTCTGCCTCAGCCTTCCGAGTAGCCGGAATTACAGGCATGCACTACCACGCCCGGCTGATTTTTTGATTTAGTGTAGAGATGAGGTCTTGCCAAGTTGCCCAGGTGGGTCTCGAACCCACGGGCTCAGGCAATCCACTCACCTCAGCCTCCCAAAGGCACGGGATTACAGGTTGAGCCACTGAGCCCGGCTTCTTTGGGGTTTTACACAAAAGTCAATAGCCTTCCATAAAGCCTTCTGGCTACTATAACCTAAACATATACATAGTCCAAGAAAAGCTGTATAAAAGTGTGTATGATTTTGCTGGCTTACTCTGGGTACAGAGTCAATGCTGTCTGTAAGAAACTTGTGTGTCCTCATCTTGACTGTCTCAAGATAGGCTGCCAAGTTTTAGAAACTGAGTAGATCTTAAAAACATGAAATGCTACACCTATTCCCCTGCCATCTTTTTCTTCTTGGAGTCAGGTAAGAGAAGATAAATAGTATTTAACCACATAGGCTTGTAATTTTTAAGTCTTTAAATCATCTTATTTTAAAATGTTCTTTGTAAGTGATTGTTACATGCTCTTCATCAGGTCATTTAATAAATATTTTCTAATGTACCAACCCCTGTGGTTGATTTGAGAAGAAGAGAGGTATGTGATTATGGATAACTCCTTGTCTGCCTTAAAGGCACTCATTTGAGCGGTGGACACATGGCATGAAAAAAATGTAGACATTACAAAACATACTTGAATACCAGTGTGAGAACTATGTTATAGCAGTGAAGAGGAAAGAAAGATTAACTCTGCTTGAGAAAGTATTGCAAAAGTCACATTTACACTGGATTTTGAAAAATAAATAAAGGTTCATTAACTGTGGGGAAGTACAATTCAGGATGGAAAAAAAACAACATATGTAGGGAAAATGGAGTTACAGACAATTATGGTGTATCTTGGGAATGGAGAGAAGTGCAGAGTTACCACCCAGAGGTAAAACAATGTGGGACTAGAAAGTGAGGAGGTTGAGGCAGGCTAGCTTCTAATCGGGAAGGATTCTGGTTGCCCTGTCAAGGTGCTTAGATGTTATCTTGCAGGCAGTTGGGAGTCTTTGGGAAGATTTACACAGAGGAGTGACACGAGGAGATTTTGATTTTAGAAAGACAATTCTGGAACTCAGGACACAAAAAGATTTCCTTTAAAAAGAATCTGCTTAATTATTAGTAACAAAACTTAACATTCTGTTTAAAAGGCAAAAAGGCCGTAAACTAAAGCAGTGCCATCTGAGATATAAGTAACAGAATTGGTTGACCATTTGAATGAGGAAGAGGCTGGTGCTCACCTCCAGGCTTCTTAGTCAGCTGGGTGGTTGGTGAAGAAAACAGACAAGAGAGTCAAGGAGAAGAGCTGCTTAGGGGTGAAACGGTAAATGATAATCGGTAGAGAAGTACTAGGCTGTGAATGGAGAGGTAGATAATCTAATCTTTGGTGGTAGAGCCTATACATTCTCACGCAGCCTCCATTCCACTCCCTTTCAGCATGCCTTGATGTACTATATTAAAATGCACTACTGCTAAAAGTTACATTTCCCAGGCTCATTTGCAACTACTCAACACATGTATGCCTGATATTAGAAGGTGGAAGTGGGTATCTTGAGCTTGATGCCATGCTCCTGTTGCTTCTGCTGTTTTCACTGGCAAGCCTGTCATCGAAGGTGCTCAATTCTTCTGCAGCAGCTATAGTAGAACTTCCAATGTCCAGTTTTTAGCTTTGCAATGCTGAAAGACAGTGCAGGGGACATTCATTTTGCTGGCAGAGGTTGTGTTAAATCTGGCAGGGTTGTTCTAGAGCTAGCAGTCTCCTGCTTCTCCAGTTTCCTGATCATGACAGCGGCAGGCTCACCAATGGAGGTTAGTTCTATAGACTGTTCTGAAGTCATTCCTTCCTGGGAGTTCTTAGTTAGAGTTTATTCCTCCAGTGCTTCCACAAATCCTAAAGCACCAAGATTTTCTCTTGTTAACTTAGCAAGAATGATTTCGATTATGTGTCTGATCCTTGACCAACTTACCTTCAAATGGAAAACATAAGGAAATACTTTAAATATTTGTCTTTATAAAATCATTAAGTGTGTCTGACATCATGTAGTTCTGATTATTTACTGACAATGTAGCAATCTTCTCAGTTATGAGATTATGAAGGACATGACCTTGTATTAAACACCTTTTAGATCCTAGTGCCTAGAACAGTGGTTTTCACTTGGTGTTTAATACATTTGTTAGGTTTCATTGAATTTGTTGAATTGTCTGAACAATTTGTGCTTCTCCTAATAGTGCCATATAATACAATTGTCAATCTAACTCTGATAGCTGTTTTATGTGATAAATTGCCTATATTATATCTAAAATGCTTTAATTTTTAAAATTTCAATAGCTTTAGGGTGTGTAAATAGTTTTTGGTTACATGAATGCATTGCATAGTGGTGAAGAAGTCAGGCTTTAAGTATATCCACTACTCCCACCTGCGCACACTGTACATGGATGATTTTTCATCCCTCTACCCCTTGCCCCACTTCTGAGTCTCCAGTGTCCATAAAATGCTTTGATCCTAACTTTTTTTCAGAGTTTTCAAATCAGTGCCATCTGGCTCTAGTGACTCATGGAAATTTAATGTTTTAAGTTGTATTCGTCACCTGTTGTTTCTTTTTTTAATATTACACTGGTGAATCATATTTGCTTTCAGTGAAAGTAATTCTTTAGTAGTAAAATTTCCACATTTACTCTATCAGTGGTGATCACTGGATGAATAATACAGGGAAACAATTCAAACTTCTCTGATCCTGTTCTTTCCAGTGAGTACACGACTGCTTTTTGAGTTCTTTAGCTACATTCAGACAGGGGTCACTTTCTATCCTTATTCTTGTAGAGTAGTGATTTATTTTTTCCTTTATAGATTTTACCTAAATTTTGTCATAATCCCTCTTGCAGTTAGCAGTATGTCTGGTGTTCTATGACAATATTACTATCATTTCCAAATGTTGTATTTCTTATGGACACTTATGATTTCAGTATTTTCCATGGTATGGTGCCCTCAAAAGGTTCTCTACACATCTCTATGCAAGAGGACAGATAAGGAGAAAACACAGATGTTCCTTCTTGCACCTATCAGGATTGTTTTGTAGCAAGCAATAGAAACCCAGCTCAAACTGGATAAAAGATAAGGTTATATTGGTTTGCAGAACTGAGAAGTACTGAGATAGGAAGGCTTTGGGTACAGTTGAAATGCTATTCCTGTTTGTTTATTTTTGTGTAGTTTCCTTGGCTTTGTCTCCTTTATGTATTAGCTTCATCCTTAGGCTGGCTTCTCCGTAACTGTAAGACACACCAACAACCACATGATGTCTTATCATATCCATTGCACAAAATTCCTGAACTTTACTCTGATTGGGTCAGCCCCTGGAAAGAGGAATGAGTGCATTCCTAAAACAGCTTTTTGGGCTATATAAGTATTACCCAATGAGGAAAATGTGAATGAATTTTGAGGAAGGGAACAATGATAGCTCTTCTTCCTATAATCCAGTTTTGTTGTGGTCTGAACTAAATTCCAGGAGGACAATTAGGCTTGTTTTCCAATATCATTAATGGAAGAATAACTCCCAATATGTACTGTGGCATCATTTGTACTGTATATATTTTTCTTATTTCTTCTGTTAACAATGACAAGCTTAAAGGCAGGCTTCATCTTTTTTGTAACCTTTATTATGGATGCTCACCAGAAACCACAAAAGTCTCTTCACTGCATGAAGCCAATGCATATTGCTCTGATTATGTAATTATAATTTGAAATAATGCAATTTTTAGGTTTATTTTATATAACCCTGACTTAAGGTTTGCCTCCAGGTCATATTGAGCAAGAACTAGGCAATCAGTCAATCAGCAAACATGTGTCAAGTTCTCCTGTGTGCCAGGCATTCGGTGGGGGTTTGGATGGGAGAGATGGCAAGGGACAGTGTCTCATTAAAATAGTTCAAGGCAAATGTAAATGGTAAATCTCCCAGTTCTGTACCCCTCCTCCTGTCACTTTTGAAATTCTCCTTACTCTCTTGGTTTTCAGTGGTATATTGTGTGTTGACCCATGTCTGTGTCCTTCTGCCACTGTGGCTTGCCAGTGCTAGGAGAGTTCCTTCATCTGTTCATCGAACCATGATTGAATGCCTCTGAGCATCCCACAAGGACAAGCACACAACTTGCCTTGGACTTCACAGTTTAGTGAAAGGCTTGCACACAAATAGTAACATGGTGAATGCCAGGATGGAGATTAGCATCAGAGGTCCGAGATCCAATCAAAGCAACCAGATCAAGGGAATGAAGGAAGGTTTCCTAGAGATAGTGTAGCCCATGAATCTTAGAAGCAACACAACAACGGGTACAAGTCAGCCAGGTGAAAAAGCACGGAGGGAGCAGCATGGCCAGAGACTGTGGGAAAATATCTAGCTATTAGGGAAATGTAAGTACACCTCCACAGCTGGATCATTCAGCTCATGTGCTAAACTGCCAGAAACAGCCTCATTTTCCATATTCTAGAACAGCACGACTAAATTTTTGGTGACCCTTTAATCACTATTTGACACAAAGAAGCACAATTTTCTTCATGAATATATTAGGAAACTGCCAGAAAAAGCCTGAGAGTATCTTTCTGCTCAGCAGGAAGAACAACTCTGTCTCTAAAGCCAGGCCTACAGAGAGCGAAGTAGGTTAAGGTGACTCCTTGCCTAGAAAGACTTAACAGGATCTCTCCAAAACATCTTCCCAGTGGGGTCTCCATCCTTTTCTACCTGGCTGCAGATTCTTGATATTTACCTGGCAAGGCCAATAAAAGAATAAAAGTGGGACATCCTCTTGTATAGAAAACCCCAATGATAATGCAGCCCTGCCTAAAGAGCACATTAGCCTAGATTGGCTCATTGTCTTTGTGATGAACTTCATAAGAGTGTCTGTTCAGTGGAAAAAAAGAGCAGGCAGGGCTGGGAGAGAGGCAGCTAAGGCCCCAGGAGGAGAAACTCATTTACACAGTGTGAGTGCTGCTGTCTCTCTGGGTTGTGTTGGGTCCCAAAATCCTGACATGTCTTTCTCCACTTTTAGTTCTTTTTCTTTTGTAGTAGACATAATAATGCCTCCTACAGCCCAAAGATATCCTCAAACCTCGTTAATGTGTTGTTTTACATGGCAAAAGGTACTTTGTAGATGTGATTTAAGTCAAATATTTTGAGATGGGGAGATTATTCTGGATTCTCTGGGTGAGCCAAATGTAATCACAAAGGTCCTTATAAGTGAAAGAGAGGTAGAAGAGTCAAAAAGGAAGGTTGCTTCATAATTTGTGGAAGAAACATCCCAAGCTGTGGCAAATAGGTGACTAGTTCTCCCATCATGACAACACCCCTGCCCACACAGTGCTGAGCATTCAGCAGTTTTTGACCAAAAAGAGCATGACTCCATGCCCCACCCTCCCTATTCAACTGATCTTGCTCTGAGTGACTTTTAATTATTTCCCCTGATGAAAAAAGTCCTCAAAGGGAAATGTTTTGCTGATGTGGAAGAGGTTAAACAAAAAACAGCAGAAGCACTAAAAGGCATCAAAATTAATGAGTTTAAAAACTGTTTTGAGCAGTGGAAAAAGTGTTTTGATAGATGTATTGCATCAAACCAAGAGTACTTTGAAGGTGACAAGTTTAAACATGTAAAAATGAATACACAGCTTTTTATTAAAAAAATTCCATTTGGGGGAGTTTCCACCTCATTCATTTACACTTTGTTTAACAGTTGATGGAGGCTCACATTGCAGACAAAAGTGCTCATTAAAATGTATCTTAGAAACTTTATTACCCATTTATGAGTGACACAGAGCTATGCTCTGTGAAAAGTTAGCTAGTGACTTGAATTAGTTCCATAAATAACACAAAGTAGGGTTTTCTTTGACTTTTAAAAATACATTTTTGATTTTTAAAAATCCTGAAAGGTTTACAAAAATATAGTTTTTAAAGGACATTCATCTTCGTGAACTCCTCACTACCACCTTAAGAAGTAGCTTGTGAAGTCCTCAAAAGCAAATACAGAAAAAATATAAAATTGGTAGTTGGGACCTTATCATGCTAAAAAGCTTTTTGCACAGCAAAAGAAACCATCAAGAGAGTAAAGAGACAACTCACAGAAAAGAAAAATAAATAAATAAATACTTGCAAACTATGCTACTGACAAAGGCCAAACATCCAGAATCTACAGGGGGGGGGGGGGGGGGAGGGGGGGGGGGAGGAGGGGGAGGAGGGGAGGAGGAGGGGAGGAGGGGAGAGGAGGAGGAGGAGGAGGAGGAGGAGGAGGAGGAGGAGAGAGGAGGAGGAGGAGGAGGAGGAGGAGGAGAGGGGGAAGAGAAGAAGAAGAGAAGAAGAGAAGGAAGAAGAGGAGGAGAAGAGGAAGAAGAAGAAGAAAAAACAATTAAAAAGTGGGCAAAGGATATCTATAGACACTTTTCAGAGGAAGACATACAAGCAGCCAACAAATGTGAAAAAATGCTCAACCTCACTAACCATCGAGAAATGCAAATCAAAACTATAATGAGATACCACCTAACACCAGTAACAATGGCTGTCATTAAAAGTCAAAAAACAACAGGTGCTAGCATGGCTGCAGAGAATAGGGAGCACTTCTACACTGTTGGTGGGAACATAAGCTAACTCAGCCTCTGTGGGGAACAATGTAGCATTTTCTCAAAGAACTAAAAATTGAACTGCCATATGCTCCAGCAATCCCTCTTCTGGAAATATGCCCAGAGGAACATAAATCCCTCTACCAAAGAACACTTGCACACGTATGTTTATTGCAGCACTATTCACAATAGCGAAACCATTGAAATCAACCCAGATACACATCAAAATTGAACTGAATAAAGAAAATGTGGTACATATACATAGTGGAATATTACACAGCCATAAAGAACAAAATCGTGACCTTTGCAGCAGCTTGGATGTAGCTAGAGACCACCATACTAAGCAAAATATCACAGAAAGCCGGGTTCGGTGGCTCAGCCTGTAATCCCGCGCCTTTGGGAGGCTGAGGTGAGTGAATTGCCTGAGCCCGCGGGTTCGAGACCCACCTGGGCAGCGAGACCTCATCTCTACAATAAATCAAAAAATCAGCCGGGCGTGGTAGTGCGTGCCTGTAATTCCAGCTACTGGGAAGGCTGAGGCGGAAGGATCGCCGGAGCCAGCAGGTCGAGGCTGCGGTGGCCGGGAGTGGCCACTGCACTCCAGTCTGGGCGAAAGAGTGAGACTCCAACTCAAAAAAAAAAAAAAAATCACAGAAAAAAAACTGAATACCACATTTTCTCACAAGTGTGTCTTGAACACTGGGCAGCAGGCACAAAGGCAGGAACAACTGATGCTGGACACTGATGAGGGGAGTTGGGAGGCAGAGGGATAAGGGACACACAACCACTAGTTAAATACTATGCCCACTACCAGGAGGAAACAGGGATCACTAGAGACCCAGACCTCACCTGCACACAATTTACTCATGTAGCGAATTCTCACAGGTACCCAGTAACTCTAAAACAAAAACAGTGCTTTGGAAAGTGCTATTATCACATTTTTCAGAAAACTTGACTCAGAGAGGATAAGTGACTTGCCTGAAGACACAAACTTGTAGAAGTTTAAATTGTAACAGATTACTTCATTAAATCCTCATAGCATGAGATGACGCAAGTGTGTGTGTGTGTGTGTGTGTGTGTGTGTGTGTGTGTGTGTGTGTGGTGAGAAGTGGTGACTCAGTCTGTAATCCCAGCACTTTGGGAGGCTGAGGCGAGTGGACTGCCTGAGCCCACGGGTTCAAGACCGGTCCAGGCAACTTGGCGAGATTTCGTCTCTACAATAAATCAAAAAATCATCCGGACATGGTAGCACACACCTGTAGTTTCAGCTACTTGGAAGGCTGAGGCAGAGGGATCGCTGGAGCGCAGAAGGTCAATGCTGGGGTGGCCGTGAGTGTGCCATTGTACTCTCGCCTGGGCAACGGAGTGAGACTCCAACTGAAAAAAAAACAAACAAAAAATTCGAGAGATTAAAGACAAATTGGTGAAGCATCCTAGGTAGCGAAATGCAGCTTCATGGAAGATTTCAAGACTCACTGCTTTTCTCATTCCCAAGCACCTGGGATGCCAAGTTTCCTTTCCTTTATGAAGTCACGGTAAGCTGTCTCCTCCCCTTCTATTTCGCTGAACGAAATCTCCAGGAAAATAAATGGCCCACAGAGAACCCAGCAGAGAGGTCAGGGTCATCACCCAGGAGATGACTCCGGAACAGTACCCAGAAGAACCTTCCCCAGAATGGTCTGCAGTGTCCCACCTCCAAGCACTGACCGGAAGTCTCCACGGGGGTGGGGTAGGGGGGCGGCAGATCCGTTTCTAAAGTCAATCAAGGAAGCGGGTCACAGCAAGGCTTGGCGGGGATCAGTGGGCCTGGGCACTAGGCACAGGAAGTCGGAAGCAATGTCAGACCGGAAGCAGTGTTAGGACCGGAAGCGGAAGCAGGAGAGACTACTCTGTGAGAGTAGTATGCGGACCCGTGAGAGAAGTTGAGGTGATTCTACACCCCAGTGCATGCCTGGACCAGTAGTCCTGCTAGGTGGTTTGTGAAAGGGAATTCTATGGTAAAGTAAGTTCAAAAAGTGAAATGTTACCAGTATCACCTCACCTTGGAGATCCCCAGATGTACCCGAACATATTAAAAGTTTTGTTCTGTTTGGGCAACATCTTTCTCAAAGGCAGGTTTGATAGGGAAACCCACCTTCCGTCCCCCACGTGAGAAACAAATACACATGGACTCTTTGCCCTAATCCACCATTATGGTTTTTCTCCACTAAAACTTTTCGGTAGAATTTTAGAAGGATGGCAGGGCAAAAAGGAGTGCTGAGATGTGGGCCATTCTATTGCTGCCTGGGCTTGTAAATCATGAAACAGCTTCAGGTCCTGTAATGCCAGTCTGTAATATGTGTAATATTTGCCACAGCTCAGTTTTTTAAGGCTATTACAGTTATAATTAAACTTTGCAGAAGTGATATAAAACTATCAAAACACCTTAAGTTAGAAGGAGAATGACAAGATTATTTATTTTTCAGAAGTGACTTTAGTGAATAATATTTAATACTTTGCACATTTAAAAGATCAGATTGTATCCGGGGAAGACCAATTAAACCAGCATCAGAACTTATCTACCAAAAAAGAATCAGACTGCAGCAGATTGTAGTCGTAGTCATGTTTTCTTCAGATCTTAGGTGGCGCTTAAGAGTTTTAATCCCATATATTAGATTGTGGATAATACTTAGAGAGACGACCAGCACTTTGAAATAGCTAAAAGAAAAAAGACCTCTGAAGAATGCATAATGCAAAGGCCATGAGAATATAGACAGTTTGTTTTCTCACAACCTAAACACATTGAGTCGCTTTAGGCTGGTCTCATGAGAGAGGTAAAAATGTATTTGCTTAACTGCTATATATAGGATAACATAGAAAATATATTTCTGGGGATACTGAACTGTCCTCCAAAGATTGTCTTCATATGTCTACTGACAACCAAATTAGCTCGCTTAGAAAATAACAAGTCATTTAGAATATCAACCTCACTAATCATCAGGGAGATGCAAATCAAAACCACACTGAGATACCACCTAACCTCAGTCAGAATGGCAATTATCAACAACTCAAAAAATAACAGCTGCTGGAGAGGGTGTGGTGAAAATGGAACACTTCTACACTGTTGGTGGGAGTGTAAACTAGTGCAACCTCTGTGGAAAGCAGTGTGGCGATTCTTAAAAGCTCTAAATACCAACCTCTCATATGACCCCGCAATCCCCCTACTGGGAATATATCCTGAAGAACACAAATCACTCTATAAAAAAGATACCTGCACACACATGTTTATCGCAGCATTGTTCACAATAGCAAGAACCTGAAAACAGCCATGCTGCCCATCAAAAGAGGACTGGATTTAAAAAATGTGGTACATATACACGATGGAATACTACACAGCCATAAAAAAGAACAAAATCATGAATTTCGCAGCAACCTGGATGGAACTAGAGTCTATAATACTGAGTGACCTCTCACAGAAACAAAGATCCGAGTATCATATGTTCTCACTCATATAATGGACCTTAAACATCCAATGCAATACTATACGAAAATGACTGACCGTACTGGGAAACTATGGTGGGGGGAGGAAGATGGGATTAACAGTAGCAAATATCTGTCTGGGTACGGGGAAACATCCCATATCAACAGGGTGCCTGAATGAAACGCAATTGTATACCTAACCCTTAACTGTACCCCACAACTTGACAATAAAAAAAAAAAAAGAAAAGTAATTCAGTAAGATTATACTAATTCACATCTTTTGATATTTTCCCCCTGTCATATTTTCTGGGGGTAGAGGGAAGCAGGGAGTGTGAAGAAAGCTTGTGCGTGCTCTATTGTTTTTGAAATAACTACTTTATTCACTAGATATTTTACTCTGCCTTCTAAGTTATTAATGCTTTATAGAAGTATACTTACAGTAAATCCGTTATATCACAGACCCAGAACATTTGAGGATAATATATTTTCAGGCCTAAATCATAAATAATATAAAACATACTAATTTGAACTGTTCTTCTCAACTTCTAATACCTCTTAGTTGTTTACAGGATGAGATGAGAACCCCTTGCTTTTGTGTTTAATACCCACCACAATCTGCTTTCTCTCTGATTTTAGGTTTAATTTCCATGGCTCTGATGTGTCTAGTCTTTATACAAGCTAGTATCTCTCAGACATACATCATTCTTGTCTCTATTTCTGTGTCATGCTTCTTCTCTTGAAACTCACCTCTTTCTGAGACCTACTACATTATTAGAGACTAAAACATTTGTTTCAGGTTACCTAGCAAGGATTGGGAAAAGCCACAATTCAAAACTGGGCACTTGGCTTCTAGAGTCTACAGTCTTAACCACTCAACTGAATTTATAAGACACTCCAAGTATGCTGTTGACACAGGTGAACTTGAATCCTGGCTCTGTGGTTACCAGATGAATGACTGTGAGCTAGATATTTTACCTCTCTGATTTGTAGTCTGTAAAACGGGAATAATAATGTACTATCCTTCATTGACTAAATAAGGTGATTGTTGTAAAGTACTTGGTTCAATTCCTGCTCTACAGTGAGGATCCTCCAAATGTCTGATGTAATTTTTCATCCTTGTACTGTAAGATAAATGTAAGTGTGTGTGTGTATCTATGTATGTATATTTTTCCCTTCCTTAGCTGAATTGCTTGAATCCTGAGAGTGAGAAAAAGCCTTATTCATCTTGTTAAATATTCCCAGAGCATCAAGAACAATTCTTGAACTTGATAGATGCCAAATATATATCTTTGATTGATTCAAAATTGTCTTATTTGCCTTAAAATTTTTCAGTTGCTTATTAAGAATCCTACCATTAAAGACTTATGCAGTATAACAGCTGCATATCCTGTTACAGAATGGACACTTGTCAATAATTTAAATGATATTTTGGAATCCAGTTAACATTCAGTAAATGCTTTTAAATGTATCTGCCTTCGATGAAAAGCATAGCCTAACAGCATTTATGTTTTTCATCTTCAGTTTTGTTGTTTTTTTATGCCATAGGAAATGTTTTGTTAACATTTTAGTTTAGCTGGACTAGTATGGGGAATTAATTTAGTATTCACATGAATAGACAACGCATGTGCTTTTCTAGATGTTTCACTATCATTTAACTTTAGCTAATGGGCACTTAAAGTCTTGCTGATTTTTCCCCAAAGACCCATAGTCATCTTTAACATTCTTGAATACTTGAGCTTTAAGTAGAAGTTAACAGTGTCGACTATTTCAAGAAATACACAGAAATATTTTTACTCAATTAAATTTGAAATTTATATAACTCCTAAGATAATCAGGTTTTGAAATTTTCTTCTCAAGAAATAAGAGTTAAATAATACATAATATAGAATGGTGATTTTTTTTGTTATTAGAAGTTATATAGACAAGTCTTATTTTATAAAACTACTATTCATCTTCATTTTAGGTTCAACATTAAAACAACAGAAACAGCAACAATAGCACCTGAAACCTAAAAATTACTGTCAGAATAAATAAAATG
Source organism: Cephalopachus bancanus (assembly GCA_027257055.1). Taxonomy (NCBI): domain Eukaryota; kingdom Metazoa; phylum Chordata; class Mammalia; order Primates; family Tarsiidae; genus Cephalopachus; species Cephalopachus bancanus. Next base: position 7,945,226 of record JAPVLO010000108.1, read on the forward strand.
TATTACTAAGACTTTTCTAGAAGCCTTATAAAAACCTAAAAAAGATATTCTCATTTTCAAGTCAACTTTTACTCTATCTTCTTGGGCTATTTGCCTTTCTTTGGGTCAGCATTTACATTTTGACAAGGATCGATTATCTAAGAATTACCCAAAAAACATTTGTAAAATATAGTGTTTCACACATTCAACTCTTATAGAACCTAAGTCAGTATTTCCTGCAGTGGTGACTGGTTTTGGGTAGAGAGATTGTAATGTTTCTCCACCATTATCCTTCCCCTGCTTTGGAGCTGGTTTCAGTAAAAGGTAAGTGAATGGTGGTAGGTAGAAGGGAAAGAAGGCAGGATAATATTTACAACCAGTAGCTACACATTTATAAGAAATATCCTTTTTCTCTATGTTTATAAAGAAATGGCCCACCATGTTTCAAGAGCAAAATATTTTTAAACTCATAGTTGTCATCTCTTATATCATCTTTTCTAATACCCTTAGCAACCCTGTGAATTTAGTGAGTTATTATTATCCTCATTTTACAGATAAGGAGACTAAAATTAAAAGAAGTTAATTAATTTATGAAGTTGACACATGATTAAATGAAAGAACTGCAACTTTAATAGAGGTCTTTGACTTCAAGAGCAATGCACTTACTATTCTGCACATTGTCTGATCTATTCCACAGAAAGTGGAAAATAGAATCATTGGCAAGTTAATGGATACATCTTTACTGGTATTAATAATTGTAATTGTGCTACATGATAATAATGGCATAGCAGACAAGCAGTGCACATAAATGACTGAAATTAGCATGACTCTGAAACATAGCCATACTTAGTATTTCTGACATCTAGGAAGAAAGAAAGGACAGGACAGAATAAGCTGCTAAGATTTCTTTCTGCATCCATCACTCACAGTCCGGTTTTCGGAGACTGAAAACTGTAAAGCTATTTTTCCACCTTTTTGTCAAAGCCTATTGATAATTTAGTCCATGTACTATAATATAAGACAGGCCATGGGCTCAAATCAAATCTACTGCTCTCTAAAAACAGGTTAGTTTAATCAGAGAGCCTGTAGCCAGCACTAATTTGTAGAGAACAAATTAGCCAGAGCTGTTACTGGATAAGATCAGAAAGTTTGCTTTGACAATCTTTCACTTCAATTTCTGTGCTTCCACCTCCCCACTCAAGTCTTCTTTGTTCTCCTTTTCTAGACCTCTTAGTGAGAACTAGAGTCTTCTTCCTGTTCTAATCCCTGCCCTGAAGCATCCCCAAATTAATCTGATTTCCAAATATTTTAACCTTAAAGAAAATTTTCAATCCTTTAATATAGACAAAGATTCTGCAAACTTTTTTGGTGAAGGGCCAGACAGTAAATATTTTCAGCTCTGTGAGCCAGATGGTCTCTTTCACAACTACTCAACTATGCAAGTTGTAGTGTGAAAGCAGCCTCAGACAATATATAAACAAATGAGCACAGCTGTGTTTCAATAAAACTTTATTTACAAAAATAGATGGCAGGCTGGATTTGGCCCAAAGTCAACAACCTTTGATGTAGAACATCTTCCTCATTATACTGTGCTCTAGTATCAAATTTTTAAAAGGAAAAGGTAAAGCCAGGTTATTATTATCCTCATTTTTGGTTCTAATTCAGCCAGTCAGTAATGAGGTATCAGAGCACTCACAATATGTCAACACCTGTGCCCTGTGCTGCAGATTTAGTGGTGACTAACTCAGACTGGGGCTTTGGACTTTTGCTGCTATCCCTCCTGCTCCCAGCAGAAAAAAAGGCAGAACTATATTGTCACAGGTTATTCCAAATTAGAAATTCACTTCTTTTGCAACCAAATCCATGCTCTGCCAACAAAACTTTAGTAAACTTGCAAACTGGACAAAGTATACCTTCTCTCTTGAATCTTGTGCCTTTTCTCTTGTCACCCCATGTCAGAACCCTCATTCTGTTTGCTAAGGGTCTTCTTTCACCTTCCTTCTCCAAATTCCATACTCTTCCATTTTTCCATCCTCTCTACAAATACCTTCTTGTGCTATTCAACACTAACACAATACTCTGAGACTGGAACTTTACAAATTAAACTTACTAATACCTTGGTATGAAGGATACAGATATCCTTGTTTACAAAACAACCTTGTGAATTCAAATGATACTGCAACTGATGAAACAGTAAGTACAGTCAAGTGTGCATCTCCATGCTTTGCCTAAGCTATTAGAAATCAAGCCCATCTTTTCCAGGCTTAATAGAAATTAAGCTGAATTCTGAATAAGACTGCCTTCTGCAGTTTTCTCTGCTTGCTGGAAGAAAACAGAAAGCAGAGGTACTGATTGTGGGAGATCCAGGCAGCTCAAGGTCCACCTTACCGTGCCAGTTCAAACAGGATGTATGTGACAGATTAATTTAGGCCAGTGCACGCCATTCTGGGAAGTAAGTACTAATATAGGAACATGGAATTAAATATTTAAATATGTCAAATAAAAATTTGTGTTGTTTTCATTTTCTTTTCATTTTGTCTTTACTAATTGTCCAATGGCTTTTACGAGGTGATCTAGATAGTCACTCTTACTCAATTGTGAATTCAAATGCCTTTTGAATTACATTCTAGCTACTGGGCAAGTGATGACTCAGTATTTTAAGTGAGAAATAAAGATTTGAGTGAATATTTATGAATAGGAAAATGTTACAAGCAGTTTTTGTTCATAGAAACGGGGGATGATATTCTTTACCAGTCTAAAAGAGAAATCAATCGTTACGGTATAAGAGAACAGAGGATAATAATGTATATAAAACAAGGAAGGAAGACTATAAAATTCAATCAACTTCTATAAGCTTGTTTGGTACAAAAAAAAAAAAAATGGAGAAGTTTGGACCAGTTCTGCTCTCAGCAAACATAATGGATCTTGGCCGTCAGCCTACTCCGGTGCATTTATTTTCTCTAGGGAGTTGTTTTTATAGCCCAAGAAACTGGTCTAAAAGGAGTTGGGGTTACTTAAGAGGTGATGATTTACTGTTTAGTCCTGGCAGAGCTAAAATGGCTTCAGAGTCTAATCTGTACCTGATTTGACCTCAATGGATTCATCTCTCTTGTTTGATAAACATGTTCACCAGACAACAATGAAATGACCGGGATAATTATGATGTAAGCTGACACTGATGGTATAAAGGCAGCTTATGGTTGGAACTAGCCCAGCATAAGCAAGATGAAGACTGCATGAAAATGAAAGTAGAAATCATCAACATCTCTCCAGAGGTAGAGGGGCTCTCATCTCTACCTTTCTAATATCTACCTCTTCTTTCCTCTCTCTGTGAACTAAGGGCTGCTAGCCATTTTTGTGCTATGAGTGCTCTTGACTCTTAGAGGAAAATGATGGAATTTTTCTCAAAATTCTTTCAATGCATGAAATAAATTCCATAGGATTAAAAAATGAAACCAAACATATTCAAATACAATTATAAAACAAAATTTTATGATATGGTAACTTATGTGCTTTTTGCAATATAATCAATAAGAAAATCTAACTGTGTTTTATAACTATCATAATTTCAAAGTAATGATGGCTATAAATAGTATTTTGAGGGATTTTTGCAGAAAATATTTGTAACTTCTGCTAGAAATAAAATAATAGGCATTTTTAGTACTCTTGTAGTTTTACCTAATTTCAGAAAGTACTTAGTGGTTGGCACACACAAAGAAGTAATTTCTTTTTCCCTTCCAAATTCATGAACCTTGTGAATTTTGTCCCTGGATCAAAAATACCTGGGCTCAGCTTAAGAAATGCTACTGTTTACTGTCTGCCTTTTTATCTGTAAAAATTGGGAATAGACCATCTAGCTTACGAGTAACACAGTCCCAAACCCAGAGCTCACAACGAATGTTACGTGTCTAATTGTCCCAATGCTAAAACCCTAAGAGAGTTCATCTGATTGACCAGGAACCAGAAATTCATTTCTATTCCAAAAGCCAATAGAGGAGTAAGTGCAAAAGATTCTTCAAAGCAAGGCAATCATATCTTTACCCACAGAAAGAGATATTTTCAAAAAAGTATATGTGTAAGGCAGATACCACAGGAGGAATGTTTTATAAGTACAGGTTTGAGGCCCTTAAAAGCAATTTTAAAATTCCCTGACACAGGCTTGCTGATCTATATTCACACTGTTTAATGCAATAGCCACTAGTCATGTGTAGCTATTGAGCACTTGAAGTATGGCTAGTGTGACTCAGGGACTAAGTTTTCAATTTTATTTTATGTTTCATTAGTTAAGATTTAAATTTACATAGCCACACATGGCTAGTTGCTACCACAGTGAACAACCTGCCCAGTATCATCTGCCTCACACTGTCTCCATTGCTTTCTCTTAATGACAACAATCCTGGCAAACTAGCAAAGAACTACTACCTTCCATCTTTTGATCTTGTTGTGGTTCTTTGCCTGGTCAGTCATACCCTCATAATTTGTATTTCTCTAGGTCACCTAACTCATATCCCTCCACCTCTGGAAGACTTCTGTCTGTTATGAACCTCATCCTCTGAAGTCTTAAGGTAACCATTTGCTATATTACCAGTTGGGCAAATCACAGGCTACTTGATTCTGATATCTATTTTTTTTTTTCAAAATGTGTAGTTTTGTTTTTTTTTTTTTTAATTTAGTATACTCCTTTCTTGGGGAAAGAACAATTTCTCATATCTTTCAAAATACATAATCTTAAATGTGTGTAACCAATAGAAATTTGTTGAAGATTAGTTCACTAAGGGCTTTAGAGATGTAGACAATGTAAAAAAAAAAGTGAATAAGTCCATTAGGACAAGGAAGTAGAGATTCACTATGCGACAACTGATCACTAAAATATTTTGGAGTGAAGAGAGACCAAAAATTCATTCTTTAGTTCCATTTTTAGGAAAATAAAGTATTCTTCCTTTATGAATGAAGCAACCTAAATCTAATGATATTGAAGATTTACCAAGATTATATGCCAATAAAAGATGAAGGAGTAACTGAAACCCAGGTCTTTGGCATTCAGTAATGTCTATGGAACGGGGTGCTGGAAAGACTGGGAACTTTTTAAGGAGCAAGAAAAGGACACCAACAAAGGATAGCAAAGAGAAACTCACAAAAATAAATAGAAGAGAAAGTTTATAATGGATGTTCTTGGTCTGTTCAGGAGGCAGGAAACTTAAGAAGTAATTTCTACAAAATTAAAGGGAATTCAAATACTAGAAGGTGCAGAAGTCCCTCTAATTTTAAATACCAGTCATTCCTGAGTCACTTGAGAGTCATTGAACACATAAACCTGGGAAGAATAACTTGATATGGTTTTAGATGCTTCTCCATGTTTTTTGGTCTCCAGTTCACATTTTCTCACCTGATAGTACTTGGTGTACATACTGTACTGCACGTATGCATGTATACAGGGAACCAAGCAGTCCAGAGGGGAAACCTTGCCAGAAGAGACATCACTGAGAGGATTTCCTATAAGACTCACCATGAAACTTGAAGAAAGTGTTAGGAGGAAAAAAAGTGTTAGGAATCCCCGAAAAATGAAAGATGACCATGATTGTTGGATATGAAGTGTATAAAGAGAAATTACCCACTTTTTTACTTCCTAGGCAGTGGCTGTATCATCGAGGAAAGATAAAATTCAATACTGCGTAAGCGTTAACATAATAGACTCTATATCCCCACTCAACTCTTCTACATAAGTAACTCAAAGTTGCCCTATCAAATATGCTCTACTTCTCTTCATAGGGTTGAGACAGCTAAAAGATGGAAGAAAGGAAATAAGGTAAAAGTAGTTACATGTTTAGAAAATGAGATCCAAAAGTCAAAGAATAGCACATCTGGAATGTGATTAAGAATATTCACAGGCTAAACAAAGCACTGATTAAAACATTTAGACTAAGCTATTATTACTATACTAGAATACTTCTTATCTTTAAATTGGGAGAACCATACTCAATAATGTTTCATAGTATCCAGTGTTCATATGTTCTTACTGAATGCCTTCAGAATTTCACTAAGACCCCTGCCCACAAATAATAAGCCTACTTTATATGATACTAAAGCCACTGGAGTTTTCATGGGTTGCAATCTACCTTTGCTTCTTAGTCACAAACTGGATATTTTCATGTCACTCCATAAACTCTTGGAAAAATGTCTGATCATCCTTGATGTGAATTTGTCTGAAAAGTCAGTTATCAAAGCCAAAAAAAATGAAGGACAAAATATATTTATGTAGATAAGGACCACCTTCATCTACCAACAAGAGCTACCATTTAAAATAACTAGTCTATGGATGGTACAAATGGAAAATTATTTCCAATTGAGAGTGAACATGTTAGTTGCAAAAAAGCATGAAAATTTGACCAGATGAGTGCTCATTACTCTGTCTTAAAAATATGTTGCCGTGCTCTTAGGATACGCATTAACATCTTTTTGATAATAATATTAATGTGCTTATGATATGCCAAGACACTTTGCTAAATCCTTTTAATGATTATTTTATCTAATCCTTATAGTGGCCTTAATATAGGTTATTTCTGTAATTTATTTATGAGGGAACTGAGTCAAAAATAATTAATTCCCCACAACATATAGGAAGGGTCAGAGATAGAATTCAAAACCAGGTAGGCAGACTTGAATGAAGCACCTGAACTCTTAACCACCATGCTATAGTTCACACTTTGAATGCATCAACACAATTATCCATTTCTTCTCAAACTTACATAATGTACAAAGGAAAATACATTTTAAAAGAGTGTGTGAGAATTAACTTTGTAACATGAATGCATAAATGAATGTTTATATCCTTTCCAAAATTCATATGTTGAAGTATTAACCAAGTTTTAGCCCCCAGTGTGGCTGTATTTAGAGACGGGGTCTCTAAGGAAGCAATTAAGGTTAAAAAGGCTAGGTCAGTAATCCAATAGGATTAGGGTCCTTGTAAGAAGAAACACAAAAGAACTCTCTCCTCTCTTCCCCTCCCCTCCCCTTCACTCCCCTCCTCTCCCCTTCCATTCTCTTTCTTATGCACACATTGAGAAAAGACCATTTGAGGATACAAATAGAAGGCAGCTGTCTGAAAGTCAGTAAAAGAGTCTTCACAAAAAATTGAATTGCCCAGAATGCTGATCTTGGACTTCTAGCCTCCAGAACTATGAGGAAATACATTTCTGTAGTTTAAGCAACCCAATCTATGACATTTGTTATGGCAGCCTGGACCAACTGACACAGAAGCTTTACACTGTAAAGTCTCCCATCAAACAAATTGAAATCTGAAACTGAAAAATGATTTTTAAAGATAACCACCAAAGTAAAAATCTAAAATTAAAAACTTTTCACAGAACTCAGATCTGTCCTTAAAAAACATATTCTAGACCCTCAGTGTTTGTGACACTTAGGTAGGAGAAAACCTGAGCAAACCTTTACTAAAATCTTATAAATAAAAGTGTCACATTATTGTTCCTACATTAAAAAATTAGTTTAGCCAAATTACCTGTGAGTAGTGTAATAAAGAAGTGCAAACATAGATTACTCACATCACTTTTGAATGTGGTGGAGACCCTTCCCCTTCTTTAAACACACACACACACACACACACACACACACACACACACACACACACAGAGCAAAAGTTTTTCTGAAGAATGGAGTGTGACATTTAGTTGAAATAGAGATCAATTCAGAATAACTCTTACAATAATTTTTGAAATATAAATTTTCCTTTTGGTTTGCACCGGTAGATTAATGTATAGTTACTGTATAATTCACAAAGAATATTTGATTTTCTCTTTAAATGGAGTGCTGTGTTGTATAAGTTACAGATGTCCATTAAGAACATAAAAGGAAGTAATCCACATGAAGCCTTGAAAACTGTCAAGTTCTGTTGAAATGTCACCAATCATTATTACTGAGTTGTTTACTTTAAATGACCAATAACATACTTTTAATTTAAATCATGTGGTACTTTATTGAAAGGAATTAATAACCATGTAAGTTTAGAAGACAGATTCAACTCTTCCTGAATGACCACACCTGATATTTTTAATAAATGGATCACATTATAAAATATGTTAGTGACTACATACCTATAATAAAGATAAATTTTGTTAAGGCTCTAATAAAATATCATAAACCAGTCTGACAAAAAATCTGTTCTATGGGTGAAGTGGTGACTGTAGAAATTATAAACATTCAATATAACAGATTTCCACAGAAAGAAGATATTTAATTTCAATTAAATCTGCATATAGCAAGTGCCTGCCACGTGGAAGGTGCTGTGCTGGCTTCTGAGACAAAGAGAAAATGGTTGTACATCTGTTATTGGGTGATTTTATATTATGAAATTTGATGGTGATGGGAGAGGGGAGTGTTTGTAGGGGCATTTAGATAAGAGGTGCCCAGTGATTGATCTGAAGCATGATAAAAAGGTAGGAAATTGGGAGTAAAAGACAGAGAACTTTACTGAAAAAACAAACAAGCATAGTAGGATATTATTCTTATGTACCTACTTCAACGGCAGTATTGGATCGTCAGTTGCAGGCCCACTCTTAAAATATATAGTTAACGCAGCAAGCAATGATTTTTCCTTTTTGATTCTTGATAGAGAAAACATGCAGTATCAATAATGATGCACGAACCACCTAACAGAAAAACCTTATACATAATTGTTTTTCCTTTTCTTTCTTCTGAGTTTTAGGGGGAGGCTAAATCTGGCTCTTGTGAAATGATTCCATATTTCATGCAAAAGAGCAAGAAAATGCCTCTCAATGGGGAGATAAATGAAAGGAGAACGTATTAAAAAATTTTTGCTTAGTTATATGTAATTTCTATATTATCATCTTATTTTGCATATGTATTTCATTCTATGTTTTGAGGTTATAGTTGTCAGCTGTTCTTAGAGTCTGTAAAGTCTTCGAAACTCTGATCACTGGTTTGTGTGCATCTTTTTGACTTCCAGCTTAGGGAGGGAGCATGTCTGGAGGGGTCATTCCCTCCACCATTGCCATGGTTTTCAGCATTGTATTTGGTTACTTATCAAAATACATTAATCTGCATTAATCAGACTTAAGTGAAAAATACATTCTCCAAATTTGGGAGGAAAAACCAACAAACTTATATGATGGGTTGGTTTAAAATACTGAGTGCCCTAAATTCATGAATATAATGAAACCTATCAGATTTGTTAAATGGAGGAGTTAATTACATAGGGCTCTTAACCAAGGAAGGGGAGGAAAAAAATAATTTATTTCTATCTGTCCATTGAAAATATGAAGTGGTGTAGCTAAAACATGAATATTTTAAAATAACAGCAAATGCCTGTAATTCTCTTGGCCAGTAGTTTCAGGCATGTCTTTTACTGGCAATGAACCACATACAGGGAGAGTCTATATCACAGTGCCAAGGAATTAATTATGCTTGCCTTAGGCACTCAAGGCTTGAGTGCCTTTATTATACTTTTTTCTCTTCTTTTGAATAAAGTGGTCCAAATCTCTTTTCATTTCCCCACCAAAATTGTTTCATTTTAACCAGGTGCAATTTTGATTTTGTGTGTCAATGAGTAATGTTTGCAAGATCAGATCAAAGAATAAAGACATTCTAACTTACATTTTTATATTTTGTCCTAGGGTTCATAATTTGAACACAGCCCCAAACCAGAGGGGAACTATTCCCAGTGATGCAATGGAGTTGAGCACCATGTCCTTCAAACTATCCTTAGTTTATGCCATTAATACTTTAAAGAAAATAAATGCAATTGCAAATGCCCGATGGCACTGTCTAGTGCATGCTACTAGGGGGTACTTAACTACAGTCTGATAAAAAATTAAAACAAATTTATCAAAATGGCAAAACATTTGGTAATTTGGAACACTCTTAATGTCCATTTAAAGTGCAATAGTCGATAATTTATTCCATTTTGGAGATTGCAAGTTATCAGCATTTAGTGCAAATTACAACTCAGTCTTAATTTTGTTATTTATGTTACTAAATTAAGGAGTCTTACTCTGCAAAATAAAAAAATGAGAAAGAAAGAAAAGAAAAGAAGGAAAGAAGGAAGGAAGGAAGGAAGGAAGGAAGAAACAATGCTAATTCTCATTTTATGGAGCGTCTTGGTGTAAGATTCCATGTGGAAAACAAATTGAAAGCTTTTTACCACCAAACTAGAGTTTTAAACTTATGTTAGCTTTTAGATGAGTGACTCTCACACTTTAGTTTCTTTAAGAACCAACCAGGAAATTGCTAAAATGCAAATTCCTGCCTATCAGTCACAGATTCTGATCAGTTTTGGAATGGGGCCAATTAATTTGCACTAGTTTTTAATAATCACCCTTAAATAATTCTGCTTCAATGACACATTTTGAGATACTCATTTTAAGATATTCATTTTGAGATAAAAACAATCTTTGATTTTTGTACACAATGCCATTTTATATTTAACTATTGATTAATAGCTTTAGCAAAGTTGTTGATTATATTCAAATTTGAGAATTTACATAATCTTTTAAAAATTCAATTTTGAAAATTGTTTTATTTTGTATTAACATTACAAGTTGTGACATTAAAATCCAACAAAAATTATCAAACCAATAATGTATTTAATAGGCTGTGGCCTACACACAAAGCTATAACTGTTTAATTGTACAAGGTGTATTTCCTTCTCATAAATAACATAATCCATCAGGAAATGCAGATAATGAAACATCATCAGAAAAAAATATTAAAGGCAGATATTTACATACACTGAAAAGAATAGGCTGATTTAGTGAAAGCGGTATTCTGTTGTGTTCAACGACTTCTAAAGAATACAGCTTTTGGAAGTATGCTAGTGCTGACACCTGATTTCAGCATATACTGCAATACTGTTCATTACTATGGACAGAAACTTACCTCACTGTTATTATTTAGACTTTATAACCAGATATAAAATCATGTCATTCTAAATGATCACATTTTTTTCTCACCAATAGCTAGAGATGGTGTTATTATAAAAGAATGTTTTAGGAAGTGAAGGAGATATGTATGCTTTTATCCTGATTAAGAGTGGAGGACCAGTGAGCTTCCTGCAGATACTTATTTCAACTTGAAATATTTCCTCAAACTGAAAAGTAATTTATAGAGGAATGCCAGATATCAACTGGTAGATACCATCTTAGACCTGAAATTTCAATATTAGTGGAAATAGCAAAACTTTTTCATGATTCCTTATATCCAGAGACCATAGGGAAGAATCACCCTTATTACAAACAAAAATGAACGTTATTACAAACAAAAATGAGGACATGAAAATGCAAATAGGCCAGCTATAGTTGAGCAAGCAAATTCTAAGTTCAAGAAAGGGAAAGGTAAAAGAGAAAATAAATCCATACACCATCAAGGTATAAAGGCTCACGGCAAAGTTTCATCTCTAGGTCTCGGGAGAGATTGGCAGAAGAAGACAGTTCCTGGGTGTTGAGTGAGCAGTTGTAGAAAAGGAGAAAGTGACAAACAGTTTCTAAGGAATTTGAGGCCCAGGGCATTCCTGGATTCTAAAGATGAAACTGACTATGGCAGGAACAGTAGCAGTTTCACTTTTTTTCCTGATAATGTCATTTGAATTTGAAAAGGCTAGAGCAGAAAGACAAGAAAATCCAGTTAGTACCTGGTTCTACATCTATTATCTAGGCTAAAGGCCGTAGAATCAAACCTAACTGGTACTATTTATGTTTGCCAAATGAACAATTAAAAATATTAAAACGACCTCAATACAGGTTTCTGGAGAGGCTTGCTGACATAAACAACATTGCCAAAAATGTAACACAAACTTCTGAACATTTGTCATATTAAGTAAGTTTTATTTTTCAGTTTATTTCCATAGAGTTGGAGAAAGGAAGCATAAATTGCTGTAGTAGTAGGGGAAGAAAACCAAAATTTAACACTGACTTATCATGGGCTTCACATATGATCTCATTTGATAAGTTTTTGATATATGTGAAGTGTGCTAAAGATGTAAGAGATTGTGTGGTTTATAGACATTTTGGGGTTTAATAATGAACATGCCATATCAAACAACATTATCAGTTTAATATAAATTGTTGACATTAAAAGATATTCTCAAAACAACCAACACTGGGAGGAATTTGCAAATATGTACATGTTCACATGCACATTATTTTACAATCCTTGGCATACCTTTCTGAAGTCTATACAACTTTAGTTATAAGACTTGGAAAAACAGAAATGATCTATTAAAATTTTTTTAATAACTGTCTTTGTGACAAGGTTGTGAGGAAGGTCAGAACAAAATTTTTAACCACACAGAGCATAGATTTTATTTGGGAAACTTACAAGCCAAAGGTTGGCAAGAGGCTATGCAGATTTCTCTTTCTCTCAGCATTTTGTGGAGAAGCCAGCCACTGCAAAGCAGTGCAACTTGTGCCCTGCTAACTTTACTTCTTATAGCACAAGTGGAGAATGGCCTACCAGTGGCTGTCGTAGCCTGGGTGGCCTTGGAAGCAGAGCTTTGAAGAAAGGCATTTATGTAGTGTATATGGGAGTAGGATTTCATGGGGCAGAAACAAGGGACAGGCAGAGAGATACATGAAAAGAGAGAAAGTGACCCAGGATGAAATATCCATTCGGTCACCGAAATGGCTGATGAATCAGTCAATACTACACTGCCACCTGAGCTATATGGCACATGTCTCAGGATCATCAGCTTAACGAACAAAAAAGGACAATAGCCATTGGCTTCTGTCTCTCAAGGCCAAGTCTTGATTCAGAGGGTAACAATTTACCGCACATTTTTTTTTAAATTAAATCATTCGTCTCTTTGTGTGAAAGATGCCCTAGTAGAGCATCAAGGACCTCTTATACCATGCCTGAGGGAAGGTACTATCAAGTTGCCTCTATAGGAAACTAATTGAAGCCCATGGTTGGATAACAAAGGATGTTTTAGTAAATTTATTGTATGCAAATTTCCCTTAAGGGGGAGTACTAAATATTTTGGACTAAGTCACTAACAGGTTAGGTGCCAGCTGTTACAGCTCAGTTCCTGGAGACCTCAGGGAACCCACAGGAGATTGCAACATCTTCTGCTGGGTGTAGGGAACCACCTATCCCACGGGAATTTGGTTTTGAAACACAACTGGAGAGAATGTGGGATTCGAAGACAGCTCGTCCGTTGCCAGGTGATAAAGAAAGGGCAATCAGATCACCTTTGGAATTCCCGGTTGACACTCTATGGTCAGGTCTGGATATTAAGTGTGTAAATTTATTCTAATAATAATTTTTTAATTGATGATCAGCATTTTCAAAGTAGGTAGTTATGCACATATTAGGAATAAAAATTGATATGGTTTACCTGATAAATATTACATTGAACCTAATTCTCACACTTGATGTTCATGAATTATAAAGAAAAGCTTGAATAGAGGGAAAATTCTCCATGCCTTACTTTTCTGGTAGAGTTAGGGATGTGGGTCAAAGTGCTGTTACAATCCTCCCATTATCTAATACATTATGAAGAGTATTACCTGCTCTGCATCTTTGATATCAAAATTAAAGGATTTTGTTGATAGTGACCATTTTCTACTTAAGGAGGTTTTTGGTTTGTAAAAGGGATGATCTTTTCCTGATTACTAACTCCTTCAGTGATATTGATATTTCCCCTGGACTGTGACTCTGTAGCTGAGTAACTGATTCATCATAACGCTGAACAACTTTTTGATGACTTGAGTTTATTTATTTTTAAAAGACTAATATCTTTGTTTTCTATTCTTGTACTTTCTGTCACTCTGCTTAAAGCACTTTTTTGGTATTTTTCTGTGATGCAAAACCTGCTCAATTTATCTTTGCTCAAGATATCTTTGTTTAAAGTGCCTCGTCTCTAGTCTCACTTTGCTTTCGACTGGTTAATCCGGTCATTCCCAAACCCACTTCTATCAATCAACATATGTAATAAGGTGATGGAGTCCAAACATTTACTTAATAAAGAAAAGGTCACATCTGTTGAATGTCGCTTATGGAAACTATAAAAAAAGGAGGCATCCAGTTTTCCTTTCAACAAATATTTGTTTAATCATAATATCCATAGACTGCTATTCTCTGTGCTGTGGGATGTCAAGGCCACATCGGTAGAATATAAAGGATCTGGCCACAAAAGCATGCAAACTAATGTTGCTAATTTCATTTTTTCAAGTAATTTTGGTGTGGGAAATAACCAGTGGAAAAGCATGTGGGGAAAGAAAAATAAGTAGAAAGATTCCAAACATATGTTCAACACAGCAGGAGACAGCATTAGAGACCCAGGATGCAACTTGTAAAAAGAAAGTGTGTAGGGGTTTGCATTTTGAACAGAACCCCAGATGGGATAAGATTATACTTTGTGGCAAAGACACTACAGGGGACCTGGATAAGAACATGAGTACTTTCCTTGTGGAACCACAGAGAAGAATTTAGGGTTAGGAAGCCCATAGGCAGATGACATACCCAGGAGCAATACTTAGCCACTGCCTGGGCATTTGTGGTGGACTGTTTGTGTAGGTAGCTTATAAAACTCTTGAGTACTCAACTCATTGACTTTTTATTTCGCATCTTTTGTGCAGAAAATTATTTATGCTGTATTCATGCTGCTATTTGTTGTTTTAGAAAACCAACTCTTTACTAGGTTATAATAATTACACAAAAACATAAAATCAATGACCAGCAAGCATCATTTTTTGGATTTTTTAACTTTTAATTAAATCTGACATTAATGTTATAAAATCCAGGAGAATAAAATAAGATTTATTTTTGCTAGTGAAATGGATTTTCAGTCAGTTTGGGGGCTACAGTTCAATAAGAATTGAAGTTATGTCATATTGCATACTGGAGAGGGCCTAACATCATGCGGAGAGTTTGTGAGTGTTCAGTACCATCAAAGCAAAGCAGTAGAACAAACACCTACTCTGCAGTAAGAGAACCATTAGCCAGTCATTCCAAACGCAGTTGTTTGAGATCATACAGGAACACAATTCTAGGTCTTAGACAAGTTGAGATCCAAACAAAATTTTGCAGGAATCAAATAATATGTGAGCTGGATCAAAAATCAGGAGGTTGTTATCTAGGTAAATAATATGGCGAAATAAGGTCTGAATGAAAGCAAATTGAGAGTCAGTAGTTCAGACTCCTGTAGGAGAAAGTTTAAAAGACAGGCCAAGAAATGCTTTCTATGTTAGGTCATGGGGATACAATGGTGATTTGTCAAATTGCTTACTAGGTGGAAAAAAAAAAAAAAGAAGGAAATTCTCTGGCCATGGTCATGGGACCTATCAGAGATGTAACCAGGTCAAGATTTTGAGGGTATTTACTTGTTGACTTGTTCTTCATTGGTCTTCTTCTGAATGTGGATCCTCTCTGAGAGTGAGGACTTTTCTAGACAACAAATTTCAAGTGACTGATATATTGTAGCACTCAACTGTTAGACAAATGGATAAGTGAAATGAAAATTTTGCAATAACAATCTTGTCACACCATCACTTTGCATGGTGTGCACAAACGAATGGCAATATAAGATTCTATTGTTGGTTAAAGCTCAGATACTTTTAGAAGACAGAGAACTTGGGAGTAGAGCAAGTTATGATAATAGCTCTTGCTGTTTGTGGGTGTGTACAGTGAATTTTAATTCACTTTGTTTATACAAGAAAAGTGTAATATTAATTTAATTTTGGCATAGGTTTAAAAAAACCTTAATATATTGATAAAATAGTGCATTTTTGGCTGTTGTTCCTTTTCTCCCAAAAAAGAATTCAATTAGAGTTAGGGTCAGGTTGTCCCACAATGTTTGACAGAATTGTGGTTGAATTCTATGACCAATTTTTAGAAACAGTAGCTTGAGTTATTTTCTTCCCTAGTGCAGTTGCCATGGAATTGATGTAAAAACTTGGATATTTCTATGCTACTCATTTTAAAAATATGTTCAACTCTAAGGAATTATTTGGGTCTTAAAAGTATTTTGCACCCAACTCATTTATACCACAAACTCTTGACTCACCTTCAAGCAACATTCTCTCTCCCTCTCCTCTCCTTTTACCTCCTTAAATTGGAACTGATGTTTTATATCTAATCTGTTATAGACAAGAAATAAATTGCACGAGGGCAAGGACATTTTCTGCTTCATTCCCTGCCTAGTCCTCAATGACATAGTGAATTCATAACAACAACAACAATTCTAATAAATGAGGGCGAAGTTAGGGGCTGTTTCAAGCAAGCCTTTCTATAGTATCTGTATTTTGATGGGGTCTAGAGTCTGGTTCTTACTTTTATCAGTTTTTTAATGGGATAATAAGCTTCTTAAAACTTTTACTTTAATTTTTTAGTGTATATCTTCAAAAGCAAACCGTTACTGAAAAGTTTAGAGCAGTGTTCCCCTTCCCTCGCCACCCAACCTTCTGCCCACTTCTAGCTTTCTCATCTCTCTTAGCTCTTCTGGCACTTACTCCTCATTTCTAAATACTATATAATATTGCTTAATTTTTGTTATTGATTTTAAATGTTATGTCACTCTCTCACAATTTGGTGATAAATCCATAGTCAATATTGTCACTATTAATAGAAATACTGTCCACTGCTGAGGCAAGTAGAACACTGTATTCATATTATATTTTTGTAGAATATTTTCCTGAAATTAATAACTGAAACCATTTCTTTCTGTCTCCTTTGTTTACCTTAAAACTATAGCTAAGTAATCATAAATTTTCTAACAGCTATATAAAATATTGTCTCATTCAACTTTCCATAGAGTCAAGTTCACCTGATAATTTATCCATTTCTTCTTCATCTTTATTTCTTTTGGAGATATCCTAGGCATTTCTGTCCAATCTGTAGTTTTAGACACTTTCTGTAATCTCCTAGTAGTTCCTTTGCCTTTCTCAAGTTTTGATCCCCTGTTTCCTGATCCCAAGTCCTCCTCTTTCTTAGTTTATTCTCTGTTATGGATGGGGCATACCATTAGCTTCTAGAGAAACAGGTAATTTTCAAGGGTAAAGAAAACTTTTCCGAGACAGGATTTCATTAACCATTCTTATTTCATTTTTATATATGGCTGATAGTGTAATTGGATATAAACTACTAGAATGAATATCATTTACATGAAGAATTTGAAATGTATTATGCTACTGTTCTCTAGCTTTTGACGTTCCTATTTAAAAGCAAACACAATTTTTATTCCTGATGTTGCAATGTACCCCTTTTTTGCTCTCTGGAGGGTCTCCTCTTTATTCTTGCTATTGCTTTTTTTATTTTATTTTTTCACTTATAGCTTTAGGCACTTGGTAGTAGGTCTTTTCAATCTGGAGACCTACGTCCTTCACAGTAAGGAATTTTCTGATTTTTTCTATAGAACTCCTGTTAGTCAGATATTGGGCCTTTTTGCTTAATTATTTTCTTTCATCTTTTCTCTCCTATCAGTTATCTCTGTATTTTTGATCTTTCAACTCTCTTTTGTTGAATTTGTATTCTCTAATCTATTTCTTGCTTCATGAATGTTCCTTTTTATGCATTTTGGTTTTGTTCTATAGGTTTAATATCATCTCTCTAGCAGAGGTCCTCAAACTTTTAAAACAGGGGGCCAGTTCACTGTCCCTCAGACCGTTGGAGGGGCGGACTATAGTTAAAAAAAAAAGAAACTATGAACAAATTCCTTTTTTTTTTTTCACCTATAGTCCGCCCCTCCAACAGTCTGAGGGACAGTGAACTGGCCCCCTGTTTTAAAAGTTTGAGGACCCCTGCAGGACTCTAGAGATAGTAATTACAGCATTTTTCTGCTTCTTGAATTTGTTATGGTTTTTTTTCTCATTTTAGTTCTAGAAGTTTAATATGATTTTTTTTTCTTTTCTAATTATGATCAAGGTCCTAAAAAGTAAATAGAAAGCTCTATGGATGTGGGCTGCATTTTTGCACTTCTAAAGCACCTGTGGTTACCATGTCTGGCCAGTTAGCTTCTGGGTTGTGAAACTTCCAAATGTCTGTATTCTCACTGGAACTTTCCCTGGGGAAGTACTTTCTCTCTGATACTTACTGAGGGATTACTAGTTGGGCTACCAGCTATCCGGAATTTGATGGAAAAGGAAGGCTCAGTGTTCATTGCTCAGTGAAATTAATTCCTTTTTTTTCCCCACATGGTGTTTTGCTGTCTTTGGTGCCTCATGCCTGCAAGTGGGGTAGAAGTAGGGTAGTCAACTGAAAGTGCTCTGAGTAAGTGGGGACCGTGTATGCAGAGTTAATTGTTCCCTAACTGGTTTTCAAATACTCTCCCTGATTTCTTCAAATTGTTTCTTGTAATTCCAATTTCCAAAGTCTTTTCAGAGTTTAAGGGACTTTAAGAGTTTAAGTTAGCATATCCACCTGCAAGAGCTTATTCTCATCTACTCTTCTCAGTTATTTATTGTTCCTACATTGACTTCTGTCTTTAAACACTGTGGTTCAGAATTATAGATATCTACTACATTCGTTTTTTAAAAAATATATTCAGATTTTGTAGTTTATTTATTTTTGTTCTATTTTCCTGAATTTTAAGGGGTTGTTGAGAGAAGAGGGGTGGAAATGTCTCGATTACTTCAATTTTAAAATCACAAATCTAGCAGTCATATTTTGAAGGACAGATTATTTTTATACCAAAGCTTGCCCAAAATTTACTTGCAAAGCAGATTAATGCATTAATTAATACTTGGAAATATTATCACTAAGTAAATCGGAATATATTTTTTGATTGCTAAAACCAGTCTTGTTCTACTAAAAAAGTCATCTTAAGAAGCCAAATAAAGATCTTAACATTTCTGGTGAGTGTTGACTCAGAACCGAGAAAGTTAAATAATCTTTATGGTTAACATTATCACATTATCCTAGCTTGATGCCACATTTACCACATAAGTCAGTGCCTGCTAAAATAACAGGATACTTATATCAGGCTGCCAGGAATTACCACAGAACAGACAATTTTCCATTCTTCTTTCTCTATTCTTCACGAAGATTGCTAATACCTGTTATTACAATACATTTTACAAGTATTTGAGTGAGAAAGGGCAAACATTTATTGAGTGCCCATTTTGTACCAAATATATATTACAGTGTATTTTCTAAATTATTATTTCACTATTCTTTGTCAGTAATTATATTTTACATGTATGTCTTTTCAATGAAATTCCAGGCTCTTAATAAAATTTAAGGAATTTTTTTTATTCACTTGAATCATTTCCTGTTAAGAGTTTTATATGTGGCTAACTACATTCACTTTAAAATGATTTCCATAGCTTTTATTTTGATTGTTGATTTTCAATGGCTTTGTTCATAATTCTGCACATAATTCTTTTGTTTTCCCATATCATACATTGACTACATACTTAATATTATACAAAATTTTCATTATTTATTTTTCTATAAAAAAACAACAAACATGAAATCTTTGCATTTAAAAGAGTCTTTGAAAGGTAGGACAGAGTTCAGAACTTAGGACAAGCTCTCATTTACATATGGTGAAAAGCAGTAGGGTAGGGGAGAAAAGACATAAACAGACATAAAACAACAAAAAATATATGTCTTCAATCACCATGCACTCTTATTCTTCCTGGAAAGAACTGCAGAGACCATGAAGAGCTTTTCAGAGACTGGATACTCCTCTACATTTTGCACCTGCTCCTGAGGTGAGCCAGATTGGCAGGAAAAGAAGGTAGAATTGATTCCAAAGTGTTATTCCATAGCCAATCACCAGAGTGACAAATGTTCGGAGTGAGCTTGAGCCACAGATGCCCACTAAATGTTCATCCCTGCGTTAAAAAAAGATTTGGTGAAAATAGTGGCTGGTCCTGAGCCCAGCAAGCATGAAGAGGAAAATGATAAGTTATTCATTTCTAGAAATTTTATAAATATAGGACTTGCTTAACACTGACTGCTGACCTTGAATTCCCTTCTTATGAGTATGTCTGCAATTCTAAAAGCAGCCCCAGAAGGCTCGAAATGACCCACAAAGTGGCTATTAATATGTGGTGGTACATATAAAAGTGACAGAAGTCCAAAGTGTGTAGACAGGTGTTTCACATCAATAATGTAATGAAATACTGAAAAGGTTCAGGTGTTTAGCAATCACAGCTTTGTCTGAGCACTGTGGGGTGTGTGTTTAATTATTTGCATATATACATGCATGCATGCATATGTGCAATTCATGTACATGTGCTTTGGAAGTATTCCCTTGTGTGCATTCTGTAGTAGATAATGTTTACTAAGAACACAGCTCAATGTAAATCAATACAGCAATGATTCGTCTCTAAAACCATTCCAGTGTTCCTCAGTGTTTAGCCATGTCAATTGGCTATACCTAACAAGACACTTAAGAAAGTCATGTTAGACCCATATATTTTAGTTTCTTCCAGTATGAATTTCATGAAATTAAGACTGGTTGGTCTCATGGGGGAAAAATAAAACATTCAGGGCCCGTATTTAGACTGAGTTTATCTCAAAATGTAGGACAAATACTATAAACTCAATCTATTTCCTGAGTAGAGTCAGTCACTAATTTCTTCATTCATAGAAAGTGATTTTTCAGTCGGGCTCGGTGGCTCAGCGTGTAATCCCTCGCCTTTGGGAGGCTGAGGTAAGTGGATTGCCTGAGCCCGCGGGTTCGAGACCCGCCTGGGCAGGCGAGACCTCATCTCTATAATAAGTCAAAAAATTAGCCGGGCGTGGTAGCACACGCCTGTAATTCCGGTTACTCGGAAGGCTGAGGCGGAAGGGTCGTCGGAGCCCAGCAGGTCGCGGCTGCTGTGGCCGGGACTGGCCACTACACTCCAGTCTGGTCGACAGAGTGAGACTCCAACTCAAAAAAAAAAAAAAAAAAAAGTGATTTTTCAATATTTAAAATCAGTTGCCTGGATCTCACATGCCCAAAGTTGAATAGAATGAGAAGATCAAATACTTTAACATTATGCCAACTTTAGCAATGAGGATAAATTGATGAGCTTTCTTTCTTATCACTGCTTTATGTCTGGATTTCTCACCTTGCCTTCCATTTTATTTTTTTGTTTCTTCTATCTCTATCCTTTTCCTTCCTTCTCCTGGCCACCACCTCTTCTCAGTCATTTTATGGACTAAATTGCAATGTGAAGCACATCTTCAAGAAATTACATCTTATGGCCTTTCTTAAGGTAATTCAGACTTGTACTTGGCCAAAAAAGAACTGTATGCTAAATTTATGTATGTTCCCAGAGACAGAGAGAAACTATTTTTTCTCTGCCCCCTTCATGAGACATTTAAACAAGTGAGTAACAGGTGCTGCATGCCTGGAACACGCTGTGCTCTGAAGATTCTCGTGAGAAGGTTTTCACTCTGGGGAAAGCATTTTATTTCTAAGTTCTCATGAACAACACCTGTGCTTGGTCAGTCACTGGGAAGATACACCCTTGGTGAGGAAAAGGAATTTCACTGGGCAATGGGTGGAATTGTTTCTCCAGATATTTGAGGAAGAAGCTGATAAATTAAGCCTACCAAATTGAGTCATAGCTGCATGTACTTTGGGATAAAAAATTTCAGCTATGCTTTGAATGAAAGAAATAATGCAAGATTGAGTAATACACTAAACCAGTTTATTATTATCATTTGGAAAAAAAACATGTTACTTTTTCTAACATGAAATATAAAACTTTCCTTTGCCAAGGGGGTGATATTGATGTAAGAAAATTTAAAAAATGAGTTATAAAGAAGAAAATAATGGTCCAACTAGACTGAGGAGAAAAGCTTCATGTTTTTTGTATAAGCCTCAGAATTAGTAGATATATCTCATGGACTTGGGCTAATAAGGATGATTTACACAGTGCTATGGATAAGAAAAGTGCTCTAGAGACAATATTTGTATGCCATAAATTACTAATACATATGTACTTATGATGAATAAATTATTTTGCAATATGATGAGCATGAACTTACTTTGAAGAGAAAAAATGTAGGTTTCTGAAGCAGAATTAACTCCATCTGGCCCTTAGGAAAAAAAAATATTAATACTAATATATATATATATATATATATATATATGTATGTATGTATATGTTGTTGTATTGCCTAGAGTTTTAAGTATCCTAATTGCTAGCAATTATGGGCTTGTCCATATAGAGTGTCCTCCTTACTCCCCAAGGAAGACCTGTACTATGATTTGAGCCAATGCTTGATGACTTATAAGCATGGAAAAGTACTCTTCTTCCTTTTTCTATGCCCATCTTGCCCCTGCTCCAGTGTGTGGAAATCAATATCCAGCTAAAAAAAGCATCATACTGCGGTTTAACATTTCAGGTCAATTTTTTTTTTTTTTTTTTACAAAAGTGATAACTATTCTGAATTTCATCTGTGATTTAGTGTTTTAGGTTAAGTCTTTTATGTCTACTTTCTATATTTTAATTGTTCTTAATGACCACAGTATACATTTTGAGTTGGAAAGTACTGGAGAAAACAAGATGGTATGGCAGGGTTTGCTGCAGTGACAATAGTTCAGTATATGAGACCACAGGTGGTTAAAATCTAAAAACAGAACACACTAGGCCTGGCCCCAATACCATTTCCATTTGTGTTTTAATATATGCATTTCCAGAAGTCTAGAGGCAATTTTCACTTGCATGTCTCTTCACATCTGATAATAATGTTATCTCCCCCCAACTTAAATCCATGTCCCTGTTTATTCCATCCTATTAAGGGTATTGTTATTTTTTCAGGTTTCAGGGCAAGAAGCTAGGAATGTGGGTATCATCTTTGCTTTTGCTTCTCTTCATCATTCTCTGTCTCCCTTTCCATTAAGCTTTACATTTCTGGCTTTCAAAGATCATAATGGATTTGCTCCTTGTACTTGGATGCAGTTGGCTTATTAGCTCCTCTGAGCTTTCAAAGCCCACCAGCTGTCCTCCATTCCACATCATATATTCTTTGCCTTTGTCGGGCCTCTCCTTACTGTCATTACACGTTGTGAAGGCTTGTTCTGACTCTGGAGCTTTCTTTATACTCTTCTCTTTGCCTGAAATATCCCTCTGGTTCCACAGATAAGACAATTTTTTATATCTTTTTTTTTTCCAACCAAGTCAAGACTTCATGGCTCAATCCCCAAAATGCACTTTCATCAGCACCCTCAATTTCTTTCCTATGTTGCCTTTTTTAAAGGCATTATCCACTCCAGTCTCTATGACAGTTATACACAATCAAAGATGGATCTGTCCATTCCTTTATTTATAACCGCCCTTTTTCTTTACTATTTGTCCTTGGTACTTAACATTAACATTTCATAATGGTGCTGCTGAATGGTAGGTACCATCACACTTTTATTTCAAACCAACTGGGGCCTCAATACCACTGGATTATTATTTCTCTTGTGTCTGATTCCTCCCTGTTATATTTCCTGTTGTTGTTCAGATTTTTATGTCCCTCTTCATACTGCTCATTTCATTTTTCTAATCCCACCTCTCTAACCCCAGATTCTTCAAACATTCTTCTCCCTGGCAAACTGACCTCTGGCCATCCTCATGCATCTTCCCTTCTGTCTTAGTGCAAGGTATACCTGGGCCATCTCTCTAAGATATCTGTGATGATTAATTTTGTGTGCCAATTTGACTAGACCGATGGGTGCTCAGATTAACCAGTATTTCTGGGTGTGTCTGTGAGGAAGTTTCCATTTGAGACTGGCATTTGAATAAGTGGATTTGGTAAAGAATATCGCCTTTCCTGATATATGTGAGCATCATACAACCTGTTGAGGGCCTGAATAGAACAAAAGGTGGAGGAAGGAAGAATTTGCCTCTTTTTGCTTCCCGACTGCCTGCTTGAGCTGAGACATCAGTTTTCTTCTGCCCTTGAGTTGGAATTTACACTCTTAACTCCCCCGATCCTCAGGCCTTTGGACTCACACTGGAACTATGTCACTGGCTTTCCTGGGTATCCATCTTGCAGTCAGCAGGTCATGGGACGTCTCAGCCTGCTTAATCGAGTAACCCGATTCTTTACAATAAATCTTTTTCTATATATCCTTCTGGCTCTGTTTCTCCGAAGAATCCTGACTAATATAACCTCCTCCATATTCTATAATCTTCATCATCATTTAGCTCCTCTCTTTGTAAATATTCCATGTTTCTTCTTTGCTTTTTTTCTGAATTTCTCCTCTAGAGTATATTGATATATGCAGGTATTTCTCACTCTCAAAAATAGGTTTTATCCCTATATTATCTTCAAGCTACTTACTAATTTCTTTTTCAATTTACAGTGAATCTGCTTGTGAGAAGGGAGAGTAAAAAAGAAAGACCACGCTTACTGACTCTGCTTTTTCCAATTTCACACAGTCCTTAACTTATTACAATCTGGTATCTTTTCTCATCACCCTCTTATACTCTTCTGCCTTTAGTCACAAATGACAGTCTCATCACCAAATCTTATATTTTGGAATATTATGTGATTTCTGTATAGCATTTGATGTTCAATATTGTTTCTTTCAGGAATTCAATCCAATTTATTCTGTTCTATTTGCTGTCTTTTCTCCTTTTCTTTGGCTCTCTCATTGTATGGTAGGGTGTGTTCCCTTAGCATGTAAATACATTTTCCTTGATGTCCATTTGTTTTCTTTACAGATGCCTCAATAATCACATTTCTTCATAGCTCTATCTTATATTCTAAACTATGTTTCCATGTGCAAATAACTTCCCAATCTGTACATCCAGGCTTCTTTCCATTTCATTTCCTTTAGTCCTATGATGGCCTTTATCCTTTAAAAAATCTCCTAATATCATTATCTTATTTAAGTATTCCTGGTGTCTACAGGATAAAGTTCAAACTCTGTAGTGAGGTGTAAAGCCCATCAGCATCTGGACCCTCATCTTCTATTATCCACAGCTGCACATACTGCTCTCCAGTCATGTTGGAATTCTTACAATAATATTTTCTTATACTATATTTGTGTACATTAGTTTCTCTCTTCCGCCCCAGATCAAACTCTGAAAAAAGTTTCATGATCATGGATAAAATTGTATAATCCAGATCTTGAAAATATTAATATCAGTATATTTTGAGATTACTTTGTTGGTGCCGTGGGGCAAGGTTACACTTAAAGAGAATCAGTTGGGTTTTTTTTTCACTTGAGAAAGAAAACATGGTCATTGTCAAAAATACTGGAAACTTCTTCCATATGGGACATGCAATAAAGTTTGCTATTAAACTGAAGGTTGAAGAAATGTCTTATTTCCTCAGGATGAGAGACATCCAATGATGGAATTATAATCTGGTAATGTATAATGGTATTATGAATGGTATACTCTGGTATTCTAGGATGAGTTTCCACAATACAAATTCTGATCTGACAGAATTTTCCTGTAAGCAGTTTGAGAAGAAATAGGAATTCCTAGGGCCCCAACAGAGAAATTAACTGTGGTCCCTGGTAGTCCACCATGCCCAACAGAGCAGACTTTCCCCTGTGGGGAACTCTGGAGTATAAATTGCATTTCAGACATTGCCCTACCTTGAAGCAAGAGGTCTGGAATTTTGTCTACTTGCAGCAGCAGCTAGTCCTGGCTACAGGCTGGGCAAAGGAGCTAGGAATGAGGATTTGTAAACTCCATATACTTTCAGCTCTGCTCCTGTAGCCCCAAAGCAGTCCTCTGAGAAGCTGCAGGTATGAGCAGTTAGGAGCAGATCACAGAGCTGAGAATGGGCATACAAAACTGGCAACAGAGATGTGAAGAAACACCAATAGTATCCAGAACACCTGGTTATGGAGAAGCAGACTAGGAGCTAGAATAATCACAGAGCGTGTACTTTTCTCTGCCAGCAGCAATAAGTAGCCAGAACATAACAGAACAGAAAAGTAACAACTCTTCGAACAGCCATCTTTTGGGAGGCAGTGGAGTACTCTCTTTTCAAGTGGTCATGCCTAACCCCAATAGCAAATGAGAAAACATATCATGACCTGTACCCCTAGGCTCAAATAGAGAAATCACCAGTGGTCACTGACAGTCTATTGTGCCCAACAGAGCAGAGACTTCTGAGAATCATTAGTAACAAAGCAAAAGTCTAGATAGAGATCAAATGATCAGGCCAGAGAGGAAGGCCCAGACAGAGTAGTTTCAAAATGTATACGTAATAGTATATTGTGGGAGATTTAGAAATAACTGAGAAGCGGAAGGGACACTTTGAGAGAGATGAATTGGTAGAATCTCTGAAGCCACCTGAAGTTTGGTCTCCACTCTTTTTAAGTACTGATGAAAGACTAAAATTGTCGGGCTCTAAATCCCCAATACCTGCATGTGGTTTCTACACTCATGATCCAAGGGATGGAGCAACAACAGCCGATTTTCTCCTCGGACTTCCAGACCCATGAACAATATCCTTACTTAGATGAATTCTTTCCTAACCTTCCCTTGACTCAGTTTCTTCTTCTTCTGTCCTCAAAGAACACCCAGTGACTTTTATTACAGAGTTTGCTGTACTGTACTATCGTGTCTATTTAGATGTGTGTTCCAGTAAACGTTTTTAGGAAAGAAGCTACTATTCACCTCTGCTTCTCAGTTCATAGCATATTTGGCAAGTAATACCATCTTAATAAATACTAGTTGGGTGAATAAAATACCCGGAACCATGATTTTCATCCTTTTGGGAGGGCAAAAACATCTGAGTGTGATGCAAGCTACAAAACTTCTTCCAGAAAATTAACAAATACACAGAATTTTATATATGTTAACCTAGAAGAATTTCTCAAATGATGGAGAAAGAAAGTAATGCTGTTATAAGGATAAAGTATGTCTTTTGACCTCAAGACTGATGGTAACGATCTCTTCAAATTTTGAAATCCTGGTATGTTCTAACTCTTACAGTAAACTAATGAGAAACTTAAAATCAATCCAAGCATTAGGAATTTAGGAGCTCGCTTCCAAATTACATGCACCAAGTACTTTGGAGGAAGTTCATAGGAACTGCAATTAGTGTGAAGTGAAGCACTGATGGGAACCAAGCAAGAAAACAGAAGAGTAATGAAATGAAGAGAACATTAATGAATAAGGAAGACAGAGGCAGGAGCAGGCAAACTGGGCCCTGAAAATGAGTGGTAAGAGAGGCACTGTGTTTCCTCAGATTTTTATTGCACTCAAGCCTGCCTTATTTGACTACAGAATTAGTCATGTCTAAGGCATGTTAGCCAGATAGAGGCAATCGCCACCCCTCATAAATTTTATCTTTTCCAAGAGACCCTTGGGAGCCTCACATTCCCCCATTCCATTTCTCCATTTTTACTTTCCGAATGTTGGTTATACAGCTGGTGATATTGACATCATTTGTTTAAGTAAAGGAAACGATTTCCAGTATTCATGTTCAATGTATTAATATTATCAGTTTAGAGATTTTAGTGCTATGCTGTGTTTCTACCTTTGATGAAAGTATAATGAACTATTTTGTATATATTAAGTTCCAGTGAGTAATTATTGAGCTGATTGCTGATTGAGACAGATTTAATGAAAGAGGTACCAATGTATAAACTTCTAATTTTGAAATATTCTAAACCTCATTCTGTCTTTTATTCTTCTGAACAAGTTACGTACACAAAAGATTTCGCCATGCAATTTAAGATAGACCCTAAGCTGAATGTGAGGGAGAACTAGGTTGTTCTAGTTCATCTAGAATCAAATTTCAGTAAACAATTACTTAAGAGTTAAATGAAAATATAATCAACCAAATAATAATCACCCTTCTCCTGGCTACACAAACTCATTGCTCCTGTTGTACCATGGCCATACAATTTCTAAATATGTCGCAAGAGCTGCAAGTAAATAAGTGCAAGGGTGAAATAATGTTTTCATCTACACAGATGAATTAAATTAATCTGTTTTTTTCTTTTATGTTCCTCTTTTCATACATGTTTATATATTTGTTTAAAATATATTAAAATTTAAACTTCAGATTATTTATGATAAAACTTTCTTGATTCAAAGACTCAAATATCTCTGACATTGGGATGCAAATTACCATCTATATGACCATTTAATGAAGACAGTTGTCTTTAAATTGATGGTGCAATGTACAGTTTATAGAGTCTGAGAAGGAAGAAATTGTGGTAATATAAAATTCTGTTTATTCGTCCAAAAACATCTCTCAGAGATGAGAACTTTTAATTGATATTCTACAGCTTTCAAGTTCTCCATTCTCTTTCTTCATTTTCATCTTCCAGAAGCTAATTTATTCACGGAACAATTAGGTAAGGTCTTTGAGAAGGCATAATAATAAGATATGTTCTTTTTCCAATCCTGCTAGAAAGATCCATGTACTATCAGTGGATTAATGACAGAAGGTGTTTCCTTGTTTCCAATTTACAAATCAGCTTAGTAAGCTATCCTTGCGGTGGGATTGATGCAGTCTGGTTGAAGCATTCAAACAAAACATAGATGATATCAAGACCAGAGAGTCTTCTTTTAGCTCCTGACTGCAATTTTTCCTCCAAATATAAATCTATTTGTGTTAGAATTGGCTAAAGGCTTTGGCTCATTAAATTGAATTCAACTGAAAATATTTTATTAGTGATGAAAAATAAATGTTATGTCAAAGTTACTTAAAAGGTGATGGGGGGAATGAAAGTCATTTCACGGAACAATGTAAAAAATGAAAAAGCTC
The DNA here is from genome assembly GCA_027257055.1 of Cephalopachus bancanus. NCBI lineage: Eukaryota > Metazoa > Chordata > Mammalia > Primates > Tarsiidae > Cephalopachus > Cephalopachus bancanus. The sequence continues at coordinate 7,973,846 of JAPVLO010000108.1, forward strand.
TCTTTGATCATAGTTCATAATTGAAGGTTATTTCCATTTCCTAGGTAGTTATTTTGGCAATTAAATCTAGTCAAAAGTTTTATCTCTAAAAAAATTAATTGTATGCTGAAAATGTGAATTGGGATAATGTACTTTACAAAGGTTAAAAGAGGCTATTCCAAATGTTATTTCAGTAACATTAGATTTGTTATAACATGCTAAAAAGTTTAAGATATTAAAAAGTATAAGATACTAAAAGTGTTCTCTATATGGAAAAAGTAATTTTATTAGTAAGAATTGCTCTGCATCCATATGTATTTAAGACTGCTAATTTAAGTTGGTGTTTGTAAGGTGATAACAGTCTATGCTGCTATGTATTTTCTTAAAATGAGATAATGACTAGATTATGCATTTCTTCAGGGTACTGTCATATTTCATAATTTAAGCAGCTTTATTGAAGTATAACAGACAAACAGTAGACTGCGTATGTTTAAAATATACAATTTGGTAAATTATTCCAAAACTAACTGACACTCTGTTCATTTATTTCAGTCTTTTTTTCTGTGAGTTTTATTTTGAATAGTTTATTTTGTAATATCTCCAAGTTCACTAGTCTTTTCATCTAATCTACTGTAAATCCTATTCAGTGTATTTTTTCTTCTTACACATTATATTTTTCCAGTGTAGAGACATAATTTTCGAATTGTAGAGAGGTCTAGAACATCTCTAGGCATGAATTTGTGTCTTTTTTTTTTTTTTTTGTATTTTCTATGTCTTCACTTAGCATATTGAACACGGGGAATACAATCAGAAATGCTTTAATACCCTTGTCAGCTAACTGATGCAATACATCTGTTCCAGGTCAGTTTCAACTGATTAATCAAACTTCACTATTGGTTATATATTCTCACTTCTTACATGTTAGTAATCTTCTATTGGATATCAGATATTGCGAATATTTTCACAATATATGCTAGTAAGCTTAGATTAGATGTCAGATATCAGCTATTCTACCTTGTTCTATGCTTGAAATATATATATATAATGTATTATATATATATAATGTATTATGCATATACACATGAGGGGGGACCGCCAAAAAACTGGAATTTGTTTATTAAAAAGTGTATTTATTCTTACATGTTTCAACTTCAGTCACCTTCAAAGTACTAATCGTTTGATGCAATAGACCTATCAAGTTGCATTTTTCACTGCCCAAGACAGTTTTTGAACTCATCATTTTAATGCCTTTTAGTGCTTCTATTTTTCTGTTTTTAGTGCTTCTATTTTCACCGTCATCTATTCTGATGACGGTGGGTGCATAGAACACCTACATAGCGGGGGAAAACCTGTACTACCAGGGGCCATCCTCCAAAAAATAATTTCATGTTTTCTTGGGTCTCGTCATGTATATGTAATTCTTTTGGGGAAGACATTCTTGAATAATGTTTAATGAGTGGCTACCATATACAAGCTCCTTAGATACATTAAGATTAATTTCATGTTGACAACAACCTCTTGAAGTAGGTATCATTATACTTATTTCAAAGATGAAGAAACCATCAGAGAGGTTAAGTAACTTGACTATAACACAGTAGGTACAAAGTTGAGGTTTGAACTCAAGTGATTTATAGTCCCATATTCTTGAGTTTTATTTTGGGGCATGGAAACAGTTTGATGTTTGGAAACAGTTTGATGTTTTCGTGTCTTGCTTTTAAGAATTTTTAGTAGAACTAGAATAATGTTTGCTAGGACTGATTAAGATCTTTCTGAGTTTTACACCGAATGTTTTGTGAATTATGAGGTTTTCAAGTCTGTATAATAGGAACAGGCGCCATTCCAGGCCCTGTGTGAGCCCCAGGCACTGTTTCCTCTAATCGTTTCAGATGTTTCTTTCTTAGCCTTCAGTAGTTTCCTTACATAACTGTGTTGATCAATACTATGTTGAATGCTACTTAGAGGAGCTCTCAGCAGATTTCTGCTTTTTTTCCTCCGTGCCTCTCTCTTCTCTCCAAAGTTCTGTCTAATCATCTCAGCTTGCCTCCATTTCCCCAGACTCTCAGCTGTATCTTTGCATCTCAGGGAGTCTACCAAGCTCCTTCTGGGTCTTTCTTGCCTGTACTATAGCCTGGACACTCCCTGAAAGCAATGAACTGGGGCAAGTATGGACTCACGTCTTTAGGATTACTTCCTTCATTGTCTGGTGTCTCCTGTCTTGAAAGCCACTGTTTTAATTGTTTGGTTCAGTGTGGTTGGTTGTTTAAGGCAGAAGGGTGAATTCAGTCCTTGGGATTCCTTCTGAGGCAGCAGTGGGGAGCTATAATTCAGTGTCATTCATGTGTGTGTGCCTGTGTGTATAAGTATATATGTATATATATATACAGTGTCCTTGCTTCTTACTCCCTATACTAAGCCCCTATACCAGCATGATTTGTGAAGGGAGAAAAGTTGATGTATTATTTTGATTAGAGGAACTTCAGTGATGTTGAAATTTATTCAGTTTCTTTCCTGTCTTCTCAATCATCTTTTTGTTCAATTCTCTCTTACTCAAAGATACTGAATCTCATTTATAATAATAGCAGAAGAATGTTTTAAACCTTGCCCACTTTAGGACATGGTTTCATGGGTCATCAATAGACTTTTTCTAAGAATACAAGGACTACAACCAAAAGGGAAAAAAGTTGAAAATAAATCAGAAAATATTAGTCATTTTTAAAGTGGACTCTATACAAATCATTTCCCTGTGTCACATACAAAAGATACCTTTAATATGATGCCTGTTCTTGAGAATCACTGTTAAAGGAAACAAAAAATATTTTTTTTTCTCAAGAATAGTTAAGTGTTGCTTCTAGGGTTTGATAATAAATGCAGAACAATTCATGCAGAATAGAATCAGCACATAAGAGAACCCAGACATTTTTTTAAGCCTGCCTTCCTTTGCTATTCTGGACAGGTGTTTCTATAGTGCAATTTAAGCTACAAAAATGGTTCATAATTGCCAACACCTAATTTAACATTCTGAAGCTAATCATAAAACAACCTCCCCTTTCACAGGAGAGACAATGTCTCAGCTAGGCTTTAAATCCTGATTATATGACAGGGTTCCAATTGAAATTTTAGCTATCAACCAAGTGACCTTCAATGCCCACAAGCTGGGAAGCTTGGTAACTAATCTAAACAGATCTCTCGGCAAAAGTTCCCACCCCAGCATTGGTTTCCCGACTCCTACATTATTCACCTCATGAAAAAAGACAAGCAGTATATGAAAAGCGAATGATTGTAGCAACCTTCAACCCTCAATTCTTGAAAAGCCAAAGGCAAGCTGTGAAAATATTCCCATGACCCTACTTCCTGTGTGGGGGCTTAGGACATGTATGAAATGTTTATATTTTCAACCCACGTATAACAGTCAGTAATGCCTTCTGCCAAGAAGAAAGTGTTATTTTGAAGAAATATTGCTCACATTAAATTAAAAGAAATCCTACGTTCATAGCTACTTGCAGATTATAATAGAGTCATGCTTAGTTTTTGTACTTCTCATAATCCTTTTCGGCAAATAACTAAGTTCAGAGGAGGCTTAGCTATTAGTCTTTTGTGTAAACTTTTCCTTCTCTTCATATTTTTTCATGACAAAATTTTAATTTATCTTTACAAGACTTGTTTTTTCCAACTTCAATTAAAAAATTCTGGCATAGTGGCACAAGATGCCACCAGACAAGAAACAATTCACTCCTGCCTTTAAGTATGACAGGTAAACGTCTTGACTCTTGATTGCTAAACTGGGAAATCCCTGAGGACGATCCTTTTTTTTATCCAGGTTTGGATTCTTTGCAGTGATCATGCTACTTTGCACAAAGCTAGCACTATTAATAATTTGTTGAATGAATGTGGGACTTTATGGTGAATGAATGAATTGATTTTCACTACAGCTATGGGGATTCTGCCTCTATGCTTTTTTTTTTATTCTCCTGGTATATAACTTTATGTCTAGGAAGTTTGCCAAAGGTGTAATATTAAATCATACTTAATCATACATTTAACAAGGTGTTTATCTTATATCGAATTCAATTTTTATAAAACAAAACTGAAAATCTATTAAAAAAATCTATATCATGTAATGCAATATATTTGTAAATTTTACTTGGGTATGCTCATCCTCTTTCCAGTAGGGATTTTGGCTGGCTTACATAAAAATATCTACACAGTAACAGTAAAGACTAAATTAAAAGAAAGAAGGTTAAGAAAAAAAAGAAGATGAATTAAGCATGCCAATTGCAATGGCAAGTCCAGTGGGTATGATTGTACATTAATGCTGGCAATATGTTTCTTGGCGTGCAAAACGTAAAAAGAAGAAATGCAATGAGTTACATAATAATGAGTTATAATAGAAAAGAAAATTTACTACTTTCTCATGGAAGGCACATTTTTTTCCCCTAGCACTAAACTCACAGCAGGTTTTCATATGGGTCTCAGGTAAGGAACACTGAGTATTTTTATGGACAATGTCCTTACCAATTTCACAACAAATGCAGAAGTGAGTCTCATGCAGCTCTTTCTTGTTAAAACCTCCAATAAAAATGGAAAGCATAATATTAAAACATCAGAGAGGAAGAAAGTTCTGGGAGGAACCCAGCAAATGTGGGGTCAGCATGTGTTCAATTCTGATCCAGGGGCAGAACTTAGGATGGCTGGGAAGCATGAAATATTGAGACTGGTTCATGGTTGCTACTTCCTATTTGTTAGGAGCAGAATTGCAGCAAATTGCTCAAGGTAGCCCGCAGGTGAGAACTTTGGCTAACGTTTTATGTTTACAATTAAGAATAGACTAAACATTTACTTGAGTTTTCTTTTTATTTGTTTACTTTTTAGTTAGTCCAGCTAGTAGTCTGTTGGTTTTGTTTTTCCTTTCAAAAAAGCAACTTTTTGATTCATTGATCCTTTGTATCATTTTTTGGTCTCAATGTCATTAAGTTTTATTCTGATATTTGTCATTTCTTTTCTTCCTCTATCTTTAGCTTGTTCTTGTTTTTTAAATTTCTTTGAGTTACAAGGTTAAGTTGTTAATTTCTGATCTCTCTACCTTTTTGATGTAGGCATTTAATGCTATAAATTTTCCTCTCAGAATTGCTTTTGTTTTGTTCCAAGGGTTTTGGTATGTTGTGACACTGTTTTCATTTGTTGAAACAATTTTTAAAAGAATTTCTGCCTTAATTTCATTATTTATCCAAGGGTCATCCTTAATTGAGAAAAGTTGAAAACATTCCCCCTCAGCACAAGAACAAGACAGAGATGTTCACTCTTACTACTCTTATTCAACATCATACTGAAAGTCCTAGCAAGAACAATCTGGCAAAAGAATGAAATAAAAGGTATTCAAATCAGCAAGAAAAAAGTCAAACTTTCTCAGTTCAGGAATATCATTATTGTATACCTAGAAAGTCCTAAAGACTCCTTCAAAAAGATTCTAGACCTGGTAAATGACTTCAGTAAAGTCTCAGGATACCAAATCAGTGTACAAAAATCTGTAGCATTCTTATACACCAACAATGCTAAAGCCACGAACTAAATCGAGAACTCAATCCTATTCATACTAGCCACAAATATATATGACCTAACTCAGTAAGTGAATGATCTCTGCAAGAAAAATTGCAAAACACGGATATGGTCAGCGTGGTGGTTCACACCAGTAATCCCAACATTTTGGGAGGCTGAAGCCAGGATTGCTTGAACCTGGGAGCTTGAGACCAGCCTGGGCAACATGGCGAGATATCATCTCTACAATAAATAAAAAATTTAGTTGTGTGTAGTGATGCACATTTGCATTTCCAGCTACCTGGGAGGCTGAGGTGGAAGGACGCCTGAGCCTACCAAGTCAAGATTGCAGTAGTTGTGATTGTCCCACTTCACTCCAGTCTGGGCAACAAAGTGAGACTCCAACAAAAACAAACAAAAAACTAATAAAAACACAAAATACTGATGAAAGAAATTGTATACAATACAAATAAATGGAAAAACATCCTGTGGTCATGGATTGGAAAAATCAATATTGTTAAAATAGCCACACTGCCAAAGTAATCTACAGATTAAAAGCAATCCCAATCAAAATACCAACTACATTTTTCACAAAACTAGAAAAAACAATCTTAGAGTTTATATGGAATCAAAAAATAGTTCAAATAGCCAAATAAATTCTAAGCAAAAAGAACAATTACAGAGGCATCACACTACCTGACTTCAAACTATACTATAAGGCTATAGTAACTAAAACAGCATGGTACTGGCACAAGAATAGACAGATTGACCAGTGGAACAGAATAGTAAATCTAGAAATAAAATCACATTTTTTTTCAAAGGCAAAGCAAGAGTTTATTCACTTCCCAGAGAGAGAGAAAGCGAGAGACAGAGATCAGGAGGGGACCAATGTTAAAGAAGTAGGGTCATAAAAGCCCTTTTTAACAACCAACTGATCTTTGACAAAGCTGACAAAAATAAACAATGGGAAAAAGACATCCTAGTCAATAAATGGTACTGGGAAAATTGACTAGACATACGCAGAAGAATGAACCTGGACCCCTATTCTCTCACCATATATAAAAATTAACTCAAGATGGATCAAAGACTTAAGTGTAAGACCTGAAATTCTGAAAACCATGGAAGAAATCTTAGAAAATACTTTTCTGGAGATTGATTTAGGCAGTAAACTTATGACAAAGACTCCAAAAGCAATTGCAACAAAAACTAAAATAGACAACTAGGACTTAGTTAGACTAAAAAGCTTATACACGGTAAAATAAATAAGTGACAGAGTGAACAGAAAAACTATTGAATGGAAGAAAATATTTACAAATTTTGCCACAGACAAAAAACTGATATCTAGAATCTATAAGGAACACAAACAATTCAATACACACAAAGAAACAAATAACTATGTTGAAAAGTGGGTAAGAACATGAATAGACACTTCTCAAAAGAAGACAGACAAGTGGCCAAAAAACATATGAGAAATGCTCAACATCACTAATCATCAGAGCAATGCAAACTAAAAATCACAATAAGATATCACTTCACAACAATCAGAATGGCTATTATTAGAAAGTCAAAGAACAACAGATGTCAGTGCGAGAAGGGAACCCTCATCCACTGTTGTTGGCATTGTAAACTAGTTCAACCTCTATGGAAAACAATATGGAGATTTCTCAGAGAACTAAAAATTGAATTACCATTTGACCCAGCAATCCCATTACTCAGGATCTACTCAAAGGAAATCAATATAATAAAAAGATACCTGTACTTATGTTCATTGCAGCACTATTCATAATAGCAAAATTATGGAACCAATCTAAGTGCCTACCAACAATTGACTATATAAAGAAAATATGGTATATATACACCAGGGACTACTACGTGGCCATAAAAAAATCCATGTCCTTTGCAACAACATGGATAGAGATGGAGATCATTATCCTAGGTAAACGACTCTGCAGCAGAAAACCAAACATCCCACGTGCTCACTCATACGTGGAAACTAAATGATCACAAAGATGGAAGTTAAATAGACACTTGGAGACACCAATTAAGAGGGGAGGTGAGAAGAAGGGTTCGAGTTCAGAAACTACCTATATGGCACAATGTTCACTATTTGAAAATGGGCCACCTGAGCATCCCATGAATACTAACAAAATAAATCAGACTAGTAAGATTCAGAATCTGCATGAACTGGTGAAAGACCGACCAGTCTATAATTAGAAAGTCATGAGCCTTAACTCTGTTGTGGGCTGGATAGCATCCTCACATTCCACCATCTATGTAGAGTGGTATGAGTTTCTCACACTTTTTTTCATTAAGTTCCTCCTAATGGCAAAGTCAAGTTAAACTCTCACTATCAGGATGTGGGACAAATACCCAAAGATCTGTGTCAGAAGTTGACAATTTCTTTAAAATCTCAAGTTGAGATTTCATAATGCATAGACACTCCATAAAATACTTTGTTTTGGTATAAAAATGTTTTAAATGAACTAAGGAAATGAGCCTTTTCATAGATTAGCTTTGACTGCTGCCTGGCCTACCTCTTCCAAATATAAGTTGGATCCAGTTTGAATAGAACAGTCATAAAAACTGGCAGCAGCGGGGGGGGGTAGTCGTAGCCTAAAAGATTGTCAACATGTGCTACTATCTATCATTACAGCTCTAAACAAACCCAATTAACGTTCTTCTGGAAAGCTGAATTCTGAGTAACTGAGTCATCCAGTATTTGCGAGGAATTATCAGTAAAGAGCAACTTAAACAATTGATGTGCTGTAGAAACTTACATGATTCTCACAGGTTGAATGTCCATCAAGGAAAATAGCTTCATTTTTTGCAAATTCAATACTGAATCCCTCTTCTACTAATAGGTAAAATAGTCAGACTTTGGTATTTTGAGGTCAAAATAATATAAAATTTGTACTGTGAGTTTTGTCATTCAAAACTAATAAAATAATGATCAACACATAGTTTTTGGTATGTATAGGTTTTACATAAAATACCTCATTCATTCTCACATCCATATACGAAGTGGATACTCTCTTTTATTTATAATGTATTTATTTGTGTCCGTCGCCCAGGCTGGAGTACAGTGGCAAGCTCAAGGTTACCCCAGAGTCAACTCGCTGGGCTCCAGCGATCCTTCTGCCTCAGCCTTCCAAGTAGCCGGAACTACAAGGGTGCACTACCACGCCCGGCTAATTTTCTTTTTTTCTTAGTTGTAGAGACGTGGTCTCTCCAAGTTGCCTGGGCTGGTCTCGAACGCTCAGGCTCAGACAATCCACTCACCTTGGTCTCCCAAAGGCTGGGATTACAGGCTGAGCCACCGAGCCTGGCCAATACTATCTTTAAATTGATTTTATAAGAGTAGAATTTGAGGCACAGAGGACACAAGGAACTTGCTTTTGTCACATATCTAGGATGTAAATGAGCAGGAATTGGAGCCAGGCAGCTTGACTCCAGAGTCTTTGTTTTAACTACTATGCTAAACTGACTTGAGCTTGTTCTATTCAGAGTCTTTTCCTTCTATAAAGTTGAATTAGTGAGAGTCTATATGTGGCCTAGAACTATCAGTGAAAATGAGTCTGGGCCAAAGCAGTCCCAGATAAAGGCTATAGAGATGCAGCCAGTTTAATTTGTCCTTGGCATTTTGCTTTGCCCTCCGTTTCACTAACTTTCTCTGCCTATTCATACTTCCCCATAACAACTTTACTTCAGACATTTCCCATCAGGTCCTGTGATACATTTTCCATGTCTCCATTATATCCTTTCTGCTTTAACTCCCAATTTAACTGAAAGTTAATAAATCAGTGCTTCCCAGTGCACCAGTGCATTTTCTGTCTGAGAAAAAAATCTTTTGGGACTAGCTCCCTGCCCCCACCTTTTTTTTTTTAACCTCAGGCTATAATATACTTTCTAGCCAGCCTTGTGTTTGGTGCTGTGGTCTTGTCTGATCATTAAGGGCTTGGAGAACTGATATCCAGTGTTGGAAAACAGTCTGTGGGTGAGATCTTTCCCTCAGAAAAGGATTTACATGTGTGACAGGCTATCTCAGAGTTGGCCAGTCTAATACAGAGTTGAAGCTGGTGTTCCATTGCTCTTTTGTACTTCCTTGAATAACTCTGCTTGTTCAATAACCACTCGTCCTTTCATTAAATCAAATGTATCTTGGCAAGTCACCATTAATTCATTTGTATCATATAGAGAGGTTACCTGGTTTCAGTGGGCATTCATGTCTTGTCCAGTGCCTCAAAGTTTTTAATCAGTATAAAAATGACTTTTGGATTTCAGATAATGAACACTTTAATATATTTTTAAAATTTTTGGAATGGCAAAAATTTTTAAATTTTTAATGGAATTGACTGGCTCACCCCCTGTGTACTGAGTTAAAAAAATTTAAAAAAAAAAGAAAGAAAAAGAAAAAACTTCTCTTTTTTTGTTGTACAAATGTTTCCCACCTTCCAGGCAGCTATGGTTTTGTGTTCTTCCTCTCTGGTTACATTCTGAGTTCACAAGGGACATCCCTGTACTGTTATTGGAGACTGTCTTTATTTTCTGTGTCCACCATTGCCAGCATATGGTTCCTCTCCCTTCCTCCAGCACTATTGATTTCAAAGGCCTGGTGTCATACTAGGGTTTTGCTCTCTAAATGTTTCATGTCCAAGTTGGTATGTATTCATTTAGTATAAAAATAACAATGTTTGTAGATAGACAAATCAGTCATAAGGTTGAGGAGTGGTTTTGTCTAATACCCACTAGAAAAATCTTTGCTTTTGAAGTAATTGACTATTTTACAATTACTTTGTTTTTGGTTTTGATGACAAAATTTTAGTTACAAACAATTAAAAACGGCTAAAGGTGAATGATTAAATCTGAAACTGTTTTTTCAGAGGATGACATGCAATTATACTTTTTAAAAACCAAAGCCTCATGATAAGAGGATTATCTTTTATTTAAAAAATTACTTTTTGATGAACGTCTCAGAACTGACTTGAGAGGCAAATGCTGCTTCTTTAATGGGAAGAACATATAAACTGATGTCATATTCCAGTAAGAAGTATGTTTATCTTTCTAATATATTGGAAGTAAAATACTGTGTGGGAATACCACATTTCTTTAGAAAAAGGTACTCATTTTCCTTGCAAACTTTTCTTAAGAATGACCTTCCTTGACTTGTTATTTTAGATAACTTTCCATCGTTTAAAAAATTTAAAATTAGGCAATTTTGAATAAACAGCAAACTGTAAGAACAATAACTAGAATGATACTTTGTGATATTCACTCTATTAATCACCTTGAATTGCTGCCTTGCTGAAACATTTATAAGCTGCTTTTATATTCTCTTGATTTCAACAGCCTTAGTATCTTATAAAGCACCACACACATGCATTTATACACACACACATACACACACACACCTAATTATATAACTATGTATAATTATACAACTACATATAATTCTACATAACTGATTTTATTATAACTAACATCTACATCTTCTCTCAGTGTGGTGCTAAAACTTTTCTGTTTTATTTTCATGTTTTTATTTTAATATTCATGAGCTTATGTAACTTAATCACAATTTGCTAAAATGTTGCAACTGTAAGGAACTTCCTGATATTTTGTGTGACCAAGAAAATATTATATTTTGACTAAAAACCATGTTGGAAATTCTGACATGTATAATAATTTTTATAGTATGTTAAAAATCAAGAGTTTTAAAAAACATTTATTACTTTTGAAATGGGAGACTATAATTGCGTCTTTAGTTTATCATAGGGTGACCTCAATTCAATTATTTTCAGAATATGAATTAAGCCATTATAGGTGATCTTTTTAAGAAAGGGTTTGGGAGAAATGAAAAATGCTTCTATAGCCCTAGAGTAAAGGGCTATTGCCATATGAAAGTACATCATTAGAGACTTAATCCCAGTCACAACATGGGAAGACAGTCCCACAGACCTTTCCAGAAGAAATACAGAAGACATAAGGTCAGGAATGAGGAGAGAATGAGGTTTAAAGCAAAGAACATCTGGGATTGTTAAGAACAATCAGAAACCATCACATAAAGAAGACAAAAGGTAAATGCGCCTCACTTCGTTTCATAGCCATCTGGCTCAACAGACTTTAAATATTGAGCACACATTATTTCAAAGACTTCTTTTTTCTTTCTCTGACCTCAGCCACTAGAAAACTACAGTTTATACAAAGTCAAGCTTTTTGTAAAATTCTCATTACTTCAGGGGTAGTATGTACTTGACAAATGTTCAACTATGATAGTCTTAACCTTTTACTTACTGGATACTTAATGCCCAAGAAAATGTATGCAGTTTACTTTAGATTTCACATACATTGTCATTCTACTTTTTATTTAACTAAGAAAATTTATCGGTTTGTCACTTAAGGAAAGCAGTAGTCGTTTTTGAACTCTTGAGTAAATGGTAAAAACAAACACATACCTGAATGCTGTATATTCAGGATGAAAACTTTTTTTTTTTTTAATCTTTGAAGGAGAAAGTTTCAGTTTTCTTGGGGGAGAAACACAGGCTCTTATTTTAGTAAAAATAATGTGAACTAGACATATGAGAATACCTTTTTAAAAATAATTAATACATTTATTTTTTAGTACAGTAAGTTTACTGAATAATTGAGTAGGCAGTACATAGAATATAAGGTCCCATATACCCTTTCCATCTCCAAACGTTTTTTCTATTATCAGTGTCTTGCATTGGTCTGGTATATATGCTACAGTTAATAAATGAATATTAACACATTATTATTATTAACTATAATCCACAGTTTATATAAAGGTCCACACTTTGTGTTGTACAGTTATACAATTTTAAAATATATATAATGACATGTATCCACTATTACAGTTTCATACTAAATCTTACCACCCTAAAAATCCTGTCTCTGTTTATCCCTTCCCTCACTCCCCTTGAGCCCTTACCAACCACTGATCAGTTCACTCTCTTTGCAGTTTTGCCTTTCCTAGAATAACATATAATTGGAATCATGTAGTATGTAATCTTTCAGACTGGTTTATTTCACCCAGCAATATGTATGTAAGGTTCCCTTATGTCTTTTTTGAGGCTTAATCACTCATTTCGTTTTGTCACTGAGAGTTTTCTTTCTGCTTTTTTAGGGCAGTTCAGTGACACCATCATATCTCACCATATACTGGACCGCCTGGGCTCAGGTGATCCTTCCACCTCAGTCTCCCAGGAGCTAGGGGACTACAGATGCATGCCACCACACCCAGCTTATTTTTTGATTTTTTTTTTGTAAAGACAAGCTCCAGATCTCGCTATGTTGCCTAGTCTGGTCTCAAACTCCTGGGTTCAAGCAATCCTCCTGCCTCAGCTTCCCAAAGTGCTGGGATTGCAGGAGTGAGCCACTGTACATGGCTCTGAATAACTTTTTTAATAGGCAAAGTATCTATGACCTAATATTGCACTGAAGAATAAGGAAATCGTCCTTTGAGAAGTGTCTATTCATGTATTTTGCCCACTTTTTAATGGGGCTGTTTGTTTTTTTTCTTTCAGCGCGTTTGAGTTCCTTCTAGATCCTAGATGTTAGGTCTTTGTCAGATATACAGTTGGCAGATATTTTTTCCCATTTTGTGAGTTGTCTCCCTGCTCTCTTGATGGTTTCTTTTGCTTTGCAGAAACTTGTCAGTTTGATGAGGTCCCACTTTTCTATCTTATCTCTTGTTAACTGGGCACTTAGGGTTTTGATCAGGAATTGGTTGCCAGTTCCAATATCCATAAGGTTGTCTCCTGCATTTTCTAAGATTCTTATAGTTTGAGGTTTTACATTTAGGTTTTTGATCCATTTAGAGTTAATTTTTGTGTATGATGATAGGTAGGGGTCCTGTTTCAATTTTATGCATGTGATCAGTCAGTTTTCCCAGCACCATTTACTAAATAGGTAGGTTCTCCTCTCCCCAGTGATTGTTGTTGGAGGCTTTGTCAAAGATTAGTTGGTTGAGAATTGAGGAAAGATATATGGGCAGCCAACAGACGCATGAAAAAGGGCTCAGCCTCACTAATCATCAGAGAAATGCAAATCAAAATCACATGGAGATACCACCTAACCCCACTAAAAACGTTCATCATTAATAAAACAAACAACAACAGATGCTGGTGAGGATATGGACAAAAATAAACACTTCAACACTGCTGGTGGGAATGCAAACTAGTGAAATCTCTTTGGAAGATAGTGTGATAATTTCTGAAAGAACTAAGAATTGACCTTCCATATGACCCAACAATCACCCTATTGGGAATATACCAGGAGGAATTCAAATCATTGTACAAAAAAGATGCCTGCACATGCATGTTTGTTTCAGCTCTATTCACAATAAGAAAAACATGGAACCAACCATGCTGCCCATTGAAGCTGGACTGGATTAAAAAAATGTGGTACATATACACAATGGAGTATTATGCAGCCACAGAGAAGGACAAACATATGGACTTCACAGCCACTTGGATGAATTTAGAGTCTATCATACTCAGTGATCTATCACAGAAACAAAGAATAGAGTACCATATGTTCTCACTCATAAGCAGACCTTGAACAATTTTCATAAGAAAGGGATTGGCAGTAGTGGGAAACTGCCAGGGAAGGGAGGTTGGGATTGGCAGTTGAGGGAAACTGCCAGGGGGCAGGGGGTGGGGGGGAGGCACCTCATCAACAAGGGTTCCTATATAATGAACATTTGTATACCTAACACAGAATTGTACCCTACATCTTTAAAATAAAAAATGTAAAATTAAAAACAAAGAAAAATAAGAAAACTAAGGATATTTAAAAGTGTATCTTTAAATGAAATTGAATATCAAAAGATGCTTATTTCAGATGGACAAATAGTTTCCAAAGATCTCTAAGCTCAACAAAATTTATTTTAGTCTACAAAATGTATTAGTAAATGTACTAGTTTATATTTTCCCAGTACCCCAACACTCCTCTAAGTCAAACACAATTCTTTTCATCACTTGGCCCATCTGCTAGTGTTCAGGAAACTAATACACTCCCATTTACCAGAAGAGTTGACCAAAAATTAATACTCCATGTGTCCAAAAGTCATAAGAACAGACCCTCCTCTCCCTTGTTCCTCTCTTCTACCATGCACACTTTTCAATTCAATATTAATAATTTAATTTATCAAAAATATTGGGCAGCTAAATAATCGTGAAATTGTAGGATTCCATAATGGCCATTTTTTCTGCTTCTCGTTTTAACCCACAGCTGATGATTACTTGTGTTCATAATCCTCTACAAATAAAAATTTCCATTGAAATGAAAAACACATGAAACCAAACAAACAAAATTAAGATAGCTTTTTGAATTTTGTTATTGTCTCTGATTTCTTCAATTTATATTCTTTCTAATACATAATCAAGCATGACTACTTAAATGAGCAATTTTTAAGGTAAGTGTCGTTATTATAAAAATTCTGACCTTTAATAAAAATAAGCTTTAAAAAGAATCTAGTTTTCATGTGCTTAGGATCTAAATCACATGCAATAGTTTTTATTTTTATTAACACAAACCAGTGAGTTTTGCAAGTGTTTATTGAGCATATGTTTGAGAAACCCACTGGAATGACCCTAGGCAAGACTGCTTTATAACAACAAAAGACTGAAATACACTTAGTATACTGGAAAATATAATAGTATAATTAAAAGTTCATCTTTCTTCTAAATAATTTGTTTAAACAGAAAGACATCTTGTAAGGTGGCTTGCATCCAGTATTTTGGGTCTGCTTCCTTTTTCTAGGAACCATATTGATTACAGTTTTAGAAATAAAACTATTTAAACAAAATCAATTAAAATGATATTAAGAAGGTCATGCACATATTTATAAAAATCAAATGATCTGTTAATTAAAAAGCACAAACCATTAGTAACATTGAAGCTGAAATTTCCATGGTAACAGTTAAAAATTTTTAACAGCACATATTTTATTTACTTTGGAAGAGACAGATCCAGTAAAACAGGCTGATGACCTAATACAGGGTGGATTTATAGTCGTATGTTTGAGATAGTGAATCTAAAAGAAGTGTCAGCAGGATTGGCAGGGAAAAAAGCAGACTTGAAGTCAACATAATCGATATCACAGTGGAAAAATATACATAATACTAAATAACCTACTTCTACATACTGTTACAAGTTTGTAATTTCTACCTTGTGGCATATGCAAAAAGCTATTATTTTTACAAATGTGGAATTGCCTCCATAGTATCTCATTTTTATCAATTATTTAGGTTGATTGCTGGGAATGCTGCATTCTTTCTCGTCTTTGGCATTATTTTAACGAGAAAATTCTCCTGAGCACCACCACGCCAAGTCTTTCTCACGCCATTCCCTTTTTAATTCCTTTGTATAAATTACAAATAGCGAAATAATACTTTTATTTTCTCCATTTTTTTTAATGTCTGGATCTCACTCTGTTGCCCAGACTGGAGTGCAGTGGCATGATCATGATCACGGTTCATGGCAACCTTGACTTCCTGGGCTCAGACAATACTTCCACCTCAGCATCCTAAGTATCTAGGACTACAGGGACATGCTTGACTGATTTTTGTTGTTGTTGTTGTTGTTGTTGTTGTAGAGACGAGATTTCACTATGTTGCCTTGACTGGTCTCAGACTCCTGGGCTCACACAATCCTTCTGCATTGACTACCCAAAGTGCTGGGACTAGAGATGTAAGCCACCGCACCAGCCTACCTTCTTATTTGTCCTTTTTCCCCTCACTTTTGATTATGCTTGACAGACACTAAGTTTTTATCTTTTCACTCCATATCATTACAAGCTCTGCTTTAATTAAAAGTTCGTCTTTCTTCTAAATAATTTGTTTAAACAGAAAGACTTATGACAGTTAACTTATGACAGTTAACTGTACTTATAACTCAACAGATGTATGTGTATAATACATTTTCTAAATATTATTTGATAGTAATAAAATGAACATCAACAAATCAGTGATGCTTTTCTTGCGGAAAAATCATGAATGTAAAGATATTTAAGTTGCTCGGTAGTCTAGACTCCTGATCAGGAGACATATGAGTTATTGAAGAGGATGATATAAAGATAAATGAAATTATAACAATCAACATGAATAATGCTTAGAAAGTTGTACAGACCAAAAAGTCAGAGGCAAGCGGAGGAGGAAGAGTCATTTAGTACTGACTGATCAGATTAAGTCCTGCAAAGGAGACGGGGTTTGGTCTGGGTCCTGAAAGATGGATGAGATTTAAATATCAGGAAAGAAGGAAGAAAAGGAGTTCCTGAAGATGAGAACAGAGTGAAGTAAGGCAGAGAGAGGGCATGAAAGTTCAAAGTATACTGGAAACAATGAGGCAGGAATAGAGCGTCAGAGGTAGGCACCAGTGAGAGATAAGGTTGCAAAGGCAGAGAAAAACCAGATTTTGTCAGGCTCTATATTTCAGGCTGCAAAGTTCTAATTATGGGCACAAGATGATCGTTTTATGGATTTTTAGCAGGCTGATGGTGCTGTCTGCATAGATTCACCTGGCAGCAGTACACCGGCTGCTTTGCCAGGGGAAGAGTGGAGGCAGAAAGGTGAATTAGTGGGATGAGCAGAGTTGGGAAGAGAAAATTGGATAGCAGGTGAGGTGGGGATGGTCTAGCAATAATTAATTCTAGTAATATTGCATTTAAGGTGAATGCCAAAGCAGTCCGTTGAAGTGGAAATATCTATTTGAAAATTATTTTAGGAGAGAGAATGTCAGTGTAGAGCTCATTCCAATTCTATTAAGCCATTGAAGGTGATGCCCATTCAAACAGATAACAACTTTGAGAGAGATAAAGTGTAAAGAACAGAGAGTGGGGAGACCACTGAAGATTGATTGTTGGGGAACCACATTTTCTCTTGGGGGAGAAGAATTATAAAAGGAAATATAGAAGTTGTTAGAGAAGTAGAATAACAAAAAACTGTGGCCTTGTTGAAGTCAGGGATAGTGAGGTTGATTAACCCAGTTAATACTTATGTTCACCTCTTAGAAACCAAGGCAGCACATTTGTTTAGTCATGATTTTTCACTACATATTTCACACATCACTAGGAAATGCTTCACGTAACTGAATATTCTTCTCTTCTGCCAACAAGTATCAACATACTCTGTGAACTGCTGCAGAGTGATTTATAATGCGAATCAGACCTCGAAAACTTGCTTTTATTATGCTTGTGGATACATGTCAGTCAAGATATCCAAAAGCCTATTCACAATGGCATGAAAAACTCTAAAGCCAAGATTTCTTTTCTTTCCTATGTGACAAATTGCATAAATTAGCTATTAATCACAGAGAATACAATAAAACACAATCAAATCTGTTTAATCCCTAAGTCCAAGATGACTAAACATTTGCTGAGGCAACTTTCCCTCAATATGTGGCCAGATGTAGATGTTGCTCTGACAAGAGGGTAAGAAATCAGTTCAGCATGCATAAAGAGTTTCCTCTGGCACACTAGATTGGTGCAGCTGTGCATACTAGCACAGAGGGAAAGGTAGGAAAAGAAAGGAAATTTGGATTCTGGTATATGGAAAATTGTGCAATATGATTACTGGGTTGAACCCATTCATGGGGCCCAGAATAGCAACCACTGCAATAGACCAACAGCCTAGAGTGTAACATACAGTACTAGTCAAGGGACCATTGCTTCTTGGAATAATGTATTCATCCCTTGGGTTAGAGGTAAGAGGGGAAATATTACTGAAGTACTGTCACCTTGCCCTGGTGACTTAGACTACTAGATGAAGGTTGTTACTGGGTGTCTCTCCTGTTAACATTGCTGAATCCAGATGAGAATTTAGGAGACTTGTTGCATGACTGAAGCTGGCAGTGAAGACCTTTTGGGAGGATCTTGGGGCCGTTCCAGTTCTCTTTCTGCCTCTGGCTTAGCTGTGTGATCCAGAGCAAGACACTGAACCTATTTTGCTTTTTTTTTAAGTAAAGGAAGAGATAATACCCCTCTGTCTGTTCCAAAATAAAACATGGGAAGCTTCTTTTATAAAGTAGAAAGCACTGGGAGGACGGACAGTTTTAAAAAGTGTTTCTGAATTTAGTAAAGACATACTTTCTTCTAGGTTTATTTCAGATTGGTAATTAAGAATATTTTAAAAAATTTTTGTAAGACCTCTTCAAGCAGAAATTTGCCATTTCTAGAAAATGAAAGTGGTTCCAAACTTGGAATCACATTTTTAGACACTGCAAGCTGGTTTCATACCAAATTCTCATAGCTTTCTACAGAACCTTTCATGCTCTTCACTTTTTTCTTCTTCTTCTTCCTCTTCTTTTTTTTTTTGCATGCTTTCTTTCCTTCTCTCTCTTTCTCTGCTATATAATTGTTTCAATTTTCAAAATAAAGAAATTATTTGTTTTGCTCAAATTGCATCATTAATTATTCTTTGGAATAAATTCTGAAGAGCAGTGGTCACAGTATAATTTTATGAAAGGCAGGTCCAACAAATACTGGTTGAGGTCCAGTGAATATCATACTGGAATTGCCTGAGATTTAGTTTGCGGTCTGAGAACAGGTAGAAGGGAAATAACAGTGACTTGCCTCATATCTAGATTTGGAAATATTTTTTTGTTAGGTGATTGTTACTAATGATGTTATTAATAGAAGATGGAAATGTGACTTTGAAATTTAACAAATAGAAAATATTAGGATGGTGCAAAAGTTATTTTGGTTTCAGACTGTGAATTTTAAATCATAACTAGACTCAAACACATCTTTATTAATCAAAATAGGAACCATTACAATCAACATATTTTTGCCAACAAGAAATAAATTTGTTTATTCCTGTAGCATAAAAATCTGTGCTTTGGGATTTGACAAACTCTTGAAAAGCATTTGCTGTGTCCTGCTGGTTGTGGAAGTGTTCATTGTCCCTACAAAATGTTGTTGAGATACTTAAAGAAGTGATAGTCTGTTGGCACGAGTTCAGGTGAATATGGTGGATGAGGGAAAATTTTGCAGCCCCATTTGTTCAACTTTTGAAGCATTGGTTGTGCGATGTGCAGTCGGACTTTGTTGTGGAGAATAATTGAGCCCTTTCTGTTGACCAATGCTGGCTGCAGGTGTTGCAGTTTTCAGTACATCTCATTGATTTGCTGAGCATACTTCTCAGATGTAATGGTTTTGCTGGAATTAAGAAAGTTGTAGTGGATCAGCCTGGCAGCAGACCACCAAACAGTGACCATGACCTTTTTTGGGGGTGCAAGTTTGGCTTTGGGAAGTGCTTTGGAGCTTCTTCTTGGTACAACTCACCAAGCTGGTTGTCATAAACAATCCACTCTTCATCACATGTCACAATCTAATCAAGAAATGGTTCACTGTTGTGTAGAATAAGAGAAGATGACACTTTGAAACAAAATGTTTTAAATTTTATTTTTGGTCAGCTCATGTGATGTGACACCCACTTATCAAGCTTTTTCACCTTTCCAATTTGATTCAAATGCCCAATGACCATAGAATGGTTGACGTTGAGCTCTTCGGTAACTTCTCATGTAGATGTAAGAAGATCAACTTTAATAATTACTCTCAATTGGTCATTGTCAACTTCCGATGGCCAGTCACTACACTCCTCATCTTCAAGGCTCTTGTCTCCTGTGCAAAACTTCTTGAACCACCACTGCACTGTGTTCATTAGCAGTTCCTGGGCCAAATGCATTGTTGATGTTGCAAGTTGCCTCTGCTGCTTTACAACTCATCCTGAACTCAAATAAGAAAATCACTCGAATTTGCTTTTTGTCTAACATAGTCTAAAATAAATATAAAATAAGCAGTAAGTCATAAGTCATTAGAAAAAACATAAAGGGACAAATACGCATTAAAATGATGTATAAAATGATCACATTTGTTTAAAAATATATTCTGATATCAAAAGACAAATATCAGCAATGTAAAAACCGAAATTACTCTTGCAGAAACCTAATATAAGAACTTCAAAAATCTGAATAACCCTGCTAACTACAGAGTGCTTATCTGAACAAGGATCTGGAAACTTTTTGAAAGAAGGTGCATTCATTCCTAAGAGTTAGGAGATATTCATGTAGAAGAATATTGGTTGGAGAGCCTTAAAATTGTGTAAGTTATTGAATATTAAACAAACTTGAATATAAAATGATCCCCCATTTTCCAAAGAAAGTTTTCTAAAGGGAATTTTTGTTTGTTTTGTTTTGTTTGCCAACTTGAATATACATACTTCTAGGGTTGTAGTTTAAAAATCCATTTATCAAATTTAATTACAGATGGTCCCTGACTTATGATCATTCAACTTACAATTTTCCAACTTTATGATGGTGTGAAACTGATGGGCATTCAATAGAAACTGTACTTCAAATTTTGAATTTTTACCTTTTTCTACCTTGACAAACTACTATGTACAGGAGATAACACTATTAAACTTAGACTTTGTCATACGTAATCTTGCCCAACTGTAAGCTAATATAAGAGTTCTGAGCACATTTGGAGTAGGCTATGATATTCAGTAGGTTCATTTTTAACTTATAACAGGCTTATTGGGACATAGCCCCATCATAAGTCAAAGAGTATGTGTATCATATTTGTACACAATTTAAAAATCACATATTATTTTAAATGATACAGTTATAAACAATGGTGCTATCTTCTAAGCTCCCTTTCTGTGACACAATTATATGAAAACTCATCACTTGCAGAAATACTTTATAATACCTGAATATAATGAAAAATATTTTCCAAAAAATATCCTTTAGATCTCAGTATGTTTGCTATAACTGAAACACCTTTTGGATTTTCTAAACCAAAGAACTTATTGCCTTTCCTTCCATATAAGTTGTTGCAAAGATGGTTCTTTTATAATTTGTGGGTAAGATGGTCACTGGTAATTTTATACCATGCCACAAATATTCATTTGGTAGTTATTTTGACAACTTTGTCGTTACTACTTTACTTTTTTAAAGTGATCTATAAAATAGGTATTCATATACAAAACTTGTGATTATGAGAGAGTAGTCCAGAAATAATTATTAAGTATGTATGAGCCTATTTGTCTCTTTATAAAAATTTAATCACATCAGTGTTCTGGGTTAGTGAATCTTTCCTAAATAGAATTTTATTGTTAAGATGAGAGAATACTATTTAAATTTTTATAAAAAATTCTATAAGATGACTTTTTGTTTCTATAAGATAACTTTGAAAAAAATCACTCACCTTATATTTAAGCATATATGGTATTTGTGGTTTTTAAATGATTAAGTCTGTTGAGAGTTGTGTAAAAAGAACAATATTCTTGAAGTGCCTTCTAAAGTACATATTCTCTTCCTGAAGAAACTCCTACCAGCTGGAAGAGTTAGCCAATGGAAAGACCTTCTGACTCCAGAAGAAGATAAATGGGAAAGTGAGTGCCAGAAAAAGGCAACTGCAGGTGTAAGACATGAGGGCTTTTTTTGGTTAAAATTCAAAGGCTGAAGGGTATAGAAGTACTTACTAGGCTTTCAGGAATCCTACATGTTTCCTGGAGAAAATGATAGAACTCTCCGAGAAGCTGTCTCATTGGACTACCTTCAACATGACACCAGGCAACAGATTAGAAAAAGGCAAGAGCTTGAGGAAAATGTCACTGAGCTGTGTTCACTTCAGGTGAGAGAGAGAGAAAGCAACTGGTAGTTCTATGTGGAAATGAAGGAGAACTGAGAGAACCGAGGAGCAGAATGAGAAGACTGTAGCACATAGGGACCTCATAACTCTTCACATATTTCAGCAGGAAGTGCCACAGCACCATATCCAAGGATCTAATCAATGCCAGTCATAATCTAGTCTCATCATTGTCATTGCCAACTGTCCAAGAAGAAGACCAAATAACACTGCAACCACATGAAACAAGAACACTTGGGGAAGAACACATATACCCACAGTCCTATCGCTATCACCATTAATCTTAGGAGTCTCCCTCTACTTAGATGCTTAGTGATGATAAAGACAAAAAATTACATGAGAATAAATAAATATTATTGGTAGGAATTTAAATTTTAGATGTGCTGAATAATTTTTTACCACCCTCTCCCAAAAAAAACTCAGTTAACCTAAAGAGACTTTTAAACAATAACAACAAAGAACCAAGTTACTCATCATTGGAAAGTTTCAATATTTTTTCCCACTTTCTATGAGAATTTAATCTCCTGATCAAAATGTGACATATTTTAGAAATAAAGAAAGCACGTTTGTATTTTACACAGTTGACTTACAGGGTTTAAAACTTTAACCCAATTTATAAAATAAGGTCTCAGTCAGAATAGTTAGTTTATGCTGCCATAACAAACATCCCCAAATCATCTTCCCTGAAAACAGTGAAGATTAATTTCTCACTCATGTTGTATGCATGAAACTGAGGGACTGCAATTCATCATAATTACTCAGAGGGAGATCCAGGCTAACAGAACATCATCATCCTAAGGTCGCTGGTAAATTACTGTGACAAAAGAAAAAAAAGGAACACAGTAAGTTGTGCCCTGGCTCTCAAACTTCTGCTATGAAGTGAGATGTATTCCTTCAGCTCAAATTTTATTGACCAAAACAAGTCACTTGGTTATAGCTAACCTCAATGGGGTAAAAAAGTACAATTTTGCTATAAGGTCATGAGGAGGAGCAAATCATTGGTGAACAGTGCTAATGGCTATCATAATTGTAAGCCCTTTGTAACTTTCTGGATTTTTGTTCCACTGTGTAAAAATCATCTGACCAGGACAAGATATGAGTTATAAAAATTTTATCAGTGTCTTCAGTTTCAACATAATATATTGTTTATAATCTGTGCCACCATGTTCTTATATCTTAATGGAGTAGCATAGATATGTATTACTCAATGGTTTAGTAGCTTGCTCTAGATTGGGGATGGCAAACTTTTTGTGTAAAGGACCAGATAATAAATATGTTAGGCTTTGTGGGCTATGTTCTCTTTTGCAAGTCCTCAATCCTGCTGTCATAGTGCAAAAACATAGCTAATATGCAAATGTCTCAAAGTGATGTGTTCCAGTACAACTTTATTTATGGACACTGAAATTTGAATCTACATGTCACAAACATTATTCTGCTTTTGATATTTTTTCTAACTAGTTAAAAATGTAAAAACCATTTTTAGCTTGTGGGCTATACAAAACAGGCAGTGGGCTGTCATTGACCTAATGAGCTGCAGTTTGCTGATCCTTGATCTAGATAATTTAAGTAATAATGCATTTTATATTAAGAATTGAGAACTTATACAATTATTCAAAGGAATGAAGGACAATTCTATTCTTAACACCCAAGAACAAATAGTAGCTCCCTCCGGAAATGCTCTGCCTTTGCTCTGAGCAGGTAAACTACCATCCCAGATGCAGGAAGCTAACAAATTGTGAATCTGCTGCTAATACTGCTGACTTCACTCCCAGGCTACACTGCCATGATCCAGAAATATGCCACTGCTGCTCCAGGAAGTTGCTGAATCAGGAATCCACCTACCACACTGGGAAGTCACTGCTATAGCTGCTACCTCGGCCTTGATCTTTGCCAGCAAAATATATGCCTCAAACTTGGCTTTTTCCTCTACTTGATCCAGTTTCTAAACATTCTCACAAGAGTATAAAGAAACCTAAATCATTTTCTAGCCTCCAATGAGTCTGAGAAATGTAGTTTTTAAATTTCCAGCTGCCACATGTTAGCAGTGGGTTAGAATGAATGTTGGATAAAGCAATTTAGAATATCAAACACAGCCTAGTTACAAGGAGACAGACTCCATTAAGATGACTTCTTTGGCATTTCCAAACCTGTTAGCTCTCAGGAACATAATGTCCTCTGTATAAGTGTCACAAGTTAGCATAAAAATAAAAATAAGTGTATGCATGCTTCATTTCCATGCGTGCTACCGCCCCAAAACAATTTTCTATGTCATCCCACTGCCCTGTGAACTTCCCACTGTTGCACAAAGACATTGTGTAATTATAATACGTTTATGATTGCACTGTTTGAAATAGCAACCAAAAGTGCTTGGCAGTTGAGAAGGGGTAAAAAACATTGGCATACTCTTGCTATTTAGCAATTAAAAAGTATGGGTGTAGATACTACATGAAAAGATATTTAAAACACATTGCAAATAAACCAATTTAAATAATAGTTTGTGAAGTATCATCCTACTTTTTAAAGAAAGGTAATTTTTTTTTTTTTTTTTTGAGTTGGAGTCTCTCACTCAGTCGCCCAGACTGGAGTGCAGTGGCCACTCCCAGCCACTGCAGCCTCGACCTGCTGGGCTCCAGTCATCCTTTCGCCTCAGCCTTCCAAGTAGCTGAAACTACAGGCGCGCGCTACCACACCCGGCTAATTTTTGATTTATTGTAGAGACAATATCTCGCCAAGTTGCCCAGGCGGGTCTCAAACCCGCGGGCTCAGGCAATCCACTCACCTTAACCTCCCAAGGCGCGGGATTACAGGCTGAGCCACCAAGCCCGGCTGAAAGGTAATTTTTAAGATGCAGTATTACCTTGACTTTTTTCTGATTTTAAGTGTAATTCAAAAACATAAACCTATTACATAGATGCATATAAAATAGAAGGTGAGCCGGGCTCGGTGGCTCAGCCTGTAATCCCGCGCCTTTGGGAGACTGAGGTGAGTGGATTGCCTGAGCCCGCGGGTTCGAGACCCGCCTGGGCAGCGAGACCTCATCTCTGCAATAAATCAAAAAAATCAGCCGGGCGTGGTAGCGCATGCCTGTAATTCCAGCTACTTGGAAGGCTGAGATGGAAGGATCGCTGGAGCCCAGCAGGTCGAGGTTGCGGTGGCCGGAAGCGGCCACTGCACTCCAGTCTGGGCGACAGAGTGAGACTCCAACTCAAAAAAAAAAAAAAAAAAAAAATAGAAGGTGAAAATTCTCTATAATCCTAATCTCCAGAGATAACTGCTGTTAGCTTTTCTTTGCATATATACCTACATTTTTCTGTACACATACACACTTTAAATTACATTTTAAAATTAATTTAGCTTTGTTTAGGAGTCCCATTTTGGCTGGGTGCAGTGGCTCATGACTATCATCCCAGCACTTTGGGATGTAGAGGCACGAAGATTGCTTGAGCTTAGGAGTTCAAGACCAGTTTGGTCATCACAGTGCAATCTTGTCTCTACAAAAAATAAAATAAAAAAAAAGCCAGCAGTGGCAGTGCCTGTAGTCCCAGCTACTTGGGAGACTGAAGGGAAGGATCATCTGAGCCCAGGAAGTCGAGGCTATGATGAGATATGATCATGCATGGGTGAGAGTGAAATCCCAACACACACAAAAAGATTCACACTTTTATCTTTAGGAATAAGATTGTGTCTGAGCTATAGTATGCAAGAATTTGTGGCACTTTGAATTTTTTTTCCCTACAAATGGCAATAGAAACCACTGATTCCCTCACAGGTATGGTTTCTACATAGTAACATGGACAACTAACATGTTTAGTATATGTAGGTTTAATTTTAGACAATTTGAATTTGCAGACAATTTCAAAATTTATTGTTTTCCACAAGTAGTACAAAATGCTATTATTTTAAGTACAAATATACCATTTAGTTAACCCAGGAAAGGCAAGGTACTTGCAAGCATTGCAGAAAACTGATAACGTATCCCTGAGAAGCATTATATTTCATTAGGCCTTCCCTATCGAATGTTTGCTTAAAATCTCAAATTTTTTAGGCTACCAGACCAAATTCTTCATTTTTCTATGGTTATACAAAGAGAGAATCTATACGATATAAGCATAGGAGATATTTTAATCATTAGTTCATATTTTAATAAGAACATCTCCAACATGATTTCACCCCATGTCTGTGGGTCCACCATTGTTCACTTTGAAATAAGCTGCAAAAATTATAATAAATGTATTGCTTCTGCTGTTACAGCACAATCATTTTCTACTTGAGTCAAATATACATAGATGAAGAAGCTGTGCCTAGAACTGACTGCAACAACAAAATGTTCAATGGCAATTAAGTCTAGAGGTAATAAGGCATGTAGAGTAATTAGTTATAGTTAAACCTCACTATTTCTATAGTTAAACCTCCCTATTTTAGAAGAAAAATCAAACAGAAAATGGAAAAAGGCAAACCTGCAAAATACATCAAAGCAGTGGTTTTTTTATACTAGTCTTAGGACTCCTTTATACTATCAAAAATCGTTGAAAACACCAAAGTAGGCTTGTTAGATAAAGTATAGAATGCCTAGTTAAGTTTGAATTTCAAATAAGCAGTACACTTTTAAAAATACAAGTTGGTCTCGAATATTACAGGTGATATATGTGTACTAGCAAATATTCATCTTTATTTGAAATTTAAGCTTACTGTGTGTCTTGTATTTTTATTTGCCAAGTCTGGCAAATCCTACCCTATTTTTTTGTGTGTACAAGTGTTATGTTTGTATTTCCCATATTATAAAATTAAAATGGGAAATTAAAATGTATTCATTAATTTGTTTTAAAATAACAAAATAGACCTATTACATAAATTACAATTTTGTGAAAAACGGCTATATTTTCCCTAAAAACAAGAGGATCTACATTGCACATTTTTTCTTTTTTTTAATTTTAAAGATGTGGGGTACAATTCAGCATTAGGTATACAAATGTTCATTATGCAGGTACCCTTGTTGATGAGGTGTGCCTCCCCTGGCAGTTTCCCTTAACTGCTAATCCCACTCCCCTCCCTTGGCAGTTTTCTACTACTGCCAATCCCTTTCTCATAGTATTATGATAATTGCTTAAGGTCTGCTTATGAGTGAGAACATATGATACTCTGTTCTTTGTTTCTGTGATAGATCACTGGGTATGATCGACTCGAAATCCATCCAAGTTGCTGCAAAGTCCATATGTTTGTCCTTCATTATGGCTGCATAATATTTCATTGTGTGTATGTACCACACATTTTAAAATTCAGTCCAGCTGATTTTTTTTCAATCACTGTAATGTCTAGCTTAATTCTAGACATTAGATTTAGATTAGAATGTGTCTAGCAACTAGATTCTCCTATCTGTGTCTGTACTGAATCTGTTGCAGTATGATGTTATAGTTAAAGTATATGAAGAAAATATGGCCTCACAGAGTTTACAAAACAGAATAGTACCTTAATTTATTTTCAGACAATTGTGAATATTCTTCTTTGATGCTACACTTAAAATCAACAGCTGATAGTTTTTTAAAGGTTAGTTGCAATACAAAATCTGAAATCAAGGCAGTGAATTTTTCATACTGTGTTATATTAATACTAAAATCTGTTTGTCTGTTTTGTTTTTTGAATAGATATTCTATCCTTGCCTAATTTTATAACATCATGAATGTTGGTCATTTGGAAAATAATTGGTTAACTGATTTGCAGTCCTTTCAAATAATATTTATGAAACATAAAAAATCATATTTGTTAATATTACCACCAAGCACATCAGAGATATCTTTAAGTATTAAGAAGATTAAGAAGGTGTCAGGCTCAAGCTGGTGGATCGATAGTTTTCAAAATACTAATATTTGCTTTAAAGTTTAATTTTATCATTGGCAATGAATTCTAACAATTACTTTCATTGAAGTAACCAGGCTCATTTTTATTACTTTAAAAAATGTTCTGCCAAATACCCAAGTCTGAATATAGTTAGTCATTTTTCTCAAGAAGACATGGTATTTCGTCAAAAAAAATGGCTACTTCAGCTTGCAACGTAAGTGACATTTTTCTCTAGACAACTAACAGTCTTTCTTTGGCAGACATGCCTAACATGTATTAATACTTTCCTTTCTATCACACGTAATATTTTAAAAGTATGTATTCACATGTAGAAGTTTAACTAAATTAATGCTTAAACAAAGAGACTATTACATGAAATTACCCCCTCCACAAGTGTGTAGCAGTGAAGATTACTATAACTGGCATCATGATCTGCTGCCACTACCTCTATTCATGCTAAAGTGACGTCACCATTGTTTTTTTCATGTTAGTTTTCAGCCCAGTGAAAACACAAACGGCTCTACAATATGATTATGTATATGGTTTTGAAGCATAGTCCCAGCTACTTGGAAGGCTAAGGCGGGAGATTGCTTGAGATCAAGAGCTCTAGAATAGCATGGGCAACATGGGGAGACTGTCTCTAAAACATTGCAAAATTAGCCGGGCTCGGTGGCTCAGCCTGTAATCCCGCGCCTTTGGGAGGCTGAGGTGAGTGGATTGCCTGAGCCCGCGGGTTCGAGACCCGCCTGGGCAGCGAGACCTCATCTCTGCAATAAATCAAAAAATCAGCCGGGCGTGGTAGCACGCGCCTGTAGTTCCAGCTACTCGGAAGGCTGAGGTGGAAGGATCACTGGAGCCCAGCAGGTTGAGGCTGCGGCCACTGCACTGCACTGCACTGCACTCCAGTCTGAGCGACAGAGTGAGACTCCAACTCAAAAAAAAAAAAAAACATTGCAAAATTAAAACAAAATAATAATATAAAACAGTTTTGACTTTGTAGACCCCTGGAAAAGTCTTGGAAATATGCACCGGGGTATGTATACATTGAGAACGACTGCTTTTAAAAATACCAGATGAAATGATTTTATTGTCTTAAAAAATATTTTAAAAAGCAAGCAGTTATAATACAAGTATCAGTATTTATATGTATACAGTAACTAATGAACTAAACCATCAAATATTCTTGAAACATTTACCCCCAGCCTTGTTCTCATTTTGATAAGAAGATGTTGTTATTTTCTTCAGCATCACTTTAGCAGCTCTTTTGATTGTGCTATCCCTTGCTCCTTTCCTCTTGCACATCATAATTCTGTCTACTGGCATCTATATAAAAAATAAATCAGCATATATGAGTCCAAGGAGAACTCACAAGAGCTACTTAGGGAGGTCTTGGTTTGTTGAGGGTTATATACAATTTAACACTAGCTATGCCCCAATGCCACAGTGACTTTGCTCCAGCCAACTTTCTACATTCATAAGGCTTATCATTCCCTTGCTTAAAACTTATAATGTGGGTTCATCGCACTGATAGAGCTCAAATTTCTTAGCAAGATGAACAAAGTTCCTCACACCTTGGTCCTAATCCAGTCACACATAACACACACATATGCACACAATTTAGTTCCACAACTTGCTATTGCCTCAACATATATTATGCTGCAAGTTCTCTGTCTCAAATGTTTCCTCCAAATTCTCATTTACTTGGTATATTTCTCCCCAAACTTAACTCATAACTCATCTTTTCAAGGAAACCATCCATGAACATCTTATGAAAAAGGTCACTCCTTTTAACATTTCATTTTCTTTTCCTCCACTTTATCTTTTTTCCTTTTATTTTTAGTTAACACACAATAATTGTACATATTTCTGAGATATAGAATGACATTTTGATACATGCATACAAAGTGTAATGATCAAATTAGGATAATTAGCATATCCATCATCTCAAATATTTGTGTGTGTGTGTTGTGAATATTCAAAATCCTTCTAGATTTTTGAGAATATACAATAAATTATAGTTAATCATATTCACCCTATAGTGCTGCAGGACACCAGAAATCGTTCCCCATTTCTTCCCCACTCCCCTTCTCTTCCTCACCTCTAATACCCTAATACTACTTTCTACTTTCATGGACTCAATATATATATATTTTTTTAGCTTTCACATGTGAGTGAGACTATGTGGTATTTATCTTTTTTGTACCTGACTTATTTTGCTCATCCATGTCACTGTCAACGACAAAATGTTATTCTTTTGTAGCTGAATTATATCCTATTGTGTATATACACCACAGTGCTTTATTCACTCATCTATTGATGGATATTTACATTGATTGGATATCTTTGTTATTATGAATAGTGCTGCAATAAACATAGAGGTATAGGTCTTTTTTGATATATTGCTTTATCTTTTTTTGCATAAATACAATTCTACAGTAGTAGAATTGCTGGATTATTTGGCAGTTCTGTTTTTAGCTTTTTGAAAAAATTTCACACTGTTTTCCATAATGTTTGTACAAATTTGCATTCCCACCAATAGTGTATGAGAATTTCAGCATTTGTTATCATTTGCATTTTTTATTATAGCCATTCTAACTTGGGTGTGATGATATCTCATTGTGGGTTTGATTTGGTTTTTCCTACTGATTAGTAATGGTGAGCATTTTTTAGTATATCTGTTGGCCATTTGTATGTATTCTTTTGAAGAATGGCTGCTCAAATCCTTTGCCCATTTTTAAATCAGGTTGTTTGTTTTTTACTGTTGACTTGTTTGAGTTTCTTATATATTTGGATATTAGTTTCTTCTTGGATGAAAAATAGTTTGCAAATATTTCTCCCATTCTACGGTTTGTCTCTTCACTCTGTTGACTGCTTTCTTTGCTATGTAGAAGCTTTTAAGTTTTATATAGTCCCATTTGTTTATTTTTGTTTTTGTTGCCTGTGGTTTTGATGTCTTAGCCATAAAATCTTTTCTTAGATATCAGTGTCCGTAAGTATTTCCCCTATGTTTTTATCTAGTATTTTTATAGCTTTGGGTCTTACATTTAATTCATTTAATCTTCAATACATTTTAGTTGATTTTTGTATATGTTGATTCTTGCCTATCTTTTATCCCCACTACTTACCTAGTGTATATATCTATTACTTATCTTGATTGCTTTCTGTTTTATCTGCTAGAACACAGAGATTTTTTCTCACATTGCACCTACTAGCATTTTCCTGGTACTAGTATTTTAGGTGCTTAGTAAATATTTGTTGAATGAATGAACGATTCTCTATAACATCTCCTTTGTTAGCTTCCTTCACTTCAGTCAGGCCAATTTAAACAGTTTTTTCTCTCTATTCCCATATCATATTCAGCACTATACCATTTGTCATTGTGTTTTTACCTTATTTAGTTTAAAACATAGAATTTTATCAGACTGTCAACCCCTTAACATATATAACTTGTTTCATTCATCCTTATTTGCAGTGGCTGACACTTAGTAGGAATTTTGTAAGTGTTTGTTGAATTGAAAATTGAGTGAAGTTCTGTCAGTCAGTTGGAACTAAAAGTGTAGATTAATTTGAAATTTGCACAAAATGGCATGCCTAATACAAGCAGCCATTTTAAGTTAAATAATAATATTGAATGGTCTTTTTAACATGGTTCAAAACTACTGTTCTCACTGAAATAAATGGAATATGCAATATCCCTTTCTGTGTTCAAACATGATTGTTATTAATTTGAACAGTTGTGAACCAGAAATTTTCCAGAGATGTTGCCTTTAATGCCAGTGGTGTTTGTCTCCTCCTTCTGGTGTTTGTCTTGCTCCTGTACTTCCACCATGAAACAAGTTCTAATCTCAATCAGTTGTCCTTTTGCTTTCTAGGACTATTTTTAGTCAAATCTCTATTTATTTATACTTTCTAAGTTAAAGAAAGTTCAGACATCCACCACAAAAGGGATATTTGTCAGATCATCTCTTAACCAATGAAACATCATGAGTTCATGAAACTACCACGAGTGCTGTTCCTGATGAGTCTGATTTGTTTAATTTACTATTAATGACAAAATGCTTGTATTTTCTAATGACATTATCCACATTATAGTTAATAAATAAAATTGACAATTTTACCTGAAGGAGTAAAAGCCACCCTGATGGTTCAGACATTGAGTTACTCCAAAAGAATGTAGGAAGTCCATTGTGAAGATGAGAGTGGAAGTAGGAAGAGGTTGGAGTGCAGAAGGAGCAGCTGGATGAGCTGTTCGAGGACACAGTGGGTTCCAAGGGTATGAGAGAAAACTGGAGAGGTGAAAGGGCACAGTAGAAAGTCAGAGAACATCAGCCTGAGGCCAGAAAGGTCAGACCTTCGAACTTTTGTTTTAACATATGTCTGTGAGAAAGTGTCTACAATGAATACTGAGCTAAATGGTTTGCTTTCCACCCCAATCTTGATTATAATAATGGGAAAACTAATAGTGAAGAAGAAGAAAGCGAAAATTTACATCTTGATGGAATAAAATTAATAGTCACAGTCATGTATGTAAACATTGTGTAACTTGTTGGCTTTCCACTTGGCAATAACAATGTACAAATGATTGCATGTGATGTATCAACCATTGTCGTTTTTAATTTGGTTAGACTTGTTCATGCTTTCACAGTCTGCTGTTAAAAAATAGCATCATAATATGCCTATAACTTTAAAAAACAGATAAATTGTCACAAAATAATTTGTACTTAATCACTTATACCAGATAAAATTTGATGTTTTATGAAACGTATTACAGTGAAAGAAGACATTTATGCTTCAGACAGATTTTTTTGTATATTGTTTGCATTTTATGATACCTGGCAAAGTATATCTAGATGAGCCCTCTGATCTTGCTGCTCATAGCATTCGGTTTCTGTGATTCAAGTCCTTAAAAATATGTGTCTATGTCTAATATCACTTTGGAGACATTTTCTGCAGAGTCAACATAAGGAGTATAATGTAACTTTTGTTATCCACTTCATAATTCTGAAATTGAAGATATGAATATTCAACTTTTAAAATATTTGTCATACACCTTGATTTTAGTAACTTTTACCATAGGAAATGTCTGTTACAAAATGTCAATTCTGCAGTCACTACTAATCTGGCATGATTTGATAATACTATTCAAATTCTTTATCAAGGAAGTAAGTGCAGCCTCTTTGTAACACTAGGAAATGTTTAAAAAGAAGATATTCACATTTTCACAAATCAGCCTTCAACTTCAAACATACTTTTGGCAAAATAATGATTGTGTTCATTGGTCCATTAAGCTCTATTCTCTTGTCTGAGTCAGCTTTCTATTTGAATATTGACAAAAAGGATGACCTTCTGTTCTGACCTTTTAACCCCACCAAGCTAATCCTGCCTTTATTCCAAAAAGAGAGATGGGAAGGTGAATTTCCTAATGCATCAGTTGTATTCCAAATTTAAAAACAGGGTCCTTTTTGTCCTAACAAAAATTAAGATTATTATCACAATAAATAATTAACAATGTAGAGTTCCACGTATCCCAATTTGAGATTCCACAACATTTATGATATGATGATCTGCATAATATGCTATGAAAATCAGTTGTCATATATGTAGAAGATGCACTTGAACATCATTACCCATCAAATCAATAAACAAAATGAAATAGTTATATAAAAAGCATTGCATTTTACTATATCAAATAAGCTGGATGTTTCCCCAACAGCTCTATAAGACTACTAAACCCAGACAGACATAAACTGACCAAGGATTTTACTTGTAGTTTCAAAATAAAAAGTAAAAATCCTCCCATCCATTCCTGACAACCTAACCTTTGGAGCTGATAATCTGGAATAGGACAAGATGCTCCAGAAGAGATATATCTGGGAGTCATCTCATGTGGAGGCTGGAGGTCATTTCCAACAAAGCAAACATATAATAAAAACTTAAGATCACATCTTTGACATATAGACAGCAGAATAAACTAGATAAGAATAGAAAAGCTTTGAACATTTTTATACGTAGTAAGAGAAACATAGTCACTGAATATTGTTCATTCTCTCTAAGCATCAGTGTGGAGTTTGGCAAGATTCTGATTTAAGCTGACTTTGCTTATTATAACTAATACATTAATGCATTGAGATTGCATCAACTTATAAAATGGTATAGAAAAAGCTGTTTTTTAACTCTAAAAAGTAAATTCATTGAAAAAGTAAATGTTTGCAAAAATGCTATGAACATCTCTCATTATTTTGATTAATGTGATTTTCTGATTGGCTTTATGAAGATTTTCTCTACTATAATTATAGAAAAAATTAGCCTCCTGTTATTGGACAAATCAACTTATTTATCAGAGAACACAGAAATAAGTAAAATAAAATTCAATTTAATACATTTACATTAGAAACAAAAATATAATTGCTTTAAAAAAAAGTCCTACATTGCTTTGAGGTCTGGCTATTTGGTAAAAGCAAAACTATTGTTTACATGTACCGGCATTTTAAAGACTTGATTTGTATTTTTTTAATTTTAAAGATATGGAGTACAAGTCATAATCGTACTAAAGACTTGATTTGAAATACTCAGTTTAAAAAAGTTTAAAGAAAAACTCAACAAAAGATGGTTTAATGTATTTGTTACATATAAACATATAAATAAACTCAATTTTATTTTTATCAGTCACTATTTTTTATTACTATATTGGCTCACTTTCAAATTGCAAATATATCATGATTAAACAAAAATCAACTTTATATTTTACCTTAACTTTCCTGTAACATCTCCCTTTTTTCTGTCAGAATGTCACTCAAAATTAAATTTCTGAAAAGTTTTTAATGACAAATGCTGATTGATAATGCTCCTTGTTAGACCAGAGCGTGGATCTGTGATCCGGTGCCATGTGAAAGGCGCAAATAATTACACAGAAATTAAATTGGAAAATATAGTTTATTTAGAACATAAATTGGAGTGAGATAATGAGGAGATTCACCTCCCCAAGTTAGGAAAGTGGGCCAAATCTTAGGGAAACATGACACCACCAGGCCTCAAAGAGTCACATAACTGGACCAGGGCTTAACAGAAGCATAGCCCCTACTGTTTGAGGTTGAATGCCTTTTAAAACTTCTCTTTGACGGGACATGTCATTAAGGTGATTGGATGGTGGCCTGTTTTACATCATCATGAAGGGACAGGTAAGCACAGGTACTGATGTCATGATGATGGACTGCAGGCAAATGG
Source organism: Cephalopachus bancanus (assembly GCA_027257055.1). Classification (NCBI taxonomy): domain Eukaryota; kingdom Metazoa; phylum Chordata; class Mammalia; order Primates; family Tarsiidae; genus Cephalopachus; species Cephalopachus bancanus. The sequence goes on from JAPVLO010000108.1 coordinate 8,009,082, forward strand.
GCGGGCTAGTCACATGATTGTTTCCATGGCGTTGGAGTCTGTGTCATGAAGGTCATGAAGGACTGATTAGGTTAACTTGGTTTCTTATGACTGGAGGCTAAACTTGGAATAAAAAAGCTAATTAATACAAAACAAGCTGGGGAGGGGGTTGTAAAACAATTATCAATAGCTGCCTCTGAGAAACTGGTTCTGTCCTTGGCTAGTGATTAGAGGGTAAATTAAAGTGAACTACTAGAAAAACATGACAAAGCAAAGCAATGTTAAAATGGCTGCTCTTTGTCTATCTCGAATCCATTTGGGTCTTTTGTCCTTTTACTCCTCCTCTCCAAATTATCACAGTGCTAATTTATATTGATTAATATATGTTATTTGTAATCTCTCCCTGAGAGTTTATGTCTTCCCTTTGTTGTGAATTTCATTGAGGCATCTACTTAAATAACACTGGTTATTGCTAAAAATTTTAGAGTATGAATTAACAAATTAAGACTAATAAAATGCCATTTACTAAATACTGCTTAAGAATCCCAAACCACACAATTCCATCTGAAAGATAATAAAATCACTTTTATATTATAAAATTTGCAAGTTATTTAATTGCTTATTGCCACTTTAAAGTTGATGATTCACTAGTTTATCTTTATTCTGAAACTTTTTAGAAGGCAAATAAATGGCATGGACTTTTAGTACACTTCATTCTTTATTTGGGTGTTACCACTTGGTATAATCATGAAAAATGAGCATTTTTTACATTGGTAATTATGCCTATATACCATTGAATCTAAACTTTGGGAATTAAAACTCCATCATTTTTTTCATATGACTATTAATTATATTTGTTCAGGATACTGGAATGTGAGAAGAGTAAAATATTGCAAAAGATGATAATTTCTACTTAAAATACATTCTATTATTCTGCTGACAATGGAAAAAATAGGAATGTTTGCTCTTCTTGCTAAGACTTTGGGAATTCTATTCACATACCCCACTGTTTATGTACCTTTGTTATTATAAATTATGGTTACTGAAGAACTTGAGCTTGAGGCAGAGCACTTATCAAGGGAATAGGAATTGGTATTACGTGTGCCCTTTGTTTGATTTTGATTCTAATCACCCTAAGCATGGGGCTGTGTCACGAATAAGTAGATTTAGAATTCAACATCCTAATGCAGTAAAAACTAAATCACATTAATGTGAAATGGAGATGTTCCAAAAATTTTGTGGTCTGCTATATGGCAGTGTGAGTTATTGGCCATGATATCCATGGCTCTCCGTAAAACAGAGAAGCAGACATGTTATCTCTCTGTAGAATTTGTTGTTTTGAACTGGAGCATTGTATGTTGAAGAATGATACCAAGTCCTGATCTTGCACAAAACTGACGCAATTCCTCAACACAATATGGTCTTTCCATGAGTCTCTTTATAAGATACATTCTGCAAGATCAAGCTGATACTGTCTTATGTCCTTCAAGTAAAGCAAGAAAAGATTGTATTTTACTATATTTCAATGCACACTGACAATTGCAGTAGAAATATGGCTCTTGGGATAATAGTTCTTGTTATTTAATATGTAAAGTTTGAAAATCAATAGAAAGCAAATCAAGTCACATGTTGCAAAATATGTTAAAATGTATTGTTTTTTAATGTCTGAATCCAAAAGCAATAGGTTCCCATTGTTAAATAAAAATCTAGATGACACAGAAAAGGACCAAGAATAAAATAAAATTTAAACATAATCTAACACACAAAGAGCACTTTTCCATGTATTACATACATACATATATGCATTAATATTTTACAGATGTGGTGTAAAATGTAAATAATAAATAGTCTGAATTATTTTTATTCACTCAACATTTTTATCTCTTCCTAACAACTCCTAATTTTCTATTAATATCACCTCACCATTGTGTGTAATCTTGGTGGGATGAAAAATTATACAGTTTTTTCCTTCTCCAACCAAGGAACTGGCAATTGACCCAAGGTGGAACAATTAAGGCTCTCCTATGATTTTGTATCTTAAGTGAAGTTGTAGAAAAATGTGTGGATGGGAATGAAAGACATAAAACACTGGGACCTCATTGGTCTCAATAGATAAGATGGGAAAGATGGTTGAGTAGTTCCAAAAAAAAGGATGAATGTTTTTAACTTGCTTTCAATTGTTCTATCTATGATGCTGCAAATAACATTATTTCATTTTTAATGGCTGAATAGTATGACTATGTTGTATGTGTACATTGCATGTATACTGTACGTGCATATACATTGTATATATGTTGTATTTTCATTTCATGTATATATGTGTATATATAGAATTTTTACTTCATTATTAATTTGATAAAAAATTTTAAATTTAAAATTCCTAATTACAAGTAAGTTAAAAACACTCATCCTATTTCTGATTATTAAAATATCTACTTTTAATTATTTTCTGTACTTTTTTTCTAATTTTTTTCTATTGCTTGATGTGGTTCTACCTTATTTATTTGTAAGAGCTCTGTATATTAAAGAGATTAACATTAAATTAAATATGTTACAAATATTTTTGTCATTTGACATAATATTTTAAGTATTTTTTGTACGCAGAAATTTAATTTTTTAAAATGTCAAACTTACTAATTTCTTCCCGTTATGGTTTCTATTTTTGTCTTTAATTTTTTTTTAGTTACAGGGTACAAGTGAGGATTAGGTGCATAAGTGGTCTAGGTATAGGTAAAGTCTGGGCCTCCAATTGGCCCTCACTTTGCCTGGATTAGAATCAGGAAAACTTATTGATTTTTATGAGCTCCCCGTCTCCTGGCAGTGCCCTATTATTGCCAATTCCTTTCTTAAGGTATCGTGATAGGTATTTAGGGTCCTCTTATGAGTGAAAACATGTAGTACTCAGTTCTTTGTTTCTGTGATAGATCACTAAGTATGACAGACTTCAAATCCATCCAAGTTGCTGCAAAGTTCATAGTTTTGTTTTTCTTTTTGGCTGCATAATATTCCATTGTATATATTTACCACATTTTTTTATCCTGTGCGGTTTTGATGGGCAGCACGGTTGGTTCCATGTTTATGCTACTGTGAATAGTGCTGCAATAAACATACATATGTAGGTGTTTTTTTGTAGAATAATTTTAGTTCCTTTAGGTGTATTCCCAGAAGGGGGATTGCTGGGTTATATGGAAGGTCAATTTCTAATTCTTTTAGGAATCATCAACTGTTTTCCATAGAGGGGGAACTAGTTTGCACTCCCACCAACAGTGTGGGAGAGTTCCTTTTTCTCCTCATCCTCGCACTGATAAAGAACTTGGGCAAAGTCTCAGGGTATAAAATCAACATGCAAAAGCCTTGCATTTTTATACACCAACAACAAACAGGCAAAGACCCAAATAAAATAAAAAGTACAATCTATACACAGTAGCCACAAAAAAAGAAAGAAATATCTTGGCATCATCCTGACCAGAGAAGTGAAAGAACTTTACAGTGAAAACTACAAAACACAGCTCAAAGAAATCAAAGAAGACACAAATAAATGGAAAAATATCCCATGCTCATGAATTGGAAGAACTAACATTGTAAAAGTGTCTGTCCTACCCAGGGCATTCTACAGATTCAGTGCAATACCCAATAAATTACCAACAGCATTCTTCTCAGTCTTGGAAATGAGAATACAGAAATTCATATGGAAACAAAAATGACCAAGCATAGCCAAAACAATCCTCACAAAAGAAACGAAGCAGGAGACATCAAACTTCCAGTCTTTAAACTTTATTGTAAGGCTATAATAATCAAAACAGCCTAGTATTATGAGAACAGGCATATAGACCAACGGAATAGGATAGAGATTCCAGAAGCAAAACCTCAATTTCTCAACCAACTCATATATGACAAAGCCTCCACCAACAACCCCTGGGGGAGGGAGAACCTATTGAGCAAATGGTGCTGGGAAAACTGGCTGACCACATGCAGAAGATTGAAACAGGATCCCTACCTATCACCATACACAAAAATCAATTCTAAGTGGATCAAAGGCCTAAATGTAAAACCTCAAACTATAAGAATCTTAGAAAACACAGGAGATACTCTTATGGAAATTGTAATAAGCAATGAATTCCTGATCAAACCCCCAAATGCCCATGCCATTAGAGATAGGATAGATAAGTGGGACCCCATCAAACTAAATTTTTTTAATTGTAGAAATTTGTGGGGTAGTTTAAAGTGTCCATTTCTTGAAGACAATACTTTTTTTTTTTTGAGTTGAAGTCTCACTCTGTCACCCAGACTGAAGTGCAGTGGCTACTCCCGGCCACTGCAACCTCGCCTGCTGGGCTCCAGCGATCCTTCAGCCTCAGTCTTCCAAGTAGCCGGAATTACAGGCATGTACTACCACGCCTGGCTGATTTTTTGATTTATTGTAGAGATGAGGTCTCGCTGCCCAGGCGGGTCTCGAACCCGCGGTCTCAGGAAATCCACTCACCTCAGCCTCCCAAAGGCGAGGGATTATAGGCTGAGCCACCGAGCCCGGTTTACAATACATTTTTATGTACTATAGTCATCCTCCTCTGCTAGCAAACATAAAATTTGTTACTTCTATCTTACTGTATTTTTTGTTTGTTTGTTTGTTTTTGTTTTGTTTTGTTTTTTTGAGTTGGAGTCTCACTCTGTCGCCCAGACTGGAGTGCAGTGGCCGTTCCCGACCACCGCAGCCTCGCTTGCTGGGCTTCGGCGATCCTTCCGCCTCAGCCTTCCAAGTAGCCGGAATTACAGGCATGTGCTACCACGCCTGGCTGATTTTTTGATTTATTGTGGAGATGAAGTCTCGCCGCCCAGGCGGGTCTCGAACCCGCAGGCTCAGGCAATCCACTCACCTCAGCCTCCCAAAGGTGCAGGATTACAGGCTGAGCCACCGAGCCTGGCTACTGTATGTTTATACGCTTTAACCCACTTCTCTTCATCTTACACTCTACCCACTCCTACTCACCCTTTCCAATCTCTATTATATATTTTTCCACTTTCTACATCTGTGATGAAAATTTTTAGCTTCCACATGGAAATGAGATTATGCAATATTTTGTGTGTGTGTCTGGCTTATTTCATTTAAGATAATAACCTCCAGTTCCATTTATGTTGCTGCAAATAACATTATTTATTTCACTTTTTAGTGGCCGAATAGTATTCCATTGTATGTATATGTGTGTGTGTGTGTGTGTGTGTGTGTGTGTGTGTGTGTGTGTGTATCACAATTTATCCATTCATATGTTGATGAACATATTTTTAGGTTGATTACATATTTTTGCTATCATGAAGAATGGCACAATAAACAAGCAAGTGCAGATAGCCTTTGATATATTTATTTATTTTTCTTTAGTAGATACCCAGTAATGAGATTGCTGGATCAAATGCTAATTCTATTTTTAATTTTTGGAGAAATCTCCACACTGTTTCCATGGTAACTGTACTAGTTTACATTCCCACCAACAGTGTATAAGAGTTCTCTTTGCAACTCATCTTTGACAAAGCCTCCACCACCTACCACTGGGGAGAAGAGAATCTGTTCAGTAAGTGGTGCTGGAAAAACTGGCTGACCACATGCCGAAGATTCACATAAGATCCCTATCTATCCCCATACACAAAAATTAACTCTAAATAGATCAGAGACCTACATATAAAACCTCAAACCATAAGAACCTTAGAAAATGCAGGACACACCCTTATGGAAGTTGGAACTGGCATCCAATTCCTGAACAAAACCTGAAACACACGGCCATAAGAGATAAGATAGACAAGTGGGACCTCATTAAACTGACAAGCTTTTGCAAAGCCCGAGGAACCATCAAGAGAGCAGGGAGACAGCCCACATACTGTGAAAAAGTATTTGCCAACTCCAGGTCTGACAAAGGCCTAACATCTTGGATCTACAAAGAACTCAAATGTGCTGAAAAGAAAAAAACAAACCACCCCATTATAAAGTGGGCAAAATATATGAACAGACACTTCTCAAAGGAAGACATCCGAGTGGCCAACAGACACATGAAGAAGTGTTCAACCTCACTAATCATCAAGGACATACAAATTGAAACTACATTAAAATACCACCTAACTCCAGTCAGAATGGCCATTATCAATAACTCAAAAAATAACAGATGCTGGAGAGGATGTGGTGAACAGGGAACACTTATACACTGTTGGTGGAAGTGTAAACTAGTGGAAAGCAAAGTGGCAATTCCTAAAAGCTCTAAATATCAACCTTCCATATAACCCCGCAATCCCCCTACTGGGAATATACCCTGAAGAACTCAAATCACTCTATAAAAAAGATACCTGCACACATATGTTTAATGCAGCATTGTTCACAATAGCAAGAACCTGGAACCAACCATACTGTCCAACAAAAGAGGACTGGATTAAAAAAATGTGGTACATATACATGATGGAATACTACGCAGCCATAAAAAAGAACAAAATCATGAATTTTGCAGCAACCTGAATGGAACTAGAGTATATAATACAGATTAATCTCTCACAGAAACAAAGATCTGAGTATCACATGTTCTCACTCATATAGTGGACCTTGAACATTTATCATAACACTAAGAAAAGGATTGACAGTGGTGGGGTAAGGAGGGGAAGGGAGGAGGGATTAACAGTAGTCAATATCTGTCTGGGGATGGGGAGACACCCCTTATTAACAAGGTGGCTGAACTATGTATATTTGTATACCTAACCCTTAACTGTACCCCACAATTTTAAAATAAAAAATGTTTATAAAAAAGTTCCCTTTGCTCTGCCTCCTCACTAATATCTATTATTTGTTTGCTTTAAAAAAAAAAAAAAGGCTACTCTGACTGAAGTAATATATCTCATTGTGATTTTGATGTGCATTTCTCTAATGATTAATAAGTAGAGCATTTTTTCATATAACCGTTGGCCATTTGTATATATTCTTTTGAGAAAGTCTATTCATGTTTCCTCCATATTTTTAGTGAGATTATTTTTTTCCCCTTTTGAATTGTTTGAGTTCTTTGAATATTCTGGATATTAGTCCCCTGTCAGATAAATGGATTGAGACTATTTTCTCTCATTCAACAGGTTGTCTCTTCATTCTGTTGGTTATTGCTGTTGTTATACAGAAGTTTTTTAGTTTAATGCCCATTTGTTTATGTATGTTTTTCTTGTCTGTGCTTTTGAGGTCTTAGTCATAAATTCTTTGTCTAGACTAATGTCCAGGAGAGTTTTCCTTAGTTTTTCTTCTAGAATTGTATAGTTTCAGGTAATATGCTTAAGTTTTTAATACAGGTGGAATTATTTTGTTTGTTTTGTTGCAATATGGTGATAGGGGTCCAGTTTCATTCTTCTATATGTGGCTATCCAATTTTTTCAGTACTATTTATTTTTCCAGTGCAAGTTCTTATCAGCTTTGTCAAAGATCAGTTAGCTGTAAATATGTGGCTTTACGTCTGGGTTCCCTATTCTGTTTCATTATTTTATGTATCTTGTTTATGCCAATACTAGGCTGTTTGGTTACTATAGCCTTGTAATGTATTTTGAAGTCAGGTAATGTGCTGACCTCAACTTTGTTCTTTTGCTCAGGATTGGTTTGGCTATTTGGTCTCTGTTTGGGTTCTATATAAATTTTAGGATTATTTTTCTAATTCTGTGTAAAATGACCCTGGCATTTTTATAAGAATTGCATTGAATATACAAGGGGGGACCTTCCCACCCCACCCAAGGGAAATTCATTTATTAAAAAGTGTCTATTTATTCTTACATGTTTAAACTTCAGTCACCTTCAAAATTCTCTCCATTTGATGCAATACACCTATCAAGACACTTTTCTTGTTGCTCAAAACAGTTTTAAAACACATACATTTTGATGCCTTTTTTGTGCTTTTACCAGTTTTTGTTTCACCTCTTCCACATTGGCAAAATGTTTCTCTTTGAGGACTTTTTCATCTGGGGAAACAAAATAAAGTCACTCCAAATAAAGTGAGATCAAGTGAATAGGAAGAATGGGACATGGTGGGGGGGTTATGCTGTTTTTGGTTTAAAACTGTTGAATATTCAGTACAGTGTGTGTAGACACACTCGTAAATTAACTATCATGAAATGGGCAAACATGTTGAAAGAATCTTCAAAAAAAAAATTCACTGAAGTTGAGCACAGCCTCTTACAGCAAAACTAGTTGGTACACTGATGCCAATGGGTTCCTAGAACACTTACCTAGTCGGGGAAGCTTATACTACAAGGGGCTCACCCTCCAAAAAATTCAGATTTTTTTGGTCCCTCCTCATATAGTTGCTTTGGGAAGTTGTGGTCATTTTGACAATATTAATTCCTCTGATTCATGAGCATGGGATGTTTTTCCACTTGTTTGTCTTTTATCAGTGTTTTGTAGTGTTCTTTGTAAATGTCTTTCATCTCTTTGGCTAAATGTTTTTCTAGGTATTTTACTTTTAAGTACTATTAAAAGTGGAATTGCCTCCTTGATTTCTTTCTTGGCTAGATCATCACTGATATATAGACATGTTATTGATTTTTACATGTTGATTCTGTATTCTGCAACTTTACTAAATTTATTAATCAAATCTAACAGTGTTGTTGTTGTTGCAGCTGTTGCTGTTGTGGTTGTTGTTGTGGCATTATGGGATTTGGTCTGGTAGTATTTATTGAGAATTTTGTTCATCAGCAATATTGACTAATAGATTTCCTCTTTTTTTGTGCCTTTGTCTGCTTTGGGTATCAGGGTAACTCTGGCCTCATAGAATAAGTTAGAAATAATCTTCTTTTCAATTTTTTTGTAATAGTTTCAAGAGGAAGAATGGATGAATATGCTTTTTGTTTGTTTGTTTGTTTGTTTGTTTTTGGTTTCTTTTTTAGTACATATGGTGTAGTTTAACCATGAATCCTTCCAGTCCTGGGCTTTTTCTTGTAATGATTCAATCTCACTACTCACTATTGTATGTTCAACTTTCTATTTCTTCCTGATTCTATCTCGGTAAATTGTATGTTTCCATACATTTATTCACTTCTTGGTTTTCCAGTGTGTTAAGTGTATATTTATTCTAAAGAGTATCTGATGATTTTTTTTTAATTTCTGTAGTATCAGTTGTAATATCACCTTTTTAATTTGTTTTTTTTTTTTAATTTGGGTTTTCTCTCTTGGTTAGTCTAGCTAGTAGTTTATCTATTTTGTTTATCTTTTTGAATAATCAACTTTACTTCCTTAATCTTTTGTGTTATTTTATTAGTCTCTATTTCATTCAGTTCTGATCTGATTTTTATTATTTCCTTTCTTCTCCTAAGTTGTCTTTTGTTTTGTTCTTGTTTCTCTAGTTTCTTGAGGCACATTGTTAATCTGTAATCTTTCTACTTTTGATGTAGGCATTAATTGTTGTTAACTTCCCTCTTTGTACTAATTTTGCTATCTCTCACAGATATATTGATATGTTGTTTTTCCATTTTTATTTGTTTCAAGAAATGTTTTGATTTTCATCTTAATTTATTCATTGGCCCAAGTGTCATTCAGAAGTATATTGTTAGTTTCTAATGCTAATCCATTGTGGTCTCAGAAGATACTTGATATAATTTTAATTTCTAAAAATGTGTTACTTGCTTTGTGACCTAAATTATAGCCTCACCTGGAGAACGTTCCATGTGCTGATGAAAATAATGTATATTCTGCAGTTGAATAGAATGTTCTGTAAATGTCTGTTAGGTCCATATGGTCTGAAGTGCAGTTTAAATTCTATGTTTCTTTGTTGATTTTCTGTCTAGATGATCTCTCTAATGTTGAGAGTGGGATGTTGAAGTCCCCTAATATTATTGTGTTGTAGTCTGTCACTCTCTTAATATCTACTAATATTTGTTTATGAATCTGGGTGCTCTAGTGTTTGGTACATATGTATTTAGAATCATTATAGTGTGTTGCTGGATTGATTGATTTATTATAGCATAATAATTTTGTGTCTTTTTTACTGTTTTTGAGTGATATATATTTTTACCTAAATATAGTTCCTGCTGCTCACTTTTGGTTTCTTTCTGTATGAAATATAACTTTCTATTATTTTACTTTCAGTCATATGTATCTCAATTGATAAGGTAAATTTTTTGTAGGTAGCACATCGTTTTATCATGTTTTATATTCGTTCAACTGTTCTATATCTTTTAAGTGGAGAATTTAATTCATTTTCATTTAAAGTAACTTGATAAATGAGGCTTTATTCCTATCATATTGTTAAATTGTTTTCTTCTTATTTAATATATTCTTAGTTTTTCTCTTTTTCTCTCATTGTTGGCAGTTGTGGTTTGGTGGATTTCTGTAGTGTTACCATTTATGTCTTCTTTCTCTGTGTAATTCCTTTACCAGTGTATTTTACACATTTGTGTATTTTCATAATGGAAAATGTGGTCCTTATGCTTTTACATTTAGGATACCCTTTGAGAATTTCTTGTTGGGCTGGTCTAGCGGTAACAAATTACCTTAGCATCTGCTTGTTCTGTAAATACTTTATTTCTCCTTAATTTACAAGGAATAATTTTGCTGGATGTAGTGTTCTTGGTGTCAGTACTTTTGCTTTTAGCACTTTACTATATCATCCCATTCTCTCTTGGCCTGTAAAGTTTTTTTCTGAGAAGAATACTGTTAGTTCAATGGGAGCTTCCTTTAGGGGTGACAAGATGCTTTTTTTCTTGCTGTATATTCTGTAGTTTTGAATTCAAATTCTAAAATTCACTTTAGACAGTGTGCTATAATGCTCTATGGAGAAGACCTTTTGAAAATTGCATGTGCCTGAATACTGCTGAGTTTCCACATCTGAATGTCTAAATATTCTGCTAGATTTGAGAAGTTATTATTTATTATTTTGTTAAGCAAAATAATTCTTTATCTCTTCACCCTTGGGAATACCAATAGTTTAAATATCCAATCCCTCTATGTTGCCCCAAATGTCACAAATACTTTGTTCGTTCTTTTTTATTCTTTTTTCTTTCTGACTGGGTTGCTTTAAAAGATGTCTTCACTTTCTGAGATTTTATCTTCTGCCTGATCTAGTCTACTGTTGAAAGTTTCAGATACATTTTGATTTTCTTCAATGAATTTTTCAGGTCTGAAATTTCTTTGATGAATTTCTCATTCATATCCTGAATTGATTTTTTTCTAACTTATTTGTATTGTTTTTTGGAATTCTCACTAAACTTTAAAATCAATATTTTGTTCACCTTTTGACCTCAGTTACTCAGGAGGCTGAGGTGGATGGACTGCCTGGACCCAAAAGGTCAAGGCTGTGACCACTGCACTCCAGCATGGGCAAAAAGTGAGATTCCATCTCAAACACACACACACACACACACACACACACACACACACACACACACACACACACACGAACACAAAAAATCAATATTTTGAATTATATATCTGGGATTTCAAAAATTTCTTCTTGCTTAAGATCAATTGCTGGCTGATTATGTTCTTTTGGAAGTGTCATTGTTCTTTACATTTTCTTGTTTCCTGTGTCCTGTGTCAATATCTGTGCATCCGATGTATCAGTTGCTACTTATTTTTGAATTTACTTTTACGGGGAGGAGTTTTTGAAGATATATCAATGGTCTCGGTTAGATAGATACTTTAGCTTTGATTCTGGATGCATGCAAAAGTGTAGTCTCTGTATGATTTCTTTGGTTGCAGACAGCATTATTGGTATCTGTGATCTTCTCACTGGGTTATAGTATGGTTATTAGTGGACCTGGGGTAAAGTTGTACTGGAGACTGGGATGCAAGGTAGGCCAGTCTTCAGGGTTCAGTGGTGGCAGCAATGGGATGCATGTGCCTGTTTCTGTGCCTCAGGGAGGTCTATGTTGGCACTTGTGTTGGAAAACCAACAGGTTGATTTTTGGGCCTCCGTGTAGCTTGCTTGAATGTCAGTAGAGACAGTGGTGGACTGGGTGGGTGGGAAGGTTTTCCAGACCTTTAGCAACCAGCTAGGTATGATAAATGTCTATATTAGTTATGGAATGTTTCTCTGGGTTCTGAGCAGTGTGCATTGATGTTGGTGGCAGTTATGATAGGCTGGGTGGATCAGTCTCCATGCCTTCAGGTTGTGCTTGCAAGTAAGTGCCAGCTGGAGTGGTAATGGCCCAGAGATAAAGTCAAACCTTAGGCTTCTGGGAGTAGTGCTCAGGTGCCTAAGGTTATACATAGAGTTGGGAAATGCCCAGGGTACCAGGCTGTACTCTGTCTCAGGGTGGGGGATGAAGCTAGGCTGGATGGTCTTGGGCTTAGGCCCCTCAATGGTAATAGTAGGCATCAGCCATGGTAGATGGAGATGAAGCAATTCTCAGGCCCAAGAGAGACTGCTAAAGTGAGCATTAATAGCAGCCACACTATAGCCCTGTCACTGGGCAGAGAGTGGCAGCTTTAATGTCCAAAGACTAAGCCAGTGGGTGAGGAATGTGTGTTTTTCTTCCTTCCATCCTGTGGGCCTCATCACTCCCAGCAGTGGTAACTCATGACTGTCTTGCACAGAGCCTTGTCTCTAGGAGCCTCAGCTACACCAACAACCAAATACCAGGGGTAATTTATGACCTGCTTGCATTCCAGTTTCACTTCCAATCCCTTCCCTGCACCAGTAGCTGCAGCCCACTCCTGGCTTGCTTCTAAGCCTCAGCTGAGAGACTGTTTTCACCTCCTGGCCCAGTTCCGGCAGTAGCAGCAAAGTTTCCCCAACACCTCAGTACAGGTGCTGCTGGGTCCAAGGACAGTATGCAGTCTGCCAAAAACTAGATTTGAAAATGGGACTTTGCTGTAACTGCTTAGGTTTCAAAAAAGATGTGGGACCCAGTGCGAGTTTCCTCTTGGAGCAGTACCGTCCCACAGCCCCTATGTTGTTTTTAGAGCTTAAGAGAGTTGAGGGGCTCAGCTGTGCTAGAACAGCATGATTCAATAGTGGGGATGTTGGCTGCTGGAAGTTGCCCACTAATCCTTTCCTCACATTGGGAAGTTACTCTCAGCTCTCAGCATCCCTGGCCAAGCAGTCTGTTCCTCTTCCTTCTTACTTGCCTTTTGTGTTTTCTGTTACTTCTCTGTTGAATTCCAGTATTCTCTCTTGAATAATGCATTTGAAGTGTGATTGTCTATATGCTGTTTTGGTTCTTTGAAGTGGAGAGGGTGAGTATGAAATGCTTCTAGTCAGCTAATCTGAAGACTCTTTTTCTCTCTTATGGCTTCTATCTTAAAAGTTGGTCTCTGAGTTCTATAAATTTTTCTCTGAGCACAGCTTCGATTGTACCAGAGGGGTTGATAACTTATGTCATTGTTGTCATTTATTGCAAGGAATTTTTAAATTTCCACCTTGATTTCATTGTTGACCCAAAGATCATTCAGGAGAAGATCTTCTAGGTTTATTCTACTGTGGTCTGAGAAGGTGTTTGATATGATTTTGCATTTTTAAAATTTATAGAGAATTGATCTGTGGCCTATCTTATATTCTATCTTGGATAAAGTTCCATGTGTTAATGAGAAAAATGTATATTCTGTAGTTTTGAGGTGTAATGTTCTGTATATGTCTTTTAGTTAATTTGTTCTTGGGTCTAGTTTAATTTTAATGTTTCTTTGTTGACTTTCTATCTTGATGATCTGTCTGTTGGTGTCAGTGAAGTGTGGAAGTCTCCTTCGATTATTGTATTACTATTAAAAGGACTGAAAACTCACATATTGACAACTTAATGTCACACCTCAAGGAACTAGAAAAACATGGACAAACCAAACCCAAAGCTAGCAGAGAAAAAGAAATTTAAAAGATCCAAACAGAACCAAATGAAATTGAAACAACAATAACAAAAAAATTACAAAGTATCAATGAAACAAAAAGTGGGTTCTATGAAAAGATAAACAAAATTGATAAACCACTAGAAGATTAATTAGAAAAAGAAGAAAGATTCATATTAGCTCAATCAGAAATGAAAGTGAAGACAACTGATACCACAGAAATATAGAAAACCATTTGGCATTATTTTAAACACCTCTATACAAACAAATAAGATAAATGGATCACTTCCTGGAAACATGCTATTTCTCAGTCTTCAATCATGAAGAAATAGAAACCATGAACAAACCAATAAAAAATAGCAAGATTGAAACAATAATAAAGTCTCTCAATGAAAAAAAAATCCAGGACTTGATGGACTCATAGCTGAAATCTACCACACTTTCTTTTTGTTGTTGTTGTTCTATGTCTTTTTAAGTGAGTTATCCCTTTGTAATGAAAACATACTGCAAGTCAGTGAAATTACTTGATATCCAAAGTGATGGAAAGTCATTTTTTTCTGTTTTTTTTTTAAGAAGTTGGGATACAAGGTACAAGTGGGGATTTACTACATAAGCTGGTTGCATGCAGGTAAAGTTTGGCCTGATAATTGGTCCTCTCCCCCTTATAGTAGACCAGGTACTCAGTGTGTTGTCCCATGTCCCGCTCCCTTCTCCCTCTCTCACTTAACAGTGTCCAATGTCTGCTGATCTCACCCTTCATAGAAGAACTGGTACCAATTTTTGCTGAAGCTATTTTATAAGATTAGAAGGGAGAGAATTCTCTTTAACTCATTTTATGAAACTAGTATCACCAAATACCAAGGGCCAGGAAAAGAAACAACCAAAAAGAAATATTGATTAACATAGACACAAAATTACTTAACAAAATACTAACAAACTGAATTCAACAGCACATAAAAAAGTAATCCACCACAATTGAGTGGGTTTTGTTTCAGGAATGCAAGGATAGTTCAGCCTATGCAAGTCTATAAAAATAATCCAATACATAAACAGAATTAAAAGCAAAAATCATGACCATTTCAATATATGCAGAAAAGCATTAGATAAAATTCAGCATCCCTTCATGATAAAGACTTTCAAAAAATAGGCATAGAAAAAACATTCCTCAAAATAATAAAAGCCATATTTGACATATAGCCTATGTCATTCTGAATAAAGAAAAGTTGACCATATTTCTTCACAGAACTGGAACAAAGCAAGGATGCCTGCTTTCACTACTCCCATTCAACATAGTACTGGAAGTCCTAGCTAGAACAATCAGGCAAGAGAAAGAAATACAGTGTATCTAAGTTGGGAAAGAAGAAATCAAACAATATCTATATGAGAATTATATGATCTAATACTTAGAGAATCCTAAAGACTCCTCCAAAGGATTCCTGGGCTTGACAAATGAATTCAGTAAAGTTTCAGGACACAAAATAAATACACACAAATGACAAGTTACTACTATACACCAATAGTAACCAAGCTGTGAATCAAATCAAGATTTCAATTCCATTTACAACAGCAGCCAAAAAAGCTAAAATACCTAGGAATATCTTTAACCATGGTGGGAAAGCTCACTACAAGCAGAACTATAAAACTCTGAAGAAAGAAACTGTAGAGGACACAAACAAATGGGAAAACATCCCATGCTCATAGGTTAGAAGAATCAACATTGTTAAAGTGACCATATTACCCCAAATAATCTACAGATTCAATGCAATCCCTATTAAACTACCAATGTAATTTTTCACAGAATTAGAAAAAAGAATCCTAAAACTGAAACAAAAAAACACGAGCCAGAATACTCAAAGCAATTCTAAGCAAAAAGTACAAACCTGGTGGCATGAAATGCCTGACTTCAAATTATACTAGAAGGCTGTAGTAGCCAACGCAACATGGTAATGGTACAAGAGCAAACACGTGGCCCGGTAGAACAGAATAGAGAATCCAGAAATAAATGCAAATATCTACATACAACCAAGTTACCTTTGACAAAGTGGACAAAAACATACAATGGGAAACGGACACCTTAAACAACAAATGGTGCTGGGTAAATTGGATAGATATGTGCATAAAAATGAAACTTAACCTCTCACCATATGCAAAAATTAACTCAAGATCAATTAAAGACTTAAATGTCTACAAATCTCAGAAGAAAACTTAGGAAAAACTCCTCTGGTCATAGGGCTAGACAAAGAATTTATGGTTAAAACCCCAAAAGCAGATGGAACACAAACAAAAAAAATAAGTGGGTCTTAAGTAATCTAAAAAGGTCTGTACAACAAAGAAAAATAACCAACAGATTAAATAGCCAACCTTACAGAATAATAGAAGCTATTCACAAACTATGCATCTGATAAAGGACTAATATCTGGACTCTACAAAGAACTCAAAACAGATCAGCAAGAAAAAGGCAGATTAATCCATTGAAAAGTGAACAAATGACATGAACAGACATCTCTTAAAAGATGTACAAGCATTCAATAAACACAAGAAAAAATGCTTAACATCACTAATCATCAGGGAAATGCACATTAAAACCACAATGGGGTACCAGTCAGAATGGTCATTATTAAAAAATCAAAAAACAGTAGATGTTGGAGCAGATGCAGTGAAAAGGGAATACTTATACATTATTCATGGGAGTGCAAATTAATATAATCTCTATGGAAATCAGTATGGAGATTTCTCAAAAAAGTAAAAGTAGACATAATTTTATCTAGCAATCCTTCTACTAAGTCCAAGAGAACAGAGATTGTTGTACAATAAAGGCACTTGTACTCATATATTTATTCAGTATAATTCACATTTACAAAGATGCGGAATCACCATAAATGTGCTCATCAACTGATCAGTGGGTAATAAAAACGTTATACTCACACACACACAGTATGTGTGTGTATATAAATAAATATATATGCACACACTATGGAATAGTATTCAGTCATAAAAAATGAAATAGTGTCTTTTGCAGCAACTTAGATGGAACTGGAACATCATCTTAGGTGAACTAACACAGGAACAGAAAACCAAATGCCACATGTTCTCACTTCTAAGTAAAAGCTCAACTAAGGATCTGCAAAGGTATGAAGAATGCTGTAATGGACCTTGGAGACTCAGAAGGTGGATGGTAGGAAGGGGTGGAGGGATGAAATATCACCTACTGGGTACAATGTGCACAGGTACGGATACGGATGGTAGGTACAGTTAAAGCCCAGACTTCTTTTCTGCAATACAATGCATCCTTGTAGCCAAAAACCATTTATACACCCTGAAGCCATTGAAATAAACACATTTTTTAAAAGTTTGTCTTTAAAAGTCCTCCATACCAAAACTATATAAATATTCATCTTTATGTCATTGAAGCAAGGTTTGCTCATTTTAATTTTACCATTCTTATTTTACTATATCATATGAGATAATTATTTCATTTTTAATAATCCAATAATCAATAACATGTTTTGAATAATTAATCTTTTTTCATTTATTTAAAATGCCCCCTTTAACATATAATGCCTTGCTATGCAAAGTGTGACCCAGAAAGCAGAAGCATTAGAATCCCCTGGGAGTTTGTTAGCAATGTAAAATCTTAGACTTCATCTCATGTCTACTGAATCAGAATCTGAATATTTGCATGTACATTGTTGATAAAGCACTGGTTTAACTCTCATTTGTTCCTCAGTCATTTACCAGGCAACTAATTTTCTTTCAATATGTCCTCATTATTTTTAATTTTTTTAAATGATTTTTTTCTTGTTTATTCTTTGATGTTAAGGTTATCATTGCACGGTCAATTTCTAACAAGGTATTCCTCTGAATTTTTTTTTTTTTTGAAACTACGTTGGCATGGCTTAGATTCTTTAACATGTTGAGGGAGTATGTATCTATTCCTAACATACTAAAAGGCTTTGTTTCAACTAGAAATAGATCTAAATTTATTAAATATCATTTCAAGGTCTATTGAAATAAGCATATGATTTTTTAATTTAAAGATTTCAGTGTTATACTAATAGATTTGTATAAATTAAACCATCAGTGCATTACTAAGATAAAATCTATTGGTCATAATATTTATTTGCTTTTATAAAGGCTTCTAGACTTTCTGGTATTTTCTTTAAGGTTTTTAAAGAACATTTACACAAGTAAGACTGATCTGCATATATTTAGTGGCACTGTATTGCACGTTTATGTATTTATGCATGCCTGTGTAGGTTACTGCTAGATTTCATTGTCAGGATTATTATGCCTTGATAATATGAATTGTGACATCTGTCACCTTTTACTATCAATATGTTTTCCAGCATTTTCTTATGAAAAATTTTAATTACATATAAAAGTAGAAATAATTTTATTGGAACGCTCATATACCTACTATCTAGATTCTACAATTACCATTTTCTGACATTAAAGTGAGAGGATAGCTTGAAGCTAGGAGTTCAAGACCACTATGAGCAACAGAGAAAGACCCTATCTCTACCAACAAAAGAAAAAACATTTTCTTATAGTTTTGTTCTTACCTGTCTATCCACATATCTATCCTTCTATGAATACTTCATATTATTTTACACATTTTATTTCATTTTTCTTTTTTTCACATTTTAAGATAACTTTCACAGATAAGTACACTTCTCCACTATGTCAGCATATGTTTTACTAAATAAAGTTTAATACTTGTCTACTATTTTCCCTACTGATGTGACATTTACCTATGACATAATGCATATAGCTATATATGATAAAATGCGTATAGCTCAATTGTTCAATTTAATAGGTCTTGATGAATTTAAATACCGGTGTAATTCAATCTTCTATCAAGATACAGAAAGTTATCAGCCTGACCGGCAGGCCACTAATGTCTCGTTTCTTTTCAGTTATTCTTTCCCTGTCCCAAAAGACAACAGTTGTTGTCTACATTGTTTTACATTTTTTCACCACATATTTGTTGTATGTGTTTTCACATGAATGGAATTTATGCAACATATACTCTGTTAAAAGTATCTTTCTTTTTTTTTAAGGTATCTTTCACATTAAGCAAAAAAAAAAATTGAGATTCATTCTTGTATATATCAGTAGTTAATTTAATAAAAATTCCTCCTTGGTGTTTTATTGTATGAATATACTAAAATTTGTTCATTTTTCTGTTGATGGACAAATGGGCCATCTCTGGTCTTCAGCTAATATTAATAAAACTGTCACAAACATCCCTAAAAAGCCTCTTTTTGGATCTTTTTTAAAAATTTATCTTGGAAAATAACAAGTTTAACTTCTGGGTGATAATAATTTTATAAGAAACTTCAACTTTTTTTTCAGAGCAGCTTAATATTTTATTCTTCTACCAACTACATATGAGAGTTCTGGTTATACCATGTTCTTGCCAAAACTTGCTGTTGTCAACCTTTATAATTTTAGTTATTTTAGTTAGTGCATAGTGTTTACCAAGTTACTTAAACAGATAATACCAATTATGGCTCTAGGAAGTTTGAGAAATACATTTCTTCCGAAATAAGTGGACTGGCCTTGATAGTGTTTTTGGAGTCAATTTTTGGACATTTCTGAGACAATTTGGACATTTTTAATTAAGTACTTCTTATCCTTTAACTCCTATACAATTTGATAATTATTCTTTTCATGGAAAATCTAGTTTGGCTTAGATTTGTACATTTTGCTTGTTTGCAATTTAATGCACATTCCATTTATCAAATTAATGTTTTCACTTCTAAAGTTAAAATTGTTAATTTAAAAACTACATGAAATTTTTTACTTTTCTATTTTTTTCAGTTGTATTGAGAAATAACTGACCAAATTATATATATTGAAAGTGTATAATGTGATGATCTAATGTTTGTACACATTGTAGAACTATTACCACAATTAAGTCAATTAACACATTCATCTCCTCATATGCAACATGTACCGCATAACAACATTTTGGTCAGTGATAAACTGCATGCATGATGATCCCATAAGATTAGATTGGGGCTGAAATTTTTTTCTTAATTATGTCTTGGTGATACTGACCCTGTAAAGCCTAGCTTAATGTAAATGTTTGTGTCTTTGTTGCTAACATAAACATTTTATAAAAAACCAATTAATTTTAAAACTAGAAGAAAGCTTATAGAATGAAGATAGAAAAAATTTTTGCACAACTATACAACGTATTTGTGTTTTAAGCTAAGTGTTATTACAAGAGTCAACAAGTTTTTAAAAATTTAAATATTTATGAAATAAAAAGGCTATGGTAAGTTAAGTTTAATATATTATTAAAGAAAAAATGTATTATAAATTTAATGCGACCTAACTGTATAGAGTTAATACAGTTTATAGTGTAATGTCCCAGGCCTTTACATTCACTGACCATTCACTCACTGACCCAACCAGAGCAACGTCCAATCCTGCAAGCTCCATTCACATTAAATGTCCATTAAAAATCTTTTATATCATGTTTTTACTGTACTATTTCTTTTTTTTTTTAAGATGTGGGGTACAATTCAGGTACTGTACCATTTCTATGTTTAGACATGCATGAATACACAAATACCATTGTGTTACAGTGCCTACGATATTCATTATAATAATGAATGCTGTAGGTTTGTAACCTAAGATCAATTAGCTAAACCATATAGCAGTAGGCCATTCCAACTAGACGTGTATACTCTGATGTTAGCACAACAAAATCACCTAAAGATACACTTATCAAAACGTATCTCCATTGTTAAGCAACATATGACTGTAGTTACATTTATTACTTTTTTATTGTTTCATTGGTGAGAACACTGAAAACCTACTCTCTTAGAAATTTTCAAGTATATAATATACAATACAGTGTTATTAACTGTAGTCGCCATACTGTACATTAGATTCTCAGAATTTATTTAACTTGTAACCGGAAGCCTGTACTGTTTGACCATCAGGCCCCATTTTCTCCACCCTTAAGTCCATCAACCAATATTCTACTCTCTACTTTTATGAGTCCAACTATTTATTTTACTTTATTTTTTAGAATTCACAGAAAGTGTTATCATCATTTGTCTTTCTCTATCTAGCTTGCTTCAGCCAGCATAATGTTCTCCAGGTTGATCTGTGCTGAAACAAATAGCAAGGATTTTTCTTTTGCATGATATGACTCTATAACATACATTTCATTATATATATATGTAATGGAATATACATATGTACACACACCTCTATTTGTCACATATTATTTATCTATGTATTCTTTTTATATTCTAATTTTAGTTTAGAATCAGGGAATACATGTGAAGATTTGTCACATAGATACATTGTCTGATGGTGAGGTTTGGGTTTCTAATGAGCCCATCCTCACCTCTCACAGTTGTGAGCATGGTACCCAATGGGTGATTTTGAGTCTCTTATCCCCTCTGTCTCCATCCTCTGGTGTGGCATGGTACCTCAATGTAGTTTTGATTTGCATTTTCCTGATGATTAGTGATGCTGAGAATTTTTTCATGTTTGTTGACTGCTTATATGTTTTCCTTTGAGCAGTATCTCTTCATGCCCTTTGCCCACTTTTTAAAGGAATTGTTTCTTTCCTTTTGATTTATTTGAATTCCTTACGGATTCTGCATATTAAGCCTTTATTGGATGTATAGTTTGAAAATATTTTCTCCCATTCCGTGGATTGCCTCTTTACTCTCTTGATGGTTTCTCTTGCTGTATGGAAGGTTTTTAGCTTAATAAGGTCCCAGCTGTCAATTTTAGGTTTTGCTTCATTTGTTTTTGAGGACTTAGTCATAAATTCATTGTCTAGACTGATGTCCAGGAAAGTGCTCCCAAAGTTTTCTTCTAAGATTTTTATAGTTTGAGATCTTATGCTTAAGTTCTTGATCCATTTGAGTTAAAAATGGATCAAGATTAACAATGGTGTTAACATTTTAATATTTAAGTTAAAAATGGATCAGGATTAACAATGGTATGCATGGTACAGGTGCTTGTGAAGCACTTTGAGTTAATTTCTGTATTTGGTGATAAGTGGGAGTTCAGTTTCATTCTTATGCACATAGTTATCTAGTTTTCCCAGAAACATTTGCTGAATAAGGTGTCTTTTCTCCATTGTCTGTTTCTGTTAGCTTTGTCAAAGATGAGTTGGTTGTAGGTCAGTGGTTTTATTCCTGGTTCTCTATCCTGTTCCATTGATCTATATGTCTATTTTTATATGAGTATCAAGTCTTTTTTTTATTATTGTAGCTTTGTAGAAAAGTTTGAAGTACAGGGGTATGATGCCACTGGCTTTTTTGTTTGCTTGTTTGTTTGCTGAGGATTGCTTTGACTATTCCAGGTTCTATGTTGCTTCCATATAATTGAAGTATTGTCTTTTCTAAGTCTGCAAAAAATGTTTCTGGTAGTTTGGATAGAGGTTGTGTTGAATCTATGGATAACTTTGTGTAGTATGGACATGTTAATGATGTTGATTTTTCAAATCCATGAGCCCATGGAATGTTTTTCCATTTGTAGCTATTGTGAATAATGCTGGAATGAATCCGGGAGTGCACACATATCATCATAACAATGATTTTGTTGTTGCTGTGGGGTATATATTCAGAATTGTTGAATTATATACTAGGTCTATTTTTAATGTTTTGAGAAACCTCTGCTGTTTCCAATAGCAACTGTACCATTTTGCATTTAACAGTGTACAGGTTCCTTTTCCCTCACATCTTTGTCAATGTGTATCTCTTGCTTTGCTGTTGTTTTTGTTGTTACTGATTTTTTAATAATAGTCATCCTAAAGGTGTGAGGTGATAGTTCATTGTGGTTTTGATTTGTATTTTCTTGATGCTTAGTGATGTTGAGTACATTTTCTTGTACCAATTGGCCATTTGTATATCTTCTTTGCAAAAATGTCTACTCAGGTCTTTTGCTTATTTCCATTAATAATCAGGTTAATAATATCTATTAGTAATCAGGGTATTGTTTTTTGCTTTTGAGAGGTATAGGTTTCTTATATAATTTAGATTTTACCCTTTATCAGATGTATGGTTTACAAATATTTCTTCACATTCCATGGGTTGCCTTTTTTATGCTATTTTGTAAATTGTTTCCTTTGTTGCATTTTAATTTGAATTAATAAAGCATTTTAATTTGATTAAATTCCACCTGTTTATTTTTGCTTTTGTTGCCTGTACTTTTGTCAAATTAAAAAAAAATTATCAAGATCAAAGTCAGAGAACACTTTTTGCTATTTTCTTCTAGGAGTTTCACGGTTTCAGGTTTTACACTTAAATTTAATACAGGTCCAATTTAAAGTTTTTTGTTTGGATATCTACTTTTGCTAGTACCATTTATTGAAGAGGCATTTCTGAGGGACAGTTTCCTCTTTTACTGCTTTCAAAATTCTGTCTTTGATTTTGACAGCTCAATTATAATATATCTTGACAAAGATTCTTTGGGATTGAACTTGACTGGAAATATTTAAGCTTCACATACTTGTGTGTTTATATGTCTCCCCATATTTGGAAAATTTTTTAGCAATTATTTCTTTAAAAAGATTTTCTTCTACTTTCTTTCTTCCCCATCTTAAAATACTATAATGCAAAAGTTAACTTTCTTGATAGAGTCTCATACGTCTCATAGACTTTATTTATTAATTTTTCTTTTTCCTCCTCCAACTATTTTCAAATGACCTATCTTAGGTCACAGATTTTTTTTCTTCTGCTTGCTCAAATGGGATATTATGCTTTCTATTGCATCTTTTATTTCACTTATTTTATTTAGCAGCTCCAGTATTTCTGTTTTTTAAAATTATTTCTTTTTATCATATTTCTCATTATTTCCTGTATTGTTTGCCTACTATCATTGAGTTTTCTGTGTCCTCTTATAGCTCACTGAGTTTTATTAAAACGATTATTATTTTTTTTGTCAGACTATTTGTAGCTCTTTATTTATTTGGAATTGGTTACTGGAAAATTATTGTATTCTTTTTGTGGTATTGCTTCCTTAGTTTTTAAAATGTTTCTGGTTTCACTGTGCTGATGTCTACACATTTAATGAAGCATACTTTATGAAAGTCTTCCAGACTTTACGAAATGGTTTTGGTGGGAAAGAGTGAGCGTGAGAGCACTAGCTGGGTTGAGTATGGTGGCTCTGGCTCCAGTGATGGCTCAGTGGCATAGTCTCTCTACAGCTCTGTTAGTTGAAGTCAGTATTGGTGAAGATTGTAGGGATCTTTAACAACAAAAATTGTGTTTGTTTATAAAGGTAGTAAGATCTGTTGGAGCCTTTGGTGCTGAAGGCTGCCGGGGTCTTTCTGATCTGTTTTTCCCAACAGAATCCCTCTTGTCATTGGTTCTGGACTGCAGACATGCTGCCAGTGGTGGCTGTACTGGTCTCTGAAATGTGGCAACAACGAAGCAGCCACATGATGGAGTCTGGGGTGTAAGCATATATGAAATGACCATGGCTCTGGGATCTGGAACTGTGGTGGCACTCGTGCCCAATGCACAGGTGCACCTGCTGCAACATTGGTAATGGTGTGCATGGCACAGGTGCTTGTGAAGCACTTGGAGAGCCAGGATTCAGAGCATAAGCACAACCAGAGATGCTTGTCTCTCAGGTCTGGGGGCCAGGGGCTCCCACTTTAATGATGTCATTAGTGTCTTAGGTATGGGTTCTCATGAAGCAGTCACACAAGACTGTGCAGAGAAACCACTGTTGTAGAATCTGGGGCACAGACAGGCTTGCTGCAGTGGTTTCTGTGGTGCGGGGGTTTATAGAGCAACCACTGGAGAAGGGGATAGCTCATGTTAGCCGTGGTTTTTATGTCCAAGGTACAGGCACTCATGTAGTGGCAGCAGAGTGGAGGTCTTGAACACAAGGGCAGGGTTGGGGACGGTGTGCAGTCTCTGGGCAGTGCAACAACAAATTCTTCTTGGTGGGGAAGGGGGGTTATGCACTAACATCTCCTTCTCCCAAGGGTCCACAGTGGCATGCCTATTGATCACATCAGTGGTGAAAGTTGCCAGTGTTTTTGTGTTATCCATGAAGCAGATCACTTGACCCACACTGATGAACACTAAGGAAATCTTCGCTGTGAAATTTGCAAGAAGCCTGAAGCTACTACAGGGATATTGTGGACTTTAGTAGCAAATACTGATGAGGTATTCTGCAAAGCAAGTCACTGGAAATTATGATGAAAACTGCCATGAGGTTGATTCTGATAGCCTTTGTCCTTCTTCCTTGTTCCTAATCACTTTCAGATATCTCAGGTATGCTGATATCCCCTCAAATTCTGTGTGATTATTCTCCATTGTTTGTGCCTCTCTGTTGCTGCTGGTTCTTGGATAGCTATTTAATTGCTGGGGTTTTGGGGGGGCAGGGGGGAAGGCAAAGGCTGGTATATCCACCACCTTGCAGAAATCACTCTCCAAACAGGTTTTTAAAGATAAAATATTTTATTATGTTCTTCAGCAAAGAGCAGAAGTTGAAAAGCAAGTGTCTTAATAAAAGGACAGCTCAGTTTGGGCTAATGTTATTGAATAATTTGAACAGTGAAATTGAATTGGCAAAGAATTAAATAAAAGCAAGAGAAGAAAAGCGAGCTACTTTCCTCATTTTTATTCAGAGCTTTATCATGAATTTTCTAAATATTGCAAATTTTAAAATAATGTACACCAGAATTTAAAAGAAAGTATAAGAATAAAATCTAATCTAAAATTTTATTTATTAAGATCAAAAGCTTTCTCCCCAAGATCAGGAACAAGACAAGGATGTCTGCTCTTGCTATTTTCTTGAACATTATATTTGAGGTTCTAATTAGGTCAATTGCATCAAAAAGAGTAAAACATACAAGGATAAATTTAATAAAAGAAGTGAAATAGTTGTACACTGAAAACTACAAAACTGTTAAAGTAAGCTAAAGACCTAAATAAATAGAAATATTGTGTCATGGGTCTGAAGACTTAATATTGTTAAAGCTGTCACATTTCCCAAATTGTTCTGAAAATTCAACACAATCTTATCGATATCCAGCTGCTTTTTTTTTTCCTTCGGAAATGGACACACAGTGACCCAGAAGATTCCAGGGATCCAGAACAACCAAAACAATCTTGAAAGCAAAGAAGTCAGGGGAAAAAAGTCCCATATCTCACTTTCAAGTCTTACCACCAAGCTATAGAAATTAAGACAGTGGCATAATTATAGACATATGATCAATCGAATAAAATTGAGAATAAAAATTTGTCCATGTTTGTGGCTAATTGGTTCTTCATAAAGTATCATGACAATACAATTGGAAAAACATAATATTTTTCAATGAATGGTGCTGGGATGAATGGACAAACACATGCAAAAAAGTGGCATTGGACTTGTACGTCACACCATGCACAGGAATTAGTTTAAAATGGAACAGTTAAATTTAAGAGGTAAAATTATAACATTCTTATAAGGAAACATAGGTATAACTCTGTAAAGCTTTTGGTGGGGTTGAAAAGTAGTATAGACATTTTGAATCAGTATGGAGAGTCCTCAAAAAATTAAAAATAGAACTACTACGTGTTCCACCAATTCCACTACTTTATATATCCAAATAAAATAAAATCAAGATGTCAAAGAGATGTCTGAACTTCCATATGTACATTGCAACATTATTCACAATAGCTAAGATATAGAATCCATCTAGGTGTTCATCAACAGATGAATTGATTTAAAAAGTAGAGCATATAGATACACAATGGAATATTGTTAGTCTTATAAAGAAGGAAATGCTGTCATTTGTGTCAGCATGAATAAACCTGGAGAACATTATATTAAGTAAAATAAAGCA
The DNA here is from genome assembly GCA_027257055.1 of Cephalopachus bancanus. Taxonomy (NCBI): domain Eukaryota; kingdom Metazoa; phylum Chordata; class Mammalia; order Primates; family Tarsiidae; genus Cephalopachus; species Cephalopachus bancanus. The sequence goes on from JAPVLO010000108.1 coordinate 8,035,655, forward strand.
AGCACAGAAAGACGATGACTGTATGATCTCACATGTACAATCTCAAAAACGAACGCATAGAAGCAGAGAGTGGAATGGTGGTTACCAAGGACTGGAAGGAAGGAAGTTGAGGACGTGTTGATCAAAGAATATGAAATTTCAGTTAGATGGAATGAACAAGCTCAAGATCTATACTATGACATGTTATACTTTTGTATAGCATGCTGTATATAGTTAATAACAATATACTGTATTCTTAAAAATTGCTAGGAGAGTAGATTTTAAGTGTTTTTACCACAAAACATAAATATAAGGCAATCCTGTATATATTAAGTTGACCTAGCAATTTCACAATGAATAAATATTTCAAAACATTATGTTGTATAATATACAGATATGATTTTCATTTGTTAATTAAAAGTAATTAATTTAAAATAAAGTGATGTGTTTTATGTTCGATGAATTATACCTCAGTTAAAAAAAACTTTAAAAATCATTTATTTTGAGTTGTATACTAATTTCAGTAATCATTTCTACCACTCTGTCTATTAATATTTCTTTTTTTTTATTTGAGTTGGAGTCTCACTCTGTCACCGAGACTGGAGTGCAGTGGCCGCTCCCGGCCACCACAGTCTCGACCTGCTGGGCTCTGGCGATTCTTCCGCCTCAGCCTTGTAAGTAGCTGGAACTACAGGTGCCTGCTACCACACCCAGCTAATTTTTGATTTATTGTAGAGATAAGGTCTCACCAAGTTGCCCCAGGAGGGTCTCGAACCCTCAGGCTCAAGCAATCCACTCACCTCAGCCTCCCAAAGGCACGGGATTACAGGCTGAGCCACGGAGCTTGGCTATTAATATTTCAAACTGATTGAGAGCTAAAGCAACTTTTTATTTTCAGAACACACTATTTAAAACTGACTTCCCACAAAGTATTATTCTTCTCTTACAGATAATACATTTCTATCTTTGTCTGAACTATGTGCGCACAGACTCAAATTCTTTTAACATGTCCAAAATATTTGTACATTACTGATTAAAATTTCAGTGATCCTTAGAATTTATCTTCTGAATGATTATTGGTAGCTGCCTATAATAACCTGCAGTAAAATGTTTCTCATCAATGTTAAGAGCCTTATACAATAATAGAATGAGGTGACCCATTTTACTTTTCCTTTTGCTTAAGAAACAGGTTCATATGTTAAACTACTATGAATATTATTTTTAAAATTATCTAAGAAAAGGTGTTTTGAATAATTAAGTTGAAAAGGATAAATGATTCATTAATAGTAGTGACTCAGCTTTGCTCATTTTAACTGACAACAGACTGAATTTTCTACTTAGAAACATCAATAGTTGAATGCTTTGGGGCAAAGGGAACAAGATAATAAAATTTAGATCAAAGTCTGACCCAAAGGTACCTACCAGCCCAAGAACAAACTCTTGATTCTCTTCTTTCTCCCCCCCCCAAAAGCCTAAACCTAAATGAAATTTATCACTTTTCCAGTATTTCCCAGCTCAGGAAGTAGTATGCCATAGTCATCTTTTGTCAATCTCTATTACCAGTCATATCCAATTCCATAGTGCATCCATTGCAATTTGATTGCTAAGCATAACGCGAATACCTGCATAATGAGGGGAAATCCTCATTGGATAGATCACTGTGGGAGACAGGGACCATCATCTAAGGATAGAAACTGGACAGGGGCAAATACTCCCTCTCCTTTTTTCCCAGAGCCATCAAGTCACTTGGCCCATAATTTAGGCTCATCTGATTCTTTGACTGTCAAGATTAAAGATGCAAACTGCAGGAGCAGTTTGCAATTGTCCACAGTGGATGGTGGAATTGAGAGTCTGGCATGATGTCTTTATCCAACTATTTCTGTACAGTGACTTTTGTTGTGTTTTTTGGCTGTCTACTCTTCTTTTGTTTTCACCTGTGATTTTTTTTTAAAGATCTATTTTCCAGCTTCCCATCAATTCTGCTAGCTTCCTGATGTCTTTCCAATAAATGTCTCTTCTTCTAGGTCTGGTTTCTGTTGCTCTTAACCAAGAAACTTAATTGGTACAATTGTTAAAGACGGGCAGTGAGACCTCATCTCTACAATAAATCAAAAATCAGCCGGGCGTGGTAGCATGCATCTGTAATTCCGGCTACTCGGAAGGCTGAGGTGGAAGGATCGCCAAAGCACAGCAGGTCAAGGCTGCGGTGGCCAGAAGCGGCCACTGCGCTCCAGTCTGAGCAACAGAGTGAGATTCCAACTCAAAAAAAAAGAAAAAAAAAAAGACTTTCAGTTTTCTTTCCTAATTACCACAGAAACTCTCCACTTGTCTCAATCCCCCTCGCTCCTACCACCCAAGTACAAGTGACAGCACCTTTTTTTAATTTCCATTCCAAGACAATACTTTCCTGTCTTTTCTGCTGACATCCATGCAGATCCTATTAGAATCTATCTTCTACACTGCAGCTGGAGAAAGCTCTTGAAAATATAAACTGGTTTTTTCACTTGGCTTGAATCCTTCAATGGTTTCTCCTTGTTTTTCAAATAAAGATTAAATCTCTGCATGGAATGGTGTCTACCCACTTTTGTAACAATTTAACTCTTTGCTTTCTGTGTTCTAATCTCACTGACGTGTTCAGTTTTTCAGATGAACCATGCTGCCTGCTGTCACAGGACAATTATCTGGAATTTAGTTTCATGTAGTCAACAAATCTTATTTTACAGGAGTACCACTTTCACCTAGTTAATTTCAACACAACCTTAAAACCAAAGCTCAGACATTCTCTGGATTCAGGGAAAGACAGGGTTTTTGTTATCAACTCCTATTCTTTTCCTTGAGAGTCTTTGGGCATCATTTGTAATTATATAGTCATTGGTGTGATTTTATTATTCTCTGACACCCTCAGTGGCCTGTAGGTTCTGGGAGGTCAGGAATCACATCTACCTTTTTGTTATTTCCTAGCACAGTGCCTGGAAGTTGATAAATATTATATTAATGTTTCTTAACTATTTATCAAATAGTTCACAGGATATGACTTGGATTTAGAGGGCCATTATTACACCTCTATTTCTAAAGTTAGATATTTATATTTTAATTTCTCTTTGCTATTTTACCTTACACAGCTTTGTGGTTTATCAAAAGATTTCTAGAAGTAAATGTTTGCCTCTCACTTGTTTTCTTACTCATCTTTCCTTTGCTACTTTGTTTCTTGCACTATACTTCTTGGCAAAGCAATGCTTGAGATTATGTATCCTTATTTTATTGGTTACTCAATTTAAAGACAATCATTTTATATTCTTCTAAAGACTTCTAAATTGATCTTAACTAAGGAAAAGAAATGCTTATCTGAAAAAAAAGGTAGCCTTTCTATTGAAGATTTTTCATGCAAGCTTGACATGTAGAAATATTTTCTCTCCCCCTGAATTTTACTTAGTCATAAGTTTTAGCTCAGATTTCAATTATAATAGCTGACAAACATTTAATGTTGAAAAAAAATGAATGGCTGCTTCCAAATAACATACTGTTCTTTGAGAAAGATCACTTAAAATATCAAATTCATCTCAGCCCCATTACCAGTTGTTCTGAAAGTCTCCTTTGGGTCATTTATCTTTGTGATCATTGTTTTGATCCAAATATTGGCATTTAGACAGACAAGACAGATAATATCTTAAAAAATACACGTGAATAAAAATGCACCCATTATACCCCTGCTAAAATATTTATAATATAAGAACCAAATTCAATGTGTTCATTTTTATAGTAACTTTAAAGAATTCATGTTTAATTAAAAGTAATATATAAATCATACTGTTTGCTAGCACTATTGACTGTGCCGTTTCCATCCTGCCAAACTTAATATAAAATTAATTGTTAATTTTCAGGCCAATAGCCTGCTCTTCACTAAGAAATATGCTGATTGTTTAGACATGAGTCAGTGAAATATTAAACTTCATAATTGAGGGCTTTCTTTTGTGTTGTCTTAAAGTAATTCTTAAGATTTGAATGTATAAGTTTTCCCCTACCATACACTGAAAAAAATGTTTTGTGATTTAAGTTTCTAGATATGTCTATGCATCAAGTATATTTCACATTCAGTTGAATAGTTACTATTTCAGTAAAGTGCACTTAGCATTAAGAGTAGTATGACCTTGTAGGATGGCAAAGGGCTTATCTTTTGCACAATCACACACACAACAGTAGACTAATCTAAATTTTTCCCACTTTATAATACTTGAAGACCTCTGGGTTAGTCTGACCTTACATAAACAAATATAGCAATTCAACAGCTTTTCATATACTCATTCTGAACAAAACTTCAAGCCAAAATAGCCACCAACTTTAAAGTAAGTGATGATTAACTTAGGAAGTACTTGGCTATATCTTCAAGAAGGTTAACATGACCTTGAATGACAAAATGATATTACTTACACTATATGCATTTCATGCACTGTTAGAATAATAACTATTTTACTTTTTGAAGGCCAGTCTGAAAAACTTGACCAGTAAGTGTTTCTGTGGTATTGTCCTCTTTGAACCAGAGTCCCCAACTGTATTAAATAACTTTTTATTGCTATCATTTTTTTTGTTAGGTAATAAGATAAGCTCACTGTCTCGTTAAATAAAAATTCAGTTCTCTTTTCCCAGGTACAGTAAAAGCAAATTTCCTAATATTTCCACTCCATGTATGACGGTAGTGATACCTAATTTTTTCATACCTCTACAGCATTTCTGAAGAACATTCCATCTTGCTGAACAAGGCTAGTATATTCCCTTGCTCATGCTAACTCCATTTCAATCTCTCTGTTTCTTTCTGCCCCATGACATGGAATATCTTTTTTTTTTTCTATCTGACATTTTCCTCTCCCTTATCTCTAGCTACTCAACACTTTTTGCAATTTTCTTTGTACCTCATTATTATGATGGATAAAGCCCACATTTGGGAAACACCACTATAATAGCATATAACCAGGATCTCTTAATCTACCCATTTATCTTTCATTCAGGAAATAAAGTTGAAATATAAGTGCAAATGTGGTTATTATACACCATGAATTCTATCTTTAAATGAAATAATTGGCAAGGTTTGATAAATTATTTTAGCAGTAATTATTTGCAACCCATGCCCCAAATAATACTATTGTAATTAATACTGTTGTAATACTATTGTAATAATACTATTGTAAACAGTACTATTGTATTGTAATGACATTGATTGAAAAGCACCAACCTAGTCAGAGTAAATATTGTGTATTAAGATTCAACTCAAATCCACTGTAATTCAAACTATATTCATTTATTTCTTTAGTTGGTTATTTAGTTTATTCATTGCCCGAACCATAAATTGAGCAAGGTGTTGAGATTATAAAAAGAGATTAAGTTAAAATCCTGTTGTTTTCTGAAAATGATCATGGTGTACTCCCCAGTCTTTGTGACAAATATATTTGCACTTTTGAGTTGAGCTGATATAAAATTTCAAATTCCTCTTAAACATAGCTCTCAAAGCAACAATGACTACCTCTTAAAGATAGCATAGAGATATTTATCTCCACCAACATATAAATTAATAATTAGTAAACTATAAGTCGTAGAGTCAGGTAAATATCATAAGAGCAAAACTTTATTGTCTATTCATTAATTTAAAATGTATAATCTCTGTTGAATGCCATTGGATCCTGTGTGAGAGTCAAAGAAGCAATATCTGAATATAAAGAATAAATAATTTAGAAGGAGAGATAAAATGTATGCCCAAATAATAAGAATACAAAACCATTGTCCTTGTAGATATAACCTCCATGCATTAATTACTTCCATGTTCTCTAATTCATTATGTAATCTACTGCAATATGACTTTTCATCAGTGCCCCAATCTTGAGTGTCACTGGCAACAGCAATTATTTTCCAGTTTCAAGAACAAAGGACCCTTTATATTCTGCATATTACTTGACCATTTCATAGAATTTCATATTGAGGGTCAAATCTCCTCTGTTTCAAGATACTATACTTTTGATTTTCCTCTTACCTCTTCAGCAATTTCCATTCAAATATTTTTATTCTTTTTCTTCTTCTGCCTCTGATATTTGCTGTTTCTCATAGTCTTCTAGTTTCTTGTCTCTTCTCTTAACATATTTATTTTTTCTAATCTCAGCACAACTGCATTGAGCAATCCCAATAGACACCACTCACTTCATAGTACAAGTGACTGATGTTCCTAGAATTGTACAGGGCACAATCTACATGGTCAAACACATACATAATTGTTTTCAAATCAATTTCTGGTCTAGAGACTCTGGTCACCTTCTTTTACTTCATTTTTTGGTTTATTTCATCAGTTGCATGAATTAGCCTCATGCATAATTCTACCTATACAGTCATACTCAAATCTGTATCTTCAGTCTTGAATAGGCTAAAGCCCCAGGGTCATTTTTCTAATTTTCTTTCTTTCTTTCTTTCTTTTTTGAGTTGTAGACTCACTCTGTCGCCCAGATTGGAGTGCAGTGGCACGCTCACGGCCACCATATCCTCGACCTGCTGGGCTCAGTTGATCCTTCCACCTCAGCCTTCCAAGTAGGTAGAACTACAGGCATGCCTATTTTGATTTATTGTAAAGATGAGGTCTCAACCAAGTTGCCCAGGCTGGTCTTGAACCCATGAGCTCCGGCAATCCTCTCACCTCGGCATACCAAAGTGCTGGGATTATATGTGTGAGCCACTGCGCCCAGTGTGCTTCTAATTTTTTACTGGACATCTCCACCTGAATGTTGTAGAGGTTCCGTGCCACATTGTGTTCTAAGCTACATCTATTATTCAACTTTCAAAACCTGATCTCCTTACTCTATTCAACATTTTATTTTAGTTATTAAACATGCATTCACTTTCTTGAACTAGATGATTAGGAGCCAACTTTGTCTTCTTCCATTCTCTCTACCCAAATCCACTTGCCAATGTGTCTTGACAATGGTAACTCTTAAATGTTTTTAAAATTTGTGACTTCTTATCCATTTTCATGTAATTTTATATCTAGAAAACACGTGGTTCTCTTGATTTTTTTATTCTAGTCTTAATGTGTCTCAATGCCACTAACTCGTTTGTCTATTCACATTTTGGTCTATTCTTACCATTTCCTAAAAATCTGTCTTTGCCCTGGTGTTTTCTTTACCCAAGTGATGTTTCTTGCCAAACTCTTATGGCTATTGTCATGAGTTCCTGGATTCAACTCAAAAGTGTTCCTTTTAAAACTTTTACTGACCGGGCTCCATGGCTCAGCCTGTAATCCTGGCAGTTTGGGAGGCCAAAGCCAGTGGATTGCCTAAACTCGTGGGTTCGAGACCAGCCTGGGGAACTTAGCAAAACTTGTCGATACAATATTAAAAAAAAAAAAAAACTGGGTGTGGTAGTGCACCTGTAGTTCAGGCTACTTGGAAGGCTGAGGCAGACGAATAGCTGGAGCCCAGCAGGTCGACACTGGGGTGACTGTGTGTACCTACCACTGCACTCCAGCAGGGGCGATACAGTACTCCAATTCAATAAAAGAAAAGAAATATACTTTTGCTGATCCTTTCTTAGTTTTATTCTCTTCCATAAAATATTACTTTGTCGTTTGCAAAACGGTGTGGCTGTGTGAGTACCACTGCACTCCAGCCGGGGCGATGGAGTGACTCCGACTCAAAAAAAAAAAAAATACTTTTACTGATCCTTTCTTAGTTTGATTCTCTTCCATAAAATACTACTTTGTTATTTGCAGAACATCTTTGATAATAATCACTTCTTGCAAAATGCTTATTTTCTTAGTTAGACTGCACATGCCTCAGGGCAGTAACCAGAAGTCGTCTTCATTTATGTATCTTTATGATATAAAAAAGCGATTAACATGTAGAAGATACTCAATAAAATTTGTGGGAATTAAGTGACACTCCTGGCATTCATGAATTAAGCATTTAAGCAGATTTTAAAAAGAATATATCAACACAAAGTAATTTTTATCCAAAGGTATGCATATTTTAATGTAAAATTTTCAGTAATTCTACTTATGAAATTAATGGGAAATTGACAAAAAGACAAAATATGTTTACCAATTCCTGAAACTCACAGTTATTGAGGTGCATAGTGATTTGAGGTAGTATTACCCACTTTGTCTTTTCCAACTCTTAATGACTAATAGGAGAGAAACGTGATTTTGACTCCTGAAAATTTATTTGTTTCTGTTTCTACTCTCTTCTGCTTTGACTTCATTGTCTTGAAAACAAACTGTTCAATAAACACTATTGATGCTTAAAGATATGATAAGTCGATATTAATAACATGTATCAACCCACACTTATTTTGGTTACCAACGCGCCCTTTTATTTCATCCCTGAAAATGCATCAGGAAAAATGGAACAATTGTCAATCCCATACGTCTCGAGAGCAGAATATTTTTCTCTTGCTAGATCTAGATTCACTCTCATTTTCCTCATTCATATTCTGCTTGAATTTTACAGGCTTCATCTCTATTTTTGCTTGTCCCAGTCTTCAACTTGGTTCTCTTTTTATTCTATCTTCAAACTATATTTACACCTTCCACAGTTGTTTTCCTTCATTTGATTTATGCAAGCAGAATTCAAAGAACAGTAAAAGAAAGATGGAAGAGAGACTGTAAGATTAGAAAGGATCCAGGATTCTTGTGGGAGAAACACATGCTATTATGTCTTTATTCAGATTCCAGAGTCAAGATACCGTAATGGAACCTTCCCATACGCTCCCATACTCCCATACTCTCACCCTCTGCCCATGTTATTTAAAATGTGATTCAATTCATTCCTTCAGATACACAGTTCTATTCTGGACTTGAGGGATACTTCAGAGTACAATATAGTTCCTTTCCAAATAGAGCTTTTATTGTATTCTTATGGTAAGAAGATAGGCAAGAATCAAACAGCTACATATTACATCGGTGGGTGAAATGTGCTTTGCAGGCAAAAAACTAGCAAAGCATGAGATAGAGAGATGGAGGAGATTGCATAATTTTATGTAGAATAGTCAAGGAAAGCCTCTCTACTGGGATGATATTTGGACACAGACAGATATGAGGGAAAGAAATGAACCATGGAATTATCAAGGGGATGAATGAACCGGGTATGGGAAAGAATGCGTGCAAAGATCTGAAGTCTTGAAGTAGGAGTGAACTTGGCATTTATATCAGTTAGGCTCCCAGAAATATAATCTGATCAATGGTCTCTATGCAAAGAGCAAAGACAGTGTAAAAAAGTTGTTGGGAAAAATGCAGTACCTAGGACTAAGAACAGTAGATCTCCATTACTGATGTTAGGCCCAAAAGGGTGAGGGGTGAGATTAATTTCAGGAACCAGAGACAGAGAAGGACATGTACAGGTAGATGCTTTGTAGAATTAGACCCCTTGAACAAAGGATGTATGTGACCTGCCAGCAGAGAATATGTAGGAAGGGAGATAGTGAATATATATATTCTAACCTCTCTGTCCTCCTCCCTCTGATTTCCTATTAGTGCTCCCTACTGGCTGAAAACAGAAAACTATGACACTCCCTAATGAAATCCATATTATCTCCCTCTTGGGACACAGAATAGAAAACAGAGTAGGAAGAGCAAAACTTGAGATATAAATGAAAAGTCTTCAGCATAGCAAGTCTGAAGGGCCCAACGAGGCCAGAATGTCTGGAGTCCAATAAGCAAATGGAAGATGAGAGCAGTGAGGTAGAGGCCAGATCATGTGGGGCCTTGTTTTCGTAATGCGAACTTTGTAGCTTATTCTGAACGACATGGGAAATCACTGGATGTTTCTGAACAAAGGAGAAGGCAAGCATAGAAGCAAGAAGACCATTTACGAACTGTTGGAATAATCCAGCTAAAAGATGATAGTAGCTGGGACTAAAAACAATGGTGAGCATGGTAGGGTGAAAAGGGGCCAGATACTGGACATGTTTGGGAAGAAAAGCTGCCTCAGTTTACTTGACTGTGAGAGGTAGAGGATTATTGAGGCTCACTCAAGGGCTCGGCAGCAGAAAGAATAGAATTGCTAGCCGGGCTCGGTGGCTCAGCCTGTAATCCCACACCTTTGGGAGGCTGAGGTGAATGGATTGCCTGAGCCATGGGTTCGAGATCCGCTTGGGTAGCGAGACCTCATCTCTACAATAAATCAAAAAATCAGCCGGTGGTGCTCAGCCTGTAATTCCGGCTTTTGGAGGCTGAGGAGTGGATTGCCGGAGCCGTCCTCGAGAGCACTCCAGGGTGACAGCAAGCCACTCAAAATAAATCAAAAAATAGCAGTTGGTAGGCATGCCTGTAATTCAGGCATTGGAAGGCTGAGGCTTTTGGAAGGATTCGCCTGAGCCCATGGGTTCGAGATCCGCTTGGGTAGCGAGACCTCATCTCTACAATAAATCAAAAAATCAGCCGGGTATGGTAGTGCATGCCTGTAATTCCGGCTATTTGGAAGGCTGAGGCAGAAGGATCGCCGGAGCCCAGCAGGTCGAGGCTGCGGTGGCCGGAAGAGGCCACTGCACTCCAGTCTGGGTGACAGAGTGAGACTCCAACTCAAAAAAAAAAAAAAAAAAATAGAATTGCTATTTACTGGGATGGACAAGATTTCTGAAAGTGTAAGCATTAGGTTATTAGGCATCCAGGTAGAGATGTCATACTATAATTTTGGAAGAGGTTCGTCCTAGAAATATAACTTTGGCATTTGTTAGAATGCAGATTGTTATATAAAGCTATGGAACCAGATGTGATTAGACAAGGATTAAGTGTAACTAAATAACATTACCCTAGCACTGACTCTTAGAAAATTCTAACATTTAAACTTTAGTAATACAGGAAGCACCCAGCAAAGAATATAAAAAAGAACTAGATTGTATGACAACAGGATTCTGATGGACATTAAGTGTAATTTGGTAATATAAATTGAAAACAATATGGGTCAAAAAAAGTCTTTGATTGCAATGAGAAAAAGATCACAGTATGACTGTATGAGTCATTGATATACTTGATGATCTTGGGAAAATTTTAAAGGAACAGAAATGTAGCTGACTACATTTTGGTGGTGATTAAGACAATTTTTATCTAACTGTTTTTGAAATGTATGGTTTCTTTGAGTTAGTTGTTAGATTATTCAACACTTTTGACCTTATTTTCCCATAACAAATTGATATTTTATAATAAGTTGGTCAAGCATATATCTTGAACATAATCTGACTCCAAAATGGATGCATTTAAATTTTATTTCCCTATTCCATTTACTTTTATATTATCACCTTTGCCATTAGGACGCTATTTGGAAGACTATGGAGAGTTCAAGAATTGTCCATATGCTGCAAAGATGCTTTCTTATATGTGAAGAACATTTGTAAGATTCTGCTACTTTCCAGAGTATGACAGGCAAAATAGTGACCCCCAAAGATGTCCACAACCTATTTCCAGATATCTGTGAGTATGTTACCAGACAGGGCAAAAGAGACTTTGCTGATGTGATTACATTAAGGGCTTTTAGACAAGGGAGAATGTTCTGGGTTATTCAGGTGCACTCCATGTGATCACATGGGTCCTTAAAGTGAAAGAACTTTCCTGGCTGTAGTCAGAGAGATGCAACCTTCCTGATTTTGAAGATGGAGGAAAAAGGTCTGAGTCAAGAAATGTAGGTAGCCTCTAGAAAATGGAAAAAGGAAGGAAACAGATTCTGCAGGAAGTCATGCAGTCCTGCCAACCCTGTGACTTTAGCCCAGTCTGACCCATGTCAATATCTACCCTAAAAAATAATAGATGATTAATTTGTGTTGTTTTAAGTCACAAGGTTTGTGGTAGTTAGTTACAGCTGCAATAGAAAACTAAGACGCAGTGTCATGATTTTGGTTTAATATTCATCTCAGCTGAAGGAAGAAACAACAAAATGTTGAGTTTGAAGATTTTAAATGAAATGCAGTTTCCTTCATTCATATTCAAGTGTAGGTGGCGGTCTGGAGCTGCTTAGACACTTACCCACTATACTCTAACGTCCTGAGAAGGTGGTTTTTATTCCTTCATTGTAGATGAACAGAAAAGCAGAAAGATTAAATACAGTCACAAGATAGCCCAAATAATAAGAATAAGTTCAACACTAAAACCTTCTCTTTTTCCCCCAGTGCATTGCCTCAAAGGCTTTTCAACTTTCTCTTGCGCATGTGTGTTATGAAATTCAAATAAAATTGGAAAGGGGATGGTTACACACAATTTCCTTTTGGCTGTTTGCTTTCCTTTTGGCCTTCTGCATTTGGAAGTTGGTGCATTTTGCACAGTCATCTTAACACATGAAAGGAACAAACCAATACAGTCTAATCACAGTGGTCTGCTTAGGTCTAGCCTTGGAGAGACTCTGTCTCCCTTAAGAAAAGAGCAAAATTATCAGTTTGCTTTAAAAAAAAAAGGAAAAATGTGTTTGTCAACCACAATGAAAGATAATAGTTGGTGTCCTATTCTGCCTTTCCTGTCTCTTTAATGTTTTCCTGGTGGAGGAGGGGAAATAATCAGGGGCATCAGGTGTAGGTTGCCCATTAAGCTAATTAACAGTCCTTTGGGGAGCTTCACCAGCCTCCCTCTTTTGTCCAGTTACTGGCAGAAAACTGAATGACCAGGTGGTTTTCTGGTGCTGTAACTCTGCCAAGGGCTGCTGGAGGTTGGGAAAAGGTTTGAACTTTTCTTCTGTAGATCCTTGGGTTCAGCCAGCTTAGCCTCTCAGATCACATTTCCTTCAGTTTCTGCACCTCATATGGCTATCTCTGATCATGGAGAATCTGGTAAAAGTCAGCATGTCAGTATTGCCTCTTGAGTTCTAAGATTCAGATTTAGTCAGTTGTATTGAAATTTGACTGTTTTGCTTTCATGGTATGTAGCCTAATTTTCATGAAAATATAATTGCCTGACCTAGGGGATGTTTGAGGAATCTCAAGGATCAACCTAGACTATGTCTCTCTTTGTCGTGTCGCTTACTAAGTGTAATCCGTGGTGGAAGTGACTTGTATTTCATTACAGGTGGAGCATCGTGGGGGCTGTTTATTTCCTATATATATAGCATATAAAAACAGTTCAATAAAAGGAGTAAATGGGATTGAGGCATTTGATGGAAAGGAAATGGGAATATTTGTTTGCTTGGGCTATGAGGCAAGTTCAGAGAGGAAGACTTTTGTTTTCTGAAACCATGGTGAGCAGCTCTGGTTTCATGTCAAACATCAGGGTTTCATGCAGGATGTAAACATTTCCTGCTGGCCAAGTCTGTTTCTATAATGGTAACCTCATAGGTTCTGTGCTACTTGCACTGTAATTGTGCCAAGACTTCCTGTATTCAACAGGGGAGGTTAAAAGTCAGTCTGGTTTCGCAGCTGTTTTGGGTAAGAATTGGCTTTCCAGCAGCTCTAGAAATTTACAGTTATACTCTTCAGAAAAACATTAATCACTGGTTATCATCTCACAGGGACATTGTGGAGTTGTCTGGAATGAAGCTGGAAATGTGCCTCTGTGTATGTGTGCGTGTGCGTGTGCGTGTGTGTGTGTGTGTGTGTGTGTGTGTGTGTGTGTGTGTGTGTGTGTGTATCGTGGTGATAGTGGGGTACTCATGGGCATTAATGTTAAGAGGGTCATTAATGAATATAGATAATCGTATTGTTTCATTTCATAATTTTTTCAAGCACACATTAAGGTAAAAATAAGCAGAACTGAAAGTTCAAAATGGCGAATCTTATTTTCCCTTTGACTTATAGTAAATTTAAGGATAATTCATCTTCATTTTTGTTTAATCTTAATTTGGCACCGATTCTCAACACTTTAGCTTTCGTTTTATCTTTTCTCTAGTGTCTCTCAAGTAGTTATTGATTTACAAACAGATGCTTAAATGCAAGGAAGGTGAAGAGACTTTGATTTAAAGCAATCCTGTGATTAAAAATAAAATCATTTTGAGAAACAGAAAACTGTAGATAGCCCAAATAATAAGAATAAGTTCAACACCTATCATTCAGCGTTCTTATCCTCTAATGGATTCATTTAATGGGTTTGTGTTTTCATGCTTCAGTTCCTTCTTAAATTGGATGCTTCTTCTGTTCCTTTACAGTTTTCCTAACTTGTGCCCTAAAAGATAATATGAGCTGTCTTTGATAAACCCATTTTAGAGCTTGCCCTGTGATCTGGATCACAACGTTGACACTGAGAATTATGTTCGTTCCCTTGACAAAGATTGACAGAAATGGCAGAACAAACGTAAGAGATTTTAAAAGTACTTGAAAGAGAAGACATCCCAGGGGCCTTTCTGACTAATAAGATGTGCTGTGCACATTTCTCCTCAGGAGGCAGAGGAAAGCTTGAAAAGAAGGATAGCGTAAAGTTATCACAAATATTTTAAATAGACTATGCCATTCTAAGGATAGCCAACATGGTAACTAAAAAAACCAGACTGAAAAACATCAACATAAATGGTGAACATTGCATTGTATCAATATGAATTATCCAAGTCTCCTGGCTATTCTGGGAGACTGTAAATTAAAAGATGTGTGTGCAGGAGGCTTTCTAGAGAAGTAAGTCTATGTTCTCTCCCATACTATCCTCACTCAAAAATTAATGAAGAAGAAAAAATTTGTAATTGTGTTTAGGTTTTTTTTTTTTTTTGAGTTGGAGTCTCACTCTGTCACCCAGACTGGAGTGCAGTGGCCGCTTCCGGCCACCGCAGCCTCGACCTGCTGGGCTCCGGCGATCCTTCCGCCTCAGCCTTCCAAGTAGCCGGAATTACAGGCATGCACTACCATGCCCGGCTGATTTTTTGATTTATTGTAGAGATGAGGTCTCGCTGCCCAGGCGGGTCTCGAACCTGCGGGCTCAGGCAATCCACTCACCTCAGCCTCCCAGAGGTGCGGGATTACAGGCTGAGCCACTGAGCCCGGCTTTGTGTTTAGGTTTTTAACAAGAGAAAATAAGATTAAAAGCTCCCATCTGACTAGGCATAGTGGCTCACACTTGTAATCTCAGCAGCTTGGAAGACTGAGGTGGAGACATTTCTTGGGGCCAGGAGTTTGAGACCAGCGTAGGCAACATAATGAGACCTCATCTTTACAGAAAAAAATAATAATAAAAAAGACACTTAGCCAGTATTAGTGGTACATACTAGCTACTTTGGAGACTGAGGCAGGAGGATTCCTTGAGCCCAGGAGTTTTCATTTACAGTGTGCTATGACCATGTCACTTACTTCAGCCTGTAACACAGTGAGACCCTGTCTCTAAGGAAAAAAGAAAAAGCTCCCAACAAATACTTTAAGTTCTATAAATGTTATCATCCGCGATGAAGATGGATCTTTCCTTGGTCCAATAGGAAAAGTATAATTACTTATTCATAAGTAGAATTTTGTATTCATGGAAGAAAAAAAATCAGTCTTGTATGAAATAAAGTTTATTATGTGGTGATGTGGTAGACTCTAGCCACATATGGCCATTGAGCATTTAAAATGTGGCTAATTTGAGTTATGTATTAGAAAGGGTAAAATATATACATTATTTCAAATCCTACACGAAAATATAAACTATGTCAATAATATTTTATATATATCAATTATATTTTATGATTGCATGTTGAAATGACAATGATTTGTACATAATTGGTTAAATACAATTATTAATAAAATTAATTTGTTTAAATTTTAACATTCTTATTCAAAATTTTTATATTACAATTTAGTTTAGAGTTGCATAGGTAGCTCATTTCTGTTGAACGGCACTGACCTAAAAGCTAGTCTTGGATATTTGTATCTCTATAACTTCAAGCACTGAAGTCATTTTTAAAAATAAGGAAATATGAGATTTCAATCTTAAGCAATAAAATAAAGAATAGACTTTGACTTGGATATATGGAGAAAAAATTCCAGAAAGAAGGTGAGTGATAGAGTCAGGGAATCCAAAGCATGGGAGAAAGCAGGGGAAAAATGTCAGATGATGAAGTATGAATGCAAAATGTCAAGAATGTCACAATGCATGCACGTGCGCACACACACACACACACACACACACACACACACACACACACCCCACACAACACAGAGCTGGCATCCTCATGATTTGTTGCCCTGGTCTGTAGGTCTCATTTATTTGATATCCAAGCAGATTCAGCAAAGCCAATGATTTTGTGCTACTGCTCATGAAATTTCTTCTGGTTACTTTAGGTGGATTCACTTTGATGGTGCAAGTTATTATTATTATTAAATATACCTTTAGCATTTTATAAATACTGAAGCGGTCATTGCTCACATTGTTATTTTTCTCTGTTGGTATCTTTCATGTATGGTACATCAGTCAAAAAGTCTAAGTCTAAAATGTCAAAGTGATTTGACAAATCTAATAATCATATTTTATCCCATTCTGAGTCTTCAAAGTTATGTGGAAGAAATATAATAAAAACGGATTCTGAAAAGGTACTCAAGCTCTTATCCTTCCTTGCATGATCAGAATAATAAAAAGATATATACCACCCCAAAATTAATTTCCACCGCTCCCTTGGCCTTAGAGGAATAAAACTATAGTTTTTAGTTCTACAGATCTTTTAGCCTTCACCAGCATCAATGTTGAGGAAATTAAACAATTAATCTTTCTTTTAATTGTATGGGAATGTCAGTCAGTGAAGTAAACACAACTCATTCCACTCTTGCTCAATGAAAGTTATCTACTATGAAGGATTAGCTGCCATGTTCAACAATAACGAAGCTCTTGTTTTCCAATAAAGAGGTTAATTGACTTCAGAGAAAATACATGTACAGAGGACATAGGCCTAATATTGGTTTTGCAAAGGCCTTGTGTGAAGGAAGTTAATGTTTCCTGTTTATTAGCTGTTTTACAACAATCTGCCCTTGACCAATAATTATGCTTACATAGCGGATGCTAATATGTGTCAGTGCAATAGCCACTTAACGTGTCCTCTGCACCTGTGTGCAATTGAGTTTGTCATCATTCCACACAGTCCTTAGCCCTCACTCTTTGGGTGTTGTTTCCTGTCTATAAATGGACAAAGTGCCTGGACAAAGCACCTGGATGGTGGAAACTCCAGTGTCGAAAATCAGGCTGCCTTTCCAGGACTTGTTTTCTTAAATTCTCAATGTAACCATCTGCTCTGCAGGTCTCTGTGGTTAAAAACAAGAATAACAAAAGTAGAGGATCATTTCTAAACTTACATAATTTTTCAAGGCAATTAAAACCGGGTCCCATGGATGGACGTTCATTGGGAAGGTACCTCTGGAGTTTTAATAGCGTATGAATCACTGCGGGGTCTTTTAAACTGCAGATTTAGGCAGGGCCTGGTAATATGCATCTCCTTCAAACTCCCAGCTGATCCTGATAATCCTGGCTCATGAAGTAAACATTGAGTAGCAAGGCACTGGGACTCTCTAGGGCTACAATTATCATGATAATTATGTACTGAAAATTACTGAGGTATAAGCAAGTTATTATTTTCTGGGTAGCAACCATGCTTTTTGTTTCCACTGAAAGACTAATAAAGCTTGCTTACAGTGTACATAGAAACCCCCTGATAAATTTTGTGAAAGACAACTCACTAAGACCTATTTTGTCCATGATGATGTTCTAAGTCAGTGGTCCCCACCCTTTTTGGTGACAGGGATCAGTTTGGTAGAAGATAATTTTTCCACAGATGGTGGGGAAGGTTTCAGGTTGATTCGAATACATAACATTTATTGTGCATTTCATTTCTATTATTATTAAATTGTATATATAATGAAATAATTATACAACTCACCATAAAAAAGCACATGGATGGAAGTGGTAAACAAAATAATGGGTGGGCCTTGCGCAGACTAAAATAAGTGTCAGATTCTGACTTCAACCCTGCCACCAGATGCAGCTGTACAATTAAAGTACATCCACTCACTTGTTACTCACTGATAGCTTTTTATATGAGGTTGTAGGCAACTGATTTATTATGGTCTCTGTGCAATCAAACCTCACTGCTAATGTTAATCTCTATTTTCAGCCACTCTCCAGCACTAGCATCACTCCCTCAGCACCACCTCAGATCATCAGGTATTAGATTCTCATAAGGAGTATGCACCCCAGATCCCTCACATGTGTGGTTCACAATAGGGTTTGCATGCCTCTGAGAATCTAATGCCATCACTGTTCTGACAGGAGGCAGCACTCAGAACTCGGTGGTAATGTGAGTGACAGCGAGCAGTTGTAAATACAAATGAATCTTTGCTTGCTTGCCTGCCAATCACCTCCTGCTGTGTGGCCCAGTTCATAATGGGTCACCCATTGGTACTAGTCTATGACCCAGGGATTGGGGATTCTCTGCTCTGTCACACAGAGTAATACGCATTGAATAAAAATTTAAGAAAAATGATTTTTAAAAATACAGCAGTGAGCATTCCCAACTGAGACAATTAGATTCATTAACTCCTTGAGCTCTACCTCCCACCTTATTTACCTTCAGTTCCTTCCTTTTTCCACACAATATTGGTTCCAGTTTGCTCACCTCACCTTATTCTGAGAACATATTAACTAGGTTTCAAGTGACTTTTTAAAAACCATACTATGTCATATATAGGGCACATAAAGTTCATTGATGGCAAGAAACAAGAATCAGGAACAGTAAAGATCTCAGAGACTTTACACTTTTTTAAGTAGAAGAGAGTACCCCTTCTTGTTAAGTATTTGTGATGACTTTGGGAACTATTCATATTTGTTTCTTCAAAAATGATAACCAAGATGAAGAGACTAAGGAAAAACAGACTGAAGGACAATCACCAAGCTAATTTTCTTTCACCATACAAGTTTTCAGCGACAGCTCTAAACTAGCAACTTTTCAATTCAGTCCAATCTGCCGCAGTGGAGAAAACAGTGTGGCCAACAGGCCTTGCAAAGAGATTTGGCAGTGAGTGTCCAAGTTAGTATTTTTAACTGAAAATATGCTGCATTTATTTAAACAGTTTTTTAGGGAGTACTGCATATTTTTATTCCTTTGTAGGCATTTATGCCATTAATTTACACAGTACACAATAAGACACTACAAGTTCAGTATTGGAATCTCTGTTTTTTAGTCTGTCCCATGTCTGTAAGTTTGCCTTGGTGGCAGTAAAGCAAAATGATAAAATAATTTTTTCTTCCTGTCTTGCTCTCCCTGCCACAATGGGAGACATTTTTGTCCTTGAGAATGTGAAGTGTCCAAATCATCTCTGAGCACAGTTCATGGTCAGCACTTGAAGGGAACAGTCAGAGACTGCAGAAGCCTCTTAAACAATCCTACCACAAATCTATTCCAATATAAAAAGACAGGAAATAATGCATCCCTTCCTGCTTTAAACTGTAGTGACATGACGCCATTATTGTAGTATAAAGTACCTTCTTTTTCAAGGTTGTTCTTGAGAGCTGTAGAATTGTATGTTTCAAGAGACTGCATTATTAGCAAGGTTTGTATTATAAAAAACATGGGGGTCATAAATTAATGGCATCGATATCCCCTGGAACTAGACACTAGCTGTGTTTAGTTAGAGTCGCTCTTATCACCACATTTCAGTAATGTGGACTGGCTGTATCATGAGTTCCATAACACAAGTTCCAGAACCTAGCACTGGGGGCATGTCAATCATTTCATGTTCTTCTTCACCTCTCCCACTTCTTGTCCCCCCATACTTTCTCTGTCCCCCCTCTCTTGTTTAATTGGGATCACCTGATAAATAAGGTTACACATAAATCTAAGCTTGCAGGTAGAATCTCACTTTCCTTTACTCGATGTAATATAATCAGATTTAGCAGGGGAAGAGGCATACACATACCAATATTTTATTGAGGGCAAGCTGCCTCACATTCTTTCAACTGTTGAATGTCCCTTAATTTATTTCAGAAGTGAAGCCGATGCAAATTTTTCCATTATGAATTTTCAGTTTCAGGAATTTTTTTTTTTTAGGTCTTCAAGTTCATCTTGTTCGTGTGTTGATTATGGAGAGTATGTATCTGTTCAAGGTATAAATTTCCTTTTTGAGACTCTCAGTGTGGACCTTCACGCAATAGCTGTGTTGGGACAATGACTATAATTTTTATAAATAAAGTAGTAACTGACTGGCTCACATGGATGTGCGCTGCTCTGTGGGATATGGGGTCACGTAAAAGCTAAGCACGTGAGCAACACAGAGGGAAAGGTAGCTTTGTGTTGGTGGTTCTGCATTTCGTTAAAGAACAACCCTCACTGAGGCTGACTTGAGCTCTACTATAAACATGCCAAGCAAAGAAATTGCAGGGTTTGGGGGCATACTTCATAAGGCACCATAAGGTCTATTTCCAGAAACTAACATAACAGTGAGTAACGCTAAATGCTACTAAGGAACTTGCAATATTTTGCACATATGGACTGACTATGTGGCAGCATATATAAATATTTCATTTGCTAATTGCAGTTAGTTGTCAGATTGCACATGAACAGACAGAATGACATATGAGAAATTCCAAGTACACTGTGTAACAGGACATACAGCTGAAATATAGTTTTCTCACACTTGGCGAGATTTGAGCTCAGCAAACATAACTTTTTCTTATTCATCCATTAAGATTAAAGTATTTAAAAATTACCAAATTGAGAATGTTATTATGCTGTCATGTTCATGGACCAACGCCAAAAGGAAAGTTAGAATCTAGAGCTTAGGCGCCACCAGCTCACAAGTTACTTGATGTTATTCAGAAGTGACTGATAGTTCAACATCTGATTTCCCCCCAAGACACTCGATACCTTTCTATCACCTTGGCACTTAACTGATGAGCTACTTGGAAAGGAGAAGAAATAGGAAGCAAAGCAATTTAAAAATTACAAAATTTTTGAAAATTTAATTCCCAACTCAACTGTTTATAGTTTTCAAGGCAAAAAAGAAAGAATTAGAAATGTTTAGAACTGGAAGAGAAGGGACCAAATAAATAATTTTACTAAATTTCAAAGACTTCTGTTTTTTCCAGCATGTTATGCTGTCTTGATCACTAATAGACCTCTTTAGTTTGTCACTAGAATATGATTTGGGAAGCCATATTCTAGTTTGTCACTAGAATATGATTTAGTGAAATGAGGCTGAGTTTTTTAGGGTGATTTCTTAGTTCAAATTCTGGCTCAGTCTCTTTTCATCATCTAGAAAATGAAGATGACTAAACCTCATTTCTATAAATAATTTAAAAATTAGAAACAAAGTGCCATAAACCTAAGAAACAAAATGCCATAAACCTAAGAAGTCAGAAAAGTGGCAGTTTTTATTATCTTTGTATTCTTAACACAGTATGCAATAGAAAAATGAACGAGTGAGGGAATAAATAACAGATTGCATAAGAATGAATAAGTAAATGAATGACAACAGTAAGAACTGTCACTAAAGATGCAGAAGAGACTTGTGAATATTTTCTTTGTGTTCTCTCAATCTATTAGAAATACTTTTTTCCTTTTATATTTCACTCATTCATCGAGTTTGTTCTTTTAGCCCCCATGGTGCTGGAAAACATGACCCAGAAAATTAGAAATCAAAATGCACTGAATGGCTCAAAAATGTATATCAGCTCAGTGCCGCTTAAATTGGAAAATCTAATTGAACACCTATCCAAACAGAGTTTTGTAAACCTTACCTGCACTGACTATTCAAACTCAAGCAGAAGACCTCTCCTAGGAACAGGCCAATTTAATTAATTTCACTAAGTAGTATAGGGCAATATGGCCTTGTGCCAGGGTATTCCTTTTTACTTTTTAAATTAATGTACACAAAATTACCCCCTGTACCATTTCAGCAACCTGCTTAATCAGACTGCCTCTAAAAGTTGGGGGTCTCCAATATTAACTTTGCTAAGAAGTCTTTAAAGACTAGAGAACAAGAGGAGGTTAACAGTGCCCTGTGGAAATGATAACAGATACACTATTCCTCACATCCTGAAGATGCTGAATACAGAGAGGTCAAGATGAGGAAGTGGGGTGATCATAAACAATGGCTCTGCTCAGCTCTTCAATCCACATAATTTTCTAGCAAATAAAACATG
The DNA here is from genome assembly GCA_027257055.1 of Cephalopachus bancanus. Taxonomy (NCBI): domain Eukaryota; kingdom Metazoa; phylum Chordata; class Mammalia; order Primates; family Tarsiidae; genus Cephalopachus; species Cephalopachus bancanus. The sequence goes on from JAPVLO010000108.1 coordinate 8,057,652, forward strand.
TAGAAGACCTTGTGTGTGAGGGATATTTTAGTTTTAAACAATCCAGCCTAAAAATTGGGAATAAACTAAATAGCCCCTTTGATATTCCATCAATGTTCTAATTTTTAAAAAAGCAAGAAATAACAAGGCAAGATGAAACCCAACAGAACAAATCTGCCCAGAAACTTATATAAAATCTTTAAAAAATATTGATAAGTTTCTACTACAGAAGAAATACTTGCATGTTTTCAAAAAAAAATTAGGAATGGACCAGGCACGGTGGCTCATGCCCGTAATTCCAGCACTTTGGGAAGCCAAGGTGGGAGGATCACTTGAGCCCAGGAGTTTGAGACCAGCCTAAGAAATGTAGCAAGACCCCCCGTCTCTACAAAAAAATTTTAAAATAGACGGGATTGGTGGTGCACACCTGTAGTCCCACCCAGCTACTTGAGAGGATGAGGTGGGAAGATTGCCTGAGTCCAGAAAGTTGAGGGTGTATTGAGGCATTACTGTGCCATTGTACACCAGTCTGGGTGACAAAGTGAGACCTTGACTCCCCCCCAAAAATATTAAGAATGGGAGAAAAAAATATAAAGCAAGAAGGAACAGTCCACACTTTATTTCATCAATACCAAGCTAATATTGGTGGGGTTTTTATCCATTTGTTTAAAAACTCAACTCAATTGAAGCATAATTTGCATATAGTAACATATAACCTTTATAAGTGTATAGTTCAATGGGTTTTGACAAACATATGCACCAAGTAACTACCACCAAGGCAAAAATTCTCCTCCTGTTCCTAGGAACTCAATTTTACACGCCCACCCTCGGCCCTAGAAAATTAACAATATGTTTTCTGCATCATTATAAATTGGTTTACCTTTTGTAGAATTGCCTATAAATTTAAACATATAGTATGTATTTCTTTACATATGCTTCTTTTATTCAGCATGTTTTCAGTGTTCATTTTTGTGTACATCAGAGATTTGTTTCTTTTTGGTTCTAAGAAGTATTCCATGGTATGGATGTACCACAATTTGTTTATCTATTCACCTCTTGATAGACTTTTGGTTTCTAGTAGATTTTATTTTGTTTTATTTATTTTAGAGACAGCTTCTTGCTCTGCCTCTCAGGTTGGAATGTGATAATGCAATCATGGCTTACTACAGCCTTGAAATCTTGGGCTTCAGTGGTTATTCTGCCTCAGCCTCTTGAGTAGCTAGGACCATAAGTACACACCATCACATCTGGCTAATATTTTTTAATTTTTATATTTTTTGTAGAGAAGGAGTCTTGCTATGTTGCTCGGGTTGCTGTCAAACTCTTGGTCAAAAGCATTGCTCCCGCCTCAGCCTTCCAAAGTTCTGGGACTACAGGCATGAACCACTGTGCCCAGCCCGGTTTCTAGTTTTTACTGTAATCACTATAGTTGTTCCAAACATTCATGCACAAGTCTTCATGTGGCTGTATATTTTCATTTCTTTGGGGAAAATATCTGAAAGTGGAATTTCTGGGTTTTATGCTAAATTGACATTTAACTTTATTTAATAACAAAACAAAATGTGACAAAGGGAAAAATAAAAGAATTATTTTCCAAAGAATTTGCAAAATTTTACTTTTTTCAATAGCAATGATATCATTTTCAGTTGCTTTGTATTCTTGGCAACACTTGGCATTACCTATTATTTCAATCTTATCTATGCTCGGTATGTAGCAGTATTTTATTGTTTCTCTTTAAGTTGTATTCCCCGATGACTAATTATGTTAAGCTTCTTTTCATGCTCTTATTTGTCATGTGTATGTTTTTTTGTGAGCTTTTTGTTCAAATCTTTTGCCCATTTTGAAATTGTCTTATTGAGTTGTAAAATTTCTCAATGTATTTTGGTTATAAATTATTTGTCAGAAATACGTAGTCAGTATTTTCTTCCAATTTCTGGCTTGCCTTTTAATTTCGAAAAGTTTTAAATTCTGACAAAATCTATTCTTTTTTCTTTTCAAACTCATGTTTTCCGTGTCTTAAAAATTTTTGTTTATTCAATAATATAAATATTTTATTCTCTATTTCTTCTAAAAGTTTTGACAAAAACTCCCAACAATACCTTAACCTATTTCATAAGTTTACATATGTTTTATTTTCATTTATATTCATTTTATTCTTTGTAGTTCACTTTTGACTCCTTGTTTGACTCATGTGTTTTTAGGCCTCCAAATGTTTGGAAGTCTTTCAGATATCTGTTTATCTAGATTTTTAGTTTAACTTGTACTTAGAAGTCATACTCTAAAAGATTTTAGTGATCTGTAATATTAAGACTTTGTATAGGCCTGCAGATGATCTATCTTGGTAAATGTTATCCTAGAAGAGAGTTGGAGGAACAGATAAATCTCAATATTTCTTTGTTTGATTTTTCAGTTGATGAATTTAGTTCAGTTTGAAATACTGATGCAGGTTGAGTATCATCCTGAAACTTTTGGGACCAGAGGTGCTTCAGATTTAAGATTTTTTCAGATTATGGAATATTTACATATATATTATCAGATACCTTACAGATGGGACACAAGTCTAAACACAAAGTTTATGTTTCATATACATCCTATAACCATAATCAGATTAGGGCCGTTCAATCTGCATAAAGTAACTGGAGAAATTAAAATTTCTCCAGATACTTGAATAACAATTCTAAGAATAAGAAATTAATTTGACCCCCTTCCCTACTTTGAAGAGGTGAATCTCTCCTCTCTCTCTCTCTCTCTCTCACACACACACACACACACACACACACATTTACTTTCTAACTAAACTATAGTTTCTAACAATAAATAAATAAATTATTTGTAAATAGTACAATACATGATAAACATTTGGAGATTCATCTCATCATAATTTTAAGAAATCGACAAATGAACTTTTTCAAGTCTAATTTTACATTCAAATTTGAGTATTTTTTTAAGCTAAAAAAATTTATTCCTGCATATTTTTGTAATATTACTTTGCCAAATAATAAGATAAGAGTCATCTTCCACATCAATCTTTGAAAAGAAGTGTTCTGAACATTTGGCAAAAGTTTTAAACAATATGAACCCAAAAGGCAGCTTATGTTACCAGAGTAGTAGTAAATTGGTCAAATATACTTATTTCATATAATCTACACTAAGATTTTTTCCATATCAAGAAATATTTTCAGAAAAATTACCTATCATGTAACTGAAAAGTCTGATTTCACCAAAATAACTTAAAAATCACAATCTGAGATTGAGACAGTGTTCCACTAAATTCCCAAAAGCTTCAGTGATAAAATGAGATGATAATAAGAAACAGAGAGAAGTAGAAAGAAGGATACATTTTCTCCAGAAGATTATAAGGTTTTGCAGGGAATGAGACCATGGCTTCTCCATTCTTGATAGTTAAAGGTACATTTCCGGATAGCAGGATCTCAATGAACTCTGGAAGACTATCTGACAGAGCAATAAAATCATGTTCTAAAACCCACAATGGGAGGAGGTTGAACGAGGCGATACAGCAGGGAAGGGAGTTTGGGTGCCATGTTGGGAGAAGAACAACCTCTGTCTTGGCCTGGCTGCCACCATACATTATTTACTTTTCCGATGAGTTACTCAGAAATCTTCCTCCAAACCACTGGTAGATATTTTCCCCTTTGAATATGTCCTTTGATTGCTCTATTGATACCATGTAATTAAATCTGCTAGGAATCCACAGTATTAAAAATCTTGAATGGAAAGAGGAAAGTAAAAAAGGATTTTTATTTTCTTTTAAATTCAAATTAGCTTCCTCAAACCACAGCTGGAATAGACTATTTTTGAGCTTCCTTTAAGTCATACTATATTTCTCTCCAAATTCCCACCATCAAAGTTTTCAGGACAGCAAGAAAAATAAATCTGCTTTATGTAGTGGAGGACATGCCTCTGTAATAATGGTTTGCAACGAATTTCCTCATAGTTTTTCAAAATCATTAGGCTGATCACAATTATGGTCATCTGGCAAATTTGGTTTTACTCTTTTACTCTTTCTTCTCTTATGTATATCTTCTAAATTTTTCTATGGGCAATCTCATTATTACATAAAATAATGTCTATTACCTTATAGCCTGTGTGTTTTTAATGATAGCTCTTTTCCAAGCACTTTGCAACACGTCAGCAACTGCATGTAGATGATGAGAAAACTGAGTCTTAGGGATGACAAATTACCTGCACCACACAAATAATAAGTGAAGGAATGATGACTTGAACCCAGGGCTCTTTGATTTCAGTCTAACTTAGACTTTCATTCACTCCTTTATTTATCCATTCATTCACATGAAGCACCTGTTATATGGTAAACATTATTCAATGTATTCAAGGAATTCAAGGGCACAAAAATGAATTAAAAAACAAATCTCTCCAAGATACCTACACATGAATGTTTATTGCAGCATTATTCACAATAACAAAACATGGAACCAAACACACTGCCCACTGAAAGAGGACTGGATTAAAAAAATTGTAGTACTTATATGCGATGGAATGTTATGCAGCCATAAAGGACAAAATTATTAACTTTGTAGCAATTTGGATGGACTTAGGGTCTATAATACTGAGTGATCTATCACAGAAACAAAGAACTGAGTAGCACATGTTCTCACTCCTAACTGGACTTTGAACACTGATCATAATACTGTAATAAAGGAATTGGCAGTAGTGGGAAACTGCCAGGGGACAGAGGGCAGGATTGGCAGAAGTGGGAAACTGCCAGGGGAGGGGGGCACACCTCATCAACAAGGGTACCTGCATAATGAACATTTGTAAATGTAACCCTGAATTGTTAACCCACATCTTTAAAATTAAATAATTTTAAAAATTTTTAAAAACACATCTTTCCATAAGACTTCATAATCTTTAATTAGTTAAGTGAGAAAAAGGTTTTTCCTTTTGTGCACATGATGAAATCACCTCCTATTATTGTTTCATATGTCTTTTTAGATTTGCCTAATATATTTTTTTGAAAAATACATTGTCCTCTGTTTTAGCTTAACTTTGTACCTGAAAAGAGAATAATTACCTTTTAAAACTCGAGAGCTAGTGTATCTTATTGTGTGGATAGTTACAGTGGGAATTAATTTATATATACTTTATTTTATACAGCTAGTGATTAGGGGGCTGGAGAGATACTTGGAGATATTTCTCTAAAAACTAGAAAGAGAAAAGATAGGAAGTCAAATAAATAGTGGTTACAGTGTTTTTCAACCCACCAATCAAATGGCCTGATTCTGGAGTCACATACTGTTAAGTGGAATTATGGGATGATGCAGCTCAGAAATCCAGAAGAGAGAACAGAAACAAAATGAATGTAGGATGAAAGAATATTTTGTGAAAATCTTTATGTCAATAAGATGTTGAAAACTCAGGATACCCATCAAAGTGTACATCTCAGTTTAGAGTCTTGGGCAAATTAAAGCCGATTTAACTTTTTAGTACTTTGCAAATTGCTCATCCCAATAACTTCAGGTCTGAGTCCTTAGAACTGTGAAGACCAATTGAGAAAAGAGTAAAGGAGAAGGAAGAACATTTCTTCTATGACTTCTGGATGCAGAAGTTATCTTAGACACCACTTGAAACAGAATATGCATGCTTGGTTTTTTTTTAACATTTATTGAGATATGATTTACCTACCATTCAACTCACCCACTTAAAGTGTGTAATTTAATAGCTTTTAGCATATTCACAGGGTTGTGTAAACATCACCACGATCAATTTGAGAACATTTTTATCACCACAAAAAGAAATACTGCATCCCATAGACAACACTCCCCAATCCCTGCATATCTTCCAGTGCCAGCAAACACTGATCTACTTTCTATTCCTATAGATTTACCAATCCTAGACAGGCATAGGTATTATAAAATATATATCTTTTGCAACTAGTTTCTTTCACGTGGCATAAAGTTTTCAAGGTCATTCATGCTATAGCATTATTAGTACTTCATTTATTTTTATTGCCAAATAATATTTCATTGTTTTGAATATAACATGTTCTATTTATACATCCATTCTTGATGCACTTTTTGACTATTATGAAAAATGCTGCTATGAACATTTATATATAAGTTGTTATGTGGGCATATATTTTCACTTATCTTGGATACATAGCTAGGAGTGGAATTGCTGGGTCATATGGTAATGCTATGTTTAACCTTTAAAGAAAATGCCAGACTCTTTTACAAAGTGACTGCACAATTTAGCATTTAGCAAAGTGCTTTACTTGCATTATGTCCAAATGGTTTTTAAAACAATACTTGTTGGGAGAAGGAAATATGGGATGTAGCATAGTGCTTACAGTTTAACTTCTGTTTTCTATGTTTTGACACTATCTTTGGAAAAGAGGTGACCAACGCTAGAGTTTAGAAGATGTGATTTCAAGTCTCAGTTCCATTACCAATAAACTGTATGACTTTAACAGATACTTACTTTTCCTTAACTCAATGTGTGCATCTGTCAAATGTGAATACTGATATACTCTACCTGCTTTACATGGTTATTTTAATAATAAAACATTTATTATTTGAAAATACAAGTGTGCTATGCAATTGTAGGATACCATACTTATTATTATTGTAGCTATCATCTATTTTAAAAATCATGCAAACTTATTTATACTTAAATTTCCCTGCATTTATTCCTTATTTTCTAAAATATCTGTATTTATTCTCTTAATTTTTTGGAGGGTTTTGTTCATTGCCTCCCAAAGAACTCAATGTAAGATGTTCATAATTAATTAAGCACAGCGGTGGAATAAAGTGTTTAGAAATGAAAGCATAATCATTTAATAACCTGACCTTGATCTCCAGACAAAATGCAATGACATTTTTAGGTTGAGGTTTTCTTAGCACAATGCCTGCCTTCAGATTTCATGTCTATGGATGCGCCTTCGTAATACGAAAGGTGTCAATTACACTGGTGAAAATACCCTTCCAGTTGATTCACTGTCAACATTTTAGTTCTCTGATTAAAGTCTCTTTTGAACTTAAAATTTAGAACAAGTTGCCTTTTTACTTTTTCCAAACGATTTTGTTTTTTTCAGTTTAAACTTTTTTTAGATTGAGCAGCCCTCGCCTAACAATCACAATGTGCCCTTTGCGGAAAGCTTTTCATTTGCCCACTGCATTATAGCGACTCTCCTGAGCCCCTCTGGCTTGTTTCCCTTGGAGACTATATTCCATGGATGAGAGAATCTGCGATAGAATAATCTGATGACTGTGGTGTGGCTGAGGCCTGACGTGTAGAAGTCATTGTACCGGTTGACGGTTCGGCTGCTCTTTCACATTTTCTGGAAGAACTAGGCTGGAAAGAAAAACAAGGAAGCACAAAGCCTGAATCATTTTTGTAGGTTTGGTCTTTTTAAAACTGGCTTTGTATCTGCTGGAGATGACAGACAGGAGAGGGCTGATCCAGGAAGAGCTGTTATTTCTGTAATTAAAAAGAAGCAGAATCAGAAGAGAAGAGCCATTTTTCAGGCTGAGTTTGAATTACAGTACATCTTTAATTATCAGTCTTTCTTTCAAGCTATTTTAATGTTTTATTAATCCTATTCCTCAAAATGTCTTTTCATTTACAACCACTGGAAGAGAAAAAAATGTGACAATTTGTTTTCTTTTTGTGCTTAGTAGATGGCATTCTCCAACACTTTGGGTCAGGATGACCTTAACTTCAGTTTTATTATATCCACAGTGGTATCTTATCAGTACCTCCTACTCTTTTGAGTTCATATAATTAAAAAAAATTGTGGCTCAGTGGACCTTAACCCTTAGTAGCAAAAAATAAAATAATGAATGCTTAGCAAGTATTTACTTACATTTTTTATTAACTGAAATTACAAAAAAAAATTAATCACTTTTTTTTAGGAGAGAGGAGTAGAAAGTAAAGGAATTAATTGGTAGCTGGTACTGTTAATACAAATTCACTGATCATCTCAACATCAAATAACTAAGAACTGGATATATTACATTTTTAAGGAAATGAGTTGGATTGCATTGAGGTATGTCTGAAGTATTTAAAGATATTTGCAAAGGAGATTAACTGCTTTGGAGATTTTTTTAATATGGACAAATTTTACTTCAATAGTTCTCAAAATGCAATCTCTATACAGGTAGCATCAACCTAATCAGATAACTTGTTAGACATATAAATTATTTCATCCCACCCATAGCTTGCTGAATCAGTCTATGGGGATGAGGCTAGCAATCTTTTGCGCTCACCACCTCTTCGGGGGGTTTTGATGTTTGAGAGTCACTTCTCAGTTCATTGATTCTCAAACTGGCTTTCCATGAGAATCACCTGGAGAACTTGTAAATAGACCAATGCTCAGGTTTTACCCAAGACCATTTAAATGAGATCTTTTGAGTGTTGGACCCAGACATTGGTATTTTTAAAGCCTCCCCAAATGACCCTAATGAGCAGCCAGACAGGAAGAGTAAGCCTAAACTCTAGCTGCACGTCATAATCTCCTGGGGAGATTTCACAATTCCCTGATATCAGGGGACCCTCTATAATACATCTTTGAATCAGAATGGGATCTTGGAATGGATGAATTTTAGAAGCTCCCATGACTTTAACTGAAGCCATTTGAATGAACCAAATGATTTCTCTGGGTCTGTTGTCTCGAAGCAGTTCTTTTTTTTTTAGGATTGTGCTAAAAAGTATAATTTTACATGCGCATTTTTCCTACTTAGCACATTTTTAATTCAGTTCATTTTTTCCCCCGACCTTGTGGCTTTTTATAACTCCTCATTGTGGGGCTTACCTTAATATGAGCCTATTGTTATCAAGAAAGGAGTTGATGCATAAACCACCAATGACAAAAGGGAAAAAGTAGAATCAGGTACGCACAGGGGGTGGAAGTCAACCACAGGAGAAACTTTCAGGTCATACGGCGATTGATGTGATGGAATGGGCTCTTTCTTGCTACATAAGCCATCTCCACATTTAGAGGGGGGGCAGGAACTCATCCAGAATCTCTTCTGGGTCTCTGACTCCATGATGCAAAAGTGAATAAGCAAATAAACCGCAAGATATCCACATCTTCCCATTTTATGTCCAGTGCCAGGCAAAGCTGACTGACATTGATGTTTACTTTATCTCTTCTAATAAACCAGTCAACATAAAGGCCACCTTAAAAACAGCATACCATTTTGTTCCACCTCATTCATCATGCATATTTTAATGAATGTTTTATAATAGAAGATTTCAAAGATATCCTTGGTGAGTGGGATGGATTTTCTGAGTCCGATGTACAATTGCTCATCTAGGTCATTCGTGACTGATAGCTCTTCCAAATTTCCTGTTTGACATCTACCACCAAACCTTATAACTGCTTTCTTGAGAATACTTTATGATGTAGTCTCTATTCGCATTTACCACTGCTCTAAATATTACTTTCATTGTCTCTTTACAAGCTTCTCTGCCCTAATGTGTTTCACATCTGATACTATCTTGCAAACACAGCAGCCAGAGAGACTCTTACTAAGGCACTGCCCTATCACGTCACTACCCTAAAAGGGCTCCAAATTTCCTTCAAGATAAGGTGAAAGTAACTTTGCATATTTCAAATTCTTCCTACGTGAATTTCTATTTTTTTTTTTTATGCTGGTCCCCAAGGCAAATTCTTAACTCCAGTTGACTGATCATTTCTTTTTCATATTTTCAAAAAAATTCTATTGTCAATGTAGCAGCTCATGTTGCCCTTTTAACCATCCACTTGATGTCTCCATTTATTCAAATTATATCCATACTTCAGAGTTCAGATGAAATCTCAAATCCTGCGTCACTGCGTTGGTTTTTCTTTAAGGTTCTCCGAGCGCTTAAGTTCTTGACTCCTGCTCTCACTGGCCTTTTCCTTCGCTGCCCACATGGTGCACATAAAAGTCCTTATGACTGAAGTCAGTCCTTAGTCGTTCCTTCTGTGGAAAAAGATACTCATCCTAGCACAGTTCTACGGTGCTCCTTCAGTTTCAAGTATGTCCATCCATGCCCTAAGTAAACTGTAAATTCCATAATGGCAGGGACTCACATTTTTATCTGCTATTAACTGTATAGCAGACATTCTGCTTAGCTTTTACATAGATTATTTATATTATTTCAGCTAATCTAACAATTGTAAAATGGAAATATTATTATCTGAACTTAACAGATAATGGAAATGAGACAGAGGTTTAAAAAAGTGAGATTTACCCCAAGTGAAAAACTATCAAAAGGAAGAGAACCTGGAATTTAGATCCTCCTTTTTTTCAAAAACCCATGATGTTTTCCTGACAACATCAAAATTCTCCCAAGTCATTCTTTAAATCTTTATACCTGAGTTTAAATTATTTAGACTTTTAAAACAAATTACCATTTTTTTAGTGAGGGTTTTCTTAAGTCTCAAATCTTTCTTAGCCAAACAAACAGCAGCAAAAACACTATGAACTTAATAAGTAGAATCATTAATGTTCTATTAAACTGAATGGGCTAATATTGATGATCATGGCATATTGCCAGTGTTTAATGAGTCTGAGAAATCAAAACCTTAGAGGTTGAATCAAGCCAAGACCATGAACTGGCTAAATGTTATGTTAGGAAGAATACAAGAGGAATAAAAATGGAGACGGTGGAAGTTTTCAAGATTAATTACAAAACAATCATCTAGAAACAAGGCAGTGAAAACAAGGAGGTCTGGTTTGTGATGCATGTTGAAGGGCTGGGACCAACACATTGGAGACATCGCTCAAGTACAATTCACTATCTAAGACATTATCCGATGAATTCTCTAAAGGTCAGAGTTAACTTTATACTCACTTTATTTGCAATCTTTGTTAATTTAGAAATGGTCTTGAACCTTTCCTTCCATAGTCTATAGGAAGTCTATTACAAATATTCAGTTTAATCAACCGACTTTACCCAGGTACAGGTATTTTGTTGGCTTTATGTTAGGTGACACAGAAAGTACATACATATAATATATAAGATAGATTGATAGATATTATTTATAGAGCATCTATTGTATGATAAATGCTTACTATGTTTTTTTATTTTTTTTATTTTAGAGTTGTGGGGTATAAGTAGAGATTTGACTATATAAGTGGGTTGAATGAAGATGAGGTTTGGGCTTCTAGCTGGCCCTCTTTTCCCCTGAGAGGACCCGGTACCCAATATGTTGCCATGTGTCCCCCTCTCTCCTCCCTCCTTCCTTCTCTTGGCAAAGCCCATCATCTGCCCCCATGCTCTTCCCTCGTGCTAGTGTGACCAATGTTCAGGGCCTGCCTATAAGTGAGAACATGCAGTATTCTGTTCTTTGTTTCTGTGAGAGTTCACTTAGTATGATGGCTTCTAGCTGCATCCCATCTGTGAAGGCCATAATCGTGTTCTTCTTTATGACCGCTTAATATTCCATCGTGTATACGTTCCACATTTTCTTTATCCATTCACTTTCTTTTTTTTTCTCCTTTTAAAAAAAGTTTATTGAAAAGTAGTGTACATTAAAAATTACATACAAATCTTAAGTGGTCAGGTCAGCAAATTATTATAAAATAAAAGCACTCCTTTGTAACCACAAACTAGGTGAAGAGATAAACATTATCAATGGAACAGAAATCTCCTCTATGTTCCCTCTTGTCTTAGTTCTTCTGGGGTACCATAGCAAAACACTATAGACTGGGTGACTTACAAACAACAAATATTTATTTCTCCAGTCCAGGAGACTGGGAAAACCAAGGTCAAGGCGCCAGCAGATCCAGTGTCTAGCAAGGGCTTGCTCTCTGCTTTGTAGCAGGCACCTTCTCATTGCATTCTCAAATAGTAAAAGGGGCAAAGAAGCTCCTTCAGGCCTCTTTTTTAAGACATTAACCTCATTTGTTAGGGCTCATTCACTTTCAATGGGCATCTGGTTCCATGTTTTTGATAAATTGCCACACTGCTTTCCATAGAAGTTAAACTAGTTTACATTCCCACCAACAGTGTAGAAGCATCCCCTTTTCTCTACAGCCATACCAACATCTATTGGGTTTTGGTTTATTAATGATAGCCATCCTCACTGGTATTAGGTGGTATCTAAGTGTAGTTTTAATTTTTATTTCTCTGATGTTTAGTGAAGCTGAACATTTCTTTCATGTGTCTTGGTCCTGGTCGGGTGTGGAGTCATTACTGGCGCCGAAATTCTTTTAGTTTTATTTTTCTCTTAGTCAATCTGGCCAGGGGTCTGTTAACCTTATTTATCCTTTCAAAGAATCAGCTTTTTTTCTTGTTGATCCTTTTGTGACATTTTTATCTTTTACTTTCTACAATTATGACTTTTTCTTAGTACAGTAATCTCACTTTTCCACTAAAATTGGATTTAATTGTTCTTACGTGTGACCTTAGGCTGTTTACTTGTGATCCCTTTATTTCTTGATATGCACACGCAATGTTATGAACTTCCGTCATAACACTATTTCACAGTATCCCAAAGGTTTTGGTGTCATTGCTTTCATTTGTTTCCAGGAATCAGTTTGTTTCTGTCTTGATTTCTGTGTTGACCCAAAAGTCAATTGCATGTTGCTTAGTTTCCATGACTTTGTGTATTTGGGAGTTTCTGGTTGGCGGTAATTATTTTTATCCCACTGTGATCTAATAAGATGCTTGGTATTATTTCAACCTTTTGAAATTTGTTCATACTCACTTTATGCCTGAGAATGTGATCAATCTTGAAGAATATTCCATGTGCTGATGAGTAGAATGTATGCTCTGTGGTTGTTTGGTAGAATGTTCTGTAGATGTCTATTAGGTCCAATTGGTTGAATGTCAGGTTAAGTCTCTGGATCTCCTTGCTGTTTTTTTGCCTCAATGATCTAATGGCTATCAGTGAAGTATTACAGTCTTCAACTATGATTATAAGAATATCTACATCCTCTTATAGTTTACATAGCAATTATTTTATAAATCTAGGTGCTCCTCTGTTGGGTGCATATGTATAATTATGATGGATATTTCTCACTGGTGGATTGAGAGTTTTATCATTATGTAGTGTCCTTCTGTGTCCTTTTTAACTTGTATTGGTTTGAAATCTGTTTTATCTGATATAAGACTAGCTACTCCTGCCCTGCCCTTGTTTCCATTTGCCTGTAAGATCATTTTTCAGCCCTTTACCTTGAACTGTTCTTTGCATCAGAATGGGTTTTCTGGAGGCAGGAGAATGTTGAATCATGTTTCTTTATTCAGTTTGCTACTCTATGCCTTCTTGGTAGCATATTCAGTACATTAACATTCAAATTAAGTAATATATGCAATTAGGTGAGAATCTATCCTTGTCATAAGACTTCTAAAAGGTTCTTTTGTGTGTGTGTGTGTGTGTGTATGTGTGTGTGTGTGTGTGTGTGTGTGATCTGTATGCTGTTAACTCTGTGCTTGTCTGTGCTTTTGTGATAGGTGGAACTCTTCTTTCATTTCTGTACCCAAGCTTTCTTAATCATCTCCTGAAGGGCTTGTCTGGAGGTAGCATATTCTCTTAGAGATTAGATGGCCAGGAAAGATTTTAATTCTCCATCTGTGAAGAAGCTTAATTCAGTAGGGTAGGGAATTCTTGGCTGGAACTTCTTACCTTTGAGAACATTAAAGATGGGACTCCAATCCCTTCTGGTTTGCAGGGTTTCTGCTGAGAATTCTGCTGCAATTCAGATGGGTTTCGCTGGTAGGTATTCTAACCCTTCTCTCTAGCTGCCTTTAGGGTTTTTTCTTTCATGCTTACTTTGGGGAGCTAGATTACTATGTGTTTGGGGGATGGTGTTCTTTGAATTTCTTGCATTTGAATGGTTGCCTTTCTTGGGAGATATGGGCAATTTTCTTGAATGCTCTCTTGGAAGGCTTGTTCCAAGGTACTCTCAGTTTCTCCTTCTGTTTCAAGGATGTCACCTAATAGAATATTTGGTTTCTTTACATAGTCCCACACTTCTTATAGGCTTTGCTCATACTTTTTGAGATTTTTCTCCTTTTTTTTTTTCTGGACTGGGTTAGTTCAATATTTTGATTTTCAAGGTCTGAGATTCTTACTTCTGTGTGGTCAGTTCTGCTCCCTAGGCCTGTTACTGTATTTTGAAATTCCAAGAAGGAATTCTTCATTTCCAGGAATTCAGATTATACCTTTCTTATATTGACCAGTTCAACTTTTACTTCCTGCATGGCTTCTGTTGCCTGGGTGATTTTTGCTTCCAACTCTCATGGATTTCACCATCAGTTGTATGAATTTTATGTCTGCCATTAGGGATAGGTTGTTCTGGGTGGATTCCATTGTTTGGAGACTTGGAGGTGCTTTTGCAGGTGATGTCTCTTTAAGTCTTTAAGAATTGCTGGTGTTTTTCCTCTGGCTTCTCCTTACCCATGAAGAGTAACTCTTCTCTTTTTATTTTTTAGTTTTGTTGTTTTGCAGTTGTATATGATCTAGCTGCCCTAGAGACTTTTCTGTCATTCAAAATAGTTCACATAAGGAGAGAGGAGCATTTACTCCTGCTTCACCACTCTTTCTGGGCAGTGGTCAGAACTCAAGGTGACTTTCTGTTGAGTTTTTTCTGTGGTTGACTGGCCAGACTGATTTCCTACCCCAATGTCTGTGGGGATCAACTGGGGGGATAGGCCACCTGGCAGCTGGCAGCACTATTGAAGTTTTGGCACCATTCACAGCCAAGAAGCACTCCCATTGGCCCACCCTTTGGGCATGTGAGGCTGGCTGGCAATTTTTCCTGTTTGGGAGTGGGAAGGGAGACTGGTCACCAGACCCTGGAGGTAGGCATCAGTGAGTGCAACAGGCAGATGAGCTTTCCCTGCTTGGGAGCTGGCTGCCAGGCACCACCAGTGAGGAATGCACTTTTGGGAGTTGACTGGCAGAAGGGATTCTGGGCACAGGTGGGTTCCCAGCTCCATGTTGGCTCCAGCAGCATGCCACTGTGCTTTAATCAGGCTTCCTTCCATGTGGGACCAAAGGTCAACAAGTGGCTAGGGTGAAGGGAACTGACCCAGACGGTGTCTGGAGCACTCATCCCTGGCTTGGGGTTCCCTGGCTTTAATGTCAGTCACCCAGACTCTTTCCTCCTTGCTCCTTGTGTGTTCCAAGGGTCCTCTGTGGGATACAGGGTGTTTCCTCTGTCCAAATCTTCTTAAGCTGCCTAAGTTTACTGGCAGCCAGGTTTTTCCTCCTTGTTCTGCTCAGCAAGAAAGGCAAAGGTCAGCTACTCCCTGGTGGTCATTTTAGATTCCTCATTATTGAGAATTTTCTATAGCCTTCTGGTAGCACTGCAAGATAGGGAGTAGCTTCCATTTTATACATGAAGAAACTGAGATATACGTTTTTTCCCCCCAAACATCCCAAAAGTCACATTGCTGTGAAGTGGTAAATCTGGGATTTGAATTCAGGTCTCTCTCTCTCTCTCTCTCTCTCTCTCTCTCTCTCTCTCTCTCTCTCTCTCTTTCTGTTTCTCACGTTAATTCCCTGTGCATTGTACTACTACATTCCTCAGGATAAGGTGGTTATGTGGCAGTTACAAACAACTCTCAAATTTTAGTGGCATAACCAACACAAGTTAATTGCTTGTTAACACAAAGTAACCTTTGTTTTTTGGCAACTGTCCTTACTGTAGAGGATATACATTGTGATTGCTGTGTTTGTGAAGCACCTCCACATTACATGGGCTTCCACAGCCAAGGATGAACATGTGGGGAGGTGCACACAGCTCTCACATGTCTCAGTCCAGAAGTGACGCACTTCATTTCTGCACATATTTTGTTGCCCCAAGCAAGTCACATAGGCAATCTAACTTCACAGAGCTATTTGCCAAAAAGAAGAGGAGAACCACAAATCTTAGTAAGAATTACTAGTGTCTACTCAGTATATATGTATATATATATGTTTCATTTCAATTCAATGAATAGTTACTAAATCTTTACTTAAAACATTTTGATAGAAGGCAAGATATTGGAACTTAAGTCTTGATATAAAGAGACTGAGAGTTTGGTAAGGAAAGTAAATCCTATAAAAAGAAAAGATATTAACACAGGACAAAGAATATTTGAACTCAGAGGAAACAAAGGCAACTGTGCTCTATGGATATTAAGGAGGTTTAAGGAATTTAAATTGATTTTTGGAAGAGGAGTAGAATTTAATGCAGAAATATGAGAAAGAAAGTTTTACTAGATGAAGAAAGAAAAGGCATGAAGGTGTAATAGGACATTTTACTTGTGGCACAGCTAATACTGGCAGGTAAGTTAAGACATCACCACCCCTCTGCCATGCCCCTAGGCAAAGCAAGGCTTCCTTATTGGTGATGGGAAGGGACAACTGTGCCCAGTGACTGGTGGGGCAGCAAGCTTGTGAAAACTTCTTGCCCTTTGACTCCCTGCCCTGCCTGGATCTTTCTTTCACATTGCTCCCATTAACATATTTCTATCCTAGTCAACATAAAGTGCATTTTAATGAACTCTTTTATGTTTTACTCAAAAGTTGCACTTTTGGAAAGTGTTCAGAAAGTATATGCACTTTTTAAAATTGTTTATAGAGAGCGATGACTCTACCTGTTCTGAAAATACATACCCATGTGCTCCTTCCCAACTTATTCGTTCGTTTTAGGGTTTGGAGGCTGCTGAAAAGTAAAGTTACTGATTCCTCATTAGCTAACCCAGGAAACTGAAGAGTCACAAACAAGTAAAGGAATGGGACCTCTGGTCAACTCTGAGACTTACTGAGACTATGTCAGTGGAATAGAGTAACTTTTGCCCCTAAACCAGAAAGGTTAATGGAAATGCTGGTAGAAAACCTACCCTCTGTGAATAGAGACTTGGGACCAAAAGGCTGGATTCATCACCAAGACATAGGTGATACACTCTTCAGGTAAATGCTCAATTGCATTGATCTCAGTTCAGGTGTGAAGGTATGTTATTGAGTCTGGAAGAAACGACCAATTATGTGATTTGAAAATACAAAGTCCAGTACTTATTTCAGTAACACTGATAACTTTGAAACAATTCAGAGAAGACCTTCAGGAAATATCTTCTGAGGCAGCCATAACACCCATCTATCCAGCTAAAGTGACCAGTCACTGATCCTTTTCATCAGGCTCACATAGCCTTGGAATCAGTTATCTCTCCCTGGTCATTCACTTCATCTCCTTCCATGCTGAATATATTCATTAAAATTGCACACAGGTCCTCACTACACTCAGACACTCACAGTTGTCTATGGGGAGACCCGAAGTCCTATATACTTGTCCAGAAACTCAGGCTCCTCTCTTCCTTCCTAGTAAATTTTCCCATTAGCACGTATCATTCCTATGCAAGTTTTTATACCATTACTGCATATACATGTATCTCTAAATAATACATAATATCATTCTTCACAAATTCAGACTTTAAATGATATAATACATCATGTATCATTAGAAATTTTGCCTTTTTTCTCAACAATTTGTTTTTGAAATGTCTCCATCTTACAAGAGCTGATTTGACTGTCTTAGCAGAAAATATATTCAAATGCATTACAATTCTGGTTCCTAGGCTCATTGTCAGTGGGTGAGATTTTTGTTCTGTTTTTCCTCTTTCTTTCCATTGACCATTGCCTTGTTTATTCAATCAACAAATATTTACAGAGAGCTTACCAGTAGTTGGCAGAGTACTTGGCACTGAGGATACAGCAGTGAATAATATATTAATTTTTTTAAAAATCCTGCCTTCTTTTTCTGGTGTTGGAGACAAATCATATATGAATATATGTGCATAATAATTATTAAATTAAATAATAGAAAGCCCTATTAAAAATGCAAGGAAGGGGAATAGGGCACGTCTATGACAGGGTTTACAATTTCTAATATAATGATCATAAAATATCTCACTGAAAGGTAGTATAAGAAAAAAAGGCTATCATTAGCAAGGGTACCTGCATAATGAACATTTGTATGCCTAAGCCCGAATTGTGTCCCACATTCATAAAATAAAATAAAGAAGTTAAAGACAGTGAGGGTGCAAGCCCTGTGGCTCCTTAAGGCAAAGATATTCCAGTCAGAGAAAAAATTGAGTACAACTCTTGAAACAGAGCATCCATGTTTGTGTTCAAGGAACAGAAGAATCCAGGGAGCCTGAAGTGAAGTGAACAAGGGAAGAGTTGACCAAAAGAGGTCAGAGAGAAAGAGCAGATTGTGTAGCGCATTAAAATGACTTTGGTATTTCTTCCGAAGTGTTGGAAAATTTTTAAAGCATTTTGAGCCAAGGCATGATATGAAATTTCTGACATATTTCAAAGGTTCACTCAAGCTGCCATGTTGAGATTAGACAATAGTAGCGCAGTCATACGACTGGGGGACTGCTAAGAAATTGCCAGTAATTCAGGTGCAACAGTATGACATCTTGAGCCAAGGTGATAATCATGGAGCTAATGAAAGATGATCATATTTTGGATATGTCTTGAAGATGGAGTTGTCAAAATGTGCTGACATTGTATGTGAGCTAGAGAAAGACAAGAGTCAAGGATTATACCAAAGTGTTTAGTCTCAGAAGTGAAAATGTTAAAGTTGTCATGAACTGGAATGGAGAAGACTATGGAAGGAGCAAAATTTGGCGCAAAATGAGGAGCATAATTTTGGAAGCTGTAGGGTAAATGATATCAAATAGGCAACTAGATGTGTGAATCTAAAATTCAGGAAAGCTAGAAATGTAACTTAGGAGTCACCAGGATATGGATGGTATTTAAAAACATGAGCATGAACTATATCACCAAGGAGCCAAGGTAAATGAAATAAAGGCTGGAAGACTGAGCCCTGGGCCACTCCAATATTTTGACATCTACCCAGCTTCTGGATATCAGTCCACAGGCGAATTTTACAGGTTAGACTGTGTTTTCTGTCCCATTAAGATGTTGGTTTAGGTCTTAGTCACATAACTATGTCTGTGTCTTTGAACAACCCTAGATTAAATACTTCATGTGAAGTCATAGCTCCAGATAATGACAGTGAGTACTGTCTTTATTGACCATCCCTGCCCCGACTTAACTGAGTCTGACCGATATTCTAAAACTCCAGACCACTTCATATAAGTAAGACTTCAGTCTAACTGCCTACTCACAGCTTTAGTTCCACTTACCACTTTGCATTGGCTCTCGTTTATATGCACTGACATAATCGTCTTCTTTGTGAGTCTGGTTCTGAAATTAATTTTCATTTTGTGTTTTATCTGTGCATATGTTTGAATCAGAAGAGATATGTCAGAGAATAAACATATTAGTCCATCTTGCCCACCTCTTGACATCTGCCCTATCTTTTCATGAGCAGTCAGTACAGTTGACTTCTTTCTTCTTGTTGAACGCTTTTCTGACATTGATTTTATTCTACCAAACTATCTTAATCTTCTCCTGCTTCCCTCGCGATTTCTCTGATTCTTTGCACATTCTTTCTCCTCTCCCAGAACTCTGAATATGGGAATTTCTCAGGGCTTAATTTCTAAGCCCAGATTTACACACTCTATGCTCTATCCCTAGTTAATCTCATTTGTATTTCTGGTTTAAAGTATCATACCCAAATGACTTCCATATTTATATCACCCTGCCTGACCTCTCTCCTAAACTCTAGACTTGAATGTTTACCTATATATATGCTTGATTGTAGAAGCATCCCAGATTTAAGTTGTCCAAAACAAAATTTTGGATCTTTCCTTCCAATCCAGATTTCCACCAGTGTTTCTGTTTTACCCACCCACCCAATGTTGCCAGGAACAAGCATTTCATTTTTGACACTTTATTCTCCTTCCTTTTTACAATGATAACACTATCAAATCTTGTCAATTCTACCTCCAAAATATGTGTCACACACATCCTCTTGTAAAATAACTAGGTAAGGCAAAGCCCAATGCTTCATGAAACAATAAGAAGCAAATGGAGCCTTTTAGAAGTTGCACTGTTTAAGTGGGTGTTATTTGATCGTGGATAGAACAAAGCAGAATGGTATCCCTAAATGTCTTTTAGATTGGAATGATAAACTTTAAAGGTTAGAATGGATCTTAGTACGAACATCTTGCCCTATTCACTGTCTTTGTAATAAAAAACTAAAACCCAGGAGTTGAGCTGTCTTATTGAGATCTCTACAATTAATAACAAAGACAAGATTAACACCTACAACTCCTAATTCACTCCACTGCTCTTTCACAGTGCCATAATGACAGATATTCAAGACTGAGTGTTAATAAGTATAAGGCACATGCCATACAAATAATATTTTTTACATCTGCTATTTCCTAAAAAGTAAAACAAAAGTAGCTTTGTAGACATTTGTAGCTCTGTATTAGTAATATGGATTTAGTTTTTGTCTTAGCATAAACATGATTTTATTTATGAAACACTGATCTTACAACAGATAAGCAAACCAACAATAACCTTGCTTAAATACATCTCAGAATAAAATAATGTAATGACTTGTGGTTAATGGTATTTGCAATATTTGTGCAAGGTCTAAGATTTTAAAAGAAAACTTCTGGGAAATCAATGGCCTTTTGCCACCACCACCTCATCTCTTTTTGGACTCTGTTACTGCTTTCAGAACTATTCTGTTATAAGCTTTAAAAACTTGAGATTATCATCCTTTATTTGATAGACAAGATAATCCTGTTGATGTTTTTGAAACCAGGTTGTCTACAAACATGATCCACTTAAATAAAATATGATAAGAAAATTGTGCCTTTCAGTCTCCGAAGAACCTGAGAGTAGAATGAACAAAATGTAATTATGGTAATTTGAGAAAAGATTAAGGCAGATGATGACAGAGTTATTTTCTTACAGAATAGAGTTGTATTTTTTAGTGAAAACTGAAATTCGCCCCTTTTTACCTTACTTGAATACTACCATTACTTTGGTTCAAATATATCCTTGCAACTGAACCACCACTAATGGAAATCTACCAGAGTAGGATATTTTATTATTTTTCAATGCTAAGCATGATGTTTTATGTAATTAAATAGCATTTATCATAGGAATGGGACTAAGCAACTTTGTAATAAAAATAGTGAAAACAAGTCTATTAATTTTATCCAATATGAAATTAAGAATATCTACTTAATTGACAACTAACTTTGGAGTTTGGCAAAAGAAGAGTCAATAAAACAAATACTGTTTATATTGTCAAGTAGTTCGTTTTGACTGCATTTTTAATATGAAATTAAGAATATCTGCTTAATTGACAACTAACTTTGGAGTTTGGCAAAAGAAGAGTCAATAAAACAAATACTGTTTATATTGTCAAGTAGTTCGTTTTGACTGCATTTTTTAAAATCATATGGTGTGGATAGTTAAGGTACAGACTTTAGGTTCAGGAAGATCTAATTTAACTCCTGCCTCAATCACTTTCTCATGATTTTGAACAAATTATTTAAAATGTGTAAGTCTTTATCAAGTCATCTGGAAAGCTTTAATGATCATTTCTCCTTAAGAATGTTACTGTGAATATTCACATAGATAATATATCCAAAGTCCTAAGCATATAGTACTTACACATAGAAAAAGGTAAAACCATACAATCATAAATGAGTGAATCAATGATATAGATTAACCTTGTTGTTTTATATTTATATATGGCATAAAAGGGAACCTGAAATGGAATGTATACATTTTATATCCTGATGGGTGTGTATTCTATCAATGATAATAACAGTGACAGTAAACACCTCCTGATCTCTGTATTAGTTTCTTGTGACTACTGTAACAAATACCACAAACTGGATAACTTAAAATGACAGAAATTTATTCTCCTACAGTTCTGGTGGTCAGAACTGTCAAATCAGTTTGTCAAAGGTTTTACCATGGCCACACTTCCTCTGGAAACTCTAGCAGATAATCTATTCTTTGACTCTTTGAGCCTGTAGTAGTCACTGGCATTCCTTGACTTGTGGCTACATCATTTTAATCTCTGCCTCTAGAGTTGCGTTGCCTCTTCCTCTTTTGTTCTGTGTCAAATATCCTTTGTCTTACTCTTATAAGGACACTTGTTCTTGGATTTAGGGCCCACTGGATAATCTAGAATGATCTCCTCATCTAAAGATCCTTAATCTAATTACATCTGTAAACACCCTGTCTTCAAATAAGGTAACACTCACAGGTCTGGGAGATCAGGACATGATCATATCTTTGGGGCAGGGGGAATACCATTTAACCCACTACAGTCCTCAAGTCCTAGATATAGTGCTTGACACCAAGAGTCACAAAATAGATATGGCTTAGGCTTTACAATCTTTTGTTAGATATAAAAACATAATCACCGCATAATATAATGTGTTTAATACAGTTATTCATAGCATGCTAAGGAAAGAGAAATGACAGACTGACTGATTTTATTAGAAAAGCCAAGGTGAGAGTTCTAGAAAAGTAGCATTTGAGCTGGGTCCTTATGAATAAGCAGATATTTACCTAAAAGGAGAAGGAAAGATATACATTCAAATCTCAGGAAACAATTCAAATAAAACAGAATTGTAAAAAGATGTGATAGTTTAGGGAAAAGCCTACATGGTATGGGAGAGACTGGAATGCAGCACAGTAAGGTGAGCCAAGCTCAATCGGGTGAGATCTTACATAGCGAGGTGAAAGGTTTGAAATATACCTGTAGTCAACGCAAACTCCTTACATTTTTTTTACAGCGGGAAAATTGTAATACCTGTGCTTTTTGTGGAGGTGGGAATGGAGACAGGATAGCATGAAAGCCTTTGAAATATTCTGCAGGAAACCTAAGAAAGTGATAGTGAGGACAGAGACAAGGTATATTTGAGAGACATTTTTGAGGTTGTAATTCTAAGGCATATGTGAAGAGAAGCCTCTGATTTGGGCAACCAGTTTAAACTAATAATAGAAATAGGCACTATATGTACAAATACACAATGTCCTCATCACCCTAAACCACTTGTCGTTACTTGAGGCCATCATGCTCCTTCAGACTTCCACATTGTGGTACCTGATGCCTCCTTTCTCCCTCATTCTGAATGCCTTCATCTTTTCTTCCCTGCATAGTCTAGCTAATTGTTCACCTGTTAAAATTCAGTTCGTGTGTTATCTCTTTCAGAAAATTCTCTCTGATTCACTAAAATTTAGGTTTGGATCTGGCATATCTTGGTCTTAAACCTTATTAAACTCTTCAATGGTTTGCTTTGTTGTCTTATCTGCAAATTCCTTTAAAGCAGGAAACTTGATGTTTATTTTTGCAGTTTCGGCACCTATTTTTTAGTTTAGTCCACAGTAGGAGTGCAAAGTAGTTTGTTGAATCTTTTTTAAAAAAAAGAAAGTTAGAGAAGAGTGGAGCCAGAGAAGTTCATAAACATTAGCTAAGGTAAGCAAACTCTTGACCCCTATTTGGTGTGAATAGATGCCTATGGATCCACAGTCACCAATGGAATATTATACAGCCATAAAGAAGGACAAATATATGGACTTTGCAGCAAATTGGATGGATTTGGAGTCGATCATACTCAGTGATTTATCACAGAAGCAAAGAACTGAGTTCCACATGTTCTCACTCATAAGGTGACCTTGAACAATTATAACGCTATAAGAAAGCAGTTGGCAGTAGTGGAAAACTGTCAGGGGAAGGGGGGGTGGGACTGGAAGTTGGTGGAAACTGCTAGGGGAGGGAGGGGCATACCTCATCAGCAAGGGTACCTGCACGATCAATGTTTGTATACATAACCTGAATTGTACCCCACATCTTTATAATAAATTAATAAATTAAAAAATTAAAAAATTAAAGAAAATAAAGCAAAGACTAAATGGTAGAAGTTGCAGATTACTCCTTGTTCTGGTTCCTTGATTGGCAAAGCCTGCGGAATCTATCCAACTCCTCTTCTGGGGACCAACTATCAGGTGCATCTTCTGGTCAGCTCCTTTTCTTTGTTCAGCCATTTCCTTAAAGTGACAACAACAACAACAACAACAACAAAAGTAACAAGTTACAAGAGATCAGATACTTCCAATCTATTCTTCTCTCCTCTTTTTCATTATAAGCCACTGAAAAACATTCCTCTCTTGGCATAGTAGAATTAAACAGCCAACTATCTGACTCCAGCATCAGCTCTCTAACCCTAGAGCCTTGTTATTGCATATAGAAGCAAAGAGTTTATGAGACAAGTTTAATTGGGCAAATAAAGAGCCTATGAAGAGAAGTAAGTCTTCACCACCAACAATTTTGTGTCAGACAAGAAAAAATGTTTATAGCTACCCCTCAGCTGCAGAACTCATCACACCATGTGAAACATTACATGCTAATAAGAAGACACTTTGGTGGAACTGCTATCTCTCTATGTGATTAAAAAAATGCTTGAGGTAAATTTACTTACTAAGGTTTTCCTACACTCTATCCCTTGGGAAATCATTTTTTAAAAGTTAAATAAGATAAAGTAGATTGAAGGAAATCACTGTTTCAAAATGTAAATGTGTGACATTTAGCATCTGCATTTTTTTTAATGAGTGAGAATTATGTTTCACAATGTTCTGGTAATGCTGTTATGTAGATTAGTACAGACCTGAAGGCTGAAAGAAATAAGGCATAGCCTAAATAAATGAATCAGAAACCAATTAAAACAACCTGTCAGGTTTAGGCTATGAGAGGTGCAGGTGAACATGATTTTCAGAACTTTCATTCAACTTAATTATTAAGCGGTTATTAAGTAAGATTAATCTCAACTTTAGAATAAAGACAAAGTGCTAAAAGCTCAAATTCAGGATAAACTAAAGTCAAACAACAAATAATATTAGAACTACAAAGTATCCTTAATCTTCAGATATGTTAACTGACCATATGAGATCTAAAATGTTATGAACATTCTCATTCTTAAAGTTATCAACTAGGAAATGAAACCATATACTTT
Organism: Cephalopachus bancanus; assembly: GCA_027257055.1. Taxonomy (NCBI): domain Eukaryota; kingdom Metazoa; phylum Chordata; class Mammalia; order Primates; family Tarsiidae; genus Cephalopachus; species Cephalopachus bancanus. Next base: position 8,082,495 of record JAPVLO010000108.1, read on the forward strand.
GATAGAATTATACTTTCCTCCCTTTCTTCTAGTTCTCACTTCCCAATAAATGAAATTTATCTACTTGTTCTGTAGCTCCACTTGAAGGCATGGTCAGAAGTGGTGTTTTCTGGGTCACAGAGCTAGAAAAAGGTTCTTTTGATACAGTCCTAGGAGATTCTGAAGGATACTAACTGCATAGACTGTGTGCAACAGCTGAGTGATCCTTTGATCAAATTAAGCATGTCTGACTCAAGCTAAGAGTGCAAGAGAGCTTCAAAAGGAATTTTCCCCTGAGATTTCAAAAGTCTTAGGGCATATATGTAAGGGCAAAAAGGAGAATAAAGCAGTTGTCTTTTTTACCTTTCTTGCTCAATCTTGTGGAATAATACTAGGCATACTTTAGTCTGGAGAAGAGCTGGCTCTGTGGGAACATGATGCTATAGCCAATTATTTCTAGAATTATTTAGTGAAAGAGAGAGTAAATTCTTCCATGCATGGAATCAAGAGATAAAACAAGGATGATGTGAAAGTTACAGAGAAACAGAGCTCTGAACATGATAAAGAAGACTTTTCGACCAGTCTGGACTGTATTCCTCTCTTGCAGACAGTGACCTCATCATCACTGGAGGTAAGCAAATGTAGTCTGAAAAGCCATTTATTGAATAGTTAGAAAAGGGAATCCAAGTTATATGAGGTTGAGGTGCTTCATCTATTGAACCATGTGATTTTTTTTTTCTAACAGTAATAGTCTATATTTATTTGAAGAGTAGTGTTATTCAGATAATTTCTGCTTCTGGCCATGATGGAGTGCCTAGTAGCAGACTAGTCCTTCTGATGTAAACAATTTTTTAAAGTGGACAAAATGTAGAAAATAGCTATTCTTAGACTTTGGAAAAATTGCAAGACTTTGATCCTGAAAAAAGCGAAACAAATGAGGTGAGCTCTATCATTTCCTCAGATTTCTGCTTGAGTACATCCAATAGATGTTAAATCACTGACAAAGACATATCTGCACCCCAGTGTTTATTGTAGCATTATTCATAATAGCCAAGTCACAGAATCAATCTAAGTGTCCATCAACTGATGAATGGATTAAAAAATACGGTATGTATGTACTATGGAATATCACATGTTCTCGCCACTTATATGTAAAAACTTACACACACACACACACACACACACACACACACACACAAAAGCATACAACAGAATGGTAGTTACCAAAGGCTGGAGTTTGGGGCATAGATAAAGAAAGGTGAGATATTGGTCAAATGGTACAATGTTTTAGTTAGACAAGAATAATAAATAATGATTATTTGAAATGATCGCTATGTTAGCATTCCACATTGTGTAGATGCAGCATCACTTTGTACCCTATACATATATACAATAATTTGTCAATGTATCATTAAATAAATACTTTTTTAAATGTAAAAAAGTAAAGAAATGAAAATAATATATTAAAAATTGGTCAATGAAAGCTGAAAGATACAGTATATGAAGTGAAAATATCCCTAGATAGACTTAAAGACATAATATCCAGCAAGACAAAAGATCAAGGAAATTTATGATATGGTAGTAGACACAAACCTGAGCAAGTAGAGAAAAAGGACAAAACAAACAGCATAGAGTGTTGCTGCCGTGTAGAATAATATGAAAGAGTTTAACAAGCATATACTTTTGTCTCATAAAGAACACAGAGGGTAGAAAGTATATTTTTTAAAATACAGAGCAAACACTTTATATTTAATGCAAACTATCAACATACAGATCCAAGAATCTCAATAAACTAAGAAAATAAATACAAGGAAAATCACATATCATAATCAAATTTATGAAACATAATGATAAAGAGAAAATCATAAAAGCAGCTAGAGAAAACAGATTATAAAAAGGGGGAAAAAAAGACAATGGAACACAACTGCTAAAAGAAAAAAAATTCACAATGGATGCTACATATCTGACAAAGGCCTAAGAGTCAGGATTTACAAGGAACTCAAACATGCCAAAAGGGAAAAAAAGCAAATAGCCCCATTAAAAAAAAAGACATGAATACACACTTTTCAAAAGCAGATATATGAACAGCCAACAGATACATGAAAAAATTCTCAGGCTCACTAATTATCAGAGAAATAAAAACCACTTGGAGATACCACCTAACTCCAGTAAGAATGACCATCATTAATAAAACAAAAAACAACAGATGCTGGAGAGGATGCAGAGTAAGGGGGACACTTCTACACTGTTGTTAGGAATGCAAACTAATTCAACCTCTGTGGAAAATAGTGTTGCCATTTCTAAAAGAACAGAAATTGACCTTCCATATGACCCAGTAAGCCCTCTTCTGAGAATATACCCAGAGGAACTCAAATCACTCTACAAAAACAATACCTGCACATTCATGTTTATCATAGCACTATTCACAATATCAAAAACAGAACCAACCATACTGCCCATCAAAACTGGACTGAACAAAAAAATGTGGAACATATACACAATGAAATATTACACAGTTGTAAAGAAGGACAAAATTATGGACTTGCAGCAACTTGGTTGGATTTGGAGTCTATCATACTCAATGATCTACCACAGAAACAAAGTACTGAGTACCTCATGTCCTCACTCATAAATGGACTCCAAACACCTATCATAATACTACAAAAAAGAGACTGGCAGGACTGGAACACTCCAGCGGAGTGGGGGCACATGCATCAATAAGGGTGCCTGATTCTAATCCAGGTGAAGTGAGATCGAATGGGAGGCCCTAAACTCCACCTGTACCTAAACAACTTATGTATGCAATCCTGACTGATACCCCACAACTTTAAAATAAAATCAAACTGGAAAAAAAGAAAAAATCATAAAATAAATTATATTCTAAACTGATGATAATGAAAACGCAATATACAAACTTTGTGAAATGCAGTTAACGCAGTGCTTAGAGATTAAGGTATGGTTTTAATGCCTCTGTTAATAAAGAAGATAAGTCTAAATTATTTAAGCTTCTATCTTAAGTGAGAAAAAGTAGAACATAGGAAATATAAGGTAAACATGATGAATGGAATAAATTTTTAAAAGAAGTGAAAGAAATATAAATATATATATTAGAGTAGGTCATCAACAGGAGAATTTGGTTGTTTGCAAAGGTCAATTAACATACTTTTAGCTGAAGTGATCAAGAAAATTAGAAAACACAAGACACTGTAATACTATAAGAAAGGGATTGGCAGTAGCAGGAAACTGCCAGGGGGTGAGGCGGGGAGGACACAAGATTTATAAGGATACCTGCTCTCAAACCAGGCAAAGTGGGGACTAAAGGGAGGTCCAAACTTTATGTGTATGGTGACCGCTTATATGCCTAATCCTGAATTGTACCCCACATCTTTAAAATAAAAAGTAAATTAATTAAAATAATAATAATACAAAAAGAAAAAGAAAACACAAGTTACTAACATCAAGAAGAGGAATCACTAAAAATCCTATACACATAAAAAGCTTAACAAGCGAATATTACGAACAACTTTATTTATTGTCAACAGACCTCTATTACACAAAATTTTAAAAGAAAATTCTTCAGACTGAAGGAAAGTGATAACAGAGGAAAAACCACACCTCCCAAAAAGGAGAAGACCAAAAATGTTAAATATTCTTGTGGCTATAAAAGACATTTTTATGATTTTTAAATTTCTTTAAAAGGTAATTTACTATTTTTAACAAGAACAAATAAGAAAAAAACATTAAATTTATGGGAAAGTAGCATTAAAAACAAACTAAATAAGGACAGTGAGAGGTCACATTGATGCATAGAATGACTCAATATTAATTCTGCAAAAAATTAATGCATAAGCAGATTCAGTAGGTTTTCTGTATCCATGAGCTCTACATCCATGAATTCAACCAACCTTGGATTTAAAATATTTGGGGAAAACAAATCTGGGCTAAACAAGTATAGAATTTTTTTCATTATTCCCAAAACATGCAGTAAAACAAATATTTACATAGCATTTGCATTGTATTATCAGTACTCTAGTGATAACTGAAAGTATATGAAAAAATATGCATCGTTTACATGCAAATATTATACCATTTTTTATAAGGGACTTGGACATTCATGAATTATGGTAATCTGCTGAGATTTCTAAAACAAATACCACACCAATACCAAAGGATGACTGCAAAAAAACCAATAAAAGTTTTCATAAATCTTGACAAACTTATAAATTTTACTTGAAAGGCAAAGAGTAGTTAGATAAATCATATAAACTTCCCACTAGGTATCAAGATTTATTATAAAGGAATAAAATGCAATGCCACATATTTTTAATATAGGCAAGGACAAAAAGACCAATACAACAGAATACAAATTCCATAAATAGAGAAAATTTGAAATAAAGCAGAAGTGTCATCTTAGAACAGTAGGATAAGTGTTACTATTAAATATAGTTTCGGGAAAACCAGTTATTCATATAGGAAAACATTAAATTCCATGCCTATCACATACTATGCAAAGAGGTCAATTCCAGATGTACCAAAAACTTAAAAGTGAAAAGAAACACTTTAAAATCTCAGTAGAAAATATTGGAGATTATCTTTATAACTTCAAAGAAGAATGTTTTTAAAAGACACACAAAAAAATCATGAGATAAAAGATTAATGATTCATTAACATTAAAGTATATTTTCGTTCATTATAAGATACTATTTAAAAATTAAAATCAAATGAAAATCTTTATTTAAAAAAATTCCTATAACCAACAGCATACTGGCCTTCAGAATATTTGAGGAACTCCTACAAATCAATGAAAGAAATACAAGTAAGTATCTAAACAAGCAATTTGCAGAAGTATAAAACACATCCCCTGAGAAAATACAAAAAAGATGTTGAAAAATGAAATCCACATTTAAAATCCATTTCATAGCCATCAATTGTGCAGAAATTATAGACCTTTGTAAAAATATGATACAATTGGAACTCTCATTGGCTACTGGTAGGGGTATAAATCACATTTTGGGAGAAAAATCTGGTGACCTTTATTAAATTGGAAAGCATGAAGTAAAATTATACCCACAAAAATAAGAGTCTCCTTAGAATAATTCTATTTACAACAAAGAGTAAAAGAAAAATAAACTAAAAAGAACAAAAAATTGTTCATTCAGACAGAAGAAAAGCAGAATGATAATCTTAATTTGATAAAAATATGAATGTCATAGTTAAATTGACAATTTTTATAGTGCACAGTGAAGTCTTGTTATTATCTGCCAAATAACATAGCTTCAAATTAATAGAGCAAAACTACTAGAAAAGTAAGGAAATTTTTTAAATCTATAACTTTTTCAGTTGGGAAATATTAGCAAATATTCATAGAATTTGTGATCAAATATGCCAAAACTCATATAGAAAGTTTGACTAGCAAAATTATTATGTATCAGCTCATAGATATATTGAGTTTCCTATTTAAAAAATTAAACATATATTCTTTTCCAGCATCCATGGGAATGTTACCAAATTTAATCATGTATGATATCTCAAAGAGAGTCAGTTCTTCTCTTCCCTCCCAATATTTAGAAATGAACTTAACAGAAATAGGCAAAACATATATGATGAAAAATTTAAAGCAGTTCTGATAAAGACAAAGACTTACCAAATGGAAGGAATTATTTGCCATTGGATAGGATTATTGAAAATCTTAAATATATCCATTTTCTTCATTACATATATAAATTTAGTGCAATTCCAACATGAATAACAAGTTCGTTTGTTTGGAGCAGGATAAGCTGTTTTGAAAGTTAAATTTAAAAAGTACACATTCAAGAACAGTTTGAAAATCCCTGAAGAAGAGGCATAAAAGGGAACTAGCTCATTAGACATTAAAATATACTATTAATTTTCTATTTTAAAAGTATGATACTGACACATAATAGATACGCCAACAAAACACAGTAGAAAACCTAGGAATAAACCAAGTGCATATGAAAACTTAGTATAGGTAAGACCTCAAATCACTGTGGCAGATATGGACATTTAATAAATAAATTTAGAACAGCTGGAAACCATTTTAAAAAGGATAAAATTGGATTTATACTTCACACCATATATCAGAAAAAAATTCCAAATAGATCTGAAATGTAAGTGTAAACAGTGAGACCATATGAGTACTGGAGTGAAACAAGAGCACATATTTTATTATCTGGAAGTTGTGAAGCCTTTTTAATCAGACTTAAAATCCAATTGCAATTATCAAAAAGATTGGTAAATGTTACTGAAGAGAAACAAATTGCATGACAAAGAAACCATAGCAAAATATAAAGCAAATGACACTGACAAAATAGTTGAAGTGTTACAGATAAAAAGCTGATTTCCTTAATAATTAAAGAATTCTTTACTATCAAAGGGGAAAAATGTCAAAATGACAAAAATGACATTTAAAAACGTGAAAAACACTCAACCTTGCTAATATTAGGAGAAATTCTAATTAAATCTACTGATAGAATTTATTACCTATGAGGTTGGCAACAATTAGAAAGCTTAACAACTCGCTCTATTGGTGAGGCTGTGGAGAAACAGGCATGCTCCAGAATTGCTCGTGTGTGTGCATACAATCCTCGTGGAAAGGAATATGGTAATGTCTAACAATGTGTTTACCCTTTGATGGAATAATCCACTTCTAGGAATTTGTCTGAAAATGCACTCCTGCAAATAACAAATCTAAAGTTATGCATTCTTCTTTATTTATAATAGCAATATATAAAAAACAACTCAAATAGCCACTCATGGGAGACAGAGTTCACTATAGTATGGCTGAAAAATTAAATACTATGAAATCAGAGAGAAAGAGACAAGAGAGACAGAGAGAGAGAGAGAGAGAGAGAGATAAGCTGAGCAGTTTGTTTCAAAGATATGTGAACCAAAAGTAAAACATGGGAAAACATGCTCCAATTTTTTTGTAAAAAATAAAAGACAAGTCAATAAGAATATGTATGTATTTGTTTCTTTTTGCTTAAAGAAACACAGAAATGATAAACCATAAATTAATAAAAATGAGTGGGAAAGAGAGAAATTAAGGATCGAGCCAGCTCTAGTTTATTGTGTAATTTTTCTCCCATAATGTTTTCTGTTTAATTTGCTATTTTTCAACTGTGATTTTCAAGTTGCCTCTTAACTAGGTTCCTGATTTCTGGCCTACCTGCCCAGACAGCATAGGATATATTTCTTCTTATTTGAACTTTAAACATAAGACTTCAATATTTTTTATTTTCAAGTTGAATTACATTGCAAAATGACCAAAACAATTTTCGCATTTACTTTCAGCTCTTTATCCTGTAGGTTTATGTGTTGAGAAACACAGAGACTTTTTCCTGTTGTGAAGTAAAAATACCTAAAACAGGTCTTATTCAAACTCTGTTAAGCTGAGGTAGGAGATAGGCAGGGAGCCACTGTTTGTGTTTAACAGGGTAGAGATAAGAAACTAATACGAAGTTGTTGGTTGGGAGATGACACATCTAGTTTCCTCTTTTCCTACGAATATTGCATGGGTATTTCCACATACCCAAGGCAAAATGCATTTTAAAAATGGTCAGCAAATCCAGACATTTGTATGTAAGCTCAGAGAACTTTTGCTAACTGCTTAAATTTTGCAGGCATACTGACTGTGGCAAATTGCTGGTCTGGTAGGAAGTATTCTATAGTAACATTAAAATTGCTGTCAGGGACAAGGCCTGAATAGGGAATTCTTGACAAATTTTGCTGAGCCAGAAAAGGGCAAGCAGTGTTTACTTGGAAAGCAGATTGTTAGAATCATTAAATCCTTCTCTACCAAGGAACATCTCATTGGAAAAGAATGGTGGGCTTTCCAGACCCCTTAATAAACCCAACCTTCTTGCTACCACTCACAAAGCCCTATATGGTCTGCTCTGCTTATATCTCTGACATCATCTTGTAATACTCTTCCTCTTGGTCAGTATACTCTGGAAGGAGCTTTTTCTCAAATATGTCACTCTAATTCCAACCTTAGGCCTGTGAAATAGTTGTTTCCTCTGTCTGAAATACTCTTCTCACAGATCTTGACGTGGTTGGAGACTTCTAATCCAAGTTGCAGTTCAAAAGTCATCACCTTAGAAGCTACCCAGTCATTTTTCATCACTTTTTAAAATCTTTCTTATCGCTGTTTGAAAGTGTCCTGTTTTACATTTGTTTCCTGTTTATTTGATTCATCTGAGCTGCTATGACAGATGCCATAAACTGGGTAGCTTGAAAAAAATCAGAAATGTATTTCTTACAGCTCTGAAGGTTGAGAAGTCCATGATTAGAGCATGATGGGTTTGATGAAAGCCTGCTTGCTTCATAGATGAGCATCTTCTCACTGTAAATTTGCATGATGGTGGGACTAGCTAGCTTTCCCTGGCCTCTTTTATAAGGACACCAATCCCATCATAAGGGCTCTACCTCACAAAAGCCCCACCTCCTAATACCATTACACTGGCAGTTATAACTTCAACATATGAATTTTGGAGGGATGCAGACATTCAGACTTTAGCATTTATTTCAGACTGTAGCATTTTCCTATCTGTTTGGAATCTGGTCCTGTTAGATGTAAACTCCATAAGCATAAAAATCAGACCTGTCTTGTTCATGATTGATTGAAATGCCAACATCTAGAACAGCACAGAGAAGTCTCAGCTCATGGCACCCGGTGGCACCCAGGAAGTACTTGTTGCATGAATGACTGATCTTCCACAATGGCAATCTTTTTGAAAGGTCTGTGGTAGGCAGAGTAATATACCCCTTCAAGATGTCTATGCCCTAATCCCCAGCACTTGTGAGTACGCCATTTTACATGGCAAAAAGGACTTTGCAGACATAATTTAATTAGAGATTTTGAGGGAGGTTTTCCTGGATTACCCAGGTGCAATCACTTTCATTACAAGGGTCCTTATTAGAGACTTGCAGGAGAATCAGCATCAGATTTACTGAAAGTTGCTATGCTGCTGGCTTCAAGGGTAGAAATGGTCACGAGCCAAGGAATACAGGGGACTTACTTCTAGGGCTTGAAAAGACAAACTGACGAGATGAAATTTCCCCTAGAGCCATCAGAAGAAAGGTAGTCTTTATTTTAGCCCAGTGAGATTTCTGACTTCCAGAACTACAAGATAAAAATATATGCTACTTCAAGGCACCCAATTTATAGTAATGTATTACAGCAGCTATAGGAAACTAATATGAGGCTAAAGTGGCTCTTTCTGGTGTATGAGCACCACCTCCACATCAGCATATGAGATACAATTCTGGGGCTATTGAATGGGAAGCAAAGTCTCTTGTGCTGCTGGGAGCCTAAATCTTCTAGTTCACCTATTGAGTCTGAAAACAGAGTCAACTCAGAAGAAACGGAACCAAGAAATGATTCTGGTGGCATCATTTTAACCATGAATCAAGTTCTTATCCAAACTCTCTCTCTCCAAACATTTCTCTAGATAGATCAGTCATGCATTACTAAAGTCCTTTTGGCTGAAGTTATCAGTCACTTACAAACAAAGCTATTCTAACTAATGTAACTTCCTTAACCTATCGGAGCAACTTTTGTGGGGATGGGTGAGAGAATGAAGTATTGTTGAACAAAAGAAACTCTCCAACCTGCTATTCTAGCCACTCCTATTCTTTGCAGTAGGAAATTTTAGTGGCTGCTACCATCAACATCTCTCATGGGTGAGGGACTCATCCTTTCCAACTTCTGAGATGATTGACTCTCAGACACTCTAACTTTATGATCATTTTCCCCAGACAGTAGCTCGTGACAGACCCTCTAGAAGTGGCTGCTGCCATATCAAAAGGATTTATTTATTTATTTTTTATTTTTTGCTTTCTTTTAAACCTGGAAGTTGTTCATTAAAAATATTAAGAAAGTTTTCCTGAGCCCGCAGGTTCGAGACCCGCCTGGGCAGCGAGATCTCATTTCTACAATAAATCAAAAAATCAGCCAGGCGTGGTAGCGCTTGCCTGTAATTCCAGCTACTGGAAGGCTGAGGCAGAAGGATCGCCAGAGTCCAGCAGGTCGAGGCTGTGGTGGCCGGGAGCGGCCACTGCACTCCAGTCTGAGCAACAGAGTAAGACTCCAACTCAAAAAAAAAAAAAAAAATTAAGAAAGTTTCCATATTTCTTGGCATTTTACAACTGGAAAATAATTTAGCATTTATCTAACAATGTAAATTCATGATTTACAGATAAAAGGTTATTTAATAAACCACAAAAGGAGTATATCAATGAAGATTATGCTCAGATGTGAATAATAAAGACCCCAAATGCAGTGGGTACAAGACAAAAGTAGATTTTTTTCTCATCATCTGAATTAAATGAAGATCAGCAGTTTTGGTGAAGACTGCTCTTTAATCACTAGTAAGCATTCTACCCTTCCGTTGTAATAAAATTGCTAACATAGGAGATGATTATCCAGATGGACTATACTTAAATTTCCCCGTATTCAAGTGTAGCCAAGAACTATGGTCTCACCATAACCATGTGAGCAGAAGTGATGAGTGCCTTCAGTCAAGAGATATGCTCTTCCCATGTTTTCTTTTCTTCCCACTGGGTTCAAGTGGTAAAGACTAAAGCCATCTGGAAGCCATGAATTGAGAAGTCTGATAGAGAAGTAATTTTCTAACCTGTTTGTACCATTATGGTGAGGGGCTATTTTTCTGAAAAAGCACGACACTTTCTATCAATAATACCGTAGTCCAAGGATGGTGTGGTAGTTCTATGGTATCTGGAATCCCAAATCCTTTAATTCTGTTGCTCTGCCTTTCTTGGTTTCCATCAAAGACGCTTTATGTTCCAAAATACCTATAGAAGTACCTGCAATTATATGTACATTTCAAGTAACAGGAAGAAGAAGAGAAAAATACATAGAAGATGATGCTCTTTAAAGAGATTTTCCAAAAGTACCATGCTACACTTCAGTTTACATCTTATTGGCAAGAGCAATCACTTGGCCTTATTTAGTTGCAAGGGAAATGTATCTTTAACTGGGTAGTAACATGCCCAGCTATAAAAATCAGAGTTGTTTTACTAAGACAGAGGGTGACCATAGAGAATAAAGCAATGTTTTATATAAAAAGAAAATTAGTCTTTAGTTTCTTATCAAAAGGAGAAATAAACAACAGCAATAAAGTTCAGTATAAACATGGTAGAACTGCAAATGTCTTCAATTTGTGCCAACAGAGGGCCAAGATAAGAAAGTTCTTAGACTCCTCATTAAAATTCCTACTGCTAGGAGTTGTAAACACCAGCTCATTTCCAAAATTTGCAATATTGTAAGGTAGACCTGAATAGGATATAAACTGGTTAGAAGCTTTTTAGGCCAAACCAAACTACGGTCTCCACATGGACAGTGAGAAGTTTCCATAAAGAGAATTTACTTTTTGTTTGATCTAAGTGACTAGCAGTATGCAACCAAGATCACCACACAGAGTCTTCCATACCACTGCCCCCTTGGAGTATTTTGTCTTATTCTCTGAGGATATATATCCATGTCAAAGTTTGGACTCAGGTTATGTTTGGTTTTCTTCTCCTCTCTCTTCTTCCTCAAGAGCATCTCTGAGACCTCATTTGACCCAAAAAAGAAAGACTTAGCAAGGTCTTTTGCTAAATAAAGGCAACATTCAAGATCTTAAATTTGTCATATTTTTCTAAACATGTTCACAAATTCTTAGGCATGGTTTACATAGCATCAGATTTTGTAGGTGAAAGAAAGAATGCTCTGATTTATTCTTCCACGGACATGACTTATTACCTCTTACCATAAAAGGCAGAAGCATTGTAATTTTTCATTTTGTATAGAAAATTGACTTTATATGAGAATCATTTTCTTTATATGCACAATGACTCATAAAAAGTATTCTGTAATAATTTCTTAACACTCTATAATGACTTTACCTTTATTTCCTCAATAATAATAATAATAATAATAATAATAATAATTTGTTATAGAGAGAGTTCCTGCAGGTGTCAAGTACTTCTCTAGCACTTCATTTCTCTTTCCATTTAATCTTCATAAGAATTGTATAAAGCACATGTTATTGATTCAATTTTTTGGACGAGAAAACTGGGAATCAGAAAGAATAAATACTGGTATAAGTCCTCTGTTACAGAAACCTGATGAGCTCCCACAGACTTCTGTGTTCTTTGAAGCAGTAATATGGCTTACACTGTTTTCTCCTGTTATGTCTCTCTGGTATCCCCCAACTGTCCAGCTGTCCCTCTCAGCCCATGGCAACTCAAAAAGTACAAACCCATTATTAGTACCTAGTCTTTAATTTTAGGTTACCGTAAATTTTAAACTTAGCTTCACTCCACTTTAGCCCACACATTATAGTCATCTTCTTTCTAAGAAAATAATAAGTAAAAAAAAAAAGTCTTACCTGATTGTGTCCACATCCCACTCTGAGGTACCACCCTCCTAGACACAACAGAAAAACTATTCAGACGAACAAAGGGTATCTGGCGACTGCACTACTCTCAGATTTTCAGAACTGCTTTTCATCCCATGCTGATGCTATTTTCTAGGGCTGCCCTGGTAGAAGTGTAAATTTTACTGCTCCTAGGAGCTGCCATGGGAGATTGCTAAACAAGACAGAAATTAACATTTTTATTCACTATGACCTGCCTTTGAAAATGTTTTATGATTGGGGTTAGGCATCTCCCCTAGCAACCCATTCTCTCTTTTAGGGAAATGGAAGTAAAATACTTGACATTTACTTCATAGAGCAATTCAGAACAATATTAAGACATTTCTCAAACTAGTTGGAGGGAACATGGAGTGTACATATTTCTTCCCCAGTGATGTGGGTCTTGATGCATGCCTTACCCGGACATTGGCAGAAGCGTGCCATGTGGTCACATTCTGTAGTCCTCTAGGCAGAGACAGCAAATGGACATAATCTGAAGAAAAGAAAAAACTGTTAAAATATAGCAAGAACACACACATTCCCTACTAATGATAAACCTCACTTCTTTCAGACCCTCGCCAACATAGGCCTGGCTTTGCTACTTTTTCTGGTGGTCTGGTAGACCCTTGATCTTTAAATGGTGACACTTTTTCTAGATAGAAAAGAAGAAAGAAACTCTTGGGATATTTTACACAAATTTAGTTTATGAATTTTACACAATTCTGACGTTTCCTATATTCTCCAAGTACAAAAATGTTTAAAAAATTTTTTAAGTTAAAGACTTAGAAAAATGAGTGAGAGATATCTAGACAACACTAAGAAGCTACTTTATGGCATAATAATCATTAGTTGGAAATAACCAACTTAACACCTCTACTTAGGTACTTCATAGACATTGCAAACCCAACACGTCCAAAATCCAACTCATGACCTGTCCCACCATATCTGAACTATCCCCATTTCCCCCCTCTCTGTGAATTCCCTACCATTAGTCTGGTTGCATGCTCATAAAACTGGAAGTCTCTCTTAATATCAGACTCTTTCTCAACCCTAGTATTTAAGCTGCCATCAAGTTCTTGGATTTGACCTCTAAAATACTGCTGGGATTTATATATTTTCCTCATCTCCATATGCCCAGCATAGGCCAAAGTCACCCACTGGACAGCTTCTGACTGTCTCTTGCCTTATTTTAAATCATTATCTCCTTTTCTGTCAAAATAATCTTTGAAAAATACAAATATGATTATGTATTTTATTGCTTAAGAGTCATAGGTCAGGCTCGGTGACTCAACCTGTAATCACAGCACTTTGGAGGCCGAGATGAGTGGATTGTCTTAGCCTGTGGGTTCAAGACCAGCCCCAGCAACTCGGTGAAATCTACAGTAAATCAAAAAATTAGCCAGATGTGGTAGTGCATGCCTGTAGTTCAGCTACTTGGAAGGCTAAGGCAGAAGGTTTGCTGGAGTACAGCAGGTTGAAACTGGGTGGCCTTGTGTGCCACTGCACTCCAGCTTGGGTGACAGAGTGAGGCTCCAACTCAAAAAAAAAAAGAGATCCATCAAAGATTCTCACTATTCTTAGGACAAATGTCAAAGTCCTTTTCATAATCTAAACCCAATTTATCTCCAAAGCCTTAAGCCAGTTTCCTATTGGTTTGTTAAAGTGTTGTATATGCTTGTGGTACTTTACAGACTTGTTATAGTTGGGATAGGGAATTACTGTCGTGTCTTCTTCCCCTGGATCTGTGTCCCCCCTCCCCCCGCCTCCATTAGTTTGTGCCTCAATTCTAAAGAAATCTTCATGTTACTGAGAATTAACAATTGCTTGATACCAACCCAATTAAAAGTTGCTCTCTGGTCCCCTGTCAGGATCCTGCGGGTCAATGATTTAGCAGCACCAAGTTCCAGCACAGTGGCACACAAGTCATTTTAGCTTGCACTGTCCACTGCATGCCCTCCTATGGAGCAATTGTTCTGCCTAGAGCATTAGTTTCAGGAAAGTCTTATTAATCATCATGGTTTCAGTTCCTGAGCTGGCCCTTGATGCTAGGTGTGAGGCTGTTTCTCAAGTGTAATGGCCCTCATCCTGTTAAGGAATCCCCCTCCTCCCTTTTTAATATCCTGCCATAAGATTAATAGTTCAAACCTGATGCCACATGCAAACATCCTGATAAGATCTTACTTAATGAAAAGCAAGCAGAGACTTTCTTCTGTGAACATATGTCTTTTGAGAAACTCAAAGCAAATTGGAGATAACATGTAAAATGTCGCAGGAAAAGAAAAAGTTCTAAATGAGAACATTTATCATCATCATAGATTCATGTGGGCTGTCAAGACACAATAAAGATTTTAACTCATTTTGTCTTAGGCAGGCTTTTCCATGAGGACTTTTATTAACAATACTCTCTGCTTGACCTGTTCAGCCACATCTCCCACTGTGGAAGACAGGTTATGAAATATATCTTTTCAAATGGATGTCATTGATTTTAATATACCTTTAATAATATTGTCACTCAGTGTTTTAATTACTCATACTTATTGGTACTTCCACCCTCAGGTGATTTTATCTAATAAATCTGATAAGTACAGTAGACTCTGATATTAGATGTACAGATATTAGATATACAGCTCACGTGGAGGGGAGACCATTTCTTCTGTGCTGGACTCAGACATGGGTCAAGGGTGTTCCTTGGAAAGCTCACAGTAGGGCAAGTCTTACAAATGCTCAGTCACAGCCGGACACTATCCTCTCCTCTCTGGCAGCACTGCCAGGAGAGTCCTTAACAGAAGAAGCTTTCGAATGACAGCTTTGCTTTGCCGTATGCCATCCCTGCCCAGTTTACCTCAGTCACAGTGTAACACTCCACCTTTGTGCTTTGCTAGCCATTAGTGCTTGTCATTAGTACTCAGTTTTTCATACCTTATTCCAGTTAATTCCATTTGTATGCATTTTGCCCACTGTTTGGGGTTGAATTGAACCCCGTTAAAATTCGTTATGTTGAAGCACTCCTCCCCAGTGCCTCAGACTGTGACCTTATTTGGAATTACGGAATTTGCAGATGTAAGTAGTTATTGCCACTCAGATGTATTGCAGATGTAAGCTGATTTGTTGGAGAGGAGGTTGCACTGGTGTAGGATGGGGAAATTTGGACACACACACTCCTACAGGAAGATGATGTGAAGACTCAGGGTACAAGAAGAACACCATCTGCAAGCCAAGGAACGCCTGAGACTACCAGTAGCTAGGAGAGAGGCCTGGAACAGAATTCTCCCTCATATCCCGTTGAAGAAACCAAGCCTGGCAACACCTTCATTTTGATTTCTGACTTCTAAACATCAGAGCTATGAGACAGTGTCTGTGTTGTTCTGAGCAATACATTTTGTGGTACTTTGTTACAGCAACCCTAGGAAACTAACACATCCACTAAAGTATAGATCTCTTATGGGTAAAGTCTGCATTTTATTTACCTCTGTGTACCTGCTATAGTGCCTACATGAGGTAGATACTTAATAAATATTAATGGAACTTAATTGCATGAGTGGTGAAGAATGTAGAGGCAAAAAGCTGATTTGTTGGAGAATAAGGGAGATAAGAAAAAAATAAATTCTTCCATTTTTGGAAGGATGGGTAGGGAGGATGTGATGACCAGGGAAGGAACAGATATTTGAGCAGATATGGGTCAACAAGGGTGCTTCAGATTTAAAGCCATAAGTAGCAAGCATTTGCCAAACACACTTCTCTGGCATGCTTGGCAACATGAGGGAAACAGGTAAGCAGGCCCAAAGAAATCATCCGATACTGAGCATTAGGATCCAGTTTGCATTTATTCCGCTAGCTTACAAGGGAACAATAAAACTCAAAAACATAGTGAAATGGCTCGAGGGAAAACAGTGCTCTGGAGATAAGAGTTCTGCAAAAACTGGAATGCAAATTACAGGTGAGACTATGGGACACAGAAGATATTGGTGTCAAGTGAGTGGAATTCCTCCAAGAGTCTCAGACCTATAAGACAAACAGGGAGTATCAAGAAACTGTACCTAAAATTAACTGCCCTGGTGCTAAAGCCTTGGGGATCTGTTTAAGGATAGATCCATCTCAAGATGGTCCTTAAAGAGCACTAGCTTTTTTGTAGGATTACAGCACACTTGCGCTGCAGTCTGGGATAAAGTAACCTGACACAGTACATCTATTTTTGGTATCAGATCACATCTAATTGAAGTGAATAACTACAGCTGTACACCAGTGACTGACTCAAGCAGAAATTGCAAAGTGGCTGCTCTTACTCTGCATGCAGTTCCTGGGGTTTTCTATTAGGCCTGGACATTTGGCCCACATTCCATTTCTTAAGTCTGAATTAGTTGCCAAAATCACCACTTGGAGGAGTTTTGGTCAAGGTGTGGCTTCATGCGTGCATGACTCTGGCCCGGCCCCTGTCACCGTTGAAGATCCTGATCCTAAACTTAAAGTGTAGCGTGGAAAAAACTGATTAAACCCCTCTAGTTTTTCTTAACACTTCAAAAATTATTTTAAAGTAGAATATAGAATGATGCTGGCCTAAATTGTTTTAATTTACATATATTTAAATGCAAATTCTAGGATTGGCTTCTAGAGAGAAATCATAGCTGTCCTACTTGTAACAAACATTTGCAGTGTAAAAATGTCTGCATGAAAATAAAGCATAACGAAGCCAGATGGATGGGGAAGTGACACGACTAATAAGAGTTTAAATAAAGTAATTGGTTTTATGATTTTGTAAGTAGCAAGTGAGAATCATAGAACACTTAAATACATAAAAAATTATTTTTAAAAATCACCCATAATTCTATCTGAAGACAACTGTTGAGGTTTTCCTGCGTTTTTTCCTCTATGTGGAATGTAACATTCGTTTCTGCCTTTACATCGAAATCCTTCCCAGAAGGATTGGAAGAAAATCTCAATCATTAACTTCTGTCCTATATGGTGGCTGGGTGGAGAGGATATCTTCCAAAAGAATTGTGTGTGGTTTTTTTATAGTTGAGGACACTCTGGAAAATAATGTTTTTCTTTATCCAAACTGGTCACCACAGTTATATAAAAATGGGTTCCCGGTCCACGGTTTATAATATTCCACTTTTTCCCTCCAAAAAGTGGGTGGGGGAGCCACACCTCTGGACTGTTCCTCCAAAAGTCCAATTACTAGTGGATTGGGTGTCACCACCCATGTGAACGTTGATCTCCATACCTGAGAAGCCTGAAAACAGAAGTCCCGTTTATTTCCCAGTGGTGGAAGAAGCTCCCCAACCTCTTACTAAATCTCCTGTTTCCACCATATCTCCTCTGAAAACACTTGCATCCCACTTATCTTCCCATCACTACCTTCAATTTAGCATGATCTCTTCTAGGAGGCTGGGGTGGAGGTGGGCACAGTATCTGTTGAGTGTCTGGCAACTTCTGCTTTGCACATTTTCACAAAATTTCCATTTAGAGAAGAGAACACAGAAGAAAAATTCCTGATTGCAAGAGAAGCCAGAACAAATTAATTTCTCATGAAATTTTTTTTTGCTAGATACATTTGATATAATTAGAATCATAGCATATATGCAATTCTTAATTTATTATTGTATTTACATTATAACTAAGCATTTTCCAATGTTTAAACCCTGTGCAAACCTGATTAAGAGCTGCATAGTGTCTAAGCATGAGGATGCATCTATGCACATCATATCGGGTTAGGCTGTATAATTCAGGAGTCAGGAAAGGAAACTGCCAAACCAGACCATCTGGACTCCATTTCTAGCACTGCACTTGTAAGTAACATAATCTTGATACAGTCACTAACCTCACTGTGCCTCAGTGTCCTTATCTGTAAAATAGTGGTGATAACAGTCCAAATCCATATTGTTGTGAAAATTAAAGGAGCCAATACATGTAAAATCCTGAGAAAAGGCTCTTACACAGTGGAGAAATGCAGTTATTTCAGTACAATGCTGTGCTATTTCGTTAAGATTATGTGCTGTAGACAGCCAACCCTCGGTTTGGATCTGAGCTCTTTCTATCATCTATGTGACACTTAGTAAATTACTTCACTTCTCTGAGTTTCAGTTTTCTCATCTGTATAGTAGTACATCTTCTCAGGGTTGTTGTGCCGATTAAGTACAACACCAAAAGTGAATACCTCAGCAAAATCCCTGGCATACAGTGTTCAATATATTTTGACTCAATCGTTCTGTATCTCCTGTTCCTAACACAAAGCCTTCTAAATAGCAAGCGCTTGGATACCGGTTGAATAGATGTTTATTTATTAAGGAGCTGGGTTGCATAGTACTAATGTGAATGTAAATATTTATGAAAGACCTGGAAGGGGTCACACTAATTTGGTAATAGAAAATGCCCACGTGAAAGGAGATTGGAAGAAGTTAAGAGGGTTTCACTTTTTCCTGTTCAAAGTGTACAATGAAAAAACACTCATAGTTTATTTTTATGAGTTAAAATAAAATTTTAAAGTAATTAAACCTTAAGAAGGGAAGAACAGAGTCTTGTAGAGTCCTGGGTTGGGTGTACAGTCTAATTGCAACAGGTGGCATGAAGGAAAAAACAGTGTGGAATATATAATCTAGATCTTTCCAGGAGGCTCCAGATCTCACTTGCTTTTGACCTTCCCTTTGAGCTCAGATCTATAGCTACAAAGACAGACTTGTTGTTTGTTTGCTTTTCTGAATGAGTGGTTTTCATTTATATAAAGAAAGATTTTCCCATAAATTGGGCAGAAATTTCTTTCAGATTATTTTTATATCACTATCCAAGGGACACAAATCCATCTTGGAGTAATACCTTAAATTTTGACACCTTGCTCTCCAGGTGAAATGTTTCCATTGTAATATATTCTGTTAAAAGTTTCTTTGTGTTGAGGTAAAGTGGTGAAAAATTGTTTTGTGTTTCTATGAGAAAAGAGTTTAGCACAGTTGGCAAGATCATGCATTTCCCAGGGTTTCACATTTCTCTGTGTGGTGATGGCTGCCCTGGTTTTGCTAACAACTCCATTCACATTCACTCCATTCTACCTGGTGAAGAGGTGATTGGTGATCTCTTCAATAGACTGTCTCAGATGGGTTAGGCCACCTCATTCAGCATTTTGGCAGCAGCTATACACAGATGAAGGTACCATGCCCAAAGCAAGCCATGATGTCCACAGGAGGGGTTAACCATCCATTCCACTTATCAGGCCATGGATGGGAAGCTCTGTCCATTGGGGGTGCTCACTTTCTCCGTCTGCCAGATCTCAGTTCAGACTAGCTGGGAAGTCATCCCATCTCTCATGAACTATAGCTTACTCCCTTCTGTGAAGGAACTGCCGTGTGGCTACAGGTATATTAGAAACTGCTCCAAGACCTGGAACATTTGCTGGTCCCGGAGAAAGGAGAGAGCCCAGGTGTCAATTTTATAAGAAAACCTATGTTCTTTGGCAATATGTCCTATGAGCCTGAGATTTTGGGGAAAAAATAGTGTAAATTAGCTCAGATGCCACAGAATCAAATAAGAAAGAAAGGAGAAGACTTGAACCTAGTAGCCTTACTATGGTGGGAAAAGCACAGATCTAGATGTTAAGCCAACTTTGGTTCAAATTCTGGCATTGCTGTTTACTAACGGTTTTATTTAGGCTATGTTCTTTATCCTAGAAAGCCCTCAGCTTCCTCACCTATAAAATGGGGATAAAAATATCTACCTCCGAGAACGATGGGGAGAGAATAATGACATGAAAAGGTTAGCATTTGGTAGACATTTACATAATAATTGTAATAATGAGTGGCTTTTATGTACACTCAGATGATAGGGCCTGCCTAGGCCCAGCTCCTTAGCAACTTGAGGCCTCCTGGATGTCAACCAACTTGTTAATTTAGTAACACGTGAGGTGGTATTTCTTTATAGGTATTACAGTTTAATAGAAGACATTTATGAATAGTTTTCTTACTAATTTAAACATTTTGAATAGGTCCAATTAGATACTACTTCATACCCACTAGGTTGGCTATAATGAAAATATCAGAAGATGAAAAGTGTTAGTGAGAATGTAGAAAAGTTGGAACTCTTGTACGCTGCTGGTAGAAATGTATGAGGTGTAGTCACTATGGAAATTGGTTTGGCTGTTGCTCAAAAGGCTTAATATAGCATTATTATATGACCCAGCAATCTCACTCCTAGGTAGAAAATCAAAAGAATTTAAAACATGGGCTAAAACACATATTTGAAGGCTAGTGTTTATTACAGCATTTTCCACAATAGCCAAAAGATAGATTCAACCCTAATAAATAGACAAAATGTTTTATATACATATAATAAAATATTATTCAGTCATTAAAAGGAAATGAGGGCTGGGCGTGGTGGTTCAAGCCTGTAACCCCAGCACTTTGGGAGGTCAAGGCAAGAGAATGCCTAAGCTCAGGGGTTCGAGATCAGCCTGGGCAACCTGGTGAGACCTCGTCTCTACAGTAAATCAAGAAATAAGCCAGGCATGGTAATGCGCACCTGTAGTTCTACCTACTTGGAAGGCTCAGGTGGAAGGATCGCCTGAGCCCAGCAGGTTGAGGCTGCGGTGGCCGAGCGTCCCACTGCACTCTAGCTTGGGTGAAAGAGTGAGACTCTAACTAAAAAACAAACAAAAAAAAAAAACAAAGGAAGAAAAGGAAATGAAATTCTGATACGTGCTACAACATGGGTGAACCTTGAATTCATTATGGTAAGTGAAATTAGACAGACACAAAATGACAGAAATTGTAGGATCCTACTTACATGAAATCTCTAGAATAGGTTTATTCATGGGAACAGAAAGTACCTTAGCATCTACTAGGGTATGGGGAGATTGGAGAACAGAAAATTATAGCTTAAAGGTTACCCAGTTTCTGTATGAAATGATGAAAAAGTTTGGGAAATTAAAAGTGGTGAGGATTGCAAAGCATTGTGAATATAATAAATGAAATGTAAACTTAAAAAAAGTTGAAATGGGCCAGGCACAGTGGCTCATGACTGTAATTCCAGCAATTTGGGAGGCTGAGGCAGGAGAATTGCTTGAGCCCAGGAGTTCAAGGCCATCCTTGGCAACACAGTGAAACCTTATCTCTAAAGAAAAATCTAAAAATTAGCTGGGCATGGTGGTGAGTGCCTATAGTCCCAGCTACTCAGGAGGCTGAGGTGAAGGATCGTCTGAATGACGTTACACTTATGAGTACCATTGAGCATTTTTTTTCATATATTTAGGGTCACCTCCTGTTCTATTGAGCTAAAAGTTTTCCAGAATCCAAAGGAATGAATGCTAACTACAGTGTTTCAGACTGAAATGGGTGGGAGAGGGAAAACCAGGGGGCACAGCTTGTCTGATTCTCTCCAGCCCCATTCCCAGAAAACATAATCTAGATAGTCACATCCTCCCTGGGCAAAGCTGTTTCTTAATATCCAGAAAGAGCCTGCTTTGGGTTGGAGCTGAGTGAGATTTTAAGGAGAAGGCCGTCTGTACTCGATTACAATTAGTATGAAAAGTGAACTGTGAGTCAATAAGCCTAGTACAATCACTTTGTTTAATGCCTTACCAGCCTTTTCATGCAGTTTCCAAAAGTTGCCTGTGAAAATCTCAAGAAAGATGATCTCCTGAGTTTGCAGATTTCATACTATATAGTTCCACAATTTCTTGGGAGAAACCACAAAGCCATTCAATCAATCCATTTGAGATGGGAATAAATAACAACAATGGCACATAAATAGCATCGAGTGGCTGTGGGAGCAAGCTGTCATTTCCAGGAGAAGCACGTAGTTTTCTACCCAAGGGTGAAGCGTACAATCATATTTTAAAATTCCAAATATAACAGAATTCAAATAGGTTTGTTTTGTCATTAAGCTGCCTGTAGGTTTTCACTTTGATCAGATGCCACAGTTGCAAAAACCGGAAGGACAAGAGTAAGATTTTGCTTAGTTCATTGAATCCCAGATGAAGATGAACTTTTTCCCCCATGACAAACTAGAATATTCTTCAGATGAGTTTGATATATTGCCAGCCTGCGGTCTGACTTTGTCTGAGAATGTCACTCCGCTCCTCCAAAGTTGCCAGGATCAGAGGCCAAAAGGAAAAAGAATGGGGCTTTTTTGGCACTGCAGATGATATCTTCCCCACAATCCATCCTGATGTGTCACTGCCAGTGTATGGAGGACAAGGGTCAGAGAGAAAGACAAAAAGAGAGGGATTCTTGAGCCCAGAAATGACTTCTGGTAAGATGAAATAACCAAGGGACATGATAGATTCAGGACACCTATAACCAACCTGGGCTGGATCAGCATTTCTAAGTTTTTAACCAAGAAATATTGATTTATGTTTATTATGCTTTATGGCACTTTAGAGCAATTTATAACACTTACATTAAGGAATGGATGGACTGGGAAAAAAGCCAATATGGGCATGAAAAAAGATGAAGTGCTGTCAGAAGTGGGGACTTTCAAGTATCAGACACAATTTCTTGCTTTTGCATTTTATTTGAACTATTTAACATAAAACAGGAAAATAATTAGTGATCTTAAATTACACAAACAAAAAAATGAGATAAGTTGAACAACCCAAAGGAAATTATGAAACCCAAAATCAAAAATAAAACCTTTCTTTATATACCTATTTTTTAAAACCCAAAATCAAAAATAAAACCTTTCTTTATATACCTATTTTAAAGTGTATTTAAGTAGTGATAGTACGTAAAATGAAGAAAAAATAGTACAGTATAAGATATGTTTTATTTCAAATATGAGTTATCATAGAAAAATATGCAGCAAAATAATATAGATATTTGCCTAAAAATGTAACCTATCTTCCCTAATAAATTTTGATGAATCAGAGACCAGAGACATTTTCTTTGTATATGTCTCATAATAGCAGGTCCAGGATTTTAGCATTAAATAAACAAATTAAAATATGACAATAGTTACACATACTGAGAAATATAATATTTTGGATACAGAAATTGTTCAACCCTTTCATGATTGTCTATTAATATCATCAATAGTTATTGTTAGAAAACACTCTTAGAGCTAAAAAGTTGTCAAAAACATGTATCTAAGTAATTACTGTCATCATTAACATTTTAAAATTGTGAGACGTGATAGGATAGACATCTCTTTTCAAAACCTAGTTCTATCTCAAAAAGAGCCTAGCCTTAAATAAGAATAAAATGCAAGTTGGTAGTAAGTTAAGGTACAGTGAAATTTCTTAGACTGGATATAGTTTTTAGTAAGTTTAATTTGGAATATTTCCTTTAGGATAATGTCTGTGATTCTATAGAAATATTATATACATCATAGATGAATTAAGCTTTAAGCTGAATTTTGAAAGGCTTAAGTAAAATGATTTGATGATCAAATGAGATATATTGGAAAGAATGTGAAGATTACATGAGATAGAAATTTGGGATCTGGTGGATGAGAATTGGAATAAATACTCACTGATAATATGTATAATGTTATCGAGTAGGGGTGATATTAGTAGACAGTGTAACACTAACATAGGGTACTGAAGACAAGATTAAATGTGACTTCATGCATGTGAGCAAATAAACAAACCAAAAATACGTAAGGAGGAAGCTGAATACAAGGTTAAAGGAAAGAACACGGAGAAGTAAACCTCAATAGAAATTTGTTCAATTTGAACTGGGGAAAATTTAATCCATAAGAGAGAAACAAGTGGGATCAAGAAAGAATGTATTTCCCAATGATCTAACATCATGATCTTTCTCAGTCCAGTATCTATGTCTATTTCCACTTACTGGTTTGTACCATAGAATTTAGACTGGCATTCAGGGCCCTTCTAAGTTTGATCCTAATCTAATGTCCCAGTTATAGTTCCCCAAACTTCCCATGACTCCAGGCAATTCATTGTATCTGTTCTCAAAACACACAGGGCCTCCACATATGGTGGTGTATATTAGTTGACTGAGTGTTAACTGGCACTTAAAAGCATTCTACTTCCTCCCTCAGGCCCTGGATCCTAGCACTCCATCACACCTGGACTGCCTCTTTTCAGGTCCTCTTGCTATTGAACTTAACAATGTTTTGCAGGATGTGATTAAAATCATCAACCACGTTAAAATACATGCCCTTAACTCACATCTGTTTGTCCTTTTGAGTGGACATCCTTTCAGGATGGGTCAAGACCAGCCCCATTGTTACATGAGGAGACTAAGCCAGTTGAGAAAAGCAGACCTCCCTTCCTAGGACTTACCTGTCTCACCTTGTTCTGCATCAGGTAGGCATTTTAGTTATTTCTGACACCTCCAAATTTCTCAAGGTTGTGTCTGGCTCCATCTTTTATTTATATGCATCCCCCCAGCTCTGAGAACACAAATCAAGCTCTTGATTCAAAGGCCAGATTTGGTTTGAGGAGGTGAGGTAACAGCATTCTGTATAGGTCCAGCTTCATATGGCAGTGGCTATATATGTGGTTGCCCCTTCCTTTTCAACAGTTCTCTCTTCCTAGTCGGGTATGTGATTCTATATGATGACAGGATCACTTTTATTTCCTTTGCATGGGCTTTGCAGGGGGCCTGTCCATAGTCTGTTTCCTCACCTCACTTCAGAACGTCATGATCACCATTTATTCCCAGCTTCTGGTACCCAGACAAAACTGAGTTTAATGTTCAGTTACACTTAAACATTCAAGTTTTTTCTTTTTTCTTTTTTAGAGACAAGGACTCAATTTGTCACCCTGACTATAGTACAGCGACACAGTCGTGGTTCACTGCAGCCTCAAACTCTTGAACTTAAACAATCCTCCCACCTAAGCCTCTCAAGCAGCTAGGACTACAGAAATGCACGTTTAGTTGATTTTTTGAATTTTTTAAATGGAGATGGCATCTTGCTATGTTGCGCAGGCTGGGGTCAAACTCTTGGCCTCAAGCACTTCTCCACCTTGGTCTCCCAAATTTTTGTATAACATTAGAGGTAGAAAGACTCTCTGGTGTTCTCTAATATATCTCTTCCCAAAGAAGACTGCCAACAAAAAGAAAGCTGATTTGAAATAAAATACCAAGAGTCCTACTTAAATTGTGGGTTCGTTGCAACAGGTGATTCACATTCTCCAACCCTGTTTTGTATAATATGTGTTAAATGGCTATCCAGCAAAGCCATGAGACCTTCAAAACTGCTTCGCCACATGGACACCAAGCACCTTGAATTAAAGGACGAGCCTTTGGAATTTTTCAATTGAAAAAATGTGAACATGAAGAACAGAAGCAATTTTTGAAGGTCACCATTTCTTGAAATGTGTCTGCACCGAGAGCATCATTCTTAGTTGCTAACCACATGGCTAAAGCTGAGAAGCCCTTTACTGTTGGTGAAGAGTTGATCCTGCCTGCTGCTAAGGATGTTTGTCGTGAACTTTAGGAAAGGCTGAAGTTCAAAAGGTGGCACGTGTTCCTCTTTGACTGCCACTATAACTAGACAAATTGACGAAGTAGCAGAGGATACTGAGGCACAATTGTTAGAGAGATTGTCACCGTGGTACACAGTTCAGGTTGATGAGTCTACCAATGTTGACAACAAGGCAACAATGCTTGTTTTGTGTGATATATTTTCCAGGATGATGTACACGAGGATATATTATGTGCACTTTTTTTTTTTTGCCAACCAGTACCACAGCTGCAGAACTATTCAAATCTTTACATGATTACATATCAGGAAAACTGAACTGGTCATTTTGTGTCAGTATATGCATGAATGGAGTAGCTGCCATGAGGGCTTTCTGGTTTCACTACTTGGGTCAAAGAAGTCACTTCTGAATGTGAGTCTATGCACCGTGTCCTCCGTGGAGAAATGCTGGCTAGGTGAAAAATGTCACCTGAACTTAACAATGTTTTGCAGGATGTGACTAAAATTATCAACCCTTAGCTCACGTCTGTTTGTGAAGCTCTGTGAGAAGGTGGACAAAGAGCACATAAATCTCTTATACACAGAGTGAGATGACTTCTCCCAGAAGGAAGATCATTGCCAGAGTTTTTGAGTTATGTGAGCCACTCCAGAGATCTCTTTTAGGAAAACAGTCACCTCTGGCAGCACATTTCAGTAACACAGAATGGGTCACAAAACTTGCTTACTTGTGTGACATATTCAACCTGTTTGGTGAACTCAATCTGTCATTTCAGGGGAAAATGACAACTGTGTTCAAGTCAGCAGATAAAGTAGCTACATTAAAGCCAAACTGGAATTATGGAGGCAACGAGTAAACATTGGGATTTTTGATATGTTTCAAATATTAGCAGAGATTTTGAAAGAGACTGAGCCAGGCTCTTCTTTCTCCTAACTGGTGCACAATCACCTATCTCAGTTCTCAGAAAAGTTTGAACATTACTTTTCAACCACAAAAGACCCAAACTGGGAAGGAATGGATATGCAACCCATTTGTGAATAAGCCAGGTAAATTTGTACTAAGTGGAATATCCCGGAATTGCCACAAAAGCACTGAAAAATCTGCTTCCATTTTCGACATCCTATCTTTGTGAAGGAGGTTTTCTGCAGTAACTGCAACCAAAACGTGATTACAGAGTAGACTAGACATAAGCAACACACTTCTGGTGTCACTGCCTCCCATCAACCCCAGATGGGACCATCTAGTTTCAGAATAACAAGCTCAGAGCTCCCACTGATTCTGTATTATGGTGAGTTGTATAATTATTTCATTATATATTACAATGCACTAAAAATAGAAACAAAGAACACAATAAATGTAATATGCTTGAATCATCTCGAAACCACCCCCACCCTATGTCCATGAAATCATTGTCTTCCATGAAACCATTCCCTAATGCCAAAAAGGTTGAGGGTCGCTGCTCTAGGGCAATCACTGAATTTCCAAAGTTACCTACTAAGATTGTTTCAGAACATACTGCTTTATAAAGATGGCTAGGTAGTCAGCTGGGAGAAAATGGCAGAAATGGAAAGAAGGGACTTAACTAATGAACCCAAAGAAAAATGATGGCCAAGAATCAGAATCAAGTCTGAACATAGATATGTCAAAGGCAGTTCAGTTGAAAACAGGGTTTAGGGACGAAAGGCAGAGTAATATTTTTTGTGAGTGTGTTTGTGTGCATTGGTGGGTTGCTTAATTCAAGGTCCATAGCATAGCTGTGGATATATAGATAAGAGGCCATCATAGTATTTCTAAAAGAGGTCCCCAATAATGAGTGCAGTTGACTTACACCACTGTATGCTTAGGGGAGACAGAAAGATATAAGTAGAGCAAAAAGTTACAAAAAAAGTTAAAATATTTTATGTTATAATATTTCTTTGGCAGTTAATGTATAATCATCCTCCTCTAATGGGAAATAAAAAGGAGCTTAAAAAAGTTGACCTGGCCTGGCCATAATGGTGAGGTGAGAGTAAGAGTCGATGTTCTGCAAAGCCAAAACTTTTAGAGAAATATTCCTGCTGAGATTCCGAGAGTCTAGCAGGGGCTTGAGGTTAAAAACCATTAATGAGTTTCAAATGGAGTGCTAAATAGCAAGAGGATTTAAAGCCAGATTTTGGGAGCTGGAAGAGCCAAAAGATTGAAGAGTTAGTAAAAAACAGGTCAAGTAGCAAAGCCTGAGGGTGTTAGACAAATATTTGAGATGCGTCTGATATTTATAACTTGAGTCTATGCTCTTTGTGCCATGTGTGAATGATGGACCAACTACATAGAAAAGGCTGGAGACAGAGCTTCATGATCAGCTGGCTTCACTGTATCATTTCATTTGCCTTCAACTTGAAGTTGTAGAAACAGAAAATTGGTCAAACTGGGGCAATTCCATTATCCCTGATATTCCACCTTGATACATCAAATATTTTCCTGGTTGACTGCACCTATCTAATAAAGAAGTGAAATGCCTTGAAGCCTGATCTGATCCCTTGAAGTCTGAGTTTCTAGATCTGCTTTAGCTCTCCTAAGAGATGGTAGTCTAGGCGGCCAAAGGTGGTCTTGGTCATTAAAAGTCCATCTCCAGTGTTAAGCAATTGACTTTCCTCAGTATTATTTCCTCAAGACATCAATGCTGGGAAAGAATTTTCTACCTCTTCAAAGTCAAAAGCCTTGGTGCCTCTATTATGTAAGGTACAATAGACCAGGACCATGGTAAATGTTAACCCAGTTTTTAAATGCCAAAATTTTACAGATGTTACTAAAACTCAACAAACTGCTTCCTTCCCCAAGGAGATTGTTTCTACCATTAATACAGAAAAATGAAAAGCAAGTCAGGAGTAATCAACAATAAACCCCTAAAATTACTGCACATCTCTAATATTCTCCAGGGACATCCTGCCAATATCTAGTTCAGCATCATGCCAATACGTTGGCAGGACAGTTCACGGCCAAAATCCCATCTGAGTTCTTAAATACCTATTTATGAGAGTTGATCCTGAGTGGTCCTCTTGCTTGTAGCTGAGGTTCTTGTAGGGCTAGATTCATTAAACAGATCAGGATTTTGTCTAGACAAGTGATGATGAGCCTTTGATCTAAGGCACCTTGGGAGAGGAAGGACACCAGCCTAATGGCATTCAGAGTTGCACAAGGATGTCTGGGTGTCTGCCTTTCATTCAGTGCCCTTTCAGACCCAGACAAGGTTGTAGGTGTCCCGAATATCCAATAATTCATTCACCAGAGAAGCAAGAAGAGGTCAGAGCACCTAGATAATGCATCTTGTTTACCTTGGTCTAAGGGGATGGGGAAGATAGGCGAGGAGGCAAGGTTTTCCTTCAGAAAGGGTCATGATTTTTACCAATGCACTAAAAACCAGGTGTGGAGAAACCACCACCAATATCATGTGCCCCAGCATAAGACTCAGGCAAGGTCCAAGGAGAGCTTATCTGAGTGTGGCACCCTGGGCTCAGGTCACTGAGGAGGGATGGCTAGCCTGAAGCAGTGGGGCTGATGCGTAGCTACTTCGTAGATGACTGAGGGCAGAAGTGAGAAATGACTTTGGGGTGCTCAGAGAGAAAACATCAACAGGTGGAGGGTATCCCACCAGATTTAAACAGCAAGGGTCTAGGAGATGACTGTAGCTGCTGAGAAGGCTAAAAGTGAGAGTCTGGATTCTGTATGAGCCCCTGAAAACAGAAAGGAACTACAGAGGGAAGCAGGATTTCAGCAGTGACCTTGCTAGGGTCACGGTAACCAGAGAAAACAGTGTTCTTTTACCATCGTGGCATTAGGGAATACTTCAATTCTTTCTTTTACCATATATAGCCTTTCCAGGCTATTGGCAAGCGGAAATGTTTCACTTTAAAAAACAGTTTTATAACCTATACTAATTAACTATATGTCTTACTAAGCACTTATTTATGGACAGGATTTTTTTTTTATGCCTCAGTCGTGCTAGCTGCTCCTCCTTATTCTCATCTTTGTCCTCAGAGACTCATTTTAAGCAAGATCTCAGTTTGTATCAGAGAATGCCAGTCTCTGACTTCTTCTCAAAGAAAATCTTGCCAAATTGAGATAAGTTTTGAAAACTCATAGATAAACGTATGTGTCTTCAAGGTTTAATTGTATTATTTCCCTCTTTCTACTGTGATTACTTTGACTGATGGGACCTTCACAATATACTCATTATTCAGCCGGAAACCCCATGAAGCTGTAACCTGAACCCCTTTGTCCTGAGGTCACTCGATGGCCATCTCCATCCAATGGTGTCTGTGCATTCCAGCAGAGAGGTAGGTAAAGAGTTATTAAGTCACTTGAAATTGCTTTTAGTGCACTGAAAAGTGGTTGGGCCATTTCAGGCCATAGCAGTGTGGCAGAATGCCCAATTGCCTACGTCAAGCAGTGTTTATAAATTAGAAATTACCAGCCATTTGGTTCCTTGCTGATCAGTCCGAGTCCCTGGAAGACTGTGCCGCCGTGCCTGGGGCAGAGTTGTTACTGGACCAAACAAAGCATAGCTCTTGGTTAATCAGTCATGATTTGTCTACCTGGTGGTGTTATTGGAAGAGATTTAGAAGTATATGTCTCTTCAATTGCAGTGCTATGTGGCTAATTATTCCACCTAAAAGCAACAAGTAGTTTTTTGATAGTTCTCTTGCCAAGCACAGAAAACTGACCATACAATTCAATTCAGTGTGATTAACTCTAGATTCATTTCTCTCAGCTGGCTAACAAAGATTTATTGAGCAGTACCTATTATATGTCACACATGGAACATAATCGAACTAGTCCCTCCCACTTATAGAGTTTTTTTTTTAATTGAGTCATTACCTGAAACCATATTAAGTCCTTTATTTGTTGCGAAGATTTACTTTTCACAACTCTGGGGAAAAGATATGGCAAAGATCCCATTTTACAGTTGAAGAAACCAAGATTCAGAGAGTTAAGCAAGTTTTCCAGTGGCTCCTGGAAGGGTCATTCTTGCCTTTTAGCTAGTTACCTCGATTGCCCCAGGATCTGCTTAGGGTTTCCGAGAATCCTCCTGACCAGGTTCATACAATCCTACAATGTCTGTCTTTTCCTCTTTAGGTATCAGGAGCAACCCCCAGCCTGGAGTAATTCTTGTTGAACGGGTGCCTCCTATCCTCAGACCCGTTCAGTGTCCCCTCAAGTGTAACCCATACATATAGCCCAGGCTGAAGTCAGGCCACCTCCATCAATTCCTCCCTCTTCCCCTGCTGTCTTGAAAATCAGTCCTGCCATGACTTTGCTGCCCATATCACAAACCAGTGGTAGGCCATTGTTACTGCTCTGTGATACTTGGAGGCAAGGATGAATAAAGTGAGAGAAAAAGAAAATATTTTGGCCAAAGGAAAAATGGTTAGCAACAATAAAGTCTACTTTAAATTAAATGCAGCCAGTTGATTATGTATGCTAATTTCCCCCAAAGCCCCTGGTTGATAATAACAGAGCAGAGCTGCAGACAAAAAAGCAGGTGAGTTACCACCAAGGGGAAATTCCCAGAGATTTGAGCTTCCTAGGAATTTACGTGCCTAATGGAGAGAAGTCAAGCGCAGAGCTCAAAACTTCAAAAAGATTCAGGGACTGTATGCAACAGGCAGCTCAGAAAGAGGAAAAGGAAGGCGGCTACCCCCAAACAGATAGAACGAAACATTGTGGGAATAGTTACATCCCCAGATGCCATCTTCATCCCACACAGTTGATCAATTCCTTTGACTCTCGGAGAAAGGAGAAGGTTGCCATTAAGAATTCCCTCAAAGTGAAGCTCTGGACAGGTGGATACCAGACACACTGACCATGGGAGGAAGGCCAGCACTGGCATTTTAGTGCTAGCCTCCCTTCTGTGGTCGGTGTGTGATCATCTCCATTCTACATGGTGAGACACCTGGTCCACTCTTTCTCCTCCCTTCCCAGATTCAGGCTACCAGATTTATATTCCAGCTGGCAAGAGATCGAAGGACCAGTTTTAGCAAAATGTATTAGTTCTAGAAAAAACTGTCGCAGGCAATGAGGCTGGTCTCTTGTAGCTTACCACCAGTTCGCAGAGCCTTACCCTGATATACAGCGATATTCAATCATCTGAGAAAAGCTGCGATTATCAAATATGGAATCCAAAACAGAAAAAAATGAACTTGAATAAAAAAAGCAAAAGGAAAAAAACTTTAAAATTTTAACTGATATTATTAGATAGTTAAGAGAAGAAGTTACAAGTTTTAAACAAGTACAGAAGATAATTTAGGACATCTCAAAAACAGAATAATAAATAGAAAAAGAAACTGAAAATTGGTGAGAAAAGGTAAGAAAATGGGATAATCAAATCAGGATGTTCAATAGACAAATAATAGAAGCTCCATAAATTGAGAAAATAGAAAATGAAGGGTAGAAAATAGGAAATAATAAAAGAAAATTTCACAGAACTCCAGACTTGAGTTTTGAAATAGTTCTTGCATATAGTGAGAACTTGATAAGTATTTGGAACACACATTTTTAAAAATTCACTTGCAGTTATTGCAGTGAATGAAAACAAGCCTCAACCAGAAAATATGTGTCAGAGAGAGTGTCTTAAAAGTTTGCAGAGACGAATCAGCATCAAAATGTTTTGAGGTTTTCCAGTGTACTCCCTGGAAGCTAAAATTCAATGAAGACAAACCTAGGAGATTTGAGGGAATATAATTAACAATGTAAAATTCTATATCAAACCAAATTATAAATCAACTAAGAGGATAGAATAAAGACATCTTCGTAAAGGCAGCAAAATTTCCAAACAATCACCCTTTGCTCCTCCTAGTCCCAGACACACTTACCTGGTAGGATACCGGCATATGTGTTCCCAATCAAGGGCCTTATATCAAGAAAGACAAGGGGTTCAGGAATTGGGATGCAACATGGGAGAAAAGCTAAGAGAATTCACAGGATTAAAGTGAAGAAAAGTCCCAAGAAAATATCGTCACTGAAGTTAGCAGCAGAGTAGTCAACCCAGATCAGAATAGAGAAGCAGAAGTTTTCATAGGTATCCCCATGAAAACCATACAACTATGCCTACCTGTATTTAAATTAATGGTAGACACAAGCAAATATATGAGGCAATTATTAAATGTAAGACAAATAAAAAGTTATACAACAGAAGAAATATAACTTTGTTTCCTACAAGATTTTATATGTACAAAAACGTAACTTAAAAATAACAACGTAAACACCAAATCTTGACTTTTAGTCATACCATGGAAACATCAAGGAAAGATGAAGCACGTGGGATAGTATTGACATAAGACCACTAAGTTTTAGTCTTTGTTAGATGGCAGTAAGTAGACAATTTATAAAATTGAAAAAAGTATAAAAATAACAATGCAAGCATTTTATTTAGAAATATGAAGGTAAGTGGAAGAAAGATAAATGAAGCAATAGAAACTGCTCTGAGACTGGCAGGGTGAGAAGTACAGAGTAAGGCATTGTACTTTTTGGTTAAAGAAATTATGCCACTTGACTTCCTAAAACAGATACATAGTTGAAAATACTAGGTAGATTGGGAAGAAATATAGAGAAAAAAGAACAATAGTGAGGGAGGAAGGGAAGTGAAGGAAAGGAAAGGGAAGGAAGAAGCATAACATATCATTAGAAAAGTATTCAATAATCTGGTACTGAGTGCTTTGTATTTTCAAAGAATGAAGGAATGACTACACTAAGGCAGTCAGGGCAAGCTCCCACAAAGGAGGTAAAACTGAAAGAAGAGATATAGTTCAGACAAGTGGTGAAGACTGTGAGGGAAAGGGTTTATGCAGCCAAGAGTCACAGTGTGAAGCAGTCACTGAAGAAAGTTCACAGGCAATGTGTTTAAGGCCTCTGGTGGCCCACAGAATGATGCCTTTTTTGGAACCCAGAAAACGATACCCCAAAACATGGTATTGTCACATGCTGAGCACTTTGGACTACAGGAAATTCAACGTCCTTACAAGCAGCCCTTGAACCAAAGATTTTCTAACCTTCTCTTGTTTGTCCTCCACCACTCCCTAAGTGCAGGGAGGGAATTTATCTGGAAGTTTCTTTGACATCTTCCAAAATAAAACAACTGTCTAAAAACCCCTTCCTAGGAATTTCATCAAATAACCAGGAAAGATTAATCACCTCAGAAAAGACTAAAAGTTATCACCATGCCCAGAAAGATGTCTATTTTATTCTGAGGGCAGCTTTGAGACATTACCTGGGAGAATTTATCTGCACAATAAGACAACCTTTGTTCACAGTGAAGTTCTGCCCCTCGCCTTCCTGCAATTTGTCGCCATCTCCTTCAGAATCAGAGAAACTTAGTCTGAGGATGTTGCCTGTTCTTTGGGCTCATCCAAGACTCCTGAAAATTATTTACTACCTCTCAAAATTGCCTACAACCCTCATTTCCCTCTCCTCTATAAAGAGGATATTTAGGTGTCAATCATTTTTCCTTGTTTTGAGTCTCATAATTTGTGTGGCTCCTGTGCACACTTCCATGTAAATAAATCTGTAAGTCTTTTCTCCTGTTGATCTGTGGTCAGTTTATTTTGGCAGACTTAAACCTTCAGAGGTGGAGGGAAAAATTCCCATCACCTCTACAGTTTCATATGAAATGAAAAGCTATCTTGGCCGGGCTCAGTGGCTCAGCCTGTAATCCTGCGCCTTTGGGAGGCTGAGGTGAGTGGCTTGCCTGAGCCCGTGGGTTCGAGACCCGCTGGGGCAACTTGGTGAGACCTCATCTCTACAATAAAATCAAAAAGTCAGCCGGGCATGGTAGCGCATGTCTGTAATTACAACTACTCGGAAGACTGGGGCGGAAGGATCGCCGGAGCCCAGCAGGTCGAGGCTGCGGTGGCCGGGAGCGGCCACTGCACTCCAGTCTGGGCGACAGAGTGAGACTCCAACTCAAAAAATAAATAAATTAATTAATTAATTAAAAAAAAAAGAAAAGCTAACCCTAATATTTGGTAACTCGTTAAGCTGAGTAATGGCATAGGGGAGCTCTAGTTTTTTGATGCTGAAAATTTGCTAGTTAAAACAACAACAACAAGTGGCATATTCCAGAAGTCCCATCCCATGGGCAAAAGACTTGAGGACAGATGATAATCATTTGCAAATTTGAGTGATGCATTTTCTTCCTGGTAGGTATAATGCCATGCCAAAGCACGGTTTGGTAAGTAGAGTGTGAGCAGAATTTCGGTCTCTTTTCTCCCCCTTGGCTGAGTGATTCCAAATTCCCCACTCCAGGTACCTGAGTCACATTCTTCAGAGCCTGACCCTGAAAGGATCAGGAACCATAGCTAATGAGTAGGAAAGGAAGGTGATGTGTCTTCTCATCTTCTTTCTGCTACAAGCTTCCAGGCATAATGCAGTATTGAGCTATGAGAGAAGAGGTGAGCTAAATAGACATGAGTTTGGAATTTTGATTATAACCCTGTACTTGGTATTTTAGTTGATAAAATGAGATTACATTTGTAACTACAGGTGAATGGATGAGTTTTTATAGTAGGAATACTTGAAATTTTAGCCAAGTAGTAGAAAGAAACAAGTTTGCAGTCCAGGTTTAAAAGGACACTGGACACAAAATAAAAGCTGTTTAATATGTCCAGTTGGTGCATTAAAATCAATATGACAGAATTTTTTTTATGTTCATGAAGGTATATCTATTACTATCAGTTAGAGGAACAATAGATGAATCAGATGTTATCTATTATTGTTTCTGCTGGATAATATACCTTAATACTTAAATATTGGCCATAGTAATAGTACCACAACCATGCATACCTAAGAAGCAATTCAGAAGAGGCTATAAAAATTTAACATGGTAAATAAAGTTAAATAATTTTGTAATGGTATCATATCACTTTGACAGATTTAACTTCACATTTAGTTCATCTTAATCTAGTTTCACGTAGATCGAAAAGTAGTTTGTTGGCCAGGCATGGTGGCTCATGCCTGTAATTCCAGAACTTTGAGAGACCCAGGAAGGAGAATTGCTAGAGGCCAGGAGTTCACAATCAGCCTGGGAACATAGCAAGACCTCATTTCTGCCATTCTTTTTTTAAATTAGACAGACATCGTGGGACATGCCTGCAGTCCCAGCTACTTGGGAGGTGGAGGCGAAAGTATTTTCTGGGCCCAGGAGATGGAAGTTGTAATGGGCCATGATTGTACCACAGCACTCCAGCCTGGGCAACAGGGTGAGACCCCAACTCAAAAAAAAATGTAGTTTGTTTTTACATCAGGATGTTTCAAATATGTGAATGCATAATTTTTTTTAGAACATCTGTAGTTTTAAAAAGACCACAGGAATGCGATGAGCTCTGGAATTTCCATCATCTTCTAACAATGATGTATGGTTTTGGTTTTGGCCTTTAAAAACACTCCGTTTTGAAATATGATTTATGTACCATAAAATTCACCAAGTTGAGTGGTATTAATATATTCTGAAAGTTTTTTAACCATCACTGCCATCTAAGTTTAGAGCATTTCATCACTCCAAGAGGAAATTCCCTGTCCATTAACAGTCACTTTAATTTCCCAACCTACCAGCCCTAAGAACCCAGTCAACATTCTGTTACTATAGATGTGCCTATTCTGAAGGATCATACAAGTGAAATCACCAAGATGTGATCTTTGTTAATTGATTTCTTTCACTTAGAATAATGTTTTTAAGATTCATCCTTGTAATATTATCATGTGCAATACTTCATTCCTTTCAAGTACTCAACTATATTTTGTTGTAGAATGTGCTATATTTTTTATCAGTTGATGGACATTTGGACTAATTCTACTTTTGGGGATATTATGAATATGCTGCTATAAATATTTTTGCACATATTTTTGTGTGGATATGAAATTGTTGGGTCATGGTGGAGTTAAACAAGATACCTCTATGCCCTTAAGTTATGAGAAACTTTCAAACTATTTTCTAAATTGGCCACACCATTTTCCATTCCTGACAGCAATGTATAAGGGTTCCAATTTTTCTACATCCTCATAAACACTTAGTATTTTTTTCTACCTTTAAAAAAAAAATTGTAGCTGTTCTAGTGTGTGTTTTAAAATGTTTCTCATCATGATTTTCATTTTCATTTTCTTAATGACTAACAATGTTGAGTATTTTTTTTCACACGTTGCTTGGTCATTGCTATATTTTCTTTGGAAAAACGTCTTCAAATCTTTTGTCCATTTTAAAATTATTTAACTTTTTATTA
This sequence comes from Cephalopachus bancanus, assembly GCA_027257055.1. Lineage (NCBI taxonomy): Eukaryota > Metazoa > Chordata > Mammalia > Primates > Tarsiidae > Cephalopachus > Cephalopachus bancanus. Next base: position 8,119,526 of record JAPVLO010000108.1, read on the forward strand.
CTGAATTGTAGGAGTTCTCTATATAGTCGATACAGAGTGTCCATTATAGATTTATAATTTGCAAATATTTTCTTCTATTCTATGTGTTGAACTTTTACTTTCTTGGTAGCATCATTTGCAACATAAAAGTTATAAATTTTAATGTAGCCCAATTTATCTTCTTTTCTTTTGCTGCTTATTCCTATAAAGGAGGGGGATGCCAGAGAGGTTCATGCTAAATAAAATGTAGTTTATGACATAAATGAGTGTATATGACAAGAGATGTCATCACTGGCATAATAAATGTGTAAAGAATATTCTTTTAAGACATGTTCTCCCACCCTTCTTGGCTTGGCTGACACCATACATCCTTCAAGTTTCCAAAGAGACATAATTTCTCTAGAAAATCTTCTCCTGTGTAGTCTCATAGCACCTGTACATCACCTGCTGTTTGTCCTTACCATAGTCCTCATAGAGTGGAATGATCATTTAGTCATAAAGATGAGGAAGTGGCTAATAATTGTAATTATGAATTAACTAACTACTATGTGTTAGGGATATGCTACTTACCCCACACGCACTCTGTCTCATCACTTCATAATACCATACGAAGTAATATTGTTACTAACCCAATCTTAACCTCTTTGCTGAGGCACCAAAATGGCAAGCAATTTTCCCAAATGTATACAAGCTATTTGTTATGAAGTTGATATTTGAACCCAAGTGTGACTCCAAAGCCAATAAAACTTTTGGTGTTTTTTACTTTCTTGATAATGGGTTTATAATCAGGTGATGATTTTTAAAAGGAGATGATAGTTTTCTATACTGTACATTAATTATATAATTTTACACAAGATTGGACATGTTCAGGGTAGTATGGCCATAGACTAGTTATATAATTTCAGTAACAAAAAATCCTAATGTGATTGTTCAAGGTAATAAATTATATTTCATGCATGATTGATGTAACTGCAGAAGCTTTTTGGGAGATTCATTGGAGAATAATAGTGAAAATGAGACAAGGACTCTCTTTTTATCTATGTGTATTCTCAATGAGAGCTTCACTGTGCAACTCTTACCACTCTTCTCAGAGGATTTGTGTCAGATAATTAAATATACAGAGACTGCATATTGACATAACACATTTTTAATAGGAAGGTGACTTTTATTATAAATAAGAGGAAAATATTGAGAACTAGAAACATGTCTTTGGGACTAAAATCCAAAGGTAAAAGAAGATTGTGAATTAACTGTATTAATATTTGAAATTATAAAGCATAAATTATAATACATAAAACATAAGCCGTGATTCTTAAAGAATGTGAATATTATTATATCAATGTCATGAGCAAGAAGATGTGCTATATTTATGAGTCTACCCACTCAAAGTGAGATTGATGATGCAAGCTGTGTTACTTAAATTGGTAAGTATTTTTCTGGAATGTCATAATGATGAAAAAGTTGCAATCATTTAATTGTTTTCTCATAAGAAGGGTCAGCCAGATTCAGAATACTGACTCTTGTGCAGTATGAACTCACCCTCTATCACAAATAAGCTATAAGAAAAGCCAATACTATGTTCCTAATACCTCCTGTGCATAGCATACATGATCAAATATAAACTTCAGGGTATTTCTGCAAGGCAAGGATAATTGCCCTCTTTTTCAGATTCAGAAACTGCACCTCAAGGATATAACAGAAATAACTCCAGGTTCAAAACTGGTTAGGTGGCAAACCAGGATTGAAGATTCAGTTGTGTACTGTTACCCATGTTTTTCTACAAGGCTATTCCCAGTCTCAGAATTCCTGGTCTCCCGCCCTTCACTTAAGACACTGGTTCAAGCTGCCTTTAGATAAGAAGATAATGTGTTAAGATACTGAATGCTGACATTGAGATTTTAGTCCTCTTCAGTAAGAATCAATTTATCAAGAACTGGAGCAAATTCAAAAGCTCAATTTTTGGATGATACTAGTATAATCACCAAAAGTGAGTCATCCCTTAAACAGTAATAATTGGCACCATAGTAAAGGGCCTTTGTTCTGATGGCCAGTGTTTCTTAGGAATGATACTCCACCCTGCATTCATTAAGAGGCCATGTGACATCTCTTGTGACCTCTGACACCAAGGTCTGACCTTTCTGTGGGTCATTCAGGGCATAGGCACTGACATCAAGCATTCTTTTTACTGTACTATTTCATGTTCTATGGCCCTTAAACAAGAAAAGATAGTGTGATGTCCTCTGGGGAAAAAAACCCCTAAGAAATCAGATTATTCTGATATTAATCTTGTCCTGAAATAAGTTACATGTTTTTGGTGTAATATGTCTGTATGGTGACAGAAAGCCAAGCATAGCCTGCAAAATTTCCTATAAGAATCTGCAAAAGGGCTGGACTCGGTGACTCAGCCTGTAATCCCAGAACTTTGGGAGGCTGAGGCAAGTGTATTTCCTGAGCCTGTGGGTTCGAGACCAGCCCGGGCAACTTGGCGAACCTTGTCTCTACAATTAATCAAAAATTAGCCAGGCGTGGTCACCCGCCTGTAGTTCTGGCTACTTGGAAGGCTGAGGTGGAAGGATTGTCCGAGCCCAGCAGGTGGATGCTGGGGTGGCCATGGGTGTGCCACTGCACTCCGGCCTGGGCATGGAGTGAGACTCCAACTCAAAAAAAAAAAAAAAAAGAATCTGCAAAAACGCTGGAATCTGGGAATAATTCTGAAGTCGAGTATGTGGCAATATATACACTATGTCACTCAGTGGAGCTAAGCACCTTTCTCAGGAGAGTCCTAAACAGAAACTTAGGATAACAGGAAGTGAGCCAGAGACTATTCTGAGCTGGATGCTTCCTCAAGGCCTCCTGGAAGAATCTCAGCCATTACGACATCATTGTCTCATGGGGCCTCCACATTTAGGTACTTTCCTCAGAAAACAGCAGTGTGCCCTTGTTTTTATGCTTTATTTCTTGCGGTGGTCCTTTGTGTATGTGTTTCCTCATTCTTCTGTGTTAAATGAGGCTTTTGGAAACCGACTATGTGGCACCTTGTCTCTGCCTCTCCTTTCCCAAGTTACTCCCCTCCCCCTGCTCCTCTGGGCATCCATTATGGGTTGGTAGGGGAGAAGTTGACCTGCAATGACAAAGACCAACCAAAGCCTCAGCCATGTTGAAAGGGAGCTCTGGAGAAGGGACTACCTGTCAGCTGCCCCTCTGGGTCTTTATGTCCCCTCACATACTCCTTTGCTCATCATTGGATGCAGGTGAATTGGAGAGGGTGGGACCTCAGACCCACCCCAGGTGCAGCTGAGGCCCACTCTGACGGACTGCTGGTTGGAGACAGTGTGCTGACCACCTGCCCTGAAGCTGGCCATCACTTCTTTCCCTGTAAGTGACCATCACATCCCTTGTACCACACGCCGCAAAAAGTACTCTTCCTGACCACACACGGATAGCTATCTACTGACATTTCATTGCAAATATTTCTGAAAAGTAATAAGCTGGTACCCACTATTCATTCATTGCTGAAACAGCTTCCTTCATCTCCCAAAAGAAAGTTTAAAAAGGATCAAGAAGGCATCAGCCAAAAAGCATGGTGCAGTGGGCTATGGGGCGTAAGCCAATGCCACTATTTTCTGTAGGGTCATTGCCCCATTTTACAGATGAGACCAAGGCCCCAAGAAGTGAAGTGGCCTAGGCAAGATCCTCCAATTGGCGATGTCACAGCACAGCCACCTCCTCTGAGCTCTTGCTCTTAGCTTCTCTCACGTAAGCATACAAAGAATTGTAGGGGCTTTGTTAGCACAGACAGGGTGCTTCTCTTTAATGTGCAAAACAGTGCCTGCACCCTGAAAAAGTCATTTGGGCTTCATTTGTAAACAGTGTACAGCTGCAGCTAGATGTGAACTTATTGTTATGCATATGTAGACTGTGAAGAATAATGGTTTCCTAGTGTGGGAAAAACACAAAAACAAGAACTCTCCAGTCTTCTCTAAATCTTATTCCTTCGTCACTCAGGTGGGGATAATAAATTCTGCTTGCTTATTTCCCAAAGTGGCTATGAACTTTCAAGAAGAAAGAACTAGTGAGTATTCAGTACATTATTATTTAACAACAGGAAAGCACTTATTTTAGAAATCCCTATAGATCCAGTAATAATTAAAACTTGTAAAGAACTGGGACTGCCTGGGTTCCAAGCAATCTCCATAAAGTCTATCTGTAAGCCCTGGTCTAGCCACACATACCACTTATACCTACTGGGTGAAAGCCAGACTTACCATCAGGGTTAAAATCTCAAATGTCCCACACAATATGCCCTCTTCGATATGATATTTTCTGGAATATGTTTGTATTACTGAAGTTCACCATACTAAGAAATTTCCTTGGACTACTGTGTAGCAAAGCTTCCTGTTTGCCTATTGGATTTATTTTATTAAGGGCATTTACTATCTATTGGGCTCTTAATAAATGATATTCTCTCCAGGGTTCTTGATCCCATTTTCTATTAAGCATCTAATATACTTCAGATACTTATAGGCTTAAAATTATTTTTAGTACATATACATTTGGAACAAAAAAATGCTCAAGTAAAGGCAACAACAACAGAAGCACCAGGTTTTGTGCAAAGCAGGTGGCAAAGAGAAATAGCATTAAAATAGCACGTGGCCAACAAGTCTCAAGAGAGGCTCTGACAATTGGCACTGAATGTTGGTCCTTCAGTAATTATGGAGCTCAGTGACCTGAGAAAGAATTGGTGGTGAGCAAGCTCGCCTCAGTCATGCTTCCCACCCCTGTGTTCATTCCAGCTGGGGGCCCTGGCTGGTTTAAATTCTAGTGAGAATCTCACACCAATATAAACATTTACATAATACAGGGTGTTTATCTTGGCTTCACAGAAAGGTAAGCATCTTCTGGGGTTTACCTGACATTAAAAACATGCTTAAACTTGGGGTATCGGCCAGTTGAATTTATCCTATATTGATATACTTGTGATGATTTTTTTTTTGTAACAATAATTCCCCAGTTTTACATTCCTGTTCATCCGTCTACATTTATGGAATGGAAGCAGGATGAGGAGCAGAGACAGCACAAAGGTCAAGTCTGGCTTTTTGCATCTCTTAATAGTAACACTGTGGTGCTCAGGACTGAATTGGAAAAAATTATCATCATAACTGTCCTTCCTGTAAAAACATGATGTACATAGCCTGCTGAGAGCAAGGCTGTGCAGTGACTTGCTTTTTCAGTGGTGCTAGATTCTTCTCTTCTCTTCTGACCTCTCACTGAGAGCACTGAACGATGTTAAGAGGCCAAAGAGTGACTACAGAGAGAAAAACATTGTTCTGGCCTCATGAATACAGCCCTTAAACCAAGTGAGGCAAACAGTATAAACAAACAATTCCCTTTTCAATTCCCAAGTAAGATTAATCTCTAAAAATTATCTGTGTACTTTGTGCCAAATAAGGCAGACAATAAAAATAGAGAGCTATTTCCTTGACACTGAAGGATAAAAAGTTGCGAATTGAAAGGGAGAAAACGGTAGAGGAGTTCAAGCTTTCTCTCTGAAAGTTCGATAATTGAGTTTTCCAAAATAAATAGTCAATAGAAAGATTAAAAGGAGAAAAGGTAAACAAATTTATTAATGTGCAAATGCACATAAGTCACACAAGGTATGAAACTCAAAGAAGGGTCAGATCATTGAAGCTTAAATATCCTCTTCATAGGAGAGAGGAAAGTAGGGAGTTTAGTCAATTTTAGATGAAGAATAAATGGTTCTTAATGGAGAAGAATGGGCCTGAAGAACAAACAATAACCTGAATCAAAGTTCCTCCAGACTTGGGGAAAGCGGTGACCATTTATGGGATGGTGAGAGGTGGGACTGCATTAGGAGCAAAGGTTATCTTATACAGATAAGTCTCTCAGGTAACAGCTTCCGGAAGAGCAGATGAAAAGTCTGAGTGGATGTGTGTGATGATCTTTAATTTCATTTTCCATGATTGCTCTTCCCTGATTAATAAGATTTCAGCAAAACCTTAATTTCTCAACCAACTCATCTTTGACAAAGCCTCCAACAACAACCACTGAGGAGAGGAGACTGTTCGGTAGATGGTGCTGGGAAAACTGACTGACTACATGCAGAAGATTGAAACAGGATCCCTACCTATCACCATATACAAAAATCAACTCTAAATGGATCAAAGACCTAATCGTAAAACCTCAAACTATAAGAACTTTAGAAAATGCAGGAGACACTGTTATGGAAATTGGAACTGGCAGCCAATTCCTGTTCAAAACCCCAAGTGCCCATGCCATTAGAGATAAGATAGACAAGGAACTCATCAAACTGACAAGCTCCTGCAAAGCTAAAGAAACCATCAAGACAGCAAGGGAGACAGCCCACAGAATGGGAAAAGATATTTGCCAACTGTATATCTGATAAAGGCCTAACACCCAGGATCTACAAGTAACGCAAATGTGCCAAAAGGAAAAAATGTGCCCCTTAAAAAAGTGGGCAGAAGATATGAACAGACACTTCACAAAAGAAGACATGTGGGCAGTCAACAGACACATGAAAAAGTGCTCAGCCTCACTAATCAACCAAAAAATACAAATTAAAACCACACTGGGATTCTACCTAACCCCAGTAAGAATGGCCATCATTAATAAAACAAATAACAGATGTTGGTGAGGATGGCGAGAAAAAGGAATACTTCTACACCGCCAGTGGGAATGCAAACTAGTGCAACCTCTTTGGAAAACAGCGCGACGATTTCTGAAAGAACTAGAAACTGACCTTCCGTATGACCCAGCAATCCACCTACTGGGAATATACCCAGAGGAACTCAAATCACTCTACAAAAAAGATACCTACACACGCATGTTTATTACAGCACTAGTCACAATAGCAAAAACAGTTGGTTGAATTTTAAAGATATGGGGTACGTTTCAGGGTTAGGTATACAAATGTTCATTATGTAGGTACCAACTGTGCTGCCCAGTGAAACTGGACTGGATTAAAAAAAAAAATGTGGTACATATACACAATGGAATATTAAGCAACCATAAAGAAAGACAAACATGGACTTCGCAGCAACTTGGATGCTCCCGGCCACCGCAGCCTCGACCTGCTGGGCTCCAAAGATCCTTCCGCCTCAGCCCTCCAAGTAGCCGGAATTACAGGCATGTGCTGCCACGCCCAGCTGATTTTTTGATTTATTGTAGAGATGAGGTCTCGCTGCCCAGGCGGGTCTCAAACCTGCGGGCTCAGGCAATCCACTCACCTCAGCCTCCCAAAGGCGCGGGATTACAGGCTGAGCCACCGAGCCTGACTCAAATGTTTTTTAAAAAAGAAAAGTCTTAGAAACTTGTATTAAGAAAAAATAATAAAAATAATAACAGAAAGGCTGTCACCATCTTCCATGTTCGAATAAAAATCGACAGGAACAAAGTTCTGTGAACTTTCCATGACAAAGTAACCTTCTGTCACTGCCTTTGAGGACAACGCTCAAGTGTTCAACAGTCGTCATTTAACCACTGCTCCAAGTCTTTCTTTTCCCCTTTCTCTTCTACCTTTCCTTCCTAATCTTCCTTTCCATGCTGCACGGTAAATTTTAATTTGTGCTTAATTCTGGCAGAAAAATAAAGTAAAAGGATCTAAATAAGTAATATTATAAAATAAAATAAGATTTCAAACAGTATATTAAAGGCAATCGTGCTTCTTTGAAAGAGCTTCTCTCAGTCAGATAAAAGAACTCAGAGTTCCTGCCTGTGCTTGTGAGGAGAAACAAGGGAAGGTCAGAGTGACCCCTTGATCCTGAGGTACATTCTGAGACCTTCCAATTTTCCTGCATTCAGGGTTCTCAGCATACCAAAGCACCCTAACTTGGGGTATCATTTTCTGTGCTCCAACAAAATGAAACTTATATATAAAAAAAATGGTAGCTAGTTGCAGTGGCTCACATCTGTAATTCCAGCATTTTAGAAGGCCAGGATGAGTGCAAGTTTTGAGCCCCGGAGTCCAAGACCAGCCTGGGCAACATAGCAAAACCTGTCTCTACAAAAATATTTTTAAAAATTTAAAAAGTTAGCCTAGAGTGAGGGTAGGCACCTGTAGTCCTAGCTACTCAGGATGCTGAGGTGGGAAGGTCGCCTGACCCTAGCACATCGAGGTTGATCGTGCCACTGCACTCCAGCTTGGGCAACAGAGTGAGACTCCGACTCTAAAAAAGAATCTCTAATTTTCTGAATATATATATAAATTGAGTGAGGGTAACATTCAGTAGTATCTTCCAACTCTGAAGTTGCATGATTCTAAGACACATGCCACATAATATTTCCCTTGGAGAGATGTATTTTCTATCTGATACCTAATGTCTTCTCCCTTTGTCAGTCAAAAAGTGATTGAGGCAGATCTCAATTGATTTAGAGGTTTATTTTGTCAAGGTTGAGGACATGCCAGGGGGAAAAAGAAGTACAAGTCACAGTAGGATCTGTGTCCTGCACTTTTTTTTTTTCAAAAAGAATTTTAAGGGCTTCAATATTTAAAGGGGAAAGAGCAAGCGAGAGGAGGAGCAAAAGAAAAGTAAGAGGATGGTAGGCGATAAGGCAAGTGAATTCGGTTTTTTGAGGCCTTGATGAGTGATCACTGAATTCACATTCTGCAAGTGAAGAGAGAGGAGTGAGGGGGGAAAGTCAACTATGCATTTGGCTTGCGCTGAGTAAATCTACATTTTACGTAAGATAAAGCAAGCATGTGAAATTGCAGCTCTCTGGGAACAAAAGGAAGACAGTTTTTTGCATGACTCAGTTCACAAGCTTAACTTTTCCCTTTGGCAGGGTGGGTTTGGGCCTGAGATTTTTTTTTTTTTTTTTTCCTTTCACATTTCTGTTTTTTTCCTTTCACATTTTCCTTTCACATTTCAAAATCTTTCAGATAGCAACAGAAAGAAAGCAATCCTGGAAAACTATCTCAGGCTATACTACCAAGGAGTATATATTGATAGGCAGGTACAAAGATGGCTTATATCTATATAAATCAATAAGCTGCTGTTAGTTCTCCTGACACGTTGTCTAGCTTCAGTTTGCAGGGCTTTAAGAAAAACATAGCTTTACTTTCTAGTGATTCCAAGTCAGAAAAATGACAGAAAAATATAAAAAGAGGCATAAAAATTGAAATGGTAGTTTGGAGACTTGTGCGTGGGAAGGAATTCAAGATTCAGTTAAATAAATTACAGATAAATAATTAAAACTAAAAAACAATGCACAAGGCTACAACCTACTAACAGATATAGTATGGTTTCTCTGTAAATATAATTTTCTCTCCCCAGTCCTCCATTTCTATCAAATACAAATCATAGTAGGATTAATTTATTTACAAAATAAGTTTTAGTCATATATGGCTGGTTATTTGCATAAAGAACAGCAAAAGTAATTGTTGGTCAATAGGCTGGAACTCTTCCATAAGGGATCTCAGATTAGACTTTTAAAGGCTTCTCAAGTCCAACCCAGGACTTATCTGTGCTTGCAGGTGCATGCATGAGTTGGGCTAATTTCTCTCTCTCTCTCTTTCTCTCTCTCTCTTTCTGAGTTGTGGTCTCACTCTGTCACCCAGGCTGCAGTGCAGTTACACGATCACAGCTCACTGCATCCTTGATCTTTTGGACTTAGGCAATCCCTCATCTCAGCCTGGCAAGTAGCTGGGATACAGATGCATACCACCGCATCCAGGCATCCAGGTGATTTTTTTGTAGAGACAAGGTCTGACTATGTTGTCCAGGCTGGTCTCAAACTCCTAGACTCAAGCAATCCTCTCACCTCAACCTCTCAAAGTGCTGGAATTCCTGATATGAGTCATTGCACCCCAATTTTTCTCTTCTTTAGGTTCCTGGGCCTGTTAGAAATTATCATTCTTTACAGGTCAGGAGCCCTGTAAAGGAACTGTGCAAACAAAGTACAAACCCAGTTCTTCCAATGGGATTTTACCAGCTCAGTGAATAAAGGCAATTTCAATTCCTCAAAGCAGTCTGCTCATATCTAAAAATATGCCATTCCAGTCAAAACCTTGGTAAATAACTAGTGTTTCTTTGTGTCCTGTTACAAAGAAAAACATATTCTTACTGAACTTATGCAAATAACTATATTGTCGTAAATTAAGGATACTCACAAATAGTTTCCAAATTGTGAGAAAATCAGGCAGAGAGAGAGAAATATGCTTCAAATTTTGCTCAGAAGAATATAATTTTACTCAGTTGTTATAAGCTATAAATAGTTCAAAGGAGAAAAAGTTTTCTTGACTCTAAAAAACAAAGCAAAAAATCAGTAATGTTTCAAACCAAAAAAGTCATAATAAGATTATTTCAGTTTTCTTTACATTCAGTTCATGCAATTAATTCTTGTTCTGCTCTAAATTGGACCAACTATTCTTATGAACACATCAGCTTTCCAGTAAGAGACTTGGAACTTTTTTTTCCTGATCCAATGGCAGTCTCTAAAGTTATCAGAAACCTGCATTCGAAAACATCTGTCAAAGTCCTTTTCATGAACTACCCTAAAGATGTAAGTTTTAGACTATAGCTTTTTATAAACCAATTTTTTAGAATAACCAAAGTAAAACAATAATTGTCTGTAGAATGACAAAAGTCTTAGAACAGCCATGATTAAAGTCACAGTTGACAAGGAAATTTGGTTATTTCAGTGGCATAGGACAATTTAATATAATTATCATAATTATTACTGATAACATATACTAAGACATATCAGAACTATTGAAATGTCACACAATTTTGGAACACATATTAATAACACATTTATGTAAATAGAACCCCAAAAAAGTTAAATACAGTTTCATATTTAAAAATGCTTCCTTTATGATTATAACATAACAAGTAAGCCAAATATGTTTCTCTTGGACTTCTGAAAAGTTAGTTTAACATCAAAAGACTGAATTTAGAATTTGATTTTGAAGAGTTTATTGGATGTCAAAGGCTTAAAACACTTGGTACCAAAAAATAGTCAAAGACTTTAGACAGCAAAAACTCTAGTCTTTGAGAGGAGACTCAGTTCTCAAAAAAAGAATCTAATAAAGACTGCATACGACCAGCTGAATCTCTCTCCCCTGTTTCATTTATTTTTTGCAACTTACTCAAAAAGTAATCAAAATGGCAAAACAGATTTTATCTTTTCATTAGCTACTTTTAGCAAAACCTTGTACACAAATCTAATCTTAATCAGTTTGACCATAGGATAATATTACATAGAACTTTTATAACCCTTTACAATTTTCTGATAAAGGACAGGTCAGTACTCCAAAAAATCTTGTTATTCTGACATAGGGACCTAGATTCTGACCCCTCATTCATGTGTTTTTGGCATTAATGTTTACTTTATAGAAAAACAAAATAATCTCATTTAAATTTTAGTCAACTTGATCACACATAAAATTTATTTTATAAGATTAATTTTTCATAAACCTTTTGTTAGGTCAGACCCAATGTCGGGGGTCGGGACTGTGATTTCATGCTGCGTGAGAGACACAAAGAAGTGCACAGAAGATAGACTGGAAATTCTAGTTTATTTAGAAAGTAAATTAGAGAGAGAGAGGAGATTCCCAAGGTAGGGGAGGGGGCCAAAGCTTAGAAAAACATGGCGGCCATGGCTCAATGAACACATGGCCTGGACAGTGCTTAACAAAACAATGGCAAATGACTGCTTGAGGTTGAATGCTTTCAAACCTTCCCTTTGATGGGGACAGATTATTAAGGTGATCAGGTGGAGGTCTTTTTTATGTCATCACTGAGGAGCAGGTGAGCTCAAGTACTGACATCAGATGATGGACAACAGGCAGATGGATGGGCTAGTCACATGACTGTTGCCATGTTGATGGGGTCTGTGTCACAAAGGTCATGAAGTTCTGATTAGGTCAACTTGTTATTTATGGCTGAAGGCAAGTACTTAGAATAGAAAAGCTAATTAATACAAAACAAGCTGGGGAGGGGTTGTAAAACAATTATCAACAGCTACCTCTGAGAAACTAGTTCTGTCTTTGATTAGAGGGTAAGCTAGAAAATGTTAACAGAATATGACAAAACTTGGCAGTGTTCAAATGGCTGCTCATTTTATATCAACTCCATCTTGGTCCTTCCACTTTTACAACTTGCTTAAGCCTTAGGTTTTGTCTTATTTTTTTACTTAGGACATAAATTTGCTTTATTTTCCAATTTTCTATATTCGTTTAGTTTTATCCATCATTTGCATTTTTTTAATTTAAAACAACTTAAATACTTCTAAACTAGACAACATTACTTTTCTTTTTACAAAAATCACATTCCCATGCCTCCTTATAACTTTTTACGAAAAATACATCTTACTTCCCTTGTACACTTTGAATGTAAAATTGTTTCTCTTATATCTAGTAGTTTTAGCTACATACATTAATGACAACATTAACTCTTATCAATTCTTATTTTTAATGGAAGATCAGTAGGTGGGGAGCTTTCATTATATACCAAGTACAGAGCCCAGGACACAGGACCATGCCCGAAGCAGACCCCATCATGGCCTTCTGATCTGAAGACAGAAGTTTACGGACAACTTAAGCAAGTATAATAAGTATTGTAGAAGCAAAGTTTTATAACTTAAAACATCTAGCAGAGACAATATTTCACAAATAGACCAATAGACTTAACAAAAAAATCACTAAATTAAATTTTGAAGATGTTTCTATTTTATTTTACCAATCATTTTGAAATTGTCTTTATTTCCCAGTGAATACTAAGGGTCATGTGAACTAAAATGCATTTGGTGAAAGTTTCTGTTTGTCTGATAAAATATCTTATTTAGGGCTTATTTTTCAGACCAATTACTTAGAGCACTTCTATATATTTTGGTAGTAAAATATCACATGACATGCATAAACACACAGAAATTCAGACACATGTACAGAAGCAGATCTTACAGATGCGTAAAATTTTTCATTTGCCAGTTACCAGTTTCTTTCTCTCATTCTTGACTATCAATCTCTTAGTAACCTGTTTCATTGCCCTAAGGTATTGTTTGCTAGGCAACCCTAGATTTGCATTTCTAAGGGAACAATTCTCAGGTGAAACAAGATAGAGAATTTATATTTCACTAACACAGAGCTAAGACGTTAGGCTTAAATATTGTGCCAACATTCACTCAAACCAAAGAAAAAACTGGTGCAAGTAAATTTCATTTAAGATGACCAAAGAAAGTACTTCAAATAAAGTTATAACTTCTAAATTTAAAACAGTGGTAAAAGTTTCTAGCGTACATAGGCAGACACCCTTGTAAATGAAGATTTCCTTGAAGCTGTAAGTTCCTCTTACAAAAGGGTTTTAAAAACGTTGTCAGAAAGTTATATTTTTATATTTTTAAGTTTAGCTTCTTTCTTAATTAGATTACTGAGTGCAAGATGGAGCCACTGAAGGAGCAGGGTCAAGAAAACATGCAATTTTTAGGACCTAATATTTAAATATGTGTGAAGCAGGCACAGCAGGAAGGAAAAACACAGATCCCTCAAAATTAAGGATCTCATTTTTACATTGAATCCTGTGTCTCCAAGAGAGGAAAAGACTATGGAATGAGACAGTGCAATGCTTCTTCAGCATACCTCCTTGTAAAGACATTCCCCTGAGGCTGCTGGGCAACCCAACATCAAACAGCCAGTTCTACAAACAGCCCATTCCCTAGCCATTGTACACACCAAAATCAAATCACAATGCAAAGTAATTCTGGTACTCCCCCCCAAAAAAAACCAAAAAGATCAGGGTAATGCAATGGAAAAGACGATAGAGATTTAAAACTCAATAGAGGTGGCTTATGACTCAAAACCCCTCAAAGAAAGCAGAAAGGGGGTGAATGGCATCTTTATTCTGGTTCTTTAAGGGTCTGCGTTATTAGAAAACTTTTTTTAGATATTTTCACTTGGTACCAAAGAGGGCAAAGAGAAAGAAGGAATAAGGTGAGAAAAATTTAAATGAATGAACAATTTTTAAAAAAGGAAACAGAGAACCCAAACACATGTGTTTTGTAAAAAGTTTTCAGTCAGAGGGGGAGGGGAGATGGCAGCAAAGCCAGATGGACTACATGAGTCCCTGTGTGAGTGAGTTGAGTGAGTGAGGGAGTGAGTGTATAGACAATTTTGCATGTTTGTGAGTAAATGGGTGTGTAAGTGGCTGACTGAGTGAGGACTCAGGATCAATTGGCCAGGGCTATCCTGGTGAAGCAGCTGGTGCCACAGCTGCTCTGCTTGGTCCCTAGTACTTCCCAGAGTGCAGAAGCGGAGTGCCATTTAAAAAAAAAATCGCCGGGTTCGGTGGCTCAGCCTGCAGTTCCGTGCCTTGGGAGGCTGAGGTGAGTGGATTGCCTGAGCCCGCGGATTCGAGACCCACCTGGGCAACTTGGCGAGACCTCATCTCTACAACAAATCCAAAAATTAGCCAGGCGTGGTAGCGCGCGCCTGTAGTTCCAGCTACTTGGAAGGCTGAGGCGGAAGGATCGCCGGAGCCCAGCAGATCGAGGCTGCGGTGGCCGGGAGCAGCCACTGCACTCCAGTCTGGGCGACAGAGTGAGACTCCAACGAAAAAAATAAATAAATAAAATTAGAAACTGACAGGGACAAACCCAGGTGGAGCCTGGACATAAGCTGTGATAGGACTCTACTCCAGGATAAGCCTGGCTGAGATGCTCCCTGACAGTACCTGGGGAGGAGAATATCCTGCACCTTCCAGGGATTCACCTGACCATATGAGAGTGGGAGGGAAAGACTGAAGCCCCAGCTACACCCTCATCTCCATCCTCCTTCCTTGGCCCAGGCACTGGGGAGATTGTGAATGAGGCTGCAGTTCCCGACAGAAGGGCTTATTTGTTAGCAGTTGAGAAGAACAATTACAGGACCTGCCACAAGAGGGTGTTTAGTGACCAGCATATTCTTTTTTTAATTTTTGATTTTTTTTTCTTTTTCCTTGGTGTGTGAATGTGTATGAGAGGGTTTGCTTTACACGTGTCCCCTTTTTTTCTCTTTATATTTTTTCTTTCTTCTTTTTTTTTTGTTTATGTGTGTAAGTGAATGATCGAATGTTCATCTTTCAGTTTCTTTTTTACTGTTAGTCTCTTTTTTCAGTTTAATGTGTGTGTGAATGTGTATGTGAGGCTCAATTTGCATTCCTTCACCTTTTTTATTTTGCTGTTCCTTTTGTGTTTGTGTGTGTGTGTGTGTGTGTGTGTGTGTGTGTGTGTGTGTACTCTTATGTGTTCAGTTTTCCTGTTTTTTGGATTTGGAGTTTTTTTTGTTTTAGTTTCCTGGGGGTATGTGTGTGTGTACTCTTATGTGTTCAGTTCTCCTGTTTTATGGTTTTGGGGGTTTTTTTGTTGTAGTTTTCTGTTTATTTTGTGTGTGTGTGTGTGTGTGTGTGTGTGTGTGTGTGTGTGTTCTATTGTGTTTTGCTTTGGTTTCTACTTTTGTTTTTCTATTTTTTGTTTTGTTGTCTTTATTTTATTACTTTTTGCCCTTCCTATTTCATTTTACTTTTCTCTGTTATCCTTATTGCTGTAACCTTTTCTTGGACTAAGGGAGTACACACACATACCCACTGCATCATCATATTGAGTATTGGTTGAGAATGGGTCTCAGGGAACCATTACCCCAGCCAGTAAACATTGTGAGTTGCAGGAAATTTCTGAATCCTAGTTCCCCATCCTCTACTTTATTCATCTCTCAAATCTAAAAAAAGGCAACAAAGCTTTCCATCCACATACCTGTTTCAAAATAGAACAAATTCAGAACACTGATCAAGGAAGAACAGAGGGTCAAGCAAGCATCAGATGTCAAAGCCCCTACCACTACCACTGAATAACAAAAGTAAAGAGAAAAGAGGGAGATCTGTCACATGTGAAGATAAATCAGTGGAAGACCACAGGTAATTTCCAGTGTATCAAAGAGACAAAGTCTGAAAAATCAGACATCAGAGCCCAAACAATGGAAGTCACCAATGACCGGCCCCAGAATACAATAGGGATTAGAAAAAGGAAGGAAAGAGTGAATAAGACTCAAGAGAGACAAGATGCAACACTAAAAGAACTTGTAGCAGAGATTTTAGCCAATAAAGAAACTTCATTCAGGAACTAAATAACAAGATGATCAGCATGGAAAGCAGAATTAATCAAGCAGAAGAAAGAATCTCACAACTTGAAGACCAAAACATGAGATCAACCTGGTTTTTAAAAAACGTAGAAAGAAAGCCCAGAAAGTAAGAACAAAGTCTCTAAGAGATGTGTGATAATAACAAGAGGCCAAACCTGCACCTGATTGGTATCCCAGAAGAAGAAAGGAAAATAAAGAGCACCTTGGAGCAAGTATCCCAGGAAGTTATCCAAGAAAACTTTCCCCATCTCACCAGAGATGTGATCATCCAAACATAAGAGATACAGGGAAACTCAAAAGACAACAAGTGAGAAGACCAACCCTAGATACACAGTAAAATAAGTGCAAAAAAAAAAATCCTAAAGGCAGGAAGAGAGAAAGGTCAGACTACCTACCAGGGAAAACCAATCAGAAGAGCAGCAGACCTATTGGCAGAAACACTACAAGCTAGAAGGGACTGGAGTCCAATTTTCTTTCTTTTTTTTTTTTGAGTTGGAATCTCACTCTGTCACCCAGACTGGAGTGCAATGGCCGCTCCCAGCCACCGCAGCCTCGACCTGCTGGGCTCCACTGATCCTTCGGCCTCAGCCTTCCAAGTAGCCAGAATTATAGGCATGCACTACCACGCCGGGCTGATTTTTTTAATTTATTGTAGAGATGAGGTCTCACTGCCCAGGCAGGTCTCAAACCCGCAGGCTCAGGCAAACCACTCACCTCAGCCTCCTAAAGATGCAGGATTACAGGCTGAGCCACCAGTCCCAGCTGGAGTCCTATTTTCAAAGTGCTTCAAAGGTAAACAATTTTAACCAAGAATTTCCTACCCAGCCAAGCTCAGCTTCATCAGCAATGGAGAATTAAAATCCTTGCCGGGCTCAGGTGGCTCAGCCTATAATCTCACGCCTTTGGGAGGCTGAGGTGAGTGGATTGCCTGAGCCCGCGGGTTTGAGACCCGCCTGGGCAGCAAGACCTCATCTCTACAATAAATCAAAAAGTCAGCCGGGCGTGGTAGCACATGCCTGTAATTCTGGCTACTTGGAAGGCTGAGGCAGAAGGATGCCGGAGCCCAGCAGGTCGAGGCTGCGGTGGCCGGGAGCAACCACTGCACTCCAGTCTGGGCAACAGAGTGAGACTCCAACTCAAAAAAAAAATCCTTCCCAGACATCCAATCCCTAAGAGATGATGCAGCTTCCAGACCAACTCTACAGGAGACACTTAAAAAAGATATTAAGCATGGAAGAAAGATTAAAAAAAGAATGACCACACACTTCCCAAGAATGACCGTACATTTCCCAAAAAAGACCCCACACTTCTGAAGAGAACAGAAGAACTCAGAATAAAAAGAGAGTATATCATGACTGCAAACTTGAAAACACACAATACATCAACCCAAAACTTAAAAGAAAGCAAACAAAGAAGAAGCTTTATAAGAACCTCGTGACAGGGATAGATATTCACATTTCAATTATCAGCCTGAGCATGAATGGATTAAATGCACCACTGAAAAGATATAGAATGGCAAACTGGATATGGAAACACACTTGAAAACATAAATAAAATGGAGGACTTTCTGACATC
The DNA here is from genome assembly GCA_027257055.1 of Cephalopachus bancanus. Lineage (NCBI taxonomy): Eukaryota > Metazoa > Chordata > Mammalia > Primates > Tarsiidae > Cephalopachus > Cephalopachus bancanus. Next base: position 8,137,224 of record JAPVLO010000108.1, read on the forward strand.
ACACAGCATCCCAAGGTTGAAACAAGAAGACACTGAGACACTAAACAGACCAATAACAACCCAGAAAATTGACTCTGTCATAAGAAAACTACCTACAAAAAAATCCCTGGACTAGACGGCTTTCCAACAGAATTCTATAAAACATACAAGGATGAGATGATACCAATCTTATTGAAAATATTCCAGGTAATTGAGAAAGATGGAACTCTACTCAAATCATTTTATGAAGCTAACATCACACTGATACCCAAACCAGGTAAAGATCCAACAAAGAAATAGAACTACAGGCCAATGTCCCTGTTGAACATAGATGAAAAAATTCTCAGAAAGATTCTAGCAAATCAGATCCAACAACACATCTCAAAAATCATCCACCATGACCAAGTAAGCTTCATCTCTGGGATGCAGAGTTTGTTCAACACCCATAAGACCATAAATGTAATTAAATACATCAACAGATGTAAAAACAAGGACCACATGATTATATCATTAGATGCAGAAAAAACTTTTGATAAAATTCAGCATCCCTTTTTGATAAAAATCCTTGAAAACTTAGGCATCAAAGAAACATGCCTCAAAAAATAGGAAACACCATCTATGGTAAACCCACAGCCAGCATATTGCTAAATGGATAGAAACTGGAAGCATTTCCCCTGAAAACCGGAACAAGACAAGGTGCCCACTCTCACCCCTCCTGTTCAACATTGTGTTGGAAGTTCTAGCTAGAGCAATTAGAGAAGAGAAGGAAATCCAGGGTATCCTAATAGGAAAAGAGGAAGTTAAGTTATCCCTCTTTGCTGACGACATGATCCTTTACTTCAAAAATCCAAGAGAATCTGTCAAAAACCTCCCTGCACTGATAGAGCACTTTAGCAAAGTATCAGGGTATACAATAAATGTGCAAAAGACACTTTTATTCTTATACACCAACAACAAGCAGGCAGAGAAATAAATAAACAAAATACCATTCACAACAGCCAAAAAAAAAAAAAATGTTGAGCCAGGCTCGGTGGCTCAGCCTGTAATCTTGCGCCTTTGGGAGGTTGAGGTGAGTGGATTGCCTGAGCCTGCGGGTTCGAGACCCACCTGGGCAGCAAGATGTCATCTCTACAATAAATCAAAAAATCAGCCGGGTGTGGTAGCGCATGCCTGTTATTCCAGCTACTCAGAAGGCTGAGGCGGAAGGATCGTCGGAGCCCAGCAGGCGAGGCTGCGGTGGCCAGGAGCGGCCACTGCACTCCAGTCTGGGTGACAGAGTGAGACTCCAACTCAAAAAAAAAAAAAAGAAATGTCTTGGAATCTTTCTAACCAGAGAAAGGAAAAACCTATACAGTGAAAACTATAAAACACTATTCAAAGAAATCCAAAAAGACACACAAAAAGTAGAAAAACATTCCATGCTCATGGATAGGAAGAATCAGCATCGTTAAGATGTTCATCCTTCTAAAGGCTATCTACATATTCAACGCAATACCCACTAAATTATCCACATCATTCTTCTCAGACCTGGAAACAACAATACAGAAATTCATATGAAAACATAGATGACCATGAATAGCCAAAATAATCCTCAGCAAAAAGAACAAAGCTGGAGGGATCACACTTACAGACTTTAAACTTTACTATAAGGCTACAATAATCAAAACAGCCTGGTATTGGTACAAGAATAGGTGTATAGGCCAACGGAACAAGATAGAGTTTCTGGAAGCAAAACCTCAATTTCTCAACCAACTCATCTTTGACAAAGTCTCCACCAACAACCACTGTGGGGAGGGGAACCTATTCAGTAAACAGTGCTGGGAAAATTGGCTGACCACATGCAGAAGATTGAAACAGGACTCCTACTTATCACCATACACAAAAATCAACTCTAAATTGGTCAAAGACCTAAATGTGAAACCTCAGACTATAAGAATCTTAGAAAACGCAGGAGACAACCTTACAGAAATCGGAGTAGGCAACCAATTCCTGATTAAAACCACAGATGTCCATGCCAAAAGAGATAAGATAGACAAGTGGGACCTCATTAAACTGAAAAGCTCTGTAAAGCAAAAGAAGCCATCACGAGAGGGGTGAGACAGCCCACAGAATGGAAAAAAATATCTGCCCACTGTATATCTGACTAAGACCTAACACCAAGGATCTACAAAGAACTCAAATGTGCCAAAAGGAAAAAAAAAAAAAAAAACCCCATTAAAAAGTGGGCAAAAGACATGAATAGATACTTCTCAAAAGAAGACATGTGGGCACCCAACAGACACATGAAAAAGTGCTCAGCCTCACTAATCATCAGGGAAATGCAAATCAAAACCACACTGAGATACCACCTAACCCCAATAAGAAGGGCCACCATTAATAAAACAAAAAAACAATAGATGCTGACAAGGATGTGGAGAAAAGGCAACACTTCTACGCTGCTGGTGGTAATGCAAACTAGTTCAATCTCTATGTAAAACAGTGTGGTGATTCCTAAAAGAACTGGAAATTGACCTTCCTCATGACCCAGCAATCCCCCTACTGCGAATATACTCAGAGGACCTCAAATCATTCCACAAAAAAAGATACATGCACACACATGTTTATTGCAGCACCATTCACAATAGCAAAAACATGGAACCAACCATGCTACCCATCAAAATTGGACAGGATAAAAAAAAGTGGTACATATACAAGATGGAATATTATGCAGTCATAAAGAAGGACAAACATATGGACTTCACAGCAACTTGTATGTATTTAGAGTCTATCATACTCAATGATCTATCACAGAAACAAAGAACTGAGTACCACATGTTCTCACTCATAAGTGAACCCTAAACAGTTACCATAACTATAAGAAAGGAATTGGCAGCAACAGGGACACTGCCAGGCGAGGGAGGGGGAGAACATAACATCGATAAGGATACCTGATCTCAAACTAGAAGTGGGGACCAAAGGAAGGCCTAACTTTATCTGTACAATGAAAACTTGTATACCTAATCCTGAATTGTACCCCACATCTTTAAAATAATAATAAAATTTTTTTAAAAAAACTTCAGTCAACTGGAAAATACTCCCCAAAATAGAATTCAAGTAGAGAAAAAGCATAGAGGCCTTTTAAATATATACAGAGAGCCTGAATATTAGCTTTTGTTTTTCGAGTTGTTTTGTTTTCCAGTCTCTCTGTCACCCAGACTGGAGTGCAGTGGCCACTCCCAGCCACCGCAGCCTCGACCTGCTGGGCTCTGGCAATCCTTCCGCCTCAGCCTTTCGAGTAGCCGGAATTGCAGGCATGCGCTACCATGCCCGGCTGATTTTTTGATTTATTGTAGAGATGAGGTCTCACTAAGTTGCCCAGGCGGGTCTCAAACCTGCGGGCTCAGGCAATCCACTTATCTCAACCTCCCGAAGCGTGGGATTACAGGTTGAGCCACCGAGCCCGGCTGAATATTAGCTTTTAATTAAACTGACTTTACCAAAGAGTTCTTTAAAAAAATCCTTTCAGCCGGGCTCAGTGGCTCAGCCTGTAATCCCGCGCCTTTGGGAGGCTGAGGTGAGTGGATTGCCTGAGCCCGCGGGTTCCAGACCCGCCTGGGCAGCGAGACCTCATCTCTACAATAAATCAAAAAATCAGCCGGGCATGGTAGCGCATGCCTGTAATTCCGGCTACTCGGAAGGCTGAGGCGGAAGGATCGCCGGAGCCCAGCAGGTCGAGGCTGCGGTGGCCGGGGGCGGCCACTGCACTCCAGTCTGGGCGACAGAGTGAGACTCCAACTCAAAAAACAAAAAAATCCTTTCAGATCTCTTATTACCAGCTTTTAACTGGAACAAACAGCTGATATTTTTGACTTTTGAACCTTTTTTCCAAAGGTACCCTCCCAAGTGCCTCAATCAAGGTTGTGACTTTGCCATGACACACAAGATGCCTCAAAAGAAGTCAGCTCAAACAATGGGTTTATAGGGGTTTGGGACCCATGTTCTACCCTGTGATACAACTCATATGCCAATTCATACGAATTATAACAGATTGACACAGAAACAAAGACAAAAGGAAAATCGGCAACAGAAAAAGCTATTGTTTGTCAAGCAACATGAATATTCATATTACAAAGTACCAAAAGTACACCGGAGTTGCCACAACCCAAGACTCATCACACAATTCCTTTTTTCTCATTAATCGAAAGCTTGCAAGTGAGACAAACAAGGATTTTGTCCGCTCAACTGGAGCACACAGAGAGAAGGAAAAAGAGAGACCAGAAGTCTCTCTGTTAAGAAATTCTTATTCCTTTGCCAGCAAATCAGGTCTCTGGGTTATCTTCAGTGTGGATTCCAGAAGAAAACAGTGGCTTTGATTACCTTGCTTGCTATGCTATACTGTGGTGACAAAGGCCACTGGCCCGTCTAAAGTTTTGCTGAAAAATCACTGGCATGAGGCACACTGAGTAACAGGAGAAAATTCATATAAATCTATTTAATGTGTACACACTGGAGCCTTCAGAATGAAGACCCCACTTCCCAAGAAGAAACAAGAGTTCGTATACCATCTTGGAGAAGGTGGGCTTAGAGTATGTCCAAAAAGCAGATTTTAATAACAAGACAGGTTATGGAAAGAAGAAAGGAAAAGGTTTGGTTAGCAAAAGGTGGTCTTGTTATATAAATAAAGCCTCAGGTAGTCTTTTTAAATCTTTCTTAACCAGCTGAGTTATTCCAAGGTAGAATTTGAACTTTTGCAGTTGTAGGGTTTCAGTTGGCATTAGAGAGAATCAGGAGTTCGTCAAATCTGTCAGAAGATGAACTGAGACCATAAAAGCGACTGCACACTTTGAGATTTCTGACCATAAGGAGAAGTTGTAGTCAACTGACAATAAACCTTAACCATCAGCTACCAAATCCCAACGTGAAACCCCAAAACAGCTTCTGACCTGGAGATGGGGCCCAAGCTGACAACACAGTAGCAGGAAACTCTCAGAAAAGGAGTTCTACAATAGAATATATTTTAGACCTCAATCAAAAAATATGAAAGGTCGAGGGTTTCAGGAGGGAGAAGCTCCCAGATCTCAGTAAATCATCCAATCTGCCAGAGTGATGAACGGATCCAGTTAGCTGGTGCCAGGGTCCCAGTAGGAGAGTTGCTGTAGACCAAAGACCCAGCTCCCCTCAGAATCCCACTGTGGTTGCCAAAATGTAAACCAAAAAGTGACTGAGAAAGGCCTCAATCAATTTAGAGGTTTATTTTGCCAAGTTTGACACACTTGGAGAAAAAAGAAATGCAAGTCACAGTAGGATCTGTGTCCTGTGCTTTTTCCAAAAAGGGTTTTGAGGCCTTCAATATTTAAAGGGGAAACCGGGCAAGAGAGGAAGGAGGAAAGAAAAAAGGGGGAGAATAGGCAATAAGGCAAGTTGTGTCTTTCTAGTAATCACTGAATTCACATGATACGTGTGAAGAGAGAGGAGTGAGGGAGAAAGTCAATTACATGTTTGTCTCGAACTCAGTAAATCTACATTTTACATAAGATAGAGTCAGCGCGTGAAATTATAGCTCTCTGTTTTTTGCATGACTTATTCCTACAGTTACCTTTTCCCTTTGGTACCATGGGTTGAGGTCCTGAGATTTTATTTTCTTTTCTCACTTTGAATAGAGAAAAAGTTTTCTTCCTTTTAGAGACATACATTCACATATTTATCAAGCAAAATATTTCTGGTACTTAAAAATAAGTTGTAATTCCTGCCCTCAAGGAGCTTACAGTGCAGGCAAGAATATATCATTAATCCATTCATTAATATGCCTCATTGAAAGTTTAGTAAATGAAAGTACATTCTTTAGTTTTCCTTTTCACAACAAAATGAAGTGTCACAAAGAGCCATGAAGAATCAAGTTGTCTTCATCCACAGCACAGACCAAACATATTTCATTTCAATGATGACATATTTCTATATTACAGGTGTTTTTTTTGAAAGTAACTTTTACTACATAGGGTTCCTTGATAAAAATGGTAAAAAAATAGGGATCAGTACCAAAATAAAAACTGTAATTTTGTTTGGCAGAGTATATACTATAATAAGTAGAACATAGAATAACTTGCCTTTTAAAAATATGTAAGTCATGTTTACAGGGATTTAAAACTAAATTTCTTGGCCATTTTAAAGTAATATAAGTGCTAAAGTGCATGCTGAGTAGTTCCAGGGTTTGCTTCTTTTTTTTTTTTTCCCAATTGCTGTGTAATATAAATCCTTCTTAATTTTAAAATGCATTTTTGGCCAAGACATCTAAAGTTGAAAAGTGGCTATTCAGCATGCAAGGCACCAAAGTATTTTTCATATGAATTTTTATTATAAAGCAGTAAGCATTTTAAAAATAGTTATTTATACTAAAGGTTCTAATAGCTTTAATAGTTTATCAGATCAATAATCAATGTTCTTAAAAGTCATTTAATTCAAATTTATGTAACCTGCATTATGAAAATATCTTATGTTAGTAGTTAACGCCTAATGATTTCTTCATAATATTTCTGTCCCAATGTCATTTCATGTACTGTTATGATAGAAATATTTTAAAGACCAACACTGTTAGGATATCAAAAGATGCTATTGCATAAACAAGTACATTGGAAGTCACCTAAGATTGTGAAAATGCTACTATCATAAAGATATTCATTTGAGTCTCCTTTCTTATTATTTTTCTAATTATGAGTTGTAATTGATTAATCACTATGTGAGGAATACAAGAAAATTCAAAGAAAATTGTAAAAGTGTTTACAATAAAATATTTCTAGTATCTTAGGTGTCTGTCAAAACAACTTATATGGCCTTTGTTAGTCATCATACTGATGAGGAAATAAAAGCCACCCTGGAAAACCAAAATTTTCCAAGAATCTGTGAACAATGAGTCTGCTGTGTGCTTTTCAATATTTACAGATTAAACAATCACTTATCACAGTTTTATAAAATTGGTACTAGTTCAATATCACTAGTACCACACATATCAAGGGCCTTTGTGGACAAAAGACAACTGATTTACATCTGTCCCTAAATCTCCAAGTTATATTTCCTCTTCAGATTATGTGTTGTCCTTTGAGTTTTGACAAAAAGTATATATCAAAACTGACTTCTTTTCCAGGTGTCTGTATAAGATGCTCTTTTATTTATTTTTTCAAGTTGTTTGTCCAGTTAGTATTAGTACTATTTCCTCAAAATTAAACCCAAGGGGCAATTTGATGCAGACAGTCTTTTTGAGTTTACCATAATCAAAACATATATATTGATATACATGCTGGACTATAATAAATACATGCCCTGCTTTGCCCACCTTCATTCTGTTTACATAGAGTCCTTGACAAATTCTGGGAATTCTCTGGTTTCTGGTAATAGTCTCTTTAAGGATTATAGAAAATTTGGAATCCTTTATCTGGCTTTTCTCAGGTTTCAAAAGCAATCTTCAGTAAAGGATATCACACACAAAAAAGAACAAAATGTAAAATAGTCTCTTTTTTTAATGACTTTCTTTTAACCTACCCTAACTCCACCCCTTCATAGTGTTCTTAGAAATGTTGTCTTTATATCACCAGTTCCTCCTCCCTCTCATGTATTACCCCTTTTTCATTCCTTCAAAAGCCCTGTAAATCATATGACTGACTTTCAAACCAAGACTGGTTGATGTGAATAAAGGAAATTTAATTGGAATACAATCACCCCCCTACTGCTCTTAACAGCTTTTTGTGCATCTAAATGCGATCTGAATTTCAGATATGATTCTTTATTTGACATTTATTTTCCTCCAGCATATATGTGCTACATCTTTACCTAAATTGGGTTGTTATCTTCTTCTGCCTTTCTGAACTTAACACTATAAATTAACTATTATGCTACTGAAATAAATTCCCCTGCAGATTTTATGTACATGGAGGGTCCTTCAATTTCATTTGAGAATAAATATTGAGTTATTATCTTCTATAGAGTAATTGATTGATCTTTGAGAACAAAACCTCTAGTACGGTGTCAAAAAGATTTTATTGTTTATTTTATAATAATATTTCGTGGTACTTCCTTCACTTGAGAATATATGCTCACTTTTATCAGTAAAATAAGGAGTCAGTTAGATATGATAGAATAAAAATATGTAGTCACAACATGATCTTATTAATTTTAAAATAAAAGTATATTGATCTATTGGCAAAATGCAGTGAATTTTGGTAGTTCCTGAGACTGTTGTTTTGACTAGACATGGTTCAGAAATTTAATCTATTTTTCTCCAGTTTTCTTTGTAAATTACTTCTTCTCTAACCTTCAAGTTATGTAATAATTTATCTTGGAATTAATGGATCCAAAATAAAGCAATCATTATCATAAGTAATTTTATGTTTTAAAAAATTAGTATAAATCCCCATTCAAAAAAATAAAAGAAGTATGTGCTTTTAAATTAATAATGATGCAAAATATTGATGACACTTAAACAACTACTGAAAAAACTACAGGGAATCTCAGTGAAATTAGCAAAAATTACAGTACACAGCATCTTGAAGATGAAAAAGAGACAAGGTTGTGATTACATAAAGAATCATAGGGAAATTTATTTTATCATATATAATCGGGCAGCCTGTGAAACAAAACAAAAATGTTTTAATTCTGTTTTGCTTTTAGAGTTGGGTATGTCACTTTTGAAATTTATACTTCTAGAAATTGTGGCCAAGTATGAGGCCTTAGGTACCCAAAGCCCTGGGAATTCAGTTGGGGTCACTCAGATAAGAGTGATTCTTTCCTACTGTACGGGTATGCACGTTTCTAGTGCTTAACAAAACACATGCTGAAAAACTTGGCCAAGGAGGTAGATTTATGGCTGTTTAGGAATCTAGCACTGGGAGCATGGGGCCTTTGTGGTTAAAGACATCTAAATGACAATAAGGCAGTATCACAAAGCAGGAAACAGACCTTGGCTCTCTTCAATTTTAGGTTATTGGGGTTTGGAGAGGGAAACTTATATCTCCTGCCAGACATGATTTTTAAACATTTATAACTTGGTTACTCGTTATCACTTTACAGCACTTTGTCCATGAAGGGTGACATTTATGTGGCAAGTCATATTTTATTATTAGGTGAAAACTTTTTCACACAAGTGAAAACATTTGTCTTTAATAGTGATTAAATGCCTGACAAGTTAGAATCCTTATAGAGAACAAAATGAGCTAAGTGCAAAAACGGGTTTCTAGTGCTGTCTCCAAAAATAAAGAAATAACAAATGAATAAAGGAGATGAATGAATCAAGTATTTCCAAATTAGAAAACTTGGAATTTGAACTTTACATTTTCCAATTTTAAAGTTAATTTAACAATTTCTCTTTAAAACCCTACAAAATAATGGAATAAAGGTATTCCCATCACTGTATTGTATTGTATGAAATTATTAAAATATTGATCAATTATTTGCTTTTGGTTTTTTCTAGTTCTAGCATCCTTTCATTGAATATCTTTACCCTGGGAGCTCATCTGCCCTGCAAACATCTCTGTTTATTAACCAGTGTAACTCCATTCTCTTCAATTTAGTGTAGGACCCATGAAATATTTTTAACTTGGTCCTTTTAGATTAAACCTGTTTGAATACAAAGTAACCATTGAAACTCTGCAAGATCATATTTGCACAGCACAAATCACAAGAAACATTCTTCAGAGTAATTTTTGAGGTTTCCTTCTAAGTCTTTGAAACAATCATTGGTTACAAAAAAAAAAAGACTAAGGTTTTAGTATCAGACAGAGAAGACGAAAAAAATCATGAAGCAAATATTCATGTTGAATGTGGTCATGGATGAAACTCATGGGTACACATGTAGCCATTCTGTGAGTGCCCTACATTTTAAAAAAGATTATTGGTCACATTAATTATATGAGCTTAATCACACACTCTGTTATCGCTCTAGTTTGCTTTGTAGCAAGAAAGTCCTAACTAGGAGTTTAAATGTGTTGTTGTTATTTGAGAAATAGGAGCTCTGGGTTTGACATTAGCTCTGACTTTCATCATAGAATAGTTAATAGGCTTAAATTTAATTATTTGTAAAGTTTGCTGAGATTGGTGAATGATAAAGCAATATATACTAACTAGGCACAAGGACAGTGTCATGAGGAATGAATTTTACAAATAAGCCCAAAACTTAGCTGTGCATGAATTTTAGAATTATTTAAATAGAGCTATTAAAATAGTAAAACACATTGATCTAAGTTGAGGTTCTCTATTTTTCATGAAGCTATGAAACTTTTTCTTTGTTTTTTATGGCACTTAGATGTTTCAGTATGCTATAATGATTTTATCTTCTACCAGATTGCATCTTTCTTGAAGGACAGATCCATGTCTGATTCATCTCATCCCCATGCATCTAGTAGAGTTCTCTATATAAAGTATTCACTCAAATATTTGTTAAATGCAGAGCCCATATGGCACCCTTTTGCAAATTAGAAATAAAAGCATGCTTCCTCCAGGAAAATGTCACCCTGCATCAGGGATGGTTGATTGGCAAGTATTGTTCAATCTTGAAACAACCTGTTCCTTGAAGCATCTTTCTCTCTTGTGTCCTTTTTGAAATTAGTAGCATAAATTCAGAAACGCGAAGGGATAGTTTTATGATACTTCCTTTAGAGGAAAGTAATGCATTGTGTCAATGCGTTTTAAATTCAGGTTTAGATGGGAAAAGTCCCATGGGATTTAAAGGTCTTATTTTTTATTATACCAAAAAAAAATAATAGTGTAATTATTTTTTTCTTCAAATATTTGGAGATGAAATTAGAAAGAATACAATAGTTTAGAAACAATGGTCTCCTTTTTATCTAAATGGTTACAGTGTGAGCGCCCAGTGTTTTGCTGAAGACTATGTAGTTGTTACTGTACTTACAATAATTGTCAAGTCACTCATCATCAGCATCTAAACAGCATGGCTTCGAAAGTTATGAAATGTCAGAGTTAATGACCATGCTTAAGTTTTGCTAACCAATCCAAACTCTTATCCTTAATTTTCTGCAGTAGCTAATCTATTCTAGAAGTAATTACATTAAAGGTGAGAATTGACTAGGAGCAAAATACAGGTAGCTACACGTTATATAAAGGGGATGCTGGTTCCTTACTTTTTTAAAGTAAAACTGTACTTTGTATTTTTGAAAAACTAGGTAGCAGATATCATAAATTATTCTATGATTTAAATATCACTAACTTCTTATGGATAATTGCCCTCTAATCTGATTCTGAAATGCCGAATCTGACTTAAGCAGTTTATGACCATTATTTTATCAGTGCCTAAATTTAGTTTTCTGTCTTCACACTTAGTACCCATTGTATGCATTTCTTTATTAATATACATGCACATTTAAATTAGTTTAACATTAAATATAATTGTTTATTATAATATGCTATAAATGCACAAAACTTTTTATTTAGGAACTCTTTCAAATATCCAACTGGATCATATATATGAAACATAAATAACAGGTTTTTTTTATTATTCATTTTGTCACATACAATTGCCATTGTATATGTGTCATTCATTTTCCAAATATGAGTTGCCATTATTAAATGGAAAATTATATTCAGAAACACAGAAATGTCATTGATAAGAAGATAGAAATAAACAAGAAGCTTCACTCATAAAAACGGATTTCTTGAATTGCAAAAAAATCTATTGTTCAGAGGTCAAAATTGTCCCCTAATCAAAAACAGAAAATAATAATGCTTAGTTATAAACAGCAAATGAGTTTGTCTGAAAGGAAAGAGATTAGAAGTGCAATAAAATGAGATATTGGCCATCTTAGGTTATCCCAATCCCTACCCTCACCCCCCTTCACCTAGGCTAGTACATGCTGAACAAGCACCAAAAACAACCAATAAATGAAAGGAAACTCAAAGGTCACTCGAGGTCATTATTTTCACATACCTTTGAATAATGAGAGCATCACATGTCAGCTAGAGGAGAACAAAATGTCACATTCTCCAGCTAAAGGTTGGCCTCGGTCAAAGGTTACAGAAGGGAGGCCAGGAAATAACCTAAGAGGTTAGGCCGGGTGCACAAAGGAAGGTCACCAAATGTCAATGAAAGCATGCAGCTGTTTGGAGATGAAACAACTGAGGCACCCTTTTGTGCTGACATCGGCTAGAAAAAATGTCTCTGCTGACATTTTTTTAGCTGGCAGTTTTATAGGACATTGACATTAATGTACCCAACCCCGAATTAGCCTTTTTAAAAGCAACAGTTTGGAAGTTAAGTGCGGCAGTTTCCAAAGAGTCATAGCTGTGACATTTTTATTTCAAATGATTAATACAGCCACAGACTTCTAACACCAAATTTAGATTTCATCTGAGCGCTTTCATCGTGACAACATGTTAGCAACAAGGCCTCAGGACAGGTAGCAATCACTAAGCAGTATTTTTATATTTTTTAAGAACCTTTATTATTCCTTTAACTGAAAGATACTCGGAAGCCTCAACCTGTTATAAGATAGGAGGATATGAGTAATTTCACATTTTACTGGGCCTTCCTGTTGGCAGTTCTTGATCTAGTAATAAAATTCATTCAAAAAAAAAAGAGAGAGAGAGAGAGAGAAAGACTGGTAAATTTGCAACTCCATTTTTAAGGAATTTGAGTTAAACACCTACAGAAAAAAATCCTTGTCTATCTGAGTATTAATTCCTTTTTCAAACTAATAATTTTCATCTCAAATACAAGTCCTAAGAGTTAACAGTTAGAGGGGGTGGTAGTGTTCCCTAGCACTCTCAGGAATCAAGCTCCACTGAGAAGATTAGAAAAAAAACAGGTACTTTGAATTATTCCCAAACTTACAGTTGCTTCCTACTAGCAGTTTCAGTTTTCTGTGTATGTGTGTAGATCGATTTTATAAATGCACACCTGATACTAATTCAACATTAGTAGCTGTTTCTAGACAACATTAAAGTATTTCACATCTATAAACGTCCTTTACTAATTCACAGGCACAAGACCATATTTTGATGCTAGATGTACTTTTTTATCCTCAGAGTTCAATAAATGACCCATTAACAACTTAAGTAGCTCCACTATTTTTTCCCAAATCTTTTAGAAACAGTTAAACCATCTTAATGTCACCCTTTCCCCAATTCTGTAGGCTTTAAAAAAAAGAAAACATTGTGCAATTAAAAATTTTAAAATAATCAAAATAAACATTCACACAGAAAAAAAATAATAATAACCCTAAAGCCTATTTCACAAGCAGGAGGACACTCGCCTTAAAACCTCTATCACAGATGATTCTCTTTTTTGTTTGTTCCTTCATAAACTTCCAGGGAGACTGCCAAACAATAATGCTCACCCCAGGATAACTGCAGGACTCACCCAGAGATAAAACTACCTTCCTACCTAATGGGCCCTAGACATATGAAGCCTGTCAGGAGACCATCATAAATCGTGGAGATGAGAAGAGAGGGGGCAGGAGGAGACACACAAACCCTTTGCACTTAGGAGAAAGAGTTATTTAACACATCAGGGAAGTGCATTTAATAAATGAAGTCAGTGACTTGAACATGTCATATTCGATCTATACGGAGGTTACTGAACTTTCTTTAAAAAGTCATTTTTATGCTGGTTGCTTTTCTTATGAAATTTTCTACACCTCTAGTGTATAAAATGGATGTGTAAGCAGCTGATTGAGAAATGGCTAAGGTCAAAGTTAATAAGGAAAGCAGAAGGTCTAAAAGCAGGCTGTCTTTTTTTCCCCTTAGAGTTCATGAGACTCTATATGATTCGGGCGTGACATATTAATGTTTCTGACTCTAGGCCTTTTTTTCCCTAAATCTGCCTTCAAATTACTAACACTTGGGAAGTAATAAATGTAGAAGGTGCTTCATTGCTGGAATTACAAAAATGAACTTTCCCCTTCTGATTTCATTGATGGGCCAGCCTTTTATCTCTAAAGGTAGCAGTGATGGAGGAGCCAGTATGGAGATGAGTAGAATGACAACCAGAGACTTGGAAGGACTGAAGATTGCCTGGAAATGTCAGACCCATCGAAGTTACAAGACGTACAAGCTGGAAAAGTGCAAAGAAAAAGTGGAAATGTAGAATTAGGTGCCCCTTTGAAAAAGAAGAGAGCGACATATTCAGCAAATGTATCAACAAATATAAACTGCACATGTGTTTTGGAAAATGTTTTTGTGTCTCCTCAGTCTTTCTGGATCCCTTACACTTTATGCTGTGAGTCTCTGGGATATTTTGTCACATAAAAGAGTATAACACCCCCATCAAATCAACAAATGGGTTTGCTGCCCCAGACGTGATTTAATTGAAACTTGGAAAATATACAGTGAGGTTCATCAGATAAACATGTGCCAAATTTAAGATTTATATCTACTCTAAAATGGATGCTATAGCTTCTTTAAAAAGTACTCCCTTCATCTTAAGATGAGATAAAGCTTGATGTGATGCTCTTGGACTTTGAAACAAAAACCACTCTTGGCAAAATACAAACAAACAGAAGACCTGGATACTGACTGCGAAGGAATACAAGAACGAAGACATATTTGATTTTTAGAAGACTTAAAAAAGTCATCATTACTTTACTTGAGAGAGGTGGTACTCATTGACAGAAACAAATAGAAATCCTAGTACCTGAAAAGTTGTGGTTTTTTGCACATTTATGTGCAAATTATTCTTTAAATGGCTTGAAAAAATTGCTTCTTCTGCTTTATATTAACTTGACATATTTTTTTGTCAAGTCATGGTTCTTTTTCTAGTATCTGAAAATGTGCCAAACTAAATGTCAGTGCCTCCATAAGGTAGATTTAGAGTTCCTTTTGGAGCAGATAGAAGCCTCAAATGACAAACATTCTTATCCTGAACATCCCTCCTGCAGGTGTGACTTACCTCAGAACAAGGTCAAAGAAGCCGCCAGCAAAGAACTACGGTTTGTTTGACTTGACACTCCCTGGTATTTCCCTTTGTTATCCCTGTATCATCATTTCATGGCAGAGAGAGACAGCAAGGCAAGTGCTTGCTTTCAGGTATATCTGGCTGGTAGCCCTACATACCACAGAGAGCTGCTGTGGATTTTGCTGTATGAAAAGTTTCCATTTTACTTTAATGCTGTTAAAGCATTTCAGGGACAAGTTTTAAAATCTTTCCTCACATACCTCAAAATAGTAAGTGCCATCTACGATAAACCTAGCTAACATATTGCTAAATGGACAGAAACTGGAAACATTTCCCCTGAAAACTGGAACAAGACAAGTCTGCCCACTCTCACCCCTCTTGTTCAACATTGTGTTGGAAGTTCTAGCTAGAGCAATTAGACAAGAGAAGGAAATAAGAGGATCCAGTATGAAAAGAAGAAATCAAGTTATCCCTCTGTGTTGATGATATGATCCTATACCTTGAAAATCCAAGAGAAACTGTCAAAAACCTACTTGCACTAATAAAGGACTTTGGCAAAATCTCAGGGTACAAATAAACGTGCAAAAGACAGTTGCATTTCTATATACCAACAACAAGCAGGTGGAGACCCAAATTAAAAGCACAATTCCATTCACAATAGCCACACAAAAAGTGAAATACCTTGGTGTCTTCCTAACCAGAGAAGTGAAAGAACTTTACAATGAGAACTACAAAACACTGCTCAAAGAAATCCAAGAAGACACAAACAAATGGAAAAATATTCCATGCTCATGGATAGGAAGAATCAACATTGTTAAAATGTCCAACCTACCAAAGGCAATCTACAGATTAAAAGCAAAACCCATTAAGTTACTAACATCATTCTTCTCAGACCTGGAAATGATAATACAAAAATTCATATGAAAACATAAATGACCATGAGTAGCCAAAATAATCCTTAGCAAAAGAAACAAAGGAGGAGGTACTACACTTCCTGACTTCAAACTTTACTATAAGTAATCAAAACAGCCTGGTATTGGTACAAGGACAGGCACTTAGACCAATGGAACAGGATAGACATCCCAGAAGCAAAGCCTCAATTTCTCAACCAGTTCATCTTTGACAAAGCCTCCAACAACAACCACTGAGGAGAGGAGAGCCTATTAAATAAATGGTGCCCGGAAAACTGGCTGACCACATGCAGAAGATTGAAACAGGACCCCTACATATCACCATACACAAAAATTAACTCTAAATGAATCAAAGAACTAAACTTAAAACCTCAAACTATAAGAATCTTAGAAAACGCAAGAGACACCCTTATGGAAATTGGAACTGGCAACCAATTCCTATACAAAACCCTAAATGCCCATGCCTTGAGAAATAAGCTAGACAAGTAGGACTTCATCAAACTAACAAGCTTCTACAAAGCAAAAGAAACCATCAAGAGAGCAGGGAGACAGCTCACAGAATGGGAAAAAATATTTGCCAACTGTATATCTGACAAATGCCTAACATCTAGGATCTACAAGGAACTCAAATGCACTGAAAAGAAAAAAACAGCCCCATTAAAAAAATGAACAAAAGACATGAATAGACACTTCTCAAAAGAAGATATATGGACAGCCAAAAGACATATGAAAAAGTGCTCAGCCTCACTCAGCTTCAGAGAAATGCAAATCAAAACCACACTGAGATACCACCTAACCCCAGTAAGAATGGCCATCATTAATAAAACAACAGATGCTGACGAGAATGTGAAGAAAAAGGAACACTTCTACACTGCTGGTGGAAATGCAAACTAGTACAACCTCTTTAGAAGACAGTGTGATGATTCCTGAAAGAACTAGAAATTGACCTTCCATATGACCCAGCAAATCCCCTATTTGGAATAAACCTGGAGGAACTCAAATCATTGTACGAAAAAGATACCTGCACACATATATTTGTTGCAGCTCTATTCACAATAGCAAAAACATGGAACCAACCATGTTGCCCATCGAAGCTGAACTGGATAAAGAAAAAAGTGGTACATTTACACAATGGAATATTATGCAGCCATAAAGAAGGACAAACATGTGGACTTCGCAGCAATGTGGATGAATTTAGAGTCTATCATACTCAGTGATCTATCACAGAAACAAAAAACAGTACCATATGTTCTCACTCATAAGTGGACCTTGAACAATTATAATACCATAAGAAAGGGATTAGCAGTAGTGGGAAACTATCAGGGGAAGGGGATGGGATTGGCTGTTGAGGAAAACTGCTAGAGGAGGGAGGTGCATACCTCCTCAACAAGGGTACCTGCATAATCAACGTTTGTATACCTAACCCTGAATTGTACCCCACAACTTTATAATAAAATAATAATAATGATAATAATAAAATAAATAAATAAAATCTTTCCTCATGCCAAACTCTAGCTGAAAAGTTTGCCCATCTTCCTCCTGAAAAGACTTTTCTATGGCCTTGTAGCTAAACTTAAACAATGACTCACTGTAGCAGAACAGCTGGCATGGCCCAGTGAAAGTGGGAGGTCCCGGCAGGGCCAGTCTCCTTGAATCCATCATTGCTAAGGTAAGTCTAGAGGATGAAAGAACAGAAGGAGTCAGGTGTGGGGATGTTTTTGCAATCAGTCAACAAACATTTGCTGTTCATCTTTAAGGGGACAAAATTTGTTCAGGGAACTGGGAATACCAAATCACAAAATCATGCCTTTAATCTTCAAGATGTCTAACAAATAAGCCACGGCTGGAACACTGTACTCTAGTGGTTGTAGCAGTGCTGCCTGCTATTAGATTTGGCTTTGTTCTTGGATCGCTACCTTCTTAGAGACCAGGGGACAAAGAACTTACTGAAAAACAATTTCCTCCTCCCTGACTTCTCACTGTCTCCTGCCTTGGTCTCACACAGTAGCACACATTGAAGATTTGGGAGCACATCTAAAATAGCATGGTCAAATTTGACACATGATCTATACAAATCATGTATGTAGCATAAGTTTATTTTCATTAAACTTAGCAGAAGTTTTGGAGCCATTCTCCCTTAGGCACATTCCTTTACTCTTATGGAATTCATCTACTATGTGAAAAAGGACTTTCAGACTGTTCTCATTCTCAGCAACAAGGCCTACTATGACAGAAAGAAGGGATTCTTGTCCTTTTGCACCTCTTCAGATCTGATTTCGTGACTGCTTTATTCCAGCATCGGAACCTACCTGCCCCTGCTCTTTGTCTGTTTGAGTTGCTTCTCCACTGGGGGTTATTCCGAGTGCCCACTCTAACCCACTGCCTTTGGGTTTTCCATGACCTATCTCTGCATTTGCAAAGCAATCCCAACAGATTTCCACCATTCATTTCAAGCACTGAAAATGACATTGTTTTTGAAACTCATCTACACTAAGGAGCTCCCTGAATGCCTCCAATCATCCAATTTAGGGAAGTAAGACTTCTCTGACAATGTAAGAAGAAAATTATCTATTTTAAACTAAAGTATTGGAAATTCCTACTTATTTAAAAGAAAAAAATTAAAAATGAATCATAAAGAAAATGAAGGCTCCCCCCTTTTAACCTTTCCATTAAAGGAATGGACAGTACTTGATCATGATTTTCAATTTATTCATATGAAGGCAAAAGGGCATTTTTCTGTACAACTCCCTTTCTAGAAGCCCCATGATTTTTCTAAAGTCCATAAAAGACAATTTCTTCATGCAGTTTTGCAAGGTCTCTTTCACTCTTTCTAGCATTTTCTCCTAACCATTAAAAAAAAAATCTGTCCCTTCTAATTGAGATGGGTGTCTATGTGCATATTTTTCCCCAAATACAAATGTAGAATGCCATGTAAGTCCCATATATCTGAACTTTAAACACAATCTGGATCCCAGAAGGAAATGGAATTTACCCCTCATATGGTTTAAGTGAAGATTTGTTAATGACAGGACTCTTAACAAAGGTGAAGACAGAGTTTCAGGAACAAATAACGCCTGGTGATTTACCCAGGGACTAGCAACATTATCACCTCCGGACTAAAGGGACAAGGAGAAGACAAAATGTTACCAGAAACCAATGAGAACTAGAAGCATGGAGGAATGACTATCCAACTGGAGCTATCATTTTGGAGAAATAAGCAGCTTCCCAAGAAGTGGTGAAGCAGAGAAGAAATACCTGAGCTTTCCTGCCCTCCAACCCAATGATTACCTGCCATTGAATCCTGTAAGTCAAACGTTACCAGTGACCTGCCAGCAAGAAGATCTGTTTTAGAGGTTAGCCTCTTGAGGCACAGAGCAGGAGAAACATGGTTTGAGAAGAATTTGGAGTAAAGAGTAAGGAACATTTGGGTTTCTGTTTGTTTATAATTGGTGTAGAGAAATGCGATTGTTTTTTGTACATTTATTTTGTATCCTGGGAATATACCCCGAGGAACACAAATCACTTTATAAAAAAGATACCTGCACACGTATGTTTATCGCAGCATTGTTCACAATAGCAAGAACACGGAAACAACCCTGCTGCCCATCAAAAGAGGACTGGATTAAAAAAATGTGGTACATATATACGATGGAATACTACGCAGCCATAAAAAAGAACAAAATCATGAATTTCGCAGCAACCTGGATGGAACTAGAGTCTATAATACTGAGTGACCTCTCACAGAAACAAAGATCCGAGTATCACATGTTCTCACTCATATAATGAACCTTGAACTTCCAATGTAATACTATAAGAAAATGACTGACGGTACTGGGAAACTATGGGGGGGAGGGGGATGGGATTAACAGTAGCAAATATCTGTCTGGGGATGGGAAAACACCTCTTATCAACAGGGTGCCTGAATGAAACGTCATTGTACACCTAACCCTTAACTGTACCCCACAAAACCATAATAAAAAATATTGATTAAAAAAAAAAGAAAAAAAAGAGTAAGGAATAACTCGAAGTGATAAAGGCTAAAAGAAAAAAATACTTATGTAAGAAATAGAGTCAATTCAATCATAGGTTCAATAACTAACTTTCAGGAATTTAGGAAAAGCTACTATGTGGAAGGCTGCTGTTACAGATTGAATTGTGTCCTCCCAAAGTTTATGTCTTCAAGCCCTGATCCCCAGTATAAAACACAGCAAGAAGATGGTCATCAGCAAGTAAGGAAGAAAGCCCTCACGAGAAAATGAATCAGTTAACACCTTGACCTTGGACTTCTCAGACACCAGATCTATGACAAAATAAATTTCTATTGTTTAAGCCACCCATTCTGTGATATTGTGTTATGATGACCCAAGCAGGCTAATATATAAATTAGAAGAGAATACAGGTTTTGAGTCATACAGACCAGGATATTAAAACTGGCTCTCTCACTTACTAGTTGTAGATTTTGTGAAATACTCTGAATTCCAGTTTTCTGGCTTAAACAATAAATGCAATAATTTCTACATCATCGGACTTTTTTGAAAAACAAAACAAAACAAAAAACCACATTTCTTCTTTATATTGTCATCCTAGTATATTTTTCTGTTCCTAAAGTACATTCTTTACAATATCCTCTAATGAAGATATCCTCCTAAAAACTCAGATTTTAAACAAAAGTCGATAACTTTCTCATAATGGCTTTATTTCAGCTACTTTCACCCAACATATAATTCTTTGATAGTCAATTTCTCTTGACTTTTTGAAGATATTTTTAAATCATCTTCTGGCTTCCATTGTAGCTGCTGTCCTTCCTTTGCAGGTATTTCATCTGTGCTTTGTTTTTGACAAGCTACAGTTTCATTAAGGTGTGTTCAGGTGGGTGGTTTGTTGCTTTCACTATCTACATTGATTTCTTTTTTTTTTTCTTTTAAGTTGGAGTCTCATTCTGTCACCCAGGCTGGAGGGCAGAGGCACGATCCCGGCCACTGCAGCTTCGACCTGCTGGGCTCCTGCGAACCTTCTGCCTCAGCTTTCCAAGTAACCGAAACCACAAGCTCGCGCTACCACACCCAGCTAGTTTTTGATTTGTGGTAGAGTCGAGGCCTTGCCAAGTTGCCCAGGTGGATCTTGAACCCGCCGGCTCAGGCAATCCTCTAGCCTCAGCTTCCCAAAGTGCTGGGGTTATAGGCCGAGCCACGAAACCCCGCCTCTACATAGATTTCATTAAGGTTTTCTGAATTAATGATCTAAGATTTGTATCTACTAGTCTGTCATCAATATTGAAAAATTATTCTACTCTATCTTCCAATTGTAAATTCTCTCTTCAGCTGTGTCTGACATTCTACCATTGAATTTTTAATCTCAATAATTATATTTTTCACTTCTAGAGGTTATATTTTTTATTTTTTATTAACTCTGCCTGATTAATTTTGATAGTCTTTTAGCCCTGATTCACATGTTTCATGCCTTACTTTTTTCACTTTAAAAATATTGAGCATTTTTAATTTTTGTATGCTAAATTCAGTAATTCCAATATCTGAAGTCTTTATGGATCGGTTCTTGCTTTCATTGTGTATGCTTTTTCTTCGTTTGGGTGTCTTATTTTCTATGGTTTTTTTGTAATTTTTGCAGTTGTTGTGAGTTTAGACTTGATAAAACTTTTTTTTTTTGAGTTGGAATCTCACTCTGTCACCCAGACTGGAGTGCAGTGGCCGCTCCCGGCCACCGCAGCCTCAACCTGCTGGGCTCCGGCAATCCTTACACCTCAGCCTTCCGAGTAGCTGGAATTACAGGCATGAGCTACCGTGCCCGGCTGATTTTTTTTTTTTATTATTTTGATTGTAGAGATGAAGTCTCGCTGCCCAGGCAGGTCTCGAACCCGCGGGCTCAGACAATCCACTCACCTCAGCCTCCCAAAGGCACGGGATTACAGGCTGAGCCACTGAGCCCGGCAAGACTTGATAAAACGTTTTATGTGAGGCTATTAAAAGTTCTCAATTGAGAATGTGTTCCTCCAGGAAATATTTGCATATTCTTATGCCATTCATCAGTTAGCACTACCATTCACTGAGTGACGTAAATTTTGAACCCAATCACACATTAGACCCTGTTTATGTTTATAAATTACCAACTGGAGGTATTTTTTGTCCAGCCTTTTAACTAGAGGTAAAATTCACATAATAAGAAACTAACCATTTTAAAGTGACATTTAGTACATTCACAGTATTTTACAATCATCACTTCTATCTAGTTTTAAAACATTTTTATCACCCCAAAAGAAAACCCCACGTGCACTATGCAGTTACTTCCCATTATTCCTACTTTCTTCCCCCTGGCAAACACTAATGTGCTATCTGAATATATTATATAAATGGAATCATCCAATATGTAATGTCTGGTTTGTGGCTTCTTTCACTGAATATATTTCCAAAGTTCACACATGTTGTAGCATGTATTAATATTTCATCTTTTCAATGCCTGAATTCCATTGTATGTACATACCACATTTCGTTTATCCATTCACCCATTGATGGACATTTGGGTTGCCTCTACCTTTTGACTATATGAATAGTGTTACCAGGTGTTAGTGTCAGTGTATAGCTTTTCAAGGGGAGTACTTTGAAGGTAGCTGTAGTGATATTCAGCAATGAGGTATGTAGTACTTTTTCTAGGGTGAGTTCATGAATTTAATTGTCAAAATTCATACCTAAAATAAGTGAAAACAGGTATTCCAACAAAAACTTTACACGAATGTTCATAGCAACACTATTCACAGTCAGTCAATGATTTTGACACAATTTGATGCATTTTTGCAATGTTTTCATCAGTTCTGCTCATTTCTAGCGATCCTGACCTCTCTTCATCAGTGACACTTTGTCTCCTCTCAGAAAAATATTTACGCCATTTGTACACTGCCATCTTCTTCATGGCATTATCCTCATAAACATAGATTAACATGTCCCTGATTTCGCTTCCACTTTTGCCAAGTTTAGCAAGAAATGTAATGTTTATTTGTTTCTCTCATTTAAGCTCCAACATTCTCACAACAGCACACAAAGACATGCAACAACAATAATGAATACCACTCAGCAAGACATTGCCACACAATGGCACAAACATAGCCGTGAGACACTGGTATACCGAGGTTATGAAACATTTACTGAGATGCTTGTACAATGCTGCCAATGTAAGTGCATGGTGGTAAGTTTGCAAACTTAATCGTCAGACCTCAATTGTCACACCTAAGAGTGGAATTACGATCAGTAGTAAACCTATGTTTAACTTTTGAAGGAACTACAAAACTGTTTTCTGTTATGAGTTGTATCATTTTATATTCCCAATACTGATATATGAGCGTTTCCTTGACAATGCTGATTATTTTTTATGTTGAGTGGGTGTAAAGTGGTGTTTCATTGTGGTTTTGATTTGCATTTCCATAATAACTAATGATGTTGAGGATCTTTTCATGTGTTTATTGGCCTTCAGCATATCTTCTTTGGAGAAATGTCCACTTAAGTTGTTTGCTCATTTTAACATTTGTCATATTGTTGTTGAATAGTAAGAGTTCTTTATAAATTTTTCAGACTAGACCCTTATCAAATGTGATTTATACATATTTTATCTCAATCAATAGGTTGTATTTTCACTTTCTTGATAATGTGCTCTAATGCACAAAGGATTTTAGTTCTGAGAAAGACTAATAGATATATTTTTTTCATTGCTTGCACATTTGGTGTCATATCTAACTATCAATTACTAAATTGTGATCATGAAGATTTCTCCTTATGTTTTCTTCTAAGAGTTTTATTGCTTTCATTCTATTTGGGTTATTGGTCTGTTTTGAGTTAATATTTGTATATGATATAAAGTAAAGGTACAACTTTATTCTTTTGTATGTGGAGATCTGGTTGTGCCAACACCATTTGTTGATGAGGCAATTTTTCCTCATGGAATGATTTTAGCACCCTTATTGAAAACAAATTATCCATGGAAGTATGAGTTTATTTCTGGGCTCTCACTTTTATTCCATTGGTTTATGTATCTTTCCTTGTGCCACTACCACACTGTGTTGATTATTAAAGCTTTGTAATAAGTTTTAAAAATCAAGAAGTGTAAATATTCTAACTTTGCTATTTTTTTCATTATTATTTTAATTATTCAGGGCCATTTATGATTCTATTTGCATTTGAGGATCAGATTTTCCCATTTCAGCAAAAAATGCCATTGGAACTTTGATAGGAATTGCATCAAATCTGTATAACATTTTAAGTAGTATTGCCATCTTAACAATATTAAGTCTTCTGCTCCATGAATGCAATGTCTTTCCATTCATTTATGTCTTTTTAAATTTCAGCAATATTTTACATTTTTTCAGTATGCAAGTCTTGTTCCTTCTTGGTTAAATTTATTGCTAAGGCTTTACACTTTTTAATGCTTTAATAAAAAGAATCTCTAATTCTATTTTTGGATTGTTTATTCTCGTTATAGAAATATAACAGATTTTTCTGTGTTGATCTTGTATCCTGTAACTTTATTTTATGTACCAGTTTAGATTTGCTTTCAATTTTATTTTCTCCTTTCATCAAGACAAAGAACAGAGACAGTTTTCTTTGATGGCAACCCTTTGCTCTTGTTCAAATAATTCTGGAAATTGCCTCTAGTTCAGCCAACACTTCCTGCTCTGGATTCATTCTTTGGCTTAGTTTGATCTTTCTTGCCAAGTCAGCAAGGTAAGCATGGCTGTGTGTGTGTGTGTGTGTGTGTGTGTGTGTGTGTGTGTGTGTCTTAAATATGTTAAATGTTTCTCAGTAGATGGGCTTCAAAAAATATGTGCTCCACTGTATTGTCAGAAATGAAAGCCTCTCATACAAGGTATTTGCAGAAATTAAAAGGGATTATATATACAAAAAGCATAAGATAACACCTGTCACATCAATAGTTTCTATGCAGTTGATGTCAATTCACTTCCATACATACTGTTATGGAATGTGCAAGAGATGTCCAAAAATGCATCACAGGTTATTATAGCTAAGAAATATTAGTATCTTGAAGCTGCTATTGTAAGAAATTCAATGTAAACCTGCAATCTTCTTGAGATGCATGATTTCACTTGAAGTGAAAGTCCCTCAAACCTGACTGCAATACTGCTCCCTTACATGAAATTTTTCACAGACAAGAATGACAACAGCAGTGATAAGAACATGATATTATTTTTGATGCATCTTTTAGAAATTATCACTCTGATTTGCCATTTTCAATACCTCTTTATGGTTCTCCTTTAGTGTTGAAGCAAAACCAACTAGAAGTAAATGGCAGCTCTTAGAGGAGAGCAGAAGAATTAAATTCCAAGAAAACCGCTACAGATTGTTTATCAATGGACAAGCTTAACCTAAAGCAGCACAATGAAGGTCCAAAACAAATGCACTTTTATCATGAAAAGGACTAAAGTAGGACTTAAAGCGAATTTAACCTCTCTTCTGGAAAGTCAAGGCTCTGTTGAAGCAGATTGCTGATGCCATTTACTTATTGATCCAACTCAAGCACAATTATCTAGTATCTGTTCAACCCTCCAATTTCTATCTACTGAATGTCTTGAGAAAGATTTTTTTTACATTAAGAGGCTTTTCTTTCAGAATAGCTGGGTATGTAACTGTTTATCTATATGCTTTGTATATAATAATTTTTAAAATGTATCAAGGAATATATTTATCAAACACATCAATTAGATCATAATGCTAAGTAAAGTAATTTTATTTGATGTTTTTTAAAATGCTCATATACACAATCACACTTTCTTTCTTTCTTTCTTTCTTTTTGGCAAGTTTTAGGCATGAACTTGTCTACGTACTGTATTTTTGTCCCACTGGCAACACGTGTCATTATGTACTTTTGGATTTGACACATTTGGGGTTTTCTCTTGCTTTTCGACTTAGTCTTGCTATTACCACACTTTGGGTCAGGCTACTGTACATGAATGTACTAGTTATATCATTATATTATAAGCAGCTAATTGTATTGCTTGTGCTAATGAATTATTCATGGAATAATCACATTAAATTTACTCCACGTTGATGCTTTATTTTGCATACTAATTTAAACATAGTACGTTTTTCACATTTTGATCTCAAGATGATCTCAGATAATGACCTGTTTGTGAATATAGGGGTTTACATTGACCTCAATATTTCTCTTTTCTCTAAACATTGTTTCATAATGTGTACATTTCATCAGGGTGGTATAGGTCATTCAGAGTCAGGGCCCTGCTAATAATTTCTTTTAAGGTCCTTCAATTATTGCTTACTAACAGGATTTCCAAGATGATGTTTTTTTTAATACAGAGCATCCCGTTACCAAGGGTCTTCCAAACAGCAGACATGCTACCTTTTGTCTTCTTCTAACTCACATTCCCAAATTCATCACTCTTCCTAGCCTTACTCAATCCCTGAACTTTTCATTTAACTATCCATTTCTGACTTACATTCTTACCCATTCATGCCAACAGATCCCTTACAGATAATTCTGAAGTTTTATATATGGAATAATGACTCCCAATTGACCAATGGCTGGGTATCCTAATGGTCCTCCAGACTTGTCCTTCTCACTTCAAGCCCTCATATAGTTTTCACGTTAATTCTTCTATAATCACTGATTAAAGCATGTGCTTCCTCTGCACTAAAACCTTCTACAGTTTATTACTCACTACCCACAGTAAAACGTCTCTGCTTAGCTTTCCAGTCTTTCCTAAAACATCCACTCTTCCAGTGATCTTATTTCATTTTTCATTCCAGTAAGATCAGTCTAATTATTGCTCTAGAAACAGAACACATTTATACCACTACCTACACCTTTGTTTACCCTACTCCAGTTTCCTAAGTTTACTTGTACTTATGACACACTTGTCATTGCCTCGAAGATTAATACCAGTGCAGTCTAGGTCTTGAAGCATTTTTGAATTATCACAATCTTCAATGATTTTCTCTAATTCTCCTTACCACTGGCCATGTTTCAGCACTTTACTATACACTTTTTTGTATTTTTTGTTTAGTCTTGTTTCATGTGTTTTAATTTTACCTTCCCAACAAGATCATAAATTTTTGAGAGTCTGAACCATATTGTATATCAATTATATTTCTCCCTCTGCAGGGATGAAGAGCTTCATATTGCCTAGCAAAATCTAACACTTCTTAAGTGCTATTAGCCATTTATTTTATGTGACTCATTATTAACACCTAGCATGGCAGGTGTTGACATGTACATAATACCATTAAAGACGATCCAAGTGGCCAAGTTACATTTCAGATTATGAGTGGTAGTCTAAGTAAACATGTTCACCATAAAATGAAATGATGTATTTTATTTGTGAAAGTCTGGAGCTGGGAAATTATTGGGCCTATCTTTCCTGAATGTGAAATAACTAATATCAACCTTTAGGATATGAGAATCATCTGGCTGCACTAGCGGCCATTCATTTGATTGCTGAGTGGATTTAGTTCATCTTGCTAGCTGGCCAGGTGTCCCTTTCATTCCTGGGTATTGAAATTGTGAAATAACATTGAGAGAATGAGCATGCCATTTGGAAGAGAAAGACTATTCCATTGTCATGAATATAAAAGGAGATGCACCATCTCACTACCATATTTTAGGAGACAATAGCAACAATCAGTATTTCTACACTCTAAAAGTAGTATCTATGCCTAGCTATTACACAGATTGGCAAGGGGGTATTTATTTTTAAATCCTTGAATTCCAATGCCTTAAGTTAACAAAAGATGATTTTAAAATAGTAAATTTTTCTTGGCGATACACAAGAACTAGACTGCGAATTTTAACCAGGGAAGTTATAGATCAAGTCTATCTTATTTCTGATGTGTCCAAAAAGGAACAGCACAGTGTCCAGCACCTAGTAGATGTTTCATAAATGTTTCTTGGATACATCAATGGATAAACACGTAAGAACATAAATTTAAGTGCAACACAATTGTTGTGGACTTCACCTACTCATAAGTACAGAGACATTCTCATTGATATCAATATCCTACAGTTACGTTTAGGAAATCAAGTGTTTTCTAGAGGTTTCCTATACAAATATTTTAATGTCTCCTGGGGTACTTGCAAGCCCTTGTTGCTTGCTTCTATGACTAGCAAGCTAGAACTCTCTCGTCTTCTGTCCTTGGATCCATGGAAGAAGTGTTTGAAGGTTAAAATACTGTTTCTGTGACAACAGGTGAAATCTCCCACGAAAACATGCCGGTGAAATTGGGCCTGTGCCTCTATGAGTAAAAGTGGAGAATCACTGAGCAGTAAAAAAAGCGCCCACTCTATGCTAGGTTTAGCTAGTGCTCCCAGTGGGAATTTTTGTTGAGCACCGAGGATTAGGGCACTCAATACCCATACTCTGACTCATCCCCACAAAACTAATGAGTCAGGATCCTAAAGGTCCAAGCCCTAACACCAAGGTCACTTCTAAGCTGAGACTTTGTTCTTATTGCCACCCTTCCCACCTGCATTTCATGGGTGTTCTTGCATTCCCAGTGTCACTGTAATCAAAGCCAACCCTGCCTAAAATGCAAGGCATTTCTTCTCCTGGAAAATCTACCATATTTAGAATGTAACTCAAAGACAAACCCTCACCCTTGCACTCATGAAAAGGGAGAGAGAGTGTGTTCCTTCTCTAGTATGCTCAGCCAAGGATACTGGAGCAAAACTGCCTGAGTTCCAACATATTATCTTATTTTATTTGTTGGATCATTCAGTTAACATGTGAAATAAGGTTGTTTGGTCCACTTCATGTAATCAGCTGGCAAACAATACTCATGTCCATTACCCCTTTCCCCACCAGGACCTATTGCTGGCTCCAGATCACTAGATTAAGTTACGCCTCTCATTTGGTGAGTTCTCATCTTTCCCTTTCCTTTGGTTTCTGAGATCACTCTCTCCCACATCCAACACATCAGATGTGGCTGAACCCTTCTGGTGGATGAATTTAAATCTTTCTTTTCCCCTTTTGGTCCCTATGCAAACGAGTGAATACAAATGTGCTACTGTGGTTTGAATGTTTGTGTCCTCTCCAAAATTCATGATGAAACTTAAAGCCCAATGTGATAGCACAATATCAAGAGATGGGGCTTTTAGGAAGTGATTCGGTCCTGAGGGCAGAGCCCTCCTAATAGCATTAGTGATTTCACAAAAGGTCTGGAGGAAACCAGTCAGGCCTGTTTTGCTCTTTCACCTCTTCTACTACGGAGAGCACAGCGTTTGTCCTTTTCTGCCCTTCCCCCATCCAACCTGTGAGGATTCCACTGTGAAAGCAGGTCATCAATGGAGCAAGCCTTTATCATATGTCATCCCTGCGGGCCCCTTGATCTTGAACTTCCCAGTCTGCAAATCTGTGGGGAAAAAAAATTTCTGTTGTTTATAAATTTCCCAGTCTCAGATATGTTCTTAGAGCAGCACAAATGGACTATACCTACTGTAAAATGTGAGAGTTCTGATAGTCTAAAAGTAAATATGAAACAAAAAGCCCCAGACACAGTAACATACAGGTCCATGATTTGAGAGCACTCAAATAGAAGAGACATACTGGTGAGAACTTCAGTGACAGATACCACTGTTCACTGTATACATATCTCAGACAGTCTCTGCCCTAGAAGAAAGAGATGGAACCTAGGAGGACTAGTGTCTTAGTCCATTTTGTGTTGCTATAACAGAATACCTAAAACTGTATAATTTCTAAAGAAAAGAGGTTTATTTAGCTCACAGCTCTGCAAGCTGGGATAATCAAAGGCATGACTCTGGCTTCCGGTGAGAACTTTCATGGTGCATCATAACATGTTGGAGATGATCAAAGAGGAAGTAGACACAGGTAAGAGGCAAAACTCGAGAGGCATTCTTGCTTTTTTAGCAACTCACTCTCAGAGGAACTAATCAATTCCTGCAAGAACTAATTCAGTCTAGCCAGTGCAAGAACTCACTCATTACAGTGAGAACAGCATCAAGACATTTGTGAGAGATTCTATTCCAGTACCCAAATGACTCCCACTAAGCCCTGCCTCTCAACCTGTCACATAGGGAGTCAAATTTCAACATGAGTTCTGTTGGGAGCAAGCTCAAACCATGTAAGACAGGACTACTGTAGATCTATTCAATTTATCATTTATTTTTCAAATTGAAACCTTTATATTTGTACTCCCATAACATATATTTTAAAATATTAATTTGATATTACTACAGTATAACCTCAAGATTTTCCAAACATGGATTACATTTTGTAATGTTTTTACCTGAAATTTTTTTCTAGCTGCATTTTTTTGTTTAAAACAATGATTTTCACTACATTTCAATCCCTGCTTGTATATTTCTTTTAACATTTATAAGAACTTTTATTTAATCACTTCATTGTTGACTTAAGTTAAAATCATATATGAAACCTTTACAGAGTTGGCCAAAATTTATTGCTAGGTGACATCAGATCATAGTATTTTTCCTTTACCAAGAATGGAGGAAAAAAATAGTAGGACATATTTTTCACTTCCAACACATCAGATATGGCGGAACCATATATAGAGGCATTCAAAACATCAATGCTATGATGCAAGATCTTGTTCCTATTAGCTTCCTGGCAACATAAAAGAATAGATACTGAGAGAAAAATCATCCTCCATATGGCTTTGGGCATTTGGCAGGAAGTGAAAGGGGCATTATAGGATAAAGGATGCCTTATGATATATACAAGGAAAGGAAAGAAAGGAGGAAAGACGTGAGGGATGTAGCCCAATATTTGCAGGAGAAGCAGGAATCAATTGCTGATACTCATGCCACTCTAATTGCCAAATGTTTTAGTGTCTAACAGCAATTACATCT
The DNA here is from genome assembly GCA_027257055.1 of Cephalopachus bancanus. Taxonomy (NCBI): domain Eukaryota; kingdom Metazoa; phylum Chordata; class Mammalia; order Primates; family Tarsiidae; genus Cephalopachus; species Cephalopachus bancanus. The sequence goes on from JAPVLO010000108.1 coordinate 8,167,836, forward strand.
CCCAAAGGTCTAAAATAACATTTATTGGGTACCCTCTGTGGAAGGACAGATATTTTCTTATATGTTAACTCATTTAATTTTCATAAATCCTCAGTTATTGCTACCTCCCTTTGTTCAGATATTGTAACTGAAATTCAGAGCATTTAAGTAACGCTTTCAAAATTCCAGGAGATAAGGGTGAGAGGTAGTATTCTAATCTAGGATAAGCTCTACCATCCACACATTATTTTTTTACTTTAGTATGACAGAATAACTCTGAATTTGAAACTTTTAATAGGAAAAAAAAACCTTAAATTCTCCAATTTAAAAAAAGTACTTTCTAAAAAGGATCATAATCATTGTCATCAACAAGAAGAAAAGTTAATCAGTCATCTCAATGCATTTGGTTTAATGCTAACAGTAGCTTTAATGGAATTAATAGATTAATTCCCTCTACTATGGTTTTAGAATCACCAAAAAGGCATTAATAGAACAACAGGGTTTGGAGTTTTGTTTTTTTTTTAGCTAATTTTCCCCATGGTTTTGAAATTTAACTTTTATTGGAATCTTCTAATACTTTCTGCTCAAATTCTTATGATTTAGATTATGATCTTAAAGTGGAAATAGCTGTTTCTTTTAAAATATTAATGTACGTATGAATATATATACACATGCATACACATGTATTCTTACCTCAATTTAATTGTTTTAAAGTGGGGTTCCATATTTATGTTAAGATATCTCTTTTATTTAAGAGCTATTTTTGCATTGCCAAATATGCCTTTATTTAAGCTGTCTGCATCATAGCTAAGTAGGAAGGGAAGTCAACTCATCTTAACTGAGCCTTTCTGACGAGCCTTGTGGGTTAGGAGAAAAGAGGAAAAATTGGGAGAAGAGTTTAATTGTGGTGATTGGGTACCTGGAAAAGATGAGGCAGACTTGTCAGATATAAATAAAAATATAGACACCAGTTAAATCTGAATTTCGGATAAACAGGGCATAATTTTTTTTTAGTATAAGTATGTCCCAAATATTGCATTGGACGCAATTATATTTAAAAATCACTCATTGCGTATTTAAATTCATATTTAACTGGGTGTCCTATATTTTATCTGGCAACCCTAGATATAGGCTCACATAGGACAAATATAACTAGCACTGGGTTCCAATGGCCACATGTCTTTTATGCACAGATTGGCAGGCTCCTCCTGGGCTGAAGTAGAGGCTTAAAATTGAGGCCACTGTTGCACACTGCTTAATAGTGACAAGCTATTGATAGCCAGGCATTGCCAAATTCTCATTAGTTTCTAAAAGTCAGGAACTACATTTAGAAAAAAGCAGCTCGCGTATAGAGAGGTCATCTCTCCAATAACCTCAAGTACCAGGAACACAGCTGAAACCCAAAAAGCGAAGGGAAAAAAAAGCCTCTGAGGATTCAAAATAGAAACCATGTGCTAAAGCTCATGCTCTTTTCTCTGAGAAGAGGTCCTCAGACCTGCACTCAGTGTAATTTGCTCTTCCTTTAGACACCGTCCAAACAAGTTTGGTTGTCTGATTTCCCAACCAATAAAGATAAAAAGCAGGATATTACAAAGTGGGCAGGATGGCTTTGTAGACTAGGGTCAGCTGCATGGAAGATAATCTGAAGAAAGCTCACACACAAACACATACACACACACACACACACACACACACACACACACACATATACACACATGCACACACACACCGATATACAACAATCTCCATAAAAATTCAGAAGAAACTATGCCAAAATGGAATCCGTGGTTTTATTTTCTTTCTATACTTGTTAATATTTGCTCATCTTTTTACATGTATGTTTTCAATCAGAAAGGCAATGCAGATATTTTCAATAAAATAAAATTTTAAAATTATTTTTAACTCTCTCAGAAGAGCTCTGTTCTCTGCTCTATTACAAACACTTACCAAATGGTAATTATATGCCAAATATGTATTTGTCTCTGTGCCCCACAGGATTGTAAGCTTTTTGAGGTCAGGGTTAGTGTCTTTGCAGCCTTATAACTTTAAGATTTAGCATGATCTCTAGCACACCAATGCTCAGTAAATATTTTTTTGAGTAAAGGGTGAAAGTCAAAATGCACAGTGCTGCTATGAGCAGCTAGGCAAATAATTCTCCATATCTCAGTCCTCCCTGGGCAGTGCTGCACTGTGGCCTGCTCCAAGTGTTGACTGTGAGAAAAGTCCATTCTTAATAGGATTAAGGTTGCATCCTCTTTTTCCAAAAGCATAGAGGAATAGAATTCATTCTGGCAAAGTTTCTCCTGAAACAGCTAGCATCTTTTAAAGTTTTGACTTATAGAATGAGCATCAACAAATTTGAGAATTCCCATATGTGGAACCCTCCATTTGCTCAGAAACCTAGCAATACCTGTTAATTGAAGATAGTGGGCCAGGGAGATGGAACACTACTTCTTGGAGTTGCACTATCAATTTAATACACTGTGTGTGATCTAGTGCTTACAGAAGAAGACGATGTACATGTTCCAGAAGAAGAAATGGTGGACCTCTATATGCCATGCTTTGTGTGGCATCATTATAAAGCTATCAAGCATGGACATCTTTGCAAATAAATAAACCAGTTTCTTTAAAGATCCTTTTGCAGCACTGTACAGAAGGACTGCATAAAGTCTTCAAACGCTACTCTTTTTCTAATTAGCATGTGTAAATGGAATTCAGCCACTTCTCTTTTTTCCTAATGAGTTGGGTTAATTTCGGTTTGTGTTAAAAACTATGGTTGTTAAAAATAATAATAATAAATAAGACTATAGATATTTAGCCAGAAAGAAATATATGAGTTACTGAACAGCAGATATTGTGGCAGAGATATTTGACAAGAACAGTAGGACTCATCATCTATTATTTTTGCTTTGCAAATGATTTCAAAGCACATTTTCATAACTTAGAAGGGATTCTCAAGATGAGACAACAGTGACACTTTTCCATCATCTGATAGGCTGGGTAACAGTTTCCCAGCTTGTCCACAAATGCACCGGATCTTGACAGCAGAGTCTCTTAACCCTGAGAAGCAGCTATTCAAAATTAAATTGCATTAGGACATTTTTCTCTGTGATCAATTAAGTATCAGTGCTGATGAACAACAGGGCTAGCATGGATGAATCAATTTTCTACGTTAGCCATTAAATTTGATTCTCTTTCCAGGTCCAAGATTTACCTGTACAATGATCACCATATCTTTCAAATAAAAAAATAAAATTAACTTCTTTTCTACATCTTTAAAGTAAATTCAGTGTTAAAGTTACCTGATTTATCATTTAACCCTTTTCTCTTTCCACTCCTTGAAGGTAACACTTTTTAAAAAACAAATAAGTTCAAAGCAGGCAGTAAGAAGAAAAAATAAAGAACGATAGATAAATGATTAATTCATGGATAATTTAAATTTAATGATGAAAAGGAGCTACTTTCAGCTAATAAGAGGAGAACATCTCATGGGCAACAAGCCTAAGATACCCAACTCTGAAAGGTGAAAAGGTTGTAAGCATATGTAACTTTAAGAAATGTTTAGAATATTTTTTTGATTTTTATATATATTTTTACATATATTTTTATATATAATTGACCCTGAACAATTATCATAATACTATAAGAAAGGGATTGGCAGTAGTGGGAAACTGCCAGGAGGGTAGGGGGGCACAACTTATCAATAAGGGCACCTGATCTCAACCAGGTGAAGTGGGGACCAAAGCGAGGCCAAAACTTTACCTCTACAATGACCATTTGTATACCTAACTCTGTATTGTACACCACATCTTTAAAATAAAAATTAAAAAATAAATAAAAGGCGTTACATGAAAAATAAATGAATAAATAAAGTGACTAAACTGTACTGCTTCTGACAATTTACCATCAAACTGAGAAGAGAAGGCTGACATGGCACTGCTTAAGAGGCAGATAATATTCTTACACAGAAAGCATCTGGCACCCAAATTTTAACCAATAGTGAATCTGTTTGCTAATTACATTCTGAGCAGAGAGTTGCTTTTCCTACCAAAGAGGATTTAAAACACCCTTTCTACACTACTCCAGAGATGAGAATACTGATGTGATAGCCACCAAATAAAGTATCACACAGCCTCACCCAGAACTCAAAGAAATAATGAAGAAAATAAATCTTTCATAAAAATCAAATAAAACTACAAATACTTAGAAACTAAATTTGGGATAAGTGCATATAAAGAGTAGATCTGATTAGTAATAAAGTTTTTCAATAAAGAAGCACATATTCCAAAGCAGACTTTGCAAGACAAAAAATAATTCTTAAAAATACCATTCCTTTCAGTAATGCTGGTTAAAAATTCTCACCAGCTTCCTACCCCATAAGAAGTGGAGAGTCAAATTATGTTGCCCATATCTGCAGAGAGTTTATCATGGCCAAGAAATTATGGTAAGTTTTGAGTCCATCCCAATCAACAAGTCTGTTTGTCTTCATAAAGCCCTGAGTTGAAAAGTATTGTCGGGGTTCGACGGAGAGATATCTAAAAATATAAACCCAAGGAATATTTGCTGAATGAATAAATCTTGGATTTAGTAAGCCCTCCATACTCAATTCATGTTTCTGAAGTTCTGGATGACGAAAAATAAGTCTAGTCATCCTTAAAATTTTCTCTTGTGATAGGACTCATTTCTTGCTCCATACTAGGCTATGTTCCTCACATTCCAGATGAAATAAATGCTGTGGGGTAAATGTTCTGACAAATTTTACCCCTCGGACCTTGACCTTTTAAATGTATTTTGGCTCTGGTCTTGGCTTTTGGGTATCTATATAGAGCTCAACCTTAGCAGCCAGTTCAATCTGGCTGAACATTATGTCCAGTAGAGGGCTCTCTGGGAGACCGATTTGGCTTGAGAGTACTTTTGGCCTATTATTGTCAAGGTTAAAGAGTTCAGACAGGTCCACCCTGATCTTTTCAACTATTCCAAACCTCCTGTGTCTCCAAAGTGTTCCTTTATCCCCCCCCCTTTCTTTTTGAGTTCTTTTGAGCCAGGAAAATTAGCAAGTGTATACATTTCCAAGGTCTGTCATAACAAATTCAAAACTGGTGGCTTCAGATAACACAAATTATTATTTCAAAATCCTGGAGGGTGAAGTCTGAAATCAAGGTGTCAGCAGGACCATGCTCTTTTCGAAGACTCTAGGAGAGAATCCTTCCTTGTCCATTCCAAACTCTTGAAACTCTAATTTTCACCTGTCTTCACATAACCTCTCCCCTGTGTTTTCTCTTCTTCTTGTGTCAAGACATTTTTCACTGAATTTAGGGCTAACCAGAATAATCCAGATGATCTCAACTTGAGATGCTTGACTTAATTATCTCTGCAAGAATTTTTTTTCCCAAATAAAGTCACATGCACAGGTTCCGGGTGGACACATCTTACGTGGGGGCCACCATTCAATTCACCACAGCTGGTGATTATCTTCAAACTTAAAAATGTAAACAATTTGTGACACTGCATTTGATACTCTAAAAAACTTATTTTAAATGTTATCTCACCTTAACTTTGTGTCTACGTTATCAAGTTATCATTTTAACTCTTTATTACTGTCTTCATTCATATGTCATCTAGACCAGAGTTTCTCAGCCACAGCATCATTGACATTTTGGGCTGATAATTCTTATTAGTTTGTTGTAAGATAGATATAGAGCATGAAGAGTAAGTCTAGCAATAATAGTAAATGTTCAATTAATGATTATTACTGTTATTGCTTACTTTTCTTATGTTCCTTTTTATTTGCTTTAATTCATTTCCTTAAAGACTTCAATATTCTAAACTATTGAGGCTACTTGTCATTTCTTCCACTCTGTTAAATAAAACTTTTGACTCCAGAGATTCTCTGCAAGCCAAGCTTATAATCTCTTGGTTTGTCTTTATCGCTTCTGGTGGTCATATTTTTCTTCTCCATTTTGCAAGTTCTATTTCAATCATTATTTGCTTTCATTACATATTAAATCATATTAAGGCATCATGAAAATACATGACAATACATGAGACATTTGTTGGCAGAGAATAAAGAATTTAAACTTAGCACTGGACAGATAATAGAAAGGGAAGGGAGATGATTTTGTATGATATGAATCAAGCATGATATAAAGAATGTAATCTGCCCTTTGTGGAAGTAGTTTTCACTCTAGGGTCGATGATAATTAAATTTCATAAAATTAACACTTTTCCTTTGATACTCTTGACCACATAGTATTTATTTTTTTAATTCACAGTATTCTTTTGAATGAACAATTTTAGGATGGACAATTTCAGTGATTAATCTCAATTGTAACACCTCATCATATCCAATGGGGGAAAATTTTTTTAATCTCTCAATAGTCATATATAATGAATGCAATATAACAACACTATTGTAAATATTCTTGATGACAGATTGAAATGAACTTCTGAGTTCAGCTCTTACTAACCCAAGAAAGACTGAGCAAAAATATGTACATTAAACGAAAAATTACAATCCTAGTATTACTCAGAACTCTTTCATTATTCAGTTATTTGCCTCAAAAATGCAACAATTTTCAAATCTTGAAAAGACATTTAAAAAATTCAAACATTAATGCAGAACATACATCTACAAAAATTTTTGCAGTGAATATACAAAGTATCCTTGAGGAAGAAAAAAAAACTTGAATGATTCTATTTTCTCATTACCATAAGCAGTTGTTTTTGTAATGCATCCATTTGATTCTAAGCATAACAATCTTTTAAACTATTATTGCAGACAAAATTTCCAGAATGTAAGAAATTTGTCCTGTTTCCTTAAAGATGATCAATCATGATCAAATATAGTTTTAGTAAATTTATCATCTGAGACTAATACGTCATAATGAAAGAGTATGCTGAAATCTCTTCATCATACTTCTCACATAAGAGTACCCATCAAAATAGCCTTTGGGACACTCTGAATTTGGAGAAAGTCTTGGGACATATGGTTGGGTACCTCAAGGTGACAATAAAGAGACAGAGAAGGTAGAAGAAAGAAGGTGATGGAAAAGTTCCACCATTTAGGCAGAACAAAGCATGAGCCTACATATACGGTCCGATGTTCTCAAAATTCCAGTAAGGAAAAGGGATTAAATACTTCTCAAAACTCCAGTAATGAAAAGGGATTAAATACTCCTCAGTTCTTTCTCAGACCTGCACTGTACCACTACCCTTTAATGTTCTCACCCGGACGTCTTTTCAACCTGACTTCATCTGATTTTTAAAATGATGCCATAAACATACACATGATAAGGAAGTTATGGCTAGAACATATCATCTATAATATCTAGATTATTATAACTGAATAATAAAAATGCAATTTAAAAAACTAACAAAGGATATGAATAAACAACTAACCAAAAAAAAAGAGAAAAAACCTGTAAGCAAGCATATGTAAAGATGCTCAATGCCATTAGTCATTAGGAAAATACCGATCAAAAATCAAAACCAGCCGGGCTCGGTGGCTCAGCCTGTGATCCCGCGCCTTTGGGAGGCTAAGGTGAGTGGATTGCCTGAGCCCGCGGGTTCGAGACCCGCCTGGGCAGCGAGACCTCATCTCTACAATAAATCAAAAATCAGCCGGGCGTGGTAGCGCATGCCTGTAGTTCCAGCTACTTGTAAGACTGAGGCGGAAGAATCGCCAGAGCCCAGCAGGTCGAGGCTGCGGTGGCCGGGAGCGGCCACTGCACTCCAGTCTGGTCGACAGAGTGAGACTCCAACTAAAAAAAAAAAAAAAAGAAATATAATTTTGAAAAATAAATACACATCATATGACCAAGTAGTACTACCTCTCGCAAGTATTTATCTAAGAATAATGGAAACATACTCCAACACCTGTATGTGAATGTTCATAGCAATTTTATTCATAATTGCCTCCAAACAACCCAAATATTTGCCATTTGGTGAATGGATAAACCAATTGTGATAACTCCATAAAACAAAGTGCTATTTAGAAGCAAAAAGGAATGAACTACTAATGCAATAGCAAAGATGAATCTCAAAAGCATTATGCTAACTGAAAAAAGCCAGACACAAAAGGCACTGTGTGATTTTATTTGTATGAATATCTGCAAAAAGCAAAATGAAAGGAGCATAAATCAGGGAAGTTATTGTCAGGAGGCTGGGGACAGGGGAATAGTATTTATTACAAAGGAAATTTGGGGAGTGATGAAAATACTCCATGTCTCCATTATTGTGGTTATATAAATATATGTCATCCAGATTTATAAAACTACACGTTTAAAGATAGCAAATTTTTCCATATGGGAATTATGCCTCAATAAACTCAACTTTAAAAAACTGATGCAATATATTTGAATCAACCCCACATATAGGGTAGTTCATTCCACACCCAAACTCATTTAGGCAGAAACAATCCATGATCAGGGAAACAGAGGATGTGTATTATCATCATTTAGTTGTACTTCCCACAAAATTCTCTGCATTAACCAAGATAGATCAGGTATGCTACAGTAGCAAACTCCAAATCTCATTTTTTTTAACTTTAAGGATTTGGGGTACATTTCAGGATTAGGTATACAAGTAGCTATCACACAGTTAAAGTTTAGGCCTTCTAGCGGGCTCGGTGGCTCAGTCTGTAATCCCATGCCTTTGGGAGGCTGAGGTGAGTGGATTGCCTGAGCCCGCGGGTTCGAGACCCGCCTGGGCAGGCGAGGCCTCATCTCTACAATAAATCAAAAAATTAGCCGGGCGTGATAGTGCATGCCTGTAGATCCAGCTACTTGGAAGGCTGAGGCGAAGGATCGCCGGAGCCCAGCAGGTCGAGACTGCGGTGGCAGGGAGTGGCCACTGCACTCCAGTCTGGGCGACAGAGTGAGACGCCAACTCAAAAAAAAAAAAAAAAAAAGTTTAGGCCTTCTTTTGGTCCCACTTCACCTGGTTTGAGATCAGGTACCCTTATTGATGTTGTGTCTTCCTCCCTTGCCCTGGCAGTATCCCATTACTGCCAAAACCTTCTTATAGTGTTATGGTAAATATTCAGTTATTTGTTACTGTGATAGAACAATGAGTACTTATAGACTCTAAATCCATCCAGGCGGCTAAAAAGCCCACATGTTTGTCCTTCTTTATGACTGTGTAATATTCCATTGTATATATGTACCACATATTTTTTATGTGGTATATATACACAATTTTTAGCCAGTCCAATTTCAATGGGCAACACAGTTGGTTCCATGTTTTTGTTATCATGAGTAGTTCTGTAATAAACACTCATGTGCAGGAATCTTTTTTGTAGAATGATTTGAGTTCCTCTGGGTATATTCCCAGTAGGGGGATTGCTGGTCATTGGTTTAACATAATAATCATTTATTTTTTGCTCATGTAAATTCTGCTGTGTGTTTCTGGTAACTCTTCAGGGAATCTGTTTCCACATACTCACTCAGTTGACCATGCACTCACTCAGTTGTCTCAGATGAGCTAGTTTCTACCATATTATAGCTGTCATCTGTAGCATACACTTTCTTTGTCACTGCAGCAGGAAAAGAGAATGCATGCAAAAGCAATGAATGCTCTAGCTTGTAAGTGGCGAGGCAACACATATTTCTTCTTACAATATATTGCCAGGACCTGGTCCCATAGTCCTACTTAATTGCAAGGTCAGAGAAATACAATTTCCTCCTTTGTGCCCGGAAGATGAGGATAACCAACTAGAAATGAGTACCAGAAATTACCAACACAGTTCTTTCTATTTTATTTTACTGTATATTTTTGTTCTTTGTTATTCAAATATTCTTATTCTTTTGGACCATGATGTAGCAATTCATTACTAGGCAAAAGCAATATGGAAGCCTATTTTTTTCTAGGAATCTCATCATTTGACCCTCAACATTGTGGCTCTGGGACAAATTAAGCCTGCCAAGGGCTTAATGTTTTCTCTTGGGATTTCCCGTTGAGTTTTGGTAACTAGGGACTGATGGAGATTCACTTTTCATGCCTCTGCTTAGTCTTCTTGCACGTGGGAATTTGGGAGCAATTAATGTCATCTCTTAATGACAGAGGAAATTAACTCTGTGTGTTAGCTATGTTTGTAGAACATACTCAAAGGTTTCGATGACAGTCTGAACTTCTGAACTTTTGGTAGCTAAATACAAGCTTAATTTTTTAGAAATCCCTGAAGACACAAATTAAAGAAGGTGAATCTTTTTTAAATTCCAGCTTTTATAGGAGGATCTTTAAAGTCATCATCAAATGAGTCTGAGAATCTATAAGAATCTATACACTTAAGAGGAGGAGTTAAGGTCAGATCATTGGTAAGTGAAAGGTTCTCACGATGAGAGACAGGTATAATTTGGTTTATTTCTCTTTGACACTACATTTAAAAAGAAAAGCACTAACTGATTTCAAGTACATAAATCATCTTGAAGGAAAGATAGTACTGAGTCCTGTATTTATCAGATGAAAAAAAGTGCAGAGAAGAAACAATTACTACAAATGCTCCTAGCCACTGTGTAAATCATGTTTAAGTTTGATGAGGTTTTCTAGGAATAATACTAAATTTATTAGTACTAACACTTTTAATTCTGAACAATGTTTTGTAAATATGGGCACTAGTTATTATTGTTACAGAAAGTGTTGAATTATTAACTATTTCTTTGAAAATAAAACAGGACAGATAGCATTATCACATGACAAAAGAAAATGACATCTTTTTAGATATTTTCCCTAATACTGCACGTGTGTGACATAAAATACACACTCTGGAAAAAAAAAAGAAAGAAGTGAGCGAGAGGAAGGACAAGACAGAGAAAGGTGGAAGAGGGAGAAGGAAGAGAGAAAATGGACACGCTTTTTCAGAAAAAGACTGAATGTTTCAGAAACATTCTTTTTCCTTTCATGAATGAAAGGGAGATAGAAACAGAGCTGCTAGAATAGGGGGCAGTTTATCAATAGTAGGATGGATTTGGAAAAAGCAGACATTGATCTCAATCCTAAAACAGTGCTTTTGGAGAGCAGTTAAAAGTCGAGAGGTCCTTGGATCTGTCCCCATGTATCCTTTTCCCATGGAAATAACAAGTGAAACATCTGTCTTTTGAATCCGTTATACAGATTGAATGCAGATAATGCAGTCAAAAGAAGATCCACTTATGTAGACAGAACTATCATACTCTTCTTAATAGTGATACAAGAACAACAAAATGTATACGAGTGTGTGTGTGTGTGTGTGTGTGTGTGTGTGTGTGTGTGTGTGTGTGTGTGTGATCTAAGCACATGTCACACGAGTATAAATAGGCATCAGATAGGTACGCAGAAAAAAAAAAACCTTCAGAGAAAGCAGACATGGTTTCCATTCCCATGCAGCACAGAAAGTTGCTCTAATGCAATCTAGAAGAAGCAACCGGTGGAGTTCATTCCACCCTCTTCTCTATGCTGCATCCCAATGGGAGATAGTGTGAAAGGTGCACAGCTCTGTTCCAAGGGAGACCAGGCCAGGCCTCCACATTCTTTTCAACCCAGCGCTGAAAGCAGTGCTACATAAACAAACAAATAATTAAACTTTGCCCTCGGTTTGAAAGCTACCTTCTACCAAAAATCAGCAAAGGACTTCTGAATCTTGAATGGTCATGAAGAGTACTCCGGAGATTTTCTTCTTTCCATTGGGAGCCTGGTGAGATTATGCACTTCCTTCTTACGGGAAAACTCTAAGTAGCATTCGATACTCACAAGCATCCACTTCTGAAAAGATTTTCTTCACTTTGTTGAAAGCTATATGAGCCTAGTTTCATCCCACTATTCTGGCAGTTTCTACTCCATCCCTATCACCAAAATCCCATTCTAAACTGTATCATCTTTGCCTGGGTTGCTGCAAGAGATCTTGGCAAATCTCTGTATTTCCTTTGATTCTGTCCAATCCATCTTCTGCACTGGAGCCAGGACAATTTCATATGGCATCTTGTTCCTCTGCTTAAAATTCTCCACTGGATTGCCCTCACTCTTAAGATGGAAGCCAACACCCCAAAATGGCTTTCAAGGCCCAGCACACAATTCATCCCATACCTGTTTATCCAGCTTTTTCTCCTGCTCTCTCTTTGTCACTGTCTGTGATCCTCCCCCAATGCTCCTTCCTTTCTCATATGTGCCCTTTCCACCTTGCACCTTTGAGCATGCTACTTTGTAACTATCCTTACCTTCCAGATTTCAACTCAGAGGTCACTTGCTCAGAGAAATCTTATCTCACCATCCAACCCACCACCGGACTAGATTTTATTACTCTCATAGTATACCACATGCCCTTCCTTCTTTCATCATATTTAAGGATAGTACAAGTTATGCATTTGATTATCTGATTAATCTCTGCCTCCCTCATTAGATTATATAACAAGTGCGAGAACAATGTCTACCTTGATCTTTTTGGTCCTGTGCATGTGTGGGTAAGCGCACTCACGTGAGTGTGATGTGTCTAGCACGAAGTAGATGCTCAAGAAATAGTAGAGACATAAAGGCAGGAGTAAGCAACTCACTGATTGCATGAATGAACAAATAAAAATATCATGGTTCTTGTCCCCGGAGATGAGATCTAATGGGAAACAGATAATAAGCAGACAGACAATTTGAATAGAGTTTCATAAGTGCTGTGAGATAACACGTACTATGGGCAAACATCAGCGGGTACCTAATTCTAATTTGGAGGGACTACTGTAGTAGAAATGAGAAGCCATTGCAGAACCAAAGTTGCAACAGGCATATGTGCAGAACTGGAGCAGTTTCACATATCCAACCTTGTTCGGTGTGTATAAGAGTAAAGTAGAACGGAAAAACAAGTTATGGAAATTCAGCTGAAAAAGGCTATACTTTAAAGTCCAAACACTAAGTGACTGCAAAAAGAGAGATTGAGAATTCTTCCAATTAGCACATCTGTCTTGACTCCAGGAAGCGACTACACTGAGAGTGATCAACATAAAAAAAAAGGACACTGAGGGAATCAGCACATGATAAAAAAAAAAATCCAAATGATGACAGAATAAACAAGGTCAACACTGTCGTATATTTCTCACTTTTTTTTTTTTTTTTTTTTTGAGTTGGAGTCACTCTGTCGCCCAGACTGGAGTGCAGCGGCCGCTCCCGGCCACCGCAGCCTCGACCTGCTGGACTCCGGCGATCCTTCCGCCTCAGCCTTCCATGTAGCTGGAACTACAGGCGCGCGCTACCACGCCCGGCTAATTTTTTTGATTTATTGTAGAGATGAGGTCTCGCTGCCCAGGCGAGTCTCGAACCCACAGGCTCAGGCAATCCACTCACCTCAGCCCCCCAAAGGCGCGGGATTACAGGCTGAGCCACCGAGCCCGGCTTATTTCTCACTTTAATTGTGTTCATAGCTGGAAAAGATTAGTAGAAAACCAAAGGAACTAATTTCAATTACAGATGAGCACTATTTCTAGGCATTTCATATACGTGTGCATAGATACACTGTTTATACCTACTATAATAAACTACATACAGTTCGTTGTACATTAGGAGTTCAGAAACTCTCAAGTACTCTTCTTTGCTGCATTGTGAAGACTCAGTTTAAAACACCAGTCCCCGTTAAACATATATTTGGACATAAATGCAAACAGCACATACTGTTGAACTCTCAATGGTCAAGCCAAGTCACCCACCTGCCAGATGACTGCATTTGAACAAGATCTGTTCCTGATGGAAGGTGGACCACATGTCATTGATAAGTACCTTTGCCCTTCAAATAGCTTTGCTATGAATTAGCTACGAAGCTACTAGGGCCAGGGCCAGGCAAAGGGGGTCCTGTGAGAGTCTTTTTTTTTTTTTTTTTAATGATGGAACCCAGGATTGCTAGGGTAGAATGTATATGCCAAGTCACAGAACCCTTTTTTTCCTAACTATGATCAACCGGATTTTGCTGTAGGGTAGCAAGCGACTGCAGTTTCCAGGGAGAGAAGCCACACAGCTGCCACCACCCTGAAAAAAAAATAGGAGTCAGAAAAATCATTCACTAATGTCACGGGCATGTTAATAGCTTTCCCCAGAGACCTCACCTTTCTCTTCATCCTCAGCAAAGGAAATTAAAGCTCACTGGTGAGCACAGAAGCCTTTCTCATTTAACCGTTGTCTTCTCATTTCCAAAGATTCTTTGTGTCTTTTCTAAAGTACTAAAATGTGCGTAGTTATATCTAGAAATAGTTCTTTCCTGTACACAAAATTTATCCTGCCCTTTGGAAAATAACTTCACTTATTTTTTTCTTTTCTGAATTAATATTTTCAGGGAAATTTGACGTTTTAGGACACAAGTCAGATTATCTATCAAGTTTAGTCTTGGCAAAATCATCTTGATACTTGTAAGAAATATGTGTCTTCAGTCAAAAGCATGGTAATGATGATAAATATAACATTATTTAATGCATGATATGTAATCGGAGAGCACTATAGGTGAGTATAGACAAAATTAGATTTGTTTTCAGAATAACTGGTTCTAATTCACCTAGCTTTGTGTCCTAAAATAAATCACTTAACCACTCTATGCCATGGAAGTCTTGCACTTAAGACAGAAAGAGTAGAATTTTAAATCTTAACAGGCTGGTATGTTTAAAAGAATGTGAGTGTAAGTTTGGGAAACTTTAAGGCACTAAACGTGTTAGATAGCATCATTATCTTAGAAGCTGGGAAAATGATTAAGATTTTTTTTAGGTTCATTTTTAGACTTTACACATTCAAGTTTTTTTTTTTTCTTGGTTTTGAGTATTTCGTGTTTTTCTAAAATGGGCTTTGTAGCTAGAGCATTGGTCCTCAGGAATGATGAAAGTACAATTAATTCTACAACTTCATTCATTGTGAGTGACTTAGACTGTTCACTGGGGAATCGCGACTTGTGCAAGATGGCATTGTGTTTGCATCAAGTGATCTCAGGGCCCTTTGCCTGAAATACTTTCCCACCGTTCTTGGTTTCCAGCACTTGCAGACAGGCCTTAGGCATCTCGCTTGCCATCACTGCTGGTCCCCGTGTGGGCCCTGGTCTTTGCAGAGGTGTTCTATCTCCCTCTGCTGGACAGACTAAGCCAAGTAGCTTCAGAGTCCCTCCTCAAGGGTGGGCTTCCTCCTACAGCAGAGCTTTGATGATGTTAGTAATTTCGAGGTTTGGGTATGTCACAAAAGATGCTTTGAGCAACGAGATAAGCAAGCATTTGACTTTTTAACTCAGGAGTTTCAACAATGCTTATTACAAACTCACTCGCGTTCACATTTTGCAGCACTCATTCCTTTCGAGGGATTCAGCGAGCTTTGCTGAGTATGAACTAGTCAGAGAAATATTTCTAATCTCGCATGAATTAGAAGAGAGGGTCCCAGCCGGGTTCGGTGGCTCAACCTGTAATCCCGCGCCTTTGGGAGGCTGAGGTGAGTGGATTGACTGAGCCTGAGGGTTCGAGACCCGCCTGGGCAACTTGGCGCGACCTCATCTCTACAATAAATCAAAATGAGCCGGGTGTGGTAGCGCGCGCCTGTAGTTCCAGCTACTTGGAAGGCTGAGGCGGAAGGATCGCCGGAGCCCAGCAGGTCGAGGCTGCGGTGGTGGCCGGGAGCGGCCACTGCACTCCAGCCTGGGTGACAGAGTGAGACTCCAACTCAAAAAAAAAAAGAGGGTCTCTAACTGTTTAGTATGATATTCTAAGAAGATATTCCTTCTCCTTCAGAGTTGATTAGGCAAGAAACTGACTGTAGGTTACGTTCTCAGTTCTTCTGTCATCAAATATATTTTGAAAACCTAAGTACCCAGAAATCTTTTAAGTGCGAGAGAGCGAGCACGGAATAAAATACTCTTATGAAGTTATATACAAGTCACCTTGTATCTATTTCTGACTTACTGAAATAGAAGCTCTCATAGGAATACAACTAAAGTGACCAACTGTCCAGACTCTCCCAAGACTGAAGGGCTTCCCAGGGCACAACATGGTCAGTGCTAAAATAAGTACCAGACAAACTGAAATGAGTTGATCACTGTAAAGACGGTTTCTTACCATGAAAGACTGTAACTTGTAGTAGTATTTGTTGAAAAGTAACCTTTCAATAGCATTGGGTTCATCTCTAATACTATTATTCTGAACAGTTCTTCTCATTAAAAATGTGCTGTGTTTTATGTACGCAATGCTTATAAATCAATCTGATGAATTGCTATTTGCAAAACATTTTCTTATATAAAAAAGAGCTGAGCAAACCTAAAATAATAAATATAATTTTGTACTATAAATGTCAAGGAAAGTAAACACTAGAAAAGCCAGTCTCAACCTTGTAAGATGCAGAAAGAGCTTAAGTTACCTATGCAGAAAGTCTTTAGAACAAAAGGATTTTGAGAAATTTAAGCCAGAAAAAGATATTTGTTAAGGAAATCCATGAGAAAGATAAACAATATCCATAAGTCGAATAATATGAAATAATAAAAACTTAACAAAGAAAGAATCTGACGTCCATCTTGCTCTTTTTGTTCAAACAAAATTTTTTCTCCTAAATTTTGATGTCAATTATTAAACTTTGAATAGATCTTCTGACAAAGTCTTTATTTCTCACTGATAAAAGTTTCCATATTTCATTTAAATATACTCTCGTAATGTTGCTTTAGGATAAAAAAAAATTTAACAAACCAAATCCTCATATATCCATATGAATTAAGAATTGAAATTGAGGCTCAATCTTATTTTCTGTTGGACGCCTGCTAAAAACGGAAGGTCTTGAATGGTCTGACAGCGAGTTTCCCTCCTTACTACCCTCCTGTGGATAAGATCCCATAGTTGAATTACCCCCTTAGGGAAGGGACCAGGCAATTTCTGCTTATCCCTGAGCAGTAGGCTTGAGTTCCCTGTCAGTCTTTGGAATTATTCAAACAAGTCAATCACATCATCCTGTGAACCAGAACACTCCACCCACTTTGTTCTACTAAGCCTGCCTCCACAGTCCCTGGTTGTTCACTCTGTTCCCAAGTGACACTCCATAGTATGCAGTGTTCTCCTCCCCTCGGCTATAAGTATATGTGACTAATAAACTGATGTCTATGCCATCTGTCCAGTGCCAGGTGTTGTGTATTTGGCCATCCTCATAACCCTAGAATGGAAATCACTCCCTCACCAATGGGGTAAAGAAAAGGAAATTTTAAAGTCCACAGCTATGATATCATATACAATGTTGCACCATTGTTCTGTCCTCCCTTTTCCAGTGGTTTCCACACTTATCCTACAAAAGCACTGTTTTGGTGAAGCTAGCAAATTGTTCAAGCATAAAAAGACATTGAAATAGGCATGCTTGTTGATTGAGTACAAATGAGACTCTCATAAACACTGTTGAGGGGTGAATAAACTTAAAGCTTTTAAGATGCTAGTTAATTTATGAAAACTATGTGATGAATGGGTGAAAGAATGCTCAGCAATTATTGCCACGAAAGAAAAGTTGAAATAAAAATATGCAATTGTTTAGCAAAGATTCTATTAAAAAGCACACCCAATTCTACAATTCTAAATTAGATTTCATGTAAATTCACAAATCCACAGATAATTTTCTTCTTTATTTTAATAAATGATTTCTTTCTTTTAAACCTAAACTTATGTGCCAGAAATGGTAAGAAGAACAACAACAAAATGACCAACTTAATTTGTATACCCTTACTTTGTACCTGCTCCCTCTAAAATAAAGAAATTTAAAAAGAGTGCACTGACTATGAATGGATATCGAGAACGATTTATAGAAGATTAGTAGTGGAAAGGACGGGGAGAACCTCCAGTCAAACCATCCACCTCCCACTGAATTAGTGGATGTGAAAATGAAGTTCAGTAAATTGTCTATGGTGAGTGTCAGATGTCAGCATCAGTCTCCCTAAGTCTCAGCTCCCTCCTCACCCCTTCTCCTCCCCCCCTCTAAAAGTAATTGAAAATTGACTAAATAACTTGGCCAGATTCCTAATGTAGTAGCTTAGCATATTCATTGAATTGCAATGTAATACATTAAGGAAGTAGTTTTCTTGCTACCCTAGTTCAGACACATTTCTCTGAGACTCTGATGAACTAAAATAAGATACAGCTATTAAGAAGACTCCAGAACTCATGACAGGCATGAATTAACTAATCAATAATAATATTTGGTATCTTTCAAATTTAACAAAATTTGAAATGACCTATAATTACATATTTAGGAGGCATAATTACACAAAATATCAAATTTCCATAGGATCAGCCAAGACCAGGATTTCACCTGTGTATTTCCTGCATGTTTGTGATGGTACACCTCTATGTACACTTAAAAGGAGAATGAAGTCAACCAGTGGAAGCATGGGATGCAAATAAAAATTGAACTGGAAATGGAAGCAGAAACCCTCGGAAGTAAGAAGTCACTCTACAAGAGTGATCCTATGTCAAGAAGGGGATTCTTTGCAAAGCTATTTTAGACGAGACCAACCAGCTCAAAGAACTTGAATTAAAGAAGGACATGCCCAATAGCTAGAAGAACTTCACACACACACACACAAACACACACACACACATGCACGCACGCATCCACACACACACGCACACAGGCACACACACCTCTTCTACAAAAATGCAACCCAAAAATCCATCTCTAAATGACAGAGAGGAGAGGAAGGAAATGCAAGCTTTGTGTATCCTATTGTAACTTCCAGAAAATGTTGAAAAATGAGGTTGAGCGTGCAGTTACTTTCTGTCATATAGATATTTTTCTTTTTCAAAAGCCATGTTATATCATGAAATTCTACTCTTTGGGACTTAAAAAAAAAGATGGCACTAATATGTTTAAAATACATTAGTCAATAATTCTGGTGATAGGTATGCTTACAGAAAGGTCTGCAATGTTAAGGTTTTGTCAAGATTCTAGTTAAGAGAATGATAGCAATTTTATATATCATCA
The DNA here is from genome assembly GCA_027257055.1 of Cephalopachus bancanus. NCBI lineage: Eukaryota > Metazoa > Chordata > Mammalia > Primates > Tarsiidae > Cephalopachus > Cephalopachus bancanus. The sequence continues at coordinate 8,186,730 of JAPVLO010000108.1, forward strand.
AGCCAGAAGAAATCCTCACCTTGAAAATCTAAGAACAGTAAAGAAAATGATCGAGTAGACAGGCTTCCACAAGTGGAGGACTTTCCCAGCCAAATTTTAGTGACAGCCAAAAAGACGAGGCCATTTCCAAAAAACTAACTCAAGAATTAATGGTGATTTATTACTCAGGAACCTGACATTAATTAAAGCAAATTTAGCTGTATTCTTATCACTTGAAGTTGATGTTATTGCAGATGGCTAGAAAGAGAATACAAATTACTCAGGCAAAGACTGCCAGCCTATCACGTCCTCCTAAAATGCCTTCCTATCCCCGCAGAGTGGTTTGTGAAACTCTAGAACCCCTAAATTAAATTATGCTGGAGGGACCCTAGCCTGACTGTTCTCTTAATCTTGGCCGTCTGTACTTCTCTCAAATGTATGACTTAGCTCTTTTTAAAACTCCACAATAAATTGCATGATGAAGAGAGAAATGGCCAGGAAAAAAAAAGATTTAAAAGGAGACATATACTTGGATTGTATCACTTGTTTTATAAGAATACCACAGACTTGATTTAATATTTATTGAATGGCAATTATGGACACAAATTTTTAATAACTAACATTTAATTAATGTTTTAGAGTAAGATGAAGTCTTATAAACGCAATAAACATATTTCCTTTGCTATTGTTACAAACAAAACTCATTCACGATTCTTGAATGCCTAAATAGTTCATAGTGCAAAACTAATGACAGGGAAGAAAATTAAGTTATTTTGCATACAACTTCTAATTGCTACCAATATTGACCTCCATCTCAAAATGAGATGCCAACATTTTAAAAGTTTAATGCATCCTTCGGGTTTTAAAGTATATTTTAAGTATTTTGATGCTAAATATTTAAATACTGGGTTTTTTTAATTATTATAGATATGCAGGGTACAAGTCAGGATTAGCTACACAAGCAGGCTTCGTGCAGGTGAAGTCTGGACCTCCAACTGGCCCTCACTTCCCTTGGTTTAGGACCAGGTATCCCTTGTGATGCTACATGTCCTCTCCCTCCCTCCCTTCCCCTCCCTCCTACTGCTAATCCCTCCTTTGTGCTAATGTGATTAATGTTCAGGTCCTACTTATGAGTGAGAACATTTGGTATTCAAGTTCTTTACTTCCGTGAAACATCACTAAGTATGATGGTCTCCAACTCCGTCCAATTTGCTGTCAATTCCATGATTTGCTTTTCATTATGGCTGTGTAATACTCCATTGTGTATATGTTTGGCCTTACAATGATTACTTAACTATTTGGTGCTAAATAGGAAAGTGACAACTCAATTGCAGCATACGTCTTGTTATTTTTTTTCCCAATTTTCTGAATCGATCATTTGGACAATAGCAGCTACAACTGGTAGTTCCATTAGATGCCATCATTGAAGAAGTGACTCAGTCTCAGCTTGGAAGACTCCACTGCCAGTTACTCTGTGGACAGCAGTCACTATATTTCCATACAGTTTCTGAGCCAGTGTAGATAAAATTAGCATACATTGAACACCTTCTATGTTGTCTTATTATGGATAATATATTGACTGGTTCTCATAATTCCCTTATAAGGTAGGTACTGCTCTTATCCCACAGTTTACAAATAACTCAATGAAGGCAGAAAAAGCTTAAATAACTTACAAACAATCACATTATCACAAAGGAGTAAAACTGAGATTTAAGCCCAGGTGTATTAATTATCTATTGCTGCATTAAAAAATCATTCCAAAACTTAGAGGCTTAAAACAATGACATTTATTATCACACAGTTCCTTGTGGTTTATCTGGATCCTCTGCCTCTGGGTTCTTACTAGAAGGAAACTGCCATCACCCCAGCATCCTGCTGAAGGACTGAAGGGGGACCCCCGTCCAGGACCATATGGTCATTGGCAGGATTCCATTCTTTGCTGGCTACTGAATTGAAGGCCTCAGTTCTGCAGGTCATTCCTGGAGACAGTTTTTGTGGACTCTCTATGGGGTGGTTCAGACCACAGCAGTTGGCTTCCAGAATGATCACACATGAGAGCACCAGAGTGTGAGCAAACTGGAAGTCACTGACTTTTACAACCTAACCTTGGAAGTGACCTCCCCTAGAAGTAAGTCACTAAGTCAAGCTCACAGTTAGGGGGTGGAAATAAAACAAGGATGTGAATACCAGAAAACAGAGCTCATTGGTAGTCGTCTTAGAAGCTACCACCCCAGACCTGGTTTTTATTTTTATTTTTTTTAACAATTTTAAAAAATTTTAAATTAAGACTTACAATGACATAGTTTGCAATCCTGTGCTGATGGTTCATCTCCTTCACCTTCATCCTTTTAGTGAGTTTGTCAAATCACCATTGCTAATCTTGCATATACAGCATCTCTGCAATTGCACGTATTTTTGAATAGCTATGTAAGCACAAGACTGATTTGCAACTTAGTGTGACTTAGATAGTAGAAAATTCAAAAGCAAATTTAACTTGCTACCATGTCTTGTCACTCTGCCTTCTAAAAATATCTGACTTTACAGATTACCTATAAAATGTGAGAAGAGTTATTTTTTATTTGATATTGCTTATACAACATACAAAAGGCAACATTTTTGATGTGAAGCTTTTCATGAAATTGACATAGGAAAGACAAAAAAAATAAAGTAGGCATTACTATTTTTATCTTCAGTCCCTGCCTTCAGACAGGCTGATGGAGGGTGAGTCTTGCTCTGTTTTATGGAGCAGTGAAGGAATTTCCACTGTATTAAACTATTTTCATATAACTAACTATACAAAAATCTCAATGTAAAACTCAACTTCTCGAGGTTGTGAGATGGCAATCAAACTTGGTGAAAAGTTGGACTTAACTAATCCAACCTAGCCTCAGTTCTAATCATGTCTTTAGAGGAGGAAATGATAGCATGAGCCAAACCCTAATTACTATCAAAATACAAAAAGCATGATCATATGCATTTAACCACTAGTCAATTCTATTTAAATCAGGATTACTCAACAAGAACATTCTAATACTCATTAATGACATGAGCTCTGGTTTATCAGATCAATTGAAATATAGCACCTGTTTAAAACGTTATGAGACCTAGATGTCTTGTCATAAGTAAAGCCATGGCCATTATTCACTAGTAGCTGTTTCTGAGACTAGCTATCAAGCTTGCCCTCTCTCCCTTCCTACAAATGCCAGTTGAAAAGTCCAGGAGTCTCTGTGGCCATCCCCATTTCTGATATCAACTGTAAATTCAGGGGCCTCAAGACTACCTTCACATTTCATATTTTGCTAGAAGGGCTCACAGAACTCAGAACTGCACTCACAGTTATAGATTACGGCAGCAAAAGGACACAGATTAGAATCAACAGAGGGAAAAGTCCCCATGAGGCAGAACCAGGAGACATTAAGATGTGGAACTTCTAGTTGTCCTCTCCCAGTGGAATGGTACAGACAGTGGATATTTCTCCCAGCAATGATGTGCAACAATATGCATGGAGTATTGGCAACCAGAGGAGCTCAACCAAACTTTGGTGTCCTGACTTTTATTGGGGCTCAGTCACATCGATACGACTTACCACTTGCATGACTGGTCTTAGTCTTCAGTCCCTCCAGAGATAGAAGCGATAACATATTGCCCAAGGCTTTCCACCATAAGTACATTCCACAGGCTTAGAGATTACCATCCAGGAGCCTAGGTCAAAGACTCAACATTCACAAATATGGAAAAATATTCAAATCACCTAGAGAGCTCATAAAGAACACAGAAGCCCTGATTCATAGAAGAGAGATGGGACATGGACTTGCACTCTTATCAAGCTTCCCAGTAGATTCTGATACCTGGGCTAATGTTGGATGTTCTCTATGAAAACCTTACAGGGACAAGGCAGACTCGCCAGGAAGTAACTTGAGGTTAATTTTGTTGCTGTTATCCTGAACTCATTGTAGGTCTAAGAATCTGGGCTGTTTCATGCCCTCCCTTCCATGAGTCCACTATCCCCAGTTGTGTTGGTTCCGTTCATGTAATTATTGCCCTTGCCTGCTCAACTAGTATCGTAAAACTCTGCCAGACTTTTGCCAACTATCTCCTTCAAAGGAAAGGAAAATGAAGTTTAACCATTTAAAGATTTTTCATGGAAAACCTGCTATGAACTAGCCAATTGGATACACTTTTTTACAGACATGATTTCATTTGTCATTCATATCAACTCTATGCAATAGGTGGTATTATTCTTATTTTTGCAGATGAGAAATGTGAAACTCAAAGGGATCTAAAGTCATGTATCTTCTATGGTTTGGATAAGAAAACAGGTCTACTTAACTACAAAGTTCTCTCCAACCTATCACGTTCTCATCTTAAGAGATAAATAATAACTACCACCTGCATTTACTCTACCAGCTCTCTTAAACTTTGAAGAAGAGGAAACTCACCTAGCTAAGCAAACACCTGAAAGTGTAGTTGTTAGGCCAATCAACCTGTGAGAAAAGCAGTACCTGATCACATTTTGAATGTATAGGTTTATTAATGGGAAAGGCATTTATGGAGCAACTACCATGCACCAAACCTAGTGTTTGGTGCTTTGTGTACATTTCATTCCTTCACTGTTCATAAAAACAGAGCAACCTCAGTTTTTTCCTGATCTGGTAGAACATGTGAATCTTCCTGTAACAAATAGTGCCAGCAATTTGATCCTTAGAAAACAGATTCTCACAAAGCATAAAGGTGATAAAATGTAGCACATTTTATTGAGATGCCTTATTGGTTTTATTAGATGTGTTGGAATTTTTTTAAGCCTAGAATATACACTTATTTTTTGAAGGTTAAAAATCATGACTAAATTGCACTCATTTATTATTCATATTTTTAAAAGAATTTTTAAGTGTAAGTATAAATGCCTTTTAAACTGCTAAGAAGAATTGATAATATAGCTTCGTGTTTAATGGCAGTTTAGACCATATCGTCGAATGTTTATTTTCATTTCATACATTCTAATAGGTTCTTTCTCATTTTCCATTAGCTTTTATTAGCAAGGGGCAACCTTATAAGCATAACATAACATTCTACATTTAGTGTCACTTGTCTCCAAAATAGTAATTTCATTCACTCTAGTGCTCATATGCCCGCACAAAGTTGTTAATCTTTTTCAGAGCTCCTCCAGACAGACGTTCTTCAGAGCAAATGTACTTAGTATATTACTTTGTATTCTTTGAACAGACAGCAACATAGTTTTTGACAGCTTATTTCCAACAGCTAAGCATGAAGGCATTGTAAAACAGTCTAAAGGCATTTAGACTGGTGTTAATGATCTGTTTTGACTCTTTCTTGTCTAGAATGCCTGATGTTTCTGCATCAGCTTCTGCCGCTAAAGATAAGATGACATTCGATAGTTGGGTTCATCCTATGAAAAGTTTAATTTAATTACAGAAGGGTCTGATTTGCTAGATTAAAAGGTCAAGTATTATAAAATTCATTTTTGGTGCAGAGATTTGAGAAGGCTACATAGTGCAAAGTTCATACAGTTCGAGAAGAACAAGACATTTTAGAAAATGAGGCAAAGTTAAAAAATTGTCTAATCTCATTGCAGAAGGAGAGATACATTCTAATATATCAAAGGGGTTGAACATACATTTACAATCTTTTATTGTCAGTATTGTTTTTTAGTTTTTTGAGAGTTTTGCATCAGGATAATTTGCAACAACAAAAAAGTCGAATTTAGGGAGCTTGGCTGGAACTGTCTTTGCCTTAAAATAGCACAAGTCTCTGTAGCAAAGTTTCAAAAGGAAAGGGCTTCTAGAAAACATAAACAGGAGCTTCACAGTTTCTCCTCCTGCCCACCATTTTACTTCAAGCCCCACGCAAAAGAATCTGCTGAATTTTTATGGAGATTCAATGTCTCCAGGCTTCTAACAAAAATGGCAATGAATTCCAGACACTTGTGTCTACTCTCAGCCCATCGAAGACGAGAGAAGAACAACTTCATGTAAGAACCGGAAGGGCGTGAGTAGTGAGGCCTATGCCCGTGGCACCAGGGTCTACTTGACCAACTGACTTCAAAAAATCTGATTCAGCTGAGTGACTATCTTAAACCAAGGAAGAACCACTTGCGGAGGCCCAGCTGGCTAGAGATGAGCTCAGGGCTGCGAGTGTGTTAATGATTCAGTGCATGCAGGAGAGAGAGTACAAGTGAGGGAATCTGAGGGACTCGCACAGCTTGACTTCAACCCACAGATCAAATGTTGATCAAAGGATAAAAGAGGATCAAAATGACTCAAAGACTCCTGGCTAGAGCTGCTGAAAAGGAGGCGGCTTCATTAGACAACACGGAGTGAGGAAAGCGAGCAGCAGCTAACGTTTCACTTCCATTAGAAACCCTCCTGCTTATTGTGGGTATTAAACCCACACCTGATTCAATACTTCCACACCAGAGCTCCTGATCTCCCTGAACCTTGCAAACCCTACTTTAAAAAAAAAATTAAATTACAAAATCGCCAGATGGAAGAAGGAACGTGTAGATGTCATCTGCCTGGACCTCATAACACATTTGATCCAGTGCCTCGCAAAATCTGAACTGAAATGAACACAAATGGATTTGGAGAGAAGTGCCATCCCATGGATTGAAAACTGACTCAAAGACTGTAAACAAAAAATAATGGCAAATGGCAGTGCTATCCAGGGGAAGTAGTCCAGATTTCCATCACAGGACAGTGTCCAGAGGACCTCTATGAGTCAGGATTTGAGTTCAACAGTGGCTGGTAGATGTATTTTCGACAAAGGAATGAAAAGCATGTGGATGAAACCATAGCTGACTCAGAAGAGAGAAAGGTAAACATTAATAAAAGGAAAATCACAATGGGGCAAAGGAATGCTTGAAACACAAAAGGGAAAGTCATCTAAAACACCACTGATATAAATGTGAGAAAATAACAAGACATCCTTCCCATACATGAAGATTACAACATACATGTAGATAAATATAAACAATCTAGTTAACCTGCCATTTTACTATCTCCCAAGTTTTCTCTTGGTGCCTCAATATTTATTTGAACAAAATAATAATATAATCCATGGCAATGAATGCTCTTAAATTCGAGAAACTTTATAAAACATCATATTTATCCCCAATCCTTCTTGTTTTAAGACCCACATCTCTGGATGTAGGTTAATCTGTATGCTGATTTGCCAGATGAAAATTATAAACAGAAAAACTTGGAAGTATTTGTAGTTAGGCACAAAAATAAAACATAAGGAGAAAAAATTATAACATAATAATTGGTTAACTATTAATGTGAAGGATAAAATTTTCCTACCATGATAAAATAAATCAATTAATTACTTACTGATTGCACTTCTATTATGTGATGAACCTTTTACTAAAAAGTTATTTTTTGAGAAAAAAGTTGTTTCAAAATAAACTTAAAAAAATAAAAACAAGGAGAGTTTCCTAGTCTCAAGGACCTTGCTCTGCTTCATGAATTGATGATTTCCTACATTTTAAGTCCCATATGGGAAACAAAAAGAGAAGGGATTGTCAATTCTGTGGAGTGGGACAGCTAGGAGGAGTTAGTTTAGGCCCTTTCTAAATATTTATTAACTAAATGAAAATATCTATTAGACCAGAAAATATCTATTAGTAGATTCTTAGAATTTCAGAGCTAAAAGGAGCACATGACTTGATGGATTCTGATCCTCTTCAGTGTGGACAAGACCTAGAGTTCCCAGGGAAACAAGACTGCCTGCTCACTGTGACGTGGTCTGCCTGAGGCCCTGTGGGAGTGCCAACTGGATGCCTCTACACAGCTGTGTATCCTTGAGACCCAGGGGAACCTGTCCGTGCCCGTAGGCATCTATCAGGCCTGAGGTCTCACCTCAGCTCTATCCTTCCAGTCATGCAGGACCTAGCTCAACAGAGGCACAAAGTACTTTTCCCCTGGCATCCTTTCTGGAATGCTGACGAAGCCTGATGACTGGGCCAGGTCGCAAACTATAGACCCATCAGTAGCTCTCTTTGTGCCAGGGTGAACAGCACTCTAAGCCAGAGTCTTTCAGAACTTTGGGGCCACTTAATCCCACAGAGCTTTCCATTCCATCCTTGGCCTTCGTCCAAAACACACACTCTTACCATCGTCTAGCCTTTCACATCCTCATCCTCATGCTACTGTTTCCTCTCCTATGACTTACCTTCCCACTCTCACTCGATTTCCCTGCCAGCTGCCTGGCCTTTGATCACATTGCTCTGTCTGCCTGTCCTGCCTTTTCCGACATGCTCCACCTGGTGAAATACCACGCTCCTTTCAAGACTCATCTCAATCATTTCTGCAAAGAAAAAACAATACTTAACTCCTCCTAGCTGTCCCACTCCACAGAATTGACAATCCCTTCTCTTTTTGTTTCCCATATGGGACTTAAAATGTAGGAAATCATCAATTCATGAAGCAGAGCAACTATCATAGCTCTTTAAAGGGTTAAAGAATTATCTTGCTTCTAAGTCTGCCACCACCACTAGGATACAGTCTCTCCAAGGGCCTAGACTTTGTTTTGTACCCATTATGTACCCTTTGTGCCTAGTACAATGTCTCCCAGCACATGCTAGGCCCTTTCTAAATATTTATTAACTAAAGGAAAATATCTATTAGACCATTAGCTTATTGGAAATTGGAAACAGGAACAATGTATTATTTCCCCATGTCTCTTAATTCCTAGCACATAGTAGGTTATCACATATGGCTGGATAATTAAATTATTTCTACAGTGCCATCTGGAACTTTATTCCACTGTAAATAAATTCTTCTGATCATTCAAGCATTTCACCCAGCTCTCCCTCCATCTGTTCACTGCATTCTAAACCCAATTAACTCTTAAGATGAGATCTCTCTTTTTGTGTTTTGAGAAGAGGTCGTCCGTTCTCCCAGCTCGTTTTACCGGGGGCCTAAGGTGATTCTAATTACAGATCCCCATTCTAGCTCAGTTTTTTTCTCTCACAGACAGGTTCGTTGAAAGAGTAGTCTACATGCCTATCCTCATCAGCCTTCAGTCCCCATCTCTACTGAAATGACTCTTGAGAAGGTCAAATGCAATGGACAATTCTTGAGCCTATTTCTGGCTACTTCCAGTTCTCAGTGAACACATTTCTCAATTCTGTAACATTTGGTTGTTACATGAGGTGTTTTCCTCCTTCACTTGCTAATTTTCCTCCTCCTTTTTTGTTTTAAGTTTTAAAGCTTTTTGGAAGCTTTATCCTTTCATGTATTCTGTCCTTAGGCCTCTGAGCTCTATATTTTCTGGCTCAACCACCACCTTTATAGGGATGTTTCTTGGCCGGGCTTGGCGGCTCAGCCTGTAATTCCAGCACTTTGGGAGGCCGAGGTGAATGGATTGCCTGAGTCCATGGATTTGAGACCCACCTGGGCAACTTGACGAGACCTCATCTCTACAATAAATCAAAAATTAGCCGGGCATGGTAGCGTGCGCCTGTAGTTCCAGCTACTTGGAAGGCTGAGGCGGAAGGATCGCCGGAGCCCAGCAGGTTGAGGCTGCAGTGGCCGGGAGCGGCCACTGCACTCCAGTCTGGGTGACAGAGTGAGACTCCAACTCAAAAATAAATAAATAAATAAGGATGTTTCTTAAGTTCACTCCTTTTCTAAGGTCCAGTGTTACTTCTCCATTTATCTTTGGAGAGCTCCACTTGGGTCACCTAAAACACTTTGAGATCAACCTTTACAAAGCAGAAATCATTATGTATCTTCCTAATTCTTTCTTCTCTTGCAGCTGTAGTCTTTTACGTAATCAATAGTACTACCAAGTATCCTGTTTTTCAATCTAGAAACCTGGGTCATGTTTCGAGATAACCTCTATTATTTCCCCCTCTGTATCCAATTTCAGCAATTTCACATCAATAACTCAATACCTGTCATCCTACTTTCAATATTACTTGTACATCTCTCCCTTCTCCATTCCTATGACCACTATGTTAAAATTGACTCTCATTAAATTTATCTTATTTAACACAGATGAAAATAATTCATGTATAAGTATTTGCTATGTTTCCTCCTCCCCTTTGTGAGATTTGCTGTGGGCATTTTCGATGCCTATAGTAAGAATGAGTTAAAAGAATTAAGAACTGAAAATAACTAGAAATAAGATCAAGAAAGAGAAAACATAGTAGGGGGCAAGAACACGTTCAGGAGCGCTAGGGAGGAGTAGAAAAAGGAGGAGCCTGGAGCACACAACTGAAGTGAGCACAGAAGAAAACTCTGAGTTAGTCTTAGGCTTCAGAAAAATAGAAAGGTGAAGCCGGACTCAGTGGCTCAGCCTGTAATCCCAGCGCTTTGGGAGGCTGAGGTGAGTGGATTGCCTGAGCCCACAGGTTTGAGACCCGCCTGGGCAACTTGGTGAGACTTCATCCCACAATAAATAAAAAATTAGCCAGGTGTGGTAATGCGCGCCTGTAGCTCCAGCTACTTGGAAGGCTGAGACGGAAGGATCGCCGGAGCCCAGCAGGCCGAGGCTGCAGTGGCGGGGAGCGGCCACTGCACTCCCGTCTGGGTGACAGAGTGAGACTCCAACTCAAAAAAAAAAAAAAAAGAACAATAGAAAGGTGAATAAAAAAAGGTTTTAACGTGATTCCTGAAATTTGAATAAAACCTTATACTGCGTTTAAATATTTTTAGCTACAAATGTCATGCTTATTTGACCATGACATCACAGAGACTGGACCACACGAAGACCAAGGCTTGTATGACATACAAATGAATATAGCAGTAATCTTCTCTCTAATGTCCTCCTGGATACTCCCTTCAAACTTCCACATGAACATCAGAGTGACAATTTAAAAGTGCAAATCTGATCACGACTGTGTCTTTTTAAAGAATTTTTCAGTGATTTATTCAAACTATTACAAAACGTTCAAACTCCTAATTTAGGTACAATTGCCATTTATAAGATGACTCTTGCACAAACATTTAACCACAGCTTTAGCCATTCCTTAGAGCCAGGACCATTCTGAATAGTCAGTCCCCTGAAGATACATCACTCGATGTATGATTTTCTTCCTCTGTTTCAAACGTTATCCTTCCTCCTTCACATCAACCAAATCCTGGGTACAAGACTGCTCTCAAAAAGCCTTCCTTGACACCTGTATCTGAGTCGAATGCTTACATCCTCACAGTAATCCTCACAGCTCCATCCTCACAGTAATCACGTTCCATCTACTTTGTGACCTACTGTCCCTTCCGCCTCCTTGAGATAGCCAACACTACCAGTTAGATCCTTGCCTGCAAGATTTTATTCAGGGCATTTATAAATACTGCCTGCAATTTGTACAAATAATATGTGTGTACACTTTACAAAACTGTATCATGTGTTTTACAGTTGATCAGCAAAAATATAGATAGGACAATAGCCAGAATTCTTTTGAACAAAAAGATGAATAAAATAGACCTGCCATAGCCAATAGTAAGATATATCATCTCATAACGTAAACTAAAGTATCGTGGGCATATGAAGTTTTATACAGGCCACTAGGTCTGTATGGAGTCCATGAATGACAAAGGGAATTAGAGAAACTCTGAAGGCAGTATTTAAAAGCAGTGGATGAGGATGAAGTATTCAATAAAGGAAAAGAAAACTTAGCTCCCTGCCTCAAAACAAACGCAAAATAAGTCTCATTTGGATTAAACACTAGAATGTAAAAATAAAGCCATAAAAGTACTTGAAAAAAATGGGAAATTATTTTGGCATAAAGATGTTCCTTCTTAACGCAATCTGAAGATCAAATGCTTTAACCGAAAAGACTTAATAGCTTGAGTAGCTAAAAAACAAAGGAGTAAATTTCGTGTTTTCAAAACTATATTTTTTCATAGTAATAGTTTCTTTTAAATGTTATGAGATACAACTTTTCTGCTTTGCTTCTGACCATTTCTTAATAAAAATAACAGAAGAACTGCTGCTACAATCATATAGTTCAAAGAAATATTTATAGATCATCAATATTGGCTCCTGATTTTAAACTATAATATTTACCTAAATATCTCAAGAGATTGAGATCTAACTTGTGTATAAAATTTTTCTACCTGGAAATTTGGTGATTCTGCCCCCCTCTTTTTTTACTGTTTTATCTCAATTCTCATGTTTACCAAGTTTTTTCACATCTGTCTTTCCACAGATATACAAAACAACTATTTCCTTTCCCCATATGAAACATGGCTGTGCACTTTAAGAATTTAGCACCCCTAATTTTCTGTTCACCCTCTGTCCTTAAGACTAAGTATCTCTAATTCCTATTCTAGTTTCTGTTATTTTCCTCTGGTAATCCGTTAAATATTTCAAAATACTATCTAAGTCTCTTATCACTCATTCTGTTGTTTGATAAAGGAGCAGAGGAGGAAGGGCAGCCCAAGATGGGAATCTAAAAATCAGAAGTTGAAAACTGTTACTGATGTTTAAGACTTTAGATTCAAGACCAAGAGACAGAATCTGGTCACCCAGCAGTGGAGGTCAAAGTAGCTAACAGAGTCGTAGAATGCATTGAGGCCAAATCAGTGGACAGGTGCACCCAGACACAATCTAAAGAGAGAAGATCAGTGTAGGAAAAAAGCTCAGGCAAGGTCTTCATAGAAAAGGTGAACATTTCTGTTAAAGTTACCTATCTCAACAGAGACTCGTGTGCCTCAGGTGTTTAGTAAGAGGACCTAGAAAAAAAATTGAGAGATTATAGAGAGACTTGAGTATGGTCAGTCTGAGAAACTAATGTGAGCCAATAGTTCTTTCTGTCTTTTACTGGTCCATTTCTGCGAACTATGCAAACCCATAAACTGAAATTTCTCCAAGTTCTCCTTCCCTCTGAAATGATAGAAGTGAGTGTGGAGGTTAACTTCGGTGTAAGGAAATATAAGAAATTGCCCCAATGTTGTATTTGTCTAGAACAGAAGTCAGCAATTTTTTTCTATAAAGAGCCAGATGGTGCATATTTTAATTTTTCAGGCCATCCAATTTCTGTCATAGCTATTCAACTCTGCTGTTGAAGGACAAAGCAGTCACAGATAATACACAGAAGAATGGACACAAATATATTCCAATAAAACTTTATTTACAAAAAGAGGCATTTGCTAACTCCTTTTCTAGAATTTGGTTGTATTAAATATGGTTACTTATAATTGTTAGGCCCTGAGCTAGGTTTTGGAAGTATTTTTATTTACATACATGCATTTTCATTAAGGATATTCTTAAAAAGAAATAAGCTATGGTGTTTAATAATGTTTAAGCTTGTATTAACTACAAAGGAATTTGATTTTAATTTGTATAATCTACCTTCTCATTTGAAATTAGACACCGAATGTGCATTTTCTCTTTCATATCTGTGATTTGATATTGATGCTGACATAAACAACAAGAGGAAGTGTGAGTTGAAAAGTGTTGTTTTTCTTTAGGACAAAGATTGGTGAAATATATTTTGTTTGTTTGTTTGTTTGTTTGTTTGTTTTTGAGTTGGAGTCTCACTCTGTCGCCCAGACTGGAGTGCAGTGGCCGCTACCGGCCACCGCAGCCTCGACCTGCTAGGCTCCGGCTATCCTTCCGCCTCAGCCTTCCAAGTAGCCGGAATTACAGGCGGGCGCTACCATAGCCCAGCTGATTTTTTTTTATTTATTGTAGAGATGAGGTCTCGCTGCCCAGGCGGGTCTTGAACCCGCGGGCTCAGGCAATCCACTCACCTCAGCCTCCCAAAGGCGCGGGATTACAGGCTGAGCCACCGAGCCCGGCTTGAAATATATTTTTTAAGTGATGTTAGAAAGTGCTTTTTTCTGGTTCTCTATTTCATCTTGCACTGTGGCCAAAATAAGAAGCATTTACTCTTTTCCCCCCACCCCCCACATAGTTTCCAGTAAGAAATTACTCTCTAATGCCATCCCCCTGCTCAGGATGCTAAGTAAACCTGTAGAGACATACTGTCCATGAAGAAGTTCAAGAGGCCAAGTGATCAATTATTTGCCAAAGGAGAAGAATATTGCTTACTTGCCTAGAGTGCTTTAAGGAAAACAAGAAAAATTGACAAGGGAAGAACAGTGAAGAAATTGAAGAGGTCTCAGAGTGTATCAAGCAACTGCAAAACAATTTAATTTTCTCAGTCAAGATGTTGCAAATGGTGATGAATAAATCATGTTCCTATTTGTTAATATGCTCCATCAGATTACTTGTTTTGAGAGAAAACAAGGATTCTGCTGCCAAAGTGTTTTTCCTTATTCAATGGTTATAACTTTTTCAGCATTTCTACTTACTTATCATGAATGCTTTGTTCCTTTTCACATGTCAAGAGCTAAAGGGGAAAATCTATCCAAGTCAGTTCACAGTTTAGTTCAATGAATACTTATGGAGTGCCTACTGTGTGCCTGAGAATGGCTTCGGTGATTGAGATAGAACAATGAACAAAACAAAGATCCCTCTTCTCATGGAGCTTATAGTTTAGTAGAAGGAAACAGATAATAAACCATAAATATAACAATAAGTAAATTAGTATATTAAAAGATGATAAATGATAGTGAGTTCTGAAGAGTGGAGCAGGAGATGGGAGTTACAATATTTGATAAGGGTCAAGGTAAGTCTCTTTGAGAAGATAAAATTGTGAACAAAGACTTGAAGGAGAAGAAATGAGTTAGGAAAGAACATATTTGGGCAAAGAACATTCCAGGCAGTGAAAATAACCAAAGCAAAACCCCAAGAGTGAAAGTGTCCCTGGATAATGGGAGACTAGCAATGAGCACAGTATGACTATAGTGAAGTGGGGGCTTGTTATGTAGGTAAGAAGCTCTTGGATTATAGGATTAGAAGACTGGGACTAAAAGACACTTTGGGTGCTCAAATGTCTTTCATTTTGAGTGCAATAAGAAGCCACTGCAGAGTATTAAACAGAGGAGAGATATGATCTGACCTTTGCTTTAACGTGATCATTCTAGCTTCTATGTAGAAAATAAGCTGGAGGAAAGTGTCTTTGTCCATCTTGTGTTGCTATAACAAAATCCCTGAGACTGGGTAATTTATGAGGAACAGAAATTATTTCTCATAGTTCTGAAGATGGAGAAGTCCAAAATCAAGGCAGGTGTGGTTGTCTGCTGAGAACCACACCCTCCAGACAGAAGAAACACTGTCCTCACATGACAGGAGTCAGAAGGGAGACAACTCACTGCTGAACCCATATTTTTCTAAGGACCCTTAATCAATTTATGAGGGAGGTGCCCTCATGACCTAATCACCTCCCAGGAGTCTCATCTTCTGATACCATCACCTAGGTGACTGGGCTTCAACAGGAATTTTGGAGGGGATATCACATTTATACAATAACAGAAAGTAAGAGCAGAAGAATGAAGACCAATGTAGAAGCTATTGGCCTCATCTTGTTACACAGTGATGTACTTCTGTGTGATAAGAGATCAAAAGATTCTGAATAGGAATCAAAGGGTCACTCTATTGCTGACTGAAGTATTGGAGGTCCCAGCCACCAACTGGAATTGTCCTTATTAACTACATCACTTGCTCAAGCACACCTATAGTTCATAACTATATTACTGTTTTTATTCTCATATACCTAAAATTTGGAGGCAAAGTGGAAAAATTATATTACAATCTAGATGGAGAAGCAAAATGAGAAAATAATTAATATTGAAAAGATGACAGAAAAGACCAGAAAAATGTGTTGATCAAGTAAAACTGAATATGTGTGATCCAAACAACACAAGTTATACTACCCTAATATGATAACACTTTGGATAAGAAAGGAGGATGGAAACTATAGCAACAAAAATTTGAGTAAGTAACTTTACCTAAAAATATATTTTAAAAATACAGACATTGCTTTTAAAATCTTATCATATATGATACCTATGATCATGTATTATTTATCAATGTGTAACTAATTACCACCAAAACTTTACAGCTTTAGACAAGAGATATTTATAATCTGATGGCTTCTGTAAATCTTATTTTGGTGCCTCTGAGTCAAAATCTCTCATAAGGTTACCATCAATGTGTCTGCTGGGGCTGTAGTCTTCTCAAGTGAGAGAGGATCTACTTTCAAGCTCACTCTTGACTTTTGGCAGGTCTCAGATCGCCAGATATTACTACCTGATTATGTGGGCTTCTTTGTAGGACTATTCACAACATGACAGCTTGTTTATTTTTAAAAAGGTCAGACAGAAATAGAGAGAGGGAAAAAGAGAGACAGAGAGAAATAGAAAGGCAAGGAAAGAAAGCATCCAAGATAAAAGACATAATCCTCTTTTAACCGACTCAAAGAAGTGGTATACCACAATTTCTTCTATATTCTATTCATTAGAAGCCCTTACTAAAGGGAATGAAGTTGATTACACAAAGATGTGAATACCAGAGTTATTTTGAAGACTGCCTACCACAAGATAGTCTATAGCACAAGAATTAAGGTGATGGACCCCTAAATAGTAACCAAATTAGACTTATGAAATTCCCAGATAATTAGTGTTCTCTGACAAGTGAATCTCACATTTTACCCTACAGGTGATATGGGAAAATCCATAACCGTAATTGTTGTAACTCACCTGCTCGTTGCTAAAGTTTGCTTACAATTAAATTCCAAAGTTTCTAGAAAATACAAAATTGAGGTTACTATGGCTACTTGTTAATATATTACACAATATATCCTAAATAATATTCTATATTTTCTGAATAGCCTAGTGAAATAAAATTATGATGTTATGCATAATGTAAAATAAGTATACTGTAGTACTCTTCTTTTTTTTCTATTTAGAAAACTATAAATCAATTAAAGAGTAAGGTAAAATTCAATAAGAAGAAAACAAAATATTTTTCATCCTAAAAAATGATGATATTTTTCATGGTGGAATGGAGGCAAAGGAATATTTAATTTATTGCTTAATATCTACATGCAGTTCTTTGATATCTACATATTTGTTTTATATTCACATAACATGTTGGCCTGCAATAAAAATACATACCTATAACCATTCTGAAATACTTTTTTAATATACTTCTTAATTTTTAATTGTGGTAAAATATGCATAACATAAAATTTTTATCATCTTAACCATTTGTAAGTATACAGTTTAGTAGTGTTGAGTATAGTCACCCTGTTGTATAACCAATTTCCATAACTTGTTTCATCTTGCAAAATGAACCTATACATCTATTATGCAACTGTCCCTGCCCCTCTTCCCAAAGCCTTGGCTGTCACAATTTTACTCTGTTTCACTAGAAATTTGACTCTTCTGGGTACTTCATATATGTAGAATCATACAGTATTTGCCCTTTTGTAACTGGCTTAATGTTCTCAAAGCTCACCCATGTTGTAGTATGTGTCAGAACTGAATAAAATTCCATTGCACCACATTTTGGTTATTCACCCATCAGTAAACACTTGGTTGTTTTTGTTTTTTTGGCAATTGTGAGTAATACTGCTATGAACATAGATATACAAATACTTGTTTGAGTTCCCACTCTTACTTATTTGGGATATATATTCAAAAGTAGAATTTCTGGGTTATATGTGGTAATTTAATTTTTTTAACAACTACCATGCCCTTTTCCATAGCAGTTGCACTATCTCATATTCCTGCCAACAATTAATGTGTTCCAATTCTCCACATCCTCACCAACACTTATTATTTTCTGATTTTTGCTAGCAGCTATCCTGTTAAGTATAAGGTGATATTTCACTATGATTTTGATTTGCCTTTTTCTAATATCATTGAGCATATTTTTATATGCTCATTGGCCAATATGCTTATTGGCCATTTTGTTTATTTTCTTGGGAGAAACAGTTACAAAATTTGCCCATTTTAAAAGTGAGTTTATTTGGGTTTTTGTTGTTTAATTGTAGGAGTTCTTTATATTGTCTGAATATTAACCCCTTATCAGACATGATTTGCAAATATTTTCTCCCATTTCATCGGTTATATTTTTACTTTGTTGACTGTGTTCTTTGATACACAGAAGTTTTTAATTTTGATATTCTGGAAATACTTTTATTAGTTCTACCAGTTGCAAAGAAAGAGGTTCCTCTATCTACAACTTAGAACTTAGCAGTGTAGTAGAAGTATAAATTTGGGTATAAATTCGGATTTACATATACAAAAATTAACTCAGGATGAATTAACAACTTAAACTTAAGCCCTCAAATTATTAAAACTATAAGAAAGCATAGGAAATATTCTCTGAACATCAACCTAGGCATGAATTTATGACCAGACCTCAAAAGCAAAAGCAGCAAAAGATAAAATTAACAAGCAGGATATAATCAAACTCAAGAGCTTCTGCACAGCAAAATCAATCATTAACCAAGTTAACAGACAACCTACAGAGTGGGAGAAAATATTTGCAAACAATGCATCTGACAAAGGTCTAATATCCAAAATCTATAAAGAACTCAAATGAATCAACAGAAAAACTAATAATCCCATTATAAAGTGGGCAAATGGCAAGAACAGACACTTTTAAAGGAAGACATACAAGAAGCCAACAACACATGAAAAAATGTTCATCAAAGAAAGGCATATCAAAACTACAATGAGATACCATCTCACACAAGTCAAGATAGCTTTTATTAAAAAGAAAAAAAAAACATGTTGGTGAGGATGTGGAGAAAAGGGAACTCTCTTACATTGTTGGTGGGAATGCAAACTAATTCAACCCTTGTCAAAAGCAGTTGGGAAATTTCTCAAAGAACTAAAAACAGATTTACCCCTGGACCTAGCGATCCCACTGCTGTGTATCTACCTAAAGGAGCACAAATCACTCTACTGAAAAAAAAAAACACCTGCAAACACAGGTTTATCACAGCACTATCCACAATAGCAAAAACATGGAACCAACTTAGGTGCCCATCAGTGGTAGGACTGGAGGATAATATGGTACATATACAACATGGAATACTATGCATCCATAAAAAAAGAACAAACCCATGTCCTTTGCAGGAACAGGGATGCAGCTAGAGACCATCATCCTGAGTGAATTACCACAGAAACAAAATACTGACCACCATATGTTCTCAATAATAAGTGGAGCTAAGCACTGTATGCACATGAGCAAAACATGGGAGCAACAGACTGGGCCACTCCTGAAGGTGTGAAGAAGGAGGTTAAGGGTTAAGGGGTAGGGAGGAAAACCACCCACTGGATGCAATGTCCACCACCTGAGTGACAGGTTTACTACAAGCCCAAGCCTCACCATCATACATATTACACAAAAAACCTGCACAAATACCCTGTAAATCAAAATTTAAAAGCATATGCAAAAATAGACATAATTTGAAAGATAAATAAATAATTGGGGTTTAGAAATCCCTATGTATGCTTCTATACAAGTTCATTTACATAAGGGATTTTGATTTGTTTCAGCAAATAGACCGTACCATAAATGATAGTAGGGGAAGGAAAGGATTGTATGGAATATGACGATGAGAAGCCTAGTCGATTCATGTGGTTCATGGGACACTTTTGACGGGGTTGGGTTAAATCATGCAACATTTGCAATATGTTTTCACATGTCACTTGGCATGTGCATTTGCTTTGTGTACAGTTATTAAATAAATGTTAATGAATCTTTTTATTTTATTTTTTCTCGATCAGATGTGTGTGATTTACATTTAACTGAATATGGGCTTCCAGAGAGCAGGAACCACGCCTAGGTGACAAACCCAGGCAGACAAGTATTTCACAGGTATGCTTAATGACAATGGCAGACATGAAATTTCCAAGAACTATGCACTTGATCATTACGAAAGACCCTTTGAAGAGGCATGCAGGCAGAATTTATAAGGGGCCAAACCCAATGGAAAAGACGTGGCCAGAGCAGACAAGTATTTGATGCCAGTGATTTTGCCTTTTTGTCCTAACCTAGTTACAACCTGAGACTCTAAAGAGATACATCTCCTAACTTTTCTCACTCCAATTTCCTAAGTTTCCAACCTTTAAGTATCTAGTTTTTAATTTTCTTAGCTTCTCGTTTCTATTAGCTTTATTCTACCCACATCATCCTATTCTTTTCCTCCTGCATTCACGAATTGAATAATTATTAGAACTTACTACGTGCCAAGCACATTATAGTCTAAACAAACAAACAAACAATTCTTGTCTTAATGGAGCTGACAGGCTAATGGGGGATAAAAAGCAAAAAATGGAAAAATATAATAGAAAGTGACACATATTATGTAAATGAAATATTAATTGCCCTGAAAGCATAAAGGAGAATCCTCAAACCAGTGTTATAGTATCAAGAAAACCTCCCCAAAGGAAATTACATCTAAGTGAGACTTGGATGGTATGTATAATTTAGCCAGGGAAAGCATGTAGTGGAGTGTGTGTGTGTGTGTGTGTGTGAAAATAGCAGAAAATTCAAGACAGAAGGAAGAGGCTGTGCAAAGACATGACATGAAGGAAAGAGAAAAGGGAGTTGGGAGAAATGAGATGAAATGAGATATTTGAAAATATAAATGAAGCACAGTATGGTTGAAACAATAAAAGGCAAAAATAAGAATGGTGAGGAAAGTCCTGAAGATAAAAGAACAATACGTGGCATGCTAAAGAGATGAACCTGACCCTCGGTGTAATGAAAGCCACTGACACTGAATACTTTTAGGCATAGTAGTAACACATGCATAAGATTTACATTTTAGAAAAATCATGATCTGAAGTGTGAAGAATAAGTTGAAGGGAGACCTGAAGCTATGGGTCGAATGCTTGTCCCCTCCAAAACTCATGTGTTGAAAACTTAATTCTCAGTGCAACAGTGCTGGGAGATGAGCCTTAAGGGGTGGTGTTAGGTCATAAGGATACTACCATTCTCATGGATTAATGCTGTTATCACAGGAGTAATTTAGTTACGCAAGAGTGGCTCCTATTAGAAAGAATGAATTTGATCCCCTTTCTCTCTTTCTCACTACCACAATCTCTTGTTTTTGTGTGTTCTCTCACCATATGATGCCTTCTGCCATGTTATGATGCAGTAAGACGATTCATTGGATATAATCCTTCAGTCTTGAACTCCTCAGCTTACAAAAGCCTGAGTCAAAAAACAACAACAACAACAACAACAAACAGACTAAGTCAGCTGGCTCTAAACAAAAGGACCACTTATGAAGCAGCTGAAAGTAACAAAATGGGTTGAATTAGGTGAGTAACAGAGGGAATGAAGAAAAAAGGAATGAGTTAACACACAGGTAAGAATCTTATATCTAAACAGTCAAAGTTCATACTCAGATATTCAACTTTCACCAGTGAACAAAAGGTGAAATGGAGCAGGTTGATGGAAAAGAGGACCTCAGTTAAGTGACAGATGACTTTAATGGATCCATTGAACATCCAAGAGCTATCTTGTAAGAAGAGTAATTTCCATGTCTAAAAATTAAGACAGACGTTGCCCTTGGAAAAATACATTTGGAGGTCATCATCAAATATTGCTGGAAGGTTTTTTTGTTGTTGTTTGTTTGTTTTTGTTTTTTTGAGTTGGAGTCTCACTCTGTCACCCAGACTGGAGTGCATGGCTGCTCCCGGCCACTGCAGCCTCGACCTGCTGGGCTCCGGCAATCCTTCCGCCTCAGCCTTCCAGTAGCTGGAACTACAGGCGTGCGCTACCACAACTGGCTAATTTTTTGATTTATTGTAGAGATGAGGTCTCGCCAAGTAGCCCAGGTGGGTATCGAACCCGTGGGCTCAGGCAATCCACTCACCTCAACCTCCCAAAGTGCGAGATTACAGGCTGAGCCACCAAGCCCGGCTGATAGAAGGTTTTTTAAAAGCCACAACAGGAAATAAGGGTGACATTGCCTACAAATGTGCAAAAGTTCAAAGTTAGACATTTTAATATATAAACCCGAGAAGTACTAAAATGTCAGGATTCTACAAAGGAATTTGTGATTTCAAAATCTGTAAGATTGAATGGAGAATGTGGTGTTAAGAAACAAGAGAGAGTCAACAGTGAAAAGAGAAGCAGGGAGATCAAACAAGAGAAAACTTCACTAATTTATCCACAATGAAATCATCACTGACTTTGGTAAGAACAATTTCTATGGGTATTGAGAGCAGGAGCCAAACTAAAAAGAGCTGAAAAGTGAGTGGAGTTGAGAACTCAGGGCAGTGAATACAGACAACTCTTTCAAAAGGTTTGATTGTGAAGGAGTTGTCAGGAAGTAGAAAAGCTGGTCGAAAGTTTGAGGCTGAGGAACACATTTTTATAATGTGAGAACATTAAGTATGTTTGTAGGATTCTGAAAAGGAGATGGAAAATAAAGCCTGAAGACAAAGAAAGGAGTACACTGGGAAAGCAGGAGATGGGACTGTGAGCACAGATGCAGGACTTCACCTTCATCCAGGGAAATAACTTCTCTCTCCTGGGACTTCTGCTTGTAGATTTGGCGGCAGGAAGTTGAAGTTCTATTTTCTTTCTGAACAAATAGGCCAATAGTGAGAACAGCAAAATGAAAGATTTGAGGACAAGAAGCTCACTAAGGAAATATGAAAGTATTGAAGGCCTAGTTGAGTTTGGACACTAGAAATTAATAGTGGCAGCAATATGCACAGTTGTGGGAATACCTCAATAACAATAGCTTTCTGGATTAGATGCAGAGAATCGGGACGCTTGAACTGAGGATTTGTCAAGAACATGCATAGAAAGGTAACAGTATTAGGTAATTTTTAAAAATTGTCAAAAGAATGGTTGGAGTGAGGATCCATGACATCAAAGCAAGACAGGAAAGAAAAAGACAAGAAGGATCCAGTGGAGGAAGGTAGAGCCATCACAGGCCAGTGGCCCCATGGAGTCGAGGAAAACTATGGTGAGAATAACTGGGTAAGGGAGCTCGTGGGAGGAGAGCTTGGTCAAGGTGGGCATTCAAAGATAATATTTCAGAGATGGGACAGTACAAGTAATGACAAGATGTAAGTATGCCCATTATTGGGTTACTAAAGAGGTTTACTGAAGAGGTGAACATTGCAGGAAATGAGGTAATCAAGGGATAGAGTGGCTGAGGGTTAAGCAGACTGTGACGTCGAGAGCATTTAAGAAACGAGTGAGATGCTCAATCCTTGAAGATATGAGAGTAAGTGCCAGATCAGTGCATGACAGTAATAATAAAGGCAAGACAATAGTTTGAACTAATGGGATAATCTCAAAGCAGCAGGAATTTTTTGTATGAGGCTGAGGCAGAAGTACTCTGGTAACACCATTAGGGATAGAAGAAGATGGTTGACATGTTGAGGATATGGAAAAACCTGCCCCTACATGAAATACCATGTTCTTATGGAACAGTCTGGTTCCTGTCAAAACAAGGGGAAGAACTTCAATGAAGTGTTGAAGGGTGAAGAGAGGAATTTTTTGTTTTGCCCTGGAATGGAGATTTGAAGCAATATATGGGTAGTCAGGGGAAAATGAGCCAAAAATAGGTAGAGGGAAAATTCAACTGGAAGGAGAATGACAGCAATTACATATGATATAATTTCATATAGCTAGAAGGAGGATATTGATGTTCCAAACACAAATAAATGATAAATGTTTGAGTTGGTAGAGATGATAATTACACTGATCTAATCACTGTACATTCTATGTATTGAAACATCACTAGGTGCCAGTAAACATGTCCAATTACTGTCTCAATTTAAAAATAAATTAAATTTTTTTTGAAAGGTAACAAGGATGGCAGATAGGATGCTAGATTTTCAAAAAAACACATCTTGGAATTTCCTGGTGGTCTGGCGCCTCATCTCTGGAGACTGAGGGTAACTGAGACAGAGGGCCTAGGGCTTGGAGGTTGATCTGTGGCACTGAAGGTGTCTCAGATTTGTTGAAAAAATGTGTTCACACACATACACACACACAACACACACACACATCCATCTTTGGCTATAAACTACTGAAATGTTCCTTCAGCTCAAGAACTCATATGTTCAACTTCAACTTCCTAAAACGACCTTGGTTTATAATTATGTGTTGTTGTGTTTATTTCTCTTAACATGATAATCATTCTAATGACTTACTATGCAGGTATTTTTCCTGACAGAGTCAGTTGGTATTTGTCAATGCTCTAATGTATAATCAAGTAGTTTACTAAAAGTGATGCAGAGTCTTCTGTTCTTCTAATCTTGTATCCATACACAGTTGCCTGTAAATGTTTATTATTACAAAAGTGAAATGCTCCTTACAGGCTTGGTTTCAATTCTAAATTTCATAAGATTAAATTTTTAAAAATTCTTCCAGAATATATAAAGGTATTCCAGACTTAAGATATATTTACTAGGATCAGGCATGGTGGCTCACATCTATAATCCCAGTGTTTTAAGAGACCAACATGGGAGGATCACTTGAGCCCAGGAGTTCAAACCTGCATTGAACTATGACTGTGCCACTGTACTGCAGCCGGGATGACACAGCAAGATTCTGTCTCTAAAATAATAATAATAATAATAATAAATTAATTAAAATGTACCTTTAAAATAGCAGAGAAAATATAAAGAAATAGCAATTTATAATATTCAAAATCTTGGCATTTAGAAGTATTCAAAAGAAGGTCTGATAGTATGATATAAACACTTTTTTTCAAAGTAGTTTAGTCTGGTGTCTATCAGAATATCTGTGGCAAAATATTTTTTAAATTTTGAATTAAAAAAAGATAACCACTAATCTAGTACTTATGCAAAAAACTATTTGACAAAAGATATTTAAAAACTCAAAAAAACAAGACAATTTTTTGCTATTAAATTCAATAGACAAACACTTATTATGCCAAATTGCTGCAAAAATTTATAAATGTTTATTCTCAATGTATGTACTTATCTTATGGAACCCAATAGCAGTTCAGGGGCAAGTACCAGACTATGAGTCACATTTTGAGTAACACTGGCTTACTGGTCTTCATCCCATGTATTTCTAGAGGTCCACTACTAATTCCTATAGAGAACTTTGTTTTCCAGTAGAAAAATCAAACTAAGATGCAAATGAAAGTCAGTACCTCTCTTTTAAAAACAGAGATCTTGTTCATACACATCTTGCCTTTATCTTCTTATACCAAATAGTTTCTCTGGGTCTCTGGGAAAAGAAAGCATGCGCATGGACATGATAAAAAAACAGGTGTCCTAAGAGATATGCTGTATTGTTGACTTATGGTCAACTGTAATACTGACACACCATTTTTCATCTCTTCATTCTAAGTAAGTGCAGTTCTTACTAATCCCCAGCCTCCTGAGAATAAAATGGTTGGCAAGATTTCCTTAGGATCAGTAGTGTTCCTTATCTCCTGTTTCAAATGATAAACCATAGGTTCTCCACGGAGCATCAGAAAACTGCTACAGATTTCAAGACTAAACCAATAGTGTGGACAATAAATGTAAGATCATTTTAGTGACTCATTCCAAAACTTGAGATAATCTGATTTTCTTCTGATACTGAAAAGAGGATAAGTTGGGTTAACGGCATATCTCCGAGTGGAGGCCCAGGATGGTCCTGTGATATTCTAGCCCTACAGGGTGTTCTTTTTCATTGAGGATGCTGCTCCCGACTTCCACCCCTGTCCCACAAACCTTCTCTCCCTTGGTAGCTGTCCTTCCATGTGTCTAGTTGTAATGGTTTGGAACCCTTCCCTTTTCTTTCACCCTCTGAATCACTTATCATCTTTCTAATTAAAGCACCTCTTTCATTAGTGTATGATGATGTGCAGAGTGGTGTGAGGCTTCTTGTACTAAAAGGCCCACTAATGGAAATCTTATTAGTGCAAGCAAGACTCTCCCACTACCAATTTGTCACTATGACTCATAATCTAGCTCTCGCCATCTTTCTTTCTATTTTTATTTTTAGAATCCACAGTTTTTCCATATTTATAGTCACCTTAAACTAAGGAAATGAGATATGGATAATAATGAAACCATTAAACTGTAAGTGTTTTTCTATACTAGACATTTTGCAACTGGAATATAATAAACTAATCAAGCCAAATTTTTTTTAATTTCTTTATCTTTTGCTATGTAGTTTTAATTTTATAACAGCAAAGAACAAAATCAAAGTTATAAAAACACGTACAATATATGATCAAGAAAATACTTTAACAAAAATGTAGAATATAGTTAATGATGTATTTGTTCATTTTAAAAACACTTACTGAGCATTTACCATGTTCTAAGCCCTCAGGATACAGCAATAAACCAAATGATAAACATATTCTGGAAGATTTATGTATAATTCAGCATGACATATATGGTTCAATAATGCCATTTCAGGCCTAACATATTTTTAAAATGATTTTTTAAAATAACATTAACATTACTTGGGTGCTCAGTAAATTTAAGTACATTTGAATGAAATATAAGAAAATTCCCATTGGAGGGAAAGTATAATAGGATAATAGTGTTTATAATATTTTTTAGGAATTTATATTATCATTAATTCTGTCACCATGCTTCTAAGAAGTTAAGGCTGAAAATCATATTAGGAAAAATCTGGACTTCAAATAGGGCGTAATCATTATTTTTAGTCTAAAGGTTTATGTATTTGAAGGACATAGTCCTGAAGAAAGTGTTTATTAGGAAAGACTTTCTTGTAAATATAATACAACCACAATTAAGACACAGTGGCTTTAATCATGTATGAGGTTATTTTATTATGCTTGTTAGATAATCAATATACCACATTTCAGCAAGAGAAATGCAAGAACATTATGCAAGTGAAAAGGTTTCTTCTGACCAGATATGTATCTGAAATAGTCAAGTTTTTCTATCAGGGATTGTATTATTCTGGCCACCCAGGGAAATAAGCAGCTAGGAAAATCTGGCTTGGGCTGGAAGAAGACTAATGCACTAATATTTATTTATGAAAGCATCATATATTCTACTCTTCCAGGAATTATTGCAGTAAGAGTTTCACTGCAGTGTGTAGAAGGTGAAAATAAAAGCAGAATGCTTTATTGCATGGGAGTACTGCAACCTACTATGGAAGGAAGTTTAAAGATTTTTCTTTGATTTTCTAAAAGTTAAAATCAGTTTATTATAGTCTCACATATTTTTCAATTAAAATAGAGACCTTTTAGCAGGCAATATGTCGCTGCATGAGCAGATTTTTTAATAGGCTAAAAGAGTGTCTACTGAAGTTTTCTGAAGATTAATCAAGACTGTGGACAGATATTACAATAACAGTCTTCAGATCCACTAAAAAGGGAAGGCCCCAGCCGGGCTCGGTGGCTCAGCCTGTAATCCCACGACTTTGAGAGGCCGAGGTGAGTGGATTGCCTGAGCCCGCGGGTTCAAGACTCGCCTGGGCAACTTGGCGAGACCTCATCTCTACAATAAATCAAAAAATCACTCGGGCGTGGTAGCGCATGCCTGTAGTTCCAGCTACTGGAAGGCTGAGGCGGAAGGATCCCTGGATCCCAGCAGGTCAAGGCTGCGGTGGCCAGGAACGGCCACTGCACTCCAGTCTGGGTGACAGAGTAAGACTCCAACTCAAAAAAAAAAAAAAAGGGAAGGCCCCATACAATTTAATTTAATATTTTTTTATCCTCCAAAGATTATTCATGTGAATATCCTTAGATTATTTATGTGAATATCCTTGATGAGTTCACTGTTGTCTTCAAAAAAGAGGCCTGCATTTCTTTTAGTTTTATAATCAAATGACCCATCAAATTAATTAATAGGATTTTAATCTAGTGTAGCTAGCATGCTAATTAACTTGTATGTACACAAAGTCTCAACACAAGTTATTTTTAAAAGTCTTTGAGAGTGTGTTGTGTGTGATTTCCAGTGCATGGCATAGCTCTGAAGCAATATGCAAGAACATTGGAAGAAACAACGGGCTGGCTCCATTGAGGGAGGAATACTGGGCAGCCTTGAAGTGAGAGATGCATTTTTTATTGTGTATCTTTTATCTTTTGGGTTCTGTTCCATTAGCACATATTAGCCGTTTAAAAAAAAAAACTTCTTAAATTAAATCTTTGCACAAGATGCAATGGAAGGAAGGACGGAAGGAAGGAAGGAAGGAAGAAGGGGGGAGGTAAGAGAGGAACAAGAAAGAGGGGGAAAAGATTTGAGAGGGGATGAAGAAAGAGGAGAAACAGGGAAAAGTTAGCATCCTATCCTAATTTACTGCTATAGGATCACCCTAGTATGAGATCCCCTTTTCTTCCTATCCTTCTCCCCACAACATCTGGATCTAATTCAAGTCCTCATCGTCTCTAGTCTGGTTTACTACCACAGACTTCTGTCTTGCTTGACTCGCAATTTTATCTGTTCAAGCCTATCCTCCACCCTGTTGCCTCACTTAAGTCTTTTCGATGGTCTCCACCATCCAGTCCCTGCCGCCCCCCCACATTACTCTCATTTCCTCCTACTTTACACTGGAAGCTCCAGCAGCATCAACCACTTGTTTCCTTTCCAGCAGTGCATGCTATTTCTTGTTCATCATGCTATTGCTCCTGTTGCTAATACCACCTCAAACATGCTATGATCTTCCCTTCCATTTATGGCATTGTTTTGTATTTATCTATTTGTATGACTCTTTTCTTTCCTGGACTGAAAAATGCTTTATTATCTTAGTAATAAAGGGTTCTCTGTTAAATCTGCCACATTGAGGATGCTTAATACTTACTGGCTAACTTTAGGAAAGAGATCACCCCAGCCTAACTCTCTGTGAAAGGCATGTCACCTACTTCTTGTCTATTTCTTAAATATAAAGAGTCAATATGCCAAAATAATTTACTTGTGAGATTACCCGCTAGTTAATGTTTCTATTCGATCCAGGACCCAAAGTTTTCCATATCACCATCATTGACTTCCTCACGTGTTTTATAGAAATTTTCTAACATACTTAAAAATAGAATAAGTAAGCTGGACTTGGTGGCTCAGCCTGTAATCCTGCACTTTGGGAGGCTGAGGTGAGTGGATTGCCTGAGCCCATGAGTTCGAGACCCACCTGGGCAACTTGGAGAGACCTCATCTCTACAATAAGTCAAAAATTAGCCGGGCGTGGTAGCACGTGCCTGTAGTTCCAGCTACTTGGAAGGCTGAGGCGGAAGGATCACCGGAGCCCAACAGGTCAAGGCTGCGGTGGCTGTGAGCGGCCACTGCACTCCAGTCTGGGTGACAGAGTGAGACTCCAACTCCAAAAAAAAAAAAAAAATAGAATAAGTAATGAATCCCTTGTGCCAATATCTTGCCAATTTTATTTCAAGTATCCCCATCACAGAAGTTTAAAGCAAATCTCAATCACTGGAATATTTTACCTGTAAATACTTCATTATGCTTCTCTACCACATAAGAATTATTTTTAATGTAATGACCATGACAATGATTGACATTTTCTCTATGGTATTAAAATCTCTTTTAACATTTTTAATGGGTTGTATGAGGAAGTCTAAATCCCAGAGTCATTTTAGATATGTTTAAATAATTGGGACATCATTCTACTTCTTGGACATTTCTCTTGACAGTAACTGGCAAGAGTTTGACGAAGATTAACAGCCTGCATTCTTGCAGATGATCAAGTACTACATGTTCAGGTCAGGCCTGAAGGGTATTAAAAGAACTCTAAAGAGGATGTTTCAAACATCCTGGCTATGCCACTCAAACTAATGCTGTTAATCTCCCCCACCTCCACTCTTATATGCAGTAAATTCCTACCTGCATTTTTTAGGAAATGTTATTCTTTTTACTTAGGTTATCAAAGACAACCCCAAAAGAACAAAACTGTTCTGTCTCAAATCTGTCACACATACTGTGATTGCCACAGCATAATTCTTTCCTAAATGTGTAAACTGTTTTAAATGACTCAGAACACTGAGTCAATATTAGTTCAATTCAGTAAGTTTAAAAAAGGAAAACTGAAATCAGTACATCTAATTGTAGACAACCTCCTTCCTAGGATGAGACGTAGACACACAGTGTCTCTCTTGGAGTTATCTGTAAATTTCTGGAGGTATATTTGTGAATATTCTGGAATATTAAGTAAAAACACCAAATAGATGAAAGCTCTGTTGCAGTTGAAGTGAAGAGAGCTAAAATAATAGATCATAGTAAAGGAAATCGTTTATTTCTTTTAAAAAGGGTGATATGTATACAGATGGAAGACTGAATATATATGAGTAGAAAATGCCAATAATCCAGCTAAATCCACCAATTAATGAAAAACATTGTAGTTGTTCAATATTTCAAACCTGCTAATTTCTTCTGGTTATTCATGTTCTTTTTAGATAATCATTTTCTAAAAATGTGTTAATGCTGACAATTAATATTTGGGGGAAAAAAAAAACGGAAACAGAAAATCCTGTTGTATTATGCCAGTACCCTCTGCAGAAAATATCACCAAGTAATTTGCCTTGCTTTGTTTTGTTTCTACTTTAAATTGAGTATGTAGATATCATTGACTATACAACTCTACTGCTTGGTTTGTCATCAGTGGATGGAAATAATATTACGTATTTTAGCAATGGTATTTGCATGCATGTACAAACATGCATGTAGCTTGGCATGAGTAGAGCAAAAACAGTTAATAAATCATTTGAACAGCTTACACTTAAGCACAGACAAAACATTAATGAACTGTGCCTATGGCATTGATTTTGATTGCTTGTACCTCATTTTGAAATTTGCTTTTGGAAAAACTAACTTTGAAATATTTACTCTACTGAGATCTAAGCCATTAGGTTTTGCAAGTCTATATATAATAGGAAAGACAAAGTGTGAAGGAATGATCTTCAGGTTAAGGGAAACCTTTCATAACTGTTATTACTACTGCAAATCTTTCTCTTTGGGTGGGATTTTATAGTTTTCCAATGGCATTTTAACTTACTTCATTTGCTTTTACAGTAGCTTAGAAGTTGGGCAACGCCCATCATTGTCCATTATTCTCTGAAGTTCAGTGGAATTGCAAAATGAGTAACTCTTCTGGAATGCTGGAAATGATATATACCTTCATCATGGTGGTGGTTACACGAATGTATACATATATCTCCATCAAGTTAAACATTTACAACTTATGTAAGTTATACCTTAATAACAATATTAAAAGGACATATGCTTAAAGTGTTAAGTTGGGTGAACTAAAGAGGCTTTCATATACCGTGTAGCAATGTTTAATTCTTACTAAGATATCAGTAACAATATGGCTATTCAGTCAGACAAATAAGCAAATGAACTTTCACTGAAGTGGTAAGAAATTTTACTGATCACACCTTACTAAACAAAATGCAAAACAATTTCCTAGCTAGTAGTCAATGGCCACAGTCCTCATAAGAGTAAGTTAATGCACAGGTGATTTTATTGACTCTTAAATGCAGTACTTAAACTGCCAGGGGAGGGGAGGTGGGATTGGCCGTTGAGGGAAACTGCCAGTGGAGGGAGGGGCACACCTCATCAACAAGAATATCTGCATAATCAATGTTTGTATACCTAACCCTGAATCGTACCCCACATCTTTGAAATTAAATTAAATTAAATTAAAATGCAATAGTCAATCATGTAAAGTAGCTTCTCAATTAATAAATAGAACCAAACTAGTCATTTCCTTTCTTTCTTTAGAATTCATTTGTTCCAAAAGTTGGACGCTAAAGTTGGTCACGAATCAACACTTAATTATTTTGCCTGCTTGAAATGCATGAGTTTACCAATCAGTTATGCAGAATTAACTTGGAAAACTTTGGAGAGTATGTTGGGTCACAGTATAATGACACATCTGCAGCTTTGTGGTAGTGGGTGTGGAGTGGAGAGGGTTCCAACATTGACTTCTTTACAACCTCACAAGGCAGAGGTTCTAGAAAAGGCAAATTGATTCTCTAGTGACAATATATAGTGGCCAAGTTAAAATATTTCCTACTGTAGTATTTTGCTGAACATTACATTAATCACTTGACCAGACAGAAAGATTTCAGAGAGACGACACTGGTACTGGTTAGGGCTACATAGGTTATCATGTTAAAGAATATTCCAGACACACCTAAAATATAGAAGAGTCACACAAAAACATGCCTCTATAAGCTAACTTTTGCAGATCTGGTGGGGCTTAGGCACTAGAACTAATATGTTCTGACCAGGGTTAATAATATTCCAAAAGTAAGACAAAAAAGTGCAATTCTTGATCAAATTTCATCTCTTTATGCACAGCATCACTTTGACAGTGTTAGCAGTGTATTCAGGAACAAAAATATGGACCGTTCCAAGAGAATGAAGCAAGAAGGAGCCACCTTGTTTACTAAGAGTAACATTAACCCAAATGACTTCTAGTTCCCCTAAGCAAACAGTAAAACATTCATCTCAAGGTAATATGCATCTGGAATTACCTATTGACTCTTCATTGATATTTCATTAGGAACTTTTCATAGGCTGAAATATAATGTCTAGAGTTATTGGGCTTCTTGATTGTTCTTATTAATAGTTCTAGATGCCAACAATCAGAGGATAGAATAAAATTATGAACTTTTTTATAGTTTACAAGTTCTGTCAATTTAATTTATGCTGGTATGATTTAAAATAATCTTAATGAAATAAGTTAGACTCACCTTCAATTTGTCTGCTTCTTGTAACAACAAAAATGAACTAATGGCATTTTTATCAGTCATTTCTTTATGTAACCCATGAGATATTAGAATACATAGAAAAAATATTGTTCTGTGCAAGAGAGACGAAATAGGGCAGGATGAAGGTACTTGTAGAGTTGCAAGTCATTGTGGTATTACAGCTACTGGAATACTTTGATTTAATGTAGTGGGTTAGTTTTCTAGACAAATTTTCTACTTTTCTTATCTTTGGGACATCTAATTTACTGAGTGTGTTTGTGTGTGTGTGTGTGTGTGTGTGTGTGTGTGTGTGTGTGTGTGTGTGTATACAGTACAGTCTTGTCTCGTGATCCTATCAAATAATCTCTTCAGAGTCTTACTGAATTGTTGTTGAAACATCCATATATTTCAGGGATGTATCAGCTAAGAGAGGATTATATGGAACTCTGAGTTGAACTAAATATGCATAGTGTTGTCATCTGAATTAACTTCTTGAGCATTTATTTTTCATACAAAGCGTTGTGATTGTATTTAGTTTAGTTCTTTGTTTAGTTCTTAATTTCACAAATGCTTATGTAAAGTTTAACCAGAACAGAAAATTGCTGCTAGCTTATAACATCCAGATTAACGATAACTGGAATATACAGTTAGAAATATTATTTTTCTCCAAGGCCGAAAAGATATTTTGGCATAAATTCAAAAGTTGCAATTCCTTGGCTTTTGCCTTAAAGTAGAACTGACAGCCATGAATTAAGGAAATAATTACAGGAAAGGACACAGAGGAAAATAAACCAAGAGAGAGGAGACATGTAATATCTATGAATCACAACTTTCTATGGTCAGCATTTTTATGTGCAGATATAGTCTTACTATGTATTTTCTGTACATAAATAAGAATGGTTATGGTACATGAAACATATTTATAAATTACTTGTCATGTACAAATATTTATATTTGATATCTACCATTCCCATCACAACATAATCCAGGCACTTTAGGTATATTAAAACACAAGCTATTTTTAGCCACATCTTTCATAAATTTGACTTCATAGAGATAATTAACCCTACATCTGAAATATAATTTTGGTAAACTGACCTCCTTTTCTAAGTAACAAATAAAGGTAGACAGTGAAATATTGCTTATACACTTCCATGTTAAGATGGTAGATTATGAAATTTAATTTCCCTTCCATAAAATTTCACACAATGAACAAAGAACAATGGCAAAAATAAAACTCAATCAGAAAATGTTCAGCAACGGCCACCAAACAAGAGCAAGGAAATAGCATAATGTAATTTTTTTTTTTTTTTTTGAGTTGGAGTCTCACTCTGTCACCCAGACTGGAGTGCAGTGGCCGCTCTCGGCCACCGCAGCCTCGACCTAATGGGCTCCGGCGATCCTTCCACCTCAGCCTTCCGAGTAGCTGGAACTACAGGCGCGCGCTACCACGCCCAGCTGATTTTTTGATTTATTGTAGAGATGAGGTCTCGCTGCCCAGGCGGGTCTCGAACCCGCGGGCTCAGGCAATCCACTCACCTCAGCCTCCCAAAGGCGCGGGATTACAGGCTGAGCCACCGAGCCCAGCTAGCATAATGTAATTTAATAAGCCAATCCAAAGAAAGCAACATGTTTCCAGAAGATACAAAATAACAGCTCAGCTTCCAACCATGCCCTTATCTTCAGAAAGAACCTGTCAATATATCCTAATAGCATATAAATGATGTCATAGAAATTCAATTTCCATCTATTTATTTTGATTGAACACTAGTAAAAAGTGCTCCAGGGGAGAAGTGGGTAAAGCTAAGGGAAATAACCCATAGGCTCTCTCTGACAGATGTGAAGGCTCCAGGGCTACACAAAGAAAGGATGCTTCCTCAGGGCACCTTCCACCAGTTAGAAACAACCCTGGAATAAGACAGAGGAGACAGTAGAGCTCAGAGTTCTGATAAAAATTGGGTGCCACTTCATCTGAGCTCTCCCCATGTGCATGGCTACCCCCTCCTTTTATATGACTGGAATTTCTTCAAGCTACAGACAATTGACTAAAACATAAAATACTCAGTTTTCAGACTCTAACTTAAAAGTGCAAAAGATGTATTTCAGAAAATACAGCATAGTGCGACCACACTACATTAAGTAATTAAGGTAATTGAAAAATTTGAACCCAGCCACTCTCATATTAACAAGTTGAAAAGATAAGATTTCATCTGAAGAGAAAGTATTTAAAAACAGAAGAAAATTCCTCACAGTTGTGGCCCTCAGCAAAACAGCCTAATCAGAAGCCAAATTCAGAAAAGCAAGCAATTAAAGTCTTCCTTTTGGAAGGAAGGTCTTCCTGATGGTGCTCTGAGAGCCACCATCAATTGCAGGAGCTCACTGCCCAGGTGGACCAGCTCACCTCAGCCCTCCGTAAATTTTCGTGCCAAGTCACCTTCTACCTTCAAGATCTTTAGTTCTAATATGCTATGCATATCAGGCAACTCTAGCCGTCCAGAAGTCTCAATCCGTGCTCCCACCAGTTTCGAGTTTTTTGTCACATAACTTCTAGGCGTTTCAGACCCTACGTTTTCTCTGGCTGTTGTTCTTCCTGTTTCACCTTCCTTCCCTATTAAGCATAAATCTCATGAACTCTAATAATGTTTTACCAACAATCTCTATTCTTCTGGAAATATTTTCTCTCATGGTTTCTGTGGTTCCACTTTGTCTTTGTTTCATTCTCTGGTGTCTTCTGCACTAGAACAGTCTCCTATCATTATTCCTATAGATGGTTCTTCCCTGGGAATTTATCTCTATCCTCTTCTTCCCTGTTATTTTCCTTTTGCCACTTTTAAATGATCACAAATTTGAACCAATATGAACTTTTGTTTACAAGTCTGTAGGTTAGAAGTAGAAAATCTGTTTTAAAGCGGGGCTCAGTGGCTCAGCCTGTAATCCCGCGCCTTTGGGAGGATGGGGTGAGTGGATTGCCTGACCCTGTGGGTTCGAGATCCGCCTGGGCAGAGAGACCTCATCTCTACAATAAATCAAAAAATCAGCCGGGCGTGGTAGCGCATGCCTGTAATTCTGGCTACTTGGAAGGCTGAGGCGGAAGGATAGCCAGAGCCCAGCAGGTCGAGGCTGCGGTGGCCGGGAGCAGCTATTGCACTCCAGTCTGGGTGACAGAGTGAGACTCCAACTCAAAAAAAAAAAAAAGAAAAGAAAAGAAAAAAAGAAAATCCGCTTTACTAGGAAAAAGACAAGATGTCAGTAGGGTTGATTCCTTCTAGTGAGTTCTAGAAGAGAACCAGTTCCCTTGCCTTTTCCAGTTTCTAGTGGCCATCTGTTTCTGCGTTTGTGGCTATTCCTCCATCTTTAATGTCATCACCCAGTATCTGCTTCCATCACTAGATCACCTTCTCCTATGACTTTGATTCCTCCTGCTTCTCTTTCATAAGGAGTATCACATTTCATCAGGACCACCAAGAGAATCCAGGATAATCTTAATCTTATCTTAATTGTAATAACTCTTAATTTCATTAAATATGCAAAAATCCCTCTTGTATATAAGGAAATGGTCACCGGTTTCAGGTATTATGACGTGGGACTTATTTGCAGGAAGGGAGAACTTTACAGCCTACTCTATGATATTCTTCTGCCTCTCGAGTAACTGGGACTATAGGCATAGGCACCACCTTGCCCGGTTTATTTTTTAAGTTTTATTTTGTAGAGATGATGTCTTGCTATGTTGCCTTGGCTGATCTAGAACTCCTGAATTCAAGCAATCCTCTTACCTTGGCCTCCTGTAGTGCTGGGATTATAGACATGAGTCACTACACCGATCTGTCTATGCTTATTTATTTATTTATTTTTATTTTTATTTTTTTGAGTTGGAGTCTCACTCTGTCACCCAGACTGGAGTTCAGTGGCCGCTCCCGGCCACCGCAGCCTCGACCTGCTGGGCCCCGGCGATCCTTCCGCCTCAACCTTCCAAGTAGCTGGAATTACAGGCATGCGCTACCACGCCCAGCTGATTTTTTGATTTATTGTAGAGATGAGGTCTCGCTGCCCAGGCAGGTCTCGAACCTGCGGGCTCAGGCAATCCACTCACCTCAGCCTCCCAAAGGCACGGGATTACAGGTTGAGCCACCGAGCCCGGCTTCTTATTTATTTAAAGAAGCCTTTCTGATGTTCTTTGACTAGGTAAAACGTTTCTATTTTATGCTTTCATGGTACTACAAAGTATTCTATCTGTAGTACTTTACACATTATCATTTTGCACAGAAATAATTTTATAAAAGATTACCAGTATGAATATTTTAACTTATTAATTTTCTCCACTAGACCATAAGCTCCATGCAGGAATAAACCAAGTCTGCTTCCATATTTTCATTAACTTTACCAGGATCCTCAAGCATAGATGTTCAATAAATTTGTGCTAATAATGAATGAATAGATGCCTATTCTCTGCCAGAAACTGCTAAATTTTAAGAAAAGTAATAAACTTTACAAACACAAGCAACTTTATTTTTAAAATCCTTCTTTCAAAAGTTTTGATTATCAGGGAGTTATTAAAAATTCATTTTTGTTGTATTGTAGTCTTTAAGAAATTAATGCATATACAAGACTGATATCTTTTTCCTCTTCAGTTTTCTTGCTAAAGAATACAGTTGTAACCTTCTCTTCATGGGATACACAGATGGCTTCAGATTGAGTAAGGCAATCTTTGCTCCTGAACCAACCCGTATTGTGGAGGAAAAGAAACACTAATAACACCACGACAGTAAACATTACTCTTTTCTTTTACAATGTACAGAATACTAAATTTTAACTCTTCAAAGTTTCTTGGAGCTATCATTGTGATTAGAAATTGCCATTTTTTTGATGATCACCTGACTTTGTGATAGGAAACTGGGAAGAGAAAGATAGTCTTCATTCTCGGCACACCTTATGGTAATCCCACACTTTTGTTGCAAGGTCTTCTAATTTGATTATGGAAATAGCATGGAGATAAAGAAAAGTTATAGCCCTGTCTTAGTTCATTCAGGTTGCTATAATAAAAATATCATAAATTTAGTAGCTTTTTAACAACAGAAATTTATTTCTCATAGCTCTGGAGGTTAGAAACTTCAAGAAGATGGTGTGAGCAGATGTGGTGTCTGGGACAGCCTCACCTTCTGGCTTATGTATGGAGACTTCTAGCTAAGTCCTCAAGTGGCTGAAGGGGCACACAAGCTTCCTTGGGCCTCTTTTGTAAGGACACTAATCTTCCACGAGGGCTTCATCTTCATAAGCTAACTGCCTCCCAAAGGTCCGCCTGTAAATGTCATCATAATGGCCCCTAACCTGCATAGCTTTAGCTCAATTAATGTTTATGACCATCCAAAAATATTAGCCTGTAGAATACACAGTCTTATAATGCTCACTGAAAACATTTATTTCCTATCTTCATTCAGCCTTCTGAATAATTGAATAATTAAAAATATAAATTTAAATTTTCACTTATCATATTTTATTAACAAATTTTGGCAACAGATAAATTAGAATAGAGCCCATAATTGACCATAAGAAAGAAAATGCAGACATCAAACTTTTACAGAGAAAGTAAGAAAGGAGCATTTTTTTGAAATCAGATTTCATGTTCTAAAAGTGGTCCCTTTTTGCAGACAGGGTTGTTTCTAATAATAAATCTGTCAATGCCAATCAGAAATACCATTTCCACAATATTTACATACCCCTAGTTGCCTATTTTATACACATTGACTTGAGTTAAGGACATTCCTTATGTGGAAAATAAATCTAATCTACAGATTAATATGTTTTTCTGTTTATGAGTGCAATCCATCCTCAATTTCTTTAATGTCTCAGGTACAATTTGTAATCTTGAGCAGCTCGGGGCAAGCAACATACACGAATCATGTCCCAAAGTGTCCTTGTGTTCTGAATGGGGGCTTGTCAACAGCTGATAGAACTTCTAAGTCAACCAGCTATGGGAATTTCCAACCTAGAAAGGCTTCTTCTTTATCATTCAAGATTGTATTTTCAGGTGCAACTGATAAAATAACAAACAATAAGTTTTTTAAAAAAAGATTGTATGTCTCAAGGCCTTTCCATCATTTCACTGTAGTTTGTATTTGATGAGCACAGTCAAGTTATCGTCATTCAAAATGTGAAAATGATGGCAGTCTAGAATTTTATTTTCTCCTTCTACCTACTATACTAAGAACTCAAGAAAATGGCCATCATATCTTTGTTACAAGTCCAGTCAAATCCTTTGTATTCTCTAGGTGGGCGGCAAGATGCTACTCTAAGATTGACTGCAGCTTCTCAATTGATAAAATCCATTCTTTGAACTGAAGAAACCCCCAATATAGGGATTTTTTTGTTGTTTTTCATTTCTAATTTGTATGAATATTTTTAAAGATTTTACTAAAGACAATGTTGTTACACTTTTGAGTGACTTTACACATTGGAATTAATAAATGATGTCTTGATTAAATCTTAGAGTCAATTGATGGCAAATAGTTACTGTGAAATTAGTCAGATTCCATGATTTGAAAGAATATTGTAATGTGATAGCACAATTTAATATTTATGAAGAATCTTCTCTGTGACTAAAGGCATACTGTTAATGAGTTTCTAAAAATGAGATTCAGTAATTGTCACTTAAACAACTGACTATCTATTGCAAAATTTTACTAGTCAAGTTCTTTATCATTTCTAATGCAGAATTCTAGGAGGTGTAGAAAAACGGTAGTCACTATTCTTTTCATTATGTGGTCCGCTACCTTATGTCACCTTTCCAAAAGTGTGATGCTGTGATGATGGACATTCTTTTTTGACTTTTACAAAAACTCCTTCATTTAAATTATCTAAGTTAATACCAATTTTTTCCATTCTATTTTAGCCCTTCCTCCCTGCCGCCCCCTCATTGTTTTACAAGTAACGATAAACGCGATAATGAGTAATGACATCAATTCATGGAAAAATATAAAAAGTTTAAAGTTACAATGCTTTTCATTAGGAAAATGTATCTCTAGCAGAGTCAGGCATTTTGATTTAATCAGTCCAGCTTCAATTCTGTAAAGGAAATAAATTTTCCTTAAGTTTTAGAGTCCCCTTCATTTTCTACTCCCCCTCATTCCTATTAACTACACAAGTTTTTTATATAGTTTAAGTGTTAAGAAATGTTTCACTTTTTATTTTTATCCATCAAAATGCAAATGATATAGGGTTTTCTGATTGTTTAATCCCTAGGAGCCTTTGGATATGCAACACTGAGTACATGTTTTCATCTTCTCCCTTCTAATATTCGGAATACAAAGAATGATTAGTGTTAAACCAGGAAAGCAAGATTTATGTAGAGATTAAAAATGACCTTGCAGCCGGGCTCGGTGGCTCAGCCTGTAATCCCGCGCCTTTGGGAGGCTGAGGTGAGTGGATTGCCTGAGCCGCGGGTTTGAGACCCGCCCCGGCAGCGAGACCTCATCTCTACAATAAATCAAAAAAATCAGCCGGGCGCAGTAGCGCATGCCTGTAATTCCGGCTACTTGAAGGCTGAGGCGGAAGGATCACCGGAGCCCAGCAGGTCGAGGCTGCGGTGGCCGGGAGTGGCCACTGCACTCCAGTCTGGGCGACCTCCAACTAAAAAAAAAAAAAAAATTACCTTGCTTTCTTGGTCTCCATTTGGGACTAACTGTGTGATGCACGGGGGCCATCTTAAAAATGTGAGACTGCACATGTTATTTCCATAGCTCTTCCTTATCAGGATTTCAGAGTTATCTATCTCTAAATTATCATTGGTGGTATGTTATTTAAGCTCCAACTAAAATACTACTACCTGTATAATCAATGTAAAAAAAGATTCCCCATAAAGTGTGTCAGTGTTAGAAATGTACAAATATATTTTTTTGTCAGAGCTTTACTTAAAAATAAAAGTTATTAAATGTTCATATCTTGCATATATTCTTAGAAATATGGTATATCTATGTAACACCAAGATAATATCAAACATATAATCACAATATCACCAAAATAAAATATAAATAGGCACAAAAAGAATGAAATTAATTTTTTTATAGCAGAAAGGTAAGAAAGATTTTTTTTAAAGGAAATATGCACATATATAAATGCATACACACGTATCAGTTTTTTTGGCTTCTCAACTTTCACTGAGTGCTATCAGTATCGCTTTTTAAGGTGATTTATTTTTATCCGAATATCTTTTTCTGTAAACTCAAGGCAAAAGAGTGCAACTTTCTTCTTCAGAATATTTTCTTCTCCCTCTCCCAGGGAATTTACCACCCAGACCACAGTGTGTCATCCACGCTTGTCCGTCCTTGGCTCATTTCAGGCTTCATCAAATTTTACCTATTTTGTGTCTCCTATCTTCCATTCCCCAGTCAATAAAATAAGCTAATCTATCTCCTACACTAATATTTGCATTTTCAGGCAGACCAGTAAGGTATTCATATCTACCACTCTGAGTCCTTGTTTTGCTTTTTGAATTATTATATAATTATCTTTTTTACTCTTTCATAGAGTAAGATCCACTTTGATATCTAGATTCGGACACCATGTTACCAAACCAACATCAAAAACCAAACCAATAGGCATGTTATTAATTGTGGTTTTTTTTTGTGAAGACCATAACAAACATTCGTTCTTGGATCTGCATAAATATCTCTCCTTTTCTCTGATCTTGGTTTTATTTTAACTGTTAGATGTCAAAAAAAAAGTCTCACTTAAATTACTTTTAACCATAATTTTTTTTTGCTACTGACAAGTATCACTTGAGTGTAAACACCAAAACCTCCTCTTTTTCATTTTTGTTTTTCACAGATGTACAAAAAAATTTTTAATTTATTTTTTAACTTTTAATTTTTTTATTTTAAAAATGTGGGGTACAATTCAGGATTAGGTATACAAATGTTCATTATGCAGTTTCCCTTGTTGATGAGGTGTGTCCCTCCTTCCTGAGGCAGACTCCCACTACTGCCAATTCCACTTTCCCACACCCCTCCTGGCAATTTCCTGCTACTGCCAATCCTTTTCTTACAGTATTATAATAATTGTTCAAGATCCACTTATGAGTAAGAACATGTGATACTCAGTTCTTTGTTTCTGTGATACATCACTCAGAATTATAGACTCTAAGTCCACCCAGGTTGCTGTGACGTTCATGATTTTGTTCTTCTTTATGACTGTGTAATATTCCATTGTGTATATGTACCATATTTTTTTTACCCAGTCCTCTTTTGATGGGCATCACGGTTGGTTCCCTATTCTTGCTACTGTGAACAATGCTGCAATAAACATACGTATGCAGGTATCTTTTTTATAGAGTGATTTTAGTACTTCTGAGTATATCCCCAGTAGGGGGATTATGGGGCCGTATGGAACGTCAATTTTTAGATCTTTTAGAAATAGCCACACTGTTTTCCACAGAGGCTGTACTAGTTTACACTCCCACCAACAGTGTAGAAGTGTTCCCTTTTTGCCACACCCTCTCCAGCAGCTGTTGTTTTCTGAGTTATTAATGATGGCCATCCTGACTGGAGTTAGGTGGTATCTCAGTGTGGTTTTAATTTCCATTTCTTTAATGACTAGTGAGGCTGAGCATTTTTTTCATGTATCTGTTGGCTGTACATATGTCTCCTTTTGAGAAGTGCTTATTCATATCTTTTGCCCACTTTTAATAGGCCTGTTTGGTTTTCTCTTTTCAGCATGTCCAAGTTGCTTGTAGATCCTAGATTTTAGGACTTTGTCAGATATACAGTTGCCAAATATTTTTTCCCAGTCTGTGGGCTGTCTCCCTGCTCTCATGATGGTTTCATTGGCTTTACAGAAGCTTGTCAGTTTGATGAGGTCCCACGTGTCTATCTTATCTCTTATGGCATGGGCACTTGGGGTTTTGATCTGGAATTGGTTGCCAGTTCCAATTTCCAGCCATCCTTCCGCCTCAGCCTTCCGAGTAGCCGGAATCACAGGTGCATGCTACCACACCTGGCTAATTTTTTGATTTTATTGTAGAGATGAGGTCTCGCCTGCCCAGGCGGGTCTCGAACCCGCGGGTTCAGGCAATCCACGCACCTCAGCCTCCCAAAGACACGAGATTACAGGCTGAGCCACCGAGCCCGGCTTCTAAGGTTCTTACAGTTTGAAGTTTTACATTTGCATCTTTGATCTATTTAGAGTTGATTTTTATGTATGGTGATAGGTAGGGGTCTTGTTTTAATCTTCTGCATGGAATCAGCCAGTTTTCCCAGCACCATTTATGGAATAGGTTCTCCTCTCCCCATTGGTTGGTGGTGGAAGCTTTGTTGAAGATGAGTTGGTTGAGAAATTGAGGTTTTGCTTTTGGAAACTTTATCCTGTCCTATTGGTTTATATGTGCCTGTTCTTGTACCAATACCAGGCTGTTTTGATTATCATAGCTTTATAATAAAGTTTGAAGTCTGAGAATGTGATGCCTCCTGTTTGTTTTTTGTTTGTTTGTTTGTTTGTCTTCAGGATTGTTTTGGCTATTTGTGGTAGTTTGTTTCCATATGAATTCCTGTATTGTCATTTCCAGGTCTGAGAAGAATGTTGCTGGTAATTTAATGGGTATTGTATTAAATCTGTAGACTGCTTTGGGTAGCATAGACATCTTAACAAAGTTGATTCTTCCAACCCATGAGCATGGAATATTTTTCCATTTGTTTGTGTCAACTTTTATTTCTTTGAGCAGTGTTTTGTAGTTTTCGTCATAAAGGTCTTTGACTTCTCTGCTTAGGAAGATGCCAAGTTATTTCATTTTTTTGTAGTTATTGTGAATGGGATTGTGCTTTTTATTTGATTTTTTGTTTGTTTATTGTTGGTGTTTAGAAATGCGACTGTCTTTTGCACATTTCTTTTATACCCTGAGACTTTGTCAAAGTCCTTTATCAGTGCAAGGAGGTTTTCGATAGATTCTCCTGGGTTTTGGAGGTATGGAATTATGTCATCTGCAAAGAGGGATAACTTGACTTTCTCTTTTCCTGTTTGAAAACCCTGATCTCCTTCTCTCGTCTGATTACTCTAGCTAGGACTTCCAAAACTGTTGAAAAGGAGAGGTGAGAGTGGGCATCCATGTCTTGTTCTGGTTTTCAGGGGAAATGGTTCTAATTTCTGTCTGTTTAGCAGTATGCTGGCTGTGAGTTTTCTTAAATGACTCTTACTATTTTGAGGTATGTTCCATCTATGCCTAGATGTTCAAGGGTTTTTATCAAGAAGGGGTGCTAAATTTTATGGAAAGCTTTTTCCACATCTAATGATATAATCATGTTTTTAAAATATTTTTACATCTGTTGATGTGTTTCATTATGTTTATGTTTTGTGGACATTGAACCAACCCCGCATCCAGGGATGAAGCCTACTTGGTCATGGTGGATGATTTTTGAGATGTGTTGTTGAATCCAGTTTACTAGGATCTTGGTGAGAATTTTAGCATCTACATTCATCAAGGATATTGGCCTGTAGCTCTCTTTCTTTGTTGGAGCTTTACCTGGTTTGGTTATCAATGTGATGTTAGCTTTGTAAAATGATTGAGGAGAGTTCCATCTTTCTTGATTGCCTGGAATACTTTCAATAGCGTTAGTATCAGTTCCTCCTTGCATGCTTTGTAGAATTCTGCTGGAAAGCCATCTGGTCCAGGGTCTTTTTTTTTTTTTTTAGGTAGTTTTCTTATGATGTAGTCATTATCCTGGATTGTTGTTGGTCTATTTAGGCTCTTAATTTCTTCTTGTTTTAACTTGGGGAGGGTGTGTGATGTCAGAAAGTCCTCCATTTCCTTTAGGTTTTCAAGCTTGTTTCCATATAAAATGTACATAGTAGTCTCTGATCATCTTTTGTATTTCTTCAGGGTCAGTTGTGACTTGATCTTTTGCATTTCTAATTGTGTTTATTTGGGCTTTTTTTCTCTTTTTCTTAGCTAGAAGATCATCAACATTGATTATCCTTTCAAAGAACCAGCTTTTTGTTTTGTTGATTTTTTTGTATTATCTTTTTGACTTCTATGTCCTGAATTTGGGCTTTTATTTTGGTGATCTGGATCCTGTGCTGAAGTTAGAGTTTTGGTGGTCTTGCTTTTCCAACTCCTCTAGATGATTTGTTAGGTTGTTAACTTGTGATCTTTCCATTTTCTTCAGTGTGTTTGTAGAGATATGAATTCTCCTCTTAGTACTGATTTCATGGCATCTCACTGGTTTTGGTAAGATGTTTCTTTGTTTTCATTTGTTTCCAGGTATCTTTTAATCTCTGGTTTC
This sequence comes from Cephalopachus bancanus, assembly GCA_027257055.1. Lineage (NCBI taxonomy): Eukaryota > Metazoa > Chordata > Mammalia > Primates > Tarsiidae > Cephalopachus > Cephalopachus bancanus. Next base: position 8,231,478 of record JAPVLO010000108.1, read on the forward strand.
ATTTCCATGTTGGCCCAGGAGTTGCTTAGCATCATGCTGTTTAGTGTCCATGTCTTTGTGGGTTTTGGGGGAACTTTGTTGGTGTTGACATTTATTTTTAATCTACTGTGGTCTGAGATGCTGCATGGCAGAATTTCGTTCTTATGAAATTTGTTTATGCTTGATTTACGGCTGAGGATGTGGTCAATCTTAGAGTACATTCCATGTGGTGATGAGTAGAATGTATATTCCATTGTCATTGGGTGGAATGTTCTGTAGGTACCAAATAAGACCATTTGGTTAAGTGTCATGTTGAGGTTCTGGATCTCCTTATTGATTTTTTGTCTTGATGATCTGTCTAAGGTTGTAAGTGGGGTATTTGAGTCCCCAGCTATGATAATGCTACAGTCAATGTCTTTTTTAAGTTTACCTAGAAGCTGCTTGATAAAAGTTGGTGCTTCTATGTTAGGTACATATATGTTTAGGATAGATATTTAGTGTTGATGGATTGAACCTTTTATCAGTTTGTAGTGTCATTCTGTATTTTTTAATTTTTGTTAGCTTAAAGGGTATTATGATATTAAGATTACAACTCCTGTTTTCTTTTGTGTCCCATTTGCCTGAAATTTTGTTTCTCATCCTCTAACTTTGAGTCTGTGCGTGTGCTTTCTGGTGAGATGAGTTTCTTGGAGACAATATATTGTTGTCTCATGATATTTTATCCATTTTGCCATTCTATGTCTTTTCAGTGGTGCATTTAGTCCATTCACATTCAGGTTAATTATTGACATGTGTGAGTTTATTCCTGTCATGAGGTTCTTATAGAGTTTGTTGTTGTTGCTCTTTGTTGTCTTTCTTTTGATTTATGGGTTGATTCATGTGTGTTTTCAGTTTTTTTCCTGCAATCTTGGGAAGGAAAGTTATCATTCTTTTTTTCCTTTCTTCTGTGTTTAATACTTAAGTGTTTCATGTAGAGCTAGTCTGGAGGCATTGTGAGCTCTTAGAGATTGAATGTCTGGGAAAGATTTGAATTCTCTCATCACTGATGAAGCTCAGCTTAGCTGGGTAGGTAATTCTTGGTTGAAATTGTTTATCTTTGAGAATTTTAAAGACTGGGCTCCAAGCTGTCCTAGCTAAAGTGTTTGTATAGATAAATCTGCTGCTATTCTAATTGATCTCCCCTGGTAGGTAGTCTGGCCTTTCTCTCTTGCTGCCTTTAGGATTTTTTCTTTCATACCTTCTTTGTATAGGTGAATTACCATGTCTAAGAGTTGGTCTTCTCATTTGTTGTCTCTCAGGGGTTCTCTGAATCTCTTGTGTTTGAATACTTGCATCACTGATGAGATGAGAGACGTTTTCTTTGATAATTCTATGAAGTGTTTGTTCCAGGGTGGTCTCTGTCTCTCTTTCTGCCTTGGGAAATTCATTAATCACTCATCTCTTGAAGGTTTTGTTCTGTCTTTTTAAGCTTCCTTTCTATGTTTTGACAGTTTGGGTTAGTTTCTCTTGGTTCTCCAGCTCTGAGATTCTTTCTTCTGCTTGGCTAATTCTGCTTTCCATGCTTATCAGTTTGTTATTTATTTCATTCACTGTATTCTTTACTGCTGTTATCTCAGTTATCAACTCCTTCATTCTTTCCTCTTGTCTCTTCAGTTCTATTTATTCTCTCTATTAATGCCCTGATATCTGGGTTTGTGGTTTGAGATCAGTCATTCTGGGGACTCTTCATTGTTTGTGTTCCAAAGTCTGTATTCTCAGTGTCTGACCTCCCAGTGATCTGTGCGAGACCCATATCCTTTTGTTTTTTCTTCATTTGTGTAGATTTTCCTCCCCTTCCCTTCCCCCTTTTTTAACCTCTTCTTTAATTCTGTTGTTGAGTGATTGAGGGGTAGCCTTTATTTCTGTTAGCTTAATCTCCTATTCTTCCTTATCTGGATCCTCTGACTTCATTCAATTCTGAACCTTGAGTGTGGGTTGGGGGTTGTACTTTTTGCAGTTTGGATGTTTAATTGAGGGGGCAGCTGTGAATCAGAATCTATCTTCAGATCCCAGTATCAGCTGACAGGTGTCTGAGCCCCTTGGAACCTACTTCCCTCTGCCTTACAGTCTGTCCATGCAGTAGGAATATAGGTTTGCTCCTTGAAAGCAAAATAAGATAAGGAAAAATAAAAGAATGGAAAAAGGAAGGGGAGGGTGAGAAGAAGGTGAAGAGAGAGAAGAATAAGAGAGAAAACAGACATACCAACTAACAAATAAAAACAGACATAAACAAAGAAAGAAAGTATTTTTAAAAAACTAAAACAAACAGACAATCATACAAACACATACCAGCAAAAACACTGCTCTCCCTCAAGAAATATCCATACAAAACAGGAAGTCTAAAAAAACAGCAATAAAATAACAGAAACAAAGCAAGTATGAAAAAGTAGTCAAAAATAGAGAGAAAAAACTAAAACTAAAACAAACAAACAAAAATGAGCAAAACAGACAGACAAAAAACCAAAACGTTGCTTTGAGGTTGTTCCTATAAGTCCAACTTCCTTTCAACTCTGATCTCCAGCCCATCACAAGCTTATAGGATTGCTCTCAGCCTGGGTCAGATGCCCCAGGCCTATGTGGGAAGAAGGTGGATCAGATGTGGGCTCACCAGGCTTGCTGCCTTGTCAAGTCTGTCACTCAGATCTGATGTGTCTGTGCCTGATCCAGCATGGCGGAGAGGTGTCTATCTCTCTGACTTTGATGAGATCACCTCTAATTCCCAAGTTGGAGGCTGGGTGGGCAATACAGGTTTCTGTCTGGTCCTGGGAAAGAGAAAATGGCTCCGGTTGGCGTTTCCTCACCAGTGGTGGGGTTCCTCTCTCCAGCTCTCCTCAATCATTTCTCTCCAGATCCAGGGTTTCCAGCTGCTTTGCTGTTGCAGGTGATGGTACTGGCCAGGCACCTAAGAATCAGCTGCATTCAGCAGGCTTTTTTCAGGAGAGTCCTGAGAATAGCCCAGGATCCTGCCAACCGAGGGCCCCAATTTCAGGGTGGCAGGAGGTTGCGGTCACCTCTGGAGGAGATCCCAGAGTGCATGAACTTGAGTCTCCCCTCAGATGGACTTTCACTCACCCACTGGTACACACCTACTCATGTAGAAAGTCTATATGGACACTCGCTTTGATAGAAACTCTCACAGTCCAAACTGTCCTGTGGTCATCTTACTGGAAGTCCCCAACTCCTCTCTTTCAATCTCTGATCCATGATACAGTAAGTCTTTTTCATTTTACAACCATGTGACCATCTTGAAATCACTTTACTTCCCAGGCCAAAAAAAAAAAAAATTATTCTAGTAAGTGTAAGTGTTTATCTACATAAGATTGTGGTCCTTTACAGAGTCCATTATGTAAAATTCCACACAATTCCCTGCCGGTCTAAAAATCACAATTCAAACAATGCTTTTGGTTCAATCAGTCTATCTGTCCAATACATTGCTTCCTTCTTTTATTTTTTACTTTTTATTTTTTGAGTTGGAGTCTCACTCTGTTGCCCAGACTGGAGGGCAGTGGCCGCTTCTGGCCACCGCAACCTCGACCTACTGGGCTCTGGGGATCCTTCTGCCTCAGCCTTCCAAGTAGCCAAGGAATTACAGGCATGTACTACCACACCCGGCTGATTTTTTGATTTATTGTAGAGATGAGGTCTTGCTGCCCAGGCGGGTCTCGAACCCACGGGCTCAGGCAATCCACTCACCTCAGCCTCCCAAAGGCACGGGATTACAGGCTGAGCCACTGAGCCTGGCGCTTCCTTCTTTTATCTTCAGCATCTTGTCTTTCTCTCTGAAAAGAGAAGATAGTAAAGTAGTTTCCATCCATTTCTGTGAATCAAAAGATTTATTTGACTATTTGACAAAGGCAACCGAATGTTATTTGCATGTCATCCATTCAAAACGCAGGAGGAATATTGCAAGAATGTTAAAAAATAAAATGTTTAATTTATAAAGATTTTTAATCAAATAAACTAATTGAGTAAAACTAACACAACTTTAACTGCTCCTAGAGTTTGAAAAGCATTGTTTTTATAATATGCTATTACTTTTGGCCAGTTTATATTTTAAGTCATCCAAAAGTTTTTTGTTTGTTTTTTTATTTTAAAAATGTGTGGTACAATTCAGGATCAGGTATACAAATGGTCATTATGCAGGTACCCTTGTTGATGAGGTTTTACAAAAGCTAAAGTGCAAAAGTGGCAACTGGCTTTGAATATGAATTCGGAATTAAATAAAATTATATTATATGCTGAAAACCAACCCAAAATGTAGTATTCACATAAAAGTATATAATCTTTGCTTAACTTATTCACTTCTTTATATAATTCATCAATTCAGATTTTTTTAGAACCACAATTTAACTCTATGCCTATGTCATTTCATTACAAAAAGTAGGTTACACAGAACGAAATACAGAAAAAGTTCCTGTTCTTCATATACACATAAGATGCCTTTCTTATAAATAGACCTAAAGATGCAAGGACGAAGAGGAAATTGAAGGTTCCTAAAAATCTGTTCTTATATCTTATATGCCTAGAAATGTGACCCAGTGTTCTATCAGAAGACATTTGTAGAGGATTCATAATAGAAAGAGACACTGAAAGCCAAGCACTTAAAACAAATTTAATTTGCCAAAATTTCAACGTGGAAACACTTCAGAAGCCCTCTATGACTTACTAGTGTCATAGGAGTAATGTATTTACTGGCACTCTGCGTTCATAATCTGAAAAAATACAGTCATTCTACATGGATTTCTGATGTACTAAAATTTCTGCTTTCCTAGAGCTGTAAGGCACACGAGGTCTGTTGCTTGAGCTTGTAGCCCTATCATTCTTATGTTTGTATTTAGTTAGTATTATATTATTTTGAACTGGAAGCTTGGTTGGTTTTTATAGCTGTTCACAATTTGCTTTGTTGTGTACATTTGATACACAACACACACACAAAAAGAGATAAGTATACTGAGGGCTAAGATGTTATCTTTCATTTCTTTTGCATTATCTAATTGCATTAGAACCATACAGTGCTCCAAGTATGGGCATCACAGCAATTCACCAGGACTGAATTAAGAAAGCAGGCTATTAACTGGCTCTGTGATGCTGGACATCTCATTTTACCTTTTGAGACTGCTGATGCTGCCAATATCACATGAAGTGACTATACTCTTTCTAAGATACTTTCCAGGTATAAAATTTCATGATGCTTAATTAAAGAAGCAAGCAACGGAAGGAAGTTATAGGAATGTGTGGGAAGGCGTGATACCCAAATTCAGAGCATAGACTACAAAAATCCTTGGCAAAACTATTGAGTGCTGGAAAACCAGAGGGAGCATTAAGAAAAAGCAGAGAGAAACCAGAGAGAAATCTGCTCTTTAGAGATAGAGCAATGTGGATTCAAATTTGTGAGCTTGGTGCTTTTCTTTTAGTGAATTTCCCAACTCTGTACAGCCTGGGTAGTAAAAAGCCTTCAGTGACCAAGGCTAAAGACAAACCTGGCAGAAAAAATTGAAAATTAAGAAAATGTATAGAAACATGAAAACAACGGGGTGAACCTAGTCATTTCCTAGTTTCTCATTTCTGCCCAAAGTTGACAGGCAAGGGGAAATCAACAGAGAGAGGGGCTAAAAAGTAGCAGTGGAAAAACATGAGGACAGAGTAGAATGATAAACAGCTGCTAGCCTTGGGAAATGGGTGGGGGAGAAAAGTCTGCACATTAACTCCAGGCAACTGAACACAAGAGTAGAACAAAAATGGATCTTCAGAAGAACAAAATGAATCTAGAGTTGTTACAATGTAGTATCTATAATATCCAGATTCCAATCCAAAACTAATCTACATACAAAAACATCAAGAAAATATAACTCTATATTCAGGGTAATGAAAATATTCTGTTGTGAGCTCTCTATGATTGACATGAATTAATTCAACATCAAGTAATTATGATACATGTCAGAACAAGTTATCCATAGAGCAACTTCTTTTTTGTTTTTTAAGATGTGGGGTACAATTCAGGATTAGGTATGCAAGTGGTCATCATAGAGGTAAAGTTTGGGCCTCCCTTTGGTTCCCACTTCGCCTGGTTTTAGATCATGTACCCTTGCTGATGTTGTGTCATAGAGTAAATTCTTTGAAAAATACAAAGAGATATATTTAGGGAGTTAAAAGAGGAATTGAAATAGAATATTCCAATCCTTTAATTAGCACAAGGAAAAACAGAAAAAGAGGGAAATAAAAGTAAAGAAGACAAAAAGAAAACAAAACCCTGAATATCTCATGTCAAATGACAGACCTAATTAGAACATAATACTTAAACACATTAAATGTACATGGCTAAACAAATCAACCAAAAGGTAGAAAATGTTAGACTGGATTTTTAAAAAGGTATAAAAAACTATATGCTGTACATGAGATGCATTTTAAATAAAAAATACAAAGGTATATGCTCAAATCTTTGACTCCCTTTCTGTCTTCTTATTGAATTGTATAAAGTCTTTGCATATACCAGACACAAGTACTTCAAGAGATGTTTGTTTTGCAATTGTTTTCCCCTTCTTCATGTTATCTTTTGAAAAGAAAAAGGTTTAATTTTTTTTGGAATTCAGTATACCTCACTAAATGAATGTGAATGGCAATAACCAAAGCACCAGTGGAGTACAAATTAAATTTACAATCAGGTACTGTTGCATATCCTTTTGAATGGCTAAAATGAAAAAGACTAGCAATACCAAATATTGAAAATGATTTGAAACAACTTCAGTGCTCATACATTGTTGATAAGAATGAAAAATTGTACAGTCACTTTGGAAAGCAGTTTAACTCTTTATGATCAAGTTCATTAAAAACTCAATAAGGAAAGTGCTGAGATTTATGCCTGAAATCTCAGCACTTTCAGAGGCCAAAGTGAAAGGCTGTCTTGAGGCCAGGAGTCTGAGGCCAGCCTGGACAACATAGTGGGACCCTGTCTCTAGCAAATAAATAAACAAATAGATAGATAAATAGATAAAAAAATAGATAAAATAAGATAAAAACTTAACATATCATCCAGCATTCCTACTCCAAGATGTTTAGGGAAAATAAAAAAACATATTTCCATGAAAATACTTGCAAACAAATATTTATAGCAACTATATTCATATAGCTAAATCTGGAATTAACTTAAGTATCCATTAACTGGTGAGTAGAGTCTAAAAACTATATATATATTATACATAATATATATATCCAAACAAATAAATAATATTTAGCAAAAAGCAGAAACTACCTATGTGTGCAGCAACACAGATGAATTTCAAAAATAGTGTGCTAAGTGAAAGAAGTCAGACCCAAAAAGCTATATGCTGTATAATTCCACTTATTTAGAATTATAGGAAGGACAAAATACAATGCCATAAAGCAAATCGGTGATTATTAAGGGTGGACAGGTTAAATAATTGACTTAATAAAGCACAAAAGAATTTTTATGGAAAGATCGAAATGTTCTACATCTGATTGCTGCAGTAAGAGTACTACTGTATGCATTTTTCAAAATTTAGATTTCACACTTAAACCTCACGAATTTTGTTGCAAGTAAAACACACTTCAGTATAAAAAAGTTTTCTTTAAAAACAGTTTACTTGATAGAAAATGCAGAGTCAATCATGAAAGAGTTAGATTTTTTTTTTTTTTTTTTTTTTGAGTTGGAGTCTCACTTTGTCACCCAGACTGGAGTGCAGTGGCCTCTCCCGGCCACTGCAGCCTCGACTTGCTGGGCTCCGGCGATCCTTCCACCTCAGCCTTCCAAGTAGCTGGAACTACAGGCGCACACTACCACGCCCGGCTAATTTTTGATTTATTGTAGAGATGAGGTCTCGCCAAGTTGCCCAGGCGGGTCTCGAACCCGCAGGCTCAGGCAATCCACTCACCTCAGCCTCCCAAAGCGCAGGATTACAGGCTGAGCCACCAAGCCCTGCTAAGAGTTAGATTTAATAGTTAAAGATGAATTCCTCAACTACACTGGAAAAAAATTTTAAGACATAAAAATAGAAACAGAATCCAGACAGTTTTACAGAGGAGTTCACATAATTCTATAGCAAAATCAGCAAGGGGGGAGAAAAGCACATCGAGTCTAGAAGAGTCCAGACAAAATCTCTCAAGTTCTCTCTTCCATGTGAGTGTTAGAGGAGATTGTATAGAACACATTCCTTGTTCCAGCAACAAAATGCCACAATATGTGTGCTGAGTTTTGCCCAGGATAGCCCACTTGAGATTACCATTCAGGGGTTTTTTAGGGGCTGGTCACATTGGCACTTTCTCCCTATACAATCGGGTATGATTAGACTCCCAGAAGGAAAGCAGGTATTTGCCGTCATTCACACTGTTTGCCCAGTGTAGGCAAGCAAGGTTCAGTGCCCAAGGCATACAAAATAGCCTTATTATTTAGTAACACAGTGAAAAGTTCAAAGTCAAGTTTTCAGATGCCAGCCAAGGATCAGTCTCACAAGTAACTGCTGCAAAGAGCAGCATCAGGCCTGATACATTAACTCTTTCCTACACAGTCACTCTGGCAATGCTTCTTCACCCTTGCTGAGGTATTTCCTTTCCTCAGCTGCAGTTGGATCTAACTGGACTTTTCCCCAAAACTTACAAAAATAGCCTCACTACATCCTCCTAGGAAAAACCACTCTTAAGTCAACCAGCTCCATCTGAAATGCCTGAATGCTATAATACCTCCACAAGTCCCTTCCTCAAAACGTCTAAATTGTAGTAAATCCAACCTCTTCACTTTGTTCCCCTAAACCTAGCAGTGGTCAATGCAACTGCTACTTCTATAACTTAGGTTTTAGTATTGGATTTTTTTCCTTTTGAGTTACATTGTTGACAACTTTATATTTAGCTTAAAAATCATTGTATTAAATTACTTGTGTTAAAAAATAACTGCTGTGGTTTTGCTGGACCCTGATCATACAAGAGCAGAGGTCTTTGGCAGAAGTCACTAATAAAGAAGAACCAACAGTATTTGTTCATTCATTATTCATTCCTATTCTTTCTTTGTCTTAGATTTGTGACATTAGGCAACTCTGACAGTGGCAGCAAATTTAATGACCTAACTTCTGAGAGCACCTGTGATACGGTGACCATGAAACAAAATTTCAGCATCAGTACTCCTTTCCATCAGCCCTTCCATGACTTTTCAAGTGCCTATTAAACTTCTCCCTCCTTATAATATCTAGAGTTATTTTTGTTTCCTGCACTCAATTCTGATTGATATATAGATGATTTACCAAAAGACTGCGGGAGACAACGTACTCGTGTTGGAACTTTAAAATTATTCCACATAAAATCAGATGTGAGGTGAATACGTTCCTGTTTACCATTTCCTTTCAAAATTGCATTGGAAGCCAGACATGGTGACATGCATCTCTGGTTCCAGCCACTTGAAAGGTAGAGGCTGCCGTGACGATTAGCAAGCCACTGCACTCCAGCTTGGGTACCAGAGTGAGATTCCGATTCAAAAAAGAAAAAGAAAAAGAAAGAAAGAAAAGAGGGGAGGAAGTGAGGAAGGGAGAGAGGGAGGGTAGAAGGAAGGAATGAAGAAAGAAAAATGAAAAAATAAAAAAAAGAAAATTGCATTGGAAGTACTAGACCTGAGAAGTAAGTGAAAAACAATTGGTAAAGAAGAAAAAACACACTGTAATTTTTTGCAGTTGATAAAATGAGCTACATAAAATCTCCAAACCTAGTTTATATGGACAATTAAAATATACCAAAAGACTATACAAATGTACTTGATGCCACGCTGTGTCTATTTTATAAGACAGAATATATTTGAAATATTTTAGCAACCTTTTTTTCAAAATCAAATGAAATTACATTCAAAATGATCCATAACTTAGGAAGTCTGATAAGGGCTTTCTTTTAGATGGTTACAGTTGAATGGATAGCACCTTGAGCTAGTTGCACAAAAAGAACTGCTCCTATAAATAGGTTGATTAGCTTGTTTCAATAGAACACAGTTAAAAAGCAGTTTTTCAATCACTTTGATTTTCAGAACAGCTATGATTTAACGCTATGCTCTGTAACACAGTTGAGTTTCAATAGATAACTTGAAATTTAAAATCATAAAACTTCATACCCTCTGCTTTGCAGATAAACCTGAGACCATTATCTGAGAAAAAAAACTTTGTAGAAAATAAATATCAAAAGAATCTGCTATGACTACAGTCATTGCACATAGGGATTTTCTCTCATCGCTGTAAATAAATCCTGAAATCTTGCACTCAACAGGTTTATCACTATAACCATTTCAAAGGTGTGCCTCCATGATATTTCCCTGAATTCCTCCAAATAAGAATTTCTACAGTTATTCTCTGTAGGTAATTGCAGCTTCCAGAATAACCCCGGGTCACTGAAATACCCTGACTCTACGAATAACCCATTATTAGCCAGATTACATCATGAAAATCCATCCTGCCACCTGCTGTGGAGATGTGGCTTTATGACATCGGAGAAAAAAACGCAAGGAGGAATCTGGAGTCTCCCTGTGGTGAGGGAGGTTTTCTATGGGCACATATTATTGAGTCACACTTATGAACTGGTGTCCCTTGTTGATTCTCTTCATCCTCACTGTCTCATGGACCTCTTCTAGGGACTCACATATCTATAGTTGGTGGCTGTAAATTAATGGCATTTGGTCTTTAAAAATATAAAACTTGGTTTCATCGTACACTTAGTACAAAAATCCCACTGTCCTTCTATGACCCTTGCCTCTATCAGGGTCCAGGAAGGAGACGAAAAATACACTCGTTATTGAACAAGGAGAATTTCATATAAATAATTGTCAATCGGGTATAAAGTTGTCAATCGCAAAACTGTCAATCAGGCAACTGAAATGGTAAAAAGAGGACGCTGATGTATCACAGAGGCAGCAACTGCAGGAAGCAGATACCATCCTTATGGCTGAATGAACAAAGGGACCCAGTTGGAATTCTTAAAATTTAGAAACTTAGAGGAATGGTCCTGCAGAGCTGAAACTCAAGTCTTTGAAGGGGTTGTATCGGGTTCAGGTGATCAAGGAATACTGATGTCTCTGAGGGTCCCAAGTGGCTGAGACCTAGCCCTCAGAGGACAGGATACTGTTGGCAGATGTTGGTGATTGTGTGACACAATGAGGTTTGTTTCACAAGTGTTAAAAAACCGCCAGCTGAATTCAGCTGCTGCTGCTACATAGGGAAGAACTGTTGCTGCGGGCGTGAAGATGCATTACCCGGGTGAGGCTTACAGCAGCTGCAAAGAAGTCAGCAAGGAGTAAACAGGAAGGAGCCGGGCCCTACTTTCTCCTCCATCTGTAGCCTTCCTCTTACACCCCCTCATTGGCAGAGTATAACGGGCAATCAGAAGACACATCATAGTTCCAGGTTCAGAATCACAAAGCAATTATAGAAAGGTAGTTGGAGCTGAGAGACAGTAGCTTAGTAACTGGTATATATATACAGAAAGTTATTTCTCTGAAAATTGATTCATGATTAGTTACACTATGTTTGAGCTAAGCTACCTATGTAGCTTAGTAGCTTACTAAAACACTCTATAAGCCAACATAGCCTCACAATTTTAACAACAGAGAAAAAGATAAGAGTTCAGATCCCAATCCCTGCTCACTATATAATACAAGAAGATACATTATGTATCTGAATGACCACTTCTGAATTTTATATGAGGAATATTGAACCAGCCACTGGCTTCCAAGAATAAAAATGTAAAATACACTTGACAAATACCTAAAAGACAAGCAAAAATAAGGAGTTCTTGTCCTCCCAAACAAACCTAATCTCAAATAATGTTTCTTAAAAAATATACCTACTCTCAACCTTCTTCCACCACTCAACACACACTACATGACAATTTGAATTTCTCCCTTTCACCTACAACAAAAAGTTAAAACCTGGTTTTGGTCAATATGTGGAGCCATGTGCTGCCATGTTCTATTGGTGAGAATTTAATTCACATCTCCATGCAGGAGGGAAGTTCGACTGTATGATCATATGTACCCTAAAAAATTCTCTATTCTCTCTACAAAAAAAATGCATTTCTAAAAATTTATTTTACAGAGATAATTATATAAATATCAAATATGTTTAGCCTGAGATTGTTTTTATTGGTTTTTGGTTTTTTTTTTAATAAAGAAGAACTGAAAATAAACCTAAAAGCTTATCCTGGTTAAGTAAATTATACAAGTGATGAAAGACAATGCACTCAATAAACATTAGCATAGCAAGTTATAAAATATTATTTCATTCAAAAAACATTTATTAAGTACCTGCATTGGCCAATGAGCCAAACACTGACGAATCAGTGCCCACCAAAAAGCCCCAATATATGTAAAACTCTGCATATGTTCACATGAACACATACACAGATGTCTCATGGGGTGCACCCAAAAATATTGTCATTATCTAGAAAATAAAGTGTTTTCTTTCTCAGTGGGGGACTGTAGCTTATTTTTATTTCTATCTTTGTACTTTTTGTATTATGCATTAGCATGAAATTATTTTTACAAAAACAATAACAGCCACTTAAAAAAAATTCTATGCCCACTCAAAATCTAAGGGAAATACTCTCACTGCCATTAAACCTTAGCAGATATAACATTTAAATGAGATTTTTCTTTCTTTCAGAATTACTTTATCATCTGGCTTGGATCATTCATGAGGAATTTGCATTCTATTCCAAATTATAATTAATTTTGTACTTGTCTCGCCTTAAAAGATTCCAAGTATCTTGAGAATAGTGACACCATCTTGTATAAGATTCCATTCCTTGTAACATGTAAGGCAGAGCTCTATTTTTAGTGTGTACTCAATAAATAATTTGCTGCATTTCTAATTTCACTCACCATCAAATTATGCTGGGCATTACTCAGGGTAACTACTTTGTCCATAGAGTTTAGAGGTTATCATGCACTACTTATAGCCCATGTTGAAGAGCAGATTTAAAGAACTATGCTTTGTAAAATATAACTTTTATTTTCTATACACAGTTGGTTGTCCTCAGGGTGAATACTTGACTCAAAGGTCAACCAATCCAAATTCTGGCGAGCATGACCTGGGATAAAAATGTGTTCAATAAGATAGCCACAAGAGAAAAAAATCAAAATGGTTAATAAACCTATGACATCATTTTCTGCTTTATTGATAGTAGAAATGCAAGCTAAAAATAAAATAGAGGGATTATTTTCGCATTGGATTGTTGAAAATAATAAGAATGTCTGGTATTCAAAATAATAAAGGGAAATTATCACTTCCATATACCCTGGATGGGAATATAAACCTATTAAAGCAGTGTGGCAGCATCTGTCAACGTTGGCATTGTGCTTTTCACCTTTGGATCCAGTTATTCTGCTGTAGGAATACCAGTTTCAGGAATATTTACATGTGCACAAAGATGAGACAAGGATTGTCATTGTAATGTTTCCATCACTAGAAAAGAGAAGCTAAACAAGCTGTGTTATGTCCATACCTCGGAAAAAGAAGCAGGGGTTCAATAAAGTTAAAATCAAATCCAACAGCCTTAACATGAGCCACAGTCCTATAGAATCTTGTCCCTGCCTCTCTGAATGCACTTCCCTTCTCTTTCCTTATCACTCAACCTGTTTCAGAGGCCACCAGCACTTAGACAAGTTATTACCGGAAGTGGTCCAAATATTATAATCTTAATCTCTGATGATTGAAGAGTGTTATGTTCAAATTGACTATTATCTGTCACTGTTAAAGAATTTACCATTATTTTACATATAATATAGGAATTTCCTGACATATTCAATATAGGAATAAATATAGCAACAGATTTATTAAAAATCACCAGCATTTGCTCTTGGTGATTACTCGGCTTGTTTTGGTCTTTCTCCAGCCATTCTCTTATCAAGTTCATTTTCTTCTGTATCTCTGCTTCAGTGTTACCCTCACAGAGATCTTTCCTGACCATCTGACCTCAACTCTCTCTGCATTTTATCCCTCTTCATTTTTTTATAAAATGTTCTACATCTTGATGTTATATTAAATATTGAGCTACATTTTTTAGTAATCATTTTCTTTATTAGAACCAAAACTTCAATAGCCAAGGAATTTATTTACTGATTATCACCAAAACCCCAGGCTTAGAATGGTATCTGTCTTGTAATAAATAAATATGTTTGATTAATTAATTACATAAAATAGATGATAGAACTGTATATTTTCACATAGGAAGACGTCTGAGATATATTGGTATTGCCAAAAAATACAAATGATATGCTTACATTATTTTAAGAACACATATGTGTGTAAATTTGTCAATAGAGGTGTGTGTATGTGTGTGTTTGATACACAAATGCATGTAAATGTCTAGACAAAGGACTAAAATTATACACATCAAATTATTATCTACCAAAGGGAGTGTCTGTGGAAAGCAAGGAACTCTGAAGAAGAAGAAGTTGTTTTACATTTGACTTTACATACTTCTTTAATCATATAATTTTTTTTTTTTTAGTTGGAGTCTCACTCAGTTGCCCAGACTGGAGTGCAGTGGCTGCTCCCAGCCACCACAGCCTCGACCTGCTGGGCTCCAGCGATCCTGTACTCAGCCTTCCGAGTAGATGGAATTACAGGCGCATGCTACCACACCCGGCTAATTTTTTTGATTTATTGTAGAGATGAGGTCTCGCCAAGTTGCCCAGGCGGGTCTCGAACCCGCGGGTTCAGGCAATTCACTCACCTCGACCTCCCCAAGCACGGGATTACAAGCTGAGCCACCGAGCCCAGTCATAATTTTTTTTTAAGACAGGTTTTTGCTCTATCCAAGCTGAAGTGTAGTGGCATTACTCTAGCTCACTGTAGCCTCAAACTCCTGACCTCAAGTGATCCTCCTGCCTCAACCTCCCAAGTAGCTGGAACTACAGGAATGCACCACCATGCCCACCTAATTTCTTCTTCCTCCTCTTGCTCCTCCTTTTCCTCCTCCTCATCTTCATCCTTTTCTTGTACAAATGGGTATCTCATTATGATGCCCAGGCTGGTCTTGAACTCCTGGTATTAAGCAATCCTTTTGCCTTGGCCTCCCAGAGTGCTGAGATGATAGGTGTGAGCCACTACACCCAGCTATCATCATTATTTAATGTTTTCACAAGAATAGATTTATATGTTTCTCACAAAAGAAAAAGAAAAAAGTAGTAATAAATGACATTTTAGGTTCTTGTCTTGCATTAAGCAAATAAAGCAGGAAGTATCATACTCCCAGACTTTAAACTACATTATAAACCTACAATAATCAAAACAGCCTGGTATTGGTACAAGAACAGGCATTTATAAAACCAATGGAACAGGATAAAGATTCCAAAAGCAAGATCTCAATTTCTAAACCAACTCATCTTCGACAAAGCCTCCACCACCAATCACTGGAGAGAGGAGAACCTATTCAGTAAATGGTGCTGGGAAAACTGGCTGACCACATGCAGAAGATTAAAATACCTATCACCATACACAAAAATCAACTCTAAATGGATCAAAGACTTATACGTAAAACTTCAAACTGTAAGAGCCTTATAAAATGCAGGAGACATCCTTGTGGAAATTGGAACTGGCAACCAATTCCTGATCAAAACTCCAAGTGCCCACGCCATAAGAGACAAGATAGACAAGTGGGACTTCATCAAACTGAAAAACTTCTGCAAAGCCAAAGACACCATCAAGAGAGCAGGGAGACAGTCCAAGACTGGGAAAAAATATTTGTGAACTGGATATCTGACAAAGGCCTAGCATCTAGGATCTATAAGGAACTCAAGCATGCCAAAAAGAAAAAACAAATAACCCCATTATAAAGGGGCAAAAGATAAGAATGGACACTTCTCAAAAGAAGGCATACAAGCAGCCAACAGATACATGAAAAATGCTCAACCTCACTGGTCATCAAAGAAGTGCAAATTAAAACCACACTGAGATACCACTTAACTTCTGTCAGGATGGCCATCATTAATAACTCAAAACACAACAGATCCTGGAAAGGATGCAGGGAAAAACAAACACCTCTACACTGTTGGTGGGAGTGTAAATTAGTATAACCTCTATGGAAAAGTGTTTGGTGATTCCTAAAAGATCAAAAAATCCACCACCCATACAATCCCACAATCCCCCTATTGGGGAACTCAAATCACTCTATGAAAAAGATGCCTGCCCATGCATGTTTATTGCAAGAACATGGACCAACTGTGCTGCCCATCAAAAGAGGACTGGATAAAAAAAATGTGGTACATATACACAATGGAGTATTATGCAGCCATAAACAAGGACAAAAGTATGAACTTGAAGCACCTTGGATGGACTTAGAGTCTATAATACTGAGTAACCTATCACGGAAACAAAGAACTGAGTACCACATGTGCTCACTCATAAGCAGACCTTGAACAATTATCATACTATAAGAAGGAGATTGGTAGTAGTGGGAATCTGCTGGGGTGGGGGTGGATTGACAGTAGTAGGAAACTTCCAGGGGAGGACACAACTTGTCAACAAGGGTACCTGCATAATGAACATTTGTATACCTAACCCTGAATTGTACCCCGTATCTTTAAAACTAAAAAATTTTTTAAAAGAAAAAGAAAGGGAGAAATGGGAGAAAAAGAATTTATTTATCAGTTGATGCACAGAGACTAAACCAGCAAATGAAAAGTGATTCAAGTTGTCAATGCCTGCTATGCAACATTGCAGGTTATTTGAAAGAAAATGAAAGGTACGGAAGATTTTTAGCTCCTGTCCTGGGATGCTCAGCGTTTCCCGAGTCCCCAAGACTTCTTAACCAGGTGGTTCAGTTTTCTTGATCCCTATACACATGTCCTGACAAAAACCGTGTGGCACACAACGACTTGAATGAAGCTCTTCTCTTCGCCTAAATCACACAAATTCCATATCAGAATGTATATTCTTGACCTGCAGAAATAATGCCATGAGTTAGAAAACGTCACTTACTCCCTAAGTCTGCTAAAGAGGAGGAATAATCAAATTACACTCAATAAGGATAAGCAAAGCACAAACATTTCAGAAATTTCCAAGGGATCATCACGTGAGCGCACGCATGTGTATGTGTGTATGTGTGTGTATGTGTGTATGTGTGTAACTATGCACTGATACTTTGTCTTCCTTCCTTCCTTCCTTCCTTCCTTCTATCCTTCCTTGCTTCCTTTTTTTCTTTCTTTCATACGCTTATATGATTGGTCATTTGCTGGTTTTAATCCTGCAGTTAGGTATAATCTAACTGAGTGAATTTAAGTTACATTATATGGGAAAAAAAAGTATAAAGAAACAAGAACAATACAAAAGAAGGTATAAGAACAGATATGCCTCATGTTAAATTACAACACTTCTTTCTGAACTTTCTTACTCAATGTGTCAATGTATCATGACAGATTCCATTTTGCACTGCTTTTTTTAGAGCTTTTCTATCTGATGATGGAGAGATTATGTGTGAGTATTTGAGATAGATATGGTAGTAGGTTTCTTTAAATTTTTTTATCTATTAGAATAATAGATTATTTATTTCCATAAAAGTAATATGGAATTATACCTATAATTCTATCAACTTTAAGGTTTCATTTGGGATCTAAGTGGGATAGATTATTGTATTCTCATAATCTTCGAATTAGAAATACTGTGCATCCATAAAGGAAAAATGTTTCTGCAGTCTAACTACTGGTATTACGTTACAGAGAACACTAGTTTACCAACAATTTCAAGAGAGCCTTGTGATTTTTCTGCTTCGCAGCATGAGGTTTATTGATTGTGACACAGGATTAAATCTGGGCATATATGATTACAAATGTCCACATGGCAATGCCTGGCTTTCAAAATTAAAAGTTTCTACAAAGTAGAAAGTGTTCTTTTAAAAAACTGGGCAACTTGGCGAGACCTCATCTCTATAATAAATCAAAAAATCAGCTGGGCATGGTAGCGCGTGTCTGTAATTCCAGCTACTCTGAAGGCTGAGGCGGAAGGATGCTGGAGCCCAGAAGGTCGAGCCTGCGGTGGCCGGGAGCGGCCACTGCACTCCAGTCTGGGTGACAGAGTGAGACTCCAACTCAAAAAAAAATTTAAAAAAATTAAATAAATAAATAAATAAATAACAAAAAAAGTAAGAAATAAGGTATCATATCTCATTTGTAGCTCTTGTGTCATTAGGTCACACTGTTCTATAAAGGTGCATTTCTTTTATACTTGGGCAAAGATGTGATTTGAGAGAGAATTTTCATCACTATAGCTATGCTTTTTATGCTGTAAGCTATTGAAATATGAATACACCACTAATTCTGTGCAACTATCAGACCATAAATCAAACATGCCACTTAGTAAATGACCCTTATTCTCCATTTCTGTTCCTTACTAAAGATTACTAGCTATTTGTGGGAATAACAAGAAAACATAGAAAGTTTTGAGGAAAACGTTTTAACCTATCATTTCCCTAAGGCAATTTGCATTGCTTGAAACTCTGTCTGTGTAATGATACAAACACTAGTTGAAAGGTGAACACTTAGTCAAACAATTTTTATGGAGTTTAGATTTTTATTCCTTCTATAGGAAGCTAAGTAATTGATATTTTCTTTTCCCCACTGAATTCTCCAGTTGTTTAAATGGTAGGTAATTAGAAACAAAAATTCATTAAGTGAAATGGTCTCACAAAGTGATGAATTGCAAAGATGATTCCTCTTAAGAAAAAGAAAATTTAGCAGTAACATTAAATAATTTAATTCAGCCCAACCATAATAATAACAACTCCCATTTGTTGACTATTTGCTATTGTACTGGCCTTTCATCAGAATTTATCACCTCTGGCCCACTCAGAGCTGGGAACCCGAACCCGATGGCATTAGCAAGAAGCAAGTCATTGTTGTTGCCAAGTTCACTTTCAGAAGTGAGAGTGGAAGCCAGGTTTCAATGGATTGAGGAGGAATGAGAGAGGGGGACGTAGAAACAGTTATCATGGAAACAAAATTACGCATGAAGGAGAAAAGAAAGATCCAGCAGAAGCTAGTTTGGAATGTGGGGTGTGTGTGTGTGTGTGTGTGTGTGTGTGTGTGTGTGTGTGTGTGTGTGCGTGTGTGTGTGCGTGTGTGTGTTTTTAAGATAAGAGAGAACACGGCATTATGTAAATGAAACTTAGAATAGCACTTGGAAGATACAGGAGAAAAATCCAATAATTTACTGAGCAAAGCAACTGAGGGAACAGAAAAAGAAGAAGAATTTCAGGAGTAGATATTCCCTCTGTGTTTTAGATTCCATCAGGTCCTACTGGACATCTATCCTTGGGTGCTCTCCTCTATAAGCACCTCAAACTCAGTAATTCTACCCCATCCCCGAACCTGCACCTCTGCCTTTGCTTCCTCTCTTCACAAATGGCACCATTATCCACCTACATTCTCAAACCAAAAAACTTGGACCTGATGCTAAATCATGCCTTTTCCTTCTCCTCACATCTAGTTTCCTAGCTGTATCCATTTTATTATTTTAAAATAGGTACCTTACTCGTATGCTTTATGGCAAAAAATATGAATAGACACTTCTAAAAAGAAGACATATGAGCATCCAGCAGATCCATGAAAAAATTCTCAACCTCACTAATCATCAAAGAAATGCAAATCAACACCACACCGAGATACCACCTATCTCCAGTCAGGACGGCCATCATCAATAACTCAAAAAACAGCAGATGCTAGAGAAAATGCAAGAAAAAGGGAATGCTTCTACACTGTTGGTAGGAGTGTAAACTAGTACAACCTCTGTGGGAAACAGTGTGGCAATGCATAAAAGATCTAAAAATCGATCTTCCATATGACCCAGCAATCCACCTTCTGGGAATATACCCTGAGGAACTCAAATTACTCTATAAAAAAGATACCTGCATGTGCATGTCTATTGCAGCATTATTCACAATAGCAAAAACATGGAACCAACCCTGCTGTCCATTGAAAGTGGACTGGATTTTTTTTTTAAAGTGGCACATATATGCAATGGAATATTACACAGCCATAAATAAGGACAGAGTTATTTGGATGGATTTAGAGTCTATAATAATACTCAGTGATCTATAACAGAAACAAAGATCTGAGTACCACATGTGCTCACTCATAAACAGACCCTGAACATTTATCATAATACTGTAAGAAAGAGATTTGAAGTAATAGGACACTGCCAGAGGAGGTGGGGGCACATAACATCAATAAGCATACCCGGTCTCAAACCAGGCGAAGTGGGGACCAAAGGGAGACCCGAACTTTACCTGTACAATGTAAATGAAGATCTTTCCCTGACTATCCAGGATCTGAATATTCAAGTCCAGGTTAGATGTCCTGTGACATCAGTCAAAATCCCATTAGAAAAACAAATTATTCTAGCTATCTCAGTAGAAGAGATTTAATACAAGAAAATAATTATACAAAGCAAGAAAGGGCTGAGAAGTTGAGGCAACTGAGGGAATAACAGCAGAGAGGCTACTACCACCCTAGAGTTTGGGGAACAACTCAAAGAAATGGCATTATCAGACCCAGTGGGTATATCGTTAATTGTTAATGTTTAACATCCAGTGCTCTAGAGATAAACAAGACCTGCTTGCCAATTCCTGTGGTGTAAATATCTTTCCACCGCTGATTTCTTTCCTTTCCTTCTTTCTTTCTTTCTTTCTTTTTTCTTTTTTCTTTTTTTTTTTCCTTTTTTTGAGTTGGAGCCTTACTCTTGTCACCCAGGCTGGAGTGCAGTGGCACACTCACGGCCATCACAGCCCCAACCTGCTGGGCTTAGGTGATCCTTACGCCTCAGCCTTCCAAGTAGCTGGAACTACAGGTGCACGCCACCATGCCTGGCTAGTTTTTTTATAATTTATTATAGAGACAAGGTCTCATCAAGTTGCCCAGGCTGGTCTCGAGCCCCTGGGCTCGGGCAATCCTCTCATCTCGGCCTCCCAAAGTGCTGGGATTACAGGCTGAGCCACTGCGCCCAAACTCTTTGTTTTTTAATTTTGATTTTAAAGATGTGGGGTACAATTCAAGGTTAGGTATACAATTGGCTATTGTACAGGTAAAGTTTGGGCCTCACTTTGGTTCCCACTTCACCTGGTTTGAGATCAGGTACCCTTACTGATGAAGTGGGTCTTCCTCTCCCTCTCCTGGCAGTTTCCCACTACTGCCAGTCCCTTTCTTATAGTATTATGATAATTGTTCAGGTTTCACCACAGCTGATTTCAAACTACCAACATGCCACTAAATGCAGAGTTGGGAAGACATGCACAGATTCTTCTGTTGTGAGTTGGCACACCAGAAACTCTAGTTCAAGCAGAATTTGGAGCCCTGGAAGAGAGTTAGCTATTTCCAAAATCTACCCGAGTAAAGCAGGAAGTTGAATACTTGGCTTCTCCAATCTCCCACTTTCTGTTCTCCCTGGGTGCCTCTCTTTGTGAAACCCAGCCAGAATCCCATTGAGCCTGAGAAATGCAGTCTGAAAGATGCAGAGCTGGAGGAGAGAAAGGAATGGGCTGAAGAACGGGTAAATAAAAGAGTGGCACCCACACCCAAGGGCTCCTGGAGCACTTCTACCTCCATTATTACTCATCTATTAGTTCTTCGGGAACAGGGACCACTGCATAGTGCTGCATCTGACATTCATTAAACACCAATAAATATTTTACAGAATAAATGAATGATTTATTAGCAAATAAAATGTCAGCACTTAATAATCAGAAAATCTGTGCTTCTTTGTGTATATATGACTTTCTATCAGAGCATCACATTTATTGCTATAGTGGAGCTATAACTTGGCAAAATGGCATACAACGGTATTATGCTGCTTGACCTTTTTTATAATTCCTGTTTGGACCTTAGCCCTTTTCCACCTCATCCCCATACAGCCTGTTGGAAAACTGAAAGCTTGTGTTTGATCTAATGACTTTCGTAATTTAAACATCTTCAAATTATTTACCAATCAGTGTTTTAGGAATTATCACTTACCTGGTATTGTTTACAAGTTGCCCTCTCCATCTGGGCCTAGGAGATTCTTCCTCAGGCAACTGCAAAGCTCCTACTTAAGATCTTCATCTCTATTGCTAGTTCCTGCCTATGGGCAAACTGTTTCAGTTTCCACCAGTCCTCTGTCTGGTCCAACTTCTATTTCTAGCTGCAGTCAACAGAGTCAAATGTATTCCGTTGGAAGAACTATCTGTAGTAGAATGTTCCTGTGGATTTGATCCCAGTAGTGTCTCTGCTTCATGTTGCAACTTTTGTTCAAATAGATATTTAGACTGATTTGTAAAACTTGTCAAAGATAAAAAAGCCGGATGTTAGTTATAGTAGTAAGGACAGATAGTACTCATATAAACAGATTTTAATCAGGGAAAGAATCCAGCATAGACTGAGCTCAACTGGGATCTGTACTGAGGTGACAGAGCATTTTAAAGGGGGAATGAAGAAATAGGGAGAGGGTGTGCAGAGGCTGAGTAGAATCAGGAAGGAGACAAACTACAAAAAGCAGGAAAGGGAGTTGATCCATGTGAAACCTATCTGGGTTTGTTAATTGACACTTCAAAAATATAGGCTCCTATCTTCCCACAGATGCTGGGAAGAAAGAATCCCTATCTTTAGTTGTTGGATGAAACGAGCAGTAAATTGTTTTGGCAGCCTGGAGTTTTTTCATTCCAGCAATTTAAGGGGTTGGGGTGAGGATCATTCTAGAGATGTGGTCATGAGCTCTTAAAAACTATGTTAATGTTTTGTTTAAGTCTTTATAGACCAAGATTAAGGCCCCATCAAGAGAGGGGCGCAAGGAAGCCTGGCTAGAATTTTTTGTCAGTCTCAAACTAAAGTATATTCTCGGTTCACTCTTGCTAATCATCCTCTCTAAAAGAAAGATTTGAGAAGGTCATTAAAATCAGAGACTTACATGTCTTCTCCACCTACAGCAGAAATACCAACAGATACTAGGTTGGGCTCCCTTTTGAAACACTCCTGTGAATGTATCTATTTTTCTCCACATTCACTGTCACCCTTGAGTAGACCAAGTGGTAGGTGAGGTCTTCTTCAGGTGCAAGCAATTAAAGGACATATATTGTCTATAGAGGATTTTAAAGCATCTGCTTTTTTATTATTACCATGTGCTGTCAATTCTAAACAGTGTCAGTGATAAAAAATACTTCTCTTTCCCCAAATTTTTTGTGGATCTAAGTTCTAAATAATA
The DNA here is from genome assembly GCA_027257055.1 of Cephalopachus bancanus. Classification (NCBI taxonomy): domain Eukaryota; kingdom Metazoa; phylum Chordata; class Mammalia; order Primates; family Tarsiidae; genus Cephalopachus; species Cephalopachus bancanus. Next base: position 8,254,697 of record JAPVLO010000108.1, read on the forward strand.
ATTCTGGATGCTGTTGAGTTTTAATAATATACATGCAAATTTGAAATTAGCAAATTTTTGTCACTTATTCTTTAACAAATATTGTATTTTTACAGGAAAGTTAATTTGGGACTTTCCAGTTGCACACTCGGCCTTTAGACTTATAGACTCAGCACAAACTTTTATTTTTAAAAAAAATTTTAGTGGCTCAGAAATCATTTGAGCTCACTTTGGTTACTGTATGTAATTTCCATTATTTCATTTAAATAGTAGATTCAAAATATACAACGACAGAACAGTGATTGTGAAGACAAAGTAGAAAAATTACTTCAATTCTGCCATGCTGTGTGACCATTTGAAGTCTCTATTTGTGTTTAAAACAAAAAAGTAAAACAGCAAGAATTATGAAATATAATTTTTTTGTTTAGTGCAAATGTTAGTGCATTTATGTTGAATAGTGTTTTTGAAATTGAACACTTTTTTAGCTGGGCTCGGTGGCTCAGCCTGTAATCCCAGCACTTTGGGAGGCTGAGGTGAGTGGATTGCCTGAGCCTACGAGTTCGAGACCCACCTGGGCAACTTGGCGAGACCTCATCTCTACAATAAATCAAAAATTAGCCGAGTGAGGTAGTATGCGCCTGTAGTTCCAGCTACTTGGAAGGCTGAGGCGGAAGGATCGCCGGACCCCAGCAGGTCGAGGCTGCGAAGGCCGGGAGTGGCCACTGCACTCCAGTCTGGGTGACAGAGTGAGACTCTGACTTAAAAAAAAAAAAAAAGAAATTGAACGTTTTTAAATTCAGTAAGCATTTTAAAACTAAGGAAAGAATCAAGGAAACAAAACATCAAGTCAGTTGTATCATTTAGTTGTTGCTTAAATTGTATTTTTTGCAGACAATTTGGTTTTACTAAAATTTCCGTATTAATTATTAGAAAATTATTTACATAAGATATTTTAATAGAACTATAACCATATAATTAAAGTTCAAACTGTTAAATAGAAATAAAAACAACTGAATGAATAATTGCTTTATCCATGTTCATGCTTTTTTCTCAAAGTTTTAAAAGTTGGCATGATTACATATATAAAGTACAATGAAAGAAATTCTTTCTTGTCTGTATTTTTAAATTATTATTGTAAGCTGTTTGGGTTTTTTTTAACATTCGTTACAGAAAATAATTTTGTCATATGGAAAGCTATTTTAAAATGATATATTCCAGTGTTAAATGAAGCAGGTGCACCCCTGCTGCCATGCACTCTAATCCCACTAACCGTCCTCTCCCAAACCACAGCACCTGCCTTCTCTTTGGGCTTCTTTCCACTTGGGTACCCTTGCAATCTGTTTTCCATACAAAACTCAGATTGACCTTTTCAAAACACAGAACTCATCAGACCTACTCCCATGTCTTTAAATCCTTCCTTGACTTCAAAATGCTCTTAGGATAGTATCCCAAGACAAATCTCCTCATCAAGACCCTCGGTCCTGCAATATCAGCCCCTTATGTGTTTCTCCAGCCTGATCTCATACAGGTTCTCATCACCTCTCTGCCTCATGCTCAGCCTCTTCTACTTCCCTGTGTTCTCTCTCCGCTCGACCTTTGCAGGTGTTTTTCCCTTTGCAAAAGGCTAGTCCCTCTGTTTTTTGACTAGTTAATTCTTACTCATCCTTCAGAGCTTTACTCAGTTGTTATATCTTCCAAGATGTCTTCCCTAAACTCCCTTAGCTAGATAAAAACCCAGCAGTACAGCCTCACGTGGCATCTTGTGCTTCTCTTCCCTACACCTGTCATAGTTGCAATTTTACCTATTGGATGCCAACAGATTGATGTTTGCTCTCCTGCTAGATTTTCCTGTTTGCTAGTCATAATATGTCCATGGTCTGGCAAAAAAAAGAGAAGGAAAGAGAGATAAAACTAGAGGAAGAAAAAGAGAGAAAAAAGAGGGAGGGAAGGGGAGGGGAGGAGGGAAGGAAGGGAGGGCAAGGGAGGAGCAGGAGAGGGAGGAGTGGGGGAGGAAGGATTGGGGGAGGGAAGGCAGGTAAGAGAATAAAAGTGAAGGGGGAAGGAAGAAGGAAATAAGAAAGGAAGAAAGGAAGGAAAGAAGGAAGGAGGGAGGGAGGGAGGAAGGAAGGAAGGAAGGAGGAAGGAAGAAAAGAGGGGAAGGAAGGAAAGAAGAAAGGAAGGAAGGAAGGAAGGAGGGTAGAAGGGAGGGAGGATGGAAGAAAGGAAGGAGGAAGGAAAGAAGGAGGGTGGAAGGGAGGGAGGGAAGAAGGAAGGAAGGAGGAAGGAAGGAGGGTGAGAGGGAGGGAGGGAGGAAGGAAGGGAGGAAGGTGGAAGGAAGGAAGGAAGGAGGAAGGAAGGAAGGAAAAAGAAGGGAGAAAGGAAGGGAGGAAAGTGTGACAAGAATAAAAAAATATCCTAGACAATTAGGAAATATGTGAACAATCAGGTGTTGGAATGTTTTGAGATAATTAGCAAACTGCATGTTTTTTGCACTTTTGTTGTAAATCTCCTATGAAGTATTTAGGCCAGGCTAATTCATAATATAAATATGTCAATGTTTGTTTAACATAATTTTTCACACAAATATCTCCTCCTATAGTTACTTCAACAGGGCCTCATTATAAAGACATGGTCAATAAAATGAAATAAAACCCCCAAGCAAAGTAAAGTTAAATGATAAAACTAGATGAATGTATTTTCAAATTCTATCACAGATAAAATGTTAATATTCCTACTATAGAAGACCTTCTAAAAAAGAGAAGAAAAAGGCTAACAGCCCTACATAAAAATGGACAAAAGATATGAAAAAAGAATTCACAACTAAACTTGCTCAGTCTTGTTCACAGTAAGAGAATGCAATTACAACTACACTGGTGAGATTGACAGAGATCCAAAAATTTGACAACATACTCTATCAAGGTGACAAAGGAAAAAATGTTTTCCTAGACTTTGTTAGTAAGAAGAATCTACAATGATACAATTCCTACAGTGATGAATTTAACATATGCATAAAATAAAATTACATATGTATTTACCTTTTGATCTACCCCCAGTAATAACCATATCTAGGACTCTCTTTCAAAGATACACTGGAGGAGGATATATAAGGTGAAGGGTTGATGGTGCCCATTTTACTCCTCTCTCTATTTTTGTGCTTATTTGTAATTTCATTATGAAGTTTTTTTTTTTTTTTTTTTTTTTGGAGAAACCAGGATTTATTGATAGGACAGAAAAGTTCCCACAGTGGGAGGGGATCCAGGGGGTTGCCCAAGATTTTTTTAAATGATATTTACTAGTGTTTTCTTTTGACCACGGTATCCTACCGCTGTATCCTCGGGCTTTCCACAAAAGCCTGATAAATGGCTGCTGCATGACTAGACCATTCAGAAACATGATGGAGGAAGGGTGGTAACCGGGGAATAAAGAAGGGTCACTACAAAGATGCACTGTTGACTTGGTCACCACATGAGGCTACTCAGATGGAAAGACTTTCTGAGAAGCCTGATGGAAGGAACCTCAGCCACAGACACTCATCCTCAGAGAGAATCCAGGACAGGAAGTGAGTGGCACATCCAGTATGCCTGAGCCCATATCCTGTTAGGTTACCCCGGAGAGGAGAAGTCAAGCCTATGCATATCGGTTTCCACATCTGTGACTGGACAGAGGGCATGCAGGGACAATTTGATATGGGCACAAGAGTGGTACGCTAACCCCAAAATGGAATTTTTAACACTTGTAGGTGAGTTATGGAACTTGTCTGTGATTTGGTACAATGAAATGAATCCCATAATCAAGTTGGGGAATATTGGTATTAAGCAGCCAAAGTCCTAAAAAGGTAACTTTATGATTACCAACTTTATCAAAACAGGCAGCTTCCTCAGGAGAGCATAATACATACTAAATCTAGAAAATTATGCTACAGATGCTAAGAGTACAAATATGTACCAGTCTATATGAATAAGCCAGTTGTGAATGGTTTTCAGTGATGCAGGTCTGAATATTTAAATATTTAACATATTAAATATACTAGCGGAATGAGAGATCATCTTTAATATAGATGTATACATGCTATAATGTAATGAAATGTAACATTATCATCTATATATGTATATACATACTGATTTTGAAACGTTTGATAATAAAAATAGAGGGGAAGTAAGCTGGCATTTCGTGTGCTCTGTAAGCAGTTACTGAGGCAATGAGAGAACAGCCAAGGGCTTGTTCTGAAGTGCTGATTATTTCTTTATGCCAGGCAGAAGTGAAAATCAAAGTGATTTACTCTAAGAACTTTGACTGCATGACTGTGAAATCATTTACACACCGTTAAACGATGTGAACACTCACAGTCGTTAAGTTCCCACAAAGCATATTCTTTTGCATTTCTTCCACCAAAGTTAGATACTGTGTGAAGTAATGAAACCTGAATTCATAAGCAGATACAATTTCCATTGGCTTCAATCATATGGACTGATTAAAATGTTGCTGCTGTCTCAAAATTGTCTTCTTTCCTGTATTAGTTTCCCATTGCTGCTACAACAAATTGCTACAAATCATGGCAAATTACTGAGCCACTGGTGTCTTAAAATAACAGATTTATTTTCTCACAGTTCTAGAAGCTAGAAGTTCAAAATCAAAGTTATAACAGAGCTGTGCTTCCTCCTGAGGCTCTTGGAGAACTTGTCCCTTGCCTCTTCTGACTTCTGGCAGCTGTGGGCCTTCCTTGCATTCCTTGACTTGTAGGCCATGTCAATCCCATCCCTACCTCCACTTTTACCTTGTCTTCTCCTGTGTGTGTGTAACAAATTTCTCTCTACCTCTTAGGCCTTCTTATAAAGGCACTTATGAAGACATTTAGGGCCCATTCCGATAATCCAGGATTAGCACCTTATCTCAAGATTCTTATTCACATCTTCGAAGACCCTTTTTCAAAATAAGATAACATTTACAGGGTCTAGGGATTAAGAGCTGATGTGTTTGGGGCCACAATTTAGCTTTCTTTACCAATCATGAGTTAATCTAATGAGATAGATTTTGCCTTTCTTATTGCTGCTATAGAATGACAATTGAAAAGGAAATTCTGCACCCCCTTACCTGTTCGCATCCTCACCCTAAGATGAGACATAATTTGGTTTCTAAGGCCAAAGACAGCAGATTTTTCTTCAAAGGGACAAGGAGTGAGTATTTAAGGATTTGGAACCCTTGGTCTCTGTCACAACTATTCAGCTCTGCTAATGTAGTATGAAAGCAGACATAGACAATATATAAATGAGTGTGTTTCAATAAAATTTTTTTCAAAATCAGGCAGAGGGCCAGATTTGACCTTCAGAATGAGGTTTGACAACTCCTATTATAAAATCTCGGCTTTTCTTGGGGAAAATAACAATACTTTTTTATTTCAAAGACTGCTTTAACTCCTCTGTGTTTCTGCAGTTGACCTGAAAGAGGGAAGCCAATAGAAATTGTATCTGCTTATGAATTCAGGTTTCATTACTTCACATAATATCTAACTTTGGTGGAAGAAATGCAAGAAAAGGGTGGATATGCTGGGACAGGAAGAAGCAACCAGTGTCAGGAAAGCAAGCAGGGACTGAGACATTCCACGTCTGGGAGAAAGAGATGCAGCAGTTCCAGAAGTGTATTAGTAACAAATGACTACAAACTTTGTGACTCAAAACAACACAAGTTTACTATCTTATAGTTCTATAGATTAAAATTGCAACTGGGCTAAAAGCAAGATGTCAGTAGGACTACCTATCTGGAAGCTCAAGAGGAAATTTGTTTCCTTGATCTCACCAGCTTCACTGCATTCTTTTGCTCGTGGTCCTAATCCTCATCTTCAAAGTCAGTAGGAGGTTCAGTCCTTCTCAGATGGCATTGCGCCAGCCATCTTTCCTGCCTCTTTCTTCCACTTTAAGAACCCTGGTGAGTGGATTACCTTAGCCCATGGGTTTGAGACCAACCTGGGCCACTTGGAGAGACCGCGTCTCTACAATAAATTGAAAATTAGCTGGGCATGGTAGCCTGTAGTTCAGGAGATGGAAGGATCGCAGGAGGCCAGGGGGTTGACTCTGGGGTGGCCATGAGCGTGCCATGGCACTCCAGCCTGGGCGACAGAGTGAGACTCAAACTCAAACTCAAACTCAAAAAAAAAAAAAAAAAAAAAGAACCTCATGATAATATTAGGCCTACTCAAATAATTCAGGATAATCTCCATATTTTAAGTCAGTTGATTAGTAATCTTAATTGTATCTGTGATCTTGATTCCCCTTTTCTACATAGCATATTCGCAAGTTCTGGGAGCTAGGATGTAACATCTTTGGGAATCCATTATTCTGCCTACCACAAGACGTTCTACTCCCCAGCTGAGCATACAAGGTGGTAGAACTTTTGATGGGGGATGCAGTAGAAACTCAAAGAGACTAAAAACTAAACACCCTGACCTTGGGAACAGCTAAAATTTTCTTATGTTCAAGAGGACCACATGAAAAGGCATCTCTGGAACCCAACCAGAGCAGCTCTGTAATTGTAAACAAAACCATAAGCAACAAGATAAACAACAAAAAACAAACAAACACACACAAAAAACCAACAAAAAACCAAAAAAGCAATAGTGGCCAACTTGAACTAATGACCAGAGACATCCCCCGTTTTCATGGAATAATATGGATTAAACTAATGAATCCACATTAATGTGGAATAAAGTTTCATATAGCTTCCTAGATAAAGGTAAGGAGAGAGTTCTAGTAATGACTGCTACTGAATGTCTTGCCAGTCAGATGACTGGGAATTTAAAGACAGGTTACCTTAGGTTTAGAAAAATAGAAGAATATTAGAATAACCTTGTTATTGCTGGAACATATTCATGCTTACTACATATCTTACAAAATATAAGTGTTCAATAAGTATGTTTCCTTCCTTTTTGTCTCTGACTTCCTAATATTGTAACCTTCCTGCTCAAAAGTCCTTAATGGTTTAACAATTCTAAATCTGGCATTAGAGATTCCTCACTTGCTCCCTGCACCAAGATCCTATTCAATCCTGCTTTTGTAAATTCTTTACCAATATTAACTTTTACATATTATTGTTTCCTGCCTATTTACAATATTCTGTGCTTCCTGTTATTGAGTATTTTTTCATAATGCTTTCCTATATTGAAAGGCTTTTTCCACCCCATCTTTATACCTCTAAATCCTACCTGTAGTCAAGATTATTTGCAAATGCTACTTTTTATCATAAATACTTCCGAGATCTTCTCAATTGACTTATTGAGAAAGCTCATTCTATTTGCACAGACTTTAACTGCTGTAGTTTTCTAGCAGTATATCAGTCAGATGAAAATCAGAAAACAGAAATCACACTAGGTACTTCAAAAAGAATATTTAATATAAGGATTGGTTATACAGATATTTGAGGGCTGAAAAAGCAACAGCGAACATTAAAGACTACCTGGATATATCAAGCAGCTACTTCTTATACAGCTGGAATAATAGAAAGGAAGAAATTAGACTATTAAAATTTAGGATCACAAAGAGGAGTCTTACAGAACTAGAACTCAGACATCTAAAGGGACAATCCCTGACTGTTGTTGATTCTTATGGAGGGAAATCGAAACAAGTTGGAGATTGAAATCAACTGTCACTGTTAAGACAGACTGTTCCTACTGGGTGAAAAGTCAATGCTTGGGCAAATTGTCACTGCCAAGGTGATAACAGTAGGAATAGCAAACAGGAAGAAGGAAGTGCCTTCCCTTTTCTTCCTGTGTTCCAGCCACTCTAGTACCTCTTGCCAGCTGGCAAATGAATCTGGGAAATAAAGTTTGCTGTGACTTAACCCCAGAATGGTAAGGCAGCTATTTAAAGATGAAATTAGGCCAGGCTCGATGGCTCAGCCTGTAATTCCAGGACTTTGGGAGGCCGAGGTGAGTGAATTGCCTGAGCCAGCGGGTTCGAGACCCACCTGGGCAACTTGACAAGACCTCATCTCTACAATAAATCAAAATTAGCTGGGTGTGGTAGCTCGCACCTGTAGTTCCAGCTACTGGGAAGGCTGAGGCGGAAGGATCGCCGGAGCCCAGCAGGTCGAGGCTGCGGTGGCCGGGAGCGGCCACTGCACTCCAGTCTGGGTGACAGAGTGAGACTCCGACTCAAAAATAAATAAATAAATAAAATAAAAACATAAAAATAAAGATGAAATTAAAATCAGACAGAGCAGGCATTCTGGAAGACTAATGAGGGAAATGTTTTAAGGTAGCAGTTCCTTCTGTACCTTTAAACTGTACCACATAAAGGTTGACCATGTGGCCAACACATAGGACTAGTCCAAGACTAAGTAGTAACTTTTGTCTTTCTACCAAGAAGCTCCCTTTTACAATTTTCCATTTCCATTGATAGCACCAAGAGAATCTCCAGACAGCCAAACCCCAAATCTTGTAATCTGCTAATTTCTTCCTCTCTATCACATAATACCCATCCACAACCAAATCTTACTTGCTTTCTTTATAATGTCTTTATCTCCATTCCCACTGCCATCACTCCTTCCCAGTCACTTTATGTATGGTGGCTACAAATCACCCAGGTAAATTTTTTTTTTTCTTTCTTTTTTTTAATAATCAATATTTTTTACTATGATATTGTGGGGTACAGTTAAGTGTTAGGTATACAAATACGTTTCATTCAGGCACCCTTGTTGATAAGAGGTGTTTCCCCGTCCCCAGACAGATATTTACTACCATTAATCCCGTCTCCCTCCCCACCCCATAGTATCCCACTACTGTCAGTCATTTTCTTATAGTATTACATTGGATGTTCAAGGTCCACTATATGAGTGAGAACATGTGATACTCGGATCTTTGTTTCTGTGAGAGGTCACTCAGTTTTATAGACTCTAGTTCCATCCAGGTTGCTGAGAAATTCATGATTTTGTTCTTTTTTATGGCTGTGTAGTATTCCTCGTGTATATGTATCACATTTTTTTAATCCAGTCCTCTTTTGTTCAGAATGTATCTTTCTAAAATAAAATGATCACTTGAGCATCAGTTAACAGGATCAGTTAGAATGTTTCTGTGGGCAAATAAGAGAAGATGTTTAAAAAAAAGTTTTGAACGACACTATCTGCATAACAAGAAGCTCTAAGCAGGCATTTATATAGATAGTTATTTCAGGTGCTCAGCTCTACCAGCAAGACTTCAGCAGCCTCAGGAATCTCACATTAGCAGTAGTATTCAAAGTCCAGAAGAGGAAAAGAGAGTATTTCCCCTCCATGTGTCTTTTTTAAAATTGGAGGGAAATGGTTCCAGGCAAGACTTGCCCTCATATCTCTTTGGCCAAAATAATGTTAAATGTTCATCCCTAAATCAATCCCATAAGAGTGAATGAAATGACTGGGGTAAGTTTAGACTGATCAAGATTCAACCTCTGGAGTACAGGAAGGGTGCATCCTTCCTTGAAGTCCAAAGCTATCTCATACCTGAAGAAAATCAGGGTTCTGTGAGCACAGAACAGGGGTTGAGGAGAGCATGAGATCTCTACTGGCTATAGGCAACAGTAATACCTGTTCAGTCTTCCCTGGGCATTAAATATTCCTTAATGATAGTTGTTTCATACCTTCCAGTTTTGTTTTGTTTTTTCACTTTCCATATTTAATTTTAATTTCCTGATGTAACATTTAATAGATAAAGAAAAGTAGATTGTATGCGTGTGTGTCTGCTTTCTCCATTAACCTTAAGCGATCTGTCCCACATGCCAGATTTGCCTTCAGTGTTTTTCCTCCTCATATAGCCTGAGCACTGTATTGTCTTCAGCACTTTTCATGAGCATGAGCTTGTATTAAAGGTCCAGCAACCTGATGCGCTTCCCACGGAGCTGAACAACTCTTCTACCAGGCCCTGGGTGATCTATTTCCTGCCATCTTTCTCATCTGCCCTTACCAAAACTGAGCTTATCAAAGATCTTTCTGTCTCAGTATGCTGATTCCTTCAGGTGTGTCTCTCTTTCCCTTATTGCAGTTTTGTGACTGTTTTGTCAAAATTTCACTTTTTCATTCTTCTAAGAGTCTTTCCAGTCATCTTCCGTTTCAAATTTTCCTAGATAAAAATTTTTTTTTCTCTGAACTTCTTAAGTCTGTTTTTTAGATGTTTATATCATTAGACTGTCTTCCATATTATGTTTCCTTTTCTATAAGATACTTGCAATAGGACATTTCCTTCCAAAACTGATTATTTCTGCAAGAAGCTTAAGTAAAAAATAAAGCAGATTAGAAGAACGAAGTTAAAATTCTGGCTCTTCCACTTAGTAGTTGAAGAAATGACTTAACTTCCCTAAGTCTGGTCTTAGATACATAAAATGGGGGTAAAAATATCTGCTTCATAAGTTGTGAGAACTAAATGATGGTGTGTGTATGTGGATGTGTGTGTATACACACATATACTAGACATATCATCAATTAATTCTTCCAACTTAAGAAGCAGATACTTTTATTCCTGATGGGTTTAGTCATATTACCCCCAAATATTTTAAGCTGAAGAAATTTAAGAAAACTGCAAAAGCAGAAAGTTCACCCTCTGGTCTTATCCTATCTTTCTTCCCATCGTAAGACCTAGGAAAAATGTTCTGACTTCCCCCTGAAGCAGATAGTAAGACTCTATCCTAGTAAAGAAGTGCCCTTCCTTTACCCAGAGGAAAAGAACATCCTTATCTCTGAAGACACAGGGATACAGAGAAGAACCTGAACAGGCTTTGCTAGGTTTCCCCCAGTTTATTACCGTTAGGTCATACATTTTTATCTAATCATGTTTTTCTACAGATACCCACTTCATCAAAGCAAGCATTAAAAAAAAAAAACACATAGGTTTACCTGTTTTGGGGGATCCTCGTTTTCCTTATGAAGACTCTTGTTACATAAAACTCATTAAATAAACGTGGATGCTTTTCTCTTGTTAATCTGTCTTGTTATAGAAGCCTCAGCTGTGAACCTAACAATGGGTATGAAAAAGATATTTTTTCTCCCCCATATCCTCATATATATGCATTTATATGCAGTATGTACATATCATAATTTAATTTACAGTAATCATTTAATATTTATTACCTTGATTTCATTGTTTTTCATATTTCTAAGGGCTGAAATGTCAAAATATGAAGTTATTCAAAACTACCATAAAATAGAAGTTAAATTCAATAGGAACTTGTGGCAATTGGCTTTAATGAGCCGGACCATATGTTTCTTCAGCCTGTAGACTTTTCTCTTCAAACTATCACTAAAGACGACTAGAGTGGTTCAAAGCGTGTTTATGTGGTGGGGTCTGTACTTTACCAGATATCTCTTAGGACCTGGGAAAGGTCAGACTCCAGAAGGGCAGAGTCTTCTGCACACTCACTGAAACATCTTTGAAAATCACAATCGTTATTTTTTGAGTTGTTGATAATGGCCATTCTGACTGGAGTTAGGTGGTATCTCAGTGTGGTTTTGATTTTCATCTCCCTGATGATTAGTGAGGTTGAGCATTTCTTCATGTGTTTGTTGGCTGCTCGGATGTCTTCTTTTGTGAAGTGTCTGTTCATATCTTTTGCCCATTTTATAATGGGGTTGTTTGTTTTCTTCTTTTCAGTACGTTTCAGTTCCTTGTAGATCCAGGATGTTAAGCCTTTGTCAGACCTAGAGTTGGCAAATACTTTTTCCCAGTCTGTAGGCTGTCTCCCTGCTCTCTTGATGGTTTCTTTGGCTTTGCAGAAGCTTGTCAGTTTAATAAGGTCCCATTTGTCTATCTTCTCTCTTAAGTCCTGTGGGTTTCGGGTTTTGTACAGGAATTGGATGCCAGTTCCGATTTCCATGAGAGTATTTCCTTCCTTTTCTAAGGTTCTTATGGTTTGAGGTTTTACATTTAGGTCTCTGATTCACTTGGAGTTAACAGCTGCTGGAGAGGGTGTGGTGAAAAGGGAACACTTCTACACTGTTGATAGGAGTGTAAACTAGTGCAACCTCTGTGGAAAGCAGTGTGGCGATTCCTAAAAGCTCTAAAAATTGACCTTCCGTATGACCCGGCAATCCCCCTACTGGGAATATACCCTGAAGAACACAAATCACTCTATAAAAAAGATACCTGCACACGTATGTTTATTGCAGCATTGTTCACAATAGCAAGAACCTGGAAACAACCATGCTGCCCATCAAAAGAGGACTGGATTAAAAAAATGTGGTACATATACACGATGGAATACTACGCAGCCATAAAAAAGAACAAAATCATGAATTTCGCAGCAACCTGGATGGAACTAGAGTCTATAATACTGAGTGACCTTTCACAGAAACAAAGATCAGAATATCACATGTTCTCACTCATATAATGGACCTTGAACGTCCAATGTAATACTATAAGAAAATGACTGACGGTACTGGGAAATTATGGGGGGGAGGGGGATGGGATTAACAGTAGCAAATATCTGTCTGGGACTGGGAAAACACCTCTTAACAACAGGGTGCCTGAATGAAACATAATTGTACACCTAACCCTTAACTGTACCCCACAAAACCATAATAAAAAATACTTATTAATTATTAAAAAAAATCACAATCATTCATTTTCTGTCTTGCATGATGATTTCCTGTGTTATTCTAAGTTTATAGTTTATTATGCAATTAAGATTTTTTTCCTCTCCATTTCAAAGAAGAGAGATCCCTCTAGTGGTTGGAGTGAGTCCCTGTTTTTCAGTAGCCAATAAGAACAGGGAAAGAGCTCTTTTAATTTTTAAGAGCTATGAAAGCTGATGAGCTGGGAGGAGAAAGAAAGGACTATAACAATAAGAGATACAAAGCATGACTTGAAAACACTCTTGCAATACCTTTGGTTGCCAGGCCAGCAGCAATCAAGACATTTTAGGAAACCTTTAGAGACTTGTTAGATCCTTGCTACTGATTTATCAGGATCTTTCTGATGGTTGTTTGTGATATTAGTTTTCTCATTCCTGTTATTTTAGCTCATTTCTCTCTTGTCTGCATCGCTTGTGTAGGATGCAAATTCCTCTCACATAACTGCCGAATCCACATACAGCTTCCCATGCATAGCTGTATATGGGAGTATTTGAGAGGAAAAAAAAGGAGGGGGCTTGGTTATCATCCTTAGGTTTGTATTTAAAAAGTCAAGTAAATCTATTTGCATTTCTGGTTTTGTGAATTTTACCTCATAACAAGGAGAGAGGAGGGTCGTGTGTCATTTTTCTCTCTTCAATTCTAAGGAAGTAGCTAGAAAAATCAAAAAAATCATTCTGTCTAGTCAAAAATCAATTAAAAGAGGAATACTAACAACCTGCAATTATTCACATTTTTAAAAAGATGCTTGAGATTTAATTGGATAAATAACATCTGCTTATACTCCAATAAAATTTTAACTAATAATTCTATTGCAGACAATTTGCCAAAGTAGCTAATATGATCTTGTCTGCCTTTGAAGAACGGGTGGGTTACATTCAGGCATGCACTTCTGTCTCCTTGAACAACAGCCAAGTGGAAGACCTTAAGAATGGGGCTAGTTCCTGAAGCGACCCTGGCAAATAGGAATGAAAAATCTCCTATATTTAGGGAAATTTTGTGTAGCTGAGCTGCCTCAAGTGTCCCAGAGAGAAAGGGCTTGAGCATTGTTCATGCAAATTATCATTTATCTAAAAACTACAGTCATTGGTTACAGAGCATTGTTTAGCTGCTATGGCAATAAATCATTCTTATGAGTTAATGTGTTGAAACATATATTGTCCTTCAATATAAGTAATTGACAGCAGTAGTGTTTTTTGTTCCACTTCAAACTGATGGTCCCTGGGAAATCTAGAGAACAAAATCTTTCAATGTCACAGTATATTATGTATTTCAGAAATTCCCACTTCTCCCCCTTCAATTCATGCTGAATGAATAAAAAGGCAGTCAGTAAATGGAAAAGTCAAAACAAAAAATGAAGAAGAAACTGGAAAATCCACAACCAGGTAATCTAAGAGGGGTGTCAGATTATGCCCCTCCAAAATATGCCTCTTTGGCATATGAATTATTATTATTATTATTATTACTATTATTATTTTAAAGATGTGGGGTACAATTCAGGGTTAGCTATACAAACGTTGATTATGCAGGTACCCTTGTTGATGAGGTGTGCCCCTCCCTTCCCTGGCAGTTTCCCTCAACTGCCAATCCCTTTCTTAAATATTATGATAATTGTTCAAGGTACGCTTATGAGTGAGAGCATATGGTACTCTGTTCTTTGTTTCTGTGATAGATCACTGAGTATGATTAACTCTAAATCAATACAAGTTGCTGTAAAGTCCATATGTTTGTCCTTCTTTATGGCTGCATAATATTTCATTGTGTATATGTACCACTTTTTTAAATCCAGTCCAGCTTCAATGGGCAGCATGGTTGGTTCCACGTTTTTGCTATTGTGAATAGAGCTGCAACAAACATACATGTGCAGGTATCTTTTTGGTAGAATGATTTGAGTTCCTCCGGGTATATTACCAACAGGGGAATTCCTGGGTCAATTGGAAGGTCAATTTCTAGTTCTTTCAGAAATTGCCACAGTCTTCCAAAGAGATTGCACTAGTTTGCATTCCTACCAGCAGCATAGAAGCGGTCCTTTTTCTCCGCATCCTGGCCAGTATCTGTTGTCGTTTGCTTTATTAATGATGGCCAATATGAATTATTTTTAGCCAAAGGCCACTGAAAACCAACAGAGGCAGAAAACACTCTAAAAACAAAGTACAAAAATTCCTTTCGTCTGAGCAAATTTTCTTTTGTAGAGGTGACTGTCTCTCCCTCCTGTACCAGGAAGTAATAGCTCTTATCATTGGAGAAAACAGAAATTTAAACGTGCATAACAAACCTGACTAAATAACACTAGTTTGTCATACTTTTCCTTGTCAGCTTCCCGTAACTTGCCTTCTCCCACTCTCAAACACAAAAGTCTTATCTTTTAGTCTAAGATAGTACATAACCCTGAATCCCAACCACACCTTCGGGTTACTCATCTTTGGATACGCTCACGTGAAAACTTGGTGCATTGGTCTGAGGGTGAATACAAAACAAAAAGGTCCACTTCCCAACTCTCCTTCACCACTGTAAACCAATCCTATTATCGGTTCTCATGCTTTAAACTTCTTTATATCACATTATGTCTAATATGTCTTATCCACTCCTCTTATAGTAATAAGATACCAATCTCATAATAAAATTTTGTATGCCCTCAAAGTCCGCAGGGCCAGACTGACACATGAAGCTTCCTGAGAAGACAGTAAAGATTCAGTGAGTCTGAAGAGCTCTTTCCACTCTAGAAGAAAGATTATGATACTTCATTGAGGTCACTAGTTCTAGTATCATTTATTTATTCAACAAATAATATTGAGTGCCTGTGGTCATCGTGGCAGCTTAGCTAAGGTATAACCACACTTTCCAGACTTCTCTTCACCGCATAATTCCAAATAAGTGTGAGCCACAGGGGCATTTATCTAATATTTGAGAGGTAGAAGTGAAACAACAGCCTTTAAAAAAAATTGGAAGATCCATATGGGTTCACTAGGCACTATTGTAATGCATGACAGGGGCCAAAGGAAAACAGCCCCTTTTCCACTCGAAGTTTTGCTGAAAAATCAACTGACAAAAAAGGCACATCACAGGAGAGAAGGCATACCACATTTCATTTTAACATACATAGCACAGTGGCATCACAAAAGAATGATTACCCAATAACCCAAAGGGGTACAGAAGCTTAGATATCCTTTTACATCCCCCTGGAGGGGGGGGATGGGGAATGTAGACAATTATTTTGAAGGACAGCAAATAATTATTAGGGAGAAAGAACAGACAAAACTTAGCATGTAAGTAGTTCTCTCTGAAATTTGAATGAGCCCAAGAAGCAGGCATTATCTTCTGAAGAAGTCCCTCTAGGTGTGGTTGCACTCCTGGGACTTCTTTACTGAGACAGATAGTGAGACTTTAGGGAGGGGAAGAAGGATATTGTATTTGTTTTGAAACTAAACTTTCTTTGTGAAATAAGAAAATCCCAAGGCATTCTTCCCTGCGCTTGGGCAGAAAACAGGTGGGGGAACAAGAGAAGGTTATGTAACCCAACCCTGGCTTGGTTGCTTATTGCTCAAAAGCCAAATTTGAGAGACAATGGCTGGTGAAGGGAAAACAGGTTTATTCAAGAGCTGGCAACCTGAGGAGATGACAAACTAATGTCTCAAAAAATCATCTCAAGTAAGAAAAAGTTTCAGGCTCTTTTTCTGTTAAAGGCAAGGGAAAGAGAAGGGGGTTAGGATCAAGAGGTGACTGGTAGCCACAGCTGTCTGGGTGCCAGCGAGAGTCCAAGAAGGTTGAGACTCTCAAGTCCTTGGTCAAGTCATGATGATCCTTTAACAAAACATAGTTTTTCCCTAGAGTTAGCCTCCACAGTTGCATACTTGTTATTCCTATGTTATCTTTTCGGTGTTTCAGAATTATTCTAGCCTAAGTGCAAACATGGGAAAAGGGCCCTTAAACAGAAATGAAATTAGTTATGTTAGTCTTTTGCTGGTTCACTGTTACAGCTAGAAGCTGCCTCTAAGGTCTCTTAGCAGGTCAAAGCACCAGTCTTTGGGGTATTGATTTCTGATCCCCAAATATGGCAGAGGGAAGATCTCAGTCACAGTTTTTCCTGATGCTGTTAGATATTCCTTCAGCTTCTCCAACTCTTAGATCAAATGAATGCTTAGCTCCAAGGCCAAGCGTTCAAGTTTATGTTACAGGTCACCTGAAACATTGAAACTGGAGGTTCAGAGAGACTGGCATGGGTTCTAGTTCATCCTTGTGAGCTCTGGCTCGTTCTCCTGGGTTCTAGTTTCTCCTTGCTCTTCATTACTTGGTCTCCATCTTTTTTTCCCAGGTGAATACCTTCCAAACTCAGGTTTCAAAGCTATTATGTTCGTGCAAAAGTAATTTTGGTTTTTGCTTGTTGATATTTGCCATTTGACATTGGAATACATTCTTAAATGAACGTGGTCATGTTCTATCATTTTAATGAGCATCTCTCGCTTTATTTATTTGCTTATTTGCTAATTACTTATTACTTGCTATTTATTTTCTATTTAGACTATGGAAATGATGTTAGACAAAAAGCAAATTCAAGCAATTTCTTACTCAAGTTCAAAATGGGCATAAAGCAATGGAGACAATTCTCAACATTAATAACGCATTTGGCCCAGGAATTGCTAATGAAAGTACGGGGCAGTGGTGTTCAAGAAGTTTTGCAAAGGAGATGAGAGCCTTGAAGACAAGGAGCATAATGGCTGGCCAATTGAGAGCAATCATCGAAGCTGATCCCCTTACAACTACACGAGAAGTTGTTGAAGAACTTAACGTTGACTGTTCTACGGTCACTTGGCATTTGAAACAAATTGGAAAGGTAAAACAGCTTGATAACGGGTGTCTTATGAGCTCACCAAAAAAAAAGTCATTTTGAAGTGTCATGTTCTCTTATTCTACGCAACAACAACAAACAATTTCTCCATCAGATTGGGATGTGTGACAAAAAGTGTATTATATACAACAACCAGCTCAGTGGTTGGACCGAGAAGTTCCAAAGCACTTCCCAAAGCCAAACTTGCACCAAAAAAAGGTCACGGTCACTGTTTGGTGGTCTGCTGCTGGTCTAATCCACTACAGTTTTCTGAATCCCAGTGAAACCATTACATCTGAAAAGTACGCTCAGCAAATCGATGACATACACTGAAAACTGCAACACCTGCAACCAGCATTGGTCAACAGAAAGGGCTCAATTCTTCTCCATGACAACGCCTGACCATACGCTGCACAACCAATGTTTCAAAAGTTGAAACAAACTGGGCTGCGAAGTTTTGCCTCATGCACCATATTCATCTGACCTCTCGCCAACTGAATACCACTTCTTCAAGCATCTTGACAACTTTTTGCAGGGACAATGCTTCCACAACCAGCAGGATGCAGAAAATGCCTTCCAAGAATTCATCAAATCCTGAAGCATGGATTTTTATGCTACAGAAATAAATGAATGTACTTCTTATTGGCAAAATATGTGTCATTTATAATAGTTCCTATTTTGATTAATAAAATTGTGTTTAAGACTAGTTATAATGATTTAAAATTTACAGTCCACAACCACAATTACTTTTGCACCAACATAATAAGTACAAAGACAACAGACTTTTTAGAACACTTATAAAAAGTTTTCAAAATTATTACATAAGATCAACTTCCTATAATAGGTTTATTATTGTAAAATTTAAAAAAAAACCTTTCTTTTCTCTCTACCTCACACTCAACACAAAACACTTCTGTAATCAAATATGTACAGGTCTTTTTCCTCCCCACAAATCAAGCAATTCTTTAACAGATACCCGCTGGGTGTCCTATAATTCCAATCCATTCTGATAATATCTATCTTAATGCTGTGTCAGATACCACAGGTTGAAAGCTCAGTCTCACAAAACTGCTCCCCATTTTAGATGCCAACTGTGAGTCCTGGGTTGTGACTAGTGCTACAGATTAACTGATTATACATTGAGATTCCCTTCCTTGGGTTTGATAATGTTCTAGGATAGCTCACAGGACTCAAAGAAACACTTTACATACGTTTACCAGTATATTACAAAGAATAACGTACAGGATATAGATGAACAGCCAGATGAAGATACAGAGGAATGAGGGTGAGGAATGGCATGGTGCTTCTGTGCCCGCCTGGGTACCCTATCCTCTTAGCACCTCCATGCTTTCAGCACCCTGGAAGCTCATTCAATCTTGTTATTCAAGAGTTTATATAGATCTTAGTCTCCAATACATCCCCCATCTCCAGGTCAAGGAGTGGAACTGAAAGTTCTAACCCTTTAATCTTCTAATCCATTGGTCTTTCTTGTGACTGGATCCATCCTGTGGCTACTCAAGGTCCCCACTCTAAGTGACTTAATTAGGATAAGCTCGGGTGTAGTCAATGGGGCTCATTAATAACAAAAACCACTCCTATCAGTCAGGGAATTCCAAGTGACAGGAATATGCTACATTTATATATGACTCTTTGTGACACTGTATTTCTGATTGAATTCTGACCGCTACAATGCCCGTTATGTACCTAGCACTATGACTGGTAGTAGAGATACAAAAAATTAATGAGTTTCTTAGGGCTGCCACAAGATTCCACAGACTGGATGGCTTAAACAACATAATTTTATTTTCTCACAGTCCTGGATGCTGAAATTCCAAAATCAAGGTATCAGCATGTTAAGTTTCTCCTGAGACTTCTTTCCTTGGCTTCTAGATGACTGTTTTTTTTTTTTTTCCAGTGTCTTCTCATGGTCTTTTCTCTGTGTAGTTGCCTTCCTGGTGCCTTTTTCTCTTCTTTTAAGGACACTAGTCCTATTAGATTATAGCCCTACTGTTATGACCTCACTTAACCTTGATTACCACTTTAAAGGCCCCACCTCCAATACAGTGACATTGAGGGTTAAAGCTCCAACATGCAATTTTTAGGGAACATAATCCATCTCATAACAAAGACAAATAAGTAAACGAGAAAGTATAATTGCATATGAAATATGCTGGATGCAATTATAGAATGTCAGGGAAGGTCATAAGAGGAAAACATAATGTAGTTCTGGAGATGTAAATTCAGAGATGGAGTGATTTTTACTTCATGTATTATCCAAATAGGAACAGTTGTGAGAGTGAAAGTGTGTATTAAAAATAATTAATAGCTGGGAGATTCGGATAGCTACATGCAGAAAAATGAAACTTGATCACTATCTCTCCCCATGTACAAAAATTAATTCAAGGTGAAAAGACTTAAATGTAAGGCCTGAAACCATAAAAATCCTAGAAGAAAACCTAAGAAATACTCTTATGGACATCGGCCTAGGCGAAGAATTTATTGCTTAAAACCACAAAAGCAAATGCAACTAAAACAAAAATAAACAAGTGGGACTTAATTAAACTAAAAAACTTCCGCACAGCAAAAGAAGTAATCAGCAGAGAAAATAGGCAACCTACAGAATGGGGAAGATATTTGTAAACTGACAAAAGACATATCCAGAATCTATAAAGAACTCAAACAAATCAGCAAGAAAAAAGCAAATAATCTCATTAAAAAGTGGACAAATGACATAATAGACATCTCTCAAAAAAAGAGATACAAATGGTCAACAGATATACTAAAAAAAATGCTCAGCATTGCTAATTTTGGGGGAAATACAGATTAAAAGCACAATGAGATACTACCTTACTCTAGTGAGAATGGCTATTGTTAAAAAATAAAAAATAGGAAAAATAGTTGCTGGCTTGGTTGCAGAGAAAAGGAACCACTTAAGCACTTTTGGTGGGTCTTTAAACTAGTACAGTCTCTATGGAAAGCAGATGGAGATTTATCAAACAACTAAAAGTGATCTGCCATTTGATCCATCAATCCTACTACTAGGTATCCACCCAACAGAAGAACAGAGATCATTATATAAAAATGATACTTGCACCCGCATGTTCATCACAGCACAATTCACAATTGCAAAGATGTGAAATCAATCTAAATTCCCATCTATGAATCAGGGGATAATAAAAATGTGGGTCTCTTGAGTCGCCAGCGGCGAGGCAAGCGCGTGGACCCGAACCCACCGCGGAGCCTCCATGAGCCCACTGGGTCCAGGCCCGGCTGAGACAGGACTGAAGCTGCAAGATGGCTGATCGGGACACCAGGGGCGTCATCCCTCTCCAGCAGATGGTGGCCTCGGGCCCCGGGGCTGTGATCACCTTCATCTTCATGACGCCCCTGGACGTGGTGAAGGTCCGGAGGCAGTCTCAGTGCCCATCGGCGGTCAGCGGGCTGACCCCTTTTTCCAGATGCTGGGGTCTCTTCTATGCCAAATGAAAGTGCCTCCTGTATTTCATTGGCGTCCTGGAGCCCTGCCCTGATGGTGCCCGCTGTGCCACTTGGTTTCAGGACCCCACCCGCTTCACTGGCACCATGGACGCCTTTTAAAGATTGTGAGGCACAAGGGCACCAGGACCCTGTGGAGTGGCCTCACCGCCACCCTGGGGATGACTGTGCCCGCAACTGCCATCTACTTCACCGCCTATGACCAGCTCAAGGCCTTCCTGGGCAGCCAAGCCTTGACCTCTGACCTCTACTCACCCATGGTGGCAGGCACACTGGCCTTCCTGGGCACCGTGACTGTGACCAGCCCCCTGGAACTCGTGCAGACAAAGCTGTAGGCCTGGCACGTGACCTACCGAGAGCTGGGAGCCCGTGTTCAGGCTCCAGTGGCTCAGGGCAGCAGGCCCTCGCTGTGGCTGGTTGGGGCCCACCGCCCTTCGAGATGTGCCCTTCTCGGCCCTGTGCTGGTTCAGCTACGAGCAGCTGAAGAGCTGGCTGAGTGGGCTCAGGCCAAACCGACAGACCCCCGTGAACATCAGCTTCGTGGCAGGCTGCAGCTCAGGGACGGTGAGTACTAGTACAGTCTCTATGGAAAGTGCTGCAGTGCTGACTCTACCCCTTCGACGTGGTGAAGACCCCGCCAGGTCGCGCTGGTAACAGTGGAGGCCGTGAAAGTGACGCCCCTGCACGTGGACTCCACCTGGGCGCTGCTGCAGAGGACCCGGGCCGAGTTAGGCATCAGGGGACTCTTTGCTGGCTTTCTCCTGAAGATCATCAAGGCCGCCCCCTCCTGCACCATTATGATCAGTACTTACGAGTTGGCAAGTGCTTTTTCCCGAGGCTCAACCAGGGCCGACCTCCCGACCACTGAGAGCGAAGGGACCCGCCTCCACGTGGGGAGGGCGAGAGGGGGCTAAGCCCAGTGCCTTTTCCTCAGCGCCGAGCGGCCTTGTTTCCCCTGCTTCCCTGCCCTCCTGGCGACGCCCCAAGTGGACGCCCAGGTCTCCCAGACACGGCTCTTCCAGCTGCTCCTGAGGGACCATGGCCTTCCCAACCCCAAGTTCAAGACCAGCCTGCCGATCCCCTTTGTGTGTTCCTCTGTGTGCTGTAGCTGGGCTAAACTTGGTCTCTACACCCCTGTTCGTTACTCCCTTCTAAAGATGCTGAACTGAAAGAAAGAGAAGAAGAGAGGAAAGAAAGAAGAAAGAAAGAAAGAAAGAAAGAAAGAAAGAAAGAAAGAAAGAAAGAAAGAAAGAAAGAAAGAAAGAAAGAAAGAAAGAAAGAAAGAAAGAAAGAAAGAAAGAAAGAAAAAGAGAGAGAGAAAATGTGATATATATTCAGCCATCAAAAAGAATGAAATCATGTCTTTTGCAGCAAGTTGGATGGAATTGGAGACCATCATCCTAAACGAACTAACTCAGGAACAGAAAACCAAACTACGTGTTCTCACTTATAAACGGGGAGCTAAACTAAGGATACGCAAAGACAGAATGACCCAAAGAACACTGGAGACAGAAAAGGGAGGACTTGGTGGAGGGACCAAAAAATCACATATCGGGTACAATGTGCACAGGTGGGGATGGTAGGTATTCTTAAAGCCCACACCAAAAACTATTTGCATCCCTCAAAGGTATTGAAATTAATAAATAAACCTTAACTTCGCTTGAAAATAAAATAAAATATAAAAATAATTAATAGGCACCAGTTGGTCTCCAGCTGGCATAATCTAGAACTGCCCCGGGAAAGCAGGAGACACAGCCACCCTGTTCAAAGAAGACCTCATGTAGAAATATTTCAGCTGAGACCTAAAGTTGAAACAAGTCAGAAAGAGGGGAATTTACTCCAGATAATCAGGCAGAAAGAACAAAAACAGAAAGAAACAAAAAATAAGCTGGAGAAACGGTGGTATGTTTGAGGAACTGCAAAAGATTGCACATGGCTGAAGTTATCAAGGGCAGGGGACCAGGCAAGAAAAAGATTAAGTAGTATTTAGAGGATAACAGGATTCCTTAGGGAGGTTGGACTTGGTCTGCAGCAGATGTGGGCCATTAGGAATTTCAGTCACAAAAATGATGTAATTTTATTCACATTTCAAAAACCTCTCAAAGATTAGATCAAGAAAGCAGACCCTCTTATTTCCTGACTCTTTTCCCCCAGATACCTCTTTTTCCTCAGGGACAAAAGATATTGTCGTAAAGACCAAATAAATAACAGCTGTGGGAAGCAATAACAAATTCCATGTATAAAACAAAAAAGGAGGATTTGCATAAAAATAGAAATCAGACAGGATCAGATAGGCAAATAAACCAAGGTCCAAAAAATCGACAAGCGAGCAGTCAAGGTAAGAAAGGAATCAAGGTTGTCCTGACCTTGGGTGGAAGAGACAGGGCAACTATTGGTGCAGAACACTGAGAGACACTATTTAGAGCAGGTTAGCTTTTACTGCTAACTTGCTCATCATAGCATCTGAAGGAATTTCAGAGCCAACATCAAAAGGCTCTCACTCACTTGAGATGAGACAATTGGACTTTGAATCATCATAACTACAATGGATTGAAACATATTATGTTTCAGTCTATAAGTCTATAGTGATACTTTAATAAAAACAAAAGTAATCAGTTGCTACTGTAGAATACCAATAAATTATTTTTAAAGCTGCTAAATAAAGAGAAAGGATCAAGCATTTATCTTACCTTTCCTATGTGAAGTGTGCTAAAGATTAGCCAATACAAGATGAAATATTTCTACTTATAACAATACTTTAGCTATAAATGAAGGAATAATTTAATTAGTACATCACCATTTTGAAACTATAAATGAGATAATGGAGGTAAATATTGATTAGCAATAGCTGCTAAAACCGCAAAATGAAAACCACTAGACATCATGTGCCTCAGGGTAGAAGAACATAGCACTACTTATGAATTAATTTTGCTTTAAAAAAGTTGAGCTTGAATATAATCAAATTTCCAATCAAACCTCCTGACCAACTACTAATGTACATGAAATTTAGAGCCACACAGTCTACCATCAGCAAAATATCAGAACAGGTGACTCACTTTTTCTTGACAAGCAAATTACAATAATAAGAAACTGAGAAAACCTGCAGATTAGGAGAACAAGTAGGGATATAGCTTCCAATCATAATTTGTAGACATTGTTTGTATTCCAATTCAAAGACAATAAGCTATAAGCCAAAATTGTGATATATATATGCCACAATTGCAAATCTAAATACTGACTGAATATACAGTGACTGAATATTTTGAGTATGGAATATAGGAGGAAAGGAGGCCGTTGCACACATGAAGCCAAAGCTCTTGACAGACATCTGGACAAGAGATATTGAATTGAAATCATCTATAGATATTTTCTGAACACATGGGAGCTGTTGAGGTACAAAGCTGAATGTACATTAGAGGGTTTCAATCTCTGTGCTATTGTGGTTTAGAGCCAGCAAAATCTGTGCTGTGTAGTGTAGGATGTTTAGTTATATCCATAGCCTCTACCCTACTAGATGCCAGTAGCATTTCCCCATGCATTTACCACACTAAAAATGTCTTCATACAATATCCAACTGTATGAATGACCCCTGGGAAATTAGGAGGTTAAAATTGTATCCAATTGAGAACCACTGATATAGTTAAAAGGTCAGAGAAGGAATTCTCAAGGAAACATAGAGTTGCAATTCAATTATAGCTATACCATTACTAAGTGCCCATTACTTGGCTTACTATCCTGTCTCTTTGCCCTCAAAGCTCTAGGACAAGTTTACCTCCACAAAACTCCAGAAGAACATCTCTCTCTCTTAAGAAACCTGCATCTTTGACTTTGTAGCTATAGTGCTAAAGCAATCCTGCCTCAGTGAAGACGCTTAATGATTCTCCTGGTTTCACCCCTTTCCAAGAAGGTATTTTACATAAGGTAAACTGATAAACAATCACAAACAGCAAAGATGAGATGTTATTCTTTGTGGAGTTCAGTGTCTCACAACTTTCTGAGAGCTTTCTCAATCTAATTAAGAAAGTTAAAAAAAAAAAAATCAACAACAGCAACAAAGAACTAACCAGGCATGTAATCACAGCTACTTGGGAGGCTGAGGCATGAGGACTGTTTGAGCTGCAGTGAGCTATGATCACAACACTGCATTCAGCCTGGGTGACAGAACCAGACCATCTAAAAGAAAAAAAAAAAAAATAGAAACAACATGGCCTCACCGGGACTCTTTGGATGAAAACCTAGAAAAAAATTAAGATTCTCAGTGAATGAAAAAGACTTAGCCAGGGACTGGTTACTCTGCCATAAAAGTTTTGTTTCTTACTTAGGCTTTGGGAAAGGGACCTGAAGTTTGTGCTTTGCCTCTCTTTACCTAACATGTTTTCCTTTCAGCAGTCATTAACTCCTTCATTAAAGCTTAACTGAGATATAATTCTTGCACCTTCTTCTCAAGGCTATCCATGGTTATGTATAACTATAACCCCAGTCGACTTTAGAACATTTTCATCACCAAAAGAAAAAAGAAACCCTGGATGGCTATCATCTCCCGCCTCATTATCATCTCAACCCAAAATAATCAATCACTAATTTGTCTTCTGTTCCTATAGATTTACCGAGTCTGAATATTTCTTACAATGGAATTATATAGTATGCTGCCTTTTGTGTCTGGCTTTTTTTACTTATGAAATTCTGAAAAACATGTTTCCAAGGCTCTTCTCTTTTGTAGCATGTGTCAGAATTTTATTACTTTTTCAGGTTAAATAGTATTTCATTACATGAATATATCACATTTTTGTGTTCATCAGTTGATAGACATTTGAGTTGTCTCTATCTTTTGACTGTTGTGAATAATGTGTATATTCATATGCAAGTTTTTGTTTGAGCACTTGTTTTCAATTATTTTGAATATATGCCTAGGAGTAGAATTGCAGGGTTATGTGATAATTCTGTTCCACTTTTTGAGGAAGCACTAAAATGTTTTCCACAATAGCAGACATTAACTCTTATCCAAGGAAATAATTTTTAAAAATAGGATGGCATTTCTCTACACTCCATAAGAGGACATTCCTGCTCAGTTGGGTTGTGTACCTGACCCAAGTCTCCAAAGAAAATAAATGGCAGACATGTTACTAGAGTTTGGGCATTTGCCTTTCAAGCCTCATGTTGAAAAGTGATTCCTAATGTTGAAGACGAGGCCTAATGGGAAGTCTTCAGGTCACGAGGGTGATCCTTCATGAATGGCCAGGTGCCATCCTCAACGTAGTGAATTCTCATTCTATTAGTTCCTTGAGAACTGGTTGTTAAAAAGAACTTGGCATCTCCTCTTCTGTCTCTTGCTTTCTGTCCCATTATGTGATCTCTGCACATGCCAGTTCCCCTTCACCTTCTGCCACAGGTGGAAGCAGCCTGAGCCCAAGATGCATGTCATACAGGCATGTAGGTGTTTTGAGCTGTTCTGCACTTATGGCATCTTTTCATCTGTTTTCTTCATTAAAGGTTTGTGGGTTGACCCAGTAACCTAAATATTGCTTAAAATCTTGTTTCTATGGAGAAACATAGTCTGAGTTAAAATAAGAAATTGTAGGAAAATGCATGTTCCTGCACAGCACCTGTGGCTACCTGACCAGAAAGAAAATGCCCTCCCTACCTGACACATAAACTTCAAAGGACTTTAATGTCTAACAAGGGACTCTAGCAGTCCTGGAATTGAGGGCTGAGTGGCTAGACAGGATCTTCCTTTCCGTTTTCTTTACCACCTAACAGGCCCTGGCTACCCAACAAACAGGTAGTAGAAACTTAAAGACGTACATCTGATTCTGGAGGAATTTCCAGTTCTCCTCTCTTTCCCTTTCCATAGGATTGCATACCTTGCCTATATGTGTGACATTCAGCAGGCAACTTTTTAACAGAGAGCATCTTGAATCCAGGCCAGTTCCTAGGGTTAAGATTATTTTAATGGGGAAACTGACCAAGTACATAGGCCAAGGAAGGTCTTCAGTAGTCCATGCATGAGGGATCACAAGTGGAGACCCAGGAGCTCAAGGTCAAGGGTTAGGAATACAGTGAAACCATAAATAAAATAATGGTTTTGAATTTATAAAAGTCAGATAAGTTTTGAAGTAGAATGCAAGGTATGTCAAGTTTACAAATTAAGACAGAGGCTATATGAGAGGGCGAGAGCTCCCCCCCCAAAAAAAAATGGAATTACTTTTTGGAGGGTGGGCCCCTTGTAGTACAGGTTTCCGCTACTAGGTAAGTATTCTAGGAATTCATCAGCATCAGCGTACCAGGTAGTGTTGTTGTGGT
Source organism: Cephalopachus bancanus (assembly GCA_027257055.1). Classification (NCBI taxonomy): domain Eukaryota; kingdom Metazoa; phylum Chordata; class Mammalia; order Primates; family Tarsiidae; genus Cephalopachus; species Cephalopachus bancanus. The sequence continues at coordinate 8,281,878 of JAPVLO010000108.1, forward strand.
AGGCTGCATTCAGCTTCAATGAATTTTCTTTTCTTTTTTTGGAGATTCTTTCAGTGCATTTACCCATTTCATGTGAGTGATTCGCAAGCACACACAAACACATGGTGATGAGTGTGCAGCAGTTTTTGACCCCAATGGCATGACCCCTATGCCTCACCCTCCCTACTCACCTGATCTCTTCCTGAGAGACTTTTTTTCATTTTTGTGGATGAAAAAAAGTTCTCAAAGGGAAATGCTATGCCAATGTGGAAGAGGTGAAAGGACAAACAACAGAAGCACTAAAAGCTATCAAAACTGATGAATTCAAAAACTGTTCTGAGCAGTGGAAAAAGCATCCTGATAGGTGTGTTGTATCAAACAGAGAGTACTTTGAAGGCAACCAAAGTTTAAACATGTAAGAATAAGTAAACAATTTCTTATAGATAAATTCTGGTTTTCTAGGTCCCTCTTGTGAACACTAGCATGTCTGGATCAGCAGAACTCTACTTGATTCTCCCAAATCCCTGCCTTCTGGTATATATGCCTAATATAATCCCCTTCTGGAGTGTAGTAGAATCTGCAATTATGATGATGTGTCAGTCTCATGACTAGGTTATATTACATGGCAAAAAAGAAGAAATGTTGCAGATAAAATCAAGGTGACTAATCAGTTGGCTTTGAGTTCATTAAAAGGGAGATTGCCCTGGGTGGATCTAACCTAATCAAGTGAGCTTTTAAGGCAGGTCTTGAATGAGCAAGATGCCACACTGTGGAATGGCCTATGGAGGGAGCTCTCTAGACCATGGAAAGCAGCTGGTAGGAGCTGAGAGAGATAGTCAGTCAACAACTAGCAAGAAAAAGGGGGTCTCAGTTGTACAACTGCAAGAAAGCAAAATCTGCCAACAACCTGAGAGAGCTAGGAAGCAGAGTTCTCTAGCTGAACCTCCAGATTAGAATGTAGCCAGCAGAAACCTTGATTACATCCATGAGTCAATGAGCAAAGAGGCATGCCCCATTCCTGATAATAAATTGATGCTAAGTAATAAAATAGTATTATTGTAAGCTACTAAGTTTGTGGTAACTTGCTATGCAGCATATAAAACTAATACAGTGACAAAGATCATGCATTGTGTGTGTGTGTATGGTGTGTGATTGTATAGGCATATGTGTACACTTGTGTGCATGCACACTTCATGCTGTTTAAAAAATTTTTTAAAGATATATTTTAAAGATGTGGGATACAATTCAGGATTAGGTACATAAGTGGTCATAGACAGGTAATGTTTGGGCCTCCCATTGGTCCTGACTTTGCCTGGTATGTGATCAGATTCCCTTGTTGATGTTATGTCCTCCCTCCCCACCCTCTACCCACTGGCAGCATCCCACTACTGCCAGTCCCTTTCTTATAGTATCATGATAAATATTCAGGGTCCGCTTATGAGTGAGAACAGGTGGTACTCAGTTCTTTGTTTCTGTGATAGATCACAGTTTGAAAGACTCTAAATCCATCCAGGTACCCGCAAAGTTCATAATTTTGTCCTTATGCTGTGTAATATTTCATCCTGAATATGTACCACTTTTTTTTTAAGCCAGTCCACTTTCAATGGGCAGCATGGTTGGTTCCAAGTTTTTGCTATTGCGAATAATGCTACAATAAACATGTGTACACAGGTATCTTTTTTGTAGAGTGAATTGATTCCTCCAGGTATATTCCAGGAAGGGGGATTGCTGGGTCATGTGAAAGGTCGATTTTTAGATCTTTAGAAATTGCCACACTGTTTTCCACAGAGGTTGTACTAATTTACACTCTTGCCAACAGTGTAGAAGTGTTCCCTTTTCTCCAATCCTCTCCAGCATCTGTTTTTTTGAGTTATTGATGATGGCCACCCTGACTAGAGTTAGGTGGTATATCATTTTGATTTGCATTTCTTTGATGATTAGTGAGATTAAGCATTTTTCATATATCTGTTGGCTGCTCGTATGTCTTCTTTTGAGAAGTGTCTGTTCATATCTTTTGCCCACTTTTTAATAGGGCTGTCGCCTCCCCGCCCCCTTAGGTATGTTTGAGTTCCTTGTAGATCCTGATGTTAGGTCTTTGTCAGATATACATTTGGCAAATATTTCTTCCCATTCTGTGGGCTGTCTCCCCACTCTTGTTTCTTTTTCTTTGCAGAAGCTTTTCAGTTTAATGAGGTCCCACTTGTCTATCTTATCTCTATGGCATGGACATCTGGGGTTTGGTTGTTGATACCAATTTCTGTAATGTTGTCTCCTGCACTTTCTAAGATTCTTATAGTTAGAGATTTTATGTTCAGGTCTTTGATCAACTTGGAGTTGATTTTTGTGTATGGTGATGAGTAGAGGTCCTGTTTCAATCTTCTACTTGTGATCAGCCAGTCTTCCCAGCACCATTTACTAAATAGGTTCTCCTCTCCTCAGTGGTTGGTTGTGAGGCTTTGTCAAAGATTAGTTGGTTGAGAAATTGAGGATTTGCTTCCAGAATCTCTACCCTGTTCCATTGGTCTGTATGATTGTTTTTGTACCAATACCAGATTGTTTTGATTATTGTAGCTTTATAATAAAATTTAAAGTCTGGAAGTGTGACACCTCTCACTTTGTTTCTTTTGCTGAGGAATGTTTTGGATATTTGTTGTCATTTATGCTTTCATATGAATTTCTGTATTATCATTTTCAAGTCTGAGAAGAATGATGCTGATAACTTAATGGTTATTGCACTGAATCTGTAGATTGCCTTGGGTAGAATGGACATCTTAACAATGTTGATTCTTCCTAAACATGAGCCATGGAATATTGGCTCATTTGTTTGGGTATTCTTTGATTTCTTTGAACTGTTTTTTGAAATTTTCATTGTAAAGTTCTTTCACTTCTCTGGTTAGGAAGATGCCAAGGTATTTCTATTTTTATGGCTATTGTGAATGGGATTGTGCTTTTTTATTTGGTTCTCTGCCTGTTTGTATTGGTGCATAAACATGTGACTGTCTTTTGCATGTTTATTTTATATCCTGAGATTTTGCTAAAGTCCTTTATCAGTACAAGGCAGTTTTTGACAGATTCTCTTGGGTTTTCAAAGTATAGGATCATATTGTCAGCAAAGAGGCATAACTTAACTTTCTCTTTTCCTATTTGGATATCCCTGATTTCCTTCTTTTGTCTGATTGCTCTAGCTAAGACTAACACTATGTGAAAGAGGAGGGGAGAAAGTGGGCACCCCTTGACTTGTTCTAGTTTTCAACTGAAATGCTTCTGATTTTGTCCATTTGGCAATGTGTTGGCTGTGGGTTTATTGTAGATGGCTTTTATTATTTTGAGGTATGTCTCATCTATGCCTAGGTGATTGAGGGTTTTTATCAAGAAGAGATGCTGGATTTTGTAAAAAGTTTTTTCTACATCCAATGATATAATCATGTGGTTCTTGTTTTTATATCTGTTAATACATTGAATTACATCTATGGTCTTGCTGATGTTGAACCAGGCCTGAATCCAGGTAATGAAGCCTGCATGGTCATGGTGGATAATTATTGAGATGTGTTGTTGGATCTGATTTGCTAGAATCTTGTTGAGAATTTTTGCATCTATATTCAAGGATATTGGCCTGTAGTTCTCTTTCTTTGTTGAATCTTCACATAGTTTGGCTATCAGTGTGATGTTAGCTTCATATAATAATTTGAGGAGAGTTCTGTCTTCCTCGATTGCCTGGAATACTTTTAATAGGATTGGTATCACCTCCTCCTTGTATGTGTTGTAGAATTCTTCTGACAAACTGTCAAGTCCAGAGTTTTTTGTTTTGTTTTGTTTTGTTTCGTTTGTTTGTTGTTTTATGTAGGTGCTTTCTTATGATAAGGTCAATTTCCTGGTTTGTTATTGGTCTATTTAGAGTCTCAGTTTCTTCTTGTTTCAATCTTGGGAGGTTGTGTGATATCAGAAGGCTATCCATCATATTTAGGTTTTTGAGTTTGTTTTCATAAAGGTGTATGTAATAATCTCTGATAATCTTTTTGTATTTTTTCAGGGTCAGCTGGGACTTGATCTTTTGTGATTCTAATTGTGTTTATTTGGGCTTTTTCTCTCTTTTTCTTGGTCAATCTGGCTAGGCATCCATCAATCTTGTTTATATTTTTAAAAAAACAGTTTTTTGTGCCATTGATTATTTATATGATTTTTTTTTTTTTACTTCTATGTCTGGTATTTGGGCTTTTACTTTGGTAATCTGGATTCTTCTGTTGAAGTTAGCGTTTTGGTGATCTTGCCTTTAGCGAAGATCATGAGTTAACAGCCTAACAAATAACCTTTCCGGCTCCCTTAGGTAATTTGTTAGGCTGTTAACTCACGATCTTTGTTTTTTCTTGATGTGTGTGTGTAGAGTTCTTGATGTGTATTTGTAGAGTTATAAATGGCATCCCAGAGGTTTTAGTAAGTTGTATCTTTGTTTCAATTTGTTTCAAATAATCTTTTAATTTCTGTTTTGAATTCTGTGTTGAACCAGGAGTTGTTTAGCATCATGCTGTTTAGTGTTCATGTCTTTGTGTTTTGTGTTTTGGGCGGATATTGTTGGTGGTGATAAGTATTTTTGATCCACTGTGGTCTGAGAAGGTGCATGGCAGTATTTTGACCTTATGAAATGTGTTTTTGCTTGGCCTAAGGCTAAGGATATGGTTTATCTTGGAGTATGTTTCATGTGATGAGTAAAATGTATTTTCTGTTGTTGGGTGGAATGTTCTGTCAGTATCTATTAAGTCCATTTGGTCAAGCATCAAGTTGAGATTCTGGATCTTCTTCTTAGTTTTTGCCTCAATGATATATCTAGGGTTTTTAGTGAGGTATTTAAGTTACGACAGTGTTAGAGTCAATGTCCTTTTTAGTGAGGTATTTAAGTTATGATAGTGTTAGAGTCAATGTCCTTTTTTAGTTTACTTAGTAGCTGCTTTATAAAGACTGGTGTGCCCGTGTTGGGTGCATATACATTTAGAATGGATATTTCTCATTAATGGATTGAGCCTTTTATCATTATGTAGAGTCCTTCTGTGCCTTTTTAAATTTTTGATAGCTTGAGGGCTGTTTTGTCTGATATTAACATTGCAACTCTTGCCCTTTTTTGTTTTCCATATGCATGAAAGTTTATTCTCCATCTTCTAACTGTAAGTCTGTGGTTATCCTTTGTTATGAGGTGTGTTTCCTGGATGCAGCATCTTGGTGGGTGTGTTCTTTTATACAGTTTGCCATTCTATGTCTTTTCAGTGGTGCATTTAGTCCATTCACATTCAGGCTAATTATTAAAATGTGAGAGTTTGTCACTGCTGTAAGGCTCTTATAAAGCTGTTTTGTTTTCTTTTGACTTTTGCATTACTATATGTGTGTGCTCATTTTTGCAGGTGTGCTGTGTGCTTTGTTGGTTTTGTGGGAGTTTTTTGTTTGTTTGTTTTTTATTACAAGATTTATTGAGAGGACAGAAAAGCTCCCACAGTGGGAGGGGACCCGAGGGGGTTGCCAAGTTTTGTGGGGTTTATTGTGATCTTGTGACACGATCTTTCTTTTGTTTCTTTTTTTTCCTGTGCACAGCACCTTTATATGCACCTCCTATAGAATTGGTCCGAAAGAAGAATATTCTCTTAGGGATTGGATGTCTAGGAAGTATTTTAATGCTCCATTGCTGATGAAGCTTAGCTTGACTGGGTAGAAAATTCTTGGTTGAAATTGTTCATCTATGAGAACATTAAGTCTGGAGTTCAATCTCTTCTGGCCTGTAGTGTTTCTGCAGATAAGTCTGCAGCAATTCTGATTGGTTTTCCCTGGTAGGTAGTCTGACTTTTTCCTTTACTGCCTTTAGGATTTTTTCTTTTATACCTACGTTGTGTAGGTGAATTACTATGTGACTAGGCGTTGATCTTCTCATAAAATGTCATGCAGGGGTTCTCTGAATCTCTTATGCTTGTATAGTCATCTCTCTGGCAAGATGAGGGAAGTTTTTCTGAGTGACTTCATGTAATGTTTGTTCCAAGGTGTTTTCCATTTCTCTTTTTACTTCAAGGATACTGATCAGATGTAGGTTTGACTTCTTGATAAAATTGCACATCTCTTGGAGAGTTTCTTCTTTCTTCCTTGTGGTTTTTTTCCCCCATATTTTTAATAGATTGAGTTAATTCCATATTTTGGTCTTTCAGCGCTGAGATTTTTTTTATTCTGCTTGGTCAGTTCTGCTTCCCATGGTTGTCAGTTTGTCATTTATTTCTTACATGGAGTTCTTTATTTACGTTATTTCTGAATACGCTTTCATCAGTCTGTCCAACTCTGTTGCAATTTCATTTAGTTTTAGTTCTTGCATTTCTTGATTTTTATTCATTCTATCCATCAGTTCTCTGATCTCTCTAAGCACTTTCTGGGTACAGTCATTTGCAGAGAGAGCCCTTGTGTGCTCCAGTAGCTGTTCCTTTGAACACCGTCTCTTTGTTGAGACTCTAGGGGTTACCGGTGATTTTTAATTGTTTTTTCCTTATTTGTGGCAGTTCCTTTATCTTTCTCTTTGATTCCGTTGCTCAGTGGGAAATGGAGAAGCAGCCACTTCTGATATTTGCTCTACCTTCTGTCTTTCCATGAGCCAGGATTGTAAGTTTGTTCAATTATGAAATAGGGCTGGGGGTGGGGCATTGTGCTCTCTCTTTACCATTTTCAGCACTTACTAAGGGGTGGGGGAGGAGCCACAAGGACTCAGAACCTACTGATGGGTCACAGTGCTCACTATCTGGTGAATGGGCCACCTGAGACTCACACTCTGTCACCACACAATATGGGCTTACAATGATTATACTTCTGTAGCCCTGAGTCCAAGATAGTGTATAAGGGAGAAAGTAGAAGGAAAAAGGAGAGAAGAAAGAAGGAAAGAAAAAAGCAAAGAACAAAGAGAGAAAAAAGTAAGGAAAAAAGAGATAACAAATAAACAAACAAGACAAACAAACAAAACCAAAGAGAGAGAGAGAAACAAAGACACAAAAACCCAAAGGTAGTTTCTCAACTCTCAGAGTATCTCTCTGAGGGGGGAGCGCTCCCTCTTGTGGCAGGTTCTGTGAGTGCAGCTCTATTACTGCAGGCTCCCTCTTAGCTCTTGAAATTTGAGATGCTAGAATCTTCACACCTTTGGTAGTTGATAGGCATCTGCAGGGAGTGGGGGGTAGGGTGACTTGACTCAGTGACTTTCAGACCCTCTCCCTCCCTTCCTTTCCCAGCGTGGTCACAGTTCCCATGGCATCCAGTTCATGGCAGGGGAATGAGTCCTCCCGCCTCTACCCTGCTCTCCTGAGCTCTTTTGCTTGTTGATGGGGGTGGGGGGAGTCAGCTAGGTACTCACCAGCCTTCTTCTCCAGTTAGATCTGCTGTATGCATCAACCAGCAGCAGGCTCCTGGCAGATAGTGGATTGTCTTGGGCTTTACATCCACTGTTACCCACAAGGACTTGTGCACTGGGGATGATCCTTTCTGGGTTTGTGGAGAGCAACCCCAAAGCAATGCAGAGATCACCCTCTGGTCTAAAGACGCAGTTCTGCTGTTCTGTGGAGGCCACCCTGGAGCATTTCTCTGCCCAGACTTTAGACTGGCTGCTCCTGCTGTTCCTGCTGCACAAAGGGTCAGGAAAGTTCCCTCCCCAGCAGGTACCACAGTTTCCAGATCCCAGGTCCTGGTGGTGCGGTCTTACAGTCTAGCCTGGTGCTGGAGGTGGTGGCAGCAAGTCCAGGTGCTGAGTGGTGGCTGCTCCTGGCTGCTTCATCTCCAGGAGGACCTTCCTCGTTTTGGAAAAATAGCACTTAGTTCTCCCCTGTGACAAGCATCAGGGTCCGAGTGGCAGCAGCTGCATGTGCTATGGAGAGAGCCCCTGTTGTCAGCTCGCAATTCCCTACTCAATCAGACACTCATCTGCCCAGTTACACTCCCATCCATACCCTCTGTTGCTCTCTTACACATCCACTCACACAGACATTCACACACCAGCTCCACATCATCTTCCCCTAAGCCCACTTCATGCCCTTAGCAGCTCTGAAACACTGGGAAGGACCTAACACATATTCATGCTGTTGTTCTATATGCCTTTTATACACTTATCCTTGATTTATCTTTATGTCTAAAGAGCTCTTTTATTATCTGTCTTTTATATACATCTTCTATTAGACTGAATACATTTTATAAATTCTCATCTTGATGAGCTGCAGTAATCTACACAAGGGATTTATTGTTCATTTGTTTTTGCCTTGATAGGTGGAGCTCTAAATGCCTAAACATCACAAATGCTTTTCTGCTTTGAGTCTCAATTTGCACTTATAAACAGAATGAGAGGTAGGATAAATTAGAGATTAGATACAAAGAGATTTAAAGTTCCTATGGGAGTTGTAAGCTTAACAGAAAAACTGCAGTTTGTGTAATCACATAGACCATTTACATGTGGGTGTTATTGTTTAGTTAGCACAGAATTATACAGGGACCTCAAGCAATTTTATTTTAGTAATTTCAGAGTACAGAGTGTTATATATCTGTGTCATCAGGCTGCAGTCTGAATAAAATACAGTACAGGATAAACTCAGAACTCTCCTTTTCATTGTGGTGTTAGCACCAAAGTGCCCCCATTTCACTCAAAGACAGATGGACAGCAAATGGTCTGTTATTGGTACAGAGTGCAAATTGAATGGGATTTATCAGGATTTTACATCTCATCTCTCTTCTTAAAGGGTTCTGACTGCTAGCTTTGTCAGTCAAGAGAAGGGAAACCAGATGTTTGGATGCCGGAAGGCAGAGTTCCTAGGTTAAAAAAAAAAAAGCTTTAATATGCTTTTCATTTCTATGAAGGTGCATATGTCATTCTCATGTCATCAGTACTGGTAGATTCGAGCTATAGATTAAATACCCAAACCGCCTACTCCCAAGTAAAACCAAACTCTGTCAACTAAACCTTCACCGTAAGCATATCTGTTTTTGTGACTACAGACTATAAAGCCAGTACTGAAACTTCTGGGCAATATTGATAAAAATGTATTCAGGAAGTAGAACATTTTTACTTAAAAATTCCCATAAAGTGCATTCCTTCCTGGCATGGAACAAGTGCTCATGAAAGCACTTGCAACGCCTCCAGCTGTTCCTGCTTATTTCCCCCCATCAACTCCACACTATCTTCTTTAAAAAGCTCAATAGGACTTTCTCAAATAATCACCAACACATGGTGAAATTACTTCTCCAGATCCAAGAACTCCAGCAAAGAATTTGTAGGGGATTACTATCTCATTTTCGAATCACGCCTTATTCAGATGTAACTACAACCGCCCCACAGTCAGAGCAATAATTTCTTGCTGCCACACCTTAGGGGGCCTCCAGTTATCTTAACAACTGTCATGGAACTCTAAAAGAAGAAATTAATTTAAATTTGCTTTCATAAACAAAAGACTAAAAAATTTACTCTGTTATCCTTAGAGCTAGGAATGGGAAAAGTGTTTCTAAAATCAAAAATTGAATAATGAGATCATGATTGCAAAGAGCTTGGCCATTCTAGGTGATGACAGTGACTCCATGTCTTAGTTCATTTTCTGCTGCTATCACAGAATACAACAGACTAAGTAACTTATTTTTAAAAACCTAAATAAAAATTTTAAAAATATAAATAAATGAAAATAAGAGAAACAAAAATGTTTATTTGGTTCATGGTTCTGGAGCTGGGAAGTTCAAGGGTGTGGCACCAGCATCTGGTCAAGGTCATCCCAAGGCAGAAAGTATTACATGGTGAATGACTCTGTAAGGCAGTGAGAGAAATAAGGTCAAAATTACCCTTTTATCAGGAGTTCATTCCTGAGATAATAATATCAATCCTTTCTTGAGGGTAAAGTCCTCATGACCTAATCAACTCTTAAAGGCTCACCTCTTGATACCCTTATAAGAGCAGTACAGGGGAGGACACATTCAAATCATCACTTCCAAACATGACTGACCATAAAAATTGTTTGAAATGAGGTTCAAAACATGTATGTCCAGGTTCCACAATGTACCTTATGAATTGGAACTCTGAGGTTGGACTTGAGAATCACCATTCATAAAGCAATTCCCAGGTATTTCTGATACAACTGATCTATACATCAGAGTTCGGGAGCCACAAAATTAAGAGATATACTAATATGATCATTGATTTGTTAGAGTGTTAATTACTGTGTAATACCTGATAATAATTTACTCTAACTTAAAATTTAAAAGACAGGCTTTTGATCTTAATCCTTGCATTTGACTTTCCACTTTCCCAAATTCCTAATGGAAGGATCAACCGAATTCAAAAACTATGGAAAATTTGTATCAGCTCTAAAAATCAGAGATGGAAACCAGACTATCGTGAAAAAGTCAAGAAATTTAGGCATAATATATTGCAAGCAAGATGAACGAGAGGCCAGGCACAATGGCTCATACCTATAATTCCCAGCACTTTGGGAGACCGAGGCAGTAGGACTGCTTGAGTCCAGAATTTCAAGACCAGCCTGGGCAACATTGTGAGACCTCATCTCTATCAAAAAAATTAGCCAGGCACGATGGCACGCACCTGTATTCCCAGCTCTTCAGGAGGCTGAGGTCGTTGAGGCTGTGGTAAGCCATAAACATGCCACTGCGCTCCAACCTGGGCAACAGAGTGGGACGTTTATTAAAAAAAAAAAAAGTGATCGAAAGAATTGTTGCCCAAGACACAATTCCTATGCTGATTCCAAGTAGAGAACAGCAGGACCTGAACGGAAAGTGGGTATTAGGTTAATTGGGGAGGGTAGGGGTATATCTGGAGCTAACAATACTAAATGCCAAAGGATTTGAAGAAAGGTCTTCAGAGTCTAAGAAAACCAGTCTTTGATCCAAGAATTCCATATCCAATTGAGTTGCACACGTATAAGAGAAAAGAAAAACAAACCATAATACCTATGTAGGCTTTCAGAAAAGTTACAGAGAAAGGGAACTGCTGACAGAGACATAATCAACATCAGAAATCTAAGAAGGTGAAATGGAGCAGCAACCCTCTTCTAGAGGACTACAGACCTCAAGCATGGAACTAAAGGAAAATCCTGAGTTCCTTCAAGGGAAAATTCAGGCAGCTAGCTAGTGCTGAGAAGTAAATAATTAACTTATTAAGCAAGAAGCTAATAGAAGCCTAAAACAACAGCCAAGGAAGTTAGAGTTCTGGAGATGTTTGCTTTCCCTATAGAAACTAAAGATAACATTTTAACACACTTCCCTGAGTTGTTTCTCAGAAGCCTGTCCCAGACCGGGACCCCCACCCAACAGATCTGCTGGCACCTAGATCTCAGATAAAGGAAATCTGACAACTAACCTCTTAGCTCTGTTATTTGCTCTAAATTTCTTCCTGAGGGACATGAAGAAGATCATTCCTAAATGCTACGGCTAACATTCTTTTCTACTGATCTCAAATTTTTAGACAAAGCTTTACCCTCTTAAACCAACTATAAATCAGAAAATCGTTGAATCTATCTATGACTTGTAAGCTCCTTCCTCCCTGCTTCAAGATAGCCTGCCCTTCTAGACCTAAACCAATATGTAACCTCTACCTATTGATTTACAGTTCTGCCAGTAGCTTCAGTTTTCCTGTCATTCATTCCTGTCTTTAAAAAATCTGTTAGGTCAGACCCACCAGGGGTGTGGGTGTCTGGTGTGCAATCTGGTGCCACAAGAAAGAGGCAAATAATTGCACAGAAGTTAGATTAGAAGACAGTTAATTTAGAAAGTAAATTAGAGAGAGGGGAGAGAGAGAAAGAGAAGATTCACCTCTCTAAGGTAGGAAAGGGGGTCAAAGCTTAGGAAACATGGCGGCAGCCATAGCTCAAAGAGCACATGGCCACACCAGAGTTTAGAAAAGCAATGGTGAATGGCTGCTCGAGGTTGAATGCTTTTAAACATTCCCCTTTGTTAGGGGCAGATCTTTAAGGTGGTTGGGTGGTGGTCTGCTCCACATCATCACGAAGGGGCAAGTAAGCACAGGTACTGATGTCAGGAGATGGACAGCAGACAGATGGGTGAGTTAGTCACAAGATAGTTGCCATGTTGAGGGGGTCTGTGTCAAGAAGGTCATGAAGAGCTGATTAGGTTAACTTGTTTACAAAACAAACTGGGGAGGGGGGTTGTAAAGCAATTATCAATAGCTACCTCTGAGAAATTGGTTCTGTCCTTGGCTAGTGATTAGAGGGTAAGTTAAGTGAACTGCTGGAAAAACGTGACAAAAAGGCAATGTTAAAAGCGCTGTTCTTTGGCTATCTTGGATACATGTTATGCCCTTTCAAAACCTTTGCCTGAAAGCTATCAAGGAGGTCAGGATTTGAGCATTTAGCTGCCTGGTCCTCCTTACTTGGCACCCTGCAAATAAATGCCTTTCTTTCTATTGCTGCAAAAACCTCAGTGTAGATCACTGGTTTTACTGCACCAGGTGAGCAGACCCCAGCTCTGTTCTATAACAAAGGGGAAAAACTGGATATAATAAGAGGTTGTATTTACCTAGCAGTTACTGTGGGCCAGGCACTGTTCCAAATACTTTACATTTATTAGCCCACTTATTCCTCACAATAAGCCTATGAAATAGACTCTATTACCATACCCATTGCAGATAATAACACAGGTTTAGAGTAATTAATTTGTTCACAGTCAAAAGGATAGCAAAATGAAGCAGCCAGGAGTTAAACCCAGGAAATCTGACTATAACATCTAGGTGCTTAACTACTACTATACTACCCATAGCTCCCTGCAAGAAAAATGAAACAAGGAAAGAAAAAAAATCAAAAAAAGGAACTCCAAGACAATCATTAAAAAAGAACACAAAAACAAAAGCACTGAAATACAAATGGAACCCCCAAAATAAAACCAAAATTATTTTTTGGAGGGCAAGTCCACTGTAAAGCAGACTTCCCCAACTCTAGGTAAGTAAGTGTTCTAGGAACCCACTGGCATCAGTGTACCAGCTAGCATTGTTGTGAGAAGCTGTGTTCAACTTCAGCGAATTTTTTTTATGATTCTTTCAATGAATTTGTCCACCTCATCGTGAGTGATTTATAAGAACAACTTGCACATGCTGCACTGAGTGCCCAGAAGTTTTTGACCAAACCAGCATGATCCCCATGCCCTATCCACCCTATTCACCCAATCTCATCCCGAGCAACTTTTTGTATTGTTTTGTTTTGTTTTGTTTTCCTAGATGAAAAGAAAATCCTCAAAGGGAAATGTTTTGCTGATGTGGAAAAGGTAAAACAAAAAACAGCAGAACCACTAAAAGGCATAAAATTGAGGAGTCCAAAAACTGTTCTGAGCAGTGGAAAAAGTGTCTCGGTAGATGTACTCCATCAAAAGAGAGTCCTTTGAGGGTGAATGAAGTTTAAACGTGCAGGAATAAATTCACAATTTTTTATAAATAAATTCCATTTTTTGATCCCCCTCATACACAGGTTTTGTCTAAATATATGACTTTCCAAACCTTAAAAAAGAAAATCTTGCCATTACAGCAACACGGATGAGTCTGAAAGACACGATGCTAAGTGAAGTAAACCAGACACAAAAAGTACCACATGACCTCACTTATATGTGAAAGACAAGAGAGTCAAACTCATAGAAACAAACAGTGGGAGGATGACTGAATCATGCTTTGAATGAGATACTTAAAGGAAAGGTGATAAACAGAAAAAATTCTACTTATTTAATTGGGGTGTTGATGTAGGGGGTCAATAGTCTCAGACTCTAAAATATTAAAGACTGAGAAGAGTAAGAATGTAAATGAAAAGTTCAAAAGTTTCATCTTTAGCTATAGGCATCTCATTCATTTAATAAACATTACTAAACACCTAAAAAAATAAATAAAAGAAGCAAAGAGTAGAAGGGTAATTATCAGGGGCTGAGAGGCAGAAGAAAAGGGAAAATATTTGTCAAAGGGTATAAACTTTCCATTATAACATCAGTAAGTATTACAGGTATAACACAAGGTGACAATAGTTAATAATAATGTATTATGTACTTGAAATTTGCTAAGATAGTATATTTTAAGTGTTTTCACCACAAGAAAAGGTAACTATGTGAGGAGATGAATAGATTAATTAGCTTGATTATAATAATCATTTCATAATGTATATGTATAGAAAAACATCATCTATACACCTTAAATATATGCAGTTTTTATTTGTCAATTACACCTCAATAAAACTCAAAAAAAAAAAAACTTTAAAAATAATATATGTGACCCTCCAGCAGTCAAAAACTTAAACTACAGAAAATTAAGAAATAAAGAGACAAGTAAATATATGCCAGGGAAATGCAAATTTTAAAACATATCTGTCAAATTAATCTTTAAAAAGGTAAAATTCAAATTGGACATAAATTAAACAAGACAAAAAATTATTTTATGTTTTTAAAAGATAAAATCCATAATGAATTGCAAAAGATATAAATTTTTACATGCTATATACCATGGCACTAAAAAAAAAAAAAAAAACAGCGATATCTAATGGAAAAATAAAAACTTGACAAATTGTAGCCATGGCAAGAAACATTTAAAAGTTTCTCAGTCTTTGGTAAATCAAGACACATGTTCAGTATATAAAATAATTGAAATTACAGTCGTCCCTCAGGGTCCAAGGGGGAATTGGTTTCAGAATGTTCCTCAGATACCAAAATTTATGGATTATCAAATCCCATATGTGAAATGGTGTATTTGCTTATAAACATTTTCCCATAGTCTTTAAATCATCTCTAGATTATTTATACTACCTAATACATTGTAAATGCTATGTAAGTAGTGGTAATGCTATATTCTTTTATGTATTCTTTTTTATTCTTTTAAAATTTTTATCCACAGTTGGTTGAATCTGTGGATGTGGAACCCATGAACATGTAGGTCCAACTGTATATTGAATGCTAATTTAGTAGATAACAGATACATAAATGATAATGTTGCATTATAGAAATACATGTAAACCACAGTAGTGGCTAAAGACATTGCCTACAGAGCTATGTGGTCTGAGTCCCAAACTTGTTTCCCAATTTAACTAGCTGGATGATTGGATATATACCACAACTTTGCTGCCTCCATTTCCTATATCCTCCATCGTAAAACGGATAATATAATTGTTATGATGATTAAATGACTCTATACACATAAAGTACTAAAAACGGTGTCTAGCCCATAATAAGTGATAATCAATATTAATCACTTTAATAATAACTAACAATGTACTTTTATGTGTAAAATTTTGATCTTTATAAATAAAGATCATTTTTTCTATCCAAATGTCTCAGGTATATTTGCAAAAAATAATAACATATGACATTAAAAAGCTCAATAAAATATTAAATGTAGAAATTGTATGGACCACATATCTAAGCACACTAAAACTCTAATAATAAAAGGTAAACAAAAAAAAGATACTGCATAGAGGTTTTGAAACACTCTCCTAAGAAACTTCTGGGAAAAAAGAAGAAATCAAATTGCACTTTTTCTAGAATATAATCAATGATATGTCTATATATCAAACCTAGGTGATTTTGGTAAAATGATAATTATTTTACAATACAACAATGTAGAGCATCTTTTTGGCTTTAGAATAAGTACAATTTTTAAACAAGAAATAAACTGCACCTACCTTTTCTAAGGAAAAAATGATCCACTGGATGATGCTAAAATTATGAAACTATGTCTATTGAAAAGACACTTTTGAAAGAGTGAAATAGAATACATATAGTAGGAGAAGTTATTCATAATATTCACTGTAACAAAAACTTCATCCAGTTAAAAAAAAAACCTCTTATAAAGTAATAGAGGAATGTAATAGAAAAATGGAGAATACACTTAAACAGTCACTTCAGAAGTTATCAAAAATGGCCAATAAACAAATGAAAATACTAACATAGCTAATCATCACAAAAAGGTAAATCAAAACCACAATATGAGACCATTGAGTATCACCAGAATGGCTAAAATTTAAAAGAACAATCAATACTAAATTTTGGCAAGGATATTTTAATAGAGTAACTAAGTAACCCATACATTGCTGACAGAAATGAAATTGGTGCAACCAACTAGGAAAACTATTCAGAATATCTATTAATTCTGAACATACATATTCCAAGTATATTCCCAACAGACAAGTATCATGTTAACCAAAAGACATTCACTAGAAAGTTCATAGCAGGACTTCCAGCAAGAAGGCAATGGGACAGGTCAGACTGTGAGAGTATGCAAAAGTGAGTGTCCATAAAGACTCTCTGTGTGAGTGGGTGTGTGTAGGTGGTTGAGTGAAAGTGTCTGAGGGGAGACTCAGGTCCATGCATCCCAGGACTCTCTGTCGGAGGTGACTGTAACCTCCCACCGCCCTGAGATTGGAGCTGTCAGCACTCAGGATTGTCTGCTGATCTCAGGACTCTTCTGAGAAAAGCCTGCTGAATACAACTGATTCTGGTCACCTGGCACTAGGCCCACACCATTGCCTGTGACAGCGAAACAGCTGGAATCCTGGATCCAATCCGTGGAGAGAGAAGATTGGGGAGCGCTGGAGAGGCGCCCCACCACCAGTAAGGAAACAGTGACCCGGGACTAGGCAGAGACCTGCATTGCCCCATCCAGCTCCACCCAGCCTCCAACCTGGGACCTAGAAGTTATCTTCTCATCAAACTTGAAGAGACAGAAGCTCTTCCCCAGTGATGGATCGGACACCGACACATCAGATCTGTATGGAAGACTTGACAGGTGGCAAGTCAGGTGAGTCCAGATCTGATCCACCCTCCTCCCACGGTAGTCCATGGGGCATCTGACCCATGCTGAGAGCCACCCTATCAGCCTGCACTGAGAGCAAAGGGAGTAGCTGGAGATCAAAGCGGAAAGGAAATTGGACTTATGGGAGTGACCTCAGAGCAAGTTGTGGGTTTTTTTGTTTGTCTGTTTTGCTCAGTTTTTTTGTTTGTTTATTTTATGTTAGTTTTATTTTCTCTCTCTTTCTTTCTGTTTTGATTATGTTTTCATACTTGCTTTGTTTCTGTTATTTTAATGCTTTTTTTAAGACTTCCTATTTGTGTATGGGTATTTTTGGAGGGAGAGTACATCAATAGGAGTGTTGTTGGTGTGTGAGTTTGTATGATTGTATGTTTTCTTTTTTTAATCTTTTCTGTCTTTGTGTCCCTTTTCATTTGTTAGTTGGTACATCTGTTTTCCCTCTTCTTCTTCTCTCTCTCCACCTTCCTCTCGACCCCCTCCTTCCTTTTTCCATTCTTTTCCTTTCACTTACCTCATTTTGCTTTCAGTGAGCAAATCTATACCCCCACTGCATGGACACATTTTAAGTCAGTGGGAAGTGGGTTCCAGAGGACTCACACATCTATCAGCGGATACTGGGATCTGCAGATAGTTTCTGAATCACAGCACCCCCCTCAATTAAATCTCAAATCTGCAAAAAGTACAGCCCCCCCACCCACAGTCAAGCTTCAGAATTGAACAAAGCCAGAGGATTCACATAAGGAAGAATAGGAGATTGAGCAAACAAAAGTAAAAGCTACCATCCCTGAACAACAGAATTAAAAAAGAGGTTAAAAAAAAAAAAAAAGGGGGGCTCGGTGGCTCAGCCTGTAATCCCACGCCTTTGGGAGGCTGAGGTGAGTGGATTGCCTGAGCCCGCAGGTTCGAGACCCACCTGGGCAGCGAGACCTCATCTCCACAATAAATAAAAAAAAATCAGCCGAAGTGGTAGCGCATGCCTGTAATTCCAGCTACTTGGAAGGCTGAGGTGGAAGGATTTCCGGAGCCCAGCAGGTCGAGGCTGCAGTGGTTGGGATAGGCCACTGCACTCCAGTCTGGGTGACAGAGTGAGACTCTAACTCAAAAAAAAAAAAAAAAAAAAAGGAAGTGGGTGAGGAAATTCTACACAAATGAAGAAAAACCAAAAGAAGAATATGGATCTCAAATAGACCTCTGAAAGGTCAGACACTGGGAATATATATAGAATATATCTAAATAGGAAAAGAGGAAGTTATACCTCTTTGCAGATAACATGACGCTGTAACTTGAAAACCCAAGAGAATCTGTCAAAAACCTCCTTGCACCGATAAAGGACTTTGGCAAAGTTTCAGGGTATAAAATAAATGTGCAAAAGACAGTTGTATTTTTATATACCAATAGTAAACAAACAGAAACCTAAATAAAAAGCACAATCCCATTCATAATTGCCACAAAAAAGAAATCAAATACCTTGGCAAATCCATAACCATAGACGTGAAAGACCTTTACAATGAAAACTACAAAACACTGCTCAAAGAAATCAGAGATGACACAAACAAATGGAAAAATATTCCATACTCATGGATTGGAAGAATCAACATTTTAAGATGTCCATCCTACCCAAGGCAATCTACAGATTTAATGCAATACCCATTAAATTACCAGCAGTATTCTTCTCAGACCTGGAAATGACAATACAGGAATTCACATGGAAACATAAATAACCATGAATCGCCAAAACAATCCTCAGCAAAAAAAAAAAAAAAAAAGCGAGAGGTATCACACTCTCATACTTTAAACTTTATTATAAAGCTATAATAATCAAAAACAGCCTGGTATTAGTACAAGAACAGGCATATAGACCAATGGAATAGAATTGAGATTCCAGAAGCAAAACCTCAATTTCTCAACCAACTCATCTTTGGCAAAGCCTCCACTACCTACCACTGGGGAGAGGAGAACCTATTCAGTAAATGGTGCTGGGAAAACTGGCTGTCCACATGCAGAAGATTAAAAGAAAACCCCTACCTATCACCATACACAAAAATCAACTCTAAATGGATCAAAGACCTAAATGTAAAACCTCAAACCATAAGAACCTTAGAAAATGCAGGAGACACACTTATGGAAATTGGAACTGGCAACCAATTTCTGATCAAAACCCCAAGTGCTCATGCTGAAAGAGATAACATAGACAAGTGGGACCTCATCAAACCGACAAGCTTCTGCAAAGTCAAAGAAACCATCGAGAGATCAGGGAGACAGCCCACAGACTGGGAAAAAATATTTGCCAACTGGATATCTGACAAAGGCCTAACATTTAGGATCTATAAGGAATTCAAACGTGCCCAAAAGAAAAAAACAAACAGCCCCATTACAAAGTGGGCAAAAGATATGAATAAACACTTCACAAAAGACGACATATGAGCGACCAACAGATACATGAAAAAATGCTCAACCTCACTAGTCATCAAAGAAATGCAAATTAAAACCACATTGAGATACCACCTAACTCCAGTCAGGATGGCCATGATCAATAGCTCAAAAATCAACAGATGCTGGAGAGGATGTGGTGAAAAGGGGATACTTCTACACTCTTGGTGGGAGTATACGCTAGTACAGCCTCTGTGGAAAACAGTGTGGCGATTCCTAAAGATCTAAAAATCGACCTCTATCCACCCCACAATCCCTCTACTGGGAATATACCTGGAAGAACTCAAATCACTTTATAAAAAAGATACCTGCACATGTATGTTTATTGCAGCATTGTTCACAGCAGCAAGAACATGGAACCAACCGTGCCACCCATCAAAAGAGGACTGGATAAAAAAAATGTGGTACATATACACAACAGAATATTATGTAGCCATAAAGAAGGACAATCATAAATGTCACAGCAACCTGGATGGACTTAGAGCCCATAATACTGAGTACAAAAACAAAGAACTGCGCACCACATGTTCTCACTCATAAACTGACCTTGAACAATTATCGTACTACTATAAGGAAAGGATTGGCAGTATCAGGAAACTGCTGGGTAGGGGAGGAGAGGCAGGATTGGCAGTAGTGGGAATCTGCCTGGAGAAGGAGGGGCACACCTCATCAACAAAGGTACCTGCATAATGAACATTTGTATACCTAACCCTGAATTGTACCCACATCTTTAAAATAAAAAAATCAAAAGAGAAACAAAAGAAAAGAAAGAAAGAAAGTTCACAGCAGCAGAACTTATAAGACTCAATAACTAGAAATGACCCAATTGCCCACTAACAGTGGAATGGGTAAACAAATTGTGTGTTCATAGAATAAAATACTACATAGCAATAAGAATGAATACATTATAACTACATATAACGATATGGCTGAAGTTCTCAAATAATATTGAGCCATAAAGCCAGATAAAAGACAACAAATTGTATGGTTCCATTTATACAAAGAAAAAAAAGTAAAATTATTTTTATATTATTAAAGTAAAGGTATTAGGTAACTTTAAGAGAGTTGTGACTAAAAGGAAGGGTTCTGGGAAGCTAGTGTATTCTACATCTTGATCTTGGCACAAGTTACCCAGATTATTCAGGTGTGCTAGTTACATAATTACGCTCAGTTTGTAAAAATTCATTGAGCTTTATTCCCGTGGTTTACGCACTTTTTTCTATGCATATTAGCTATCTTTCAATAAAATGTTTTAACAATTTTATGGGATCAGATGAAAAAGTAGACTCAGAGAAAAATATAGAGCATTGTATGCTCAACATAATAAAAGAATACCACTCAAAAAGGTATAAAGAGTACTATAAACTGAAACCAAGTTAAAAGTAGAAAAGGGGAATTAATATAGATTAAGAACCACATTTAAGTTAATTATAAAATATCAAAAGGCAGAATAAATAAATAAATCTAAGCCCAAAAAAGATAAATGGAAAGCCCAAGAAAGATAGGCAAACATCAGGAAACCCCAAAGGAAAAATGAAGAAATAAAAATCAACATTTGAAACATGATGAAGTTGGGGATACTATGGGGATGCTATCATAGATCAGGTATTCTTGACCTCAGCTCTAATTTTTTTTTTTTTTTTTTAGTCACAGTCTCACTCTGTCACCCAGACTGGACTGCAGTGACAGGATCACAGTTCACTATTGCCTCCACCTCCTGAGCTCAGATAATCCTTCCACCTCAACCTCCCAAGTAGCTGGGACTACAGGCACGTGCCACCACGCCTGACTAATATTTTATTTTTCTAGCGATGAGGTCTCACTATGTTGCCCAGGTTGGTCTCCAACTCCTGGGCTCAAGCAATTCCCCCGCATCAGCCTCCCAGAGTGTTGTGATTGCAGGCCTGAGCCACGGTGCCTGGCCAGCTTCAGCACTATTGACATTTTCTGCCAGACAATCAATTCTTTGGTTATCTTGTGCAATGTAGTAGCATCTTGTGCACATTTAGCAGCATCCCAGGATTCTTCCAGCTAAATGCCCGTAGCACGTTCCCATCCCTAGCTGTGAAATCCAAGAATATCTCCATACTTTGTCAAATGTGGCAAGGAAAGACAAAATCACCCACAGCTGAGAAGTAGACAGCCATGCTAAAAACATAGACAGCCATGCTAAAAACAGTACAACTCTACACTGATAACTTTGAACATCCAAATAAGAAAACAGTTTTCTAGGAAGAGATACACTTTTGAAAATGATTGAAATGTGATAGAAAAGCTCAATAAGCTGATAACAATTAGAATCAAACCTTTAATTGAAGATTTGTGGGGAGAGGGTCAAGATGGCCGACTGAAGACATAGCACACTGCTGCTCTCAGAAAAGAAAACTATATGGAGGAGCGACCTAGGTTCTGCGGGTGGGCCTGAAAACCCAAGCTGAGGCTTATCGGACAGTCACTTGGGGACACAGAGGATGTACAGATCCAAGAACTGGGCACCCTGGAAGCAGAGCGAGCAAGAGAAATAAGAGGTGAGTAAATAACAGCTTCCCCTCTTACTCCCACTCAAAAGGTCTCTGCACCCCAGCCACGGGACTTCCTCCTCACCCCTCCCCACCAGCCCGGCCTAGAGCTGCCCTGAATTGCCACAGAGACACAGGTGAGACGCACGTGGCCTCAGGGAAGCCCTGGGAGTGGTCTGCATTGGGCAGGCGCTCCCCCTCCCTCCCCCGCACCCTTGAGGTGGTCACATGCCCACTTTGGACGTTTGTCTGCGCCCATCTGTTATAACCCGGTTTTCCACAGCGGACCAGCTTACTCTCGGGGGGTCGCCATCATTGCCACAGCCCCCCCCCAACAGGGCAAGCACTAGGAGGGGGCACCTTTGCTCACCAGCCACCTCTGCCCACCTGTAGATTGAAGGAGAAATGCCCACTCTACTAACAAGGCCGCAGCATCCTTCCTACCCGTGGGTGAATGAGATGGTCCCGCCTACATGGGAAAGGCCACCCTACACCCCCAGGGCAATTTTCTGCTTGCCAGGGCAGAGCTGCAAGACCCCTCCTAGCTGTCTGCCAACCCTGTTGAGGGTTGGGGGGATGGTTGGGGAGAGGGAGCTTGGGGCAGCCAGGACCCCTGGGTTTGTGTCACAGCGGGAGGACGGGCTCCTGTACTGAACCAAAGGACTTGCCCACCCTGCCAGACTGTGCAGGTAAAACGATGCCAGACAGCTTTCCCCCAGTTCACCGCCCATCCTGTCTCCACTACCCTGCCCTCAAGCAGACCAGAGAAGGGAGGTCAGGTAAGCAAACAGCAAAAACTGCTGCCTCAATGCTAGCAAATTTAACTAATAAATATAATAATAAAAAAATAAGAGTCTGAAATCACAGATGAGGAAGAACCAGCGAAAGAAAACAAAAAACAAACCAAAAAAATCCAGTAATCCCCAAATCCTTAATGAAGAATTTATACCCACAAAAGGGCTTCCCAGATCCCAAGCAGTGGAACCCATCCAGAAGGAACCATCCCTGATGACAGACATAGAATTGAGATTATGAATGGCAAAGACACTCAAGGAGACCTACAAGAATATGGACGCTCACGTGATCCAGGCCACAAATCTCTGCCTGAAAATTCCTTTATATTTTTCTCTTCTAAATTAAATCCTAGTTTATTCTAGGCTCACTCCAAACACTACTCTCCCTTCAAAGGTTTTCCTTCTGAATATTTCTACTACGTCACCTCACATATAAGTAGAAAATTGAATGTTCTTAATCTCCTCATGACTACCACTAACTGAGGTACAAAATGGAGGGAGATACGTCTATATTAGAAATCTAGAGGTAAAGTTCTGGGATTAGATCATTTATTTGTGTTCTCAGTTTGTAAATTACTCAAATGTCAATCTACTCTATCTTTTGCATTTCTCCTTCTTTTGTAAATACTCTCTTGAAACATCGAACACATTCCTTGTCTCTCACCATACGTAAAAGCAGGTATCATGTATTAATTCGTTTTGACTTTTCAGGTTCTGGATAATAATCATTAAGATTTGTTGAACAATAAAAGTATGTGACAAGGAGGGGAGGGAGAGATAGCAGGCAAGAGGGAGGGACAGAGGGAAGGAGGGAGAGATCATTCTACTCAGATTTCTAGTAGTCTGCCCACCCAACTTTGAGTTGAAGTAAGGCATGCACGATCCAAGAAGAAAAAACAAGAGGTGAAGGGGGGAACCAGAATTTGTTTATTAAAACACTTGTATTTTTTCTTTCATGTTTACACTTCAGTCACCTTCCAAGTATTCTCTGTTTGATGCAATAAACCTACTGAGACACTTTTTCCACTTCTCCAAACAATCTTTGAACTCATCAGTTTTGATGCCTTTTAGCTCTTCTACCATCTTTTGTTTCACCTCTTCCACATGGCCAAAACGTTCCCCTTTCAGGAATTTTTTCATCTGAGGAAACAAAAAAAGTCGCCTGGGGTGTGATTGGGTAAATAGGGAACATGTGGTAGCATGAAATTTTTGGTCAAAATCTGCTGGACATTCAACACAATGTGGGCAGATGCACTCGTAAATCACTCATCGTGACATGGCAAACAGGTTGAAAGAATTTCCAAAAAAAAATTCACTGAAGCAGAATGCATCCTCTCAAAACAACACTAGCTGGTACACTGATGCCCAGGGGTTGCTAGAACACTTCCCTAGACTGAGAAACCTATACTACAAGAGGCCCACCCTCCAAAAAAGTAATTCCAGTTTTTGTAGGCATCCCCCCTTGTAACCATGAATATCTTTAAGCTAAAATGAAACTCCTGCAAAGGTGAAAATGTATAATCAAACTACTGTCTTTAAAAAGGAGTTAAATTACTCCTTTCTCTTCTAACAACCTTGTTTATGACATTGTGGCAAATATATATGGAGTTGCTTTTTAAAGGCAGAAAAAATCTGCTTGTCTCTAAACTGGTTTGTAGATTCTCTCTCGTTTTCTTGGCTAAAAAGTCAGTTCTGTAAATTTTTGTAGTTGCTGAATAAACAAGCACTAAATTGTGAGCTCCCTAAGGGTAATGGCTGTGTCTTATTCAGTAATGTTTCCCAAGAGCCTCACTAATACTAGGCAGGCGAGTTTGCTTACATTTACTGGAGAACATATTGTCATTAATTCTCTGAAGACCGCTGGAGTACATATTCTTTCAATGTCCATCTGCGTGGCAAAGCCATGTGAAAAATACCAATCAGATAGCAATCATATTTGCTTATTTGATGATCTATCCTAGTTGATGAAAGAAGCAAACGCCTAAGAAAACACTCTCTTCTCAGATACTATTTGCTCAGATTAATAATATGAAGAAAAACATCTCAGGACAAATGAAAATTGTCTTGTCTCCAACCACAGCACAAAAGGAAAAAAAGATATAACAATCTAAATTTTGTCAAGAAAGCATTCTTGGTTAACGTGCATTGCTTTTGGAAGTCCTTTTTGGTGCCTCTGCAGTTTTTTCTCTTAGACTCTAGCAGCTGCAAAGAGGGTGGTACTCTCAAGTGAGAAAGAATGTTTACGGGACAGATCTAGATAGCCTTGTGATTTGTTAACTTTACTAAACAGCATTTTATTTCCTGGGCAAGCAAAAGAGCACACTGATATGCTCTGAAAATTATTGAAGTTTTGCAGTTGGTGGGATTGAGGACATACTACCCCGAAATGTGGCACTTTGGCATTTGAGAAAACAGCAGAAGCGGGAAGGTGGCTCTCACCTTCCCCTGTCCCTTCTTCCCTGAAGCAGGCTATAAAATGGAGAAAAAAATTCTCTGACCTTCTCTTCAGAAGCAGGCCATAAAATCAACTGAACTTCCTCCAAAGCGGCTCATAAAAATCCTAATTCCTGAGGTGCCCTCCCTATACCTTGAGGAAAAGAATGTCCTTATCTCTAAAATCAGAGGGACACAGAAGTATCTGAACAAACAGGCCTTTCTAAGTTCACCCAGTTTATTACCATTAGATCACACCCCCTTTGTCCAATCACACTTCTGCCCGACTGTTCAGTCTTCATCATACTCAAGCATAAAAAGACACAGATTTTTCTGTTTCTTCAGGTCTTCATTTCTGAAGGCTTCCATGTTAGATAAATGTGCATGTTTTTCTCTCCTTAATCTGTCTTTTGTCATAGGTGCCTTAGCCAGGAAACTTCCAACAGGTGAGAAAAAGACAGTATTTTTTTTCTTCCCTGCATAGTTCTTTTGTCAAATTGCAGCTAACTGGAATGCACCTGACTCTAAACCTCCCTCATTTCTTGCTTTCCTACCACATACTTGGTTTCAATTTCAAATTTAATGTAAACAGTAAATTTGCCTTGGAAGTCTGACAAAGTTTTACCATTTATTAAACACCAAATATGAGTAAATCACTCTGCTAAATGCTTTACATATTCTATCCAATGAAACATCTCTTGGAGACTGATGTTTTTATTCTTAGTTCTAATCTTAAGAAAACTAAAAGTCAAGAGATCAGGTAACAGTCATGGAAAGATACTTCATCTACTATACCAGGCCTAACCCCATGTTGACTCTACCCCTGTGGTTTCAAATGACATTCTTTTTATAAAATTTAGATATTCTTATTCTTAGGTATTCTTCCTCCCTCTCCCATCATCCTCAACAAGAACTCTAAGGTATGAGAACCATTTGCTAGATCCCTTCAATCTCCCAGGTGAGCCAACTTCAAAAGAATGCAAGCCAAGATCAACTTGGTATAGTGAAAAACACCATGCCAGTTGAGCAATTAGACGAAACTGGTTTCATTCACCTCTGACTCTAACCAGTTGGTTAACCTGGGTCCAATGTCTTAACTTCTCTTAACCTTAAATCCCTTGTATTTACTCAAGGCTAACCATTCAGTCACACTGAATATTTCAGTTTGAGTTGTCATGGAATCTCTAAGAGAGTAGTATATTTTGTAAATTACCTTTAAATTAGCATTTAATCCATAAAATGCAAAATAGGGACATTGACCACACCTGTAAAAAAAGAAAGTTTAGTGTCTCAACTACACTCTAATGCCACTTGGATTATGTTCCAACAAATTCTTTTTTTTTTTCAAAGAACACAATTATTCTTAAAAATTATTAATGGTAGCCGGGCTCGGTGGCTCAGCCTGTAATCCCGCGCCTTTGGGAGGCTGAGGTGAGTGGATTGCCTGAGCCCACGGGTTCAAGACCCACCTGGGCAACTTGGCGAGACCTTATCTCTACAATAAATAAAAAAATCAGCTGGGCGTGGTAGCGCATGCCTGTAATTCCGGCTACTTGGAAGGCTGGGGTGGAAGGATCGCGGGTCGAGGCTGCGGTGGCCGGGAGCAGCCACTGCACTCCAGTCTGGGCAACAGAGTGAGACTCCAACTCAAAAAAAAAAAAAAAAAATTATTAATGGTTTTATGGAACCAACAGTGCTGCCCATTGAAATTGACCTGGATTAAAAAAATGTGATACACATACATAACGGAATATTATGCAGCCATAAAGAAGAACAAAATTACAGACTTCTCAGCAACTTGAATGGATTTAGAGTCTACAGTACTCAGTGATCTGTCACAGAAACAAAGAACGGAGTACCACATGTTCTCACTCATAAGCGAACCCTGAACATTTACCATAATATTATAAGTAAGGGATTGGCAGTAGTCGGAAACTGCCGGGGGTGGCATGGGGGGCACATAACATCAGTAAGGGTAACTGATCTCCAACCAGGCAAAGTGGGAACGAAAGAGAGGCCCAAATTTTACCTGTATGATGAACACTTGTGTATCTAATCCTGAACTATACCCAACATCTTTAAAATAAAATACTTTTTTTTAATTATTCATGTTTTGTTTATGTGACATTTAAAATGTGCTGTTTTTGTATTAAGATAGCTCCATCTGAAGTGTACTAAGAGAGAATGGATTTCCTAAGATGTTCCAAGAGCAGCAGCATTTTAGCTATCAGACAATAATAAATCGGGAGTGACAGATAATGCTGACTGTGGCGCACTTTATGGTGAGAATGACCAGGGCTTAGCAGCTTCCCATTAAATTAATGAGAAACCTGAACCTTCTTGGCCAGTGAGAGTAAGCAACATAACGGAGACGTCCCAGCACCTTCCTACCACCCTGGGAATGGACAGCAAAATTGAAAGGGCCACCAATTCAGTTAAGTGCTTGGCTCTCCACCCAAGATTGGGCTTTATTCCATGATTCTGTCAGTTTGGTTTTCAAGATCAGCAACAGCTAAAATAGCTTTTTGAGGTATCTTAGATTGTTTACACCCTTGTTTGCTGAATAAATAAGTAATAAATAAAGGCCAGGAATTCCTCCAAGTCTCCAAAACTGTCCAGTAAAGATATCCTCATAATTTGGATTCATAAGCAGGATTTTCATGTGATGGTCTGCTCGCTTTTTACAATCAGCAACTCTTTGGTCTGCTATCTAAAGGCAGGCATAGCAATAAGCTTAAAATTAAAATTAGAAGGCTAGAATCTCATTGTGGACTTTTCATCTTCTGTGAGGCAAAATGCTAAAGATTAAATACTGGTTTAGGAATTAGGTAAGTCATGCTACCAACAACCTGTGCGACCCAGAGCAGCTCAATTTCTCAAGGCCTCCGTCTCTCTACTGGTAAAAGAGTCGGTTTGACACAATGGCTAAGTTTCTTGACACTTCTGAGTAATGCTGCTCTCTCTAAAAGCAAAGACAGATATGGAGAATGAGTAGGTAACTGAGCACAGATATTCCAGGATTTATCTTTTCTTGGGCAAAGATCTTCTTTTGTAAGTGGGAATAGTATCCTATGCTATCGATTTTTCTGTTATTGATTACATTGCATCTGTGTAATGAAGAGTAGGCATACAGAGCGTTTTCACATTGCTACTGTTAGTATTCTTTACCGGGACTTGTAACATAATCTGTTTGGAACCAGTCTTGACACAGTTCGTTTTTATTTTTACTTATATTAATCCACAGTTTAATTCTTTTACTCACTTCACCTCCCCCCCACCCAACCTGGAAATAATTTGTAGACATCAGTTTGAAAGAGATCAGTTCTGGCCCAGCTCAGTGGCTTATGCCTGTAATCTCAACACTTTGGAAGGCTGAGACGGGAGAATTGCTTGAGACCAGGAGTTCGAGACCAGCCTGGGCAACACAGAGAGACCTCATCTTTATAAAAAATTAAAAAGTTAGCTGGGTGTGGTGATGGACACCTGGGTCAAAACTGTGGTGAGCCATGATGGCACTCCTGCACTTCAGCCTGGGCAACAGAGTGAAACTCTGCCTCAAAAAGAAAAAACAAAAAGAGTTCATTCCTTATAACCTTTTAAACATAGATTATCAAATGGCTTCCATTTAGTGGATTAATCCTCTGTGTGTCTCCTAACTTGCCTTGTCATCTCAATACTGATTCAGAGTATCAAGAAAGCTGTTGAAGATTGAAGCTAATCTATACATTTGGATAAAAGTATAGAATTGTACTTTTAAATTGTAAAGACCTGTCACATTAACGTTTCCATGAAGAAACACATAGGGGTTTGCCTGATCTGTGTGCACTATAGATTTCCAAGAGAGCTTAAGCTCCAGGAAAATAATAAAATCAAACTTTAGTGTTTAAAGTTTCTTCATAGGTTTTTATAAAGACCTGCAAAGAGAAGAAATAGCAACTGTGAACACCTACTATTTGACAAGTACTTTCTATGCATTAGCCTGTTTTATTTTAGCCCTAAAAGTGTTTTGAGTTCTGGTTTACAAAGAAACCGAGGCTAAGCAAAGCAAAGTCTGGATTCTTTCTTTGACACTTTTTCCTCTCATTATTAGGGAGTTGGCAGCAAAATCAGTGTTTCAACTCTATGTTCTTTTTCACTCTATGTCACTGCTTCTCCTGCAAAAAACTGTGAGATAGTCCTCTTATTTCTGCCCTCTGTACTTCTCCTTCTCTCTTCCTCTTTAAATGCAAGGTGAACCCTTTTTTACTTAAACTGTTTTCCACCTACCAAAGTTTGGGAGATAAAATAATATTTTTGCCGGGCGCAGTGGCTCACATCTGTCATCCCAGCACTTTGGGAGGCTGAGGCGGGGGGATTGCTTAAGACTGGGAGTTCGAGACCAGCCTGGCGATATAGTAAGACCCTGTTGCTACCCTCCCCCCCAAATTTTTATGATTATTAGAGTTAGTATTATTTGTTGAGAATTATGTGGCTTAAACTGCATTGTAGAGATAGATGCTATAAGAATAATGAGTACAGATTTGAAAACATAGATTTAAAGAGATCTAGCAGTCTGTCTAAGATAAATTTGTTGGTGGGTTCTGAAGAAAAGAATTCAATCCCATGTCCATCTAACTATGAAGTTTGTGCTCTTGGCCACTATGAAGAAATCTAAGCCTGGGGGGAAAAAATCTATGGTACAATTTATTTTATTTCAAGTAGGAGAAATTTAATTATATTCAATTCATCTTTTTAAAAGAGATGTGGTTATTGATCTTTATTCCGAAAATTCCCTTTAACTTTTTGTTCTTCAAAAAACTGCTCACTCTGCACCTATGAGAAACAAAAAAGAACTAAAACAAATGCCACTGATATTGTGGTATCCTACTGCCATCCAATGGCCACTAAGGTTAACACACCACAAATGTTCATGACTGAAAATAACCATCCTACAATTATTAAAATATAGAGATTCAATATTGAATTTGAAGGAAAATGTTTGAGTAGTAAAGTTTGACTTGGCCCTTATTACTTACCTTGGATCTGAGTGATCTCAAGAATGGATAAACAGATTGAGCCCTCCTTGTGTGTGTCATGAAGTATATGTTAGTTTTAGCGGACTTTAAACAATAAATACAAGAAAGTGAACACCCCTGGGCAGTTGTGAATTTCTCTTTACATTTTGTAAACTTTTTAGTTCAACATAATTTCTATCGGTATATATGTTCCCCAAATGTTTGGAATTGTCTGTGTGAATGCAGTGCTGACCTTGATAATTGATATATACCAGGGGGTGTCAAAAAAATGTTTACACATTTTAAGAGATGTTATTTATGTATTACTTTTATGCTGATAGTAAGAGCACCTCTGGTAACTGCAAAAGTCACACATGACTTGTATCCACCTTACAATGTTAATAGTTTTTTTTTTCCTTTCTTACAATGTTTTACATTTTTGGGGCACCCTCTGTATATACATGCTGAGCAAAACCAACTGGCATTTGGTTCTTAGGGGCATGGATATTACTATTGGATACAGTATCCTGAACTTTGATTGCATGTAGACTAATGTAACACTAATTTTCTAATTTTCTCTGATTTATACTAGTGCAACTGAGAGTAACCTTTTTCATTTTTTAATGACTTTGTTTTGTTTTTTCAGTGTTTGTTCCCACACTTGCTTTCTTTAGTCATTGGTTTATCTAAACACTGGTCCAGTGGTGTCTGACCACACTAAAGGGCAGAAGTCAGAGCTTTTGGATCCAAACAGGTTTAGAATTGTGAGTTGGAGGAGCCTTCGGTTTACTTGTCTGGAAAATTTCCACTGAGTGGGTGCTGCACATATAATAAGTAGAACACAGACTTGCCTTCAGAGTTATTATAGTTTCCTGTAAAAAACAGAAATATAGTTGGGCAAATACAAGGCAGCATGTGGCTGATCAGGTTCAGGACATGATACCTTGAGAAAACAGCAGACTCACCCTCTCCCCTGAAATAGATCATACTCACCCTCTCCCCTGAAATAGCCATAACACCCTCATTCAAGGGGTGCCCTCCCTATACTAAAAAAAAAAAAAAAAATTCTTATCTCTGAAAACCCAGGGACACAGAAGAGAATCTGAACAAACAGGCCTTTTTAAGTGTCTCCCGGTTTATTATCATTAGATCCTGCTCTCGTTATCTAACCAGACTTCTCAACAGCTGTTCACTCTACATCAAACCCACACATAAAAATACATGCTTACTTGTTTCTTGGCATCTTCATTTCTGAAGCCCTCTTTGTCACATAAAACTTATATTAAATACATGTGTGTTTTCTCCTTGTTTATCTGTCTTTTGTTATAAGGGCCTTCATCATAAACCTAAGATAGAAAGGAAAGATATTTTTCCCCTGCATGGTATTGTGAGGAATCAGTGAAGAACAATGTCGCACATGTGTGTCCCTAGAAGCCAGTAAGTGCATCACACGTGTGAAAGACCCAGTTGTCACTGAATGAATGAATGGAGTAGCATGATTGAGGTAAGCGCAGAGTCTTACAAGACTCTGCCACCATCTGAGAGGCTGCAGGAGATTTTCTGGAGTAGGAAACCGGGCTAAGGCGTAGTTAGGCATAATGGGCCAAGAGAGGTGGTGGAGCAGTGTGTTTCTGACAGACCTCCATGGTGGAAAGACCTGCAGTTGGCCCTAAAATTACTGAATTCGTGTCATTTGAAAAGAGAAGCCAGGCTCGGTGGCTCAGCCTGTAATCCCGCGCCCTTGGGAGGCTGAGGTGAGTGGATTGCCTGAGCCTGCGGGTTCGAGACCCACCTGGGCAGCGAGACCTCATCTCTACAATAAATGAAAAAATCAGCCGGACATGGTAGCGCGTGCCTGTAATTCGGCTACTGGGAAGGCTGAGGCGGAAGGATCGCTGGAGCCCAGCAGGTCGAGGCTGTGGTGGCCGGGAGCAGCCACTGCACTCCAGTTGGGGTGACAGAGTGAGATTCCAACTCAAAAAAAAAAAAAAGAGGAGAAATTACAGGTTAAATGGCTAGCCCAATGTCACCTGCCTGGTGGCATCACAACAAAGTTTAGTCTGGGTCTTCTGGTTTTCTCTCGAATTTTCTCTGATTTATGCTAGTGCAACTGAACGTAATCTTTTTTGAGGTGAGGAGGAAGAGCCTTGTGACAGCAGTGAAAAAGAAAAGAGAAAAACTAACGAAAAAAAAATCTTGTTAAAGGAATCATCTCTGCACTCAGCTCATAGTTGGATGTGGAGGGACATTGAGGATGTTCAGTTTCCAGGTAACGGGACAAAAAAAAAAATGAGCAGAAGCCAATTAAACCTTCAGTTGAAACTCAGGAGTATTTTGTCTGTTAAATAGACACACTTCATTAATACTACTACTATTAATAAGAGTAAGAACATGCAAGAAGTGAATGTTGGTTTTGTGGGTAGTATTGCCAGATGATTGAGGAACACCCTCTCAGCAAAATGTACTGTAGTCAAGACACATTTGTTGGGGCCCTGCAAAACAATGCCACTAGAGGACAAGCAAAGAAAATGGAAGAAATGACTCCTTCTTCAAGTGGCTTATGTTCAATGTGAAGATTCAATAAAAATGCATGCAGAAATGGGCTATGATAAAATTCCAGAGCAATAGCAGCCCAGTGGGAGATTGTGTCCCATTTGTGCCCTGAACTTAGTCTAAAGAAGTGTATGTCTTGTCCCCAGCTCGGCCATTGGTTGTGCCATCTTGTAAATTATTGTCATGTACTGTGGTCACCCTACATTGTGTAATTATTGCAAAAACTTCTGGTTGATGGAAATAAAATGTCTTGAGGAAGATATACCTTTTCAAAGAACATACACGGGGTAAAGGACACCCTTTTATCTCTCTTTTTTTTTTTTTTTGAGTTGGAGTCTCACTCTGTCGCCCAGACTGGAGTGCAGTGGCCGCTCCCGGCCACCGCAGCCTCGACCTGCTGGGCTCCAGCGATCCTTCCGCCTCAGCCTTTCCAGTAGCCAAATTACAGGCATGCACTACCACGCCCGGCTGATTTTTTGATTTATTGTAGAGATGAGGTCTCGCTGCCCAGGCAGGTCTCGAACCCGCGGGCTCAGGCAATCCACTCACCTCAGCCTCCCAAAGGCACGGGATTACAGGCTGAGCCACCGATCCCGGCTAAGGACAACCTTTTAAAGAAATGCTGAGAATGAAACTGGAACACGTGCTGAAGAATGAAACTGAAGCCCTATCTCTGCCATACACAAAAATCAGCACAACGTGGATTAAAGACATAAATGTAAGAGCTGAAATTATAAAAATACTAGAAGAAAACCCAGGAAAAACTCTTCTGGACATTGGTCTAGGCAAATAATTTATGGCTAAAACCTTAAAAGAAAAGTGCTGCAAAAACAAAATTAGACACATGGTACTTAATTAAACTAAAAAGCTTCTGTACCAGCAAAAGAAATAACCAACAGAGTGAGCAGACAACATGCAGAATGAGAGAAAGTATGTGCAAACTAGGCATCCACTAGGGGATTCATATCCAGATTTTACAAGAAATTCAACTCAAAAAAATAAAAACAAATAATTTCATTAAAATGTGCGCAAAGGACATGAATAGATGTTTTTTCAAGAAGACACACAAATGATTGGTTAACAGGCTATGAAAAAATGTTCAACATCACTAATTATCAGAGAAATGCTAACTAACTCAGGCTTAATGTTGTGCACCTATAGTCTACCTACCCTGAAGATTGAGGCAGGAGAATTACTCAAGTCCAGAAGTTCCAGACTACAATTAGCTATGCTTGCACCACTGCACTCTAACCTGGAAGACAAAGTGAGATCCTGTCACTAAAATAAAATTTTTTAATTAAAAAAAAATGACACCAATGAGATATCATCTTATGCCAGTCAGAATAGCAATTATTAAAAAGACAAAAAATAACAGACATTTGTAAGGATGTGGAGAAAGGGAACTCATACATTGTTGGTGGAAATGAAAGTTAGTAAACCTTCTATGGAAAACAGTATCGAGATTTCTCAGAAAACTAAAACTAGAACTACCACTCTACCCAGCAATTCTAGCCAAAGGAAAAATACATTATTATATCAAGAACATATCTGTACTCATAGTTTACTGCAGCACTATTCACAATAGCAAACATATGGAATCTGCCCATGTGCCCATTAGTGGATGATTGGATAAAGAAAATGTGATATAAATACACAAGGAAATACTATTTAACCATAAACAACAAAATCATGTCTTTTGCAACAACGCAGATTAAACTAGAGGCCATAATCTTGACTAAAACAACTCAGGAAGTCAAATACCACATTTACTTATAAGAGTTGAATAATGTGTACACATAGATGTAGAATGTGAAATGATAGACGATGTAAACTGAGAAGTATCAGAGGGTAGAAGGAGAGGATGATGAGAAATGACATAGTGGGCACAATGGACGTTATTTGAGTGATAGTTATCATAGAAGCCCAAATCTATGCATATAACAAAATTACACCTACATCCCATAAATTTACACAGATGTTTTTTATAAGAAAAGGGGGAAAAAAAAGAGTGAGGATGTGAAACCAGTTTCTGTAGGGCACTGGTCTTATGAAGGAAAGTGATCATCTAGTGAAGTGATGCTTGACATTTAGCATGCATCAGAATTACCTGGAGGACTTTTAAAACACTGCTGGGTCCCACTCCCAAGACTCTGACTCAGTAAGTCTTAGGTGAGGCCAAGAATTTGCAGCCCTAACAAGAATGTACTGATGCTGCTTGTTGGATCACACTGAGAACCACAGATGTACTATTCACTAGTATCTCTGAGCACACATTGGCAGGGAAACTGTACTCGGCTTTGGGATAAGAGATGTTTATAGCAAAGGTGTTTCCTGAAATAAAAACACAGAACAATTGATTATATCCACAGTCAAATAGAAGTTTATTTTTAAAATCAGATTTCCAATCTTTTTAATTCAAAAACTTTTCCAGAATTATTTCCAGATTGTAACATTTGTATGTAGGAAGAACCTTTAGGATTAAGAAAAATACCTCAAGAAAATGCTGTTATTCATGTTTTGGTGTTGCTTTTTATATGGTAAATTTTATTTTATTAATTTTTAATATTTTATTATATTAAATTATATGTTTTAAATGTTGCATGCGTGGGCTGTATGTTTATTGAAACCTCAACAAACATCAAGAAAACTGGTTCTTAAAATCAATAACATTCATTCGCACTTCCAAAATGAAATTTAATAATTTAGAGTCTCAAATGCAAGTTTTAAAATTAAAATAGGAGGGAACTATCTCTCCGACCCCATTTGCGGCAGGAACAGCAGCCTTTAGAGAAACTGAGCAGGTACTCTAAAGCC
Organism: Cephalopachus bancanus; assembly: GCA_027257055.1. Lineage (NCBI taxonomy): Eukaryota > Metazoa > Chordata > Mammalia > Primates > Tarsiidae > Cephalopachus > Cephalopachus bancanus. Next base: position 8,317,168 of record JAPVLO010000108.1, read on the forward strand.
TGGGCAGAGAGGTGCTCCAGTGTGGCCTCTGCAGAACAGCAAACCTGCATCTTGAGACCAGGAGGTGCTCTCTGCATTGGTTTCAGGCTGCTTTTTGTGACCTCAGAGAGCTTTGCCTCCAGTGCACCAGCCCTGGTGGGTAAGGGCAGATGCGGAGTACCAGATGATCCACCCTCTGTCCTGAGCCAGCTGCTGGGTGATAAACACATACAGCAGATCTGACCAAGAAGGAGGTTGGTGAGTGCCTAGCTGACTCCCCACCCGCAACCCTTAGCAGCAAGTAAGAGATCAGGAGGGCAGGGCAGAGGTCAGAGGTCCCATTTTTCTGCAGCAAGCGAACTGGATGCCCTGGGAACTGTGGCCATGCTGCGAGAGGAAGAAAGGGTTAGAGAGCCCGTGAGATGCTGAGTCAAGATATCTCCCCCACCCCACCACACACACGTACACACACACGCACGCACGCACACACACACGCGCACACCCTCCATGGGCCCATGCCGGCTACCAGTTGCAGGCAGCAAAGGGTGAAGATTCTGACATCTTTAAAGTTTCAGCAGCAGAGGAAACTGCGGTAATAGACCTGAAGTTGCAGAAGCAGCCATAAGGGGGAGCTCACCCCTCAAAAAGATATGCTAAAGCTGAGAACTCTCTACCAATGGGTTTTTGGGCTTGAGTTGGGTTTTTTTCCTCTCTCTCTTTTTTAATTGCTTCTTTGTTCCTCTCATTTGTTTGCTTTGGTTGATTGGTTGCTGGTTGATTTTCTCTTTTCTTTCCTCCTTCTATTTCTCGGTCTTTGTTCTTTCTCTGTTTTTTTTCTCTCTTTTTTCTTTCCCTTTTTTCTCTCCTTCTCTTTCCTCTCTTATACCCTGTCTTAGCCTCAGGGGCTACACAAGCACGCCCATTGTAAGGTCATATTGTGTGGAAATGAAGAGCAAGTCCAAGCTGGCCCATTCACCACACAGCAAGCATTGGGACTCAACAGTAGATTCTGAATCCTTGAGGCCCCTCCTATACCCCTTAACAAGTGCTCAGAATTGTAAAGAGATATCATAATTCCTCACACCCAGCTCTATTTCATAGTTGAACAAATCCACAGCCCCAGCTCAGGGACAGACAGAAGGTAGAGCAAATACCAGAAGTGATTGCTTCTCTGTTTGCCATTGAGCAATAGAATGCAAGAGATAGATAAGAAAACTGCTACAAATGAAGAAAAACCAACAAAAAAATTGCTGGGAAACTTCAGAGCCCCAATAAAGAGTCAGTGCTTGGAAGAACAACTACTGGAGCACAAACAGTTACTGGAACACATCTGAGAACAATGGTGCCCAGATGGTACTTACAGAGATCAGAGAATCATTGGATAGAATAAATAAAAATCAAGAAATGCAAGGGGTAAAACTAAATGAAATTGCAAGGACTCAAAAGTTGGGACATCAGAGAGTACAAGGCAGAATCCAATGGTTGAATTTCCTATTCAGCCAAACTAAACTTCATCAGCCATGGAGAATTAAAATCCCTCCCAGACATCCAATCCCTAAGAGAATATGCTGCTTCCAGAACAGCCCTATAGGAGGCACTTTAAATAAATAAATTTTATTTATTTATGCATCCAACACAGGAGCACCAGCCTTTATAAAGCAGCTACTAAGTAAATTTGTAAAAAGGTATTGACTCTAACACTATCATAACTGGGGACTTAAATGCCCAACTAATAACCCTAGATAGATCACTGAGGCAAAAAATCAACAAAGAGATCTGAAACCTCAACTTGATGCTTAACCAAATGGATTTAATAAACACCTACAGGACATTCCACCCAACAATCATAAAGACAGACTGGACAGACTAGAGCTGGACAGACATAAAGAACCCCATGCAAGAAATAAATAACAAACTGACAAGCATGGGAAGCAGAATTCACCATACAGAATAAAGAATCTCAGAGCTAGAAGATCAAATATGGAATTAACCCAGTCTATTAAAAATATAGGGAAAAAACTCAAGAAGAAAATCTCTAAGAGGTGTGTGATTTTATCAAGAAGCCAAACCTACATCTGATCAGTATCCCTGAAGAAGAAAGAGAAATGGAAAAGACCTTGGAACAAATATTCCATGAGGTCATTTGGCTTTCCAGAGGAATTCTACAAAACACACAAGAAAGAGGTGATGCCAATTCTATTGAAAGTATTCCAAGCAATCAGGGAAGACAGAACTCTCCCCAAATCATTGTATGAAGTCAGCATCAAACTGATACCCAAACCGGGTAAAGATCCAACAAAGAAAGAAAACTAGAGGCCAATATCCCTAATAAGCACAGAGGCAAAAATTCTCAACAAGATTCTAGCAAATCAGATCTCACAAAAAAGCCTAGCCTGCAACTAGCATTTTGTCACTCCTTTCACATTCTGTTGACCAAAACAAGTTCCATGGCTAACACTGCTTCAGAGGTGGAGAGACTGATGACTAAAGATTCAAAGTCACACTGTGAGCAAATGGTAGTGATTTTTGCAATCAATCTACCACATTTATCTACCATCTTCAGGAACTTTACAAAATCTCTTTACCACTCTTTAGCATATCTGTTATCTGCGGTCTACATTATCACAACCATGTGTGTGACATTTTAGGTTTAAAGTTTTATTCTTCATATGCAATAAAAGCTATAACTATTAAAAGTTAAGAAAAAAACTTAGCCACATACTTGTTGAATAAGTGTTCAGAAGTTTGTGTAGGATCAATAAAATGATGGAAATCTTCCAACATGTGAGATAATCAAAATGATCTCTCTAACAAGTGCTAGACTCTCTATTGTGTATATGGCACTAGAATAAATGCAGAGTAAGATAAGAGTTTAAATCCTGTTTCAGGAAAGTTTGCGATCTGGTGTGGCAAACAGGATCATCCTGCCTGCCATTTTTTGCCAATCTGTAGAAAATATAAACACTATGTTTATCATACAGGGGATAAGCAAAATGGTGTTTTGGAACAGAAAGTGATAAAGTGGAGAGGCACACACTGAACTGGCTTTGAGCTAGACTTTCAAGTATTTGTAGAGGACTCAGTAACCTGAAGGTAGGGACGCTATAAATTGGAAGAAAGCCCCAGCCAATGGTCCAATGTCAATAAACAACCAACCACAATTAGCAGTCAGCAAAATTAGATATATAATGTTAGAACTAGCATTATGCACATTATAGCATCTAAATGAGACTATATAATACTTAGCTCTGGTTGTCAATATGATGGTCGTCGTACATATCAGAATTTCCAAAAAGACAAGGAAAGATATAAAGAGTTGAGAATTGGGGAGGGATTCCACTTCTAATAAGGTGGGGCTGCATATTTTGAACCAACATTTCTACTAAAGACAAGGTGAAAAACTGGAAAAAAGTTTCAAAGTCATTCACTTGATGACACTGAAAAGCTCACAAAACAGTGAATAATGATCAAGTCACAATCTAAAAGAAGATTGAAAGTCCAGAAAGGTGAACCCAGCTCAGAGAGTAATTTTTCCCTTGGGGACATTAGCTGCTGAAAACCTGACCAGCATTTTTAACAGCCTTCCAGGGATAAAAGGCCCAAAGGTGGAATCTAGGCCCATATTTCAGGTTGGGGCCCTAAAGGCTAAATTCTGAGTCAAGTTCAAGTTAAGCTGCTCTCACACAGACTACAGCCCTGTTTTAGAGATGCTAAATCTCTAAAATTGAGTTAAGATATTCCAGGGCTGCCTGCAATTTAGAAATTTAAGTATTTCATTTTCCATTTAGCTGAGTGCATCTTCTGCTGGACACAGATAGAATTTGTGTCCCGTAGAAAAAATATTTACAAGACTACTAAAGTAATATAAAACGATGTACCATGTATGTGGAAAAAGGGAATTTTACTTACCATGCTAAAAATTGTAAATTAAGATATCGTACCTCTGTTCATTAAAAAAAAAAATTAAACCTTTTTATTGGTGATGAAACAAGGATCATTCATTTCCTTGACTTTCTTTAGTGATCTTCTTTACCTGACTGTTTAGAAGACTTTTCTGATGTGTTGTGTGTGGAGACTGTTTGCAAGATGTAGAACAAAAATCATTCTGAGTGACATGTCAGTTATCAAGTCACATCTAAGAGAAGCAGATCTGGTTTCTAAAGAAAAACAGTTAATAGTGAGGCTTGTTCCGCTAGCCTTGTTGGAGTTGGGTTTTTGTGAGAAATGGATGCTTTCAGAAGTTTCTGATACATACTTTCCAGATATAAATAAGAGTAGGCTTATAATCTGCTACTTTACTTAAAATATCCTGGTATGTCTTCCTGTTTAATTCATTTTTCTATATCTCAGTATGTCAGAAGAAAATGTTCTTATTCTTTCTTTTGGGGGGACATTATTCTTATTTGTATAATTTTAATTACCTCTTGTCTACTTTGTTCTTTACACTAGTTTTACACATGGGCTGCTGTGTTAAGTGACTAAGCAAAGCATGAGCCACCAGATGTTGACTTGCAGAAGAATAATAGCCCTCATGCACTCCAGTGTATTCAGTAGTGAAATTTGCCATGGCTGGATCGCATAGTATAACACACTAAACAGGAATCTATATCTAAGACATTAACAATTACTTCAAACTTTTAATAAAATTAGCAGAGAATAATGGCCATAAAAGGAAAAAAAAACTTGGAACAATTATCACATTATAAACAGAATGTTCTTTCTCTCCAAACTTTCCATGATGGTTAAATTTATGTGTCATCTTAGCTAGACTGTGGTACCCAATAGCTAGACTCTTGCTATAAATGTATACTTGAGATAGGATTAACATTTACAATCAGTTAATTTTAAGTAAAGCAGATTACCCTTTATAATGGGGTGGGCCTCATTTAATCAGTTGAAGGTCTTGAGAGCAGAGAGGGAGGTTTCCCAGAGAAGAAGGAATTATTTTTTCAGACTTCAGACTCAAGGCTGCAATATGAAATCTTACCTGAATTTCCAGTCTTACCAGCCTACCCTCTGATTTTCAGACTTGCTAGCCCCTTCAATTGTGTGAGTCAATTCCTTAACATAGATCAGCAAGATATCTCTCTCTCTCTCTCTCTCTCTCTCTCTCTCTCTCTCTCTCTCTCTCTCTGTCTTTCTGTGGGAGAACATTAACTACAAATACACCTTCCAATGAAGATTCAGATAATAAATTTTCAACAGTTATTTGTAATACTCCGTATACATGTACAGAATGTTCCTAACCTACTTTTTAGAGTGATATTTTAATATTGTCTTTGAATTTTGTTTTTAAAAAATGAACAGTAGCTACTTGCCACTTATTTGTCATGAATAACTGTTTTAAGACTTGCCTGCCAGAGGCGTGTTCTTTTTGCCCACCTAGGTTTCTTCCCACAGTTTCACACTACTGTTGCTTTCATACCAATTCTTTCTTCTTCTTCTTTTTTTTTTTTTTTTTGAGTTGGAGTCTCACTCTGTCACCCAGACTGGAGTGCAGTGGCTGCTCCCGGCCACCGCAGCCTCGACCTGCTGGGCTCTGGCGATCCTTCCACCTCAGCCTTCTGAGTAGCTGGAACTACAGGTGTGCGCTACTACACCCAGCTGATTTTTTGATTTATGGTAGAGATGAGGTCTCACCACATTGCCCAGGCAGGTCTCGAACCCGCGGGCCCAGGCAATCCACTAACCTCAGCCTCCCAAAGGCACGGGATTACAGGCTGAGCCACCGAGCCCGGCTCATACCAATTCTTAAAGTGTATTCAAGTTTATTATTTTCCTTCTTGAGTAAATGAAAACATATCTAATGGATATGTGTGTAACCTTATGGCCCTTTGTGGATTTCAGGCCAAGGGGTTTTTGTTTATCTTTTTTCATGAAATCAACTATTGGTATTAATTTTTTTCTGTTTTAGAAAACATTAAATTTTAATATGTTTAAATCTATGGGACAAAAATACTGCCCATTTTCTACAATAGTTGCCAGAGAATTATTATTAAGGTCAATTTACCAAAGGCATGAGTATTAGGACCATTTCTTAGGACAATGTCTAGCAGTGGGAGAAAACAAAAATAAATTGTTAAAAAAGAAAAAGAAGTTAGGCAGGGAGGAGTCTAGAAGGGAAGTGTTCAATGAGTGTATGAAGATTAATTTTGACATTTTTGCTCTCAACTCTGTCTTCCTGCTATGACCAAGTGGAAGAAAATACTTGGGTTTCTGACAATAAAATGAAAGAATTCTAAAAGGTACATTGAAGGTTGTTCTTTAATCTTTTTCTCAAAATCTAATCAGACTGAATATCTCCCTAAGAGTTGTGATTTTTTTTTGTAAAGTGTAGGCAGCTAAAAGGAGATGGAATAAAAAGAGAAAACTGTTGATGAAATGTCCAAAATTATATAATCCATTAAACTTGTTATTTTTCAAATGTGTTTCTTTATATAGTCACTTGGAGATGATGAGTAATTGTATTAGTTTCCTCAAAACACACATGGGAAGGTTTTAACAAAGTTACATAAGTACCAATGTTCACAGCATGGCCAGAGAATTTTATCTTAGTAATTGGTACTAGTAATCTAAAAATGTTTCACCCCTGTATAAGCACCCTAAATTTGTTCTTACATGTATTCTCCAGATTTTCTTCCAATATAAATTGGCAAGTATTTGATTCTTTTTATGCATATGACATCAATCCAACTTGCAAGTTTTTACTTTAGTTTATCTCCTTTGCTGTACTGACACTCAACTAAAGAGACAGGAATAGATAAAGCAGGGATAAGGGGGGACATATGGATATTGGGTTTCCTCCTCAAGGAAGTGACTGTGTCAAGTTTGTAACAGAATAATGGTCAAGCAAAAGAGTGAGCAGTGAAGTCCCATTGGACTTGTTCACACATATTATACAGCATAACATACTGTTTGATATACACTAACATTTGAGCATTCCTGTGTGTCAAGCACCACACTAAACATATTATGTGCATATGAGTATGAAAAGGAAAGGTCTTTAAAATATTTCACAAACCTTGCATGCCTTTCAAGGGCAAGGGATGCTTAGTGGAAATTAGGCAAAAACCACCTATATATCCTATTTCCAGTTCTTGGATCTAAGTATTTGAGTTTATAATTCCCTTTTTTAAAACCATCGAATGTTACCAGAAGGACTCAAGCTACCACACGGCCCCTGAATTCCTGCTACCTTACTTCTTTGGTGGTAGCAAGTGCTATTTCCCAGAGCCTGTTCCCAAGGGAACACAGGATGATTAAATTAACTGTTTCACAATTCTTTGCGATGGATTACTAAATTCCCATACCACAATATTATAAAACTAACTGGATAAATCCAGACTAGATAATCAATTCCATTTTCTCCCTATTTCCCTAGGGTTATTTTGTTTGTGTTACTCTGCTTTGCTTTCTGTGTTCATTACAACATTATTTTGCAACAAATAGCAGAAACATACTGTGGCTAGCTTAGATAGATAGATAGATAGATAGATAGATAGATAGATAGATAGATAGATAGACAGATAGATAGATATAGTGGGAGCTTACTATATTAATAGAAGGCTTGTCTGAAGCAGCATCTCTTAGCATCTCATCTGACCTGGGTTGGGCTACTGTTGAGAATGAATTGTTACCATTCTTGTCTGCATCACAAGGTATAGATTCCAAACCATGTACAGAAAATCCAGTTGAGAGGATTATTGTCACTGCTGGCTGCCAGGGCATGCCCTGTTCTCTTTGCCCTTATAGTGGGAAATAAGAGACTGCCTTCCAACAGGATTACCCACAGTGGGAAATTAGCTGCAAATAGATTACCAGACCACTTCAACATGTAAGCTTTAGGTATCTTTATACTCAGCCTTGTCTCCATCATTGACTAAAATGCCCTCTACCGTAGATAATTTGTATTAGCCTCAGAGAGAGCATTGCATTTCTCTCACCCTGGACATGTCTTGGATTTTCTTCCCTTCTCCGCCCCACCAAGGATCAAAAGCATGTTTTTTTTGTGGCATTCAGTCATCATAAAGCTATTAACATGTTGATTTGCAAGGCTGCATTCAAATGACTGTCACTATAACAAAAGCCAAGATCATAGAATTGCCAAGAAGACGCAAGTCTCTGGCATGAGACAATTACTCTCCTACTACAGAAAGGCCATCTTAGTTGAACTTGAATTTCCTGTTTCCCAGGCGGTTTGAGTAGGAGGAGGCCAGACCTCCTCATCTTCTACTGCAATGGTTTGCATCATCTCAATTTGGTTAGAGCCTGACATCCCTTAATACCTGATTGTCTGCATTCCAAGTTGTGAGATGTGGCAAACAGCCTCGTTGTTTTAATTCCAGAAACTGAATGATAAAGTTTTACCAAGTTTCTTTTACATACACCCTCATGAAGGATGGGAAAATTTTGAAATCTGGGCTTTGGTTTATGTATTACATTTATTAAATGCGTAAGCGATAAATGCACATTTGTTTACTTGGTTTTGACATTTTCAGACATGTAGTGACAGTTTTTTCAACACAGGAAACTAGACTAAACGAAATTTGTTCATTGCTCGATTCCAATAAAGTTGAAGAAACACGTGATGGAGGCGATAAAGGATAATAAAAAAGCATATGGTAAATACCAAACGAGTAGTATCAGCAGCAAGAGCAGTAAGAAAGAACTTTGGTGGGGGGGGGGTTACCCTTCTTCCCAAAGTTCCACTTTGGAGGAAATAGATTCTTTTTTTTTTCTCATGTGTTCAGATACAAATCAAGCAAAAAAAAATTCTTCTAATTTCGACTATTTCTAGGTAAATATTTCTGCTCCATTGTCTTAGTGAAAGATACCTACCTATAAACTTATTCTGCTATTCCTGGAAATATCTGTTCAAAGCTAATTTTGAGTTTTGGGTAAAGACAGACTCCAAATCTGAATCTGTTGCATGTGATCCCTTGGTTGCCAGACTTAAATATATATAACTTTGCATTGAACCCCAGGATAAAATCTTAAGAAAAAAATTTCCAAGTTGTTATATACAAGATAAATGGTCTAGGAATGAGTAATTGGAATATCATGTCTTTTTTCCCAAAATCCCAAGAGGAGCTGCAGCTGTTTTCAGATCATACCTCCATCTGGAACTTAATATCCTTATGAAATGAATGATTCTTAGCAGAACAATATAGTTATACAAATAGAGAAAGAAACAATCTTTTTAATAAATGGTTGTGCTACAGGCTTTTCCAGAATAATTATTTTATATTATATAGTTTATATTTTATATTTCATTTATTTTATAGTATATAATTTGTTTCCAGACTCCAGGTTCCCCTTCTTGTACCCCTTTTGGGTTAGTTTTATAAGTTTAAAAGAATGAACAATGAAGTCCCATTGCACTAGTTCACACACATTCTATAGCATCTAACATGCTGTTTGAGATACACTAACATTTGAACATCTGATTGTCAAGCACCATGCTAAAAATATTATGGGCATATGAGAATGGAAAGGAAGGGTCTTTTAAAAAATATTTCACAAACCCTGCATGCTTTTCACGGGGTTAGGAACTCCTTTCTTAAATCACATTGCAATATCTTCTGATATTCTGCAATATAGTGTCACTTCTAAAAAAAAGTTTTTCAAGTACACAGTACAGTAAAGACTTGCCCTTAAATACAAAATTCCAGGTGAGTAACGAAGTGGAGAAAACAGAATTCCCCAGAATTGTTGGTGCCGTTCTTTGATAAAGACAGCAGAAGAAAGAGATGCCAACACTGTACCTTCTTTGTCCCTGATTAACATGGGATGGGTCACCAGTGGGTAGTGTGGGGTTTTTTTTGAAGAATATGAAAAGGAGAGTCAGTGAAAAGAATGAAGAAGTTAATGGTTTGTGATTTGATCTTGCTCTTCTCAAATAATTAGAAATCTGAAGGGCGTTGGGAGTGTCAAATGATACTGAATTGTACAGATATATTCTAATTCCTTACTTAACAAAATTCATTTAAAAAATTCTTGTCAGAGATTCTAATCTCTAGTCTGACAGCAGTAAGGAGCTTAGAAATTCCCACTCCATCCTAACAAGTAAAAAGCTAAATCTAAGCAAACTGAAAAATCAACATCGCTTCTCGAGTCGTAAGAAAGATGAGGTCACAGAGCAAATCGCTCATTGCCTCTAAAATTGGAGAGCCAGACAGATGAATATAGAGAATCATAACTTACCAGTGCAAAAACCTCCCCGGGACCCAGGAGGGAAATCTGAACTATAATTGACAAATTGCTGAAGGCTCAGTGTGGACAAGCTTAATAGCAAAATAATCCAGGGAGACTCAGTCATTTTTGGGTCCCCACGACTTTGTGAGTTTTACCTCCTGGAGCCCTATCAGGTCCTTTCAGTGAATAGTGGAGAAAATCTCCTTATTCTTCTAGCAGAGGAAGGGAAAAAGGAAGTATCTTGAAATATACCAGAGCATTCTGTTCTACTTAACAAAATCGCCCACAGAAGAAATTATGTAACCAGAGCCTAACTGACCTGGTGGAGGAAAATACCCAACTTCAGACCCTCCAGATTCCACATGAGAAAAAAGAATCACCCATCTCCAGCCCACTCTAGCCATCCTGCCCAACCCAAGAGAAGTCGAAGAAGACTGAGAAGCCCTTGTGAAGTTCACAGTCCAGAGGCAAAGATTCACTAAATACCAAAACCTCACCATGTGACTGTAAAACACTCCTCCTTACACACCTTTTCCTCATATTACTAAAGTGCTATTTACAGCAGTGTCTTTTATTCTGTACATCATGTCTAGCCGTCAAGAAAAAATATTTTGCCAAACATCTTAAAAGGCAAAAAACAGTTTGAAGAGAAAAGCAAGCATTAGAACCAGACTCAGAAACAGCAGAGATGTTAGAATTTTCAGACAAGAAATTTAAGGCAACAGTAATTAGTATGCTAAGGGCTCTGATGGATAAAGTAGACACCATACAGGAACAGATGAGTAATGTAAGCAGATAGATGGATATTCTAATAAAGAATCAAATATAATGCCAGAGGTAAAATATTTTATAGCAGATGCATTTGATGGGCTTATTAGCAAACTGGATGTACTTGAAGAAAGAATCTCTGAACCTGGGGATATCTCAATAGAAATCTCCAAAAATGAGAAACAAAGCAAAGTAAAAAGAAAAGAAAAGACAAAATACCAACATGAACAGATAGAATATCCAAGGACTGAGACAACTACTTATAAGATATGCATGTGTATTGTGACTACTGGAAGAAGAAAAAAAGAGAAAGGGGTAGAAGAAATACTTGAAATAATAATGACTATGAATTTCTGTAAATTAATATCAGGTACCAACCCACAGATACAGGAAGCTCAAAGAATACCAAAAAAAACCTATACTAAATCCTATCCTTTTTAGGCTAGATAAAATCAAAGATAAAGAAAAAATTCTGAAGAAAGCCTGAAGAAATAAAATCTTACCCATAAAGAAGCAAAAATAAAAATTACATCTGACGTCTTCTCAGAAATCATGCAAGAAGGAAGAGAGTGAAGTAAAATATTTAAAGTATTCAGAGAAGAAAAAAGAAAAACACCAAACTAAAATCCTGTGGAATTATTCATTAAAAGTGAAATAGAAATAAAGACTCTCTGAGAGAAAGAAAAAATTAGGGAATTTGTTGCCAATAGACCCGCTACATAAGAAACGTTAAAAAAACAAAACAAAACAAAACAAAAAAACATTTTTTGGAGAAAGAAAAACTACATCGATCAGAAACTCAGATCTACATAAAGGAAGACAAAGTATAGGAAAATGAATAAATGAAAGTCAAATAATTATTAATTGATCTAAAGGATAATAGGTTTTAACATAATGATAGCAACAATGTATCTGATTATGTATATGTGTGTATTATGTGCTTATGTATGCTCATGTATAAACTTTAAAGAAGACAAAAATCATACAAGGGATAAGAGGGAGAAATTAAGATTACTTTGTTTTTATAAAGTATTCATACTACCCATAAAGTGGTATGGTGTTATTTAAAAGTAGTCTCGGATTAGTTGTGAATGTGTATTGCAAACTCTAGGGCAACCACTAAAAATATTAATAATTATAACTAATAATAACTGATAATCTAGGAAAGAAGAGAAAACAAAATCATATAAAATATTCAATTAAAACTACAAAAAACAGAAATACAGTGTGCTATGAATTGAATGTTTGCCTCCCCCTCCAAAACTTATACACAAATTTAATTTCCAATGTAATAGCATTGAAAGTGAGAGATTTTAGAGGTGATTAAAATCACCTCCACCTTTATAGGTGAGTTTAATGTCAAAAAAAGAACCTTCAGGAGTAGGCTCTCTGCCAACTCTTCCTCTCTTCTGCAATGTGATGAACAATGTTCTTCTCTTCCAGTGAATGCAACATTCAAGGTGCCATTTTTGGAGCAGAGACCAGGTTCTCATTAAATATCAATTTGGGTAACTTTGATATTGGACTTTCCAGCTTCCATAACTGTGAGCCAATAAATTTATTCATTATACATTATCCAGTCTATAGTGTTCTGTTATATCAGCACAGATAGAATAAAACAGAATTTAAGACCAAAATATGAACAAAGAACAAGAAGAATCAATTTAAAAACAGTAACAAATATGGTAGATATTAATTCTATTATATCAATAATCACTTTAAACATCAGTGGCCTAAATGCACAAATTAAAAGACAAAGATTGTCTTAGTGAATCAAAAGCAAGACTCAACCGTATGTTGTCTAGAAGAAACACACTTTAGATATAAAGACACATGCAGATTTTTTTTTAAGTAAATGGATGGAGAAAGGTAAACCATGTTAACGCTAATTAAAAGAAAGTGGAGTCACTGTATTAATGTCAGACAGAGCAGACTTCAGAGCAAAGAGAATTATCAGGGATAAAGAATGGTATTATACAATGATAAATGGGTCATTTTTCCAGGAAGATGTCAAAATCCCTCCTGTGTGTGGACCTAACAACACTGTCAAAATACATGAGGCAAAAACTGATATAACTGCAAAGCAAATATGTGAATGTACATTGTAATGGATGATTTCAACACCCCTTGATCAGAAATGAACAGACCCTACTTGGTAGAAAATCAGTAAAGACATAGTTGAACTCAACCATACCATCAACCAACTTGATATAATGAACATCTATAGATTATGTCACCAAACATTAGCAGATTACATGTTTTAAACTCACATAGAATAAACACCAAGACAGGCCACAATCTGGGCCATAAAACACACTTTAACAATGTCTAAAAAAAAAAAAAATCACAAAATGTCTATTCTCAGACTACAATGAAATTAAACTACAAATATGTTTTGAACTAAACAAAAACAAAACACAACTTAAAATTTGTGTAATGCAGTGAAAACAGAGCTTAGCGGTGAATTTATAGCATTGAATACATAGATGAGAAAAAAAAGATTTATAGTCAGTTATCTAAGCCCTAACCTAAAAAACTAGAAAAAGAAGAGTACATTAATTTCAAAGTAATAATAAAAATTAAAGCAAAGGTCAATGAAACTGAAAATAGAAAATTAGTAGAGGAAGTCAACAAAACTAAAAGCTGGTTCTTTAAAAAGATCAATAAAATTGATAAGCATCTAGTCAGGTTAACTAATTAAAAATGAGAAAAGACACAAATTACATACACCAGAAATGAAAGAGGGGACATCACTATAAATCCCATGAACATTAAAAGGATAATAAATAGCATAAGTTACTCTGTGCCCACAAATGTAATACTCTAGATGAAATGGACCAATTCCTTAAGAGGCACAATCTGTCAAAAGTTACACAAGAAAAATAAAAATTCTGAAAAGATCTATAACTATTAAATAAATTAAATTTCAAAACAGAAAGCACTAGCCCCTATTGCTTCACTGGTGAGTTCTACCAAACATTTAAAGAAGCAATTATACCAATTTTCTACAATCTGTTTCAGGAGATAGAAATAGATGGAATTAATTCTAATTCATCTGTGAGGCCAGCATTACACTGAAACTAAAGTCAGCCAAAGACATTACAAAAAGAAAAGAGAAAACTATAGACCAATATCTTCACTAATGCAGATGCAAAAGTGCTGCACAAAATGCTAGCAAATCATATCCAACAATGTATAAGTGAATTATACACCATGACTAGTTGGGATTTATCTCAAATATGCATTCATCATTAAAAAATTAACTGATGTTATCATCATATCAACAGGCTAAAGATTTTAAAAATCACATGATTACATAAATAGATACAGATAAAGCACTTGGACAAAATCTAACACCCATCATGTTGAAAAAACAGTAAACTGAAAATAGAGGGAATCTTCCTCAGCTTGACAAACAATATATACAAAAAACATGAAGCTAACACACTTAATATTGAGATACTATGACCCTTCCCACTAGGATCAGAAGCAAGACAAGACTGTTCTTTCTTACTACTCCTTTTCAACATTTTTACTGGAAGTTCTAGCTAATGTAAATAAGACAAGGGAAAAAAATAAGAAATGGTATATTGACTGAAAAAAAAAGCTGTCTTTGTTCCTAGATGATATATGATTGTCTATGCAGAAAAAAACCCAAAAGAATTGACCCAAAATTCCTGGAACTAATAAACTGTTATAACAAGGTTACAAGATACAAAGTTAATATCCAACAATCTACTGCTTTTCTGTATACAATGAACAAATGTAATTTGAAATTTAAAACACAATACCATTTATATTAGTGCCCCCAAAATAAATTACTTAGGAATAAACCTAACAAAATATGTGCAAGATTTACATGAGGAAAATTATAAAATTCTGATAAAATAAATCAAAGAACTGTATATAAACAGACATTCCATCTTAATGGATAGGAAGATTCAATATTGTCAAGATGTCAGTTCTTCTCAGCTTTATCTATAGATGCAATGCAATCTCAATCAAAATTCCAGATAGCTCTTTTGTAAATATGGACAAACTGACTCCAAAATTTATATGAAGAAGCAAAAGACTCAGAATAACCAACTCAATATTGAAGAACAAAGTCAGAGGACTGATACTACTTTACTTCAAAATGTATCTAAAAGCTACAGCAACCCAAACAAAGAAGCACTGGTGAAAGAATATGCAAATAGATGAATGGAACAGAATAGAATACCCAGAAATAGACTCACATAAATAAAGTCAATTACTATTTGACAAAGGAGCAAAGGCAATATAACGGAGAAAATATAATCTTTTTAAATGGTACTGGAACGACTGAACATACACATACACAAAAAATTGATTTACACACAAATCTTACACACTTCACAAAAAAACGACCAAAATAGATCACAGACTTAAATGTAAAGCACAAAACGTTAAAACTCCTAGAAGGTAACATAGAAAACCTAATGACTTTGGGTTTGGCAATGACTTTTTTAATGACACCAAATGCACAATCCCCAAAAACTGATAAGCTGGATTCCATTATAATTAAAAATTTCAGCTTTGACAGGGCACAGACTCACACCTGTAACCCCCGCAATTTGAGAGACAAAGGTGAGAAGGTTGCTTGAGCCCATGAGTATGAGACCAGCTGGAGCAGCATACCGAGAATTTGTCTCTACAAAAAAATCAGAAAATTAGCTGGGTGTGGTAAAGCATGCAACTGTATTTCCAGCTACTCAGGAGGCTGAGATGAAAGGATCACCTGAATCCAGGAGGTTGAGGCTGCAGTGAACTGTGATCATGCCACTGCACTCCAACCTGGGTGGCAGAGTGAGACCGCAATTCAAAAACAACAACAACAAAAATGTCAACTCTGTGAAAGACACTGTCAGATGAATAAAAAGGCAAACCACATCTGGAAGAACATATCTGCAAAATAAATATCTAATAAAGGGCTGTTATTCAAAATATACAAAGAACTCTTAAAACTCAACAATAAGAAAGCAAACATGATTTTTAAATGGGCTAGAAACCTTTATAGACGCCTCACTAAAGAAGGTATACAGATGGCAATTAAGCATATGAAAAGGTACTTCACATAATAAGTCATCAGAGAAATGCAAATTTAAAAAAAAATGTGATACCAGTACACAGAATAGAAAGGCCATAATCTAGAACATGGACACCAAATATTGACAAGGATAAGGAGCAACAGGAACTCTCATTGGTGGGAATGTGAAGTGTACAGCCCCTTTGGAAGACAATTTGACAATTCTTACAAGCCTAAACATACTCTTATCATGTGCTCCAGCAGTTGTGCTTCTTAATATCCTTATCTAAAGGAGCTGGTGATGGTTACCCTCACCTGGCGTGGACAGGTGCCATTCAATCAGCTGAGGGCCCCAATAGAACAAAAAGGCAAAGAAAGGTAAATTCTTTCTCTCTTCTGGATCTGTGACACATTTCTCTTGCCCTTAGATATCAGAACTCCAATTTCTCTAGCCTTTGCACTCTGCAAGCCCCCCCGCCCCTCAGTATCTCAGGCCTTTGGCCTCAGATAGTAATGCTGTCAGCTTCCCTAGTTCTCAGGCCTTTGGACTTGGACTGAGCCATGATACTGGCTTCTCTGGTTGTCCACCTTGCAAATGGTCTATCATGGAACATCATAGGCTTCAAATGCCAATTGCCTTAATAAATCTCTCTGTCTCTCTGTCTCTCTCTCTCTCTCCCTCCCTCTCTCTCTCTCTCCATCATCATTGATCTATCTTTCTATTGATTTGTCTCTGAAGAACTCTAATACAGAGTTGAAAACTTAACGTCCACACAAAAATCTACACGTGATGCTCACAGCAGTTTCATTCATAATTCCCAAAACTCAAAAGCGGCCAACATATTCTTCAGTGAGGAAATGAACAAACTGTGGTATACCCATACAATGGAAAATTAACCAATGCTAAAAAGAAACAAGTTATCAAGCCATAAAAAGTGTATTCTTCAGTGAAAAAACATATTATTAAGTGAAAAAGCCAATCTGAAAAGGCTCCATACTGTATGATTCCAACAATATGACATTCTGTAAAAGGCAAAACTATGGAAGCAATAAAAAGAACAATATTGTGCTCACGTCGTTAGCATGTATACCAAAATTGGAATGACACAGACAAACCCAGCACGGCCTCTGCACAAGGATGACAGGAAAATTTATGAAGTATTTCATATTTAAAAACAAAAGAGTGACCCCTAATGTAAACTATGGACTTTGGGTAATAATGATGCATCAATGTAGGTTGATAGCTTGTTTCTTTTTAGCATTGGTTAATTTTCCATTGTATGGTTATACCAGAGTTTGTCCATTTCCTCACTGAAGAATATGTTGGCTGCTTTCAAGTTTGGGGAATTATGAATGAACTGCTGTGAGCATCATGTGTAGATTTTTGTATGAACGTTAAGTTTTCAACTCTGTATTAGAGTTCTTCAGAGACAAATCAATAGAAAGATAGATGATGATGGAGATAGAGAGAGAGAGAGAGACAGAGAGAGAGATTTATTAAGGCAATTGGCATATGGAGCCTATGATGTAAGAAATATGCCACTCTAGTGGGGGATGTTGGCAATGGTGAAGGCTATGCATAAGGATATAAAGGAAATCTCTGTTTTCTTTTTTTTATTTTTTGAGTTGGAGTCTCACTGTGTCGCCCAGACTGGAGTGCAGTGGCCACTCCCGGCCACCGCAGCCTCGACCCACTGGGCTCCGGCGATCCTTCCGCCTCAGCCTTCCAAGTAGCTGGAACTACAGGTGTGCGCTACCACGCCCGGCTGATTTTTGACTTATTGTAGAGATGAGGTCTCGCCAAGTTGCCCAGGCGGATCTCGAACCCGCGGGCTCAGGCAATTCACTCACCTCAGCCTCCCCAAGCACGGGATTACAGGCTGAGCCACCGAGCCCAGCTGGAAATCTCTATTTTCAACTTCATTTTGCTGTGAACAACAAATTGTTCTAAAAAAAAGTCTAATAAAATTTTTTTTAAACAGTTGTCTACTTTGAATCATAGTCTGGACCCTGGGAAACGTAAGTAAATATTTCTTTAAGCAAACTCTGCATACACACACACACACACACACACACACACACACACACACACACACTAGCTTTATAATAAAAATTACTTTAACTACTTTGCCTATCTCCTGTTTGTTTGTTTTTTTTACATGAATGTTTCTAAACTTATATTCAATAGATGGAGTATGAAGGGAACAAAAAGAAAGAGAGGAAAAGTTGTGAGTTAGACTGTTAGTAGTATAAAATGCCTGGCAAAGTAAAAGACCCTCCTCACTCCATAATGAGTTTTTACATAAAAGACCTGGAGTCTGAGCCAAGCATAAAGTGTTGTTCCTGAGTTAATTTACTTGGAAAGGATTTCACTATATGAAGCGGGAGAGCTTTGTAGCCCTAGCCTGTAGCCTGTGAGGGGTTATACTGCTGATTTGTCTCAGTGGTTTATTTCCTCAATTGGACTTTCACTTGAGACAGTATGTTAGGCTTGGTAGTGAAACACAATGGTGCCTAGAACAAATCAGGTAGTACCATCTATGATCAAGGGATGTTTGTCCCTTAGAGGTCTACTAGGACACTGAAAGTATTAGGGGGCTTGACAGGTAGGGAGATGAGAAGAGAAAGCTACTAAAATGATGTTTGCTATATTTTACTCTCTAATAATAGTTTATCTAAAGGTGAAATAGACTTAATTGCTCCTCAGTTCTGTCTTACCAGTTTTGCCTGAAGGTCTTGAAATAGCATCCAATCTTTCCTGTTAGTGGCCTACCTTCTATATTGCTGTCAAATTATTCTAATTTATGAACAAGCTTAGTGCCTGATAACAACTCACTCAAGTATTTGTTGAGCAAATTAAGTTTCTTCCCGTGAAACTCTCCTATGGCTTCCAGTTGCGTGTAGTGTAAAGTCCAAATTCCTTAGCATGATGTCTGAGACTTCAAGTCTTCATGCAGTCTCCTGTTTTCTAGGTTCTTATCATATGTACCTCTTTTTGATTCCCTGGCTCTGAGTTGTTCTCTTATGTTTCAAAGGGGTTTACACGTGCTATTTTCTCTTGCTTTTATGCCTTCCTTACTATTGTCTTAAAAGTTTCTATTCCTTCTGGGGCTGTTTCTCAGTGGGATCTTTCCAGATCATTTCCAGAAAGATTAAGTTGATCTCTCCCATTATAAAGTTCTTATGGGAGGAGGAAAGCATATTCTGCTTAAGTGCATTATAAGTGGCTGTTTACATATTTGTCCCTCTCTTTATGAGCATGGTGAAACAAATAGAATCTGTGGGATTATGCAAACCTAGATGTGACTCCTGGCTTCCCCTGTCCAGTGTGCGACCTTACTAAAAGAAATTAATTTCTCAGAAATTCAGATTTCTCCTTTAAAAATACAAAAACAAGGCTGAGGTGAGTGGATTGCCTGAGCCCACAGGTTCGAGACACGCCTGGGCAACTTGGTGAGACCTCATCTCTACAACAAATCAAAAAAATTAGCTAGGCGTGGTAGCGTGCACCTGTAGTTCCAGCTACTTGGAAGGCTGAGGTGGAGGGATCGCTGGAGCCCAGCAGGTAGAGGCTGCGGTGGCCAGGAGTGTGCCACTGCACTCCAGTCTGGGCGACAGAGTGAGACTCCAACTCAAAAAATAAAAATAAAAATACAAAGACAGTTACTTTTTCTGGGTCAGCAACTGGCAGATGAAATTTTCACTTCTGAACAACATGAAGTAAGGGATAAACAAATTGGAAAAAAATATAAATCTGTATGTGTGTATAATTACCAGATATCAAAAGTATTGTTCTAATACTTAATGATTTTTAGATTTTGTTATCAAAGTTCTTAGTCTCATTAAAAATTTGTTACAAATGCTGCACTGACAAAGTATTTTGCAATCATAGGCATTTAAAGTACCTGTGATTCTTTGTGAAAACAAAAGATTAAGATTCATATACATACTTTTAGTCTTCCTTCAAAACAATAACATTTCTGAAAGACTTTCTGCCATATGACTTGAGTCATTCACCTAACTTGGGTTTTAAAATTAGTAGTCCTTACTCAGAGCACTCACAATGATACAATAGTATCAAAGTAAGTGAATATACTAAAATAATAATATAAGTATAAATTAACCAATCGAAGCCAAAATATAGAACTATACTTAGTTCAAAAGTTAGAATTGCAGATCGTATGTGTGAGTCAAACTTGTGTCTGGTCTACAAGAAAAAAAATGATTAAAAGCTTATCTAATTCCTGGGATTTTCTATTTGCTCCAAGTCATTCTGTTATGCTCATGTTTGCTTCTTTGATTCTCAAGTGTGAATATGAGAATAATTGGAGAGAAACTAAGATGAGTGAGGTATTGTTATTAAAGATTTAAAACTAATAGTTACACAAAAAGTCATGGAATTCCAATACCATTCCCAAGTAGGAAATGTGTTGCTAGGCCCAGGAAAAAAGATTGTTCAGCTTGAATTCAGTAGTTGATATCTCTTTATTGTAAAGTAATCATAAATCAATAAACTCTGCATGTTACCTTTAAAAAATATCTCTTAGATCACGAGTATCACATGTTCTCACTCATAAGTGGACCTTGAACAACTATCGTAATACTATAAGAAAAGGATGGACAGTGGCAGGAAACTATGGGGGGGCGGGGAGGGGAAGGGAGGTGGGATTAACAGTAGTCAATATCTGTCTGGGGATGGGGGGGCACACCTCATCAACAAGGGTACCTGCACAATGCATATTTGTATACCTAACCCTTAAATGTACCCCACAATTTTAAAATAAAAAATAAGTTTAAAAATATCTCTTAGATCATAACATAAAATTTATCCTCACTAAATTCTTTACTATTAAGAAGTTGAGTTTTCTTTTCCTCTTATGCTTAAAGGGGAAAAAAAAGAATAAAATCAAAATTCCCATTTTAAGGAATACTTCTGCAACTTGGAATTTGGTTCTTCTCAAAGGATAAAATTTCTGCCAAATGGATGATAAGCTGTTATCAAGGCATAATGGGAAGTTTCTGTGCAATGGATTAATGCACAAAAGCTGCATTACATTTTGAGTTCAGATGCTCTTTGAAACAGAAAGAATCTAAGTTTCACAGCTTTTACTAATAATTCTCAATAACTCCAGCACTTATTCATAAATTTCCACTATAAACTTGAAACCTTAACTCTAGAAACAAAAATGGTCACTTTTAAAAGAAAATCAGGTGGTGGGTACACTTAAAGCCCAGACTTCTTCACCACTATAAAAATGTAACCAAAAACTATTTGAACCTCCTAAAGCTATTAAAATAAAGAAATTTTTTTTTCATTTTCTCAATGCTTTTTTCCTTGTCACTTTCATAGAAATCTAAAATGATTCACTATGCTAAAGAAATCTAAAATGATTCACTATGCTAAAGAACACTAGTGAAAAATAAAAACATACTTATAGATTAATAAAATATGAATTTGCAAATATTAAGATAACAGCAAAATTAGGAACAAAGACTTATTGAATATACTATGACCAAAGACAATAGGTCCTTTTGCGTACTTTTATTATTGAATCCTTATAGCAACCACTAAGCATGTTTTATTTTCTCATTTTAAAATTAGATACTAAAATATAGAGAGATTATAACTAATCAAGGATCAAATAACTAGGTAGTTATGGAGACAGCACCAGACCCAAGATTTTTGTGAACTTTTTTAAAGGTTCTACTTATTCCAAAAGTTATGCCATTTCTAACTTTTTTCCTTGTGTTTTAACATGTTTCCCAAATATAGACAACACAAGAAGCAGTTAAGTTGAACAGGCAGTTTTGATAATATAGGAGATATAAATAACTTTCTGTTCTAAGATAGTATAAACTTGTCTTAGCATCAACATTTTTTGGAAAGAAACCATCATCATTATACAGAAGAGTTTCCAGAAATGAACCAAAACCAAACCACTGAAAACAGAATCCTATGAACATCTTCATTTCATATTCTCTGGGGAAGTAAATGAAGACTTCTCATCCCACATGGTCATGCTCCTGTTGGCTATCCCTTCTTGGGAAGGCTCATGCTGTGTTCCTGGGATATTTGAGGTCATTATGAGAGATTGGCTTCATTCCTATCCATACCCATCATTAAAGAAAATAGTGTTCAAGTTCAGCTAGCTGATGAATGCAAACTAACATAGAGTTCCCATCCATTTCTGAAATTGCAAAATAGCCTTTCAAGTTCTTTATGGCCTATCACTTCTAAAGAGTTTAGGAAACAAATTCATCTTATTTTGTTGTCAATGATAATGAATTATCACTTGTTAATCTCCCAATATCCAACTAAGAAATTAAGACTGAGGCATTTTACCTTTAATCTGAGGAAGAGACATTACTAACCTGGATATGGAGAATTATCACTGCAAAACTACACATGTAACCTAGGTTAGTTCATAAAATAATTTCTAGTTTGTTGGGATAAATATTTGAAAAGCCATGAGACTCCATTCCATTTACTTTGTTAATCAGGGATAATAAGTGAAATATCACATTCTAGTTGTTCATCTCCTTAAACATAACATTCCTATCCCATATTAAAATGAATATGGTAAAAGATTTGAGCCATGGTCAGCATTAGCAAAAGGGAGAGTATGTACTTTTAACTCTCATACTCTCAAGAAATATAACATTTAAAGGAAACTTATTAAGATTTATTTTTTATATATATATTTTTTATTTTAAAATTGTGGGGTACAGTTGAGAGTTAGGTATACAAATATTCATTGTGCAGGTACCCTTGTTGATGAGGTGTGCCCCCCTTTCCCCAGACAGATATTGACTATCATTAATCCCACCTCCTTTCCCCTCCCTGCCCCCACCCATAGTTTCCCACCACTGTCAATCCTTTTCTTATAGTATTCCAGTAGTTCTTCAAGGTCCACTTATGAGTGAGAACATGTGATGCTCAGATCTTTGTTTCTGTGAGAGATTACTCAGTATTATAACCTCTAATTCCATCCAGGTTACTGCAAAATTCATGATTTTGTTCTTTTTCATGACTGCATAATATTCCATTGTGTATATGTACCACAGTTTTTCAATCCAGTCCTCTTTTGATGGACAACATGGTTGGTTCCATGATCTTGCTATTGTGAACAATGTTACAATATACATATGTGTGCAGGTATCTTTTTTATAGAGTGATTTGAGTTCTTCAGGGTATATTTCCAATAGGGGGATTGTGGGGTCATATGGAAGGTAAGATTTCATTTACCTTTCCAGCCGGGTTCAGAGTACCCCAAAGGTGGAGACGGCATTGGTGATGGGAAGAAGAAAGAAAGAGAAAGAGAGAAAATGAAAGAGACTAGACTCCGGTCTAGTGCAGAAGCGATGTGTGAAAGCCAAAACTGCAGTTTGTGGAAGAATGGGAGCAATGAGCTTCTAAAGTTAGCTTGTGTTCATCCCGGTCTCAGAGTTTTTATGTTTTGAGCTCACAGGCTCTTAATCTGGTTAGTGCTGAGTAGAAAGGGGGAGGAAATAGGGTCAATAGCTCCTGAACGCATCCTAGTGGTCTCGGGGTCAACGGCCCTTCCTGATCCCTAATGCTCAGTGGGCCTCCGTGGCCAGCTCCCAACATCTCCCCCTTTTTTATTTTTTTTTTTGGCACAAAACCATGAAACTCCATATTTCTCTTCATTAGCACTCTGGAGATGATTGGGAGTAAACACAGCAACAAAAGAATCACTGCTCCACAAATTCCCACATTGATGAGTATAGACATTAATGATTTTTGAATAGCAAATTATGCCTGAATTTCTTGATGTAATTATTAAGGTCTATAGTCAGGTCTGAATGATTCCAAATTCCAAGTTACTTTGTCCCAAGTATGGACAGATTTAAACTCAGAGTGACATTGGAGAGCCAATTTCTTTTTTAAGGTCACAAGTTCTTGCCCTAGTGCTAAAACTCCTTCCTCCAAAGCACTAACCTTACTTTCCAACTTCTGGTCTATGATTTCCTGAATAGCCATGGCAATAGAAACGTTTTTAGACAGCCGATCAGCAAACGTAGTTGTATGAACTTCCCTAGATAATGCTACAGCTCAAAAGTAGCTATTAAATCTGTAACTCCTAAAATTAAAAGTAGCCAAAAATCTTTTCTGTCTTTCTAAAAGAGCAATAGTCTCATGCAATATCTGTAAACCATATGCATCACACCAACGAGATGACAATTATACAAGAATCATCAAATAAGATGGCTGCTCAAGAATAACAAAACCTTCGTAAAAGGCATTAAACAATTAGTTAAAAATACACCCAGTACAAGACACCTTATAAACATTGCTATGATACTCAATTTTAACAACTTAGTACCAAAAACATGTAAGAGAGCCGCAAGCATCCCTAATGTGGTACTGCTGAGTTTGTCCAACAGGCCTAGACAGGCTGACTGATTGAAGGACTGTGAGGGCTCTCCACAAATGAGGTTGAATGACTTGTCTGGTACCCATTCATTGGAGTGCCTTCTAGTTGCAGCAAGCATAGAGCCATTAAAACCCCAGTCACTAACATATAGTCTTTCACCAGGTACAGTATAGTCCACCTTAGAGTTATAAGCACGGTCTCTCCATTTTAGGATGCCAGTATCTCGCTGGATGAGTTACCAGTCCTTTTCCATATCATCGAAGGGGCAAGCAGGTACGCTGAGAGGTGGTGTCCATTCAACACAATTGAGCAGTTAGGGTCACAGCTGTGATTGAGCAAAGACATACAGGCCAACACCCACTTCCTGCATCTCTGCAGTACAGATGGTGAAAGAGTTGCAGATCACCTTGTCCTGGTTTTGGCATCGGATACAGTCACACTTAAAGCAGTATTGGTCCCTCAGCTGCTTACGGCGCTCCTCACTGGTCATCAGCATATCCAGGTAGCACATGGTGAGCTCTTCTCCCACCTCGATGTCTCGGACTGCATGCAGTAAGTTTATCTTATGTTTTTGGTCCTGCATTCTTTTCTCCTCCCAGTTGTTAAAGACTTTAAAGGCTGTGTCCAATAGTTATAGTTGAGGGTTTGTGGGCCCGTTTCTAATTTTTGGAGTTTGTGCCAGTGCTGACTGAGAGATAAAACACATCCAAAAGAACCTGTCCTTCCAGTCTAGTCTGCTTATTAACACCTATTTTGTAGTTAGCTAACAGGATTCATTTATATGATTCCTTTACTTCTGTCTGGGAAAGTTGAACTTGAGAGAAATTTATCATAAGAAGACAACAAAGAAGAATTTCTAACATCCTTTTGTCTCAGCCACCCCCTTGAGAAGAGACATGTGGGGGGCGATGAGAAGTCTGGAGGTTGGGGTTAGGTGCCGTGGCCTTTGGCACCCACCCCTTCTCCAAAGGTAAAAGAGAAAGACTGGAGGCTGGGGACAGATGCCATGGCCTTTGGCACCTGCCCCTTCTCTGAAGGTCAAAGAGAAAGACTGAACGTCAGAGCTAGGTGCCACAGCCGTAGACACCTGCCCTTCCTTCCCAGATAAAGGCGAAGGGACTCACAGAACAGATTACAAGAAACAAGAGTAGTAGGGAAGGCAGGAATTGGAGTTATAGGAGAAATAGGAGAGGACAAAGGAAGTGAAAACCCTTATTTTGTTTACATTTTTCTCCGGTCTATTTCTTTGATTCAACAGGATTCATGCCACCCATCTCAGTCTTTGGGTTAGCCAATACCAGACTGGTCTTTCCTCTCTACAACCTGAACAGGTCCTTTTATGCCCTGTCTGTTCTTTCCAAGTCCCTTTAAGGGATCGCATCCTATTTGTAGTGTTTGCACTAACACCTTGTCATCTGGACTATACAGAAGCATGCCCATTTGAGCAAGAATATCACGTCCCCAAAGTGTAATGGGGGATGGAAGGAATGATGTAGGGACAAAAGGTTCCTGAAGTTTCGTTATCTGTCCAATTTAAGATTTGAGAACTTTTGGCTACAGAGGGCACTCGACCAAAACCAATGAGTCCTGATGGGGCTACTTGTGTTGGCCAGGAAGATGGCCAGTCTTTCCCAGCAATACAAGAAACATCGGCCCCTGTATCTAGCAGACCTTTAATTTTAACTCCCTGAATATATAAATCTTTTAGAGGTCTGAAGTTAGTAATTTCCTTGGGTAAGATTAGTTGGCTGTCAACTGACTCATATATTCCTTTTCCTAACAACATATTGCTAGAAATATGAAACTGATTTGGAGTCCTCTGCTGGTTAACAGTCCTCTGGATCCTTACCCTGATCTTCAAATTCAGTTTTTCAGAGTAAATCGGCTCCTCCTACAAACAGCTTTTAGCAAGTTGTTGCCAATCTTGTGGTGTCATCCACCGAGTGGCAAATTGTTCCATAATAGTAATAGTATAAGGAGCCGTAGGACCATACTGAGTACATGCCTCTTTAAGTTCCTTAATCAATTTATATGGTAGCGGCTCCCAGTGAGGTGCCTCTTTTACTGTGCCTTCTTCCATATAAATTACTGGAAAGCAAGAAGACAAGGTAAAATCTCCCTCTTTCTCAGCCTTTTTTCTGGCTCCCTGCATACCTACATTAGCCGGAGACACATACCCAGGTGTGAATTTCGGTGTTGTCACCTTATTTCTAGTAAAGGGTATGGGAGGAGGTGCCTTGGCAACATTAGCAAGATTTTTTCACTTATGATACCCAATCACTTCCTCCTCCAACTCCATTTCCTCCTCGGGGAAAACTTCATCATCTAAAGGAGGCACCAAGGCTACGGCTGGCAGGGGTGTGTCTTTATTTTTGGCTGGAATTTTAGAGAAATCGTGCTGTGAATTTAAAGCATCTCAGATAATATTCCATAAAGCTAAGGCATACAAAATGCAAAAGGCAAGCCAATTGTTTCCTCTATTGGACAATATGTTCAAAATACTAGTAGACATGTTCCTTTCTTTAGATTCACTCTGGCCCATGATTCTATCACAGCTCTTAAACTGCTCACCCTTCCTTGCTCTGCCTGTCTCTACAGAGGGGTCCGCGGCCTCCTGGCTGAGGTCCTATCCATCCCAAAAAAGAAAAAGAAAGCTTACCTTGAGGTCCCACGTTCAGGTGCCACTTGTCAGAGACCAGCTCCAGCCGAGTCCAGGGTACCCCAAAGGTGGAGGCAGCATCGGTGATTGGGGGGAAGAAGAGAGAAAGAGAAAGAAAAAAAAAAAGAGACTGGACTCCGGTCTAGTGCAGAAGCGATGTGTGAAAGCCAAAACTGCAGTTTGCGGAAGAATGGGAGCAATGAGCTTCTAAAGTTAGCTTGTGTTCGTCCCAGTCTCAAAGTTTTTATGTTTTGAGCTCACAGGGGCTTAATCTGGTTAGTGCTGAGTAGAAAGGGGGAGGAAATGGGGTCAATAGCTCCCAAACGCATCCTAGTGGTCTCGGGGTCAATGGCCCTTCCTGATCCCTAACGCTCAGTGGGCCTCCGTGGCCGGCTCCCAACAGTCAAGTAATAGTAGAAGTCACTAGAAGAAAAGCTGAGAGAGACATAGCCTCTAGTGTAACAATAGTTTTTGCTTCTATAAAACCATTATCTCTACCTTGAAGTCCAAGAGTTTAAACAAATCTGCAATGCATACAACTGACAAGGGAGAACTTTCTAGAAAAGAGACATGTCCAAAAGATGAAAAAGAGTTTCACATGATTTCCAACTATCATGACTTATTCAAGAGAGAAGCTCAGAGAATCCTTCCTGTATATGCTATTTCTCAAATTCTTTCAGTTTAAAATATTCAGTGCATCAAGGTGTCATATTTTAGGGTATTGTGTCCTAAATTTTACCACCTGTTTGATTATCTTTTAAGAGAGCATTTCACCAACAAGAGTTCCTCGAATTAAAAGATATCAGAAAATTCTTTTTACATTACAGTGTGGGAAACAGGAAAACAAAATTATCCCCCCTCCTTGTACTTCAATTTTCTCCATTTTAATAGAGTCTATAAAATAAAAATTATGAATTAACTTTTAACATGTTGTTTTTCTGAGCCTCTAAGCCTTCAATTCACCCACTTAGGGTCAATATGAAGAAGAATTTAGATGACTATATGGAACTGGCATCAGGCCACAGCCCATCAGAAGTGGACTAGGAGGCTGTCAATGTTCAAGCATGTCTGGTCACTGGGAACAGAACCTAGTCATCTTCTGTGTCAAAGCAGCTTTTGCTGGACATAAGAAGTAATTTCCACATTGATGTATAATCGATTATCTATGGGGGGGCATTTTAAATAGACATTTCAATTCCCTGATCATATAGTGCTTTTTACAAACACTGCCTGGTGTTTGTCATTAAATCAGGTATGTGTTTGACTTTGTCTTAGGGCCTTGAAGCTCATTTCTGTCTTTTGCAGCAGACCCTGGAGCCTCCCTGCTTTATATGAGAGCACTTTATATACAAGGGGAACTCAAAAAAAACCAAAAACCAAAATTATGTTTAGGAGGATAGACCCCTTGTAATACACCCAGATCAAACAGTCAGTCAAAGTTTTATCTGGAAGTTTTGAGAAGGTTGCATCACGATTTGCAGAAGAAACCTCCCAGGTTGTGGCAAACAAGTGACTGGTTCTTCCATCATGACAACACATCTGGCCATAGCGCACTGAGTGTTCAGCAGTTTTTGACCAAAAATGGCATGTCCCCTATGCCTCACCCTCCCTATTCAACTTCTCTCACTCTGAGTGATATTTTTTTGTTTCTCCAGATAAGAAAGGTTTCAAGGGGAAACATTTTTGCCAATGTGGAAATGGTGAAACACAAAACGGCAGAAACACCAAATGGTATCAAAATCGATGAGTTCAAAAACTGTTTTGAGCAGTGGAAAAAGCATCTCAATAGTTGCATTGCATCAAACGAATAGTACTTTTCAGGTGACTGAAATTTAAACATGTAAGAATAAATACACAATTTTTAATAAATAAATTCTGGGTTTTGGGGGGGTTCTCCCTCATAAGTGAACCAACTCCACAGAAGTCTAGTGTGTATTCTAGATGATTATAACTATGTAAACAAGGACTAACACTTCAGAACTTCAGAACCCTCAACACTTCAGAAAAAACACAGATACATATTTATGCCATCATCTTTTAGCTTTCTCACAAATCTCATATCTCTCAAGAATCAGGCATCTCAATCATGGGACAGAGAAAAACGTCTTTATAGAGGATTAGGAGGCTCAGGTGAGGAAAAAAGTCTGCTCACAAATGAGACATTTTGATATAAAACAACAACAAAACTCTCATTTTCTGTAATATGGAAATGATATCCTTCCTATTTGCCTTGGAGTAGAGCAGGATGGAATGACACAAAAATACACTAAAATCTAGAGGAAGCATCTTCAGGAAAAGGGAACTTGATTTATACTCAGACTAAACAAAGAATCCACCCATCAATGTTGGTGCCTTCTCATGTAGCCTAGATAGCAGACTTCCTTCTTCGTATAAATGTGTAAAGAAAGGTAATTGCTGGAAAAGCACAAATTACAAAATGATAATTCTTAAAGAGATATTGCATTTACTTTGACAGAATTTAATGAACAACTCTTCTGAATCAGTCACACTCACTTACATAGTCCCAAACTCCTGCCAAATAATCTTGATTTTTTTCTCTAAGTTCCATTTTGAATAGAAAGTTAATTTATATCCTTGATATGAACCTCAAATTGAGTCTGCTGATACATTTTAATTAAAGAGATACCAAACTCACATTCCTTCTCCCCTTCTCCAATCTTCCATTTCTACTTTTCCAACACTAATGTGTCTTTTTTGGCTTCCAAAAGGTTTGACAGTTCCTTATATTCATTAGTATTTTATCCAGATGAAAGAACAGGGTATAGAGCAATAGTGTTTATTTGTGAACTTGCTGTTCTTTCTTGCACAAACAAAGCTCCTTTATGTATATATCCCAAAGATATATATATCTTTGGGAAGAAAAATATTCTGAATATAAAGGAGAACCTGAACACAGTTATGGTCCTTGGTTGATAGATCTCTTTTGTGAGAAAACTTTCCAGACTCAGCTTAGAACCTTCACACAGAAAAAATCCTGGGTAGATTGTCAGAGCAGATACTTCCCCAAACTTTATGTAACTATATGTCATTTTCTAGATGTATTTACAGTTTATTGACTCAACTTGTAATAGGTGCATTAGAAGTTTCCAGGCTTCAAGAAGCCTGTGTCTACATATAGCTTGATGGTTTTAAAACAATATCCTATAAACTAGGTTCCAGATGACCTCCAAAAATGGCAGTAATTCTGTGATAACCTATTCTTCCCAGCAGATGTCTCATGTCACTGCCTTTTATCTCAGACAAAACCCAAGTTTTTCTGTTTTTTTAATACCAACATGTAACATAATATGATGATTAATAGTTCTCATTGTTTGAATGCCTACTTTGTACCAGATGCTACGTGATGACCTCTTTTTACTTTTATATCAGCTTGGCAAGGCAAGCAGTATTATTTCTATTTTATAGATGAGAAATCTAAAGATTTGAGAGGTTTTTTCACCAAAAGTTAAACAATTTGCTTATGATTTCAGAAGTATGAAAGATGGAAATGGGAATTGAACCCAAAGTCTGATTTGAATCCAAACCTGAATCCAAATCTCTTGTTTCTTTTCCATACTCAACTTTATTTCCATGTTATGTTTCCTGTTATATGATGGAAACCAATGTCAATAGTTTTCCACATAAGTTGCTTATTTTAGCAAACAATTATTTGTCAGGGTCTTGTTCAGGTAACTTCATTGACCATTTGTATATTTGTGGTCAAATGGAAAGTGTTTCTTCCACTCACCCCTTATCCCATTCTCACTCCAACCTACCATTGATATGCTGAAGCAAATTCTAATGTTGGTTTAAAAAGGCCAGAAACTTGAACAAGAGTTTCTATAATTAGCCCTCATTTATTCATTCCGTGACATTTCCTTGAGCCACAAGACAGTTCTGCCCTTTCTGAAGCAGTGAGCCCTTTCAGTTTACGATTAATTTGATATTTTTAAAGTATTTGCATGCCACAAGCTTAGTATCTATCCAAGTATAAACCATTAGATGTTTTGCAAAAGATGTTTGCATCCTCTCCTTTCTATTTTATTGATGGCATAAATAAATAGCTTTTGCTGTTGATAGAGTCAAATGAAATATTTCAAGAAGGATCAAACACTTATAAATACACAATCGTCTATCTGATAGATAGATGCTGCCCACAGGAATTGTAATCTCACATATTTCCAAAGAAAACTCCAAATTAAAGTATTCAGAGGATTTTTCTATTTTTCTTACTATGTCCCATACCCCACCATAAAAGTTCATTAATATGTAGTATCTGGGATTGAAGTTCATCAAAAGCAAGATTTCTTCAATACTCATTTACTGAATATTTAACATGCCAAGTACAGTGATAGGATTACAATGACAAATATATATGATTAAGGAAGAACAAAAAAAAAATCAGCATACTTTGAATGCTTTGGAAAGGGTTAAATTAACAGTAATATATCTACTTGATTGAGCAGACATTAAAACTGATGGTTTCCAAGACAAAATAATGAGAAGGAGCAGAAGGCACTTTATGTGTGGCAGGATTACTGAATTATTTTAAAAAACTAACAGGTAGACACTAGAAAAACCTGCAATGTGATCAAACAAAACAACAATATTTTTAAAAATAAGCAATGGAGTAACAGGTGATTTTTCTTCCCTTCCTTTGTATGTATCAACTTTATGAAAACCTTACAAACAAGAAATGATTGATATTCTGAAGACGTGTTTAGCCAGAATGTTTAGCGAGAACATGAGATAGAGACCCTGAGCCTGCTAAGGAAGTTAGTCAGACATTCCAAGAGTACTGTGATGGAATTTAAAGAGTGTTTTGTCAGGCAAGTTGGGGTGGGTTGAGGGGAGGACATTCCAAATATAGAATAGTAAAAGTACCTGGTGTTTTTCACAATAATGGTAGTGTGTTCTATATCTGGCCTAAGCATATCATGACTGAAATACCTGAAGCATTATTAAGTCATAATCTTGACAAGTCTTCCCACATGTGGGCCTTAAATAAGCAAATAGGAATTTGTGTAACAGCCTCACTGTAATTGCCTAGTGCCCACCTATTTGGGACATGCTAGGAGTATTTGTCCTTCCTCCTATGCAATTTGCTGTGATTGTTATGAAAAGAGGCTGTGAGGTGAAGTTGAAGAGAGGTAGATCTGGCCATGTTATATTCTGGCTTTCAATTAATGTTGCAGAGGCTCTTCATAAGAAGAGTACTGACCAGCCCAGATTTATTTCTGTAAGAAGATAATTCTCGTAGTTGCATGAAGGATGATGAGGATGAGGAGAGACGCTGGAGGCAGGAAGACCAGAGGGAGAACAATTAGAATGTTTCCAGGCCAGGGTCGGAGGCTCAGCCTGTAATCCCAGCACTTTGGGAGGCCGAGTTGAGTGGACTGCCTGAGCCCGCGGGTTTGAGACCCGCCTGGGCAACTTGATGAGACCTCATCTCTACAACAAATCAAAAAAAAAAAATTAGCGGGGCGTGGTTGCACGCCCCTGTAGTTCCAGCTACTTGGAAGGCTGAGGCTGAAGGATCGCCGGAGCCCAGCGGGTCGAGGCTGCGGTGGCCGGGAGCGGCCACTGCACTCCAGTCTGGGCGAAAGAGTGGGACTCCAACTCAAAAAAAAAAAAAAAGAATGTTTCCAGGGCATCAAGAGAGGGAGAAGAGGCAATGTTGTGAAAAGTTGCCAAGGCAAAGCCTCCTCAGTTAAATTACTCACTAACTCTGTGCCCTTGGATAAGTCTCTGTACTTCTATTTCTTCACCTATCAATTGAGTCACAGGCCTTCTTCAAAATACCATTGTGAGAATTGATATAGGAGAAAATATTTTAAATGTGTTAAATCCTACAAACCCAAAGGTTTTAGTAGTTCTATTTCACTACTGTTATTAGTTGTAGGAATATTCATGATTACTATTACACCATCTTAATGAGGCAAATATTTTGAAAACATAATCAAAGGCAGACAAAGAAAGCAGATGAGAATTTTTGATTATAGTAAGGAAGTTCTAAGAAACAACTAAGGTGTAGCAGGTAAATAGATGTTCATAATGCAAGACTTTGGTACTTCTCTAAAAGCTGATATGAAGATTATAGTTTTCATTCGAAAATACGCAATAAAAATGAATTACTAGCTTCTATGATCTCCTCTTATGGTATTGGGAAATAACCAAATAAAGCATTTATTTTCAAAAAATATGCATTTTAGCTGGCTACACTAGTGTTAATATAACTTAAATGGGTGAATGTTTCCATCTCTAAAATTGTCTAAAAAAGACAATTTTTTTAGTTGAAATTTCTTCATAATGATTCTTAGAGTGAAAGAGAGAACCTGTTTTGTTTTTTGTGAGTTTTTTTTAAAAATCTTTGTTTCTCAACAATATTTGCTTTCAATTTAAGTCAAAATTCTTTCGATATACTATTAAGTACAAATAAAACTAAGAATAAAGATGTTAAATTTATGGCATAAATACAGCCATAAAAACAAATAAAATTTCAAGTTAACTGCAACCAAACAAAAACATTTTAAAGCTTCAAATTAATAATTCAATGTGACAAATGATACTGGGCTTCATGAGAGAGATATATAGCCTTAGATCTGGTTCTATATTTGATCTGTTTCTGTATT
Organism: Cephalopachus bancanus; assembly: GCA_027257055.1. NCBI lineage: Eukaryota > Metazoa > Chordata > Mammalia > Primates > Tarsiidae > Cephalopachus > Cephalopachus bancanus. Next base: position 8,350,840 of record JAPVLO010000108.1, read on the forward strand.
TTTACACAAATCCTTCTAATGTAATGATTGTGGGTTCACATTTGTATATTAAATGAATCAATATAGTTCTAAGATTGCTAGCTCAGAATAATCACAATTTACCTAACAAGTGATCTTCAAATATAGCACTGTGACTTTGCTGAAATCAACGTTAAACATTTTTGTATTTCACTGATTGCTAAAATTGAAAGCAGCAGATTTATTCACTGCATATATAGTGCTCACTTACCTTTCCTCAATTAATGTAGGTCAGTAGCAGAAACATCTCCATAAAGCACTGGCTCAAAAATTCTCTTTTTCAGCTGCTCAAAACATTAACTGTGCATTCACTTAGCATCCACTCTGCACAAACACTATTATACCCCAGCGCAGACTTGGTGCTGATATAACTAGGTGTTCTATTATAACACTGGCATCTAGATGATTCAGAATTCATGGAAAGCAATTTCAAACCTTCAAGATGCCATTGGCAGACCTCAGTCTGAGCACTTGTCATCTGAAGCAAGTTCTAATTTGTGCTGATTGATGAGAAAAACATTCATTCCAAAGCAGTCCAAATTATGACCAAGACAAGAGAAAACCAAGGTGTTTGAGATTTTATTTCCTTAGAAAAAGGAACATAGTGGCCGGGCTCAGTGGCTCAGCCTGTAATCCCAGCACATTGGGCGGCGGAGGAGAGTGGATTGCCTGAACCCGCGGGCTCGAGACCAGCCTGGGCAACTTGGTGAGACCTCGTCTCTACAATAAAATAAGAAATAGCCAGGCATGGTAGCCGCGCGTCTGTAGTTACGGATACTCAGAAGGCTGAGGCCGAAGGATCACTGGAGACCAGAAGGTGGACGCTGGGGTGACCGTGAACATGCGTGCCACTGCACTCCAGCCTGGGTGAAGGAGTGAGATTCCGATTCAAAAAAAAAAAAAGAAAAGAAAAAGGAACACAGTGAATTAACCACAACTTAACTAGAGCGTGAGCTAATAACTGGTGAGCAGACAATTGGCAATTTAATCAACAAAGAGAAAATTGACATGTTGGTCTGTCGCTAAAACAACATTTGTGGTCTAACCAGAAAAGAAGCTAAAGGGAGGTTAATACAGAAGTTAAAATTGTATGCACACATTATATTGTGTTAGCTGTCCTCATTTATTCAGAACAAAATCAGTTGTTAGGGAGAAGGCTACAGAAAAAGAAAACCAAAAAAGCACTTACCTTCACCAGAAAATAAGCCATTTCCCGAGAACTATCCTGCACTTTACACAGAATAATGAAGGCGTAGAGAGACCTGTTCCCTTTAAAATGTGAAGTCTTCTCAGAAGCTATGGGTTTCTACAGCCACAAAAGTGACAGCAGCCCTGCCGTGTAAATCACTTCCAATGGCTTTTGAGAAATAGCTCAGGAAGAGCAAGGACTCTAGGGCCACCCCTAATCCAACTGACAATACTGATTGGGAAAATGGTATGACCCAGCAAAGGGAATAAGATCCCTGGTGTCACAGGCTTACCTTTTAATCACTTATTGCCAACACGGAATTATTATTTTAAAGTTGTACATTTTTCCCATGACTAAGTCCCTAAGTCAAGGACTGAGATATATTACATTTGTTCTTCTATAAGTTTGTTGTTTGCAAGATCTCATGTATTGGGTTTTTACAAATCAATATTTAAAAAATCAACGCTTATGTCTGAGGTGATTGTTTTCCTAGTATGATTTTTAATTTTGCATGTAGCTTTTTGAATAGTGATCTTTTGGTAGTAATATTTCTGTGTGTGTGTGTGTGTGTGTGTGTGTGTGTGTGTGTGTGTGTGTGTGTGTTTAAAAAGTCCTTCTAGTCCAGATGTTTAAAAACATAATTACTGAAACTTTCTCAGTCTAAAGTGTTTTTTGAACTTTAACTCTAATTCATCTACATTTTTGGTTGTGGTCCTATACCATTTTATCATCTTTCTCTCCTCCAACTTGGAATTTTCTAACCTCCAAGTCCTCTATCAAATGCATTATTTCCACAACAGCTCACAGCTGGGTTCTGGCTTAGTTCAACTGATAATGATGTCAGCTCTTTGGGATTTAGTTTTTAACACGAGATGTTGAAACCCCAAATGTTTTCAGACCCAAAGGACTGAATATCTAAAAAAGAATTTATTTAAATCACAAAAGATAATTAAATACCTTCACACTTTTAGAATAGAGCTCCTACTAAAAATCCTTATAGGCTTGAGGCAACTTGTAAACAAGCAATTTTCTTTTCTTACATGAACTCTTTCTGAAAATACACTTTTTAAAACTCCTACATGTAAAATGTTAGTACATATTTGGAGCTTACTCACAGCCTTAACTGATTTAGACAATGTCAAACATTAGGTATTTGTAAATGTCAAAAGCCTTATAGGTGGCCCACCCAAGTGGAAAATGGGACAACTTGTTTTGCTTGTTTCAATGCATTCTTGAAATCTACCACTTTGGTCAAGATCTGTAAATAGTGTGTTGGTTATGACACAGGATGGGGACCACAAAGTTGGGGTCCAACTTGAAAGACCAAGTGGTTCTTGATTTTGAACAGGAAAGAACTCAAGAACGAGTCACCAAAGTTAAGTGAAAGTTTATTAAAAGAAAAGAAAAGCAGAAAGAAGGCTATCTTTTAGGCAGAAAAGGCCCTGTATATCGCTGAGGTTTCAGCTGGAAAATGAAAGTAAGCTTATTGAAATGACACCAGGTTACTCCATAGGCAGAGAACCCTGGACTGATTTATAGGAAAAACAGTAGCTGTATATTGCTGGGGTTTTATTTTTATAGTTCTTTCCTGATTATGTGTTAAGCAGGGAGTGGAATATTCATGGGTTTCTTGGGAAAGAGGTGAAGATTTCTAAGAACTTGAGTTACATCCAGTTTGTTACTATAAATGGGCAAAGTAGGAACTGTCATGGCACTGGAGGGTGCATCATTTAGCATGCTGATATATTATTATGGACCTATAATGAGGGCAAGATGAGATAGTGAGCAAATTAGTTGCCTCTGAACTAGAAGAAAGGACTTGCCCTGCTCCTACAAGACTGTACCTGTGAAGCAGTGCCAGATGATTCTCCTAGTTCATCACCCTTCCCGCCACCACTGGCAAGCCAGAGGAGAGACAGCAGGTATAATACGCATACACACACACACACACACACACACACACACACACACACACAAACCGCAACCCCAAATAGTAGCAACTTTATCTAATCAAAATAACAAAATAAAAAAAGAAGAGTCTACCCTTAAATGAGGAAGAACTGCCCAAGAAAATACCAATTCCCAAAAGCTTAATGAGTCTGTACCCACAAAGGGGCTTCCCAGATTCCAAACAGTGGAACTCATCCAGAATGACCTGTTCCTGATGACAGACATGGAGGTCAGACTATGTATGGCAAAGACACTCAAATAAATCCATGAAAGTTAATACTCAAATCATTCAGGCCCCAAATCAGTGCTGAAAGTGAAAACTGACTTGGCCATTCTAAGAAAGAAATAAACTGAACTTCTGGAAATAAAGAATTCTCTCCTGGAATTTCAGAACACCATAGCAAGACTTAACAGCAGAATCAACCAGGCAGAGAAAAGAATCTTAGAACTTGAGGACTGAATTACTGAACTAAATTAGTCTGACAAAAATGAAGAGAAAAGACTTAGGAAGAATGAATAAAACATAAAAGAGGTCTGGATTATGAAAGGGACCAAATCTATGGCTGATCAGCATCCCTGAGAGAGAAGGGGATACTAAGAACACCTGGAACGAGCCTTCCAAGATGCCATCTCATGATGAACTTCCCCCATCTCACCAGAGAGGCAGCCATGCAGATGAAAGAAATTAAAGAAACTCCTGTGAGTTATTACACAAGAATACCATCCCCAAGGCACATAATAATCTGGATCCACAAGGTGAGCTTGAAAGAAAATTCCTAAAGGCACTTAGAGTGAAGAGACAGACAACCTAACAAGGAAGACCCATCAGGATTGTGGCAGAAATCTCAGCAGAAACCCTAAAACTCAGTAGGGTCTAGGGCTCCATCTTTAACATTCTTTTTTTTTTTAAAGAAATTCTAGTGAAGAATTCCCTGCCACTACAAGTTAAGCTTCAGTAATGAAGAAGATTTAAAATCCTTTCCAGAAATCTAATTTCTAAGAGAATATGCCACCTCCAAGCCAGACCTTCAGAAGATGTTTAAAGAAACTCTTAATCACAGAAACAAAAGAACAGTTTTACCCATCACAAAATCATAGAATTTACAGAACAAAAAAAATCAACCATAAATCCTAAAACACAAGAAGACCTCCTCTCAGCAATACTACAGGGAAAAAGCTCTATATACCAATAATTAACTAAAACATGAACAGACCAAATGTGCCACTCAATGGCATAGAGTGGTAAATTGGATAAAGAAGCACAATCAATCCTTCTGCTGCCTTCAGGAAACCCATCTCACTGCAAATGACATGCACAGGCTCAAGGTAAAGGGCTGGAGAAAGATCTTTCAGGTAAACAGAAAACAAAAAAGAGAAGGTGTAGCTATTCTTATATCACTCAAAACAGACTTTGAACCAATACAAGTTTAAAAGGACACTGAAAGACACCACATAATGATACAAGTCTCAATCCACCAGCAAGAAATATTCATCTTGAATATATATACGCACCCAACATAGGAGTACTCAGATTTATGAATAATTGCTAATTAAACTAAGAGAGGACATAGACAGCCATATAATTATAGTCAGAGACTTTAATAACCTACTAACAGCTTTAGACATATTATACCAAAAAAAAAAAATCTAACAAAGAAATCCAGAACATAACTGGACATTCAACCAAATAGATCTACAGAATATACATTCTTCTCATCAGCATATGAAACATATTCCAAGATCAACCACATATTCAGACATAAATAAAGCATGAACAAATTTCAAAAGGTTGAAATTATATCAAACATTTTCTCAGACCATAGTAAAATAAAAATAAACATAATGATCAACAGGAACCCCCTAAAAAGCTCAAATACATGCAAATCAAACAGCATGCTTCTGAATGACTTTTGGGTAAATACAGAAATCAAGACAGAAATAAAAATGTTCCCAGAAACAAATGAAAACAAAAACACAGCACACCAAAACCTCTGGGATATCATGAAAATGGTAAAAAAAGGAAAATGTATAACACTACATACATAAGAAATTGGAGAGATCTCAAGTAAACAGTCCAATGTCACACATAAAGGAGCTAGAAAGGCAAGAGTTGTCAAGTCCCAGAACTGGAAGAACAATAAAAATTATCAAAACAAAGCCACAGCTAAATAAAATAGAGACCAAAAATATTATACAAAAGACCAATAAACAGAAAGCAGATTCTTTGAAAGGATAAAAAAAATGGACAGACCCCCCCTAGCCAAATTTACAAAAAAAAGGGGGGGGGAGAAAAATTCAAATAAACAGCATTAGAATAAAAAAGTGATGTTACAGCTGACCCTGAAGAAATACAAAAGATTATCAGAGATGATTTTGAATACCTGTATGCAAGTAAGCTAAAAAATCTAGAGGAAAGGGTGAAATTTCTGGCATCATGTAATCTCCCAATATTGAAACAGGAAGAAGTTGAAACCCTAAGCAGATGAATAACAATTCAAGAAATCAACTAAGTAATAAAAAACCGCCCTGCCAACAAAAGCCCTGGGCCAAATGGTGTCTCACCTGAACTCTATAAGACATATTAGAAAGAGCTGATATCAATCCTACTGAAAGTATTCCAAGTTGTCAAGAAGGAAGAAATTCTTCCTAGCTCATTCTATGATGCCAATATCATCCTGATATCCAAAAATGGCAATAAGTCAACAAGAAAAGAAAATTTCAGGTTAATTTCCCTGAGGAACATAGATGCAAAAATTCTCAATAAGATTCTAGCAAACAGTACCTAATAGCTTGTTACAAGAATTATACACCATGACCAGGTGAGCTTCATTCCTGGGATGCAAATCTAGCTCAACATACACAAATCAATAAATATAATCCACCAAATTAACACGTGCAAAACCAAGAGCCTCATGATTATCTCAATAGACACAGAAAAATCACTCGACAAAATCAAGAAATTCCTTTCTAATAAAAACCCTCAAACACCTAGGCAACAAAGGAACATTCTTCAAAATAATAAGAGCAATCTCTGACAAATCTGCATCCAACATCATACTCAATGGGCAGAAGCTGAAAGCATACCCCCTTCAAACTGGAACAAGACAAGGATATCCATTGTTAGCCCTCTTATTCAACATAGTACTGGAAGTCCTGGGCAGAGCAATCAGCCAGGATTAAAAAATTAGGGATATCCAAATAGGAAAAAAGGCAGCTAATTATCCTTCTTTTCTGATGATATGAATCTATACCTAGAAAATCCTAGAGAGTCTGTCAAAAACCTCCTTACACTGATAAATGACTTTGACAAAGTTTCAGGATACAAAACAATGTCCACAACTCAGTTGCATTTATACACACCATCAACAAGCTGTCTGAGAACCAAATAACAAACACAATCCTGATTCACAATAGCTGCACACACAAAAAATAATCCGAAGCATTCATCTATTCAAAGAGGTGAAAGATTTTTACCCTGAGAATTACGAAACACTGCTCAAAGAAATCACAAATGACACAAACATAAAAGTAATCCCAAGCTCATGTATTTGAAGAACCAATATTGCAAAGATGCCCTTTTTACCCAAGGCAAATTACAGATCCAATGCAATTCTTATCAAACTACCAGCATCATTTTTTAAAGGTCTACAAAAGGCAATACTTGAATTCACATGGAAGCAAAAGAAAGCCAAATGGCTAAAGCAATCCTCAGCAAAAAGAACAAAGCTGAAGGAATCACACTCCCAGACTTCAAACTTTACTACCAGGTTGCAGTACCAAGACTGCCTGCTACTGGTACAAAAATAGATACATAGACCAATGGAATATGAAAGAGAATCAAAAAATAAAACCACAGTCCATCAACCAATTCAGTATCAACAAAAACAAAATGGTGAAAGAAAACCATATTTAGAAAATGGTACTGGGAAAACTGACTATTGACATGCAGAAGAATGAAACTGGATTCCTACCTATCACCATACACAAAAATTAACTCAAAATAGATCAAGGACTAAAAGGTGAAGCTTCAAACTCTAAGAATCTTAGAAGAAAATCTGGACATTGACCTAAGCAATGAATTCATAGCAAGTTCCCAAAAGCATGTGCAGCAAAATCTTAAAATTGACTGGGAGGACCTTATTAAACTAAAAAGTTTTTGCACAGGAGAAGAAACCATAAAGAGAATAAAGAGACAACCCACAGAATGGGGAAAATTATTTGCAAGCTATGCACCCTACAAAGTTCTTAAATGCAGGTTCAAAAAGGAACTCAAAAGAATTGACAGGAGAAAAACTAATAACCCCAGACTGGGAGAAAGTATTTGCCAACTCCATGTCTGACAAAGGCCTAACATCTTGGATTTACAAGGAACCCAAACATGCTGAAAAGAAAAAAACAAACAACCCCATTACAAAGTGGGCAAAAGATATGAACAGACACTTCACAAAAGAAGACATACAAGCAGCCAACAGACACATGAAGAAAAGTTCAACCTCACTAATCATCAAGGAGATGCAAATTAAAACTACACTGAGATACCACCTAACTCCAGTCAGATTATCAATAATTCAAAAAATAACAGATGCTGGCCATTATCAATAATTCAAAAAATAACAGATGCTGGAGAGGATGTGGTGAAAAGGAAACACTTCTACACCGTTGGTGGGAGTGTAAACTAGTGCAACCTCTGTGGAAAGCAGTGTGGTGATTCCTAAAAGCTCTAAATATTGACCTCCCATATAACCCCACAATCCCCCTACTGGGAATATATCCTGAAGAACTCAAATCACTCTATAAAAAAGATACCTGCACATGTATGTTTATCGTAGCATTGTTCACAATAGCAAGATCATGGAACCAACCATACTGTTCATCAAAAGAGGACTGGATTAAAAAAATGTGGTACATATACACAATGGAATATTACGTAGCCATAAAAAGAACAAAATCATGAATTTCGCAGCAACCTGGATGGAACTAGAGTTTATAATACTGAGTGCTCTCTCACAGAAACAAAGATCTGAGTATCACATGTTCTCACTCATAAGTGGACCTTGAACATCTATTGTAATACTATAAGAAAAAGATTGACAGTGGTGGGAATCTAAGGGGGGGGGGACAGGAAAGGTGGTGGGATTAACAGTAGTCAATATCTGTCTGGGGACGGTGGGACACCCCTTATCAACAAGGGTGCCTGAACAATGCATATTTGTATACCTAACCCTAAACTACCCCACAATTTTAAAATATTAAAAAAAATAGGCAAAGAACATGAACATACACTTCTCAAAGGAAGACATCCAAGCACTCAACAAACATATGAAAAGAATGATCAACTTCACCAATTATTAGAGAAATGCTAATCAATACCACAATAAGATACCATCTCATACCAGTCAGGATGACTATTAATAAAAAGTAAATAAAACAAAGCAAAACAAACAAACAAACAAAAACATCTGTTGGTGAGGCTGCAGAGAAAAGGGAGCGATTCTACACTGTTTGTGGGAATGTAAGCTACCTTTATGGAAGCTTTGAGGAAAGTAGTGTGGCAGTTTTGCAAAGAGCTAATAATGGAACTACTATTCGACCCAGCAATTCCACTTCTGAGAATATACTCAGAGGAACATAAATCACTTTACCAAAAAGACACCTGCATGCATATGTTCATTGTAGTTCTATTCACAACAGCAAAAACATGGGAACAACCCAGATACTCATCAAAATGTGACTGGTAAAGAAAATATGGTACATATATACAATGAAATAATATGCAGCCATAAAGGACAAAATCATGTCTTTTGCAGCAACGTGAATGCAGCTGGAGATCATCATTCTAAGTGAACTATCCTAGAATCAAAAAACTGAATACCTCATATTCTCATTCATAAGTTGGTAGTAAACATTGGACATGTGGGCACAAAGGCAGGAACAACAGACACTGAGAACTGCAAAAGGAGGGAGGGAGGAAGGAATAAGTGTCGGACAACCACCCACTGGGTATCATGGTCACTATCAGGGGGAAAGCATCTCAGTAGAAGCCAAATCTTGCCTCCAGGCAGTTTATTTATGTAGAAAATTCTCACATGTAAACCAGCACTCTAAAATAAATTTTAAAATGCATTCACACATATATATTTATGTTTTTATGTAATAAATTTCTTGCAGACTATTCTAGCATTATTAACCTTTTATCCATGTATACACCAGAGCTATCACAACAAAAATTATTGCAATAAGCCTGATTTTCCATGTGTAAAAGTTCTTAATTCATTCAGAATTATATGAACCTTTAACCTGTTTAAGCCCAATTTCACATTCAGTGTGGAAATGCCTTCAAGAGCACATTTCACAAATGTTATGGAATCTTGACTTGGATAGAATAGCTCCTTTTTCTCTGCAGCCTCACCAACATCTGTGTTTTTATTTTGTTTTGTTTTGTTTTATTTTGTTGACTTGTTAATAATAGCCATCCTGATTGGTGTGAGATGGCATCTCATTGTGGTGTTGATTAGCATTTCTCTAATGATTAGTGAAGCTGAGCGTTCTTTTATATATTTGTTGGGTGGTGGTATGTCTACCTACAAAGATACAGCTGAACAATGAGAAATTACTCATTGGGTACAATTGCTTTATTTGGGTGATGGATACACAAAAAGCCCTCACTTGACCACTGTGCAATCTATGCATGCAGCAAAATTTGCACTTGTATGCATAAATTTATGCAATAAAAAATGACACGGCATGTTGCCTTTTAATAGAATACATGGCAAATAGGCAAAATGTATATCCATTCTTAGCAGACATGCTTTCTTGTTATGCTTACCTACAATCGCCTTAACTATAATTTTCAAGCTTACAAGAAGTACTACTTGCTTGTGGAGCATTACTATATGATTATACTTTGGGTAAAAAAAAAGGAGATAAGAGGTAAAAATATGGTGAAATGAGTTACTCCAGTTGCCTTTTTTACTTTCTCCATAGATGTGCCACTAAAAGTTTAGCATTTGACATAAATCTAATAAAAATTTTCCAACACCTTTGTTGATATGTAATTTACATACTACAAAATTCACCTTTCAAAAGTATACAATTCAATGGTTTTAATTACTCACTAAATGGTGCAACCATCACCAAAATCTAGTTTTAGAACATTTTCATCACCCCAAAAAAACTGTTTTAGTTATTTTTGGTTTTTACTTTGGGAATTCTGTATTTAAAGGTAATCATAAGAGGCATTTTATTAATTTGTCAATGCCTGTATCAAACCTAAAATGAACAATATAAAAGGTGTGAATTTAGATGGTATGAAGGAGATAAGTAATTATTTTATTTGTCATCTTTAAAAATGACCCACCTGGGCAACTTGGTGAGACCTCATCTGTACAATAAATCAAAAAATTAGCCAGGTGTGGTAGCGCACGCCTGTAGTTCCAGCTACTCGGAAGGCTGAGGCGGAAGGATCGCTGGAGCCCAGCAGGTCGAGGCTGTGGTGGCCAGGAGCGGCCACTGCACTCCAGTCTGGGCGACAGAGTGAGACTCCAACTCAAAAAAAATTTAAAAATTAAAAAATAAAAATAAAATTAAAATGTAAAGATTTCTAAGAAGAATCCTCAAATTATATTTCTTAGCAATAAAAATGTTAATTAAAATACATCAAATACTATTTAAAAATTTTTAAACAATAGGCTGTATTTGAAAAGCAAATTTCTACCAAAGATTATGAGGGCTTTGGTTATAGATCCCCTTTGAAGGATTTGGACTATTCTAAGAAGAAAACAAAAGTTACTTAGATTTAATTCTAGCCTTTGGCTCTGTCAAAGCATCACATGATTACATAGTAATAGAATGTTTTTATAGTACCTATTCATACAGAAAAGATTCTTTAGAGTTTTATGCAAACAGTTAAAGACAGGTTAAGTGCAATATTACAGCGTCTCACCAGAATAAAAGATTTGCATTCATTTAATATTTCAGGAGTTTTATAATTCTTACTAATTTGTGTAGTTTATTTTAAATTTGTACTGCAAGTGTTGAAGGTAGACTCAATGATCAAGTTGTGTGGAGAGTTAGTTATTATTCTGTTTTGGTTTTTTTTTGAGTTGGAGTCTCACTCTGTCGCCCAGACTGGAGGGCAGTGGCCGCTCCCAGCCACCACAGCCTCGCCTGCTGGGCTCCAGCGATCCTTCCGCCTCCGCCTTCCGAGTAGCTGGAACTACAGACACGCGCTACCACGCCCAGCTGATTTTTTGATTTATTGTAGAGATGAGGTCTCACTGCCCAGGCGGGTCTCGAACCCGCGGGCTCAGGCAATCCACTCACCTCAGCCTCCCAAAGGCGCGGGATTACAGGCTGAGCCACCAAGCCCAGCTAATTATTATTCTTTAACATGGTCCCAAAAATTATACGAAAAACACCACAAAGGCAGCCACCTTGCTCCTGCCTTGTTTATCACTCTTTTTCTGCCACTTACGACCACATTTCATGCAAACAAATACTTATTAAGAAAGACTCTTCTTATGATGGGCAGATTTCAGACTTAATTAGAAGTGACTATAGAAAAAAATTAGGCCAGTAAACAAAGGAATCCCAGGGATAGGGGAGATATTTCGTATACCTATTGTCATGACTATTATCTGGTTCTTTTAGGGTCAAGGAAATTCCAAACATTTTGTTGAAAAGAGCACTCTGATTAGAATCACCTTTCTAGATGCTCACAAAATCAAAAGAAAATAGAGACCAAAGACTATGGTAGAAGTCCATGCAACACCTTGAAATATTTATTAAAAAAAAAAATCAGTTTTGCAGCAACTTGGATACTTAGAGTCTATAATACTGAGTGATCTATCACAAAAACAAAGAACTGAGTATCACATGTTCTCACTCATAAGTGAACCTTGAACAATTATCCTAATACTATATATAAAAAAGGGATTGGCAGTAGTGGGAAACTGCGGGGGAGGGGAGTATACCTCATATACAAGGGTACCCGCACAATGAACATTTGTATACTTTACCCTGAATTGTATCCCACATCTTTAAAATAAAATTTTAAAAATTTAAATCAGTTTTTCCAGAATGTTGAAGGACAGGAACTTAGCCTTAATTCTGGTCCTTGCTCTGTTCGTTGTTTGTGAAAGAATGTTGTTTGACACCTTGCTCACCCAGCAATTAAACCTGGTGACTCTTGTGATTGTTTGCAGCAGAGCCAGCACTCTCTCTGGAGCAGCTAAACAGCACAGCTGGTTCTTCTGGCGGCATGACTGGAATTTTTTCTCAGTTTTAGTGTTCACACAGAAATGTTATCTTAAGCTCAGCTGACAAGTGTATTCTTAAAACAAAACTCAGAGGTAGAAGGATAGCGGAATGCTTCAGAGAGCTTCAAGAAGAGCAAAATAAATAGGATCTGCACAGCAAATACGTGTAGAAACTGAAACTTGTTACTCACAATTTAGACACTAGATACAGAAGACAATTTGTTCCTTTCTATTTTGGGATGAAGATTATAATAGATCATAAGAGTGGCTTTTAACATTAAATCATGTTTTTTCATTTCTGTAAAAAATACCATCATGCCAACAAGGAAGGAAAATTACCTAGTTACACTTGTGGAAAAAATAAGTATATCCATAGTAGTAGCAATAATTTTGTTTATTCCTCCAACTAGCAGTTGCTAAGCGCCTATTGTATGCCAGATTTTGATCTTGGCAAAGAAAGAGGAGGACCCTAAAACAGAACATCTCTGGGTACTCTGAAAACCTTTAACTGTGGTGCCCGTCCAAAGAAAGAGAGTGAGGGGGCACTTCTCAGAGAAGGTGAATACTTACACATAGACAATTTGGAGATTTTAGAAATCAAAATTTGAAACATTCTAGAAGTGTAAGAAAACTGTCTATGTAAATTTAGCTAATATTATGATCTAAATATCCGTGTGTCTTAAGCATTCATAACTCACAGAAGGAGAAAAAACAGCTCAGTGATTAGTGTATAAGGTGGGGATGAACTGGATTTAAATTTATCTCTGAAAATCCACTTTCCATTAAACCTGATTATTGATCTTCACATGGTTCATAAACTACACTGAAAATTGAAATTAGGAGAGAAGAAAATTTCTTCCAGGAGTACCTGGGGCAAGTCATCTCAAATATTAAAGCTTTGCTTATTTGTTGTTAATTTTGAATCATCAAAATTATGGAAGGAAGAATTGGTTTTATTCTCTAAAGACCAAATAACCCTTTTCTTCCTTCCTTCTTTTCTTCCTTCCTTCCTTCCTCCCTCCCTCCCTGCCTACCTGCCTTCTTTCTCTCTATCTTTTACACTTTTCCTTTTTTTCCCAATCTCAGACCTCCAAGAAAGATAAGCTTGGCCCAATTGCTAGCTGTCACTGTTTTGTACCCACAGGTTCCGTAACATCACAGAGGAAGCACAGTGTCACTTAGGCTTTTCCATGGCAGTGATTGAGATTTGAAGATATGGACTAATATGCAGAAAGTTATCTGTAGTTAGCACTGGAAGAAACCTAAGCAATGAGAGCACAGATATGTTTCATGTTTTCAGTGCTGTTAGTGCTGCATTTTTCTCTTTCTAATAGGATGCAAGGCTGCAGAAAATAACTAAGGATTAACAGTAACATCTCTAAACCCTTCCATTCCAATTATTTACAACTCTGTTCTAATGGGACTACCAGAATGAGGAGAAATTTTCCTCTCACTGACTGAGAAGAAATTAATAATTAAGAAGAATCCCAGGTGTGAAGAGAAGGGAGCATGCCACTGTCTTTAAAGCAGTGATCAGGATGCAGTGTCTTCCCAGTTTGGGGGTGGGAAGGGAGAAAAGGGTAAGACTGCAGCAGATCTGATCTTGTCCTCTCCATTTAAGCAGTAGATCCTACTCTCAACCATTCTTCTCAAACATGAGTATTTATGGGAGGGATGCTTGTTGAAAGTGCAGAATACTGAACTCCCTGTATGTGTTTCTAATAGCATGCCTCTCTTTGGCAAACACCAGCTGAGAGACAAAATTCAAGTTTCTTGGAATAAAATGTAAAATCTCTTGGGGGAATTTGAAGAAACCAAGGTGACCTTTTAATAATCATCAGGCTCTTTTGGCAAATATTGACAGTTCTCAGCAATTAACGGTAGGCAGGTAGGCGCTAGCTGATGGTCTTCTCCCACACAACCATGCCACCCCATGGGATGTGAATAATAAAAACACATTTTAGACTGAGACTCCTCTAACATTTATTAACAAGAAGCACAAATAGGCATGCCAGCTGCTCTTGTAAGCTTGGAGTGCCAAGGCTGTTAAGACATTCTGTAAACAGGATAAGCCAACTGGCTAGCCTGGGTCAGGCAACACTGTCCTCCCTGGCAGGAAGACGTGTGACCGAATGAAGATGTGAACTTACCACGCTGCTCCAAAGACGTTAACTGCTGCCAGACTTGCCATATCCTTATACCAAATTCACACACGGGTGTTGGTACGCGCACACTCATTCTACACAGTTATGTAACTCAAGTCTAACTCATTTTATGATTTACAAAATCATTTTTAATGTTTCTTATGCTAATTAAAAACTCTTGGGTGCAGATTCCTATAATGCTATTTGAAATTCTATCCCAAACGTTTTCTGTAGCTGCCTCCGAAGTCTGAATACCTGATGACGATACTTAAAATGTCCAATACTCCCTTTGGACAGTGAACATAATCCTCATTCAAATGCTAGCAATTACTGCTTTTCTTGTAATTACCATGGTTGTCATCTTCATCCCTGTTATAGTATATGACTTGCTCAGTTATTTCTCTACACGCTTAATTTATTCACTAACAAGCCGGGCTCGGTGGCTCAGCCTGTAATCCCGCGCCTTTGGGAGGTTGAGGTGAGTGAATTGCCTGAGCCCGCGGGTTCAAGACCCGCCTGGGCAACGAGACCTCATCTCTACAATAAATAAAAAAATCAGCTGGGTGTGGTAGCGCATGCCTGTAATTCCAGCTACTTGGAAGGCTGAGGCGGAAGGATCGCCGGAGCCCAGCAGGTCGAGGCTGCGGTGGCCGGGGGTGGCCACTGCACTCCAGTCTGGGTGACAGAGTGAGACTCCAACTCAAAAAAAAAAAAAAAAATTTATTCACTAACCTAGTGTTTTTCATTCCTATTAATAGATTGTAAAATCAATGTAACAGTTTCTATATAACATTTTTTAATTAAATAAGCCAGAAGAATATAGAACATACCCAAGAACATCAAGTTGGGTTTTTTTGTTTGTTGGTTTGTTTCTGTCTCAAAAATGTATTATCTACCAAGTTGCGATGTAAAATATATTTTCTACTTTGTGTCATGGTTAAAAAGAAAATTGCTAAACTGGATAGTATGTCTCAAAGAGACCCTGTCTTATTTATGTTGCTATTCCCAGTATTTAGGTTATGCTTACATAAACAGTAAGTATTTGAACATGAATTATTTTTTCTGCAAAGATAAATTTTACTGTAAAATGAAGCCGAAAGATATTTAAACTTTTTACAGATTCAGTAGCAGAGCATTTGCAATTGACATTTGTAGAACCAACACATGGACGTGCTCTCTGCTGCTCTGGTTAAAGAGAACTGTAATCACAGACAATCCTAGGAAAGAAATCTGTATTGTTCACTTTTCCCTGTATCTCAGAGTTCTGCATTTTAGAAAGCAAAAACTCTTCTTATGAAATGTATTCCAATGCCCTTTGTATTCATTGCCTATTAAGCAAACGTTTATTATCTTACAGTTCTGTAGACAAGATGCCTGACATGAGTCTCACTGGATTGAAGTCAGGATGTCTGCAGGTCTGCTTTCTTCTGAGATTCTAGAGGGAGACCTGTTTCCTGGCCATTTCTAGCTTCTAGAGGCCCCTTGCATTCCTTTACTCATGGCTATTTTCTCCATCTTTAAAGCCAATAATGTAGTTCCTCTGCTTTGATGGTCACATCTTTGCCAACACCTACTCACCTGGTTCCCTCTTTAATTTATAAGGACCCTTGTGATTGCATTAGGCTCAAGAAGATAGCCAAGGGTAATCTTCCCATGTGAAAGTTTTTATTTAGTCATATATGCAAATTCCCTTTTACCATTTGTTCTCTGTATACCTCAGTTCTCTCATCTGTACAATCAGGAAAATAACAATCTTGCAAGAATCATGTGAAAACTATATGAGAGAACATAGGGAAATTTCTAGCATCGGGCCTGCAATAAGCATCTAATAGATAGTACCTAGTATTATCTTAAAGTTACACACATTCTCTAAAACCTACAAAACATTCAATAGATTAAGATCACAAAAAGTGTTGAACTTTAAAAATATAACATTTGAAAATTAAATGAGTATAATTTTTAAATTGTTACACTGGCAAAATTGTTAACAGGATATTTTTATAAATAGATTATCATTATAGATAAGTAGGAGAGAGAGAATAGGTGTTAGCACAGTTAATTATCTGTATATATTTTTTAAAAACCTGATCCCCTACCTCATACCATATTCAAAAACCAATTCCAGATAGACAGACTTAAATGTGAAAGGAAAAGCTACAAGATTTACTCAGTAAAAAAGATAAATGATCGAATGAACAAATAAATAAATAATTTCTGTAAGGAAGACAAATCTTCCTTACAGAAGAATTCTATTTAATATATATAGATGGTCCTCCCTTGAGGAGGTGGGTTGAGTTTAATCTCCACCCCATTCCTCCTTGTAAGTAGACTAGACATAGTAACTTGCTTCCAAGGACTAGCATATGGAGGGAAAAATGAGTTAGTTTACAGTGAAAAAATCTGGCAGGTGTAGCTAACCAAGAGATTAAGGTAAACATCCACAGAGATGTCATGTAGATATCATGTACCCCTTGATATTCTGGCATGAAAAGGACATTTTACCTATGTGATATGCTTTTCAAAAACCCATAAGTGCACTCTAATCATGAGGAAAAACATCAGTCAAATTTAGATTCAAGGACATTCTGCAGCATATTTGACCAAAACTCCCTAAGACTGCCAAGATCATGAAAAACAAAGAAAAGACTGAGAAACTGTCACAGACCAAAGGAGACAAGGGAGAAAGGACAGAGAAATACAATCTGGACCCAGGATTGGATCCTAAAATAGAAAGAGGAAAGGCTGGCTAAATGTAAATAAAATCTGCAGTTCAATTAGTGGTAATATACTAATGTTGGTCTCTTTTAAATGTAATTTTATATTTTAAGTTAAAAAAATAATTGTACATATTCATGAGATACACAGTGAAATTTTGACATTGTAATGTATGGAGATCAGATCAGGATAGTTACATATCATATCTTATCTTGGACAAATGTACTCTTAGGTAATATGAGGTGTTAACAAAGGATGGAACCAGGAAAAGGATACACGGGGACTCTGTACTATTGTGACAACTTTTCTGTAAATCTAAAATTTCAAAAATAGCAAGTGTATTTAAGAAGAATGTAACTCCTGGCACAGTGATACATGCCTGTAATTCTAGCTGTTAGGGAGGCTGTGGTGTGAGAATCACTTGAGCTCCAGAATTCATGACCAGGTTGGGCAACATAGCAAGACCTCATCTCTTAACAAAGAAAAAGATAACAAGATTTTGAAGACAATATGTTTATATTCTTAAGTTAAAGAAGGATTTATTAATCAGGAAGAAAAAAATGTAGGGAAATA
Organism: Cephalopachus bancanus; assembly: GCA_027257055.1. NCBI lineage: Eukaryota > Metazoa > Chordata > Mammalia > Primates > Tarsiidae > Cephalopachus > Cephalopachus bancanus. The sequence continues at coordinate 8,368,686 of JAPVLO010000108.1, forward strand.
GTGATAAAAGATAAATATTGATAAATTTGACTATATTAAATTCCAGAATGTCTGTTTTATCAAATCTTGTTGTAAAGAAAACAAAAATATAAGTCACAAACTGGGTAAAAATATTTGCAACAAAGACATTTCAATGACAGAGATCTCTTGCAATGCAAATTGAAAAAGGCAAGCAACTCTGTGGAAAAAATGAGAAGACAAATATATCAGGAAGGAAGGAGGGAAGGAAAGAAAGAAAACCCCCTATGATTATTAAGTGTATTTGAAGAGGTTCAATCTCATTAGTATATAAGAAAAGTCCACAATGGAATATTATTTCATGTTTGCCCAAATGGAAATTTTAAAGACTGAGAATATCAATTGTTATCAAGAACATGGGACATGTAAACATTTATACATTGCAGAGGGAAGTGTAAAGTTTTATTTACACTTTGGGCATAATTTGGCTGTATCAGAATTAATGATGTGTCTAGCCTATATATGGCAAAGCAATTGCACTCCTAGGTATGCACCCTGGAAAAATTCCTCTATAAATAAATCAGGATATATGCACCAAAATACTCTCAGAAGCTGTTTGTAACTCAAATATTCATCACAACATAATACCATCCAGCAATTAAAATAAAACAATAGTAATGAGCAAAACAAGGATGAATTGCAAGAATATAATTTGGAAGGAAAAAAGGAAGCTGCAGAAGAATGCATAACAGCAAGATTTCTTTTTTTTTTATTATAAAGATGTAGGGTGCAATTCAGGGTTAGGTATACAAACATTGATTATGCAGGTAAGCATGATTTCTTTAGATAAAAATTTAAAAGAACTACTGTGTATATACCCAAAGGAAAGACATCATTGCATCAAAAAGATGCCTACACTCGTATGTTTATTGCAGCACTATCCAAAATAGCATAAATATGGAACTAACCTAAATGTCCATCAACACAGGATAGTATAAAGAAAATGCGATATTCTTACACACACATACATACACACACACACACACACACACACACACACACACACACACACACACACACCATGGACCACTACAAAGATCTAAAAAAAGAATGAAATCCTATCTTTTGCAGCAACATGACGGAACTGAAAAATGTTGAGCAAATGTGCAGGTAGGGAGACTAATGGACCAGCCCAGATGAAGGAAAATGGTCCCGACCAAGGCAGTGGTTATAACAGAAGTGGGAACAGAAATGAAAGGGCAGATTTGAGAAAGATTTGCCTGGAGCCTGGACAAAAAGCTATCTGGAAGAAATTATGTGAAAGTGTGCCATCACAAAACAACAGTGGGTAGACAGATTTAAAACTGTAAACTCTAAATTTATTTCCTACACGAAGGCAAGCAGAAAACCAAATACATATGAAAGCTGCAGATTATTAAAACAAAATTATTACTTGAGCATTAGCTCTACTATTGTCTGTAGGAAGCCACAGAGGAAGCATTATTGCTTGTAACCTATTGAAACCTTAAGAAATCAATGACAAATCGTGTTTATGACTTGCTATGGTTATTAGCATCAAACATGGATTGAATTAATTTTTAGTATTACATATGGATCAGATTTGTATTTTTGACAATTATCAACTCTTCACATTCATCCTTGTTCCATAACAAAGAAAAATAAACTATATGTTGGAAAACATGGGTATGATTCATAATATTCTTTTCAATGAGTAATTATTTTAATAGTGCTTACAAAAGCTTTCTGAGAAAACTTTTAAGAAAAATGTTTTTAAGTATAACATATACCGAAATATGTTGTATATACTATATACAATAATATATAAATGATGATGAAAGATATAGAGAAAGAAAAGTGTCCTGCTTAAGTCAACAACTCATACTGTAGAGAGTTTTTAAACAATAAAAAGAATTCTGACAATAAAAAATAGTTTAGCCACACTGTTTTTATCGAGACCAAGATAGTAGTTAAAGCATAGAAGAAAGAAATCAGGTAAGTTTATTTTATGACTCTGAGCTCATAATTTAAAAAAAGTATCCCTCCATTTTAGGTATATATTTTGTTTTCCAACAGGATTAATATATTTTCATAGCATAATGTGGCACATTTTATAGCCAAAGTAAAATATGCAAGTAAGTACTATAATATGAATGATAACCATAAATTCCATGGGGGAAAAAATACTCAAATATCTAAGTAGAATTTAAGACAAATGTGGGGTTTTTTCCTCCTACATTTAAATATTTATGTTTTGTATGTGTTTAGGGTAGATTAGCTCAAAATATGTATCCCCTAATGAAAAGTTATTACTTGTAGGCCTATATATTCTCTGTGTTTGTACTGCAATCGATGCAGTGCCCTGATATGTCTTTTATTATTGCTATAGTTACATTGTATGGTTTTTTTTAGTTTATGTTCTCTTTCAGAAAGTTGAAGACAGAAACTACTATTTTTATTATAATTCTTTAGTGTTTTCTTTCTCTCTCTCTCTCTCCTCTCCTCTCTCTCTCTCTCTCTCTCTCTCTCCTCTCTCTCTCTCCTCTCTCTCTCTCCCCTCTCTTCTCTCTCTCTCTCCTTTCTCTCCTCTCTCTCTCCTCTCTTCTCTTTCTCTCTTCTCTCTCTTCTCTCTCTTTCTCTCTTCTCTCTCTCTGTCCTCTCTCTTCTCTCTCTCTCCTCTCTCTTCTCTCTCTCGCTCTCTCTTCTCTCTCTCTCGCTCTCTCTTCTCTCTCTCCTCTCTCTCTCTCTCCTCTCTCTCTCTCCTCTCTCTCTCTCTCTCTCTTTCTCCTCTCTCTCTCTCTCTTTCTTTCTTTCGAGTTGGAATCTTACTCTGTTGTGTGCAGTGGCATGATTAAGGCTCGCCATAGCAAATTTTTAAATTTTTTTGTAGAGACAAGGTCTTGCTATGTTGCTTAAGCTTGTCTTGAACTCCTGGGCTCAAGCAATCCTCCTACCTCAGCCTTCCAAAGTGCTGGAATTACAGGCGTGAGATGCCACACCCAGGAAGGTTCTCTTTAGTTCTTTGCACAGTGTATGGTACCTGGTAGATGCTCAAAAAGTGTATGATGAATTGATTTACATGCATATAATGGTAATTCCCAGGCTATTTAATTTCTCTAAAAACTATAGGCTTTAACTGTGGAAGCTAGTTAAGATATACAGACATTTTCATCTTTAAAAAAAGTGCCTTCTTGGGTCGGGCTCGGTGGCTCAGCCTGTAATCCCAGCACTTTGGGAGGCCGAAGCAAGGGGATTGCCTGAGTCCTCGGGTTCGAGACCCGCCCAGGCAACTTGGCGAGACCTCGTCTCTACAATAAATCAAAAATTAACCGGGCATGGTAGCATGCGTCCTGTAGTTCCAGCTATGTGGAAGGCTGAGGCGGAAGGATCGCGGGAGACCAGCAGGTCGGTGCTGGGGTGGTGGTGAGCATGCCACTGCACTCCAGCCTGGGTGACGGAGTGAGACTCCAACTCAAAAAAAAAGAAAAGAAAAAGTGCCTTCTTGGAATCTATAATTTTGGATGAACTCTGTAGTGAAAATTTTACTTCATTCTTCTAAAATACTATATTAATTCAATCAACCAAAGAAAACTACAAAAGTAACTTTTCTCCATAAAATATAATACAATTAAATGAATTTTTTACATTTTGGAGAGGGACAATTTCATCCAAAAACCTAATAGAAAATCATGAGTGTTAACATTTCCATAAAAAAGAGCACAGAGGAGTAAGAATCTTCTCTCGTTCTCAGGCATACATATTCTGCTCTGTGGGTTGCTAAGATACACTACACTTAAAAGCACAGAAATGTGATTTGCTTTTTAAAAATAGGCTATGTAGCTTTCTTAATTCTGACAAAATTAGCCTCTATAAAACATACACAATCTCAGTAGAATTATTTATTTTAGTCACTTTCTAACCTAACTTAAACAGTGTTTTGCATACATTTTAAGCTTAAATTTATTATTTGCAAGCATTAACCGAATACATTTGGTTTTTGATTTTGCACCCTTTATTTAAGTAATCTGTAGAAAACAATCCAAATTTATTCCAGTGAAAAGCCACTGATCTCAATGTTCACAAGCAACTAATTTGTGTTGTCTTCAATTTCTTCTCCTTTTTCATGAAGAAGTAAGCTTACACCAGGAGAGATGATGGCAAAACTTGAAAGATACCATGCTGCATTCTTAGATCATGACAAATCTTTCACAAACATATATTTTCTAGTTGATCCATATAGCAAGAATTATGGATATCTTTAAAAGGCTCAATTATTCCTATTACAGAGCCTGATCTCAGAACCTATAGATTGGTAGTTGTCAGTATTTCCACACTGAATGACACATCTGGTCATATCTTTGGCCACCAGCCTTACAATCTGTTCATTGATAAGAAATAAACAGTTGACTTTTTTACAGAATCTTGGTTTCCTGTAGTAGACACAAGGCATAAATAGAAAAAAAATTTGTGTGTATATAAATTTTAAATACACACACACATACACACACACACACACATACACACACACACACACACACACACACACACACATACACACACACACACACACACACACACACACACACACACACACACAGGAAGTGCCAAAAAGTGTATACACATTTTAAGAGATGTTCACAGTAATCAGAAGTTTCTGGATACCGATGGTAACTACTCTGAGAACCTCTCATAATTGCAGAAGTCAAACGTGACTTGTATTTATCTTTTGTTACTGGTATATATTGAGTATTATAATTTTAATACAGTTTTTCCTTTCTTAAAATGTGTATACATTTTTGGCACCCCCAATATATATTATGATATAAGATCCCTGGATCTGAAGATAGAAGATAGGGCCCAAAAATCTCTGTCATGGATTATGGATAGAAGAGGCACTCAATGAGATCCATGAGAAGGCAGACACACAGATTATCCAGGCCACAAATAAAGTGCAGGAAGTAAAAGTTGACCTGACCTGGCTATTAAAAGAAGGAACCAATCTGAACTTCTGGAAATGGAGAATTCTTTTTTTTTTTTTTTTTTTTTTTTGAGTTGGAGTCTCACTTTGTCGCCCAGACTGGAGTGCCGTGGCCGCTCCCGGCCACCGCAGCCTCGCCTGCTGGGCTCTGGCGATCCTTCCACCTCAGCCTTCCAAGTAGCTGGAATTACAGGCATGCGCTACCACGCCCGGCTGATTTTTTGATTTATTGTAGAGATGAGGTCTCGCTGCCCAGGCGGGTCTCGAACCCGCGGGCTCAGGCAATCCACTCACCTCAGCCTCCCAAAGGCGCAGGATTACAGGCTGAGCCACCGAGCCCGGCTGGAAATGGAGAATTCTTTCTGAGACTTTCAAAACACATTGCAAACCTCAACAGTAGAATTGACTAGGCAGAGGAAAGAATCTCAGAGCTTAAGAATCGAACTACTGAACTAACCCAGGACAACAAAAACAAAGAGAAAAGACTTAGGAAGAATGAGCAAAGTCTACAAGAGATTTGGAATTATGCAATGGACCCAAATCTATGGCTGAACAGCATCCCCGAAAGAAAAGTGGAAACTCAGAACACCTGAGTTCCCAAGATGTCATCTAAGAAAATTTTCTCTATCTCACCAGAGAAGGAACTAAGCAGATACAAGAGATTCAGGGAACTCCTATGAGGTATAACATAATAATACCATCACCAAGGTACATAACCCAATCCATCTCCACAAGGTGAACTTGACATAAAAAGTCCTAAGGTAGCTAGAGAGAAGGCACAGACCACCTACCATGGAAGACCAATTAGAATTGCAGCAGAACTATCTAAAGAAATCCTGCAAACCAGAAGGGACAGGGTTCCATCTTTAACATTCCTTTTATTTATTTATTTATTTTGAGTCAGAGTCTTACTCTGTTGCCCAGGCTAGAGTGTAGTGGCACACTCACGGCCACTGCAGCCTCAACCTGTTGGACTCAGGTGATCCTACTGCCTCAGCCTTCCAAATAGCTATAACTACAGGCATGCCCCACCATGCCCAGCTAATTTTTTGATTTGTTGTAGAGATGAGATCTTGCCAAGTTGCCCAGGCTGGTTTCAAACCCCTGGGCTCAGGCAATTCTCTCACCCCCACATCCCAAGGTTCTGGGATTACTGGGATTACAGGCATGAGCCATCATGCCTGACTCATCTTTAACATTCTTAAAGAAAAGCTATTCCAACCAAGAATTGCCTACCCCACCATGCTAAGCTTCATTAATGAAGGAAAATTAAAATCCTTTTCAGAAATGTAATCCCTAAGAAAATGTGCCACCTCCAGTCCAGACCTTCAGGTCCTAAGAAGCTCTTAAGCACAAAAGAAATAACAGAATGGTTCCACCTATTACAAAATCATAGGGTTTACAAATCAACCACAAAAACTGAAAAGGAAAGCAACTTCTTCATAGCAATCTGACAGGAACAAACCCCCATATATTAATAATTAATATATTAATATTAATATATATAATTAGTATATTAATTAAATATGAACAGACTGAGCATGCAACTCCAAAGGCACAGAGTGGCAAACTGGTTAAAGAAGTATAAACTATCCTTCTGCTACTTTCAGGGACTCCATCTCACTGAAAATGACATCCACATGCTCAAGGTAAAAGGTGAAGAAAGATTTTCCAGACAAGTGGAAAGCAAAAAAGAGAGGGAGTAGCTATTTGTATATCAGACATAATAGACTTTAAACCAATATAAATTTTAAAGGTCAGTGAAGGGCACAATATAATGATAAAAATCTCAATTCATCATGAATATATATGTACCAAACATAGGAGGACCCAGATTTATAAAATAATTGCTAATTAAACTAAGAGAGAACATAGACATATAATTATAGTAGGAGGTTTTAATACCCCACTAACAGTTTCAGACAAGTTATCAAGGCAAAAAATGACAAGAAAAAAATGGAACTTTATCTCAACACTCAACCAGTTGGACCTAATAGACACCTATAGAATACTTCACCAAATAACCACAGTGCATACATTCTACTCATCAGTACATGGAGTGCACACCAAGATCAACCACATACTTGGACATAAATCAAGCATGAACAAATTTCAAATGGGTGAAATCATACTAAGCATCTTAGACCACAGTGGAATCAAAAAAAATATCACCAACAAGAATCCCACAAAACACATGAATATATGGAAATTAAACAACATGCTTCTGAATGACTTTTAGGTTAACACAGAAATCAAGGCCAAAAAAAAAAAATTCCTATAAACAAGTTAAAACAAAGATGGGAACACACCAAAATCCTGGGACACCATGAAAGTGGTGCTAAGAGAGAAGTTTATTTCTTACACATATCAAAAAAATAGAGGAATCTCAAGTAAACAGTCTAATGTTGCACCTAATGGAGCCGGACAGACAAGAGCAATCCAAACCCAGAATTACTAGAAAAATAGAAATCATTAAAACAAAGTCACAGTTTGAATGAAATAGGGACCAAAAAAATCATACAAAAGATCAGTGAGACAAAGAGCTGGTTCTTTGAAAGAGTAAATATGATTGACAGACCCTTGGCCAGATTAACAAAAAAAGGAGAGGATAGAATTCGAATAGACACATTAGAAACAACAAAAAAAATGATGTTACAATTGATCCTGAATAAATACAAAAGATTATCGAAGACTACTATGAACATCTGTATGAGAATAATCTAGAAAATCTAGAGAAAATGGAGGAACTCCTGACACCACATAACCTTCTTATCTTAAAACAGGAAAAGATTGAAGCTCTAAACAGACCAATTACAGTCCAAGAAATCAGGTCAGAAATAAGAAATCTCCCCACAGATGCACACACAAAAAAAGCCTTCAGCCAGATGGTTTCTTAGCTGAATTCAACAAGATGAACAAGGAAGAACTTATATTAATCAGTTGAAACTATTTCATTCAACCAAGAAGGAATTCTTCCTAGCTCATTCCATGAAGTATCATCCTAATACTCAAAAATGGCAAAGACACAATAAAAAAAGAAATTACAGACCAGTTTCTCTGATGACTGCAGATGCAAAAATCCTCAACAAAATTCTAGAAAATCACATCCAATAGCATGGATCATTCATTATGACTAGGTGGACTTCATTCCTGAGATGCAAGACTGGTTAACATACACAAAACAGTAAAGATAACCCATCCATCACATAGGTATAAAGCCAAGAACCACAAGATTATCTCAACAGACAGAAAAAACATTTGACACAAATCCAACATCCCGTCTTAGTAAAAATCTTCACACATCTAAGAATTGAAGGAACATTTCTCAAAATCATAAAAGCCATCTATGACAAATTATATTTAATGGGCAGAAGTTGAAATCATTCCCCCTAAGAACTAGAACCAACCAAGAATGCCCACTCTTAACCCTCCTACTAGTACTGAAAATAATAGTCAGAGCAATCAGGCAGAAGAAATAAATTGGGGGCATCCAAATAGGAAGAGAGGAAGTTGAATTATCCTATTTTGCAGATGATATGATTCTGTACCTAGAAAACCCTACAGGGTCTGTCAAAAACCTTGGACTGATAAATGAGTTTGGCAAATTCTCAGGATACAAAATCAAAGTACAAAAATAGTTGCCTTTCTATACACCAACAACAGTCTGGCCAAGAACCAAATCAAAAACACAATCCCATTTAAAATAGTCACACACACACACAAAAACCCTCAGGATCCAGCTAACCAAACAGGTGTAAGACCATTATGATGAGAACAACAAAATACTGCTCAAAGAAATCAGGGACAACACAAATGAAACAACATCCCATGCTCATGGATTGAATGAATTAATATCACCAATGTTCATTCTACCCAAGGCAAACTATATATTCAATACAATCTTTATCAAACTGCCAGCATCATTTACTACAGTCCTAGAAAAAGAAAAAAAGGGCCCATATGGAAGACAAAAAGGTCCCAAATGCTAAAGCAATCTTCAACAAGGGGAACAAAGCTTGAGGCATCACACTCTCAGACCTCAAACTTGACTACTAAGCTGCAGTAAACATGACAGCATGGTACTAGTACAAAAACAAACACATCGACCACTGGAATATGACAGAGAAATTGAAAATAAAATCACAGACTTTCAACCATCTCATCTCTGACAAAGCCAACAAAAACACACATTGAGGAAAAGAAACCATATTTAGCAAATGGTGCTAGGAAAATTGGCTATCCACTTGCAGAGGAATGAAACTGGACCCTACCTATCACCATATACAAAAATTAACTCAAAATGGAACAAGGGCTTAAATGTAAACCCTCAAACTATAAGAATCTTAGAAGAAAACTTAGGGAACACCCTCCTGAACATCGAAGTAAGCAATAAGTTCATGCCCAAAGTAAACAATGAATTCATTGAAGTAAGCAATGAATTCAAGTCTTCAAAAGCAAATACAGAGAAAGCTATGATTGACAAGTGGGACTTTATCAAAGTAAAAATTTCTTGCACGGCAAAGGAAACGATCAGGAGAGTAAAAAGACAGCCTAAAGAATGGGGGAAAATATTTGCAAACTGTGCATCCAACAAAGGTCTAACATCCAGGATCTACAAGGAACGCAAATGAATCAACAGGAAAAAAAAAACCCATTAAAAAGTGGGCAAGAGACATGAACAGACACTTCTCAAAAGAAGATGTACAAGCATTCAAGAAACATATGAAAAAATGGTTCAGTCTCATTAATCATCAGAGAAATGCAAATCAAACTACAATGAGCTACTACCTCACACTGGTCAGGATGGTTATCATAAAAAGTTTTTTTTAAAAAGGGTATTGACAAGACTGTGGAGCAAAGGGTACAGTTCTACACTGTTGGTGAAAATGTAAGCTAATTCAGCCTTTGTGGAGAGTCGTATGGTGTTTTCTCAAAAAACTAGAAATTGTACTAAAATATAATCCAGCAATCCCACTTCTGGGAATATACCCAGGGGGGAGGGACATAAATCACTCTACCAAAAAGACACCTGTGCACATATGTTCACGGCAGCAATATTCACAATATTAGTAGTAAAGGCAAGGAACAGTTGACCGGACTCGGTGGCTCAGCCTGTAATCCCATGCTTTGGGAGGCCGAGGTGAGTGGATTGCCTGAGCCCGTGGGTTCCAGACCCGCCCGGGCAACTTGGCGAGACCTCATCTCTACAATAAATCAAAAAATTAGCTGGGCGTGGTAGCGTGCACCTGTAGTTCCAGTTACTTGGAAGGCTGAGGCGGAAGGATCTCTGGAGCCCAGACCGTTGAGGCTGCGGTGGCTGAGAGCATGCAACTGCACTCCAGTCTGGGCGACAGAGTGAGACTTCAACTCAAAAAAAAAAGCAAGGAGCCAACCCAGATGCCCGTTGAAAGTGGACTGGATAAAGGAAAGGTGGTACACATACATAATGAGATACTATTCAATCATAAAGAATAAAACCATGGCCTTTGCAGCAACATGAATGCAGTTGGAGACCATAATTCTAAGTGAACTACCACAGAAACAAAACACTGAATACCGCATGTCTTCACTTATAAGCAGAACCTAAACAGTGGACATGTGAGCACAGAGACAGGAATAACTGACACGGGAACTGCTAATGTGGGGGAGACAGACAGAAGGGATAAGGGACACACAACCACCCACTGGGTATCATGTTCACTACCGGGGAGAGAGAGGACTCACTAGAAGCCCAAATCTCACCTGCATACAATACACTTATGTAGCAATCCTCACATGTTCTCACAACTCTAAAATTAAAAAAAAAATAAGAAAATTTAAGTTTAAGTTAGTCAGCTTAGGGGAAAAAAGCCACTTTGGATTGGGATTCTGTTATTTACAAATGAGAATCTTGACTATACTTCTTCAACAGTCGATATTGTTTGTTTGTTTTAAACTTTGGTCTATAAACTAAATGTTCTTTAAGGAGTAAAAATTGTAAAAAATGAAAAAACTACAAAAAAATACCTCTGCCAATTACTGCCTACTGTTTCAAAATCTCTAAATTTGTTTTTATCTTTCTGTCTGTCTGTCTGTCTTCCTTCCTTCCTCCTTCCTTCCTCCCTCCCTCCCTCCCTCTCTTCCTTCCTTCCTGTGTGACAGTCTCACTCTTTCCCAGGCTAAAGTGCAGTGGCAAGATCGTGACTCACCATAGCCTCAACCTACTGGGCTCTGGCGATCCTTCTGCCTCAGCCTTCTATGTAGCTGGGACCACAGTCACATGCCACCATGCCCGGGTAATTTTTTAAAAATTTTTTGTAGAGATGAGGTATTTCTATATTGCCTAGGTTGGTCTCAAACTCCTGACCTCAAGTAATCCTCCCACCTCGGCCTCCCAAAATGCTGGGGTTAAGGGCATGAGCTACCGCACCCAACCAATTTGTTTCTATTTTTATTCTTCAATTATTTCACATTCTCTTTGTTTCCTTTCACATCAGTGGCTCTTTTAATTCCTTGTCAAATTTGATTTCTTTCTCATTTCTCTCTCACGGTGCCTCTTTTTTTTACCTCCCACAGATTTCCATCATTTTCCCTCTTCCTTCCTCACATTCAGTCTAGGTGAACTTCTTCACTGTCGTATTTCAGTTAATGTCCGCACAGAGTGATTTTAAAATATTTAGCACCAGCCTAGGCCTTTCTCTTTTATATTCTAAATCCATGTCTCTGAAGCCATGTCTCCCAATGTAAAATTCACAAAACCAAACTCATTCTCCAGTACCCCATATCTGCCACTTCTTCTGTTTTTTGTTTTGTTTTGTTTGTTTTTTTAATCTATGATTCTCATGACAGCAGTAGTGCAAAGGTGGAAAGAAAAGAAGTGTAAATTTACTATTGCAAAGTTTTCATACTATACATGAAGTCATATATCACTTCATGTTAACCTACAATATGTTAAAGATTTATACTGGAAACACTAGGGTAACCAAGAAGACTCTGGAAAGAGAAGATCTCTTCCAACAGAGTTCACAAAAGGTTGCAGCAATCTGTGTGCATTATGCTAATTGTTATGAGAAAGAGGCTTTGAGTTTTTGGAGAACTCTGTAACTGACTCTTCAACTACATAAAAAACAATTTACAGGCAAGTATTAACAGCAATTACTATCAAATTTTGGGAGGACAGAAGCTCCTAAATAGAGACAGTCTCACTCTTTCCCAGGCTAAAGTGCAGTGGCAAGATCGTGACTCACCATAGCCTCAACCTACTGGGCTCTGGCAATCCTTCTGCCTCAGCCTTCTATGTAGCTGGGACCACAGTCACATGCCACCATGCCCGGGTAAGTTTTAAAAAATTTTTGCAGAGATGAGGTACTTTTATATTGCCTAGGTTGGTCTCTTTTTCTATTTTAACAGTGTAGATATTGTCTTTGTTACTCTTTTTTTGTTTCTTAGACCAGCGATTATTTTATTGTGCTCAACCCTGTGCCACCTTCCGTGTCCTTCTTCATACCTATATAGCAAATTTCAGGACTAAGTAGTTTTACCATCTCATAAAAGTTGACATTTCCCTTTCTATTCCTTTACTTTAATAAATTATTGGTTAGCTAAGAAAGGAGAAACAATGTCTGTAATTCTAAAACCTCAGTGGCCCATTTCTTTTGCCACCTCAAAATGAAAAGAATTTTGCCACCTCAAATGAAAAGAACTCTCCCTCCCAAAAAATGCTTTCAATTATCACAGTCAGTACTTTGAATGCAGAAAAATGAAAACACAAAGCATAAAGACATATTAAAGTATAATTTTGCAGGTACAAGGAAAAAAAAGTCAATTGATTCTGTAAGTTGTTAAAACTAGAAGCCAATTCTCTTTTTTTCTCCTATCATCAATTTCCCCTATATTCCACTCAGCAAAATAACTCTTACTAAAATCAATGCCAAAATTTCAAATATAGATCATCCAGATTATTATTATTATTGTTTTTTAGTGAGAGTCTCACTCTGTCACCCTGTTTGGAGTACAGGGGCACACTTGTGGCCACTGCTGCCTCAACCTGCTGGGCTCAGGCAGTCCTTCCACTTCAGCCTTCCAAGTAACTGGAACTACAGGCGTGCACCACCACACCCAGCTAATTTTTTTTTTTCTTTTAATTTATAGTAGAGACAAGGTTTTGCCATGTTACCCAGGCTGATCTCAAACCCATGGGCTCAGGCAATACTCTTGTCTCAGCCTCCCAAAGCGCTGGGATTACAGGCATGAGCTACTGCACCTGGTATATCCAGATCATTACAGAAATTAAATATGCCATGCCTCTGGAGTGAAACTCTGAGGACACACAGGAAAACATCTACCTGGGTTAGTGCAATCCTGAATTTTCCCAAGGTTTTAGAATTCTTAACTGATTATTTTATTTGGACATGTTTTTCATATTTATTTTATTTTATTTCATTTCATTTTTGAGACAGGGTCTCATTCCATCACCCCGGCTGGAGTACAGCGACAGAATCCTGGCTCACCTGGGCTCGAGCAATTCTTCAGCCTTAGCCGTTTGAGTAGTAGGGACTACAGACATTCACCATCATGCCCTGATAATCTTTTTATTTTTGTAGAGATGAGGTGTCACTAGGTTGCCCAGGCTGGACTCAAGTTCTTGGGCTCAAGCAATCCTCCTGCCTCAACCTCTCAAATTGCCGAGATTGCAGGCATGAACCACCACATCCAGCCAGTATTTTTCATATATTTAACATTGTTTTGTGCCCAACATATTAGGTTCCTCAAATATCTGATCGAACAATATTATGATAAGATTCTTAAGTAACACTATTTTCCTCTTTCATGATCTTCTGGGCTTTCTTACTAGAGGGCACATTGTTAGCCATCCCCAAGTGATTTCTTCCTATGTTTCTGATGGCCTGATGCTGCCCTGGGAATGCCCATAACACAGCTGTCACCACCATCTGGAGAACATTCTCTCTTACCCATGAGATGTGACCTTTGTTAGTTACTCTAGCGGACTTAAATACTATTTCCCCATCATCATTATATCCTGCTATTGGGTCATGTGGCAGCATTGATTCAACCCCAGAGTTTCCTGTGAAAAGATGGGTGGTTCTTCTTATTCTTTATCACATCTTTTACCTCCTAAAGATCTGAGCAACAGTCCAAAAAGGAATGGATCACAAGCCAGATTGAGTAGCATATCAACTCATTATCATGTACAGTTATGGAAATAAATATTTGAATTCTTTGAATTTCCTCCTATAGGGTGTCATTGGTAAAGTTAACCCTCCCATATATTACATATAAATAATCTACATTAACATGTATGCCTCTACATTGCAGATAAAGTTGCTGCTCCCTTCCTCTGTGCTCTTTTTTTTTTTTTTTTTTTTGAGTTGGAGTCTCACTCTGTCGCCCAGACTGGAGTGCCGTGGCCGCTCCCGGCCACCGCAGCCTCGACCTGCTGGGCTCCGGCTATTCTTCCGCCTCAGCCTTCCAAGTAGCTGGAACTACAGGCACGTGCCACCATACGCGGCTAATTTTTTGATTTATTGTAGAGATAAGGTCTCGCCAAGTTGCCCAGGCGGGTCTCGAACCCTCGGGCTCAGGCAATCCACTCACCTCAGCCTCCCAAAGCGCAGGATTACATGCTGAGCCACCGAGCCTGGCTCCTCTGTGCTCTTTTCTGGTAGCACTTTCTACCGACGTTTCATTATTTCTTTGTATTCATGTGCAACAGATGTTTTTAGCAGGGCAAAGGATCTACTGATAATTGTTAAGTGCTTCCGCTATGCTGAATGCTACACATATTTAACCCACAACGCACTCATTAGACCCTTATAAATATCCAGCGAAGTAGTTACTATTACTGTCCCATTTTGCAAATGCCTAACTGGAAGCAAAGAGGAGAATTGACCCACATTGCAATAAGTGATGGAACCAGATTGAGAACATGAACTGTTCAGCAACAAAGCCCATATCCTAACTAGTGCTACACTTCTCAAAATAAAACACACAGCTGATTTCTTAGCCTACACCACATTGATGGATGTATCAATTGATTCTAATTTTTTGTTTTTATGAGCAGTGTTACAATAAATATCTTTATATACACCCCATTCTGCCTATGAGAGTTTATCCAAAGGATCTGAAGTAGAATGTCTGTGTCACAGAATATGTACATACATACATTTTACATTGTAGTAAGTATTACCAAATGTTCTTCTTAAGTCATACCAGAATTTGTATTCCCAGGAACCAAATATTGCAGTAAAGCTATGTGCTTTACAAGTTTCAAGTTATTTTTGGAGTATGTCCACATGTTCTTTGCTTTTATTTTCCTCACGTTCCCTCCTACATTAAACTGATGCAATTACCCAAGAACTTGGAGGACAGAGCATTTTGTTCAAATATTCAAAATCTAGGCAAAGGTATGTTTTAATACTTCTGAAAGATAGGAAAGGATGAAGTGTATAATTATATCTTTTCCCCATTTAAAATGGCATCTTTAAACTTACAGGTGTTAAACAGGGTACCACTGTATCGCTAGGTTTTCTGGAAATCAGATATTAACTAGACATGGAAAATCTCCATTTTTCCATACATAAATTGTGAAATGCCTGAAATATGTTCAAAGCAAACTCAGCACAAAGTGATTTCAGGAAATAAAATTATTTTAATAAGGAGGAAATTGCAATGAAAAAATGTCTCAAAAGATTGATTGGCAATTCATACTTAGAATATATATATATGAATATATATATTATATATATATAATATATATATATATAATTTTAGAAAGCAGGATTTATTGAGAGGACAGAAACTTTCCCCACAGTGGAAGGGGACCCATGGGGGTTGCCCTAGAATATTTTTTAATACAAAAATTTTTATCTCACAAAATCCAATCTAAATAAGAAATTTACCATACTTTGATTATTTTCAAATGTTAAATAAAAATTAAATCAACGCTAGTGCTCACAAAGAAAAGCTAGATAATTTTATGAAAAGTGACAGTAAATGTTTAAAGAGATATTTTGTTATTTAAATTAAATTATACAAATAGATGTTCTAAATCCATTGAAGTTTTAAAACACATCAGCTGCATTTTGTGAGTAATTTAGCTTGTATTATGATGACATATTTAGAATGTTTTAAATTGAGTGACTAATAAGAATCAGGCACCTGCCATGTGTTAGCTCATTTAAGACCCACAACAACATCCACTTGCGATGGAAATTTTTTATCTCCCTCTTACAGACAAAACAGGAGTTCAGGTAGACAAAGTAACTTATCCATAGGCATAGATCTCAAGTCTATGCCAGAGCTCAAATCCCACAAATCTAAGATCCAGTTGTAATTAACTAGAAGATATTTATGTTTGCTTTCTGAATATTGGTTGAACTAACAGTTCAAGGTTACTTTGGAGTAGCTTTGACCACAGGTTTTGCGTATCATTTTAAGTTTCTACATTTTGGGTTTTAATTGTCTAAAATAAATTGGGGAAAAGACATTGTTCTTTGTGAGTAAATTACATAACTCTTTGCACAACCAAGATTTTCAGGACCACAAAACATCAGAGTATCTTTGGTAGTTTGACCAGAACTTTTAATATGCTCTTGTTATTATTGCTGGAAAAGTGGACAACTCACTAGTGAAAACAAATAGCATAATTTCAGCAGTGCATATGCCTTCAGAGGCCTCAAAATCCTAGGGGTAGACTGGAATAGGAAGTCATAGGTAAAGAGGTATATGGAAGAGGCATGCTCTTGAAAAGTTTTCCAACTTCAAAAATATTCACAACCTGTAAAACAGAGAAACCAAATGTGTAGGCTGGGCCTTTGGTTTTGGTGTTGATGTCTTGGCTACTTTATCAAAAGTAAACTGGAATATTTATGAATTTTGAGTACCAGAAAATAATAATAATAAAATGAGGGTCAATTGAGTTCCCAAATCCAAACTAGTTGTTAATCATAACACCCAGCAAAATAAAGAATATTATAAACCTATATTTATTTTCAACCTTTGTTGGGAAGAAAAGCACTCATTTTCTAAAAAAGAAAACAAAGCTATATGCATATCTAGACAGAATAGGCTAAAAGGTTTTCCTATATGAATTTTATATTTAAATACACTGCAGCTCAGATCTAACAATATGATTCCAGTTCTAGGTCTCAAAAGAGATGTGAGCTATAAATAATAGAAGACTATTACATTGCCCACACAATCTCAGTTGCACTTGGCAGGGTTTGCTACCATCTCTTCTTATTGGAAGACTTTACAGACTATAAAGAGTTTCCAGTGTTCACAGCTCTGGAGACAGCTTTCTCTTCTAAACCTCTGATCTCTTCAAAGCACCTGCCTAAAGAGAGAATGAAGCTCTATTTTTACACAGAAAATAATAGAATAAGCTAAGTCCACTTTCTATAAAAACAAGCAAACAAAAAATTCCGCGCCATTTTGTTGTTGATTGGATGTCAAGTTCTATAATATTCTATACTTACTAAATGAAGCAATGCTGAATAAATTATTCATTATTTTATCTTCTAGCTAAATATCCAATGCACTTGCACTTTAAAAACCTGACAGAGGAAATCCAGACCCTATTCATGATTAGGACTAAAGAGTCACCTGTTACTCAACATACCTACACCCAAACTCATTATTTTTGCCCCATTAATCCTTTTCCCTTCACTATATAGTAACTTTATAAGTTACTAAAGGTGCAGCTTAGTCACCATGACACATGTTGTGATTACCCTGATTACAAGACCTCTCTGTTCTCTCCTTAACCTTTCTGGAATTTGTCTGCAATATTCAGATACTTTATTATGTCGTGGTTTATACATATTTACCATTTCTGGTGTCATTGTAAGTTCTAAAAAGACAAGGGCAATGTTGTAGTTCTTAATTGTGTTTCACTAAGGAAATAGATATAAGAATAGTTAGGATATGTTCCCAGTGCCAAGTAAGATTTTTTCATTTATTGAACTTTACATAAACATGCTAACTTAAAAAAAATTAAAATTAGAGTATAAGAAGGAGAAAGGCAATGAATTAATACTTTCAACTGAATTAATGTATTTTAGCAACGATGTATTGTTTAGCATTAGCTTTAAAATCAGCAATTGAAAAGAATAAATTTTAATTTTAATAACATTGTTCAGACTTAGTAAAATAGTTCATATAAACTAAAATAGGCACTTACCAAATAAATACATATATTGCATTTCGCAGTTCATATTTTTCCACTGTTTAAAATTTTAAGTACAAGTAAAACTACAAGTGGCCACATAAAATGATAGATTGAAGTAAGCCATGTTCTATCTCTTCGTCTTTACATTATGCTGGCATTATTTATTTTGATTCACTGCTGAAATAAAAGAACATGCAATACTACAGTAGCCAGAGGGAGAACTGCACCCAAGGTAAGCTTAAATGTAATGACATCGTGTAACTGAGTCTCTGTGTCTGTGTGTGTATGTGTGCACTTGTGCATGTGTGTGCATTCAAGCGGGGGCAACTCTATCAAGAGTTTTCCAAAGTGTATTCCATCTAGAATATAATGTCCATCAAAGGTTAAGTAATAAAAAGTACCAACCTGAAGCTTACATACATGTTATTAAAACCTAACAGTTACCACAGCAATCCTTTCTAATTTAGACCAACAAGAGATCTTTTTTCAGGCAGGAGTATTTTTTCATTGACATTGTAGAGTTTGCTGATGCCTGGTCATAATAAGAAGCAGACTGACTTTAGCAGATTCTTTTGTTGTTTTTGAAATCTCTCCATGCAGGGCAGTTCTAGATCTCCATCTCCACTGCTGCTATCCCCCTGCCTGAAGCCTACTATTCTTAGATCATGAATGTGGAAATAACTATCACCATATAACTTGCCTCAGCAAGTTATTCTATGGTGGTGATTCCAGGCGTAAGTGTTAGTCACTGGCAGAGTTTATCCAGTGCAAAGTACACAAAGGCTTCTTTTTTAAACCACTTTCCAGTTTAGCATGTCGAATTAGGATTTTTTTTTTTTTTTTTGAGTTGAAGTCTCACTCTGTTGCTCAGGCTGGAGTGCAGTGACATGCTCATGGCCACTGCAGCCTCAACGTGCCAAGCTCAGGCAATCCTTCCACCTGGGTCTTCCAAGTAGCTGGAATTACAGGCGTGCACTACCACGCCCGGCCAATGAATTAGGATTTTTGTTTGGACAGTTATCTCAAACAGATTTAAACCATTTTCCCAATGATACTATAAAATTGTTTTAATGTTCAAATGCGTACAAGTTCTTAGCTGTCAAAATTAACAAGATAAAGAAAAGGTCTCTCTTCTCTTTTCACTTGCTTTAGTAATAGTATAATTAGGGTTGCAGCTTCAGGGAAGACTTGGAAGCTCCTCAGTCAAATGTTTTGTTTCTTTTCCCTGACTTCACGAACTATGAGCAGTGTGACCTTGGACAAATTTCCCAACATTTATATGTCTCAGTAAAATGATTATTACAACAGTATTCGTTTTCATAGAGCTATCATAAGGATTATATTAGATAATTTATATAGAGTTAGGTCTAATAGCATCTAAGATAGTAAATGACAAAGCACTCAAAGTTGTTAGCTCCTGTTGAGATTAAAATCAGGATAACTTGAGAAAAGCAAAATAACTGAGAGCAGTCAGAGCTATACAGAGGTATGCAAAATGTATCAGGCCCAGAGAGACATGAGATTTGTCTCTTACAAGAGACACTTATAAGATTCTTATAAGAGTATGAGACTTCATCACATGTTCCCTCCACCTGACCCTTGCCCCGTCCCTCACACTTATGCTCAGGGGCAATTTGTTAGAGGCATTATTTTCTTAACTAGCTGCTTATCACCATGTTCCTAAAATTTGTGACACGAAGAAAAATGCATAGTTAATCCATAGTTTATGTTATTTTATGTAAATTCTTCGGAACTGCCTCTTCTTTAAAACACACACACACACACACACACACACACAAACACACACACACACACAACTTGTATAACCTCTTCTAAGCACAGTGTATATTCAGGGCAACTTGAATCTATTCTCCTGGGTGGCGATCTTCAAGCAATGAACTTGAATAAACTCTGTAGGCATAATCATGTTTCCTGAATCTCATTATTTAAGGGTGACAATTAGAGAAATCAAACCAATGTAGTTTTCCTACCCCAACTCTCTCTAAACACTATATTACTGCTTTGACAAAGAGTGTTAAGTTGCCATGGCTTCCCCCCATTCTTTTCTCTCTTGGTTAAAAAAAAAAAGCCTTAGTCTAAAAAAAAATCCTCTTAATTTAATCTCTCATATATTTGTCACTCCCAACTACCAGTATTTTTGTGTTGTTTGCCTTACACATACTGTGTTTGCAATTCTGGTTTACAGTTTTATAGTATAAAGCGCCAACCATTTTGTCAATGAAATAGTATTTCTAGATTTTAAAAATCTGAATTTGAGTCATATAAGTTTTGGGGAGTCATTTCAAGACAAGGACCCAATTTATTTAAACAACATTTTTTAAAAGAAAAACTTGGGCAATCTGCATGTCTAGGCAGACCAGTACCAGGATAAATCTCAATAACCAATCATTATTATGGTGTTATAAAGAAACAGTTGCACAAAAGAAAAATGTGTTTCTAATACAAAGACTTTCAAAACAAGTAGAATGTGAATGTGAACATGGCAGTTTACTAAAATCTCCATCAATGGATAATAAAACCAAAGGAGATGTCAAACCCCAGACTTTTTATTTGAAGAAACAGTACCACATGTTCTCACTCATAAGTAGACCCTGAGCATTTATCATAATACTACATGAAAGGGATTGGCAGTAGCGGGACACTGCCAGGAGAAGGAAGACACATAACATCAATAAGGGTACCTGATCCCAAACCAGGTAAAGTGAGGACCAATGGGAGGCCCAAACTTCACCTGTACGATAACTACTTATGTACCCAATCTTGAACTGTATCCCACATCTTTAAAATAAAAAAAAAAAACACCTCAACTTGACACCAATAAAAAAGGATACAGCCTTTCCAAAAACAAAAAATTTGTTCAAAAAGCCCTTCACAAAGTTATCTACTGAAATACTGGATTGTTTGAAGATGGTTACAAAGAGAAACATTTTGATCTGTTGAAAACAAACTTATTACCCTCTGTAGTGCCAGACCCCAAAGGCCCCAAAAGGAAAGGGCACTGTGTCCAAAAGGTTGAAGAAATGACCCAGAGACAACAGAAGAGACTTTATTCAGCAACTTATATACAAGGAAGATGGTCCAGGAGCAGCTGGCTGGACAGGAAAAAGAACCACTCCTGATCGTAAAAAGTACATAGGTTACATAGTATTTTACATAAAGCAAAATGTGAGTTAAGTGTGAAAAGCAGGGGTTCTTTAGTGCACAGGCATAGTGTGAGAAGGCACTTGTACATATGTTGCACGTGCGCGACATGGCTGTGAATTCTCTTTAAGGGTGGGATTTGTAGTATTATAATTAAATAAAAGTGAACTAAAGGTGACTAAAAGTTATGGGCATTGATTCAGTGTGCCTGATCTGGTCTGAACCAGACTATGGGGCTGACTGCCTCAAGGAAGGGAGCACAAGAAAATTCACTAGGCATAGCTGCAATGTAGCTGCAGATATGGGGATCACTTTTGATTTGACCATGATTTCAGCATGACCTGGATACCCAGGCATGGAGCCTGAGGGAAAGGAGACATTGTGAGTTGGCCATCCCCAAGACCTCTCCCCAGTCTCCAACTCTTGCTTGGGGCCATATCCAAGTGTGCTCATGTTGTCACTGAGTGTGTGTCATGCTATACCCCCCATTAGTTTAAAGTCAGAAAAATATATTAGCAGTTGGAAGTTTTTTTCACAAAATATATGTTTATGTCTCAATTACAACACAACTGATACCTGTTAGTTAAAAAATTAATAGTACTCAATTTTAATATATCATAATTGCATTTTTCTAATGTTATACTATGTTGACTTTATTTTTTATTAAAACTTTTCTTTTATTCATTGTAACTGCTAATCATTTGCATTATAATAATAATGTATATTAATTCAGTTGTTATCAAATTTAACTTGTTATTTAGTACTTTTATACATGTTTTATAAAGGCAAACACAAGGCCATAAATATTTTGTAGAAATTTTACATAGGTTGTATTAAACCTTTAGTTTCTATGCCTTATTGATTAATTCTAATAGTTCTTCATGAAAAACTGGCATTAATAGTAGTTTTTCATCATGTAATTTTCATCAAAATATATATATTGCTATCTCTTTATGCATGTTGTCCTAGCTTGCTATGAAGAAAAGAGAATATTTAAAATCCATCTTCAGCTCATCTTCAAATTCAACTGATTTCATCCAACCTCTGATTAAGTAGGAAACATACCAAAATAATGTATGAGGATCAACAATTTTTTTCTTCTAAATTAACATTTTTTCTGCTGACAGAGCTCTGTTCAATGATTTTCAGTACATTTCACAAAAGATCATATTGGTAAATTTGAATGTATCCTTAACATTCATTTATCTCTACACACAAAAAGTCAATCAAAATTCTACTTATCTTTTTACTTTGCAAATGAAAATATGTTCTAATATATTGATGTTGAAAGAAACAAGAAGAGAATCCTGCAATGTTTTTAATGTCATCTTGAAGAAACTGTCAAACACCATCTACTGGTTTATTGAGCACACAGAAAAGTCATGTTACTGAATTCTTCTTTAACAAATGGTCAATATAGACACAGCCACTAACTATATTGTCATGACCAGAAACATACCAAGAGGGCTGGAAATACAACCAGCTTCAATTATCCCTGTGTCTTTTGTATTTCTAGAGTGACTTATACTCTAAATAATCTGTTTTGTGCTATGCTTCACTTATATATGGTAGTAAGTATGTTTTTCAATACAGCTCACAAATGAGTTTAACATTCTTCCCTGTCTTCATTGTCTTTTTGGATTGTGTCTGAAAATTCTTACCCTATTAATTATAGGCTGAAAAGAGATCAGTCTGATAGCACATCAAAAATAATTTAGAAACCATTTTCTGTTTTATTCCTTGGATTGACTGATATGAATGTGAGGAGAAAATTACAACTATAGTCTAGAAATGAGAATTATTGCATAAATCATGAAGATCAAAGTCTTCAGTGACTACCAAACAGGAAGGAAATTAAATACAACTTCTTAAGCAGCAAAAGTTGGTAGTTCAAATGTGATTGATGAGGAGAGAGAGAGAGTACTGATTGCAATGGTTAATTTTTTTTTATTTTGAGTCAGAGTATCACTCCATCACCCAGATGAGTGTAGTGGCACGCTGATGGCCACCCCAGCATCGACCTGCTGGGATCAGGCAATCCTTCTACCTAAGCCTTCCAAGTAGCCAGAACTACAGGTGTGCGCTACCTCACCTGGCTAATTTTTTTGTTTATCATAGAGATGAGGTCTCACCATGTTGTCCAGGCTGGTTTCAAACCCGTGGGCTTAGACAATCCTCTCTCCTCAGCCTCCCAAAGTGCTGGGATTACAGGTTTGAGCCACTGTTCCCGGCCACGATGGTTAATATTAGGTGTCAATTTGACTGTATTGAGGGATGCCTAGACTTCTGGTGAAGCCTTGTTTCTGGGTGTGTCTGTAAGGGAGTGTCTAGGATAAATTGACATGTGAGCCAGGGGGCTGGGAAAGGAAGTCATGCCCTCAATCAGGGCAGACAGCATCCAATCAGCTACCAGCACAGCGAAAACAAAGCAGGTGGAAAAGGGGAATAAGTAACTTGCAGAATTTCCTCTCTTCTCTGGTGGGACATTTTGCTTCCTCTCCCACTGCCCTTGGACATCAGACTCCAGAATTTTCCACTTTTGAACTTTGAGACATGCACCAGCACCCCCTTGGGGGCTCTCTGACCTTCAGCTTCAGATAGAGGGCTGCACTATTGATTTCTCTGGTTTTTGAGACTTATGGACTCCAACTGAACCATGCAGCCAGCTTTTCTCATTGCCCAGCTTGCAGACGGCCTACTGTGGGACTTAATCTTGTAATGGCATGAGCCAACTCTCCCACATAAATTCCCTTTTATATATACATATATCCTATTGATTCTGTCCCTCTGAAGAACCCTGACTAATACACTGATGTAATTAACAAATAATTAATTTTTAAAATAAAGGAGACTTCCATGAATTATGTGAAAGAAAATTATGGAATACTTCAGAATCTCAATTTTTTTATTTAGCTTATGTATTTATAAGCTAAGTTCTAAAATTGAGACATTCAGTCTATTATTGGATTACTAACATTTAGGTATTGATTTGTATTTGGCACTATTTGTCAGAGTTCACTTCAGAAACCAGAAATTGTTCTAGGTTTTTTAAGCAGAAGAGGAATCAAATCAATAAATTTTATGACACCCTTGGAAAAACTGGAGCCCTGGATTCAAGGCTAGGCCCCAGGTCTGACCTCTGCCAGAATCAGGAAGGCAGGGAGTCAAGGACAGATGATGAAACTGTTGAATTAAAAAAAAAAAAAAAATACCTTCACTGTTGTGTTCTGAGAATAAATTGCCACTGCCAGAGTAGCTCTCTCAACAGTGAAGCACTGGCCCCCTGAGACAAGCTGCCTCTTTTAAGGCAATTTTTTCCTGAAGCTTTTAAAACTCAAGAGTGAATTTTCTGTTATATAGAATCTCGACTTCTTTTCAACTATGTCTGCTAAACAAACACAGCATAAGGTAACCAAAAGACAGTCTCCAGCCTACTTCCAGTTTCTTAGGGTCTGGCATCTACATTGGAGGAACTTATTTTAAATACATGATCATAGGTGAAAGAGAGTCTGGATATTGTAGTTTGGTCTTCCAGCTTTTGTGATACAGAAAGGCCCACTACAAGGTAGCAGCTTGATTTTTCACCAATCAACCATATTCAGTATATTGACAAAATGTTTTTGTTTTGTTTTGTTTTTTACAGTCACAGTGATTGGTATAGCTCATAAAAACCCATGAAAATAGGTGATGCTATTCCCATTTTACACAGGAGGAAATTTACAGTTACCATATCTAAAATTACAGAAGAAATAAGGTGCTAGAATCAGTAACTTGTTAACACAGGTTTGCTTTGAAATTCTCCCCACTAATGCCACACTGCATCTGCAAGTGCTTTATAAGTAAAGCCATCATCTGTTTCTAGGTTATCAAACATCTATAAAATAAAAATCCATTTACTTAAAACCTAGAAGAGAAAAATCATAGCTCTGGACTGAATGTTTGTGTGCCCTCATAATTTATGTATTTGAATTCCTAACCTCCAGGAAAATATTATTTGGAGGTAGAACCTTGGGGATTTGATTAAGTCATGAGAATGGAGCCCTTATGATTGGGATTGATTGGGATTAGTACCCTTATAAAAGAAACCCCAGAGAGCTAGTTAGTCCTTTCTACCACTGAGGACATAGCTAGAAGTCACCAGAAAGAAGTCTCTCACCAGAAACTGAAACTGCTACCACCTTAGTCTTGGACTTCCCAAACTCAAAACTATGAGAAATAAATTTCTGTTCTTCATAAACTACTCGATTTATTGTATTATGCTATTGCAACCAGAACGGACTAAGACAGCCCTACCGTGAAAAACAGCAAGCACTTCTATAGTAAATATGAAAAGTTATGATCTAAAATTGAATAACAATGCACTTAATGAGTCAAATAAATGAATTGTTCAAAATGTATTACCCAAAGAATTAGTTGGGCATCAAAAATCCAGATATACAGGAAATGTTCACTTTATAATAGTTTTAAATGACAGAAGAAGAAGAAGGTTATGAAACACTGCACAATCTTATCTCAACTTAGAAAAAATATATGAAAACCACATCAAATGTAAATAGCTATTTCTGGATGATGGTATTTTGAGTGTCTTTCTTTAAAGATTTTTTTCCCTTTCTAAACTGGCATATTTTGATTTTTAAAAGTATTCTTAAAGCAAAACAAAAGCTTTTAAGAGTATTAAAACATTAATAAATAATAAACATAGGACAAGAACAGATGAAAGTATGGTTGGCAGGTAAAGTTATCAAAATAAAAATAGTTAAAGATGAGCATTAAAAGGTGGAGTTTATATTAAGAAGGAAGAAAAAACACTTTCAACCTCCTGTCCATATTTTTTAAACAAAATCCTAGGACTATTAAAGATTCTGGAAACATAAGGGAGAGTCAGGTTGTGTTTTAAATAAGTTTATTTTCTTTTTAAATAATGAAATATCACTTACATTTGTTACTTTAAAAATCCCTTTTTATGGACTTTGGCTGTGAACCAGGCCTTTTGTGGTACTTGTCTTGTAACCACCTAGGCTTCAATTGGGGCCATAATCTTATCCTGGAAAAAGAACCCTGAAGAAAACTTGGGGGAAAAGTGATCCCTGTGGAAAACAGTCTGTGGGTTTAATTGTATAGAATTGAGCTCTCTGATTTGAGAGTAGCTGAGGCACATGATGGTGATGGACACTTGGGCTGTGGTTGGGAGAATCGTTGGAGGAGGCTGGTTGAGTTATATTTGTTATTTTCTGTATAGAAAGGTTGCAATATATCAACACTTAGAATTGTTCTCAAATAAAGATTCTAAAAAGGTGAAAAAATTCATTTTTATAAACCCGAGTCCTCTGATAATTTATCAAACTAAAGCTAGACAGGACAATAGACAGAGTTTGTCCTCAGTGTCATCACTGAAGCTCTACACTTATTTTTTCTTATTTTCTCAACTCGTCTGATATATAATCATTCCAACAATTTTAAATCTTATTCACTTTTTTGCATTATTATGAATCTTATTTATTTTTTGCATTATGTACCATTGTTCAGAATGAATTTCACTATTTCTGTAAATTGCTACTCTAATGATATAATAAATACTATGTAAATCTCATAGCAACTTTGAAAATAAGATTTTGCCTATGCTAATTCATAAAAAAGGAAAATGGAAAATAATCTTCAGGCAGGTCAAATAACCTAACTAGAAGAAAATAGAATAGCGAATGAGAGATCTGGAGGCAATGCCCACAATTTCTTCTATCATTTCCAAGAAATAATGTGAGGTGGAACTGATAGAATATACAGAAATGAGCTCATAATTTATAAAATGCTATATATGTTTAAGGTGATATGATCGTATCTTATTTAAATTAGAAAAATATATTTCTAATCCAAGAGTTTTACAAAGGACCATAATTTATATCTATACTTCAACTAATAGAATAAGAAAGCTAATTGAAACGTTTTCTTTTTCTAAATAATCTTCATAGCTTATTTTTTCATAATTTAAAATATATCTTTCAGGGGTAGAAAGAATGTAATCCGGCTTCTCTTTGTTTTCCAAACCCACTGGCATTTGAAATTAGAACCTCTTAAAATCTGAACAAGTAATCAGTATTGCTTAACTGACAAATGACCAATCATGATTGGTTATTGAACAAGTTTTGGGTTTTCTTTGTTTAGTTTTGTTTAGCTCACTAGATGAGGTTATGTAGGCAGGTAAATATGACTTTCAAATACTTACATTTGTTGCTAAAATGTCTTTATAGACTGAGAAAATTCTGTTTAATTCTCATGTGATGGCATAATTATTCAAAGATGAATCACTGACAAGGACTTCTTTGGCCATGTTTTAATTTCTAATGAAACAGACAATCATGTTACTATCCAAGAGGTATCTAGAAATAATTATTAAATTAAAATGCCTATTAAGCCCAATATATATTTTCATCTGTTCTTTTTCCTTCTACTTTCAACTATTTTTTGGAAATAAAACCTTAGATGCTAAAATGTATTATTAAAGTGAAACGCTATATATTTTGAAACACAGAACCTTATCTTTAGTACTTCGAAATTATAACTTTGTTTTTTATGCCAATAAACTCAAACTAGGATAAAACATTTCTCCTTCTGGGATTTTGAAACACTACACACACACACACACACACACACACACACACACACACACACACACAAATAGCTCTGGTTCGTATAATGTGATTTTTAAAAGCATGTCAACATGGTTGTGAACTATTACACCAATAAGATATAATCAGCTACTCATTTATTTCCTTCATGAGTATACTGAAAATTAGTAATCTATTCCTCAAATGACCTTTCAGACTTCACCATACCATACCATACCATACCAAGCCCTTCATCGTGTTATTGATATCCTGGAATATCTGTAACATGACTGAATTAAACTTCAATTTATGAGTTAAGTTATCTTGAGGAAATCATCAAATACTATACATGAATATAATTTTGAATATCCGTGTATAATCTGTAGCTTCCTATGTAAAATGATGACAGAAAGTATTTGAGAATAGATTGTGGATTAAGCAGGGATAAAATTTCAAGTGAATTGGCTGGGGATTAGCTGTTACTGTTTTGGAATTTCAGGCCTATGGAATGCTAGCCTGCTAGACTGTACCACTCAGATTTGATTTCGTAGCTCAGAGATTTCATAATTATAAGTGCCACTCACCCCCATGGCCCATGCTGTCTCTAGTGGTGTCTCCATACCTGTCTCCTATTGCTCAAGATTTTCCCTGAAATATATTCTGATCCTTTTCAGAAATAATTCTGTGTTCTCCCAAGCTTAGCAGTCCCCTCTCTGACTTCTCCATTCAGAAATGGACATTATCCCAGACATTCTTATTAGATTATTTGTAGTCTTCATTGCTACTATTAGTGACAGTATTGAAAACCCAGACGACCCTGAAAGCACTATGGTTATCATACCATAGTCAACATTACACCAATATTCTTGTGGCTCATTTATTTTACTTAACTATTCAGGCTCTTTTTTTTGTTTTTTTTTTTTGTCGTTTGCTATCACTCTTCCCCATCCACCCACCCAAGTTATTAACTATTTGCAAGTAGTCTTTATATATTTATAGAAGGCAAACAGATTTGACTATTTTCCAAACAAAATATTTAATGTTAATCTGTTATAAGATCGCATTATGTCCAACCCAGAGAATACAGGGATTCATTTATTCATTATTTTGAGGGAAACCTATATTTGCTTAGAATCATGGAACATTCCTACAGGGGAAAATTTGCTCCTTATGTTGTATTAACTAAGATATGTCAGTATCAAAGGGACTGAGACACGAGATGTGTATGTGAATTTGAATCATGTGGGGGTGTGGGTAGATGTATACTAAAGAATTCCACTTCAATAATAGTGAAACCAGTGATACACTCCCTTCAAACATCGCACTAAGCACATCGTCCTTGCTTTTCCAAAATATCCTTCCTCCATTTGCTTAACTTCTGCTATCTTAATCATCCAAAGTGGCTAGTGGGGTATGGTTAGGGGATGACGAGGTAGTGGAGAATTAAGGAGAAGAGAGTGAAGTCGGACCCAGTTTTGAGGATTGCGAAGAACAGTGGAAGAATTAAGTTTCTGTTGTCACTATGAAGTCCACTGAGCTGAGAAGCTGGTGATTACGTTTCAAAGGCAGCCACAACAGAGCTCTTTTCAAAGTGAGAATCAGTAACTGTTTAATAAAGGTCAGGATTACCCAACTGCAATCTTAAGAGTTATCTGTTTGAGAAATGAGTGTCAAAAAGTTTTAGGACAGCTTCCACTATTCCTGATTACATATCCCTGAATTAGCTTTGTTGGGAGAAAAAGACACCTGAATATCAGCCCTGCCTTTGTATAATAAGCTGTTGGTGACACTAGTTTCTAGTCTGTAGCAGCCTGACTTTCTAACACCTGCAAGGAACTTGCTTATTCACTGAGGCACACGCCTTACATTACTTGCTGTATATGTATTACTCTGCTTCAATTATGTGGTGTTTTAACTTTGACCCATCATGGTTTATTTACCAGAAATTTTAATTCATATGAAAATGATGTCAAAACAAATTCTGTTGTTTTTCACAAAAATTCTGAGTTTGACTGTCATATTAATCATGGACACTAACGTGTGAGATAATAGGCAATTTTGCCCAATGTGCTCAGTGTATAGCTGATTTTTTAAATGTTATGTAATGAGTCTGCACCAAAATTAACCAGCAAAGCACAAAAAGTCAATGGAATCTCAAACTTTGAAAGAATATTACTATTAACACTTGCAATTCTTAGGTTACTCTATAAATGTCTTATTCTACATATATAAAATCTTTAGATATGCCTTCTCAAGTTCAAATGGGCATGGTTTTTATGTAATAACTTCAGCCAATTTTCTGTTAAACATAGGGGGCATGGTAAAAACGTATCTATTAACTTATCAAATGAATAGTAACAAGTAACAGGTAGATAAATATCTATAAAATTATGTTTATATTTTCAATGCTTATTACATCTTTTTGAAATTAAGCTTAGGATATTACACATTGATGTATTAAAAACATCCAACTATTTTGAACTTTAAAAAGTATATAAAATTGTTCGTAAGAGTTTTACGCCCTCCTAAGCATTTTTACGTGAGACAAATTTTTAAAAAATAAAAGTATACATAATACTGAACTGTTTTTGACAACTCTAAGAAGAAATCCAAATAAAATAGTAAAAGAGAGATCAGATAGACTAAGAATCAGGACAAAATTCTTTCAAATCTAGGACAAATGGTACTCTGTAGGAAGTAAAGAAAGCAATTTGAAAGCCCCAATTGCCACAGAGCTACTCAGTATGGAGAACTATAACATAGGATGACTGTTCCTACTATGAATGCTTACACCAGCCAGAATACTTTGCTTCCAAATAATAGAAATTTCAGTTCAAATTGGCTTAAAAATGATAAGATTATTGTATTGGCTTATGTAACTAAAATACCCAAAGCTAGGCCTTGTTCAGGTAGTGCTTAAGCTACCTGTACATCACCGAGGATATAGTATCTTTGTCTTTCCAGTCTGGCTTCTACAGAGCTCATTTCATTCTAAAGATGACTTTCTTTGCACAAACATGATGACTACAAGCAGATCTCTGAAACTATATGGACCCACCACCTCCACCAAAAAGATATCTGCTACCAATAGAAAGGGGAAATAGGGCCAAAAAGGCATCCAATAAATGCCCTCAGTACCAGAAAAATGCAATTAGATTGAGGACAAATTCAGAACATTAAACAAATGCAATAATTGATGTCATGATGATGTTTCTCCAACCTTATCTTTTATATTTCTTTGATACTGTGAGAGCTTTTTTACAAGGGCTACATAGAAAAAAAATTATACAGAACATGAAAACATAAGGTTCAGCAATGGCATTCATATCATTTGGTGCTAAGATAAAATAGATCGCTGCCCGTTTTTGGTTACAGACAACTCACTGAGTTTAATCATTAAATATTAAAATTAAATGTAAATATGACGAAGATGTTCACTGAACTTATAATGACTTATTTGAATAAATACAAAATCAAAGAAACATTTAATTCATAACTACTCAGTCAAAACAGCATATTTTGCATGAGCTATAGCTAATGACATAAACAAGTAGTATTTCCTTGAATTCATTGTTCTGTCAACAAAAATCCCATTATGGGGGAAAAATGACAATTAAGAATTTCTACTTACATAAAAGTTCTAGAAAATTCTGAATACTTTTAAGTGGAATGCATTTGCAACTAGAATTTTGAAAGAAATATGTTTGTGGTAAAACTGTCAACAAAAAATTATTAGTACATTTTAAACAGATTAGAGAACAGAGAAATGTACTTAAAATTCATAGATGTAAATGGTATTTAGTAGAAAATGCCTTTTACTTGAAAGAGGGGTTGATGAAATTAATTTGAGAACAAGAATAAAATTTTTAAGGGTATAATTTAGAGTAAAAGATGAGGACAAAATATTTTCACCCATCTTTTAAGTCTAATTTAAAAATGAAATAATACGAATAGTGAAAACCAATCTTTTGAATCAACTACATCCTTTGCACTTTTTTAACAGGAAAAGAAACAACTTATAAGACAAAAGAACAGGGCTGGGCTCAGTGGCTCAACCTGTAATTCCAGCACTTGGGGAGATGGAGGCAAGTGGATTGCCTGAGCCTGCAGGTTTGAGACAAGCCTGGGCGACTTGGAGAGACCTCGTCTCTACAATAAATAAAAAATTAGCCGGGCATGGTAGCATGTGCCTGCAATTCTGGCTACTTAGAAAGCTAAGGTGGAAGGATTGCCGCGCCCAGCAGATCAACGCTGGAGTGACCATGAATGTGCCACTGCACTCTAGCCTGGGAGACAGAGTGAAACTCCAACCCCCCCCCAAAAATAGAAAAGACAACAGAACAGCCATGAATTTGTTTAAAATACTACAGTGGCAGAAAACGTTAAAAATATTTCAATTAAAGAAAGTCTCTTAGGTTTTAGCTGTGGTGAAAAAGTGATGAAGCCAAGTTTTAAAAGATTAATAATAACCTTACTTGCAGTAAGGTTATTTGCTGCAAGTAACCTTACTTGCAGTAAATCTAAATCTTGACCAGGACCATCTAACCTGAGTGAAAAGTTTAAAGTTTGCCACTGTATTTGAGGAAGACCCAAGAGTTTCATAGACATATATAACTAATCTTTGAGATTTAGGAGTAATGATGTTTCATGGAGAAAAAAAATTACTAAATGATTTCAGTGATATCAGTTATTTATCTGGTCGAATACAAGCATCTGTAAGAAGACTAATAATCTTCCAAAATATTTTAAGTGAAAGCAAGTTAAAAACTATGGTAACCTCTGTCGTTGAAAATACATCATCCTGTATATCACTGTCCCTTATTAATCATGATTTAACTATAATGATAAATAAAATTCAGGCCTTGTTTACTGCAATGTATTTTTAGCCAATGAAATCTCACTAGCAACACTTTACTTCTTCTAGATTAAATATAAGGCATGGCCAAAGAGTTTGGAAAATATAATCAAGTGCTATTTATGCCTGGAAAAAAAAAAAAGGTTTTTTTTCTCTTTAAAGTATCCATCGATAACCTCCTCTGCTATTCAGCCCATTCCCCTATGGCCAAAGCATTTACACATTTACAGAGGACTGTTTATGTGTCATCCATCTTACAGATTCCCCTAGAGATACCAGCATCAAAAAGTAAAAATTGAATCCATTTCTGTTTTTAGTAAATTAAACTGTGTCATGCTTCATTCAGGATCATTTTTTTGTTTTCTGTTTAAAGATGATAATAATTAAATCAACTTATTATAGGAACCTCTGTCTAGCATACACATTGATATGCTTTATCAAATACTGAAAGCATTTTTCCTCTGTATACATCTGTAGTTAGCTTTACCCACTGATATTAGACTCATTGCTTTGAATACATTGAATAGAATCTTTTCAGAAAAACATAGTCTTTAAAGGGTACTTATTTGTTCTTTACAATAACTAAGAAGAGAGAAAAATATTTCAGCAAGGTGCATCTAACAATGACAAATTATGAATTAAGATACAAATTATAAGTATCTTAATGTGTGGAAAGAACACATTGAGCAAGAAGTCTTTTGAGAAATGCAACTGATGATTAGAGATTCACAGTCCGTAGTGTACAATACACATCCATATAAAAAAAGCATTCGCTCACCAAAATACTCACTACTAAGCTCAAATATTTTCCTTGCAGCTAATTAATTAAATAAAATCTTCATGGATCTCTTGAGGTGATATATCTATGCTGTAACAAGAAGATAGGTAATTTAAGGTCAAAGTGTTTTTATAAACACCATTGGTGAATGAAGACTTCCCAAGGATTTTTTTTCCCACCTTGACATGAAGAAGAGAAAGAAAAATTCAGGATTAGTTCAGGACTTGTATTTGTTGGTATTTTAAGGTGGAGGCGTGCTGTAGACTGAATGTTTATAACCTTTCAAAATTCTAATGTTGAAGCCTAAACCCTAATGTGATGGAGACTTGGAGACTAGGCCCTTGAAAGATGATTAGATCATGAAGATACAGCCCTCATGAATTGGACTATTGCTTTTATAAAAGAGATCCCAGAGAGGTCCCTCACCCCTTCTGTTATATCAGGACACAGTGAGAAGACAACAGTCTGTGCACCAGGAAGTGGACCCACACCAGACATTGAATCTGCCTGCACCTTGACCTTGGGCTTCCCAGATGCCAGAATTGTGTAAAATAAATTTCTGTTGTTTATAAGGCACTTAGTTCATAGTTTTCTCTAATGGCATCCAGAACTAAGACAGGGGATGTCTTAGTGTCTTGCTTTAACAGTGTAACATCACATGTAACACCACAAGTTGGGTAGTTTAAAACAGAAATCTGTTCTCTCACAGGTCCCAAGACTAGAAGGCTGAAACCCAGTGTTGGCAGGGTCATGCTCTCTCTCAAGCCTTGAAGGGAGGATACTTCCAAGCTATGCAACCCCAGGTGTTTCTTGGTATGTGGCAGTAAAACTGCCAGCTCTGCCTCTGTCTTTCCTGTGTGTCTCTTCTCCTTTTTATAAGGACACATGTCATAATGAATTAAGGCCTCACCTTAAACTAACATGACCTCATTTTAACTCATTACATGTCCATGACTCTATTTCCAAATAAGGTCACATTCTGAGATACCGGGAATTAGAACTTTAACGTGTATTCTGGGGCACACAATTCAACGCATTGTGGGGAGCTACCAACAACACATTTCTTAACCACATAAGCTCTAAACCAACTGAGTAACATATCTGAAAAGAAGACAAATGATGAGCAAAATATCAGAGATGATAAAGGTCAGTTTGGAGAATCTGGCTTATCTGAGGGCAGAGAAGCTTCCCAATCACAGATGCGAAAATTACATTTATTTACCTATTTAATCCCAGACAGTGTTGGACTGCCATAGACCTCCGCATGTGATCACTTGCCCTTTGAAGAATGTATAACGTAGAAGGGCAGAGCTAAATGTGTTCCCTCCATAAACAGGCTGGCTGCACCTCCACCTCCAATAAAAACAAAGAAAATAACTCAAGGGTATCGTATTAGTAGAGATCTCACAATGTAAAAGAAACATCAGGACCTAAGGAATATGTTTTTCCACAACAAGAATTATATATGCTTATTAAGACACTTACATTATCATTAATACCATCAGTGAGGCTCAGAATATATCTCCTGTACTTAGTTTGAAAGATGTTTTCTCAACATTTGTATTCTAAGCATATACATAGTTCTAGTAGCTAGAAGAAAGTTCTAGAGTTTTTAACTAAGTTTAAGATAAAACTGTATACAATATTTTGTGTAACAGAAGGTATTATAATTACATGCATTTTGAAGCAGAATTATGAAACATATTTTATATTGAGTAACTTAGGGCATGTCACAAGAAAGGATTCCAGTAGAGTCACTCAGTAAAAAAGACCTCATGAAGGGCTTCAAGCATTGCCTTTTTATATATTCTTCAAAAGAAATAACTTACGAGAGAAGCAAGATGGGGTGAAGCGGGAGGTGTTTCAGATGACACTCTACCTCACTTTCCCTGTGACTATGTTCTGGATTTCCTCTCAGGTTGAGTGACTTGAAGACTATATCACACAGGGTAAGAGGGAGTTGTGGCAACCTGAGAAAGAGGGCTAGAGTCAAGAGCTAGAAGAATCCAAAGAAAGGATACAGAAACAGAAGAAGGAGAGGCTCCTTCGTGCTGTCCAGCAGAGCTCCTAAGGCCTCCAAGAGCTTGAGTCTCAGTCCCTCCCCTTGTGAAATATCACACATTCCCCCTCCCTCCATGAAATAACACATATTCAGTTTTTTTTGCTCAAAAAATTAAAAAAAAAATAACTTAAAGTCTTACAGGAGTAAAAGAAAGTATGTCTCATAACTTTACTGTACCTATTGCTATACTATACCATAGTACAGTGTTAAGTTCATATGTTAGAAGTGTCCAAAAATAAAAAGAATTGGTCTGGACCTCTCCAAAACTCTAGAAAATGCATGAACGTAGGTTTTTGTTTCCGAGAAGGGCTTAGTGGGAAGTGTGTGGTATGTAGCCTCTAGGATGCCAACTATGAAACTTGCCTCCTGTTATTCACCCATTGGTATGTAATTCCTTACCCTCAAGTGTGAGCTGGACTTCTTGACTTGCTTCTAATGAAGAGAATATGACAAAAGTGATGAGATGTCACTTCTAAGATAGAGTTTTAAAAGACCTTGACTTCCATACTGTTTGCTCTCTCCTGCTACCTCTCAGATCACTTGCTCTGAGGGTGGCCCTGTGGAAAGACTCATGTAATTAGAGTGCTCAGAAGCAGATTCCCACTCCAGCTGAGTCATCAGATGAGACTGTAGCCCCATTCAACAGCTTAACTACAATGTAATCAAAAAATCTTGATCTAAAGATGCCCAATTGAAACATGCCCAGGATTTCTGGCCCACAGAAACTGACAATAAATGATCATTGTTTTAAACTTTTAAGACACTGAGTTGTGGAAGAATTTGTTCTTCAGTCACAGATGACTAATGGGGGAAAGGAGAGAGGTCAAGTATTCTATTGTAATATAGTGTCAAGATCATGGGTTTAGAAACCAGTTTTTTTTTTCTCCAAAACATTTTATTTAAGTAAGACATAACTTTTTTTTGACCAAGGAATTTCAAATGCCAGAGATATAAAGAGTAAAATTCACTCTTCAACCTCCCTTAATTCTACATCCTCTCCCAAGTTAATCATAAAAGCATTTTCCCAGACCTTTTTCTCTACATTTACATTTTTATTTCATAGCATAGTCTGCAATATTTTTAAAAATTAACGTCTTGAAGACGTTCCTACAGATGCACATACTTCATTTTATTCTTTTCCACACCTATAGTAATCTATAACATATCTGTAACACAATTTTATTTTGCCTACTCCTGCATATCTGGGAGTTATGGGTCAAGCAGCAAGATGTCTGCTTGTCAAATGGTTCAGAAAAGTAGGTAGGTGGATAAACAGACAGAATAGTAATATAAATGAAGACAAGTATAAACAGTTGGTCAATCAGGGCCAAACATATGGAGAAGTTACTCACATGATTCTGGTAACTCTTTCCTAATTTTTTTTATTTTTGTGAATCAGGGTCTTACTCTGTCACCCAGGCTGGAGTGCAATGCTCCGATCACAGCTCACCACAGCTTTGACATCCTGTTGATTCTCCTGCCTCAGCCTCCTGTGTACCTGGGACTAATTTTTCTTTCTTTCTTTCTTTTTTTTTTTTTTTTAGAGACAAGGTCTCACCATGTTGCCCAGACTGGTCTTGAACTCCTGGGCTCAAATAATCCTCCCACCTAGGCCTCCCAAAATACTGGGATTTCAGGTGTGAAATCCCACTGCACCTGGTGCTCGTCACTAAATTTGAAACTATATCAGAATCAAATGAAACCAAAAGAGTAATATTTACAATTTGTTCCTCATCATATTGATAATTCACATTTTTTGAAAGTGGGAATTTTTTTTCAAAGATTTTGGCTATCATTCTGTCTCTTATATGCTTGGCCCAACACAAACCCCATTATTTTTATTTTTATTTTTATTTTTATTTTTCTGTCACCCAGGGTGGAGTGCAGTGGCATGCTCATGGCCACCACAGCTTCAACTTGCTGGACTCAGGTGATACTTCCACCTCAGTCTTCCAAATAGCTGGAACCACCGGCATGCGCCGCCATGCCCAGCTAATTTTTTTATTTATTGTAGAGATGAGGTCTCTCGCTTCCACCTCCCACAGTGCTGGGCTTAAAGGTGTAAGCCACCACACCTGGCTCAAACCCCATTATTTATTCTTCTAAAGAACATAGGAGCTCTCTTTCCCACAATTAAACTTTATTATGAGATACTATGATTACTATAAAGCCTATGATTTATAAATTTCAAAGTGCTGCAAATCACAAAGCAGTACCAAATTAATTTTGAGAAGTGTTTGGAATTAGGAGACTAGGTTAATAGTCTAAAGGCATGAGTTCTGCTCTTTTATTTGAATGTTAAGCAGTGCAAATTAGCCCAGCTTTACTCATATGAATACTGTGACTCTTACTGTTCATGAACTATTTTCTGATACTATTAACCATTTTTAATTAAAATTATCATTCCCTGTGTTGAATTTTAATATAGAAAGAGAATGGCTTCTCCAGAAGGTGATTATGGCATGGATACACTTAAGAATATATTTAGTAGTAAAAGCAAGAAAAAAAGAGAGCAGCTCTTATTATTCCACCTACTGTCTAGCTTGCACTGAAAACTGTTTTGATGCACACTGAAACCTAGAAAACAATTGGAGAGAAATAATAACTCATTCTTTGAAATATTAGTTTCAATTTTCATTCCTGGTTCAAATGTGGAAAATGCAAACCAGAAATATTTGTTCAATATTGTTAATTAAAACATTCTGTGTCTGTGTGTTATACCATTAGAGATTTAAAAAAAACAATAGATAAAGATAGTATATCTTTAGGAATGGAGAGTTTTTATTTAAAAAGAAAAAGCAGAAATGTTGACATATATTTTTAAGATGAATAGGCTATACTGTCTAAAACTTCGTGGTCATGGTTCTGAATATGACTGCAAATCCTTACATATAAAATAGTTATGTCAAGAAGAATTGTACTTAAGTGGAAAATATGTTGTGAAGATTGCAATTCTTTAAAAATCATTTATTGCTACTAAGGTACTTGTAAGTTTCTTTAATAGTTATATAAAGTTAATCCTATTTAGTACCATGGCAGTATAAGATTGCATCTATTACATAAATTATAATTGAAGAAATCAACAAAGTATTGGTATGTCATACTATGGTAATTAATTAACAGCCTTAATGTTTCTGACCCTTAAAGTAAAACAGTCTCCAATCAACGCTTGGCATAAAAGGATTCATCATATTATCCATGTGATTTTTATACACTGCAGCATTAGGTTCTCTAAGGAAAAAAATATATGTGGTTGTCTACAAATATTTTGAGCAACTGTTTGAATAACTTAAAAGCTATTATATTTTCTAAGAACTGTTTGATAGTAAATTTAGAGAATACAGTTCAAGACCAGGCATGGTAATTCACACCTGTAATCCCAACACTTTGGGAGGTTGAAGTGGGAGGATTACTTGAGTCCAGGAGCTTGAGACCAATCTAGGCATCATAACGAGACCTCATCTCTACAAAAAACAAAAATAAGTTGGTGGTGCACACCCGTAGTCGAAGCTTCTCAGGAAGTTGAAGTAGAAGAATCACCTGAGCCAAGGAGTTCGAGGTTGCCATGAGTCATGCTCGTGCCACTACACTCCACCCTGGGCAACAGAGCCAGATCTAGACTCAAAAGAAAGACAGAAAGAGAAGAGAGAGAGGAGGTGGAGGAGAAGGAAAGAATACATTCTAAATGTAATGATATGTAAGGTATGGTTTTCAGTTCTCTTTACATTCTCTGGTTAGAAGATAGTTTTATCAAAGTATGAAGTTGTCACTTCTTTTACTAAAATGAGTGCTTTGATAAGGCACAATTATCATTGCATTTTCTCATACACAGTAAAGTTTATGTTACAGCTGTGTTTCCAGACAGTTATGACAGACTCATTCTGATCCCCCTTTCATGCCTTGGTCTATTTGTGTGTAAAGGCAAATATTGTAAAGATGGCTGAATCCAAAGTACTGGAAGAATCCAAGGCGCTGACTGTTAACCGAACCTACACATGAACTAAAACTATTACTTTAGCTACAACCATAACATGCTTTCATACAATGGCCTACAGACAGTGGCAATTGCCTGATGGAGCACCTTCCTGTATAAGATGGCAGCTCTGTAACTTATTTGCAATATTTATGTATAGAGTTGCGTTTTGTATCCAAGAACTTCACTCCTCTTCAATGGCTACTGCTCTGATGTAAGCCACTACCATCTCCTCTTTGGATTTATGCAATATCCTAACTGAACTTACATCTTCTCTTGCTCACTTAAAATTCATTTTCTACATAGAACCAGAATAACATTATAGTCCTGTTCAAAATCTTCCTGTGATTTTCAATTGTACTTATAACTGAAATGTACATGATCTTACCATAACCTTCCCTTGCATCTTTGGGCCATCTTCTCTCTTTCTGTTCTTCTGACACACCAATACGAATTCCGTCTTGAGTCTTCTGTGCTCCTTGTCCCTCTGCCCTTCTCTCATCTCTTTTCCAGGCATGTTCCTTTTTATCATTCAAATTTCAACCTCTCCTTTTCAAATTTACATTTCTGTCTCAGTGCAAGTTTGCATTGTCTTTATAATATTTACCACTACTAGCCAGGCTCGGTGGCTCAGCCTGTAATCCCTCGCCTTGGGAGGCTGAGGTGAGTGGATTGCCTGAGCCCGCGGGTTCGAGACCCGCCTGGGCAACTAGGCGAGACCTCATCTCTACAATAAATCAAAAATTAGCCGGGCGTGGTAGTGTGAGCCTGTAGTTCCAGCTACTTGGAAGGCTGAGGGGGAAGGATTGCCAGAGCCCAGCAGGTCGAGGCCTCACTGGCCAGGAGCGGCCACTGCACTCCAGTCTGGGCGACAGAGTGAGACTCCAACTCAAAAAAAAAAAAAAAAAATTTACCATTACTGATCATTACCTTTTCAGTTTATGTGTCTTCCTTTTCCTAATGAAAACATAAATTTCATGAGTATAAGGATGTTTTTCTCTAGAAGAATGTCTAGTATAAAAGGAGGACTCAAAAACATTTATTTTATAGATTAATCTTCAAAATTAGAATAATTTTTCTTCTTCTGGTGAGGAACTGTTAATTTGCTGAATCCCCAAAGTCTCATAAAGTATCTCTTGACTGTAGATGAATAGATGTTTTCTTTATGACTAAGATGGAAGTCCTTGGTTTTTAGTTTAAATTATGTAATGTTTATATTTTTATTTCTTTTAAATTAAAGCCTATATAGGTAAAATTCTATTTGTGAGTTGAAGGAAAACATCAAAATGTCTGCCTTGTGTTCAAATCCAACTGCAAAGGGAATGTTATTACTCTATCAAGTGTGTAGGTATTATTTCTTTAAGCATTTACATAACAAAGATTCTGATCATTGTTGAATTTACAAGTAACATTTAGTTGAAGGAAGGAGATGACAAAAGTCTGTGTCTTGCTTCATTGCAGTACAATATTTATCTATTCTATTGTTTAAAATATTGAGCAGGCAGCCATAAAGATCTTACTCCTGGAAATGACATGAGTCAGGTTCTAACAATGCCCTGACTGCGTACTCTCCATAGTAATCATAGGATTGTTTAGACACACATGAAAATTGTGCACAAACTCCTTTCAGGTCACCTGAGCATTGCACAGTCATCGGGGCTATTCATTAGGCTCAGCTTTCCAAGGAAAGGAAGCCAACTAGATCTATATCTGTATTCCCACCACCTAGCTAGTACCTGGTTATGAATAAAAAATAAACAAATAAATAACGCAGGTAAGAATTGACCAGAATTCTTTTCATTATTAGTCAGAATGAATGAAAAAAAGTTTGTTCTAAAATTTTATTTCCAACCCAGGCAGTTTTCTATGAGAAAATACATCCCCAGTTCTATTGTTAGCTGTCTGAAACAGCCCATTAAAAATCAAATTTTGCATTCACTCTTTCATCAATATTTATCAAATATCTTCTGTGCTAGGCAACAAAGATGCAGTGGTGGGAAAGCAGATACAGACTTTGTTTTCGTTGCATATATGGTCATCTGGGGACACAAATATGATAAGACCTATCATAATTATGAGTTCTGATTAGTGAATTTAGGGAAACCGTGAGTGTACATGGCAGTGATACATGATTTAACCTGCAGAGTCAGAGAAAATTTTGGTGAGAAAGTGACTTTTGAATGAGATTGGGAACATGACTAGGAATGGAATAAAGGAAG
Source organism: Cephalopachus bancanus (assembly GCA_027257055.1). Taxonomy (NCBI): domain Eukaryota; kingdom Metazoa; phylum Chordata; class Mammalia; order Primates; family Tarsiidae; genus Cephalopachus; species Cephalopachus bancanus. The sequence goes on from JAPVLO010000108.1 coordinate 8,410,459, forward strand.
GCATTTGGGGAGAGTCGTACCTATGGGGAGAAGGGTATGAATTCAGGCCTGATGTAGGAGGGAGAATGGCATGTTGAGAGAAACAGAAGAACAGCAGTGTGGCCAGAGATGAAGGGACAAGGGACAGAGATGGCACAGGATAGACTAGAGAGCTAGGCAAGAGATAGGTTATAGGGGAGTCTTGTAAGCATTGTTAAGGATCATTGATATGTTTCCAGTCTGGGTAATGGGATGAGATTTGCTACACTGCTCTTCCTGCAGTATGCTGAATATGAAATCCAGCCAAATGCAAACTTTCTCCTGAACCTCCTCCTGGTATTCCAGTGGTAGGAAAGGGAGTAAGCTAATGGTATCTGACTTTTTGATTTGCCTTTTCCTGGTACACAGGTAACAAGTTAGTGGAAATCTATTTAGAAACATATGCTTCATGTACACAGTTAGGGGGATCGTAGCATTTGTAGCGTTTGTCATCATTATAGAGTCATTGAAAAATAGTTGAATAGCTCAGCCTGTAATCTCGCGCCTTTGGGAGGCTGAGGTGAGTGGATTGCCTGAGCCCACGGGTTTGAGACCCGCCTGGGCAACTTGGCAAGACCTCATCTCTACAATAAATCAAAAAAAATTAGCCGGGCATGGCAGCGCATGCCTGTAGTTCCAGCTACTTGGAAGGCTGAGGTGAAAGGATCGCCGTAGCCCAGCAGGTTGAGACTGTGGTGGCCGGGAGCGGCCACTGCACTCCAGTCTGGGTGACAGAGTGAGACTCCAACTCAAAAAAAAAAAAGAAAAAAAGAAAAATAGTTGAATCATGCCATCAGCAATTGTAAGTGAAATTTATCATCTTAACACGTTGTCATAAAAGGCTTTTCAATTCCAAATAATAATTTTAAATAAGTTTTTCTTTACTATATAAACTGATATTTCTGTGGACACATATTTAACTAGTTTTAATTTACAGAAGTATAGAATTCAAGCATTAGATTCATCTATGACTCTCAAAGTGCTCTATGACTTGGCTACTTGAAATGTGATCCAGGGACCAACACCATCAGCAACATCTAGGAGCTTATTAAAAAGTCAAAATCTCAGTTCCCAGGCAGACTTGCTAAATTATAATCTGCATTTTAAAAAGATCTCCTGGTGATTTATTTTCACATTGAAGCTTGAGAAGGGTTGTCTGAGAACTTTATTCTATTTATTTAGAATAGGGGGTATATCCTATTTATTTAGGAATCTCTATTTGAATAATTGGAAGGATTTAGTTTAATACTGTTTTTGTTCGGTTTTATTAAATATAACATCTTTGCACTTTCAGTATGCAGTTATTTACTACTGAGCTGTAATCATCAAATTGGCAGTTTGGTGAGTCAACATATTTTTTAAATTTTTATTTCTGCCAGCCAGGCATGGTAGTTTATGTTGTAATCACAGTGCTTTGAGAGACTGAAGCTTGAAGATTGCTTAAGATGAGGAGTTTGAGACTAGCCTGGGTCAGGACCCCATCTCTACAAAAAAAAATTTTGTTTAATGAGTTAGGCATGGTGTCATGAGTCTGTAGTCCCAGTTACTTGGAAGGTTGGGGCAGGAGGATAGCTTGTGCTTGAAGGACAACTTGAGCCTGGGAGTTCAAGGCTGCAGTGAGCTATGATATCACCACTGCACTCCAGCCTGGGTGACAGAATGAGATCCTGGCTCAAAAAAAGTATATATATACACATTTTAAATAAGAATGTATAGGTATGTGCCTAGAGAAGATTCTCTAGGCACATACCTATACATTCTTATTTAAAATATACAATGTGGTATACATTAACATATATTTAGTGTCTTCCTGGAAGAGGAATAATGTTACTTCTAGAATCATTCATGAACAGTGTATTTATGATAGAAATGAAAAATGTCATAAATATGACAAAAGAACTTGAAGATTAGAGGGATATTTTCCATCATCTTAGGGATAAATTAATTTTTTAAAGGAGCAGATGTTTGTGTTCTTCTTAATTTGGAAAATAAAGGTCTAGAGCTTAAGTTGAAGCAGATACCAAGTCAACAGAATGAAGATATTTCATACCATGAAATAAAATAAACTTGGGGTTGTTGTCTTGTGTTATTGTTCTATTTGCTACTATAAAAAATTATTATGAACTTGCAAACTCTCACATTTCAATAATCAGCCTGAATGTGAATGTACTAAATGCACCACTGAAAAGACATAGAATGGAAAACTAGATTTAAAAACAAAAACAAAAACACAACCCAGTAACTTGCTGTCTACAGGAAACTCATCTCAGCACAAAGGAGACCCACAGACTCAAAGTTAGAGAATGGAAAACAAATTCTCAGGTTAACAGATCACAAAAGAAGGCAAGAGTCACAATCTTAGTATCAGACAAAATAACATTTAAGCTATGAAAAATTTAAAAAGATATGGAACGAGACTACATAATGATAAAAGGTTTGCTCCAACAAGAAATGCCATAAGCACCCAACACAGGAGCACCAGCTTTTATAAAGCAGTTACCAAATAAACTTAAAAAATATATTGACTCTAACACTGTCATAGCTGGAGACTTAAATACCCCACCAACAACCCTAGATAGATCATCAAGGCAAAAAATCAAGAATCTGGAATCTTAACTTGACACTTGACCTAATGGACTTAGTGGATCTCTACAGAACACTTCACCCAACAACCACAGAATATGTTCTACTCACTACCACATGGAACATATTCCAAGATCAACCACATCCTTGACCACAAATCAAGCATAGACAAATTCCACAAGATTGAAACACTACTAGGCATCTTCCCAGACCACAGTAGGGTACAAATAAGTATCACTACCAACCCCTAAAATACACAGAGACATGGACACTAAACAGCATGATGCTGAACAACTCCTGGGTCAACACAGAAATCAAAACAGAAATTAAAGGATTCCTGGAAACAAATGAAAAGAAAGAAACGTCCTACTAAAATCTCTGGGATGCCATGAAACCATTACTAAGAGGGGAATTTATATCTGTATGAACACACATCAAGAGAATAGAAAAAGAACAAGTTAACAGCCTAACAAATCACCTATGAAAGCTGGAAAGGCAGAACCACCAAAGCTCTAACTTCAGCAGAAGAATCCAAATCACAAAGTAAAAGCCCAAATATGGGACACAGAAGACAAAAAAAAAAAAAGGGAAAAAAATCAATAAAACAAAAAGCTGGTTCTTTGAAAGGATAAACTGGATTGATGGACCCCCTAGTAAGAATGACCAGGAAAAAGAGAGAAAAAACCCAAATAACAACAATCAAACATGCAAAAAAATCAAGTTACAACTGATCCCAAAGAAATTCAAATGATTATCAGAGATTACTACGCAAACTTGTATAGAAACAAACTCAATGAACTAAATGAATTGGAGGATTTTCTGACACCACGCAACTTCCCAAAGTTAAAACAAGAAGAAATTGAGATCCTAAATAGACTAATAACAACCCAGAAAATTGACTGTTATAAGAAAAAAAAAGCCCTGGACAAATGGATTTCTGATAGAATTATATGAAGCGGTACAAAGAGGAGCTAATACCAATCCTATTGAAAGTATTTCAAGCAATTGAGAAAGACAGAATTCTCCCCAAATCATTGTATGAAGCTAACATCACACTGATACCCATACCCAAATGGGGCAAATATCCAACAAAGAAAGAACTACAGGCCAATATTCAAGATGAATATAGATGCAAAAATTCTCAACAAGATTCTAGTAAATCGGATTCAACAACACATCTCAAAAATCATCCACCATGACTAATTAGGATTCATCCTTGGAATGCAGGTCTGGCTCAATATCCACAAGACCATAAATGTAATTAAATACATCAACAGATGTAAAAACAAGAACTACATGATTATATCATTAGATGCAGAAAAAGCTTTTGATAAAATCCAGCATCCCTTCTTGATTAAAAACCCTTGAACACCTATGCATAGAGTGAGCATACCTCAAAATAGTAAGAGCCATTTATAACAAACCCACAGCCAACATATTGCTAAATGGACAGAAACTGGAAGCATTTCCCCTGAAAACTGGAATAAGACAAGACTGCCCATTCTCACTCCTCTCGTTCAACATTGTGTTGGAAGTCCTAGATAGAGCAATCAGACAAGAGAAGGAAATTAGGACTATCCAAGTAGAAAAATAAGAAGTCAAGTTATCCCTCTTTACTGACAATAAGATCCTATACCTCTAAGAGAATCTGTAAAAACCTCCTTGCACTGATAAAGGACTTTGGCAAAGTCTCAGGGTACAAAATCAATGAGCAAAAGACAGTCACATTCTTATACACCAACAGCAAACAGGCAGAGAACCAAATAAAAAGCACAATCCCATTCACAATGGTCACACATACACACACACAAACACCTCAGCATCTTCCTAATCAAAGAAGCAAAAGACCTTTACAATGAAAACTACAAAACACTGTTCAAAAAAGTCAAAGATGACACAAAGAAATGGGAAAATATTCCATGCTCATGGATTGGAAGAATCAACAATGTTAAGATGTCCATCCTACCCAAGACAATCTACAGATTCAATGCTATATCCATTAGAAAACTAACATCATTGTTCTCAGACCAAGAAACAGCAATACAGATATTCATATGGAAACATAAACGACCACCAATAGTCAAAACAATTCTTAGCAAACGAAGCAAAGTTGGGAGGGATCACATCACGCTTCCAGACTTCAAACTTTTATAAAGCTACAATAATCAAAACAACCAGGTATTGATACAAGAACAGGCATATAGAACAATGGAATAGGATAGAGATTCTGGAAGCAAAACCTCAATTTCTCAACCAACTTATCGTCAACAAAGACTCCAACAACAACCACTGGGGAGAGGAGAACCTATTTAGTAAATGGTGCTGGGAAAACTGGCTGAATACTTACAGAAGAATGAAACAGGACCCACACCTAACCTCATATACAGAAATCAACTCCAAATGAATTAAAGACCTAAATGTAAAACCTCAAACACTAAGAATCTAAGAATACACAGGAGATACCCTTATGGAAATCAGAATAGGCAACCAGTTCCTGATCAAAACCTCAAAGGCCCACACCATAATAGATAAGATTGACAAGTGGAATCTTATCAAACTGAAATGCTTGTGCAAAGCCACAGTAACCATCAAGAGAGCAAGGAGACAACCCACAGAATGGAAAAAAATATTTGCCAACTGCATATCTGACAAAGCCTAATATCCAGGATTTGCAAGGAACTCAAACACGCCAAAAGGGGTGGAGGGAACAGCCCCATTAAAAAGTGGGAGTGGTGGCTTAAGTCTGTAATCCCACCACTTTGGGAGGCTGAGGTGAGAGAATTACCTGAGACCAAGGGTTTGAGATTAGCCTGGGCAACTTGGTGAAACCCCATCTCTACAATAAATCAAAAAATTAGCCAGTCATGGTGGCACATGCCTGTAGTTTCAGCTACTTGAAAGGCTGAAGCAGAAGGATCGCCTGAGCCCAGCAGGTCGAGGCTGCAGTGGCAGTGAGCTTGCCACTGCCCTCCCGCCTGGGCAACAGAGTGAGACTCCAGGTTAAAAAAAAAAAAAAAGTGGGCAAAAGACATGAATAGACACTTCTCAAAAGAAGACATATGAGCAACCAACAAACACAAGAAATATGCTCAGCCTCACTAATCATCAGAGAAATGCAAATCAAAACCACATTAAGACATCACCTAACTCCAGTAAGAATGGTCATCATCAATAAAACAAAAAACAGGCTGGGCACAGTGGCTCAAGCTTGTGATCTCAGCACTTTGGGAGGTGGAAGTGAGAGGATTGCCTGAGCCCAGGTATTCAAGACCAGCCTGGGTAACTTGACAAAACCTAATCTCTACAATAAATCAAAAAATTAGCTGAGCATGGTCGTGCGCGCCTATATTTCCAGCTACTTGGAAGACTGAGGCAGAAGGATCGCCTGAGCCCAGTAGGTCAAGGCTGCAGTGGCCATGAGCATGCCACTGCACTCCAGCCTGGGCACAGAATGAGACTCCAACTCAAAACAAACAAACAAAAAAACAAAACAGATGCTGGCAAGGATACGGAGAAAAGGGAATGTTTCTACGTTGTTGGTGGGACTGCAAACTAGTTCAACTTCTATGGAAAAGAGTGTGGTGATTCTTAAAAGAAATAGAAATTGACCTTTCATACAATCTAGCAAACCCCTTTCTTAGAATATACCTGAAGGAATTTAAATCACTGTATAAAAAAGACATCTGCACATACGTGTTTATTACACTACTATTTACAATAGCAAACACATGAAACCAACGGTGTTGCCCACTGAAACTGAACTGGATAAAAAAAATGTGGTACATATAAACAATGGAATATTATGTACCCATAAAGAAGAACAAAATTATGGTCTTCGCAGCAACTTGGATGTATTTAGAGTCTATAATACTCAGTGATTTATCACAGAAACACAGAACAGAGTACCACATGTTCTCACTCATAAGCAGACACTGAACATTTACCATAATACTATAAGAAAGGGATTGGCAGTACCAGGATACTGCCAAGGGAGTGAGGGGCACCTAACATCAATTAGGGTACCTGATCTCAAACCAGGGGAAGTGGGGACCAAAGGGAGGCCAGAACTTTACCTGTACAATGACCACTTGTATACCCATTCTTGAATTGTACTCCACATCTTTAAGAAAATTATTATAAGTGAGGCATGGTGGCTCACGCCTATAATCCCAGAATTTTGGGAGGAGAAGGCAATAGTATTGCACGAGCCCAGGGTTCAAGACCAGCCTGGGAAGCATGGCGAGACCTCGTCTCTACAATAAATCAGAAAATTAGCCAGGCATGGTGGCGCTCGCCTATAGTTCCAACTACTTGGAAGGCTGAGGTGGAAGGATTTCCTGAGCCCAGTAGGTTGAGGCTGCGGTGGCCATGAGCATGCCACTGTACTCCAGCCTGGGTGACAGACTGAGACTCTGACCCAAAAAATAAATTATTATAAACTTACTGGCTTACAGCAACATACATTTATTATCTCACAGTCTATAAGCAGAAGTCCAACATAGGTCTCAGTAGACTACAATTAAGATTTCAGGAAGGCTGAGCTACTTTCTGGAGGTTTTAGAGGAGAAGGCAATTCCTTGCTTTTGCCAGAGGCCACCTGCATCTTTAGTTTGTGGCCCCTTCTACTTTCGAAGCCAGCAATGGCTGGTTAAATCTTTCTCACATCACATCACATCACATCACTCTGACACTGACACTGCTGCCTCCCTTTTCACTATATTTGATTTTATTCTTTTTGTTTTTTAAGACAGGGTCTTGCTATGTTGCCCAGGCTGGTCCCAAACTTCTGGCCTCAAGAAATCTTCCCCACTGCCTCGGCTTCCCAAGTAACTATGATTACTGGTGCATTCCACGACACCCCTTATTCACTATTAACAAAGCTTGTGACTACACTGAATCTACCTGGATAATCCACAATAATTTCTGTAGTCAGTTGATTAGTAATCTTAATTGCATCTGCAAACTTAATCTCCCTTTGCCACGTAAACGAACACATTTACCTGTCCTGAGGATTAGACATCTTTGGAAACTATAATTCTGTTCATCACAGTCACTGTTTGAAGGGAAACGTATGCCATAGAATGAAGAGAAAAGCGTGGAAAGAATTCTAGGGAGAGATAAGGAGAAAGGTAGCTCTTACAAAAGGTGGCAGGCTGTATTCTCATGAGAAAGATATTCCGTTAGTACTTCCCTACAGTAGTGATTGATTGCCAATGAGACTCTAAACTGGTTTTTATCATGGTTTTTAATATCCCACATTGGGGTGATTCCTGTTCTGCACATTTGTGTATTTCTCCTTCAAGTCCTAACACCTAATACAAAGTCTGTTATGTAGGGTGACTTTTTGGAACAAAGAAAGAGGGTGTAGGAAGCCACGTTCATCGAACCTGAAGTCAAACTCATAGAGAACAACAGCTGCAGAGCGAAGATGATTAGGAAGGATTGTAAGTCAAGCTAGGAGCAGGAATTCACATCGGGAGAAGACAGGAAGACCACCCCATTTCCACTCCCTGTCACTCATAGGAGTTCAGAGGGATGCCTGTGACATCTTATTTCAACTAAGCAGACGTAATTGTTGGTTCGATGAATACAGATGGAGTTCCTCATATGGAATGGGCTCTGAAATACAAAGACAAATAAAATATTCTACCACCTTCAAAGTGCTTGCAGCCTATCAGAGACTGATAAGTAAATGCCTACCATGGGACGAAGTTTGTATAGACCAATGCACAAGGAACCTCCGGGAGCGTTAAGAGAATTTTTCAAAGCAGATCGTGCACGCCAAGGAAGGCTTTCCAGAGATGGTGTTTAAGATCAGTATGGAAAAACATTAAGAAGCATAGGTATACATAAAAGGAGGAAGCCCAGCATGTCAGAAACAACGAATAACATGTGCAAAAGCACGGGCCTAACTGGAGACATACATACTCCAATTTTATGTTTGTGGCCCAGTAACCCTTTCTCACTTCTGTCAAAAAGGTGGAGGGTATCTCTTTCTAGGAAAATGAATCCCAGCCAGGCACGGTGGCTCACACCTACAATCCTGACACTTTGGGAGGCAGAGGCTAGAGGATTGCCTGAGTCCAAGGTTTCAAGACCAGCCTGGGCAATTTGGTGAGACTTCGTCTCTACAATAAATCAAAAAATCAGACAAGCGTGGTGGCGCACACCTGTAGTTCCAGCTACTTGGAAGGCTGAGGCAGAAGGAACACCTAAGCTCTGCAGGTTGAAGCTGCAGTGGCCTTGAGCATGCCACTGCACTCCAGACTGAGTGACAGAGTGAGACTCTGACTCAAAAAAAAAAATGAATTCCACCTAATCCCCTTTACTCTTGCCACCTAAAATTCTCTCTGCTGCATCAGCTTTCCTTTTTTTTCACTTGAGTTGTCAATCTTTCCCTCTTCTGCCTCCTTCTTTTCTGTATTCATTCACGCTCTCTAGTGTCTCCCATAATTAATAGTTTTGTCATCTTTACCCCAGCTCCACATCTCCATTCTGCAGCTGCCTCCTCTCTCTTTCCTTCTCTGCCAAATTTCTTGAAAAAAAAACTATGCTTGATTTTTCTGCTTTCTAATATCTTGTTTATCTCTGTTATGTAGCTATCTGGGTTCTAAATGCCACCTGCCTAAGACTGCTTTCACTGAAGATACTAACAACTTCTTTGTTGAAACAAAATAGAAGTTTTTTTAGTCTTTAATCTTCCTAACTGACTGACACATCTGACACTGCTGCTAACTTCCTTCTGGAAATGCTTTCTTCCTTTCTCTTCTGGGATGACATGATTCTGATCTCCCCCCTCTCTAGCCAAGCTTGCATCTCTTTTTCAGCTGCTTCCTCCCTCACCCCTCCAAAAAGAATCAATTTTCTTTTTCTTTTTTTTTTTTTTTTGAGTTGTAGTCTCACTCTGTCACCCAGACTGGAGTGCTGTGGCCGCCCCCGGCCACCGCAGCCTGGACCTGCTGGGCTCCGGCGATCCTTCCGCCTCAGCCTTCCAAGTAGCCGGAATTACAGGCATGCGCCACCATGCCCGGTTGATTTTTTGATTTATTGTAGAGATGAGGTCTCGCTGCCCAGGCGGGTCTCGAACCCGCGGGCTCAGGCAATCCACTCACCTCAGCCTCCCAAAGGCGCGGGATTACAGGCTGAGCCACCGAGCCCGGTTAAGAATCAATTTTCTAATGCACATTCATAAACATTTGCTATGGTCTGAAAGACTGCGTCTTTCCATAATTCATATATTGAAACCTAATTCCCAATGGGCTGATAGTAGTAGTGAGGTCTTTAGAAGATGATTAGGTCATGAGAACTCCACCCTCATGCGTGAGATTACCGCCCTTATAAAAAAGACTTGAAAAAGCCCTCTGCCCTGTAATTTGGCAGCATGAAGGTACCCAATTTGAAGCTGACAGCAACCTCTCACCAGATAGCAAATCTACTGGAGCCTTGAACTTGAACTTCCCAGTCTCCAGAACTGTGAGCAATAAATTTCTGTTGTTTATAAATTGCACGGTCTATGGTACTTTGTTATAACACTTCTAGTAGACTACGTCAACAAATTTTTTATTTGAAAGTTTACTCAATAAAATGAATGGTGTGTTTTTAAAATGTTGTAATGTCTCTTCTAATTCATTCTAATATGATTCAATCTATACAAGTTTGCTTCAAATATACAAGTATTACTTCAGAAGGCTGCTATTGACATTAAAAAAATAAATGATTATAAATGGCTTTGCTATAAGGAACAGAGTGTGAGAAATATAATGGCTTATGCTTGTCCCCTGTCACATTTTTGTCCAGGCATTTCTGCTGATTTATGAAAGCAAACATGCCAACTTGATTTCGGAAGTTTTGTTCGATAAAATTGTGGCAGCAGAACAATGCAGTGGAGAGGAAATAATAGAAATTAATTGTGGTATGAACTTCACTTTGACTTAATGTATAGCATAAGAATAATCAAAAGTAACAAGATAACAATATTTAAACACAATTCCTATGTTATGGGGATTTTTTTCGTCAGTGGCAGTTTTTCAGAAGAGAAAAAAATTAAATTTTCCACATCAAATAAACGACTGTCTCTATTCTTCTCAAATGACCAAGGTTAATTTTTTTCTAAATAGAAAACATCCTGTTAAATCAGGAGTGTTTTTCTGTTGTTGAAAAACATTTTGCTACTTCTAAGCCTCTACCACAGTCAGCTGATCATACAAAGAGTGGTTTTGAGATAATAGTTCATTTTACTAAGAAAAATAAAGTGCTTATGCAGAGTTATCCAAAACAAGTATCTATAGATTGAATAGATTCCATTGTCAGGGCCAAAGTGCTTTGCACAGGAGTACAATGTGATTAAACAGAGACCCTGGGGCTGGGTTGTGCAGCAGTACCCTGATGGTTGTAGAGTTAATCTAAATATACTATAAAAACTCAACTTTGTAGATACATCTTTGCGTGTAGAGAAACAATAGTCAAAATGGTACGGTAGTATCATCATTAGTAATATTAAGTACATTTAACTTAAAGTCTACAGAAATGTAACAATCAGACTAACTCTGAATGGCGCTCTGCCTAATTCCCCCCAAAATGTGTCAGTAAGTTCCGCTTATTTAGTAAAAGTCATCATTTTTAATAATGTTCCAGATAAACTCAATACTATATGAAAACATTGGCTAAGTCTTTTTGAATGTGACTAGTTGCATCCTAACATATTTTATAAGCATGAATTCTTATGTTTGGCTCAAACAAAGCTTCTCTTTGGTAATTTACCATTGTGTCAAATTTTAGGTGAGGGCTTCATTCTGGAGTCAAGTGGTAATATGAAAAATTTCATATAGTTGACATTGTTCTTAAAAATCCCCTAAATTGCATGTAAAATATAGGCACCAGCTAGTATTATCAAGTATCGAACTTGTTTCTTATCTCCTTAATTTCTTTCTGATATATAATTTTCTTTTTTGGGGAATAGTAAAGATTTTATTTTTCACTATCTCTATTCCTTCTCATGACCAGAGTGAGTCCTGTGAGTTCACCAGGGGCTCCCCGTTATTTAAGGGTACCCTTGGGAGGGGAGCATCTGCACAATATGAAAAGATATTTGGTGTTCTTTTGGTGATGATCACTTGCCCATTAAGAAAGACCACAAAAACTGCAAGTCAGAAATCATGTAGTAGATGTTTTCCTGATTTTTTATTCCCTAAGTTGTGTTTATAATAACAATTTCCTATGTTTTTTATAGTTTACTTTGAATGACCTTTATTACAGAACAGAATTAAACTATGTTGCTAAAAATTATTTACTCAGAGAAAAATTTATAGCAGACCCCCAGAACTCGGCTTATTTATAGAGATAATGAAACTTCAGAAAATTCTAAAGCCATGAATCTTGATTATATGCTTAGAAGAAAATCCAAGAAGCACCTTTACCAATTTAAGCACCCTTGCCAATGAAGTATTAAAAACAAATGGCAAAAAAAATTATTGTTGAAATTTTAAATACAGTTTAAAACTTAATAGTGCTGAATGTAGTTTAAAGACCTAAAATCTTTTAAGATCCACACTAACTAATAAAATTACTTTTAAAAAATTTGCTATCAAAACAGAAATTGCTGAGGCAAAAGGAAAGATCACAATGAAAAATTTAAAATATTGTGGTAAAACATTTAAACATTCCATTCCACTCAAAATATGATATGCTTTCATCTGATATTGCCTAAAAGCTTGTGATAAATATGTATGTCTTTCCATGTGAGATTTCAAAACTTCTCAGATGCTCTAATGCTGTAGGACGTTCTTATCAATCACCCTTTCCCCACCACCCCCATCAGTACCATGTCCACCATCACTTCCACAATCACCACCATCACCACTGCATCATTACCCCCAATCATCTCCTCCATCAATCAACACACGGCCACCACCTTCACTACTATCATTACTACCACCACCACATCCCTGCTCTGAAAAAAACATCTCTAGATTCTAGGATAATTCTGAAAAGGGGTTTGAAACAACTATTAATCAAGTCAAAAAATTTCCATGGAATATATCAAACATATCAGACATTCAGATTGAATTCTAAAATAAGGCAGCCAAATCTTTATGTGTTCTTGGTTTAGAGACTGCTTTTCTAGACATAAAACCAGTAACATAAATCATAAAGGGAAACTAGTAATAGACATGATGGCATTAAACCCAACATCCTTGGTATGTCACAAATACCACAAATAAAACTGAAAGATTAACAAAAGCCTAAGGAATTGATGGCTACGTGTATGTGACAAAGGGTTAATAAAGTGCTTTTATAAGTCAGTAAGAGTAAGAGTGAATACTGCTACTATTTATTGGTATTAAAAAGCCTTAGAGAGAATTCAGTTTATTCAGGAAATGGTAGGTTTGAGTTGCCTGTACAAACTACAAGAGACATTAAGTAGATAATTGTATATCATATTTGCACAACAAAAAGGGCATTCAAATGATGTTTTGTTATTAAAATTTTATTTTTAGATTTTATATTTTTCATAGTATGTTTCCAGCCACATCTCCCAAATCTTTTAATAGACTGCTTCTATCACCTGAATGAAATAAAAGTTGCTGGACACAGTTCTGTCTTCTCTTTTTGGAAATATTAGGACATTAATGCCTTTAATAGTCATATTCATTTATCTAATAAAAAGGGAAAGTCTATAAATATCAGAAACCTGGTTTTGAAACATTTCTATTAGGTTTTAATCCACCCAGCATTTTGTGAGCTTAAAAAAGAGAGATAGCATTTGAACTCACAACTTGCTGGTAAACGCATTTTTGCTGAGGAAAGAGTAAAACAGCAAGAGACTGTTGCATTTCTTTGTTGGCCTCAAAAGTGAACATCGCCAAAAGAACACATTGAATTCAAACCCACAGTGATTATTTTTGAAATTTTACTTCAATACGCCGCTGAAGTAAACTATAATTAGAAGGCTACCAATTTTTCCCAAAACGCCACCCAAAAATTAGGACAAGAAACTAACTATATTTGTGTATAGCCGCTATAATTGTACAGCATCTCAAATCATCTAAGAAGGGTCATACATTCAATGATCAAGAGTTTTTTTCAAAATTGATTCTTATTTTTAGTTGAGGAGGAAGTTTCTCTTTCCTCCCAAGCATTTATCATGAAAGAGTAAGCTTTCTTACATAAATGTCATACATATTTGAAACAGCAAAATAGTCATCAATAATTTGGCAATTCAGCCGGGCTTGGTGGTTCAGCCTGTAATCCCGCGCCTTTGGGAGGCTGAGGTGAGTGGATTGCCAGAGCCCGCGGGTTCGAGACCCGCCTGGGCAACTTGGCGAGACCTCATCTCTACAATAAATCAAAAAATCAGCCAGATGTGGTAGCACACGCCTATAATTCCGGCTACTTGGAAGGCTGAGGCAGAAGGATCACCGGAGCCCAGCAGGTCGCGGCTGCGGTGGCCAGGAGTGGCCACTGCACTCCAGTCTGGGCGACAGAGTGAGACTCCAACTCAAATAATAATAATAATAATAATAATAATAATAATAATTTGGCAATTCTATTCAAAGTTGCTCCAAAATAATTTTCAGTTTCACAAAGCCATTATCCAATATCGCCATGAAATAGAGATTGTAGACTCTAGGTAGCAAAAATTCTTCTGAAACCAATATTAAGTCAAAGAAATGCAAAACATGGCACATTGCTAACTAAGTTTCTGGACTTAATGTATTAAGGAGAGTAAGCCCTTAGGAAAAGTTGCCTACTATTTTATGGAGGAAATATAGATCCGCAAAGGCTGATTTTTGGCTGCATAATATTCTACGTACTATGTAAATATGCAGTGTTAATTCAAGTAGACATACACTGTATGCTTCCATTTCCTATTTCCTATATCCATCCCTCCTCACCCCCAACAATATACTACCATTTGTAAAGTAACGGAGATGAACTCAAACCATCCTAGATGGTCCAGATAACAATTAATGCAATAGTACACTGGTGTGATATATAAGGGAAAAGCACAAGTCCCTCAGGAGATCCTGATGCCACTGACCTTTCTTTAAATAAAAATTTTAAAAAGGATTTTTGTTTTATTTATCCTTTTTTTGTTAGAGATGGAGTCTGGCTCTGGTACCCACCCTGCAGTGCAGTGCCACTATCATAGTTCACTGTAGCCTCAAATTCCTGGCTTCAAGGGATCCTTCCACCTTAGTTTTCCACACAGTTGGGATCACAGGCTCATGTCACCATGCCTGGCTACTTATTTTTTTCTGTAGATCTTGCTATGTTATGCATGCTGGTCTCAAACTCCTGGCCTCTAGTGATCCTCCTGCCTTGACCTCCCAAAGCAATAAGATTAAGTAATGAGTCATCGTGCCCTGCCCTATTGACCTTTCTATAGTGTCTTTTGCCTGAAGCAATGCTTGAATGCAGTTTATAAGCACATTTTGGCTTCAGTAATTCCTGCACTGCCACTCTCACCCCCTTCTCCTTGACAACCAGCTTCTAGAACTTACTGGTTTAGCACCTGAATCAATTTTTCCCAAGATAGGCTAATCTGCAGCAGTTATTGAGAATTCTCTTGATGTGAGTTAGCAATACTGGAAACAGGGAAGAATTCTGTTGAGTAATATGTCTCATCTACTGGAACTGGGGTTGATTCCATACAAATCCAAGGGGAGAGCTTCTAGAAATGGCTGTTGTAGGCTAGGCGCAGTGACTCACACCTATAATCCCAGCACTTTGGGGGGCCGAGGTGAAAGGATTGCATGAGCCCGTGGGCTCGAGACCAGCCTGGGCAACTTTGCAAGGCCTGTCTCTACAATAACTAAAAACTTAGCCGGGCATGGCAGTACACCTATAGTTTCAGTTACTTGGAAGGCTGAGGCGAAAGGATTGCCGGAATCCAGCAGGTTGATGCTGGGGTAGCTGTGAGCATGCCACTGCACTCCAGCCTGGGCAACGGAGTGAGAGTAACTCAAAAAAAAAAAAAAGAAAGAAAGAAAGAAAGAAAGAAAAAAGAAATTGCTGTTGTAGTTGGTGTGGCTGTAACCTCTGCTGAAGACAGAGGAGTTCAGTACTAGCCTGCTTGAGGGAGTCAATGATAGCCTACTTTCTCTCTCTGAAGAGATAGTTATTTGAAAGAAACTGTAGACAAACCACAGCCTAAAAGAAGACATTTGCAAAATACACATCAATAAATGACTTGTCCCCAAAACATACAAAGAATTCTTAAACTCAACAATAAGAAAACAAACAACCTGATTAAAAAGTAGGCCAATCATCAATAACTCAAAAAGCAATAGATGCTGGAGAGGATGCGGGGGGAAAGGGGAACACTTCTGCACTGTTGGTGGGAGTGTAAACTAGTACAATCTCTATGGAAAACAGTGTGGCAGTTCCTAAAAGATCTAAAAATCTACCTTCCATATGACCCCTCCACTCCCCCTTCTAGGAATATATCGGGAGGAACCCAAATCCCTCTATGAAAAAGATACCTGCACACAAAGGTTTACTGCAGCATTATTCACAATAGCAAAAACATGGAACCAATCATGCTGCCCATCGGAAGAGGACAGGACAAAAAAAATGTGGTGCCTATACACAATGGAAAGTTACACAGTCATAAAGAAGGACAAAATTAAGAATTTTGAAGCAACACGGATGAACTTAGAGTCCATAATACTGAGTGATCTATCACAGAAAAAAGAACTGAGCACCACCTATTCTCACTCATAAGTGGACCTTGAACAATTATCATAATACTATAAGAAAGGGATTGGCAGTAGTGGGAAACTGCTGGGGGAGGGGAGACATGCCTCATCAACAAGGATACCTGCATAATGGCCATTTGTATACCTAGTCCTGAATTGTACCCCACCCTTTTAAAATAAAAACATTTAAAAAAATTTTTTTAATTTAAAAAAGTAGACGGAAGATCTGAGCATTTCACCAAAGCAGATAAGCAGCTGACAAATAAGCATATGAAAAGGTACTCCATATAATGTCATTAGAAAATTGCACCTTAAGAGAACCACTACATACCTATTAGAACAACAAAAATCCAAAACACTGACTAGACCATATGCAGACAAGTATCTCTAATTTATTGCTGGTAGTAACGCAGAAATGATATAACCACTCTGGAAGACAGTTTGGTGGTTTCTCACAAAGTTAAACTTAGTCTTACCACACGATCTGGCAATCGCACTCCTAAGTATGCACCCAAGTAAACTGAAAACTTTTGACCACACAAAAATCTGCACATGAATATTTATAGCAGATTTTTCTTAATTGCTAAAAATTTGAAACAATCAAGATATTCCTCAACAGCTGAATGGTATATACACAAACTCTGGTATGTTTCTACAATGGAATATTATTCAGTGGTAAAAATAAATCAGCTATAAAACCACACACAAAAAAATGGAAAACCTTGAAAGCATATTGCTAAGTGAAAAAAAGCAGTTTGTAAAGGCTAGCATTGTATGATTCCAACTATATGACATTCCAGAAAACATAAAACTATGGAGACTATAAAAAAGTCAGTGGTTGGTAGGGAGAGGGAATGAGGAGAGGAATGAATGAATGGAGCACCGAGGATTTGGAATGAATGGAGCACCATGAATATTTAGGGCAGTAAAACTAACCTGTATTATATAATAATGGTAAACATATGACATTATGCAATTGTCAAAACCCATAGAACTATACAACCCAAGAGTGAACTCTGAACTAAACTACAGACTTGACTTAATAATAACGACTATATCAATATTGGTTCATAAATAGTACCACACCAATGCAAGATGTTAATAATAGGGGGAAACTGTTAGGTTGGGGGGGAGGGGGGTATATGGGAATTCTCTGTACTCTGCTCAAGTATTCTGTAAACTTAAAACTGCTCTAAAAAATGAAGTTGGTTAGTAATAAAATATTTTTTTAAAATATGGGGTAAACTAAAAAAATACTGCTCTGTCAATGTTGTTAAAACCAGCTGTGAGAGCTGCAATTATTTGTTCCTGTTCACAATACATTGACACGATCTCATTACCACCTTCTCGCAAGGTGCATCTGTGGCTAGTGCTTTTTATTTTATTTTTTTGAGTTGGACAGTGTGTGGCAGTGTCTCTAGGGAAAGAGCATTCTAGAGGCCTAGACAATGTGCTGAGATATGGGGTTTGTGGCGCTGGAGCTATAGTGTTGACTGTGGCCTGCAAGCTCAGTCAGGACTGGATTCCAGAATTTAGCTTCTTGCAGGAGACTGGACCCTTTAGGGTTGGCTGCCACCATGTAGTAAAAGCACCGAAGGTGAATAATGTATTTTGGGTAGTGGGACAAAAATTAATTTCCACAGAAAAACCCTAATGATGATACTGACTACAAAGAATGTAATTTTTTTTTGAGTAGGAGTCTCACTCAGTCTCCCAGGCTCACGGCCACCGCAGCCTCGACCAGCTGGGCTCAAGTGATCCTTCTGCCTCAGCCTTCCAAGTAGCAGGAACCACAGGTGTGCTCCACCACACCCAGTTAATTTTTTTATTTATTGTAAAGACAAGGTCTCGCCAAGTTTCCCAGGATGGTCTCAAATCCCTGAGCTCAGGGAATCCTCTCGCTTCTGCCTCCCAAAGTGCTGGGATTACAGGTGTGAGTCACCGCGCTAGGCAAAGTATGTCATCTTAATGAGGAAACTTTTGTCATAGTCACAAATCCCAAAGCCATGGCTGCACCAGCCCCATCTATAACCAAACAATCAAGTCCTGCCAGTCAGTTTTGGGCAACAACAGCTGTAGCTCAAGTGCTAACCCCTGTCTCTGCCTTGGCTCCCACTGTGTCTCGGAACTCATCACTCCAGCATCAAGAATAGCATCTCCTTGCCTAGCACCTACTAGCGCATCTAAGCAAGGAAAACCTTCAGAAAGTCAGTGAGGGCGCCACTGTATTCATATACCAGCCCAATACCAACTGATAGCACATGAAGAGATTCTCAGGAATACATTTCTGAAGATGCAACAAGAGCACTACCAGCCAGGCACGGTGGCCCAAGCCTGTAATTCCAGCACTTTGAGAGGCCGCAGTGAGAGGATTGCCTGAGACCACGCGTTCGAGACCACCCTGGGCAACTTGGCAAGTCCTCATCTCTACAAAAAAATCAAAAAATAAACCGGGCCATGGTAGTGCGCTCCTGTAGTTCTGGCTACTTGGAAGGTTGAGGCAGAAGGATGGCTGCAACCCAGCAGGTTGAGGCTGCGGTGGCTGTGAGAGCATGCCACAGCATTCCAGTCTGGGTCACGGAGCGAGACACCAACAAGAAAATGTTGGCCACTAGTATCATAGTTCTTTTAGTTTCAAGAGGCACAGTGGGAAAATTGCATCATACTATGTTTTTAAGAAACAAATTTTCTAGCCGGGCT
This sequence comes from Cephalopachus bancanus, assembly GCA_027257055.1. Taxonomy (NCBI): domain Eukaryota; kingdom Metazoa; phylum Chordata; class Mammalia; order Primates; family Tarsiidae; genus Cephalopachus; species Cephalopachus bancanus. The sequence continues at coordinate 8,429,460 of JAPVLO010000108.1, forward strand.
CGGTGGCTCAGCCTGTAATCCCGCGCCTTTGGAAGGCTGAGGTGAGTGGATTACCTGAGCCCGCGGGTTCGAGACCTGCCTGGGCAGCAAGACCTCATCTCTACAATAAATCAGAAAATCAGCCGGGCGTGGTAGTGCATGCCTGTAATTCCGGCTACTTGGAAGGGTGAGGTGGAAGGATCGCTGGAGCCCAGCAGGTTGAGGCTGCGGTGTCCGGAAGCGGCCACTGAACTCCAGTCTGGGCGGTAGAGTGAGACTCCAACCCAAAAAAAAAAAACAAATTTTTAACTCTTAAAGTATTTTTAAATTATCTTTTGGTTTTCCGCATTTTATCATCTAGTATCTGGCAAATAGTAATTATCCAAATGTACATAAAGGAGAGGCTTGGGGAGGAACAGGTTTAATCACAAGTTCAGTTCTAGACAATGTGTTTTGAGGTGTTATAGATGTTCATGTGGAGTTGTGTAGGCAGGTATTAATCTGAGAATTATTATTATTTTTATTATTATTATTTTGAGTTGGAGTCTCACTCTGTCGCCCCAGCTGGAGTGCAGTGCCAAGTTCACTGCCAACCGCAGCCTTGACCTGCTGGGCTCAAGTGATCCTTATGCCTCAGCCTTCCAAGTAGCTGGAACTACAGGCACATGCCACCATACCTGGCTAATTTTTTGATTTATTGTGGAGATGACGTCTCACCAAGTTGCCCAGGCTGGTCTTGAACCCATGGACTCAGGCAATCCTTCCAACTCAGCCTCCCAAAATGCTGGGATTATAGGCGTGAACACTGTACCTGGCCAATTTTAGAAGACCACATGAAAGCCATGGGACCAAATAAAATTACCCAGAAAGTGAGTATACATAGAGAGACAAAATACATCTCTGAGGCAGACCAGTTTAGAGACTATAAGGTTAAGGTAGAACCAGATACAGCTAAAGGAGGCTGGTAAGGAGTATGCTAGAAGGAGAATGAGCTAGAAGTGGAATCAAGAGTGTGGAGAGTCCTGGCTTAGGGCAAAGAAAGTGCTTCAAGAAAGAAGGGATGATCATCTGCGTCAAAAGCTTTTCATAGGTTCAAAAGTTATTTATAGGTTAGGCAATATCGGACTGGGATTGCCTATTAGATTTGGTCTTGTGGAGGCCACTGGTGAATTTGAACAAATAGTTCTTGCAGAGGGAAAGAAACAGGAGGCTGGTTGGAGTAGGATCAAGAAAACATGAGAAAACGGAAACCGTAGACCCAAAATAGAGACAATTATTTTAAGAGATTTAGCTGAAAAAGGGAGCAGAGAAATAGAAAATGAAACTGAAGGAGATATGTACTCAAGGTGAGTTTGCTGTCATGTTTTTAAGTTTAGAAGAGGGCATAATAACAGAAATGAGGTCCCTGAGCAGGTGAGAGGTGACGAGAGTCAGTGTATAGGAAGAGAAGTTGGCCTTTGGACCAAGGATAGTCTGTTGGTTTACAGGAAGGAATACAAGGTATATGAGTACAGGTGCAGGTTGGCAGGTTTGTACATTTTTTTCCCATGAAATAAGAACCAAGACCATCAGTTTTGAATGAGGAGCAGGGAGGAGGTGGTGGAGACTTGTAGAAAAGAGAATGTATGAAATAGTTGTGAGAGAGTGGGGGCTTTCACTGGCTTAGGGAACTCTCACAAACTCTACTCATAGGCAGTCCAGAGATCTGTGCAGGGGATTCTCCCATTGATAAAATATTTTGAGTCTTTTATCAGAGTTTCATTTCATAGGGAACATGAAGGAATACTAATTAGCTTTCATTCTCTGTGGACTGCATCCAGAAGTACTAAAGAACTTGCATCTTTCATTGGCCAACAGAATTTCAGGGTTTGCCCCAGATACGAATAAAAACCTCATTTCAAATTATTTCTATCTAAGTCTAAACTTATAGAGCAATTCAAGAAATCCCTAAGATGACTGAATCATTCAGAGACATTCTGCTCCCCAGTGTTCACAGACTGAAACCACAGCCTTAGACAAAGGGTCCCATCTGTGACCAACTGATCTGTAATATGAGACAAGATATCAAATGAACAAAGAGAAAGGAACACCTACCTTATGCTGTGCCATAGCAAGGATCATTGAAACTTGGATAATGTTAATGGTTTGTTACTACATTTGTCAGTGACTACCTTATACTAACAAAAAAATCAAGTCAAAAATAAAACTATTTGTAACAATACTTTCCCTCGAATCCAAAGATATTTCAATAATCAAAATAATTATGAGACTGTGACATTAAATGTGATTTATAAAATATTTTAGGTCAGAAAACAAAAACAAAGGTGAAATGTGAACTTGATCAAAGTTTTTAAATGTCATGATTTATTTAAAGAAATAAATTAATATTCAAAGTAAACTGATAAAATAATATAAAAGCAAACATCACTCTTGATTAATAAGAGTAAATAATGTAACTACTAGGAACATTCTTACAAAATGACAGAGATTGGGATTGCTATATTGAGTTAAAAAGCAATTGCTTTAGAAATTAAATAACTACAGTGAACTAGAACTGAGTCAACAATTTTTAAAAATGCAAAGTTTAAATATCAAGTTTCAACTAATCCTAAGAACTAACAGCTTTTAAAAATAATGTTGAAGTTTTAAAATATATCTAAGTGACAGAGTATTGACTTCCAGCAGAATATTTTAAGATTTTGAATTTAACTATTACATTTGCCTACAAACTTATAAATACATAAGAAGTAATTTAGTTAGACTTCTGGTTTCAGTCCTGGTGTGTGATGAACTTAGAAGTTGTCCCTATTATCCTTACAAGAAAAAACTGAACAAATAGGAAATTAATGGCTTTTCTTGAACCTGACAGAGAACTGAGGTCACAGGGCAAGATTTCACACAAAAATCTAAAGGGGTGCCTTCAGAGAGACACAGCTGAGATTCGTATCTGGAGCCAAAGCGGGGAGAACTATTAATTGGTAGGAACACTTAGATGGCGATTCTGATAAATGACTGGAGGCTAAGTATGTGCTAAGATAAAGTGAGAAACCCCTGGGGGATGGAGTCTTGAGGGACATTTCATAAGCTTTGCTTCTGAAAGGTGCACCATGTTCTCACTATGAAGATCTAGCAAAGGACCCTGAGGCCCTGGCAGGAAGTGGAGAAGAGTAATCACTGTAACGAAAATCTACTTTTCTGGAAAAAGGACTTCACCAGAACTATATCCCAGCTAGTGGGAGGGAATTCTTCTCACTCCATCCCTTTCCCGTTCCCTTCAGGATTTGTGTTTTACCTAAAGAATGGAGAGGGAATGAAGGAAAAAACATACCTAACAGGGAAACCGGCTTTAAGGAAATAGATTGCAGTCAGAGAAGGGAGTAGAAAAGCCTGTGGGTGTGAGTAGGAGAAGCTATCCCACTGGAGCTGACCATTACCACCTTGTGATGGCCACAGTCCAAAAACAAAGATCCACTAAAACACTGAAATTTAATATACAGATTATAGACTGTTCCCCCTCCCCCATACATACCACATTGCTGTGGTTGGAATATTTGTCCCTCCAAAACCTTTGTTGAAATTTAATCCTCAATGTGGCAGTAATGAGGGTTGAGGTCTTTAAGAGGTAATTGGGGCCGGACTCCGTGGCACAGTCTGTAATCCCAGCACTTTGGGAGACCGAGGCGAGTGGATTACCTGAGCCTGAGGGTTCGAGACCCACCCGAGCAACTTGGCGAGACCTCGTCTCTACAATATATCAAAATGTAGCCGGCATGGTAGCACATGCCTGTAGGTCCGGCTACTTGGAAAGCTGAGGCGGAAGGATCGCCAGAGCCCAGCAGGTGGAGGCTGCAGTGGCCGGGAGCATGCCACTGCACTCTAGTCTGGGCTACAGAGTGAGACTCCAACTCAAAAAAAAAAAAGAGGTAATTGGGTTATGAAGGATCTTCCTTCATGAATGAATGAATCCATTCATGTGTTAATGGGTTTATGGATCAATGAGTTATTATGGGAGTGGGACTGGTGGCTTTATAAGAAGAGGAAGATAGAGAGCCGAGCCAGCACACTGGATCAGCCCGGTCAACATGGAATAGCCTGCAGCACCTCGGGTCTCTGCAGAAAGTACTCACCAGCAAGGAAGCCCTCATCAGGTATATGCATTAGATCTTGAAACTTTCAGCCTCCATGATGGTAAGTATCTACTTATTTTTCTTCTGAATAATTGAGTGAAACATACATTCTCTTTCCTGATGGGATGCTAATGATGCACATAATCATATTTCTTGCTTTCAAGACTATTGCAAATAGAAGCATATAATTGTAACATGACTACCATTGATGAACCAACTGTAGCCATTCCAATAACATTGAGCCATTAAAGAGTAGTGCAACCACAAGTTATATACAATTATAATTTAATTGGAAGAATTAGAGATTCTACATTTTTCCTACTATTTCCATAGCATCTTGGCCTATTTTAAAACTTCTTTCTGTGGTCATTCTTTTGCTAAATGCCCTACATTCTTAACACTGCACTCTTCACACTTATTTGCTGCTACTTTGATACTCTCTTAATTTAAAGATCAGTTGTCAGACATTGAAACTAAGAGCTGTCATTAATGGCCTTGCTTCCTTGGACTTGAGTATTTACCATCACTTCAGTCAGTGTCAATTTCAGTCCAGCTGTTCATATTTAAGTATTTAGGTAACTTGCATCCAAATATTCATGACACTGAACTATTGAAGGTCATGTTACTACTAAGTGGACTTTTTTTAAAAATACAGTCTATGCCCTGCTGAAAAGTGGACCTTTTTTGTAAAGTATAATATCTGATGAATTGTGCAGTAGTTTCTTAAGATTATTAGCTTTTCCTGCTTTCGTTGGCTGTATATAAGCTCACATTCACATGTTTAACATACCCATAACTCTCATGTCATATATGCGATTCTGTGCTGTTGTAAAGATGGCTAAGAGAAGGTGGCTCCTGCATTTAAGACTTGATCAGGCTATAGCTGTGGTATTAGAATCCCTTGGAAGCTTTTCTTAAACATGAGGTCTCACTAGTTTGCCTAGGCTGGTCGCAAACAACTGGGCTCAGGTGATCCTCCTGCCTCAGCCTCCCAAAGTGCTAGGATTATAGGCATGAGTCACGGTGGCAGGTCATGGAAACTTTAAAAAAATTCTGTCATTCAGGCCTATTGAAGGTGGGGCTTAGGCATCAATATTTTTGAAGAGCTTCCCAGATATTTATAATGTGTAATTGGAGCTGAAACTACTGAATATTGTAAGAAAAATCTCACACAAATAGATTTGAAAGAATGTCACACACACAATGAGATTTTAGAGGACAGACAAATCATATTCAGTAAAGATCAGTAGCAAAATTTTTTGAGTTTAAAGGGCTGACAGGGTTTTGAACAGGAAGATCTGACTGAGTGGAGGCACACTTCTGGCAGGGGGACACTATGACAGAAGGAAGACAAACAAATGCACTTGAAAAACACCCTTTGAACAATGTATAAAAGAAAGATCCAGAAGAGAATGCTATACCTCATCTCTACAATAAATCAAAAAATCAGCTGGGCGTGGTAGTGCATGCCTGTAATTCCGGCTACTCGGAAGGCTGAGGCGGAAGGATCGCCGGAGCCCAGCAGGTCGAGGCTGCGGTGGCCGGGAGCAGCCACTGCACTCCAGTCTGGGCGACAGAGTGAGACTCCAACTCAACAACAACAACAACAAAAAAAAAAATTGTAGGAAACGTGATGAGATAAAAAAACAGGGTCTCTGAGGAGATCTCACACTTGAAGTTTAGAATGCTGTCACCATAAAGTATTTCTTTAATACTGTAGCTGTTAATATTATTTAAAACTCCAGAAACATAAATCCATGATTTTACTACTCAGCTTAAGAAGTAAGTTCTAGTAACACAGTTGCAATCACCTATGGTCTCTTCCATAATCATAACTGATTCTTCCCTTAGCAAAGATAATCACTATGCTACATTTGGTGATTATTATTTTCAGGTATTCTTTATTACTCAAAAGTACAGCTATTACTTAGATACACAAATGGTTATGTTCCTAAGCAAAACAAATTTTCATGTTAAAAATATATATTATAAACGATTGAAGAGAATAAATATGGCATAATGAAAAAAATGTATTTCAGGAATTGAGCCTAACTGTAACATATAGTATAAGAAGTCTTTGCGTCTTCTCAAAATATTTGGACTAGTATGTAAAATTGGGCTTAGAAAGAAATAAAAAGATACTTAAAAAATGAAAAAGAAATCTTACTATCCTAAATATAGAGACATAGAGCATGAAGAAGCAGGAGTCAGAGACTAGGCTTTGTTCCTAAGAGATTAAAATAACAATGTAGTGTTGACAGAACCAACAAGTGATGAAGGAAGAACCAGTTTCACCTTGAGGAATTTGGGCTTGTTGACCATTTCCTCATTGTTGAAACACTTTTCTGCCAGTCATCTGCCATTTCTTTCAGGTTTGTTTCTTCCTCTCCCATTTTTCTTTCTAAGTGTCGTTGATGGCTTCAATTTGTATTATTTTTGTTTTGTTTTTTAACAGCTCATACTCTCCTAGATAAACTCACTCATTTTCAGAATCTTAATACACAAATACAGGTGGCTTCCAAATTTGCATCGTCAACATGGATGTCTCCTCAGCTCCAGATGTGGATATCTACTTGCCCATGGGTATTTATCTCCACAGCTAATTTTAACATGTCCAAAAATAATCTTATTACCATTTCTTTCCCTTCCATTTTATTCAGCCCTTTTATTATTCCTTCTTCTTTATTTTCTTCTTTTCTGACCCAAGCTAGAAAACTGAGAGGCTTCCCACCATTCTTCCTGAACATCCACTGTGCCCACTAATTTATGCCTTGTCTTGCCAAGTCAACCTCCCTAATTGTCTCTGTATTGTTTTTTCCTCCCCAACTCTCTCCACCATCCTAATCTCAAGTGGTTTTTCCTTAACCTCCTCTCTGGTCTATTATAGTGCTCTGTAAACGTATCTTCCCACGCTTAGTCTTGTCCAGTTCCTACTATCTGTCTCCCATCTGTTCTAAGTGATTTTCTTAAATACAAATCTGACCATTCTCTACCCTTAGATGGGGAAAAAGGACTCTACACTCCCTTCTGCAGAAGCTTTTTGTCTTGTTCTTTTGAGCCCTAATTAAGATTCCACACAGTTGAGTAAAAGACAACCAATGGTGTCAAGTTAGAAGCTGAAGGGCAGGTCCGGCACAGTGGCTCAAGCCTGTAATCCCAGCATTTGCTGAAGCAATAGGATTGCTTAAGCCCAGGAGTTTGAGACCAGTCTGGGGAACATAGTGAGAACTCGTGTTTGGGAAAAAAAGGGGAGCTGGGCTCGGTGGCTCAGCCTGTAATCCCGCGCCTTTGGGAGGTTGAGGTGAGTGGATTGCCTGAGCCCGTGTGTTCGAGACCCACCTGGGCAACTTGGTGAGACCTCATCTCTACAATAAAAAAATCAAAATGAGCCGGGTGTGGTAGCGGGCACCTGTAGTTCCAGCTACTTGGATGGCTGAGGCGGAAGGATCGCCAGAGCCCAGCAGGTCGAGGCTGCGGTGGCCGGGAGTGGCCACTGCACTCCAGTCTGGGCGACAAAGTGAGACTGTGAGACTCCAACTCAAAAAAAGAAAAGAAAAGAAAAGAAAAAAAAGGATGGGAAATGGCCAGGTGCGGTGGCTCAGTCTGTAATCCCAACACTTTGGGAGGCCAAGGCAAGAGGATTGCCTGAGCCCAGGGGCTCAAGACTGGCCTGGGCAACTTGGTGAGATCTCGTCTCTACAATAAATCACAAAAACCAGCCAGGTGTGGTGATGTACATCTGTAGTTCCAGCTACTTGGAAGGCTAAGGTGGAAGGATGGCCTAAGCCAAGCAGGTTAAAGCTGTGGTGGCTGTGAGCGTGCCACTGCACTCTAGCCTGGGTGACAAGATGAGACGCCAACTCAAAAAAAAAAAAAAAAAAAAGAAAAGCTTAAGGACAGTTGAATCCTTTGGAGGAGACATAAAAATGTAGGTATGAAAGTACAGACCCCCTTTTTCCCTTCTGTCCTGCTGCTAAGTAATTCATTCAGCAAATATTGATTGAGTATTCACTATGTGCCAGATACTCTTCTCAGTGTTGTATGTTAACTCTTATAACAACCCAACAATCTCCATTTTACAAATGAGAAAACTGAGACATAGATATTAAGTTATACAAAGTCCCCGGCTTGGTAGAATCCAGAAACAGGACTTGAATACAGGTAATTTGACTTCAGAATTTTGCTACTCATAGTAAAATTCGTGGATCAGCAGAGTGGTACTGGTGGTACCCAACCTACTCAATCATTATAAGTAAATATATATATTTGAGTCTTAAGTCTCACTCTGTTGCCCAGGCTGGAGTGTAGTGGCCCGCTCAGGGCCACTGCAGCCTTGACCTGCTGGGCTCAGGCCATTATATACAGTTTTTTTTTTTACAAGATTTTCAGTGGATATATACATTCATTCATGTTTGAAAAGCTTTGCTTTGGGGTCTGGGTTTTAAACCACTATATTGACTCCATGTATCAGTAGTTGACTTGTTCTCTATTCTTCAGACATGTGGGTTGGCTTTTCTTTTCATGGACTTGTCAAAAACAAAAAACAAAAGGAACAATCCCTCAAACATTGCTTTTTTACTTTTCACCAAAGGGATGAGAGGCAGAGAAACTTCAAATGCATACTCTGAAGGTGAAGTTTCAGTAGGTGATCTGAGCCTCCCTGATCACTTCCTTTCTTTTTGTGACTGCTTCACATTTGTCTTGAATCCAGAATTTGAACCAGAGTAAATTAAGAAGCTGGAACTTTTCTGGTTAGGGGAAATATAAACCTATATCTCCAGTAGTTATTATTCTAACCAAGATACTAATGTGTCAAATTGATCCCTGGTCACCTCATATTGAGACAGGAGATAACTAGAAAAAGGTTAGGCAGACAGACAGGTGGGTCCTCTGGCAACAATGTAGTGAACTCCTGGCAGGCCTCTCAGGTTCAGCATTGGTTAACAAGCTCCCTGCAAGCCTCTCAAGCTAGAGCTTAGGGACTCACTGCGGGGATCAAAAAAGCAACCAATCAGCTCACCATTAGACCCCTACCTCAATACTGACCAATCAGAACAGCTATAGCTGCTAGTGCTAGCCAATCGGCTTGGACTTAGGGCTATATAAACACCAGGTTTTCGGCCCCAGATAGGCAACCTCTTTGAGCCCCCTCCTGCTGTGGGAGCTTTATCTATCCTCAATAAATCCTGCTTTCTCACCTTCCAACTATCTATGTCCCTCATTCTTCGTAGGCCTGAGACAAGAACCTTGATCCTGAAGAGCTGCAACCTGAAGAACTGCAGAAAATCATCGAAGTCGAAAAGTCATGCACCTCAGAGGCTGGCTTGCCAGCTGACAGAGTCAGATGAAACAGGGGAACTGCTGGAGGAAAGCAAGACTCCAAAGCTGAGGCACCCAGGGGGCTAGGCTTGCCAGCCCACCAAACCAGCAACATTCTCAAGGCTTGGCTTGCCAGCCTGTTAGAGCCAACACCCTGGAGGCTAGGCTTGCCGGTCCTCCCTCCACCCCTATCACAACACTCAGTGCTTGGTTTGCCAGCCCATTAGAGCTGACACTTGTGGGGCTAGGCTTACCAGCCCCTCCACGACCCTCTCTGGGACTTGACTGGCTGACTCCCTTAGCTGACACTCTTGAAGCCCAGGCTGACTTGAAAAATTCGCATCGATATCTGTCTAAACACTTTATGTATTTACAGATGGGATCTTGCTGTGTTGCCCAGGCTAGAATGGAATGGCTATTCACGGGTGTGATCAAGGCTCACTGTGATCTCTGGATCCTGGCTTCAAGTGATCTTTCTGCCTCAGCTTCTGAGTAGCTAGGACTACAGGTGCGCATCTGATCCAGAGACCCTCTAACGTCTATCCATACTGTCGTAACCTCTACAGAAAGGCATTGCAAGGGTGCAAGCGCTCCTGTACATTCCTGAGCAATATTCCTGAGAGCTAATAAAAGGTGTGCTTCCCCTTATTTCCTATGCCCTCCCAGTAAGTAGCTTCAGGGGATCCTTGACTTCCCTGTACTCTATACCCAATCAACTGAAAGATGCAAATCTCCATTTACTCCTTTTTTCTGAGTGGTTGTAAGTTTGAATAATATAGTATCAACGTAATCGTAAACCGTGTGAATTATATAACTTTTGTATCAATGTAATTGTAAGCTTTGTGATTTGTATAACTTTTGCATAATGCATGATGTCTTAGGTCCTTTACTCTGTGACAAGCTTGATTAATGCTTCTGCCGGGCCCTACTGATAAAAGCTATGAGATACTTCTGATACTTGGCACCAGGAAGTCTGGATTGAAAAATGTCACTATCAATAAATGTGACGGAAACTCAAGTTCTATACAATGGTCTGCTGGTCACATGGCTAATGTATAGGTACTAACAAATCTGGACTATAAAAGAGAACTATAAAAGCCTAGAGGGGGAGCAGAATCTTTTTAGAAAGACTTCGATTTTGGCTCTGCTCCCTGCACTCGAACTCAAATAAACTTCTTTCTACCAGTTCCCTGACCCTTTGATTTATTAGTATCAAGGGGAGCAGCCGAGTGGTACTCGGACCATAACACACCAACACATCCAACTCAAACACTTGATATTGACTTAACACCAGGAGCTAGATAGGCAGGAGGAGGGATGAGACCAGCTTTGAATTAATGTCCAAATAGCAGAGAAAGTTGGAGATCAGATGCCATTGCAACCCTAATTGATATCACAGTCAGACATCACAATCTTAACAGTAACTTGAGATAACATGTATCTTCTAAATTGATGTCGGAGAATTGGGTGGGTTTTGGAATTAACTGTAAACCACTCATCCTTGTAAAATGCACTTGTAGAGGCTTCCAGGCTAATCTCAATCTTGATTCCTCATTCAAATGAAGGTTGTCTCCAGCATTTTGTGGAGTTTCCACAAAGCAGGCAAAACTCCGCCAAGTAGTAATAACAAATGGGTGATTTACTGCAGACTTTGCAGACAGGGGAAGAAAGTGCCATGTCACATTCACCTGGTAGAAAATGTAAGCAAAGTCCTCATTAAACAAAAGGATCCTTCATATCTTTCTTTCCCAAAAACTTTCTTCCCAATCTAAATAGCTTTTTTTCTTTCTTCCTTTCCTCTGTCACACAGTATCTAACAAACCACAATATTGTTACCAGCATCAGTTCTAATCCCAAGCTTAAATTATGTAAACCAAGCATAAACTGAAGAGTTCAAATGAGAAAAATGGATCTCCTAGAGGGTTTCACCACCCACTGCATCCAACCTCAATTTCAGGATACTGCGAATCAAAAGCAGGTCTCTTCTAGGTAGGGACAGGGCTTTGAATTGTGAATAACAGTTTTTCACACTGCTGCATTCTCCTCTGGTGTTGTCACTTCATATTTTCTAAAGAACTAAGAATAAAAAGGCTTTATTTTTGTGGCAGAAGGCTGAATGTCCATGCCATTCTTAATATTCAGAAAGGAAGATGTCTGCCCTTTGGATGTGTGTGTGCATTTATTTATAGGACAAGCATTTAAAACAAGTCTTTAAATTGTACATATTCATGGGGTACCTGTGATTTTACACACACACACACACACACACCACACACACACACACACACACAATGTACAATGAGTAGATCAGGGTAATTGTGATATCATCGCATCAAACATTATTTGTTTGTGTGTTGGAAACATTCCAAAGCTACTCCTCTATTTTGAAATATACAATTAGTGATTGTTAACCATAGTCCCCCTCTTGTGCTGTCGAACACTAGATTTTATTCCTACTATTTAACTGTATTTTTGTACTCACTAACCAACCCCTTTTTATCCTCCCTCCCCACTATCATTCAGAGCCTCTGGTAATCATCTTTCTACTTCCATGAGATTTTTTTTTGGCTCCCACATATAAGTGAAAACATGTGACATTGTCTTTTTGTACCAAGCTTATTTCACTTAACACAATGTCCTCTAGTTTCATCTATGTTGTCACAAATAGCAGAACTTTATTCGTTTTATGGCTGGACAGTATTCCATTGTATATATATGCACCACATTTTCCTTATCCATTCATTCATGGATGGGCACTTAGGTGATTCTGTATCTTGGTTATAGTACTGCATTAAACATAGGAGTGCAGATATCTATTTGATATACTGATTTCTTCTGTTGTTGATATAAATCCAGCAGTAGGATTGCGGATAATATGATAGCTTCACTTTTAGTTTTTTGTGTGACATCCATACCGTTGCATTCTCACCAAGGATGTCTCTACATCCTTACCAGCATTTGTTATGTTTTGTCTTTTTGATAAAAGCCATTTTAACTGGGGTGATAATTCAGTGGGTAGAGGATCAATAACTAGAATATATAAGGAACTTAACTCAATAGTGAAAAAATAATTCAATTAAAAAATAGGCAAAAGATCGCAATAGAAATTTCTCAAAAATAAGACATACAAGTGGGCAAGAAGGACATAGAAAAGTGTCCAACATCACTAATTATCAGAGAAATACAAACAAAGCCTTACATATTTTTAAATATTGGATTTCCAAATGATATTTCTTAGAAAAAGAAGCTCCAATTTTAAAAGTAGTTTTTAAAATGTTGAAAACAAATAACAGACATAAAGTCATATGAACTCAACTTTCTTTGCATGGTGCAAGGTTCCATGTCATCTCTGCCAGCCTTCCCAACTTTGATTTCTATTATCTTCTCCTTACTCTGGCCCCACACCCTGATGATGGCCACCAGCATTCTTGAGAGTCTCACAAGGCACATGAAGCTTCAAGTTTCTGTGCCTTTTCTTGTTCTCTTCTGTCCATCCACCTTGGGAGTATTCACTTGTAGAGTTTCAGACACATTTGTGCTACTGCCAAGATAAAGACTTTACTGACCTTTCCCATTAGAATCGATCATATCTGTATTTGATACCCTGCACATAATCATCTCACCTATATTACTAGATTATATATGCATTTTAACTTTAGTAAACAATATGGTTTTTGACATCAAGAACTTTCATTTGTCCTTTTTTGTTTTGTTTGAGTTCTCTATGGATCTATGAGTTATAATAAAACTCTCTCTCTCTCTCTCTCTCTCAAGAGAGACTCTTACTCTGTCACCCAGGCTGGAATACAGTGGCATGACTATAGCTCACTGCAGCCTCAAACTCCTGGGCTCAAACAATTCTCCTTCTTTAGCTTCCTGAGTAGCCAAGACTACAATCATGACCCCAACATGCTCTTGCTATTTTTTTTTTGAGTTGGAGTCTCACTTCATCGCCCAGGCTAGAGCGCTGTGGCACACTCACGGCCACCCCAGCGTCGACCTGCTGGGCTCCGGTGAGCCTTCCGCCTCAGCCTTCCAAGTAGGCGAACTACTGGTGCACACTACCATGCCCAGCTAATTTTTGATTTATTGTAGAGACAAGGTCTCGCCAAGTTGCCTGGGCTGGTCTCGAACCCATGGGCTCAGACAATCCACTTGCCTCGGCCTCCCAAATTGCTCGGAATGCAGGCCACTGAGTCCGGCCTATTTTTATTTTTTTTATTGGGGGGCGGGGGGGAGGCTCACTTTGTTGCCCAGGCCAGTCTCAAACTCCTAGACTCTAGTGATCCTCCAACCTCAGCCTCCCCAAGTGCTGAGATTACAGTCACCCTATTCAGTTCTTTAAAAACATGTACTAGCCGGGCTCAGTGGCTCAGCCTGTAATCCCGCGCCTTTGGGAGGCTGAGGTGAGTGGATTGCCTGAGTCCGTGGGTTCGAGACCCGCCTGGGCAGCGAGACCTCACCTCTACAATAAATCAAAAAATCAGCCGGGCGTGGTAGCGCGCGCCTGTAATTCCGGCTACTCGGAAGGCTGAGGCGGAAGGATCGCCGGAGACCAGCGGGTCGAGGCTGCGGTGGCCGGGAGCAGCCACTGCCCTCCAGTCTGGGCGACGGAGTGAGACTCCAACTCAAAAAAAATTAAAATAAAATAAAAATAAAAACATATACCGTTTATTTGCTCTAGAACCTCAGTCAGTGCTTGACAAAAGTAAATATAAGTACTTTGAATCTTAGAATGGATAATTATTTGAATGGTCATTTCTAAATTCAAATGACCGGAGGCTTTGGTGAAAGAAAAATAGTGTAGGTATGCAAACTGTATCAGGGCATAATTCTGTGTGAGTTTGTATGGCATGGGCCTTTTAAAAAAATTATTGCCGGGTGCCGGGCACAGTGACTCAGGCCTGTAATCCCAGCACTCTGGGAGGCCGAGGTGAGAGGATTGCCTGAGCCCAGGGGTTCAAGATCAGTGTGGGCAACTTGGAAAGACCTCGTCTCTACAATAAAATTTTTAAAAACAGCCAGGCGTGGGAACGTGGGCCTGTAGTTCCAGCTACTTGGAACGCAAAGGCGGAAGAATTGCCTGAGCCCAGCAGGTTGAGGCTGTGGTGGCCGTGAGCATGCCACTGCACTCCAGCCTGGGTGACAGAGTGAGACTCCAACTCAAAAACAAAACAAAACAAAAAAATCATTGCTGGGTGCAATGGCTCACATTTGTAATCCTAGCACTTTGGGAGGTAGAGGCAAGAGGATTGCCTGAGCCCAGAGCTTCGAGACCAGCCTGGGCAGTTTGGTGAGACCTAGTCTCTACAATAAATCAAAACATTACCCACACGTGGTGGTATGCGCCTGTGGTTCCAATTACTTGGAAGGCTGAGGTGGAAGGATCTCCTGAGCCCAACCGGTCAAGGCTGTGGTGGCCTAAAGTGTGCCACTGCACTCCAACCTGGGTGACAGTGAGACTCTGACTCAAAAAAAAAAAAAAAAAAAAAATTATCTATTCTATTTTTAAAGTGTCTTGGATAAGATGTGATATTAATAGTTTAAACTGTGTATTACAATAATAAGAGACAAAGCTGGTTTTCTACTACTTCATAAAGTCTGAGATAACTCTATAAAGTCTCAAAGAAATAGAACGAACCTCAATTTTTTTAAGTTTTCATTCCTAATGGCAGAACTGTTCTTAATTAAGAATAATATCTACCCTAAACAATAGAACAGAAATTTATGTTTGAATGTATTTCAATAAAATGGAATGCCTCACATAATTTTTCAAGAATTTCGTGAAAAATTATCACTAACTTTTAGAAATAAGAATACTCAGAGGATTAGAGCAATAAATAAATGCAGACCAGAGCACTTATACTCTAAAATTAGCGTAAACTTGAATTAAAACTGAAATAGACCAGGAATGATAGCTCACGCCTGTAATCTCAGCATTGTGGAAGGCCGAAGCGGGAGGATCACTTGAGCCCAGGAGTTCAAGACCAGCCTGAGCAATGTAGTGAGACCTCATCTCTACAAAAAGAAAAAAAAGTTAGCCAAATGTGGTGGTGTGCACTTGCAGCCTAGCTACTCAAGAGGCTGAGGCAGAAGGATGATCTGTGCCAAGGAGGTCAAGACTGCCATGAGCTATGATTGTGTCACTGCACTCCAGCCTGGGCAACAGAGAAAGACCCTGTTTCAAGAAAAAACAAAACAAAACAAAACACTTTGAATTTGTTAAAGTTCTTTTTGAATTGTACTGAAATAGGAAAATTCTATTTCTAGCCCTGTGATTTGTTCATACTCATTCTATGACTCATATTATGATTATATTTGAGGCACTGGCTGAATATATAATCTAGATAGAAAGGAGAGAGAAAAAATCTATCACAGTAAGAATAGAATTAATAAAAAAATGAATGTGTGGAAAAATGAGCAACTATTATCTATTTTACCAAAAATATAAAAGGTAACTACTAAACTTTGGAGATCTATTTTTTTTTACAAACTTTATGTCAGAAAAGAACAAAATACCAAAAACAAAAATATCTTCTTACCTCCAAAAAGAGAAGACAATATTTTCTATTTAAATTTTATTTATATTTTACAACCATTTAGTCCAAAAAATGAAAAACTGCACTATTAAGTTTACATTTAGTTGAGGCTGCGTGCAGTGGTATGTGCCTGTAAGTCTCATCTACTTGGGATGCTGAGGCAGAAGGGTTGCCTGAGCCCAGGAGGTTGAGGCTTTGGTGAGCTGTGATCATGCCTCTGCACTCTAGCCTGGGTAGTAGAATGAAAGCTCCCGTCAAAAAAACTAAAGTGCATTTTTTTTTTTTTTTGTCATTAGGCTTTCTTTTCCTCATTTCTTTCCAAAGAAAATAGCAATATTGAAACTCAGAAGCCAATTCCAATTTGTTTTAGTGCATGTGTAGCTTCAGAGAGGTTTTCTATTTAATATTTAAACACTTCAATTAATATTTAAACAGCAAAGTACTTGTGCTAGGTAAATTCTAACTAAAGTAAAATGGAAACTAGTTTACTGTTCCCATGTTTATAACCATTAGTTGGGGATTTTCAGATATGAGGTTTTGATGTGTGCTTGAACGTGTTCATGTATACTTGCATGTGTTTAATCATTTTCAGTCTATTTAGTGTAATTTTCTTTTTTTTATAATCAATATTTTTTATTATGATGTTGTGGGGTACAGTTAAGGGTTAGGTATACAAATACGTTTCATTCAGGCACCCTATTGATAAGAGGTGCTTCCCTATCCCCAGACAAATATTTGCTGCCGTTAATACCATCTCCCTCCCCCCTGCCATAGTTTCCCACTACTGTCAGTCATTTTCTTATAGATTTGGTTGGATGTTCAAGGTCCATTATATGAGTGAGAACATGTGATACTCGGACCTTTGTTTTTGTGAGAGGTCACTCAGTATTATAGACTCTAGTTCCATCCAGGTTATTTAGTGTAATTTTCAAACTACTTTTGGTCTAAGTTGTACAGGCAATAAAAATAATGAAAACGATTCCTTTTAAACTTTTGTTTAGCCATATGCTTGTGAACAAAATTTTCAAGTGGAAAGTAACATCTTTTTCAAATGCAAATTATTAGCCGTTGGTGCATCAATTTTTTTTTCTTTTGCTTATCCTACATAGTAGATTAATACCATGCCCTAACAAACCATACAGTTTAGAGTCTTCAGAGTATAAATATTTGCAAACAAATCACTTTATAACTCTGTTCATGGTCAGGCGCAGCGGCTCCTGCCTGTAATCGTAGCACTTTGGGAGACGGAGGTGAGAGGATTCTCTGAGCCCATGGGTTTGAGACCAGTCTGGGCAACCTGGCAAGATCTCATCTCTACAATAAATCAAAAAATTAGCTGGGCATGGTGGTGCATGCCTGTACTTCCAGCTACTTAGGCTGAGGTGTAAGGTTTGCCTGAGCCCAGAAGGTCAAGGCTGCAGTGGTGGTAAGTGTGCCACTACACTCTAGTTTGGGTGGCAGAGTGAGACTCCTACTCAAAAGAAAAAGAAAAAAAAAAGATTCTGTTCATTATATGCTTGACAAATACAAAAAGTGAAGGTAATAAAAAGACTAAATTAACTACTAAGGTAGATTTTTTTTAGGCTCTTAGGGTTAATTAACTGGGATGGAGGTCTCAAGGTGGTAGTGAGACCCATAAGAAATCTGTATTTCATTTTATTTTTAAATTTTTTTTTTTAATTTTAAAGACATGGGGTACAATTCAGGTTAGGTATACAAATGTTCATTATGCAGGTATCCTTGTTGATGAGGCGGGCCCCTCCATCCCCTGGCAGTCTTCCTCAACTGCCAATCCTACCCCCTCTCCCCTGGCAGTTTCCCACTACTGCCAATCCCTTTCTTGTAGTATTATGATAATTGTTCAAGGTCCACTTATGAGTGAGAACATACAGTACTTTGTTCTTTGTTTCTGGGATAGATCATTTGGTATGATTGACTAAATCCATCCAAGTTGCCGCAAAGTTCATATGTTTGTCCTTCTTTATGGCTGTATAATATTCCATGCGTACATGTATCACATTTTTTTATCCAGTCCAGCTTTGATGGCTAGTATGACTAGTTCCATGTTTTTTGCTATTGTGAATAGAGTTGCAACAAACATGTGTGTGCAGGTATCTTTATGGTAGAATGACTTGAGTTCTTTTGGGTATATTCTCAATAGGGGAATTGCTAGGTGATATGAAAGGTCAATTTCTAGTTCTTTCAGAAATCACCACACTGTCTTCCAAAGAGGTTGCTCTAGTTTGCATTTCCACCAGCAGTGTAGAAGCGTTCCTTTTTCTCCTGGTCCTCGCCACTATCTGTTGTTTGTTTTATTAATGATGGCCATTATTACTGGGGTTAGGTGGTATCTCAGTGTGGTTTTGATTTGAATTTCTCTGACGATGAGTGAGGCTGAGCACTTTTTCATGTGTCTGTTGACTGCTCATAAAACTTCTTTTGAGAAGTGTCTATTCATGTCTTTTGCCCACTTTTTAACGGGGCTATTTATTTTTATCCTTTTGGCACATTTATGGTCCTTGTAGATCCTAGATGTTAGGTCTTTGTCAGATATACAGTTGGCAAATATTTTTTCCCATTCTGTGGGCTGTCTCCCACTCTCTTGATAGTTTCTTCTACTTTGCAGAAGCTTGCCCATTTGATGAGGTCCCACTTGTCTGTCTTATCTCTTATGGCCTGGGCACTTGGGGTTTTGATCAGGAAGGAAATCTGTATTTCAAATGACCAAAAAAATGTAAACTTTGATTGGTAGGTACATTTGTATTGATAGGTAAGGATAAAAAGAATGTACAGGCTGGGCGTGGTGGCTCAAGCCTATAATCCCAGCACTTTGGGAGGCTGAGATGAGAGGACTGCCTGAGCCTGTGGTTTCGAGACCAACCTGGGCAACATGGTGAGACCTCATCTCTACAATAAATCAAAACGTTAGCCGGGCATGGTAGCCCTCGCCTGTAGTTCCAGCTACTTGGAAGGCTAAGGCAGAAGGATTGCCTGAGCCCAGCAGGTCGAGGCTGCGGTGGCCAGGAGTATGCCACTGCACTCCAGCCTGGGTAACAGAGTGAGACTCCAACTCAAAAAAAAAAAAAAAGAATGTACATATTGAAAATTTATTGAAATGCTTTGAGAATATTTTTAAGGCCATGAAATCATCTCCAATATATGTTATTAAATACAAAAAACATGGTAAATAATGGAGTAAGATCCAATCTTTTTTTCTTGCTTTCCATATGCTTGTATTTACAGAAAATGTCTCCAAGAATAAAAAAGAAACTTGTAAGAATAATTTCCAGTGGGGGAGAAAATAAGGGAATTCAATGAAAGAAATATTTTCATCCGCATAGGCTTTTGAAATTTTATAATCTATCTCTTTATGCATGCATTATCTATTTCAAAAATCTACACTGATGCCAGAGACCTAGGTGTACTGAATTGGACTCTCTGGGATCTGGGTGAAGCACCTAAATTTGTATGAGCTGTGACTCCCATTTGGTACTTACTGCTTCTTTTGAGGGATGGTCACAAGAGAATACAATTTTTCTCTCTCCAAGGAGAGAAGCACATGGTAAGGAGGGAGGATCTTATGCTCCTGTTGACAAGGTAGTACAGAGGCATAACTGCACTTCTCCTGTTACCTTGCCTTATAGTGAGGAAAGGTTTTGGAAATAAATGTCAACATAACAGGATTATGAGGTCATCAAAACTTTTCACTTTCATTTTGCCAGGCCAAATGCCAATAAATGCCAACAACTATTTTTTGAAAGGCATAATAAAAGATCAAGTAAATGCTAGGTATCTGCAAGGCAAAGAAAAAAGTCCAACGCTTAGACTATCATCAGATACGGAAGTCAGTCACATTACATTATGGAGAGGTTTCCTTTCTTTATGGTGATAGATGAGGTACAGCCCCATGGCTCCCAGTCTTCTCTTTGATCAGTATGTCCTCAGAAAGATACACTGGTTCAGGCTTTGTAGAGCATCCATGAATATCTCATGTCTCACCATTTTCTTCTTTTGAATACAGTGCTGCAGTTCAGAACCTTTCCAGCCTCAAGGCCAACCCATATACAGCTTGAGCTGTGGGTTCCTCTGGGCTCTCTTCATGTCCACCTTCACTTAGCACATATAAGCATTCTTCAAATGTTCTTTGAATGAATCAATTAATGGATGAATTAATTTTTGTAGTGTCTTGGTTCTTTTTATGTTCAATCATTCTGCTAACGAACGATTTTTCCCATCTTTTAATTTTACTCCTTCCTCTGACTGATCCCAACTGGTAAACAAATTGTATCAATGAACCAATCATATTTTGGTTATAACTGGTAAGTTTTAGCATCACATAATCTGTTGAATGTTTATCCTTTGGGTGTGGGTGTCCATGTGAGCTACTCAAAGTAATGTGACTTCCTTCATATTTAATTATAAAGACATTCTTTATTTGGAATGACATCACCTGTCACTTGACAGTTGTTAGGATATTTTAAAAATACATTTTCTGAAGAACATGTACAATTAGAAGTTCTTCAAGACACAACTGGATGATACATTCTGTTACTTAAGAAAAACAGGGCTAGTCAGTTTTCGTTGTTTTAAGTTACTAAACATTAATTCTGCCTTTAAAAAAAGAAATGTGTTGGAAATCTACCTGACAGCTGACAGACTAAAAGGGAGAATGCAGAAATCAGTGGAAAAAAAAATGCCAGCCAAAGAGGTGACCTTCAGCCAGTGCAGTGTGTTGCTCCATCCCTGGCTGAAGACTGGACACCACTCATGAAACCCTCACCACCACCATCATTTCCACCCTTACCATCACTCCAGCTACCAGAATCAATTCTAATATTTCTCTGTTTCTTTGTCTCACTATCTAAAGATTTAGTAGGTCTTTGGGAGCGTCCAGTTGGTAGAGTTCATTGTAAGAATCAGAGAGCGTGTATCTGGCATTTCTGGTTTCTTTGGCAGTAGGCGAAGCCCTGTCTTTCACCGAGTCACATAATAGCCAATTGCCAAAACATGGGGTTTAAGTAGAAGGTTGTTCCACCTAAAAATACAACCCCTAACACATCCACCACAGTTACATAATCATTTATAAACCTGGAGCTCAACTAGCTTTTGAATGGTACTTGGGCAAAGAAGAAATTTTGATTCAATTTATCTCTATTCCACTTTCTTGAAGGTTCATAATAATTGCTAGGCCAGTGTGCTAATGCCACAGGGATGGTAAAGAATTGCACAGAAATTAGATTGGAAAAGAAAGTTTGTTTAGAAAGTAGATGAGATAAAAATGGCGGTCCACCTCTCCAAGACTGCGAGGGGGCGTACACGTAAAGAAAGCATGGCTGTGAGTGCTTGAGACTAGGGCTTTTTAAAAGTTCTTTTGGGGGGTGGAGCAGGCAAACATTCACAGAAGCTGATGTCAAGGAGATGGAGTCTGTTTCTCGTTTCTCTGATTATTGGATGGAGGGGTGGATCTGCTACAAAGATGAGAAGGGAAGGGCTGGTAGCCAAAAGACAAATTCTTAGGACAAAGATGTTAATCTTAATGTCTTATGACTAACCCAAGGTTCTGGGAAAGGATTATTGTCATGTATGAGCTCAAGGAGACCAGAGAAACTTCACTTTGGCCTCTGTCCTTTCAATAATGATACATAATATCTGAGAGAAATGAAGAAGTGTCAGATCAGTTTTATTTCCAGTTCTTTCAAAATGCTTAATACTTGATAACAGCAGATGTCTATGGCAGTGGGTTTCAACTTTTTTGGTCGTAAGCCTACTTTACACTTTTTTTTTTTAGTTGGAGTCTCACTGTGTTGCCCAGGCTGGAGGACAGTGGCACGCTCACGGCCATCCCAGTGTTGACCTGCTGGGCTCTGGCAATCCTTCCGCCTCAGCCTTCCAAGCAGCCAGAACTATAGGCACACGCTACCATGTCTGGCTAATTTTTCATTTATTATAGAGATGAGGTCTTGCCAAGTTGCCCCGGGCTGGTCTCGAACCTGTGGGCTCAGGCAATCCACTCACCTTGGCCTCCCAAGGTGCTGGGATTACAGGCTGAGCCACCGAGCCCGGCCTATACTCTTAAAAATTGAGTATCCCAATAAGATTTAATGTCTGTAGGTTATATCTGTTACTATTTATTGAAATTTTAAATAATTTTACGTATAATTTTATTTAGAAATAAGATACCAACTACTATAAATTTTACTATAAATAATAATGTTTCTAAAAATAACCACATGTTATAAAATAAAATTCTGAGACTAAAAACATTGTTTTCACAAATCTCGAATGTCTGGTTTGACATTAGACAACAGAATTGTCTCTAATTTTCAGCCTGTTGCTGAACATGTTGTTCAGGTTGAAATATATGGCGAAAATCTGGCCTTACACAGACGTATAGTTGGAAAAAGTTGTATCTTGCCAATCACCTTTAAGGGTCTTGAGAACCACCAGGAATTCTCCAACCACATTTTGACAAAGGCTGGTGCCTTATTCCATTTGTGTTGCTATAAAGGAAGAGTTAAGGCTGGATAATTTGTAAAGAAATGAGGTTTATTTGGCTCATGGTTCTGCAGACTATGCAAGAAGCACTGAGCCAGCATCTGGTGATGGCTTTAGGTTGCTTCCACTCATGGCCGAAGGTGAAGGGCTGGCCTATACAGAGATCGCATGGTGAGACAGGAAACAAGAGAGGGAGAAAGGAGAGGGTTGGCAGGCTCATTTTAACAACCAGTTCTTGTGGGAACTAAGAGTGAGAATTCACTCCTGTGAGAATGGTACCAACCCATTCACAAGGGATCTGCCCTCCTGATCCAAACCCCTCCCACCAAGCTCCACCTCCAACACTGGGAAATGAAGTTTCAACGGGTGGGACAAGCCAAATCTAAACCATAGCTACTGATGTGCAGTGAAGGGAGTTTAAGTTAGAAGCTTTGAAGTCACACAAAGCTCCTACCTGGGTTCAAACTGGTTTAACAGGTTTTGGTTGTGTGCTCTTCAGCAATTCACTTAAACTATAAATCCCAGCTTTTGTCTCAGTAAAAAAAAAGTGTATTAATTTTGACTTCAAAGGACTGTTATCAGGTTTAAATAATAAGTGTAAAGTGCTTTGCACCGAGCACAGGTACCAGCACCTAGCAAGTATACAAAAAGCAGTAGCTGGTTCTAAATTTATCACAGTTCCCCACACCTCTTTCAAAATAGAAAGTCTGGAATAGCCATCCTAACTTACCTAACAGTAAGACCAATTATAGAGGGAAGGTTCTGAGATAGAAACTCATGAAACCTAATTTTCAATACACTATTCTAGTTTCATGTAAACGGTATTTCTTTCCAGTCACTATTCTCATGACGTTATGGGTGTTAATAATACGATAGCCCGACATGAAAGTACATCTTAAGAGAATCATTCAACTAACCTTCAAAAAAAAATTCCATGTGTTTTTCTTAATGAAAACTAATAAGCTGAGACAGTGGTAAATAACTATATTCATATCTCATTTTATAAGGTATTAGATATGTCGAACATACTGAAAACATTTTGTGAAGGGCTTAGTAAGTAGAAAAGGAGATTTTTTTAAATTTGTTTTCATTTTTATTTATAACTTTTCTTTAGTTATACTTACTCCTGCTGTACAAACATCACTGTGAGAATACAAAAATAATAGCGTTTCTGCCTAATATTTAAGTTTTTTTCTTTTGCCTCTACTTGCTAATAGCATGGTTTAGCATGGTCTACCTAGACATAAATTTCTGATTTCTTATAACTCTAGTATATATTTTCTAAAATTAAAAACACGTACATCTGTATTTTGCGTCATTTTTACTAGCCGAGAAAGAATATAAATAATTACCGAGGATCTGAAACTAAAGTAGCTGCCTAGGAATCAGTAAACAAATTCTTTTATGCATAATCGGATATTTTAAACTATTACAGAAATGTCAGTGGTATGGTCGCTTCTTAGACTGGCAGATTTTGACCTGACCTCATTTAACCTTACTTCTTGTCTTGTTTTCCTAGACTCAGAATTTTCAATCCCAAATGAGTAATTCTTGTTGGTGCTTGTCTGATGGTTTGAACTTCTCAATTTATAAATCACAAGGAAGTCCCAGTAATAATAGTAAGCACATGCTCAGATGTATTTTGTACTTATTTTGTGCCTTAAAGTGTTCTAGGCTCTTTACCTGTACTTCATCATTTAGTCATCTAAATAAGTGTGTGTCGGCTGGACATGGTGGCTCATGCTTATAATCCCAGAACTTTGGGAGGCCGAGGTACGAGGATTGCTGGAGCCCAGGAGTTTGAGGCCTCCGTGAGCTATGATCACACCACTGCATTCCAGCCTGGGCAATAGAGCAAAACCCAATCTCAAAAAAGAAAAAGTCCTACAAATGTGTTTTGGCAACACAGTAAACTTTTGGTGTCTTATAAATGGATTTTCAAATTCTTTCTAAACAAAGATAATTTAACAGTCAAGGTAGAATAATACCAATTTCCTTGATTTACATACAAAACACAATACTGAATATAGTTAGAAATATCATTTGGACCTCAAATAGAAACATATACCTGGGGTTTGTCATAGTCTGTTTTGTGCTGCCTTAGCAGAATATTTGAAACTGTTTAATTTATAATGCATGGAAAATTATTGGCTCACAGTTCTGAAGGTTAAGAAGTTCAAAGGGCCAGTAATTGGTGAGAGAGAGAGAGCCTAGGGGAGAGAGAGAGAGAGAGAGAGGGAGAGAGCATGGGGCGGGGGGAGACAGAGGGAGGTAAAAGTGGTCTGACCTAGTTCTTTTACAAGAAACTCACTCTTGGGATAATAACTGCACTCTTGTGATAGTGTCATTAATTAATTCATGATGGCTGAGCTCTCATACCTTATCATCTTTCATTAGATCCCACCTCCCAATATGATTACATTGCATTAAGTTTCTGCAACATGCTTTTTAGGGGACACATTCAAACCATAGCAGAGTTAAAAACTAATTTTTACCTTTTATATTAAATCTATCATTTTACATTATTCCCTGAGTGTCAATAGCAGAATACTGCAATGGTTGAAAAGTTATTAACTAATTCTTGAGGATATGAAATTCCAACATCCCTACATATTAAATCTGACTCAAAAACGGCAAAATTGACATAGAAGCACATTCTGAAAATAAGTATTGGCGATGGGTTTTATGTTCCAGTTTATCTCAGTTTCTCAAATTTCCATTCTCTAATTATTCATTCCAATTGTGAACTTTCTAAAAAGGAATGCCTATGAGAAAACTTGAAATTTTCTTCTCAAAGTTCTACAATACAATAGTTAAAGATATTTTTAAAAAATGATAAGTAGAAAACCATCAAAAGTAAGGTGGAAATGAATGATCCAAGTGGGCAAATATGCCTACACTATAAAAAGAACTTTATTTGATGATTATCTAGTAAAAACTAGTAAATCTTGTGTGTGTGTGTGTGTGTGTGTGTGTGTGTGTGTGTGTGTAACTAAAACATTTATTATATTGCCAAATTCTTGAAATTAAACTTTAGTTTCTGGCAATATCTTTTTTAAACCATGGTATTCGACGTTTATGTTAAATTTAATCCTCTTAAATTCAAATATATGAATGTGATTTCTAAAATGGAAGTCTATAATATGGAGAAACATGAAGTTGGTCGACAAACAAGGAAAATAAGAAATTTTGGTCTATGAGTGAGGACAAATGGGTAGTAATATACTTTCTTTGACATGTCATTCTCCTTAGATATCGGTGTTCTCATAAAAAAATTATTGCATTGGATTGGAATTGCGGCATCATTCCTAAAATAGAACATCAATAAAATAAGATTTGTAATTTGTCAAAAGCAAAGGAGCAAACACATATGAAGACTCAAGGAAAAGATCACAAAATGTGGTTGAGGACTTCCAAGGTGTACATCAAAGATGGTGCACCGAATTGTTACAAAGGCTTAAGAGCTACTGTGATTCTTGTTTATTAAACATAACCAGATAATATTTCAATTATCATTTGCGAAGCTTGCTTTCCTTGTCATTAGATGAAAAATTATATACAGGTCTGCAAATGTGTTGACAACGCGCACTGATAATTCCCCCCCCCAATCGCTGCACCACCCTCACCTCTGCCCCAGAATAGCTCTTGGAAATTTAGACATTTTTGTCACTAGAGATTGCTTTCTCAGAGTTAAGTTTTCCCTCACAATTCCATATATAGTCAAATATTCCATGCATGGTAGTTAATTGTTTGCTTAATTTGGCAACTGAGATATTAGAATTATGCATCATCTAGGCAGAGATATTTTTGTAATGCTGTTTGTTTCATAGACCCTATTTCACCTTATTTCTCCAGCACGTTGCAGTGACTGACTCACATTCGGATGAATGAAGTAGATGTGAGACGTCAATATTCATTTATGTAATGATTAGTTAAGGAGAAAAGTACTTCCCAGCATAAGAACTTCTGACAGCCCTTTGCTTATTTGACTTTTCCCTTCAGGCAAGTTCACTGCCTGCGAAATTCCTAGAAAGGCAAGGGTAGGGAACGAAGGACACCGAAAGGAGCCAGGGCTCGGAACCCAGGGCAGCTGGGGGACATTACGGACACGCTGAGAAATGTTTGTTTTGGAGGCGGTGGGCAAACCAGGCCGTCCGACAAGCCCCGGGCGCGGGGAAGAACGCTGCCCTCCGGCCTCCGCGCCTAGCCTCGCGGAGCCCGGGACAGGTCAGCGCAACCTGCAGCAGGGGCGGCCATGGACCCAGGTAGGCGGACGCGCCCTCGCCCCTCTCGGGGAGCGCGGGCCTGGTCGGGCGGGGCGGGGCGGGGCCCGGTAGGGGGCGGGGCTCCGCGGCGGCCCCGCCCCGCGCCGCCCCACGGGTCACAATGTAGGGTTAGAGCGGCCGGCGGGCGGGGCTCTGCGGGGGAGGAGCCGCCGGGCGGGGGAGGTGACGGCGGCTGGGGGAGGGGAAGGGAGGAGGAGTCGCGGAGGGAGGAGGACAGCGCCATTCCGGCTGGCCGCTCCCTCCTTCCCGTCTCCCTTCCCCGCAGTGGCCCGCGAGCCGCGGGCGAAGGAGCGCGCGAAGGCCGACGCCGCGCCCCCGCGCTCCCGCGCTCCCGGCGCCCGCTCATGGCCCGCGCCTCCGCGCACGAGCCGCGCTGAGGCGGGCCGCGTGGAGACGTGGGGCAGCCGCCGT
Organism: Cephalopachus bancanus; assembly: GCA_027257055.1. Taxonomy (NCBI): domain Eukaryota; kingdom Metazoa; phylum Chordata; class Mammalia; order Primates; family Tarsiidae; genus Cephalopachus; species Cephalopachus bancanus. Next base: position 8,456,616 of record JAPVLO010000108.1, read on the forward strand.
GGCCCTCGCAGCCCGCGCCGCGCCGCCTGCCCGTGGGGCCCGCGCACGCCGGCCGCCATCGCCTGCGCGCCTGGCTGGCGGGGGCGCTGCCCTCCCCGACCGTCCGCGCCGCCCGCGGGAGCTCCGCGGAGCGCGGCAGCCAGGCCGGGCGGGGGCGCCAGCAGCCGGACGCCGCCGCCGCCGCCGCGGGGGCCATGACCGTGGAGCAGAACGTGCTGCAGCAGAGCGCGGCGCAGAAGGTGAGGCGAGCCGCGGGCCCGGCCCCGCCCGCTCCGACGGCCTCCCGGCCTCGCTGCCGGGCTCCTCCCGCCGCCCTGCCCGCCGCGCCGGGGGGGGCCGCCGTGGGGAGCGGGTGTAGTTCGCGGGCTTCGACCCGCGTCCGCTGCCGCTTGAATTCCTCTGGCCGGCGGTGCCAGCGCCGAGAGCGACCCTCGCATTCCTGCAGTGCTCCCAGTGGCTTCTTGGTTAAACTTTATCTTCCCCACTTAGAAAATGGGGCCCGTTGTCATCTCTTGTGAGCATCCCTTCTATCTTTTGTGTTCCAGGCCTGCTTGGCAAAAAGGTCTCCCCAAACCGAGTTACCTGCCTCGCGGGGCAGGTACGTTGGCCAGGTGGACTCAGTTTAGGAGTAGATGATTTGGTTGATGTCCCTTTTCGTTTTCTTTTTTCTTTCGTTTGTTTTTTCTTCCTGAAAATGGAAACCGTCCTTCAGACAGGAAACCTTTCTGGCCATGCCATTCCAGGAATCTTTTGCCCCCTAAGTTTGACCTTGTCCCTTGGTTCACCCTTGACTCTTGCATCCGTCACACATTCAGATGGCTGCTCACTAAAGCGAAAAATACAATGAATTTATGCTTGTGAAGCTTCCCCTCTTCGAAGAGGGAGAGGTCATCCCGCTCTTCCACATTTTGCTTTCAGAATCCTAAGCGCAGATCTGTCGTGGCTTGCCCCATATCCTGAAAAGTAGTCAGTCGTGACTCGGTAGTCACGTTGGAATTAATGGGGCTCATTAATTAGGGTCTGCTGTGATCAACCACCAAAGCGGTGTTTCAGTTATCTGGGTGAGTAGTGAATGCTCACCCCGTGGTAGTTTTTGTGCGGTTGTACCCTACCTGTGCTTGGCTTGAGAATAAGGCCTGCTGTCCCCAAATGGGTACTCACAGCCTGCTACATTTTTGCTTTGAGATTATTTTTAGGATTTTATGATACTGCTGTGAGGTATTTGACGATGCTTGGGAAGTTTGGAAAGCAAGGATAGTGCATTGTTACTTTAGGCACATCGGGAAGGTTGTTTTTGAAACTTGTATGTTAGTTGATGTTACTGGTACGTTTAGAAGATTACTGCACACTGCAATTTATTTACGGTGAAATCATTCAAGATTGAATAATGAGAGTTTAAAAGCGTTTACCTCTCAGTCCTCCTTATTCTAATTTGAATATCCCAAACTTTAGTTTTTTTTAATATTGAGTGTATGATAAAGAATTAAGGCTTAGGAAGGAGCATGTAGTCACATGAATACTAAGCAATGTTTAATATGTTTGGTATCATTTGTTTACAATTGTCTTCAGTTTGAATATAAAAGTCTGTTTCAAAGTAGGAAATACAGATCATATTTTTCACATCTAAGTTTGAAGAATGGTGAGGACTTTTAAAGTTGTGAGGTTTCCTTCCTTTCTTTCTTTTGAATTTGATTTTGACTAAAGTATGTCTTTAGCCTGGAGTCATTTAGTGCAGGCTCTATTGTGGGTTCACAGGTTATGTATAAAATTGTAGAATCAAGAATCAAGTTACTGAACGTGATCTTGTCTATCAAGTCCAATTTCCTGGTTTAATGAATCCCCTCCCTACACAAAGGAAGTAGTTGTTAATTCAGAATATTACTATAATGATTCTATTTTAAGTGTGTGCCTGTTTTTAGATTATTTCATTGATACAGAAAAACAATGCATTTTTAGACTTCCATTATGATATGTAGGTGGTTTAAACAAATACTAAATGCTTTTGTTTGCTTTTCATATTAATACAGTATTACTTCGTTACCATATTATAACTATTAAAATATTTACTTTGTTACCATAACCAAAAATATTTACTTTAAACCACCTACCTCCAAATAAATTGACATTTAATTCCATCAAGCTAGTAACCAGGAAGTGGACTTCAAGCTACTAACTAGGAAATGAACTTCACATTTAAAAGAAACAAAAGTGAAACTCTGTTTTCACTTATAAACTTTATGGATTATCAATAAAAGGAGAGGTGTCTAGTGTTTATTACATAGCCAGAATTTCGGAGGGTTTTCTGCTCTCCTTGAAATTTTGTGTGTGTGCATATGTGCTTGTTTTAAGTAAATAGCTGTATTATGGTGGATGGAAGGGTTTTATATATTTTTTCAAGATTTTTTTTTTGCAGAGAAATATAGGATTAATAATTTTTAAAAATGTACTACTCGATAAAACTTTTTCATCTTTTTTGGGTTCACCTGCAAAGTTCACTGGTCTTTGTCACAATGTTATATGATGAGACACGGGGCTGCCTTTTCTTCCTCATGTGTTCCTCACTTGATTGCTGGAGTTAGGCCAACCCAGATAGAGAACTGCAGAGCTGCTTTTCTGAGGTTGAAATGTTTCAGGTGATGTGGAATTGGCAACAGATTAACTGCAGTTTAATTCCTGTGATAATTTTTGACATGTATCTTCAGTCTTTGTGCTTGATATTTGCCCAATTGTAGGAGCAATTAGACTTCAGAAATTTGATACACAGATTCAAGTTCCAAATAAGGATTCTTTAGGGTAGCATTAGGAGGTTTCCTTCCAGGGACCAAATCAACCTACACAGTGGAATGAACTGGATACTATTTAAATGCATTCTCTGTGGTGAATAAAATGTAAGGTTCCTAAGGGTAGGAGGTATTTTGCCTGTATTGTTGCAGTGTAGGGCTTTGCACATAGGTGAATAGGACTCAGCACATATTTGATGAATGAAATAAATAACTGAATGGTTTCCAAAAGGAATGCAAGTACAGTACTAAGTTTAATTCCCTAAATCTCAAGATTTAAAAATTATTGAGAAAGAGTGATAGCTTAACACTGTGCATATGTTAGGAAAATAGACAATGGTAGTGAAAATACAGGATGTAGGTTAGATCTGAATCATGTTTCTGTGACCATGGACAAGTCATTAATATGCCTCTGAATCTTCTTTTAAAGCTTTAAAGTTAGTGTGAATAGACATGAACAGGTTCTTTAGATCAGAGTGTCTGATAGAGCTAGGCAAGTATTCTGTGTAGGAAGATAAAGAAATAGTAGAGGACAGGTAGAGGAATCTTTCGGATCTGTAGTCAACGTTCGCTTAATTACGAGAATGGTGGAGTTGGGTAGGGGGTATCACATATAAACCAAGGTGAGGGTTAAAATAGGAAAAAATTACAAAATTTGAAAAACATTACACACTGGATTCAGTTTAAGTAATGTGTAGTATTTTCCAATTTCGGTATCATTTAGGGTTATCAAAATATGCAATACAGAATTTGACAGATAATATTACTTAAATCACATAAGGGATATTCTTTAATAGGAATCAGGGTTTTGTCTTTTAGATTTCCTATCTTTTCTAGAGTTAAATTTTAAAAATATTTTACAGTTATAGAAAATGTAGCTGGACAATTTTTTAAAATTTCATTTAGGTTTTTGTATTTATTGATCTAAAATTTTCTCTTAAATCTATGTATATATAGGCATATACCCTTTCTTATTTCTGTTTGTTTTGTACTAAGTAGTGTTTCCTACGTGCTGATCTATTTTCTTGGTCTTTCCAAAATCTAGCTTTTTTTCAGTTTTGTTTTGTTTTCTAATTTTTTTCTTTAATAGTTTCAGCTATCTCCTTCTCCCCCCTCCTTCATTTATTTTAGTTTTGTTTTTGAGTTGAGATCTCATTACTCAGGCTTGAGTGCAGTGGCACCATCATGGCTCACTGCAGCCTTGACCTTCTGGTTTCAGGCAGTCCTTCTGCCTCAGCTTTGCAAGTAACTGAGAATATAGGTGTGCCGTCACATCCAGCTAATTTTTAGACTTTTTTTTTTCTATGGAGACAGGTCTCATTATGTTGTCCAGGCTGGTCTTGAACTCTTGAGCTTAAGTGAACCTCTTGCCTCCACCTCCCAAACTTCTGGAATTACAGGCATGAGCCGCAGCACTCGGCCTCCTTCCATTATTTAATAGTTTATTTTTACCCAATGATGCCGTCTTCTACAAGCACAAGTGTTGGAGCTGGGGAAATAAATAAATAAATAAATAAAACTAAAAGTTTATTTTTGTTTACTTTCCAAGATGGCATTTGAAATATTCTTTTTAAATGTCATTGCACTGTTTGGAGAATATACTTTTTCATTGCTTTAGACATTTACTAACATTTTTATTACCACATACATGACGTTTTGATGAGTATTCTTTGAATGCTATAGAGTTCTATATTTATACGTAAAATGAACACAGTGTTACTTGAATATTTCCTACTTTTTTCTTAATCTTTTTAATTCTGGAAGATGTTTCTGTCTCTACTTTTAATGTGATTTTATCAAATTTGCATTTCTAATAGATCTAATCCAAACTTGTATTTTTGTTTGTTTTTTAGAATTTAACTATTCACTTTTTTTTTTTTTTTTTTTTGAGTTGGAGTCTCACTCTGTCGCCCAGGCTGGAGTGTGTAGTGGCACTCTCACAGCCATCACAGCCTCCACCTGCTGGACTCAGGTGATCCTTCTGCCTCAGCCTTCCAAGTAGCTTGAGCTACAGGCATGCACCATCATGCCCGGCTTATTTTTGATTTATTGTAGGGTTGAGGTCTTGCCAAGTTTTCCAGTCTGGTCTCGAACCCCTGAGCTCAGACCATCCTTTCACCTTGGCCTCCCAAAGTGCTGGGATTATAGGTGTGAGCTACTGAGCCCAGCCCACATATGTTGATAACTAATAAATTTAATCTTTGTATTGTCATCCTATTTTCCACTTATTAGTCTTGTTCATTATGTTTTGATGACTACCCCACTCTTGTCTTTAACAGTCTCTTTTTTATTTCTGCTCTTTTAATTTTAAACAAATGTTTTTTGATTAAAAAAAAAAAAAACTGTTTTACTCTCTTTTTGCTTGCCCTCAATTAGAGAAGACATTTTAGCATGTTTTTACTTTTAGTATTCTTGGTTTTGATGAGATAATATGGAATGGTAATTCTAGGTGATGAATTTTTTAATTATTAATTAGTTCTTAAAAATTAACTGTTTAATTTTTACTTTTTTTTGGAATTGTATAATATTGTTTGGTTTGATGTTGGTCTGCTTTTTTGTTTTTTGTAGGTAAGTTGTTAACTCTTTGTGTAAACTTGTAAGATGTTCTCTTTGTTTTTAATAGGTTAGAAATTTTACTAGCATATGTTTTGTTAGGTGTCTTTTTAGTAATCCTGCCTAAAATTTTAGGTCTGAAAACTTCAGTGTTCTTCTCATGATAAAGATATATATTTGAAAATTATTGTTCTACTCTGTTCCTTTTTTTCTTATTTTAAAACTACATTGTTTACCACTCTTGTTTCACATTTTTTTTCTTTCCCTTTTTGCTGTGTATAGTAGGGTAACTTTTTAGTTTGATCATCTACATTTATTATTTTTGTAATGCCAGTTCTATATTTACTATCTCTATAGGTGGTCAGATACTTTAAAAAAATTGTTTCTTTAGTTAGTTATGAAGTATACAGAATTGAATTAATTATAATAGTTGTCTCATGACCTACTGTTTATGTAAGTATGTTTGCATTTACTTATTAAATTGCTTGTTTTAAGTAATAGGCACACATGAACTTCCTACTTGAAACAAAAGCTAGAACTTTAATAATCTAATCATACTCTCCCCTATTCATTCCTCTACTTTCTTTTTTTTTTGAGTTGGAGTCTCAAACTGTCGCCCAGACTGGAGTGCGGTGGCTGGAACCTTGACCTGCTGGGCTCTGGCGATCCTTCTGCCTCAGCCTTCCAAGTAGCCGGAATTACAGGCATGTGCTACCATGCCCGGCTGATTTTTTGATTTATTGTAGAGATGAGGTCTCGCTGCCCAGGCGGGTCTCGAACCCATGGGCTCAGGCAATCCACTCACCTCAGCCTCCCAAAGGCGTGGGATTACAGGCTGAGCCACTGAGCCCGGCTCATTCCTCTACTTTCATTTGAAATTGTCATCATGTTTTTCTGCTTGTTTTAGATAATGTCTCGCTCTGTCTAGGCCCAAAGCATCCTCCCATCTCATCCTCCCAAGTAGCTACAGGTGCACTCCAATGTGCCCAACTACTTTTAGTATTTTTCAATAGAGACATAGGGTCTTGCTATGTTGCCCAGACTGGTCTTAAACTACTGGCTTCAAGTGTTCCTCCTGCTTTGTTGATCTCCCAAAGTGCTGGGATCATCTTGAATGCTGTGTTCATTCTTCTCTTGATATCTAATTTGTTGCATCTGTATGCATTTCTGAAGGTATAACATTTTTTATTTTAGTTGTTTTTAAATTAAAAATTTTAAGGACCTTTTTCCAATACAAAATCTAAAAGGGATATATCTATATTTTCTACTAAGAGCTTTAAGATTATATTTGCAACATTTTAAATCTTACTGCATCTGTGCTTGAGTTTTGTATATGGTGTGAGGTAGGGATACGATTTAATTTTTGCCGTATACATGTTAAGTATCTCTTATCCTAAATGCTTGAGACCAGAAGTGTTTTTGGTTTTGGAATTAGGATTTATTTTGGATTTTAGATAATTTGCATTATGAACATTCTAAATCTAAAAAGTCTAAAGTGCAGCAATGAGCATTTTCTTTGTGCATTATGTGTGTACTCAAAGACTTTTTTTTTTTTTTTGAGTTGCAGTCTCACTCCATTACCCAGGCTGGAGTGTAGTGGCATGCTCATGGCCACCCAGTGTTGATCTGCTGGGCTCTGGCCATCCTTCCACCTCAGCGTTCCAAGTCGCTGGAACTATAGTTGCGTACTACCATGCCTGGCTAATTTTTTGACTTATTGTAGAGATGAGGTCTCACCAAGTTGCCCAGGCTGGTTTTGAACCCCTGGGTCCAGGCAGTCGCTTCACCTCAGTCTCACAAAGTGCTGGGAGTACAGGCTTGAGCCATCACGCCTGGCCAAAAACTTTTGAATTTTGGAGCATTTTGGATTCTCTAGTTTGGGATGCTCAACCCTTATATGATTAAAATTTTTTTTTTGTCGTTCTTTCTTATTGAAAAGTTAATGCTCTCTCCTGCTGAATTGATATACTCTGGCTATAATATACAGAAGTTTCAAGTAAAAAAACTTTTTTTCTGTACTCTATTTTGTTTTGTCATTTGTTTTGTGACTGTCATCTTCATTGTTATTGCTTCACAATAAATGAGTTCCTTGTCTTTGTTCTTTTTTTTTTTCAGAGTTGTCATGGCTCTTTACTTTCTCTTAGACATTTTAGACTAATCATTCTCTGGAATATCTGCTTTTTGATTAATTCTGTTACACCTATAGATCAATTTGGAATCAATATGTTCATGATACTGAATCTTTCTGAGTAGAAGTGTAGGGCAATCCCTCTTGGGTCCCCTCCCTCCCGCGCTGGGAGCTTTTCTGTCCTCTCAATAAATTCTACTTTCTTAAAAAAAAAAAAAAGAAAGAAGTGTACCATACAAGGGGGGTGTATGACTACATTAATTTAGGTCATCTTTAATATTCCTTATATATTATAGTTTATATTACTTATAGTAAAAAAATTATAGTTTATAATTTTACTTATAGAAATTCTCATACATTTTTTGACCTAGATAGTTGATAATTTCTGATAACTATTATATGGTGGTGTTTTAAAAAATTTGTTACTGGTGTATACAAATGCAGCTGTCTATTGCATATTAGTCTTTTATCTAGCTACCTTGCTGAAATTTTCTTGTACTTCCAGAGATTATTTCGAACTTTCTGTGTGAAACATCATATCATTATCATGAATAGTTTTTCTTATGTATTTTCAGTTTTTATGCCTGTAATTTGATTTTTTTGTGCTAGTTAATACCTCTAATAATTAATGATTCAAAGTGATGATAATGAATATTGTTTTCTTATTTCGGATTTTAAAGGCCATTTCCTAATTTTATACCTCATTCACTTCTAAAATATTTACATGTGTAAGTTGTACAGACTTATAAAGTAGATTCTATTTACTTAAAAGATACTGTAGTATTTTAATTTTGATGCATGAGTGATTCCAGGTATCCTGGGCAGGGGGCTGGTTTGCCGATCATTTTTCAACATCCTTGGAACTATAAACTGTTAGAAAAGTCACTTTTTAAAAAAAAAATCATTGGCCCTTGATCATTTTCTTCCTTGTGGTCCATTCCACAATCATTGTTTTATGCCCTCATGTACTTAGAGTAATGGGCTTTTCTTCCTCTGACACTACAGCACATTTTTATACTTTATTGTCATAGAATCGTCATGAGTAGTGCTCTGCAGCAGTGACCTACCTTTTTCCTGCAAGTATAATCACTGATTTATATATATATGAAGGGCAAAGTTTGGCTTGTGGAAGCCAGTTTAAGAATATAACTATGTAATGTGAGCAAGTAGATCATGTGAAAGTTGAATTTGTATGGCAGACTTGTATTAACTTCCAAGAATATTTTGTCATTACATCTTATTTTATGTACGTGATAAGTAATATTCGAAAGTTTCCTTTTTTTTCTTTCCTTCATGAACTCTGCTTAGTACAGATTATCTGCCTTTTTTAGTCTTTGTTCCTGTGAGCTACTAGATATTTTAAATGCTCCATAATGTTTTCCTTGTTTTTTTTTTTTTAGTTTTGTTAACATAGGTTTAGATACAGTGTGGTTTTTATGAACTGTCTTTAGTAATTGTAGTGCTTGGTAAAAGTGCAGATTTCAGTGCCTCATCCCAGACCTACTGTTTCAAGACTCTGAAGCTTGGAATGTATCATTCATAAAAATCTCAGATGATTCTTCTTTACTTAATATTTGAAGATCACTGGTTAAAATGATTCTTAATGATGAGAGTCCGTTTAGCACTTCTGTAAATTGACTGCAGGGTCCTTTAGGGATTGAATTATCACAATACATCCAATTTAATATGGAAGCAGAATTCTTGAACACACAGAATTTTTTTCCTCCAGGTGATTCCACCTGACATGTTTGTATGTTGCTGAGGAGCTATTTCCTCCCTCAGGCTTTCTGGGCCATCTCTGTGGAAACGCAAAGCTTCTGGTGCATAGGTGGGATACTTGCTTCCCTTATTCTTTTATTTTTTATTTTATTTTAAAGATGTGGGGTACAATTCAGGGTTAGGTATACAAATGTTGATTATGCAGGTACCCTTGTTGATGAGGTGTGCCCCTCCCTCCCCTGGCAGTTTCCCTCAACTACCAATCCCATCCCCCCTCCCCTGACAGTTTCCCAGCACTGCCAATCCTTTTCTTATAGTATTATGATAATTGTTCAAGGTCTGCTTATGAGTGAGAACATATGGTACTCTGTTCTTTGTTTCTGTGATAGATCACTGAGTATGATCAACTTTAAATCCATCCAAGTTGCTGCTAAGTCCATATGTTTGTCCTTCTTTATGGCTGCATAATATTCCATTGTGTATATGTACCACTTTTTTTTTTTTTAAATCCAGTCCAGCTTCAGTGGGCAGCATGGTTGGTTCCATATTTTTGCTGTTGTGAATAGAGCTGCAACAAGCATGCATGTGCAGGTATCTTTTTTGTAAAATGATTTGAGTTCCTCTGGGTATATTCCCAATAGGGGATTTGCTGGGTCATATGGAAGGTCAATTTCTAATTCTTTCAGAAAGTGCCACACTGTCTTCCAAAGAGGTTGCATTAGTTTGCATTCCCCCCAGCAGTGTAGAAGCATTCCTTTTTCACTGAATCCTCGCCAACGTCTGTTGTTGTTTGTTTTATTAATGATGACCATTCTTACTGGGTTTAGGTGGTATCTCAATGTGGTTTTGATTTGCATTTCTCTGATGATGAGTGAGGTTGAGCACTTTTTCATGTGTCTTGTTGGCTGCCCATATATCTTCTTTTGAGAAGTGTCTATTAATGTCTTTTGCCTACTTTTTAATGAAACTGTTTGTTTTCCTTTCTTTGCCTTTGAGTTTCTTGTAGTCTTCTTTCTATTCATTGAATAGATACATTAAGGAGTTGGGAAACAATTGTATGTGTTAAAGTTACAGTCTTCCTATTTGTTTGTTGTTTTGGTATGTATGTTTGTATATGAATAATTTCTGAAGGATTCTTTTGGGATCAACATAGTATATGAAAACTTATATACAATTTAAAGAAATATAATAAGATCTCTGTCCTTTGTACCACTTTGTAGACATGAAGTAGAATCTCTTATTGTCCTGGAAGTTTCCTTTGTGCCTCACCCAAGCTGTCTTTCTCTTCTAGCAGCTGCTATCCTGACTTTTTTAAAGTTAATGTGGTATAATTTACACTTAAAGTGTATAATTAGATGAATTTAGGCATACAGAATATTTCTGTCATTCCAAAAGTTTTTCTTGTGCCTCTTTTCTCATTTAGTGTCACTACCTTCCTTGTGCCAGGCAACTATTGATCTGATTTCTATCATGGTAGATCAGTTTTGGCTGTTCAAGCTCTTCACATAAATGAATATAAAACTTCTTTTTAAAAAAATCTGATTTCTTTTGCTCAGCAAATTTGTTGTTGTTATCGTTGTTTGAGTTGGAGTCTTACTATGTTGCCGAGGCTGGATTGCAGTGTCACACTCATGGTCATCCCAGTGTTGACCTGCTGGGCTCCAGCAATCCTTCAGCCTCAGCCTTCCAAGTAGCTGGAACTACAGGTGCATGCTAATTTTTGATTTATTGTAGAGACGAGATCTTGCCACTGAGCCCAACCGCAAAATGTTTTTTATATTGAGCTATGTCTTACTGCATTTATCAGTAGTTTCTTTTTGTTGCTGAGTGATATTTTATTATTAAGTATTCCCACATTTGTGTATTCTTGTATCTCTTGATGAACTTTTGGATTGTTTGCAGTTTTTTACTCATATATATAGAATGTTGTTATGTGTAAAATATCACAAGCAGGCCTTTGAGTAGACATATTTGTATTTCTCTTGGGCAAATACATAGGCATGGAGTTGTTAAAGATATTGCTAAATTGTTATTGTTCTGTTAAGACTGACTGAGACTGGAGTGGGGGGGGGGTAAAGGAATTTACCAAGATAGTTGTGAATCAAGAACGGCAGATTTGGCTGGGTGCAGTGTCTTAGCTTGTAATCCCAGCACTTTGGGAGGCTGAGGCAAGAGGATTGCGTCAGCCCCGGGGGCTTGAGACTAGCCTGGGCGACTTGGTGAGACCTCGTCTCTACAGTAAATCACAAAAACTAGCTGGACGTGGTGGCGTGTGTCTGTAGTTCCAGCTACTTGGAAGGCTGAGGCAGAAGAATCGCCTGAGCCCAGCAGGTGGAGGCTGTGGTGGCCGGGAGCGTGCCACTAGACTTCAGTCTGGGCAACAAGAGTGAGACTCCAACTCAAAAAAAAAAAGAAAGAAAGAAAGAAAAAAGAAATGCAGATTTATTAAAGGCAAGATGTGTTGTGAGGGAGCAATGGGCAGTACTGCAAAAGGGAGCCTATCTTCAAAGAAGCAGGGACTAAAGAGCAGTTTTATGGGGCTGTGCTGGAGGAGTTTATGTGCTGTGTGCAAGGGGTCTGGAGAGGGAAGTTGAATACATGCTGTGCGAGGGGTTTGGAAAGGGAAGTTAGCTAAATGTTGTACAAGGGGTCTGCAAGATAGGTTGATTGATGTAGCAATCTGTTCTTTAAGGTAGGGTTAAATTACAGCAATGGTTAACAGCATTCACAGTGGTCAGCTAAAGGTTAGTTTACAATAATGATTTACAGTGGTCAATAAGCTTTTATGACTCTTATTGTGATCAGTATGTTTCTTGAAACATCTGTAAATCACCCTGAGGCCCTTTCCTCAGTATAATTTATCCAGTTGTCCTATTTGGGCATTATATTTCTCCACAGTTGTCCAAAGTGACTGTACCATCGTATATTCTCATTAGCAATATATGAGAATTCCATTTGGTTCCACATTTTTGTTAACATTTGGCATTATTAACCTTTTGTGTTTTAGCCATTTAGTGAATATATAGTCTTACATCATTGTAATAATTTGCATTCACTAATGATTAATGGTATTAGATACCTTTTGTGTGCTTATTTCTGAATTTTTTTAAACGTTGCATCTCAGACATTTAGTTTTACAGTCTTAAGGATTAGCAATAACAGTAGCTGTCTATTCTTCCAAGTCTTAAAATGGCAAAAATATAAAAAAAGGCACATTGCTGAAGAATGAGATCCCATTTCTTCATCATTTCTCAAACTAAGCATTAAACATCTTTTTAATAAGTAATTGCACATATACACAAGAAATCTTTAGAATGCATATTTTGTTGCACAGGTACAAAAATATTTTCACATTTTGGTTGGTTTGGAAGTTTGAAAAGAACTTGGAGGAGTAGAGCAGAGATGGGATGGACTGTGAAGAGGTAAGTAAATTGGGCAGACTAAGATCTTTTTCACAGTTTTGGGTTCATTTGAAGACAAGAAGAGACACTTGGGCTTGAATTAAGAAAACTCCACTATGCATGTTGGATCATTGCTGTTGCCGTTCAGTCTGGTAGTGGATAGGGTATAGTGAGGGGCACTAGACCATCAGTGCATAATTGGTTGAGGAGCTGAGAGCTAGGTCTCACTGAAACAGAAGAGACTTGTTGGGGCAGGGTGTTCAGAAAGGAACCAGGAATGATGTAGCATTAGTGGCCAGGACCTTTGCTATGGTAACTCCAGGGTGAGAACCAACTGTACACTCAAATACAAAAGTTTGTGTGTCTTAACTCATGCTAGAATACATGAAACATATAATGTCTTAGTTATTTGAGGTGGTGTTACTGAAACACTGGACTGAAGTGAAGGCCTGAGGCTTTTTGTGTCTACCTGTGAGACCTCTGGGCTGAGTCTTTGTATCTCTGCAGTAAGGCCCTTAAGTTTTCCTGTGAGGCCTTGTAGAAAGACTGGACTAGGGCAGGGCTGAGGAAGAGGATGGAAAGAAAGGAAACAAGAAACACGGAATGTGTTTATTAAAAAAATTGTGTATTCTTAGAGACCCATTTTCCGTTGCTCAAAACAGTTTTTAAACTCGTCAGCTTTGATGCCTTTTAGTACTTCTGCCTTTTTTTGTTTTACCTCTTCCACATCAGCAAAACCTTTCCCTTTGAGAACTTTTTTATCCAGGAAAACAAAAAATCATCGCTGGGGTGAGAGCTCGTGAATAAAGAGAATGGTGGGTCATGGGGGTCATGCTGTTTTAATAAAAGGTTGCTGAACACGCAGCAAGGTGTGGACAGGTGTGTTTGTAAATCACCCATTATGAAGTGGGCAAACACATTGAAAAAAATCTCCAAAAAAAAAAAAAAATTAACTGAAGCCAAACACAGCCTGTCACAGCAACACAAGCTGGTACACTGATGCTGATGGCTTCCTTGAACACTTACCTAGTGGAGGAAACCTGAACAAGATGCCCATCCTCCAAAAAATAATTCCACTTTTTTAGGGGGGGGAGGGTCCCTCCGCTCCTAGTCTACTGCATCAGGTTTAAAAATCCTGTCTTTAGATGGAGGAAGCAGCCCTGCACAGGCGCATGAGACCAGAAGACACTCTGTGCCTATTCTGGTAACACCATGAAGATTCCCAGAACTGATTTCTGGGCTTTCTTCGTAGTGCAGTAATACGTGAAGCCAATGGCAAGACTGTGGAGCTGATGAAACGAACATTTTTTTCATTCTTGCTGAGTGACTTCAGAAGGAAAGTACCAGTGCCCCTGAGCATGCGGGGCTGCGACTGGCTAGGTAAAAGCAGCACATGAGATGATGCTGGTCAGCTGTGTGGTTTCTGTGCTGTAAGGTGGGTAGGGGGCCCAGACCATTGGGGATGCAGAGATCAGAGCAGCCCCCTGTGGTCATGGTGTCCTGTGCTAAGTGTCCATATGATCTTTGGGGGAATTTGATGTTGGCATTAGCTTATTCTTGTCCATCTTGAATACAGTTTTTAGGTGAAAGTTAATACTCTTCCAAGCATTCTTGGCAGTGCTGTTCATGCTTCTTGTATGACCAAAAAAGCAGGTAGTGTTCTCTGGGGTGAAGGTTTACAGGTAGGGGACTGATCTTTTCAGGGCTTCCTCATTCCTCCTGCCTCCGTCTTTCCCCCTCCCTCCTCGTCGTCTTTGGTGCTGACGCTCTTCTGCGTTAGGCTTTTAAGGAGAGGGAGAGGGAGAGGGCTCTGTGGTTTGGGAGACAGGGTGGGAAGCAGGCAGGGGCTGTGGTGGGTAAGCAACTGGAACCCCATGGTCTCTGTTTTATATCTCCTTTTTTAAGGTGTTTAGCTCATTTGCCACTTTCTTAGGTGGTTTATCTTTTTTTGCTGCTAAGTGTAGGAATTCTTTATATAGCCTGAATGTCTTTTATCAGAAATGTAATTTACACATATTTTCTTTTAATATGTGGCTTGTTTTTCCAGTTTCTTTTTTTTTTTGAGTTGGAGTCTCACTCTGTCGCCCAGACTGGAGTGCAGTGGCCGCTCCCGGCCACCGCAGCCTTCCAGCGATCCTTCCACCTCAGCCTTCTGAGTAGCTGGAACTACAGGCGCGCGCTACGACGCCCGGCTCATTTTGATTTATTGTAGAGATAAGGTCACGCCAAGTTTCTTTAAAGTTGAAATATTTTAATATTGAAGTTTAGTGGTTTAACTTTAACCTTTTTTTTTAAACTCTAACCCTTTAACCTATTTTCTTGAACCTTAGTTTGTAACCTTTGTGTGTGTGTGTGTTTTCTTCTAGAAATTTTATCATTTTGACTCTGTGATCCATTTGGAACTTATTTTTGTGTTTGCTGTGAGTTGTAAGAGTCAAGTAGTTCATTTATTACAGATGGCTGTCTAGTTGTTTCAGCACTTTCTTTTGGAAAGACTATCCTCTCATCATTGAATTACATTGGTATCTTTATGGAAAATTAATTAGCCATGTATAAGTGGGCCTGTTTTTGAACTCTATTCTTTTCTATCGTTATGCTGTACCATACAGTCCTGATTACTGTGGCTTTGAAATGTATCTTGACATTGGTAAATACAAGTTCTTCGGTTTTGCTCTTGTTAAAAAAATGTTTTGCCTATTGAAGATCTTTTTGTGTTTCCAAATAAAATTCTGAAGCATTTTGTACAGCTGGACAAAGAAACTGCTGGGATTTTTGAATGAGATTGTTTTGAATATATAGATCAGTTCTGACTAAATGGACTTCTTAACAATATTTTAGTCTTTCAACCCAAGATCATACTGTATTTTTCCATTTATTTAAATTTTCTTTAGTTTTCAACAGTATAATTTACAGGTCCTTGCATAGCTTGATTTTTTGGTGCTATTATACATTTTTTAATTTTAGTATTATATTCCAATTGTTTTTTGCTGGTATATAGAATATAGTTGATTTTTGTAAATGAAACTTGTATATCATGACCTTGCTAAATTCACCTATTAGTTCTCATAATTTTCCTTATTTGCAACCTTTTATACATTTTTAAATTGCATGCTTTGGAGTTTTATGTACAATGTTGAATAGAGGTGGTGATGACAGACATCCTTGTCTTGTTTTCTACTTTATATGAAAAGCATTCAACTACTAAGTATGATCATAGTTGCACTTCTTGTAGATGCCTTTTATAAGAGAAAGTTTCCTTCTATTTCTAGATTGCCAATATTTTGTTAACAATTTTTATGTTGTAGTTCATTTATACTCTGTATATATTGAACTTTACTATTCTGTTAATAAACTATTTGATTGTCTTTTTATATGTTTATGGATTGTCTTTTCTGTGAAATTCACATTTGTTTCTCTTGTGCGTTTTTTGTTGTTTACTTTTTTCCTTCTGATTTGAAGTAGTTCTTTATAGTCTAAATACAACTTTTGGTTTTCCACTTACAAGTCTCCCATTATCCTCAAGGAATATGTTCCAAGATTCCTGATGGATGCCTGAAACCGTGGATACGTAGTATGCGTTTTCCTGTATCTGCATACCTGTGATAAAGTTGAATTTATAAGTTAGACACAGTAAGAGAGTAAAACAGCAAGTAATAACAAAGTAGAACAATTGTAGCAATATAGTGTATAAAAGCTGTGTGAATGTGGCGTCTCTCTCCAAACATTTGATAACTGATAGGATTACTGAGTGCCTGAGGGCAGATAGTGTATACAGTGTGGATATGCTGGACAAAGGGATTATTCATGTTGTGAGTAGCATGGAGCGAGAGCTCATCACACACTATGTACAATCAGAACAGAGCACAGTTTAAAACTTAATAACTGTTTATTTCTGGAATTTTTCATTTAATATTTTTGGGCTGTGGTTGACTGCTGGTAACAAACTTTAGAAAGTGGAATCATGGATGGGGCAACTGCTGCTGTATGTGCTTTGTAAATACCATTTTCTGGGGTGGGGTAGAGAGGGGTTGCAGATTGAGTTCACTTACTGGTGGCTGATGATTTAATCAGTTATGCCTTAATGAAATCTCCAGTGCCTTTTATGGTGTCCTTTCATGAATAGAAGTTCATAGTTTTAATTTAGTCTCATGTAATTAGTTTATTATAGAAACCTCCATGCTGTTTCATAATGATATTTTCATTTATTGCCCACTAATCTTTTTCTAATTTTGTCTTTGGCATTTAAGTTTAAGCCGTGTGGATTTGATTTTTGCGTATTGTTTGAGTAGGTGTCCAAATTCATTTTTCCCCTCTGGAGAACCAGCACCTTTTTTTTTTTTTAACAGTTTCTCCTTCTCCCCATTGATATTCCACCTGATGACAATTTTTTTTATACTTGAGTTGGGACCATTTCAAAAGAAAACAGGTGTTAGGAACTCTCTTCTTTGAATTAAAATACTTTTATTATAGTTTTATTGAAACTTGCTTAAATATAAACTAGGAATATATTTATTATTCTCTGTTGTATAGGTCTTATGCATTATTATAAAAAAACTGATAACTTAGCTATAACCAAAGCTACAAGACTAGGATAATTCAGAATAACAAAGTTAACTTAATTTGGCAGATGGTAGTGTTTTGTAGAAGCTAATTTGGCATTTGGAACTTCAACTTAGGAAATTGGTACATGTGTTTCAGGGTATTCTTGTAATATATTATTAAATCTTTGGAAATAAATTTTATTTTTGTTGTCATTCTTACTACATTTGTGACCCTAGTGTTCATTGATAACCATTTTTAGAGAGTAGTGTTCTTGGCCTTTTTGTTGTAAAACCTTCACAGATATGCTGATATTCACAAGTTTTGATCATAGCTTAGAATTTTTTTTTCTTTTTTGCTGTAGCTCAGCAGATGTAGTTATTGCAGTGTCTTTCAAGCAAGAATATTGAAACCAAACAGGTTATGTGATTTAGTATAGAGTAGAACATGCTTGCTGTGAATAAGAGGTAACAATTACAACTTGCTTTTAAGTTAGTGCTCTATATTTATCAGAACTTGTGAGTACTTTGCCTTGTGTACATATCTGAGAGCCTGGGCAATCAAGAAGAGTGAGATACTGCTGTGCAATGTGACAATTGCTTTTGTAGACACTGTGAGACAGTGTTACGATACTGGAGTCGTAATTGTGTTGATTACTGCTTTATTGCTACCCCCCACTTCCACCCCCATCCTCCTGAGTTATTATCCTTTGTTTTGGTGGAGCATAGGAGATAAATGAAGTGCACCTTTTGTTAACTCTCTGGATTGTGGGTATGTGCAGGAGCACTCGAACCCTTGCCATGCTCTTCTCTAGGGGTTGTGACAATGTGAACAGACAATGGCGGGTCTCTATATCAGTTTCATCTTTTATTTTCTGCTTTCTTCTTTGAAGTTTTTATCTTTGAGAGATTATGTATTATTCCAGTCATTTATGTTCATTACTATCAAGTTCATAGATTCAAAATAATGTTACATACTCTTAAACACTAGTTTCAGGCTTTCAATTGCCTGTGTACATTTCTGTTTAGATACATGGTTACTACTCAGTATCATGTCTACTCATTCTTTATTTTAAGCAGATTGAGAAATAAATAATACACAAAAGTCTTTTAGTTTGATGATTGTTTGAGTCAGATATGCACATATGATATTAGAAGTTAAATGAAGTATTTGTAGGTAGTACTAAGGATTTAGGAGAATAGGAAAAGCCTCAAGATTTGTAGGTAGATTGAAGGTTTTATTCTAAGGAAATAGAAGTCTATGAGCAAAGACTAAGAAAAACCAAATGAATTGGTGCCTTTGTTATCTATAGGTAGCTTTATGTGGCTGGCTGTGGTATGTTTAAAAAAAAAATTAGGTCTTTTCCCCAGATTCCCGGCACGGCTCCTAAAACCCTGGTGTCTTTGTATGCTAATTAGATGACTGGTGGGAGGAGTGAGGCAGAGGTGGAGGTTGGGGTGTAGGGCTGTCTCTGGGAGGAGAGACTCTGTAGCTGTGTGGTAGGTGCTATTTGCCTGAAAAGCTAACCACTGTGGTTAGAGTGAGAACTCTCAACCCCAGCCTCCAAGGAGTGGAGAGGGTTACAGATTGAGTTCAGTTACTAGCTGATGATTTAATCAGTTAACGACTTAATGAAATCTCCAGTGCCTTTTTTTCATTCATTCATTCATTCATTCATTCATTCATTCATTCATTCATTCTGAGTCAGAGGCTCACTCTGTCACCCAGGCTGGAGTGCAGTGGCATGCTCATGGCTACCACAGCCTCGACCTGCTGGGCTCAGGCGAGCCTTCCGCCTCAGCCTTCCAAGTAGCTAAAACTACAGGTGTGTACTACTTCACATGGCTAATTTTTTGATTTATTGTAGAGACAAAGTTTCCCAAGCTGTTCTTGAGTCCCTGGGCTCAGCCAGTCCTCTTGCCTCCACCTCCCAAAGTGCTAGGATTACAGGTGTGAGCCACCATGCCTAGCTCTTTATATGTTCCTAATAAGTGCTCAGTAAATATTAGTTGTAGGATCGAGCTCAGCATATATGGTTAATTTTTCTCTCAATTGTTTTTGAGATTTATTCTCTTAAATACAGAATTACATTGTTGTTAGAATACAAATTCGTTTTTAAGGAAGTTCTATCAGTTAGGGTCCAGTCATTACACAGAAAACACAAATTTGAACAGAGAGGGTTTAATATAAAGTTGGTTAGTTACAGATGATTGGTTGCTAAAGGGTAAGGAGAACTCTAAAGAATAAAGGAAAGAATACATTTGGAAGAGGCCTTCCCAAAGCCCCAAGGCTGTGATTTGGACTTGTTTGAGAGGTCAGGATTGAAGCCTACTGCATGGGGAAGTGTGCTGACATGCTGCAGTTTGGGAAATTCCTGCCAGTAGCTCTTTTATGAGTCTGGAAGAGAAAGTGAGGTAGAGCATATGCTTTATTAACTATATCTAGATGAATGGGGTTTCTAATAGACAGTAGGTGTACTATATTAGCCATTAGTGTGACCAAAAACTGAATTCGCTTTATGGAATTGTTTGTGACGAATATAACTGCTAAGAATTATATACTGTTCTAGTTTTAGAATTCTACTTAAAGTATTTTTTTATTAGTATTAAGGAGTTTATTTTTGGATTGTAAATTAATTATGCAAATTTAAATTTGGAAACTAGAGAGACATAATTTAATTGGATGAGAGAGCTGTATTAGGAATTTAATTATTAGCATCAGAACCAAGTTAAATATATAATTTGCTTAAACTGCAGAACATAATTCAAGGATATGATTTCATTCACAAAAGTTTTGTTTACCTACGTATTTTCCAGAATATAGACACTCTAATTTAAAAACAGACTGTGTTCCAAAAGATTTTGCAAGTCGGGTTTTTGGAATTGAAAATGCATGTTTCTATAGAAACCATGTTTCTGGTGTTGGATTCTTATTTGGTCCTGAAATATATTTAATGCTGTATGAACTTAGCTTATAGCGCTGTGTGATAATATTTTTTGAGAGAATTGCATATAGAGTTTCTACTTATGATGCATTTTTTTAATCTGCCAGTTAATAGGGATGGGACATTTTCTGAGGAACGTAAACCTGGTGGAGATGTGGTTGAAAGGTTGAGTGACAGGTAGGGAGAAGAACTCTGGGGTAAGAGACAGTGGAAACCAGCATTTGTCTAGGCCCAGCTGTATCCATTGCTCTTTGCTAGCTGTTTCTCATGCAGGGGTCCTCAAACTTTTAAAACAGGGGGCCAGTTCACTGTCCCTCAGACCGTTGGAGGGGTGGACTATAGTTTAAAAAAAAAAAAAAAACGGAATATAGTTTGTTTTTTTTTTAAACTATAGTCCACCCCTCCAACGGTCTGAGGGACAGTGAACTGGCCCCCTGTTTTAAAAGTTTGAGGACCTCTGTAAGTGTCTCATTTATTTTCTCAGGGTTCCTTCCCAACCCTGGATTATATGAATACTTAATATTGTTTGCAGCTCTGAAATTCTACAAAAAGATAGGAAGAGACTTTGAATTTCGAATTTCTGGCATTTTTAAGCCGTGATGGAAATGGTAAAGAATAAAAAAGTATAACTTCAGATTTATGTGTTCATAGATATATATGAATAATTCATTTTAATGCTTAAGTGCTGTTAATTAAAAAAGATTGAGAGAAAACCTTTACTCTGTGGCAGTAGGAAATGCAGCATACGTGAACCATTCATAGGACTACTATATAGATTATTTACAATAGGGAGCTTTAGTAATATTGTACTCTACACGAGCCTTTAAGTAAGATTGACAGGACTAGCACTATGAAATTAAGACTTATAAGAAACTGTACATGGACTGGAGGAGAGTGTAGAAAGTTTGCATACTAAGTGGGTCTAATTTATGTATGCTTCTAGAATTAAGAAGAGTTAGAAAGTTTATTATTTTGTTTGCTTATTGTTTATTAGTTTATTCTCCCTGTAGGGGAGAAAAAATGGCTTTCTCTACCCATCTAGATTCTTTGGCTAACATAAGGTAGGTAACAGGAGCAAAGCCATCTTAATTATGTGTGGACTTGTGCGAGTCCCACAAAATAGGAGACTTGAAGAAACATCACATGCTTAAAGCTTATGGAACGTCCTGAGCTACGGAAAGGAATAGGGGTTTGGGGCCTCTTAGGGTAGTGGCAACACAGGTTATAGGAGGGAGAGGGGAGGAAATGTATGGTAAAGGTGACTTGTCCTGCAGGTAAAAAGTCTCTCGGGTAATAAAAGTTGTCTGTAGCAGTCCTTTTTCTGATACAAATACTTGTACTAATGTAGACTTTCTTTATAAATGTACTTTTTTCTTTTTTAATGAAAGGCCAGCTTTTCAGAGCTACTTCTGTGTATGCAGTTCTCAAAATAACCAACTCAAAATATGTTAGTGCTTCTTTCCTGTGGATGAGCTCAAGTCTTGTGATCTGACTTATTCAAGCTCACCTCTACCAACTCTGCTATATTCATTTATTCAGTCAGTAATGCCTGAGTACCTACCATGTGCCAGACACTGTACTAGGTACCAGGAGTACAGTGATGAGTGAAAATAGCTCTTGCCTTCTTTGGACTTACACCATTTGGTGATTTACCAGAACCTCTAAAAGACAGCATCTGAATATGCAAAGATCTTTGCTTTAGGTGGGAAGAAGAATGACTGTACTTTGTAGGCTCACTGTGAAAGGGGGGATGGGGAGAGCAGTTAGGTTAGAGACAGGTGGAGATTCTTGCAGTCAGAGGGCCCTGTAAGCTGTGAGAAGGATTATAGAAGCATTCCTCAGAGAGGTCACAGAATATTTCCTTTGAGGGGAAATGAAAGGTCAAAATTACACATTAACAACAATAAAAAGACTCAGGAGATTAAGACTTCTTTTCTTTTTCTTTTATAGCTGGTTAGAGGCAGGTTTGGACTGGTAAACACTGAAGGACATGTTACATACTTGAAATTCTCTATCAGTGAGTTTTAGGGGTTTCTCATTATTGTGAGAGAACATGACCTACAGCAGGTTAGTGTTATCAGGGAGACACAGAAGGTATCTGCAAATGTAGATGCGTGTATGGTTGTTCTCTTTAAAGGCAGTAGAATGAATGAATCCTCTCATTGATAGGTGACTTTGAAATGTTTACCACTTGGTGCTAGTAGTGCTTCAGTGCATGTGATTCTGAGGTGTAAGAATGCCTTGGGATATTCAATCAAGTTGGGTTTATTTTTCTATTCTTAGGAAATTCGATTTTTTTTTTTTTTTGAGTCAGAGTCTCACTGCTGCCCAGGCTGGAGTGCAGTGGCACATTAACGGCCACCTCAGCCTTCCAAGTAACTGGAACCACAGGCGCGTGCCACCATTCCCAGCTAGCTGTTTGATTTATTGCAGAGATGAGGTCCTGCCAAGTTGTCCAGGTTGGTCTCGAACCCCTGGGCTCAGGCAATCCTCTTGCCTCCGCCTCCCTAAATGCTGGAGTTACAGATGTAAGCCATTGCACCGGGGATTTTTTTCCAAGATCATTCTTAGGCTTGCCTTTTTCCCCCAAGGAAGAAAACTTGTAACTTTCTTCCTTTGAAACAAAGTTCACTTATATTTGGAAATTCAGTTAAAGGATCCAGCAACTGACTAATGAGTCACTCTTTCACAAACACATCCTTTCTGCTTTGTAGTCCATGGTGCTGTGGTTTTCTTTTACCACTATCCAAGTATTTTACATAAACATAACAGTGGGCTTTTGCAGTGAGTGTTCATTGCTTACTGAATCTTTAATCTCCAGTGTCAGATATCAGAGACAAGAAAACATGGGAGGTACATAGGGTGTGGAATTGGAAGGACCTGGTTTCATTTGTGTCTGCACTTACTGAATGAACTCTTGATGTCTCTCTTAGCTATAAAATGAGAGTAACTTCCTAAATTGTGTGTGTGTGTGTGTGTGTGTGTGTGTGTGTGTGTGTGTGTGTGTGTATTTAATGAGATTATGTACTGGAAGCATTATAAGCAATATGGTGTAGGGAAGTTTAAACTTTTTTTCTGAAAGTTTGATTAATTGAGTGGTGAAATAAACTGACAATAGGCAGATTAAAAGGAAAAAGTGCATACAAATTTATTGACATGCAAGCATACATGGGTGCCACACAAAATAAGAGACTAAAAGAAGGGCTAGATGGCTGAAGCTTAAATATCCTCTTCATAGAGGCGAGAGATGTGGAGGACGTAGGCAGTTTTAGAGGAAGAGTAAATGATTTTTAGGGGAGACCAGTGGACCCAAAGAGCAGACAGTGGCCTGGGACAAAGTTGTTTGTGCTCTGGGGATGTTGCAACAAGTTACGAGATGGTCAAGGGCGGAACTGCACTGTGAACACAGGCTGTCCTATTGTGTAGATACAGTCTCTCAAGTAGCAACCCTTAGAAAGTAATGGAAAGAATGAGTGAAACATCCATTCGGGCACAGTGAGCTGCATGGAGACTTTTTGTTTCCCCTCCTGTGATAGGAGATAATCTTTGGTTAATGCAGTTCCGGGGAGGTGGTTCAAGACAATTCCATTCCTTCTGGATGAACCTCCCTGAGTCAGATAAGGAACTTCAGAGAGAGCCCCTCCTTGTGCTTCCTAAGGGAAAGTGGAGGCAGGATAATATCAAAAAGGCAACTTGGTTCTGAGGCTTATTTTTGAGGCTTTTCAAGTGCCTTTGTTCAGAGCACTCAGCAAGCCAAAATACCATACTTTGGGACATTGTTTTCTAGCCTCAACAGTAGCATACGGCAAGAGCATAATAAATGCATATCTTCTTTCCTTGACTTAGGCTCGAGATCCCCTTTTTTGCATCCTCAAAAAGTATACTGATGTTAAATATGCTGTCTTTACTGGAACAGATTTTTAAAAGACCCAGCATCAGGTAGAGTTAACTGGGGAGAGAAACAATGTCTGTGAAGTCCTTTGATTCTTACTTTTTATTGAAATCACCAATGCTTCCTTATACCTTAAGTGCATGGTGCTGTATTTTGCACATAGTAGGCACCTAAGGATATCATTGTGCAGTAAAAATAACATTGAGAAAGGAATCTGAAGGCCTGTATATCCTGTATATCGTCTTTTCTTCTTTGCTTATGATTTTTGTGGTGTGGGCAAGCAATTCAGTCTCTTTGACATTTCATCTTGCCCTTCTTGGTCCAGTGGTGGGACAGTGTTGAACCCAACTCCCTGTATTTTAGTAGATGAAAAATTTATACAGAGAGGACCTCAGAACTCAGAAAAGGGCTATAGATGTGAAAGTGGATTGAATTGGGTTCCCTTTGGATCCCAAATTGCTAGTCAAGGAAAGAACCCCATGGAGGACATTCCCAGTGGAGGATTAGAGTGTATCACAGCTTGGTAAATGGGAAGGTACAGACTTTGAAAGAAGGACCAGGGTCTTAACCACAATAGAAGTAGCAGCACCAAAAAAGTGTAATTGCAGGAAATGAAGGTGCAGGTTTTCAAAGACAGGAATAGCACAGTTGGAAGATGTCAGTAACAAGGGGGAAGACGTTACAAATGAGATAGCTTCTCTGCCTTAAACTTACAATTTTTGTCATTGTTCTCCTCTTGATCTCTTTTGCATGTCTTGCTACCTTAGCTAAGAAAATTCTTTCACTTTTTTCTTTTTTACGCAGTTTCTCCCCTTTCCCCAGTTCTTCTCTTTGTTTCATTTTCAGTCAAGGTTTAGGAAAACATGAGATATGTTGGAGATACTCCTAAATTTTTCTTGGCTAGTTAGGTGACTTTAAAGTAAAAGATAAACAGAACACCCCCCCATAAAAAATCCCCACAAAATTTCAAAGACTTTGTTTCTATCCATAAAATACTCAGTATTCTTACTGTACTCTGTATTAGTCAAGTAATGCCATAACAGACCATCTCAAAACCTAAGTGGCATAAGGAAATACTGTCATCATGGTCACAGATTTGCTTCTCTGCCTCAGGTGGCTCTTCATTTGTGTCTCATTCTTCCCAGGCAACTGGGCTACCAAACGATGTTCTTCTAAGGAGGTTGCAGAAGTTTGGCAGGGCCAGCCCACCGTGCAGGTGTATTTCATGTCTGCTTGCATGCCATTCATCATTAATGCCACAGGGAATGTATCATGTTTCTCATGGGAGGAAGAAACCAGTGGCAAAGGGTGTGGATACAGGAGTTTGAGGCTGTAGTGAGATGCGATCATGCCACTGAACTCCAGCCTGAGTGGTGGAAAGAGAAAAGGAAGGCAGATTCATTTGCAGATACCTTTTGTCCTTTGCCCTTTCCTTTATCCTACCTAGAACTTGGACAGGATGGCGGAGGAGTATACCATGGAGTGACAGACATTATGATGGGATGTCCCACATAGAGACATTATGCTGCTGGATGTCCTTACAGGTTTGGCTGCCCACTGCGACTCCTTAATTTAGAAAAGAAAGACACTCCAGAATATTGAAGCTACTATTTAGTTGGGAATGTGTTACATGTAGCTGAATTTAGTTTCTAACTGATACATATGGTTTCTGTAAAAGATATTTGGACCGCATTATCTTAAATTTTGGGTGTAATTTATTTAGGACCTTCTAGACTTCTGAAAATTGATACTATACATATTTAAGTTATCAGACATGTTTTTAAATGCACATTTTACAATTCTGATATCAGCAAATCTGAATAAAGAACATTTAAAAGCTTTTTATTTTAAAATAATTTCAAATTTAAAGTTGCAAGACTTAGTACAAGAGCTTCCTTTTTTTTTTTCTTTTCTGAACCATTTGAGAGCAAGTTGTAGACATCATGCACCTTTACCAGTTAAATACTTCAGGGTATATTTTCTAAGGAAAAAAACAGTTTTCTCTTACTATTCTATAGTTATCAAATTCAGGAACTTAAAATAAATGCAGTATCATTACTAAGCAGTCCATATTCATAGTTCTCCAATTGTCCCAGAAATATCCTGCATAACAATTGATATGAGATGCATTTAGGCGTCCTGTGTTGTATTTGGTTGCCATGCCTCTTTATTAAAGATCTCCTTTGACGTCGAGACTCACTCTTTGATTTTCATGGCGTGGATATTTTTGAAGACAGTACAGTGATTATTTTGCACTGTGTCCTTCAGTCTGGGTTTTTCTGATGCTTCCTTAAAATTAGATTTAGGTTATGCATTTTTGTCAGGAATATCACAGATTATATTGTGTTAGGAGCCACACAGTGCTGTTTTGTCTCAGTGTTGGTTATTAACTTGAATCTTTTGGTTAAGGTGATGACTGTCACATTTTAAACTATAAAGTTATTCTTCCATTATAATTTGTGGGAAGCGAATTTGAAACTATACAAATATTCTTTTTCTCATGAAACTGGTTCAGTGGTTTTAGCATCCATTGAAGATTCTCAGATGAATTATAACTGAGATAAATGTAAAACATTTTCAAAAGAAGTTTCTGTAGCTCCTAATTTATCCTGGTGACCAGGCTTGCGTCGTATCCATTGCAGTTTATTTATTTCATGGTGCTGTTTTACAGTTTTGGGGAATTTGCTTTAAGAAATACAGAGATGTAGGGAAGAAGTTGGTTTTTATTTAGGGAAGATCAGAGGAGAATTTGGTAGTGGAGTCCCATCCCTCTACTTCTCCTCCTGCTCTCCTGCAGCGTGTAAGTGTAAGAAGAATGAAGGAAGTGGGCACAGATGCTCTATTCATTTCATACTCTTTTATGACAGATTGGAGAATGCAGTGATCTTTTTTTTCTTGAATAGATCTGAGGATCTCCATGATGTAATTACTCATCTAGTTATGGACTGCTGTTTTCACACATCCCAGGTGTTCTCCTTGAGATTATCACTCCTTTTTTAGGGAGGGGGGAGTAAATGAAGGATGAAGAGTGAGCCAGAAACTGTTAAATCAATACGAGTTCTTGGGGAGTAATGAAGAGAAGTTCCCTTTTGGAAACATGAGAATGGAATAAGGGCTCTCCAGAGCATGCTTCATTCTTTCTAAGAGAATGAACTTTATTTAGTCTCTCTCAAGCTTTATTTCTTTTTCAACTCTAGTTTATTTTTTTTTCTGTTTTTTTTTCCTTTTACCCAAAGATCATATATTTTCTTCTTGTATATTTTCAGAGTCCAGAATGTAATTTTTGTCCTTCTCTTCCTATAGCACCAGCAGACGTTTTTGAATCAGCTGAGAGAAATCACAGGGATTACTGACACCCAGATTCTGCAGCAAGCCTTGAAGGTATGGCCTCTGTCATGACACAGCTTGTGGTATACCCTTATCTCTACTGTGTGCATATTTGAAAGTTGAGCTTTTTAGTTACTCCATGTTGTTTGTAGTAGTAGAGACATAGGAATGAGCTTTTGTAAAGTAAGATCCTCACTTAACATACTGTAATTTTGAACGTGGTAACTTTCAGCAATCTTATATTCCATGATTCCTAGGAGTAACAGATGTTCTCTCTATGTGAAATACTTTTTTGTACAAAATAATTGGATGTGAGTCCTGATTCTGTTGGATGGTTTTCCTCACGATCTATGGTTTTAGAGTTTAAATGAAGATGAAGGGTGGGATGGGTTAGAGGAAGAGGTGGAGAAGTGGAAAGTAGGAAATTAATAAAGGACCAAAACTTACATTTTTTTCCTTCTGAGAAGGAGGAATACACACTCATTCAACTAATGGCACCTTAAGTTAAAAACTTTTAACTTCAAACTCTTCAGTGCATACAACAAATAAAGTGTACCATTTTGGTTATATCTTACTTGCATCCTCATTTCCATACAGATACACAGGTGAGTCAAATCATATGGATATTCACACTGAAAAAAAGAGTATGACTGGGCACAGTGACTCAGGTCTGTAATTCCAGCACTTTGGGAGACTCAGACAGGAGTATTGCTAAGGCCCTGGAGTTTGAAACCAGGCTAGGCAACATCATCTCTACCAAAACCTCATTTCTACCAAAAAAAAAAAAAAAAGGAGCCGGGCTTGGTGGCTCAGCCTGTAATCCCGCGCCTTTGGGAGGCTGAGGTGAGTGGATTGCCTGAGCCTGTGGGTTCGAGACCTGCCTAGGCAGCGAGACCTCGTCTCTACAATAAATCAAAAAATCAGCCGGGCATGGTAGCGCATGCCTGTAATTCCGGCTACTTGGAAGGCTGAGGTGGAAGGATCGCCGGAGCCCAGCAGGTCGAGGCTGTGGTGGCCGGGAGCGGCCACTGCACTCCAGTCTGGGTGACAGAGTGAGACTCCAACTCAAAAAAAAAAAAAAAAAAAGGAGCTGGGTGTGGTTGTGTATGCCTGTAGTCCCAGCTATTTATGAGGCTGAGGATGTCATAAGCTGAGATTCTGGCACTGAACTCAAGCCAGGGCAGTAGAGTGAGACCTGCCTCAAAAAAAAAAAAAAAAAAGAGCGAACGAAAGAAATAGAACTGTATGGTATTTTAAGTTCATTTGTGTGTTTCTGGTAAAGGCTAACAACAGTATATCATTGCCTTTAGAGTCATATCCAATCCTTTTGGAACTTGTTTGTAGGATAGTATTAATTATGTGATTCTGAGCCAAAAATTTATTTGTTTCTAGACATAATTTATCTTTTAGATGATTATAATAAAGACCATTATAATGGCAATGTTAATAAGTAGCACTTGTTAAACACTTAGTAGTACCAGGCACTATTTTAAGTACTTTATGGGGCTAACTCATCCTCATAATAACTGTATGCCCTTTTGAAGATGAGGCAACAGAGAGGTTAAAGCAACTTGCCCAATATCACAGCTAGTATGTGGAGAAACTTGGAATAGAAAATAAAGCAGCCTGAACACAGGTTGCTGCACTTAATTTCGGCTCCTTTTGCTAGAAGCTTTGTTTCACCCTATTTCCGCCTCAGGAAAATGAAGAAATAGTATAGTACATTTAGAGCATTAAGGCAGGGCTTATGAAGCCACCGTAAAAGTATTTGGAAAGGAAGCAGAAGTGTCATACTTAAATTTTTATGATTATAACATTTAGATGATTGCTAGTTCTTTCTTTAGTCTAATAAATATTATGAATAAGTTATTTCATGTCTATTTTCAGAAATGCCTTTGCCATTATGTATCTCTGAGTATGAGGCTAGCCTCTCTCCATGTCAGGGTAAATTTGGGGAATTCATTTTTTTTTAAACTTGGAGAACATATAGATCAAATTAAGTCTTGTCTACATTTCTATTTTGTAAACTGTGTAGCATAGGTGTTTTTTTTTTCCTTCAGATTTTTGTTTCAGTTACTTGTAGCTGGGGGAAAATAGTATACTTAAACTTTGTTTCCCATTATAAATTTGTAAGATATTTCATAATGAGTTGACTTTTTTAGCAATATACTGACAAGATATCTACTTTTGAGCAACATAGCATCATTGATTAATTTCTCTTGAGAATCTACTTTTAACTCTATAAAGTTAGTTCTTCAATATGTAAATTCCTGTTATATTTAGTTTTTTATTATTATATGGGCAGTATATGAGAAACACTTAATATAGTTCTTGGTATGCAGTAAGTGCTTAATAAATGTTAGCCATCATTATTGCAGTTTATTTTATGATTAGTTGACTTGTCTAGCTTAGAATTTGGATAAGTAATTTAAGAATATCTTATAATGAATGTGACAGATTACAACATACTTGAAAGCAGGTGGTTTTCAAAGTGCACTTTTACCTTTCTCTGCTTACCGACTGCTAGAAGTGAAACTGGTGGGGGTTTTGGGGCCTTCGTTCTTCCAGTTGCTTAGGCTTCACTTTTTGGAATCATCCTGATCCTACTTCTACTATGTCTTATATTTAATATAATAGCAATAATATCGGACTCTGCTTCTGTCCTTTCTCTCCTGTAGTCTGTTTTTAATACATAGCCAGAATGCACCTTTTAAAATGATAAGTCATGCCATGCCATTCCTTCCCAAAATCCTCCACTGGCTTCCTTTGACACATGTATATTTGTTGAAGTTCTTAGGGCCTACAGAGACTTCATGGCCTGGCCTTCTGTTACAAAGATAGCTTCATTATGAACATCTGCATTTCTTACATTGTTTCAGTTAGCTGTCTTAGAGCTAAGGTTGTATTTTATTTGTTGTCAAGTACACAGAGAATATAAAGATAGATAAAGGTATGGCTGTGCAAGTCTCTTCTTGTTATTTTGTCACTTAAGAAATTCTTGGTTATCCTAGCATCTACTTTCTTGTAAATGAACTTTAGAGTAATTTTGTCCAGCTGTGATTTTGATGAGAACTAGATAAAATTTACATATTCAATTTCGGTTGGATTGTCATCTGGAGAATATTCATTATTTCTGTCTAGAGTTTTGTATCTCTCTCCATATTATCAAGCTTTAGTACATCTTGCTGTTTTCTTCCTGTGAGTCCTTGACATTTTGCTTAAGTTTGTCTCTATGTATCCAACACTTTAAAAGAGAATGTCTTTTATTATCCTTGTTTACAGAAGTACTATTTTAAATATTAATTTTGTACTCTTATATGGAGAATTTCAGAAACACTTTTTAATTAATTTGCTTAAAAGTATAAGTTTGTGATTGATTTATTAAGTCAGAAAGTAATAGAAAACTAAGAAATTAGTGATTAATTTTTATATTATATTTGTTTTAATTAATAAAAAGGAATTACTATTGATAAGTATACTTAATGAATGATGAATTTACATTATACAATTAAAGTCACTTAGGGGATAATTTCAAATCTGAAAGTGAGTTTTGCTATAAAATATTATTATGGAGAAAATTGCATAAGTTTTATGAGAATGTATAGAATTATTTCAAAACATTTGATGTTCCTGTCTTGACACCTGAAGGATAGTAATGGAAACTTGGAATTAGCAGTGGCTTTCCTTACTGCGAAGAATGCTAAGACCCCTCAGCAGGAGGAGACAACTTATTACCAAACAGCACTACCTGGCAACGATAGATACATCAGTGTGGGAAGTCAAGCAGATACAAGTAAGTTTTATTTTGTTTCTTAGTATTTAATAGAAATGCGCTGAAAAATATTCCTTAGTAATATACTAAGTATGTTTAAGCAGAGGTGAAGAACAAAAAAGAACTACCTTAACCTTGGTTCTTTTTAATGTAGTTGAAGTGAGCATATATTTTTATTAGCTACATTATACTTTTTTTTCCAGATTAGAAGAAAAACATTGTATCTAAGTTATATTTTTTTCATAGAACATTTCATATAATTTTTTTTTTTTGAGTTGAAGTCTCACTCAGTCGCCCAGACTGGAGTGCAGTGGCACGCTTACGGCCACCCCAGCTGTCGGGGGTGGCCGTAGTGTGCCGGTCTGGGCAACTCAGGGTTTTAAACCTGCTGGGCTCTGGCAATCCTTCCACCTTAGCCTTCCAAGTAGCCAGAACTACAGGTGCGTGCTACCACGCCCACCTAATTTTTGATTTATTGTAGAGACAAGGTCTCGCCGAATTGCCAGGCTGGTCTTGAACCCGCAGGCTCAGGCAATTCACTCTCACTCTCCTCGGCCTCCCAAAGTGCTGGGATTACAGGCTGAGCCACTGAGCCCAGCCTCATATAATATTTATTGCTTTGAGATATGGAACAACTATAGATATGTTCATGAAAGGAAAGCTTTCTAGAATTTTAAATGAGCACAATCTTTCATTTTGTGGCTTTTAAGTGTTGGTAGGGGTCTTAGGATTACTTTTGAAGGTAAAGTATCATTTGTAATTACTGATAAATTACTGGTAAGTTTACCGTTTGACAAAATTTCCCTTATCTCTCCCTGGCTTCCAAATAAAACTGATAGGTTTACCATTTGACAAAATTTCCCTTATCTCTCCCTGGCTTCCAAATAAAACTTTGGAGGAAAAGGTTTGCCATCATGTAGCAAAATTATCTTTCAGCTAAAAAAAACCTTGGAAAAGGCATTTTTGAGATATACACACATATATGGAAGATTTTACATGAGACTGAAATATTTCTTTGTAGTATGAATATTATGTAGCACTCAGAGTTTTAAAAAATATGTTACTTTCATATCATTATGCATCAATAATTGTACTATATAAAATATGGTTATTTTTAATGCATCGTGGATTTGTGAAGTTTTAATTATTAACATGTATTTGAAGATAATTTCTGACTTTGTTTATTGATCTCATCAAAGTTAGGAAACAACCAGAAAGAGCCCACTCACTTAGATGTTTATAGATTTTGATTTATGTTAAGGACTGTTTAATGCTTATTGACTAAAATATTTTACATTTTTTTTTTGAGTTGGGTTCTCACTCCGTTGCCCAGGCTGGAGTACAGTGGCACATGCTCAGGGCCACTCCAGCATCGACTTGCTGGGCTCTGGCTATCCTTCCACCTCAGCCTTCAGGTGAGCTACAGAGCTACAGGTGCATGCTACGCCGCCCAACTAATTTTTGATGGATTGTAGAGAAGAGGTCTTGTTAAGTTGCCCAGGCTGGTCTCGAGCCCGTGGACTCAGGCAGTCCTCTCGCCTCAGCCTCCCAAAGTGCTGGGATTATAGGTTTGAGCCACCGCGCCTAGCCAGTATTTTACTTTTTGATTTTCAGGGTAATCTTAGTTTTTTGCTCCTGTGATCTTATGTCAGCCAAAGCTGGAGTACTTCTGTCTCACACAGTTAATAGGTGATGAGAGAAGTTGTGTTGTATATGTAAGACAGACTTAGTTGCTTGTGTCCAAGTTAAGATAAACTGTGACTTGGCCCCATCCACAACCCTGGCCTTATTTTTCACTGTCTCTCCTCTCATTTTAAACTATGATAACACATAATGACTTGAAGTTCTCATGCTCATAGTGCTGTTCAACTTCCCTGTCTTTACACTTAACTGTTCTTCTGCCTAGAATCCTCTCTGATCTTTTTCTCCCTTGCCTCATGTATTCTGGTCTTAAGAAGTTGAGCTAAGGAGCTGCTTGCTTGGAGCACATTCTCCCTTGCCTACAGCTTGGACCAAGTGCTTCTCCAGCATCCAGGACATGCTTCCGTCTTAATGAGTATTGTGCGATTTTAAAATTATTTGCTTGAACATCATTGGTGCTCAAAAAATGTTTGTTATTTTTGATAATGTGTGCAGTTAGCGTTTTCAAAACCAGTGGAAGGGAGTGAAGTCGATGGGCTTGTTGCACGAATTTGAAAAAAAAGAGAAGTGGATATAAATATAGGAAGAATGAGTATTTGAGAATAACATTTCATATCTTTCAAGTTTCTGAGATTTGATGGGGAAAAAGAAACTAGACAGGTAGTAAAAAGAAAAAAATTAAAAGATGATTTTGGTGGAAAGGTTCCTAGTTTAAGTGAAGCAAACAGGAAATTGACTAAACACAGTTCATTTTTTTTTAGTTGGAAAGATAAAAAGATTTTAGAAAGATGGTTGTGAACTCTTAATAAAGTTGGTATGCTTTGTGACATGAGATAGCAAATATATATATATGTGTGTATATATACATATATATATATGGGGAAAATTAGGATTACAGTGAGAAAATATTGCTTAAACTAAATGTTAACATTTGTTTAAGATTTTAGATAAGGAATAATGAAATAATGAAAATGTTATGGAGAACAAAAGAGAAATTTGAGTAGGTACCCTTAGGAAGAAGGCAATCTAATTTCAGAAGACTTATGTCTCATTTGCTGATAATTAAATTTGTGTGTGTGTGTGTTTGTGTGTGTGTGTGTGTGTGTGTGTGTGTGTGTGTATCTTGAAAAATACTTGCTAGTAGTTTTGTTTTCTACTTGAAACAATAGGTAGAGAAATGAAGTTTTAGATTTCATCTCAACTGATTGCAGTGTTAAGTACATGAGTCACGGTCTCATTCTGTCTTCCAGGCTGGAGTATAGTGGCATGATCATAGCTCACTGCAGCCTTCAACTCCTGTGCTCAGTAGATTCTTCTGTCTCTGCTGCCCAGGTAGCTGGGACTGTGGACGTGTGCCGCCATGCCTGGCTAATTTTTTTTTTTTTAAGAGAGATGAGATTTTACGATATTGCCTAGGCTGGTCTTGAACTCTAGGACTCAAGTAGTCCAGCCTCCCAAAGTGCAGGGATTGCAGATGTGAGCCACCACACCCAGCCTTATTGTGATTTCTTTACCCATAGAATGTGCTGTCCTTCTAACCAGGATAATTCAGATAGTATGTCTATAAAGCTGGTCTGAGGTTATTGAGAAGCAAGCTGTTATAGGAATTTAGTGTACTGATTATATTATGACAGTATTAAACTGGAAAAAAACAGCTGGTGGAGTAACAATATTTTCCATTGAATGTATTTATGCTATATTTTTAAAAAGTTCTAAGAAGTATAGCTGTCATTAGGAAATTGTCTTGATTCAGCAGTTAAAGTTAGTGCTGTCATAATACAGTGTTACATGGTTTAAAACTGAAAAAGTAAGGAGATAGGTCATACATTCAGCAGGTATTTAAAAAATACTCTCTTTAAATTACTATGGAATTATTGCTCATAAGAAATGAAGTTTTAATTCTTAGGAGGAATGGTAAACTTAGCACGTGAGAAGGAAAGATAGAAAATAATTATACGTGACTATATATTCAAACCCAGGCATCTGTTGGAAAAAAACTAAGTGCTGTAGGAGTGTAGAATGATAGAATGATTAACATGCAAAGAGTTTTCAAACGATAGTTGTGGATATAAAAACTCTCCTGGAGCATTTCTCAACTTTATGTGAAATAACATTGTTCTTTGAAAGTTGGCCACAGTTAATTCTTTCAAATATGGCAGAGATTGTTATTTTCAGTCATTGTTTTTCTTTTTTCCTTTCTTTCTAAAGTATGAAATCTCTTACAACCAAGGCCATATAACATAAACAAAGTCATGCTAACTTTAAGTGTGTCCTCTGTTGATTGTAGTGCAGATAAAACATCTATCTTTTGAAATAAATACTTTTAATAATAAATACACATATTTTCTTGTTGGTATAAGCTAAACTATAACTGTTTACAAGGAATAAAAAATTATTATTTTTTTTTGGTGACTAGAAAAATTTAGTTTTTAAACTAATACCACATGGAGGTTATACTTGAGGCTTGTGGGGAAATTTTCATTTATTTATATCAGAGGTTAAAGTAAATTATGTCACTTAATTTGAAGAACACTTACATTTGTGAAGCTTCATTAAGTACTGAAAGAGTATTTACATTTTCAGTAGTTAGTAGAATAGTCATATCATTTGGTATATTTTTCTCTTTCAGTTTTGATAGAAAAAGAAAACATTTGAAGGAAAGTTTGTACTTTACATAATAAGGAATTTTAAAGTAGTGTACCTCATGTCTTTATATTACTTTGGTAATAATCCACATTGTAATTTGTCGAATTCTGGAAAAAGGCCCAAATCATTTGTGGTATAATTAGTAAAAATTCTAGGTAATGTTTTTCATTACTTGAATCTCCTGTCCAGATTAGATAACGTAGATTGTTAAATGAATGCCTCTTGTTTGCAGATTAGTTGGGAATAAAATTCCTTTGGAGTTTTATAGTCAAAAATACTAATGAAATGGTAGTAGGACACAAGGCAAGGTGTTGAGTATTATAGTTGTACTTAATAGTCAGAGGAGAGATTCTGCTATGTTTTTGAGTCAAAGCAAACTCAGTCCTAGACATGACCATACAAGATTTTTGCCCAACTTGAAATCTATTACTAATATTATTTGTTTCGTGATCATAAAATTCTTTTGAACTTTTTTAAAACAGGGAAAAAACAGTATATGCCCACCAGAACAAGATGTGCTACAATTGAGCTATCAAAATATGGATCAAAAGATAAGAGGGATTTGGGTAGGTAACACAGAAAGTAATTCCACCTGTTGTCTTAAGTTTTATAGAAATTGGTATAACACATTGAAATAAGTGTTAAGTGTAGACCCTGCAGAATTTATAATCAATTTATTTTTTTCCCCAGCCAACTTGAATTATTTAGCAAGATTATATAGAAAGTGAGTAAAACCTTGAGATTCATTCTATCATAGAATTTTGGTTATTGTTAAATTGCTTGGCCAGACTAATAATGATTTGAAACACAAGTGATAAGTGAACCAATTCTAGTGCTCTTATCCTTACTGAGGCTAAATCACTTATGTTAAATAGGCTAAGACTTTATTAATTGAACACTGAAACTTTTCCATTTTCAGTTAAATTTAAATAAGTGAAGTGAAGGTTAAGCTTGCAAATACTAAGTGGTGTGACAGTTACTTCCAACTGATTAGGTACATTTAGGTGTTTCCAACTGATTAGATGCGTTCTACTGAATAGGATCTGTAGAATGACTTGTATTACCTTATCAATTTTCTTTAGTTTTTGGTCAGAATGATAATCATGGGTATTTGTACTTTTTGCTAGCTAGTATGGAATATTAATTTTAATTTTTTTCATAATTCAAGTTGAATTAGTAGAATTAATGACAAAACTCTGTAATGGCTCCTTTACTGCTCACTTGGCTTACTTACAAGGCTGCCATTATAATTCTAGCATCTGTTATTAAAAACAGAACTAGACTATTTAGGACTGTGCTGTTCAATATTGTTGTAATTAATCACATGTGGTCATTAAAATTAAATACTGAAGTTTAGTTTCTCAGTTGTGCCAAGTACATTTTATTTTTTAATTTTTAATTTTTTTTGCCTTAAGCAAATATCCATTTTTAATGACTTTGTTTAACAAAGTATACATCATAAGCCCATCTGCTTCAAGATATAGAATAATGCTCAAATATAACCTCTACTCATAACATACATGACTCAGAAGCCTAAGAAGGCCAGTTTAAGAAAAGTAGAAATTCTTCTATCAATCCATTCACTCATTTTATTCTTTCAGTAAGCATTTATGACATGACTACTTTGGTTTAGGCAAGGTACAAGATGTTGGTGACATAATGATGAAAAATCAAGAGGGAGGTAGGGAAGCTTTTTCCAAGGAGGCAGTAGTTGGGTTGGGAGCTGATTGTGGAATTCTAGGGGAAAGCAACTGGGTGCGCAAAAGACACAGATGATTCAGAGCATAACAAACTCAGGGGATTACAGGTGAATACATCTACCGTTCATCACCAACTATTGTTTATTTATGCATTGTCTGTCTCCCCTGCTAGAATGTAAGTTCCATAAGATAGCGACTGCTTGCCATTGTGTTTCCCACGTTTGCACAGTATTTCTCTTATAATAGGAGCCCAAAATATTCTTGTTAAATGGATTTCAAGTATCCTGGTATCACTGGAACCTACCATGCTTGAAGGCAAGCTGGGGATGGGATGGTAGGGAATAAATCATGAGGGGGCCTTGTGAGTCGATTGGATACTTTCTTGGGTGAAGGTGAGCCATTGAAGGGTTGTAAGCAGGGGAGTGACTTGATCAGATTTGAATTTTGGAAAGATTACTCTGGTGGGAAAGAGGATGGTGTCTTCCTCAACCTCCCCAGGAGGTTGAGACTGGGGACAGTTAGGAGGCTGTTGCAGTAATGCAGGGCTACCATACTAGATAGTGCATAACAAATATTTATCCAATATTTATCGATTGTCTAATATGTATTAGGTACTTTTATAGGCCATTAGAAAACCATACAGAAACTCAGTTTACATAGGGAGAAGACAGACAGTGCACAGTAAGTAAACAATATCATGCGGTAGTGAGTTCATGAAGACTGGCAGGCTGGGCAAAGACAGAAAGGGCTGGGTGCGCTCATCAGCCAGGCTCAGGGTGTGTTGTTTTAGGTGGTGTGTCAGGGACTGACTTTGGGATGAGGTCACATTTGTACAAATACTGAGTAAAGTGTGGGAGTGAACTTGGTGGCTCTGTGAAAGCCAGGCATCCTAGTTCAGGACCTGAGCTTCATGTTGGCTCCTGAGATGTGCAGTGAGGTCACAGCCTGATGGAGACTGAGTGAGTGAGGGTATAGGAGTGGCAGTTTTCTAGTTTCTGATCTCCTGGTGTATGTCCTGTTATTCATATTTGCCTTTCTCTCTCAACAATATCTCCATTCTTCTGGGGCCCAGGTTTAAAAAAAATGGCTTTCTTAATCTCCCAAAACATTCATTTAATTTGAAGTTCTCTCAGTTTTTGTATGCAGACGTTTTCCTCCAGTTGATCCTGCCCTGCTACAAATTCTTAGGGCAATTCTTCTCAAACTTGTTCAACACTTTAACTCTTTTTTTTGTTTGTTTGTAAGTCATAGTCTCACTTTGTTACCCAGGCTGGAGTGCAGTGGCACACCCATGACCACCACAGCCTCAACCTGCTGGGCTCAGGTGATCCTCCCACCTCAGCCTTCCAAGTACCTGGAACCACAGGTGCACACCACCACACCTGGCTAATTTTTTGTTTTATTGTAGAGACAAGGTCTCACCAAATTGCCCAAGTTGCTGGTCTTGAATCCCTGGGCTCAGGCAGTCCTCTCGCCTGTGCTTCCCAAAGTGCTGGGATTACAGGCTTGAGCCACCGTTAACTCTTAACTCCCCAGAGTTCGACTGCTCATGGTACTCCCCAGCCTAGATATCTTTGCTGATGGTAGATATGAACTTGGATTACTAAAAAAAAAACTAAGTAGTCCCCCTAGGTTTAGCCTTATGTAGATAAGGAAAACAATGGAAGGACCTTTTTTTTTTCTGAATTCAAAAAGTATATAGTTCACCTAGATTATGCTAGATTATGGGCTAAATAGGCATTTGTGAACCTCTGCATATCATATCGTGGTATGTATTTCTGACTTTATTAAAAAAAGTGTTTTAATTTGGATAGCCTTAAAAATGTAGATTACTGTTTATATGCTTTTGTAACATGATTTTTTTGTTTGCCATGATGCAAGGGCAGGACAGATACTACGAATGTGTGTGGCTGGCCAAGTGTAAGACAGTAGGAAGTGTTGTGGGTGAGGGCAAAGTGGAGAGTGAATATTCTATTTAAAGAAAGCTACTGGGCAACCCCCTCGGGCCCTCTCCCACTGTGAGCTTTTCTGTCAGCTCAATAAATCCTGCTTCCAAAAAAAAAGTTACTATTACTGCTACACTCTGACTTTGTCACATTATTGCCATGCAGGAGTCATGTGGCCATATCTTCTGATTTTTTTTTTCCCTCAGTAAAGGAAGAGATATCTGTTATTCACGTACAAACTCCTGATCTTTATCTTTTGCCAGTTCAAATTTTAAAAATCACATTGTGCAATTTGAAGAAAATAATCTTCAGTTATGATTTGTTTTATTAAAAAAAACCTAAGAACATGTAGTAGATAGTGATTCTTGTTATTTTTTATCTCAGGATCCCTTTAGACTCACTAAAATTAAGGACCTCTAAGAGCTTTTGACTATATGAAATATTTACTTTATTAGAAGTTAAAACAAAAGCTTCAAATATTTATAAATTCAAATCAAAATATCAGTTTCTTATGTTTGCTAATAAATAAAAATTTTATGAAAAATATATTTTCTGAAACAAAATTAGTGAGAAGAGTATATTGTTTTACATTTTTGCAAATCTCTAATGTCTGCCATATTAGAAAAGAGCTAGAGTCTCAAATCTTCTGAAGGTTTGTGTGCTGTTGGAATAAGTTTGTTTTGGTTGAAGTTTGTGAAGAAAGTCTCACTTTCCACAGATATAAAGCTGAAAAAGGAAGGAGTATTTTAACTGACTATTTAGATAATAATGGATATATATTATAAGGCTATACCAATACATTGCAAATGATAGTTTCTTGCTTTTTGAGTCAGAGTCTCACTCTGTTGCCCATCCTGGAGTGCTGTGACGCGTTTACGGCCACCGCAACCATGACCTGCTGGGCTCAGGTGGTGCTTCCACCTCAGCCTTCCAAGTAGCTGGAATGACAGGCATGCGTCACCATGCCCGGTTAATTTTTCTTGATTTATTGTAGAGATGAAGTTTCACTAAGTTTCCCAGACTAGAGTTGAACCCTTGTGCTCAGGCAGTCCTCTCCCCTTGGCATCCCAGAGTGCTGGGATTACTGGTGTGAGCCAACGTACCCACCACTTCAGTGGTAGTTTCTTAAAGATCAGTTGCAATGTGGAGTCCAAGATCCCACCATGGTATCTGTGACCTTTTTTGTACTATGCTGCATTAAAATCCATTAATCTGTCTTGCTTTTTGAATGGCTCTTTTGCCCATGCATGCTTCTGTACACTTGAAAAGATTTGAAACGATTTCCTTTCAAATGTTGGGAGAATTTCTACTATATAATAAAAAGTTTAATTTATTAATATTAAATTTAATATTAATATTAAATTACTAATATCACCACTGGTTTCACCAAAAAAGCCTTAGAATACCTAGAAACAGGTTTTTCAAATTTGTGATTTTAGCTTGAAAATTCTGTTATTTCCAACAAATGCTCTTATTTGTTTTCCTTAAAGCAACAGACTTTGTTTATTTTTTTCTGGCAGGGGTCTCACTCTGTCATGCAGGCTGGAGTGTAGTGGAGCCATCACAGCTCACAGCAGCCTCAGCTTCCTGGGTGGAGGTGATCCTTCCACCTCAGCCTCCTGAGTAGCTGGGACTACAGGAACATACCAACATGCCTGGCTGATTTTTAAATTTTTTTGTAGAGATGAGGTCTCACTGTGTTTTCCAGGCTGGGCTTGAGTCGCTGGGCTCAAGCAATTCTCCCACCTTGGCTTTCCAAAGTGCTGGGATTAGAGGCATGAGCTACTGCGGCCAGCCAATTTGCTTATTTCTGAAAAAAATATGCCAAATACTGAAGTCTGAATAATCTTGGTTTGTAGTTTGCTAGTTCTTTTAAGTAAAAAATGATATTCCATTAAAAAAATTAATACAGCTTATAACTCATATTGTACTAGTTAATACTTTTTTCTTTAGCAATAGCATACTTTGAATATATAGCAGAATATGTACTTCCTATTTTGTCATATGAAATTTTAAAAAACACATAAACCAAAGTTTGAGATTTAGTACAATTGATTTTTTTCTTTTCATTAAGGACATACTTCTAAGAAAAACTGGCTTGACGTTTTTTTTTTTAAACAGTGAGTATGAGCCAGGCTCGGTGGCTCAGCCTGTAATCCCGCGCTTTGGGAGGTTGAGGTGAGTGGATTGCCTGAGCCCGCAG
This sequence comes from Cephalopachus bancanus, assembly GCA_027257055.1. Lineage (NCBI taxonomy): Eukaryota > Metazoa > Chordata > Mammalia > Primates > Tarsiidae > Cephalopachus > Cephalopachus bancanus. The sequence goes on from JAPVLO010000108.1 coordinate 8,497,807, forward strand.
GTTTGAGACCCGCCTGGGCAGATGAGACTTCATCTCTACAGTAAATCAAAAAAATTAGCCGGGCGTGGTAGCGCGCACCTGTAGTTCCAGCTACTTGGAAGGCTGAGGCGGAAGGATCGCCGGAGCCCAGCAGGTCGAGGCTGCGGTGGCCGGGAGCGGCCACTGCACTCCAGTCTGGGTGACAGAGTGAACTCCAACTCAAAAAGAAAAACAGTGAGTGTGCATATTTGTGAGTAATACAATGAGTTGTACAACTTGGTGCTAAGATGCAGCAGTTTTACCCATTCTTGTTTTGCACCATCAGTGCAAATGTGACCACAATAGGACAGGTAAAGAACATTTGAGTATTATTATAAGTATGTTTTTTACTTAAGAAATCCTTCCCCCCTTTTGAAAGGGGTCATGGGAAACCCAAGGTTCAATGGACAATACTTGGCTGCTAGTTAAGGTAGAAAGACTGCTGGATTTAAGAGTTAGAAGACTTAAATTTGAGGTCTGTGTACCATTCTCTATTCGTACAATGTTGCACTTCATTTCTCAATTATTTCACTTATGAAATAGGATGAAAAAACCATCTTGACTTTTTTTTTTTGTTCTTCTGTTGTTTGAATTACAATTGATAAATTATAAAAAGCTGTAAATTGTTACTTCTGAATGAGTTTTTGCCCTGACCCATTTGGTTTTCTTGTCAGTCATGAAACAGCAAAAGTTCGACATGTTTTCAAAGCAGGAGTTTAATATAGGGGATTAGGTTCTCTAAAAAAAAATCACTGAAAGGACTGGATGAACTATCTCCTATCTCTGACTTCTGACATGACTCCTAGATCACTGCAGGATGGACCAGCCAGTGAAGCTACTTCTGCTACAATTAGAAAAACTTTAGGACTGCTGAGTTCAAGAATATACCTCTGTAGCTGTGGTCCAGAGAACGGGAAGTTAGGATTAGGTAACTGCCAGTGAGCTATGCCTGGACATTGAAATGCAGAGTCTGGTTGCCACTTCTGTTCCATCTCTTGATATCTCTGATGCTGGAAATTGGATACTGGAATGCTGTTGTGGAACAGCTTACATCTGTTCAGTTATGCTAGAGAAAATAGCCCAAGGCAGTAGGATAGGCTTCTCTCTCACCCTGACTTCCAAGTCTCATGTTAGTACACTCAGTTGATGTAACCCTAGTTTTTTTTTTTTTTTTTTTTTGAGTTGGAGTCTCACTCTGTCGCCCAGACTGGAGTGCAGTGGCCGCTTCCGGCCACCGCAGCCTCGACCTGCTGGGCTCCGGCGATCCTTCCGCCACAGCCTTCCGAGTAGCCAGAATTACAGGCATGTGCTACCATGCCCGGCTGATATTTTTGATTTATTATAGAGATGAGGTCTCGCTGCCCAGGCGGGTCTCGAACCCGCGGGCTCAGGCAATCCACTCACCTCAGCCTCCCAAAGGCGCGGGATTACAGGCTGAGCCACCGAGCCCGGCTGTAACCCTAGTTTTTATTTAAACCCCTAACTGCAGGTGAGTAAGGAAGGTTGCTTTTCTGTTTTAAAGATTTTTTAAGTTTCTATAGTTGAAGAAAACACAGTAGGAGGATGAGAGGATGAGAGATTGGAGTCTGAGGGCTAATTGATCATATCCCTAAAACTTACTTTTCTGCTTCTCTGATTTTCAAATTGTTTTTCTACTTTCATTACCCTTTTTTTATTTACCTAGGTTCCAGCCATTTTAATGACCAACATAGCTCTCATTTTTTATGAGGCATGTGATCCTCTCTAGGCCTAGCTGCTTCTTCATTAATATTTGGGCTGTACTATCCAATTCCAGGTGACAACCCATCCTCAGCTGTGGTGTGGGTAGACTTGGGTATTGTAACCAGTCTTGTGAAGTCTTTGGCCTGCTAAGGTACTCCAGCATTTCACTTACTTTGCTATATAACTGTCTTCCACATTTTACTTCATTGACATTTTAGGGATCCTGCTTATTGCACTTTTGTGAGGTTTTATTGTACTCTGAGGACATAAAAAATAAACACCACCACTTTCCATGGGCAGTTATTCTTTTTAGTACATTAAATTTCTTGCAATCTACTATTTGGAGGAAAAAGGTATGGATGACAAGAGAGGTAGACTTTTGAAATCATCAGTGTACATTAATTTTTTCTTAAGTATGGAACAGTCTTTTTTAATATCTTCTATTAATATATAAAGTTTCATAACCAGGCGATAAGATGAAGGAATCTTATTCCCCTCCCATTCTCCTGCCTATCCTCTACTCCTTTGTTTGTATAGCTTATGTAAAATTCTATGATTACAAAGAAAAAAATAAAATTTTAACATGTCTAAAATGCAAATAACCATAATCCCAATCATGCAAAGACAAGATATAACAGGTATATTTCTTTCTCTTTCTTATCATGTTGTTTTGGAACCTGTTTCTACTTTCCCTATTTAACAGTATACTATGGTTTCTATTATTCTTTAAATGATAATGGGAGTGTTTATCTTTGGCATCTTCTAGGTTAAGGAAATTGACCGATGTATATTGGGGATTGGATTAAAAGTGGTTTTACTGAAGATGGCATTAGTTGTAAACCTTATTCTTTGGAAAAAGAATTAATACTTGTAGCATCAATGCCATTTTTTTGTTAGAAGAGAGTTGTTTCATTCATTTGTGTATTTCTTTGTTTTTTTGAAATGTGAATAATTTTAAATTAAAATAACTGTTTATTGAATAATTCAGATGGTACAAATGTGTTTAAAATGACAAGTAAAAGATCCTTAAACTTCCTCTACCTATTACCCTTTCCTCATAATTGACCACTGTGAACAGTTTGGCAGATTCTTTCAGACTCTAAAAAATGCACATATAAACATACATCTGTGGTCACTTTCTGAAACATACATTTTTGAGGACTTGGTTACTAATTCTTATAATTTGATAGTTGATGTCTAGATGGTAGTATGGACAAAATGTGATGTGTGTGTAATTGTGTTAGCTTCAGAATACAAAATGTAAATGTTTAATTGTGTTGATTTCAATTTTTGTTGATAAAGAAACTGTTCTCAGAAGTCTTTCTGCTTATTTGTTGTTAATAAGAGACTTCATAGTAACTACTGAGATTTTTCTGCAATGAAAAGTATTTCTGCTCTTATTGCTCTAGGTATATTTTGTAGAGAACATTGGGTTACCAAGTATAACCAATTAAAATGTGTTGACATTCTTTTAGATAGACTCTTATAAGAGAAATACAAAATTAAATTGGTGTTGACTTTGGTTTGAAAGGGTATATTGGGTATAAGATCTCCTTGATAAGAATTACCTTTCATTTTGTTTGACTTTTAATTTTGAGAAAGATAGTTTTGCTTTTCAGATGTCATTGATCTCACAGGAGATGATAAAGATGATCTTCAGAGAGCAATTGCCTTGAGTTTGGCGGAATCAAACAGGGCATTCAGGGAGACTGGGATAACTGATGAGGAACAAGCCATTAGCAGGTAAAAACACAATTTATATAAAGCAGATATAATCACTATTTATAATAATAATTGGCTTGAATTAATTTTAAGAGGTAATAAGATATACTTTTGTTATTTCAAATACATTATTAATATGCTTCTGTATTGTTTTAAAATTTTGTGTAAGTAAAACTTTTATATTTAGTTTCAATTGCAGTTGAGTTTTAAGATTTTGGAATGGTATTAAGGGGCATTAAGTTGAGGGGCATATTTTAATATTTATTTTATTTTGTTTTCCTAATCCCTTTTGGATGCACTGTCCAATTCAGCTTACAATAATTTATAGCAGGGGTCAGCATGCTTTTTCTGTACAGGGCTAATAGTAAACATTTTTGGCTTTGTTGGCTCTATGGTTTCTGTTGCAGCTATGCAATTCTGGTGCAAAAGCAGCCAAAGCTAATATATAATAAAATGAGTATGGCTGTGTGCTAGTAAATCTTGATTTACAAAGACAGGCTGCCAGCTGGACTTGTTTCATGGGTGGTAGTTTGCCAATCTCTGATCTCTAGTATGATAGTATGTTACGTATATATTTTAAAGAAATATTTTCCAAGATATGTGAGAGAATGCATTTTTAAATTTAGTAATAGAAACTTTTTAGTTTGAAACAATTGAGTCTACCTAAAGAATAAATAAATTTGGTTTTTTTTTACTAAACAATGTTGGCTTTATGAAAACTTTATAACTTACTATAATCCTATAAACAGCTATTTGGAGGCAGTGATAACTCTATCTTACTGAAGAAGAAATTTAAGTTTCAAGAGGTTAAACAATTTTTCAATGGTACACAGCTCAGATGGGTCTTATGACTTCGGTGTTCTTTTCACTGTAACACAGTTCTTTGGTAGCAGCATGTACCAGCTTCCTCAGATAATTTTCCTTGGCACAATATCAATAGGCTATTTCTTTCTAAATGATCTGAGATTACTATAGGGTAGGAGAAGTCCCAAAATGCTATGTTTAGCAAAGGCACATGATTTTTTTTTCTTAGTAATAGGTTTTAGTATCTTTAAATGTTACTTTTGAAACTACTTTAAGACATTCTCTTTATATTAGGATGTAAAGACTTAATTAAAATTCATTATCCCCCTCATTATTTGTTACTTGTATTTAATGCCAGGAATTTAAAATGAAAACCCAAAGAGGCTTATTGTGTGAAGTATTTAAGAAATTAGATTTTGTCTTTTTATTTTTAAGAAATTGATTGAAATATAAAATTGTCTTGAAAAATTATAAAACTTGATAGTACTTAAACTTAAATGAGAAATACTTTAAATGAAAACACAAGTTGGATTTCATATATAAGAAGCATGGCGATTTACTATGTGAAAAAAGGGTTAGAAAATAGAATGTATACTTGAAACAAATATTTTAAAAATTATATGTATATTTTTGTTGATATGAATTTATATTAGCATACAAATACAAAAACATCTGGAAGTTCATATACTCAATTAGTATTAGTTCTGTATTTTGTGTTTTCTAATTAAAACAACATACTAACTATATAATAAAAATGAAAGTAATTTAAAGGTAAAGGGATTGAGGCTATTCCTAACTTAATATTTAATGTATATGTTATATATTGTTTTGGATACTAATTTTACTCAAATTTGAAAAAAAAACTCTTTTCAAGGTAATGCTCTTTTTATTCTTGGTCTTTTAAATTTTAGTATACTCCTAAAATAGTAAATATTTAATAGGTATTTTTAGTATAGGCAACATTACAGTATTTGGCATCATGTAACATGCCATAAAATTATACTCTTCATGTAAAAGAGTCACATTAATTTGCCATTGCAAAATATAGTTTTTTTTTCTTGGTATGTGTAGATTTTGTAATTTGCTGACTGAGTGTGGTAGCTCATGCCTATAATCCCAGCACTTGAGAGGCTGAGGTAGGTGAATTGCTTGAGCCCAGGAGTTTGAGATTAGCCTGGACAACATAGTGAGACCTTGTCTCTACAAAAATTCAAAAAAAATAGCCAGGCATGATGGCATGTGCCAGTAGTCTCAGCTACTTGGGACGCTGAGGTGGAAGGATTGCCAGAGCCTAGGAAGTGAAGGCTGCTGTGAGCCATGATCATTGTGATCATGCCTCTGCACTTCATCCTGGGTGGAAGAGTAAGATCCTGACTAAAAAAGAGAAAATGCAATTAACCAAAGAATGTTAAATGCAAAATAGGCCGTTAGTAAGCACATATGTAAACCATGTATCAGAAAAAGCATGTGAGAGTTCTAGCTAAACATTTGGCAGATATTTGTTTATATGAGTTTTATTAAGATGTAGGGCTCTAAATTCAAGAGTAAATTATTCATTTTATTATTTTATTTTATTTTATTTATTTTTGAGTTGGAGTCTCACTGTGCCCAGGCTGGAGTGCAGTGGCATGATCACAGCTCACTGCACCATGGACCTCTTGGACTTAGTGATCCTTCCATCTCAGCCTCCCAAGTCTCTGGGACTACAGACATGTGCTTATTTTATTTTACTTTTTGTAGACATGAGGTATTACTATGTTACCTAGGTTGGTCTTGAACTACTGGGCTCAAATGATGCTCCTGTCTAGGGCACCCAAAGTGCTGGGATTACAGTTGTGAGACACAGTGCCTAACCCCAAAATGGTACATTTTAAAGGAAGAAATTTATATATCATACTTGAAAGTAAATATAACTTTTTTTCATTACCTAAGTTAATATGGGAAACCTTTCCAAATCTGAGAATCATTTGTCTATGACTATATTTCAGTAGACATACTTTAATATGATGTCACACACTTAGAATACTACATTATTATGTATAGTTAGATGAGATGAAGCCTATTTTTTTTCATCTTACAATCCTAATTGTGTTTAGGCATCTGTAAATTTTTTGGTAACATTTCTTAAGTGGAACATTTTAAAAGTGTGCTTCTTAATATAATTACTTTTTACTGTCAGAATTAGATGTTTTTATTATAATTATTTTGTTATTGTTGCTAGAACAACAATAGTATGGATGGTTGAAATTTGGTAATAAACTACATTGTGATTGCTTTTTTGCCTGTCTTTGGTACTTTTCTTTGAAAATGGCTATGCCACCCTGTGTGTGCCTGATCTTGTCTGATCTCAGAAAATGGCACCTCATGGAAATAACTTTGAAGTAGTTCAATAGAAGGTAGGACTAAGTCCTAGCTCAAATCGTTAAGAAGCACAACTCCAACTATCTCAATAAATGGTAGACGAAGGAATTTTTTCCTCTAGTGATTTTGTATTTTGGTTAGCTATTATCTTTTTTAGTTTAATTTCGATTTCTGTAAGTTGCTTCTTTTTGTTTTTTAAAAATCTTGTGGAAATTAATGTGATATTTCACTTCAGTGAGCTTTTGATTAAATAGCAATCTGGGTCTTGGTTTTAATGGTAGGATTTCTGTGATGTTGCTACTTATATATTCTAGGCATCTGATAGGAATAGGTGCCCAAGGCTGAGCGTGGTGGCTCATACCTATAATTCTAGCAGTTTGAGAGGCTGAAGTGAGAGGATTGCCAGTGTTCATGGGTTCGAGACCAGCCTGGGCAACTTGGCAAGACCTTATCTCTACAATAAATCAAAAAATTAGACAGGCGTGGTGGCCCATGCCTGTAGTTCCAGCGATTTGGATGACTGAGGTGGAAGGATCGCCTGAGCCCAGCAGGCCGAGGCTATGGTGGCCGTGAGCATGCGACTGTCCTCCAACCTAGGCAATAGAGTGAAACTCCAACTCAAAAAAAAAAAAAAGAAAGAAAGAAAAGAAATAGGTGCTTAAGCTTCCCCATCTCAAGCATTTGCCACGGTCTGCATTTTGAGCAATGAATTGGAGCCTGCTGTCTTGAGTGGTTGTCTTTTAAGAAAGAGAGAGACACACAATTTAAAGGGATTTGAAATGTGTTTTTAATATATCCTTAATCATTTTAAGATTTTTTTACCCCTTAGTGCCATGCTTATTTTTTAAAATTATGTTTCTTTAGTCAAATGCAATAAATGAAAAATAAATTTTTTACAAAGAGCACATTCCTAACTGCTTTAAGAAATGATAGACTAGGTTATTTGAGCTAAACTTTTTGGTGGAAACAACCAGAATGTATTTTCTGTTGGATATAAAGTATTTTAAAATAATCTTAAAAGTATTATAGAGTTTATAAGATAGTAAAGACTTGTTTTAGGGAGTAAAATGAAAGTAAAATCAGGAGAGCAAAGAAGTACAGAACACTGAAAGTCACTATTTGGCCTGATGGAATATGCTGTATTTATAAACCTGAACTTTAGTTTTGAAATCTTTGAATGGAAGAAAAGAAGTCAAAGGCCATTGTCAGTAAATGGTGGAGAGCCTTAAAGGAACATCATTTTCCTTATTAAATAGTACGTCAAAGGACAGCATATTCACAATAAGGATAAATTAGAAGTGTTTCTCTTCTTCTTAACCCTGAGAGCAGTACAAAGATAGAGTATCCCTAATCTGAAAAGTCAAAATCCAAAGTGCTTCAAAATCTGAAACATTTTGATTGCTGATGTCATGCTCAAAGGAAATGCTCATTGGAGCATTTTGGATTTCAGATTTTTGCATTAGGGCTGCTCAACTGGTAATAATACAAAGATTCCAAAATCCAAAAAAATCTGAAATCTGAAACCCTTCTGGTCCCAGGCGTTTCAGATAAGAGCTATTCATTCTGTACTGCCTCAACTATTACAAAATCAAATGTGTCCCATTCCGGTAGTTATAACTTCATTTTCTGTCAAGTCATCCCCTACTTGCACTGGACCTTTTAGTCAGAAGGTTCAGATACAAGAGAAACAAATAAATTTAACAAAATTTACAGGAATTCATTGTGCCTCCCACTTTGGCCAACATGGTCCACTGTAGAGGAATTGAGTGAGCAGTGTACTCAACTAAGGGATCTTTCTCTTTACACTCTGAAAATCATTCAGTGTAACAAGGGAATTCAGATGTGTGAATTGGAATTAAGATTGTTTGGAAACCACCTTGTAGGGTTTACCAACCAGGTAGCCTGGAATTGCCAGTGGGGAAAGAAAGATGTATTATGCTCAGAAATAGTTAGGGTGGAATTCTGCATTTTAAAAATAGATTGTGTAACTCCTACTTTGTTCATCCTGATCATAGTCAGAAAGCAGCTATGAGGGGGGACTGCCTTAAGAAGGTGTACGAAACGAGTAAATGAAAGAGGCAGACTTAGAAATTTTTAAAAATAATTTTTTAAGAAGGATTTCAATGCTCAATAATGCTAGATAACTGTGGATTGTAGGGAACATGGAAGATCCACCGAATTCCTATCAGCCCATTTTTGTTTGGCTTTTATGATAAAAGATGTTTATGTCAGATTGTAGAGTGTCTGGAAAAGTAAAAATATGACAGTTTCAAGGGCCACACGGATGTGGATGGAGTTGACTGGTGAATAGCAACAGTGTAACATGAAAAAAATGTCAGCAACAGTGTCAGGCACCAACAATACCCCTGAGAGGAGGGGGCAAAATTTGATTTTAGTTTTTCAGAAGTGGGCAGGAGTTGTACCCTGTGTGCTATGGTCTTCCTCACTATAAGATACACAGGTAAACTTTTAATGGGAGTCTCATGTCTGACATACAGTGGTAGTCTCTGAATCAGAAACATAGAATCCCTTCATTTGTACTTTAATATATGATCAAAGATGAACGTTCATTTTGGGTACCATGATAGAGTATGGTCATAATAGTGGCGATCTGGATGGGGCAAGCTCATCAAAAGCTTGATTCTAGTTCTCCAATTAGAGAACAGATGCCACTAGCTATTTATCACAATGACTAAAATAAGAAAGACTGACGGGAGGTGATGTCAGCAAAATGGTCAACTAGAGTTGCCTGGCTCTTGATCCCCCCGACTCCCCACTGAAAGGAACCAAAACAACAAAGAAACGACTATGTTTTGTCTGGAGTGACTGAGGAAGTTTACTGGAGAGCCCCAGGGAACAAGCAAAAACCCTGTAGAGCACAGAAGCCTAGGATAGCTCCACAGAGAGGAGCAAGGCATTCTGCTTCTGCCACGCTGTCTTACCTGCTAGAATTGAATTGGAGCTGGGGAGACGTTTTCTTATGGGAACAAGGTAAGCTGGAGACCCTCATCAGTTTCCAACACCACCACAGATGACAACCATCATTGCTCTGGAGAATCCCCCAGTCCTCACAGGTTCCAAGTCCAGTGTGAACAGTTGTTGGGAATCCATGTGGTTGTATTTCTCCAGAACATGAATCCTTACTTGCCGCCCGCCCCATCCCCCAACTCCGGTATCTAAGTGGATATGGCATGGCACCATTATGAAACCAAATGCAGATCTGGAGTGCATTCTGTCCTGAGAGCCAATAGCCACCAAATCCCGATATTTCTGAGGCATTACCTTCATTGTACTACATTCACAAAAGTGCCTGCAGCACCTGTAGCAGCTTGGCTACCTGAGCCTAAAAGAACAACTGGGACCTTGACTCCTGAACCTATGAGTCACCTTATTACCCAGGGAAACAGGTGGTCCTACACCAGATTGGTTATTGGCCAGTGTATACATGCCCATGGTCCAACAGCTGGTCCAGAGATGCCTCCATCCCCCCAAGAGAGTAGTGTGCAGCCAGTGGGTCTGCACACATCCTCCCCTTGCTTGATATTCGGCTCAGCTTCCCTGCACCACTGAAGTGGGTTCTGCACAGCCACTGGGCCACGGTTACCAGCCCTTGGCCTAACCACTGGCATAGAGGCACCCTACCCACTCTGCCTCATCAGAGAGTGTCACATGCTGCTGCTGGATCTGCATTCATTCACTCCTGGCCTGCAGCCTGCCTGATGGTGCCCCTCAATCTGGGGAAGTTCATTATACAACCTGCTGGCCTGTGGCATGAGCACATACCCAGCCAACAACAGAGCTGGTGCCCTCCACACCCCAGCAAAACTATACCAACCTATTCACAGACCTTTGCAGCCTCGGCCATCGAGATATTCACAGACACTGCAGGTGAGGATTACAGCAGAAGAATCTGTATAGAGAACACACTACTGAGTCCACTCATAACCAAAGCCAGTACATCATTTCCAACCAACATTCTCGGACTGTAGGACCCATCTATAGTCTCTTCCTGTGAAAGCTACTCCATAAAATTGGAAAAGCATTTTTTCACTAGATGCACAGATACCAACATAGGGACAGAAGAAACATGAAAAAGCAAGTTAACCTGACACCTCCTGAGAAATACAAGTTAACTTGACAGTTCCAGAGAAACATAGTATATCTTTAGCAACAGATTCCAAAGAAAAGGATATTTATGAAATGCCTGAAAAATGGATAAAATTCATTATCACGAGACTGATCATTCAAAAAATGCTTAAAGGAGAGTTATGATAAGAAATTAAAGGAAGATAATATTGTGAAAATACCTGAAAATACAAAACTCAACAGTATAGGTAAATCCATAACCATATTTAGAATCCCAGTGCTATAATAGTGGGGTATTATTCAGTCCTTTAGTATGAAAATTTAAAGTAAAAATGGTCAAAAACATCAACAGCTGCAATAAGTGGGTAAGGAACATAGCAAAGGTAAATTATAAATTAAGGCAACTCAAATACAAATGTGGGGGGTGAGGGAAAACAGTCTAGAGTATTTTACCCAGGAATGCTGAGAAGATGTTTCTATATTTACCTTCTTTCCCTCTATCTTCCTTTGTGGAATAGTGTGACAAATGGTGCAGGCAAGCTCCTAGAAAGTACATTTGAGACCATACATTCTCCCAAGTCCTATGGGGGAAGAAAGGCAAGGAAAGTAAAAAACTTATGTTATCTCATTACATGAATGTAAGGTTTACAAGACATATTTTGTATGGAAACATACAAATCAGGAGGTGTATGTTTTTCATGGGGGGGAGGCAGAAAAGAGGAAGAGGGACTTGACCATACTTAAAACCAAGGCCGGATGTGGTGGCTCACAATCTGTAATCCCAGTACTTTGGGAGGCAGAGGCGAGAGGATTGCATGAGCCCATGGGTTTGAGACAAACCTGGGAAACATTGGTGAGACCTCGTCTCTACAAATAAAAAAAAAGAGTTAGTTGGGCATGGTGGCTAATCCAGAAGGATCACCTGAGCCCAGCGGGTTGAGGCTGCAGTGGCTTTGAGCGTGCCACTGTACTCCTACCTGGTTGCAGAGTGAGACTCTGACTCAAAAAACAAAACAAAACAAAACAAAAACTTTCTGTGGATTTTTAATTTTTGCCAGATCTGGAATAAGAAAAATATTATAATCTCAGGGTATATTTGCAGAAATTAGATATCCTTGAGTTTTCCATTACTATTATATATGTGATGCATTGCCTGCTCACTGATCTGTGTGAGCTGATCTTTTGGCATTATTAAGGAGAATTTGTTTCTTATTAGTATTTTATTGTAACTAGTAGTTATAATGCAAGATAGAGTTCAACTACTATAGATTCAAGATCGAGCATGGTACTCCTAGACTTTTACCAATTTATACTGTGATCAACTGATTGATTGAGATGGGATCCCACTTTGTCACCCAGGCTGGAGTGCAGTAGCACAAATCATGGCTAACTGTAGCCTCAGCCTCTTGGGCTCAGGTGAGTTGTACACCTCAGCCTCCCAGGTAGCTAGGAATACATGTATGTACCACCATGCCTAGCTAATTTTTTTAGTAGAGATGTGTTCTTCCTATGTTGCCTAGGCTGGTCTCGAACTGGGCTCAAGCGTTACTACTGCCTTAGCCTCCCAAAGCTGGAATTACAGGTGTTAGCCACCATTCCTAGCTTGGTTTGTACTTTTAAAAAATGCTCTAGAGTCCTCTTTTTAAAGTGATTGTTGTGTATGTCCCCTAGTGCTTGTCAACTGCTGTTTTTTATAAAGGATTGCTATACTGTTGATGGTCTTGTTAATCCTTTTCCAGACTTTGTATGTTTCAGCTTATTTATCTCTGATTACCAAGATACAAATAAGTTTACTTTATCTATACTTCCAAATATACATGTATGATACAAATGGAACAAAATGTCCAAATGAAAACACTCTCATTTACAGAAGTCAATCAAAAGTTAAATATACCCTCTTTATACAGCAGTCTTTTGTATTATAGACACTTTCTGTCTGCTGTTAATTTTTCTCTTGAGCGTAAACTAGTCTCCTTGTACAAACTTGATTTGTTCTGGTTAATTATTATTATTAACATATGTTTTTATACTGAGCTGCACAATTTAACTTGTAGGACATCTCTCAAGTTAACTCTTTTTTATCTTTTTTTCTTTTTCCTTCTTTTGTGTCCTGAAGGTAGTTTCTGAATCCTAACTCCCCTCACCTCTCCCCCTTATTGGTGTCCCAGTGTCTATTATTTCCATCTTTGTGACTGTTTAGCTCCCAAATGCGAATGAGCATAGCAGTGTTAGGTTTTCTGTTTCTGAGTAAGTTTACTTAGAATGATGATCTCCAGCTCCATCCATGTTGCTGCAAAGGACATTATTTCATTCTTTTTTATGGCTGTGTATATTCCACATTTTTATTACCCACTGATCAGTTGATGGGCATTTAGGTTGCTTCTACATCTCTGCAGTTGTGAATAGTGCTGTGATGAACATGCAGGTACAAGTATCTTTTTTATATAACAGCATCTGTTTCTTAGGGTAGATAACTAGTAGTAGGATTGCTCAATCAAAATGGTAGATCTACCTGTAGTTCTTTGAGAAGCCTCCGTACAACTTCCCATAGAGGTTGTACTAATTTACACTCCCACCAGCAGTGTATGAGTGTTCCCTTTTCTTCACATCTGCACTAGCATCTATTGTTTTTTTGATAATGGCCATTCTGACTGGTATAAGGTGGTATCTCACTGTGGTTTTAATTTGCATTTCCCTGTTATGAGTGATATTGAACATTTATTCATATGGTGGTTGGCCATTTGTATATCTTCTTTTGAGAGGTATCTTGTCATTTTCCCACTTTTAAATGGGGTTATTTCCTTTTTTTTCTTGCAGATTTGTTTGAGTTCTTGTACCTTCTGGATATTAGTCCTTTGTCAGATGTATAGTGTGCAAATATCTTCTCCCATTCTGTAGTTTATTAGCTCTGTTGATTATTTCTTTTGCTGTGTAGAAGCTTGATAGTTTAATTAAGTCCTGTTGTTTTGTTTTTTGTTGCATTTGCTTTTGGGGTTTTAGCTACAGATTATTTGCCTAGGTCAATGTCTATAGAGTTTTCATAGGTTTTCTTCATTTTTTATGCTTTCAAGTCTGTCATATAAGTCTTTATCTCGAGTTAATTTTTTTATATGGTGGGAGAAAGGGATCAATTTTCACTTTTCTGCATGTAGCTATCCAATTGTCCCAGCACTGTTTGTTGAAAAGGGTGTTCTTTTCCCAGGGTTTATTTTTGTCTGCTTTGTCAAAGATCAGTTGATTGTAGGTATTTGGGTTTATTTCTGGACTCTTTATTCTGTTCCATTGGGCTCTTGTATCATTACCATGCTGTTTTGATTACTACAGCCTTGTATAATTGGATGTCAGGTAATGGGACACCTCTAGCCTTGTTCTTTTTGCTTAAGGCTGCTTTGGCTATTCTGGCTCTTTTTTGGTTCCAAATGAATTTTAGGGTTTTTTTTCTAATTTTGTGAAAAATGACATTGGTAGTTTGACAGACATTGAATCTGTAGATTACTTTGAATAATATGATCGTTTCAATAATATTGATTTCTTCCAATCCATGAGCATGGGATGTTTCTCCATTTGTTTGTGTCCTCTACAGTTTCTTTCTTCAGAGTTTTGTAGTTCTCCTTGTAGAGATCTTTTACCTCCTTGGTTAATTATATTACTAGGTATTTTAGCTTTTTTGGCTACTATTGTAAATTGAATTGAGTTCTTGATTTGATTCTTAGCTTGGTTGCTGTTGGTAGCAATGTTACTGATTTATGTGTGTTGATTTTGTATCCTGAAACTTTACCAAATTTATTTATCAAGTCTAGTGTCTTTTGGAGGAGTCTTTAGGGTTCTCTAGGTATAAGATGATACTGTTAGCATACAGAAATAGTTTGATTTCTTCTTTTCCAATTTGGATGCCCTTTATTTCTTTTTCTTGCCTGATTGCTTTGACTGGGACTTAATGTGGAATAGTAGTGGTGAAAGTTGGCATCTTTGCATTGTTTCAATTCTGAGGGGTAATGTGTTCAGCTTTTTTCCATTCAGGATGACATTGTCTGTGGGTTTGTGGTATATGACTTATATTATTTTGAGAACTGTTCCCTCTATACCTATTTTGCTGAGAGTGTTATCATGAAGAGATGCTGGATTTTATCAAATATTTTTTCTGTGTTGAAATGATTGTATGATTTTTGTTTTGAATTCTTTGTAATGTAGCACGTTTTTTGACTTGTGTATGTTGAGCCACCCATTCATCCCTGGGATAAAACCCACTTGGTCATGTATATATTTTTATGTTTTTAATGTGCTATTGAATTTGGCTTGCTAATAATTTGATGAGGATTTTTGTGTCTATGCTCATCAGGGATATTGGTCTGTAGTTTTCTTTTGTTGTGTCTTTTCCTGGCTTTGGTATCAGATATACTCCTCATAGAATGAGTTAGGGAGGATTCCCTCCTCTTCAGTCTTGTGGAATAGCTTCAGTATAATTGGTACCAGTTATTCTTTGAAATTCTGGTAGAGTTCAACTATGAGTCCATCAGGGCCGGAACTTTTTTTGGTTAGGAGACTTCTAATAATTGCTTTGATCTTGCTGCTCATTATTGGTATGTTTAGTGTTTCAATTTCTTCCTGATTCAAGGTTTGTGGGTTATGTGTTTCCAAGAATTTATTAATTTCCTTTAGATTGTCTAGTTTGTTTGCATGTAGGTATTTATAATAATCTTGGATGATCTTTTGAGTTTTTGTCATATCACTTTTCATGTCTCTTTTTCCATTTCTGATTGAGCTAATTTGAGTGTTCTTTCTTCATTTCTTTTTTTTTCTTTTGAGTCAGAGTCTCACTCTGTGTTGCCCAGGCTGGAGTGCAGTGGTATGCTCATGACCACCACAACCTCAACCTGCTGGGCTCAGGCGATCCTTCCGCCTCAGCCTTTCAAGTAGCTGGAACTACAGGTATGCAGCATCATACCCAGCTAATTTTTTGATTTAGTGTAGAGACGAGGTCTTGCCAAGTTGCCCAGGCTGGTTTTGAACCCCTGAACTCAGGCTGTCCTCTTTCCTCAGACTCCCAAAGTGCTGGGATTACAGGCATGAGCCACTGCACCCAGCTCTTTGTTTCTTAATTAATCTAGCTAGCAGTCTGTCAGATTTTCTTTTGGAAGAACCAACTTTTTGTTTTATTGATCCTTTGTGTTTTTTTTAAAATTTCAATTTCATTAAATTCTACTCTGATCTTTGTTTTTTTCTTTTTTTCTGCTAGCTTTGTGTTAATTTGTTCATATTTTTCTAGCTCCTTTTGAGGTGTGATGTTAGGTTGTTGATATGTGCTTTTAGTCTTTTAATGTTAGGCTTTAAGCATTATAAATTTTCCTCTGAGTACAGCTTTGACTGTGTCCCAGAGATTTTGATAACTTACTTCACTGTTGTCATTTGTTTCACAGAATTTTTAAAATTTCCATCTTGATTTCATTGTTCATTCCAGGATTATTTAAGAGCAAATTATTTAACTTCCGTGTTTGTGTTTGGTTTTTGGGTTCTTGGAGTTAATTTCTGGTTTTATTCCACTGTGGTCTTAGAAGGTGCTTGATGTGATTTGGATATTTTTCAGTTTATTGAGACTTAACTTGTGGCCTATGATATTTTCTGTCTTGGAGAATGTTTCATGTGCTAATGAGAAAAATGTATATTCTGTAGTTTGGAGTTGAAATGTTTTGTAGATGTGTGTTAACTAACACACATATATTTCCTCTAGATTTCTGTTTAACTTCAGTGTTTCTTTGTTGACCTTCTGCCTCAATGATCTGTACATTGCCATCATCAGTAGAATGTTAAAGTGTTACTGTATTGCTATCTAACTCTTTTTTTCCGTCTAGTAGAATTTGTTTTCTAAAGCTGAATGCTTTGGTGTTGGGCACATATACATTTAAAATTGTTATGTCTTCTTGTTGGATTGATCTCTTTATCATTATACAATAGCCATTTTTGTCTTTTTTAAAACTGTTGTTAATTTAAAATCTGTTTTATCTTATATGAGATTGGTTACTCCTGCTCGTTTTTGGTTTCCATTTGCATGGAATAGTTTTCCTCACCACTTTACCTTCAGTTTATATAGGAGTATTGTTGTGTTAAGTGGTTCTTTTGAAGGCACAGATTTTTTTTTTTAAATCCATTCTGTCTATATTGTTTGAGTGGGGCATTGAGACCATTTACATTCAGAGTTAGTAATGATATGTGAAGTACTATTCATCATACTGGTTGTTACCTTGTTGCTTTATTTATTTTCTCTTGGATTGATGTTCCAGAAGGCCTGTGGACTCCTTTATGATTTCCAGGGTTTTTCTGCTGGTGTATTTTGACCTTTTGTTTCAGTATTTAGAACTTTTTTGAGAATTTCTTGTAGAGCCAATCTAGTGGTGACAAATTCTCTCAACTTTTGCTTCTCTGTGAAGGACTTAATTTCTCCTTAATTTATGAAACAGTTTTGGGGGATACAAAATCTTTGACAGATTGTTACTTTGTTGGAGGAGGTTGAAGATGGGGCTCTAGTCCCTCCTGGCTTGTAGGGCTTCTTCTGAGAAGTCTGCTGTTAATCTTACAGGTTTTCTTTTGTAAGTTATTTAGTGATTTTTTATCTCATTGCTCTTAAAATTCTTTCCTTTGCATTAACTTTGCATATCCAGAATATATATCTTGGAGATAGCATTTTGCAATGAATCTTCTGGAGATATTTTGGGCTTCTTGTACTTGGATGTTTAGATCTCTGGCAAGGCTAGGGAAGTTTGCCTTCATTATTACCTCAAATAGGCTTTTCAAACCTGTGGCCTTTCTCTTCTTCCTCAGGATCACCTATGATTCTTAGGTTTGGATGTTTTACATATTCTCACATTTCTTGTAGACTTTGTTCCATTCTCTTTATTCTTCTTTATTTTCTGATTGTGTTAATTCACAAGCTTTGTCTTCAAGTTTTGAGATCCTTTCTTCTGCTTGTTCTAGTCAATTGTTAAAACTTTCCTCTGCATTTTGTACTTCCTTACTTCTTTCATTTCAGGAATTTTAGCTTGTTTGTTTTGAAGGTGTCAATCCTCCTGAGTAGTTTTTAAAATTTCTTTATGTTGGTTTTCAATTTTCTCCTGAAGTTCACTGGTCAGTTTTATAAGCAATCTTTTGAGTTCTGTGTTTGGAATTTCAAAAATTTTATTTTGGTTAAGATTCAGTCCTAAAAGTTGGTGTTGTCTTTTGATGGAGGTGTTGGAAAACTCTGTTTTTTATATTGTCAGAATTACTTATTTGGTTATTTCTTGTTTGGGCAGATAGTTTCTTCTTATTTTAGGTTGGCAGGTGACTGATGTAGACACTATGGGGGTTCCCTTAGTTATGTATAGCCTTAGTGTGGTGAATTTTTAAATTTCCAGATGTTGTGGCCGTGTACTGTTTTCTTGCACTGGCTCACGGTGTCATGAGTGGCTGGAGTGGCTTAGAAAATGTTGTTAGCTGGCGCTTAGCATCAGGCCTTCCTAAAAGCTAATGTACTGTATCTGGCTGTGCTGTTGACCTTCTACCAAGAGATGGCACTTGTGGAAGAAAACCAACTGTGGTGGCGGCTGTAGGGGTTCTCCTTGGCATGTGTTGCTCTGCTGAACTAGTCTAGCCTGCCTGGGCTCAGGGCAAAGCTCTGGGGGTTTCCTTAGTTTTTAGTCTAGGGACCCTTTGGTGTGAGTACAGGGGAAAGGAGCTGAAGCACCCCTCAGGTGTGCACTCTTAGCTACCCCAGTGAGGATTAGGAACTCTTTGACTTTTTATCTTTCCCTTGTGTTCTTGAAAACTTGCTTTCTGGAAACAGTGGGATATTTTAGATATATCTTGATTTTCCCTGCCCCAGTTTGTCTCACTAGATACCGTTCAAGGAGTTCTTGTATCTTTTATTGAAAAAAGCCTAGAGGCTGGGATTGCATGTGGAAGTTGATTTTTGGACAAAGAGTACTTCTGCTAGTGTTGGGTTACTCTTAAATGTAACAGAGGTATAAACTGTTTATTTTTAAATATATGGGTTTACTTGGGACTTTACATTTTAATATGTCATGTTGTTATCCACTTTTTAAAAATATGTGGTTATATTGTTTGCCAACGATTTTCTTCTATATTCACATAGGATATTTTAAGTAATGATATTTCAGACTTCTATTACATTGTATCTAATATATTGTAAGTACAGATGTTAGAAATAAAAAAATATTATTTTGGCATTAATGTGATAGAGTAAATTCTTTAGGATAAAGATGGTATAGTATGGGTTAGATTTTTCCTGAGAAGCCAACAAGTTGGAAAAACTCACTTTTGCTGAGGTTTTTATAATGAACACCTGAATTATTATTTTGTTAAGACACCTGAGTAGTATTTATGCTTATTTAGAATAGTGAGTAATGCATTTCTTGAGCAGGTAAAATGCTTGATTAGTTTGTATGTGGAAATTATGGTTTTCCAATGATGATTATAGGTATGCTATTGCATGCTTAGGAGCAAGAAAAGCATCATTAGGTAAAGTAGTATTACTCTTGTTCATGTTTAGATACATATAAGATATTCTGTAGCTGAGTTTATTTTGGAAAAGTTAATAAACTTTTGGTATTTTGGTATGTAGGTATTTATCTCATTAGGGTTTTCCCAAGGCAAACTTTTGGGTGAAGAAGTGAACATACAATTTTCTTTTCCTTTTTTGGCTATCATGTATGTAGTAAATATGTACTTTAATAGTCTCAGAAAATTTACGTAGGTACTATATTCCTGGCATTATTTGTTGAAACATAATTTACTGTACTCTGTTATATACCATTGTCTTTTTGTGTCTGAAATTTCTTTTTTCTTTATTTCTGTTGAAATTGCCATTGCTAAAACTAAGCTCTATTTGAGTAAAGTTATTAATGTTACATATTACTTCTCCAAATACGTTTTTCCGTTTACGTAATCAAAGTGTTTTTAGTTTATACTATTGTCTGAAGTACAGCATTATATGATAAATTTTTTTCCTATCATTTTTCTTCCCATTGCCTAAGAGTTCTTGAGGCTAGCATAGCAGAAAATAAAGCATGTTTGAAGAGGACACCTACGGAAGTTTGGAAGGATTCTCGAAACCCTTATGATAGAAAAAGACAGGACAAAGCTCCCGTTGGGCTAAAGAATGTTGGCAATACTTGCTGGTTTAGTGCTGTTATTCAGGTAAGGATCTTTACAGCTCTTAATTTGGTGGGTATGGTGGCAGTGGAGAGTGGGTTCGTGCTGTGTTTCTTTTGAGTTGTGCACTTTAAAACTAAGTACAGGAAAGTTTTTTTATATGACCCTCTGTCTGGCAGGTGGTTTGGGGATTGCATCATTCTTCCTCCCCTCTCTACTTTTTACTCCCAGTATGGAGTTATAATAGTAGAGCACTGCCCTTGCCTTTCACTATCTAGAATCAGTTTCTCCTTCCTCCTTGCTATTTAGGATTTGTTGTTGGGGTAGAAGGAAAATATTTTTGCATTTATTTCTCCACAAATTTAGGGCAGTGTGGTCATGAAAACCAGAACTGTATTTTTATAGGTCAGATCAGATTTATTTGTATGGACTAGAAAATGTTATTCATAGAATTACAGTCATTTAAATAATATTTTTAATCTGAAGAAGGTTTTCATTTGAGGTTGGTATAGATTTACCATGTATATATGAGAATAATGTAAATAGTATGATAAATCAAGAATAACACATTTTCTTTTTAACTAAGGTGAGTGATATTTGTGAATGTGATATTATTCTCATCTCAATTTGTAACAACTTTCTTTTTAATATAGTATTTAGCTTGATTTCTTCCTTTTTAAATCTTTTAATGTTATAACGACTATATAGTTCTTTGCTATTCTCAATTGATATTGATAATCTTATATACCAGATGGTAAAGCTTGAAATAAAATAATCTATGAATACTATTCCCTTTATTTTTACTTCTCTTTATGAAAATTAACAATATTTTGTGTTCATTTCTGTAAGATAGTTGAGTTGTAGCATATTATTTAATGTTCTTAATGACTCTTTTTTATCATTGGCTATGCATGCTACTTTTTAAAATATATCTTCATTTTGTAAGTTTTCAAACCTTGTGTGCATGGCAGCATAAATATTGATATGATATTAAGGAACCTAATTGGTTATTCAGTTTATTTTCTTTCTTTTTTTTTTTTGTTGAGTTGGAGTCTGACTGTCACCCAGACAGCCTCAACCTGCTGGGCTCCGGCGATCCTTCTGCCTCAGCCTTCCAAGTAGCTGGAACTACAGGCGCGCGCTACCACGCCCGGCTAATTTTTTGATTTATTGTAGAGATGAGGTCTCGCCTGCCCAGGCGGGTCTTGAACCTGCAGGCTCAGGCAATCCACTCACCTCAGCCTCCCAAAGGCACAGGATTACAGGCTGAGCCACCGAGCCCGGCTTTCAGTTTATTTTCTACAAGCTTTTTAGTTGTTTTCTCTAGATGATTAATCTGTAATTTTATCCTTTTTTCCTATTAGTGTTGTATTTTCACCTGTCCCTTACTCTTTTCCTTTTTTTTTTTTTAACTTCTGTGACATAATACCATACAAATTGATTTTCTGTGGTTTTCTGAATTTGGTTCACTCTTTAATATGCTGTGGTACATGCTAGTAAGTAATATGCTTTGTTATTGGTTTTTCCAAGACATTAAGATGTTAAGGAATGCCTAGATTGACATAAACCTATAGTAGTATCTTTTTTCCTAGCCTTGATTATGCATTATTTATTCGTTTATATCCCCAAATAACTAAAATTTATTTGATTCTTAGCAATTCTTATATCTTCTTACTAGGTTATCCCACTTTACTTGCACTATTTATTTAAGATTTTGTACCTTTTATAATTTAGACATCATTTAAAAATATAAAGTACAGTTTTAAGGCTGTGATCTCAGTGCTCAAGAATATGTTTTGTGCCTTCTATTTGGTTAGGTATCTGCTATTCCTCCATTATAGCCAGTAAATGAAACTCATTAGTCAGGAGCCTCTCTTAGAAAAGTATAAGAAGAAAGGAAATATTTTTAAATAATCAGTATTTTGTTAGTTAAAATAATCGCTCTTTATTTCTTCATTCTCTATTTGTAGGAAAGGTCTGTAGAAAAGGTCGGTTTGAAATGATAAATAAATATAGGGTTAACCATCTTTTGATTTTCCCCTTTTTTTTCTTTCAGTAGCTTTAGGGGGCACAAATAGTTTTTGGTTATATGATTGCATTTCAGATGGCAAAGAAGTCAGGGCTTTAAGTGTACCTACCACCTCTACCTATGCACTTTTACCAGACAGCTGATTTTTCATAACTCTGCCCCTTCCCACCCTCCCCATTCCAAGTCTCCAATGTCCATTATATCATTCTCTGTGCCTTTGCAGATCCTTTATTTAGCTCTCACTTGTGAGAACATGCATTGTTTGGTTTTCCTTTTCTGTGTTAGTTCACTTAGCATGATGATCTCCAATTCCATCTAGGTTACTGCAAAAGACATTATTTCATTCTTTTAACAGATGAATAGTATTTCATAGAGTGTATGTTCCACATTTTCATTAGGCATTGATTGGTTGTTGCATTTAGGTTGACTCCACATGTTTGCAATTGTGAATTGTGCTGCAGTGAACATGCGGGTGCAGGTTGTCTTTTTTACATAATTAACCCTGTTCCTTGGGTAGATAACTAATAGTGGTATTGCTAGATCAAATAGTAGACCTACTTTTCGTTCTTTGAGAAATCTCCATACTGATTTCAATAGAGGCTGTACAAATTTATAGTCCTACCAGCAGTGTACAGTATAAGCATGCCTGTATCTCTGCATCCACACCAACATCTGTTGTTTTTTGATGTTTTGATAATGACCATTCTGACTGGTGTAAGGTGTATCTCATTGTGGTTTTGATTGCATTTCCATAACGATTAGTGATGTTAAGCATTTTGTCCATGTTTCTTGGCCATTTGCATATCTTCTTTTGAGAGATGTCTTCTTATGTCATTTGCCTACTTTTTAATGGGTTTTGTGTGATTATTTGCGTTTTTTGCTGATTTGTTTGAGTTTTTTGTAGATTCTAGATATTAGTCCTTTGTTAGATGTATAATTTGAGAATATCTTCTCCCGTTCTGTATGTTGCATATTTGCTCAGTCGATTATTATTATTTTTGCTGTGCAGAAACTTTTTAGTTTAATTAAGTCCCACTTATTTTTCTTTTTTGTTACATTTTGCTTTTAGGGTTTTAGCTATAGATTCTTTGGTCAATGTTCAGAAGACTGAACATTTTTTATATTTTCTCTTAGGATTTTTATGGTTTCAGGTCTGGCATTTAAGTCTTTCATTCATCTTTAGTTAATTTTTGTATATGAGGAGAGATATGGATCAAGTTTCATTTTTCTGCATGTAGCTATCCAATTTTCCCAGCACTATTTTTGAATATGGTGTTCTTTTCCAACTGTATGTTTTTGTCTGCTTTGTCAAAGATCTGTTGGTTATAGGTTACAGGAAGTTCTCAGCATACAGTTGAGTTTCATTCCAAGATGCGTTTGTAAGTCCAATTTGTTTTAAGTTCAACAAAGTTAGCCTAGGTATGCAACTAGCACAATTGACTATATAGTACTGTATTTATTTAAAAGGCTAAACTGACAATCTGGCAGAAAAAAAAGACAGTTATACATCTTTCAAGTTCATAACTTGAAGGTTCATGTGTAGGGGACTTACTCTATTTGGGTTCATTTTTGGATTTTCTCTTCTGTTCTATTGGTCCATGTATCTGTTCTTGTACCAGTACCATGCTGTTTTTGGTTGGTAATGGGATGCCTCCGGTTTTTTTTTTTTTTTTTTTTTTTTTTTGCTTAGGATCGTTTTGACTTATTCTGGATCTTTTTCCATTCCATATGAATTTTAGGATTGTTTTTTAATTTTGTGAAAAATGACATTGGTAGTTTGATAGGGATTTTATAGAATCTGTAGATTGCTTTGGGTAATGTGGTTATTTTAATAATGTTGATTCTTCCAGTCCATAAGCATGGAATATTTCTTCATTTGTTTGTGACCTCTGCAATTTCTTTTATCAGATTTCAGTAGTTTTCCTTGTAGAGATGTTTCACCTACTTGGTTAAATATATTCCTAGTTATTTTAGCTTTTTGGCTGCTGTTGTAGATGGAATTCTTAGTTTGATTCTCAGCTTAGTGACTATTGATGTATAGCAGTGCTACTGATTTGTGTGTATTGATTTTGTTTCCTGAAACTTACCAAATTCATTATCAAGTCTAGGAGTCTTTTGGAGGCGTCTGTAGAATTCTCTAGGTATAAGATTATATTGTTGGCATACAGAGATAGTTTCATTTCTTCTTTTCCAGTTTGGATACCCTTTATTTATTTAAATTTCCTGAATGTTCTGGCTAGAACTTCTAGTTCTATATTGAATAGGAATGGTCACAGTGGACATCCTTGCCTTGTTCCTGTTCTGAGGGGGAATGAATTCACCTTTTCTTCGTTTAGGATGACACTGGCTGTGGGCTTGTTGTATATGGCTCAAGTACTCCACCTGTATGCAATCTTGACTACCATATTGTGGTTTGGGAGGGAGTCCCTGGCCGTTGGGGTATTACTTGCAGAGTGGGCACAGAAGAGTTTACATGGTGAGTAAGAGGTTGCTATGACAAAATATCTCACCAGGCTCCCCACCTTAACCTCAGGCAGCGTGCCTTCCAAATGTCAAAGTCAGCGGCCTGGCCTGTCAGCTACTGCAGAGTTTTCTCTTGGGTCCCATCCTACCTTAGGCCAGTTAGAAAGCAGCCACTGCAAGGGTTGAGTTCCTGAGATATGTTGACTGGAGCTGCTTGGTTTCTTTTGTTTGTTTGTTTGTTTGTTTGTTTAATGGCATCACTTCATGTGGGTTTCAGCAGAGCATGGCTGTGGTTAAGGCAGTTTACCATGAGGGACTGGAGCCGTTCAAGGCTCAGAATGTCTTCCAAGTCCACGGGAAATACAAAACTCTTGAATTTCCCCTTACTCACCTTCCCCACTGTGTCTGGAGGCAGCTGTTAGTCTGTAGTGGTCTAGGTGTGAGTCTGGCTAGTTCCATTCCAGGTCGATGGGTTTTTCTCTTCTTTGCACTATGTGGTTATTATTGCTGCTTTGAATGCATCGTGGGGCATTATGCTGCTCCTGTTTTCTCTCTGGGTGCTGAGGAAACTCTACCTTGGTTTACTCCACAGGAGAAACACACTCTAGCTGCCTCATCTGCCATCTTCTCTCACCTTTTTTATTTTCAATAATACAAACTTCTCTCAGTAATTCAGTTCAAACTTGATAATTATTCATCTTCTCCCACCGTTACTTGGTTTCCTGACCTTAGCTTTTGCTTTTTTGAGAGAATGGGTTGGAAAAGTATTACTAATCTTTGTCTAAATTACTAGTTTATTTACTAGCTTTAAAATTTTAGGCCGGGAGCAGTGGCTCAA
Organism: Cephalopachus bancanus; assembly: GCA_027257055.1. NCBI lineage: Eukaryota > Metazoa > Chordata > Mammalia > Primates > Tarsiidae > Cephalopachus > Cephalopachus bancanus. The sequence goes on from JAPVLO010000108.1 coordinate 8,522,994, forward strand.
GCCTGTAATCCCAGCACGTTGGGAGGCCGAGGTGAGGGGATTGCCTGTGCCCACAGGTTCAAGATTAGCCTAGGTAACATGGCAAGACCTTACCTCTACAATAAATCAAGAAAAATTAGCTGAGTATGGTGGCACGTGACTGTGGTTCCAGCTCCTTGGAAGGCTGAAGTAAAAGGATCTCCTGAGCCCAGCTGGTCAACACTGTGGTGGTGTGGTGGCTGTGAGCATGCCATTGCACTCCAGCCTGGGTGATAGAATAAGACTCCAACTTAAAAAAAAAAAAAAAAAAACAAGAAAAAAAAACCAAAAAACTTAACATAGGTAAGTATAACGTGCTTGAGGTCATTTAATTTTTCTTTTGGAAAAATCTAAACACCAGAAATGTCTAAGCTTAAACAAATTAGGGTCTTTTGGCTTAATAAGATGCTGACTTTTGGGGGTATATAAAAGCATAAGTTTCAGATTTTAGAAAATGGTGGGTAGACAGAAAAATTTGTCTAGCAATCACTTGAAGTTTTATTTTCTACTGTAATTTTAAAATCTATTAATCTATTTTAAGTGGTTTTTTATTTTTCATCTTTAGTAATACAATAATTTTTTTCATTTTTATCCATTATTGCTTAATTATCAGGTATAAATTTAACAGTTTGTCATCATAAATAGAAATTTTCACTCGTGAAAGCAAAGTTGGGGAGGACATCTGTTTTAGTGTTGGAGATTTTTTCTTGTTTGTTTGTTTTTCCAGAGTAGTTGGAACTTGTTTAAACTGATGCGAATGTATTGTAAAGTTTCAATTATAGGATATTCTTAATGCTGTAATTTACTTATGAAACAAGTGGGAATTCTTTTCCTTGTGAATACATTTACCAACTATAGAAGTTTACTGATAATACAAACCTCTTACTTTAAAGTAGGTAGAGTAGGCTACAACAGGTATAGCTTTTTATACTTTTTTAGTTATTGATAAAGGGGAAAAGAATGTCAGAAAGGAAATATAAGCAAAGAGAAAATTGTACTGAGAATGCCTTAAATTATCTTTTGGATGCTAGCAATATTAACTTGACAGTCTTTGGGTTGGATGTCATTCCTTTAGCTAGTCAGAATTATTTTTTGTCCTTTTTGTTTGGAACTTTTATGTAGAAAGTACTGACTTTGCCTGTTTTCCCACCAGGGTATTAGTGAATGAGTTGATTATTTAGAGGCTTATATTCTCTCTAGTTTGGGGATGTATAGTTGAAGTAGTACAAATACTCATAACGTCCCTTATCACCTTTCCAATTTGGATGCCTCTGAAGTGCTCAAAGTAAGGAGCTCACACTTGTCAGTTCACCTGTGATAGTGTCAGTTTACTCCTATTGTGGATCTATTGGTGTCTGTTAGTTCAAAAACTCTGTTTTCTTTTTGAAAAGTTGTAGGTTGGATGGTAAAATATATGGTCACTTTACTCATAGATCATATAACTGCAGGTTGATTAAATTACAAGCCTAAGGGCAGAGAGCACATCTAGATTACTGTTCTGTATTAGTATATAATATAGTTTCTGGCACATTGGATTAGCCTATTAAGTAATTATTGAATGAATGGTTGGATGAACCAAAAAGGAACATATGTCATTTTTAGTGCAATTGAAGACTTAAGGTGCTTCTATCACCCTGATGATATATGGATTATCTATCATATTAAGAAAAGATGCAAATTTTAAAAAAGAATTCAGGATAGCATTTAAAATGATTATTGACATTACTTTCTTTTATCTCTTTAATTACTTAATTTTTATCAAAGAAAAAAAATCCATGACATTTAAAGGTTTACGTTATAAAACAACAGTCCTCTATCCCAAATATACCTGCTATATAGCCCTACTTTTTGAAGGCACATATATCCAATCCATTTCTTATATTATCTTCATTTTGTTTAAATGACATGCCTTCCTACTGAGATAGTTGAGTTAGCTCTTTCATTTCACTTACCTAAAATTGCCTTCTCTCTCAACTTAGTACATCACAAATTAAAAATAGTAGTCAATATTTACATTTTCTCTAACTTTGTATTACAGTGATTGACTAGGTTTTCTCCTTTATAATCCTTGTTTTCTTGGAGTTGTCAGTTGCTACCTTTCCCTGCCCTACTTTTTCATACACTTATTTTAATGTTTTCTACATCCTTCAACATCTTTGTTATTATGTATCAGCAATATCTCCTATGTGCTCACACATATTAGCTTTATTTTTTTCTTGGAGTTGTCTCCCACAGAAGATAATTCTGTTTCAAATTCAAACAGGATTCTGATTCATTGTTATTTAAGCATGGTTGCTGGCTTTCCAAAAGTATGTCTAGAGAAACAGAGTTGGTCAATGTGGGTTTCAGTTTACATGTTTTTACTTATTCTTCCTATTTCTATCCCTGAATCTTGTCTTCCCTCCCTACCTTGTTGACTTTCTGAACCTGAGTTATTTAATTTTGGTTATCTTAATTTCTTATAATGGAACTTAAATGACTCAGGATGGAGGGTGGGAGGGAGTTATCTAAATGTGCTAGGTCTGGGAAGGACATAGGGATTTAATTGCTCAGTACATTGACTTTCAGTTTCAGTAATGCCATCTGTTTTCCTGCCTCACCTTGAAATTTATGTCATACCATTCCATTTTTTTTTAATTCCCCAAGGAGAATGTTTTCATGATTCTCTGTCTTCTCCATTGTAGTCAGTTTATATCTCCCTCTGTACTCTTAATTCTGTCATCAGTTTTTGTTTTTCTCAAATTACTTGAAATTAGTGAAGTTCTTATCCTCTATTAATCTTTGTTATTAACAGGAATCAAATCAGTCTTCATTTTGGTAAGTGCTTTTCAAAATTCACATACTAGATTTGAACTGAATGAAAGAATGCTTTATTTTCAATACGTGTCAGTTATAAAGACACATTAGACAGTAAAAGACACAGCCACTCTTTTGAAGGAATATATTGACCGATACAGTTATGACTTTAATGTAGGATACAACGTATTTGGAACTAGAAAAAAGTGATTCTGTGATTTGTTTTAATAATCCTTGGTCACGAGTTTCTATTTGGATGATAGCAGATAACATTACTTCAGACTGTCTGCTCATATTTTGCTGGACTTCAAAACAATACAAGAATAAAACCAACTTTTTGAAGGCATCACAGAGTTCCAAAGCAGAAAAAAGAAATTTTGAGACTAAGCTCCCAGAAAATAGGGATGTTCAGAGAGTAAGCTTGACATTTTGTGTTGATTTTATCTTCAAAGCATTTCCAAAAGTGGCTGAGATGCTAAGCAAAGTCTGTCACAGACTTGGAGCAAAACACCTCAGACTTTCAGTTAGAATTCTAAATGGTTAGAACCTAGGACTAACTGAGAACTGTAAAAGTAGGGCAGCCTTCCTCATTTCTGAATCATATAGCTCTAAATCATCTCAGAATTGATTGGATTAAGGTGATCTGGGATTGCAAGTGACTCCAATCTAGCTGACTGCTGGAAACAAATGTAAATTCTCTGTTAGAAGATAATATGATGTAGAACTTTTAACCTTCTCAATTTTTTTTAATTCAGTGTCTAGAGCTCAAATTAGTCACACCAGAAAATAAGATGTGTCTGAAAATTAAGAGGAAAAAAATGGATAAAAGAAATACTCTTACAGGGAAACCAGAATATTGAATTGTCTGCTATAATAACTATAATTAAGGAATTAAAAGCAAGATTGAGAATTTGACAGAAATCTAAAAACTATAAAGAAAAGCAAAGGGGCAGCCCTTTCGGGTCCCCTCCCACTGTGGAAGCTTTTCTGTTCTCTTAATAAATCCTGCTTTCTAAAAAACAAAAAAGAAAAGAAAAACAAAGTGGAAATTTAGACTAGAAAAATATAATAGATGAAATTAAGAAATCAGTGGAAAAATTTAACAGCATATTAGACACAACTGACAATTGATCTGGAGAATATTTTCAGACTAAAACTATGAAACAATGGTAGGACCATATAAGAGATAACTTTGGGCATGTTAAACAGTACTAATATAGTGTGTTTGTAATTCCAGAGGGAGAGTAAAAGGGAATAGGGCAAAAGCATATTTGAGGAGATGATGATTAAGAATATTCCAAACTTGAAGGAGATCAAGCAATAGATTCAGAAAACAATAAGAATCAAGTAGTATAAACAAGGAATTCTGAGGCATGTCACAATATGACAGAAAAATAAAAAAATAAAATCATAGACGAAAAATTCTAAAAATTGCAAGGTGAAAAAAGATACATCACCTTTATAAAATAGCAAAAATAAGATTAATAACTGATTTCTTAATAGAAATTATATCTTTAAGTGCTGGAGAAAATAACTGGCCGGCTTGAATTCTATACCTAGCAAAAATCTTCAAATATGAAGAAAAATAATTTTCAGTCACATGGATACTAAATAATTTTCCCCCAGCAGACCCACACCCAAGGAAATTCTAAGTGTTTAAGATAAGGAAAAATGCTTTCCAACAGACGCTTAGGATATATAAGTGGGACTGAGATTCTCCTAACTTGCCAATATTTGATTTCTTCTTTAAATTCCTCTAAATAATACTCCTTATTTTCTCTCCCTTATTTACAGTAACACCCCCCCTTATGTGTGGTTTTGCTTTCTGTGGTTTTGCTTACCTGTGATGAACTGTGATCTGAGAGAGGAGAAGAGGGAGAAAGAGATAGAGTGACCATTTTACATAACTTTTATTACAGTATGTTGTTACAGTTCTACTTTATTATTAGTTATTGTTGTTAATCTTATATTGTGTCTAATTTAGAAATTGAAAGTTATCAGAGGTATGTATATATTGGAAAAGTCATAATATACATAATACTATCCATGGTTTCAGGCATCCATGGGGAGGTCTTAGAACATATCTCCCTTGGATAAAGGAGGACTACTCTGTATCTCTTTACTTTGGTGCTTAGTGCCGTGATTCTTCATCTACCACTCTTACAGGAAAGGTGACTTCCCAATTGCCAGATCCAAAGTTTACCTTCTTGCTCTTATTTTATTGTAATATGGCAAACTTGCATGAAAGTGCTAATCTTGTCCTTCTTGAAATTTGCTAGTGATTCTTTAATGTATTTCACACCCTTTTGTGGTACTTTACATCTTAGGAGAGGCTCACGACACTGATATTTTTTCAAGCTCCACATATTATTCTGATGCACAGCTGTATTTGAAACCCTTGCTTTCTTCGTTTCTTTTTCTTCTCCGATTCCCTTTTTATTCCTTTCTCTTTCTTAGAATGCTTTTTTCTCTGACGTTAAAATGGTGCTTTTCCCCCAGTGTCCACTCTCATTGATTTAACCTGTAGTCAAGATTGTAATCCCTGCAAGGGCAGGGACTGAATATATCCTATGCTCTACTGTCTGTCTTCCTAGTGTCTGGCATGTAGTGGGTGCTTCATAAAGTAACCTCCCAAGTAGTTGGAACTACTGGTACATGCCACCATGCTTGGCTGATTTTTTTTTTTTTCTGTTTTGTAGAAACTGAGTCTCACTATGTTACCCAGGTTGGTCTCAACCTCCTGGGCTTCAAGTGATCCTCCCACTTCTGCCTTCCAAAGTGCTGGGATCACAGACATGAGCCACTGTGCCGGCCCAGGTTTTCGGTTTTACTTTTCATATTTAGGCCTTTAATTCATTATATATTGACTCTATTTCTCTATTTCTCTGTGTAGTGAGCCAACTTTCCCAATACCCTACTATTGGCCAAAACTATTTTCTCATTGATTTATGGTACTGCCTTTATTTTCTGTCAAGGTTGACTAACTCATCTTTTCTAAGATTTAATATATTATCACTTTCCTGTGTAGTAATTTTCAAACTTTGTAAACTGTGACTCAAAAAAGAATGCATTTTACATTATAAAACATTTTATACATTCACATGTATATAAGCTATTTACAGTAAAAATTTTACAAAAAGTACTCTGAATTTACTGAGTATGAAATATTATGGTATTTTTCATTGTGTTTTATCTCATTTTAAACAAATGTTCAGCATGATGACATTAGTCATTATGTCAATCCAGTTAATGGGTTGCTAACTATAGTTTAAAAAATATACTCCAGGCAGCCTTTTTTGGGCATTCTTTATTTGCTGCCATTATACTCTTGCATGAGCATTATTACTGTATCCTGAAGTCACATTTCTGTTGTTATAATTTTATATCTGTCCCCTTTCTAAGGTGTGTGGTTCTTTGAGCATAGAGATTATATGTAACTTATTTGTGTCTCTGTCACCCAGGATCTGAATGAATAAGTATATTTATGCTCTATTTTTATTAAGAATTAATAATACTTCTAGATAATTCATAGTAAATATGGCATAGTAAGTTTTAGATTTTTCATTTGCATACATATTTGGGGGAAATTGCTTGTTGAGCACATAGTAAATATAAAGAAAGAGATTTTAATAGTATATAGTATTTTAAAAAGTTATCCATGTATAATTTTGTGCTTTGCAGTAGAATGAGTACTAAGTATCAAGAGTGGTATGTCAAAATGTAAGCAGTTTGGCCAAGCTCAGTGGCTTATGCCTGTAATCCCAGCACTTTGGGAAGCTGAGGTGAAAGGATTACTTGAGCCTGGGCAACTTGATGAGACCTTATCTCTACAGTAAATTTTTTTTTAAAATAACTGGTCGTGTTGGCTTGCTCTTATAGTCCCAGCTACTTCAAAGGCTGAGGTGGAAGGATCGCCAGAGCCCAGCAGGTTGAGATTGTGGTAGCTGTGATCATGCTGTTGCCTAGCCTGGCGACAAAGTGACGCCCCGACTCACACACACAAAAAATAAATTTGACTTTTTGTGCTAGTTGCAGCAATGTGCATAAGTGGTATAGTTGTCAAAAATAAGTCTCTCAGACCAGTTGTTTTTTATAATTCTATCCCTTCGGTTATCTTAAATTGTTATTCTTTTTCAGTCATTATTCAATCTTTTGGAATTTAGAAGATTAGTTTTGAATTACAAGCCTCCAGCAAATGCTCAAGATTTACCCCGAAACCAAAAGGTAAAATTATAAAAGATTTTTAAGTAAAATATATGTGTTCTTTATAGTATATGTGATTGGATTTACTTGCTTCATCAGATCTAAAATGATCAGAATTTGAATGTCAGCTCATTAATCTCAATTGCTACTGTTACTTTCCTTTATCAATATATTATAAATATGAATTTTACTTCTCCTGTTTAACATAGCAATATCTCAATTTTTATGTCAGTTTAGTAATTTTTTTTGACTGTCAATTTTCTGTAAACTTTATAGGCTACAATTTATAATTCAAAGTCTTAGTTGTTTTTAGATAGAACGTGTGGAAGTTAAAATTTCTTTTCAATTGATTGTCTAATGCAGCCTTTAAAAACTTAGTTTTGCACTGGTGTCTGCGGTGCAAAGCTATACCTTCTGTTTTGGAAGTTAATATTGTTAGATAGCCAATAAAAAGGGACAGCGAACACAGACACAAGTTACTTGATCTCCTTCTGTTTTGTTTCCTTGTCTGTAAAGTGTAAATAATAATAGTAATTATTTTATAGACTTCTGTGAGCATTAAAATGAGGTAAGGCATGTAAAAAGGGCTTAAAAGTACTTGTTATACATAGCAAGTACGTAGTAAGTGCTTGGTGTCAGGTATTGTTTGTTATACAGTTAAAAAAAATTTTTTTTTAATAGGACTTTAAAAAACAGAACTGATTTGCATGCAGAAATCTATACCTCATGGGAAAAAAGCAATGATGGAGATGATATGGTTGAGTGTAGGGTTTTAGTGATCTTATCATAAAACACCTGTAGTCCTAAAGTGGACTGGTTGTAAAGAAAAGAAATTAAAGTTATAGGTTTCAGTAAAGTGTTGAACTTTTAGTGGCCTATTGGTAGTTGTAATGATAAATTATTAAATTATGTTTTCCTTTTAGTGTTTAATTTTTAAAACCACTTTTCCACCAACACATGAAAAATTTATGATGCATGCTTGTGGGAACGTGACTTGATTTATAACCAACTTTTTAGCTTATAGTCTCTGGACTGTAAAATGTTAGACCAGTAGACAACCCATTTTCAAAAGGGAACCAGGGTTCCCTGACAAAGTCTCAATACCACCAGAGAAATTAAGCGAAACCCACTCCATAATTACAGTTTTGCATGGAACTTTTTGAACTATTATATTCTTTTATTGCAGTTTGTTAATATTAACAGTTCTTTCTCTCATGTCTCAGTTAAAGTTTATGTATAATTTACATGACATTATTTAGAATTATTATTTTCAATTAGGAAGATATGTATGTATATGTGTCTTGACCATTTATGATTTTGGAGTTTAGTGTTTTACAGAGCTTTAATTTCTTTTATTCTTCATAATGTTAAACAAAACCACGTTAGTTTCATAATCTTATTTTAAAAAGCCATTGAATTTATGCTTTGCTTGTATACCAGACTAGTTTTGAGGTAACCTTGAGAATGCTTAGTGAATACTAGAGACGTGTAATTCCAGTCTTCAGAACCTTTCTAGAGAAGTTTGTTTCTTGCAGTGAAAGGGTCAGCATCTCCAAATGTCCATTTAGCTTAAGGAGTTAAAAGAATATCTCACTTCCATCCTGAGAAAGACATTTACTTAGAAGAATACTGTGCAGTTTTATATAAGATTGTTCCATAAATGAAGTTATTCTTTAATTTGTTTGGGTAATAGCAGTATACACTATATCTTGACACCTTTCAAGCAAGCACATGGGATTTCTAAGTAGTTATCAGCCACTGTTTGGTGCTACATTCACTTGAGGTGTTGAGAGATGCAGGATGTTAAAAAGGTGTCAGTGAAGTTCTGTCCCTCATGTAATAATGAATTCGCATCCAACTCATGAAATGTTTACTGCTACGTTGAGTTTGAAACTAATGTGTTACGATAGAGAATGCATTTGGGATCACATTGATCAAATCACAGAGATACCATTTGCATGCACTGCTAAGCAAGATTTTTATTTTTTCTTATTAGCAATACAATTTAGTTAATTTTTTATTTTGAGATAATTATAGTTTTCATTTGAAGTTTCAGTATATTATAGAGGTATCTGTGTAGCGATTACCCAGTTTTCCTCAATGGTAACATCTTACGAAACTATAGGACAATATTACAACCAAGATATTGACATCGATGCTACAATATTACAGAACATTTCTGTCCCTCCTAATATCCCTGAACTTGCCCTTTTATAGCCCACAACCACTTCTCTCCTCTATTTCCTTTTTTACCCCTAAGCAGGATATTTTTTGTTAGCAATTTTTTGTTAGCAATATTTTTGCCACAAATATTACATACATATTGACTGAGAGAAAGAGTGCTTTAATCAACCATTAAAAACTTGTGGCAAAAAGTTGTGGAAAAGATATAGAAATTCTTGTCTTTGAGAATTGTACCATCTTACTCAGAAACAAAATGAAAGTGTTAAAGAAATGCTAAGAGGATGAAATATTAGTCTCATATTAGGTTCTGGTCTATTGGTTATTAAATGTGATTAATAAACAATTAAATTCAAACATAATTGCAATTTAATCAAATATATTTGGTAATTATTAAAATAGTTATGGAATAAATAGGTATAAAGTGATTTTATAAATAATTTTTATAAATAAAAATAACAAAATAAGTATTACTAAATTTTAAAATAATAACTAGGTGAGTTTCTAATATTAATCTAATAATTAGGATCATTACACCACAGTGGCAGTTGGTGGGCGATTCATTGCTCAGTGAAAGGCATTTATTTCAGTAGATGTGGAATTTGAAGGGATCATTGACTTGGAAGGGTCTGGAAAGGCTTCATGGAGAAGAGATTTTTGTTTAATGGGCTTATTGGGATAAAGCATTTAGAACAGTGCCTGGCATGTAGAGAATACTCATTGAATATTGCTTGTTATGTTGCACTCATCAGCAATAACAGCTGGGTCTTGCTGAATGGGAAAGATTAGAATAAACAGTCTTGAATGAGGAGGATATTCTTGGCTGAGTAATGACATGATTTGCTATGAGCATGTGGTATTTATGCTGAAATTGTGAGTCCAGCCTACATCCTCTGCTGTTTTTGTGCTTGACTTAAGTCTCTAAGATGGCACCAATACTCTTCTTTCTTTATGGTATAAAAAGCTGGATTAATCCATAGTCAGTTAAATTTTATTACTTTTAAGCTGAATATCTGTTTATCAATAAAGATTTTGTCAGTCTTCACATAAGAATTTTATTTTTGTTTTTGTTTCAATAGGAACATCGGAATTTGCCTTTTATGCGGGAGCTGAGGTATCTATTTGCACTTCTTGTTGGTACCAAAAGGAAGTATGTTGATCCATCACGAGCAGTTGAAATTCTTAAGGATGCTTTCAAATCAAATGACTCACAGCAGGTAGCTTTGTTGCACTTGTTGTTAACTATTTGTATTTTATTTATTCTAATGATCCTAAGGCAGCTTTCCCAAGAATATATGACAATTTAAGATACATTATTCAGTTTTATTAAAAATAAACTAGTCATTTAAAACATTATTTATTTGGTAGCCTTATTTTTAAATTAAGAAAAAAAGTAAGTGATCTTGAAAGTGTTAAAATAAATGAAGTTCAAATTTACATTATAATTGAAACTGATAAGTAAAACAACAGATAAAATTAAGAATGTTTACAAAATGTAATTAAAAGTCTTCACAAATCTATGATAACACATTGTCAATATAGTATACATGCTTTTGATATTCCTCTGATTTGTTAGCAGGGAGTAGTTTTTCTTAATTACCCAGACATTACTTTTGTTATTGTTGCTTTTGTTTTTCATTGTTTATATAGTATATTGTGGTAGCTTTTTATCCATTTACTTAAAATAATATTGGGAATTTTCCTAAAAATAGAAAATACCTATATATAAACAACATTTTTACATATAATTGGAAAAGTCAGATAAATTAAAGAAGGAAAACAGAAGCAAAGAAAATAGCAGAGGATAATAGCAAGTGTTGAAAAACATGGTAGCAAAGATGTAGTGAGCAGAAGATGAAATGTTATTTTAGAAGAGGTTGCAATGTAGTTTCCTTTTCCTTTTTTTCGATTTCTTTTCTTTCCTTTTTTTTTTTTTTTAAAGAAAGCAGGATTTATTGAAAGGACAGAAAAGCACCCACGGTGGGAGGGGACCCAAGGGGGTTGCCCTCAATGTAGTTTTCATGGTACATATTTGGATGTGTTTCAGTTGTGTGTATATAATGGAGAGGGTGTTCGGAGGAGTGTTCTGAAAGATTGTTACTATTTTTATTTTTATTTTTTAAATTCACCTTGTATGGCAAAGATGATCTTTGAGTATCTTTTTATATTTAAAGATGAAACAGCATACACTTCATTTGTAGCCATGTATGTACATAACTAGGACTTCTCAGTTTAAATTGGAACCCAAATAGAGACAGCTATCTATTAAAGCTGTTTTGTGCTCCTGAATGGCACACTATAAATGTCTTTGCTTTGGGCTAGCAATGTAGCCTAACTAGTTTACTCACTGGTCTACTCATTTTTCTTTAGATGTATTTTAAAATAGAAACAAATCAATTAAGGTTGATGCAGGTTTGCTTCTCTTCTTTTTTCCAAACACTTGAATCTGAAGTACATGTTAGTGATTTAGTGGAATAAATTTATACATGACGTAAGTGTCATGATTTTTTAAAAAATGAACTTATACTTTGCATTTTATATTCTTTCTAAATATGTCGACTATATCGTGTTTTGAAATATACAAGAGCCTTGGGATTTGTGGTTTGATTTTAAGTATATCTTTAATTGTTTTAGTTTACAAGTAAAATGCTGTATTATAGACATTAATTTTCTTCTTGATGAAACCAGGTAGAATTTTTATTTTATAATTGTCAATTTTAGATTGATTGCTAAAAACGACAAGGAGTAACTTCTTCCATAGAGTATTGCGATAACTAGGAAACCTTTTTGGTTTTTTTTAGCTATAACTTTCAAGATAAGTTTTCAAGAAAGTCGTTTTAAGATGTTGGATCTTTGGGACACTCATAACAAATTAGCCACAAACTGGGTAGCTTAAAAGCAATGGAAAATTATTCCCAAACAGTTCTAGAGGCCAGAAAGGCCAATAAAGGTGTGCTCCCTTCAACAGCTCTAAGAGAATCCTTCCTTGCCTCTGTCATCTTCTGGTAGCTCTTGGTGTTCCTTAGCTTGTGGCAGGATAGCTCCAATATCTGTTTCCATCTACACGTGACCTTTTCCCCTGTATGTTGATGTTTCTTTTCTTTTTCTGTTTCTAAGAACATTCATCATTGGATTTAGAGCTAGTCCTAATCCAGGGTGATTTCATCGCAGGATCCTTACCTTAATTATATCTACAAATACTCATATTCCAAATAAGATCACATTTTCTTTCATGTTCTGGGTGAACATATATTTTGGTGAGCCACTGTTTAACCCATTGCAGATATTATGGTTGCTTATAACTGGATTTATGTGCTGAGATTAGTTCTATTTAACTCTACAGCTGTGGAGCAATTTACTTAAGCTTCCTAGACTTTAGTTTCAACGTTTTTTAAAGTGAATGGTGTGGCCTACATGCTCTTCAAAAGACTTCTAACTGGATGAATATATGCTAGTAAGTTTGTAAATTTACCATTTTGATAAATAAAGGCAAATAGCTTATACTGATTCATCTCTTTGATCAGTCTTAGTAGGGTTGATTTATGTTCCTTCCCTATGTTGCATGTACATCTGTTGTCTTTATTTCAACTCACATTATTGAAGGAATTGTGATGAGTGCAGCTGCCACCACCTAGTCCTGCTTTTCTATGTTAGGGGAGAAATGACCAAAGAAAGGATTGCTGAAAGGTGATAAATATGCTGGTTCTGAGTGGAGGATCAATTTGAGGTTCAAGGGACAGGGAACTCGATAGTCAATGCTTAATTGGACTCAGCCTGTCCAAGTCAACATGTATCTTGGTAAAGGTGTATATGGCTTAACAAATTTTGTGTGTAAGTTGAATTAAGAAAATAAATTGTCAAAAAGGACTAGTCTTCCTTCTAAGACAGAAGCCAGTAATAATTATTTATAAAATGAAGAAGCTTTTGGTAATTTGAGTTATTTTATAAAGATTTATTGCAAAGCTCTTTTGGGAGTAATATTTTTTAAAATTTCATTTATAAGCTTGAATTTTGATATATGTATATTTTATTTTCCTAAAATATAACCCAATAACAATGATTATCAATATACTTTGCTTTTTTCAAATATTGATTTTATACCATAGTTAAATTATAAAAGTTTCTTACATTTGATGTGAAACATTTTACTTGATACTTTTGTGAGGAGCCGGTAATTATACTTATAAATGACTGGCTATAGGTTTTATGTTGCAGCATTTAGTATTTTTATTAGTCGGTTTAAATATTAACACAACCTTTTCTTTCCACAGCAAGACGTGAGTGAGTTTACGCACAAATTATTAGATTGGTTAGAAGATGCCTTCCAAATGAAAGCAGAAGAAGAGACGTAAGTTGTCATAAAGTTTAGTGATGGGGCTTTAGGAAGTCAATAAATAGCACTAAGTTTTTTCTTTTATGTATTCAGTGTCATCAGAGAAATAGGAAACCAAGGTTGGGAATCCAGTTCTAATATTCTCTGTGTTATTGACAAATTTTTTGGAATTTGTAGGAGCAAATACTGGATAGCAAGTTTTCAGTATAAAATCAGATTCTAGCCAGAAAGACCTAAAAAGTGATTCCTGAAAGGGCTAATCTGACATGCCCATTTCTTCTCTAAGGTTTAATAATGATTTTTGGGGAGCAGAATTGAGCTAGTGCTAGAGAAATGTGTCAGGGGTGTTAGTTCTGATGAAGACTTTTACATGGAAACTGTGGGGACAGGGATTTGAAGTTCCTCCTCAGTGTTCCCTTGCTTTTTCTTGTCTATCTATTTGACTTAACTATTAAAACCTTGGTTATTTAAAATACTTGGCTGGCCTCATAGAGAAGAAATCAACACTCTTCCAGTGTAAGACTGCTTCTATCCTCATGAGGCTACACTCCTAATACCAGCCATTTGTTCCTTTGTGTAATTTCTCAAAACTCTGATGAACCATTTAGATCACCACAAAACTCTGACATGAGTCTACAAGATGCAGTAATTAACACCTAGAATACAGGTTGAAACTGAGACTTAAAATTATCTCCCTTTTTTTCTATTTTTGTGGATTATAATGTTTCTATTTTAATAGAATATATTATAGAAGATGGTAATATGGACAGCCTCATTGTCCAGTGAAAGTCATTATAACATGATCTGCAGTAAGATTAAATTAAAGTAAAATATATCCTAATCATAAATTGTTAACAACCCAAAGATGTTTCCAAACTTTATTAATATAGACACCCCCTACCCTTATGTTAATAGAACCTGGGGAAACATTGTTTCCAAGTGATAACCCTTTGATCATTTAAGAAGTGATACAAAAAAATCAGACTATTTTGCCTTTTGGTTGCAATCTAAAAAAAAGAAAAATCGCATCTCCATTTCTTGTTTTGTGCAGTCTCAACCACAAGCATGTCAGTACCTGTGCTCAATAGAGTTGGAGTTCTGCAACTGCAGCCTGCACTCTCTTTCACTTATGTGTATAGGTACTTCAATGTTTCATACACACACACACATACACACACACACACACACACACACACACACACACACACACACACACACACACAGTCACCCAGGCTGGACCTCCTGGGCTCAGGCGATCCTTCTGCCTTAACATCTCCTGGGACTATGGGTATGTGCCACTATGCCAGGCTTTTTTTTTTTGTACAGACAAAGTCTTGCTACATGGCCTAGACTGGGATCAAATAATCTGCCTGCCTTGGCCTCCCAAAGTGCTGGGATTACAGGAGCCACTGTTCCTGGCCCAAATGTTGAATTTTACATGCTTTAATTTTATATTTCAGAGGATTATTAGGGCACACATGTTTAATGTTGGTATTTTACCTTTGAAATTTTGAAATCAAAGCAAAACTTTGATCTCTTACCTTCAGTCCAACTATAATATTATTTCTAAAGCTTAGTGCAATTCCTACTCAAATTGTTAACTGAAGACTGTAGCAGAAACTTAAGGTAATTAGGATAAAATGAGAAAATCATCTTGGTTATAGTTTTGCCAAGATGCCAGTCATTAAAGGATCAATTGACTGTGATAGCTAACTGTGCACTTAAACTCAGTTGGGAGAAATCTCTCAAGAGATTAATTTAGCACTATGTAATATCTGAGAAAAAATATTCCATTTTTTGCACAACTTTTCTGTCATAGATTGTGGCATCTAAGAGCTGCTTTTTTTGCACGTTGGGAAGTTTATGTGATGAGCGGCTCTGGAATCAGGTGCCCTTTCTTTTCTACCCATCGAAACTCCTAAGTTGCTGGACATTGGCCTAGGCAAAGAATTTATGACAAAGACCCCAAAAGTAATTGTGACACAAACCAAAATAGACAAATGGAACTTAAACTAAAAAGCTTCTGCCCAGCAAAAGAAATTGTCAGCAGAGAGTGAACAGAAAACCTACAGAATGGGAGAAAATATTTGCAAATTCTCTCAGAGATATTTGTATACCCATGTTCATAGCAATATTATTCACAATAGCCAGATGGTGAAAGCAGCCCCAATGCCCATTGATAGATTAATGGATAAACTAAATGTAGTATATAGATGCAATAGAATATTATTCAGTCTTTTAGAAGGACAGAAATTCTGACACACGCTAAAACATGGATGAACCTTAAAGACATTATGCTAAGTGAATAAGCCAGTCATGGAAGAACAGATACTGTAGGTCACTTATGAAGTCTCAAGTTGTCAAACTTGTAGACACAAAGAATAGGATGGTGATTGCTAGGGGCTGGGGCGAGGGGGAGATGGGGAGTTGTTTAATGAATATCAAGTTTCAGTTTTGTATGAGTCAGGGAGATTGGTTGCACAACTGTGAGAATATGCTGAAGGCTACTGAACCGTACATTTATTTTTATTTTTTTTTTTTTGAGTTGGAGTCTCACTCTGTCGCTCAGACTGGAGTGCAGTGGCCGCTTCCGGCCACCGCAGCCTCAACCTGCTGGGCTCCGGCGATCCTTCCGCCTCAGCCTTCCAAGTAGCCGGAATTACAGGCATGCACTACCATGCCCGGCTGATTTTTTGATTTATTGTCGAGATGAGGTCTCGCTGCCCAGGCGGGTCTCGAACCCGCGGGCTCAGGCAATCCACTCACCTCAGCCTCCCAAAGGCACGGGATTACAGGCTGAGCCACCGAGCCCGGCGAACCGTACATTTAAAATGGTTAAATTTATGTTATGTGCTTATATCACAATTAAATACAAAAAATAAATTTTTAAGACGTGAGTGGAAAAGTATATCTTACCATGTACCTGAAAGTGAAGGACCAGGAATTTTTTTTAATAGCACTAAAGACTATTACACCTTCTACAGTGATTGTTGTAAGGATAAATTGAAGTACTTACCATCATTATTTTTAGGATTAAATGATGACCCATGTAACATAGGAATGAAGAGGCAGATAGTGTTTGAAACAGCATTTCACAAATGTATTTTCTTAATATAAACACAAAGTTGATGAAGAAAAATTCTGTATACGATAGTAACTGCAGCACACTTTTGTATTAAGACCAAGATAAACTTTGTCTTTTTAGGCTGCATAATACAAACCATAAAACGACAATTAAAAATTGTCAACTTCTTTTTGCTTCAAGCAAAAATGAAAAAAAATAATTTGTGTGTTAAATATTTGGAAAATTCATGAACACTTAATTCTACTAGCAACATAAAACTTCAGAAATGGATGGAGTAGCTCCTTAGCTACTCTGGGTCAAAACTGGTATTTTGTTCCTTCCATGGTGACAGCTACTATTTTGGATTGTATGCACTCTTAAGTAAATGCAGAAAATAACTTATAAAAATTTTGTAGAAATCTAGTCTATGAAAGTGGCTTTTCTTCCTTTCTAACAAGTCCAATAACAAGTCCGTGTTGTACGGACTAAAAGTATAAGATGGAGATAGATGTCTAATGATTATAGAAAGAGCGGCCGGGCTCGGTGGCTCAGCCTGTAATCCCGCGCCTTTGGGAGGCTGAGGTGAGTGGATTGCCTGAGCCCGCGGGTTCGAGACCCACCTGGGCAGCGAGACCTCATCTCTACAATAAATCAAAAAAATCAGCCGGGCATGGTAGCGCATGCCTGTAATTCTGGCTACTTGGAAGGCTGAGATGGAAGGATCGCCGGAGCCCAGCAGGTCGAGGCTGCGGTGGCTGGGAGCGGCCACTGCACTCCAGTCTGTGTGACAGAGTGAGACTCCAACTCAAAAAAAAGAAAGAGCATGTACTTCATGAGCACAGATTGTATCAGGTTTTATTTTAAGTTGGTTCCACATAGTAACTCAGGTTAACCCTTATAACGATACTGTAATTTCAATTATCATAGTTATCCTCAGTTGACAAATGAAAAAAATGGAAAAATAAATTTAAGTACCTTGCCCAAGGTGACATTGTAAATAGCAGCCAACTGCAAGATAGCCGCACAAATGTTCTCATCTTATCATACATTATAATTCTTTTAATGTTTTCTCTATTTATTTATCCTAAGATTATAACCACATTTATGTTCTTTAACATGCTTTAGAGATGAAGAGAAGCCAAAGAACCCCATGGTAGAGTTGTTTTATGGAAGATTTCTAGCTGTGGGGGTGCTTGAAGGTATAGTCACACATTTACTTTTTATTGCAATTGAAGAAATATTATCCCTTCGTTCCTTTGTCTTGATAGTGACTATTTGTTGAATGGCTTTATTTTTAATTTAATTTACTCTGTCTTGTAGTTGCTCTTGCATTGCTGCTGTTAACCATTTGCATATCACATAAAACTGAGTGAGTGAAAACAAAGTGTACAGAGTGTATAATCACATGTTAATTGATACCTCATTTTATCCTAATATTCTTTCCTGTGAGAGAGCTTCAGTGATGCTGTTTTACTGGAATACAGGGCTTAATGGGACAATTGATAAATCCTTTGAAGATAATATTAGACATGAATACTGGGCTTAGTAAGATGCCCACTTCTTCATGTTGAAAGCTGAATTTAGCAACATAGCATAGTAAGGGTTTTATAGGCTTTTCATCGAGTGTTTTTTAAATTCGGTAGATACAGTTTTCAAGAAAGGGTCACATTCTATCTTTTGAAAAATCAGTTAAGAATGATACTTCTCCATTTGTGCTAAATATGTGTTTCTTAAAATTTTGACTTAACCATTTTTTCTTTGGCCTTTCTGATGGGGAAGAAACTAGACTCATTAGATATAACTTTATATAATAATACTATTAAGTTCCAAATAATTAACTTCTGAACAGTTTTTTCTCAAGTGACCCAATGCATCAACTTTTGGAAGTCAGTTTTTCCAGATTACCTAGACTATAACAATTGAGAGATTTTTTTTTTCTAGATCTTAAGTAATGGAGTCCCATGAAGTTTTGTTTGAATTTAGTTTCATAATTTGGGTTGCAGCAAAAGGCAGATACTAACTCAGATGTCAGGAGTTTAGAAAGTCATTTTGTGGTGTCAGTACATTTTTATTTGCCTCATGCTAAATATTTTAGTGGAATATTTTACATCGTACATTATGTGAGTCATCTGCCTACCATTTTGATTTTATTTGATGTAGAACACTGTATTTGAAGCGGTAAGTTGGTCTAATCAGATTGTGACTGGGTGCTGTTTCTAATACCCTGTACAAACATTTTTGCCTGTATTATATTGATTCCTAAAAGTGGTTGTTATTAAAATAATTAACCAGTGTTGAAATCTTTGTACTTGTTTTTTTAAAGCTATTGTGTTATATATATGTGACTTTAATACATTTGTACATGAATAAGCTATGTCTTTGCTTCAGTAAGAATAATTTACAGTAAGTCCCCTACATATGAACCTTTAAGTTACCAACTTTAACTGTGCACACCTACTTTTTTATGTATTATTTCTCTCCACCAGGTGATAGCACAGCCCATTAAATACATACAATGCTATAGAGCCAATTGTGTCAGTTGGGTGCCTAGGCTAACTTTGTTAGACTTAAAACAAATTGGACTTATAAATGCACTTGGAGTACTTTCTTACCATTTTTTCATGTATCTTCTTATTATTTTAGATCTGTGATTCTCCGTTGGGAGGGATTCTTAGTTTGTTTACTAAAGTATCCCCACTGCAAAAGTTCCTCAACTGTTTGAGAACTTCTAGTTCACCTCTCCATTTTGATCCTTTCAGCCTATTTCTGTACTTCACTTTCTTCTTTGTTCATCATTGAAGTCACTCTTATTAATACCTAAAACTCTCTTTGCCCCATTCTCTTCTGGCACTATCACCCTGGCTATTCTCTGACTCTCATTAAGCAATTAATCTTTTCTCTGCGTGTCTTGAGTATCTGAATGTTGCTCAAGTCATACAAATGGGCTAACTATAATTAGTCATGAATTTGAGTAATAATGAGCTTCACTGGTCCTGATCTTATAACCTAACTTGTTTTGTATGCTCACTGTCTTCTCTCCTATTTTCTGAAGTAACTACAGAGTGTCTCCCCAAAGAGATGCATACACATTTTAAGAAAGGAAAAAACACATTAAAATTGTAATACTCAATATATACTGATAGCAGAAGACGAATACAAGTCACATTTGACTTCTGCAATTACGAGAGTTGCTCAAAGTGAAAACAGTCAGCATACAGACACTTTGGATTATGGCGAACATTTCTTAACATCTCTTAAAATGAGTGTACATTTTTTGGGGCACACCCAGTATTTTTACCTTTTCTACTAATTTCAAATGTAATGTTTTTGCCTCTTCATTTTCTAAGGAAGATCTTACCTCAGATTACATAGATCTTCTGTGAAGTTAATGAAACTTAATCACAGGTTTTGCCCCAGGTCCTGAACCTAATTGTATGTTTGTAATTTTCTAGCTTTTTAAAAAACAACTTCTACAGATATGTGAACCTCAGGCTTTTACATCTGTCACTACTTCCACTGTATCTTTTTTATCTGTCCCTATACATAATAATTATCTAGTTTTATATGCAAAGACTATTGATTTCATTTGCTCAGAATTCAATCCCATCATGCTCTCAGCCAGACCTTACTCCATTATCTTATTTCCTTCCTATATCTTGAGCTTCTCCCTCTCTACTTTCTTTCTCATCAATATTTAGACATTGTCTGGTATCTCACATCTTTTTTTTTTTTTTGAGTTGGAGTCTCACTCTGTCGCCCAGACTGGAGTGCAGTGGCCGCTCCCGGCCACCGCAGCCTCGACCTGCTGGGCTCTGGCGATCCTTCCGCCTCAGCCTTCCGAGTAGCCGGAATTACAGGCATGTGCTACCACGCCCGGCTGATTTTTTGATTTATTGTAGAGATGAGGTCTCGCTGCCCAGGCGGGTCTTGAACCCGCGGGCTCGGGCAGTCCACTCACCTCAGCCTCCCAAAGGCGCGGGATTACAGGCAGAGTCACCGAGCCCAGCTGTATCTCACATCTTTAAAAATAAAGTTATCTCTTCCCATACTCTCAATTATTACACTTAGTCGTATTCCTAAGCAGAGTTAAGCCCCTTTGAAGAGAGTTGGTTTCACCTGTTACTCCCCGTTTGTTCAACCCACCACACTTTAACTTCTGGCCCCAGAAGTTATCTGAAAGCAATCTTGCTAAGGTTATTGATTTCTTACATAGGGACAAATCCCCTTTAGCCTCCATATTGAATTCTTTAAACTGTTAATGCTGATGACTCTCCTTTCTTTTTCCTCTGTTTTATTATTCTTTCCTTAAAAACCTACTTCTCTGGCTTTTGTGACACCATATTCTTCTGGCTTTTTTCCTGCCTTTGTGGGTAATTCTTAGAAGTTGTATTTATAGTCTTTCCTGTTTGCATGTAAAAGTAGAAGATCCTTGGGACTTGGCTTAGGCCATTTTTTTTTCCAACTCATCCTCTCATTCATTGCCTTGATTTCCTATTAGCAGTAAACCAGCTATTCTCCAGCAATTTATAGCTTCAGACCAGAATATTAATCTTAGTTATAGACTCATATGCAACTGTGTCTTCAAAGTGAAATCTGTGGGCAATTCTGAAACAATAATTTCCTTTGCTGCCTCAAAACTAAAAGAAAAAAAATCTCTACTCTTCAGTGGTGCCAGTGTCAGTACATAAAAATCCGTTTTTTTATGCTAGAAATTTGAATGTCATTTATTTTCTGTTTTTATTTTAGATTTGGGAGTACTTGTGTATGTTTGTTAAATGGACATACTGTGTAGTGGTGGGGATTGGCTGTCAGGTGGTCCATTCCCCAGATAATGAACGTTGTACACAGTAGGTACTTTCTGAACCCTAACCCTCTTTCCTGCCTCCTCCCTAATTGGTGCCCCCAGGGTCCGTTATTTCCACCCTTGTGGCCGTTTAGCTCCCTCATATAAGTGAGAACTACATGTGTTTGGTTTTCTGTGTCTGAGTCCGTTCACTTAAGATGATGATCTCTAGCTTGGTCTATGCTGCAAAGGACATGATTTCACTCTTTTTTGTGACCACGTAGTATTCCATGGTGTGTCTGTGTATGTGTGTGTATTCACACACACGTATATATATATACACACACACACACACACATATATATATGTATGTATATATATATATATATACATATGTATGTGTATATATATATATATACATTATGTAAAAGTAATTTTTTGTGGTTTTTGTATTGTTGATATTTGCCATTTAATATTAGAATACGTTTTTAAATAAATGTGGTCATGTTTAAACATCATTTTAATGTGCATTTCTTGCTTTATGAGTTTTTTTGCTAATGACTTAATTACTTGCTGTTTATTTTATATGTATTTTAGATGTTGGAAGTGATGTTAGACAAAAAAAAAATTTGAGCGATTTTCTTATTTGAGTTCAAAATGGTTGGTAAAGCAGCAGAGACAACTCGCAACATTAACAACACATTTGACCCAGGGACTGCTAACAAATGTACAGTGCAGTGGTAGATCAAGAAGTTTTGCAAAGGAGATGAAAGCCTTAAAGATGAGGGATATGCATAGGGGCCATTGGAAGTTGACAAGGACCAGTTGAGAGCAATCATTGAAGCTGATCTTCTTAGAACTGCACAAGAAGCTGCAGAAGAACTCAACGTTGACCATTCTGCAGTCTTTTGGCATTGAAGCAAATCGGAAAGGTAAAAAAGCCTGATTAGTGAATGCCTCATGAGCTGACCAAGAGTCAAACAGATTATCATTTCAAAGTGTCTTCTTTTAGTCTATGCAACCATAATGAACCATTTCTTGATCGGATTGTGACGTGTGACAAAAAGTGTATTATATATGGCAGCCAGTGATGACCAACTCAGGGGTTGGACCAAAAAGAAGCTCCAAAGCACTTCCCAAAACCAAACTTGCACCAAAAAAAGGTCATAGTTACAGTTTGGTGGTCTGCTGCTGATGCGATTCACTACAGGTTTCTGAAACCATTACATCTGAGAAGTATGCGCAGCAAATCCATGATATACACCGAAAACTGTAATGCCTGCAGCCAGCATTGGCCAACATGTCTTTTCCGTGACAACACTCTACCGCACATTTCACTATTAATGCTTCAAACGTTGAATGAAATGGGTGATGAAGTTTTGCCTTATCTTTATTCACTTGATCTCTCGCTGACCATCACTTCTTCAAGCATCTCGACAAATTTTGCAGTGACAACGAACACTTCCACAACCAGCAGGATGCAGAAAATGCTTTCCAAGAGTTTGTTGAATCCCAAAGCACATATTTTTATACTACAGGAATAAACAAACTCATCTCTCATTGGCAAAAATGTGTTGATTGTAATGGTTCCTATTTTGATGAATAAAGATGTGCAGGAGCCTAATTATAATGATTTGAAATTCATGGTCCAAAACTGGAATTACTTTTGTGTCAATCTAATAGACACACACACACACACACACACACACACACACACACACACACACCACATTTTCTTTATCTAGTTAATCATTGGTGGGCACTTAGGTTGGTTCCATGATTTTGCTATTGTGAACAGTACTGAAGTGAATATATAGGTACAGATATCTTTCTTATGTAATGATTTCTTTTCCTTTGGGTAGATCCCTAGTATTGGGATTGCTGGGTCAAAAAGTAATTCAGTTTTTAGTTCTTTGAGCAATTTCCGTATTGTTTTCCATAGAGGTTGTACCAGTTTACAGTCCCATTAACAGTGAATAAGAGTTTCTTTTTGTCTGAAACTGACCAACATCTGTTGTCCTTTTTACTTTCTAATAATAGCTATTCTTACTGGTGTGAGGTGATATCTCAATTGTGGTATTAATTTGTATTTCTCTGATTAAGATTAGAGATGTTGGGAATTTTTTCATGTTTGTTGGCTGCTTGTATGTCTTCTTTTGAGAAGTGTCTGTTCATGTCTTTTGCCCATTTTTTATGGGGTTATATGTTTTTTTCTTGTTGAGTTGTTAGAGTTTCTTGTAGATTTTGGACATTAGCCCTTCGTCTGAGGTGCAGTTTGCAAATATTATCTCCCATTCAGCAGATTTTCTGCTCGCTCTGTTGCAGAAGCTTTTAGTTTAATTAAGTCCCATTTACCTATTTTTGTTTTTGTTGCAGTTGGTTTTGGGATCTTCATCATATATTCTTTGCCTAGGTTGATGTCCATAAGAGTTTTTCCAAGGTTTTCTTCTAGAATTTTTAGTTTCAGGTCTTAAATTTACATCTTTAATCCATCTTGATTTAATTTTTGTATATGATGAGGGAGAGGATGGCCCTGTTTTTTCCGCTATGACTGTCCAATTTTCCCAGGTCCTTTAATTGAATAGAATGTCTTTTTCCCTATTTATTTTTGCCAGCTTTGTTCAGGATCCCTTAGTTGTAGGCATTTGGTTCTGTTTCATGGTTCTGTATTCTGTTCCATTGATCTGTGTATTCTTGTACCAATACCATGCCATTTTAGTTACTGTAGCCTTATATTATAATGTGAAGCCAGGCAGTGTGATCCCTCTGCAAATTTTCTTTTTGCTTAGAATTGCTTTGGCTATTCGGGATCTTTTTTGGTTTTGTATAAATTTTTTGATTGCTAGTTTTGTGAAGAACTAAGTTGGTATTTTGATCAGAATTGTATTGAATCTGTAGAATTGCTTTGGACAGTATGGTCATTTTAACAATATTGACTCTTTAAATCTATGAACATAACAATAGTCTCTACCCTCAAGCATTTGGGAGACAGAAACAAAAGCCACAGTTACAGCCTGGGGCAAATGATAGAGCTGAGGTGAGTTAACAGTGCACCAGGCTGTGGTTCATCAGTTCATCATCTGAAGCATTATGTGTATCTGTTTTCTGTGTCTGTTTTCATTTTTTTTTTTTTTGCCAGAGAAAACTTTTATTCCCTCAGCCGTTTTCATTTTTAAAACATTTCATACATGTAATGGGATATAGATGTGCATACACATGTACTGTATATGTATATATATATATACATATATATATGTATATATATATATACACACACACACACACACATACACTAAAGTATAAAGAGAAGTAATAATAATAATAGACTGTGTGCCTATCACCCACCTTATTGCCTTTCCTTTGAGGTATCTTGTGCCCTTCTCGAACCTCTCTCCCATTCTTCTTATAGAGGGAACCCCCTTGCTAAACTTAGTGTGGATCATAGCCTTCCTGACCCTTATCACCTCACCTCTGTGTATGTATCCTTAAAGAATAATAAATGAAACGAAACTAAAAAATAATAATAATCCATGAACATGGGATGTTCTTTCATTTGTGTCATCTACAATTTATTTAACCAGTGTTTTGTATTTCTTGTAGAGATCTTTCATCTCCTTTGTTAGGTGTATTCGTAGTCATTTTATTTTTTTGTGTGACTAGTGTGAATGGGATTAAGCTCTTGATTTGGTTCTCAGCTTGAGTATTGTTGATGTATAGGAACACTACCAATTTTTGTACATTGATTTTTGTATTCTGAGCCATTACTGAAGTGGTTTGTCAGATTGAGAAGCTTTTGGAAGAGTTAGGATTTTCTAGGTATACAATCATGTCATTTATGAACAGGGATAGTTTGGCTTTTCTCCTTGCTGATTTGGATGCCTTCTGTTTCTTTGTCTTGCCAGATTGCTCATGCTAGAACTTGTAGTACAGTGTTGAATAAACAGTGGTGAGAGTGAACATCTCTGTCTTGTTCCTATTCTGAAGGGAAATGTTTTCAACTTTTTCCAATTAAATTTGATGTTGGCTGTGAGTTTGTGAAATATAGCTCCTATTATTTTGAGATATGTTCCTTTGATCCCTAGTTTGTTGAAGGTTTTTATCACAATGGGATATTGGATTTTATTGAATGTCTTTTCTGTATGTATTGAGAGGATAGTATGGTTTTTATTTTTGCTTCTGTTTATGTGATGAACGATGTTTATTGATTTGCAAATATTAAAATATCTTTGCCTCCCTGGAATAAAAAACCATCTTGGTCATCGTGATGGATAATTTTTTTGATACACTGTTGAATTGGGTTTGCTAGAATGTTATTAAGGATTTTTGCAAATATCTTCATCAAGGACATGGACTTGTAGTTTTCTTTATTTGTTTTAGTCTTGCCTGTTTTTGGTATCAGTGTGTTACTGATTTCATAGAATGAGTTAGGGAGGAGTCCCTCAATTTTTTTGGAATAGCTTCAGTAGGATTGATATCAGCTCTTCTTTGTACATCTGGTAAAATTCAGCAGTGAATCTGTCTGGCCCTGAGCTTTTTTTCTTGGAAGATTTTTTTAAATTATTGATTCTTTTTTATTGCTTGTTATTCGTCTGTTCATGGTATCCATTTTCTGTTGATTAAGTCTTGGGAGGTTGTATGTTTCCAGGAATTAATCCAGTTCCTATCAATTTTCCAGTTTGTTGCCATGGAGCTGTTCATAATAGTCTGTGATGATCTTTTTTATTTCTGTGGTAATGGTTGTTACATCACCTCTGACAATTAAGTTCACAAACTCATTCTAGGAAATGTGCTACATACCTCATTGTTGAATATCACTATGGTCACCTTTGAAGTACTCCCCTCGGGAAGCCATGCACCAGCGCTGGTACCTAGTCCACCTGTCAAAGCAATTTTGGAACTCATTTTCTGGAATGGTCCTCAGAGCTGTTGTTGTATTACCCTTGATGTCCTGAATGTCATCCAAATGTCTTCCTTTATTTCCTTTGTCTTCAGGTTGAGAAAAAAGTCACTGGGGGGGCTAGATCAGGTGAGTAGGGAAGGTGCTCCACCACAGTTTACTGGCTAAAACCTCCCTCACAGACAGTGCTGTATGAGCTGGTGCATTTTCGTGATGCAAGGGCTCCTTAGGGACCATTTTTGCACATACCTTTCTTGTGCCAAGATTATCAGTTAAGATTTTCCTGTTTCTCTATTGATGTTTATTTGATCTGTTATGCTTTTCACAGTGTGCTAACAATATTGACACACAATTTCATGAACTTTTGCAATGTTTTTGTCAGTTCTGCTCTTTACTGGCTGTCCTGACCTTGCTTCATCAGTGATGCGTTCTCTCTTCTAGGAAAAACGTGTAACCCATTTTACACTGCCATTTTCTTAATGACATTATCCCCATAAACTTGGACTAACATGTCCCTAATTTCACTACCACTCTTGCCAAGTTTAACAGGAAATTTAATGTTTGTTCATTGCTCTAATTTAAGCTCTGGCATCTTCGTGATGGCACACACAAACACACAACAATAATGAACACCACTCATCAAGATGCTGTCACACATTGACACAAAAACAACTGTGAAACACTGATATGCCAAGGTTATGAAAGCTTACTGGGTTCTTTGTACAGTACTCCTAATGTAAGCATATGGTGGCAAGTTTGTAAACCTAATTGTCAGATCTCGTATATGATTTAATTTATTTAAATCTTTTTTCTTGGTTAGTCTAGCTAGTAGTCTGTCAATTTTGTCTTTTCAAAGAACCACTTTTTTGATTAATTGATTCTGTGCTTTTTTTTTTCTCAATCTCATTTCGTTTTGCTCTGATCTTTATTTCTTTTCCTCTGCTGGGTTTTAATACTTTTAGAGTTGTTGCTCTAGTTCTTTCTTATCTGGATGAACTTTGACAGCTGATCTGTATGAGTTTCTTTGATATGTTAACCTGTGTATGTAGGCTTTCCCAAGTGTTGGTTGTAGCAGTGTGTGCTGGCTCACTGCTTCTTGTGAAGCTGGG
Source organism: Cephalopachus bancanus (assembly GCA_027257055.1). NCBI lineage: Eukaryota > Metazoa > Chordata > Mammalia > Primates > Tarsiidae > Cephalopachus > Cephalopachus bancanus. Next base: position 8,550,378 of record JAPVLO010000108.1, read on the forward strand.
GTGGTTGGGGGTCTCAAGAGGCTTAACTTGCTTCTTGGTGTGTGTTTATGTCAGCAAATTACCTGTTGCGATGCCTCATTCAACCTCCAGGCAAGCAGATGGCATCTATGGGTAAGAACTGGCTACTGTTGATGTGGATGGGTGTTTACTTGATCCTTGTTTACTGAGAGACGTGCTCTATCTTCTCAACAGTGAGAAGTCTGTGGAGTGCTTTGTGGTCTGTTCTCCTAGTTCAGCCCTGGGGAGGGAGATCAAGATGGGTGAGGCCGAACCAGGCAGGCCCACCTATGGGTCCACCGATGTTAGGCACAGGCATCTGCTCTGAAGCTGGGTCTGGTATGTGGCCTCCTCGAGTCCAGAGGTGGGCCTTGGCGAGGTATTACAGGGCCTCTGCCTGGGAATGAAAGGTTGGCTTGAGCTTCTCATTTATAAGAGTGGGAGCTCCAGGTACCTAGGGATATGTCTGGACATTGAGCAGAGAGAGGAGAGCATCACAGCGCCAAGGACTCTGCCCCAGGGGAGGGGTGACTCTGGCTCCTACTTCAGCTTAATGGATGTAGTAGGGTGTGGAGCACAGGGGGTCTCCTTGCACAAGTATTACAGCCCAAGAAGGGTGGGGTGGGTTAGGCTAATAATCTGGGTGTGTTGAGGTGAGATCTGCTTGATCCTTGGTACTAGGGGGGTCATACTTACCCAACAAACCAGAGGGACAGGCTGCTACTAACAGGAGAAGAGAATGGGAACATATTTTCCACCTCCTTATAGGAAAAAAAAAAAATGCCAGTCAGGAATCTTACATCCAGCCAACTAAGCTTCATAAATGAAGGAAAAATAAAGTCCTTTCCCAACAAACGAACGTTAAGGGAATCTGTCACCACTAAACTGACGCAACAAGAGTTGCTCAGAGGAGTTCTAAACTTGGAAATGAAACAACTCTTGCGATAAAGATCACATAACTACAAAGCTCACAGAGCCTATAAAGCAACTATACATTCAAATCCACACCCCACCCCCCCCCAATTAATGCCTCCAGCCTGATTCCAGATGACAGAGTTGACCTTGGCATCAGGCCTTGCTACCTAGGAGAAACCACGGCTTCAGGAACTCTCCTGCCTCTCAGGCTACTGATTCAAGTACAAAGGGATGAGGTTCCTCCTGCTGGTCTCCAGCCACTTATACTGCTTTCCCAATTGTACATGAGTGGGGACCCTCCTTTTTCTCAGTATTGCTGGGGAGCATCACCCAACTGGTTCAGGAAGAAAGCTGGAGCTTTTGGCAGTGGTGCTCACTGCAGAGTTCCAGGTTGCAAAACTGACATAGCAACTCTCCTGCTCGGGATGCAGGTTCTGTAGCATGGGAATGGGGACCTCTGCTAGACTCCTGTTGTTTAGGCTGGTATTCTGGTATTCCCTGGTATTTCTGGGGCCCCTGGCCGTAACTACCTGGAGGGATGGGGCAGGACAGAACACCCAGACAATGGCACACAGAAACTGATTCTGGGTCGCAGATCTGACCTTGGCAGCCTATCTCTTTTCTCAGGAGGGAAACGTAACTTTGGGGGATCCCTCACTGCTCTTAGTCTGTGGCTGGGATAAGCCCAGGTCTGAGTCCAAACCCTGGGGCAGTCACCACGCTACCCTCCCTGCTCCTGCTGTGAGGGGCCCCTTCTCCAGAGTGAGCTGCCTTGTCTCTGACCAGAAACTGAAATGCCTGCAGTGGTTGTTGTTGCTGAGACACTGGTCTTGGCTCAAAAATGGCATCTTCCTTACCGTCCTGGATTTGGGAGAGCACCTTTGGCTTTACTGGTTGTCTTTCCCTCTTATCAGCTCCAAGGCTGGGAGAAATGGGGTGTTCTCCCGTGGCCTGGGTTAAGCACCTCCCTGATTGGAAGGTGTGTCTCAGACTGTAGCTTTCAGTCCCATCCCGTGTCCCATTGTTGCATTCCGTTTTCTCTGCAGAGCACTGTTGTGGGGCTGTTCATCTGTCTTCTCCTCCCTGAGGTCTAGGGTAACCTTTGCCATTCTAATGAGTATCTGTTTTCTTTCTTGAATTGGGGTTCACTGTGTTGGTTTTTCCACACATTTCGCAATGATCTGTTGAGTGAGGTACACTTGAAAGCCTCTAATCTGCCATCTTGGGGGAAAAAAAATTAGTGTCATTCTTGATATTCCCTTGCTCTTCTATTTCCTGTCCTACCTGTAAGCCAGTCAGTCAAGTCCTGTTGGTCTTTCTCTTGTATGTATGAATAATTGTGTGTGTGTAATTTTGTCCGTTTTTGTACATTTTCACTGTTAACACCTTAATTCACACTACCTTTATTTTTGGATAGATTCTGCATTCGTCTCCTATTAGACAATCACATACTTCACACAGAGACCATAAAGATGTTTCACATACATTTATCTGATTCTTCTATTGCTAGTTCTCACTTTTCCATTATACTCAGAATGTGGTGAAAAAAAAAAAATTCCAGACAGGACTATAAGACTATGTAGATTTTGATTCCCTACCTAGGTTTTCATTATAATCACCCCATTGCTCCCCCAAGCTACAATAACCTTCTTTTAGTTCCTAAACACATCAAGTTCTTGGCTGCCCTCAAGTCTTCTTTCTTCTCTTTCTTGGCCGTGAACACTACACAGTCCTTAACACTGTCCTGGTGAACTCCCACTTGCCATTCAAGCCTCAGCGTAGATGTCTTTTGCTGTGGCAGACTTTCCTGCTCTCCCCTCCACCCTTAAAGCTATATTAGCTCCAACTGATATATCTTTCACAGTACTCTGTCTCATCACAACTTTATTTTCATAACTCTTATAACAACAAATAAGTATTTTTAAAGTATTTGTGCAATTAACGTGTATAATGTCTTACAAATGAGGTTGAGAATTTCCTCAGCTCAGTGATTTTAGCTCTCTTGTTCACTGCTAGATATATTCCCAGTGTTTACCACAGTATTTTGCCTTTAGAAAGTCCTTTTTACAAAAATAAATATGTAAACATGTATGTATATTATTACAAATATTCAGGCTTGTAATTAATATTTATGGCTGAGTGTGAACGTACACGTGTTTCCACCACACATGTATATGAGGGGGACCCACCTAAAAGACTGGAATTTTTTAATAAAAAGTTGTGTATTCTTACATGTTTAAACTCTGTCTCCTTCAAAGTACTCTCCATTTGATGCAATACACCTATCAGGATGCTTTTTCCCACTGCTCAGAACAGTTTTTGAACTCCTCAATTTTGACGCCCTTTAGTGTGTCTGCCATTTTTGCTTGTTTGTTTGTTTTACCTCTTCCACATCAGCAAAAAGGTTTCCCTTGAGGACTTTTTTTATTTGGGGAAACAAAAGAAAAGAAAGTAGGGCAAGATTGGGTGAATAGGGAGGATGAGACACTGACGCCATGCTGGTTTTGGGCAAAAACTGCTGAACACTCAGTGCATTGTGGGCTGGTGTGTTGTCGTGTTGGAAGAACCAGTCACCTGTTTGCCACAATGCTGGGCGTTTGTTTTGCAAATGGTGATGCAACTGTCTCAAAACTTCCAGATAAGAACTTTGGTTGACGGTTTGATCCTGGGGTATAAATTTCAAGTATACTACAAGGGACCTGTCCTTCAAAAGATAATTCCATTTTTGGGGGGTCCCCCTTCATAAACCATCAGGAAAAATTATGTAACTCACTATTCTCAGGAACATAATTAATGGTTTTTGGTTTTAGTTTCAGGAGATAATCCATGTATACACTTACTTTTAATAGTTAAAAGGCCATATGGAGGAACATTGATTAACTTTCCCCTTTCTTATAGGCAAACAATTTGAAAACACTGAAATGTTTGGTCAGTACCCACTTCAGGTCAATGGGTTCAAAGATCTGCATGAGTGCCTAGAAGCTGCAATGATTGAAGGAGAAATAGAGTCTTTACATTCAGAGAATTCAGGAAAATCAGGCCAAGAGGTGAGTTTTAACATTGTTGTCCCCCTTTGTCCCCAGGTCTTTCTTACACACAATTTAAGGTTTTTGTTTTTGTTTTTTAATTTAGCTGACCCAGGAAAGTCAAGCCATAAGGTTCTAATTATATAGCTACCCAATAATTGAGACAATACTCAGAAAGTATGTTTGAATTGAATTGTGGTAATTTAGACATACTCAGGAAACCTGCATAGTCAATGTGGTCTATAATCTATGTTAAATTCTCATTTAAGCAATTTATCTCCAAATTTTCAGTTAAAATTCTTCTAGGACATTGTCCAGTCTTTTTAGTCTGAAATTTTCAGTCAGGCTACCAACCATTAGCAGTGTGCTCATCCTGGAAATACAGAAGAAAGATACTAAGATTGAGGTGTTTATATAGGTATATGTTACTTATATCAAATATTGTTAGAGTTTTTTTCAGGCCTCCCAGATTCCTTTTCTTGTAAAATTGCTATCTGATTGCATGAGGTCAGGTGAAAGAACTTTCTCAAGAAAGAAGTGTATTTTTAAAAATATTATACATTTATTTATCTTTACTGGTCTTTTTCTCCCCACCCATCTCTGTTCCTTTATCCATCTCTCTAGCAGCATGTGTATATCCATATATCTATCCATAAGGGTTTGTTGGCACTATAATAGCAAGCAAAGGACTGATCATGTGGCTCCAAATCAGTCATTTGTTAAGCCATTGCCGATAGTTGTCTACATGTTAAACTCCATGCATGGGAGTAGGGATCGTTGTCTGTCTCATTCATTACTGTATCCCTATTGGTAGTATGGTGACTTCACACATAATAAATATTTATTGAATGAATGAAATTCCTCAGTGCTTATAAAAAAAGCTTCTGAGGTCTTTATACTAAATGGGTGCTAATGAATATTAAGTGGTAATGTCTCTGTGTTTATCTAAAAAGAGACTGGGATCTTGGTTTTTTTGTTGTGTTTTTTTTTTTTTGAGTTGGAGTCTCACTGTTGCCCAGACTGGAGTGCAGTGGCCGCTCCTGGCCACCGCAGCCTCAACCTGCTGGGCTCCGGCAATCCTTCCGCCTCAGCCTTCCAAGTAGCTGGAACTACAGGTGCACACTACCACACCCAGCTAATTTTTTTTTGATTTATTGTAGAGATGAGGTCTCGCCTGCCCAGGCGGGTCTCGAACTCGCGGGCTCAGGCAATCCACTCACCTCAGCCTCCCAAAGGCGTGGGATTACAGGCTGAGCCACCGAGCCCGGCTTGTTTGTTTTTTTTTTTTTCTGAGAATAAATTGCCTTTGTCTAAAGTGTAATTTTTGTTTTTTAAGATGTGATTAGCCCCTTCTGTTTTTACTCCACCCCTACCTCCTTTTATTCCACCACACACCTAAGCAAACAAACCGAAAAAATAATATTTTGTATTAGGGGCACTTATTTTAAAAAAGGAGAGAGTATATTTGAAATAGTTTTTTTTTTTTTCCTGCATCATAGATCATCTCCTTCAGTGGTTCTCAATAGAGGCAAGACTGTACTGCAAAGCTATCAGATCAGAGTCTAGGATAGAGATAGGGCACATGGACATGAGAGTTCCCTGAGTGATTCTGATGTAGACCTCTAATGAAGAATGTTGACATTTTGCATGTTTATTTTATTGATTACGAAACAGATCTGTAAAGATTGGAACTTTAACTGGGTCCCATAATGGAGCAAGAAAGCAAACCCCTTAAGGTCTAATCTGTTTGCTATTAAATAAAAGGATGATACTTGTGGCTGAAGGGCAGGGATGGCATTTTCCTTATACTGTCAGCATAGTCTTTAAGTTAAATACACCAGTTTATTGGTAAATAATCTTTCTCACGTATTCCTAGCTTTTCTATCTGAGTTTCATGATTTATTTAAAAGACCTTATTTTTGTCCTCCATCTTTTTACTGGTTTCATACTGAATATTCTATGTTGCAAATTATATTTTCTGCCTAGGTATATCCATATAACCTAAGAAATATAATGATTTATCATCTTCTCTGACTTCTAAGTTATTTCTAACCAATCTCAATAATAGCAAATTTGATTACCTGTGATTCCTCTTACCAGTTGTCTAGATTTGCTGGAGATTATAGTTTCAGTTCAACTTGGTTTAAGAGACTATCACTGACTATAGTATAATATCATAACAATTTTTAAATAATATATTTAAGTTATAGTCTTATTTCATTATATACTTCAGAATAACTATTTCTTCTTGAGTCTCTAAAAACCAACAAGTAACTGTTTGTACAGTTTCTAAATTGGTTTAATCTCTAATAATAATAGCTTTTTCTTCATACTGTTATTTACTAAAAACTGTTGATTCTATTTTGACTCAAAAAACTTCTACTTTGCTGAAATAGCTGTGGCCAACTAATTGCCAGAATTGCCCAAGTCAAAATATCCGGTGGGCTCTAAGAGTTTAAATTTCTGGACTGATACACCGAGACACAAGTGAATAAATTAAAAGTGATTGTATGTAATATACTTACAAAACAGTTTTAAATGATAAATTTTAATTGAATAGTATGCAATTTATGAATGAATCAGACTCTCCCAGGAAACTTGGAGATATCTTTTGATTGACTATTGGAAGAAAAAAAAATTTCAAATAGTAAGTACTTCATTCTGGTGTGAGTATTCACTACTACTAATATGCTATGTATTCTTTTAGACTGTTGCTGTACATATATAAATATCTGTATCTATCTATCCATACTGTCATGAAACTTACAGTTTTCACTCCAATATGTTGTGAACATGCTTCCAAGTCAGTATACAGCTTTACATCAATCTTTTTAAAACCTGCATAGTGTCACGTAGTGTGTATTTATAAAATTAAGTTGATTTAATTATCCTAGAAGGCAGTAGTTAGACAAATAATTATTTTGAAGGCTGTCTTTCTATAAAGATCCTTGAGCACTTAGGAATGAATTTTAGTTAGAAGTAGCATCTTTGGGTCATGAGGCATACTCATTTAGAAATGATGTTACTGCCAGATTTTCCTTCACAAAGTTGTACCAAATTTTATTAAAGTGCTAGAAATTGTCTTACAAAGCTTTAAAAACTAAATTAGAGAAACTGTATTGACATGAACCCTGTTAGATAAATGTAGAAATTATATGGGAAATTTATCTTTTAAAGTGAAAGGATAAATGAGTCAGGGAATTAAATGAAGTTTTTGCTTCTTGTGCTTAGTTTACATCCTGGCTTGGTTTGGTGTTCTGTGGGGAATTTGAAATGGTAGGTGTGTTTTTAAATTTTATTTCTGCATTTGTGTAGTATTCTTATAAAAGCAAGGTATTTTAAACACTTTGATAGAAAAACCTATTAAAATTCACAAAAATGACATTTTCTTTAGAAACTATTTCTGTTAACAGGTCAGATTTCTAGAGTTCTGATAAATACAGGCCCATTTTGTGGCCAATACTGATTGTATAAGTTCTTTATTCACTAATTGCAGAAATCTATTCCTCCTGTAGGTTCATTATATAGTATAGTAGGTTTAGAGATATGGAGAATAGCATCATCATTCCTTTCATGACCTCTGTCTCACAAGCGTGGCATACTAGTACAGAAAAGTAATTACAGTTTTTTGTTCAGTGAAAGAAAATTTTTTAAGAGAAAAATTTCTCATTTTGTCTTATTAAAAATTCTAATTATGTATTGCAGTCCTTACCACCCAATTATTGCAGAGCTAGACATACCATTAATATAAGAAATGAATTTACAGAATGTCTGGTTATCTCATCTTGTCCCCATCAGCTTTAGAATGAGAAAGTGAAATCCAGTCACGTAGTAGGAAAAACCTGCCATCGCTGACAGAGGAAATGCATTCATATCAGAGACATATCACATAACATTTTTCAACATCCTTTTGTAAGGTATGGAAGCTATTTATATTTCCTGGACTTTCCATAGTCTACAAAAAATAATACCCCAATTTAGGTCATCCCATTTCTCCTGGCCATTGTAGATTCCCATAAATTAAAATAAACTAATTTTAAGGGTGATATTTCAAATATTGCAGTAAAATAGGAAAGTAATAGTTCTTGAAATCTACTTGTTTGAGTATCATAAAATGGAGCAAAGAATTATCCTAAGGCATCAAAAGTTTTCTTTGTGCCATGTTTGGGGTAATGTTTTAATTCTTTTTTTTTTTTTGAGTTGGAGTCTCACTCTGTCTCCCAGACTGGAGTGCAGTGGCCGCTTCCGGCCACCGCAGCCTCGACCTGCTGGACTCCGGCAATCCTTCCGCCTCAGCCTTCCGAGTAGCCGGAATTACAGGCGTGCGCTACCATGCCTGGCTGATTTTTTGATTTATTGTAGAGATGAGGTCTCGCGCCCAGGCGGGTCTCGAACCCGCGGGCTCAGGCAATCCGCTCACCTCAGCCTCCCAAAGGCGTGGGATTACAGGCTGAGCCACCGAGCCCGGCCTGTTTTAATTCTTAATAGTAATTTTAGATGTGGGTTAGAACTAACTCAAAAAATTCTTGTCAGTTCTATGTGAGATCAAAATAAAAACATAAGCTGTTTCTGTTGTTAGATATTGATATTTCATAACTTTGTGTAGTGAATTTCAGATAATATCTGTCAAAACAAATCCTTAAACCTTAACTTTCAGGAAACCCAGAGCCAACTCAGGAAATCTCACTTCGGATAATCGTTAGCATTCTGGGAGGGAGAGTAGTATTATTGAGTTGCCACTTAGGTTTATTTACTTCATTTAGAGAAAATTAGCAACTTTCAAGAGTCTAGTCAAATTTCCAGGTGTGTGTGATTCCTGCTTTCTTGGGGGACTGTTCATGTTTTAATTAGTTTGCTCTTTACTTATTGACAGATGAGTGGTTATGTTTTGAGGTACTTTAAATTGTCACGCACAGTAGAGTATGCAGCATTTTCTTTTTATGGTAACACATTGCACAGTTTATAATAAGCACCTAAAAAATATTTTTCCAAGTATTTTTTTATTTTTTATAACATTTTATTCTGTTATTTGTTGATTTACAAGTTTAATTCTTTCTCTTTAAATATTATGTTTATATATAACTTGAGGCTATATATGAAAATAATTTTCTTTTTAAGTTTTATTGAATTTTATGCTTAGAAGAGTAGCTGCCAAAGCATATATGGGGGTTGGGAATAGCAGAAGGAAATTATATCATGATTTGGCTCAGCAATGAGGCATTTAATTATAATTACCACTAGGATAAATTTTTTTTAGTTTAGGTTTATTTTCATAAACTAGTATGAAAACTAAAGTTAAAAACGTAAAAATTGTGTTCTCGTTTTTAGTGTGAGAGTTGTGAGTTGTGTAAGGAATTATTTTGGAAGTAGGGCAGTTAGAAGATTTTTCTCTTTCTTGATTGTGTGTTGTTATACCTACTCTTGGAATTTTCAAGAAGCGTGAGAAACTTTTAGGAAGAAGTTGAGTTTTAACTAAATTTTGTACCCATTTACTTGTGATGTCATCATTGTGTTGATGTGTATAAAAATGTCAGTCCCAACATCCTATGCCTAAAATTGGAATGGAGAAAACAGAAAGGTAACATTAAAGTTTCTTGTTGTTTTCTTTTCTTTTAGCATTGGTTTACTGAATTACCACCTGTGTTAACATTTGAATTGTCAAGATTTGAATTTAATCAGGCTTTGGGAAGACCAGAAAAAATTCACAACAAATTAGAATTTCCTCAAGTTTTATATTTGGACAGGTATGGTTTGGCATACAACATATGTTTGTTTGAAACAGTTAAGTAAGCAAGTGAAAAATTACTGTGTTTAGATGAAAATTTTGCTGAATTTTCTTAGAATTAGTATTTAATTCTGCATAATGTGTCTAAAACCATTTGTCAAGAAAAATGGAGTGCACTTTGTATTAGAAAAGTATAGTCACTGGGAATAATATGATAAGGAAGTTAAAAAATGAGATTATTTTCATTAAATTGTCAGAATTTTAAAAAAATATCGTTTTGTATTTTCTATCTTATATCTTAATATAAAATGTATGTGGTTATGGCTAGAATGAATATTCTATCTGCTTTCAATATATTTGGAAATGCTTCTGATTGCTTTTTCACTGTGACAGATATATGCATAGAAACAGAGAAATAACAAGAATTAAAAGAGATGAGATCAAGAGACTTAAAGATTACCTCACAGTATTACAACAAAGACTGGAAAGGTATTTTAACTTTTATTAAATTATGAGCTAACTACAGGAAATCATGTATTTGGTGACTGTCTTGATTTTTAATTTTATATTTGCTTTGAATAATTTGTAATTCTAGGAGTAATCATCATTTATATTGATATTTCACTTGCATAGTTTTATCAGAAACTAAAAATAATCTACAGTTGACTTTAAAAGGCTGTTACCATATAAAACTAATTGTCTCATTATTAACGGGTAATGTTCATGGTGTGAAAATAGATGTAAAATTAATAAGATTTTGAGCTTTCCTTTTGCATGAAACTGAGGATTACTCTTGAGATTTCCATTAAAATGAATGGTACCTGAGTTTTCCTCTTTAACACAGAAGATCCAAACTCAGATGCCTACCAGGCTTTCACAGAAATTTCCTAAAGGAGAAAATTGGGTCAAGTGTGTGAGGGAAGATGTAAGAGCTTTTATGTGTGTAGAGGAAGTGAATGCCCTTCAGTACCATTGGTGGTGTGCTGTGTGTGAAGATGATCTCACTGTTGTCTAGAGCTTCAGATTATTTTTAAAAGAAGCTGGAACCTAGACTGATGAATGTTCTGCAGGTCAGACAAAAAGTCTGTGGGCTGAATGTCCCCTGAGGAAGCCCAGTTTGCAACCTCTGACCCAAGTTTGCTACCTATATTCCCTTATTTTAGTACTTTGGAAAGTAATAGCCTAAAACTTTTTATGTAAAATAACATTTTTTATTTTTAATAATGTTTATTCTTAAAAGTATCAGTAATCATACTGAAAAATGACCAATAGTAGAAGGTAGTAGGATAATAAGCATTACTGTCTTGAACATGAGACCAGACGCTAGATCTAAAAAAAAAAAAAACTGTCTCAGGAGATGGTACTGTCAGTTTTTAATATTCCTATTGAGTTACAATTTAGAACAGCATTTAACATTTTAACAGTATATATACACATTCATTCTTAATTGACTTTGGTTTCTTTGGAAAACTTTTTTTTTAACTTTTAAATTTTTTTATTTTAAGATTGTGGGGTACAATTCAGGGTTAGGCATACAAATATTCATTGTGCAGGTGCCCTTGTTGAGGAGGTGTGCCCCCCTTCCCCAGGCCGATTTCCACTGCTGCCAATCCCACCTCCCTGCCCCCCTCCCCCACAGTGTCCTGCCACTGTCAGTCCTTTTCCTATAGTAGTGCAGGGTCCACTTACGAGTGAGAACATGTGATACTCAGTTATTTGTTTCTGTGAAAGATCATTTAGCATTATAGACGCTATTACGCAGCCATAAAGAAGAACAAAATCATGAACTTCGCAGCAACCTGGATGGGATTTTTTTTTAAATGTATGTTTAGTTTTACCTTCTTCATTTAAAAGCAAATGAACTTTAGTGTTGAGACAGTTTAGTAAAGTATTGTATCTTGTCTTATAAGAACTGTTCATTAAAACCCAAATGTGCTGTATATAAAAATAAAAGCATTCAACCATTTTATTATTTTATGGTTAACAGATATTTAAGCTATGGTTCGGGTCCTAAACGATTCCCCTTGGTAGATGTTCTTCAGTATGCCTTGGAATTTGCTTCAAGTAAACCTGTTTGCACTTCTCCTGTTGATGATATTGATGCTAGTTCCCCACCTGGTGGTTCCATACCATCACAGACATTACCAAGGTAAAACATCATCTTGATACAAGAGCTATTATAGTTATATTACATGATAATGTAATTGATGCCTTTGAAGATTGTTATAAAATGCATGTCTTGACTTACTTTAGCAAACTCTTAAAAAGAGTAGATTCACTTAGAATGTCTTCTGTACGTTATTTCATTGGATTTTATGGTTATGGATTGAAATTTGGATCATACTTTCTATTTGGAATTATACTTTAAAATGTTTTGGTATGTAATTATATTATAAGCTTCAACCTTTTATGATCCATCAAAATAATACTGTTAAATTCAAGTTTGTTTATGTAATATAAGTTGGTAAGTATTAGCAAGGGAGAATCTTTATAATTTCAGTATGCATAGGACTTGTTTTATTAAAAAAAATATGGTTAAGCTTTGTTTTACTCTAAAGCTACAATTTCATCCTATAATAATTTAATTCTCATATAGTAAGAATCTCGTTAGGATATTAGATCAATCCACATATTTCTTTTTTAGGATCTTTTCCTTTTGAAATTATAAGCCAACTTAATGCTATGTATTTGGCACAGTCTTTGTCCAGAGCTTCAATATGAAATGTTAATAACAAATAATCTGTTTTGAAAATAACAGCACAACAGAACAACAGGCAATTCCTTCTTCAGAACTGCCAAGCACATCACCCACACCAATTGCTACTGTTTCATCGAGATCCATGATACACAAACCATTCACTCAGTCCCGGATACCTCCAGATTTGCCCATGCATCCAGCACCAAGGCACATAACAGAAGAAGAACTTTCTGTGCTAGAAAGCTGTTTACATCGTTGGAGGACAGAAATAGAAAATGACACCAGAGGTAAGAAGAAGAAGTCTCATAACCTAGTTACTTTCACCTCAGATGGGTTTTCGTAATGTTAAAATTGAGAAGGGAAATCACCACTGGATTTCATATTTAAATATTGTAGTAATTTTGTGTTTCTGCAAAGGGTTTTATGTAAGATAAACTAGTCTGGTTTTATCCATTTTAATAATCCTAGTATCAAGTTCATAGGGACCAAACATTTTTCCTGGATTGCTTGGTTGATTAATGACATAGCAGATGGTCTGGTTTTTTAGTTTAGCGCTCTAAATTTATATCACACTGGTATTCACAGCTACTCCATTGGAGAAATGTTATATAACATCAAAGTTTGTACATATAAATTATGTACTTAATCTAATGTTTGTACAGTGGAGAAGTTCAGGTGATATTTTTTTTTTTCTTTAGACTTCAGAATTAGAAATGTGGCCGGGCTCCGTAGCTCAGCCTGTAATCCCACGCTTTGGGAGGCCGAGGAGAGTGGATTGCCTGAGCCTGCGGGTTCAAGACCCGCTTGGGCAACTTGGCGAAACCTCATCTCTACAATAAATCAAAAAATTAACCGGGCGTGGTAGCGCACGCCTGTAGTCCCAGCTACTTGGAAGGCTGAGGCAGAAGGATTGCCAGAGCCCAGCAGGTCAAGACTGTGGTGGCCGGGAGTGGCCACTGCACTCTAGTCTGGGCGACAGAGTGAGACTCCAACTCAAAAAAAAAAAAAGATTTAGAAATGTGGACTTAAATTTTTAATCTGCTTTAACAGAAATTTCCAATTTGGTCTATGAACCCAGTGCTAGTTTGCAATAGAGTTTAAGCTTATTTGCATAAAATAAGAAAAATAAGGACAGTGCTCTGTGTGTGTGTGTGTGTTGTTACCATCTGTCCTTTTTTGGAAGGAACTCTCCTTTATTCTATATTTCTTTTTTCAGAATAAATTATTCTGAATATATCTCCTTCCTGCTTTTATGTTGTTAAAATGTACTTTTTTTTTAAAGTAAAATGATGTTAAATAGTGTTCTCTCTCTCTGTGTGTGTGCATGCACGTGCACGTGTGTGCTTGCCATCTGTCTTTTCTTGAAAGGAACTCTCCTTTATTCAGTTCTATTCTTTACTCTTTTTTTTTCAGAGTAAGTTATTCTGAACATACCTTCTTTCTACTTTTCTGGTGCTAATATGTACTTTAGACATGTTGTTAATATTTTATGGTAGATTTTATTTATTAAATTTTTCCTTACATGTCAAAATATAATACCCTATTATCATCTTCAATTTTAACCTCATTTATTGATCTGTGTAAAAAAAAATTGAAACTACTGTTTTATACTATGTGGTTGGAATTGTATTGAACAATATTGATTGTGGAATTTTATACTTATATAGTCAACTAGACTGTTTATAGACAATATGTGCCTAGAGCAATCTAATTTAATAGGGAGTATATAGGATATGATGGTGACTGATAACTGGCATTAGTAGTCATAAAGATTTTCCTTAGTGTTTTTTATATATGAGGGAATTTTTTTGTATTTGAATTCATTCACAAACATTAACTAAGCATAATGTTTACCACTCTGCCAAGTTTAGATAATTTCCACTGGCAGATTTGATTTTATAAGGTAACGCTCAGAAGAAGGGTGGAAGTTAGGAAGCTTTTGATTCCTAGGTAGTGGCATTGAGGGAGGAAAGAAGTAAACATACTTAAAACACTTTTTGGAGATAACTGACAAATATATGTCATTAACTAGAGATAAAAGATGGAATCAGGAATTATTTCCTTAGTGATGAATAACCAAGGAGAATATATTTTCTAAAAAGGAGGACTGTTGGGCAAACAGGTAACCCCTTGGGCGGGAAAATAGGAATATGATGAGTTCACTTTTAGCCATTTTAAGTTTGAGGAACTTGAGGGACATGCATGTGATAAATTTTTGTAGGTGTAATACTATGGAATAGGAAAGGTTTTCCTCAGAATACTTTGCTTTCTTTCATCCCTATTGGTATTAGCTGTTAGCATTATTTTTTAAACTATTGTGTAGTATTCCACCATATGGGTATGATATAATTTATTTAATTTCTATGTTGATAATCACTGCAAATGGTACTGGCCTTCTACATACATATCTGTACACTTTGGTAAGTAGGGTATATTCTTAAAAGTACTGTTTCTTGCCCAAAGTCTATATATTTAAATGATGACTACCATTTTAAAGTTGTTGCTTCAAAACAGTAAATCAGTTTGTATTCCCACTTAGTGTGTAAGAGATAGCCTGTCTCCCAGTATACTGCTTAGCCCCAGGTACTTTTTAATCTGTGGTAATCTGTTGAAAAAATGGTATTATAGTGTCTTGATTTGTATTTCGTTAGTTATCGGTGAATATATATGGAATACTTGTATTTTTCACTAAATTTCTTGTTTTGATATTTGCCCACATTTTTGAATTTAGCAATTTGTTTTTTTCTTATTGCTTAGTAGGAAATTTATTGTATGACAGATATTAACTTTTTTGCCTGTAGTAAATGCTACAGAATACTATTTTCCCAATTTGTCATTTGTCTTTCTCTATGGTGACTTTTGTTTGTTTGTTTTGTTTTTATAATGTAATTTTTTTGATGTTTTTTTATGGGGGATTTTATATCAGGTTAAGACAGATCTTTTCCTACCGTAAAGTTACTAATATTTTCTTGCAGTTTTTTAGGGTTTCTTGATTGTTTTCACCAGCTTCACAGTATGATGTGCTTATACTCTAATTTAACCATTTCCTTGTTGACAGATATTTAGGTTACCTCAAGTTTTAGTAATTATTATGGACAGTATAGCTGTGAACATTCCTACTCTGAATAATTTTGTGGGATTGTTTTCTGTTGAAGGTAGGAATAATTGGTAATGTGGTGGAAATAATTAGTTAATGAAGTCCTATAATTTTATTTCTATTGGTGATTTCAGCAAATTTTTTATTCAGTTAATGTATATATAATCAAGATATGTGGTGAAGTTATTTTATTTTTAAGTTCACCCAATTCAAAGCAATATGTAAGGGAGTTTAGCTTTGATTTTCATTGAAATTTTCTTTAGATTTGAACAAGGTTCAATTTTATTGGCTGTGCACATTTTCTTGATAAATCATATTTTTTTGGTTTTTGACTATGCATTTGTGCTGTATCTCTTATTAAGGACAACAGTATTTCATTTTATATAGACTTCAAATAGTAATCTTTTTAAAGACAATTTTAAGAAAGTTTTTCTATTTCTCTAAATCTTTTAGTCCCTATCTTATACGTCTCAGTAGAAACACACTTGATGTTGATCAATAAATGACACCTTATATCCTTAGATTTGCAGGAAAGCATATCCAGAATCCATCGAACAATTGAACTAATGTACTCTGACAAATCTATGATCCAAGTAAGTGAAGTTTTGAGCTAGTAATCATTATCAAAATTATTTACATATATTTTATTTTTATGTTATTTCTCTTAACTTAATTTTTCCTTACATGTTGTATTATACAATTTTGGTAAATTTTATTGTAAAATAATAAAAAGGGTATGCAATAAGTACAGTATGAGACTACAACTGAATGGGAGAAATTTGTTATGAAATTTGTTACTAATTTTTTTCCATTTAGATGTACTCATATTATGTTTATGCACCCTTTTATATTATTTTACAATAAAATTTATCAAAAATTTTCAAAAAGCATTAATATTTTTAAAGTCTTATGGGAAAAAATATATGGTTGTTTAAGGAATATTAATATTTTTAAAGTCTTATGGGAAAAAATATATGGTTGTTTAAGGAATATTAAGGTGTGGGAAGAAAGTGTAGGGCTCAATTACATTTTAACTTGTGGTATATATTATATAATCCATTTTGCTAGCCATCTGTTTACAATTGTGAAGATTTAGAAAAATGTACTATACACAAAACTGTCCATCGTAAGTTATTTATTCAAAAGAAATAACTGAAATAGGTCAACAGATTCATATGCAGCAAAAACATTTTCAAAGTCTCAAAAATTATGTTTTTATCTACACACCTGTGGACTTGCATATCTTTAGGTTATTTAGGCTCCTTCTTTTTTTAAATTTTATAGTTTGCTTCTTTCAAAATTTTATTTTCTGCCAGTTTTTCTTGTTAAAAAAATATATGCTCCCATGGTTTCCTCCGAACAGATGGTTTATGGGTTTCATGGAATGCAGTACAATAGACTGCAGTTGCAGTTTAACTCTTTTTTTTTTCTTTCCACATTTAGGTTCCTTATCGCTTGCATGCTGTTTTAGTTCATGAAGGCCAAGCCAGTGCTGGACACTATTGGGCATACATTTTTGACCATCGTGAAAGCAGGTGGATGAAGTACAATGATATTGCTGTGACAAAATCATCATGGGAAGAGCTAGTAAGGGACTCTTTTGGTGGTTATAGAAATGCCAGTGCATACTGTTTAATGTACATAAATGATAAAGCACAATTCTTAATACAAGGTAAGAGTATAACATGCATAAAGTGATATATGTTTTTAAATGAGTATTCCTTTTATGTAACTCTGGTCTGTGGTGTGATTAGTTAAGTGAATTCAGTCAGGGTGGAGGTATGATTAGGAAGTGCTGCTGGGTTGTTGTGAGAAAACTGAATTAAAAAGGAATGTGATTAGTGCTGAGAATTGGCATATATTTTGTACTCAAAGTTAACTATTAAGTGTAAATCTGACCTTTTTTGTCCTTGCTAAAAATGCTTTAGTGACTACTTTCACACATTGACTCCAGAAACTGGCATGCGAAAGTGTCTGTTTTCTGGCCTCTGATTGTCTCTCCAACTTCATTTATTACCAGTATTCATTTCAAACTTTATATACTTTTCTTATATTTAAACCTTTTGCTGTAGTTTGCACACATCAAACCATTTCACACATTTGTCTGTATGTCTTATGTTTTATTTTTTGCTAGTAATATTCTTATTACTTTACTTTTCCTTTTTTTTTTTGCCTATTTCATGCTCATCTGTCAAGATTCAATTCAGATGTCATCCCCTCTGCAGTTTTTCTTGTTCTGCCAGAAAGTGTCTTTTCTTGCGCTCTCACAGCATATCTCGATTGGGCATTTGTTGTTGTGTGTTCGAATTGCATGTTGACTTGTCTTACACGCTTCCTTCTCATCTACTCAAAGCCAGAGACTATGTCATGCTGTGTCTTATTCTTTTTATTTCTGATACTCTGATGCAGGCTTTGCATATAGAAATAAAGTTTTGTTGAAACTGTGAAACTGATAAAATGAACTTTCCTTTCTATTTAACCATTCAGTAGAACTAGCTACACAGTCCACTTAAGACTGAAAAGGTAGTTTGTGTGTGTGTGTGTGTGTGTGTGTGTGTAGTGTGTTGTAGTAGTAGTAACAGAGTAACTGTTTAGATACTATTTCTTTAATGTTTAAAAACTTTTGCTACGTTGATTAGCTTTCATAATTGCATATTTTATTGCTGTACTTAACTGCTTCAGATGAAAAACAATTTTAGTTCTTACTTTTAGCTAAATAAGGTTGAGTTATTCTCATTTTGTGAAAAGTTTTACTTCATGAATAAACAAACATCTGGTATTTTTTAATAATCGCAAAAGTAGTGCTACGTCATTGTTAGAGTAGCAAAAAAAATTGTGACTTAGCTGGGCTCGGTGGCTCAGCCTGTAATCCCGCGCCTTTGGGAGGCTGAGGTGAGTGGATTGCCTGAGCCCGTGGGTTCGAGACCCACCTAGGCAGGCGAGACCTCATCTCTACAATAAATAAAAAAAAAAATTAGCCAGGCGTGGTAGTGTGCGCCTGTAGTAGTTCCAGCTACTTGGAAGGCTGAGGCGGAAGGATCGCTGGAGCCCAGCAGGTCGAGGCTGCGGTGGCCAGGAGCGGCCACTGCATTCCAGTCTGGGTGACAGAGTGAGACTCCAACTCAAAAAAAAAAAAAAAATTGTGACTTGATAGTTTATATCATTTCTACTCAGACTATGAAAAATAACTGAGAACATTACCTTATAATAGACTATTGAATATTTGTATTATTTTTCTGAGTATTTGTTTGAATTTTAAACACATTTTTAGATAATGTTTATTTACTAAACTGTAATAATTCTTAAGTAATATTGATTGGTAAATGGTAATAATTCATAGTTTAAATTTCATTTGAAATGCATTCTATTGTGAGCTTTGCATTTTTCCTTTAATTTTTAATTTTATACCAGTTTTTGAAATGTGATTTGCAGAGGAGTTTAATAAAGAAACTGGACAGGCCCTTGTTGGAATGGAAACGTTACCACCAGACTTAAGAGATTTTGTTGAGGAAGATAACCAACGATTTGAAAGAGAATTAGAAGAATGGGATGCACAACTTGCCCAGAGAGCTTTGCAGGAAAAGCTTTTAGCATCTCAGAAACTGAGGGAGTTAGAGTCTTCTGCAACAACAGGTTTGTCCATTTTATAATCAATATCATATTATTTTGTATTAAACCTAAGATATGCTTATTAAAAACTAAACAAAACAAAAATATTTCAACTATGTTAATGTATGAAGAAGTTGGTAGAAATCATCTGAAATTCTTTTACTCAGAGATTACCACAGATATCAGCTTAGTTTACCCTTTTACCAGACATCAATGTATGTATATATGCCTTTCTCAAGATAACTGAGACCATTCTGTGGACTCTCCCTCTACCTACACTGCCCACTTTGGGTAGTCTTGACTCTGGCAAAAAACAAGAAAAGTTGTGAAATCAACAGGCAACCCAAACCAATTCACTAAAGATGTCAAAAGAATAAACTCTAGACATTTCCAACTTAACCAAAATAATACTAGTGGTATATTCATACATATTTTGTGTAATAGTGAAGTAGCTCTGTTAATACAGAGTATTTTTTTTTCAAAATTCTTAAGGTTAAAAATAAAATGAGCTCAAACCAAATAATTAATATATTCCAATAGAATAGTGTGTAAAACCTGTTAAACTGACATAAATGTATTAAAATATAAACATTAAAAATACCATTCTCAACTGAATTATTAGCTTATGAAATCAATAAAATATTTCAAAGTAAACACTATAAAAGTGAAGAAAATATTTTCCAGAAAAATTGAAAATAGAATATGTTTGATCTTTTTTTTAAAGATAATTTTATCATTGCCTAGTTACCAGTAGATTTTAGAATGACATATTTTCTGCTACAGAAAAACTGTTAGTTCTCTATACTAGTTGGGGAAATGAGAAGCTTACAAATTAAACTCAGATATTGTTTTCAAACTCATTTGTCTCTTTTTCTTTTTGACTCCAAGTGGGTCTGAATAACCTTTTCATTTTGCAAGGTCTGCATGTTTTGTTTTTATTTTTTCGGTTTTTGTTTGTTTATTTTTTATCTCATACAGAGAGATTTCCTTGCAGCATTATCTATGGGGTTTTAGCATTCTCATTTGAACTTTGGAAGGGATTATTATTTCTTTTTTTATTATTATTATTGTAAGTGAGAAAGCAGGATTTACTGAGAGGACAGAAAAGCTACCACAGTAGCAGGGGACCCAAAGAAGTTGCCTGGAATGTATGGTGCTCTGACGGATGTAGGCATGTACACATCTGCCCAGACTTGTAACTTGTTTTCATATAATTAAATAGCTGTTGTTGATTTTAGTCTTAAGAGGCAAATAATTCAGCATGATTTGAAGACCAAGATAGTGGTCTTATACCATTTTTATACTTAAATGCAGTCTACCTGAATTCCAATGCTCTAGTGAGGTGAGCTCCACCATCTGGTAGGACTGTACTTTCCTCCCACATATTCAGGGGTACAGCTTGGAACAGGTGAAGCTGAATGGGTCCACAGCAGTGTAGTTTTGGTAGATATCAAGATGTTTCTGAGCTCAAATTGCAGTGGAATAGCCCTATTATAGGTGCTTTCATTTTTAAACTAGTGCCATCCATTTCATCCTTTGTCTTCTAAACGTATTCTTTCTAAGTCACTTCCCTTAACTTGCCCCAAGATGGAACTACTGTGTTTCTTCCCTTAACATTTACATACTCCCTTCCTGTGTCACTATTCTTATCTTATTATTGTGGGAGGAATGGGCTGTATAATTGGTGTAAGTGGTAGTGGTACCTGAGAACTCATATACAGGTGAATACTGAATTCATCAGTTAAGGTCCAGCTTTATTCTTGTCTCACCTGTATTTTATATTAACTGAATAGTTAATATTCAGTCTATGTAGCTGCATCCTCCTAAACTTGGCTGTCCAAATTTACAGAGTAAACACATTTTATTTCTAGTTAGTTAAACTAATACATACTTCCAACTAATATTCTTGTCTATTAAGAACTAGTTTTGCCCTATCCACCTTTCATATTTGTTATCTTATTTTTCTTCCCCTATTAAAAGACCATGTCTACATACTCCGCACTCTTTTTTCCTGTTCAATATTTCTCACTGTATACTTTACAATGCCATTTCATAATTTTTTAAAAAATTCAGTATTAGACATTGGACACATGTTTTCATGTCTCTTTAACATGTAAAATAAACTTGAAAAGAATGCAGGTCTGTTTCTGAGGGGAAACAGAGTATTTAAAAGACAAAGAGATGGAAATGGTCAATTCACATATAACTGTTATAGTTATCTTCCATGTTGGGTTTTTAGAAAGTGATGACAATACAACCTCAGTAGGAAATATTGTGTCCCCTATAGAATTGATGAGAAGAAAAGGCACTGTTTGAATTAGTAGAAATAGAATGGGCCAAGTCTATAAATTTGGTGCATGAGATTGTTGTTTAAAATGTTGGTTAATTATGTTTGATATTATATTAAGAAGTTTATCTTCTGTTGCGTGGGTGTTTCACGTAACATAGTTGAACAAGGCTAATGTTTCATTAGAACCATTTTCCCCTATCATTAGTAGAGAAATTTTATTTTAATGCCCATGCTATCTTCTTCCCATTCTCTTCATAGTTTTCAAGTAGGTAATTTGTTGAATTTGGTATGATTATTTAGGAATACCAAGCCTATACTTAAATCTTTCAGGTGTGTATTAGTATTATGATGACCAGTGGAAGTAATACAAGGAAATCTTGTTCATAAAATCCAAGAGTGATTTTTCTTCCTTGACTGCAAAATCATCTCAATAAAACTGTAACATAAGGACCATTACATTCCAAATTTTTGAGTGATAGTTCAAGTGAGAATATTAATTTCATGTTAATCAAATTAGTGTTTGTTTCTTCTAATATGTGATCAAGAAATTCATGTGTATCAGTTCTTCGTTATCATTCATTGCTATTGAATAAATGATGGGAAAGTATTATTTGATCCATTTTATGTTACCTCCCTGGATCTGCTTACTGCAAAGGAAAATTTACCTGAATACTTTTGTTTGAATTTCTAGCCAACAGTTCTTTATTGTGAGTGTGCATATCAAAATTACCAATGGGATTTTTTTTCTGGGTATAAAGAGCATACCCCACCTAAGGCCACTTATGATATACTGGAATAAAAATCTCGGAGAAAGGATTCAAATATGTATTTTTTTCAAAGATCTTCAGATACTTCTGAGATATACCTCTGGTTAAGCAGTGTGACTTTAGGCTGTATTTTAAAACAAGAGGAATTGTTCTGAAGGCAACAGTCTGGGTACTGTTTTACTTGTGTTACTCCTATTTTGCCCAAAAAGTATTTGAGCATACACAGATTTTTTTAAAAAAATAAGAAACTGAGAAAAAAAATAAGCATAGAAGAAAATAAGGTTAAAGTGGTTAAGATGGGCATGAAATGTATTATGTATGGTTTCTTAAGTTTGTCTAGAGGCGGCAGGCAGAGTTAGCTCTGGAACTTCTCTACAAATACTGTCTACAAGTTAAAAATAAGCTGATGTTCCAGGAAAGTACAGTTGGTTCCTGAGAGGAAGACCTGGTAGAATGAGCAGCATCCTCAATGTTCTTAGCCTCCTTGAAAGCAGGGAGTAGGTGGTATTTTTATTTCTATCTCCACCATCCAGTGTAATAAATGACATATGGTAGATGTTCCTTGAATGTTTTCTAGATTAAATTCATTCCCCATGGGGATTTCAATGATGAGTTTAGTAGGAGTGATCCTTGATGTAGGAGATACAAAATTTTAAAGTATAACCAAAATAATTATATAGTAGGGAGGCAGGCTGAATAGGTGTAGTGAGCATGTAGTTCTCTGTTCTGTATATAGTTTAGGTTTAACTCTGGTTTCTAAACCTCTGTCTCCCATGCCCCTGAGAGGCCCAGAAACTGAAATCTTTACTTCCACTAGTGATTCTATGCAGCCAGCTTAGCATGGCTCTTTATAGGCTCTTTTAGGGAATCACTGATTTTAAGTACATTTCTAGAAATAGATGGAGTGTATATTTCTCAGTACTTTTTAAGTCTTCTTCATTTGGAATGTAAAACTCATTTGTAAGTCAAGGTATTAAGTACTTCTGGAAGATATCTGAGATGTTGGTCTTATTGTTATACTTAAGAGCAGATTCCTACTTTTTAATAGTCAGTTGATAACTGACACTCTTCTTAAAATATTGAAGTCCATAACCAAGAAATAGGCAGAAGAATAGCACACTAAGCCCCTTCAGCCTCTTACTTCAACATGAAGGTAGACCAAAGAAACAGGCTCAGGGTACCCTAAGAATGTGTGGTCTTCTGTGACAGCCAGGAGGAGAATGAATTCTCTATATTATGCAACATAGAGCATGGCTAGAAATCTCTTAGATTGAGACTAGTCATTTGAAAATCTCAGTGAAACACTTCTTGAACAAACACATAATTTGAGAAAGACTTTAGGAACAGGGATATTGTATACTTCCTTAGAGAACTGGTCATTCATGGTGAAGTGAGTACATTTGGGAGTTTGTAACTACTTGTAGGAAGACTTGGGGAATTAGGACTAACAAGCGATGCAAAAATAATCTCCAACTCTCTTACAAGTTGTAGGCTTAAATTTTAAATTAAACCAAGGGACCATTTAGTATATAAAATGCCAATTGGAACATAAAGTAGATACATAAGCCATCATGGTTTCTATTAAGTTCCTACCATTTATACAGGCCACTAGTGATGAAGTTTTATAGAGTTAGAGGATGAACAAAAATTATTGTGTGTATTTTTATGGTAAAAGCCAGAATTTTTGTCCTGCTATCATTCTTAACAAAGAAATGGAAGTTACTTAAGTGTATGGTAGGGTATTTGCTGTTTGAGGCCTTCATATAGAATGGCACAGCTTAACTAGTAAAAGTTATGTTGATATGAAAAATGTTTGTTAAGTAAGTTAAATGTAAGGAATGTAATGAATGGTTTTCTTCTTGTTTAACAAAATATGGGTAGGTAGGTAAAGTCTAGAAATATATAATATCAGAAATATTAGTAATGCTTATCTCTGGGTAGTGGAAGGAACTTTTAATTTTCTTCATTTTGAATTTGATAAAATGAAGACAAAACCTCTCTCTTTTTTATAAGAACCTTCTGTTATATCCTCCGATTCCTTTGTAATGATTCCAAGACTCCTTCTCTGAGTAGCCTATATTTAATCTAAAACAGATTACTTCCCATTTCTCTTACATGTAAAAAATTCTCCTGTTATTATGACATTGCTTGTGAAGTAATGTTCATCTTAAAAATGTTCTTTTACCATCAGTATCATGAAGTTTTTTTCTATTCTTAAGATCTTCCACATATCTCACAGTCGTTATGAATTTCTTTCAGAGTGCTTCTATAGCAATTATCATCTTTTTCCTTTTATTTCTAATCATTTTTTAACTACCAAATGTATCATATTCCTCTCTGTATTGCACTTTTTGTGGTCTGGCTTACTAGTGTAGAGGC
This sequence comes from Cephalopachus bancanus, assembly GCA_027257055.1. NCBI lineage: Eukaryota > Metazoa > Chordata > Mammalia > Primates > Tarsiidae > Cephalopachus > Cephalopachus bancanus. The sequence goes on from JAPVLO010000108.1 coordinate 8,574,881, forward strand.
TCATTTATTTGTCTGGCTTACTAGTGTAGAGACTCATTTATTGCAGGGATTTTATCATTTATATGACCTTACATACCTTTGCATGTGCTGTTCTTTCTATTTGGAATCTCTTCCTTTCTCATTTCCAATATAATCCTCTCTTCAGATCTTTCACAACTCAACTCAGATGGCATTTCTTATAAAAAGTTTTTCTTAACATGCAGCATTATTTCAAGTGTATATATTGAGTCCGCAGTGCTTTTATAGAACTTTCCACATAACTTTGTTATTGCATTTAAAACATAGTATTATGAGTATATATTTATCTAATTTTACCGAGAGTTTCTTAAAATGATTAAGTATATAAACTTTTTTTCATTTTCAGTAGCATGGCACAGGTTCAATAAATCTGTTGGTAATACAGTTTGAATTTTTGTTTCCAATCTCTCAGAGTATCAAATTATTGTAGGTTCACCTACCGTGATTACAGGTTTACTCAGATTGGTTTCCTGGGAGGTATATACATAGGGAAAACTCTAAATAAAATAGTTCTGTGTTGCACGTAGGCAAAAATCATTCAGTCTTAACTCAAAAGGTGTTTGGACTCAACTTGTTTATGGGAATGAAACCTTGGTCCTGGTGACCTAAGGTGATTTGACTTGTGTTGATCCAATAAAATTGATTACGCTTGCTCCTAAGGACTTATTTTGCAAAGACTTCTTTCAAATCTCGTGGGCTAGACCAGTGTCCGACCAGATGGATTTCTTGTCTCTCATTGCATTAAGCTTTCTTTACATTCTACTATTAACCATTGACATCTACTATGGTAAGAAGAGACAGAGTCACAAACACAAGGACAGGTTTTATCAACAAGAAGTTTCTCTTCCTTAGGCCCTAAAGCAACTAGCTTAAGCTACCTATTTGTGAAATTTCCCAGAGGCTGGAAGTACTGCTAAGCTGAAGGTAGCCTAAGATTTTCTTTATCTTATCTATCATGTAGGGGGCACTGAAAGACTATTGCAAAGTTCTAAATCAGGAAATATAGATATGAGGACATTGAACTTTTAAAATCTCTCTTTTCACACATATTGTAAGCATTCCCTCCTGTGGTTTTCCTTCTCATGGTCAGTCTTACCTCCATCATCTTAGTTATTCATGTCAAAAGCTTGGAGTCATCTTCATGTGCAGTCCCTTTGTGCACAAAACATTTGAGTCCAAAAGAAGTCTTGAAATCTGACCAATTCTGTACCTCTATTGCTGTCTCTACTATCCCAAAACACAGTCATTTCTTTCTCATATTGCTTCTAGCACATTTACTGTTCTCTGGTTTTACTTTCTCCTCTAATCCATTTTTCACAGTGATGCTAGAATAATGTTTTTTTTTAACTTGGCATGTTGTCATTGTATTTAAAAACTTCATTCACTTCCTGTTGCCCTCAAAACTTTTGTCTGACTCCAAAGGCTGCTGCTAATGCTTTTGCCTCCACCTGTATCATCTCTTGTCCTATCTCTGCTCTCATTCTGTAGTCTAGCTAGGCAGTTCTTTTTTTTGAATGTAGTCCATGCTTACTACATAGGCTCTTCATTCTCCCACCTGGCAAAACATCCTAATTGTCCTTCATCGTAACATCACTTTATCTCACAATTTAATCTGCCCAAATCACCCCACTACCATTTTATTCCTAGAATGTATTAATCATAATATTGTCAAATTTGATACATGTGATTATTTGGTTAGTGGCTTTCTCCATAGTTGACTGTAATTTCATGGAGGCAGAGACTGGTTCCTTTGTCAAACCTAGAGTCCTAGTACCTAGGCTAGTGCCTGGCACGTAGTTGGATGCTTAATGAAAATTAGTTGTATAATGAATGACCACTCATGTGCCTTGGAATTATAGTAATTTTTGAATATTTCGCTTCAGAGGTTTTTAAAATTAAGATGTTGGAGGGGATGGCAGCAGCCTTATTGTTTTCCTATAGGTTGTTTAGCAAGGACTCACTTACCCATCCCCGCTAACATTGTGCAGCATTTAGTATACCTTCTTATTCCTCAGATCCGTTTTTTAATTTAGTTGTTCATTTGTTCGATTAGGTTATTATGTTTCTGTTATATGCTAGGCACTGGAGGATTAACAATATAGAAGGAAGGTAACATCCCTGCTCTTGAGATTCTTACAGACTAGCAGGAGATATGTGCTCTAAACAGATACAAAAATAATTCAGCTATACTTGTGTTAAGTTATGTATAAAAGGAAGGCAGAAGTTACAGAGAACTTCAGTTCTCATGTGGGAGTGATTTTGTCCCTCAGGGGCATTTGACTGTACTGGAGACATTTTTGGTTGTCACGCCTGGAGGGAAGAGCAGTACTACTTGCATCTAGTGAGTAGATGTTGGGGTTCACAGGACAGCATTCCAGACTAAAGAATTATCCAAATCAGAATCTCCATAGTACTGAGTTGAGAATTTCTGCTGTGTAAGTGGGACAATCAGTAATACTTTCATACAGAAGTGAGTCATTAGAGGGGGAGCGTATGAGAGTGGATGGGCACACAGGCGGAGGGAAAACACCCAGAAAAATCCAGAAGTAAACTGCTTTGGTGTGTGAAAGATCTGAAAATGGGCTAGTGTTTGCAGCAGAGGACACAAAGTGACATTGAAGAGACAGGCAGAGACCCACCGATACAAAGTCTCATAGGTCGTGTAAGGATTTTGGTCTTATCTTGAAACACCCAGTAGATGTTTACAGTAAATAGTTGGATATGTGAATCTGGAAGTGGAGAAAGAAATTTGAAATTTCTCCACTTGGTACCAGTTTGCCAAGTTGTCATTGCTTTTCCTCTGACAACACTCAGCAACTAGGAGTTGGTTCAAAAAAGAACATTATATTAATTCAGAGTTAGGGTTTTGTCAAAAAGGTGTGATAAAAGGATTCTGTAGTCAGAGAAAAATAGCTACTGTACTCTCTGTGGAAAGTCAATCCAGAATTGTGGTTCAGACCTCTGTGTGTGTGTGTGTGTGTGTGTGTGTCTGTGTGTGTGTGTGTGTGTGTGTGTGTAAAATGCTGGTGATTTTTCAGAATGAGATTTTGGTATTTTTCACGGCAGAAAAATTTACCATGAATTCTTTACTATAAACTATAATGAGTGTTTTTAAAAGTAATTACTTGAACTACTCTTGATTCTGGGTTTTTGTTTTATTATAAATTCTGGGGGAGGGGAGTGCTGTATGTTGAAAGATATACGTTACTTTAAATAGAAGATTAAAATTGTTTATTGTGTAACTTCAGATTTAGAAATGAATAATAGATTCATCTTAGTATAGACGCTATGATTTATATTAGATATACAATTGATTCTTTTCTCATGAAGCACCACAAGCAGGAGAACCAGAATATCTAGAGCAGCCATCAAGAAGTGATTTCTCAAAGCACTTGAAAGAAGAAACTATTCGAGTAATTACCAAGGCATCACATGAGCATGAAGATAAAAGTCCTGAAACAGTTTTGCAGTCGGTAAGAACTTTTCTTTTGGCTCTCTGAACATAGCCACAGTAACAACATCCCCTCCAGTGTAATGGAGAGCAGCCAGTCTGGGGTCAGGACAGACAGGGCTCAGTGATGGCTCTGCTGTGAACATACTCAGTGGCTGTGGGCATGTAACCTAACTCCAAGGCTGTAACATCCTGAGCTGTAATTTTAAAGATGCTTCTCTCTTAAATCTCTTTTTCCCATTAGAGAATTATGATGAGTCATAATCATAGATTAAATTGGCCATTTGCTTTGGACTTTAAAAAGAGCAGTATAAAATTTAGTAGGATTTCTCCTGTCCCTCACTTCTCCCTCCATCTGTAATCTTATAACTTTGAATTAGTTGGGATTTTAAGATATAATTGTCATTGTTCCATAAAATGTGTTTAACAGTAAACCTACTAGATATTTTAGATTAGGTTATTATTAGCAGGATAATATGATGCAAAACAGTTTATGCATATTTCAAGAGTGTCCTTTGCAAAAACCATCATTATTGTGCTATTGTAGTTTTCAGTTTCTTTTTTATAACAGTAAATTGAGTGTGTTTTGTACCTGTATTAATATTCTACCATTAAAATGTACTCATTGGTAGATTTTATTGATGCTTCCAAATTTTGCAACTGCCCTAGAGGCTCTAAATGAATTTGAGATGAACATCCACTAACTCTGAAGCTTTTCCTGGAAAATGCTTTGTTTAGTGGATCTGGGATGTCTGCTTCCTGGGGGATAGGAAGTAGAAATCCTAGGGAAGGAGAAAGGGCAGAAGAGTTGGTACAAGGGAGAAATACTTTTGTCTGACATGGAAAATGAAGGCCTTTGCTAATTAGAACTTTTATTTTTCAGAGCCTACATTATGGTTAATAAGTGTCATCCTTTAGCTCGTATTAGAAGCCAAAAGCATTACTTAGCTTAATGTGGAATCATGACTTTTTTTTCCTACTTTTGCTAATCATATGTAATTTACATTTATAGAAATCAGCATTTAATTTTTGATTTATTAGTTTCTTAATATGGAAATGAACTTTTAAGGCAGCCACCTACTGCCTCATCTTTGCTTGAGAAAGAAAATTGACAGGGAGAGAATATGATAAACAGAGAGCATAAATATCTTCCCATTTCACTTGTCTTCTGGAGTAGTATCCACTGTACCCTCATCCTGAAGCACATCTATAAAATGGTTAACCTTGATAGACTATGGTTCCTGGTCTTATTGTCAGTTGCTTAAGATCATGGTAAATACTTCATATTGTACACTTGGTGTACATTAGAAATGAAGTTGCACATTGAAAGTATCTTCACATTTGGGATACTTCTGGGTTATTGAATATTGGTTTTACTTATTAATACAACCTTGAATAAATTGCTTAAGTTCTCTAAATCTGTTTTCTTTTTCATAAAATGGAAGTGATTGTGGGGTTAGTGAAGAATATTTTTTTTTGAAAGTGCCTGGATGAGCCGGGCTCGGTGGTTCAGCCTGTAATCCCGCGCCTTTGGGAGGCTGAGGTGAGTGGATTGCCTGAGCCCGCGGGTTCAAGACCCGCCTGGGCAGCGAGACCTCATCTCTACAATAAATCAAAAAATCAGCCAGGCGTGGTGGTGCATGCCTGTAGTTCTGGCTACTTGGAAGGCTGAGGCGGAAGGATCGCCGGAGCCCAGCAGGTCGAGGCTGCGGTGGCCGGAAGCGGCCACTGCACTCCAGTCTGGGTGACAGAGTGAGACTCCAACTCAAAAAAAAAAAGAAAGTGCCTGGATGGCATGTAGTAGGCACTGAGTAACTGTTCATTTCTGTTACTTCAGTCCTAGCCATTTTACAAATAAACAATCTATTAAATTTCAGCCTTAGTGTAAGAATTCCCTTGAAAACTTAGACCACAGAAATCATAGACAGTCTCCAAATATTTAAACAGTTTGCTTTTTAGAAAAATGTCTTTCATTTTTAATTGAATACTTAGGATATGTGGAAAAAAAAAGGGAAAGTAGACTCTAAGAAAGAATTATGCATAGTCTCACTCACTACTCAGAGTAAATCACTGTTAGTTAATGTAAGAATATTTTTCACTATGTTAATACATAGATTTGGAATTTGTTTTTGTAGTTGAATTGCTCAGAAAATTTTGTCTTGCCTTTTCTTCCTTTAATCACTTAACTTTAATCACTTAATCGTTTGTCCATGTTATAAATTCAGTAAAATATGTTCAACAGCTGAGTATTACTTCATTGAATAATTAAATTATTGTTTACTTATCTATTCACCTATTGTATATTTGTTTTGATGTTTACATTATTGTAGACTGTTAGAAATAAAACTTTCTCCATATTTCAGGTTATTTTATTAGAATATAATTCCCATAGTTATATGCCTATAATAAATATAAACATATTAATATGTTTATATGCTTATAGTTATATAACTTTATAGCCACTTTTCTTAGGAGGCCACTTTAAAAAGTCATATAACTAGTGGGTTTCAGGCAATTAATAAAAATCTTTTTATTTTAATTATTTCTGCAACTTATTAACAAAGAAAATTATTTTTAATTCTTGAAATTTAGCCTTTGTTTAATGTCTTCATATAAGGTCTGAAAATAATATAAAAAGTTAAGTAGATATTTACTTTACTTAAATGAGCCCCTGAATTCCTTACATGAAAAATTTTTAAGATGCCTTAGGATATCTAAATTTGATAAATGATACTACGGAGTTATTTTATGCAGCTAAATGTCTTCCCCTTTTCAATTTTTACCCATAAAATTATCCATATTATGCTATTGAAACTCTTCAACAGTAACTGGAAAGGCTTATAAAACATTTATTTTTCCTAAGTGCATCTTTTCCCTAAAGGTTATATGTTTTATAAAGTTCTATATTCCAAGAAATGCATTTCTTAATGTATTTATTTCCTTAAATTTATGTTTTCTATTCCTTTTTTTTTTTTTTTTTTTGAGTTGGAGTCTCACTCTGTCAACCAGACTGGAGTGCGGTCTCAGCCTGCTGGGCTCCGGCGATCCTTCCTCCTCAGCCTTTCCGAGTAGCCGGAATTACAGACACGCGCTACCATGCCCGGCTGATTATTTGATTTATTGTAGAGATAAGGTCTCGCCAAGTTGCCCAGGCGGGTCTCGAACCTGCGAGCTCAGGCAATCCACTCACCTCGGCCTCCCAAAGCACAGGATTACAGGCTGAGCCACTGAGCCCGGCTATATTTTCTATTCTTAGGATGGTTTGGATTGGTTTGCTGGTAAGAAATTCATCATTACAAACTACAGATTTCTTAATTTACTTGCTTATATTTCACTCTTGTGAAAACAGATACCTAGCACAATTGTTTAATATATTGGAAGGATTAAAAATCCTTATTGTCATGGACCATGAGCATCTCTGTAGTGTATGTGTGATAGTAACATTAAGTTAGAATTACTCAAATATAAGCAATTTGAAGAAGCATAATAAATAGTGTAACTATTGGCAATACCTGTCATTTATAGAACAGCTGTTTTTTAGCAGGTATTGGGTTAGCTGCTTATTATCTCTCATGATCATGACAGCCATGCAGATTGGTTATTTCCTCTTGAAAAGTTGAAGATTCAGATAAATTAATAATGGAAATCTTTTCTTAAAATGTTCTGGTCAAAAATACCATTGCTTTTAAGAGGGACAATAACAATCTCGGCCATTAGTTTTGTTTTTCTTGTTTAATTAAACTTTCTCCCTCCCCCTCCTCCTCCCCGCCCCCTCCTCCCCCCCTTTCTCTTTCTCCCTCCTTCCCCCCTCCCTCTCCTTCTTTCCTTCTCTCTCTCTAAATATATAGGTATATCTATATATAGTGTGTGTGTGTGTGTGTGTGTGTGTGTGTGTGTGTGTGTGTGTAAGTGTGCATACAGAAAAAGCCAGAAAATGTTTACATCACTAAAATTTACCTTATATTTCCAATGGAAAAAAATCCTTTTAATTATCTTATTAAGATTTATTTTATATCAAGACCAAAGTTTGCTTACTTTTTATGGTGCAAATAGAAATAAGATGATTTCAAGCACTTTGATACTTCTGACTTTTTTTTACAGGCAAATAGTAGACATGCTAGTTAAAAATCTATTCACTAAAATAAGACCAGGTAAAATCCAAAAAAGCATTTTGAATGACTCATATTAGTGTCTTTGAGTGAACTTTTCTGGATTTCACACTAACGTCTGCACTATTAGTGTGAATTACTGAAATGCATAGAATTTGGTAATGTTTTATAAAAAGAATAAAAGGAATAAATCTGATTGAATTGGTAAAGATGGATATCACTTTCCAATAGCTTTTTCTTGTTTTTCAACAAGAATTTGTTAGATATTTAAGATGTAAATATACTGTACTGGAGTGTCATAGGCAGTACAGAGTGAATTCAACACAATAGAATTTGGATATTAACTGAATGCATAATTGACTATCAGAAAGGAGAGAAAGATGAACCCACAAAGAAAATGTCCTGCAGACTGCTGAATTTAGAAAAGGTCATATCTTATTTTGTTTGAGATATCAAGAAAGGTCTTCACGAGTTTTTAGAATTTTTTTTAAAAATCTTCAGCTACACACAGTAGTAAAAAATACAACTTTAGTATTTATGCTTCTAAGTACTTGGAATCCAGAATGCCTTGTGGGGAAAAAAAATAAAGAAAACCTGGTTTTAAGTGTTTGGAGATTTTGTATTATTACTTGATGAATGCGTTTGTTTCTAATGTTCAGTTTTTGGTGGTTTCATTTTAGTGTAAGCAAATGCAGATATTTTTAAAAGACTTATGAGTGTATGCACTTTAACTTGGTGCTTCCATTGTTCTCTTTTCTGATATTAATATTAATGATTTTCTTCTGCAGAAACCTGAAAATACCACAAGCCAACCACCTTCTAATCAGCAAGTTATAGAGGTGGCGATTCCTCATGTAGGGAAATTTATGATTGACTCAAAGGAGGGGGGGTATGATGATGAGGTACCTTTATTATGGCCCTCTGCACCATGGCTACTTAATTTTTGCTGTTTAATACAAGTACTTTGGGCATGCCTGCACCCTCACTTATGTCTATTGCTGCATAACGTACAGCTTTGCCATCCAGTCTGAAATTATCGATTACTAACAGAACTTTGACTTTCAAATGGAAATGTAAATAGATAGCTTATGGCATTTGTCAGAAGAATAGTTTTATGTTTCTGGGGTTAAGTCTCTTATGCGGAAATAGGATTAGTGTACTCTCAGATTGGCAGATTACAATTTGTTTACTTGTAAAAATTTTGCATTTAAAAGTAATTTTTATATTCTTTTCCTGCTCTATTTGAAGTATTATAATATTTCACCCACCATTACCTATCATAAAATCCTATAACAGGATTGCAGGATGGATAATTGGTTAATTGATATTTTTAGTAAAAATGCAAAGCCCCCAAAAAAACCTACCCTCCCCCCCAAAAAACCCCCATAACCTCTCCATGTGACCGGGAATCAACTTTCTCATCAGTCTTACTGATTGCCTACAAGTATTTTACACATGGTGGCACCTCCATCTTGTTTCTTCTAACCTGCTTACTGTTAATTGTCATCTACTCAGTTTTCCAACTACTAGTATGCAGGCATTTTTTTTTTCCTCATTGTCATCTGGATTCTTTCCAGATAAAAATCATCTGTTTCCCTGATCCATCATGATTATTTTCTCTTCTTTTCCACTTTTATCTTGAGACTCTTAGAATTTTGTTGTTGTTGTTGTTGTTTGTTTTTTGAGGAAGGGCCAGTAGAGCTTTGTTAAAAGCTAACACAAGGAAGTCTATGCCTATTGGGGAGAGGGAGTGATTTGCAAGAAATGTTTGTTGGATTCTATCCTTTGTTAGTTTTTATGGGCATGGATAAGGATTGAATATATATTAGTTTTTTTTTTTTCCAAGTATCTTTTCTTTCAGACTTACTACAATGTTATAATGGCTATTATATGCAAGAGTTAATCACCAAGTCAGAAGTGTCACAAAGACATTAATATCACAGGGCCAATATAAGAAAGGATAGGCCATAAAGAGAGTAAGATGCAGACTTGTGAGATAGGACCTGGTCAAAGGGGTTTTTTTGAGCAGATAATGTTAGATATATTGTAATTCTCAGTACATAATCCAAAATAAATGCTAGGAATAATAGATTCAATGAATCAGAGGCAATGGATGTAATCTGTTGATTGCCATAAAATATCTTCATAGTGCCTTTAGTAATTTCATTTTGCAGTTATTTTAAAATGTAAACAGCTAAGAATAATAAGCTATATGAAAACAAAGAAATACTAAAGTGTTTAGTACTTAATGGTTGTAAATTGTTCCAGTTAATTATTCTATTACCATGTTGCTTCTTGAAAATTATGAAAACTGGCATGTTTTTAATAAAAATATTAATTTATTTGTCAAGCATTGAGTGCTTGCTTTAGGGTGTTTCATCTGCCATTTTATAAAGTTAAATTGTGATTAGTCATTTAACACTATCTTTTGTACAAGTGCTTATGGCAAAGTTGTGTGTTTTGTTGTGTTGAATTTTTTGGTGTGACAATTTAATGTGCATGTGCATTGGAACTTTTAAAAATAAATCATGTGGACACAGGGTTGCTGCTTTAGGGATTTACAGGTTGTTCAGGGGTGCCTAGCCAAGGGACAGCATGGGATTGAAGTTGAGCTCATGCTGTGCTCCCCAAGCCTGGAGAAATAGGCATTGTTTTTAATTGATTAAAAAAAAGTGTGTTGCTTTTTCTAAGTAGTTCTCTCAGAGGACAGCACGTTTTTCTAACTTGTTTGTGTGGAAGGGAGTGCCTTTTTAAAATTTCTCAGTTCAGAGAGGATGCCATTTTGCAGTTGTACAAAGGTACCGTATGAATCAGCTATGCCCTGCATGGATGATTTTGAAAGATGCTTACGTGCTGATTGGATCACATTTGTTATTTAAAAGTACAACATTTGACTTACAAATGTTGAGAAACAAAGGAGTTTTGACCTGCATGTAAATACATTATTTTGGTTTTAGTTTTTTTATGTTAACCATTCAAAAATTCTTACTTTAAATCTCTGTGGCAGATCATGATGACACCGAATATGCAAGGTATTATCATGGCAATAGGTAAATCCAGGAATGTATATGACAGATGTGGTCCTGAAGCAGGGTTCTTTAAGGTACAATTAACATTTCTGTTTTCCTTTTTTTGAATTTAACTTCTTAAAATGTTTTATTTCTTTGAATTAAATTTGGTTTTCTACATGCTTTCTCTTTTCCTATCTTAGACATGGCCACAATAATCTGTGGGTTTCTTTTTCAATACGTGAATCCAGGATAGATTCTTTTTCTTTTAGTGTAGATAATTCAAGGAAAAAACCAAAGCATTTTACCTGAGTTATTCTAATAGTGGGCCTCTGATTTGTTAGAAGAAATTTGAATTGTATTTTATATTTGAAGGCAATAAAGCTATTGACGAGCAATAATAGGAACTGAATAGTTATTGCTAATAATAGTTTATTTTTTCCTGTAGTTCATGGTATTGATCAATATTACAATATTTTAAAAATTATATTATCATTTAGTACTAAATTTTATTGTCATTTGATATTTCATTTGTTTATAAAATGATTTGTTCATTTATCTTTTTTATTCAATTACATTTTCCCTATAATTAATTTTTGATATCCTAGACAGTTCAAGACATGTGAAATCAGGCTGATGCATTATTTCATGATCACATCATTTTCCCTCTAATATTAGAGCTTTACAGTGTTTTGACAAAAATGTTATTTGCTTCTACATATTTGAAAAATGAAAGTACATTGTGTTTTGTTGTTTTATTTAGATTAACCAAAATCTTCAAATTTTCCACTCCTCCCCATTTTAGTGGTTTTTTTTAAAGCAGCTATGCTGATGTATGATTCATTACAATAAATATTCATTCTTTTCTTTTTTGACATTAAAAATCTAAAATTTTTTCTTAATTTCTTATACCTTGTTGTCATCCAATTTGGTCTTCAGAAAGCTAGGGTTATTTTCTTACTATTTTATTCAGTACATAGTACAAAACAAAAGCCTGGTACATAGTAGCCTTATATGAATAAGGATTTTTTAATTCATTAAGATTTGGGTGACCAACTCTCCTGATACTGCCCAGGACTGAGAGGTTTCCTAGAATGCAGGACTTAAATTATGAAAGTTCTAGGCCCAGTGGTTCCAGGACAGGTTGGTTATTCTATTAAGATCCCACAAGAAAGGTTGAAAACTACTTTTTTAGAAAAAGGGAAGAAAAACAAGTTTTTTGTAGTTATCCTGATTTCTTACTAATTTATTAATTTTACGATTAAAAATCCATTCTTATGCCTAGGTAGTTTATATTTTCTTGTTCTTAAAAAGCACTGAATATGTATCTTCTAAAGTTACCCATTTCTCGTAAAAAGGTTATTTATAATTTATAGTGCCATCGTCATTTTTGGTGAGGTTGTCTTTTTGTATTGAATTGGAAGTCTCATTTTTATTAAGTAAATATCATCATACAATTTAAATAGTCAACTAATTGTACATACTTCAGCAATTACTAACCCCACAGTGGTAACAACTTTTAATTAATTTATCCAATTTCATTTGACATTAATTCCGTACCTTTAAATAGAATGTTTGTGCTTTTGTGATTTTTAGTTTATACATTGCTTGTTGAATTCCCTTCTGTGGAATATGAACGATGAGCCCTCTTTCTTCTCCTGCTCCACATACATACGCTGATAGACACAGCTCCCATCGCTCACCTGCACACATAGACACACACACACACACACACACACACACACACACACACACACACACACACGTGCATATATGTAAAGCCTAAGTTTTGTCAAACCAAAATTTTGAGTTTGTAGTAGTATTAGTATATATGCTAAATAGGATTGAGCTAAATTATAAACATTCCTACTTTCCTTTTTTCTCTCAGCTTTCATTTCCCTTAGAGTTTGTTTTGTTTTTATGTTTGCTTTGTTTTGTATGTGTATCACGGATTCAATTCTAAACTCTCCACCTGTTGCTTAAATCTCCTCTTATTCTTCCTTACCAATTTTGTCTTCTTGGGGACATCCGTTCTGGAACTTTATGACCTGCTCTATTATGGATTGATTTTTCTTTACTCCTGATACATAACTAATAACTTGAGATTGCCTTTCACCATCACCCTGGGAGCTCCCTTTTTATCTTTTCTGTGTGTAGTTTTTGTTTCTCAAATATTTCTCTTTTTTGGCTCATGGTTTACCCTCTGATTTTGATGGTGCAATAAGAAAGCATGGGCAAGCATCAAATCTGTGAAACAAACTGATCAGAGAGTTTTCTTAAACAAAATATATTAGGCATATTGCAACTCCCAGTGTGTAATCCCAAATAAATACTACAGTTATTAAGCGTTTGAATCTGAGGTAAGAGTCTTCAATAGCTCTGCAGATTTTTGAGTAGAGATTGAAATTTCGCTTCATTATAGCATAAAAATCTTTTGTTCTTTGTCAGTTAGTTAATAATGATTTCAGTATCTGTAATTATTTCAGTAGCTACTCTTAACTACCCTGATTCTCCCCTACTTGCTCTCTTTCTGTGGAAAAATCACTTATAAGAATAGCTGCAACATATATCAAGAAGGAAGTAGCTTACACCTAGGTATTAGCAAGCAGGCTGCCTTGGCCACTGCTTTGTAGCTGTGTTCTTGGGTAGATTACTTAACCTCCTTATGTATCAGTTTCCCTAGGTGTTAAATGGAGATGATAATAGAAACTTCATTCTTTGGTGTCCTTGTGAGTTTTAAATAATTTCTATCAGTGTTATGAATTTAAAGTAGTATCTGATTGATACTAAATATTCAAAATTTAGTCATCATTATTATTGTTATTAATATTATTACTAGCCTTATCTTATGCATACGGTTCTAGTCCAGGTACAGTGGGAAGCAGGAAGCAAGTGTGCCATGTCTGCACCAAGGACTTTTCATTTTCTAATATAACTTTTTTTTCCTTCTCTTAAAAATTGTCAATACTATTTTGGATCTACAAAATCAGCAGTTTTATATGACTTAACTTGATGACTACTATCATAAAATATCCTCTTTCTCCCTTTTAATCATCTCTTTGGTATATGTTTATGAAACCTCTCTTATTTCTGTGTATATTTTCACCCATCTGTAATTCAGTAATATATGTGTGTAATCCTATGTAAACATGTGGCAGTTGTTTGTAATTAATGAGTGCTTTTGGTAAAGGTCAATGATTGATACTTGAAAAATTCTAGCTGATAATATGTCATTTAAAAGAAAATTGTCATGTGAAAAACATAAGTAATAAATACATAGTGTAATCATTCAGAACAGAGGAGGTGTCTAAAATAAAGCTAATAATGATGATCTCTTACACTTCCCTTTTGTAGCCACTCTTAGCACTGTGTATGTTTTCCTATGTATGTGTATGACAGCACACATACATAGATTATTTTTTTTAATGTAGATTTTACTGATATATGTTTTTGTAACTTATATCACTCAAATACATTGTGGGCTTTCCTACTTAAAGTGAAGGTAGTATATCTATTACATTGTCTTTACTATTGCATATAGTATTCTATGGTATAAATGTAGTCGCATTTATTATATCTTACCTATCTGTGGACATTTTCCCTACATTTTTCCCCACCCTGCCATTTTTGATTGAATTAGAGTACCTTTTTCCATAAAGAAGTTTTTAAAATATCATGCACTTAAATCTTGCTCTTTCTTTATGAATTCTAGAATTTTATTACCATATTGAAAGATCTACTTTAACCCAAGGTTATAAAATTTTTCTTTTCACCATTTACTTAAAATACTTTTCTTTGTAAATTTTTATTAGATAAATTTAAATGTATACTATTTAAATTTAGCTCACTAGAATTTTATTTGAGCTTCCTGCCATCTGTGTTACTAAAAGGGGGACCCAAAAACCTGGAATTTATTAAAAATTGTGTATTCTTACATGTCTTAACTTCAGTTACCTTCAAAGCACTCTCTATTAGATGCAGTGCATTTATCGAGACACTTTTCCTACTACTCAGAACAGTGTTTGAATTTGTCAATTTTGATGCCTTTTAGCGCTTCTGTTGTTTTTTTTGTTTCACCTCTTTCGCATTAGTAAACTGTTTCCCTTGGAGGACTTTTTTCATCAGATGAAACAAAAAAAAAGTTGCTTGAGGCAAGATTGGGTAAACAGGGAGTGTGGGGAATGGGGATCATGCCATTTTTGGTCAAAAACTGCTGAACACTCAGCTTAGTGTGGACAGGTATGCTTGTAAATCACCTGTGATGAAATGGGCAAGCACATTGAAAGAATCTTAAAAAAAAAAAAAAAGTCACTGAAGTCAGATGCAGCCTCTCAAAAAAACACTAGCTGGTATATTGACGCCAATGGGTTCCTAGAACAGTAACCTAGCAGGGGGTGCCTATATTTCAAGGTGTCTGCTGTCCCAAAAGTAATTGCTTTTTTTTAGGGGCCCCCCCCCATATACATGACTTTGGTTTATATTTTTTACACTGTCTTCATTAGGTTTGCTGTTACTGTTATGTTAGCTTTAGTAAATGAGTTCAAATGCTTTCTTGTTTTTCTTATAATCTGGCATATTAGCATAGGAATTATATTTATTTCATAAGAGTACATTAGACCTCACTTGTAAAAGCATATGAGACTATCCCCTTTTGGAGGAGAGCGTAGATCTTTTAACACATTTTTCGGTTTCTTCCAGTTATTGGCATTTTTAAATGTTCAACATTTTCTTGGCAATTGATTCTGATCATCATCAACATTCAGTATTAAGTCACAAAATATGTACACAGCACAGTAGCTAACATATGATAGCTGCATCTGTCTTCCTATTTTCCCTAAATTAGATATAGTATTTTTAATTTTTTTTTTTTAGATTAGAAAATATAGTTTATTTAGAAGATAAATTGGAGAGAGAAAAATTGGGGAGGGGAGGAGGCCAAAGCTTAAGAAAACATGGCCTGGCTATAGCTCAAAGAGCACACATAGCTTAGCAAGACTGGCAAATAGCTGCTCATGGTTGAATCCTTTTAATTCTTCCCTTTGATGGGGAAGAGTCATTAAAGTGATTGGGTGGTGGTCTGCTCCATGTCATCACAAAGGGGCAGGTAAGTACAGATATTGACATCAGATGGTGGACAGCAGACAGATAGGTGGTTTAGTCACATGATTGCTGTCATGGGGGGAATCTGTGTCACGCAGGTCAGGAAGGGCTGAGTAGGTTAACTTGAGTCTTATAGGTAGAGGGCGAATACTTGAAATAGAAAAGCTAATTAGTACAAAACAAACTGGGGAGGGAGGTTGTAAAACAGTTATCAATAGCTACCTCTGAGAAAACAGTTCTGTCCCTGGCTAGTGATTAGAGGGTAAGTTAAGTGAACTGTTAACAAGAATCACTCGAAATCAGATAACCAGCCCAATTAAAGGTCAAATTAAGTAAACCCTTTATTAAAGCTGGCAGTCGAGAAGGGGCCCGGGCCTCCCAAACTCTCGACGATGAATGAAATTTGTGGGGAGTCTTATAGGCAAAGGAGTTGGCAAACTGAGTCATTACAGAGATAAACACATGAAACATGTTCTGGGGTTTGACATATAGTATACTCAGATAAGGGGAAACCCATGAGAACAATGGCCGGGGTGCAGGCCTGTGAGGGTTGTTTATGAGCAAAATTTTAAAATTCTTACATCAGCCATACAGAAGTTTAATAACAAGTTAACAATATGGAGACAAGCCACAAAATGGAGTTTTACATTTTAAATACCAAACTTAGGTTTCATCCAGTACACTGCAAACATTATAACCATTTCATAAAGTACAACAAAAACACTTTAAATACTTAAAAACCACTAGAAAAACATGAGATTTTGGCAGTGTTAAAATGGCTGCTCATTGGGTATACTAAATCCGGGTTATGTTCTTTCATTTCCCCCTCTTGTTATTTTAAAATATTCCTATTTGTATCCCTGGGAACAGAGATGATGAAGGTTGGGCTTCTTTAGCTACTTCCTGCTGTACTTGGGGTGTAGAACTGTCCCTATCTGTCTAGAACAAGAGGGTATGAGAGGACAGGAGCCCATGGAGTTTTAAGTATGTTTAGTATTGGTATATAAAGCACTGTGTACAAGCATATACTATTAGAATTAATACTACTATAATAAAGGCCATTATAGCTACTGTTATGACACTGAGGCTTTGATGTCTGGTAAAATGTATTTATAGTTACCCCAGTGGGCTTGATACTCATTACAGGAGTCCAGGATGTTCTCACTGCTGCACTAGTGAATTTTTGAGTCCATGAGTCCATGTGTGTCTGTCCCAGCAGCTTGTCTTCAAGCTTTTTTGGGTTTTGTGATAGGAATTTATGGAAAGTTATAAGGAGTTTTGTTAATTAACAAGGAAATACAGCTACTTTTACAAAGTCTGAAGAAAAAAAGTTGAAAACATTAGACATTTCATTAGGTTGTAGTTCAAACTGTAGGAAATACTAATGAACAAGAGAATTTAAAACAGGTAAACATTGGCCAGAGAAAACTGTCCCTTTTGTTTTTATAATAGGTCTGATACACCTCTACAACGATTCACTGGAGAGTGAAGCCCAGGTAATCTTTACTCTAGAGAGATGGGAGATTGACATCTCTCTGCTTTTGATGAGAGGAGTGGGATGGTTTTGGCCTTCTGACAGGGAAATATTACTTGAAAGTTTAACAAAAATAGTAATACTTTAAACAAAAAATTATCTTGTTATCCTTTCTATGTTGAATTAGTGATCCTTGTACTGGGTCTGCAGGTAGTTCAGGAGGAGAGTCTGGTATAGATATGGCTCCTGATGCTTTTGTTTCTTACCCCACCCTAGAGGGACTACTTGAGAATCTGAAGGTTTTAAAAGCATGTTGTGATACATGATTACAGGTCATTGTAAGTTACTTATTTAGCAAGTGATAGGCTAAAGATTTTGAAAAGTGAAAAAAACAAAAACAACGACCTTCCCTTTTTGTAACAAAGATAGCAGGGAAGGAGGCTAACTGAATTTGTCTCTTTTCTCCCCCACTGTTTATAGGAGAAAATTCTCTTGGAGATTACTAATTAAGTGGCTCATGTTCTGGTCTCTGAGTAGCATTTTGGTGCCTAGTATTAGTGTAATTGATATTAATGGTGAATTCATAGAACCTTTTTGTAGCCTTGGGTATTCATAGAATTCCTTTCATATATTTCTTTCCACAAACCTTCCATATACCATCTTCAACATACTCATACCATTTTTTGACATGCTTGAACCTTCTGTTTTTTGTCCTTTACTTTCCTTCCTTTAAATAAACAGCCATTCTATTATAGAACAAAACTGTACCATACAAGATCTTTTCCTTATATAAAATTATTCTTTATATCCTTTCTTACCAAAACATACTTTCATACCAACCACTTTTTTTACTTTCTGATTTTCTCTTTACCTTTTCATAGATGACCTTTTTTTGCATTTAAACTTTGAATTAACCTTTAGTAACTTTCAATTAAGTTAAGGCTATATGATTCCAACATGGATGACCAGGACCAAAAGGCTGGCACCTGTGTGAATTAAGAAATTAATTTGGTTTCCAATGCCTTAATAATCACCTGTGGTTTGTTGGGGGTTATGGTGAGCCAGTGCCAGACACTTTAGCAGATTTCCAGGCCTCCTTAAATGGCCGTCATTTCTGAGCCAAGTGATACAGTATTTTTAAAAATTTTATTCTTTTTACTGTTTAGTGTATTACTAATTGAGGGAAATGGTTTTATTTGTTTTTGTTTAATATCCATTCTGTCCTGCCACATTACCAAAACAATCTTTCTCAATTTTATTTTGCATCAGCTTTTTGTCTATGAGAGAAAGTTTTTCAGCTCTGTACCTGTTTAGGCACTTCTAAATAGGGATTTCTTTATGAATTATGACTAGACCAATTTTGTAATGCGGTATATGTTTGTTCATGATAAAACTGTGTGATGCAGTTATCAACTTTATTACTGATAAATTGCAAAGTTGGAGAATGAAACTTAGATGTGGGTAAGTGGACTTACGGAAGAGTTAGCAACCCAGTCATAGGAACTCTTTCAACCACAGGACCTCCCAATATGGATGTCTGCCCTGACACATACAGTAGGAAAAAGTTAGTAGGCAGATCTGGAAAGGTAAAGAGTAAGAGGCTGGGTTCCACTATTTTCCTTGGTCCTTCTTCCAAATTGACTTTATTTGTTAACTAGTTTCTACTATTAATAGAAAATGCCCAAATAATAGTGACTTGCAGAGAGAAGATTCTGCCATATAAAATGAAATCCAGAGAAAGGCAATACAGGATTACTATGTTAAGCAACAATAAATACCAGAAGATAAAAAAAGAAATAACATTTACAAAGTATTGATTGCCTGTATGCATATATGTTGGGGTGGGAGTCTCACAATTATGGAGGTAGTATAGCTTTTTCATTTACTTGGAGAGACATTAAAATTTTGTAAATATTTCATATCAATAAAGTACCATTAGCATTTTAATGAGGTAATAAGACTTCTGTATTATTAATTTTTTTCTTACTAAGCTATTTCATTGCTTCATAATCATCATCCCCAGTTGACATAACTTTGTTATCCATTTACTTTTGGAATGGTTATTATTATTATTATCCCTTTGTTTATTAAATTAATAAAATACATTTATAATATAAAACATGCTGAAAAGTACACAGTTTATAGGCATACAAACTCAATGAACTATCAGAGTGAATGTATACTCATGTGACCACCAACCAATCCAAGAAGTAGAACACTAGTAGTACTCCAGAAGCTGCCTTTGTTTCCTTCCTATCACAACACTCTACCCTTACCCCAAAATAGCCATTCTCTGGATTTTAACAAGATACATTCATTTTCTTGTCAAATTGTGGAATCTTTTACTCTGGGTCATTTTCTGTTTGACTGTTTTTGCTCAACAACATGTTTGGAACTTTAACCATGTTATTGAATATAGTTGTAAAATTGTATTAGTTTGTTCTCTCTATGATATTTCATTGACTACACTAAGTATTTTTTCTCATTCTACTGTGAGTGGGCTTACTCAACAGGTATTACCTGCTCCTATGCGAGGCACTTTCATAAATCCAACTGTCACAGCTGGGAAAATGATGGACTGAGTTCCTGCCTTAATGAAACTTATTTTCTAATAAGGAAGCAAACATTAATTAGAATTGTAATTAGTATGCTGAAGAGGAAGTTTCATGTGGGAGGAAAATATATAATGAGAAAACAGAGCTGGTACCTCGAGGGTTTCTTAGAGAAAGTGACATTTAAACTAATAAATATACCAAAACAGAATATAAACACTTTTCTCTCATTTCCTAATTCCTGACAGTTTCTATTGTTCCTTGTATATCCTCCTAGATAGATGAGACTGACTTATGTATTCATACATTTATAATTTAAATAAAAATAAAAGTACTGTGTACTTTTTCTATTGTCTGCTTAATTTTTTGAGTTTTTTATGTAATATGGTGGGTAATTATTCATATCAGGATTTGTAAGATTTTTGTCTCATTTTTTTCTTTATTTCCTATTGAGTTTATCAAAATTTATTTAAACATTCTTTTAAAGTAGTATATCTCATTTTTCCATGTGATAGCAATTATTTTTTAAAAAATCTCTAGCAGGAGCATCTGTTCATCATAGAGACTGATGGGATTAATATCTCAGCACACTGATAGCTTATTTATACTGTAGGGCTCTATGGTAAGGTCTTTAGTTTAAATTCTAACAGTGACAATAATTGTGTGAATTTAGTCAATTTATTAAGCTAGAGATTTAAATGAGATAATTCATGTAGAACTCATTAGACAGTGTCATCACATAAAGAAAACTCAAAAATTGTTAGCTATTATTATATTCATTACCATCGTTCTGGTGAACATTTGGGTTATGTTTCAATATTGATGTGAACATTCTTATACATATATTATTGTATTCTTCTATGAATATTGCCAAGTAGAATTGCCAAGTCAAAGTGCTTGCAAATTTTAAATATTGATAATGCAATCAAATTGTCCTCAAATAGTTACACTTATTTTTATTCTTATTAATGGTTGTCTAACAGAATGACAGAAGTGCAATCCCATTTTTTAATTGTATTTTTTTTATTTCTAAGTGTTTTTTTTTAATCTTTGAGAGTTAGTTTCTTTTTATAAATATTTTAGCAGTTGGTATTCGTTTTGAATCATAAATACTGTCATCTTCTTGGCACTTCTTTTATTTTTAGTTAAATGTGCATTTGATCTGCTAAGACAATTGATTATTTGTAATTTGAAAATTATTGTTTGGGCTTGTAACTTGCCTTTTAAGTTTATTTTTGGTGTCTCGCTATACAGGATCTCTTAATCTTATAAAATATGGTGATCTTTTCTTTATAGATTTGGGGCTATGATCACTTTCAACGTAATGCAAATCTTTAATTCTACTACTTCCATGATTTAGATTACTGGTTGTGGGGGTTTAGTTTTCTCTAAATAGAAAAATATCCAAATAGTTCAAACATAAAGTATTGACTAATGCACCCTTTTCACACTGACTGGAAATACTGTCATTATCATATACTAAATCTCTGTTTGTAGGTAGCTCTGACTGGGTCTCTGTAGTTCACTGATCTGTTTTTCTGTTTTTGAACAATACACCTATTTAGATTATGGACCACTTGTAATATAGTATGACATTTTGTTGGAAGAACACTTAATAGTTTTTGTTATTTTGTAAGCAAAAATTTGGCAAGTCTCATTTTTCTATTTTTGATTTTTTTTAGAATCAATTCTTATTCCCTTTCCCCATACTTTTCAAAATTATGTTTATGCATTAATTTAGGATGAGGCAGATAATTATATTTTTTAGTATTTTGATTCTTTCCAAAAAGTAATGTGATAAGCATTTTCATTTTTATTGTCCTCTGTTATGATCATTAGTCAGGTTTTATAATATTATTTCATAATGGTTTTTTACCTTTGTAGATGACAAAAAAGTTTTGCCTTTATAAATTGGGTCATTTAACCCCATTTTAAAAATTTTAACCAGGTTATTGGAAGAGTAACTAATGGAAAAAATGAATTAATTTTAAATTTTTGAGTTATATCCAGTTAACTTATTGATCTCTTTATATTTTGTAATGTTTTTTATTTGATTTTCTTGATTATTTTAGTAAGCTGTCTCCCAATCATTATTTCATTGTTTTCATTGTATTTATGTTTTTACTTCCTTAGTAGTTTTATTGTGATAACCAGAAATTTTAGAATATATTCCCAATATTAAAATAATGGTAATAGGCTCCTTTGTCTAATTCCTGATTTTGATAAATGCGACTCTTGTGTTTTATTATTAGGTATAATGTGTTACAGTGGTTTCTTATAGATCCCTTTTTAAAAAACACTTTATGATATTATTAGTTAAGAGTTTTCTTTTAAACTGAATGGTACTGAAATTAATAAATTTTATGAGATGCTGAATAGATTTCTCGTTAATTCTTAATCCTTGTTATATATAGATTTTACCATTGATTTGTCTCTTTTTAGATCATTGAAATCACTTTTTGTTCCTATATATTCTTTTTGTACACTATGCGATTTGCTTATCAAAAATAGCTGTAGGTGTTGGCATCCATGTATATAACCGAACTTGATCTATGAGTTTCTTTTTTTATATTTGTCCATTTTGGATATTCAGATTTTACTAGCCTATATAATAATTAAGGGAGCTTTTCCCTTTTTTCAGGCTGTGGGGCAGTTTAGATATCATAGAAATTATCAGTTTTTTTGAAGATTTGGCATAGCAGCACAGTTTTAAAACAATGTAAGGCTGATTCTTTTGTTAGATCGAGGGCAAACGTTTAAGTTCTTCTGAAGTTTTTCAGGGTCTCTCTTGTTTTTCTGTCTCTGAAAGCAATTCTGGTAATTTATATTTTCCTAAGTGATCATCTATTTAAGAAAGATATTGTTTATTGAAAAAGTTATATCTATTATTCTTTAGTAAATTTTAAAACTTTTTTGTCTGTATTATCATCTTTCTTATTTCTACTATTGAGTTTTCTTCATCTTTGCGGTCTTCTGTCCAACTTTTTGGAAAGAAAAAAGATCTATAACTATCAAAAATTATTACATTATTTTACTTCTACTTTATTTTGGTTTTTCTTTTTTAAATTCTTGAAATAAATTTTATTCTGTGTTATTCACATTAGATTTTCCCTTTAACTAATAGCCCAATAGGCTTTGATGTCTCATATTCCCAATATTAATACAATTTTTATTTATTTGGCTCAAGAATAAATTCCTAAGTATCTCTATTTTGAATTCCTATTTGTATTACATTGTTTTCCAAGAATATGGCCCATATTATTTCAGTCCTCGGGAATTTGAAGTAAGCTTTCTTCATTTCTTAGCACACTGTCAATTTTAAAAAAAATTGTCCATGAACATTTTAAAATACATGTAATACTCTTAAGTAAGATTATTTTAGAGATAAGGGCATTATTTAGACTTAGAGGATTTTATGCCTTAATGCCACAATTAATTAATTAAATGGTTATGTAGCTTTTTGAATCTTAATCTAGTCAATTTTCCATTTGATCTTAATGCATTTAGAGTATACCATGTTTTTTATATATGATCTCTTCTAATGTATGAATAGTTAGATCAAAAATCAAGTTTATAAGAAGTTATACATTTAGAATATGATTTTATAATACAATTTAGACAAGTAGAAAAAGTCTAGATAGAAATCATTTGAATCTTTAGAACAGAAGACAGTTTTAAAAGAGTGACTTAATTAATCTTCTTGTATGGGTTCATCTGTAGATAGATGGGGAATGAACAAGAATGGAAGCCACACATGTAGAGAACGTAAGAAACAATGATGTATGTATTTGTGGGGAGACAAGGCTGACCTAGGTGGAAAGAGGTCCTTGTTAAAGAATGATAGGAAGTAAGACTAAGACTGTATTAATGACATTGGGCCTGATTAAAGGTCTGGTGAAAAAGTTAAAAACTCAAATGCAAAGCAATTCTGTCACCTAATGAGCAGTATCATATTTAATTTTGTGACTGCGTGGTGGTTTAATTGCAATGTCTGTGATAATTAACTTAATTAGCATAGGCACCCCAAAAATATGGATAAATATAGTTCTAGAACTATACTTCTGAGGAAGTAGTATGAGGCAAATTTAGCATAATGTTAACTTTACTCATAGTTACAGATTATGTAGAACTCTGCTAAATATACCAGCATGAAACATCTGTTGAGAGAATTTGGATATGATTCCTGTATATTTTAGAAGTTATAAAATTTCTTAAAGCAGTTTATAAAAAATAGTTAAGAAATATATTTATGCTGATAAAAGTGCTTTCTTTTCCTGTTTGTAATACAAGTAGAAATTTACAAGTGCCTTTCTACCTCTACTGGTTTAAACACAAATAGACTGAAAAGTACTATGACTGACAACTCACTTGTGAAAATTAGGAGAATTTTAAATTAAGCAAAATCAAGAGATAAACATATAATCTTAGAGTAGAAGGGGTTATATAATTCAATTATCTAATAGAAATCTGCTATTAAAAAAAATTCCCAGCTTCTATTTTGAAAGTAGGTAGGCGAATGCGTGCCGTTTAGTATGATAATTCCTTGTATGTAAATCTACAATACTATTTTAAAAGCCTCAATATGAATTTATTTTATTTTGGTCATATTATTTTGGACAAAAACCTGATCCTCTGAAATATTTGACTATTCTAAAAACCTTCTAATACAGGTTAAGTATACCAGATCTGAACACTGAAATCCAGAATGCTCTCAAATCCAGTTTTTTTAGTGTCAACATGATGCTCATTGAAGCATTTTGTGTTTCAGATATTTGGATTTGGGATGCTCAACCATCATAATGCAAAACTGAAACACTTCTGGTTTTAGGTATTTTAGATGAAAAGATATTCAACTTGTAGTCTATGACAGTCATTATCTGAGAGCTATAAGAACAGAGAACAGTTATTATGTTTTTGATTTGTTCTCAAATTCATTGTATTTCTGTTAGTAAATCAACATTTGCCCTGTTTTTTTTCCAAATTGGGAAAAAAAAAATTAGCTAGATTTTAACAAATTCAAACCAAAGCTTATGTGTGCTAATTAGGAACACAACATGCCTTGATAATTTTGCTTGTCAAAATAGAGTTTGTTTTTATGGCGATTTTTAACCACAGTAGTAAGTCTTTGGAATGGCATGTGTACCCTTAAAAAAAAAAAAAAAGCCAGCCTTTTTGAGGGAAAAGTATCTTAGAGTAGTGTGTATTAGCTATAAAAATCATTATCTTATACTTTTTATGATGTTATGCTATATAGAAAGAACTTACTATATTGAAGTATGATAATATATAACTAGACTATTTCATTTAATGTTCGTTACTTTTTTCTCTTCTGTAAAATACAGCCACATAGGTGATAGCATCTGATTGGCCAAGAATTACTTAAGAAAGGCCTACATCTGAAAACAAACAAACCCTTTCTAGTAATATATCTTTCATGAAGTCTAAAATGTTTTATGGTTAAAAGAGCTATAATTTACATATGAGTCTAACATAAAATGAATATTAAAAAAATAGGTTTTATATTTAACCTTATGGTCCTCTTGTATGCAGCAGTTTTTGATGTATAAGGCTACATATATTTCTGTTTGGTCAAATATTTTCCTTATTTTGCTCATGCATGGAAACATATACTAGTATTTACTGTTTCCCATTATAATTACGTGTGAATTCTGAGGTATTTCTGTTTATAAAGAAAATATAAGCACAAACCTCAAAGTGATAATAGCATGTAACCATTATTATTATTACATTAATAAAATTTGAATACTCTTGAAGCAATAGGAATTCTTTTCATGGTAATTATAACCTCGGGGCTTGATGTTTCATCCCTTGTTTGTTAGCTATTCACCTAAAATAGTAATATTACTACTATGTATTTAAGAGTCAGCCAGTTTTTTTCAGATACAGGTATTATTGGGTGCTATGTGTATATATCAACTTAAGAATTTGGGTTAGATAGGATGGGAGAACTTAGCATCTTTGTCTCATGATGTGTCTGAACAGACTTAGGCCGGACTTGTAAAATTTACAGAATCACTCACATTGTAAGTTTAGGCACACCTCTGTGTGTGAAAACAAGAATACTTATATAGTGAAGGGTTAAGGAAGAGTCTATGTGCAGTTATTCAAAAACTCCTTTGAACCTATGTAACATGGGACAGTATTCTTAGATGTACTGTTTTGTTTGTAATACTTAAAAGCCGGGCTCGGTGGCTCAGCCTGTAATCCCGCGCCTTTGGGAGGCTGAGGTGAGTGGATTGCCTGAGCCCGCGGGCTCGAGACCCGCCTGGGCAGCGAGACCTCATCTCTACAATAAATCAAAAAATCAGCTGGGCGTGGTAGTGCATGCCTGTAATTCCGGCTACTTGGAAGGCTGGAGCGAAGGATTGCCGGAGCCCAGCGGTTCGAGGCTGCGGTGGCCGGGAGCGGTCACTGCACTCCAGTCTGGGTGACAGAGTGAGACTCCAACTCAAAAAAAAAAAAAAAAAAAAAAAAAAAAGGAAAAAAATATTTCAATGTAAGAAGAATGAAAATTGTAATATTGTCCTTTTCGTTGCATTTTCTAGGCAATTAAATTGGAATATTCCAGATTGGTTAAGTTGGCCCAAGAAGACACCCCACCAGAAACAGATTATCGTTTACATCATGTAGTGGTCTACTTTATCCAGAACCAGGCACCAAAAAAAATCATTGAGAAAACATTGCTGGAACAATTTGGAGATAGAAATTTAAGTTTTGATGAAAGGTATTCTGAAATATAAAATTCATGTGCTCAAATTGTTCTTGTTTTTATGTAGATTCTCTGTGTAATTTTTGAATGCTTGTTTTTTACGTGCATGAACATACATTTTAATAAATACAGCACAAAAT
This sequence comes from Cephalopachus bancanus, assembly GCA_027257055.1. NCBI lineage: Eukaryota > Metazoa > Chordata > Mammalia > Primates > Tarsiidae > Cephalopachus > Cephalopachus bancanus. The sequence continues at coordinate 8,601,463 of JAPVLO010000108.1, forward strand.
TTGACCTTACTTAATTTGAACAATTGCTAAGTAATTTCTCTGGAGTCTGTAATCATGGTCTTTTGAATTTTGAATTGAAAATAATTTATATTAGCTTAATAAATTTTAATTATGAAACAAGTAATCACTGCCCTTATGGAACTTAATATTTTAGAGAAAAAAACAGATTTCTCAATGTTTGTACTATAGATAGTTTAGAGAATTTTTTGTTGTTAATGCCATCCTATGATTATAGGCTATTAAACAATATTCCTGACCTTTAGTTGTTAGATGCTGGTAGCAACTCCCAAGTTATGACAGTCCAAAACATCTCCAAGTATTGCCAGCAAAGTCACTAAATCACCGGAAAAAAGTTTTTAGTCATGCAAATGAAATATTTAAACATTCTTTGACAGAAAGAGATGACTTAGAATGGTTAAATTAATTTGGTTCACCCCAAAATATTTTTTCTTAAAGTCCTGTAAAATTACTAATATTAAAAAAGTTAAAATTTAATCTAATTAAATGAATGACATTTACAAAATTTTAGGGCTCAGGTAAAGGTCCAAGATAATAAAAGTTATTTTAGTTTACAAAAACATTTATGATCCCTTGGAGTTCATTATAATTACATTCTAATTCTGAAATAAATGATTATTCTTTTATGAATGCCTCAAAATACTGAATTAAAAGTGGGTAGCAGAGGAGAATATGAGGGGAAGCAAAGCATCTAGGATCAGTTCCTGCCTTATCATAAGGTCTGCTGTGAAATTTAGGATTAAGTGAAATAATACAAGAAAATTGTTTTGAACAGTATCTGGTAAACAGTTGAATGTCCAATGAATGTTGGTGGTTATTACTATTCCTGTTAGTAGCAGTATAGACGTCACTTATTTTCTTACATAGAACTGCAAGGAGTTGAGAAATATGACTGAATATTACTTTCATTATCTGGACTTACTGTGTTCCAATGGATATATGCTGTTGAATTTGGAGAAGATATAATTGAGTAATCACATTTTAAAATCTCTCGCAAATGCAAGTAATCAGTATGTTTTGATAACCTGAATTCTCTTGTGTTTGAAAGACAAAGTTAGTTGCATGTAATTAACTAAATATATTGTTTTGGATTTCTTTTTTTAATAATTCTGAGCATAAAATCCGTTGGAATGCTTCCATTTTTACCTGAAATGATACATACATTTTGAATTCTTTCTTTTTTACTATTTAAGAATAATGCCATTTGGGGGGAAAAGAAGATGTCATATCTCTTGAGTGTGCTTAAAAGATGCAGATTATTTTTAAAAGTTCATTTTCCCCCCTTGCAAGCTGTATTAATAGAATATAATTTAAAAACCCTATGTGAATATAAGAAATCTTGGATTAGAGTTGTTGTGTGATCGTTTTGTAATTATCCGGCATTGGTCCAAAAAGTATTTTTCACTAAAGATTATTTGGGAGTTGTTTCCATAAATAAGTGCTGCTCGGTGGTAATGGATTTCATTTCTATATGTGTTTGGTAGTTTAGTTTTGTGAAACATACATTTTTTAGTTTTTGTGGATTTTGCTTTTAATTTAGAAATCTATATATTTTTAAGGTGTCACAACATAATGAAAGTTGCTCAAGCCAAACTAGAAATGATAAAACCTGAAGAGGTAAATTCAGAGGAGTATAAGGTAATCTTCTTCTTGAGGGATTCTGTACTTCCTTGATATTTTTTTTTTTCATTTTGGCACAACTAAGGTCGAATTTATTACGGATAATAAGTGAAAAGTAAATCTATAAGTCAATGCTCAAGCTATTAGTATTTTTACAAATAATTTTGGTATTAACTTTGTATGATGACATGTAAACTAAAAAGTTTAAAAGTGAAATAGGAAGATTTTTGTTTTTATTTTCATGTACAGTCCTCTTGTATTCTAATACTAGTTCTCAACTAAGTATCAATTTTGATATTGCAATTACATGATAATAGTGAACATTTATCAAGAACCTGCTATATGCCAAGCATTCTTTTAAATCCTTTACATGTATTAACTGATTTAATCCAGAGAGGAAGACTATGAGGTAGATGGTATTCTTATTTCCCGATTTATATGTGAGAATATACGGCAAAGAAGGCAGGTGACATGCCTAACGTTTTCATAGCTAGACATTTACAATTTGGCTGATAGAACCTACATTCTTTTTTTTTTTTTTTTGAGTTGGAGTCTCACTCGGTCGCACAGACTGGAGTTCAGTGGCCGCTCCCGGCCACCGCAGCCTCACCTGCTGGGCTCCAGCGATCCTTCCGCCTCAGCCTTCCAAGTAGCCGGAATTACAGGCATGCGCTACCACACCTGGCTGATTTTTTGATTTATTATAGAGATGGGGTCTCGCTGCCTAGGCGGGTCTCGAACCCTCAGGCTCAGGCAATCCACTCACCTCAGCCTCCCAAAGGCGCGGGATTACAGGCTGAGCCACCGAGCCCGACTAGAACCTACATTCTTAACTGCGAGACTGCACTGAAAGCGGGCTGCATTTTTTTCTTTCAGTTTGCCTCATCAGCTACTTTTGAGAAAGTTAAGAGTACTCCCTATAGTGTGTATATGTATATTCCATACATAGTTGCCGTTATGAGACAGTGCTGTGTGTATGAGGGAGCAGACACATGGACACTTGTATACATGTTTGTGGGAGTTTTTTTGGGTGCATAAACTTATTTCTATATCAGCTTTGGCTCTAAAATTAGTATTCTGTATTTTAATTGACAGATTAAAAAACCTACTATTTCTGTTTCTTCAAGGTTTTTAATTTAACCTTAAATGTTTTTTAAGATTTATGAATCTAGAAAATTTTAAGTTGCTTTTCTGGACTTTCCTGTTGCTTTCCTGATTAGTGTTTGGTCCCATTTACAAACTTAGTTACAATGCTTTAGCTTCCCTTAAACAATTAGTGTCATTCACCACATTATCAGAGTAGAGGAAAGATCCAGAAAAATCCTTATTATTGTTGAAAATTTTTAGCTGACCTGAAAGTTTACTACCTTAATCTACTAAAGAGTGTGTCGAAAAACAAAAATTAAAAAAAACCAAAACAACAAAACTTCAGCAAATATATAGAGTTATGAACATTGAAAGCTTTAGGTTTGTGATCTGGAAAAAACAGGCAACAAAAACAAGTAAAAAGTAGAAGATTGGAAAAAGAAGTAGCAAAGTCACCATTTGCAGATTTTTTAACCTAGAAATTCAAATAATCTATAGATAAATTTATTAGAATCAATAGAACTGTGTATCATACAAATCTATGTCAAACATCAATTGTCAAACATCAATTTCTGTTTTCTAATACTAGTAACAAATAGAAAATAACATGTATAAAAACGATGCTGCTTACAATAGCATCAGAAACTAGAGAGTATCTAGAAATAAATTTAACAAAAGATATGCATGACTACTATGGGCAACACTATAAACTTACTGGGAGAATTAAAAAAGACCTAAATAAATGGACATGTTTGATGTCAAGTCGGAAAACTTGATATTATATAAATATGCTCCACTAAATGGTTTATAGATTCAATGTAATCCTATGAAAATTCTAGCAAGATGTTTTATGGATAAACTGATGGAAAACTTTTATGAAATGCAAAGGTCCCAGACTACTAGACACCTTCTTAAAGATAGAAGGTAGAAAAGTTTACTAGAGATCAAAATATACTTTCTTAATCATTTTAACTTTATAATGATACTAGCATAATAATAGGTAAATTAAAACAGTAAAACAGAATTGAAAATCTTGGAACATATCCACCCCTTTATGTACATATGATATATGCCAGAGATAGCAAGCAAGTCAGTGAACAATGGAAGGACTTTCCAGTCAGTGATTCTGGAAAATAAATAAAATTGGATCCTTCTTCACTCCATATACAAAATTCCATTTTAATTGTGAAAGGCTCCTATATAAAGCTACGTAGAAGTCAACATACTTAGAAACTCAAAGAAATTCATTTACCCATGAGGGATACACGTTGGCCAGAGAATTTTGACCAGAATATATACGCTGCAGCCAGGGATAGTCAGGGCAGGTTGTCTCATAAGTATCAGGAGCAAGTCAGGTCATTTTTTAGCTATTAACAGCTCTAAATTTGCACCCGTCAAATTGATCTCTCTACTCTTGTCCCCAGAATTCATGTACATGGGACTTAATTTTTAATTTTGATTTGATTCTGCAACCCTGCCTTTAGTTTGCCTTAACTGATTGGATTCAGTGTATTTTTATTTAGAAGCCTCATATTCTTTCTAACTGTAGAACCATTATACCATACAAGTATTTATTTATTTATTTTCTTTTTGCGTTGGAGTCTCACTCTGTTGCCCAGACTGGAGTGCAGTGGCCGCTTCCGGCCACCGCAGCCTCGACCTGCTGGGCTCCGGCGATCCTTCCGCCTCAGCCTTCTGAGTAGCCGGAATTACAGGCGTGCGCTACCATGCCTGACTGATTTTTTGATTTATTGTAGAGGTGAGGTCTCGCTGCCCAGGTGGGTCTCGAACCCGCGGGCTCAGACAATCCACTGACCTCAGCTTCCCAAAGGCGCGGGATTACAGGCTGAGCCACCGAGCCCGGCACCATACAAGTATTTAAATGACCTGTTTCTGCATGTCTCACGTCTTTGTCTCTTGCTATGTTCAGGTGTTAGCAAACGTTGCCCCTCAGACCACATCCAGCTTACGACCTGTTATTGTCAAATAAAATTTATTTACTTGTTGTCTGTGACTGCTTTCACACTACAGTTGCAAGTAACTTGACAAAGCTTGCAAGGTTTAAAATATTTAATATCTGGCTCCTAAGAAAATGTCTGTCATCTCACAACTTTAAGGCTGTTCTAATGACAGCTTGGAATGGAAGTTTGAATACCTTCCTCAGAAAAGCTACCTTTGTACTTGCAGGCTAAATTTTGCCATTATTTGTTATTAAGATCTACTATGGCATGAAAATTAAGCCTTGAAAAATTAAAATTAAATTAAAATTTTAAAATTAAATAGTCAGATTTAAAAAGAATATAGTTGGCAATAACTTTGTCTGTCTGTCTGTCTATCTATCTGTCTATCATTCTCCAAGTTGGATTCTCACTTTGTTACCTAGGCTGGAGTGTAGTGGCACGCTCACAGCCACCACAGCCTCAACCTTCTGGGCTCAGGTGATCCTTCCACCTCAGCCTTCCAAGTACCTGGGACTACAGGGGTACACCACCACACCTGGCTAACTTTTTGAGGTATTGTAGAGACGAGGTCTTGCCAAGTTGCCCAGGCTGGTCTCGAACGCCTGTGTTTAGGCAATCCTCCTGCCTTGGCCTCCCAAAGTCCTGGGATTACAGGCATGAGCCACCATACCTGGTATATTTACATATTTCTTATTTTTATTTGCATATCATGATGTGTATATGAAAGCTTTAACACCTTTATTATTAGCATTTTTTTTAGCCTAATCCTTTGCTGAATTTTAGTTTTTTTCCTTGAGTTAATTTTTTAAAAATAAGTTAAGAAAATTCTTCTTTTGTTGTCTTTGAGGATTATAGAGCATCAGCTTAGAATTACTGAGGTTTGCCTATTATATGACCTATAATCATTTGGGGGGGGAAGGGGCATTGATAGGTGTACTGCACTTATCCTTTCAATGTTATCTCAGGTGAATAAACTCTTCAGCAACCACATCTAAAATCAAATTTACTACACATCTGACAAAATGAAAAGATTAAAGCTGTTCTATAACACTGTCCTTTTAGTTCTTAAAATTCTGTATTATGTGTTTAACTTAGATTCATATTCAAAAAATTAATAACTTTAACTGCTATGTTAGTGTGATGTGGCTACTATAACATTTTAATAATATGATTTTATACCGAAGAATTTTTGAGATAGAGAGATGACCTGATTGATTATCCTGCTCTTATATTTCTGTTATCTTCTAGTGAGGTCATTTTGTTTAATTCCTCATTAATGTGTAATAACTTTTATATTTATTGCCATATTAATGAATAGTCTTGTGTGTCAGAAAGGAAAGTCTTGATTTAGGTATAGTGTATCTTAATTTTGAAATTTGTTTCTATTAATTTAAAGGTTATCAGAACAGTGTTACTTTATGAACAGTTGAATTAAGATTTTAGAATCTTACTCTGAATGTTTTCAATATTTTCTTTAACCTACAGGAATGGCATCAGGATTATAGGAAATTCAGGGAAACAACTATGTATCTCATAATTGGGCTAGAAAATTTTCAGAGAGAAAGGTAAGGCAAAGTGGAAAAATATGTCTAAATGGAGACATCAGGAAAATAAATACTAATGGAGACAGAAGTGTCTGAAGTCATTAATTATGCCACCTTCTCCTAGTTTAAAAAAAAAATTCCCTGCTCCTTTTTTTTTTTTTTTTTTTAAACTTTTAAGACATAACTATTTCCTGGCTTCAGATGTTGCTTCAGACGTTGCTAAAAAGTTGCTTTTAGGCATTTCTTGCATCAGATATTTTTTATTATAATGTTTTAGATAATCAAAATTGAAGTGCAAGCTTAAAATGTTTTATAATTGTAGTTGACTTTGTTTTACAAAGATGAAATACTAATGTGTATATTTCTTTTTAATTTCTTAAGTTATATAGATTCCTTGCTCTTCCTCATCTGTGCTTATCAGAATAACAAAGAACTTTTGTCCAAAGGCTTATACAGAGGACATGATGAAGAATTGATATCACATTATAGAAGAGAATGTTTACTGGTAAGTTGAATACATGCAGTATGTGTTTTATCACTTTTTTCGTTGATTGGACACATTTTTTAGGATCATATATAAATGATTGACTATAAACTCTGATGGGGTAAGAAGCTCGGTGATGTCTATAAACTGGGTCTATTTCCTTTAGATGGCAAAGCACACTCGATTTTTTTATTCCTCCTTTCTTTATCAATCCTATGAGTATTATAGATGATCAGTGTTCTTAAACTGTAATGTTTGCTTATGTTCCTAAATTTAGATTTTTTCTTTTGGTGGGAGATGAAGGGCCATATAGATAATGAGGAAATATCATTATTATTACTGTAGAAAACATAGAATAGATTTTTTTTTTGAGATTTATAAGTGGTAGTATATTTGGTGTGAGTAATGTTAAAAGATTCATTGTGATATGTTACCTTTTTTTGCACCTAGTGATCAGTTTCTTTACCTCAAATATTTTTACTCTCTATATGCTGAAATGTTATTATTTTAAAACTTTTATTGCCAGTTTACTTAACTCTAGATATCTGCAGTACTTTGTTGATGTTCTCTGAGTCAGCTTATCTTTATGTATAAAACAGCAAATTCTATCTTTAGCCCTTTTTCTGATTAAATTTCATTATTAGTTGACTATTGATATCCCTCTTCTATATTAGGAACCTAAGTTATTTTTTTTCATGTTTTAAAAAATAGACAAAGATAACGAAAGAGGATATGTAGTTTGAACCTGTATGTTTAAATGTGCTTTAAAAACTTTAGGTAGGTCTACTGGTGAAATAGTTTTTTTTTTTCAGTAGAAATATGCAGTATATACTAATTTCAGTGTGTGATGTCTTTAATATTTTTTAATAGGAGTGTAAAAGGTTGTGTGATCTTACTATCTTTTTCTCTCAGCTGATTTTACTGCTTTTGAGTGAATTTTAAAACTTAAATTGTTGATGGTTTATGTTCATTGTGGATGATATTTTTAACATGGCCAGTTTCAAAGGTTTTTGAATCTAAGGAGCACCTGAATTATATGTATTTTAGCTTAAAAAATATAAAGTTGTTTATAAGCATATAAAAATATACATGATTGTATAGGAATATTTTAGCAAAGCTAAATTTAAATATAAATACAACCAAAACGTGATGGTTACTCTGAAATATTAAAAAAATGGTAGAATGTTTCTCTTATCATTTTTTGATGGTAAGCCAGCCACATTTTGTTATTTGTTTTAACCTAGGGATCTAAATGAAACCTCAAGGATTATTTTAGTTTTCCTTTCAGGTTTTTTCATATATTTTTTTTTTGAGTTGGAGTCTCACTCTGTCGCCCAGACTGGAGTGCAGTGGCCGCTCCCGGCCACCGCAGCCTCGACCTGCCGGGCTCTGGTGATCCTTCCGCCTCAGCCTTCCAAGTAGCCGGAACTACAGGCACGCGCTACCACGCCCGGCTAATTTTTTTGATTTATTGTAGAGATGAGGTCTCGCTGCCCAGGCGGGTCTCGAACCCGCGAGCTCAGGCAATCCACTCACCTCAGCCTCCCAAAGGCGAGTGTCAGATTTTAAGAGATATGAAGATGAGTAGGAGAGACTTCCTGTCCTTAGAAAACTCAGTCTGCTAAAAGACATACACAAATAATTGTTATGTTCTGGAATAAGTGCCATTGTGAGAAACACTCAAAACAATATGCCTGGAATTGTTGGGAAGAATCATAAGATAATATGAACACTGATGTGAATCTTAATGGATAAATAGGAGTTTTACTCATTGTAGTGAGAGAGAACATTCCAGCCAAAAACGTACATATAAAAAGTTCTGGATCGTACACGTCAGAAAATGTGAAATTCACTGTGGCACGGTTATATGAGCAAGTGGGTTTAGGTGGAAGTGATGAAGCTGACAATACCTGTTGATGTCAGACTGTGAAGAAACTTACATGACATTCTAACATTTACGCCAGTGTAACTGATTAGATTTGGCATGATCAGACTTATAAAACCTTGGTCAGGCTTATTTTCAGAAAATAATTCTGACAGTATTATACTAGAGGATGAACTGGAAAGGAGGAGATTGAAATCAAGAACCCTCGAGGGGGAAAGATAAGGGAAGGAGAGCAATGACCTCAACTAAGGTTTCAGTTTAGTCGTTATGAGGAAGAGGATATAGAAGATGGTGAAGGAAATGAAATCAAGGAATATGGTAACTGATGGATAAGTGGGAAGAAGTAAATGGAAGAGTCAAAGCTACCTGACTTGCTAGTTTTGCGCTTAGTATTGGGGAATCTTAAGAGAATGAACAAGCTTGACTTTGAACATATTATATTTAAGATTGTTCCAGGATATTCTCTGATTCAGTGAGTGTAATATTAAAACTTAACATTAATTTTCAGAATAATAAATTATTATTGTAATAGGTATCTTTTTTTGTACCTGATATAGTTTCTTTTTCTAAATATTTTCATGATCTGTCTGCTGAAATGGCACTGTTGTTATAAACTATTTATTAATATAACAATAAGTATAAAAATTATTAGGCATTGATAAGGAAGTAAACAAAAAGATCTTACTAGAAAATAACTTTAGTAAAGCCTCTTTCCAAAATCAAGATAAATTGCTTAAGAATTACGTAATGCAATCATAAATATATAATTTTTATATTTGAAATTCAGCTTTAAAAGTCATATCATGCTATAAACATAGGATTTGAATAAACGTTTAAGTATTATAGCTTGTTATATCTATATTCTTTACTTACCTCTTGTCTCTATCTGTTATAGCATGGATTTCTCTATTCTACCATATCAGTGGTCAGCACACTATGGTTTGTGCTTCAGCCTACCAGTTGTTTTTATAAATAACACAACCATGCCCATTCATTTACATGTTATATATGACTGCCTTTGAGCTACAGTGGCAGAGTTGAGTAGTTGCAACAGACATATGGCCTTTAAAGCCTAAAATATTCTCCATCTGGCCCTTTATGGAAAGTTTGTTGATCCTTGTACCAAATTGTAAACTCCATGAGAATTTTCTGTATTAATCACTTGGTGATTAGATGACCCTTAAGCATAGAAAGGTTTCTGGCACATGGTGTATACTCCATAAGAATTTGGTGAAGTAGTAAGTGAATAGACTACCTTTATATTTTTGTATCAAGGAATATAATAGTATTTATTCAGTTGACATTGATGGAGAAGATGTTAAAGAATTTTTCACAACAGAGAATCTGGTATTTTTAGTTTTTAAATTATTTTCAGTACTTTTAAAATTTTTAAATTGGGGGAAATAAATCTCTTGAGAATAACAAATGGTTCCTACAGTAATAATCACCAATGTGTAATATAAGCTGAACATGAACTAAAAATATAGCAACAGTATTTTCTCCATTGCTTTTTGTTTGTGTTGTCATGTGCATAGCTTTTTCTAAGAATCCTCTGTTTTAGCATAGTTGAGATTGTTTTTCCTTAGTGCCATTTGTTTTAATACTGTTTGTGAACATATTTATGTTGCCATAAGCATTAACGCAGATATTTTTGTTTAATTTTAAAAAGGAAACAAAACCTGATTTTTTTTTTCTTTTGCATTGCATTAAGAAATTAAATGAGCAAGCTGCAGAACTGTTTGAATCTGGAGAGGATCGAGAAGTAAATAATGGTCTGATTATCATGAATGAGTTTATTGTCCCGTTTTTGCCCTTATTACTTGTGGATGAAATGGAAGAGAAGGATATATTAGCTGTGGAAGATATGAGAAATCGATGGTGTTCCTATCTTGGTCAAGAAATGGAATGTAAGTTTAACCAATGCTAGGAGGCACCTGAGTTATTGGTATTAAAAGCAGCTAGAATTAGATGTGATTAATACGCATGCCTCTTTTAATATTCTGTTATATTTTCACATTTACATAATTCCTTTTTCTTATTGAAGAACTAAGCAGTACCCATTCCTGTTGCCATTTACAGTCTTGTCTCTTCCCCTAAAATGCCAATTATTTTACATATCATTGCAAGTTAATAAATCATATTAAGGAAGATCATCTGATAATCCTTATCTTTAGTTGAATGTAATTATTTGTATTTGCAGCACACCTTCAAGAAAAGCTGACAGATTTTCTGCCAAAACTGCTTGATTGTTCTATGGAGATTAAAAGTTTTCATGAGCCACCGAAGTTACCTTCGTATTCCACGCATGAACTCTGTGAGCGATTTGCCCGAATCATGTTGTCCCTCAGTCGAACTCCTGCTGATGGAAGATAAACTGCACACACTTTCCCTAGACACACTGTATAAACTCTTTTTAGTTCTTAACCCTTGCCTTCCTGTCACAGGGTTTGCTTGTTGCTGCTATAGTTTTTAACTTTTTTTATTTTAATAACTGCAAAAAACAAAATGACTATACAGACTTTAGTCAGACTGCAAACATTAAAGCTGAGAATCGCATGGCACTCAGACTTTGTTTTAAACAGAACTGATATATAATTACAAATCTGATTGATTTTATTATGGCAACACTATTTTTGCCACCTTTTGCCACCTTTCTGTTACAGTGTTACTTTGCTTTTATCTTTTCTTTATCAACAGCTTTCCGTTCAGTCTGGAGGCTTTCCATGACTACAGCCATTTAAGTGTTCAACACTGTGTACGATACCTACTATTTGGTAGCTTGTAAATGAAATTAAAGAATAAAGTTTTATTTATGGCTACCTATGCGTTTGTAAGCAAATATATTGCATACTAGTATATTATTTTAGTTATATAAATGAATTTTGTCTGGGGATTAAGGTTGGGTGATGAATAAATTAATGCAGTCTTTTAATTTTGCTCGAATGGTAACGTATTAGAACTTTACTAAGTATTTGATACTTAAATATATCTATATTTTTAACTAAATTGTTGAACTTAGTATGGCACTGAACCAGTTTTGAATTTAGTCAGGTTTTTACTTATGAAAGTGACTGATTTTTAAGTCAGACTACAATGAAACTTTTCTTAGATTAATCTTATTTTTGTAATGTATTTATAGATGATATAGCAAGGTGGTTATTTCAAGGGAAACCTGAATAAAGTACTTGAATAAGGGCTATTTAATTATGAAACTTAAAAGAAAATGTATATATCTACACACACACACACACACACACACACACACACACACCACCTTCATAATGGAGGACAATGTTTTGCAATATATAATCATTCTATTTTTGTAAATTGTGTATCACATTAATTGAAAATGTTGTCTACTAATTAATGCTGTGAAGTTGATTGTTTAACTAGAAATTATGAATATCTTAACTGCCTTTATTTACTTCTTGTTCAAAAAGAAAAAAATAACTATAGAATACTTTGTAGATGAAACTGTTTAAGATTAATGAAGTCATTGTGAATGAAAATCAAAATCAATGCTTTAAAGGTAATTACGTTACCAGTAACTTATTTTTGAAATTTATAAAAATTTCTTTATGAATGATACTTTGTTAGCATAGTAAAATATATCATTATACTATGTGTATGTTTGTTATAACGTCGCCAAAATTAGTGCTCTTTTAAGTGCCTCTCCCAAAAGATCCTGGATGGAAGAGGAAGAAAAAAATACTAAGCTATTATATGAGACTCTTTGTAAGGATGTCAGTGTATAATTGAGGTACTAATAACAAGGATTTGATTCTATTTCTGTTGGAAATTTAGAGTTTGCATATTGTACCTATCAAAATGTGTTTGGGTTTAGGTTTTCTCTACTGAGCTGTATTTTCCATTGGTTTTTAAGTCCTGTTAAAAGTTTAGAAACTTCATATGTATCATCACAACTTTTGTAAAGTATCTTTAATATTTTGATATTCTACTGTAATAGTAGAGTTGCTTGTATTTATGTGTATAATTGCTGAGATACAAAGTGCTGAAACACCATATGGAAGTTATTTCTTTCAAAGGCATATCCAGGAAATCTTATGACTCTTGTGCTGAAGGTAAGTATTATTATTTATGTAGTACTTAAAAACCAGGTTATCCATTCCTACTAATGAATCTGAAATTACTCATTTAAGGAAGCGACTTTTTACAAGACTTAAAGAAGCAACTTGTCGGTGTATTGACTTTTAATCTGAAGATTTAGGTCATTGCAATTTTTTCGCATAATTTACTATGCTAAATATCACTTATAGCTAGTAACCTAAGAATTGTAACTTCTTAAATATTATTGCCGAAAGTTTGGTATTGGCCCCTTCCCACTCTTTTCATTTTTTCTGTGTGATCGTGTCTTCTAGTTTGTCTTCCCATTCTGCCTACATGATTCACAAACCTGTGTTTTCTAAACAAACCTCACTTGTGAGTTCTAGACCAATATACACTTCCAATTGTCTCTTCAACATATGCACCTGGATGTTTCACAGGCACTTCAACTTTGCGCATTCAAACTGAATTTATCACTTTTTTCCGAAATCAGATTCTCTCATACTCCTTTGCTGGAATTATGTAATAATTATAATCCAGAAATGAGGAATTATTTTCAATTCTGTTGGCAAGGCAGATTTTTAAGTATACCTCCTCACTATTACAGCTGATGTAGTCTCTTAATTTGGGTTTGGATTTTGGATTTGTCCCCAAATAGCCTTCCTGTCTTTGACCTTTCCCCTAAAATCCATCTTCCATGCATTGGTAAAATAATCTTTCAAAGTGATTTGTTTTACATGTCTGTCTTCCACATTGGACAGAGCTCCTTTAGAGAGAGATTGTTTCTGGTTTTGTAACCCTAGCACCTGTTAAAATACATATCTGGCAACTAAATAGAGGTATAGTATTGCAGGTTCTCTAGCCCTCCAGTCACTCTAGACTCAGTCTAAAACAGTTGCCACTAGCTATTTAAATTTAAATCAAATGAAATTAAATCTGTTACCTAGTTATACTGGCTCTTTTCAAATGCTCTGTAGCCACATGTAACTGTTGGCTACCATATTGGACAACACATTTTAGAATGTTTGGATTATCACAGAAGTTTCATTGGACAACCACCCCAGACCCTTGCTGAAGTGAACATAGTTTTGTATTAACATCCCTTCAACATTCAAATACTCTCCAAAGTGCTAACCCTGACTGATTGGCCTTCAGCATTTATGTCTCTCTGTCTTGCTTCTGTCATTAACAATTTTGCTGTGTCTGCTCTTCAGAGACCTGTATCAGCAAGTGTCCAATCAGTAATGCCCACCACACAAGGTATTTCAACAGAGGAGATGTTTGTACAGAGGCATTAGAGGTAACACAGAGATCAGAACTGCAATATGCAGCTACTAGTTCTAGGGGTGGGGAAACAAGAGGGGAAAAGTTGGGATTACTAGAGCTTTGGAGCTCAAAAGAAAGGGGAGGTCCCCCACCCCCCACACCCTGCCAGCTGACCTTGCTGTAATTCTCAGGGATACAATCAAGGCGGTTCTGGAAGTTCTGAAGTAGTTAAAGACTGGACTCAACTACCATTATTAGATCAACACTGATAGAACTAATAACCAGACAAAGAAGTAGATCTTGTTTTCCTCTTCATTCCTTCCAACTTCCCTCTTGTACTTCCTATTGACAGAACCTAATAAGGCATCAGTCAAAAGGGTTGGGGAAATGTAGTTTGCAGAACCAGCATCTCAGAGCAGAGGATAGAAAGGTAGAATTGGGACTGAGAAACAACAGGTAAAGAACCAGCACTACTGCTCCCTTCAAAGATTCTTTTTTATCCCAAGATGTTAATCCCTAAAACTCTTTAACTCTATGTGTATTTGTAGGCAGGCTGGAGACTCAGGAGTTAGTGTACTAGTTCTGAATGAAATCTTATTGCTCATTTCTATGAAAGGAGACTTTAAGGCTGCAATTTAATGCTTTATTTTGAAAATTGTCTGTGGAAGGGTTTACGTATTGTAATCAGGAATTCATGCCTGTCTATTCATTCAGAGATTTATTGAGTGTCTACCACATGCCACGTAATCTGTCAGGTGGTACTTATATAAAACAAAACAAACTTTGGTAATGAGACAAAAGTAATCTCCCAAATCCATCTATATATCCAGTGTTAGGCACTGTTAACATTTTTGTGTTGATTCTTCTGGACATCTTTTATAAATGTACACATGTACAAAACTATCAAAAAGGTGTCTCATTTTGATAATAAATGTAGACATGTTTCTAAGAAAGTTTGTATAGATCTGCCTCTCCTATAGAATTATAGAAATAAGTGATTATACGGAAAATGTTCTGTTTTTGTTCTGTATTTGTGGACATGCAATGTGAGCTGCTGTATATGTATGTGTATTTTATTTTGCACACTTTGTCCTTTTACTAAGTTTATCAATGTATAATTTCTGTCTGGCTTACTGAGTATGCAGATTTAGTTTTGAGCTAAGTTGTCAAACTGCCCTTCACAAAAACTGTTCCTGTTCAGTTTAAACTGCCACCAATAGTGACTGAGGCTGCTTTTTCATACGTTATATAGCAAGTCTTTTATATTTTTAGTGGCAACCAAAGATTTATTACTTTCTTTACATTTTTTAAATTTTTAATGCGTGTACTTCAGTATGTTAATTGACTGTTTATATTTCTTGTGTAGTTAACTACCTGCTTATACGCTTTACTCTTTTGGCTGTTCGTGTCTGTAAATTTGCAGTAGCTCATAATAGGAATCATTAATTCTTATTATACCATGCACATATTTTTCTTCTGTTATTTTAAGCTTCCTTATTATTGCTTTATGACCATTTTTATTTTTATGTAATCAAATCTATTTACCTGTTTTTTTTTATTTCTTCCTTTGGTAGACTAATTGGAAAGAATTTTCCCTGGCCAAGGTTATACAAATATTCACACATGTTGTCTCCTGACATTTTTATGTTTCCTGTTTTTAATGTCAGTTTTTAATGCAGTTGACAGTTATATTAATTTAAGTAGAGAAGTAAAGATTCAACATTTTCTGCCAGTATTATTTAGTAATTATAATATGACTTATAAAGTAATTCCTCTTCTCTCCCATTGGTCAAAAGTGTAAGCTCCCCTAGATAATTTTCATATTTGCTATTTATACTTTGTTCAATTTTATTTATCTTTTTATTCAGTCACATCCTAATTTAATCAATGTATATTATTTGAATATTGATTTAAAATATTTGTGTTGTATACAGATATCTAACAGGTCAAGTGTTAACTCCCTAACACATAAGTCCCTTATTACTTATTTTATTTCATAATTTTCTATACTGTTCAGATAAATTTTAGAATTATCTAATCATTCTTTGAAGACTATTGGCACTTTGTTTAAAATATAGTCTACATAGATAGGATGTCGAAAATACAGAAAATCGTGGCACCTTTACAGTATAAATATTTCTGTCTAGAAAGAATATTGTTTATTCCTGTTAGATACATATGTCCCTCAGTATGACTTTCAAATTATTATTAGTTTTTCTTTAGTCAATTCTAGATATCTTAATGTGTTTTTATTGTTTTTATGAATGAGTTTTTTTCCTCTCTCCCCTTACAAAAATTTTCTAATTGAATGTTATTGGTATAGAACATCAGATCTCAAACTTTTTGGTCTGAAGACCTCTTTCACACTCAAGAATTACTAAGACCCTCAAAGATATTTTTTGTCTTGGCAGGTTGTCTGTTAATATTTACCATTTGGGAAACTAAAAACTTTCATGTAAAGTATTAATTGAAAAATTGTATTTCTATATAATATTTATGTGAGGATAAATAATATATTTTAAGTGAAAAATAGCTGAATGTTTTGCTGGCCTCTCTTTTGGAGGCTGATGTGCTTAAATTGCAAGATTGAGACTGGTAAGGAAATAAAATACTAAGTATAACTGCCCTTATGCTCACACTTAAAGATTAACACATAAAATTAATTTGAAATTTGAACTAGCAAGGATGAAAATATTGACTATCATCAAAATTGGTGCATGTTGTTTTTCATAGTAGTTATGTGATTACTTGGACATTGAGATGATTCCTTAGAAAAGTAAAAACCACCTCATAATAACTTTTTAGAACTTCGATATCATTTATTGACCTGGAAATCTCACCCTCTATGACAACTGCTCTTTGGGTTGCACTTCCCTGATACCATAGTTAGAAAATATCTCCAGGAAGACAGCTTACCTAGTATGTTTCATTGCTCTCAAGTATTGCATTGCAGCCTTGAGCTATCCATTGTTCAAACATTGAAAACGGTTACTTCATATATATATATATATATATATATTTTTTTTTTTTTTTTTTTGAGTTGGAGTCTCACTCTGTCGCCCAGACTGCAGTGCTGTGGCCGCTCCCAGCCACCGCAGCCTCGACCTGCTGGGCTCCAGCGATCCTTCCGCCTCAGCCTTTCCAAGTAGCTGGAACTACAGGCGCGCACTACCACGCCCGGCTCATTGTGATTTATTGTAGAGATGAGGTTTCACCAAGTTGCCCAGGTGGGTCTCGAACCCGCAGGCTCAGGCAATCCACTCACCTCAGCCTCCCAAAGGCGCGGGATTACAGGCTGAGCCACCAAGCTCGGCTGCTTCATATATTTTTATCCAGTTTTATGGCTATCGGTGGCAGGAAAGTTATTTAGATACTAGCTGGTCTGTGATGGCTGTATCTCCAAACTTTTAGAAGATAACATAGGGGAATTTTTTTTTTTTTTTTTGAGTTGGAGTCTCACTGTGTTGCCCAGACTGGAGTGCAGTGGCCGCTCCTGGCCACCACAGCCTCAACCTGCTGGACTCTGGCGATCCTTCCAAGTAGCCGGAATTACAGGCATGCGCTGCCACACCTGGCTGATTTTTTGATTTATTGTAGAGATGGGGTCTCGCTGCCCAGGCGGGTGTCGAACCCGCAGACTCAGGCAATCCACTCACCTCAGCCTCCCAAAGGTGCGGGATTACAGGCTGAGCCACTGAGCCCGCCTCCATAGGGGAATATTTTATGATCTTGGAATAACAATGGATCTCTTCACACACAAAAAAGTCATTAAACATGAAGGAAGTTTTTGATAAATTTAACTATTAAATTCAGGATTCTGTCGATCAAAAGACTTCCTAGAGAACATGAACTATCAAGACAATTTGGTGGGAGAAGATGTTTGCAACATGCAAGATGACAGTTCACTAATACCAAAATTATACAAAGAGTGGACTTGGAGCTTGGGTAAGATAATTATCATGACATGCTTTCTGAAGTTTTCTCTGTTTCATAAAAAATGGACCAATAGGTTAGCTAAAGAACCCATAGATATGTTCAACAAAAATAGGTGCCAAGACCTTTTCTTAAGCTGTAAAATATAAGTGGATGGAGTCAAACTGCAAGCAACTACAGTAGGTCCAAATGACTGGTAAACATAGAAAGACGCTCAGCCTTATTAGCAATGAGGAAAAATGCAAGTTAAAACCACAAGGAGATATCACCAAACTTAAGATTCACAAAAATATTGAATTGTTCTCACTACCAATTTTTGGTGAAGATGTATATGTAGCAATGGGAACACCAAATTATACTAATGGATGTGTAAATTAGTGCATGCAGCCAGTTGGGAGTATTTTTTAAAATTTGAAGTTACGAGTATGTTATTTAGCAATTCCTAAGTATTTTTCTAAACATATTGAGTACATGTATATCATTTTACATGTAAAAAATGTTCTTAGAATCATTGATCTTATTAGCAAAAACTGGAAACAATCCAAATATTCATCAACAGTGGACTGATAGATTGTATTGTATGCATATAATGGAATACTATACACAATAAAGCAAACCACAGTTGGATATGTCATCAACGGGGGTGAAATAATAGTGAAAGAAGCAAGGCAAAAGCACATATACTGTAATTTTTAAGTCTTGAATGTTCTAACCTTAGGTTAAAACCAAAATAGACAATATGTTAATAGATGATTAAAAGTAGATTAAAAAAATAAAAGGATTACCATACTTGTAGGGAGGAAAAACGTACAACTTGCAAGGGAGAGTTGAGAGTCACTGAACCTCTAGTTTCATATGATTCTGTTTAATTTTCAGTGTGTACTCTTGCAACTGAGATTATAAAATTGGAACTCAGAAATACAGCTGTCCTCTAGTGATATAAAGTAAAATATATATCAACAATCTGTGATATCATGTAAGGAGATGGTATAGTAAAAGAATAGGCGGGCCTAGGATTAGAGTCTGAGGACTGTTGACGGGTTATGTGTTGGAGGGAGAAATTGCAAAGGAAATAGAGAAGAATATGGAAGGAAGTAGGAAAGTTTGGTGTCTTAGTCCAAGAGAACTTTTCTAAAAGTAAGAAGTTGTCACCTATGTGAAGTGCTTCTGAGTAAAATAAGAACAGAAGAGTAGGCAGTCTTGACAAGGGTTGTTTCATGGTGGTGAGGATGGATGTTTGTCGGAGAGGCTTCAAGAATTGTATGGGGATTTCTTTTTCCAGCAGTATGCTGACCTCCCTTGCTAAAAGTCACTCCCATTAGCAAGATAGAAGAATAGATAAAATATTAAAACAGTTTCAATGTATCATTTAACTAAGAAACAAGATTCTCAAAGGTCAAGAAGTAAGAAAGCCTGAATTAACTTTGACCATCTGTGGAAAATAAGTTACTTTTCTTCTCTCCCCATAGAAAATATTACAAATTGTAAACATATGAAAGGGTGCAGCCAAAAAAAAAAATCTATGAAAAATTCCAGAGATGACTGGATTTAGTTATATCTGTTGATATTTGTCATTTTTTTACAAGTAAATATTAACTTACGTAATTTTCCACTTTTAAATTTAACAGCTTCTCCTCCCCCTGTAAGATCTTCCTGGATCTTTGGCCCCATAAAACTTAAAATTCAGGCCAGTAAGCAAGAGCAAAAAGTAAAGGGCAAGACCCGTGCAAAAGGCAAAATCATCAGGAAAAAGGGAGAAAACTTTCTCGTCAAGAATGACAGTAAAGCAACTCGTCTTTTTTTATGGTTTACTCTGGGTAGTGGGGGAGGAATTCACAGCCACAAGCTGAATAGATACGGGTTTGATGTTCAGACTGGCATTGTATAGACAACCCAAAAAATTTTAAGGTGAGTACTTTTTACTTTGAAATGACTCCATGTTGATAGTGATAGCAGGAACCTGGCAGTAGAAATTAAATCATTTTGTGGGTCAAGCAGCTTACACCCAGAATAGTTGAAAATAAAAAATGATAAGTACTGGCCTTGAAGAATGTGGAGTTTCAGTTGATTTTATGTAAACCATGACTAAAAGATAAATACAGACATTTTCAGAAATTGACATAAAATAATCCTTTCAGATGTGCATATTCAAAAAAAAATTGCCTCAATTTTGATGGCAGTTGTGTATAGGGAAGAAATAATTTTAGAATAATTGAAAACATGAGTATGATCATGTTTATCAAATTAATAAATCTTCCCCCCCAAAACGTGATCCTAAATTATCTTTTTTTTTTTTGAGTTGGAGTCTCACTCTGTCGCCCAGACTGGAGGGCAGTGGCCGCTCCCGGCCACCACAGCCTCAACCTGCTGGGCTCCAGCAATCCTTCCGCCTCAGCCTTCCAAGTAGCTGGAACTACAGGCGCGCGCTACCACGCCTGGCTAGTTTTTGATTTTAGACCTCTAAACCCATGTTGAGTTGGTTTTGGAGAGGAATCTCCCAACTCCCCTTTCAAAGGAGCACTTGTTGCTGGCATTTCCTTCAGGGAGTGCCTCAGCTACAGAGGGCCACTCAAGGGCATGCTTTTCTTTATGTCACCCCACATCCGGGGCCCATGAATTAATAGGCCATTTTAGCTCAGTGCAAGGTCATATATACCCCCAAGTTCTTCAGTGGGTTGGCCACGGCTTTAGTCATCATCATAGTTGTACACTCCTCTGCCCAATTCTAGCTTCCCCCACTCATTCCACAGGTGCTAATCTCATCTCTGCTTCCAGAGAACCGATTAGTGAAACAATCTGTAATTTGGTTTCTCAGATATTGATGCAAAAATAGAACAAGTTCATCTTGCAAGCAGTTATTTCTCATTATAGGTTAGTAAATGAATGTTTTGCCTGATAAACAAGCCTACATAAATCAATTTCATTAACCCAAACTAGTTAAAGTAATAGTGAATACTAAAAATGGCAAATATAAATGGTTAAACTAGAGGATTCCCTAACAAATATTTACTAATAATTTTGTTAAATTTCTCTGTGCCATTGCCAGTGTGTGTATGTTGGCCATTCTTTTGTTGATAGTTAAAATATTTATAGTGAAAGAACAGATAGACAGCTTGATTGTTGTCTTCTAAATTCCCAGTAGGTGGTGTCATAATACTGTATT
This sequence comes from Cephalopachus bancanus, assembly GCA_027257055.1. Taxonomy (NCBI): domain Eukaryota; kingdom Metazoa; phylum Chordata; class Mammalia; order Primates; family Tarsiidae; genus Cephalopachus; species Cephalopachus bancanus. Next base: position 8,622,488 of record JAPVLO010000108.1, read on the forward strand.
TAGGGAATTATTTTATATAAAGTAGAAAAAGAAAAATGCTAATAAATATGTGTACTTTCATTTTAAAAACTACATTTTATTCTAAGATAACATTTATAAATACCTCAATTCCTTACGTTTCTTCAGTTCACATTTTTAGTAGAAATTATGTACTGACAGTGTTTTATTCTCATTATCTAGAATTGTACCATACTGCACAATCAGTCAAAAGAACAAGATGGCAAAAATTTTTATAAAGAAATATTTTCCCATGATCTTTTTTTACTCAGCTCATAGATATATGAAAAAGAAGCTGTATTTGCCTTGGAAGCTAAACAGGAATGTAGGGCTGTCACTATTGTAACCTTTATTTTGCACTTACAGTGTTTGCTGCTTTTGGCCTGTCTTTTCAACTATGTCTATTATAAATGATTACCCTTTCTAGAAATTCAGCTATTTCTAGTTGAATGTACTCCTAATTTTCCTAACTTACATTTTGGTAATCTTTATGTTAACTTTGACAGTATAATATGCTCTAGATTATTATAACTCAGTAGTTTGGGCTCTGCAAAGATGACTACCAATATTCTTTGAAACATCTCATGTTTTTAGTGACTTTCTAGCTGAACTGTAAGCACTTTGAATGTAGGCCCCACAAGTTAATGAGTGGTGTGGGCGGGGCGTTGGGGAGGTGTAATCAAAATGCCTATTTAAACCAGGCAGAAACATACAGTGGAGTTTGGCAACTGCATGTTGAATAAATGCAGTGCTGTGTAAATTTTAATAGTTCTCCTCCAACTCTCCCTGCACTTCAAAGATTTGGTGTCTGTGATGTGAGATCTGTTATTTGGTAATTTAGTGATACTTGAGTAATCAAGAATCTGAAGATCTGTGCTGTCTGTGGGTTGTCTAAAGATTTGGTGTCTGTGATGTGAGATCTGTTATTTGGTAATTTGTAATACTTGAGTAATCAAGAATCTGAAGATCTGTGCTGTCCGTGGGTTCATTTTTTTTAATAATGCAAAATAGTTTGAAAAAGCTATACTTCACTCATTTTTTAAAAATCTGAAGAAGTTAAAGCATTTTTTACTTTCTATTTAAAAAAATTAAGTTGAGGTAATGTTCAAAAAGATAGTTTTGAAAAATTCTGAGACATGGTATTCAAAGAAATGTTGAACATCCAGACATTTGAAAGGGCAGGAGATACGGAATCTCTGTGACTTTAGCAATAAGACCAACATTCCCTAGGAAAGTTAATCACTGAGTGTAGTGGCTTCAAGAGCGATTTTGTGAAGGTTATCAGGAAGCTCCTGGGTTTGACTCTCAATGCTAACGCCGTCTAATGTATGGAACTAATGGCATTTATTCCTGGGAGCCAAGACTTATTACCTCAGGTGTTACTGGCTAAATTGTGTGCTTCCCTCCAAAAGAAAATCATACTTTGAAGTTCTTACTAACTCCTAGTGCCTCAGAATATGACTGTAATTAGAGATAGGGATTTTAAAGAGGTAATTAAGTTAAAATGAGGTCATTAGGGTTGGGCCTAATGTGACTGGTAGCCTTACCAGAGGAGAAAATTTAGACACAGACATATAGAGATAAAAGACCATGTGTAAACACAAATAGAAGATAGGCCTTGGAAGAAAGCTGTTGACACCATGGTCTTGGACTTCTATCCTCCAAAATTGTAAGAAAATAAATGTCTGTTGTTTAAGCCATGCAGTCGATGGTACTTTGTTAGAGCAGCTCTAGACAACTAATATACTTGGATTTTCTTGGTTTCTTTGATGCAAACATTCTCTGTTTGGTAGTGGTGGTGGTGGTGGTGTTTTTGCCTAAGAATGAAAGAAGCTTTGTAGAATGCAGTTCTGGGGGCACTGTAAAAGATTGGGTCAGGAGGTCCATGTTGTGTCAAAGTCTAAGATTCTAGCACTCCAGTTGATTTTAATCAAGGTCGTCTGTAGTAGCATCAGAGACCAACATTGTGATGTTGGTTGAATTCCATAAAAATCTCAGTTATGCCCTCTATACTGGGAAATGACTTTCTTTGGGGTTTAAAAAAAAAATCAGATTCAGATGTCCCAAGAGTCAAAAAACTTTTAGTGGAGTTTTTATTTCTGGAAATGATAGAATCAGTTGCTAAAGAGCAATACTCTTTGGGAAAAACAAATGTACAAAATAAAGTACAGATACTTATTTGAAGGCGTCAGAAGACTAAATAATGAAGATTGAGGATTTGAGGGACTAGAATCAAGGAAAGAATGGAAGCCCAGATGGATAATCTCAGCATCAGGTATGGCTTTTCCATGTGTTTACTAATTCCCAAAAGGCAGCTCAGAGGTGGGTTAGCTGAGCAATTCTTTAGGCTGACTCACAGGGCTGGAGGGGCTGGGAGAGAGCAGAAGTTGGAGTACAGGTCCCATCTATGATGAAAGGCCTTGGAAAATACCTTTTGCTGGCACCTTGAAGGGTCACACTGTAAATATGAAGTTAAACAAATAGACCGGCCCCCAAAATGTTGAAAATCCAATTTTTAGTTATTTTTTGACTGATGAGCTTAATGTGAACTGGCATTGTTAGTGCCCCCAGCTGAGGTGTCTGTCAGAATAATAAATTTTCTGTGGAAAAAGACATCATCCAGATCCTGATATGGTCTATTAGAACCTTACATATAATATCCTGCACGCAACCAAACCAAACAAAAATTAGTGTAATAGTAGACATGGCTTTGAATTAAAATGACAAAGAAAAAGTCATTAGAAAAAGGTAACATGAGAGAACTAGATCAAAAAAGAACTCTGTGATAAATAGGCTTAAGGAAATAGATGGTGAGAGTAAAATTTCATCAGATAACAGTAAAATAACCCAATGGAACTTGAAGAACTAAAAAATTACAGAACATAGTGAATGGGCTTAACTGCAGTATGGACACAGCTGCAGTGAGAACTAGTGAACTATAACAGGTTAGAAGAAATGTTCGACTGAAGCACAGACAAAATTTTAATACAGAAAAGGATAAAGTGATTTAATAAAAAACATACATTTGCCGGACTCGGTGACTCAGCCTGTAATCCCAGCACTTTGGGAGGTCGAGGCGAGTGGATTGCCTGAGCCCCGCGGGTTTGAGACCCGCCGGAGAAACTTGGCGAGACCTCGTCTCTACAATAAATCAAACACTAGCCAGGCGTGGTAGCGCATGCCTGTAATTCCGGCTACTTGGAAGGCTGAGGCGGAAGGATCGCCGGAGCCCAGCAGGGCGAGGCTGCGGTGGCCGGGAGCGGCCACTGCCCTCCAGTCTGGGCGACCAAGTGAGACTCCAACTCAAAACAAAACAAAACAAAACACCCATACATTTAATTGGAGTACCAAAAGGAGGCGAGAGGAGAATAGAAGAGAAGCAATACTTGAAGAAGTAATTTTGAAGAATCTTAAAACTTGACACAGTTCAGGGGCAGCCTTGAGAAGCACCACAAACTCTAAGTAGGTTATACACAAAGAAAATTACCTCCAGGCCCAACATAAACTAGAGAGAACAACAAAAATAAGAAAATCTTAAAAACATCCAGAGACTAAAATGTAGGTAGCTGACTTCTAAAATTAACAATAGAAGACAATGACATATTCCTATTGTTGAAATAAAATGTTTAGGTATATAATATATATCCAGCTAATATATTCTTTGAAAATGCAGTGTAATTAAAGCCATTTTAAATTTTATTTATTTAGAGTCAGGGTCTCACTCTGTTGCCCAGACTGGAGTGCAATGGCATCATCATGACGATCACAGCTCTCAGCAGCCTCGACTTCCTGGGTTCTGGCGATCCTTCCCCCTCAGCCTCCTGAGTAACTAAGACTACAGATGCATGCCACTATGCCCGAAAAATTTTCTATCTTTTATTTGTATTTTGTAGAGACAAGGTCTTAATATGTTACCTGATCTGGCCGAGAACTCTGGGCGCAAGCAATCCATCCACCTTTACTTCTCAAAGTCCTGGGAGTACAGGTGTGAGCCACCATACCTGTCTAAAGCCATTTTTAGACAAACTATATGAAAGATATTGTCACCAGGAGAGTCACACCAAAGGAAGTATTAAAGGACATTAATCTTAGGGCCTGAAACAAATTGATATCAAATGACAGATGCAAAGAAGAAGGAAGAGCAAAATTAGAAGTAAATCTATGGGAGAAGCAGCATTTCTAGAATGGTAAAGTAAGGACCGCTGAAATATCTGTTTTTCCATTAAAAAAACACCGGAAAAAATCAAAATCAGCTTTTTTAGAACTATAGAAGTTAACCAAAGGCTTGTGAAGATATGAGGAGTGTTTATTTAAGTAAAATGACTGACTCTCACTAAGATAAGCAGGCTTTGTGTCATTTTAGCTTGCCCTGTTTGCAGTTGCCCCTCCCAAGTCTATGCTAACCTTGAACACCAGTAGTCTAGCAACCACTGAAGAAGGCGGATGTGTCTGGTGCTCTTCAAAAAGCTCCACCTCCAGGTGATTGTTACCATTTGAAATGTCAGATAGTTCTCCAAAGAAGCCTAATTCACATTGTTTATGTTGATTGAACTAAAAACTTGTTCAATGGAAAAATTCTATGATGTTCAGGCCATTTGTGAAAATCAGCAATTATTTAACATCCAGCTAACTACTGTGGCATTAGGGCAAATAAGAGATTGGCCCAAAAACATCAAAGGAAAATTTTGAGTGAAGTTTTTATTTCTGGAAATGGCACAATCAGTTATTTCAGAGCAGTTCTCTGTGTAAAACAACAATAAGCAAACAAATGCACAAAATAAAGAACATGCATCTATTTGAAGATATTGGAAAACGACCTAAGTAATTGGGAAATGAGATGTCTATATGGGTTTTTCAAAAAGCTCTGGCATATTCCTGGAGATCTAGAAAGCCACACATGTGGGTATGCCGAGGAAAGACCTGAGACGTCCTTACTGTCTTAAAGAAACACAAGTAGAACATGGTGGTCTCGTAAAGTTGAGAAGACATAGCTTAGAGCACAGAGGCTGAACTGGTGAGAGTTTGTGGAGAATACTTGAGAAGAGGGTTTAGAGATGTGAAGATGGAGTTCTTTTCTCTGGCCTTTTCAGGATTTTGTTTTCCTATTTCAGTGGTATTCGCCTATCATCAGTTTTTTTCTGGCTTCCCCTACCAGAAACATAATTGTGATTGTTCACAATTATCTCTACTCAGTACTAGATGGACTGATAGACTGCAACGAATGCTAGTCTAAAAGTCCTGGAATTAGGTTCTTGCTTCGAACCACTCCGCTACCCTGCCTGAGTCTGTCTGCTTCCATTTACTCTCTAGTGCCTTTTGGTATTATATCTAAGTTTTATAGTTACTTCCTGAGAAGTGAATCGTCTGAAAGGATCTCAGTCTATCATTAATGGAAACCTTTTAACTGTTTAATCTGCAGAATTCTGGAAAAATTGATACAAAGATATTTTAAACGTTTAATTTTTAAACAAGTAACATCAGTTTTACATATCCTATTTACACCGAGTCTAAAGGCACAAATAAATATGATGTTAATTTGAACCAATAGAAAGTAAGATGTATTCAATATTTTCCAGGCCCCTAGTTACCAAATAGTGCTTAGCCTGCCATCCAGTGGAAAATAACAACATTGTACTCTCTGCCTCTCTCTGGAACATATGGATCTTGCTGTAAATAATTGTGAGGTTACTGTGACTATCTAATACTGTCTGAGATAGGGAATACTTGTGAACAAAGATCACCTGGGAATAAACAACAGGCAGAGGAACTAGAATATCTGGCCAAATAACAGGCATAAGGTAGTGAATCTCTTCCTATCACCTGTCATAGCTTTTTTACTTGATTGATTGCTTAATTAGCTTGTTGAATGAAAGTATATTTTAAAAGAAAAGATCATTTTTTGATTATCTCTTTTAATTTACACCCTCAACCAGGTTTTTGCTATAACCTGAGGTAGAATCTAAATTAAAAGTATATTCTCAAATTTGATAATTGTCAGCTGGCTCATATATAACAGCCTTGAAACTTATAAACTTGCTCTAACTACCCAGTATTTTTGTTCTATATTTTAAAATACAACATTATATATTATCATTATCAACTTATGCAGACAAGTTGTGTTATATTTATATAATACACTTGCCATTTTGTTCATTGTTTCTTATGTTCCAGTTGTCTTTGTGTAATCTATTTTCTTCTTCCTGATGTACCTCTGAAGTTCCTTAGTTAAGGTGACATACTTTCAAAGGTTTGCATTCTGAAAATGCTTTTATTTCACCCTTGTTCTAGCCGTAAGAGTTTGGTTTTATGTACAATTCTTGATTGATATTGATTTTTCTCTCTTTAAGATTGTTTCACTGTCTTTTTGCTACCTTTGTTACTGTTGAAATTTTATCATCAATCTATCATTAATCAGTCTATTATGCCTTTGTAGGTGGTCTATCTTTTAGAATGATCTGAAGATTTCCTTTATAGTAGTTCCATTTTATTCATGGGAGATATGTTCCAAGACTCCATGTGGATGCATGACACTGTAGATAGTAGCAAACATAATTGTCATTTGTGGGAATACACCACCTCTCTTCATGTATTTCATCAATAAATTTAATGCCTTTGCCATCTTAATTAGGCACTTATCACACACCGTGGTTAACCTTTGCAGTTCGAGGTGCGACAGCAAAACTGGCATGATTTTTCTTCTTCACGATTTCACAGATACATTTGGTCTTACCATACATCTTTTTTTTCCCATTTTTATTTTAAATTCAGGAGACAAGTGCATGTTTGCTACATGGACATATTGTGTAGTGGTGGGCATTTAGTCTTAGGTGGTTGATTCCCCAGAGAGTGAACATAGTACACAATAGGCAGTTTCTGAACCCTAACCCTCCTCCCCACATCTCCCTTTATTGATGACCCCAGTATCTATTATTTTTATCTTGTGGCCATTTAACTCCTGCATATAAGTGATAATATGCAGTGTTTTGTTTTCTGTTTCTGAATCAGTTCACATAGGATGGTCATTAGCAGCTCCATCTATGTTGCTACAAAAACATTATTTCGATTCTTTTTATATCTACATAGTATTCCATGTTGTATATATACATTTTCCTTTTTTTTTTTTTGAGTTGGAGTCTCACCCTGTCGCCCAGACTGGAGTGCAGTGGCCGCTCCCGGCCACCGCAACCTTGACCTGCTGGGCTCCGGCGATCCTTCCTCCTCAGCCTTCCGAGTAGCCGGAATTACAGGCATGCGCTACCACGCCCGGCTGATTTTTTGATTTATTGTAGAGATGAGGTCTCGCTGCCCAGGCGGGTCTCAAACCCGCAGGCTCAGGCAATCCACTCACCTCAGCCTCCCAAAGGCGTGGAATTACAGGCTGAGCCACCGAGCCCGGCTTACATTTTCTTTATCCAGTCAATTATTGGTGGGCACTTAGGTTGGTTCCATGATTTTGCTATTGTGAATAGTGCTGCAATGAACATACCAGTACATGTATCTTTTAAATATACTGATTTGTTTACCTTTGGGTAGATTCCTAGTAGTGGAATAGCTGAGTTGAATGGTAGTTCAATTTTAAGTTTTTTGAGAAAACTCCATACTGTTCTCAATAGATTAAACTAGTTTACAATCCTGCCAACAGTAATGAGTATTCTCTTTTCTCTGCAAACTTGCCGACATCTGTATTTCCTCGACTTTTGAATAATAGCCACTCTGAAGAGTACAAGGGAATATTTCATTGTGGTTTTAATTAGCATTTGTCTGAAAATTAGTGATATTGGCCATTTTAAAATATATTTGTTGACTGTGTGTCTTCTTTTGAGAAGTGTCTATTCATGTCCTTTGCCCACTTTTTGATGGGGTTGTTTGTTTTATTCATGTTGAGTTGTTTGAGATCCTAGAGGATTCTGGATATTAGCCCTTTGTCTGAGGCATAATTTGAAAATATTTTCTTCCATTTTGTAGGTCTTCTGTTCACTCTGTTGATTTTTTCTTTTGCTGTGCAGAAGCCTTTTCATTTAAGTCACATTTTTCTATTTTTTTGTTTTTGTTGCAATTTCTTTTGGAGTCTTCATCATAAATTCTTTGCCTAGGCCAGAAGAGTGCTTCCTAGGTTTTCTTCTAGAATTTTTATAGTTTCAGATCTTAGATTTAACCATTTAATCCATCTTGATTTAATTTTTGTATATGGTGAAAGGTAGGGGTCTAGTTTCATTTTTCTGCATATGACTAGTCAATTTTCCCAGCATCATTAATTGAATAGGGTGTTCTTTCCTCATTGTTTATTTTTATTAACTTTGTTGAAGATTAGTTGGTTTAGCTACATGGCTTTATTTCTGGGTTCTCTATTCATTCTGTTGATCTATTTATCTATTCTTGTACCAGTGTCATTCTGTTTTAGTTACTATAGGTTGTAGTACAATTTGAAGTCAGGCAGTGTGATCCCTCCACAATTGTTATTTTTGCTTAGGATTGCTTTGGCTATTGGGCTATGGTTTGGTTCCATATAAACATTACGATTGTTTTTTCTAGTTCTGTGAAGAATGAAGTTGGTATTTTGATAGGGATTGCATTGAATCTGTACATTACTGTGGGCAGTATGGTCATTTTTATATTGATTCTTCAAATCCACAAACATGGGATGTTCTTCCATTGACTTTTGTCATCTACAATGTCTTTCATCATTATTTTGTAGTTACCCTTGTAGATATCTTTTACCTCCTTGGTTAGGTGTATGCATAGGTATTTGTGTGTGTGTGTGTGTGTGTGTGTGTGCGCGCACGCGCGTGCACCTAGTGTAAATGAGATTGTGCACTTGATTTGGTTCTTGGCTTGAGTTTTGTTCATATGTAGAAACTCTGGGAAATTTTGTATGTTGATTTTGTATGCTGAGACTACTGAAGTCATGTATCAGGTCTAGAAGCTTCTTGAAGGAATCTTTAGAGCTTTCTAGGCAGAGACAGTCTGACTTCCTCCTTGCTGATTTGGATGCCTTTTCTTTCTTTCTCTTGCTGGATTGCTCTTGCTTGAACTTTCAGTACAATGTTGATTGAGTGGTGAGAATGGACTTGTCTGTTTTGTTTCTTTTCTAAGGAAGAATGTTTTCAAAATTTCTCAGTTAAGTATGATGCTGATTGTGGATTTGTCAAATATGGCTATTATTTTGAGATATGTTCCTTTGATGATTAGTTTGTTGTGGTTGTTTTATCATGAAGGAATATTGCATTTTTATCAAATGTCCTTTCTGTGTCTATTGAGATGGTCACACAGTTTTTATTTTTGCTTCTGTTCATGAGGTGAATCACTTTTATTGGTTTGTGAATATCAACCATTCTTGCATCCCTGGAATAAAACCCACTTGGTTGTGATTGGACAATTCTTTTTTATATGCTCTTGAATTATATTTGCTAGTATTTTTTTTTAAGTATTTTTACATCTATATTCATCAGGCAATTGGCCTGCAGTTTCCTTTTTTTTTGTTGTGTCCTTACCCGATTTGGTATCAGAGTAATACTGGTTTCATAGAATAAGTTAGGGTGAAGTCCTTCCGCTTTGATTTTTTGGAATAGTTTCAGTAGGATTGTTACCAGCTCTTCTTTGTATGTCTGATAAAATTTAGCTGTAAATCCTTCTGCACCTGGGCTGTTTTATTTTTATTTTTTGAAATATATTTTTTATTAGTCAATTTCTCATTATTTGTCTATTTCAAGGTATCTGTTTTTTACTGGTTCAGTCTTGGGAGGGTGTATGTTTCTGGGAATTTATCCAATTTTTTCTCAGTTTTTTATAGAGGTTGTTCATAGTAGTCCCTGGTGATCCTCCCCACCCCCCACCCCCCTATGGAATCAGTTGTATTGTCACCTCTGTCATTTCTGATTGAACTTATTTGAGTCTTCTCTCTTTTTTCTTGCTTAGATTAGCAAGCATTCTGTCAATTTTGCTTATTCTTTCAAAGAATTAGCTTTTTGATTTATTGATTTTGAATTTTTTGGTTGTTTTTGGTCTCAATCTCATTTAGTTTTACTCTGGTCTTTGTTGTTTCTTTTATTCTGCTAGCTTTAGGTTTAAATTTTTTTTCTAGTTCCTTAAGATGCAAGGTTAAGTCATTGATTTCTGATCTTTCTATTTTTTTGATGTAGGCATTCAGTGCTATAAATTCAATGCTTTTGCTATGTCACAGAGTTTTTGGTATGTGGTGTCTTTATTTATTTTATTTCTTCATTTGTTTCAAGAATTATCTTTTATGTCTTTCTTAATTTCATTGTGTACCCAAGGGTCATTCAAGAGCATGTTGTTCAGTTTTCATGCAGTGATGTATTTTTGAGTGATCCTCTTATAGGTTTCTAGTTTTATTCCACTCTAAAAAGATGCTTGCTATGATTTTGATTTTTTAAAATTTATTGAGACTTGCTGTATAGCCAAGCATATGGTCTATTTTGGAAAATGTCCCATGCAGAAATGAGAAAAATGAATATTCTGCAGTAGGTGGATGTTAGATCCATTTGATCTATAATCTAGTTTAATTCCAGAATTTATTTGTTAGTTCTGCTGCATGATCTATCTAATGATGTCAGTGGGGTGTTGAAGTCACCCACTATTATAATATTGCCATCAGTATGTTTTCTAAGATCAAATAGTGTTTATTTCATGAATTTGGGTGCTCCAATGTTCAATGTATATGGTTTATATGTTTAAGATAGTTAAATCTTCTTGTTGAATTGTGCCTTTTATCATTATATAATGCTTTTTGTGGTTTTTTTTGTTTTGTTTTTTTACTACTTTTTGCTTTAAAGTTATTTGATATTAGGATGACTACTCCTGCTATATTTGTTTTTCATTCACATGATGTATCTTTTCCCACTCATTTACTTTGAGTATATGACTGTCTTTGGCCTCTTGTAGGTGGCAGATTGGTCTCTTGTAGGTGGCAGATTGTTGGGTCTGATTATTTTGATCTAGTGCCACTCTTAATCTTTTATGTGATCTTTTGTGATAGCAAAAGTTTTCTTTTCATTTCCTTGTTTGGAACTCCTTTGAGCATCTCTGGTAGAGCTGATTTAGTGACAACAAATTCCCTTAGTGTTTGTTTGCTGGGGAAGGACTTTATTTTTCTCTCATTTTTGAAGCTTAGTTGTACTTAATATAATATTCTTGGCTGGCATTTTTTTTTTTAAGAAGGTTAAAATAGACCCCCATTCTCTTCTGACTTGTAGGGTTTCTGCTGAGTAGTCTGCTAATATTCTTTCCTTTGTAAGTGACTCAACTTTTCTCTTTTGCTGCTCTTTTGCTTGCTGCTCTTTTTTTTCATGTTGACTTAGGAAACTCTGACAACTATATGACTTGGTGAGATTCTTTTTGTGTTGTATCTTGCATGAGTTCTTTGAGTTTCTTGTATCTGGATGTCTAGATCTCTCTCAAGACCAGGGAAGTTTTCTTGAATTATTTTCTCAAATATATTTTTCTATACTTTTAATTTTCATTTCTCCTTCTGAAATGTTTATAGTTTGTAGGTTTGGTCACTTTACATAATTCCATATTTCCTGTAGGCTTTGATCATTCCTAATTCTTTATTTCTGGCTGACTAGGTTAATTCACAGGACCTGTCTTCTAGCTCTAAGATTCTTTTCTTTCTTTTTTTTTCACTTGGTCTAGCCTACTGTTAAGCTTTTAACTATATTTTGTATCCCCATCATTGAGTTTCTCAGTTCTGTTTTTTAAAAAATATTGTCAATCTCTCTTTCACCTCTTGAATTATTTTTCTATGTTCTTTGTGTTTGTTATCAAGTTTCTCTTACATCTCACTGAACTTTTTTTAAATCAATATTTTGAATTTATTATCTGACATTTCAGGAATTTCACTTTGGTTAGGGTCTGTTGAAGTATATTTGGTTTGGTTACTGTGCCCCTTTGGAGGGTTAACATTTTGTGCTTTCATACTTTCAGAGCTGTTTCTCTGGTTCTTTCTCATCTGGATAAACTATGTTGTCAAGTCAGTATGAGTTCATTTGATATATGTATATATAACCTGTATACACAGGCTTTCTCAAGTGTTGGTTGAAATGCTATGTAGTGGGGATGGGAGCTGGCTTGCTGCCTCCTCTGAGGCTGAGGTTGTGAGGGTCTCAGGAAGCTTATCTTGCTCCTTGGTGGTGTGTACTGATGTCAGCAAATTACCTGTTATGTTGTGTAACCTCCAACCAGCAGATGGCATCTATGGGTAAGAACTGGCTACTGCCATGTGGATGGTATTTACCTGATCTTTGTTTATTGGAAAGACTGTTTTGTTGTCTCAGCAATGAACTGATCTATGGAATGCACAGTCAGTGGTCAGAGCTCCCAGTTCAGCCCTGAGTGGGAGGGAAAGCCAAGATGGGTAAGACTGAACCAGGAAGGCCAACCTGTAGGTCCACTGATGTCAGGCACAGGCACCAGCTCCAAGGCAGGGTGTAGTGTGTGGCCTCTGAGTTCCCAGGGTTATGCCTCAGTGAGGTGTTAGGAACCTCTACTGCCTCAAGTTCTCTGCCCTGGATGGGAAGGGCAACCTAAACTAATAATGTAGAAGAATGGAAGCTCCAGGTACCTGGGGATATATCTGGGTGTTGAGCAGAGAGAGCACCATAGCACTAAGGACTCTAGCCTGGGAAGAGGGGAGGCTCAGGCTCCTACTCCAGGTAAGTAGGTTTGTTAGTTGTCTGGGAATATTCCCCTGCAAGGAGTGGAGAAACTACTGCTATAACAAGTTGTTTGCAGAGGGTGGGGATGCTATTCAAGTTCCTATTCCAGGGGAGCAATTGTGACACTGGCCTAGCAAAATGCTTGGAGAGAGGGAGCAGAGAAGTCACTGCTCCAGTAGTCTTTGTACAGCAGGAGGCAGTGGTTCGGATTCCTGGGCTGTGGTCTCAGGTATGGTGATTGTCTAGGTTTATTCCTTGGGTGTGGGGAAGGGAAGTGCCACTGCACCAGGTTCTTTGTGTAGGAAGTGGGTGGTGGGTCAAGGTTCTAGTCCAAGGGGCAGGTGCTCTGGAAGCCTCAGAATATATCCACGTGTGGAGCAGAGAGGGTGCTATTTCACCAGGGTCTCTACTTAGCAGGGGAGGGTCAACTTGGGCCCCTAGTCCAGGTAAGTGTGTGAACTAATTGCCTGAAAATATCCCCTTGTAGGGAGAGGAGTGGTTACTGTTACAAGAAAGACTATGCAGTATTATGGTGGGACTCAGACAGTTAATCAGGTGTGCAGGTGACTGAATGCATGCAGATGTGTCTGAGGGTGGAGTACGGGGAGCACCCCTGTACCAGAATCCCAGAAGTGGGGGGGGTGGCTCGGGCTGCTGGTCTAGGTGGATGGAACCTTCAACTGGCTGAGATTTTTTTGTTCCCTTGGTAACTGGAAAAGTAGCCACTGTGTCACAATGGGAATTGCAGAAGATGGGGGGGGTATAGTTCAGGCAGTTGGTCTGGCTGGAAAGGTGCTTACTACTTAGGAGTATGCCTAGACTTGGAGCAGAAGAAGCACCACTTCGCAGTCAACTCTATCAGAGGTACAGGGAGCTGCTGAGCTGGTGGGCATGTGCTCCAAATGCCTGGGGAGATCCTGAGAATTGAACAGTGAGAACCTTTCCCTTTAGCAGGATCTCTACACAGAACAGGTGTGGAGTCTTAGGTGCCGGTGCTCTGAATGCCTGGAGATGTGCCTGGACATGAGGCAGAGGAGGCCACTCAGTACCAATTCCCTGCACAGAAAGGATAGGTGGCTTAGCCTCGTGTTCCACACAGGCAGAAGCTCTAGTTGCCTGGGGGAAGGGCTTGGGCATGAAGTACAGGGGGCCTCATGGCATAAGGACCCCTGCACAGGGACAGTGAGGTGGATTAGTCCACTAATTCAGGTGCATATAAGAGGGTGCTGCCTGGTACTGGGGAGACACACTTCCCTGACAGACTGGGGAGGCTGGCTGAGGCCCCCCACAATTACACCTGCAGCCCAATTCTAGGTCACAGAGCTAACCCCGGCTTCAGGCCTTGCTACCCAGGAGAAACCACAGGATCAAGAATTCTCCTACCGTTCAGGCTGCTGATTCAAGTGCAGAGGAGTGAGGTCCTTCCGACTGATCTCCTGCCACTTAAACTGCTTTATCAGATTTGTCTGAGACATGACTTTAGTATTGCTGTGGCGTGCTACACCAACTGGTCCAGGAGGAAGGCTGGGGCTTTTAGCAGTGGTGCTCACTGAATAGATCCATGTTGCAAAACTGACATTGACCAAGTGACCTGCTGTTCATGAGAGATTGCAACTATAGCAACTCTCTTACACTCAGGCTGCAAGTTCTGGTACATGGAAATGGGGGTCCCCTGTGAGGCTCCTGTTACATAGAATGATATTCTGGGTGCTCTGCAGTGTTGTAGGGGTCTTGACAAATATCCAGAGGAGTGACCTGGGATACCCAAGCAGTGACACACACAGACTGATTCTGGCTCCAAGCCCTGGGGCAAGCTCCATAATCACTACCCCGCTCTAGCTGTGGGAGACTACGCTCCTATTCCAGAGTGAGTGCCCCTGTGTCTGGGCCTAAACCAAAATGCCATCCTTGGTCGCTGTTACTGAGACAATAGTCCCAGGTCAATAATGGTGTCTTCGTTATGGACCAGGATTTGGGAGAACACCTGTGACCTGACTTGGTGTTTTTTCCTCTCACAAACTCATGGCCTCCCCTGAGACAGCTCTGGGGCCTAGGAAAAGCAGGATGTCCTCCCATGGCCTGGGTTAAGCAGATCCCTAGTTGAAAGATATGTCTCAGAGGGTTATTTTCTGTCCTGTCTGTGTTCTGGAGTCACACACACTTTTGTTTGCAGCCACGGTGCGGGCTGTGGTGGGGGCTGTTCACCCCAAGATCTGGGGTGTCTATTGCCATTCTAATATCTGTTTTCCTTTTTGAATTGGAGTTCACTGTATTGTTCTTTCCACACTATACTGCTATGTTCAGATGGGTGAGGCAAGCAGAAAGCCTCTAATTTATTTAAAAACAAAAAACAAAACAAAAAAACCAGACCTTAGCTTGCATCTTAACAGCCTCAAGGTATCACTGTTTTCCTTTTTTTTAATTAAGTTGAGAACTTTCACTTTTTCACTTAAAGGATCGCTTTATAGCTTCTTGTTGGTATATCTAAATTGCCAGTATCACTGCTGTTGCGCTTTGGGGCCACTCTTAAACTAAAGGTGGATTGCTTCAATATGAGCACTGGGATACTGTGACAGTCAATCTGATAACTAAGATAGCTACTAAGTGACTAATGGGTGGGTAGTGCATACAGCATGCTTATACTGGACAAAGGGATGTTTCATGTCATGAGGGGGATAGAGGCAGATGGTACAAGATTTCATTATACTACTCAGAATGGTATACAGTTTAAAATTAACATTGTTTATTTCTGAAAACTTCTATTTAATATTTTTAGACTGTGGTTGAATGTGGATAATTGAAACTATGTAAAGTAAAACTGTGGATAAGGGAGAACTATATTTCTCTGTTTCCATTTTCATTGCAGTATTTCTAGGTATGTGTTTCTTTGTGATAACCCTATTTGGGATATGTGGACAGATACATTTTATCTATACAATCATTGGTGGACTCAGTTTTATAAAATTGTCAGAACCAAAATGGAGTCACTTGTGTTAAAAATCCCTGACAAATAGAGCTAGGGAAGGCCATGGAAGGAAGGTTCTCGTGCACAAATACCTGATAACAAAAACTACCACAAAAGACTGCAAAAACAACAACCTTGCGCAATGACCATTGCAACCTTAAACACACACACACAAATACTTCTTGAGGACATCTGCCCAGCAACTCCCTGTCTAATCTTGGACCAAAAACACTGTTGTTATTGATCTTTTGACCTAAGGATAATTGATCCAAAACACTTATGAAATTCTCCTCATTTTTCCTGTAAAAACGTTTATCCTCCTTTACTTTGAATATGCACATAGTTTACTCTATGGTACATGTATTTTCATTTAAATGTCTATTCCCCGATTTTTTTTTTTTTTTTCTGAGTCAGGATTTCACTCTGTCATCCAGTCCGGAGTGTAGTGGCACGATCACAATGATCATGGCTCTCAGCAGTCTCAGCCTCCTCTCAGGCAATCCTTCTGCCTTAGCATCCCAAGTAGCTGGGACTATACAGGTGCATGCCACCACACCCAGCTAATGTTTTGAATTGTTTTTTCTTTAGAGATAAGGTTTTACAGTGTTGACCAGGCTGGTCTTGAACTCTTGGGCTCAAGCAATTTGTCCACCTTAGCTTCCCAAAGCTCTGGGATTGCCGGTGTAAGCCACCTTGCCTGGCCCCAAATAAATACATTTTTTTTTTGTCTCTCTGTTATTTCGTTGACATAATGATAATGATGTCACAAGTGGGATCAAAGTAAGTACACCTCAGACAAATTGTCAGCTCCTAAAAGTGAGTGTGATACTGATTGAGCCCTCTGTGCTTTCCACTGGAGTGAGTTGCCTTTTCTGTTCTGGTAAATTGCAGATTATCAGACTCCCTCCTTTTGCTAAATTATCTTTGACTTATTCAAAATGTGATTTGGTTATAAGGCCACCTTCAATAAAAGACATTGCATCAATATTGGAATGATAAAGGTTTTGTTTTGTTTAGCAAGCCCTTTCTGGTATAAAGGCAAGTATCCTTCTGGTTTAAGTACTCTGGTTTCTACAAAAATTGTGTTCCATCTGTGAGTCTTCTTGGTGAAGTCACTTTTGGTTTTGCACACTTGATTTAATATTTGTTTGATCTGCACATATGGGTTGAAGTTTTTGTGGGCACTCTGATTTTGGATTCATTTGATTTGGTTACACATGTCTGCAAATAATTTGGCTCTTTTTCTCCTCTTCCTTCTGAACATCTTCCAAGAACAAAAATTAATATTCTAAATAGCGGGTGCAAGACGGCCAGTTAAAAGTCACTAGTGCGGGTGCCACCATAATAAACACCAGTACAAGCTTCTGAAATTTCCTGAAGAATTTATAGAATTCCCTTTGCTTTGCTCTGAGAAATTAGTAGAAAATGGAATGGAATTCTCAAAATTCCAAAGCATGTTAAATCCTTTGATTTGAGTCAGAGTGCTCCAGCTAGCTATGCTCTCAAATTTTATGATCCATTCTGATTCACATTTGTAAACTGATGGAGCAAATGACACCAAGGAAAATTCAGAGCTTAATGGCCATTATTTAAACTCTCTCATCTTGTTAACAACAATAACAAAAAAGCTGCAGCTAACTATAGAGTTAATACGTAGGTATTCTAAGTTCTCTTTTTTCTGTCTACTTTGAATCTGTTGACTTCTTCACTTATAGTAAAATAATGTACTATTGCTAATATCAGAAGCCGCTTAAAAGTTTTTCTTAGGGCACTTCAACCTCAATAAGAAAAAAATGTTTAAAAGGGCTTTCAAATTAGCAGCTTTACAAATTACAGCAGCTCCATAGCAACCAACAACCTAGACGCCTTTTAGAAATTTAAATTTAGGCTTGTCTAACTAACAATTTATTAGAGTTAGTTACAATTTGTTACAGAATAGTTAATTGAAGGTTTGATATTGTTTTTTAAAAAAATAGGTAAATGTTTATGAAAGTTAGGTTTTCAGATCAAACAGGTGAAAATATTGAGCTCAGAGCAACAGTATAAGGTATCTCTAAAATGCTTCCCCACCACCATAGACTAGTCAAGTAAACCATACTGGCAAACAAAATAAGGGTTTTTTATTAAAAAGTTCAAGATTACTTGGAGATTTCATTTTCTATACAATTTAGCCTGTCCTAGCTAGAATGTAAACATTTGAATATTTAAATTTAAACTCATTTGCAACTTTAAAAAAAAGTGATTTTAAAAAGTCTTATTTCAAATGCCTAGGCATTTTGGTTCGCAGCCTTTCTTAGATTGCCTTTTGAGACTGTAAGAAACATTCTGATGGTTCATTTTCAAGGCCTGTCTAAGGCTAGTGGATGTAGGGTTCTTCAGCCATCAACTCTTGGCAGACTCCTAAATAATCAGGAGACGGAAACAGGTCAATGAGAAAACAACATGCTATTCTTAAGAAAATAGAGACTTGATCAGGGAAGGAGACCAGGGATAACCTTATAAGGAAAAAAATTAATAAAACTTAGGTGACGTCTGGGAAAGATTGTACACCCCAAAGTACTCAGTCAATGAGGAACCAGGGAGGAATTTGCACACTAGGGATTAAATTGCTTGCTGTATCCTCCCCAGTGTGTCTGCCCACCAAACACCCAGTCTTG
The DNA here is from genome assembly GCA_027257055.1 of Cephalopachus bancanus. Taxonomy (NCBI): domain Eukaryota; kingdom Metazoa; phylum Chordata; class Mammalia; order Primates; family Tarsiidae; genus Cephalopachus; species Cephalopachus bancanus. Next base: position 8,640,781 of record JAPVLO010000108.1, read on the forward strand.
CAAGACCATCATTAAATTCTCACTTCTGATGTACTCCGTGTCTCTGTGTCCGTCCTTTGATTTTGTACAGGTGAGTTTGTTTCTCACAGACAAATAAAATTTAGCCATGTAAACATGTTTAATTTTTTCAGAAATATAGTTTGAATCCAACTGTCCTTTTATAAACTTGTGAGTTAGTATTATCACATTTTACTGTCTCATGAATAAAGTTCTAATGAAAATGTAAAGTTAAATGAGCTGAAAACTGCAAGATCTGTATTTGTGTGTAAATATGTGTTTATACACATTGTATGTATCAGAGAGTTGTTTAAAATGCTATCATATAAAGATGTTTTGGTAAAAATAAATATTAAAAAATTTTTTCATAAAAAATTTATATGACAAATTTTGTCTCAAAATAAAATGACTAGTTTAAGAAAAAAAAATGTGAGACAAAAGATCTAAGCATGTTGAGAGTTCTAAGTCATAATATGCTTGTAAAAATTAGATTTATAAAGAAAATGTTTTATGTAATCAAGTTGACCAAAATTTAAAAAATATTTGTTTTTCTAAAACTTAAGATTTTGATAAGTATATGTGTACTGATACAAAGCTGAAATTTGGACTCTATGTCAGAAAAACAACGATTTTTTAAAAAGCATTAATATACTCATAGTAAATGTACAAGAAGTTTTCATTTAATTTTGAAATGTTTTTTAAATTTTCAATCATCTTCTGAACTGCAGCTTTATAGTTTAAAGCAATATTTTTCTCCAATATAACTTATGTATGCATCAAATTTATTGATGTGCCTAAATTGTTCCATATAATCAGGAAATTTCCTATGACTTTACTAACAGCCATAGATTCCTCTGCTCAACGTACTAATTTTATTGTTTATGTTCCTTTATTATATGGTATACACTTATAACCTTGGACACATACTCTCCCTGTTTCTGATTAAATTTAAATATCTTTTCATCAGGTTTGAGTTCCAGGTTATTAAAATAGACTTCCTATAAGGACAAACAATACCTATACTTTGTATTTTATTAGATAATTTCCTATGTTTCATGTTGTCTTTATTAAGTTATCTGATTTGTTAAGAAAACCAAGCTTTAAAATTATAAAGCTTTTTTCTTTCCTCATCTATAACTTTTTGCAATGCTTTAAAAATCTTTGAATATCAATCTGATTAAATAAATAAGTAATGTTACAATGACCTGCAATCTTGTTTTGATAAAGTGTTTTAAACCTATTGATATCTTCGACATGCTTCCCCAGTATTACACCTCTAAATTAAGTCTCTTTGACCTAAAATTAACTTTGGAATTTTCAAGTCGGTTCTCTTTAGAACCTCAAATAACATGTCTTATCTTGTAGAGACATTAAATGATTAGGTTTATTTGGAAAATTGGATGAACATCATTGTCAAATCATAAATGATGCTAGATCTTCTTTCAGTTACATTCTAATATTTTTAATTATATAAAATTCTTAAATATGTCATTAGTCATAATTCTGATTATTATGTTGTATGTCACAAAAATAAGCAAATTTCCTTGTCAGGTGCTAATTTCCATCAAATTTTTAACCACAGCTATTATAAGTCTCTGCCATCCACAGTTTTGATTCTGCTCGAAAAGCATTTACCACTAAATTCATAAAAAAGAAAACTCTAATAAACCCTCTTAAATATAGATTTTATAACTCTAATAAAAAATCTGATGAATTGATGAAACTACTAATTAAGATCAAGCAGAACAAAAATCAATTACACAAGATTAGATAACTGATAACGTTTTTATGACTTATAATATTGTAGTTCTTGACTTAAATTTTTTTTTTCTAGATTTAAGGAAACTTTTCCTCTTAAGCTATCTATAGTTTACAGCAGTTTGGTAAAGTATACTCTGTGAACAATGGAGAAAACATTTGCTTTTTCTCCCTACATAATTCCTCAAAAATTCCACAGCTATCCATGAGCACTCTTTTTTTGTTTGTTTAAAGTTTTAATTTTAAAGATGTGGGGTACAATTCAGGGTTAGGTATACAAATGTTCATTATGCAGGCACCCTTATTGATGAGGTGTGCCTCCCCCCAGTTTCCCACTACTACCAATCCTGTCCTCCCCACACCCCAGCCCCCCAGCCCCCGGCAGTTTCCCACTACTGCCAATCCCTTCCTTATAGTATTCCCACTATTACCAATTCCCTTCCCACTACTGCCAATCCCTTCCTTATAGTATTTCGATAACTGTTCAAAGTCTGCTTGTGAGTGAAAATATGTGCTACAAAAAATAGTTCTTTGTTCTGTGATAGGTCACTCAGTATTAGAGACTCTAAGGCCATCCAAGTTGCTGCGAAGTTCATAATTTTTTCCTTTTTATGGCTGCGTAATATCCTATTGTGTATATGTGCCACATTTTTCTTTTATTCCATCCTTTTTTGATGGGCAGCACAGTTAGTTCCATGATTTTGGTATTGTGAATAATGCTGCAATAAACATGCATGTGCAGGTATCTTTTTCATAGCATGATTTGAGTGGCAATATGGTTATTTGCATAAGTTTAGTAGTAATTTTCTCTCTATAAAAGGATATAATTGGAAACATTGATTATATTGCCAAGGATTTGACTGAAACATCATATTATAAAATGTACATAGAATGCCTGGTTTGATGGGTTTCCAGCCTTACAGTGAATAAATAAAAGTTGTCATTTCTTGGCAGGCCCAGCATCCTTAAGACTTTAGGTAAAATCTAAAGTCAGCCTTTGCTTGAATTCTTAGCTTTAAGAGGTTTTCAGATCTGAGATTCCTCTGATCAGTGTAGGGGGAAAAAAGTTATATTTCTAAAGAAAAGCTATAATAAAACTATTATTAGACTATAGCCCTGTTCATTGTTCTTGAATAATTGTTATATACATATAGATTAGACTAGGTCTTAATTTCTTCTAGATACCTCCAAACTTTCTTTCATGGAATTATTAAAAATGAGAATTGCTCTGTTCCTAAAGCTCGATAAGCTAAATGCAAATAAATTTTAAGGAACACGCCTGATAAATGGGTCACACAGAAAGTTTATCAAACAACCTGATGCCATAACCAGGGACAAACTACAAATCAGGACACAGCACTGATGACTTGACACTGTAGATATTTTCCCAAAACATCAAAACAAAGCTCCGTATAATAATGAGGCTCTTTCCCTACTTAATATCTACCTTTTTCATTTGGTAAAATAAATAATGTGTAATTGAAATTTCACAATCAGTGTAGCTTCTGCTGGTAACTTGACAGAACCTGACATAAGAGGTCCTTTAGTCCTGCTAATGGGTGACTTTGGCAACATTTCTAGCAACTATTATTCACTCTCTGCTTTAGTTAAATCCAGGCATGGGACACTAGATGATAAAATTGCTCTATATCATCTATTGGTTAAATAAGAAAGTGTCTGTGCTATTAACACTATCTGCAATACTTGAGTGAATTTTTCTGGGCAGGTTGAGACTCACATACACAAAATAAGACAATAGGTCACATAGTTACCTAATACCCCATGGTAATTTGATTTATTAGATTGGTTACCTTTAAGCTTAGGTTTATGGGTAAAAACTTGAGATTATCATTTTGCCTTGTAGTTTCCTTTTTAAACATTTTACCCATTATTAGTTTAATTCATGTAGAAGGAAAACTCGTAACAGAATAATGCTGAATCATGACTTGGAGATGATAGCAAACATCATGGAACAGACAAAATTAAACTTAACAATGGACCCAGGTAGACTTAGCCTGAGAGCCATTCCTTACAAATTTCTTTTATTGGTCAAATGTGCCTAAAATAATTTTGACACTGACTCTTATTTGCCAATCACTTCCCTCCAACGTGGGACCAGAGCAGATAAAACCAGGACAGGTCCATCCTGGCACTGAGAGACAATTAAAACTTAAATTCAGAATGACTTATCAGTGATGCTTTTGGAGTAATATCTTGATCAAAAGGGAGGGTTGATGTGAACATTGTCAGAATCAAAATGAAGCCACTTGTGTTAAAAATTCTGACAGGTAGAGCTGGGGAAGGCCACGAAAGGAGAATTCTCATGTACAAATGTCTGATAGCAAGAACGATCACAAAAGACTCAAAGAAACAAAACAAACCAAATACCATCACAATCATACACCAAAAAATACATCTGTGAGGACATCTGCCAGCAAATGGTTGTCCAACCTTAAACTGACACCACTTTTGTTATTGGATTTTGTAGCCAAGAATAATTGAGTCAAAGCACTTTTTTCTTAAAAAAAAAACTTTATCTTTCTTTGCCTCCATACACAAATGGTTTATTATGGAACACTTATTTCCATCATAATGCCATTCCCAAATAAATATTGCTTTCTTTTAGACAGTCTTCATCTCTGCTTGTTATTTAGGTTGAAAGTTTTTGTGTCTCAGTGATTCCCTTTCCACATTCTTAATCCAACCAGTAGAAGGGAAAGAGACTGTTGAAGAAATACTCTAGCTTCTTAAACGATTTGGCTTAGTATGACACACTTATCACGTTCACTTACTTTTCACTGGACAAATATTAGTTACATAGCTGTATCTAGATGCTAACAAGACTAGGAAAATGTACACCCTGGTTGTGCAACTGCTTCAACATCAATCCCTTTGTCTTTGGGTCTGATATGGGTACAGAGATTAGAATGATGTTGATGTAGCAAAGAAATGGCATTAACCATCAAAACTGGAGGAGATAAGAAATGTCCTGTCTTCTGGAGCCTCTAGAGAGAGCACAGCCTTGCCAACATCCTGATTTCAGCCCACTGAAACTGATGTTGAACGTCTGGCCTCCAGAGGAAAAAATACAAAACTTGGTTTCTTTGACGTTACTAAGTCTCTGATCATTTGCTACAGAGCCACAAGAAACTGACAACTCATTTGAGCATCTTTTTTGAGTGAGTTCTAAGGACAATGAAAGAAGTAAAGCAGCCACTAGCCCTCTTTTTTTGTTCTTAGAATAGAAAAAAAACCCCAACTTTTTAGTAGTGGATGGCACATTACCATCTGATATTTTTATGTGTTAGTTTGTCATGAGAAGTGCACTGGAAAACATGAAAAGAAGGTCTCTCTCTTTAGAATCTTCTTTGGAGTTTTCATGTTCCTCTTTTAACAACTTACCCCAGAAGAGATTAGTTCATCAGATTGTCAGCCATTATAATCAATTGTTTGTGTGTATTTCATCCGTCAGTTACCTGTTATTTAGGGTACTTAAGGAATGAGACTTGACCTAAATGGTTTTTTTCGTGGAAAACGATTTTTGACCTTCTAATATCCTCCCAACTCACTTTAACTAAATATTATCTTGATTTCCATTGGGTTATTTAACTCTTGCAATTTGTGCTATTTTGATAGACAGAAAATCACAGTGCTCTCTTTACTTTTTTCCTTTTTTTTTTTGAGTTGGAGTCTCACTCTGTCGCCCAGACTGGAGTGCAGTGGCCGCTCCCGGCCACCGCAGCCTCGACCTGCTGGGCTCCGGTGATCCTTCTGCCTCAGCCTTCCAGGTAGCCGGAATTACAGGCATGTGCTACCACGCCCGGCTGATTTTTTTGATTTACTGTAGAGATGAGGTCTCGCTGCCCAGGCGGGTCTCGAACCTGCGGGCTCAGGCAATCCACTCACCTCAGCTTCCCAAAGGCGCGGGATTACAGGCTGGGCCACCAAGTCCGGCCTCTCTTTACTTTTAAGCAAGAATAGGCATATGATGTAAGCTAAAAAAAACAAAACAAAACAAACAAAAAACCCCCCTGGGCTTACCCTTTCAAGTGACTTTTAAGTAGAGGGACTTAGGGACAGAAGAGAGAGTCTGGAGTACATTACTTTCTCTGGTTATTTTTGATAGGATGATCAAGTTCTGGCTGTTGCCTGGAACTCCAGAGCAATTCTTGTTCCAGATTTTTTCTGAGTCTGGTTCTCTAGACTTCCTTCCAATTTGTAAGCTACCCAATAGCATTAATGTAAATTTTATACTGCTTAATTTGGACATCATAAATGTTTCCTGTTTGCAATGAGATAACCTTAAATCTATAGAAAGTTATGAAAGTGATTTCTGATACTTTGAAGGAATTCTGCATCTGTGGAGAGGCAGGGAGGGCACATTTAAAGGGGAAAGTTAGGAAAGGAAATATTAACTTACATATTTATTTGGGTAAAGGCAATAGTGCTACTTAGTGTCCCTAAATATTATCTCAGTTCCTTTGATCCATGTTCTTAAAAATTTCCACATTGAAATTTTTAGGGAGAGGCTTTTCATTCTGGCAAATTCAGAGGTGATTGAATTACATAATCTAATGTGTATACGTTGACTTCTATTGAAAAGTTCACATATAGATCTCATTTCATTTGACGTTTTTATTTGTCAATACCTGTGTGAACATTTCAGCAATATTTCCACTCAGGGAAATTTCAAACTGCAGAGATTGGATGTGAGGGCTATCTGGTTGTGACATTTGTCTGCCCATTGATCACCAGAGTTGATTTGGCTGATCTGGTTGGCTAGGCAGGTAGGTGTCCCCTACCTCCCTTACCACTCCATGTGCATCTCCCCCCCCCCATAGCTGTGTGCTCAGTCAAAGAGGGCAACCATCCTTCCTAGAAGAGGACCATTATTTGGTTAAGGGTATACGAGTAGCTGTGCTCTCCTTCTAGAATTTCCAAACAAGCTCTTGATCTACAAAGATAAGCAAGCATATTAGTTTGATAATATGTATTCTATTAGATGGTACATTTATGTGGTCAATAAGTGGATACTTTAAAAATAATATTTATATGAAAACTTCCCTGATCTTGAGAAAGATTTAGACCTCTAGACAAAAGCTCAGAGAACTTTGGGAGATGCATCACAAGAAGAACCTTGTGATCAGGCATATAGTTATCAGATCATCCAACATCAGTGTGAAAGAAAATATCCTAAGAACAGCAAGAGAGAAGTGATAAATTATCTATAAAGGAAATGATATCTGATGTGCAATAGACTTCTCAGCAATAATCCTACAAGCTAGAAGAAATCAGAAGTCTATTTTCAACCTCCATAAAGAAAAAAAAATGCCAGCCAGTAATTTTATATATTGCCAAACAAGCTTTGTAAATGAAGGAGAAATAAAATCTTTCCCTGACAGACAATCATTAAGGAAGTTCATCTCCACTAGGTCAGCCCTACAAGAGATACTCAGGAGTCCTCAACTCAGAAGCAAAATGATGATGATCATCATATAAAGGACCACATAAAAACAAAGCTCACAGATCTCATAAAGCAACTATACATTTGAAACTTCAAGGAAGCTAGCTAAAAACACCATGGCAGAATAAAATTCTTACATATCAATGTTAACCAAGAATGTAAATGGCCTATATGCTCCAGTTAAAAAAAATACAGAGTGGTAAATAGGATTAAGAGAAAAATAAAGACTCAACCATCTGCTGCCAACAAGAGACCCACCTTCTAGTCAAAGATAGCTAAGGATTCAAAGTAAGTTGATGGAAAATTTATGCAAATTGAAAATAAAATTAAGCAAGAGTAGCCATTCTTATATCAGATAACACCAACTTTAAGCCAACAACAGTTAAAAAAAAAAAGACCAAAAGTGCATTGTATCATAATAATGGGTTTAATACAACAAGAAGACTTTAACTTTCCTAAGTATATATGCATCCAACATGGAACAACCAAATTCATGAACTGAATACTAATCGACCTAAAGAAACATATTGATTGCAATACAATAATAGTAGGAGAATGTATCACAACATTGACATTGCTAGACAAACCACTGAGGCAGAAGGTCAACAAAGAAACTCTGCCCTTAAACTGGACTATAGACCAAATGGATCTAAAAGACATCTGCAGAATATTCCATTGAACAACTGCAGAATATACATTCTTCTCTTTTCCACATGGAACATTCTCTAAATGGACCATATTCTTGGCACAAAGCAAATCTCAGTAAATTCAAAAAAAGCAAAACTAAATCAGGCTAGTCCTTGATCTTTGTAATAAAATTAGAAATCAATACTAAGAATAATTCCCAAAACTACAACTACATGAAAACTGAACAACTTGCTTCTGAATGATCCTTGGATTAACAAAAAAAATTAAGGTAGAAATAAAAAAAAGTTGAAATAAATAAAATAGAAATACAGCATACAGAAACCTCTGGGATACAGCAAAAACAGTGCTAAGAAGAAAGTTTATAACATTAAATGCCAACATCAAAATGATAGAAAGATCTGAAATCAACGGCTTAACCTTGCATCTCAAAAAACTAGATAAACAGAAACAACCTAAATACAAAGCTAGCAGAAGAAAATAAATAACAAAAATCAGATCAGACCTAAATGAGATTGAGATCAACAAAACTTACAAAGAATAAATGAATCAAAAAGTTGGTTCTTTGAAAGAATAAACAAAGTTAATAGACTGCTGACTAGACTTGTGAAGAAAAAAGAAAAGACTCAAATAAGTACAGTCAGAAATGATAGAGGTGACATTACAATGGACACCACTGAAATACAAAAGATCATCAAAGATTGCTATGACAACAACATACTGGAAAACATAGAGGAAGTGGCTGAATTCTTAGAAACATACAACCTTCCAGGACCAAGCCAGGAAGAAATTGAAATCCTGAGTAAACCAACAGTGAGCATTTTAATTAAATCATTAATAAAAATCTTTCACCAAAAAAAGCCCAGTGCCAGATAGATACGCAGCTCAATTTTACCAAACACACAAATAAGAATTGGTATCAGTATTACTGAAATAATTCCAGCCATCAAGGAGAAGGAACCCTCCCTAATTCATTTTACAAAACCAGTTCCACTCTGACACCAAAATTAAGCAAAGACACAACAATAAAAGAAAACTACATACCATTATCTCTGATGAGCATAGATGCAAAAGTCCTCACCAAAAAAAAAAATATACTAGTTATCCTAACTCAAAAGCACATCCAAAAGGTAATTTACCACAATCAAGAAAGTTTTATTCCAGGAATACAAGGATGGTTCAATATCCACAAATCAATAGATGCGTTTCACCAAATAAATAGAATTAAAACAAACAAAAAATGTATCTCAATAGATGCAGAAAAGACATTCAATAAAATCCAGTATCCCTTCATGATAAAATCCCTCAGTAAACTAGGCATTGAGAAAACATCTCAAAATAATAAGAGCCATTTATGAAAAACCCACATCCAACATCATACTTAATCAGGAAGATTTGAAAAAATTCCCCCTCAGAACAAAATAGGATGTCCTCTCTCAGCACTCTTACTCAACATAGTACTGAAAGTCCTAGCAAGAGCAATCAGGTATGATCAAAAAAGGAAAGACATCCCAACTGACAAGGAGAAAGTCAAACTATCTCTCTTCACTGATGACATGATTGTATACCATATACCTATAAAACCCTAAAGACTCCTCCAAGAGACTCCTATATCTGTTAAATGGCTTCAATAAAGTTTCAGAATACAAAATTAAGGTACAAAAACCAGTAGTATTTCTGTACAGCAATATTGCTCAAGCCAAGAACCAAAGCAAGAACTCACAATCTCATTTATAATAGCTACATACACACAAAGACACCTAGGAATAGAATTAACCAAGGAGGCAAAAGATCTGTGCAAGGAGAACTATAAAACACTGATGGAATAAATCATAAATGATACAAAAAAATGGAAGAACATTCCAAGCTCATGGGTCAGACAAACCAATATCTATCAATATCTGTCAAAATGACCATACTGCCCAAAGCAAACTGCAGATCCAACTCCTATCAAAATACCAACATCATTTTTCACAGAACTAGAAAAAAAAAATCCTGAAGTGTATTCGGAACCAAAAAAGATCCTGAATAGACAAAACAATCCTAAGCAAAAAGAGCAAATGTGAAAGAAACACACTGCCTGACCTCAGATTATACTATGATGCTATGGTAACTAAAACATCATGGTTTTAATACAGAAATAGATACATCAATGGAACAGAACAGAGAGCCCAGAAATAAAGCCATATAGCTAAAACCAACCAATCTTTGACAAATCTGACCAAAATAAGCAATGTGGATTGGACACCATGTTTAATAAATGATGCTGAAAAAACTGACTAGCTGTATGCAGAAGAATGAAACTGGACCCTTGTTTCTTACTCAAGATAGACTAAAGACTTAAATGTAAGGCCTGAAACCATAAAAATCCTAGAAAGAACCCTAGAAAACACTCTTCTAGACATTGGCCTAGGCAAAAAAAAATTATTTCAAAGACTCCAAAGGCAAATGTGACAACAACAAAAATAGACAATTGGGACTTAATTAAACTATAAAGCTTCTGCACAGCAAAAGAAACAACAGAGTGAACAGAAAACCTATGGAATGAGAGAAAATATTTGCAAACTATGCCTCAAAGGGCTAGTATCCAGAACCTACAAGGAACGCAAACAACTCAACATGAAAAAAAAAAACAACCCCAGCCAAAAAAATGGGCAAAGGACATAAATAGATACTTCTCAAAAGAAGACACACAAGCAGCCAACAAACATATGAAAAAAATGGTCAACATCACTAATCATCAGAAAAATACAAATTAAAATCACACTGATATCTTACACCAGTCAGAATTGCTATCATTAAAAAGTCAAAGAGGAACAGATGTTGTAAATGCGGAGAACAGGGAATTCTCATGCACCGTTGGTAAAAATATAAACTAGTTCAATCTCTATGGAAAACAGTATAGATATTTCTAAGAACTAAAAATAGAACTAGCATTTGACTGAGCAATCTCATTACTGGGGATCTACCCAAAGAAACAGAAATCATTATATAAAAAAGATACCTGCACTCATCTGTTCATTGCAGAACTATTCACAATGATAAAATCATAGAACCAACCTAAGTGCCCATCAATGATTGACTGGAAAATGATGGTATATATACACCATGGCATACTGTGCTGCCATAAGAAATTAAAATTATGTCCTAAGCAGCAACATGAATGGAGCTGAAGCACATCATCCTAAGTGAACTAACCCAGAAACAGAAAATCAAACATTTCATGTTCTCATATATGTGGGAGCGAAACAGATAAATATGAAAGTAATAGTCACTAAAGTGGGGGAGGGGGAAAAGAGATACGGGGTTCAAAAGCTACTTTTTGGGTACAACATTCACTATTTGGAGAATGGACACATGAAACCCAGTTCTCACCAATATGCAATATGCACATTAACAAACATGCACTTGTACCCTTTTTATCTAAAGTAAATATTAACAAAATGTCTACTAAAAGAAAAGTTATCATACCATGCTTTGTTGAGATAGTTTTTTGGATTTCCTACATGATTATATCAAGATTGTGAGACAAATTTGTATGTATATTATTAGTTATTATTACATTTAAAACTAAAGCTATATATGTATCATTCTGGGATCAATCAGGAGACAGGAATCATGGTAATTTTAACAAAGTTCAATATGAAGAATTAATAATTATAACCTACCTATATTATCATTACCTACCAGGGGAATAAAGAACTCTAAACAATACTGAAATCACAAATATAAGGAACAGTCATTACCTCTGAGCCTGAGGTAGGAAGAAACAAATCTGGAAGAAGTACACCTCCCTGTCATTTGAGCGGCTCTGGTCACGGCCATGGCCCACTGCAGGGTGGAGTTCTCTGAGGCATATTGCCAGCAGAAATTGCTAAGAAGACTACTTCTGGGGGTCTTGAGAAACTGTCAATAGGGAAGTGTTGCTTCATGGAATTTTCTGGTGAGCTGCCTGAAGGGATGATGTGCTGGGAAGCTGCCCTGTGAGGTGCCATGTGGCAGAGCTAGCTGGAGGGTGGCCCTACTGCATTTCCGAAGTACTGCTTGGTGTTGTATACCCAAGAGAAGAGAAAAGCATGCTGGGAACAAGCCCCGTTTTCTTGTAGTTTTCTCAAGTGTTATCTGCTGACAACACTTAATACTGAGCATCTGACAAAGAAGCATTTACATGGTTCAGGTCTAGTATCACAAGCAGAGCAATGGAGGATGGACTTGAGGCTCTGAGACAATAAATTGATAACTGGCACAAGGTAGGTGGAATTGCTTTCTTTTTCCTACATGCAAGACTTGGAATTCATTGATTTAGCCATCAAGGGAAACTAGTCTTTGGGTGGAATTATACACGGGTTTATATATAGTTTAAACTGCATACACTAGAAAAAAATAGTTTTTGGATTATTACTTTGAAATATTTAGATACATTTTACACAGTGGAAATGTCAGGATTCTCATTTTTAACCTGTAAAGGCTTCATTGGATAATAAGAAGCTGCCTTGCCACAAACGGTTCATTCCCTAGAAATCTGCGGTTTCTTAAAAATTGAGTGCAGATAGTATTTGCGTGGTTAAAGCCAGGCAGAATTTTGCGTGTTGCTAAATCATCTAAGATGTAAAATTGTATTCCATCTAATTGGATTGGATAGGAATAAATAGGCCATCAGTTGAGGTTTTGTCTACAATACCGTGTAAACTGTAAGGCAATATGTAAATCTACTCTAGAAGGATTTCCATTTGACTCTACTTTTTCCAATGTAATTTAGGTTCCACAAAATTTTTTCAATTATTTTTAGGAAAAATTATTCTTTTTGTTTTTATTTTAAAGATGTGGGGTACAATTCAGGGTTAGGTACATAAGTGGTCATCGTACCAGATAAAGTTTGGGCCTCCCCTTGGTCCCTACGTCACCTGGTTTAAGATTGGATACCCTTATTGCTGTTATGTGTCCCCTCCCCCATTAAAAGCTGTTAAAATGACATTGCAGAGTTCATCAGAGAGGATAATTCGATATGTTCTTTATAATCCCCCCATTATAGGAGTTTACTATAAAATAACAGGCTCTAGAAGAAAACTAACTCTTTCTCAAGTGGGTGTGAACATTATTAGGGCTTAAATCCTGCCGTTTCGTACTACTCTTGTAATGTCCTGACTCCTTACTGTTCTGAGTTTGTTTTGTGGTGACTGCAGAACAAATTGACAAAGAATTAAATTGAAGCAATGACTTGCTGTTTCCCAGTGTATTACACAGAAATATGACAAAATCCTAAAAATCTGAAAGCATGTTTTATAGAATTAAGCTTGCTTCATGCTAAGATTTCTAGAGTTTACCTACTAACTTAAGATTTAACCATATCTCAAATTTCACTTGAAAAGGTTTGGGAGTTTCTTAATATAATTACCATGATTTTTAATCATGCACAATCAATTTGTAATCTAAGCAAAAAAGGAAACTACTACATGACTAAAGCTGAAGTATTTGTATCTCATATATTGTCCAAACTCTATAGCTGAAAGAAGAGACAACTCCAATACCATAGACAGGGCATGAGATGCTTAGCACATACTGTTTTTTAAAGTTTCTGTAATAGCATTGTTGTCTAATTAAGTAATGTAGGTGTCCCCCCTAAAAATTAATCCCATCCCAAATTCCTCATCTGTAAATTACTATAAATACTAATTTTATTTGGTTTACAAATAATTTTCTGCTTTCTACATTTTTGATGATTACTAATTTGGAAAGAATTATAATCTGTGTACTCTACCTCATATAACTTTGTATTACAACAAAGCCCAGGGTAGAAAAGTTCTACTTTCTGTGTTTTGGGCAGTTTTCAAGAACTCTTATTCAAAACACAGTCAGATGATTTTCTTTGTTTTATAAGATAAGAAATAATTCCTTACAAACATAAAAACATGCTGGAACTGCCACATAAAAGGTAAAAAGCTTCGTTCCTTCATTTTAACACTATAATTAAAAGCCTTTTTCCTAACAAGATCCATCCCAGAGAGTCCAAATAAAACCAATGAAAGTGAAAAGTAATAAATGTATCCTTTTATATTTGATTAAGTAAAAACAAATAGTCATCTACAATTTTTTCTTAAAAATGAAAACCAGGTGAAGAATATCATGTTAAGGCAAATGATCATGCAATTAAAGATATCCAGTAGTCTCAAAACCCCACTAGAGTCTGCCAGTTCTTGCTTTTGAGTGTGAAGAGGTTTATAAGAACTTTTATAGTTTTATTTCAGAAGAAAAAAATTTATAAAAAAGATTTTTATTGTTTTTGAATCATGCCATTGTCTCGTAAATAAAGACTCAATTAAACTGACTTGAAAATAAAGAGTATTTAAAGTGAAATAGTATCTTCAAGGCTATCAAATTCAATAACATTATTTTGGGCTTGCTTTACAATCAACTAGATACCAAGAACTCTTTAAAGAAGAAAAGTAGTTCAGAGCAAATAGAAAATTAACTATTTAACTTAAAGTTTTTGATGGGCACTTGTCTTTCCTAGGCTCCATTCTCACAAATAATGTCTATAATTATGTCTGTCAGTATTTGATTAATTGTAATTAACAAGCCATTAGGTATGTAAGCATTTGTAAATGATTATGGGGTATAAGTATAAAGATTGGGAAGCATGGTGAAAGAAAATGTGGAAATAAATATCTGTGGACAAAGAACCCCAATTCATAACTCAGTTGACAATAATTTGTATAGAAGTAGAACATGTGTATTTTATTAAAATAATCCTTAAATTCTAGCCTATAATTCAGTCTCATTTCATAAAAAAATGTCATTAATTGCTGTCATTCACTTTTTTTATGGCTGTTGGTGTTGGGCAACCATTTTCATAAACACATTTGATTAACTGTGAATTACAATTCATTAGATCTATTTTGTTGAACTGCCTGGCTTTACCAAGAAACCAACATTTACAGTAAATCTGATAAAAATGATTATTACATTCCTTTTCAGATAATTCAACATCTGCACCATCTCGGTGCTGTCATCTATTGATTATCTTTTCTCATTCAAGTTGAGATTTTTATGTTTTTTAAAAATTGTATCCTGGACATTTTGTGTATTATGTTATGAGCCCAGGCCTTATATAATTCTGTTTTTACAGGCTTTTTCTGATGCTGGCAAGGGATTTGGAAGGACCTCTTCATTCTGCAGGTAACAGCAGAAATCCAGGACCCACTGGACCTCTGTTGACACCGTGCTGGAGAGGGGGCTGGTTAGGGCAGAGAGTAACACATTACTTCCCGGTGGAGGTGAGAATTCAGGCTTTCCACTTGATCTTCACTGATATTTCCCTAGGTGGAATACCTTCTTACTGCTTCCTTTATGGCCTCCACTGACACCACAGGGCAAGAGTAGGGGGTGGCCTCATGTATCTGTTAGCTGTGGGGAAATAACTTACTTTCCACCAGACCTCCCCTAACAACACTAAAGCATGGGGCGGAAGGGAGGGCACTTTACTATCACAGCATGGGAGTGGAAGCCCAGACCCCTCAAGTGTTCTCCCCATGGAGGTGGAAGCCCAGACCTCCCATGTGTTCTCGCCTGACCCCTGCAGAGAGAGGAGTGTCATTCACTGATGCTTGATGGAGATGAACTTTCCAACTCCTCACTCATCCTTCTCTGACACCACCCCAGCAGGAGTGGAGTGTGGAGGGTGCCTGACAACCAGGCCTGGGTGAAAGTCAAGATTTCCTACTCCACCTTTGTCGACCTGAGAGGGTGTGGGACTGCAGTTTTTTTCTGTGCTCTTTGTCTGGAGTTGAGTTGTTATGGTTTAGGTGTGCCTGTCCAGATTCTTTGTGTAGAGGAAAACAGGCTTTTGTCGAAGCTTTAGTGTTTGTTCCCACTACCATTTCCGGATTGCCAACTTCCTCAACTCCAAATCTGGGAGCTATGAGGCAGAGAGAAAACCCAGGAATCTCACAACATTCCTTGGGTCCACAGTCATTAGTCACTCCGTCTTCCCTTCACATTTGAGAAACCTATTATTTTGTTTTAGACATGGTATTTACAGTATTTGGTTGTTCTTTGTGGGAAAAAAGTGGGGGAAAATGCTTCTCCTCCAGTTTTCTAAACTGAGAAATATGTTTTAGTGATCAGCAGTAAAAATATTAAAAGAAAAATTAGTAAAACAAACAACAGCGGATGCTGGCAAGGATGTGTAGAGAAAGGAACACTTCTACACTGCTGGTGGGAATGCAAACTTGTACAACCTCTTTGGAAGACAGTGTGGAAATTTCTGAAAGAACTATAAATTGACTTTCCATAAGACTCAGCAATTCCCCTATTGGGAATATATCCCAAGAAACTCAAATTATTCTACAAAAAAGATACCTGCACATTTATATTTGTTGCAGCTCTATTCACAGTAGCAAAAACATGGAACCAGCCGTGTTGCCCATTGAAATTGGACTGGATTTCTAAAATCTGGTACATATACACAATAGAATATTGTGCAGTCATAAATAAGGACAAATATATGAACTTTGTAGCAACTTGAATGGATTTGGAGTTGATCATACTCAGTGATTTATCACAGAAACAAAGAACAGAGTACCATTTGTTCTCACTCATAAACAGACTGTGAACTATTATAATGCTATAAGAAAGTGATTGGCAGCAGTGGGAAACTGTCGGGGGAGGGGGTGGGATTGGCAGTTGAGGGAAACTGCTAGGGGAGGGAGGGGCATACCTCATCAACAAGGGTAACTGCATGACCAATGTTTGTAAACCTAACCCTAAATTGTACCCCACATCTTTATAATTAAAATTTTAAAAATTATTCTAAAAAAATAAAAATTAAAAATAAAGCTTGAGCTGTATGGGGATGGAAAGGAAGAATGTTACTAACAAAGTCAAAAAACAAAAAAGGGAGGAAGATGGCAGATAAGGGTTGATTTGCCTGAATATTTCCTCAGCACAGCCACTCTTCTGCAAATATGCAGACTTACCCCATGCCTTTCCCAGGATGATGGGGTGTGAATATTTAAGGCTTTGGGGAAAAACCGACTGAAGTGGTAGTAGTGACTCATTGAAATTTTCTCCAGGATTTTTGCTGCAGTGCTGGGCAGATCTGGCCCCCACTGTGACTGCCTGCCTCATGGTTATGTGATAAGCAAGCCTCATTTTTAATTTTTTTATTATCTCTATCCATGTGCAAGCTCAACTTCTCTCATTATGGTTAAACTTGGTGTGACCAGAAATTCCATTTAAGATAGACCTTTGTGGTATAAACAGACTTATGAGGACTGAATTTTTTTTTTTTTGAGTTGGAGTCTCACTCTGTCGCCCAGACTGGCGTGCAGAGGCCGCTCCCGGCCACCGCAGCCTCGACCTGCTGGGCTCCGGCGATCCTTCTGCCTCAGCCTTTCAAGTAGCCAGAATTACAGGCACTCGCTACCACGCCCGGCTGATTTTTTGATTTATTGTAGAGATGAGGTCTAGTCGCCCAGGCGGGTCTCGAACCCGCGGGCTCAGGCAATCCACTCTCCTCAGCCTCCCAAAGGTGCGGGATTACAGACTGAGCCACCGAGCCCGGCTCTGAATTTTATTTTAACCCACAGTTGTAACCTCAAAATATTCCAATTTGTGAAAATGAAGTTGTTTTTGGAAGAAGGAAATTCCCAAGGAATCTATAAAAATTTCCTGTCCTTCAGTTTTTCAATGTTCCAACAGTGAAGTCACTGTTCTCATACTTATTACATGAGAATCATATCTGATTTTCATTTTTCAATTTACCAATCTGGGTTGAGACTTTTCAAAATATGGGTTGACATTGAAAAAAGAAGATGGAATAATGATTGAGAAACCTATAATCAATTATTTTAGGAGACTTAACATCCAACATATCAACTGGCATTAGTGTTGAAATTTACTATGATTTATTTATTTTGTCTATTTATATTTATATTTTTTTGAGTTGGGAGTCTCACTCTGTCACCAAGGCTGGAGTGCAATGGCATGATCACAGCTACTGCCAACTTGACCTGCTGGGCTCAAATGTTTCTTCTGCCTCTGCCTTCCAAGTAGCTGGAATTAGATACTTGCATCACCGTGCCTGGCTAATTTTTTGATGTATTGTAGAGACGAGGTCTCGCCAAGTTTCCCAGGCTGGCCTCAATTCCCTGGATTCAGGCAATCCTTTCATTCTGCCTTGCAAAGTTCTGGGATTACAGGTGTAAGCCACTACACCTGGTGATTATTGGTCTTGTATTACATTTCCACACCTAAATCAGAGACTAGCACATAACAGATATTCAATAAATGTTTATGCTAAATCCTTCATTTACAAAAAATAACAGGTATTTTCAATACCATAGTTCCCAAAACTCTGAGTAACAGTCAAGCTGATTACTAAGACTCTAAGAGATAATGCAATTCTTGAACGCTTGGTCCGTTTGACAGAGAAACTGCAAATGTCATGGGACGGTATTTTGAAATATTCCCATCTTTGCCTTTCTTTGACTCTTTGACCTTTTTCCAATTAATTATCTACAGCATTATCTATTTCCAAAGTATTCGATTCATGGTATTTTAATCTCTTCAACATAGGAAAGAAAAAAAGCATATTTCACGAGTAACACAAAACTTCCTGTCTGCAAACCTTTCTGCCTGCCCACTAAAATAATAAAGTTCCCTGGAGCTGGGGAAAATAGAGGAGTGAGATGGTGCAGGAACAAGTGAATACATAACGTGAGTCTCTTGGAGAAAGGAAACTGCTCCTCTCCCAGATAAGCCGAAAGAGTCATTCAGAGGCTCCAGGTCTGTTTGGGGAATTGGAGTAGAAGGAATGCCTGTACATTCTTGCCCACCTGCATCCCATGCAGGCATCGTGTTATAGAATAGACACCATTATTTTATAGAATAGGCATCGTGTGAATGATCAGAGGGGTTTGCATATTAGTTAGGTTACACTAGTCTATGGTAACAAACAGACCCAATCTAGTAATGGCTAGACAAAAAGAGGTTTATTTCTTTATCAATATAAGTCATAGTGAATGTTCCAGAAGGTGACTTTCTACTCCATCTTTCCAACTTGTATTGCTTGTATCTTTGCAAATTCTAGGACTTAGGTGCAAACTCTAGTCTATGTCCTGACAACAGAAGGGGAAATAACATAGAAGAGTGTGGGTTGGAGATTTGGGGGCCAAGGCTGGATGTGGTATTAATTATTTCTGCTAATATACTATTGGCTAAAACCCATTGCCACATCTTCCAACAAGGATGGATAGAATATTGGTTCAGGAAAAAGACAAAATAGATTTAGGCAGACAGCCATCTCTGCTAAACTTATGATAACAAACTTTCTTTACTCCCCAGCATGGTACCTAGGAAGTACAAATATCCCCCGAAGCTAAAAGAAGAAAGAAAGTAATGAAAGATTATGGATAGCCCCATTTAATATGTCTCTAGCTGTGTGATGCGGAACAGGACAATGTTCCCATGTGAATCAGCCTAGAGAAATCACACCCAAAGGAAACTTTTGGATGGGAGCTAATGATTTACTAGTGATTTTTGTGTGTACAGAAATCCATGGAAAAAATGAATTATGGATTTCTCAGCTGATCTCAGCAGATGCCAGCATGTACAGATTACAACACAAGAGTCAGATGCCCAACTCTTCCCACCCAGGCCAGCATTTGAAACCCAGTGGTAAGGCTATTCAATGGATAATTAATGAATATTAAAAGTTTGTGATCTTAGTGCTTAGAAGCAGGTAATAGAAAATAAACTGAGTAATAGAAAAAGAAAATTGTATCACATGTACATCTGAATTTTTATACTGAGTTTTGTATCCACTGCACATTTCTACTTGATTATTTAAATCATATTGCAAAAGCAATTAAGACTCTCTTATGACTTACTTCTTTGAATATACTCGTCTTCAAAGGTCTTCACTAGTTCTAAGAAACTTAACTAAGTCGTCATATGCTTTAATGTACAAACATTCCTTATTGCTTAATAGATAAGAATGTAGGCTCCCAAGTTCTCTTAGCATCAGTTTTTAAGCATGCTATGGTAATACCTTTGTGATATGGAGCAAGTTACATTATTTTTCTGTGCTCCAATTTCCTTATCTGTGAGATGGCAGTATTGAACTACCCAACTCTTGGGATTATTGTGATAATGAAGTGTGGTAATATATTAATGTGGACTTTAATCACTGCCTAGAATGCCTCCTTATCATCTCTTACTTTCAGGCTTCATATTCTCTGGAATCATTCCTTTTCAATCATTCTTCATGAGAATGGCACTTGTGCCATGTACAGCCTTCTTTTCAAAATTACAATCATTCTCTTGTGTCTGTGAATAAGCCACTTTCTAACTATTTTATTGAAAATAATGGCATTGATGTTATAAGAATAGTAACTATTTTTGTTTCAGTCACAGTATTATTTTTTCAGTCACTGTATTTTTTTTAAAAAGCCATTAATCTTCAAACCCCTTAATAATTTTGCAAAGTATGTTTTATTGTTTGTATTTTATAGATAAAAAAATGGAAGCTCTGATAGGGTACATAGTATATGCAGCATTATGCTGATAATAAATAATGAATTTAAAATATTAACCTAGATTAGCTGATTTTCATTTGTTACATAACTTTGCTATTAGTTTTGACCTGTATGTCTTCTTTGCTACAATGTGATCCCTTTGATTTTAGGGAGCATATTATTCATCTTTGAATCTCTGATGCCTAAGACAAAAAAGATTCAGAGAAATTATGGATCTAATTTATGTAGCATATACTATCTAAAAGAATTTTAGGTCGCTTATGTATGAGAGTATTTGCTCATAGGTATATATGTGGATCCTGAAGGAGAAAGAGTACCGTACCTGTCATAATTAGACTAGTATTTAGTTTCTACTGGATTATATTAGTTATATGATCATTAGCTATAGTTTAAAAAAAAACCTTCGCATTTTTTATATCTCATTTTCTTATTCTGTGAAAGAGAATCTAGGAATTGCTATAGGATAAGACCGCTATGCAATATTTGTTACCTGAGAACCCAAATTATAATGTAAGTAAAGAAGAGCTTTGTTGATTAGGTATATTCTTGCAGAGCAAAGCAAATTAACACGCATTAGAAAGACCGGTTTGGGTTCTGGTGGTTGTGAGGAAGGAATGGGTTGAAGTCAACCTTAGAAATGTGTTTTGTGTTGTTAATACAACCAGAGCAGGGTGACGTCAGTTCTAAAGCCTGTTTTGTGTTGTTGGTTGCAGAGATATGTTCACAGAAGTGTAATTGTCACTAAACGATTAGATTCAAAAACTATTCTGTATTCACTTGTTACCATTGCTATAAAGCTGTCATTGATGTATTAAACAGGTTTAAAACCAGTTTCGTTACTTGTTCCCATAACTATACAATACTATTTCTTTGGAAGTTTGGGGCCATTTTATTCTAAAATTCTTTTTTTGTCCTTCCTAAGCCAAAGCTGCAGGAGAAAACACTGCAGGCCAACAGAAACCAATAGATTTTCATCACTGATGTTAATTTACTTTAAATGTAAGGCATAAAAACATACAAGACTCTGGAAAACAGATGAGAAAGCAAAAACAAACAATTAAAATGAAAAGTTGTATAAGGGGGAACTGGAAAGCACTTTGAAAGCATGACATAATTTTCTAACTCTGACTAAGAAAATAAGTATAAGTGACTTTCTGTATCTACCTTATGGAGGATGCAGTTTTGGTTTTTTAATACATTTTATAGATAAATAATTTATATACAGTAAGTTGTACCTATATTTACTGCACGTGTGTTATGAGTTTTGACAAAATGTATACCTGTGCAAATATCAATTCTATCAAGAATTATTCCATTATTCAACAAAGTTCCTTCCTGTCCCTTTGGAGTTAATTCCTCCCTACACACACCTTGTCCCAAGTAATCACTTGATCTCCTTTCTGTCACTATAGATTAGTTTTGTCTGTTCTATGATTTCATGTACAGTAAGTCCCCTATATATGAACCTTCAAGTTGTGAACTTTCAAAGATGCAAATGTGTGTTCACATGTCCAATCGCATAAGTTAGTTCATGTTCTGGTGTACATTGTTATGTGCATGCATCCTCTACAAGTGGTTCATTTTGTGTACTTTACTGTGCAATACTATATCCAGTATAGTATAGTATAGTCTCTTTATTTCAAGTCTAGGATGTCTGGTGGCAAGCGTGAAAGCAGCAGTGATGCAGCTGGTACTGCCGAGAAGCACCAAGCAATAAGGATGGAAACGAAAGTTAAAATAATTGAGAAAATGGAGCAAGGTGAAAAGATGGTAAACATTGCTCATTCTTATAACATGAATTGTTCAACCCTCGGCACAATTCTGAACAAGAATAAGACCATGGAACATGATAAGACTGCTGTGCTGATGATGTCGAGAATAATATTGAAGAAGCATGGGAAAGTGATGGAGGAGATGAAGAAACTTCTCAGTGCTTGGATGGAGGGTTGGCATCAGTGTTGAGTCCCACTCAAATTAATGCTGATTCTCAAGAGAAAGCTAAAAGCTTTTATGAAGACTTTAAGAAGAAATATGGTGAAGGATTAGAGGACACATCTTTTGATGCCAGCCATGGTTGGTTTCATCAGTTCAAGGCAAGAGCCAACATTCACAAAGTAAAAGTTAGTGGTGAGACAGCGAGTGCAAATGTGTTAGCTGCCTAGGAATTTTCTGAAATGCGTCAAGATATTATTGATGATGCTGCATATTTACCTGAGCAGGTTTTTTTTTATATATTTATGGATGAGACAGGACTGTACCAGAAGAAGATTCCAGACCAAAGTTACATCCATAAGGAGGAAAAGTTGATGCCAGGCTATAAAGCAGCACATGATAGGATGACTCCGCTGTTTGGTGACAATGTTTCTGTGATAAGATAGTTTATCATACAGAGAACCCTTAAAAACACAGTCAAGGACTCTCTTATTTTGTGGAAGAGTAACCCCAAGCCTGGGTTACAGAGGTCATTTTCCAGTACTGGTTTTTTCACCACTTTATCCTAGAGATAAAGAAATATTGCTTGTGTTAGTTGGGTACCTAGGCTAGCTTTGCAGCTTGACGGTGCTCCGGGCCATCCTCCATTCATATATCACTTTTATCCCAACATCAAAGTAGTACATCTGCCCCTGAATATTACATCACTCATCCAACCAATGGACCGGGAGTTATAGCAACTTTGAAGAAATATCATTTAGATCTCACTTTTTATCAGACAGTAAGGGCAAGTGATGAACCAGGAACAACCTTGTGACAATTTTGGAAGGACTGTAACATCTACAAGACCATAAAAACTTTGACTTTGCTTGGCATGAGGTTACAGCTGTCACCATGAATGGGGTTTGGAAGAACTTTTGCCCTCAGTTTGTAAATGATTTTCATGAATTTAGGAAGTTGGATGAGAATCCAAAGAGGTCTTCAGCAACTTAGTGATCCTCAGCAAGAAGCTGCAGCCTGATCTACAAGAGGACAACTTCACTGAACTCCTTGCTGTGCAACATGAGGAGCTCACTCATGAAAACCGGATAAAAGTGGAGGCCCAGAGAAAGGACAAAGAAAGACAAGAGGAAGAAGAAGCAACTGAAGAACCAAAGAGTTTCACAATGCAGAACATGGCAAGGGGATTTTCTTTACTTGAGGAGGCAATGCGAGTTCTTGAGGCACAGGACCCAAATGTAGAATGGTAAACAAAGGTTGCAGTAGCCGTTCAGAGTGCAATCCGGTGCTACCGTGTCATCTTTGATGAGAAAAAAAAAAGAACTACTACCCAGACATCACTGAATTGTTTTTTCAAGAGGGTAGATGGAATTGTCCAGCAGGACCAGAACCTGTGCCATCAACGTCAGGCATGAGTGAAATGGAAGCTTGTCCTCCTTCTGCTACTGCTGACACTCTTTTGGCTCTACCATCTCCCACCTTCTTTCCCTCCTCCAGTCAGTAACTATTCTTACCTGTTCACTTGATGCCAGCTGCTGTATGCCAGCTGTTGAACTGTATGGTACTACTGTACTTTTCAAGGTACTGTACTGTAAGATCAAAAATGTTTATTTTTTTGTATTTGTTTTTTTATGTATAATTTGTGTGAAAAGTATTATAAACCTATTGCAGTACAGTACTATATAGCCAATTGTATTAGTTGGGTACCTAGGCTAGCATTGTTGTATTGTGAACAAATTGGACTTACAAACACACTCTCTGAACAGAACTCATTCATATGCAGGGGATTTACTGTAAATGAAAATAAACAATATAGATACAAACATTCAGACCATAGCATCTGTCTCATTAATTGTTATCAATTTTATAGATTGTGTAGAGATAGCTCTCTGTTTCAATTTGCATTTTTTTGAAGGTTACTCAGTTGGGCATCTTTTTAAGTGCTTATTTGGTCATTTACACATATTTGTTTAAGAAGTGCCAATTCACATTCTTGTCTTTTAAAATATTTTACTACTGAATTATCAATGTTCTTTATATATTCAGGGTGCATGTGATTTGCCAGATAAAGGTATTGCAGATTTTTTTCTCCTAGCCTGTGGCTTTCATTTTTATTTTTATAATTGCGTCTTTCTAAGAGCAAATGCTTTCAAATTTGAAGTCTTTTTATGCTTATATCTGTGATCCATTTTAAATTCATTTTTCTGTATGGTATGAGATGAACATTGAAGATAATTTGCCCTAAACTGACATCTAGTTGTTTCTGTACCATCTATTGAAAAGATTCTTACCTAATGAATTACCTTGATATCTTTTTCTTTGTTTCAATAGCTTTAGAGAGTACAGATAGTTTTTGGTTGTGTGGTTGCATTGTATGGAGGTGAAGAAGTCTGGGCTTTAAGTATACATTGTACCTGATATGTTATTTTTTGTTCCTCTATCCCGTCTCCTCCCCTTTCTAAGTCTCCAATTAACATTATATCATTCTCTATGTCTCTGCAGATCCTTAATTTTGTTCCGACTTATAAGTGAGAACATGCAGTTTTGGTTTTCTGTCCCTGAGTTCGTTCATTTAGAATCATGTCCCCTAATTCAAATCAAGTTACTGCAGATGACAGTATTTCATTATTTTAGATGGCTGAAGAGTATTCCGGTATATGTATGACATTTTCATTATCCACTGATCGATTATGGGCATTTAAGTTGACTCCATATCTTTGCAATTGTGAATTGTGCTGCAATGAACATGTGGATGCAGGTCTTTTTTTATAGAATGACTTGTGTTCCTTTGGATAGACAGCTAATAGTGGGATTTCTGGATTAAATGGTAGATCTACTTTTAGTTCTTTGAGAAATCTCCATAACAATTTCCATAGAGGTTGTACTAATCTCACCGACAGTGTATTAATGTCAATATCTATTGTTTTTTGATTTTTTAAATAATGGTCACCTGGTGTAAGGCGGTATCTCATTGTGATGTTAATTTGCATTTCCCTGATGATTAGTGATGTTAAGCATTTATTCATATGTTTGTTGACTAATTGTATATCTTCTTTTGAGAGATGTCTGTTTATGTCATTTGCCTACTTTTTAATGGGGCTATTTGTTTCTTTCTTGTGACTTGTTTGAGGTTTTTATAGATTTGGAGTATAGTTTGTGAGTATCTTCTCCCATTTTGTAGATTGCCTATTTGCTCTGTTGATTATTTATTTGGTTGTGCAGAAGCTTTTTAGTTTAATTAAGTCTCACTGATTTACTTTGTTTTAGTTGTATTTACTTTTGGGGTTTTAGCCACAAGTTCTTTGCCTATGTCTGTAAGAGTTTTTTCCTAGGTTTTTTTTCTAAGATTTTTATGGTTTCAGGTTTGACATTAAAGTCTTTAATCCATCTTGAGTTAATTTTTGTATATGGGGAGAGATAGGGTTTAAGTTTCATTTTTCTATCCAATTTTCCCATCACCACTTGTTGAATAGGGTGTCCTTTCCCCAATTATGTTTTTGTCTGCTTTGTCAAAGATCAGTTGGTGTAGGTATTTGGGTTTCTTTCTGGATTCTGTTTTGGTTACTAAAGCCTTGTAGTATAATTTGAAGGCAGACAATGTGATGTGTGATGCCGCCAGCTTTTTTTTGTTTGTTTATTTTTGCTAAGAATTGTTTTGCTATTCTGGCTCTTTTTTGGTTTTATATAAATTTTAGAATTGTTGTTTCTAATTCTGTGAAAAATGACATTGGTAGTTTGATAGAGATTGTGTTGAATCTGTAGATTACTCTGGATAATATGGTCATTTTAATAATATTGATTTTTCCTATTCATGAGCATGGGATCTTTCTTCATTTGCTTGTGTTCTCTACAATTTCTTTTATCACCGTTTCGTACTTCTCCTTGTAGAGATTTATCACCTCCTTGATTAAGTATATTTCTAGATATTTTAGTTTTTTGGCTGTTATTTTAAATAGGATTGAGCTCTTGATTTGTTTCTCAGCTTGGTTGCTACTGATGTATAGCAGTGCTGCTAATATGTGTGTGTTGGTTTTGTATCTTGAAACTTTACTGAATTTATTTATCAAGTCCAGAAGTCTTTTGGAGGAGTCTTTGGTGTCTTTAGATATAAAGCCATAGTGTCAGCATACAGACACAGTTTGATTTCTTCTTTTTCAATTAGGATACCCTCTGTTTATTTATTTATTGCCTGATTGCTCTGGCTAGTACTTCCAGTTCTATGTTGAATAGAAATGGTGAAAGTGGGCATCTTTGCCTTGTTTCAATTCTGAGAAGAATATGTTCAACTTTTCTTTATTTAAGATGACATTGACTGTGGGTTTGTCTTATATGGCTTTTATTATTTTGAGGAATGTTCGTTTTATGTCTATTTTGCCAAGAATTTTTATCATAAAGAGATACTGGATTTTATCAAATGTTTTTCTTGTCTATTGAGATGATCATGTGGTTTTTGTTTCTAATTCTGTTAGTACAGCAGATCACATTTTTTGACTTGTGTATGTTAAATCCTCCTTGTTTCCCAGTGGTGAAACTCATTCTGTTGTGATGAATTATTTTTTTAAATGTACTATTGTATTTGGGTTAGAATGAGTTAGGGAGAATTACTTCCTTTTTAATCTTATGGGAGAGCTTCAGCAAAATTGGTATACATTTTTATCTGAAAGTCTGTTAGAATTTGGCTATGAATTCATCACATCCTGGACCCTTTTGGGGAGACTTTTAATTACTCTTTCAATTTTGCTGCTCATTATTGATCTGTTCAGGGTTTCTCTTTCTTCTTGATTCAAGGTTGGAGTGTTGTATGTTTCCAAGAATTTATCTATTTCTTCTAGACTGTCCAGTTTGTTTGCATAGAGATGTTCATAATAGTCTTGGGTAATCTTTTCAATTTCCCTCATATCAGTTGTAATGTCTCCATTTTCATTTCTGGTCAAGCTACTTTGAATCTTCTCTTTTCATTCCTTAATCTAGCTAGTAGTCTATCAATTTTGTTTATCTTTTCAAATAACCAATTTTTTGTTTCACTGATTGATTGTGTTTTTAATTTGAATTTCATGTAGTTCTGTTCTAATTTTCATTATTTCTTATTTTTGCTAGCTTTGGGTTTGGATTGTTTATATTTTTCTAGTTCTTTGAGGTGTGGAGTTAGTTTGTTGATATGTGATCTTTCAGTCTTATTAATGTAGGCTTTAAGCACTATACATTTTCCTCTCAGCACTTTGACTGTGGCCAGAGATTTTGATAATTTGTCTCAATTTTGTTATTTATTTCAAGGAATCTAAAAATGTTCATCTTTATTTCTCTGTTGACCCAAGGATCATTAAGGATATTATTTCACTTCCATGTTTTTTTGTGAGTTCTTCTTGGAGTTAATTTCTAGTTTTATTCCACTGTCATCTGAGAAGGTGCTTGATATGATTTTGATGTCTTTTAGTTTATTGAGACATAATTTGTGGCCTATTATATGACCTATCTTGGAGAATGTTCTTTGTACTGATGAGAAAGATGTATATTCTGTAGTTTTGTGGTGGAATATTCTGTAGATGTCTGTTAATTCCATTTTCTCTAGGGTCCAGCTTAACACCAATGTTTCTTTATTAACTTTCTGCCTTGATGATATGCCTATTGTTGTCAGTGGAAAGTTGTAGCCTTCCACTATTATGGTATTGTTCTCTCACTCTCTCGATCTAGTAGCATTTGTTTCATAAAGTCGGGAGCTCTGGTGTTAGGTTCTTATATATTTAAAATTGTTATGTTTTCTTGTAGGATTAATCCCTTTATCATTATATAGTAACCATCTTTGTCTTTTTTTTAACTCTTATTAAAGTCTGTTTCAGCTGATATGAGAATGCCTACTATTGCTCATTTTTGGATTCTGTTTGTATGGAACATTTTTTTCCCATCACTTTATCTTGAGTCTATAGGAGTCTGGGTGTTAAGTGGATCTCTTGAAGTCGGCAGATGTTTCAGTTGTGTTTGTTATCCATTCTGCCAGGCTGTATATATTTAGTGGGGATTGAGATCATTTATGTTCAGAATTAATAGTGATATGTAAGGTTCTATTCCACTCTTCATACTGGTTGTTATCTGGTTGCTTTGCTTATTTTTTTCTCTATTGTGTTGATGTTCCATCAGGCTTGTGAACTTTATGATTTCTGGCATTTTTCTACTGGTGTAGTTCAAACTTTTGTTTCAGTATTTAAAACTCCTTTGAGTATATCTTGAGTCTAGTGGTGACAAATTCTCTCTGCATTTGTCTGCAAAGGACTTCATTTCTCCTTCATTTTTAAAACTTACTTTTGTGGTGTACAAAATCCTTGACTGACTGTTTCTCTGTTTGAGGAAATTTAAGATGGGGCCCTAATCCCTTCTGGCTTGTAGGGTTTCTTCTGAGAAATTGGCTGTTAGTCTGATAGGTTTACCTTTGTAAATTATTGGATGTTTTTATCTCACTGCTCTTAAAACTATTTGCTTTCTGTTAACTTTGCATAACTGGATTATTACATGCTGAGGGGATGACCTTTTTGCAGTGAACCTTCTGGGGATTCTTTGGGTTTGTTGTATCTCGAAGTTTAGATCTCTGGCAAGGCTAGGGAAGTTTTTCTCCATTATTCCCTCAAATAGGTTTCCAAACATTTTGGCGTCTTTTTTTCCCTCAAGAACACCCATGATTCTTAAGTTTAGGCATTTTACATAATTCCACATTTATTGGAGGCTTTGTTTCATTCTCTTGATTCTTTTTTCTTTACTGTTGTCTGATTGGGTTAATTTGAAAGCCTTGTCTTCAAGTTCAGTGATCCTTTCTTCTGCTTTCTCTAGTCTACTATTAAAACTTTACACTACATATTGTACTTCCCTAAATGATTCTTTCTTTTCCAGAAATTCAGCTTGGTTTTTCAAAGGTGTGTATCTCTTTGGAGAATTTTTCTTTATGTCCTGAATTTTTTTTTTAATTTCTTGATGTTAGCTTTCAACTTTTTCTGAAGTTCCTTGTGCAATTTTATAATCAATCTTTTGAATTCTATGTCTAGAATTTCAAAGATTTCATTTGGTTAAGGTCCACTGCTGAAGAGTTACTATGGTGTTTTGGGGGTGTTGGAGAACTTTATTTTTTTCATATCATCAGAATTATTTTTCTGATTCCTTTGTATTTGGGTAGACTATTTCTTCTTATTTGAGGACGGTAGGGGACTGATGCAAATACTGAAGGGTTCCCTTGGCTATATAGGTTTGGTGAGTTTCTCAATTGCCAGCTCTGGCAGTCCTGTGCTGGGTACCTGCACTGTCTCAGGGCATCTTGAGTGACTGGAGTGGCTTGAAAAGTGTGTTAGCTGGAGTCTGGGATCAGATCTTCCTTCCTGTGAGGTATTATATCAGATACAATGGGCTGTGCTGTTGACCTCTGACCAGGAGTTGGCACTGTGGAAGAAAGCAAGATGTGATGGTAGCTATGGGGTTTCTCCTTGGTGAGTGTTATTCCAAGGAAGTACCCAGACAGTATAGGTGGAGAGCGGGTCTCTGGGAATTACCAAAGTTCTCTATTTTGAGCCTTTAAGGGGCGAATGAAGGGAGGTTCAAGCAACTCACCTATGTGCACTCTTGGCTACCCCAGTGGAGATTAGGAGGGAGTCCCTGGCCACTAGGATAAGGGGTTTATGTGGAGAGTAAGAGGTTGCTATGGCAATGAGTCCCACCTAGTTCCCTGTCTTAGCCTCAGGCAGTCTGCCTTCTGAATACCAAAATGCAGCCAGCCTCAGGGCCTCAGGTGCTCTTATGGAAGCCTACCCCAGCTAGAAACGTCTGTCACTGTGGAGTTTGCACTTGGGAATTGTTCTCTTCCAGGCCTGCTAGAAAGCAACCACCAGCAAAGCTTAAGTTATTAGAGCTGCTCAGGGCTTTTTTCCCCCTGCACCCACTCCATGCGTTTTCCACAGGGCATGGCTATGGATAAGTCAGTTTTCTGTGACAGACTGGAATCCCACAAAGCTCATGGGGTCCTCCAAGTCCACAGCAGGAGCACAGAACTCTTGAATTTCCCTCACCGATTTTCCCCACTGAATCAGGAGGCTGGTGGTGGTCTGTTTCATAATCCAGAGAAGACTCTGACTAGTTTTAGTCCCGATCAATTGATTTTTCTCTTCTTTACACTATTCGATTAATATCATTTCTTTGGAAAGTAGTGGGGTCATGTTACTAGTCCTGTTCTCTGGGTGCTGAGGAAATTCTCTCTATATTGGTTTACTTCATAGGAGGAACACACTGTAGCTGCCGCTCATCAGCACTTTTTTATTAAAATCAATTCATTATGTATGTGTGGATTTATTTTAGGTTTTCTATTTTTCTATTCTTACCTTCAAGACAACACTGTATACTGTAGATTATAGTAAGTTGTAAAATCAGATAGTGTAAATGTCTTTCTTCTTTTTAAAAATTGTTTCGGGTATTCTATGCTCTTCACATTTTATTACAAATTTTAGAATTTTATTCATTTTTTACTTTTTAACTCCAAGTTATTTGCATGATTTTATTTGGGATTCTGTTGAATCTATACATTAATTTTGGGGAAATTGATCTTTTTTTAAAATTAATCAGTATTTTTTATTATGGTTTTGTGGGGTACAGTTAAGGGTTAGGTGTACAATTACGTTTCATTCAGGCACCCTGTTGATAAGAGGTGTTTTCCCATCCCCAGACAGATATTTGCTACTGTTAATCCCATCCCCCTTCCCCGCATAGTTTCCCAGTCCAGTCAGTCATTTTCTTATAGTATTGCATTGGATGTTCAAGGACCATTATATGAGTGAGAACATGTGATATTCGGATCTTTGTTTCTGTGAAAGGTCACTCAGTATTATAGACTCTAGTTCCATCCAGGTTGCTGCGAAACTCATGATTTTGTTCTTTTTTATGGCTGCGTAGTATTCCATCGTGTATATGTACCACATTTTTTAATCCAGTCCTCTTTAGATGGGCAGCATGGTTGTTTCCAGGTTCTTGCTATTGTGAACAACGCTGCGATAAACATACGTGTGCAGGTATCTTTTTTATAGAGTGATTTGTGTTCTTCAGGGTATATTCCCAGTAGGGGGATTGCAGGGTCATATGGAAGGTCAATTTTTAGAGCTATTAGGAATCGCAACACTGCTTTCCACAGAGGTTGCACTAGTTTACACTCCCACCAACAGTGTAGAAGTGTTCCCTTTTCACCACACCCTCTCCAGCAGCTGTTATTTTTTGAGTTATTGATAACTGCCATTCTGACTGGAGTTAGGTGGTATCTCAGTGTGGTTTTGATTTGCATCTCCCTGATGATTAGTGAGGTTGAGCATTTCTTCATGTGTTTGTTGGCTGCTCGGATGTCTTCTTTTGTGAAGTGTCTGTTCATATCTTTTGCCCATTTTATAATGGGGTTGTTTGTTTTCTTCTTTTCAGTACGTTTCAGTTCCTTGTAGATCCAGGATGTTAAGCCTTTGTCAGACCTAGAGTTGGCAAATACTTTTTCCCAGTCTGTGGGCTGTCTCCCTGCTCTCTTGATGGTTTCTTTGGCTTTACAGAAGCTTGTCAGTTTAATAAGGTCCCATTTGTCTATCTTCTCTATTAAGTCCTGGGGATTTCAGGTTTTGTACAGGAATTGGATGCCAGTTCCGATTTCCATGAGAGTATTTCCTTCCTTTTCTAAGGTTCTTATGGTTTGAGGTTTTACATTTAGGTCTCTGATCCATTTGGAGTTAACCTTTGTGCATGGGGATAGACAGGGGTCTTGTTTCAGTCTTCTGCATGTGGTCAGCCAATTTTCCCAGCACCATTTACTGAATAGGTTCTCCTCTCCCCATTGGTAGGTGGTGGGGGCTTTGTCGAAGATGAGTTGATTGAGAAATTGTGGTTTTGCTTCTGGGATCTCAATTCTGTTCCATTGATCTATATGCCTGTTCCTGTACCAATACCAAGCTGTTTTGATGATTGTAGCTTTATAGTAAAGTTTGAAGTCTGGTATTGTGATACCATCTGCTTTGTGTTTTTTTGCTGAGGATAATTCTGGCTATTCTTGGACATTTGTGTTTCCATATGAATTCCTGTGTTGTTGTTTCTAGGTCTGAGAAGAATGTTGTTGGTAGTTTAATGGGTATTGCATTGAATTTGTAGATTGCCTTAGGTAAGATGGACATCTTCACAATGTTGATTCTTCCGATCCAAGAGCATGGGATATTTTTCCACTTGTTCGTGTCAGTTTTGATTTCTTTGAGCAGTGTTTTGTAATTTTCATTGTAAAGGTCTTTCATGTCTCTGGTTAGGAAGATGCCAAGGTATTTCATTTTTTTTGTGGCTATTGTGAAGGGAATTGTGTTTTTTATTTGGGTTTCTGTTGGTTTATTATTGGTATAGAGAAATGCGATTGTCTTTTGTACATTTATTTTGTATCCTGAGATTTTGCCAAAGGCCTTTATCAATGTAAGGAGGCCTTTGACAGATTCTCTTGGGTTTTCAAGGTACACAATCATATCATCTGCATAGAGAGATAACTTGACTTCCTCTTTTCCTATTTGAATACCTCTGATTGCCTCCTCTTCTCTGATTGCTCTAGCCAGGACTTCCAATACTATGTTGAACAGGAGGGGAGAGAGTGGGCATCCTTGTCTAGTTCCAGTTTTCAGGGGAATTGCTTCCAATTTTTGTCCATTTAAGAGTATGCTGGCTGTGGGTTTCTCATAGATGGCTTTTACTATTTTGAGGTATGTTCCCCGTATACCTAGATGTTCAAGGGTTTTTATCAAGAAGGGGTGCTGGATTTTATCAAAAGCTTTTTCTGCATCTAATGATATGATCATGTGGTTTTTGTTTTGACATCTGTTGATGTGTTTAATTACATTTATGATTTTACGAATGTTGAACCAGCCTTGCATCCCCAGAATGAAGCCTACTTGGTCATGGTGGATGATTTTTGAGATGTATTGCTGAATCCGGTTTGCTAGGATCTTGTTGAGAATTTTAGCATCTATGTTCATCAAAGACATTGGCCTGTAGTTCTCTTTCTTTGTTGGATTTTTACCTGGTTTGGGTATCAATGTGATGTTGGCTTCGTAAAATGATTTGGGGAGAGTTCCATCTTTTTCAATCGCCTGGAATACCTTCAGTAGGATTGGTATCAGCTCCTCCTTGAATGTCTTGTAGAATTCTGCTGGAAAGCCATCTGGACAAGGGCTTTTTTTTTTGTAGGAAGTTTTCTTATTACGTAGTCGATTTCCTTGATTGTTATTGGTCTATTTAGGGACTCAATTTCTTCTTGTTCCAACCTAGGTAGGTTGTGTGATGTCAGAAAGTCCTCCATTTCCTTAAGGTTTTCAAGTTTGTTTCCATACAAGTGTACGTAGTAGTCTCTAATGATCTTTTGTATTTCTTCAGGGTCAGATGTGACTTCATCTTTTGTGTTTCTGATTGTGCTTATTTGGTTTTTTTCTCGTTTTTTCTTGGTCAGCCTAGCTAGGGGACCATCAATCTTGTTTACCCTTTCGAAGAACCAGCTTTTTGTTTCATTGATTTTTTGTATTATCTTTTTGTCTTCTATGTCCTGGATTTGGGCTTTTATTTTGATGATCTGGATTCTTCTGCTGAAATTAGGGTTTTTGTGGTCTTGCTTTTCCAGTTTCTTTAGGTGGCTTGTTAGGTTGTGAATTTCTGTTCCTTCCATTTTCTTTATGTGTGCTTGTAGGGATATAAATTCCCCTCTTACTACAGCTTTCAGGGCATCCCAGATATTTTGGTAAGATGTATCTTCATTTTCATTTGTTTCCAGGTATCTTTCAATCCCTGTTTTGATTTCGTCATTGACCCAAGAGTTGTTTAGCATCATGCTGTTTAGTGTCCATGTCTTTGTGGGTTTTGGGGGGACTTTGTTGGTGTCAATGTTTATTTTTATTCCACTGTGGTCCGAGAAGGTGTTTGGTAGAATTTCGGTCCTTTTAAATTTGCTTATGCTCTATTTATGGCTGAGTATGTGGTCGATCTTAGAATATGTTCCATGTGGTGATGAGTAGAATGTGTATTCTGTGGTCTTTGGATGGAGTGTTCTGTAGGTATCAATTAAGTCCATTTGGTCCAATGTCATATTGAAGTTCTGGATCTCCTTGCTGATTTTTTGTCCTGATGATCTGTCTACGGTTGTGAGTGGGGTATTAAAGTCCCCAGTTATGATAGTGTTAGAGTCAATATCTTTCTTTAGTTTTCCAAGAAGTTGCTTTATGAAAGTTGGTGCACCTATGTTGGGTGCATATATGTTTAGGATAGATATTTCTTGTTGATGGATTGAGCCTTTTATCATTATGTAGTGGCCTTCTGTATCTTTTTTGATTTTTAATAGCTTGAAGGGTATTTTGTCTGAAATTAAGATCACTACTCCTCCTTTCTTTTGTATTCCGTTCGCCTGAAAGTTTGTTTCCCATCCTCTTACTTTGAGTCTGTGGGTGTCCTTTCTAGTGAGGTGAGTCTCTTGAAGGCAATAGATTGTTGCCTGATGATATTTTATCCATTTTGCCATTCTATGCCTTTTCAGTGGTGCATTTAGTCCATTCACATTTAGGCTAATAATTGAAATGCAAGAGTTGATCCCTGTCATAAGGTTCTTACAGAGTTGTTCCTGTTTATTTGTTGTCTTTTTTTGGGTTTTGGAGTTGGTTCATGTGTGTTTTTAATCTTTTGCCTGTACTCTTGTGAAGAATGCTGTTGTTCTTTTTTCTTTTTCTTCTGTGTTCAGTACTTTCTTAAGTGTGTCTTGTAGAGGTGGTCTGGTGGCAGCGTAGGTTCTCAGAGATTGGATGTTTGGAAAAGATTTCAATTCTCCCTCACTAATGAAGCTTAGTTTGGCTGGGTAGGTTATTCTTGGTTGAAATTGTTTCTCTTTTAGAACTTTGAAGATAGGGCTCCAGGCTCTCCTAGCCTGAAGGGTTTCTGTGGATAAATCTGCTGCTATTCTCATTGGTTTTCCCTGGTAGGTAGTCTGGCCTTTTTCTCTTGCTGCCTTTAGGATTTTTCCTTTCATAGCTACTTTGTTTAGGCGAATTATTATGTGTCTGGGAGTTGGTCTTCTCATTTGTTGTCTTGCAGGGGTTCTCTGAATCTCCTGTGTTTGAATTTTTTCATCCTTAATGAGTTGAGGGAAGTTTTCTTGAATGATTTCATGAAATGTTTGTTCCAATGTGGTTTCTGTTTCTCTTTCTGCCTCAGGAAGCCCAATTACTCTTAGGTTTGGTCTCTTGAAGTGATCATTCATCTCTTGCAGGTTTTGTTCTGTCTTTTTGAGCTTCTTTTCTATGCTTTTGACAGTTTGGGTTAGTTCTTTGTTTTGGTCTTCGAGCTCTGAGATTCTTTCTTCTGCTTGGCTGATTCTGCTTTCCATGCTTATTAGTCTGTTGTTCATTTCCATCACAGTATTCTTTACTGCTGTCATTTCTGACAACAGCTCCTTCCTATTTTCCTCTTGTCTCTCCTCAATTTTTTAAATTCTCTCCATTAGTGTCTTGATGTCTGGGTTTGTTGCATGTAACCAGTCATTCTGGGGACTCTTCATTGTCTGTGTTCCAGAATCTGTTTTCTCAGTGTCTGATTTCCCAGGGGTCTGTGGAAGACCTGTATTCCTCTTTTGGATTTTCTTCATTTTTGCAGTTTTTCCCCCTCCCTACTTTTTCCTTCCCTCCACGTCACCGTCTTCTTTAATTCTGTTATTCAGGGGTAAATGAATTGGTTTTACTTCTGTTTGTTCAATCTCCTATTCTTTATGTATGTCCTCTTACTTTGTTCAATTCTGAAGTTGCACTGTAGGTTGGAGGTGATCCTTTTATGCAGTTTTGAGATGTATTTATGGGGAGAACTGTGATTCAAAATCTGTCTGCAGGTCCTGGCATTCGCTGACAGGCATGTGGATAATGTGGAACCCACTTCCCACTGCCCTGGAATCTGTCCGTGCAGTGGGGCTGTAGGTTTACTCCCTGAAATTAAATGTGGTTAGCAGAGGGGAGAGAATGGAGCAGATAGTGGGTTGAAGAGGGGAGTGGAGAGATAGAGGAGTAAGGGGGGAAACAAATGAGTGTGCAAACAAATAGAGAGAGAGGCCTATACTGAGACAGATAAAAACAATAGACCACAGCTATAGACGAGCCAACTCTCATATAAAAAAATAAAAAATAAAAATAAAACATATAGTGATGCTAACATACAAGCTAACCAACCACCTTGTTAGTGTGCTGTTCCTCTATACAAAGATATGGTTTACAGAGGGAAGAAAAGAGAAGAAAAGGAAAAGGAAAAAAGAAAAAAGGGAACAATACAGTAGGAATAGAATTAAGTCATTAAACTGATAGAATCAATGAAGCACACTCTGAGACATTTCGTTTAAGTCCAATGTACTTTCAGGTCTGATTTCTAGTTTTCTTTTCAAGCTGGAAAATTAGTTTGCAGTTAGAGCCAGTTACCCCTGATCTGCTGTGAAGGACAGTTCAGATTAACCTTCGTTTAGCAGTTTGGTCTATGTCTTTATCTAGCTTGTTTCTCCCGTTTCGGTGTTGTTACCTTGAATTGCCAGCAGGTGGTGCTATCTCAGCTGCTTGCCCCAGAGGGGGTGGGGCCGGACAGGAACAAGATGGTTGCCTGCCTCCGAGCAGGCAACAGGAACCCCACACCGGCTGGGCAGGACAGTCTCAGACACGGGAGAGGTGGTATCAATCCCTGCAGATCTTCCCTGAAGGGTTTGGTGTGGATCTCCTTGGGCGGGTGCTGTGATGTGCTACCCGTCACTGAGGCCCCGGCGGCAGCGGCGGTGACGGTGGCGATGGGGGGAGGGGCTACGGCGGAGGGACTGTTTGCAATGCAGTAAGTAACTGTCCAATGTTGCGATATTCCAGTGGTGGCAACAGCCGAGCTCTGTCTGAAGGGCAGGCTGCGATGCTGGGGTCCCCAGCCCCATGGGGCGAGAGTCAGAGACCCACTGCAGATCTCCCTTGCAGAGGGCTTCAGACTCCGGGTTGCCCCATTGCCGTCTTGCCGCGTCTCCTCATTTTATTTTTAACTTCTGGACTTTCCCAGGCACAGTGAGATCTTTGACTCTAGTGTCTTTTCCAGGGGATGTGCTGGTTCCGAGTTAGTTCCTGGATGACAGCTCTCAATGTCTGGAAGTCCAACTTGCACTGCAACCCAGCTGCCCGACCACCTCACCTTTCAGGGATGGCAAAGCTTGAGTCACCTTCTGTAAGTCTCGGAAATTGATATTTAACAAGATTAATTTTTCAAAAACACAACATGGTATATCTCACCACTTAGGATATCTTTAATTTCTCAAATAAGAGTTTTATAGTTTTCAATGTTTGAGTTTTTCTCATAAGTTGTTAAAGTTTTCCTGAAGTGTTCTTTTTAATGTGGTAAATACTTCATAATACATTGTTATTATTTTAGCTTTAACCAATTTTCTTTAACAAAATTTTTATTGTGATAAACTACACATAACAAAATTTTACTGTCTTAACCATTTAGTGTACATTTCACTAGTATTAGTATGTTCACATTGTTGTATAGAGGGTATCCAGAACTTTTTCATATTGCCAAACTGAAGCTCTATACCCCTTAAACAACAACTACTCATTTCCCTCTTCTTCTAGCCCCTGGCAATGATATCCTACTTTCTTTTTCTATAAATTTGATTATGTTAGATATCGCATATAAGTGAAATCATACAGCACTTATCTTTTGTATGACTTGCTTATTTTGCTTAGCATAATGTCTCAAGGTTCATTCATGTTGTAGTATGTGCCTTTATTTTTATTTATTTATTTATTTATTTATTTTTAAATTTTTTTGAGTTGTAGTCTTACTCTGTCCCCCAGACTGGAGTGCAGTGGCACACTCCCAGCCACTACAGCCTTAACCTGCTGGGCTCTGGTGATCCTCCAGCCTCAACCTTCCAAGTAGCTGGAACTACAGGGGTGCACTACCATGCCTGGCTTGTTTTTTTGATTTATTGTAGAGATGAGGTCTCACCAAGTTGCCCAGGCAGGTCTCGAGCCTGTGGGCTCAGGCAATTCACTCACCTCAGCCTCCCAAAGTGCAGGATTACAGGCTGAGCCACCGAGCCCAGCCAGCATGTGACTTTAAAAGGACTTCCTTCCTTTTACAGATTGAATAATATTCCATTATTTATGTGTATATGTGTGTGTATGTGTGTGTGTGTATATATATATATACACATAAATAAAATATGGTATATATATACCATATTTTATTTATTCATTTACTCATTGATGGACCTCTGCGTTGTCCACTTCTTGGTCTTTGTGAATAATACTGCAATGAATATGAGTGTGCAAATATCTGTTGAGTATTTTGCTTTAAATTATTTATGATAAGTACCTGGAAGTGGGATTGCTGGATCATAGTAGACAATTAACTTTTAAGGAAATTTTTTTAAATAAAAAAGAAAATATTTAATATTTCTCCATATATTTACCATTTTTGACACTTTTCATTTCTTTGTATAAATTCTAGTCTTCATTGAATATTATTTTCTCCTGCCTTAAGAAGTTCTTCTACTACTTCATGTTGTGTATATCTGCTGAAAATAAATTTTCTAAGTTTTTATTTATCTGAAATATCTTAATGTTGCATTCATTTTTTAAAAGATACTTTTGCAGGGGAAGGTCAAGATGCTGACCAGAGGCAGCTGGTGAGTGCCTTTCAAACGTGATTAAATATTGGCTTTTCAGAGGACCATCTGGAAACCCATACTGAAATTTACCAGAAAGACAACTGGGGCCACTGGAGGCAAAGAAAACCAAATCCTAGCTACCTTCAGACTTGGCCCCAGCATGGAACCACGAGAAGACCCCCTACAAAAGGAAGAGGTGATAGAGGCACCACGCAGGTCCATGTAGAGCATGGGGGAGCTCTTGTTCCCTGTGCAGTCCACTGCTGGCTGCCGCCATCCCACCACAGAAGGACCCCACCCCCAGGTCACAAGCTGCTGCCATAGACTGCCATGTGGGTACTCCTCCTTCCCTCTCTGGCCCCCAACCAAGGAATCCTCCCTCTTCAGAGGTGTCCCTCTCGTTGTGCCTGTCCTTAACTCAATAGAGAAAACTTAGTGTGGTTTGATCCCAGAAGACCCTGGTCTGCGGGCGGTGGGGATAGCCCTCCTTCAGCCCCCGCCATCACTGTATTGCCTTTTCTATGGAACAGCAAGGGAACTAGAAAGCAGAGCACCTATGGGACTACTAGTTGGGCAGGATCCTGGCTGCCCATAAAGATCACTTGGAGAGTGCTGAGCTGGGAGGGTTTCTCCCAGCTGTCTGCCAGTGCTGCTGATGGGGCCCCACCCACATACAAGCAGCAAAGGGAAGTCCTGGACTTCCATCCAGGCAGGACCCCTGCACCTGTGCCTGAGTGCAAAGAAGGCCCCTGCCCAGGAGAGAAAAAGTTATCTGACCCCTGTCTAAATGAAACTAAACACTTGGAAATGAAGAATTCGCTCTAGGAATTTCAAAACACAATTACAAGCCTTAATAGCAGAAGAAAACATTTCAGAGCTTGATGATCAATCCTTTGAATTAACCCAGTCTGAAAAAAATGAAGAAAACAGAATTTTTAGAAATGAATAAAGTTGTTGAAAGGTATGGGATTATGTAAAGAGACCATCATCTATAGCTAATCAGCATTCTTGAGTGAGAAGGGGAAGATAGAACAGCTTGGAACAAGATTTTCAATATATTATCCAAGAAAACTTGCTGTATTTTGCTAGATACAGGAAATTCAGACAAGTTTTGTGAGGTGCTATACAAGATGACCATCCCAAGGAACATAATTATCAGACTTTTCAAGGTCGACATAAAAGAAAAAAATCTTAAAGACCACTATAGAGAAGGGATTGACCATTTACCAAGGGAGACCCATCAGAATAGCAGCAGACCTCTCAGCAGAAACCTTAAAAAGACTGAAAAGATTGGGGGCCCATTTTTAAGCATTCTTTAAAAAGAAGCAATGCCAGCTAAGAATTTCTTACTTCCCCAGACAAGCAAGCACTTGTGTCACCTCCATACCAACCTTATAATAGATGCTTAAGGGCATTCTAAACATGGAAATAAAAGATCAATACCACCCCTCAAAAAAGCACACGTAACCACACAGCTTACAGACCACACAATTCAACCACAAAACTTAAAACAGAAAGCAGTTTTAGAAAACAATATGATACGAGCAAACTTTTACATGTCCATATCTAATTTGAATATTAACAGCCTGAACATGCCATTTAAACTCAGAGAGGCAAATTAGATTTTCTGAAAAGCAATTATTCTACTGCCTCTAGGAAACCAATTTCACTTCAGATGACTTTCATAGGCTCAAGGTAAGGGGATGAAGAAAGATCTTCTGTGAAAATGGAAAAAAAAGAGCAGGGTTGCTATTCTTATAGCAGATAAATTATACTTTAAGCCAATAAAAGTAAAAAAGGACAATTAAGGGCACTACGTGATGATAAAAGGTTTAATTCAACAGCAAGAACTATCTATCCCAAATGTGTACACAACCAATACAGAATGACCCAGATTTATAAAACAATTGCTATTTAATTTAAAAGAGGGCGAAGAGAGCCATACAATAATCGTGGGTGACTTCAATGCCTTGCTAGCAGTTTTAGATAGATCACTGAGGTAGAAAACTAACAATGAAATCTGGAACTTAAATTTGACACTTGACCAGTTAAATCTAATAAACATCTGCAGAACATTTACCCAAAAAACACATAAAGTCTTCTTACCCACACATGGAACAGTCTAAGATTGACTACATACATAAAATGAACAGTGGAATAAAATAAATATCAACATGAAGAGGAATTATTAAAAACACAAAAATATGTGGACATGAAGTGATGTGCTCCTGAACAATTTTGTAGTAAACTAAATTAAAGATAGAAATAAAAAGATTCAAAGAAACAAATGAAAATGAGGACATAACATACACAAAACTCTGGGATGCCATTAAAACAGTACTGAGAAGGAAATTTATAACATTACATAACTACATCAAAAAAATAGATCTCGGGTAAACAGAGTAATGTCACACCTATGGGAACTAGTAAGACAAGAACAAACTAAACCCAAAGCTAGCAGACAAAAAAGAAATAGCCAAAAGCAGAGAACTAAATGAAATAGAGATAAGAGAAAGAAAGAAGAAAGAAAGAAAGAAAGAAAGAAAGAAAGAAAGAAAGAAAGAAAGAAAAGGATCAATAAGTTTAAAAGCTAGTTTGTTGAAAGAATAAACAAGATAAACAGACCCCTGACCAGATTGAGAGAGAGAGAGAGAGAGAAAAGCAGGGAGGGAGGGAGGGAAGGAGAGAGAGAAGGAAGGAGAGAGGGAGAGAGAACGTGAATGAATACATTTAGAAGTAAAAAAAGCAACAGTATGAGGTCTGACAATTAAGTTCACAAACTCATCCTAGAAAAAAATGCCACATACTTCATTGTTGAATATTACTATGATCATCTTCAAAATACTCCCCTTGGGAAGCTATGCACCAATGCTAGTGTCTAGTCTACCCATCAAAGCAATTTTGGAGCTCTATCCTGGAATGGCTATTAGATCTGTTGTTGTATTACCCTTGACGTCTTGAGTGTCATCAAAATATCTTCCTTTAATCTCTGTTTAAAGAAAATAGTCATTGGGGGCCAGATCAGGTGAGTAGAAGGGGTGTTCCAATACAGTTATTTTGTTTAATGGCTAAAAACTTCCTCACAGATAGTGCTGTGTGAGCTGGTGCATTGTTGTGATGCAAGAGCTCCTTTGGAGCCATTTTTGCACACTTTTCTCATGCCAAAATTTCACTTAAGATTCTCCTGTTTCTCTATTGATGTTTATTTGGTCTGCTATGCTTTTCACAGTCAGTGTTGACTTTTATGTACAATTTGACAAATATTTGCAATGTTTTCGTCAGTTCTGCTCATTACTGGCCATCTTGACCTCTCCCCATCAGTGACACTTTCTCTCTCTTCAGAAAAACATTTAATCCATTTGTACACTGCCATTTTCTCCATGGCATTATCCCCATAAACTTGCACT
The DNA here is from genome assembly GCA_027257055.1 of Cephalopachus bancanus. Lineage (NCBI taxonomy): Eukaryota > Metazoa > Chordata > Mammalia > Primates > Tarsiidae > Cephalopachus > Cephalopachus bancanus. The sequence goes on from JAPVLO010000108.1 coordinate 8,683,204, forward strand.
ACCATGCCCCTGATTTTACTTCCACTCTTGCCAAGGTTAACTAGAAATGTTTGTTCATTGCTCTAATTCAAACTCTAACATTCTCATGACAACAGCTCTGATGACCATTCCAGAAAAAGAGTTCCAAAATTGCTTTGATAGATGGATTAGACTCTAGTGTCAGTGCATAGCTTCCCACAGGGAATACTTTGAAGGTGACTGTAGTGATATTCAGCAGTGAGGTATGTAGCACTTTTTCTAGGGTGAGTTCATAAACTTAATTGTCAGACCTTGCACAAATGAACCTGAAGAAATACAAGAGATTATCAGAGATTATTATAAATACCTGCATGTATATGTGTAAGATAGAAAATCTAGAGGAAATGTGGACATTCCTGGGAATGCACATCTTCCCAATATTGAAACAAGAAGAAATTAAATCCTAAACAGACCAATAACAAGCCAAGAAAGTGATTCAGTAATAATGATTTTTAAAAACCTACTAAAAAGCCCCAAGCCAGATGGATTTATTGCTGAATTCTGCCAGATATAAAAGAAATAGTTGGTAGCAACTCTACTAAAAGTGTTTCAAGCAATTGAGAAGAAAGGGTGCCTCTCATCTCATTTTGCAAAGCCAATATTATCCTGATACCAAAAAAATGGCAATGTCACAATAAAAAATAAATACTGCCAGTCTGATATCCTTGATGAATATAGATGCAAATAGCCTCAAGAAAATACTAGCAATACATCCAACACCACATTACCAGGATAATTAATCACAACCAGTTGGTCTTTATTCCTGAGATTCAAGGCTGGTTCAACATATGCAAATCAATAAATGTAATCTACTGCATAAACAGAAGGAAATCCAAAAATCACAGAATTATCTCAATAGATGCAGAAAAGGTATTTGATAAAATCCAACCTTTCTTTCCTTCAACCCTTCATGATAAATTCCCTCAATTGTTTAGGCATCAAAGAATCATTTCTCAAAATAATAAGGGCCATCTATGACAAACCCACAACTAACATCATATGTAACAGACAAAAGCTAGAAGCATTCCTCTTACAAACTGGAACAAGACAAAGATGCTCACATTCACCACTTTTATTTAACATAGTACTGGAAGTCCTAGCCAGAGCAATTGGGGAAGAAATAGAAATAAGAGGTATCCAAATAGGAAAAGAAGTTAAAGTATCTTGTAGATGGCATGATTCTATGCCTATAGAACCCCAAAGTTTCCAGTAAAACACTTTAGCACTGATAAATGACTTCAGTAGTCTTCAGATACAAAATCAGCACTCAGAAATGGTTGCATTTGTATACATCAACAACATACAGACTGAAAACAAAATTAAAAACACAATCCTGTTCACAATAGCCACACACAAAAAATAAAATACCCTGAACACATCTAAATAAAAGAGGTGAAGGGTATCTACAATGAGAACTACAAAACACTACTGAAATAGATAGAAGATGATACAGATATATGGAAGGATATCCTATGTTTAAGAATTGGAAGAATCAATATCATTAAGATGTACATACTACCCAAAGCAATCTACAGATTCAACGCAATTCCTATCAAACTACCAGCATCATTTTCACACATCTAGAAAAGATAATACATAAATTAATATAGAAGCAAAAAGGAGCTCAAATATCCAAAGCAATCTTAAGCATTAAAAAAAACCCCAATAAAAAACAAATAAACAAAAAACTAAACTAAACTAAAAAAACTGGAGGTATCACACTTTCAGTTTTCAATCTTTACTATGAGGCTACAGTAATCCCAAACACCATAGTACTGGTACAAAAATAGATACATAGACAAATGGAACAGGATAGAGAACTTGGAAATAACCACCCACCTTCAGCTAACTCATCACTGAAAAAACCATTAATAACAATCATTGGGGAAAGGAAACCATATTTAGCAGATGGTACTGGGAAAACTGTCTAACCACATGTAGAAGAATGAAACTGAACCCTCTACCTATCACCATATAAAAAAATTCACTCAAAATGGATCAAGGACTTAGATGTAAAACCTCAAGCTATAAAAATCTTAGACAAAACTTAGGGAACACCTTCCTGGACATTGGAGTAGGCAATTAATTCATGACCAAGTCCTCAAAAGCAAATGTAGCAAAAGCTAAGATTGACAAGTGGGAACTTATCAAGCTAAAAAGTTTTATACAGCAAAAGAAAACATCAAGAGAGTAAAGAGGCAACTCACAGAATGAGAAAAAATATTTTCAAGCTATGCATCTGGCAAAGGTCTAACATCTAGGATCCACAAGGAACTCAAAAAAATCAACAGGAAAAAAATCACATTAGAAAATGGGCAAAAAATGGACATAAATTTTTCAAAAAAAGACACTCAAGCTGCAAACAAGCATATGAAAAATGCTTAGCTTCACTATTCATCAGAGAAATGCAAATCAAAACTACAATGAGGTAGCATCTAACACCGGTCAGGATAGCTATCATTAAAAAGTAAACAAACAAACAACAACAAAAACAACAGGTGTCAGCAAGACTGGAGAAAACGGAACACATCTACACTGTTGGTGGGAATGTGAGCTACTTCGACCTTTGTGGAAATCAGTGTAGCACTTTCTCAAAGAACTAAAAATTGAGCTACCAGATGATCCAGCTATCCCACTTCTGAGACTATACCCAGAGAAACATAAATCACTGTACCAAAAGACACCTGTACGTGGATGTTTATGGCAGCATTATTCACAATCACACAAACATAGAACCAACCCAGATGCCCATCAGAAGTGGACCAGATAAAGAAAATGTGGTATATATACAAAACAGAATACTACACAGCCGTATAGAAGGACAAAGTTATGGCCTTCATGGCAACGTGGATGCAGTTGGGAGACCATCATGCTAAGTGAACTATCACAGAAACAAAGAACTGAATACCACGTGTTCTCACTTGTAAGTCCGCCATGAACACTAGTCGCATTAGTACAAGGGTGGGACCAGCAGTCACTGGATACTGCTAGGGAAGGGAGGGAGGGAGAAATATGGGGGGTTCGCGACAACACAAAAGGTACTTGGTCTGCTAGTAGGGAAATAAGGGCCACCTAGAAGCCCAAACTTTGCCTGCATGCAGCTGACTTGTACCCCACAACTCTATATTTAATAAAATAAATTATAAAACATTAAAAAAATTAAAAAGTGGGAGAAGGACATGGATAGCTACTTCTCAAAGGAAAGGAAGACATACAAGTTGTCAACGAACATGAAAAAATGCTCAACATCGTTTATCACCAGAGAAATGCAAATGAAAGCTACAATAAAATACCATCTTACACTTGTCAGAATGGCAATTATTGGTATTATTTTTTAATTTTTAATTTTAAAGTTGTAGGGTACAATTCAGGGTTAGGTATACAAATGTTCATTATGCAGGTACCCTTGTTGATGAGGTGTCCCCGCCCCCTCTCCGGCCCTAGCAGTTTCTCACTTCTGGCAATCCCTTTCTTATAGTGTTATGATAATTGTTTAAGGTCTGCTTATGAATGAGAACATGTAGTACTCAGTTTTTTGTTTCTGTGATAGATCATTGAGTATGATAGATTCTAAATCCATCCAAGTTGCTGCGAAGTCCATATGTTTGTCCTTCTTTATGGTTGCATAATATTCCATTGTGTATATGTACCACATTTTTTTAATCCAGTCTAGCTTCAATGGGCAGCATGGTTGGTTTCATGTTTTTGCTATTGTGAGTAGTGCTGCAATAAACATGTGTGTGCAGGTATGTGCAGGTATCTTTTTTGTAGAATGATGTGAGTTCCTTTGGGTATATGCCCAACAGGGGGATTGCTGGGTCAAGAACGGCAATTATTAAAAGGCTGAAAAATGAAATATGTTGGCAAGTCTGAAGGGAAAAAGGAATACTCCTACAGTGTTGGTGGCAACATAAGTTAGTTTAACCTCTGTGGAAAGCAGTTTGGAGATTTCTCATAGAACTAAAAATAAATTTACCATTAGATCACCAACTCCACTACTTGGTACAAACCCAAAGAAGCATAAATCATCTTACCCAAAAGATATTGCACTTGTATGTTTATTGTGGCACTGTTCACAATGACAAAAACACAGAACCAACCAGGTGCCTGTCAATGGTGGACTGGATAGAGAAAATGTGGTACATAACACCATGGTATACTATGCAGTCATAAAAGAGGAAATATGTCATTTGCAGCAAAATGGGTGCAGCTGAAGGCCATTATTTTAAGCAAAACAAAAAACTTACTTTAAGCAAAAAAAAAACCAACAACTTATTTTAAGCAAAAAAACACACATTTTGTAGCTCATAAGTGGGAGCCAAACACTGAGCACACATGGGCACAGGATGCTAACAACAGACTGGGGACAAATAAAACAGGGAGAAAAGGAGGGGAAACAAAGTTTGAGAAACCATGCATCAGGTACCACACACACCACTGGGGTGTGGGGGAGGCTCATTAGAACCCCAAACATAAACCATCACACCATATACCTATGTAACAAATCTTCACATGTACCCCTTTAATCTAAAATAAAATAAATTTTAAACAAACTTTTGCATATAGAATTCTAGGTCGATGTGTTCTACCTTTTCTTCTTAGAATGAACTGTCGGTAGCTATTGTTACCTGTTTCCCTAGTTACCCCTATAAAATGTGGAAGGGGCCTATACAAGGATGTGAGTACCAGGAAGTGAGACTCATTGGAAGTTTTCTTGGAGGCTGATTACGAACATCCAGTTTTGGTTCCCAAAGATCTACATCCTCACCACATGCAAAATATAATCATGCCCTGCTAAGGTCCCCAAATATTTCATCCATTGCAACATTAGCTTGAGATCCAGAATCCTATTATGTAAATGAGATCTAAGTGTAAAAGTGTTCCTTAAAACGTGACTCCTTGAGGACAGCTCCTTTGGTGCACTTCTTCTTTATCTGAACTAAAGAGTAATTATCTGAGCCAAACACACCCAACATACTGTAGCAGGACAAGCATAGAATATTTACTATAGACCCTTCTGTTAAAAATAAAAATTTTGCCCTTCTGGCAAAATTGGAGACAGGTCAAAGTCACTATTTGTAGAAGTTCTAAAATCTAGCAAGGCAGTAGTTGACTGTTACTTGATTAAGACTCCAAGCCTAGAAATAATATGCTATATCCCTTAGATTTACCCTCTGGGCTCTTGGTTTTGTCTTCAGAATAGTTCTTCCTATTCAATGAATGGTAGCTTGTATTTGCCTAGAGTATTTTTTTTGCCTGATTTCTGCCGTTTTAGAAGTACAAAGACCTCTATTCACTTTGTACTGTTTCTGTGTCTTCTAGTCCACAAAAAAATTCTGTAAGACCATAAGGATGATCAAAGAACAAGATTGATTTAGTATATCAAAACAATCAGCTGTATTTATTGCTGAATTAGGGGAGAGTCATAATTCTCAAGAACAGTCTTGATGAACAAATTAAATTGTTGAGCTTATACAGAGATGTCTGAAGGATTTGTGTTGAGACATGCTGATTACAAAGGCAGGAGTTAGTTACCTTTAACTTTAGAAGTTTGTTTTGCAATGGTTTTATAAAAGACTGTTCCCTAAAGTGAGGTTTCGATCAGTGATTAGACAGACTTAAAACAAGTTCTAGAATTATTTGTTACTACAGATTTCATTTTCAAACTAAGTTTTAAAGCATTTCAAATTCAAAACTTCAGCGATTCTAACCTTCCTATTGTTAGCAGTTCTATTTATGTTCCTTTACTATCTTATCTTTTTAAAATTATTTCCTTTCCCTCATGCCCCCAGGCAAGTTTCCTTAAATTCATAATATTTTGAAACTGTGTTTGTACACTTTTTTCCCAGCTCTCTCTTTTTTCTTACCTACTCTCTTATGAAATAAACAAAATTCATAGTAGATCTTTTATTTCTTTGGTTTCTAAGTAGCTCAGTCCATGATCCATCTAATTCAGGTCTGAAATAAATTTAGGTATGTCTGTGGGTAACTAGATTCTATTTCGAAAGATAAATATGCTACAGCACTTTGCTTGAGAATAAAAATGTGATACATTGATCACATATTTCTAAAGTGTTTTGTATAGAAATAATATAGGCCGGAAAACCAATACAAAGAAATAAGAACATGGGTTGCCAAACTTTTCTGTGAATGACTGGATTATAAATATTTTAGACTTTGCAGGCCAAGAGAAAAAAAATCTAGGATGGTATATAAGTATTTATATAATAATAAAGTGATTCATATTTTTATTGATGAAATTTTAAGCATAATCATGATAATTTAGTTAACATTTTTGTGATTTTTTTTTTTTTGAGTTGGAGTCTCACTCTGTCACCCAGACTGGAGTGCAGTGGCAGCTCCCGGCCACTGCAGCCTCAACCTGCTGGGCTCCGGCTATCCTTATGCCTCAGCCTTCCAAGTAGTCGCAATTACAGGCATGCACTACCATGCCCGGCTGATTTTTTGATTTATTGTAGAGATGAGGTCTCGCCAAATTGCCCAGGCGGGTCTTGAACCCGTGGGCTCAGGCAATCCACTCACCTCAGTCTCCCAAAGCACAGGATTACAGGCTAAGCCACCGAGCCCGACTTATTTTTGTAATTTAAGTCTGTTAATGAGAAGATTCCCCCCCCCGGAGGACTACCACTTAATTTAGTTGTGGTTCAATTTTGTGATCCAAAAATTGATTGCAAATATTTACCTCTTGATGCAGATCTGTAATGAGACTTTGTATATGTCACCTTATAAATATCCTTTCACATTACAACTGATATGACAGAAATTCAAAAGATCATTCAAAACTATTATGAACAACTCTATGCAAACAAGCAAGACAATTAGAGGAAATGGATAAATTCTCATAAACATACAACCCCCCAACCTGGAATCAGGAAAAAATGGAAACCATGAACAGACCAATAACAAGCAGTGAAGTTGAAACTGTAATTAGAAGTGTCCCAGCAAAAAAAGTCCAGGACCTGATGAATTCACAGCTGAATTCTACCAGACCTTCAAAGAAGAACGGGAACCAATTTTACTGAAGCTATTCCACAAGAATAAAGAGGTGGGAATCCTCCCTAACTTATTCTATGAGGCCAGTATCACTCTGATACCAAAGCTAGGAAAAGACACACCAAAAAAACAAAACAAAACAAAACAAAAAAACTACAGACCAACATCCCTTATGAACATAAACGCAAAAATCTTCAACTCTTAGCAAACTGAATTTAACAGCACATGAAAAAAATAATACACCAAAACCAAGTGGTTTCTATCCCCAGTATGAAGAGGTGATTCAACATATGCAAGTCGATAAATGTGATTCACTACACAAACAGAATTAAAAATAAAAATCACATGATCATTTCAGTAGACATGGAAAAAGCATTTGATAATATCCAGCATTCCTTCATGATAAAAACCCTCAGCAAAATAGGCATAGATGGAGCATTCCTCAAAATAATAAAAGTTATGTAACAACAAACCCACAGCCAATGTCATCTGGAATGAAGAAAAGTTGAACACATTTCCCCTCAAAACTGGAACAAGACAAGGATGTTCACTTTTACCACTACTATTCAGCATAGTCCTGAAAGTCCTAACTGTAGCAATCAGGCCAAAAAAAAAAAAAAAATTCAAGTTGGAAAGAAGAAATCAAACTATCTCTGTATGCTGACAATATGATCTTATAGTTAAAGAACCCCAAAGATTCCTTCAAGAGACTCTTAGATTTCATAAAGGGATTGAGTAAAGTTTCAGGATGCAGAATCATACACACAAATCAGTAGCACTGCTATATACCAATAGTGACCAAGTTGAGAATCAAATCAATAACTCAATTTCATTTATGATAGCAACCAAAAAAGCTAAAATATCTAGGAATATACTTAACCAAAAAGGTAAAATATCTCTACAAGAAGAGCTACAAAAAACTGATGAAACAAATTACAGAAGACACAAATAAATGGAGAAACACTCCATGCTAATGCTCTGGAAGAATTAACATTATTAAAATGACCATGTTACCCAAAGTAATCTACAGATTCAATGCGATCCCTATCAAGCCACCAATATAATTTTTCACAACATTAGGAAAAAATAATAATAATAACACCCTAAAATTCATGTGGAACCAAAAAAGAGCCAGAATAGCCAAAGCAATGCTAAGCAAAATAGAGCAAAAAATGGAGGCATCACATTTCCTGAATTCAGATTATACTACAAGGTTGTAGTGACCAAAACAACCTGGAACTAATACATGAGCAAACACATGGCCCAATGGAACAGCATTAAGAATCCAGAAAGAAACCCAAATACCAACACTCAACTGATAGTTGTCAAGGCAGTAGAAACATTTATTGGGGAAAGAGCACTCTAGTCAACAAATGGTTGAGAAAATAGAATTGCTACATGCAGAAAAATAAAACTTAACCCCTGTATCTCCCCATATTCAGAAACTAACTCAAGATGGATTAAAGACTTAAACTTTCGTGGTCAAACACAAAACCACAAAAATCATAGAAGAAAACCTAGAAAAACCTCTATGGACTTTGGCTAGTCAAAGAATTTATGTTGGCTAAAACCCCAAAAGCAAATGCAACTAAAATAAAAATAAATCAGGGGGACTTAATTAAACTAAAAAACTTCTGCACGGCAAAATAAATAATCAACAGAGCAAATAGGCAACTGATAGAATGGGAAAAGATATTCACAAATTATACATCTGACAAAGGACTAAGATCTAGAATCTTTAAAGAACTCAAACAAATCAGTAAGAAAAAGGTAAATAACCCCATTAAAAAGTGGGCAAATGACATTAACAGACATCTTTCAAAAGAACATATACAAATGACCAACAAACATATGAGTAAATGCTCAACATCACTCATAATTAAGGAAATGCAAATTAAAATCACTATGAGATACCACCTTATACCAGTCTGAATGACTTATTAAAAAATTAAAAAACAATAGATGCTGGCATGGATGCAGAGAAAAAGAAACACTTATACACTGTTGGTGGGAGTGTAAATGAGGGCAATCTATAGAAATTGATATGGCTATTACTCCAATAACTAAAATTAAATCTAACATTTTGATTCAGCAATCCCACTGCTAAGTATCTACCCTAAGGAACAGAGAGTTGTCATTGTTGTTGTTGTTATGAGATGTTTATATAAAGGAGACACCTGCACCCATATGTTCATCACAGCACAATTCACAATTGCAGAGATGTGGAATCAACTTAAATGTTCATCAATGGATCGATGGATAATGAAAATGTGGTATATATACACCATGGAATACTATGCAGCCGTAACAAAGAATGAAATCACGTCCTTTGCATCAACGTGGATGGAGTTGGAGATCCTCATCTTAAATAAACTGACTCAAACAGAAAACCAATCTTCGCATGTTCTCACTCGTGTGTCGGAGTTAAACAGTCACAAAGTTGGAAATAATATACACTGGGGACACCAATAAGGGGGGAAGAGGTTAGAGCCCAGAAACTACCTATGGAGTGCAATGTACACTATCTGGGGAATGGGCCACCTGAGACCTTATCCTACCCACTACACAATATGTCCATGTAGTGACTACACATGTGTACCCCCGATTCTAAAATTTTTTTAAAAATGAAAAAAATTATTTAAAAAGTAATATATTTTCACACAGAGAGTTACTGCTGAATACAAATGTTATTCCTCAACATATAATTTTAATGGAGCATGTTCATCATTTGGAATGCTTTTATAAAATTCTATTTGATTCTTCTGTAATTACCTTTTAGCATGTCATTATATAATAGACTAGTCACTTTCCACGGAATATTATTTAAAAGCTCTTCAATTGCACCGCTTAATGGAGTTTGCAATATGGAAATTCCCTTTGCACTGGTATTAAGGTCTGAAAAACACTCGTGGAACTGTAGGCTGAGGTTGGAAAATCAACATGTTGCAAATTTTTTGTGTGCCCGGAGGTCTCATTTCTTGTTTTAACTTTTAAGAAGTGTATATAACAGCTTGACAATATTTGTGATTCAGAGTTAGTTGTTATCAAAATTATTTTACTGCAATGTAAGTGTTGCATATAAACACTGTAATTTGGGGTTGAATTCATTAAGACACATTATCAAGTTCACAGCAAAAGCTAATTTTCAAAGCAGCCAATATTTGCTAATGGTGGTTGAGAGTGATTTCCTCATTCAGAAAAATTTCAACCTGAATCCTGATCTCAAAAATTCACAATAAAACTTCAGCACTGTGAAATCATCAAATTGGTGTGTGGAATGGATATTAGGATATTCAATTTCTGATTATGACAAAAATTCACAGAACTGATGATGTTTATGAGAGCAAATGAAGCTCATGATTAAAACTTCTGGTCAATAACATGGAATAGACTTAAGTATCTACAGATTACTAGCTTTGAATAACACAAGGCATAACCAGTGTCTTCAAGTGTTGTATATTTTCACAGGCTTTCCAGAATTGTCTGTCTCCACACATTTTTTAAAAACCAACATCAGTTTGTAAAATTATCAGATTCCATTTCAGTTTGTACTAAATTAATGTTTTCTCAAGCTATTTAAAAATATTGCTGTCAGTATTTGTTCCACATAGAACAAATACTTGTAGAGGCTAATTCTTCAGTCACTTCAAAGTCGGCATGACAACTCATTCGATGGGCAACTAAACGGTGCTGGTCATCTTTATCCATCAAGAGCCAAAGAAAATCATTCCAAATCATTTGCCTAATTTTTGAATTCAGAATTGATATTGCTTTCAACATTCTTAACTATCTGAGTGATAGTTCTTACCAAAAGGCTGTTGTCTTCTTTACATAAAACTGTTTAATGGAAAGACCATTCTTAGCTCCTAGCCTATATAAAAATAGGTGTTCTCTAGGCCAAAATGTCAACCAAAGAAGTTCCTTTTGCCTAAAATGCAGCCAATTTCCAAACCCACCATCCTAGAAGAATATGGTTTAGATCAATGTGTCTAATCCTGAAAAATAGTCATATCTCTTTTAAAGAAGGAACTATATTCACAATCTCTGATAATTGATTTATGATTTTTAACAATATTATTTATGTACAGTAATCAAATGTGGCATATTATTCTTTTAGGTCTTTTATAGTTATAAAATTTAAAATTTAGTTTGAAATTAAATGTAAGCAATATGATAAAGTCAATGCTATTCATATAAAGTTAACTTAAAAGTGACAGATGATTTATTTTCCTGAAACTAATATATTGCTTATGTAAATATGAGAGCATGTTTCTGACTTCAGTATATTAAAAATATTCAGCGTGTCCCTATTTCAATAATCAAAAAATTCTCCTAGTGTCTTTCTCTCTTTTCAGGAAACTTCATTATATGGTACAACTTGGTATCATTTGACTTTTACTTGTGTGAACATGTCAATTAAGTATTATGTTGAAAAAAAATATTATGTTGATATCTGTTTTCTCATGATTTGAGCTTACTTATAAATAAAGAAGTGCAGGCACCGAGATCAGAAGGCAGTATTGGTGCTTGTATAACTAATAAATTATTTTACATCACTATCAATATAATAATAAAAGTAACTAAACAATTTAAAAACACTAGAGATCCCGGAGAACTTCATTTGAAAAATCTGACTTAGATTGAACCAGTATTAATTACACATAGAACAACATAGGTCATCATTTTATTTTATTTTAAAGATGTGGGGTACAATTTAGAATTAGGTACATAAGTTGTCATCGTATAGACGAAGTTTGGTCCTCCCATTGGTTCTCACTTTGCCTGGTTTGGGATCAGGTACCCTTATTAATATTATGTGCCAACTGGACTCCGTGGCTCAGCCTGTAATCCCGCGCCTTTGGGAGGCTGAGGTGAGTGGATTGCCTGAGCCCACGGGTTCGAGACCCGCCTGGGCAGCGAGACCTCATCTCTACAATAAAAAAAAAAAAAAAAAACAACGGGGCGTGGTAGCGCGCGCCTGCAGTTCCAGCTACTCGGAAGGCTGAGGCGGAAGGATGGTGGAACCCAGCAGGTCGAGGCTGCGGTGGCCGGGAGCGGCCACTGCACTCCAGTCTAAGCGACAGAGTGAGACTCCAACTCAAAAAAAAAAAAAAAAAAAAAATTATTTGCCCTCTCCTCCCCTGGCAGTGACCCGCTACTGTCAAGTCCTTTCATGTAGTATTATGATAAATGTTCAGAGTCCACTTATGAGTGAGTACATGTGGGAATCAGTTCTTTGCTTCTGATAGATCACTGAGTATGATAGTCTCTAAATCCACCCAAGTTGCCACAAAGTCCATCATTTAGTCCTTTATGGCTGCATAATATTCCATTGTGTAGATATACATTTAAAAAAATCCTGTTCACCTTCGAAGGGCAGCACGGTTGGTTCCATGTTTTTGCTATTGCGAACACTGCTGCAATAAACATACATTGGTAGATATCTTTTTTGTAGAATGATTTGAGTTTTTCCAGGTATATTCCCAAAAGGCCAATTGCTGAGTGGTATGGAAGGTTGATTCTTAGATCTTTTGGAAATTGCCACACTGTTTTCTACATCGGTTGTACTAGTTTACACTTCCACCAACAGTGTTGTTTTTGAGTTATTAATGATGGCCATCTTGACTGGAGTTAGGTGGTATCTCAATGTGGTTTTGAGTTGTCTTTCTCTGATGATTGATGAGGCTGAGTATTTTTTAATGTATCTGTTGGCTGCTCATATGTCTTCTTTTGAGAAATGTCTACTCATATCTTTTGCCCACTTTTTAATAGGGCTGTTTGTTTTTTTCCTCTCTGTGTGTTTGAGTTCCTTGTAGATCCTGGATGTTAGGCCTTTGTCAGATACATAGTTGGCAAGTTTTTTTTCCCATTCTGTGGACTGTCTTCTCATTCTCTTAATGGTTTCTTTTGCTTTGCAGATGCTGTTCAGTTTGATGAGGTCCCACTTGTCTATCTTGTCTCTTACAGGCCGTCATTTCAAAAGGAAGTTACCCATATGTGATAGTCTGTCCTTCTTTGTACTGAGGTGATTTTGAAATAGACTAATTGCTTGGTAAATCATCTATTGGTCTGTATTTAGGCAATGTGGTTTGTATTCTGAAAGTTACTTACACATTTGGAAAAAATATATTAAAATATATAATTTTATAATTTCTTTCCATCACACTTTCTCAGCATTTTTACCATAAACATCCCTTAAGGAAAAGAATTTGAATCACTGTTCTGTCATTTACTTAAGAAAATTGCTTATGTGTCTGTTTCCTCATTTGTAAAATTGAAATAATAACACTTGATTTTTAAGATTTTTGTAAGGACTAAATGAAAAAAACATTGGAAAGTTCCTGTAGTACAGTAGATGGCAGAAATATTAGTTTCCTTCCTTCCTTGACACCAGTGGGTATAAAAGGAAAATAAAAAATGATTTAGCTAATTTTGGTTAGAAGTGATCACGACTTTTTCTCCACAGATCAAAAAACAGACGACTTTTAAGGTTAGATGTGTATTTTAATAAAATTTATGTAAAGTCCTTATTAATTCCATGACATAATGAAAACCTCACAGATATATATATGACATGTTTTTGACATTCCATATTATGATAACATATCAAACACATTCCCAGGTACCATTTAATTCACTCAATTGAGAAAGACTGCATGAACAGACTACTGGAGACTTTTCTTTCCTTCATATAGAGTTAACATTGGTTGAGACTGAATGTTTTAGATTAGTATAGATGCCATAGTATAAGGTAAAATGATAATCACTTAACCATGTCATAAGTTCAATTATAATTGTGTTTTATAAGGTATAATTAGGTGAAAATTAGGTGATAACTTCAGTTTATACAATTACTGTGATAAAAGATGTATTATAATGTTTAAGCACTGACATTTAAAAAATTTCTGAAGTTTATTTCAATTTTCTGTTAAAGTCTCTGCTTTCTATAAGTTTTCTGTCTTCTTCCTTTTTAAAGTTGCAGCACACATTTTTTCATGCAATTTCTTTATAATTTTATTTTCTGTGAAAGAGCCAACAGCTCAGTTAGGAAAAGAGAACTGCAATATCAGCCTTTAAATAGTGTGAGCAAAACTACGAGTCACTTCCTTTTCAGCTCTGCTTTGACTTCAAGTCATTTAAACTCTTTCTGAAGATGATTCTGTGTCTTATATCATTTCTATGATATGAACATCATCAAATTAAAAATGTTAAATCCTCAATGATTTTTTAAGTAGTTATGAGAATAAAACAAGAGGATGTTTCTGATTATATTATTAATATTTAGAAGAAATGGCCAATGATTAATGACATTTTGTAGTCTTTGATCAAGAAAAGAGGAAGGTAAGTTGAAAATGTTTGTGTTGTATTCCTAAGCTTACTGTTATTGTTCTTAACTACTATTGGTCTTATGTGTTATCTATTGAAATTACTAGCACATATGAGAATATATGTTTAAAATGTTGAATTTGCTAAAAAGTCTTTGAAAAACTTGAGTTTGAAAATGACAAAGGAAATTATCTTATACTGACTAGGTGATATTTAGATATTTCAGGGCTAAAATTAATTGTGGCATTTTCTTAAGTGGAATCTTTTTTTTAAAAAAAGTCTTCTCTTCTTTACATCTCACAGTTTCAACACATTACTACAAACCTTAAACACTCATGCCAGAAACACAGCATGAAATATGTTCTCTGTTTGTCTTTTCTGTAGTTCCAATCATCTCTGGGTAAGCATGCTCTCTCTTCTGAAAACCATCTGATGGAATTCTATTCACTGGGTTCAAATTCACTTCAGTGTATCAACAAAACCTTGTTTTTAAAGGTTGTTTGATATCCAAAAGCTAATGTCCTTTAAAATGCTCTCTTTGGCAATCTGTTTTGCTTTTGTGCAAAACCTTAAAACTTCTTTGACTAAAGAAAACTTGACTGAACACACACACACACACACACACACAGCACACACACACACACACATACACACACACACAAAAGGATTCTCATTCAAATTTAGAAAAACAAGTCATGAGGTCAGTTCTTACGCTGTTATTTGGTGCAGATAACAATACTGCAAATTAATGCAGCCTTTATTTAGGTTTTATTTAATTTAATTTTTTTATTTTAAAGATGTATGGTACAATTCAGGGTTAGGTGTACAAATGTTCATTATGCAGGAACCTTTGTTGATGAGGTGTGCCATACTCCCTCCCAGCATTTTCCCACTACTACCAATCCCTTACTTATAATATTATAATAGTTGTTCAAAGTTTTAAAGTACTTTTAGAAATATTCCTTCTTTTAAAAAAACTGCACATTCACTTTTTAAATAGTCATTATGGCCATTTTGTGATAAAGAAATGAAAGTATAGATTGTTTGAGGTACCATAGTCCTGATTAGTGGAAAACAGTGTCCAAGTCCTGGGAGTCTCAACTCACCTCTGTCCACATGACTTCACTGCCACGTGTGACTTCCGAGTTGATTTTGTTGCACGATTTCCTTTTCATTTCCCCGGGGTTAGCAAGGGTAATGCAGCTCTCCCTGCATTTGCAGCGTAGGGAAGTGAAATGAAAGGGTCATCAGGGTCGAGATGACAGTGGAACACTTAGTGCTTTCCTCTCCAGGCTGCCGCTCAGCTCTTTCAGCCCCGCTGCCTTTGAAAACACACTTGAAAGTCACTCCTTCCATCCTAAGTGTTCAAAGGTGGGCAAATCTTGTGGCGTTTAATAAACATAAAGGATCGTCAGCTTCAGGTGAACAATTGCAAAGAGAAAAGAGTGTGTGTAAGAGAAAAGTGAGTGTGTCACTGTGCCTCTTATGGCATTCAGAATGTGATGACAAAGAAAATATGTAATCAGAAGTAATTAATATATATCTATGCAGATGAGGAGATAACAGGTAGATAAGTGGGCGATTCGTTGTTATTCCATTTTCTATTATCTGAATTGTTGATAAGAATGGTTTCTTCATAAATAAGAGTGTATTGAAATTCCTCAAAATCATTTTCAATTCTCAAACAGAATTGTTAGAAAAGTGTTTTTTAATAAAACTAATAATGGCACTAGAACTTGTTGATAGAGATGACCTATTGAGAACAAATGAATCCTACAAAAACATGTGAAAGAAATGTGCATTGTTCTAAAACTAAAGCTCAGGCAAAACATAAACTAAAAAGCATCAAAGCAAAAAATGCCTCAACCACATATGAGTCACTTCCCATAACGCTGCCTATTGAATACTAGAATCAGGGGTCCCTTAAATGTGGGTAGCAATTTAGAAAGCTGCACTTTTGTCTCAAGCTATTTCCTTTTAAGAAAAATATCGTTATAGTATGTTTGGATAACAGAATCCTTGCTAATAAGATTAAAATTTACCAGATAATTGCAGTTTTTTAAATTGTTTTTTTCTCTTTAAAGATGTGGGATACAATTCAGGGTTCATTATGCAGGTACCCTGGTTGATAAGGTGTGCCTCTTCCTCCCTGGTAGTTTCCCTCAACTGCCAATTCCACCCCCCCTCCCCTGGCAGTTTCCCTTAACTCCCAATACCTTTCTTATAGTATTATGATAATTGTTCAAAGTCCGTTTATGAGTGAGAACATATAGTACTGTGTTCTTTGTTTCTGTGATAAATCACTGAGTATGATAGACTCTAAATCCATCCAAGTTGCTGCGAAGTCCATATGTTTGTCTTTCTTTGTGGCTGCATAATATTCCATTGTGTATAGGTACCACATTTTTTTAAATCCAGTCCAGCTTTGATGGACAGCATGGTTGGTAATATGTTTTTGCTACTGTGAATAGAACTGCAACAAACATGCATGTGCAGGTATCTTTTTTGTACAACGACTTGAATTCTTCAGGGTATATTCCCAATAGGGGGATTGCAGAGTCACATGGAAGGTCAATTTCTAGTTCTTTCAGAAATTGCCACACTGTCTTCCAAAGAGGTTGCACTAGTTTGCATTCCCACCAGCAGTGTAGAAGTGCTCCTTTTTCTCCGCATCCTGGTCAGCATCTGTTGTTTGTTTTATTAATGGAGGCCATTCTTACTGGGATTAGGTGGTATCTCAAGGTGGTTTTGATTTGCATTTCTCTGATGATGAGTGAGGCTGAGCACTTTTTCATATGCCTGTTGGCTGCCTGTATATCTTCTTTTGAGAAATGTCTATTGATGTCTTTTGCCCACTTTTAAATGGGGCTGTTTTTTTCCTTTTGGCGTGTTTGAGTTCCTTGTAGATCCTAGATGTTAGGTCTTTGTCAGATATACAGTTAGCAAATATTATTCTCATTCTGTGGGTTGTCTCCCTGCTCTCTTGATGGTTTCTTTTGCTTTGTGGAAGCTCGTCAGTTTGATGGGGTTTCACTTGTCTGTTTTATCTCCTATGGTATGGGCACTTGGGGTTTTGATCAGGCATTGGTTGCCAGTTCCAATTTCCATAAGGGTGTATCCTGTATTTTCTAAGTTCTTATAGTTTGACGTTTTATGTTTAGGTCTTTGATCCATTTAGAGTTAATTTTTGTGTATGGTGGTAGCTAGGGGTCCTGTTTCAATCTTCTGTATGTGATCAGCCAGTTTTCCCAGCACCATTTACTGAATAGGTTCTCTTCTCCCCAGTGGTTATTATTGGAGGCTTTGTCAAAGATGAGTTGATTGAGAAATTGACGCTTTGCTTCTGGAATCTCTACACTATTCCATTGGTTCGCATACCTGTTCTTGTACCAATACCAGGCTGTTTTGATTATTGTAGGCTTTTAGTAAGGTTAAAGTCTGGAAGTGTGATACCTCCTGCTTTGTTTTTTTTGCTAAGGATTGTATTGATTATTTGCGGTCATTTATATTTCCATATGAATTTCTGTATTGTTATTTCCAGGACTGAGAAGAATGATGTTGGTAATTTAATGAGTATTGTGTTGAATCTGTAGATTGCTTTTGTTAGAATGGACATCTTAACAATGTTGATTCTTCCTATCCATCAGCATGGAATATTATTCCATTTGTTTGTGTCTTCTTGGATTTCTTTGAGCAGTGTAGTTCTCATTGAAAAGGTCTTTCACTTCTCTGGTTAGGAAGATGCTGAGGTACTTCATATTTCTCTGTGACTATTGTGAATGGGATTCTGATTTTATTTGACTCTCTGCCTGCTTGTTGTTGGTGTATAAGAATTCAACAATCTTTTGCACATTTATTTTGTACCTGAGACTTTGCCATAGGCCTTTATCAATGTAAATAGTTTTTTGACAGATTCTCTTGGATATTTGAGGTACAGGATCCTATTGTCAGCAAAGAGGAAAAACTTGCCTTCCTGTTTTCCTATTTGGATACCCCTGATCTCCTCTTGTCTAATTGCTTTAGCTAGGACTCCAACCCAACACTGAACAAGAGGGGTGAGAGTGGGCAGACTATTCTTATTCCAGTTTTCAGGGGAAATGTTTCCAGTTTCTGTCCTTTTAGCAATATGCTAGCTGTGGGTGTATTGTAGATGGTGCTTACTATTTTGAAGTATGTTCCTTCTTTACCTAGGTGTTTGAGGGTTTTTATCAAGAAGGGATGCTAGATTTCATCAAAAGCTTTTCTGCATCTAATGAGATAATCGTGTGGTTCTTGCTTTTACATTCATTGATGTATTTAATTACATTTATCGTCTTGTGGATGTTGAACCAGCTCTGCATTCTGGTGATGAAGACCACTTGGTCATCGTGGATGATTTTTGAGATGTGTTTTTGGATCCGATTTGGTAGAATCTTGTTGAGGATTTTTGCATCTATGTTCATAAGGGATATCAGCATGTAGTTCTCTTTCTTTGTTGGATCTTTACCCGTTTGGGGTATCAGTATGAGGTTAACTTCGTAAAATGATTTGGGAAGAATTCCATCTTTCTCAATTATCTGGAATACTTTCAATATGATTAGTATCAACTCCTCCTTGTATGTTTTGTAGAATTCTGCTGGAAAGCTGATTTTTTTTTTTGTAGACAGTTTTCTTATGACAGAGTCACTTTCCTGAGTAGTTACTGGTCTATTTAGTTTCTCAATGTCTTTTTGCTTCAATCTGGGGAGGTTGTGTGATGTTAGAAAGTCCTCATTTCATTTAGGTTATAAAGTTTGGTTCTATACAGGTGTGCATATTAATCTCTGATAATTTTTTTGTATTTCTTCAGGGTCAGTTGTGATTTGATCTTTCGTATTTCTGATTGTATTTATTTGGGATTTTTCACTCTTTTTCTTGATCATTCTTGCTAGGGGTTCATCTATTTTGTTAATCCTTTCAAAGAACAAGCTTTTTGTTTTGTTGATGTTTTCTATGATATTTTTGTCTTCTGTCCCATATTTGGGCTCTTATTTTTGTGAACTGGATGCTTCTGCTAAAGTTAGGGTTCTGGTGGTCTTCTCTTTCCAGCTTCCTTAGGTAATTTGTTAGGCTGTCAACTTGTGATCTTTCAGTTTTCTTGATGTGTGTCTGTAGAGACATAAATTCTTCTTTTACAACTGTCTTCATGGCATCCCAGAGGTTTTGGTAAGATATTTCATCATTATCATTTGTTTCCAGAATCTTTTAAATTCTGCTTTGATTTCAGTGTTGACCCAGTAGTTGTTCAGCATCATGCTATTTAGTGTCCATTTCTTTGTGGGCTTAGGGGAAATTTTGTGGGTATTGATATTTATTTTTATTCCACTCTGGTCTAAGAAGGTGCATGGCAATATTTCAACCTTATGGAATTTGTTATGCTTGATTTATGGCAGAGGATATTATCGATCTTGGAGTGCATTCCATGTGGTGATGAGTAGAATGTATATTCTGTGGTTGTTGAGTGGAATATTCTATAGGTATCTATTAAGTCCATTTGGTTGAGTGTCAAGTTTAGGTTCTGGATCTTCATGTTGAGTTTTTTCCTCAGTGATCTATCTAGAGCTGTTAGTGGGGGTATTCAAGTTCCCTGCTATAATAGTGTTAGAGTCAATATGTTTTTTTAGTTTACTTTGTAGTTGCTTTATAAATGATGGTGTTCCTGTGTTGGGTGCATATATGTTTAGGATGAATATTTCTGATTGATGGATTGAAATTTTTATCATTAGGTAGAGTCCTTTTGTATCTTTTAAAATTTTTGATAGTTTAAAAGTTGTTTTGACTAATATTAATGTTGCAGCTCCTGCCTTCTTTTGTGATGCATTTGCCTGGAAATTCACTTTTCATCTCTTTAACTTTGAGTCTATGTGCATCCCTGTGGTGAGAAGAGTTTCCTGGATGCAGTAAATAACTGAGTCATGGTTTCTTATCCAGTTTGCCATTCTGTGTCTTTTTAGTGATGCATTTAGTTCATTCACATCCAGGCTGATTATTGAAATGTGATTGTTTATCCCTGTCATGAGGTTCTTATAAAGTTTTTTCTTTGCTTGTTTTCTTTTGATTTGGGGGTTGATGGATGTGTGTGTTTTCAAAGTTGTCATTGTAATGTATTCTCTGTTGATTCTGTGTTCTCTTGGGAAATGTGTGGTCATTCTTTTTTTTTCTGTCTTCTGTGCTTGACACCTTTTTATGTGTCTCCTGTAGAGCTGGTCTGGAAGCTGCATAATCTTTTATGGATTGGATGTCTGGGAAGGATTTTAATTCTCCATCAATGATGAAGCTGAGCTTGACTGGATAGGAAATTCTTGATTGAAATTGTTTATCTTTGAGGACTTTGAATATTGGACTCTAGTTTCTTCTTGCTTGTAGTGTTTCTACCAATAGGTCTGCTGCTATTTTGATTGGTTTTCCCCAGTAGGTAGTCTGACCTTTCTCCCTTGCCACCTTTAGAATTTCTTCTTTTGTTTCTACTTTGTGTAGGTGAATTACTCTTTGTCTAGGGGTTGGTCTTTTCATTTATGTCTTGTGGGGGTTCTCTATATCTCTTGTATTTGACTGGTCACATCTCTGGTGAGATGGGGAACGTTTTCTTGGATAACCTCCTGGAATACTTGCTCCAAGGTGAGATGGGGAAAGTTTTCTTGGATAACCTCCTGGAATACTTGCTCCAAGGTGTTCACAATTCCCCTGTCTTCTTCTGTGATACCAATCTGGCATAGGTTTGGCCTCTTGATATAATCACACATCTCTTGCAGGCTTTGTTCTTTCTTTCTGAGTTTTCTTTCTATTTTTTTTTAACAGATTGGGTTAATTCCATGTTCTGGTCTTCAAGTTCTGAAATTCTTTCTTCAGCTAGATTAATTCTGCTTTTCATGCTTGTCATCTTTTTATTTTCCTGGATGAAATTTTTTATGGCCAAAATCTCTGTTACAAGTTCTTTCAGTGTTGTATCTTGTCTTTCTTGAGTCTTATTCACTCTTTCCACCCATTCCTTAATCCCTGTCATATTCTGGGGCCAGTTGTTGTGACTTCGATTGTTTGGGCACTAAAGTCTGATTTTTCAGGAGTTTTTTCTATGGTACACTTGAAATTGCCTGTGGTGTTCCTTTGTTTTTTTTCTCATTTGTGACAGATCTCTTGTTTTTCTTTTTAGTTCTTTTATTCAGTATCAGTGGGAGAGACTTTCCCTTCTGTTGTTTGCTCAGTCTTCTGTTCTTCCCTGACCCATGCTCTGTATTTGTTCTATTTTGAAATAGGATGGTGGATGGGAAGTTTTGCTGTCTCTTGTTTTTGAACACCGAATAAAGTAGGGGATAGTGAGCTAAGATTCAGAAACTACTTATAAAGTATAATGTTCGCTTCTTTTGGTATGTGTTTCCTGAGACCCACTCTCCAACACCACTCTATATGATGATGTAAAGCAAAAACCAATGCCAAAAACAATTGAACACACACACACACACACACACACACACAACACACCAAAAACACACTGGAATAACAATAATGTGAAACAATACAAACAACAACAAAGAAGAAAACCGAACACACATACACACACGCCTAGCACAAAGTGAATGGAGAAGAAAAACAGAAAGACTGGAAAAAAAAGAAATTCAGATCGAATCCTCACATATATATTGACCCACACCTTAAATTATAAAAATTGAAAGTAAAAAAAAGAAGAAGAACAGAAGAGCAAAAACAGAACAACAACAACAACCAAATTGAAAGATGAACACAATCATTCACATATACACATAAACAGAAAAAAGCGAATAGAAGAAGAAAGAAAAAGAAAAAAAATGGGGGGGGGGTGCAGATCAAACCCTCACATACACTTCATGCACAAAGGAAAAATATTTTAAAAATAGATGAACTAACAAACAGGAAAAAAGTTTTAAAAATTAAAAAGCAAAATAAAAGCCCTGCCCTCTTGTGTCTGACTCTGTAACTGTTCCTCTAATCATGTCTCTCCTGCAGAGCCACATCTTTCACTCCCATAGTGTCTGGAGTAGGGAAGGAGGAGGGGCAGTGGAGGTGGGTGGGGCTGCAGCCCTTCCCTCTCACTCTTAGATGGTCAGGGAGATATCCTCTGGTGGAGAGGTGCAGGATTGCCTCTTCCCTGGGTGTATACTCCTGGGGGCTATCCCAGCCAGGCCTATCCTGGAATGGAGTTTTCCTATTGTGACTGACATCCAGGCTCTGTCTGTGTTCATCCCTCTCAGTTGTGGCCCAGCTGTGTGGGCCTGACATTCAGAGGACTGCTGGGGAAGAGGGGGTTTGGGTCAGACTTGGGCTTGCCACTGATCTCTTTGGAGTCTTTCCTCATCATTTTCTGGCTATACCCTTTGTCCCTCAGCTGGATCAGGGTAGGGGGTGAGGCTCCTGGGATTCAGCCTTTGTCAGGTCCCTCCGAAGTTTGTGCTTTCAGTATATTACCTCTGGGTCATGATCAATATCTGAGTCGTTGATCTGCCAGTCACAGAGGTTGGGTCTGTTGTTCCGTGGTGGGCAAATCAGAGCACTGTCCTACCCCACCTTCAAGATGGGGGCAGGGTGCCTCTCTTGTCCTCTTTCCACAAAAGAGGAACTCCCTCCACAGCACCTGCTGCCAGTGCCCTGCCAGGTGCTGAAGTGGTGAGGCAAAGCCTGGAGCTGGCAGTCTCTCCTGCTGCAGTGGTGAGGCAGAGCCTGGGGTGGTCATCTCTCCACTGCTTCTTCACAGGAAAACTTTTGAACGTTTAAAATAAAATGGCACTTGTCTTCTGTGACCTGGGAAGAGCCAGGAACTAAGCAGAGAAGTTGCAGCACCAGCTGTTGCACCTGGGCCCTGGCCACTTGCTCACGAGCTCCCACTTAGTCAGTCTCTCCCAGCATTCTCTTCCCAGGAAGACCTTTGTTGATTTAAAAAAAATGGCGCTTGCCTTCTGTGTCCCGGGAATCATTAGGGTCCAAGCCCAGCATATGTGACACAGTCACTGTACCAGAAGAGCCCTGGCTGCTAGCTCCCTAGTCCTCACCCAGTCAGCCACTCACAGGCCCACTCGTTCACCAGCACGTACATAAAATTTTCCATGCACTCACTTATTCATACCAGGACTCAAATAGTCCAACTGGCTCGGCTATCCTCTTCCTGACTTTCCTGCCACCTTCTTCTTTTTCAAAATTGTTTTAGATATTCTGGATTTCTTGCAGTTCCATGTGAATTTTATGATCAGTTTGCTAAACTCTAAAATAGCTTGGATGTTGGTAGAGATTGTGTTAATCTACAGATTAATTTTTGGAGTATTGTCCTCTTGACAATATTATGCGTGTCAACTGATTTTTGACAAACTTGTCAAGTTAATAAAACTGACAAATTCTGAACCTTTTAATAAGTAGTACTCAACCATAGACATAAACGCAATAGCTGAAACTATTATATATCTAGAATAAAACAGAAAAATAAAATCTTCATGACTTTTAATTAAGCAAAGGTCTCCTAGATACAATACCAAAAGTATAATTCATAAGAGAGAAAATTGATAAGCTAGACTTGAACAAAATTAAAAACATTTGCTTTTTAAGTTATACCATTAATAAATTAAACAGAAAAGCCATAGTTTTGGAAAAAACTATATCTCAAATTGTGCAATTTAAAAATAATAAAACATACAATAAAAAACCTAGTAAAATACTTCAGTAGATGTTTTACCAAAGAAAATATGAAAATGTTAAGTAAGGAAAGAAAAACAGTTCTAGGCTTCAAAAGGTGGGAAAGTATGGGTAGGTAAATTTATGGGGAAACTAACAAAATCTGCTTACAGATTTCTCTGGTGCCCTTCTCTGAGCTGATGAATTGTCTATAGCAAAGGAAAATTTACATTTTTTTTTTAGATGGGAGAGGGGAGGAGGATAGAAAGATCTTTTATCTTTGCAGTTTTTTGCCCTACTTTCAGGCAAATAGAAGGAAGGCTGAGAGCTCTCCTGTAACTTCACTGTCTTTAGCTCAACAGTCCTTCATATTTTGGGGAGAAATATTCTAGTTTCCTTCAATGTTGATAGCAGCATTATTCATCCTACCCCTGGAATGGAAAGAACCTATATGTCCAACAACTATTATATGGATAAACAAATACATATATATGTATATATATATATATATTCACCCAGTGATATTTCATTATTTGCCAATAAAAAAGAATTAACTTCTGATATACACAACAACCTATACACACCTCAAAAACAATATGCTAAGTAAAAGAAGTCAAGCTCAAAAGACTACATACTATTTGATTTCATTTATATGAAATTCTGGAAAAGTCAAAACTATAGAGACAGAAATTATATCAGTTTTTACCTGGGGCTGGATGGTAGCATGTGTTGAATATAAACTGGCATGAGAGAAAATTGGAGTTAATTAAACTGTTCTAAAACTGGATTGTGATGATGGTTACACATCTATATAAGTTTAATAAAATTAAACCTCAAGACATTAAGCAAAGGAAATATTACAGAACAATAACTTACAATGGGAATTTTAAATAAGCTCTTTATTTGCTAATTTCAGTACACAGATTTTCCTCTTGGATGGCTCTCTTTCTCTTTTATCTCCCTAAATTGCTAGTACATGGGGAGTATTACTATGGATATTGCTTTTTAAATCTGTTCTCTCTTGTGGATTCTGGATTTTCATTTAATATCCCTGAATCAAAAGGAAGTATCATTCCTTTACATTGCCTGTTGTTTAATTATCTCATTGTTCTGTATTTTAGTCATTTATCATACTTAATTGATCCTCTCCCTGTGTACTCTTGGTTGACTCTTACCTATCAATCCCCTGAATAAAGACTAATTTAATATTAATGTTTAGGCAATGTTCTACATAGCTGTAGTCAAGCTCCTCATAACAAATATATCCTTACACACACACACACACACACACACACAACACACACACACATTCCATGTCTGTGATGATGAGCATGGTTTGAAATGGAAGGACAGTATGTAAAGATCAGGTTTAAAAGACCGATTTTCATAAGCGCGTGTTATGTTTCGGATTGTAGCTATATCTCTTCTCCAAATACCTGTCACTATAGTCACTACCCAAGTGCCCATCACTCTTGGAACATGCCTCCTGGGCACGTATTTTGCTGCAGGCTTTGTCTAAAATTATAGTTCAGTAAAGTTTCTTATGGCTACAGTACATTCAGTTCTGTTGGCAACAGTTTTTTCCACCTATTAGGCATTGCTTATGACTGAGTTTTAGCAAATCTCTGCACTTACCCACTTTTATTCACAATGCTAGCTATGATATTTTTCTTACTGTCAACATTTTTTATATTGAACTCAAATTTTAAGTTGCTTTCAGATGAGCAGCTATTTACCAATAGTAGAATAATAATGATAGTATTCAAAGATACTAACTGAGAAAGGGCTCCTGTATGACCTTTTTCTTAATAAGCAATAACAAATAAAATACACAAAATAAGTGTGTCTCTCATTGTATCCTTATGATTTAAGATAGATGCATAAAATAATTTTAAAATAACAGCTAATTCTCACAATTTTATCTCTTTAATTTTGGAGATTATAATCTTTTTTTTTTTTAGTTGGAGTCTCACTCTGTCACTCAGGCTGGAGTGGCACACTCACGGCCACCCCAGAGTTGACCTTCCACCTCAACCTTCCAATAGCAGAAACTACAGGCATGTGCCACCACGCCCAGCTAATTTTTTGATTTATTGTAAAGATGGGGTCTCATCAAGTTGTCCAGGCTGGTCTCGAATCCGTGGGCTCAGGCAATCCTCTCACCTCGGCCTCCCAAAGTGCTGGGATTATAGGCATGAGCCACCGCGCCCTGCTGGAGGTTATATCTTAAAGTGCTAACTTTACGTGAAAAGTGCCAAGGCCAGGCCTTAAGCCAAAGGCAAGATTCTAAATTGTGGCTTCTGGTTGTAGTTTATTTGTTGTATCTAGGAAGCTGGTGATAATGAATGCTGTGATAATGATGAGAATTTTGACAACGATGATGATTTTTGCTGTCACAGGAATGTGGGAATGTTATTCTTGAATACTCTTCTTGAAAATTCTTTTTCAGAATTAAAGAGGCCAGAAAAATATTCTGCAAATGTATACATAAAATAGGCATTAATCACCAGAATAATGAAATGTATGCTATATTATAAATTTATTACTTTGAATGGCAACATTTTAGATGTGTCTTTACATCTCTCTCTATATATAATAAAATTAACTAAATTAAAATTTCACCAGTTATTTTTCTTAAACTGGTGGACACTTCCATTCTAGTGGGTCTGATATGAAGGCATTCCATTTCAGAATGTACCTTATCAGAAATAAAGAATTGGAGCACATTTAATAGTTATCAATATATAATGCTATGCAGATAAATGATAATTCTATCTTACCATCCTGCCACCTAGCGTTCCTTCTGGGAATTAGGGGTCATGAAACTTCATTTCTCTTGGTGGTACTGTCATTCAATCACTTTATTGTAATTTCTCTCTTAGGATATACATGGATTGCAGCACTATTCACGATAGCAAAAGCATGGAACCAACAGTGCTGCTTGTCGAAACTGGACTGGATTTTAAAAATGTGGTATATACACGATGGAATATTACACAGCCATAAAGAAGGACACACACACACACACACACACACACACACACACACACACACACGAACTTTGCAGCAACTTAGATGGATTTAGAGTCAATAATATTCCAGTATCTATCACAGAAACAAAGAGTAGAGTACCACATATTCTCACTCATAAGCATACCCTGAACATTTACCATAATACTATAAGAAAGGGATTGGCAGTGGTGGGATACTTCTGGGGTCGGGGGGTGGGAGGTGGGGTGAGAGGACACAGCATCAATAAAGCAAAGTGGCAAACCAGGCAAAGTGGGGACAAACGGGAGGCTCAAACTTTACCTGCATGATGTCCACCTGTATACCTAATCCTGAATTGTACCCACATCTTCAACATTTTTTTTTAAGAAGTTACACATTGGATTATGAATACTGAAAAATTTTGTTTGCTGAATGAAGAGAAAATGTGAATTATAATGAAAATGCTCAAAGTATGGCATTTCTTACACATAATTCGTGCATAGAACAAGTTGTTGAATATTTTGAATGCTTGTTAATAATTGCTCATTAAGCCGGGCTCGGTGGCTCAGCCTGTAATCCCAGCGCTTTGGGAGGCTGAGGTGAGTGGATTGCCTGAGCCCGCGTGTGCGAGACCCGCCTGGGCAACTTGGCGAGCCCTCATCTCTACAGTAAATCAAAACTTAGCCAGGCGTGGTAGCGCGTGCCTGTAGCTCCAGCTACTTGGAAGGCTGAGGCGGAAGGATTGCCGGAGCCCAGCAGGTCAAGGCTGCGGTGGCCGGGAGCAGCCACTGCACTCCAGTCTGGGCCACAGAGTGAGACACCAACTGAAAAAAAAAAAAAAGAATTGCTCATTAAAACACATTCATTGTTTTTGACTAAGGTTAAAAGGGTAATACTTTCCATTTAATATGTGTAGATGGATTGTGGTGGAATATTTGAATGCTTCTTAATAATTACTCATTAAAACATTTGTTGTTTTTAACTAAGGTCAATAGGGTAATACTTTTCATTTAATACGTGTAGATGGATTATGGTGAACTATGTTATGAAAATCTGTTTTGTTTTAGAAAGGGAATAACTAAATAGAACCATGAGTTTTCTACTGTCTTTAAAAAGTATGACTTCTAATTAAAACAATTGTTATCAGCCTGTTCCTCTCCTCCCCTATGGTGGTGTTTTGACCAGTTGAGGTGGGCCTAGGGCTTGGGTCCCAATACTAATGAGCTTGAGTCTTGTGCTAGTCATATTCAATAGTGTTAGCAATGGTGATACATCATAAAATAGGCAAGATCAAGAAAAAAAGATTAGAGTGAAAGCCATTTGCTTATGCAGTGATAATTGTTGTAGAAAAGTATATTCTACAACAACAAGCTAAGTTTTTTCTCATATTTTGATCATGAATACTTAGTTATTCCTCTATCACATTGGGTGCAGTTATAACTTGAGTCCCACACAATGCAATTTATTTTCTTAACAAACTGTTGCTATGAGAAAAACTTAAACCAACCAATTACTTTAGATGATGAGGCATCACTGTTAGTTGTGAAGCGAGTGACTGTCGGTAAGGACAAGAGGATTTGCCCCAGTCATTGGGGAAAAATTGTCTTCTTGCTAAAGTCTCTGCCCATCCTTCAACATATGTCTCCAGTAACTCCTCATCCTCTTGACGTTTTTTTGATATCTATTTTCTTGGTGGTGCAATGCAATGAGAATTTTAGGAGAAACTCGAGGTTCTCCTACAGTGCGCCTTGGTCAATGCAGACCTTAACCCCTGGAGTACAGGTTAAACAACATTTGGTTTTCAAGTGCTTTTCACAGATCTTTGCTAGAGCCTTTCTGTAGTCTCCTTCCAGATCAAGTTCTTGATGGTAAGCATAGTTGAGTTGCTGTTTAACAATAAATTTCCCAGGCTTTTCCCTAAGATTGGCACACAGTAGGTTGGGTGTATGTTAAGTAGCATTCCAAGGCAAGTTTGGAAAAAAATTTCTGACAATTCTTTTTTTTTTTTTTTTTGAGTTGGAGTTTCACTCTGTCGACCAGACTGGAGTGCAGTGGCCGCTCCCGGCCACCGCAGCCTCGACCCGCTGGGCTCCAGCGATCCTTCCGCCTCAGTCTTCCGAGTAGCTGGAACTACAGGCGCACGCTACCACGCCCGGCTGATTTTTTGATTTATTGTAGAGATGAGGTCTCGCTGCCCAGGCGGGTCTCGAACCCGCGGGCTCAGGCAATCCACTCACCTCAGCCTCCCAAAGGCGCGGGATTACAGGCTGAGCCACCGAGCCCGGCTCTGACAATTCTTAAGACATTTCCTTTTATAGTAGACCTCAGTGTACAAGTTCTGATTTAGCAATTTGGAATTACCTGGACTCCACCCCCAAAATTCTAGTTTAATCGACCTGTAGTAAGGCTTGAGCATCAAAGGTAATTGTAATGCTCAGTCAGTGCTGGTAACCATTACCTTAGGAGATGCAAAGTCAGATGATTTCATAAACAAAGTAAGTGTTCTACTACGAGTATCTTTCACAATATGTAATATGTGATGTTTCAGACCATCTAGATGACCTTTAGAATATAAGTTTGTTGGATGAATTTGAAGTTTTTATTTTAAAAAAAATTTTTCATAGATTTTTTGAAATAAATGGTTGCTTTCCTCATGCCTAAACATGTTGAATTTTGAACAATCTTTGTTTGTCTGCTGTGCTTCCAGCTTTAAGGGAAAATTTGTCATGTTTTCTTATTGTGCTTTTAGAGGTGAAACTATGCGATTAGATTCATTTTAGAATTTTGGGATGAAAACATGTCTGAAATAACTGTTATTTAGGTTGTAGCAACAGGCATAACTTAAAACACACACAGCCACAATGAGGTGATTTGAGGACTGATTTTTTTCCACTTGCTGTTATTGGCAGCAAGTCAAAATTTGTCAGTCACTGAATGAGCCCTATGGATATATTTGCTCTGGCATTGCTAGTCAAATGAAGTCTACCACTTTGGGCAAAAAACTCACTACATTTATTCTTACTGGTTGACAGTTTTATTTGTGGTTCCTATTTAAAATGGAGAAATTGAGCCCAGCCCTTAAACCTTTGGTTTTGGCAGAACTGCCTTGGACAAGATACAGAACTCTAAAGAAGGAGCAGCTAAATGTTTTCCTTAATAAACCTTTCCTTCGTAAAACTGGCAAACTATAATCTACTAAATGGTGGGCGAGTTCAAGCATGTTGTTCAATGCCAGCATGACCTAGAATTTCTCTACCAGTTAACACACTAGCTCCTTGTCACAGACAGTGCTGGTACTTTTCAGCTACATATCCCAGAAAAGCCTCCTTAAACTCTTGAAGCCTTATAAGTATCAATCTGTGGCCCTAGTGCATGTCTGGAGAGCTGTGTGTGGCTTTGTAGGTGCTTAATAGCTATTTGCAAATTTTTTCGTTTCCAGGTACAACCTAGAATAATGAATCCACAATTAGAAAATGTTAAAGAATGACATAAAAGTGAACCACCTGTGTTTGTAGCAAGGAAGCATAAAAAGTTTTCTCTAATTTTTATTACTTTTCATCCCTGCACTTCTGGCATATGTACACAGGTCAAAATCATCTGGGAAAAAAAAGACAAGAAAAAAAGGTCAGTCATAGATTGAAAGTTTTATCAGAAAGGATACTGACAGTCTGCAGGAAGACACTAAAAGAACAAGAAATATTATATTCAATTAAGCATTATTTTTATGACTTTTCAATCATTAAAGAAGGGTTGGGAAAGAAATTTATGAGCAAGGCTCGTAAACTGTCCTATTTTCTTTTAGGATTTGAAAGGCCTTCATTTTGGTAGCATTTTATATATGCAAGGTTGACCCTCATGTCACCAATGTCTATCTAGCAATGCTTCCTATATTTCTGGGCCAGTCCTAAAAGAAGGTTAGATATAATGTCCACTTTTCATGGATACCTACTGAGTTCTGCCAGACTCCACCCTATAGATAGCTATTAAAAATATGCAGCCTTGATAAGATTTACTCACTGCTCTACTCATATTTGGAAGAGGTACGAGTGTAGATGATCACAAAATGGATAAGACTCACTTTCTTGTGAAAATTATGTTGTACAAGAGGAATGGAATGATGACACCCAAGTATCATACATCCACCAAACATAATAAATAAAAAATATCGTACATTACAAGTTGCTAAATAATATGAAGCAGAAATTGTATAGGAATAAGGGTGATTAAGAATGAGAAAATGGTGGTAGTTCAATAGAATGGCAGTGTTCAATAGAGCAGTCAGGGTCAGGGTCTTTTAAAGAGCAACATGTGACAAAGACTTGAAGAAGGTAAGAGAGCCATCTGGAATCTTGAGGAGGTATGTTCCAGACAGGTAAAGGCTATACTTGAAGTGTGGAACTGTAAGTTTCAAGTTTCAGGGGCAAGAAAGCAAATTGAAGGTTCAAAATACAGCTGGTTTCACATCTGGCTGGATTTTTTTTTTTTTTTTTTTTTTTTGAGTTGGAGTCTTACTCCGTCACCCAGACCGGAGTGCAGTGGCTGCTCCCGGCCACCACAGCCTCGACCTGCTGGGCTCCGGCGATCCTTCCGCCTCAGCCTTCCAAGTAGCTGGAACTACAGGCATGCACTACCACGCCCGGCTGATTTTTTGATTTATTGTAGAGATGAGGTCTGGCTGCCCAGGCGGGTCTCGAACCCGCGGGCTCAGGCAATCCACTCACCTCAGCTTCCCAAAGGCGCGGGATTACAGGCTAAGTCACCGAGCCCGGCATCTGGCTGGATTTTAAGGGTAAGTGGAGAATGACAGGCAGCTGCCAAGTTATTGAACACTATATGTATGCTCTATGAAACTGTTTACACTTTATCCTGTAGAGGTCAGTTTATCTTCCATAAGAGGATGAATCCATAGGCAGGGACTCTCAGTCTACTGAAAACCTTTGAATTTGGGAGCAGCTCAGTAAATGTCTAACGAAGACATGCTTAATTATAATCTTCTGATAGTAAAATGGTGATATCTATTATACAAAATATTTCTTTTTCACAAAAATCATACAAGTAAATTGTATCTGTTTTCTATTGCTGCCATAACAAATTACCACAAGGATAGTGACATAAGACAACATAAAACGGCAGAAATGTATTATCTCACAATTCTGTAGGTCACACATCTACAATTGCTTAATGGGTTTCTTTGTTTCGGGCCTCACACAGCTGGAATCAAAGTGTATTATCTGGAGCTTCTGAGAAAGAATTGGCTTCTAGGATCTTTCAGGTTGTTGATACAGTCCATTTTCTTCTGGTTGTTGGACCAACGTCTCCGTATTTTTGCTGGCTGTCTACTGGAGGCCCCGTCTTCTACCTCCTAGAGGTCCTTCTCAGTCCCTTGCATGTGGGTCCCTATATCTCAAGTTGATGAAGAATGCTGAGCCCTGTAGAATATTTTGAAAGGTTTATTCTCAATCAGATGAGTAATCTAGACCCATGGCGTAGTCCCAAGAGGTCGTGAGGACATGTGCCCAAATGGTTGAATTACAACTTGGCTTTATACATTTTTAGGAGACAGAAGTTACAGGGACAATATAAATCCATATATTTGAGATTCATATTGGTTCAGCTAGAAAAGGTGGGACATTTCCAAGCGAGTCATAGGTGGATTCAAAGATTTTCTAATTAGCAATTAATAGTCAAAGTTAAACGCTGTGTAAAGAAGTTTGAAATCAGTAAAGGAAATGTTGAGTTGAGATGGGAGTGCGGGCTGAGGAAGCTAAGGTTCTTGACATGTAGGTAAAGTCTCAGAGTTGTCAGCCATTAGAAAGAATAGGTGGCAAATGTCTGGTTCCTCTGGGAAGCCCAGAAAGGGGATTCTATACAGATGCACATTTCTCCAAGAGACTGCTTTACAGGGTCATAAAATAATTTTGATTTCCTTCTATAGCTGTTATGTGATGGTATGCCAAAGTCAGATTTAAAAGGAAGCCACATTATAGGATTAATAAAAGCCTATCTGATGAGACCGTTTGGTGTACAG
Source organism: Cephalopachus bancanus (assembly GCA_027257055.1). Classification (NCBI taxonomy): domain Eukaryota; kingdom Metazoa; phylum Chordata; class Mammalia; order Primates; family Tarsiidae; genus Cephalopachus; species Cephalopachus bancanus. The sequence goes on from JAPVLO010000108.1 coordinate 8,716,232, forward strand.
AGCATGAACCCCCAGTCCTCTTAGCTAGGAATTTGGTCAAGAGAAAGAAAAAGAGGACAGAGTTTAGTCCTCTCTTAGAGCCAGCTACAACTCAGAGTTGAATCCTTCTCTGGTATTAGAATCTCTCTGACAGCCTCTTTTCTTCCTGTTCTGTCTAATCTCTTCATCTCTCAAACTCGATTCTTCTGCCTTTCTCTTCTGCTTTCAAAGGATCATGGAATTTCATTGTGCCTACCCAGGTGATCCAGAATAAGCTCCCTATGTAAGGTGAACTAATCAGTATTGTAAAATACGTAATTGGTCTTCATCCTATTTCCTGACAGATAGCTCCTAAAATCCTTCAAATCTGCCGAGTGTCTTTTTTTATGCTAAAGACTAGTTACTAGGGGCACTTACAGAGCCTCAGGATGAGGGATAGTCACCAGAAAACTCAAACCATGATTATAGGGTTGGAACTTTCATCCTACCCCCAACCTCCAAGGACTGGAGAGCGGATAAAAGATAAGCTGATCACCAATGGTCAGTGGTGTAATCAATCATGCCTATGTAATAAAGCTTTCATAAAACCCCCAAAAGACTGAGTTCTGATCCCTTACAGCTAGCTGAACACAAGGAGGATTTTGGAGGGTAGTGCATCTGTTGAGGACATGGAATCTTCCTGCCCCCTCCCAGGTGTCTCACCCTATGTATCCATCTGGCTTGTTCATCTGTATCCTTTGTAATATTCTTATAATATTATATTATATAATAGTAATATATAATATGCAGCAGTATTATATACTGTTATATAATCTTAGAATATTATTATACCATTACATATTTATATTAATATCACAATATTATTTGTGATATTATTTATAATAAACCAGTAAATGAAAGTATTTCCCAGAGTTCTATGAGTCACAGTAGCAAATTAGTGGAACCCAAGAAAGGGGTTTTAGGAACCCTGATTTATAATTGGTTGGTCAGAAGCAGAGCTCAAACAAGCTGGGGCTTGCAATTGGCATGGGAAAGGGGGAATTCTTATAGAATTGAGTCCTCAACCCATGGGATCTGAAGCTATCTAATTCAGAATTGAATTAGAGGACATCCAGCTAGTGTCTGCTAGAGATTCATCTGCAGGATGTTTGGTGTGTAAGGATACCTCTCCCCGTCAACACTGATGTCGGAAGTGTTGACTGAGTAGAAATAGAAAAAGCACTTCAGTTTTGTTTATGTTATTACAGTAACCTTATCTTAATCTGCTAAGAGTGTCTAGATTAGTGTTTGAATAACCTGAGGATGGGCATCTTTTGGGGACATCCTTAGAATTTTGCATGCCACAATGTCATATCTTAGAATGACTCATGATCAAATAACAATTGTTCCTCTAGAGAAGGATAGAGTAGAGGGCAGCTAGATGGTTGTTATCTGGGGAAGAAAAGACATAGAAGTGATTCATTTATAGTTGCTGATGGAAAAGTGGTGGCAAATTGGAGGACTCAACTTCTGAGGAGTGTTCTGGTCCAATTTTCAATGGGGAAAAAGTCATTTTCCAGTCAGGTCAGTTAGTAGTGAATAAACCCGAAAGCAGTGCCAGGTGGACAGGTAGTCATCATTTGTAGAATTGATATGTCTGTAGACATAGGTCTTCTTTGTTGGGTAGGGTTCAGGACAGGCCTTCAATCTTTAGGTGGTAAAAGGTCATAGGGGTGGACATGGCATAGTAGGCAGGGGAGAAGACAAAATTAAATTATAGGGCTAGTTACAGAAAGAAAAATCAAAGAAATCAGAGGTGTAAAAGAACACTTTTAGGGACAGGGAGCCACCTGCATGCAACCCTTCATGGCACCAATTTCTGGCTCTTACTTGGTCATTTTTACAAAAAAAACTAACAGTTTTTCAATGGTGCATTGACTAGACAATACAAATATCCTAAATTCGTTGGTCTTTAAGGAAATGTCCTATTTCTCCTGACAATATATAACAAGGTTTGATACATTGCTAAGTTTCTGAAGTGGAAAAGGACAACATCCTTCAGGCAGCTTTTATTATATTGACTTAAAAACATTATTTTATGTCTGTTGGTTTGCTTTCAACAAGTGTTATAAAAATTTATAGAAAAAAGACAACATATAAATGCAAACCGACATTTATAAAGATAGAAAATAGCTTTTTTCCCCCTTATTGGCTTTGAATACTTAAAAAAATTTTTTTTTTTGGTCTTTAAAAAGAGAATATTTCTCGGTAACCTAAAAGGATTTTTGGATCTGGGAGAGGAATTTTAACTGATACTTAGGGGAAGACGTCATTGATAAACCCAGGGAAACAAAGTGAAGGTTTTCAGGCGTTTTTAGAGCTCTTTCCTGGGATGCATTTACTGAACTTTGCTTGTTTGCCTTGTGGCCAAAGACATTCATGCCAGATATCCATTTGCTGTTATATGTGTGTGCATGTGTGTGGGGAGAAGAGGCTGGGGGAAATGTGGTCATGATTGAGTAGTATTACTCTGTTTTTAGTCAGCTCGCACCTCTATAATGAGCAAGTTTCTGCATCACATTTTTCCTTCAACTAGCTGACATGGCCAAAACTCAGTCTAGCAGATGATTGGGCATGGCATTAGCCAACACTGTACTGCCTCCAGCTTCCTGTCCTGGGCCTCGTCTCTTGGGTTTCTTATATTTCAAGTCTGGTTCTTCTCCAGCTGGTTCACTCTCCCAAAGATTGCTTTAATTGTGATATGAGCTGGCCATAATGTGACTTAAGTTTCAGAAACATCAGAAATCCTTCCCTTTATTCAAGCACTGATGGTCTCTGCAAATTACCTAACCATCTGTATTTGAATTCATATATTTGTACCAGACAAAGGGTAAATAAATGCCTCAACTGGTGTTAGCTAATCTTTTAGATAATCACACAGATAAAAATTCTGTGAATTTTGCTATAGATTTTTGGTGTTTTGGCCAAGACAAACATAAATTGGTGTAGCAATGACTATGATTAGTGTAGCAGGTATTCTAAATAGAGCAAAACAATAGGAAAAAGACAATGATTTAATTTAAAGAATACATGGGGATCAGAATTTATTATTTTATTTATTTTGTTTCATTAATGTTTCCATCATTTCTCAAGCTCCTGGTCTTTCCTGGAAGCCAAATGAGGCTGTCATATTGAATAGTCTCTGGGTTGTTCGTCCAATGAATTGGCAGTAGGTACAAAGTAGACTAAAGTTAAGTGTTCATTTCCCCAAAATTGACCATGGATTATACCTTTACTCCCAAAATTGAGTTTCAATTATATTTTATTTTAAAAAGGCTATGCACTTTAAAAAGTAGCACAACCTACTTATATGCTGGAAAAATTAGTAGATATATTTTGTTAAGAAAAAACCTATGAAATAGTTTTTATGTTTAGAGGACAACGTGGGATAAGAACTTGAAAGGGTAAGGAAGAGGCACATAGCCAACTGATGATAGCTAGCCCTTTGGAATTTTTCTGATAGAGTTGCCATCTTCTGGTTGGAGTGCAAAATGTATATGCTGTCATTTCCCCAAGATAAACTAAATTCATAGCTTATGAATGAGGCACAGACTAGAATGCCATTTTTAGTTTTTTTTTTTTTTTAAACAAAGAAAAGTTTATTTAAAAGTAAATCAGAGAGAGAAGATTCACCTCCCCAAGGTCGGGGAGGAGGCCAAAGCCAGGAAGCATGGCGACAGCCATAGCCCAAAGAGCACATGGCCACACCAGACTCTAGCAATGCAATGGATCCATTTTGAGTTTTTTTGTTGTTTTTTTTTTTGAGTTGGAGTCTCACTCTGTCACCCAGACTGGAGTGCAGTGGCTGCTCCCGGCCACCGCAGCCTTGACCTGCTGGGCTCCGGCGATCCTTCCACCTCAGCCTTCCAAGTAGCCGGAATTACAGGCATGCGCTACCACGCCCGGCTGATTTTTTGATTTATTGTAGAGATGAGGTCTCGCTGCCCAGGCGGGTCTCGAACCCGCGGACTCAGGCAATCCACTCACCTCAGCCTCCCAAAGGCGCGGGATTACAGGCTGAGCCACCGAGTCCGGCTCCATTTTTAGTTTTTAGAAGAGTAAATACAGGAAAAAACATTGACATTGGCCTTGGCAGTGATTTTCTGGATGTGACAGCAAAGCACAAGCAACAAAAGCAGCAAAAATAAACAAGTAGAAATACTTCAAATTGAAAAGCTTTTGCACAGAAAAAAATCAGTAAAACAAAAAGGCAACCTACAGAACAGGAAGAAAAAAATATTTGCCAACTATCCATCTGGTTTTAAGATCCAAAATGTGTAAGGAATGCACAGAACTTCATAGCAAAACATAAAATAAAAAATAACCCAACCAAAAGTAGGTAAAAGACCAGAATATTTCTTTACATGCAAAGAAGATATACAAAAGGCCAAAGGTACATTAAAAGGAGCTCAACATCAGTAATCATCAGAGAAATACAAATCCAAACCACAAGAGATCATTTCAAACCTGTTAGGATGGCTATTATCAAAATGATGAGATATAACAGGTATTGGTGAGGGTGTGGAGAATAGGGAACCCTTGTACACTCTTGGGAATGTAAATTCATAAGACCATTATGGAAAAAAGTATGGAGGTTCCTCAGAAAATTAAAAATAGAACTACCATATGGTCCAGAAAGCCCACTTCTGGTTACATATCCAAAGGAAATGAAATCAGTATTTCAAATAGATATGTATACACTTCTATGTTTACTATAGCATGATTCACAATAGTCAAGATATGAAAGCAACCTAAATGTCCATCAATAGATGGGTGGATAAAGAAAATTATATATACATATATATGACAAAATGTTATTTAGCCATAAAAGGAAGTGAATGCTGCCATTTGCAACAACATAGATATTTTATTTATGTTACATAAATTAAGTCAGACACAGAAAGGAAGATAGCACATGATCTCACTTATGTATGGAATATACAAAAAACAGATGTGTAAAAGCAGAGAGTGGTTATCAGGGACTGGGAGTTTGGGTGGGGACTTGGGGAGATGTTGGTCAAAGGGAGCAAACTGTATACTATAAGATGAATAAGTTCTGGGAATCTTGTGTTCAGCATGAGTGGGGATGAATGTATTAATTCATTTGATTGTGGCAAACGTTATGCAATGTATATGTATGTCAAATCACTATGTTGTACACGTTGACTATATACAATGTTGTTCATTAAATATGGAAAGAAAAATAAATATAACCTTCATACAGACTGGATATGATGTTAGTGGTTATAATAATCTTTACCTATGGGCACCTACAACCAAATTGTAATTAGAGGGTTGCTTGATGAGTACAAACTCAAAATAAAGGGTTTTAAACACTCTCTTTCTCTGTAAACAAAGCCTTGCTGATGTAGGACTCATACTGTTCGAAGGACAAGACTCTTCTCAGGAGTGAGTGATAACTCCGCATCAGGCCCTGTATCTTTTATCCTATTCTTTTTTTTTTTTAGCAAAGCATCTGCTATTTTAACTAATTCTTTTGTTGATAACTTTAAAATTTTGTTAAAAACACTGCATATTCTGAACTCAAATATTGTCATAGAATTCATTCCTTGATTAGATCATTGGTATTTGGTGACTTTCTCAGTCATCCATTTATAAGTTGTTGCTTAGTTTGATAACGTGGCCAACTCATATGTTGACTAAATTAGATTATTCTGCAAGGTGAGATACATCACCATCATCCCTGTGCTTAAGGATATAAGCAAATGAAATCTCCTTTTAACTTAAAAGATTTCATGTAACTTTTTTTACGACCATGCTTTTCACCTTTAGAGCTATAGAGACATTGGGAGAATCTGATTTTATATGTTCTTACTCAAATGCTCCCAGTAACAGTAATATTAGGCAAAGAAACTTCTATTTTTTTTCCAAAGAGTTTTAGTATATAAAAAAAATGCCTTCATAACCAGTCATAGAATGATAGTCAACAAAGAATTTTATTATATAGCATGGATTCACTAAGTTTTCTAGTACTATTATGTAGCTATCTAGAAAATTATTTTTCCATGAGATGTAATAGCTCTCCCCAAAATGGAATCTATTAAATCATGGAGCCACTGAGTATTCAAGGGATTTAACTAAATAAAAATACTTATGAAATTGTAAGTCACAAGATTCCCATTTAATTTTTTTCATGTAACTCCTGTCATTTCACATAATGGCTTTTTTGAATGTGTAGGAGATAGATCGAATAACATCCTATGTCCTAGTTCTGTCTGGTGGCTCTAATGCTGAGATTTCCTGATGAAGGTGAAAAGTGGTTACTTGTGTGGGGTCTGTTGACTTCTCATCAATGATCAATGTCAGTACCTTTATGGCATTTGTGGGACTCATGATAAAGTTACAATAGCACATTTTTTTCTTTTTATTCATTACAAGTAAAAATTAGAGCTATTCTGTACAGTGCCTGTAATTCAACCTCCTAACACATAAGTGGTGCTTCTACTATAAAATATAGACACTTTCTTCTATGTACAGCTATAAATTAATTACCACTTTTTCACTTTGTTAAATATAAAAATAGCAGGAGTCCACATTCCAAATATGGAATAGATTTCCTTGGTAGATAGTTCCTAGAGGCACTGGAAATCAGGCTAGGCAACTTTTAAAATAAAATTGATAAACATTTCTTTAATTAAAACTTTACGTTCTAACACTGTATCTTTGGTTTTTATCCTGTTAGAAACATTTTGTCCCATTCAATAGATTTCATGAAATTTTTACATGATACATTGAATACATGTGTACTAAAATATTGTCAGTCATTCATAAAGAATGATATATAACTTTCCACTTTTTTCTTCTCTCCTAAAGTTTTACCTTTTTTTTCATATTGAATAATTTCTAGCCACAGACTGGTAAGTACAGTGGCTTACTCAGTATTAATTTCTACCTTCTTCCTTGCTAATAGGACCAAGATTTAATGGAGAATAGTGATGTTCTCAACTGCATGTGATAAAATATAATTGATCTAAGTCATAAGGTAAGGCATTCCTGTTCTGCTTTTCTATATCCTGGATTTTTAGTCTTTGTTGGTATTTGTGAGAAACCATGTGATGAAATTTCAGCAAAGAAGATACAAGGAAAATTGGGAGATTTGGGGAAAGATTTTGATAAACTGAGAGGCATATCTACCCTCCTTTACCCCTTCATTTTCCATAATGTCAGCATGGCCATTAGAACCACACCAGCCTTTCTTTTACAGCATGAGGCTATTTGCTTGATTAAAAAAAAAAAAAATCTCACTCCACTAAGGATGGAAGAACAAACAGTTGCCAAATTAACTTCAGTATTGACCTCCCTGTAGACATCTTGTCAAATGAGATAACTAAATCCGTATTTAAGCTGCTGTTTAGGGATGCTGTCTTCCCTACCCCAGCTCAATGTATTTCTAATTGATAAACTAAACTACCTATATAGGCCTTCAATTTGGATTATTTACAGAATATTTTTATTAGTGTTTACTTTGACTCATAATGTAGATGAAATGCTGACGAAATTATCAGGGAAATGGGTGAGTCTTTGTACAGTCAGTTATATTGTCAAGAGATTTAGATAATCAGAAGAAATAAAAAAAATTTTTTGAAAATATTTACATGCATGGATACCATTTGTGGTGTTCCTCATTCTTTTGGATAGATGCACTTTCATCTAGTATTATTTTTCTTTTGTCTGAAGGACTTTAACAATTTCTATACTACAGGTCTACTGGTGATACATTCTTTCAGCATTTGTATATCTGAAAAAGTATTTCTTTTGCCTTGATTTTTGAAAGATATTCTCACAGGTTATATATTTCTAGGCTGATCATTTTATCTTTCAGTACTTGAAAGATGTTGGTTCAGCGTCTTCTGACATTGATTCTGACACAAATCTGCTGTCATCTTTAACTTTGTTTCTCTGCATGTTATATCTTTTTCCCCCTTCAGTCTGCTCTTAAAATTTTTTGATCACTAGATTTAAACAGTTTGATTATGATATAGTGTGGTGTACTTTTCTTTGTGTTTCTTATTGGATATGTAAATTTACAGCTTTCATCAAACTTCAAAAATCTTTGGCCATTATTTTTCAAAAATTTTTGCCCCCCCTTTTACACATATACATATATTAGAGTGTGTGAATTTGCTTTATAGTTTATTCATGCTGGTGCAACTCTGGTTGCCTGTGAAGGATTCCTCTGATATCAATTCCTCCAGACTTTCTTGCATCCAATTCTCTTTGCTAATCCTGACAAAAAAGTATGATTTTTCTTGTTTTTACAGTGGAGTAAAAGATCTTTTATATTCTTTAACCTCCAACTGAAAGTAAAAGCTCATTGGTCCTCTTAATATTGTCAATCTATATCACTCAAAGAACAATAGCAGGAGGGCATTAGAATATAATGTATTTTTCCTACTTCTGGTAATTTGTCACATGTAGCTAGGTTTGTTACCATAATCTGAATGCACTTGCATGCTCTCTTCTTCATTCTCTTGCAGTGGAGGAACGATGATATATTCTTGTGAATTTGAAAGGCAGGATTATGGAGGCATTGTCAAGACTCTTTTTCTTTCTTTTAGCATTAACTCTCATTCTCCTTCAAAATGATATAATTCTTGAAAGTCCAGAGTTGTCTGTACCTGGATGGGAAAACCTATGTAATTTTGGCGTTTGGGTTTTATTCAGCATGATCACTTAATCCAATATTGGCTTTCTCAATTACAAAAATAAAATGATGTTTTGGTTTTTATGGTTTTACTCCTTTGCTTATTGTTCAGTTGGTTTAGAACTTGGACAATTAAAAGGAATGTTGGTTACTGGCAACTAATTGTTAAGCATTAACAATACCTAAACAGTACACTTATGTGAAGTACTACCATAACATAAACTAATTAACTACTTTCAATGTATATGGAATCATATTTCAATGTAATACTTTATTTTCTGATTTTAAATTACTGCTGGATAATTTTGGAAAGAAAATAGATATAGTCATGGTAGATTAATTAAAACATTTATTTTACTTAATGCATTTAATAAACTAACTTTCTAGGATATAAAGTCAAAATTAGATTAAACCATCCTAATATAAAGTGCCTTAATACAACAACAAATTTTGTTATCTCTCATACTTCTGAGTGGTTGACTGAATTTAACAGAGCTTTTCCCAGGCTTCACTGGATCTGCAGCATCTAAAGGCTTGGTTGGGTAGGAATGTCCAAGATGGCTTTCTCATGTGGATGGCAATTGTTGATGGCTATTTGGGTTGATAGCTCAGCTAGAGTTACTGACAGTTGTGTTCCTTTTCTTTCACATATGACTTGAACTGCTCACAACAGGTGAGAAATTAAAGAATTTCTCTTAAAGCCTCAAGAAGTCCCTAAATATCACTTCTGTTGTATTTCATTGGTTAAAGCTAGTCCCAAAGACAGATTCAAAGGGACAGAAAACGAGAGACATTTCTTGATGTAAACAGTAGCATGTGCATTCAGGGTGGGTGAATTTGTCGGCGTCATTTTTGGAGATTAGTCTACCTTGGTAGAAAAAAATTATAATGCCCCATATAGATTTTAGAAGGAAATGAATTCTCATGGTGTGAGACATGCTTTAGATACATTAGATAATTTAAGCTTTACTTTGAAGTGGAAAACCTCATATTCTCAACCAACAGACAATGAGATCAAGGTTCCTTCATCTCTTCTGCCTATCAGCAGACACCTGATAGAGGAGAAAAGTCTTTGGAAGTGGATGGCAGAAGCGGTGAAATGTATAAGATTCACAAGGGGAACTTTAGTCATAGTCTCAGCATATGATTGGGCATTCCTGGAGAATATGTGATACATGACAGCCATGCATCTGGATCAGTTTTTTTTTTTTTGTCTAGTTTTCCCATTCTTGAACTTTGTGAAGTTTTGAATGAAGAACAGCTTGATTTGTCATTGGTAGCTACTGTCTATTCTATTTGTGGAGTGACAGATTAAGAGACATAAATGTCACTCCTTTCCTTTCTGTTCAGCTATCATCATCATCATCTGAATTACAAGTGGTAAGGAGTAAGGAGTGTGCCTACAGTTTGAAGAATCACAAGAGAAATCCTTTTTTACGTTTTCCTCTCCAAGTATAGGGATAAAACAGAGCCCTAGATTACCTGATTATAGAAGCTTTTATAATTATAAAACTTTTAGTAGAGCAAATGGTGTACTCAGAAGAGAGCCAGGATTCAATTAATGCAAAAAGAGGGAGTGTATGAAAACAATTTTAACATGCAGGAGTGTTTTATTTTATATGCGATAGACAAGGAAGTGCAATTGTAAGGGAATGCATCTATAATGATAGGTAAAGCAGAAATAGGATGTGATGGATGTGGGTCATGGGTTAGGATAAAAAAGTAGGTGTAGATGAAGAAGTTTGTCTTCTATTACATGGTATGGGCTTCTGCGATAAGAATTATATTTGGGATGACCCTGGCAATCTGCAAAATAGTTTTTAGTGCTAAATATTTTGCCCAACGTCTTTCACATTGCTAAGTAAATGATGGCATGTATAATAATTTGACAGAAAACAGAAGAAAAGTGGCATGTTTTTAGTATAGTATTTTTCTAGGTTTGAAGTTTGGGGCAAATGGTTTAAAATTCTGCTTTTGAGTTCTTAATTTAAAAATTAAGTTACTGTGCTATCAGAGTTTATTTTTATTCGCTTTGGAATTTATATTTTTATTCACTTAGGGACTTGTATTTATTCAAAATGACTTCTTGACCTTCATTGGAGACATGAAATGTAATAAATAATTAAAATTTCAAGAAATAATTTGGTAAGATCGCATTACAGCTCTGAATAATTCTATTATTCTGCAGCTGATCCGGGAAATATTATCATCATTTTTATTTCTTTTGGTGGGAAATCTACTTTTCCCTAAATGTTTTGAATTTCTTTCTCTCTTTCTGTATACACATGTTCATAAAAACACTGTAACTCCTAATTGTTTTTCATGCTAATTTTTACAATCTGTTATTGTACTTTTAAATATAGAAATATAAAGGCATTTAGCTGAATCTACTCTGTCAAACATGCATATCATGAACTTCCTTTTTGAATGAGTTCTCATTTCAATTTAGTTGAACTTCCTTTTTTCATCAATAAAGGACAGAATGTTTGACTTCGTGATCTGTGAGCAATATAGATAGTTAACTGAAGCAAAGACTGAAAGAAACTTTGCTTAGCCTGCTTTTATAGAATCAGAAAATTATGGTCTTCATTGTTTTTAATCAGTGTCCTTTGACATTTTATCAGCATTCAGTGTATTATTATTTTAGCAGGAGTAATTGCTTCAATTGCCTAATCAACTTCAGTAGCTTCAAGTTAAAGAAGACGTAAATCATCATCCTGTAAAGGTTTAGGAGCTTCTCTTTAAAGAATGTGAGAGGTCAGAGTTCTTTGTAAAAGTATATGCAATGCCCACATTTCTCTCTCATTACTCTCTTTTTTGTCTCTTGGGATTAATATGATTCTGTTACTTCATAGTGCCAGACTTCTGAGTTCTGCATGGATACATCAAGTCTCACTGTCTAGAAAACTGAACTGCCTTTTTATTTTATTTTGTTTTTGAGTCATACTCTCACTCTGTCACCCAGGCTGGAGTGCACGATCATAGCTCACTGCAGCCTCGACCTCCTGAACTCAGGCAATCTTTCTGCCTCGGTCTCTTGAGTAGCTAGGACTACAGATAAGCACCACCACAGGCAGCTAATTTTTTTATTTTTTGTAGAGATGAAGTCTTGCTATGTTGCCCAAACTGATCTTGAACTCTTGGGCTTGAGCAATCCTCTTGCTTCTGCCTCCTAAAGTGCTGGGCCTGGATCATCTTTTTTTTTTTCAGAAAGCAGGATTTATTGAGAGGACAGAAAAGTTCCCACAGTGGGAGGGGACCCGAAGGGGTTGCCCTAGATCATCTTAATGAACCAAAAGTTAGTTCTATAAAACCAATTCATCACTTGATAGTTTCAGTTAAAGAAAGAAAATTTAAAAATTTTATGATTCATTAGATAATGCATTGAAATAAATATTTTAAGGGGTTCCATCTTTATTTTCACATTTGGAATGGTAATTGCATATAATTTTTCATTGCATATTTTAATCTGCAAAGGTTTTTATTGTTGTAATTTTTTTTTTTTTTTTTTTTGAGTTGGAGTCTCACTCTATCGCCCAGACTGGAGTGCAGTGGCCGCTCCCGGCCACCGCAGCCTCGACCTGCTGGGCTCCGGCTATTCTTCCGCCTCAGCCTTCCAAGTAGCCGGAATTACAGGCGCGCGCTACCACACCTGGCTAATTTTTTGATTCATTGTAGAGATGAGGTCTTGCTTCCCAGGCGGGTCTCGAACCTGCGGGCTCAGGCAATCCACTCACCTCAGCCTCCCAAAGGCGCGGGATTATAGGCTGAGCCACCGAGCCAGGCTTGTTGTAAGTCTTTACTCAGATGGAAATGAAGAAAAATTACACATTCAGGCCAAATTTTGAGTTGTTATCTGTGGATGAATTAGTCCAATTAAGCTACTCAACTGTTCTCATGAAATAAATTTAATTATGAAGGCTTATATTATGCTTCATACTTGAGAAGTAATTTTGAAACAAAGAGAGAAAATAGTTTAATCTTTGAGGGTGACTTAATTATTTAAAGACTATAACATTAACCTAGTAGAAGAATTCTACTTTTTCTAAAAAGAATTTGGTTTCATTATAAATTGGTGTGTAAATTAAAATTTAATTACTTGTTTGATCAATTTTATCAACATATGCACAAAATAGTTGTATATTTGGAGAAAAGAAAGCAATAAGTCAAGTTGATGTGCATTAACTCAAAACACACTGCTCCTTAAAAAAATCACGTTCTAGTTTATAGAGAGAATGCAGAAATGTTTCTCATCTTTTTAAGTTCTCTCTATTGTTCAGCTTAAAATAAATAAATCAACTTGAGACTTTGGGAAGATGGAGACAGTAGTATAAATTCTAATTCTCTTTAAATGTTTACACAAATACAGAGAAAAAAAACCAGTGGAAAGTGTGGCAAACTGAAAACAGCACTCAAAGTTGGAAGGGACTCCTTTTATCTTATTTTTTTACTTTTTTTTATTATAAAAATTTGGGGAGCCAAATGTGATGGTACATGCCTGTGGTTCCAGCTACTTGGAAGAATCGCCTGAACCCAGCATGTCAAGATTGCAGTGGCCATGAGTGTGCCACTGCACTCCAGCCTGGGCAACAGAGTGAGACTTCAACTCAAAAAAAAAAAGTTATGGGGTACAAGTTAAGATTAGGTCCATGAGTGGTTTACAAGCAGGAGAGGTTTGTGCCTCCCTCTGGACCTTACTTCATCTGGCTTAGGATCAGGTACCCTCAATGAGATTACGTTCCCTCCCACCTCCCTCCCCAGGCAGTGTCTTACTATTGCTAATCCCTTTCTTCTAGGATTTTGATAAATGTTCAGGACCCACTCATAAGCGAGAACATGTGGTATTCACTTCTTTGTTTCTGTGATCAATCACTGAATATGATGGACTCTAAATCCATCCAAGTTGATAGGAAATCCATAATTTTGTCTGGAAGGGACTTCCTACAATCTAATTTTTCTGGTTGGTGCATGGAGCCCGCAGTAAGGTCTGGATCCCAATAATTCTCAAACTATAAAACAGAAGCACCCTTCTGGGTCAAATCCTTTTACTAAGTGAAAATTCTAGGAGTAGAATCCAAACTGAGCTGGACAGTGACAGAAAGCTTTAAAGAAAATGTCACTTCAGGTCTTAGGAGACAGCAAACTTTTTTTTTTGCAAAGTTCCATAATGTAAATGTGCAAACTTTAATGGGGATCACATGTGGTCCTCCTCCACCACCTTTCTCTGTTCTTTTCTCCCTCTCTCCTTTTTTCTTTTCCCCCAATCCTTTAAGAACTAAAAAAAATTCTTAGCTAGAGGGCAGTACAAAATGGGCCCAAAGTTGATATTTGGTCTGTAGGCTGTAGCTTGCTTCCCATGAACTAGAAAATAATGAGAAACAGAAACAAAGGAAGCAGGTATGTAATGTAGGACACCCCATTGTCTTAATCCCTTTGCAAAAACAACAACAGAGGGTGATCTAGAGACACAAAGTTGGAAATGAGAGAGCAGGGCTCAACTTTTTTTGTGAAAATACAGGCAAACTTATTTTACTTAAAATTGAGCAATAGCAGCCTCACTCATCATCAGAGAAATGCAAATCAAAACCACATTGCGATACCACCTAACCCCAGTAAGATTGGCCATCATTAATAAAACAAACAGCAACAGATGCTGGTGAAAATGCAGAGAAAAGGGAACGCATCCACACTGCTGGTGGGAATGCAAACTACCTCAGCCTCTGTGAAAAAAACAGTGTGGAGATTCCTAAAAGAACTAGAAATTGACCTTCCATATAAGCCAGCAATTCCTCTTTGGGGAACATACCCAGTGGAACTTAAATCACTCTACAAAAAAGATACCTGCACATGAATTGTTTATTGTAACACTATTCACAATAGCAAAAACATGGAACCAACCATGCTGCCCATGGAAGCTGGACTGGATTAAAAAAAAGTGGTACATATACACAATGGATTATTACTCAGCCATAAAGAAGGACAAATATATGGACTTTGCAGCAACTTGGATGGATTTAGAGTCTATCATACTCAGTGATCTATCACAGAAACAAAGAACAGAGTACCAGATGTTCTCACTCATAAACAGACCATAATACTATAAGAAAGGAATTGGCAGCAGTGGGATACAACTGGGGTGGGTACAAAATATCAATAAGGGTACCTAACCTCAAACCAGGCAAAGTAGGGACCAAAGGGAGGCCCAAACTTTACCTGTACGATGTCCACTTGTATACCTAATCCTGAATTGTACCCCACGTCTTTAAAATAAATATTTTTAAAAATAAAATGAAATAAAGTTGAGCAATAGGAAGAGATGAGTAGAATCTCATACTAATTTAACATAAGAAAAAATACATAAATATGCTATAATTATATTTTGTAAAATGTAAGAAAAAAGAATAAGGAACACCTGGGCATCCTTACAGATGAGAAAAATACTTGAGAAAGACATGCTTTCAAAGTAATCCAGTATTTCAAAGCCAAATACATTAAGTATGTAATAGAAAATATGGGTGAATGACATAAGCTGGAATGATGCAAACATAAAAGGACACTAAAATATACTACTCTGAAGGAATCTCTTAGCAAATGTTTGTGGTGTACACACACACACACACACACACACACACACACACACACATTAAATTGTAGTTTGTTGAACTGAATGCTGATTTTAACTGTCTAATAATGTGAGCATAAGAAAGGAACTCTGTGTTAATCTTTTGTATCTAATGGAGAATATCCAGGTTTTGTAAAAAAATATAATTAGACCCTGTCTCAATTCTCTATCTCTTCTCTTACTACATATTTTGTCTAATAGAAAATGCCCTGATCTTGGCAGTCATCCAATGACTGGAATATGTACAGAGGTGGTAGGAATTTACTTTGTGTGGAATTTTATTGACGTTACATGATAATAGAAATAATATGTATATGTTCAGAAGTTAGAATAAATTAACTCTCTTTTTAATAAGCACATTGTATGGGTGAGGTGGATATTTTCTTACATTCATTTCTTACCTTATTGTTGTTTTAATTAAATCTCAAGGAATGAGTAAATCTGTTGAAATTCATTAAATTTATCATTCATCTGAAAGATGGCCTTTTCTAAACTACACAGCACACTTAATCCATTACATGTACGTACACCATTCCATGAGAAGAGGATTTCCATTTTTCTAATATTACCCTTCTTGTAATCAATGCTATTCTCAAGAGGATTTTTGTTTCATGGACTAGATGTTCTTTGTAAATTCTCAACATGACCTAATATAAAAATCAATGCATCTTTAGGTAAGTTCATTCCTATTATTAGATCTGGCTGTAAATTCACGCTAACATGCTTTGAAATATAAGCAGTTCCCTCCTACAGGGCATGACTTTTTCCTGGTAACGCATTAAATTTCATTATGGTAAAAAAAAAAAAAAAAAAAACATTATGACAAACAATGAAATCCACCATGGGTATAAAAAAAGTCTCTCAGCTTCAGCAGATCGCCAGCAATGTGTGTGTGTGTGTGTGTGTGTCTTAATGTTCTTATCACAATATTCATCTTGATTTAGGTAAAAAATCCTTTTGTCCAGGCATCCAGGTTATCTCTCTATTAGTGCTCTCTCTCCCTAACAATGGAACGGCACGTGGGGGTTTCTGGCTTAGTGAGAATTAAAGGAAGCACTTTACTGTAACACTTGAGTAAGACGGAGGAGACAACAAACTAGTAGCTCAGAGCAAAAGAAGGAAGCAAAGCAATGCGTGCAGTTCTGCTGATAAAACAGATGAGCATGAGCAATTAATTTTACAGAGTAAAAAAATGATGGTTAATTCCACATTTGCATATTAGTGGAGGAACCCACCCAAACTGAAGAAAAGGTGCCAAAAGATGTCCTGGAGGGTCACTCGAGGTCTGTTTTATTTTATTCCCTTTCTGACCAAGGAGGTGTTAAGTAACCTGGGACTTGGTTTTTCTAGCCACAGTAATTCGAACAATCCAGCAC
Organism: Cephalopachus bancanus; assembly: GCA_027257055.1. NCBI lineage: Eukaryota > Metazoa > Chordata > Mammalia > Primates > Tarsiidae > Cephalopachus > Cephalopachus bancanus. The sequence goes on from JAPVLO010000108.1 coordinate 8,732,913, forward strand.
AAGGAAAGAACTTAGATGCTCTTTGAAGTGGTTGTAGAAGGATTTGCCTTGAATTTTTTTTTTCCTAGAATATAGAGTACATGAAACACTTTAGTGATTGTTTTTTCTACTGATCTTACTCTCCAACAGAGCATAACTTTTCACGGGTGTTATTCGGATGCATGTGGTTTTCTGTTGGTCACCCACATTGCATTATCCTCTAAAAAAATGCCACTTTCACATTCTAGACTTCTTCTGTGTGTGATTGAAATAGGCTATGTTTTTCAAGTTTAGCTTAGTGAGAAGAGAGACACTTTTGAATTAGTATTATTTTTTTTTCATATTCAAGGTGCTTTCCAGTGTTATGCTGACATGGCATAGCTTAATTTCTATCCCTACCTAATCCTGCCTATCTTTAAGAAAAAAAGACCCACAGACAGAGGTTCTCCTTTTGACCATTCCAGTTAAACCTGTGGGATCCAAATGGCAGCCCACTGGACCTCTGAATATCCTCTAACATCATTATAATATGCTTTCCTTACTAAATGAAACACACCTCACCAGCCATGTCAGATCAAAAAAGGAGAGAAAGGGACATGGTCCAAATTCTGGAAAATTTCTGACCATTCCCAGAAGAGACATGAATATTCTTCCCTTTGCTTTTAATGTCCAACTCCTTCATTAAAGAAACTATATTTTAACCCCCTCACTTCTTCCCTTAGGAGAAGTAGATTTGTGAACCATGTTTCCCCTTCTCCATTTTATGGATATAGAATCAAAGTTTGCCTTGTTTGATCCCCATTTTCTGTTTCATATATTGACTTTGTAACACCAGACAGGAAAGAACTTCATTTTGGGGCCTAAGCCAACTTTGTCGGTAACAAAGGAAGGTGTGAGTTAGCAAGTTTGCAGAAATTTTGGGGCCTGATCACAATGCTAGCCTGAGATGTGTGCTCAAGGTGAGTTGGAAAGTGGTGAGAGGGCGATTCACTGGAGAAAATCAAACTTCAAAGCTTCATAGTTAAATTTTAATGTTTAGTTTGAATTATTTTCAGAATAATAGACATGATCAAGAAACGACATACAAAATAGTCTTTAAAGACAAATGCAGAGTGAAAGTGGAAAGTTGCTCTTTCTATATCTTAGAGTTGTGGTATAAGACTTCCTTCTCTGAGGAGTAGTGAAGATTGCAGTGACTGTCTCTTCTTGTGTTCTTCCCCAGGTTCACGTCACAATTGGCCAGTGAATTTTTCAATATTGTGCAATTCATCTTGATCCTCGTGGACAAGTAAATGAGAAATAAAAGAGAATATTGAAATCAATGACAAATCTATATTGCATCCATGCTTGAATTACTATAGACTGTTCAACAAGAGACCTAGATGCAGCAGCTATCTATTTAAGGGAATCTTTTATTTCATTTTATTCAGTGGAAAGACTAGAGTAGTCTTCAGGGGTCCAGTGATGTTAATCCTAATATGCCAATTACCAATGATATGACCCTGAGGAAGACCCTCAACATTTCTGTATCTCCGTTACATAAATGGTAGACAAAGGGATTTCTCAGGTGACATTCCACTATAACATTTTGTGAATGGTTTTTCTACATTGTATTGTTAAAAGAGTTGCATTTATTAGTTTATAAGAGCAGATCACATCTTTATTTTATGCAATTAACCTAACAATATTTATCAAGGAGTGAAGCCACAGCCTAAAATGGTTCTAGAAAGGTCTTTATCTTCATGTCTCTTCTGGATTATTAAAAGATCAAGAAGAAAACAGTGTTATTTGGTTACATATTTTTCAGTGTCGAAGAATGATTTAACTTTTTGAAGATATTGTTATTTTTCACCAGAATTCTTGAGTGGTCAGAGAATGTTATTAAATCCAACATTTATCCGGAAAAAGAATGACTTTTATGCTAATCGTTGTTCTTTGTTCAATTCCTGAACAAAATTCTTAGCTCTTTAGTAAAAGGCTTTTCGAATTCTGTTTTGTAATTGCAGTAAGGCATCTTGGAGGATTTATCTCTAGTGATACAGGCCAGTAGTATGTGGCCTTTTCTTGAACCCGTCAGAATTGTGACTTTTCTTTGAACTCTTGGCTGCTTGGTGCTACTGACCTTGTTGCTCATTTATTACTTGAGTGCCATTTATCACTCCCAGACTTACAGATATTGTTGTGGAAAGAGACTGAATGCAATCATTCATGCCATTGCCTCTTTCTGGTGGTGCCTTCTAGTTTCCTTCCTTACAGGATAACTGATAGGCAGAGATTAGTGACAAAGCTGTAATTCTATTGAGGGATTGTGATGTGACTGTGTCATAAACCATGAAGTGAGACTCAAGAGATCTGAGATCACCAGAATGCTGAGATTAAGTTACAGTATCCACAGTCAATCTCTGCCAATATGTGTTTTGTGATGGTTTGTAATCTGCCTGTAAAATATTAACTACCTGTAGAAAACACTTCTTTTTATAGTATTGAGTTTATTATATAGCTTCTGCAATTTCAGAGTTTAAAAGAAATAATGATTTTTATTTTTACAAATACATACAGACGTTTTAGAGACCATTAAGAAAACTTGCTCTGAATAGGCAATATATATCTTAATCCTGTGAAAGTTTTCATTGGTTTCTCATACACCACTGCAAATATTTAGGTGTTAATATTTTTGAAATGGGACATTTCATGTGTGTGTAAAATTATTTTAAAAATTATTGTGGTAAAATTTACATAATAAAATAAATCATTTAAAAGTCACAATTTGATGGTATTTTGTACATTCACAATGTTATGCAGCCCTCACTTCTATCTAGTTCCATACCATTTCCATCACCCCAAAGTAAAACAGTTTCTTCCCAGTTCTCCCTCCTCGTTATCCTGTGTGTGAATTTTCAAAATAAAGATAAATTAATTGATTTGATATTTATTTTACTTAACACTTAAAAGAAATCAAAGCTATTATATTTGAGTTATTCACATCATTTTAGTAAACTTGTACATTTAGCCACACTTTCATGAACCATTTTTGGGGTGGAGGTTGTCCAGGTAAAACAAATTTTAGTGGTATTCATAGATATTATTTATTAAGTCTGCCAAAGAAACTCTAGATAAGCAAATATAAACAGATTTCCTTACTGCAGGATTTTTAAAGAAAAGTTTTATATGTTAATGCTCTCTCCTTCTCTTAAGTCTAGAGTCTTAGCATACAGCGTTTCCCGAATTTTTTGCTTTCCTTTTTCTAGAGCATCCTGAGTCTACTGTTAAGACCCACTCAACGTAAAAAAAAAAAAAAGCCCTAATTGTTGGATGGCAGGATGAAGTAATAGGAGATGTTTGCGAAAGGGATTTTAAAAATATTCATCAAACTGTCAAAGATCGTATTCACATACGATCTGTTAGAGCAAAAGGGCCGAGATTCAGGGCTTCTAAAATTTCTTCTAGTAAGTTAAAATAGTGATTAATATTTTATTTATTTTTAAACTTTATTTGTAGTTAATTAATTTTAGACAAAGGGTCTCCTTCTGTCACAGTTAACATTCTAAAATAGTTTTGATATATTATCTGTATTTCTATCAATAACCCTGAAAGCTAGGATTATTGTCCCAATTGAATTGATGGATAAACTGAAGTGCATGAATAAATTAATTAACTTTGTGTCAAAATCTCTTCCTGTAGTGGTCAGTGATTTGCCCAATATCTCAAAGTTATAAATGGTGGAGTAATGACTTCAACTGAAGAGCTTGGGCTTCCAAATTCTGCAGTCTTTCTTTTTACTCTGCACCACTGCTGTGTAAGCATGAGTTTGGACGCTAGCTTTCTGGGTCGTCATTTTCATGTTTATAGAAATGAAGATGCTGGATGATCTCATCCAGATTTGAAATTCTGTTTTTTATATTCTGTACTATTTCCTACCCTGTCTAAAGACTTTGGTGGAAAAAAATTGATATTCATATGTCAAGAATCTCAAGATCTCTATAAAAATGTTAAAGTACATTCCTGAATAAATGAACAATTATGACAGCTGACCTTTATATAAACCTCCCAGAGCTCAGAGTGAGTTATGGAATCAAAGGAGGAACTCTGCTCTGCTTTTATAAATACAATTAAGACCAATGTAAATACATAACTTGACTTAAGCACCACGGATTTTTAGACATAGATTGAACTTGCAAAAGGGTATGTCTTTGCCTATCCATCCTTAGTCATCAATTAAAGGAGTAATTCTAAAGCCTAGGCCTATATTCAGGTGGAAGGGGAATGGTAAAATGGATTAGGTACTTTTAAAACAGTGCAATTATTATTTTATTAGGGGAAAAGATTAAAGTGAATAGATTTGGTCAAATATCAAACGACCAAATAGGTTTTATTATTTTTCCCTCCCACTTTTAAAGTATTTTTTGCCTATTTATGAAGACCAATATGTCTCTCTTTTTTTTCTGAACACATACTCTCAATTCCCAATTTTCCCTTCCCTTTGATTATGAGACACCCGCTAAAGTCATTGCATTATAAGCTATGAAGAATAATTTGAAGCTTTATTTTTTATATTATTTACTCCTATGAAACTACAAAATACTTCTTTGTTTGCTTTGTAAAATTTCAAATAAATATAATACTAAATACTAAATATATCTCTCTTCCTCATCTTTCACCATAATATTCTACTATCATCCCTCAATCTTGTTCTGTATTTTGAATTATGGTTGAGTGAACCTCTTAGGCTGTAAACTTTTGTTTTCACTTCATTTTTCTAAGAGAGACTTCACTCCATTTTTGGATGAGGAAACTTAAAACAGGAAGTCTGCACAGGGGAGAGTTTGATAAGTCATGTTGCTGTAGTTGGTTCATTGGATCACAAAAGAAAAGGAAACAGAATCTCAGCAGTTTTAATTCTTTCAACATTATAGCTACTAAAAATAGTAGGCCTTAGATGTTTTATGGAGAAGACTCAAGTGGGCTTTAACTTTACATTTGACCTTTATAATTATCTAGAGTCATCTTTGAAAAAAATGGAATCTTCATAACTTTTCCCAAGATCCTTTCTCCATCTTTTCATATTTATTCATGTGCTTTTGAGGCAATTGTGTTTTCCTTGAGTATTAACTAGAGTAAGCCATCTACTTTTGTATTGTCAGTTTCTATGTATATAGTATAAGCAGTTGTCCAAAATCACTTTCATGAAATCCCACATCGTTTGCAAAATTTGTAATTTTACCTAGCAGTTAATTTCCTCTGTCAGAGTTTTACAACTCTTGATGAGAAACTGATAGACTGGTTCTATTAAGTGGTTGATATGAATAGTAGGAATGGAAGTGTCAGGTGGGAAGGAAAGTTTGAAGTCAATTTTTTAAGTCATAATTTTTATGTGGAATTCTTTCATGTTATGTGACTTCATGACAAAAATGTGTCAGAAAGTAAACATCTAGGTATTACAGGCCCCTTTATTTATTTATTTTTTTGAGTTGGAGTCGCACTCTGTCACCCAGACTGGAGTGCAGTGGCCACTCCCGGCCACCGCAGCCTCGACCTGCCGGGCTCTGGCGATCCTTCCGCCTCAGCCTTCCAAGCAGCTGGAATTACAGGCATGTGCTACCACACCCGGCTGATTTTTTGATTTATTGTAGAGATGAGGTCTCGCTGCCCAGGCGGGTCTCGAACCCGCGGGCTCAGGCAATCCACTCACCTCAGCCTCCCAAAGGCGCGGGATTACAGGCTGAGCCACCGAGCCCGGCTACAGGCCCCTTTAAACCACACAGCTTTCTGAAAAAAATAACTTTAGTGTATGCAGTGTAGTTTTTTCTTCATATTTGAATATTTTACCCCTAATAAAATTGATTCTCTTCTTAGATAGCTCACATCCAGACTAAGCATTTGATTCCATTTATGAGCCCACCCATATTTATTTCTTGTCCACCCCCAAAGAGAGAGGCATCAGAAGTGAGGATAGAGTTAGGGTCACCCATACTTATCTTTCTTAATGTATCCTAGACAGCTTACTGACCATAGAATGTGTCAAACACTTCCGATAGGTAATCCAGAATATTGACTCTCCTTTCAGTGGATAAGCAGCACAATCGCCTCAAAAGCACATGAATAAATATGAAAAGATGGAGAAAAAGGATCTTGGGAAAAGTTATGAAGATTCCATTTTTTTCAAAGATGACTCTTGATAATTATAAAGGTCAAATGTAAAGTTAACTTATCAACAGCACCTGCAGGTCTATGAAATCCCCTTAGGAACATGTGGCTTGTTCTGACATAGCAAATGGGTCTACACAAGGACTCATAAAATCTGACTGATTTATCTTAGGTGAATACTAGGATATTGCCCCCTCTGGTCCTTTCTAACAGGCTATCCCTGCTTTTCATCAGAGGATGTTCACAAAAATTGGCATGACTTATTTCATTGTCAAAAAGATTGATTTTTCCCTTAGGGACAATTGCCGTGGGTAGAAGGTGTTGTATTTCTAACCAAGGACAGGGGAAAACATATAATAACTGTAAAAGTCTACAGTCATTTAAACTAGTAAAATTTTGCTCAAATCCATAGACTAGGGAAAAATGTACTAACTATAAGTTTTGTAAGTAAAACTTTTGATAAAAACAACAAAAAAGTATAGCTAGTTGTGATAAATACTTGACTGAATGACTGTTTTATTTGCTTTCTTAAACATTAGAATGTTTTTTATGAAATGATTTTTTTTTTCAGTTGGCTTTAAAAGCTGTCCAGGGAAATTGAATCAACGTCTTACTTTTTCTTTTTACTTATTTTTCTGTAGCAAGCAGATGTGTTTTGCAAAAATAATTTAGTTTTTTTTTTTTTTTTTTGCCAAGGCTATATGTCATTGAATGTCAAATGAGATGCCCAAGGGCATTAAAAATTGAATAAAGTTAGTGGCGAAATTTGCCAAGAACAGTTAACTGATGGACCCCAAGGGCCTCATACAAGAATATTCAGGGAAAGTCCCTTGAAGTAAGTACACTTCTGTGTTTCTTAGTAGTGGTCGTATTTGCTTTGAGCATGGCATGTTCAAGTTAGGAAGCCTTTTCTAGATGGGAGATTTAAGAAGGCTACCAGGATAATGCCTTCTTGTAGGCCTTAGCATTTCTTCCCCCTTGCCCTCCTTGCAGTTGAGCACTTTGTCACCAGCCTGTTGTCTATATCCCATCTCAGGGTGGATTGAAGAGGGTTCAATAATGTGACAGACCCTCATTAACTAGAGACATTCTGCTCTCCTGGCCCTTCACTGCCATACTTCTTTCTGAAACATAAACACGTTCCTTGTGTAGGCCAAACATCTGCTTTATAGTCAAACATATTCTAAAGAAAGGATTGGTATACAATAAATGAAGCAGAGACTGTGAGTTACCTTCAGAGATCATTTTGAATGCTAAGTCACTGAAGTGTGGAAAGAATCAACATGATCTTAAAAGCCTGGAGTGAAAGAATACTAGACTAGAATCCAGGAAGTGTGTGCTACTGATGATTCTGCCATTTATTTACTATCTGCTTTTGAGAACATGTTTCACCTCACTGCATTTCAGTTTCCTTATCTGTAAAGTGGACCAACTTTGGCACTCATCATTGTATGTTTATGGATAAGATTTACCTTTGTTCCATTCTGCTATATCTGAACTGCCAAATACCAAATATGTAGACTAGATTAAGTATGTAGGAATATTAATTTTCAGTCCCTTCTTAACTGTCTTATAGAATTCTTTATTTATATACAGTTGTATTAATCTGGGTTCTCCAGAGAAACAGAACCCACAGGATATGTACACATATATAATATATAATATATATATATATATATATATATATATATATAATATACATATATATTATATATAATATATATATGTATAAAATATACATACAACATACCTATATATGTATTATAGGACTTACCTTACATGGTTATGGAAGCTGAAAACTCCCAAGATTTGCTATTATCAGGCTAGAGACCAGGAATAAAGATGGTGTGGTTTTAGTCCAAAAGCCAGCAAGCTGAATCTGAAGGCAGCAAAAGACCAAGGTATCAGCTCCAGCAGGCAGGCAGGAGTTCTAGTTATTCAGGCCTTTGACTGATTGGATGAGGGCCACTCACACTGGGGAGGGTAATCTGCTCTACTCATTCTACTGATCCAAAGGTTAATTCCATCTAAAAACACCCTCACAGATACACCCAGAAGAATGTGTGACCAAATATCTCCACATCTTGTGGCCTAGTCAAGTTGATACATAAAATTAAAATTTGTATCAGTCAGAAAGGAAAATATGTAGGAGATATATTTGTCTCTAAGCTTTGGGGTTAGCTACTGATTCCTATTTTCCAGGAGGCTTTGAAGATATTTGAGAAACTAAGAATATCAGAATCATATGGTCCACCCTAAGAGCTCACCCAATTCAAGAGCCTCTGACGTTAATAGGACCACTTATATGGAGAGGACAGCAGCTTCTTTTCTTTGATCTTTATCACAGAGATTGGAAGCTCTAAGTAAAATTTCCTTTTGATAAGGATCTTCCATCCGTGTTGTTATTTACAGGTTTCTTGAAACTCCTGATTTTAATCTCTACTGCCTTTCAGGGTTTCAGGTTAATGAAGCCCATTTAGTTAACGTATACATTCATTTTCCAAAAATGCTTCCTTCAAGTTTCAAGCACATGCTCCCTTTTTGGTACATCCTGGACTTGGAAATGAACAAATTCTTCATGTTTATACACTCTTCAAATATATTGTCCTCGTGGTCTTTACTTTTACAAGTGAAAAATCTTAAATTGCCCTTATTCTATTTTCACCAACTACTTTTGCATTTCACATGGATTATTTCAGATGCTTCTAAGCTACAATAACTACAACTGCTTCTGGACAGAATTAGGTAAAAATTGGGAAATAGGGATACTGGATAACTAACTGGAAGAGAAAGTTTGTTATGTCTGGGTCAGAACTTTGGGTTTTCAGCTGGTGTGATGGAGCTTTGAACTTTTCCTACGTTGTGAACAATACTAATGTCCTTTTCAAGAGTCAGCTCCAATATTCATGTACCTTATGATTCCTTCCTTGATTTTACTCAGGTACAGTTATCTTTCCTTTCCACTTTTCCACAGAACAAATGCATATTTACTGAGAAGCAAAAGATAGTTCAGTTGCAATTAGTTATGATTAGATTATCTTTCTACTCATTGCAGTCACTAGAGCATTTTGTGGATAAGACTAGGGAAAGTCATTTTTGCTGCAATGTAGAAATACTTTTTGGAATGTTTTGATACAAGTAAGAATTATAGACTTTTGATTGGAATATTCATTTTAAAAAGTGGGAAACATTCTCACAAAGGCTAGTGGAATATGAAGCAAATGCAAAAAGATGAGGAATAAAATTTTTTTCTGAGAGTGAGAAGCAAATGGAAACAAAAACATTCAAATCATACCTAAAATAGTAACTCATGTAGAAAGAGATTTTTTTTTTCCGGGAAAATAGAATTGAATAGGTGAGAATTATTAGATAATCAAACTAGTGAAAAGGAATGAGTCATCTAAACTCACTGGAAAAAGATTTAAATTTATTGCTGATTAGATGTGATTATTGACTTTAATGAGGATAACACAAAACTCTTAATGATATCAAAGGAATGAAGATATCTCTGACAAAGTGGTTAATGAGTTTTGTCAACTTAGAGTATGTACGATAGTCAGTGTTCATGAAGAATATTTGAAATATCTGAAATCTTATTTAAATGAACGAAACTTAATAAAAGATTTCCCAAATTGGATAACAATCTTAAACATTTTCATAACAATCAAAAACAACTTGTGAAGATGAAAATTTTCTAAACTATCAATATTTTTAAATTTTCAATAAATTATTCTAGAGAAAAGACTGAATTAGCTAATTTGTGCTATTTTGTGGTATTTTCAGCTTTTTAAATTTTGCATATTTTTATGATTTATTTTCTGATTCTAAATATTCATATACATGTTTTTTATATTTGTAAGTTTCTATTCTCTTTCTTAAAGAAGGGTCCTCAAATTGAATAAGTTTCAAACCCAACAAACCTGGATCAACCTGCACAGCACACTTTGCATACTCTAGTAGACATTTATTTTATTTTATTTTTCAAGTCTGTCTGTTAATTCCTTGTATAGGAAACCAGGATGTTCATCTTTCAAACCTTTGTGTCTAGCACATTGCCTGATTCACAGTGGTAAAAATTGCTTAATCAATGCTTATAGAATGCATAAGTATCTGATAGACCATGGGATAGAGCTAGAAAAACCCTGTCAAAGAGGCTCTAAGTCCCCAGCAGAATGCATTAAAATATTCAGAGGAAAGTTGTTATATGATATTTCATCATTTTGGAAAATTTGGAAATCATTGCTTTGAGTAGTTCAGTCCTCCACGAAAGAACAGCATCATTTGGTCATTTGACCTGAAGAAGATATTTTTAAAGGCGTTTGATGTCATCATGCTCTGATTGTGATTTAAAACACAAAATTCTATCTCCCAAGTACTGATGACCATTTTGAATGTGACAAGAATTTCTGTCAGCAGAAGTCTTATTCCTCAACTTTCTTTTGAAAGTGCAAATTTTGAGTGCAAATTATGAATAAAATAAATTTTAATGACATCATTTAACTTAAGAGTATGCTTAGATGTAGCTATCATTAGTATTACAATTGATTTTTATATCCTTTGAACATATATGGAGCATAAAATTAGGGTGAATCAATAATTTTTGTTATGGAACGTTAAAGAACAAAACAGGAAGTAAAGAGAACTCTGACTCTTCAATGAAAGTGGGATATTTTCATTTTCAAGGAGGAGAAAATTCATGCTGTAAGTAAATTTTGCTTATTCTGTATGTATAGCAAAAGTGTTTTAGAAAAATAATGATAAACTCAAATTAAATATTTGAACTTCATTCTTTTAACAGAATGATGATAATTTGTACTACAGTGGATAATGAATTATATGCTTATACTGCAGATGTAAAATCAAACTAAAAATATGTTTTCTTGTCGTTTCCTTAAGATTAAACTTGTAAATCAAACTACGATTCATTAAAATTTGTCTTTTTATACAGCTATGTCTTTCTCTTTATTTTCTTTAAATACCGTGATTTAGAGTAGGCAATTAAAATGATGTTTAGTGATAAATATTTCCTACTTTGTTTCTCTTTTTTACAATATGAAAATAAAATATTGAAATTATTCAGGTGATATCCACTTCTGGAAGGTTTGGGGGGGTAGGTCTCACTTATTTGGGCAGACGTGCATATGCTTCTGTCCTTATAAATGAGACTTCTAATTTCTTAACAATCTGGTAGAGGACATGATGGCTTTTACATTTCCCCAAAGGAAACATCAGAAGAAAGAAAAAAAATCTGTTGCTTGGCTTTCAAGATTGAAGAAGAGTGGGAAAAAAAATCTCCAAAACTCCTCAAAAACCGGCTGTAGAAATAATCCCCAGTGACTTATACTCTTCAGCTAGATGTTAAAAAAATAAAGAAAAACATTTTTCTTTCTTAGCTTTCCCAAAATTATTGTATATGTCTCACTCATTTAGTCAATAAATATTTATTGAATGACTAACACTATGAGTACCAGACTATATTTCATGATATATAATCATGAAGATGTGAAGAAACTGGTAAAAACATACTTTGCCTTTGATGAAACCTTGATCTAAGTTGGGGGACAACATTATGATAAATGCTAATATTATAGGCAAGAATGAAGAGCTGTGGGAGGCAGGGGCAGAATGGGGGCAATGAACTCACTTGACTTAAGTGAATCGGGATAGGAGTGGTCAAAGAGACTGAGTATATGTTTGTTTATATTCGAATCATAGCACTCTAGAACTGGAAGGAAATTTAGAGATTTTAATCCAAAGATTGAGTACATAATTTTTTTCAAGAAAAGATGAAAGTATCCAGTGCAGTCAAAGGTGAAACTTCATTGATTTAGTCAATAAATAATTACCTATTTTTTTCTATTTCCCATCCTTTAATAAACATGAGGAGTGTCTCCACCTTCTGACCAAATCAGCCCTACTGCAGTAGGAATGGACATGGCGAAACTCTGAGATTCTTGATATTTAGGTTAATACCCATGACATTAAAAGTCTGGTACAACCTGAGTGCTTACTAAGAGATCATTACATTGCATTTTAGATGACCATGACCACTCTACCATTGGGGCCACACCCCACTGTATTTCCTTTCTTTTTTAAACGTAATTTTCTTTATGTTAAAGGATTTAGGAGTACAGATAATTTTGGTTACATGGCTGTTTTGTATGGTGAAGTGTGGGCTGTAGGTGTACCCGGCACCTCCATTAGTGCACATTGTATGTGACCGGTAATTTTTCATTCCTCCTCTGCTTCCAACCCTCCCAACCCTAACCCTACCCTAACCCTAACCCTAACCCTCACCCTAACCCTAACTCTAACCCTTTATACCATTCTATATGCCTTTGCAGACTATTAGCTTAGCTTCCACCTGTAAGTGAGAACATTCTATGTTTGTTTTTTTCTTGTTGTTGTTCCTACATTACTTCACTTTGGATAATGGTCTCCAATTCCATTCAAGTTGCTGCAAAAGATATTATTTTATTTTTTCTTATGACTGAGTGGTATTCCATGGTGTGTGTGTGTGTGTGTGTGTGTGTGTGTGTGTGTGTGTGTGTGTGTGTTTACATAATATATACACTATATTTTCGTTTTCCACTGATTGGTTGATGGACATTTAGGCTGATTCTGCATCATTGAATTTGTGAATTGTGCTACTATAAGCACGTGGGTACAGGCGTCTTTTTTTTTAAATAACACTTTTTCTTTCTTTGGGTAGATACCAAGTTGTGGGATTGCTGTATCGAATGGTAGATCTATTTTTGTTCTTTGTAAAACCTCTGTACCGATATCCATAGGGGCTGTACCAATTTACAGTCCTACCAGCAGTGCATAAGTGTTCCCTTTTCATAGCATCTACAACAATATCCATTGCTTTTTGATTTTTTAAAATGATGGCCAAAGAAATAAGTATTGAATACTATGTGCCCAGCACTGTTCTAGATTCTGGCATTAATTTCAAAAAATAGCAGCAAACATTCTTGCCTTCATGGAAACTTCTAAACTATAGTTTTAGATTAAAATTAATCTAAAACTATGATTGGAGAATTGTAGAAATACAGAAACTAGAAAATAATTAATAATTGAAGATGATAACATGCTCTAGGGCATAGGTGTTTTTTATCAAGTCTCAGCCTGACAAGTCAAAGCAAGACTAACACTTCACTGAAATATCTGCAACCTAGCAAATTATGATTCCTTTAATTTCAAAAGATAATCTAATAATGAACATTTGTTTTCATTATAGTAGAGTTCAAAATGATATTTGTAGAATGCTTGAAGATCAGAAGAGGGGATTTTTGAAGAAGTAACAGGCAGGTAAAAAGTTAAATCTTTGGAACAGACCATTTTCAGTAGGGAAATTAAGTGGAAAGAGACCTGTGTTATAAATGGATTGTTCTATAAAAAAATTTGTAACTTTATGTAATTATGAACATATAATGGTAGTATAATTGGTTGAGGATTAACTACATTGATTGCTTTCAAAGATTCCAATTTTAATACAGATAAATGACTATATCTTGTCATTTATCCTTTTTATAGAAGTGGTAAAACCTCAACTCAAATATAAAATACAAAACTTTGTCCTTCAACTCTAAAGTCTTTGCTCTTGCAAAGTGTTGGTTAACCTTATTTAGTGCCAGTTGAGCACAGAGGAATTTACAAATTAAAATGAAAGTCCTTAACATCTCAGAATTATTGAGTGAAATGAAATTCTTAATTCCTCTACATTTGTGAATAACAACAACAACAAAAAACTCTTCATAGTCCACAAAAGTTAATATACTATAATTTTAAAAATCATGGCTGGGTGTGGTGTCTCAAGCCTGGAATCCCAGCACTTTGGGAGGCCAAGGTGAGGGGATTGCCTAAACCCAGGGTTTTGAGACCAGCCTGGGCAACATGGTGAGACCCCTCTCTACAATAAATCAAAAAATTAGCCAGGGGTGGTGGCGCGTGCCTGTAGTTCCAGCTACTTGGAAGTCTGAGGCAGAAGTCTTGCCTGAGTCCAGCAGGTTAAGGATGTGGTGACCGTGAGCATGCCACTGCACTCCAGTCTGGGCGACAGAGTGAGACTCCAACTCAAAAAATTAAAAAAAGTCACAAGGATACTGCTTTTAACTGATCTGTAGTTTGGACCATGGTTTATGGATCTGGTGAGTGTAATAGTCAGTCCGTGAAGGAAAATATTCAGAGGTGTCTGAATCTCTCAAACTCTAAAGATCAACCTGACCATTTTCTGAAAAATTTCCTCTTTTAGTTGGCGACATTTTTTCTCTCTGGTGATATGCATTTCAAAAGTGCTGTGATTCCTTTTCTCTCTATGTTCAGTCAAGTCTTTCTTCCTCCTTTTTTCTCTCCATTTCCTTTTTCTTCTTTGTCTCTTTCTCCATTTTCTTGGGAAAAATATTTTATCCCTGTTTGTTTTCTATTATACATTGAGGTTCATACTATTGTAGTGAGCTATAATATCAATTAACTGACACTTAAATGTTACATTTAAAAGGAGATAGAAGAAATTATAAAATACCAGAGTATACACAGAAAAATACCTATTCTTACTACACATATGTATACATAAAAAAATACCATATAAAATACCAGAGTATACACAGAAAAATACCTATTCTTACTACACACAGTATACACAGAAAAATACCTATTCTTACTACACATATGTAGTAAGAATAGGTATTTTTAATGAAACATTATGAAATTTATGCATATATACATATATAATATAAAATATATATTTTTTTACTGGAATTTGTGGTAAAAAGTTAAAGACCACTGGAATAATGAATGTTAAGGACTTGCTAAAACTATACGGAATTATTTCAAGTACATATTTTAAAAAGTCAGCCAAGCATGAGCCATAAGCCAGGGTTTATGACTAGTTTCCTTATAGTGATGATTTGTTTTAAAATTTTTGTGGTAGCAGAATTTGGCTCTGTTTGCATTTGCTATAATGTTCATTCATATTAAGTATATTCAGGTTGGAATGGGTTCAGTTCACAGAACAATCTGGCTCTCAGGAAAGAGGTGAAATGAGGGGAGAGTTTTAAAATATTCATGCCTAAGAGTCAGACACATTTGCGTTGCCTTTTCCCTTCCTGTCCAATATGCTCTTATATACAAGATTTACATTAAAGGTCACTTTCCTCAAAAAAATTTCCTTACAAATAATTCACATGCCTTTTATTAATAGTAAATGCTTAACATCAAAATGATGGATGTGGTTTTGTATTAATTAAAGAAGGTTATTACCTATTCTTATCTTGAGAATAAATGTTGTTTTTCTTTAAATTCTTATTTGTATTAAAGAAATCCAATTCAGAGTTGTCTGAAGCAAAGAGGGTAAAAACTCTCTGTGTCAAATTAATACTTATTTTTAAAGCTCATTTAGAAACCAATCAAGAAGTCGCTGGGCACTTGCTATTTAAGTAAAAATAAGAGACTGTATAAGAGTATGATCTATTTCTATTTTTTTCTTGCAGAGTAAGTATTAAAAAATGAATGTCAGACAATATTGGTTATAGAAATTTATATATGTGTATACCTAATTTGCCCTGGTCTACCATTTTCGTTTGCCACCAACATTGTAAATTACTTGAACATGTGTGAACATTGAATAAACATGGTCCATTATTACAGTGGGGATACTAAAAAAATTTTGTTGGGAAGATGGACTCTCTACACCCCTAACAATCAGTGACAGCCAAAACTACACAGAAACATGGAATATCAGAGTTTGAAGGATCTCGGAGATCTCAGATTTAGGGATCTGGACACTCACCAACAGCCCACAGGTTCAGGGACTGTCCACTGCCATGGACTCAGAGGAAGAGTGATTTTAAAACCCAGGCCTTCTGAGTCTGGTTGAGTGCTATTTCTAGTAACAGTTGTTTCAGAGCTTTGGAAATACTCCTAAATAAGCTGTGATCATGTAACCCCAGATGAGGCCACAGTTAGATTTGGCCAGCCACAAACATAAGCCAACTATGTAAACACATATTCTGTCATAAAAGGTCATACAAATGGGTGCATTCTATATAATTTATCTAAATTGTTTCAGTTATACAAGGGAGGACCATCAACAAGCCTGGAATTATCTTTTAGAGGATAGGCCCCTTGTAGTACACTTGGAATTTGTTTCTCCATGTCAAACAGTCAACTAAAGTTTTTATCTGGCAGTTTTGAGAAGGTCGTGTCACAATTTGCAGAAGATACATTCCGAGTTGTGACAAACAGAAGACTGATTCTTCTACCATGACAATGCACCTGCCCACACCACACTGAGTATCCAGCAGTTTTTGCCCCAAAACAGCATGCCCCTGTGCCCTACCCTCCCTATTTACCGGATCTTGCCCTGAGCAGCTTTTTTTGTTTGTTTGTTTCCCCAGATTAAAAAAGTCCTCAAAGGGAAACATTTGGCCTATGTGAAAGAGGTGAAACCAAAAATGGCAGAAGTATTAAAAGGCATCAAAATTGATGAGCTCAAAAACTGTTGTGAGCAGTGGAAAAAGTGTCTCTCTAGTTTATTGCATCAAATGGAGGATACTTTGAAGGTGACTGAAGTTTAAACATGCAAGAATAAACACAAAATTTTTCATGTATAAAGTCCATTTTTTGAGGGGTGGTCCTTCCTTATAAATAATTAGGTAGATATTATATGTCAGAATGGAGAGCTGTAATTTTGTTCCATCTTGGTCATCTCTAAGACATACCAGGTAACTCTAAGAATGTATATATGCACCATCCATTGGTACCCTAACCTCCCTGTGTCACAAAACAGCAGGCAAAGGAAAAGAAAATGAATCATCTCAGTTCATTGCAAGATGTTGCTTATTAAGTTGTTGTACTTACAATAGACTATCCAGTTTAATGAGTCTCTAATCATGATAATCTTTTAAGAGGCAATGCTCTTTAAATTTGTGTTGGATTGTATTACATCAAATTAAAATTTAAACTTGTACAGTCAACTTTTAAAAGTATATTTGGTTTGTATATATTGTACTTTCTACCTTTAGTTGCATTCTTACTTTCCTTTGATTTCAGGGAACTCAAGACATGTTTATATGATTCACTGAATCTCCAATAATCTGTACTTTGAGTGAACCCATCCATCACAGGAGATGCCCTTTCAAGGTTGTATTGACTTGCAACTATCTGTACCAAGTGTTGTTTCTAAATCATCACCAACGTTTTTAGTAAGTTTTAATCTTTTATGAACTGTTTTTAGTGTCCCTCTAGGATTTCAAATAATGCAAGGAGAACAAATGAGCTACGATGTGATTCTCAGGGCTAAGAAATAAAAACAGTACTTTTCAAGGTTCTATCTAAAGTATTATCTCAAGTCAAATCATAAGAACCTGAGGGTTTTTTTAAATTTTTAATCTTAAAGATATGGGGTACAGTTCAGGGTTAGGTATACAAATCTTTATTATGCAGGTATTCTTACTAATGAGGTGTGTTCCGCTCCACTACTGCCAATCTCACCCTCCCTCCCCTGGCTGTTTCTCACTACTGCCAGTCCCTTTCTTACAGTATTATTACAATTGTCCAAGGCTCACTTATGAGTGAGAACATGTGGTATTCAGTTCTTTGTTTCTGTGATAGATCACTGCGTATTATAGACTCTAAGTTCATCCAAGTTGCTGTGAAGTTCATAATGTTGTCCTTTATGGCTGCATAATATTCCATCACATATATGTACCATATTTTTTTTATCAGACTGGGAAAAATATATGCCAACTGTATATCTGACAAAGGCCTAACATCTAGGATCTACAAGGTACTCAAACGTGCCAAAAAGAAAAAAACAGCCCCATTACAAAGTGGGCAAAATATATGAATAGATGCTTCTCCAAAGAAGACATACGAGCAGCCAACAGATACATGAAAAAATGCTCAACCTCACTAGTCATCAAAGAAATGCAAATTAAAACCACACTGAGATACCACCTAACTCCAGTCAGGATGGCCATCATCAATAACTTAAAAAAACAACAGATACTGGAGAAGATGCGGGGAAAAGGGAACATTTCTATACTGTTGGTGGGAGTGTAAACTAGTACAACCTCTGTGGAAAACAGTGTGTCCATTCCTAAAAAAATCTAAAAATCGACCTTACATATAACCCGCAATCCCCTACTGGGAATATACCCGGAGAAACTCAAATCACTCTATGAAAAAAATACTTGCACATGCATGTTTATTGTAGCATTATTCACAGTAGCAAAAACATGCAAATCAATCATGCTGCCCATCGAAAGAGGACTGGGCAAAAAGAAGAGCCCGAGTTTTTTCAAAATGTTTCTGAAATTAAGTACTCACAGTATACTGTTCATTGTCTATTTCAACACTCATCACACTTTACTGTACTGACTTGAAAATTGTTAGTCTCTTACAAGAGATTTTACAATTGACAACCTCGTACTAGGATCATCTTTTTACCACTCCATCATTTGTACCTAATGAAATACCAAGGGCATTACAGGTATAAAACTTTTTTTTTAATTAATGAGAAGTACTTTGATTAGTGGAAAGATTTTGCCTGAGATTGTATTTGTATATTGATTGAGATATACCATTATTTGAGCAACACTATATTTAATAATTAAAAACAATAACAATATATGTGCATTTTTCCCAAACTTATTTATTGAATTACCTAAAAGACTCTGAAAACATGTGATGTCCAAAGGACATAGTTGGCTTTCCTATAAGGTGAATATCTGGTCAACAGAAACTCTCCATAGGTAAGAGTTTCTGAGACCCTTACTGACACCAGTGGGTCACACACTTCAGGATATATGCAACAATGACTTCATATATTCTGTTCAAATGTATTTGTCTAAAAATAAAAATCTATTTCACTATTATTTAATGTTAAGATTAATGGTAGAATATTCATATAATTTGTAAATAAGTATATTTTGGAAGAGTGTTCCATTCTTTTGATTCATAAAAGTATGTGATTTAAAAAATTCTGAATATCACTATACACAAGACTGCTGTTGACACATATCCAGAATACAATGACAATGAGACTTATTAATGGTGGTTCTTGAACATGTTTTCTTTTCATTGACGTAAGTGCAGATGGTGTAAACCATACACTATAAATCTACATATATTTTAGACTCTCTTTTTGAGATCACATTGTACAAAAATTCTGGAGGTTTTAAGCAAATGGAAGATATATAGAAACCAAGTAGAATCAAGGAACTTATCACACAGGTAAAGTAGAAAGTCTATGAAAAAATGAGATTTCCCGGATTTAGAGTCTATAATACTCAGTGATCTATCATAGAAACAAAGAACAGAGTACTATATGCTCTCACTCATAAATGAACATTTACCATAATACTATAAGAAAAGGATTGGCAGTAGAGAGATACTGCCAGGGTGGGGAGGGGATATACAACATCAATAAGGTCACCTGATCTCAAACCAGGCAAAGTGGGGACCAAAGGGAGGCCCAAAACTTATCTGTACGATGTCCACTTGTATACCTAATCCTGAATTATAACACATATCTTTAAAATAAAATATATGTGTATAAAAATTTGTGTAGTTAAAAAAAGAAAATAATATTACACATATATTCGTGTGTTTATATGCATGTGTATATGTATATATATATACATTTCTTGAAGCTTATTATAGCTATTATTATTGTTAGTAGTTTTATATTAACCTTCATACTAAAGATACAAGTCATGTACATACCACCAATTCAGTATTAAAATATTATATATTTGGAAAAAAAAGAAAGATTTCCCAGCAAAACCATAAAAAACTCCCCAAACTGGCATTAGCAAGAGCTTGGCTAGAGTAGTGCGTGGGGCTATAAGTGGTATAATTCATTGCAAATCTGCTGAGCAGGCTGGAGAGAAAGGCCAGCTGGTGTGTGGTAATAAGCAACCTCCACTCCAACAGTGGACACTGGAGAATGTTATCTTTAAGCAAAGAAGTGAGATAATTATCCAGAATTTTCTATTTCCAAGCCCTTATGGAAGAAGTTGATAAACTAAAGATTTTTGCAGACAAATAAGAATGGAGAGCATTTCTCACCAGCAGACCTGCATTAGAGATGAACTGATGTCAAATGAAGGCTGAGATGCAAGACAGCGTGGCGAGCAAATGCAACAGAAAACATCTGCATGACTCCATGCAAGCACTTACCAGATAAAACAGTTACAGCATTTTCTAATTAATGGGATAAAAATCAACAAAAATAAATACAAAACAAACAAAGAATATCAATTGAGAAGTGACTGATTAGATGAAAGCATTCTTAGTTCCTTTAATTATTCAGGAACACTATAAAGAGGTTGATTAACTTTAGTATATAAATGAATAATCTCGTTAAATTTTCTAAGATAACAGATAATATAATAGAAATAGAGCGTTTAAACACCAAAGTGTGGTAAAAACTTGGATTTTATTTTATTTTGGGGGACTTTAATAATACACTTTATTTAACTCAAGCTGTTAAAATGTTAACATTTTAATATGCAATGAATATAAAACCTAATTAATGAGATCTTTTACAATTAAAAATATATATTGAATGTTCAAAACCTATTGTGTGTTTCTATTACAGGAAATTTCAATTTGGTCTAACCACAATGGATTTTAAATGCAGTGATTTAGTAACTATTTAGTTAAACATGCAGACTTAAAGTACTGACAGTAGAGGGCAGGATATCCCTGGTACTGTGTCGGTAATTTCTTGAAATTTCAGAGTATCTCATACATCTCCCTGAAATCATGTATTGAGCCAGATATTACATATTTTATGTTTTAAAAATACTGATGACACAATTTACTTTTTATTAAAAGCAGAGATTCTGATATGACCTGTGCAATATTGCTCACGCCTGCAATCCCAGCCCTTTGGGAGGCTGAGACAAGAGGATTGCTTGAGACCAGGAGTTCAAGACCAGCCTGGGCAACATAGCAAGACCTCGTCTCCACAAAAAGTAATTTGAGAAATTAGCCAGGCATAGTGGTGCACACCTGTGGTCTCAGATATTCAGGGATCTGAGGTGAGAGGATCACTCTAGGCCACGAGTTTGAAGCTGCAGTGAGCTGTGATCATGCCACTGCACTCAAGCATAGGCAACAGAGTGAGACCCCAACTCAAAAAACAAACAAACAAAAACTTAGCTCCTAGACAGGAAATGCTATATTTATTATTTGTCTTTGGGTTTAAAAGAATTTATTGAGTTTTGCTTATAAATTTTGAGAGTCTTTTTCTTTTTTTTTACATTGAAAATAATTTTGACGGCTCTTGATTAAAAGGAAGAAAAAGAAAAAAAGTGACTCTAGAATAGGATAGTGATAGTATTTTTAGAGTCCCAATAACTAAGTCAATGGATACTCTCTAAAAAATGGCCAATATTGTTTCTAGATTGATTCTTTGGCTGTATGCCTTCCTATTCTTAACAATCCTTCTTGGGTTCTGAATCCCTTGCAACAGCATTGTGGTTTAGTGCAGATAAAACTAGGTTTCATATCTTTTTGTATTTGTGTTAACAAATAGGAAACATTCAAATGATTGCTTCTTTCTGAAAAAATGAGATGTTTTATACTGCTACCTTTTTTATGTTAAAGTATTAAAGTACAGAGTATAACCGGTCTTTAACATTTTATTTTTTAATCAGTTAGGATAGCCCAGGTTATCCTGCAATAACAAGTGACCTAAAATATCAGTGCAACAAAATTTTATTTCCCACTCATGTTACATGGTTCTCTGACTTGGTCTCAACACAGTTCTGTGCTGTCTTTATTTGGGACCTAAAAGTTGATGGAGCAGCCTGTATCTGGAATATTTTAGCCTGACAGCACAGGAGAGAAAAGAATCAGATAAACTTCACAGTGGCTCTTAAAATTTCTGCTTGCTGGTGGCATGTGTCACTTCTGCTCACTCTTCACAAGCCATACAACCAAGGTTGACATTGGTGAGTGAGGGAGTATAATCCTTCCTGAAAAATGGTCTGTAAACACTTGTGAAACATAACACATGTGTCCTTGTGATTTTTCTTAGAAATCTATCAAAATTTTAGTTAATTAGTTTGTATAAACTACTTATACAAATAACTTGCTCTGTACACATACATGTTATTATTGTTGTCTTCAGTCCCTGAGAATCCTAAAGACAGCGTTTTAGGAACCTATTGTAGTAAGTCTTCACTTAACATCATTGACAGGTTCTTGGAACCTGTGATTTATGTGAAATGTCATATCATCAAACCACTTTACCTATAGGCTAATTGAAATAAACAATGGCATATTTCTGGTCCCCAAAACATCACTAAATTTCCAAATAAAAATATAACATTATATCAATGTATACGCCTGCTCGCAGTATATGTGTTTTTCTTGCTTCATAGTCTCACCAACATTATTTATTGTTAGACTTTTAAATTTTGCCAACCATTCTCACAGGTAGAGTAACACGCTATTACATTATGGTTTTAATTTGCATTTTCTTAATTACAGGGGTAGAGCACTTTTTGAGAGGTTAATTGGCTAGTCTGCTTTCCTCTGTTGTGCAATACCTGTTCAAGGTTTTGCTTATGTTTCTACTGAAATTTTTTCTAACTGAGATGTAAAAGTTATGTATGTATCCTGGGTACTGATCTTTTGTCAATTATATCATTTGCAAATGTCTTCTTCCAGACTGTTTCTTGTATTTTCACCCTTATTAGAGCTGAATTTATGGATCTTTTTATAAAAAAGACTAAAACACTTTAATAGTAAGCACTGGAATAATTGTGAGCTATATACATTTAAAAATGACTGCTAAAAACAAGTAAGACTATTATTTACAGATAATCCAGTTCAGGAGCACGAGTGACCAAATCCAACCCCAGCAGCTCAGGGTGGAAGCAGGGATTAACCCTGGGCGGGATGCAGGTACACTCACACTCACTCATATGGAGGCCAGTCAACACGCCAACTCACCTAATGGGCACATCTCTGAGATGTGAGAGGAAACCAGATACCCAGAAATAACTCACTCAGACATGGGGTTATTATAATATCTCCACACAGACAGTGACCCCACTGGGAAATTATTTTTTTTAACTCATCAACATTAAACGAAAGGATGTTATTTGAGCATTTGCTTTAGACTGAATATATAGGTAAGACTATGTCTTGTGTTGGTGATTATTAATGGTAAGACAAATTTTAAAAGGGCCTGGCAAGTGAAATGGTACTATGATTATGGGTTTACTTTACTTTTTTCACAAGGATGGGACCCCAAAACGTGGGAATTTATGTATAAAAAATTGTGCATTTATGCTTACATGTTTAAACTTCAGTCACCCTCAAAGTACTCTCCATTTGATGTGATACACCTTTCTCGATGCTTTTTCTGCTGTTCAGAATAGTTTTTGAACCCATCCATTTTTATGCCTTTTAGTGCTCATGCCAAATGCAGCCTCTCGCAACAAAGTTTGCTGGTTGTTATGCCAGTGGGTTCCTAGAACACTTGCCAAGTGGAAGAAGCCAGTACTACAAGGGGTCCACCCTCCAAAAAATAACTCTGTTGTGTGTGTGTGTGTGTGTGTGTGACCCCTTGTGTTCCTGGTGAAAGGAATTATACGTCTGTGAAGAAGAGAAAGAAAAAAGACAACAAATATATTTTATCTTATTAGAATGAACTGTAGGTCTTAGGAGATTAATGATTGTAGTATATTAAATATACAAGATAATTTGAGATTTTTTTCCTGTAACTTTCACAATAACACTAGTAAGCTAAAAAGTGATATAATTTCCATTCTTATGGAGGATACAAATTTAGAAATAATTTGTTCAAGTACCCAATAATGTTAAAACTGAGAATTTGAATTCTATGATTCTTCCTTTTCCTCAATTATTTTAGAATTCTTATGTTATCTTGATTCATTCTATATTCATGGATGTGACAAATAAAATCTGGTGAAGACTATTATTAAAAAGTGAAATAATTGATTTAATGTATGTATTATTTTCCACTCTGTAAAAAAACTATGACTAAAATACATTTTCCTACTTCTTTAAATTCTAAACAACTTAGTGGATACAACTATATTGTCCAATATTATTATAACTATGAAATAAATTTACTAAGTGATAAATTTGAAATTAAGCAAAAATATAGATCATAGGATTTGTTAAACTAAATATTTCTGTATTATAAAAAGCCCAAACACATCTTTGATCTTCCATTTTACAAGGCTGAGTACTGTCCAAATGTTAGGTCTGTACATTTATCCTGAAATAATGTTCTCAAATTCACATTGTTAGGGCAGCTGCCCACCTTGTTTTGCCCTCCAGACATCCAAATCTTTTTGTCCACCAGATCTTGACAAGTGACAATTCCAATTCACATTTATTTCTCTCTCTCTCTCTCTCTCTCTCTTCTCTCTCTCTCTTTCCCTCGGAATTGGATCATATAGAGAGCCCAAAAGAATATATGAGAATGAGTGAGCCCATGTTACAGAAAGTGAACCCTATTTTTTATTCTTCTTACTACATGGAAGTTTAACTGTCAAAGGTATAGAGCTGAGTTTGAATTTTCCTTTACTACTTTCTAGATCAGGGATTGGCAAAGCACAACCATTGGCCTCATCCCTGTTTTGGTAGCACAGTCATGTACATTTGTTTAAGTATTGTCTGTAGATGCTTTTGTGTTATACAGCAATAGAGTTGGACAGCTGTGATCAAGACCTTATAGCTAGCAAGTCCAAAATATTTATGCTTTGACTTTTTAGGGGAAAAAAATTGCTGGTCCCTGTTCTAGATGGACGATCTTGGTCAAGGTACCCAAGTGTTTGCCTCACTCTTCTAATTTTAAAATGTAAACAGCAGACTCTACAAGTTGGGTTTTTGTGAGGATTAAATGCTTTAGTCTGCATAAAGAAATCAGCACAGTGGTAGTTGGGGAATAAGTACATCATAAAGATTAGCTATCAATAAAACCATAATCATATCCAGAAAATATAAAATAGTATATATTTCCATCTCACTGAAGGAAATATAAGGAACTAGTAGAATTGTTGTAAGAGAATGAATCTTTGTGTTTGGTCAAAGATCTGGATTCTTTTCGTCCTGTTTAATTTCTGCTGAATCTCTTTTTTGTCCCATGTAATTCTAGTCTCATGCAGCCTTTTCTGGACTGTCAATTCTTGTAGCAGGCCCTTTCTTAGTATTTGTAGAAAAGTCTTCATTTCTACATCTGGAATTGCTCAAAGGTCACCATAACTATTGAGTCTTTATTAATGGTTTGTTCCCCTCCAAAATGCTTTCCAAAATGCCTGCAGCCAAGGACTTATAGCTAGAGAAAAGTTTTCCAGTCTGTTTTTAGGAACCTCACAGCTCTATTCTTTATTTGCTTTCTTGTAAAGAAGAGAAAGTTTTTATCCTGCTTGTGAATAAGTATGAAGAATTTTCATGAGCTAGAAATAAGTTCTTTGTCAATCAAATGCATTTCAGTCCAGAATGTTTAAACATTTCATTTTGAAGCAAATTTTAGGGCATTCTGATTTGTGATACTGTGTCTAACGTCAGGTAAACTACCGAATATGTGAAGACTTATTTCTTCATCTTTGTGGTTTCCAATATTTTCTAAACATTGTTTTTCAGATTACAAGTAAAATATGCACACATTTTAGAAATTTTAACAGATATAGAAGAGGATAAAAAAAATTTTAAAATCTACTGCTCTAGTCCTTTCTTGTCATGGCACTTGTCACCATGTGTCATCTCTTTCTCTCTGTCTCTCTGTATCTATATGTATCTACAAATATATATATATACATATATATATACTCTGTATATGTTTATTTAGCAATACATCATATCATTGTTATACTTTACTGCGTCTTGCTTAACTTCATTTAGTCCTATGCACAGTTTTCATATTATTAATTTTTGCAACATAGTATCAGTCTGTGGTTTTGTTTGGTCAAAGTTTAAATATGTTCATGTTAGACGTTTAGGAAAAGAGTAAATTATTACAACTTTTCTAAAGGGTAACTTGTTAATATAATGCAAAATTTTTAAATTTAGACACTCTTCAATATAGAAAATTGTACTCCTAGGAATTTATCCTAACGGGAATAATAGGGCAAATTCCTAAATGCATGCATTTAAATGTCCACGTTAGAGTATCTAATTGTGAAAGTAGTTTTGCTGCCTAAATGTCTGTCAGCAGAAGATTGCATAAATAATTTATGGCACATGCTTCCAAAGGAATGCAATGTGGTTAAAAGTGAAGGAGCTCATTTGTATTTATGTATATTAAAATTGTTTATGATTTTTTAAGTGAAGTAAAACACATTGAAGAATAGTTTTTTTACAAATCCCAGTTTGGTAAACACACACACACTTATATAAATCTGGATGAATATTCTTCATGATACCAGGAGTAGTTATCTTTAAGTATTAGCATCATGGATTACTGTTCCTTTCTAATTTTTTCATTGTAACATTTGTCAGTGATCCACGTGTTACTTTTGTGATCATGGAATAAAAATGATAACTTCAAAAAAAAGCATTTATCAGGTATAATTTTTTTTATGAACCGTGTCTCAATTCATTTATAATAGTTGAGAAGATATTAG
The DNA here is from genome assembly GCA_027257055.1 of Cephalopachus bancanus. Classification (NCBI taxonomy): domain Eukaryota; kingdom Metazoa; phylum Chordata; class Mammalia; order Primates; family Tarsiidae; genus Cephalopachus; species Cephalopachus bancanus. Next base: position 8,759,654 of record JAPVLO010000108.1, read on the forward strand.
AAACAATTCTTACTGAGTGGAATCTTCAGTTTTTTAATACCCACAAAACTTCATAATGACTCTACTTATAATTCAAAGATGATATGAAAATATTTGTATTCAAGGATTGTTGGACTCCTGGAAAAATAGGGATATTAGGATCTCTCATACAGGGTAGACAGTCTTATGGCTAGAAATACATGCTTCTAGCTTTTGTTTAATGTGATTTCTCCAGAAAGCTACATCATACATTGGATGAAGGAAGGCGATAAAGAGGGTACTGAATAAGGAATCTCATGCCGCTAACATTAAGAAATACTAGAACCAATAGAGAGGTTGTAGGATTTTCCCCATTTCTTACCTTCTTTGTTCTCCAGGTAAATAACAAGGCTAGGAAAGTGCATCCATATCGTTAAATAAACCATTATTTTGGCTACTCAGAACAATCGTCTTGACCTGATTCATCTATAAGTAACTTTTGGACTAATTAGGATTTAAAAATTCAAACCAAGCACAAACCCTTGGTAAGAATTTCTGATTCTAATTCTAAGTTTCTCTTTCTCCCTCCCTACTATACACATACATATGGGGCACCCCCCCACCCAGACTTTATTTATAAAATTGTGTATTTATTTCATATGCTTAAACTCAGTCACCTTCAAAGTACTGTCTGTTCGATGCAATACATTTACTGAGACACTTTTTCCACTGTTCAAAACAGCTTTTGAACTCGTCAATTTTGTTGCCTTTTAGTGCTTCTGCTTTTTTGTTTTACCTGTTTCACATCAGCAACATGTTTTCCTTCGAGGACTTTTTTCACATGGGGAAGCAAAAACAATTCACAAGGGGAGAGATTGGGTGAATAGGGAGGATAGAGAATGTTCACGCCATTTTTGGTCAAAAACTGCTGAACACTCAGTGCAAAGTGGGCAGGTGCACACATCGTAGATGGGCAAACATGGTAAAAGAAAAACTCACTGAAGCTGAACACAGCCTCTCACAGCATTGCTAGTTGGTACACTGATGCCGATAGGTTCCTAGAACACTGACCTAGTGGGAGAAGCCTGTACTACAAGAGGTCTGTAATACAAGAGGCAGGGCTTGGCAAACTATTCAGCTTGCAGTCTATTTTTGTAAATCAAATTTCATTGAGAAGCAATCATGTCTATTTATTTACATATTATATTGTCTGTGGTTTTATTTGCTGGATCAGTTAGTTGTGACAGAGATTGTATTCTCCAAAAGCCTACAATATTTACTCTCTGACTCTTTATAGAATGCCTTTATGGGTTCCTGTCTCTGTATTGGTGGGCTAGTTTATAAAAAATATTATCAATTTGAATGTGCTATTTATGTAATGAGAATTTTAACCCTTGCTTGCAATGTTTCTTGCAAATATTTTAAATATTTCGCTGACTGATCAGGCCCTAATGGTTTTTCATCTCTAAGAGATTCCAATTTCCTCCTCTCTTGAACTCCCAGGACCTAGAGTGCTGGAATAAGGGATATAGTAACCAGTAACTCAGAAGGGCTGCCACCATCCTTTTAACCATGGTTAGAGGATGGGCCGGTGTAAAACTCAGGTCATCATATTCTCACCAAAATGCTTCATTCTTGACCTAGATGTTAAGAAATATCCCTTCTGAGACTCCTTTAGGACCCTCTATTTATATCGAATCCTGATATCCAAGCTATGATAAAGCTTTGAAGCTGTAAGACAATGCCTTACATGGACTTATAACTTTATTAGAAATAATACTTTATGTTTGATAACATTTTGAATATTTCCTGAATTTTTTGGCATGGTGTTTACTCTTTTCTTATCCCCTTTCACTCATGTTTTTCACCATTTTTCCTGTCCCACTTTTTACTGTTTCCTACTAATGAATTTGCTGTTGTTCAATAATCTGTTTTACCTGTGGTACTTAGTTCCGAGGCAGGTGGGGTTTATTTGTTTGTCTGTTTTAACGAAGAGTGAATTAGATTGTTATGTAGCCTTCTTTTATCCATTATTAGTCACTAGGTATTTTCATAATTAAAGAAGTGGATCAAATTCCTTCTTCCCATTCTTATTTCTAATATGATCTAATGGTTTGGCAAATTTTTCTCCACAGTAGTGGGGATCAAATAATACTACTGTGGTTTCTCTATGTTTCCACGTTTATGTGAACATTATAAACACGGGAGATAGAAAAAACTAGTCCCCATGAAAATCAGTTTTCTTCTCTTTCCCAAGCACAGGTAAAACCTTCTAATTTCCCCTTGCCATGTATCTAATTGTAGAGTAAGACTGTGAGAGGACGTGCCATGAGACATTGTCATTTCACATACGAGACATTTAAGTGTGATTGTACATTCTTCTTGATCTAGCCATCTCAGGAGCCACAGGTTGAGATTGAGGGTTAAAGACAATGGGACCACTGATAGCTCGGCTCTCTGAGTGATCGTCATAAGCCACGGATTCGGTGGTTAATTTGTTGCCACAGTATAATCTTATCTATTTTACCTAACACAAAAATGAATTTTGGAAATCGGGTTCTACAGTAATAAAATATTTTATATGTACTTGGAAAGCAGTGGACAGGTAGTGAGAAAATTGATCCTGAAGTAGACAAAGAAGAAAATCCATATTATATAATAGTAAACCGTTTCGTGACACTGTGACAGTCAAACTTGGAAGGCAGGCCACAGACCTAGGTAACTTTGAAGTCCTATGTAAGATGACAAAAAATAGAACCACAGTAGTAGATGTTAACTGCTATTGGCTATGTATGGCAAGGGATTACAAAAACAAAAATGAATTCAGAAAAGAATTGGCTTAAACAAGCAATTTGTGAACCAAGTAGAAATGAGAAAAAAATAAAGAGGATCTAGAAATGTGGATTCCTACAGTATTGGAAAAAAATAACTGCTTCTATATGCCAAACTGTAAGCAAAGGAATTTTACAGAAACTCAAAGTAACAAAATTCAATGATTAAAGACCTTACATTTACTAAAGTCTTTAAGGCAAAGAAAATTTTAAAAGCGATTCATCTCCTTTTTTTTTTTTTTTTTTAGGTAAGCTTAAGGTAGCCCCACCAAATTGAGAGAAACCCACTTGGGGCTGAGAAAACAAAGAGCTTCAAGAGATTTGAGGGCTAGGTATTTAAAAGCGTACATGTGGTTATTGGCATGTGGAAGTGACTGCAAACAAATAAGCAAACAAATAGAGAAGATGCCTCATATATTTTAGAGAAATGTGCTGTGAAGACAAAAACAAACAAAAAACCCCCACAAAACTCCACAGTCTGTACTAAAGGAACCTTTGGCTCTATGAGGTTGAAAATGGCATCCAAGCTTATATGAGCAAGAGGGAGGCTGACAAGGCTTTGCAGTCTTGAGGAGACTTATTTTCAGATACAGTCAAATAAAGGAATAATGGGAAAAAATCTTTTGTAGGGTGGGGACAGAAGCCACATACAGGTAGGGAGCCGTCACTGTGTGTGCTCAGCAAGACCTCTGCATTTGAGTGGGCTGGGGTGTATGTCCTGTCCTTCTGCTTTCTAAAGGTATTGGTGTAATTATCCTGGCTGTGTCACACCTTCTTTATTGAGTGTATGTGTGTGTTTATGTGTGTAGGGACAGGTTATTTGGCCTTCAAATTAACAGGCTTCTAGACCAACAGAAACAACATCTGGACTTGGTAAGAATTATAACAAATCACCTAGATACTCTGAACTTTCAGATTCTGGCACTGACTGGATGGGCTTGTCTCTCATGTTGAAGTATTGGGGATGTATTATATTTCACTTAGTGAATAGGAAAGGGTAGAGATTACTGGTCATTATAATCGATTCTTCTTTTGCTTGAAAATTTCCCAACATTCCTTGAAGTGTGTCAGGGATATAATTTGCCAAGGAGCTGTGAACAGAAATAAGATGCTTCTCTTAAGAGCATCTATGAGCTTACTAAGCTCTTCCCTTAGTAAACTGGAAATGCGGAAGCCATGTGTAAAGTTCCAACTTCACATGATAAGACAGAGAAGTCTTCCTCAGTCCAGATACCCAAAATACCTTGAAGAGGAGAAACCATTGTTAAACTTAGCCAGACATGTATTATGTACAAGGAGAGATCTTTTGCTACATGAAACCACTGAGACGTGGAGTTAACTGTTTTTTAATCAATTTTACTACAGGTTTTTTATCTGGAAAAACTCACCTAGGATTGGCTATAGATAAATACTGGTATAGAGCACTTAGATAAGAGAGCAAAAGTGGCTTAGAATAAAGACCTTTAAAATAGGAGAAAACTGAAAGCTGTTTTTCAGAAAATTCAGATTCCTTAAAAACTGTATTTTTATTCCCCGGACAATTGTTCTTAAATCATAAGAGGTAAATTATTTGTTTCTAAACAAATCCAATTTTTAACATTACCTCCAAAGACTAATTAATACCATATGTATTTTACGTCTAGTACAAGATATTGTTTTTATCTATAAATATGGACAGGGAGAAAGCTATGTAGCACCTGATTTAATTAGGTTGGTTTCATTTTCTGCGTTAATTTATTTTTACCTAAGGACATCAGAGTAACTTGTTAAATATTTTATAAGAATCTGAACAAACAGTGTTTACATCAGGGAAATAAAACATTCACTAATTAAAAAGTTTCTAAGGACATAAATCTGCAGTTAACATAAATTATATACAGGTTGAATGTATGATGATGAGTGAAAAACCTTTATTCAAAATTTTATTATACCACAGTATTTATTTTTCTGCTTAATTGTTGGTACAAACTTTAATGGAGATTGGAGTTTTGTAAGAAAAGTAAATGAAAGTGCTAAAAATGGATAGTTTTCACTGAAGCAGAACTTTAGAAACCAAAACATAGTTTTATAGGAGCAAAAAGAATCAGCTTAGATAAATAAAATGGAACTTTAAGGTATTTCTTAGGAAATATACACACACATATCCTTTGTTTTTATAAATAATCATTTTTAACTATGCCATCTATAACAATGGTGGGCATTGCCAAATTTTCATGTTTGCAAATTAAACTGTTCACATGGAACTGTGAAGAATTGTGAGAAGCTATAGATATAACCTACATCTTCCAGTTAAATATACAAATGTTGAGTCTCATTTTCTTGTTTAAACTTAGCTCTTTCCTTTAGAGTGCAGTCTATCTTTTTATCTCTCTCTCAAGCAGACTCCGATCTTGCACTCGACCTGCCCATAAACGTAAGACAGATGGAAATAAATAACCCACTCAAAAATCCACTTGACACAAGTACTGCATTTTACATCTTACAGGACTGGAAATGGGTCTGACTTTGAAGTCACTTCAGGATTATATGACACTTAGCGGAAATAAATCTTTTTTTTCCTCTCCTACTGAGCTGAGCTCTCTGGCCTTCAAATTCCATGCAATAGTGAATTTATTGATACTGCATTTGCAAGGTTGATGTTTCATTTCTAAGAAAAGAATGTTTACTGCAATTGGATAATATGGTTCTCTTCAGGCCAAAGAGGCTTTCTAAAGTGTACTTCACAAGGTAAAAGAAAGTAAGTATCATTCATTTTTAGGAGTGAGTTGGTATTGCTGTTTTACAATCTGAATCTGTAAATAGTTTTAAAAACTCCAAATCCATGCTAATAGTGATTACAGCAACACATACAAAGCTTATTGTTTTTATTCCTTAAATTACACTCATTGCAAGTCGTTTATATGTACTTCCTAGTGAGATAGGATGTATCTTTTTTCATGGCAGCCCTACAGATTTTCAGTTTAATACAGTAGACCCCTCTTATCTGTAGTTTTGCTTTCTGAGGTTTTAGTTCTACTCGTGGTCAACTGTGGTCTGAAAATATTAAATGGAAAATTCCGGAAATAAGCAATTCAGAAGTCAAATTGCACACTGTGTGGAGTAGCATGATGAAGTCTTGCACCATTCTATTCTGCTCAACCCTTTATCTAGCAGACTCATGCTTTAAAGGCCATTGGCTCATTAGTTACCTAGTGACTGACTTGGCTATCAGGGTAAAAAAAAAACAGTATATATAAGGTTTGGTACTATCCGTGGTTTCAGGCATCTATATGGGGTCTTGGAATGCACTCTCCTTGGATAAGGAGCTACTACTGTAATAATGCATTGAAGATAACCCTTTGTTGAGATAATTTAGGTGAATTTCTTTGCTTTAGTAATTGACAAAATCTTTTAAACCGTTGAAGACAAAGCAAACATATTGGAATGTAGGCCAATATTTCACCAGCACTTTTTACCCTAGAACTTGAAATTTAAAAATCTGATAAAGACAATAATGCAGTTGCTATAGAAACGTGCCCTAGAGCCAACCTCAGGTAAGTGGACAGAGGGTAAGGGAAAAGCAGTCAGATGGCTAGAGTGGTACTTTTTCAAGATATTGAAATTCACCTTTCTTAGATTCATCACTGATGCATTTTTGGGTAGATAAGTTATCTGTATCTTTACTTGTTTAATGAGAAACATTTTTATATTTCTAAAATGATTGAGATAATTTCACTTTGGGGGATATTTCCTCTATGCCTCAAAACATAAATAGAAACTTTAGCTGATTAATCTGCATATTGAAGGCATAAATACAAATTAAACTTCTCTCCCTCTTTTCAACTCAATCTTTTGTTTAACTAACAGAAATAAGCAAAGTGGCATGCTTACTTTTATTTAGAAACATTATTAAAGTGAAAACAAGAATACTGAATTTAAAAAAAAAAACTGAATTCCAGCTGTGTGGTAGACTAAAAGCATTTCTGGAACAACTAATAGAAAAAATAATTTGGCTTAATAAATTACTTGAGAGGCTCAGACTGTGTCTCTTATGACTTTATATATTTACATAAATGAGAAGTGCTAAAATTTAACTAGTTAAAAGATGTTTATTTATTTCAAAACTCGATACCAGTAATTTACTTGATTCTACTGAACACAGTTTGTTTGTCCTGGCCTCAGTTAATGACATGTGTGCTCATCGTTCATTTTGCTGGAACATTTTAAGAAATGTATGTTAGATTGCTGTAGAAGTTCAATTTATAAAAACTTCAGAGGCTCAAGACTGAGTTCAGGACTGTGATACATCTTTAAGAGACAGTGGCGTTTTCATAAAAATAGCTAAAGGATCAGTAAATGCATACAGGAAGAAAACATTAGAGACATTTCAATTCCTCCTCTTAAGAAAGAAACATTTACGTTGCCAGATGTCCCTGAAGGGCTTTGAGGAGATTTAAGTAGAACATTGAAGAAAATATTTCTGATGATGAAAAAGAGTGGTTTTCTCTTTTCTGGCAGGGTTATTAGTAGAAGCAGTGGTGGTAGTAGTGGTAATAATATTTACTGAGAGCTTAGTATGTAGCAAGGTCTGCACTAAATACTTAACAAGACTTCTTGTTTAATTCAGTCCCTCCTTGCTGCAATCTTGAAGCTTATTTTATCCTCATTATATATATTTTATTCCATTATATAGTGGAGGAAACTGAGTCTTAGAAAGTTCCTTTGTTCAAGATCACATGGGTAGAGGGTTTCTGAGCTGAGTCTGAAATAGCCAGCCTATAAATGTTACTTATATTATCTGAGTCTTCCATTCATTTTCCTATGTGGAATAAGGATAATAAGACCCATGTTGTATGATGTTTAGCACCACTAGATAAAGCAACAAGTGTAGAATTACATAATGCATGCTTAATAAATATTATTTATCCTTCCTAATCAACTATGCACATGTTGCTAAAACTCTGTCATTTATAATATTGCATTTGAATTACATGTGTACCCTATTACTAAATCCAAACTCTGGGAGAAGTTGGCTGGAACCATGTTTTAGGCCTCCTATGCTTCCTCATCTAGCACATGCCTCCAGTACACAGGAAGCATGCAATCAGTGTTTGTTGACTTTATGAAAAATGAATGGGAGATAGGGCAATGGTATACCCACCTACCTTTGGTTGGAAGGCAGTGGGACAATAAAGTTTAGATTTTAAAATGTGCTTACTCTTTGATTCAGAAATGTTACTTCTAAAAATATATCCTAAGGAAGTGATAGGACTTGTACACCAAGATATTTTTAATTACAGTCATCACAACATTGTCTTCAACACGGAAAAATAAAAAATGTCCTAATTGCCAACTTAAAAATTGTGCAACAGGCCAACAATGGAATTCATTAAAAATGACGTACAAATACACTTATTAGTAGTGAAAAAGTCTCAAGATATATTTGCTGCTAAGTGAAAAGAGATGTTACAAATATTTGACTTTCTGACACACATATACACATTATAAAAGTTTATAAGTCAAAACTTAACAATGATTTTAAATGAGTAAAGAATCACAAGCTATATTTATTTTCTCACATTTTTCTGTATTCCTCTAAAATATTTTGTAGAAAGCATGTATTTTATATTTGAAGAAACAATAAGTTATTTTGAGAGAAGAATGGTATCATTATCAATAACTGAGCTTTTGACATAGGGCCTCAGTCGTAGACAGTGTCTTCGGTTTTTAAAATCTTGAACAAACCACATCTTAAAATAGTATTTGGTATTTTTGAATTATTTAAAATGATGCCTTTTAGTCCAATGGCCACCTTTTTTTTTCTTTGTTAATAAGGAAACATAGGAGCTCTTATGTACTTTTTGAGATTACTTTTTTTTTACCCTTTGTACTTACAGGAGGTTAAAAATACAGAACTTTGAATCTCTGAGACAGCAGATTTGTTTGTGTGGTTTGATGATGGAGAAAGCCTCAGGATATGTGTCTCAGGCCATTCTGGCTGCTATAATAAAGTATCATAGACTGGGTGGCTTATATACAACAGAAATTTATTTCTCACGGTTCTGGAGGGTGGAAAATCCAAGTCAAGACTCTGGCAGATTTGATGACTGATGAAGACCTATTTTCTGGTTCATAAATAGTTCCTTCTTCCTGTGTTATTACGTGGTGGAGGGGGCAGGAAGTTCTCTGAGGCCTCTTTTTAAAGGGCACTAATGCCATTCATGCTCTTCCCTCATGACCTAATCCTCTCCCAAAGGCCCCACCTCCTAACACTATCACGTTTGTTTGAAAACTTCTTTAGACAAAACTACAAAGAACCTCAAGGTTGTTCATTTCATGATTTTTTTTAAAGCAGTAGGTATACACTGATATTAAAAGGGCAGATCTATTTCTGACTATATCAGAGAAATATTAACAAGGGAACTCTTGGTTCTCAGCAGATTGGTTGTAAGCATATGTAGGAAGGAGTTGCTTTGTTAAAAAAAAACTTTCATGTTTTATTTGGGAAGAGAGTAGTGTCTTGACAACTGTGTTTTTCATAGTAAGTAGAACAGCAGACCCAAGAAGAGGGGCAGTACATATGGAAAAAAGATCACAGGGCATATGAGTATATGAGTAAAAAGTGAAATCAGAATATGAGATTTCAGGAAAATCTCTTACGGTTGAGCTACCTTTTGAGGTAGCTATATGATAATTTTTAAGCATTCATTTTTAATTTTCAGGAATCTTAAGTGATTATAAATGAATCTCTAATAAGAAAGATCTTGGCAAAACTGAACATGATTGCCCTGCTCCTGACCTTAAAGGGATTTTCTTTCTTGGTTTATTTTTGTCTATCATGGTCTTTGCAGTTGAACATTTCAAAATGAAGAGAAGTAACTAGAACACAGAGTGACTGTGAATATGGCTTAGAAGAATGTCATAACAATGGTCACTGTCTACGACATAATTCCAGTTTTCTTGTCTAGACTATGATTGCAGTTTTCATGAAACGTATTTTTTTTAAACAGAGGGACTTTCTGTATGAAGAATATCAAATTTAGTTTTGAGTGTTTGACCTGTGGAATTCAATACTAGAGACCAGCAGGTCTCTTTCATTATGTGAAGTCAATGGGATTTAGCTTGCAGTAGAGTTTGTGATTATTCAGCTCCACCAAAAGTAGTTCTGAACTTTGATTTTGCAGAACACATTAATAATAATTTTGTTACTTGAACAGTTGCTTTTCATATAACAGAATCCACATGTTTGGTTAAGGCCAACACATGCTGTTTATTATGCAAGTTTATCTGTTCCTGATGATATTGCACATAAATCAAACCTAAATTAAACCAATACCACTTCTCCTGTATGTCATAATATTTGTGGATGATGTTGTTGTCTAAGGAATCGTCAGGAAACATAAAATATTCTTGCTTATTGAATATGATACAATATATTTAGAATCCATTGTGAGATATTCCTATTGACCTCAAAAGTACATCTTTACTGACAGGAACTTTAGGTATTTTCATTGTAAGTCCTCCTGTTTTTGCAGTTTTTGATTAGCTTTTGAAATTTTTCTAGTAGTCATATGATCTCACAAGCACATGAAATTAAAAAAATCAAAATTGGCTTAGTGAGACTAAAGACTTTTTGCTTATTGTGTTGGTTTTAAAATCTGGGACAGAGGGTATGACATTAATCATATACCATGCATGTTATAAAAAGTTTGGGGCTTTTTTTTTTTTTTTTTTGTCTTCAGTGGGATAAAATGTTGGTACTACAACTTTAGATAGATGTTGAGGATTTCTGATGCAAAGTGGTTTATTAGCTGGAGCACTGAAGGGCATCTTTGTTAATGGTTTGTAAACCTGGCTTTATTACCAAACCATTTATTTTCATATTGAATTGTACTGAAGTGAGCATTTTTGTGACAATTTTTTATGCTTCCATATCCTTTATTCAATGTAGATATATTTATCAAGTTCATAAATGTAACATACTTTATTGGAGACCATAGGCCTGATTTCAAGGCTCTCAAACTTTCATCTTAAAGATAGACATATTGGCAAAATCAACTTCTTGAGTGAATCAATATATTTAAGGCTTAGCTCAAATATTACCTTCTTGAGACAGCTTTCATTTATTTATTTATTTTATTTTATTCATTTGCTAGTTTGTTTCTTTCCAGAACTGGAATATCTATTCTCTGCCTGTCAGCTTTCACGATGATTTTTATCTACAAGGTTTGGTTGCAAGAAAAAAATTATTTACGTTACCTCAAAGTAAAAGTGAGATTCTTAGGGCCTGGAAATGGAATCTCCTTAGGAATAGAACAGATATTCTAGCTTCAACTGCAACTTGCTCTGGAGGCTCAGTGGACTCTTTACTTGATATTTTTGTTCCTCCCTCTCTTTCTTTCATGACCCTTGGTGATTCTGTTGCTCAACTTTGGTATATCACTTCTTAATGCCCCCACTGCTGGGTTTCTTGTCTCTAATTCCCAAGTAAGACTGACTACTTAACTTTCTACACCAGTTCCCCTTCGTGGGTTATGTGTGGCAAGCCTATGGAATGCTTCATGACTTTTGTTCTGTGGTTTTCACTCATAACTGACACTCGGGTAAGCAAGAACTATAATGAATATTTCTTCTTCTGTGGATGTCTAATAAGTGGAAGGCAAAGTTAAAAAATACATTCTGGAACACAAAATGTTCAGGATTTCTATTCCTACTAAAGATTGTCAGAAAACTGAAGAAAAAGAGTATAGTGTTAAGTCAAAACAAATTTAACACTGGGTCAAAAATATTGCCTACTATTCTTTGATACAGAAATAATTCTTCCTGGATAGTTATCAGAATAATCTATCAGAATACTTTATGTTATGAAAACATGGAAAATTGATCCAATAAGATTTACTTAGTCCTCATCATATCTGGCATCTCTGTATTTGACAATGTTAAACTCGTTTCTCTTATTTACACTTTACATTTGTCTTCTAGAACATCACTCTGCCCTGTGTCTTTTCTTCTCTCTCTGACTATTCCTTCTTAGACGTCTCTGTTGGCTTCCCTTCTCTTCTCTTTTCTCTCTCTCTTTTTAAAAAGCTGTTCTCTAAGTATTGCTATCATTCAGGCTATTGTTCTTGGACATGTTCTCAATTATACAAGCACTCTGACCAATATCATTCTCTCCCATGGGATATCAGCCAACCATAAACATAAAATCAACGTTTCCATCCTCAACTTCTCTACCAAGTTCCAACTAACTGGACAGTTCCAGCTGGCTACTTAGAGGCATATGCAATCATGCCGTGCCAAATCGAACTCTTCAGCCCCACCCTCTCCCCTGACACTTTCTTACTTTGCATTTCTCAAGTCAGTGTACATTTCCAGTTAGCCACCCAAGTTAGAAAAAGTGAACAATCCTGTACTTCTCTCTCCCAATCCCTCAAGTGAATTAGTAATCATCATGTCAGGTCAACTATTTTTATTTGCCCTGTGTTTGTCTCTAGTCTCCATTCTTTCTGCTACTTGTTTAGGACTTCCTCATATCTCTTTTGAGCTTCCTCATATCTCACATGGCTTTTGTCCCTATTTGAGGATCATTCTTTTTTTGTCCTGTCATCCTGATTTCTTCCAGAGTCATTTACTAGAATATAAATTATTAATGCTACTCTTCTACTTAAAATACTTGCGTGGGTTCTCAACACCTGTAGAATCAAACATATTAATTTGGCATTCAAAATTTCTAGTGATCATATTCCTTCTCTACACATACTCCTCCTCTTCTCTTTTATTCTTCTCCTTTCACATTTCCCTGAATCTGTGCCTGACACAAACACATAAAGTAAGAAGATCTGATTTGTACACAAGATTAAATGAAATGCAGTCTTTCAACATTCTAATGAAGACTGCAAATTAAAATTTTCACTTTAAAATTGTATATATCAAAGGTCAATAAACTGTGCTGACAATTTATTTTACTTCTGATAAAACATAAGTTTTTTTTACTAAAGATTAACATAATATTTGGTTTACCAATAGAAGGGGCATTTACTTTTGGCTTTAAATCAATTAATGACAAAGAAAATGTACTTATGCTGTGATCTATGCCATATATGGAAGGCATAAATTGTGTAATTTGAATCATATGATGTCTTAACCATTTACATATAGTCATATTAGCTAAGAGCTGACAGTTGTTTTTTTAGATTGCTTTGTAAAAACATCATACATTTAGGAAACCAAATGGAGTCCAATATTTCAATGCTGCTTCTGCTGAGTGATTTCAGAGACTATTTGGGAAGCTGATATACTGACTTATGACATGACCTATAAGAAGAATCTTTAGGAAAATGGACTTGTATGAGAAAACAATAATTTCTCTGGGGGGGGATTGAGTTTATTTCTGCAACCAGGTTACAAGGAGACAGGTGCTATCATTATATCTGTAACCAGGTTACAGGGAAATGGGCAGTATAATTACCAAAAAATCCACTGCTGAAATGTTTCATAAAACAGGAAGATGATGGCTGTTGAACATAGAGTAATTCTGTGAAACTGTATTTGGCACTGAAGACAAGAGGCATTTTGTGAATAAAAGAGAATGTTACAAATGAGTTAGAATACACCACAGCATCTAAACCAGAATGCACATAATAGCATATTCTTTAAACATTTTGTAACACGTATGAAGAAAACAAAAATTAAAATGACAAATGAGTATTCCTACTTTAAAAACTGTTCTGATCGATTATTTCTAATTAAAAAACAGTTATTGATAAGGATGCTATGAATCAGAGGAATTGACTGTCATTAAAGTTCTCAATAGTTACCATCCTCTGACATATTAATTTTTCAATCATGAATTTGCTGCCTTAAGTTTATTTTAGATTAATACCCTTTATTTCTTGTACCCTACAAGATTGAAAATGTGAAAAAAAAATTGTGCCTGAGATCATATTTTATTTCATTTTGTTACAGAAAGGCAATGTTCTTCTTGGTTATCCTCCTTAACAGTTGATCATCTTTTCTTTGAGGGTATGTTCCCCAGAAAGGAGAATGGAGGTACCCTTGTAAAGGTCCAGCACTGACTGATCTAGGTGAACATTGTGTTATATAACATGTATTATCTTTTTTTTCTTGTTCACAGCAATCTCATGAGTTCTGTATCATGATATTGAGTTTATATATGAGGAAACTGATGAGTATAATGATCAATTAAATTGTGGAAAACCATAAAATAACATTGGGATTAAAATATAATTTATGTAATCTCAAAAATTTCTGACATTAGTAATGCCAAAACATGTGTGCTTTAGAGCCTGATGCTGTGGTCTTCACTGCAGCTGAACTGAATAGAAATCTTTTTTTTTAATTGTAAAGCTGTTTTCTTTTTATTTTATGTTACTTTAAAGATATGGGGTACAATTCAGCGTTGTGTATACATATATTGATTATGAAGGTACCCTTGCTGATGAGGTGTGCCCTCCCCCCTCTGGCAGTTTCCCTCAACTGCCAATCCCACCCTCCCTCCCCGGCATCTTCCTACTACTACCAATCCCTTTCTTATAGTTTTATGATAATTGTTCAAGGTCTGCTTATGAGTCAGAACAAATGGCACTCTGTTCTTTGAAAACAACAATTGTATTCTTCCATATGTAGAGTTTTGAACTAGATAATTTGTAGGAAAGTCAAAAATTCAATTTAAACTATTTAAAAATGCTTTGTTCTATTTCATTTATATCATCAAAATATGATTTTCCTTTCCTATCATATAGTTTTATGTAACTCGGTGGACAGAATGGTTGTTAAAATTTATTGAACTAACCTTAAGATTCTTTTTGTTTTTAATGTTATGTTCTTTATGTAATTGATAAACTTGAGATTTTTGGTGTTTTTCTAAAGTCAGCATGTCATAAGAAACCAAAAATTCGTTTTAGGGAGAATGTACTTAAAGCATATAAAAGAATCACTTAAATTGTTTCAGTGAGAAAAGGTCAATAGTTCAATTTTGTGTATTTAAGTAGGCATAAAAAGTGATTTGGCCTTTATAAAATAAATAGTAAAATTTCTCAAGTTAACTATGTAAAAACCTCAAGAAAGTTAAACTGGGAAAAAACTGGTCTATCTGTGAAGGTCTATCTAATAAACAAGATAAATTAGATTAAGACTGGATATAATTAAAACATAAAAGACAAGCAAACAATGCTCTCCTTTCTCTTGGTTTTTGTTTATTTTGTTTGTTTTTGTTTTATATAATCTCCTTTGTTCATTAAGATGTGTATTTTAAGACTGTTTGCTCTTAGCTATTTTTATTCCCCGGAAAGATTTTTAGTGTGTTTTGTATATCTCTGAATACTAAAGAGCTTTGTGTTTTTTCTGTCACTCTTTTTAAAGTGGATTTTCCCATGAATACAATTTATTCAGATAAAAAATGCAAACAAGTCTTTCTAATATTATGCCTCAGGAAGAATTACTACTTTATGTGATTTCGAACTTTGACTCAGGCCAATCCAAAGACCTAAACATAAAGTATAAGTAGATATGTAGAAGTTATATATGCACTTCAGCAACTCACAACTATAATATGGTTTTGTACTGTATATATTAATTTCCTAATGTTGCTATAACAAGTTACTAGAAACTCTAGAGTGATGATATTGTTCTTAACTATTATGCTGTTGGAAAGACCATAGATTAGCATAAATTCGTTTTTCACAATAACTAGTTATCTGGAATTCCAGAACATCATGAATAAGTCTATGCATAGAGAAATACTTCACCCTTGGAGAAGTAGGAACTGTCTGTCAGTTTCTGGTTCAGGAACTAAAGGGAAAACCAATGTGGGAAGCCGACTGCAAAGATTACACAATATATTTATTAATTTTATCTCAACCTAGAACCTAGTGTTTGAGCTTATCTGTGTTTAGAACCATCTAAACACTTGACAACCCTGCTCAGAATGAGACAAATTCCTTAAGAATTGTACTTGCCCCTTCATTTTCTAACTCTCTGTTTAAGCAAGCAAAGTAATGAATGAGTTGTTTTGGCAGGACCCAGTGTTTATTGAACCTATGTTTCCAAACCAAATCATCAAGTTGTAGAAATCTGATGCTAGAAAGGATCTTGAAAGGCCATTTTCTTCACCATTCTGAATATGACAGAATATGCACATTAAAGAATTAAAATAAAAAGACTTGCTGATAGTCTATCTGTTTATTGTAATAGGCACACAGTAGCAAGGCTACAACTCTACTATTTGCTAACGCCTACAGCTTCACAAGTTCCTCACTTATTGTTTATGACTATTCTTGATAACAGGTTCCATATACTATTTATATGGAATTGCATCAAACAAGCTGTTAAGCATCTATAACGAATTTTTATGTTATCCTCACTATGTAACATTATAATTCTTAACTGGAATAGCTAAAGATTTACTTTTCTGTCTCTCTAATCCTTTCTCCACTACTAATTTGTGTGATTTGGTCTGGGCTGAATGAGTGCAACAAGACCCTTGTTACTAATCACAGAATTTTCTTACTTGATGCTTATGCATTTCCTCAAAGAAGACTGGAGAAACTGTCTTGAACAGTTGGGCACGGTGGTGTATGCCTATAATCTCAGCTCTTTGGGTGGCTGAGGTGAGAGGATTGCCTCAGGTCATGGGTTTGAGGACAGCCTGGGAAACTTGGTGAGACCTTGTCTCTACATGAAATAAAAAATTAGCCAGGCATGGTGGTGCGTGCCTGTAGTTCCAGCTACTTGGAAGACTGAGGTGGAAGGGTTACCTGAGTTCAGCAGATTGAGGTTGCAGTGACCATGAACATGCCAGCGCACTCTAGCCTGGGCGACAGAGTGAGGCTATGACTCAAAAAAAAAAAATTGTCTTGACCAGTTAATACCCATAAGATTTTGCTTATGTGTTCAATGAATATTGTGGCTTCTCTATTAAATTTCTCTGCCTTCCTGCCCATAGTTCACAAGGACTATCCTTGTTTTCTCTCTGGATGCCTTAGACTCATGATGCGTCAACTGTTCCAAGTGGTTCAGGTCACTTCCTACTTGGAAAAGAAGTTGAAAACATCCCTTCCCCACTCTAAAATATGATGTTGCTTTCCATGTATCATCTTCAAAATTTCCTCCAAGAGAATAGCTGAGGAGATGTTACATTTAACCCATTTATGCCCAATATAGAGAAATATAAAATTTAAAAAAACAAGCAGGTTAAAAAAATAGTCATGCTACCCAGGCACATTTTGATACGCACATTTCTCCATATTTTCTTCAAAATGTTTGATTTAGCTATAATCTTACTATAATCATAAAATTCTATTTTTTTCAACTTTGTAACAGCTCTATTCTTCATATGTTAAATGTTATTTGTATATTATTCCATATAGTAAACTTTTCATAACATATACGATCATTGTCCTCAAAAATGATTCCACTGATTTTATTGCTATAAACAACTTTGTGCATTGGGTCTTCCCAGCCCTCTTATTAAGATAATTCCCTAGAAGATATTGTCAGAATCTATCTAATAGTTTGCAAAGTGGCCACATTCTCCACACCTCTAGAACCTATGCCCCTTTGTAATGTCATTTTGAGTCTTCTCCCATCAAGAAGCGAAATCCAAGCCGGCTCGGTGGCTCAGCCTGTAATCCTGCGCCTTGGGAGGCTGAGGTGAGTGGATTGCCTGAGCCCGCGGGTTCGAGACCCGCCTGGGCAGCGAGACCTCATCTCTACAATAAATCAAAAAATCAGCCGGGCGTGGTAGCGCGCGCCTGTAATTCCGGCTACTCTGAAGGCTGAGGCAGAAGGATTGCCGGAGCCCAGCAGGTCGAGGCTGCGGTGGCCGGGAGCGGCCACTGTACTCCAGTCTGGGTGGTGACAGAGTGAGACTCCAACTCAAAAAAAAAAAAAAGAAGCTAAATCTGTTTCTCCATGACTTGAACCAGAACACATGACTTGCTTTTTCCAATAAAATGCAACAGAAATGACAATTGTGTCAGTTCCAAGTCTAGGTCTTAAGAAGTCTTGAAACTTCTGCTTTGATCCTTGGAGTCCTTCCAGCTAAAGGTGCATAACATATTTGTCCCTGTTACTCTGATTGTCAGTCAAACGCAGAAGTAGGGCTACCTTCCTGAGCAACACCTGACACAGACACAGGTACACAAGTGAGCCTACCAAGCCCAGAACTACCTAAAGAATAATAAATGGTTGTCATTTTCTTTAGTTTTAGAGTGGTATTTTGCAGTAAAACCAACTGATACAATCTACTTTGCCAAAAAGAATAAACATTTTTAAGCTTTGTAATTCATACTGATGAATTGTTTTCCAAAACCATTGTAAAAGTTTGCCCTATTAATGATTTTGCTACCTTCATCAGTCGGAGTTATCATTATTGTAAATCTTTGCTAGTTTGATAAAAAATAGTTAGTGTTTTGTTTTAATTTTAAGTAAAAATTTTAAAAGAATTTTTTTTCATTCAAATGAATTAGTTATTAATTTAATGCTTTTTATTGAAACAAGTCATTTGTGGATTTTTTTCCCAAATTAGTTTCCTAAAATTGAGATATTTATCAGGTTTATTTTCTCTTAGAAGGTACAGATTTTATTTTCTCTTAGAAGGTACAGAAATTGCAGCACAGATTTTGATTTTCAATTTTCTAGATAAGGTTTTTTAAAAAGTCTGTTAAAATCTCTTTCCCCAATATTTTTGATTCAATAATTATCAAATTTATAAAAGTTAGGTCTGCCATGGTAGCTCACACCTGTAATTCCAACACTTTGGGAGGCTGAGGCTAAAAGATTGCTTGAGGTCAGGAGTTCAAGACCAGCCTGGACAGCATAACGATACCTCATCTCTACAAAAAAAAATTGTAAAAATTAGCCTGGCATGGTGGCATGTGTCTTTACGCAGGTGGCTGAAATAGAAGAACTGCTTGAACTCAACAGTTTGAAGATGCAGTGAGCTATCATTGTGCTATTGCACTCCATCCTGGGCAGTTGAGCAAGACCTTATCTCTAAAAAAAAAAAAAATTATAAAAATTAAAATGGTTATACTGGAGTTTCTACTGACCCATCTGACTGTATTGGATGTTGATCTCAGTGATTCTGACCATTCTAAGCTGTTTAAAGCCATGTAATCATTCTTGGCTCAGAATAGAAAGCAAGAAGATGAGATAATTATATTCAAATTGGAAAATTTGCTTCTGGGTCAAGCAGATGTGCAGAAAATATGGAAAAATTATTGGCTATTGTGCTTGTGAGACTTTGAAGTGCTGCCTTCACACAATACTTTCTCACTGCTTTCAGAATGAACACAGATTACATCATCTATATCGTCTTTGGCTATAATGGAAAACCCACTCAAACAGTACTAAATTAGAAGACTGTTGGTTGGGTTGATGCTTTCTAATTCATACCAGGATAGTAATACTAGTTTCATTTTTTATTTTTATTTTTTTTAGTTGAGGTCTCACTTTGTCATCCAGGCTGGAGTGCTGTGGCTCGATCACAACACACTGCCTGGGCTGAGGTGATCAATTCTTTCACCTCAGACTCCTGAGTAGCTGGGACTACAGGCCCGTGCAACCACACCCAGCCTGATACTAGTTTTTTAAAACTTGAAATATGTTTCCAAGGATTACTCAAAAGTAGAATAGTGGTGCAATAAACAGTAAAATTAATTAATGAGAAGAAATTAGCATGTAAAATTGGCACCTGCTCTCTGTGGTTCTAAAAGCTCAGTGGCATACAACAGTAGAGCTTATTAAGCTTGTTTTGTGAGGTGTTTTTGCTGGTCTTGGCTGACCATGGTAACATCTGTCTGTAGGGGATGACACTGGGTTTGATAACTGGCGTAATTCATCTCTGCTCCCCATGTCTCATCTTGTAGATGAGACTTGAGCCCAAGTATATTCCCATGGTGAAGGCAGAGAAGCAAGTACATGCCCCCCTCACGTGTGTTCTTCAAATCTTTGCTCGCATCACACTTACCAGTTTGCCCAAGCAAGACCTCAGGGTGTCCCAGATACAAAGTGCATGGCACTGTAAAGTTACATGACCAGGGCATATGGATGCAGATAGTGGTGTAGCAGTGAGACCACTGATACAATCAAACTACAACAGGCATATTAATTCAAGTTAATTCTCATACGATGCCATGATATCTGTTGATAAATAATCCTCTTCCCGAAATGGGATCCAAAACATTCATGGACCTATCCACCAGGTGGAACTTGTCATGATAGGCAGCACATGCATTCTCTAAAAAGGGTTCTGTGTTTTAAAAGAATCAGCATTTTAAAATGTCCTTTAGTTAATTCATTGCTATTGCTTAGAAATACACATACTCCTTACAAGAATTTATTGAGATAGTTGAGAGTATGGATAGCAATGGTTACTTGTGTTATACACATGAATCTTTTGAATTTATGGGAACACAGTACAGATATAAAGAAATAAAACAACAAACTGCCTCCTGGACCATCTTCTGGTGCTGAGTAAAAATAAGAAAGTGGAATGTGTTTTGTTAATGTCAATTAATATAAACTAAAACAAATCATCTGTATTTCTTGAATAAAAAACAACTTAATTATTTCAACAAATAAGTAACATCGTTTTTGAGCATTAAAAAGTGCTAAAATTGTGTCAATAAATAGTGAATAGTGAAAGTGCTTAACGTGTATTTTAGTAGAATGTTGATTAAGTTGAATTCAAGCTCATAGGTAGGTCTAACAAAGACAATTTGTTAGTTACAGTATAAACATCAAAGGGGGTTTATACTGTAGTGCATGCTGGCAGCCCCAGCTAATCCAGAGACCGAGTCGGGAAAATTGCTTGAGTCCAGGAGTTTGAGGCTATAGTGTGCGATATAAATAACCACTGCATTCCAGCCTGGGCAATTAGTGAGATCGTGTCTCTAAACAGGAAAAGGAGGGGGAACATCAGTCAGTCCATTAGTTCAGTTTCATATAGTATATCACACAATATCAATTTCAAATAATACAACATTTTAAATAGTATAGGCTGCCAAAAAATGTTTTTTAAAAAATCAGTAAAGCATATAAAAAATTTAGAAAATACCATCAGAACTTTATTTTATGTTAGAAATACACAAGTGAGCTGTGCTCGGTGGCTCAGCCTGTAATCCCGCGCCTTTGGGAGGCTGAGGTGAGTGGATTGCCTGAGCCCGCGGGTTCGAGACTTGCCTGGGCAGCGAGACCTCATCTCTACAATAAATCAAAAAATCAGCCGGGCGTGGTAGCACATGCCTGTAATTCCGGCTACTTGGAAAGCTGAGGCGGAAGGATCGCTGGAGCCCAGCAGGTCGAGACTGCGGTGGCTGGGAGCAGCCACTGCACTCCAGTCTGGGGGACAGAGTGAGACTCCAACTCAAAAAAAAAAAAAAAAAAAAGAAATACACAAGCGCTTCTAGATATTAAACATTAATAGAACATCACGAAAATAATAATACTAGTACGTGCATATTATTTTTGTCTAGATTTGTGGCTCACTTGTGGAAGATTTATTTTAGGAAGCTTTTCTGGAATTTTTTTTTTTTTTTTTACTTTTTGGAAAAATGAACACATTAAGACAGTAGAACTTTAATTACCATTGTTTCACATTAAAGTAGTTAACAATTAACCTAAAGTGTGAAATTTAAGACTGAAGATAATTTTGTGGTTTTCATTGGTCATGCAACTAAAAAGAATATCACCTGAAATAATATCAATCTTTATTGTTGGTGTTCACGAAAAATAATTGGTAAAAATATGGGGAGACCCCCAAAAAACTGGAGTGATTTTTTTTGCAGGGCAAGCCCTTGCAGTGGAGGTTTGCCCCACTAGGTGAATGTTTTAGGAACCCGTCAGCATTGGTGAACCAGCTAGTGTTGTTGTGAGAGGCTGTGTTCCACTTCAGTGAATTTTTTGGAGATTCTTTCATCACGTTTGCCCATTTCATCATCATGATTTACAGGAACAACTTACCCACACTGCACTGAGTGTTCAGCAGTTTTTGACAATGCCCTACCCATGCCCTACCCTCCCTATTCTCCTAATCATGTCCTGAGCGATTTTTTTTAATTGTTTCTTCAGATGAAAAAAGTCCTCAAAGGGAAACATTTTGCTGACGTGGAACAGGTGAAACAAAATGGTAGAAACACTAAAAGACATCAAAATTGACGAGCTCAAAAACTGTGAGCAGTGGAAAAAGTGTCTTAAGTGTATTGTATCAAATAGATAGTACTATTAGGATGACTGAAGTTTAAACAGGTTAGAATAGATACACAATTTTTTTTTTTGAGTTGGAGTTTCACTCTGTCACCCGGACTGGAGTGCAGTGCCGCTCCCGGCCACCGCAGCCTCGCCTGCTGGACTCCGGCCATCCTTCTGCCTCAGCCTTCCAAGTAGCTGGAACTACAGGCGCGTGCTACCACGCCCAGCTGATTTTTTGATTTATTGTAGAGATGAGGTCTCGCTGCCCAGGTGGGTCTTGAACCTGCGGGCTCAGGCAATCCACTCACCTCAGCCTCCCAAAGGCGCGGGATTGCAGGCTGAGCCACCGAGCACGGCTAATACACAATTTTTTATAAATAAATTCCGGGTTTTTATGGGTCCCCTCTCATATTCACATAAACATCTTCTGATATATTTTCATGTTAATGTAATGTAATATGTTATGTTAATGTAATATGTACTACATATATTATAATACACATATATATTAATATATATATGTGTTAATGTAATATGTACTACATTCCGTGGCTGGCTGTTATATATAATACTACATATATAAAAGTATATAATACTACATATATACAAGTAATATAATATCCTTTGTTAATGTAATATGTACTACATTCCGTGGCTGGCTACCCATCTAAATTTCCAGCTGCATCTTCTGTTGCATCTCTCTGGGCACATTAAATCTCAAATCACTCTGAGTTCCCTGAAACAACAAAGTAGAAGAAAATCTCTAAGCCATTTTCCCTCAGTCACTTCGATCTGGATCTGGAATTATATTGTCCACTTCTAGCCCATTAAAATCCTATTTCCCCCTTTTCTCATGAAGTTGATTTTCTTTGTGATCTGAGACTGTATGCCTTGAAACGAGTAGTTACACCAAGTTAAGTAATATAATATCCTTTGTCTTGGAAAAAGACCATTTAAATCTGCAAACAGTAAATGAAGTTCTTGATGTACTGATGTAAATTGAGTTGAGTTTTAACTTCAGTTGTTTCCTTGAGAAAGTGGGAAAAAGATTATCCTACTAAGTGGATATTTCCAGTTAAATAAGAGAAATTTCATTTTATTACTTCATATTAAATGCAGGAAATTTAGATTGGACTAAATGTGTCTAACGTGGGTCATTGAAGATGGAACACCAAGAACTGAGAGATTGAGATTTTGAGGAAATCACACTTGGCTGAGCTATGGGGGTGGATGGAGAGGAAGTTAAGGAAAGGATTGTGTCCACTATTGGAATGAATTGATCTTAGCGCCGTCAGTGTTATTGTCTGATACTCAGATTATTTACAGTAGTTTTCTTTGAACTAATACTTTATATATAAATTTTTATCCTTTTCCTCCTGTATGCACAAAATCTAATATGGGTTTCCCTTTCTCCTTTTTCTCTTCCTAACTAATTGGACAAAACCATGTTGCCTCTGATTCTTTAATATTGGGTGAAATTCAACCCTCATGTAAGCCCAGGTTTGGAAGGATTGAGAGACAGAAGTAAAGTTTCAAGGGACTAAATGTGGGGCTGACCAAGGCCTTGGAGTCCATTCCTCCATTAACTATCTTCTCTGTACTGTTCCTCTATTAACTATTTTCTCTGCTACCTCTCTACTTTTTTTTTTTAAGCAGCTAACTGGTTAACTAGCTAAGATGTAAACGTAAAATATTCCCTGGGAAAATAGAACAGTAAAACTCTGGAGTTCTAGAATTTGTGTTAGCAAAGGGTTTGAAACTTCTTTGTTTACATTGTCTTAATTTTTCAAGAATTCAGTAGCATTAAACAGCTCCAAGAATGTTATCTCATGGGAAGTTCATATTTTTGGCAAGCAATAAGATGTTGAATATAAATGAAAACCACCCCAAATCCTAGCAAACGTGAATCTACTATGCTATTTCCTTCCAGAATATTTTCCAAGTAGATACTGTAAAAACATACTTATCAGAATTCTAAAATTATGCACCTCAATTTTTCTCCAAATATATCTAAAATTTTCCTCTTAATTGCTATTGTCTTCATAATTATCATTAAATGTAATCAATTTTCAAGAAATACTGTCCAGTCTCTTACTGCTTAAATAATCTTTCATGATAATTTTTTCTCTTTTTTGAGTACATTTCCTTGGGCTAAATTTTCAGTAAGAGAATTATTGAATAAATTGTTCTAAAGTATTTATGGCTCATTATATGAAATGCCACACTTTTTCCAAGAAAGAGTTTTAAACAATTTATATCTCATAATGTAGTCTGTATATCAGTTTTGTTATTCTCCAATATTATGTATTACATTTAATTAAAATATTTTATTTATTATTTATCTATTTATTTATTTTCCCAATAGCAGATTATAAGCTCCTGAGAAATAGGAGAGTGTATTCATTTAATTTCTGTAACATTAGAACTATGCCTAACACATACTGAGTAAATAAATGATAAATATTTGTTACATTAATTTTCACTAATAATAAAAACCTTTTTTGCATTTATGATAACAGCCAAATTACTTTGTGCTTTAGTAAATTACTTTATTATGATGTTAGCATTTTAAAAAATTAACTGAGACTGTGTCCTTTTTTTTCAGTGCTTAAAAAGAATGCTTTGCAATTTTCTGTCATCCTCAAAAGATGACATGTTTATTTTATCTGAATTGTGCCAATTTTAAGGCATTTTCTGCCAAAGCATGCCTTATTTAATTTTACTCTTATGGTAAGCAATAATGTTACTTAGTTTACAGTTTGCATTTCAGATATAATTGAGGTTAAACATTTTAATGCTTGATTACTAAAATAATATTCTTTATTTTGTGACTTGTTTGCTTATGAGTCTGCCCATCTGAGTTTTGAATTTAATTTGAAAAATAACTATTATAATTCAGTTTTCATCTTTCTTTGTTACATTTGCTCTAGGCTTTTTTGGGGGGGTTAAAAAATCTTTCATGGCTAAAATTCAGAAATTTCAACATTCACTTTTTTAGTCTTATTTGGCTTTTTTCAGCAATATGTCTCCTTAGTTCAAAAGCTACTGATTGCCCCCTTGCACTGCTCTTTGATAAGCTAAATGCCAGCTTTATTCTACTTGAGGTGTTCTGGATATTGTTAAATCTTTGTATAATGATGTATTATGTTTTTAGAGTATGTTTAGGAATGGAATATTTTCATTTGGAGCAGTTCGAATGGATTTTTTCTAAACTTGCAAAACAATTGTCTAAGCATAAAACATTGAGAAATTTTTGATGTATGGCTCAGTTTTTAATCTTTGCCATCCAGGAACATGTTTTGTGTTTCTACTTATTAAAATATATTTTTTCCAAGAAAGCCTTATGGTTTTTGCAAGGTATGTCCTATATGAGGGGGAGATCTTTTGGAGGGTGGGCTCCTTGTAGTATACTCAGAATTGTTCCTCTGAATCAAATGGCCAACCAAAGATTTTATCTGGAAGTTTTGAGAAGCTTGAGTCACAATTTGTGGAAGAAATGTCCTGAATTGTGGCAAACAGGTGACTGGTTCTTCTATCATGACAAAACAACTGGCCACACTGTGCTGAGTATTCAGCAGTTTTTTTGTTTGTTTTTTTACCAAAAATGGCATGACCCCTGTGCCCCACCCTCTTATTCATCTGATCTCACCCCGATCGACTTTTTTGTTTGTTTGTTTCCCTGGATGAAAAAAGTCTTCACAAGAAAATGTTTTGCTGATGTGGAAGAGGCAAAACAAAAAAATGTCAGAAGCACTAAAAGGCGTCAAAACTAACGAGTTCAAAGACTGTTTTGAGCAGTGTAAAAAGCATCTTGATAGGTGCGTTGCATCAAACAAAGAGTACTTCAAAGGTGAGTGAAGTTTAAATATGTAAGAATAAATATATATTTTTAAAATAAATTAATTCCATTTGGGGGGATCCTCCCATATATTTCATATTCATATTTTCAAATAAAGATTACAACTTTAAGTACTATTATGATGCAAAACATCTTATGAGTCCTATATTTGTATTCTGTCTTATTCTTACATTTCATTACATGAAATAATTTGATTTCTTGATAGTAACATGCAACTTCTATTCCTATTGGTATATAATTTCCTTTCAGTATATGTTGACAGTTGCTTCAGGGTAGACACAATCATGACAAGTTATCAGAATTGTATTTCTACTCTCATTTGCAAATAAGCATTGGATTTGCGCAAATGTCTTTTAAAGATATTTATTAGATTATCATTATATTATCAATAATATAATATGATTATCATTATATTATTAATTGTATATAGTTCTTAAATTGTGTATTATATGATGTTCTTTTGTAAACAATTGTGGAGCTTCTGAGCTAAATTTTCTAGAACATGATAGAGTATTCTATCATTCTATTCAATCCCATATATAATTTTTCTTACTCTGAAAAGAAGCCAGAGGGAGACTAGCTACAATGAAGTTAGAGGTTTGCTGAACTATTTAATGATGGGAACTCTATCTGCTGTGGCAAGATTTACTGACTTTTTGCATTTACTGGAGGATTATTAGAAAGGGATGTCCATAATTTCTTGGGAGTTGGTCAGATTTCCCAACATTCTCCTCCCTTGAGGTAAGTTGTCAAGGTATGTTTTAGAGGAGGTTCTTATGATCTAGCACATAGGCTTTCACTTCCTCTTTTTACCACCCAGTCTTCTTGTCTTTGTTATTAGCTATTTCTGTATTCTATGGTCCAGCTTCTCCAGAAATCTCAGTGCTGAAGAATACAATATTGTTACACAGCCTCAAAAAGAGCATTTGAGGTTCCAATACTTTTGTTTCAGATTTACTACTGATCTTCCTGTTTGATGCCTTATCTCACATAACCTACTCTCTGTCCTCTTGAGGTAGTGGGTACCTTCAATTTCTGAGCTTTTTCTAGAATTGTATGACATAAATTGACTTATCCTGGCTTCTCTTTAAAAAGTCACATACCCTTCTGTTACTATTTTTCCATTCATATGTCAGCTTTCAAAGTTTCATTGTCCTCACTAGAGTGCTCTTATTTTCTTTGTCCCTGTGGGCAAATGCTTTATTTAAAAAAAAATTATCTAAGTGTCATTTTAGTCAGAATTTTAGTCAGATTTAGGGAGGGAGCAAAGGGAGATACATTTACCTGTCATGTTTTTCAGAAAGTCTCTGTCATGATGTATTCTCATACTGCCCGCAGTGGGCAGAGCTAGTTGGCTCCCTGGCATTGGTTTTATTCATACCCATTGTTAAGACTTTTATGTGTACACATTGCCAACAAGACTTCAGATTTACCAGCTATGTGGTTTGTAGGATTGAGCCCTTATTGACCCAAACTAATTATCATCATTGTTGGGGAAGATGGTGAAGAATTTTCCAGCTCTCGGTTTTATTTTTTCCATATGGAAGGATTTCAGGTAGAATAATACTCCTCATTCCTCCGTATGGGAAATGAATATCTGATTATGAATTGGAAGACATGTTCTCTGCTCAATCCTTTTTCTCATTATTAGGTTTTCTCCCTTTAGCAAAGAAGCATGGAATAGACTTAGTGGTACAGATTTTGCCTTGAGGGTTCAGACATCTGTGGTTGAAATGTGAACAAACTTAGTTGACCACATTCTAAGCCATGTTCCCTATTCAACTGACCCATGAAAGGCTCACATTTTGCTCTCCATATATCTATTTCGTTTAATTTTTTATTTGTTTCTTAACTTGGGAAGGAAACAAAAGGAGATGTTGTATATTATATCTACTCTCATCTTTACCCGTGAAACAAACAAACAAAAACCCATCTCAACAAGCTAAATCCTATTTCCCATAGAACGTTTGGTTTAGCGATAAACATGAAGACCAGATCTAAGCAATTAATGCTTAATATTCTTCTGTCATGGTGCCTTGTTCAGGGCTGGGCAAGATCTATGTTGCTTCTATAAAAATCATGATTTTCACTTGATTTAGCAAAATTAAAACTCTTCCTCTGGATAATTTTATGAGAAGACATAATTCTGAGAACAACTGCAGCAATTTTGCACCCATGACAAAGCCAGCCAGTCCATAAAAGAGGAATTCTCCTTGGAGTAAGAGCAGAAAACTGAGACAGAACCCAGGTGGAATCCATATGAAGTTCATACTACTTTTACACTTGTAATTTATGCGACCTACTAAATTTCTTTTTATGTTAATCTCACATGAAGTGAGGTCTTTTTTTTTTTTTTTTTTTACCATTATGAACATATAATTATTGCACTGTTGAGTTTGTTTTTTAAGAATTTTTATAGAATTGTCACATTCTTATATAAAAGTGAATTTCCAAACACTGTTTCCCAGAACATTAGTGTAATGACTAGTCTGTTCAAGAAGAATCTCTGCTCTTGGGTTCAAACTGACTTTCATGTCACAAGTCAAAATAGTTTCATCCTGGACTAACTTAGCTTTAATACAAGACACAAAATATGTCACACTGAATGAGTGGCAACAACAAATCAGAGGTCTCAGGAGATTTACTTCATTGCTAAGATAAACACGGTCAAAAGAGATGAGCAAAGATGTCACGAGCCACTTCATTTTAGAAAAAGTCACGTGCTCAAGGCATCCTTTTAGCTTTTATATTTTTAAAAATATGCATGAAATTCTCCTCAAGGTGCACATGACCAGCCACCATTATCCAGTGTAGTAGAATAGTATAATAGATACTATTACTTGTTACTCAGCAATTTTAGCAATGAGGTCCAAGTGTATTCAGATGAATTCTCATTAATCTAGGGTCTAGTGTGCTCCTATAATTCCTTGAGTTAATGTGCAAGAAAGATGTTAATGGAGATCAAATCCTCAGCGGTCCCTGAAGATAAATGATAAACAATGGATCTGATTTAACTCTCCTTCAAGTTAGTATTCTATGACTATGGACTATAACAACAACAGTATATACCAGATATCAATTAAAGTGCTTTACATATAATTGTATAATAAATAATTTTGCTGGTCTTTGCTTCCTGAGAGCTGTCTTCTAGAGCCTCAGAATTTCCTACATGATAGGAGTGTCTCTGCTACTTAATGTAGGTCCTGATAGTTTCGGTTAATGAGATGAGTAATTGTTGGCCCCAAGACTGTGCTAACAAGATGACTCAGGATGGCGATAGCTAACCAGAAAGACTATGTGATTAGGAATTTGGGGCTTTGAATCATGTGATATTAGCCTTACCTCCAGGGAGGGCAGAAGGAACTGGAGATTCAGATCACAGTGATTCAACACATAATAAAATCCTAATAAAAACTCTGAACACTGATGTTCACATGAGTTTCCCTGATTAACAATATGCTGAGAGTATTGTTTGTATTAATCTGTTGGGAGGGGGTGTGTCCTGTCTCCATAGGGAGAGATCTTCAGAAGCTTCATGTCTGAGACCTTCCCAGGCTTCACTCTATGAATCTCTTTGTGCTGGTCTTGATTTGTGTTCTTCATGCTGCAATAAAACTATCATTGCAAGTATAGCACTTTCCTGAATTCTGTGAGTCAGCCTAGAAATGTACTGAGCCTGAGGGGGTAGTAGGAACCCCTGTTTAGCTGACTGGTCAGAAGTATAGATGATAATAATTCCCAAGCTTATGACTTAGTGTCTGACATGAGGGCAGTCTTGTGGAGGGCTGTATTTTAAATTTGTCCTAACTCTGGGTAGTTAGTGGCAAGTCACTGCACACATATCAATGTAATTCCTTAGTATTTCTATGATGTGAATATTTTATTATTCTCCTTTTAGATAGGTTAATAAAGATTCTAGGATAGTGTGTTGATAAATTGTTGAATAGCATATTTAATTTCTTATCCTTTTTATTATGTAATACATTTTTAATTTTTTTTTTTTTTTGAGTTGGAGTCTCACTCTGTCACCCAGACTGGAGTGCAGTGGCCGCTCCCGGCCACCGCAGCCTCGACCTGCTGGGCTCCGGCGATCCCTCCGCCTCAGCCTTCCAAGTAGCCGGAATTACAGGCATGCGCTACCACGCCCAGCTGATTTTTTGATTTATTGTAGAGATGAGGTCTCGCTGCCCAGGCGGGTCTCAAACCCGCGGGATCTGGCAATTCACTCACCTCAGCCTCCCAAAGGCGCGGGATTACAGGCTGAGCCACCGAGCCCGGTTTACAGAATTCTTATGGCAAAAAGATTATCTGGATTTTTCTTCTTATGTGTCTTTTAGAAATTTAAGTTATATTGCTAAGTAAATCTTTACTTCCTTGTTAACCTGCCTTTTATTTTTTTCTAAGTCCCAAATTGTTTAGGAGACTTCAAGGAAGTACAGTGGAATAAATTTAAAGGCTGCCAGACCTAGATTCACAACGTAATTATGGCGTTAAGCTGATTTACAAATCTTGGAACTTCCATTTTCTCATATCTGAAAATAGAGATAATTATATATGTATAGATTAATGTAATGAGAAGGTATGAAAGAGTTTGTAATAAATCTAGAAAAAATTATTAGGTTCATTTCTCTTTTAGATTCAAATAGCCCTAGGGTAAGAGCCAGAAATCTACAAATTTTATATTTTTATTAATATAATCCTTTTAGGGATGGCAAGTTATGGAAACAGATTCACTCTTATTTTTTTTTTTCCTCAAGGGTTAGTTGTTGTATGGTTAATATAGTATTAGAAGAGAGAGAGAGAGAGAGAGAGAGAGAGAGAGAGAAATGTTATTTTAAAACAATTTAAATTATTATTTTAATTGCTTAACAGAAGAACTTTGGTAAATACCAGCTTAAAATTTCTATTAATGAGACTTGCTCATTTCCAAAAGCCTTCAGAAGAGTGCTGTGGTGGTCATAGACTCACAGATCTCCAATTATAAAAAAAGTGTGATTGACTAAGGGCGCCAGCTCCTGCAAAATTTTTTGCCATGTTTGTAATGAGGCCTCACTTTTTATGTGTTGCTCCCAGTCAGTAGTTGAGCATGACAGGGCTACAAGGTCAGTCTCTTTTCTGGAAGAAAGGGAACTTCCTTGATGACCATTTGATTGAGTGCTCCACTGTTTTATTCTGTTGTTGATTTTTTTTCCTCTTTTAACTTATTATGAAAATTGAAAAGAATTGCTTCTTTGAAAATTGATGTTGGTGTAGTTGGGCAGATTTGGGAAAAGCTCTCTTTGAAATCCTTTGAAACTAATTACTTAGGGATTTAGAGTTTTGTTTTTGTTTTTGTAAGCTCTATATTAGTGTTTTTGTGGAGAAAGGTGGTAACAAGGAGACAGTAAACAGCCCTTATAATTTTCTGTTCTGTTTTACTTCTACAAGTCAATATTTGTACAGACCATCCCTTTCATATAAATATATAGATTTGTGAGCAATGTTAGTTCTTGTTATGGTTAAACTGACCCTATTTTTTTAACCACTTCTGTGAAATTAATATTTCTGAGATTTAAATATTATTTCATCTGTTTCTTATAGATTTTTTGGAGGTGGTAAGGATTGGTAATCAATCCTTATCTTCTAAGTAACTCAGGTGCAAAAGGAATGCAACCTTTTGCTACAGATGTATGATTATTTGTGTCATCAATTAATGGAAAGTGCATATCCTTTGGTGGTGGTGTTCCCAGAGTGGCTATTTCTAATAGCTTTAACTAACATGCTTAAATGTGTATTTTGCCATGTCAGAAGTAAAATAGTATGTTTCCTCTTTGAAATTCTGGACAATTAGCACACATATATTTCTTCATACCTTCCCCCCTCCTTCAACATCATAAATTTGTTGATATGCTCTGAGACTTGACCCTCAGTTATTTAATTAATTAATTTAATATTTTCAATGTAACTTTTATATAATATATGGTATATCATTTAATTTTTTAATGTTGACATTTTATATTATAATCATTTTTACATGACTGTTACTTTTTAGAAATGAATTCAATATTTGGTTGCCATCGAAAATATTTATTTTTACTATCACATGGTGAGGTGAGATAAAACATAAGACTTTAGAAATGTCATATCTGTTGAGACTTATGTGGTATAAATAACAGATAAAAGGAACAGAGCTATGGGGCAGGCGTGGGTCGGGGTTCTCCAAAAACAAAACAAACAAACAAAGAAAAAAACAGAAGAAGAGATATATATGTAGAGAAATTTATTAAGGGAATTGGTACATGTGATTTTGTAGGCCAAGAAATTGTATGGTCTGTTTGCAAGCTGGAGAACCAGAAACGCCTGTGGTATAATTCAGTTCAACTCCAAAAGTCCAACAATCAGGATGGCATTTAGTATCAATTCCAGCTACAATCTAAAGACCTGAGAACCAGATCAGGTGTGGGGGCACTGATGTAAGTCCTGGAGTCTGAAAGTCCTAAAACCAGAGCTCTGATGTCTGAGGTTAAGAGATGATGAATATCCCAGGAGAAAGAGTAAGAAAGAGAGAAAATGCAGAATAGAGAATATTTGTTCTTTCTTTGTCTTCTCGCTCTATATAGGTCCTCAGTAGGTAGGATGAAGGATGATGCCTGGCCACACTGGTGAGGACAAATCTTCTTTACTTGGTGCTAATGCTAATCTCTTCCAGAAACACTCTAACAGATTTATCTAAGAATAATGTCTTAGATACCTGGGCATTCCTTAGTCCATAGTTGACACATAAAATTAACCACCACACAGAGCAAGAAGGAAGATTATGGAGTTCTATGACCAGAACATCTCAAAAGTTATTGAGCTTAGAGAGTTATATCATCCTTTCCACTAAATAGTGGTTCCTCAAGTTATAGAACACTGATGATATTCCAAGAAATTATCACTACTGAAAAACACTTTGTGGGACAACTACCGATATCTTTAGATTTTGAAGATCAGATTCCTTGAAAGTAAGCTAGGGTTGCATCTTGAGGACATATTTATTCAATATTCAATATATTCATTTTTCCCACCCCTTCCCACTGACCTCATCATCACCATTTGATACTACTGAATTGTTAAGTATTTGTTTCTTTTTGCTAAGTCAGAAAACCTGTTTTTTGGTTTTTTTCTAAAGCTCTGACATAAATTTTTCATGGGTGTCGACAGTCACCTACCACACTCGCACCGGGTTGTCCATGTAGCCAGCAGAGTGTGGCCATCAGCAAACCAGGTTAGAGAGATGCACTGGGATGACTCTGCCTTGAGACAGGTACTGATAACTTCTTGCTCCAGTTCATCTACAGTGATCTTGTCCTCTAAGTCCCAGATATTGATTCCGAGACCCATGGCAGCACACACCCAGTAGCAGCTGGGGCTGAAGCACAGGGCATTGATGATGTCCCCACCGTATAAAGGTGGCTGCCTTCGTTGAGGTCCTATAGCATGGCCGGGCCATCTTTTCTTCCAGAGGCACAGAGGGATCCATCTGGAGAGAGAGTCACAGCGTTCAGATAGTCCTTGTGGTCAATGAGGTTGGTCTTTAGTTTGCAGTTAGCCAGATTCCATAGCTTGTCCCACCCACAGGAAACAGTGATAGAGTTGCTGCTGTTGCGTGAGAAGCAGACACAAGACACTCACTTTGAGTGGTTCTTATCCTGGAAAATATATTTGCATGCATCCAGAACATTCCATAACTTGGTGATTTTATCTCGGGATCCAGAGATAATCTGCTAGCTGTCAGAAGAGAAGGCCATGCTCAGCACGTCCTTGGTATGACCTACAAATCGTCTTGTGGTGCCCATTGTGAGATCCCAGAGGCACAGGGTTCCATCCTAGGAGCCTGAGAGTCAAACTAGCCATTTGAGGAGATAACCACGTCACTAACAAAGTAGGAATGACCCCACCCTGGTCAGCTTCCAGAAGATAAAGGTCTTGTCTCTAGAGGCGGACGGTATCATGTTCGGGAACTCAGGGTAGTAGCAATCTGGGTTACCCAGCTGTTGTTGCCCTTAAGCGTGCCATGATGGGTCATTGTTTAGTTATAGCAGTGGCGAGCGTGTCACTGCAGCGATGAGGGTGGCACCAATAACTCAGAGAGATAAGCCCTGTATAGTAAATATAATTATAATAATCTAAATTAAATTTAAAATCTAAATTAAAAATCATGACTTAATTTATCTAGATTCTTGTCTTAAAATACAAACTAACAATTCTATATGTCCAATTATTGGAGATCATTTTTCAATGTTAACTTCTAGAATCATCGGTTCTATATTTGTATTAATTCTTAAATTTCTTCAGATAATATTTTTCTCCCATGGAAAGGGAAAGATGAAGATACATAGTTTCTAATATCCTTTGAAAAATTTGAAACTTTTTGTTGTTTTACTAAGTGAATATTAACTGGGATGAGAATAAAATTCTGGAACTGCACTCTCTCCATCAATTATCTCTAGCTATTATTCAGTCTTTTTCTAACACCTGTTTGACTTTAGTCTTTTGTGAGTGTCTTTTTGTTCTATTGTGTTTCTGGGGAAGATCGTGGAGGAGTGTACACCTCTGGTGAGTCATACTAATGAGCAAAAACTTGTCGAAGCCTTAATTTACCTTTAAGATTTACTACTTATCAGGCTTTCTAGGCTCTTTGTAATTTGCCAATTTTGTCTAACTTACGAGGGAGACCCAAAAAACCCCAGAATTTTCTTTTTGGAGGGCAGACTCTTTGTAGTACTGGCTTCTCCCAGTAGGCAAGTATTCTAGGAACACGTTGGTATCAGTGTACCAGCTAACATTGTTGTGAGAGGCTGTGTTTAATTTCAGGGAATTTTTTTTTTAGATTCTTTCAGACCATCTGCCCATTTCATGATGGGAGATTTACAATTGCACCTGCCCACACCACACTGAATGTTCAGCAATTTTTGATTAAAAAAAAATGGCATGACCCCACCCTCTCTATTCACCTGATCTCATCCTTAGAGAATTTTTGTTGTTGTTTTCCTGGATGAGAAGGTCCTCAAAGGGAAACATATGGCTGATGTGGAAGAGGTGAAACAAAAAAACGGCAGAAGCATTAAAAGTTATCAAAACCGACGAGTTAAAAAACTGTTTTGAACAGTGGAAAAAGCATCTTTATAGGTGTATTGCATCAAACAGAGAGTAGTTTAAACGTGACTGAGATTTATACGTGTAAGAATAATTCTCAGTTTTGTATAAATAAATTTCATTTTTGGGAAGTTTGCCCTCATACAATGAATGCTTTTGATCTGAAGATGCACATTTTTATTTTGGTCACGAGTTCATCTATTATATACATCTATTGCATATGATTTTTTCAGTTCCATTTGTTCTATTTTTCTCAATAGCAATAATTATCTTTAGATTGAGTCACTTTTATTGCCTCCTATATTTCTTATTATATTTCATTTTTCTTTTTTGTTCTTCACTGTACTGCGAAAAATTTGATTCTGTCAAGTTGATCTGCTAATTACTATTTCTATGACCATTTTCAGTTTTAACATCATTTTTTTATTTCTTTTCTCACTAAGTGTAGCATAATTACTGCAAATATTAAATGGCGAGCTAGATGAGTTTTTATAAGAACGTAAACCTATAGAATCACCATCCAAAGGCAGCCAATACTTCGATCTCTATCACCATGGATTAGTTTTACTTGTTTTTGAGCTTCACATAAATAGAATCATACAATATGCCCTCTTTTTTGTCTGATTATTTTACCTAGTATTACATTTTTAAGAGTTTGAAATATAGCAATAGTTCATTTACTCTCATGATATCCATTATTTTTGAATGAACTTATTTATCCATTATATTGGTAAATATTTGTGTTGTTTCAAGTTTGGGACCATTATGAGTAAATTTATAAACATTCTTAAAATGTCTTGCTGTACATATGTGTGCCTTTCTTTCTTTTTTTTTTTTTGAGTTGGAGTCTCACTCTGTCACCACCCAGACTGGAGTGCAGTGGCCGCTCCTGGCCACCGCAGCCTCGACCTGCTGGGCTCCGGGGATCCTTCCGCTTCAGCCTTCCAAGTAGCTGGAACTACAGACGTGCACTACCATGCCTGGCTAATTTTTTGATTTATTGTAGAGATGAGGTCTCGCCAAGTTGCCCAGGCGGGTCTCGAACCCGTGGTGTGTGCCTTTCTAGACGTGAAATTACTAGATCATAAGTTATATAAATATACAACTTTGATAAGTAACATCAAATAGTTTTCCAATGTGATTATATCAAGTTATATCTCATCAACAGAGTATGAGTTCCACTTGCTTTACATCGTTGCCAATTATATTTTTCATGTTATTCATTCCGTTTTTATATAGCAATTGCTTATTGTGGTTTTATTTTTTTACCCAATAAATGGCGATCTTTACCATATGCTTATTTGCCATTTGTATACATTCTTTTGTGAAATGCTTGCTCAAGCCTTTTGCTCCATTTTTAATGGAGTTGTCTGTATTTTTGTTATTAAGTCATATGTAATTAGAAGTGTAGCTAAATTGTCTCAATCCTACTTCAGAGTTCAAAAGCATATGCATTCTCCAACTTCTCTGTTTCTTTTTTTCAGGTAATAGTGGCATGTATAAAATAATGCTCCTTCTATTATGTGTTTAGAAGTCCCTTAAGGATAATTGGCAGAGGGATGGAGTACAATCTCACTTCAGTGGGCTTTGTATATTTTTCAGCAGTGACTAGCAAAGCAGGGTGATTGTAGGCAGGTAGTGTCCAGATCTTGGTTTCTTCCTCCAGCTCACATAGTAACCTAGGAAGCTACAGCAATTGCCTTGAGCAGTACAATAGGGAAGATTCTAGTGACTGGTCTTGAATTTAAGATCATAGTGAATTGGTAGAGAAGGGATCCTCTTCTCCCTGGGAAACTTAGAAGTAAATCTCTCTCAGTACAATTTTTATTCACTTTGTAAAGTCCTACCTTTCATCAATCAGTTTTAGGGTTTCACGTTGGAGCCGATATAAGATTCATTATTTTGTCAACTCACTACTGCAGTCCTCCTTTCTATATCTCCCAATCCTCCTCACAGATAACTTTTCTTTGAAACCTCAGAACAGAAATGGATTTATTATATCCCTTAACAGGCAACTATTATCCTGAAACTATTCCTTAAATGAGTAACTGTCATCAAAGAGGATCCTCTGGGGCCTTGGAAGAATATGTAAACAAGGATAGTGATCAGGAAGGCTGTTACTTTATCAGTTACCCTCAAGGACAAAAGTCTTGTAAATCCCCTTGCTCAGAATCTTTCCTAACTTCAGCTACCCTTGAAGATTCAGAGTGCTGTTTCTTGAGGGTGACTGCCTTCGGTGACTACATAGTGCTTTTCTGGCATCTGCAGTGAAGAAACGCAGAGGGAAAATATGCCATTTAATTCTGGGAGACCACTTGGCAGGGCATGTGAATTACTGACTTCTTTACTTCTTATGGAAAATATTTATCCTACTGTTTTTCTGAGTGTACATATCTGATCCAGACTAGGTTTATCCAGAACCAGTAATGTTATTCAACCTTCCTGACCACTATTCCTATTTATTTAGTGTCCCAAGATCACTGGAGGCTTCTCCTTAATCATTCCATGGCTAGTAGGACATTTGGAGCAAGGACAGCCACGAGTAGTCATGGTTGTAGGAACTGGTGTTTGAAAACTGTTGTTGTATGTTCATAAAGATTTTTGTACTCAGATGTCTCTCTGGCTTTGGGGCAGGCAGTCACTGTTTCATTGGTGGAGTGGCTTTGGTTTGCCTCCACACATTTGGCCTAGTATCTTTTGCTGTTCTTTGTCTGCAACTGCAAAATGACTCAAGTCAGTTCTTGTTTCCGTGACTTCAGACTTTGGCATGTTCCCCAGAACTTGCCTGTCCAGGTAAGCACAGCTTCCTTGCAATCATGGGACAAATCCAATCTCCCACTAGGATTCCAGACTGAAAGACATGCATATTCTCCTCACCTGCCAAATTTTTGGAAA
Organism: Cephalopachus bancanus; assembly: GCA_027257055.1. Classification (NCBI taxonomy): domain Eukaryota; kingdom Metazoa; phylum Chordata; class Mammalia; order Primates; family Tarsiidae; genus Cephalopachus; species Cephalopachus bancanus. The sequence continues at coordinate 8,797,505 of JAPVLO010000108.1, forward strand.
TCTAGTGAGAAAAAAAGATGCCTATTTTTTCCATATCTTATGTAACTGTCTTATTTTATTCTTGTAAGTTGGGAGTAAGTAGTGAACTTCATTGGAATTGTTTCCACTTATTTACAATAAAATTAAAATACTTTATTGAGAAAATAAGTTGTGTTTCAGTTCACACTATTTTTCTTTTTAGTTTGATTGAAATTGTGTTGTATCTGATAAATTCCCTTTACATTTGTGATGTGTTTATTTTATTTGATTTTAGCTATTTATTTTATTTTAGAATTGTGGGGTAGTGAGAATTTGTTATACACGAGGGGGGCCCAAAAAATGGAATTTATTTATAAACAATTATGTATTTATCCTTACATGTTTAAACTTCAGTCACCTTCCAAGTACTCTCAGTTTGCTGCAACACACCTATCAAGACACTTTTTTCACTGCTCAAAACAGTTTTGAACGTGTCCATTTTGATGCCCTTTAGTGCTTCTGCCTTTTTTTTTTTTTTTTTTTTTTTTGGTTTCACCTCTTCCACAAGGGCAAATTGCTTCCCTTCGAGGACTTTTTTTCATCCAACGAAACATTCAAAAAAGTGCTTGGGGCGAGATTGGGTGAATACAGAGGGTGGCACTCAGGGATCATGTTGTTTTTGGTCAAAACTGCTGAACATTCAGCATGGTGTGGATGGGTGCATTGTCATGGTGGATGAACCAGTCACCTGTCTGCCACCATTTGGGTCATTTCCTCTGCAAATCATGACTCAACCTTTTCTAAACTTCCAGGTAAAAACTTTTATTGATGGTTTGATCCAGGGGAACAAATTCCAATTGTACTACAAGGGGCCCGCCCTCCAAAATATAATTCCGTGTTTTGGGGTTCCCCCTTGTAAATATATTGCATGAAGGTGAAGCTTATGACAAATCCTTTTATTTCCCAATAGTGGGCATGGTACTTAATGGGTAGTTTTGTTTCCCTTATCCTTCCTCCTTCCTTTGGTACTACTCAGTGTCTGCTATTCTCATCCTTGAGCCTATGTGCAAAATCTTTATTGCCCACTTATGCTTGGTAGCATTCAGTATTCAGTTTTCTGTTTCTGTGATAATTCACTTAGAATTATGGTCTCCAGCTGCATCTATGTTGCTGCAAAGGACATTATTTTGTTCTTCTTTATGGTTGTGTAGTATTTCATAGTGCATGTGTACCCCATTTTCTTTACCCAGTCCACTTTCAATGGGCATCTGGGTTGGTTCCGTGTTTTTGCTGTTGTGAATAGTGATGTAATAAATATTCACATGCAGGCGGAGTGATTCGTGTTTCTTTGGGTATATTCCCAGAGGCAGGATTTCTGTGGTGACTCTCTACTTTTAGTTCTTTGAGAAATCGCCAAACCGCTTTCCACAAAGATTGAACAAACTTACATTTCAACGAACAGTGTATGAGCATTCCCTTTTCTCCACTGACTTGCCAACACCTGTCTTTATTTATTTTTTTAACTTTTTAATAATAACCATCCTGACTGGTATGAAATATCTCGTTGTAGTTTTGATTTGCGTTTATCTGATGATTAGCGAGACTGAGTATTTTTTCGTATGTTTGTTGGCTGTGTATGACTTCTTTTGAGAAGTGCCTGTTCATGTCCTTTCACCACTTTTTAATGAGATTATTTGTTTTATTCTGTCAACTCGTTTGAGCTACTTATATATACTGGATGTTGGGCCTTTGTTAGATGTGTAGCTTGCAAATCATTTTTTCCTTTCCATGGGTTGTCTCTTTATTCTCTTGATGGTTTCTTTGCTGTGCAAAACTTTTTGTCTTGACACGGTCTTACCTGTCAATTTTAGTCTTTGCTGCCTTTTCTTTTGAGGACTTAGCCATGAACTAATTCCCTAGGCCAATGTCCAGGAGGAAGTTCCCTAGGTTTTCTTCTAAGATTCCTGTAGTTTAGGGTTTCACATTTAAGTTGATCATTAGTTATTTTTTGTATATGGTGATGGGTAGGGGTCTAGGTTCATTCTTTTGCATGTGGTTAGCCAGCCTTACCAGCACCATTTGCTAAATACGGGTCCTTTCCCCAGTGTTTGCTTTTGTCAGTTTTTTTGAAGATGAGTTGGTTGAAAGTCTGTGGTTTTATTTCCAGGTTCTACCCTGTTCCGTTGGTCTGTGTGTCTATTTTTATACCAGTACCATTCTATTTTGGTTATTGTAGACTTGTAGTAAAGTTTGAAATCTGACTGTGTGTTGTCACTGGCTATATTGTTTTTGCCGAGGACTGCTTTAGCTATTAGCATACTTTTTTGCTTCCATATGAATTTCTGTATTGTATTTTAAAGGTCTATGAAAAATTTTGCTGATAGTTTGATAAGGATTGCCTTGAATCTGTAGATTGCTTTGGGTCGAATTAACATCTTTATTGACTCTTCCAATTCATGAGAATGGGATATTCTTTCATTGGTTTATGTTGACTTCTATTTCTTTGAGAGGTGTTTTGTAGTTCTTATTGTAAAGATCTTTTACCTCTTTGGTTAGATGAATACTGAGGCATTTTATCTTTTTTGTGGTTATTGTGAATGGGCTTGATTGTGGTTTTGATTTGGTTTTCAGCCAGCTTGTTGATGTATAAAAATGCAACTGTTTTTTGCACATTGACTTTTGTATCCCAAGAACTTTACTGAGGTTACTTATCAGTGCTAGGTGGTTTTTAGCAGGCTCTCTCAGGTTTTCTAGGTATAGAATCACACCATTTATGAGAAGAGATCATTTAAGTTCCTCTTTTCCCATTTGGATACCTCTAAATTTATTCCTCCTGCTTAATTTCTCTGGCTTGGACTTCCAGTACTATGTTAAATAGGAGTGGTGAGAGTGGACATCCTTGTCTTGCTCCAGGTGTTAATGGGAATACTGCCAGCTTCTGCCTGTCAAATATAATCTTGGCTGCAGGTTTTATTTTGAGGAATGTTCCTTCAATCTGTAAGTGTTTGAGAGTTTCTTTTGTTATTAAGAAAGGATGTTGATTTTATCAAATGCCTTTCCTGTGTCTATTGAGATATTCATGTGGTTCTTGATTTTATATCTGTTTATGTGGTGAATTACATTTATTGATTTGTGTATGTTGAACTAGTATTGCATCCCAGGAATAAAGTCCACCTGCTTATGACGAATGATCCTTGTTACATGTTGTTGGATGCAATTTTCTAGTAGTATGTTGAGAATTTTTGCACCTCTATTTTTCAGGGAAATTGGTCTGAAGTTTTCTTTCTTTGATGGGTCTTTGCCATTTTGGAGTATCAGGAAGATATTCATCTCGTAGAATGACATAGAGAGTATTTTTTGTTTATTGATTCCTTGGAATACTTTCAGTAGGATTGATATCAGTTTTTCCTTGTACATCTGGTAAAATTCAGCAGAAAAACCAACAGGCCTGGGACTTTTTATTAGCAGGGAGTTTGTTTTTTATTGCTGAATCAATTTACTGAATTTAGTCTGCTTAGAATTTCAGTGTCTTCTTGTTTCAATCTTGGGGGGTTATTTCTAGGAATTTATCCATTTTTGTAAGCTTTTCTAGCTTACTTTCATACATATGTTCATAGTAATCTCTGATAATCTTTTGTATTTCTTCAGAGTCAGTTGTGACATCACCTTTTCCATTTCTGATTGTGTTTCTTTGAATTCTCTCTTTCTCTCTCTCTCTTTTAATCTGGCCAGGGATTTGTCAATGTTATTTATCTGTCAAAGACTCAATTATTCACTCATTGATCCGTTGTATGATTTTTTTGGTCTCTATTTCATTGAACGTTCATTTTATTTTTATTTTAATGATTTCCATTCTTATACTGGTTTGGGGATTGGATTATTTTTGTCTTTTTGGCTGTCTTAGATGTGAACTTAAACTGGTTACTTGAGCTCTCTCTATTTTCTTGATATGTGCATGCAATGTTATACAATTTCCTTTTGGCATCACTTTCATGGTATCCCAGAGGTTTTGGTGTATTGTGTCTTTGTTTTTGCTTATTTCTAGGAGTCTTTTTATTTCTGTCTTGATTTCTGTGTTAACCTAAAAGTCATTCCAAAGCATGCTGCTTAATTTTCATGTATTTATGTATTGGGGGGATTTCCTGTTTGTGTACATATCTATTTTTCTTCCACTGTCATCTGAGAAGATACTTGGTATAATTTCATCCATTTGAAATTTGTTCATGCTTGATTTATGGCTAAATATGTATTCAATCTTAGAGTATGTTCCATGTGCTGTTGAGAAGAATGTATATTCTATGGTTGTTAGGTTCAATATTATGTAGATATCTATTAGATCAAATTGATCCAGGGTTGAGTTAAGGTTCCAAATTTCCTTGTTAGTTTTTTTGCCTCAGTGATTTGTCTGGGGCATTTAGTGAGGTATGAAAATCTCTGACTATAATTGTGTGGGTGTCTATGTCCTCTCTTAGTTTAATTAGCAGTTGTTTTATAAATTGAAGTGCTCTTATGTTGGGCATACGCATTCAAGATAGATATTTCTTGTGTGAATTGAGCCTTTTATCATGTAGTGCCATTCACTATCGCTTTTAACTTTTGTTGGTTTAAAGTCCATTTAGTCTGATATCAGAATAGCTACACTTGTTTTTCATTTTCCTGGAAGATCTTTCTCCAATCATTTACTTTGAGCCTGTGTATATCATTTGCAGAGATATGGGTTTCCTGAAGGCAGAAGCAGTATGAATCTGCTTTTTTATTCAACTTGCCACTCTGTGCCTTTTGAGTGTGCATTCAGTCACTCACATTTATTTATTGATATGTGGGGTTTTGTTCCTGTCATTGTTTTTTTTTGTTGTTGTTTTTGAGTTGGAGTCTCACTCTATTGCCCAGACTGAAGTGCAGTGGCATGCTCACGGCCACCACAGCCTTGACCTACTGGGTTCAGGCAATCCTTCCACCTCAGCCTTCCAAGTAGTTGAAACTGCAACCGTTCACTACCACTCCCAGGTAATTTTCTGATTTATTGTAGAGACGAGGTCTTGCCAAGTTGCCCAGGCTCATCTCAAATCCCTGGGCTCAGGAAATCCTCTCTCCTCAGCCTCCCAAAGTACTGGGATTACAGGCATGAGCCACCGTGCCCAGCATCCTGTCATATGGCTATTAATAAGCTGCTTTGCATTCTAGGATATGTGGTTGATTTATATGGTCTGTAAACTCAGTGCTTACCTTTCATTTCTGTGCTTAGAACTTTTTTACGTATCTCCTGAAGGACTGGTCTGGAGGTGACATATTCTCTTAGGGATTTAATGTCTGGGAAGGATCTTAATTCTCCTTTATTAATGAAGTTTAGCTTGGCTGGATAGGAAATTTTTGGTTGAAATTGCTTTTCTTTAAGAATGTTAAAGGTGGGTCCCCAGTCCCTTCTGGCTTTTAGGGTTGCTGTTGAGAGGTCTGCTGCATTTCTGATGTGTCTCTCTTGGTAAATGATCTTTTCTTTCTCTCTGGCTGCCTTTAGGACTTTTTCTTTCTTGCTTACCTTGGCATGTATGATTAGTATGTACCTTGAGGATGGTCTTCTCGTGTAATACCTCACAAGAATTCCCTGAATTTCTCATGTCTGCATGACTGCCTCTCCAATGAGAGAGGTGAAGTTTTCTTGAATGACATCTTGGAAGGCTTATTCCAGGGAGTTCTGAGTTTTCCCTTTTCTTTCAGGAATGCCAGGAAGCTTTAGATTTGGTCTCTTCATGTAATCCCAGATCTCTCATAGGCTTAGCTCAATTTTCTAATTTTTTTCCTCCATATTTTTGTCAGATTGAGTTAATTTGATAATTTGTTCTTCAATCTCTGTGATTATTTTCTTTGTCCAGTTGATTCCACTGTTATGGCTCGTTATTGTATTTTGAAATTCCATGAGAGAATTCTTCATTTTCTAGTAAGTTCAATTTGGTTCCTTTTTAGAATGGCAAGGTCAACTTTCACTTCCCATGCTATTTTTATGGCCTGGTTGTTTTTGGTGTCCACTTTTTTCTGGATCTTACTGAGTCTCTTTGCCATCCATAATCTGAATTTTATGTCTGTCATCAGCGACAGGTTAGTCTGGATCAGTTTCACTGCTTGGGATATGAGAAGCCCCTTTCTGGGTGTCGAATCATTATGATTGCCAGCATTTTTTTCACTGGTTCTTCCTCATCTATGAGGGCAGTCTCTTATCTTTTTATTTTCTGTTTTGTTATTTTTTATTTGATAACATTGCTATTATTGGAGTGACAGCTTATGTTGCTTTTTTACTTGAACACTCTCCTCTGGTCTGCATGTGGAAGGGGCAGAGGTGGCTGGGAGGGTGGTGAGCTTGGGGGAAGCTGGTTGGCACTGATCCACTGGTGCAGTCTAGCAGGGGCAGGACAAGTTCTTTCCTCCAGATCAGGTGCATTTTCCTCCCTCTCGTACAAGTACCAGGGCCCTGGATGGTTGAGAGCTCTGACCTCTTTCTTCCCGGCCCACATCTGTCATCAAGAGGACTGACAGACTGCCAAGAGAGGACCTCATGGTTCTACTCTGGCCCAGGTGTTTTGGAGTTTGTGGAGTGGCTTCTTACCATCCAGGTGAGTCCACTTCTCTTGCACAAAGGTAGAAGGGAGGCCACTGTCGTGCTAATGGAAACCTGGTATTCACCCTCAGTCTGCATGGGTAGAGCCATCACTGTGTAGTGCAGAGGTGACTGCCTCCTAGTTCCTGCCCTTCTCTGTGGGATGGGCAATCACAGGGATGACAGCCCCCTGAGGTCCAGCTGTGTTTTCAGCCCTGAACTAGGACCAGGATGGGCACTGCTGGAGAATTGTCTCCAAAGTGGGCACATTGCGCCAGTTGGTGGCTGAAGAGGGAGGGAAAGGGGAGTGTTCATTGTCACAGACCACTCCCACAGGGTGTGCCCCACTGAGTCTCTTTGTAGGCGTGGGCAGCTCCTGGTGCCAGGGCTTATAAGGAACTGGAGACCCCTGGGTACCATGTGGATATAGTTGATACTTCGTCCCAATCCTAGGCATTTCTCTGCACCTGGCCGGAGGAGAAGGGAGTGCAGGGGGGAGGGTCTAGATTAGGTTTCCAGGCAGACTCTCAAAGCAACATGCGGTTTTAATTATTTTCTTAGTCCTGTATTGAAGGAGTTTGCCTTTCTCTTCCAGATTCTATTTAGTCTTTTCAGTTAATTTTTGACATAAGATTCTTTGTAATTAAAGTTCTTCAGTTTCTATTATTACCAGAATTCCCTTTCATGAGTTGCCTAGACAACTTTCTGAAACTTTTGGTGGACATGTCTGGATGATGGCTTAATCTCAAACATTTTATTGGTGTTTTCCTTCTTCTTCTCTTCTATTATTATTGTTATTTTGACAAGGTCTCACTCTGTTGTTCAGGCTGGAGTGTAGTGGCTTGATCCCAGTTCACTGAAGCTTTGACCTCCTTCTCTCTCAACCTCCCAAGTAGCTGGGACTACAAGCATGCACCACCAAACCCAGCAATTTTTTTTTTGTAGAGACAAGGTCTTCCTATGTTTCCTAGGCTGGTCTTGAACTCCTGAACTCAAGTGATCCTCCTGCTTTGGCTCGCAAAGTTTTGGAATCACAGGCATGAGCCAACGCACCTGTTTGTTTGTGACACAGTTTGTCTTACCTTAATTGCTCACCATGAAATCACTACTAATTGTTCAAATGAATGGATAAGAAAGAGAAATGAAAAAAAAATGCATGCAGAATTTCACTTCATTCTCTTATTCTTTTTGACAAAATGATGTTTCAGGGTTAACTCTTTCCCAATATGAAATTATTCATAATTCCCCCTCTGCCAACCTGAGATTATCTCATTTCCTGCACACGCAGTCTCTCCTGTGGTCTCATTATTACTGCAATTTATATTAGAATGTATGTTTCACATTCTGAAGTACTAGGGAAGTGTCCACAAAACAGTTCCTAGGGAAAAAAAGAAAATGAATATTTTTTATTTAAATAGGCTCCCCCCCATACCTTTGCTCACAAGCTCTATTTTGTTGAAATCAGTGTATTGAAAAAATAAATTTTTTTTGTTACTGTCTTTTCTGAATAAAACATCATATCATTTTGTAGATTTAGGAAAGATTAAGTATAACAACATAGCATTTGTATCTTTATATAACTAATTTCTAATTTTTTACTAACACTAAGAAATTGGGACTGAGGAAACTTTATTAAAATGAGTCAAATTCTATTCTTATCTTTGGTTATTGTAGTTTCTATTTTTTGTTTTGTATAACTTTATCCACAATCTCCTTTTGGCAAAAACAATGAGGAGACTTATATTTCTCTTAAATAATGGTGCTTTATCATTTGATTTTTTTTCTAAAGACAAAACTTATTTGAAAAATAGTGTAACAATATTACCAGTGAGCTTTTATTTTTAGTTGCTTTAGAGTGCTTTACATTAGAGCTTTTTTTCCATAACACATTTATCAGGGCAATATTGGAAACAATCTTTCACCAAGAGATAGTCACCACTCCAGGCTTGTTATCGTGAGCCCACACCTCACCAAAAGTCTAAAAGGGCCAGCAATGACCTCACCTTCCTGTCACTATGATTCATAAAATTCCCCTCTAGGGAACTTGGGATGAGGTCCTAGAGTTGCTGTCTGATAAATTCCTATATTTTCTCATATTTTTTGCAAATGTGCTCCTATTTTTTTTGCAGTTTTGTTCTCTGCGTTCTCATGATACATGTATTCTAAAGTGTAATTTGAGTGGAACTTTTTCTTTCCAAACAAGTAATTTCTGACAAAGACAACCTCAAATTAGGGTAACAAATCACGTGTTGCAGTCCCAGCCCTGTCACAAATTTGCTATGATCTTTGCCAAGAAGAATTAGGGTTCTCTTCTCTCTCCCTCAGATGCTAAAAAGAGAGTAGAAACTTAGGTGATTATTCATAACCCCATTACCTTACTTATATATACTTATATACTTATATTGATGATTAGGTTTCAACATATGAACTTGAGGGGGTACATTCAATCTCTATTAGGTGGTTTAAATAAATGCTATCGAGACACTACCTTAAACAAGGGTTATTTTGTGAAAGATGAGTACACGAGAGAGAGAAATGCATAAACGTGCCTATACTCCTCCCCAGTTTCCACAATTATCAGCTAATTTGTCTTCATCTCTACTCCTTTCAATCCCCACACTGCTGAATTATTTAAAAGCAAATATTGGATATCATATCAGTTGATCTGTAAATATTTTAGTACACAACTCTAATATTTAAGAATTCAGTGTCTCTTAAAAGAGTCAAATTGGTTTTTAATAATTTAAGTATTAGGAAATGAATTTCTGATACTACTTTGATGTAAGCTAGTGTGCCCGGCAATTTCTAAATATAAAAATTAAAATGTGATCCATATTAGCAAAATATCAAAGATTTGTAGAAAAGAGACAATTATAATTAACGTGTTGCAAATACCTTTTCATTATTCTTTTTGCTACTTCTCCTGAGTCTCTCATTTCTTTTTTCAGTCTTTGGTTAAGATCGGTGGAGAGAGGCAACTCCTCTCCAATGCTATACATCCTATTCTAGTGATATGAGATTATCCTCCAAAAGTTACATCAAACTGTAAACTGTATAGCAAACCTTGCTCCAACTTAATACTATGGATTCTTGTTACACTGGGCATGGTTCTTAAGTATTAACCCGGAAAGTCTGTATCCAGATGTTTCAAATTATTTTCATTTCTTATATTAATAGCAGGGAGGAGACTATTGCTAATAGTTTTTTCCGTGAAAATTAATCTTTTAGGCTGGTGAAAGTATAATGTTTGAGGAGAGGAGCAGGGATCCTTCAATTTAACATGCTAAGCATATTAATACACTTAGCAGAAGCAGGGCAAGATTAAGTAATTGATGAGAATTTCCATTAAGGATGGGGAAGCAGCACGTAGAGAGGGGATTAAACAGTCCTTAAATGTAATGCAGTCATGAAATGTTTTAAAAATAAATTTAGATTTTAGGTAGTGATGGTTGAATTCTAATGATGTATTTGGGGACAGAAGATAGATGTATACAGGCAATGTCCAGGCTTTAATGGAATAGTCCATGATGTAATAGTCTATATTGAGCTTGCATCTGTGGCAATGGGATGAGCGAGATTTTTCTGGTGAGCCATGTATAAAATAAACTTTCCATTTCTCTGACAGTAATCAAGCCAAGGATTTTCAAAAGTTGTTTATGACCTTGTAATTGGTTGATGATGTCTGGGATCCAGAATGCTTTTTACTAATAAGAGTTAGGAGAAATCTTCTTCCACTGTGCAAGTAACACAGACTTTTAATCATGGGTACAGACTGTTACAGAATAAAATATAAAGTTCATAATGGTGTAGCAGTCCTAAAATGTATAACCTCAAACAGGTTTTGACATTTCTCTGCTTTTGGTTGTTAATGCACTGCTTTCTCCAACAATAAATCTGAAAGATATTTTTAAAATTATTATTTCTAACTCAATTATTTATTTCATAGCTTTTTAGATTTACTTCTCATTGTTATGCAGCTCTCACACTGCTACATAACCTTAAAGCTGCCATAATTTACTTTCAGTTTTTCCACATATTTGTTTTTCATAATTTTAATGGCTTGAGAGTGAGCTCTAAGTCAGATGGAAACTGATAGCATTAGAGTTCAGTACAGGTTAGCTAAATTATCTCTTGTGACATATGGATGGATCATGAATGCAGATAATGGTCATATTCTTATCTTTCAATCTTTTTCTGTAGCAGTGGATACTCCCTCCAGATGTTCTTTCACATGATACCTCAAAAACAGACATTTTGGGATTGTTAGGCCTCCTATTGTAAAGGAATATGAAGCAGAAAAATTTTGTTGTAATGAGAGACAGAAATTAAATACCAGAAGGGGAGGTGTCATTGTTCTTTCTTATCCCTGCGTATTAAAAGTAAATGTTTATTAGTCAGCTAAACTGGATTGTTTGTTAATATATAATAAGAATTGGGTAAATATAACAATTTTTTCCCTTTGATACAGTAATTCCACCTCTGAGAATCTAAAGAAAAGCAGATAAGGTAGTAAAATGGAAGCACAAAGTAATTAATTGCAGCATTTTTATGATAACAAGAAATGAAAACAACCAAAATATTATATTAGAAATAAATGGTTAAGTAATGGTTAAATTCATTTTGAATTACGTATTCAATATGTTGTATTAATGTTTTTATAAATTAATTAAGCAAAATTTATGTAATTTTATGGAAATTTCTAAATATAGAATAATTACTATTATATAAAATATCCATGAGACCTAAGGCAAGCAAGATAAAAATATGTTAAATTGTTTTAAAGTATATACAGTGCTTGTGTTTGGTGATAGTATAATGGGTGGTTTATTTCTTCTGTTTGCTGTGCTTTCTCAGATTTTTATTACAAATGCAACATGCCCATCTTTTCTAAGATAGGTTTTAAATAATGATGTTATTTAATTAAGTTACAATAAGTTAATATAATTAATTTAATTTGTGTGACCTAGAAGAGTATTCTGCAATGAGAAGGAAAATGTATTTAATTGTTTTGAGATATATTATATAGGTAATAAAATGTTATTGAGAGAAACTAAGTGGGATGTAATAAACTTATTTACTGCAAAATTATTTCAACTTTGTGGAAAGCTTGAATTTTTTTTTTATTTTGATGCAATGTTGGAAACAACAAAATATGCCCCATGTTTCAGGTAACCAACTTACACAGATACACTTCCGAAGTATCATTTCTTTGTAAATTGGAGAAGTCAGTACAAGGTCTGTTATTACTCATTTCACAATCCTCTTTTCGTGATATAATCTATGTAAAGGCAAAATAGTCAAGTATTGAGGTTTATACAAGTTGATCTATAACATAATTTTTTTTCTTGCGCTTTTGGTTACCGTGACTGTAAGTGGCTTCTATGGGTTAATCATGACATTTTATTACACATTCTCATGAATATTATCTTCTTTGTTAACTGGCCTTAAATTTTTCTTTATATGTTGATGCAATATTTGAAGAATGTATATATAGGAAAACAATAGTAGATATTTAGACTAATATAAATATATGTATTCACATGTATGAAGTACATTATGAGTTCCATACCATAATAAAATTCAACATTATGAAGAGGATAGTAGCCAGTTGTTCACCCTCTTCAATGTTGCAGCAAAGCTAGAAAAAATGGAAATTGCATAAATATATAGCAGAAAGGATTCCATCGTGCACATGTATTTAATTTGGAAACAATACATGTTTCGGTGGTGTGTGTGTGTGTGTGTGTGTGTGTGTGTGTGTGTGTGTGTGTGTGTGTGTGTGAGAGAGAGAGAGAGAGAGAGAGAAAACCAGATCTGCATTAGAACAGTTGACTTGAAAAGTTCTTTCTGAGAATGCATGTGTACTAAGTTGACAAATTCTGATATGAAATTTTTCTTTTTATGAGCTTATAAATTGATTGTAAAGGACTCTGGGCAGTATATATTTACTATCCTCCTATCAGGATAGCAATAAGATAAAATATAGATCATTTTAGATATATGTTTTCCTGTAACATTTTTGAATCATAGTTTTTTTGGTTAAAGCACACAGATTAAAAAGATGAATTAAGCTGGTTCTCATCAAGAATACAGGAGATCTATGCAAAGTCTTCTGGAGTAAGTCTTTCTAAATTGACATTTTTCTTTGGTCAACAGCTGTTGCTAGCTTTTATATCAATTCTTTGAAATTATAACTTTGTTGGAATTTTGTTTTGGTTAGGGTAGTGGTAAGAAAATGAACCAATGATATAAATTCATATTTAATCTTTTTTTAAAAAATTATAAAGATGTGGGGTACAATTCAGGGTTAGGTATACAAACATTGATTATGCAGGTAACCTTGTTGATGAGGTGTGCCCCTCCCTCCCCTAGCAGTTTCCCTCAACTGCCAATCCCACCCCCCCTTCCCTGACAGTTTCCCATTACTGCCAAAAGCTTTCTTACAGTATAATAATTGTTCAAGATCCGCTTATGAGTGAGAACATGTGGTACTCTGTTCTTTGTTTCTGTGATAGATCACTGAGTATGATCAACTGCAAATCCATCTAAGTTGCTGCGAAGTCCATATATTTGTCCTTCTTTATGGGTGCATAATAGTCTATTGTGTATATGTACCACATTTTCTTTATCCAGTCCAGCTTCGAGGGGCAACATGGTTGGTTCCATGTTCTTGCTATTGTGTATAGAGCTGCAACAGACATACGTGTGCAGGTATCTTTTTTGTAGGAGGATTTGAGTTCCTCCAGGTATATTCCCAATAGGGGAATTGCTGGGTCATATGGAAGATCAATTTCTAATTCTTTCAGAAATCACCACACTGAAGAGGTTGCACTAGTTTGCATTTCCACCAGCAGTATAGAAGCATTGCTTTTTCTCCATATCCTCACCAACACCTGTTGTTGTTTGTTTTATTAATGATGACCATTCTTACTGGGGTTAGGTGGTATCTCAATGTGGTTTTGATTTGCATTTCTCTGATGATGAGTGAGGCTGAGCACTTTTTCATGTCTATTGGCTGCCCATATATCTTCTTCTGAGAAGCGTCTATATTTAAGCTTCTTAACTCCAACTTTATTTAGAGACTTTCTTTTGATTTCTTGCTTATAAAAATGTTCTCTTAAAGTTATTTAAAGTTTAGCTATCATTATGATACTTATGAAAAATTTTGTACACAGTCAATGAAATATTCATATTAAAAAATATGAGCATTTAATGTATATAAGAAAACTTTTAAAAAGAGAAAACAAAAATTTAATGTATAATACAAAATAAATTAAATCTGGCTGTGAGTAATAGAAGAATTCAACTAACTGTGGCTTAAGTAAGACAGAAATGTATTTCTGTCCTCACATTTAAGAAGTGTAGAAATCAGTTCAGTCTTATTTTGGTGTTTCAAAAGAATCTCAAATTCCTTCCATCTTGTTTCTCTGTTATATATGACTTCTGTAAAGGTTAACTCTTGATCCGAGATGACTGCTGAAGTTCCAGCTATCACATCAGCATTTCAACCTTCACTAGAAGAAGGCAGAAAGGCATACCACCTTTTTTTAAGACACATGTCATAAAAATTTCACTTATATCTCATTAACCAGAATTTAGTCACCCCAGCTACAAAAGAGATTGTGAAATGCAATCTTTATTTGTCCTAGTCATGCACTAAAGATCACTGTTATATTATTGTAGCAGAGAAAATAGTGATTCTCCAAAGATGTTCGTGACTTGGTCACCAGAACCTGTAGGAATTCTACCTAACATGGCAAAAGAAACTTTGCTGATATGTCAAGAATCTTGAGACAAGAAGATTACCCTGGAATATCCAGTAGGCCTAGTGTAATCACAAAGGTCTTTAAAAGAGTAAAGTTCAAAGAAGGAGATGGGATGATGGAAGCAGAGGTTGGAGTGGAATATTTGGAAAAGGGGTGTGAAGACTCAATGCAGGAGGCCTCTAGAAGCTGGAAAAGACAAGGAAACAGATTTTCCCTGAAAGTCTCTGAAGGAACAGCCCTACAAACAAACAGTTTAGTCCTTTAAGACTCATTTTTATTTCTGGCCACCAGAATTGTAAGAAAGTAAATGTGTGTTGTTTCATAGTTGCCAAATTTGTTATAAATTTTTATAGTAGCAAAATAAAACAAATACATTTATGAAGGAAAAGGGGTAAATGATTACTAGTTCCATTAGTTGTCTGCCATACATTTTTCAATGGCATGTCCATATTTTTGGTCCCTGAATCAATCTGTAGTAGTTTTTTTTTTTTTTTCAGTTTAGATTCAGGGATACACATGGGTATTTGTTACATGAACATATTTTGTAGGTTTTTTTGTTTGTTTTTTTGTTTGTTTTGGAATTCAACAGTCTTGTGCTCTTGGTAATTGGGTAAGAACTCTAAACTAAATGCCTGAGTACCTAGAGCTCAGTTTCAACACCTGGTAATTAAGCACGGCAATTACACAACCACCAGTACCGTAGGAGAAGACCTTTCTCAAATGCTTTGTTTAGTATTTGCATTCACATTCCTTAATTCTAGCATGCAACAATCAAGTAGGAAGACCTGAAATTGAGGCCAGAGAGAGGGAATAAAAAGCTTGGGTCTGGTGGAGAAGGACTCAGGAAGTGACATTTGATGTCCTTGTCCTTTCTCTTAGTGGCTGGTCTTAGTGTTTTTCTAAACCTCTCCAAGGGTCTGAATGCTCCCTTTATTCCCACTTATCAGACTGATTGTTTCTGTCTGGTTATCTCACCTTGAATGCTAGTCACTCTTTTTTTTTTTTTTGAGTTGGAGTCTCACTCTGTCACCCAGACTGGAGTGCAGTAGCTGCTCCCGGCCACCGCAGCCTCGACCTGCTGGGCTCCGGCGATCCTTCCGCCTCAGCCTTCCGAGTAGCCGGAATTACAGGCATGCGCTACCACGCCCGGTTGATTTTTTGATTTATTGTAGAGATGAGGTCTCGCTGCCCAGGCGGGTCTCGAACCCGCGGGCTCAGGCAATCCACTCACCTCAGCCTCCCAAAGGCGCGGGATTACAGGCTGAACCACCGAGCCCGGCTTAGTCACTCTTTTTTTTAGGTGATTTTGGTTGCTATTCTTCACCCTAGATTATTCTTCCACTCAGATTCTGTATATTTGGTGAGTATTAATTCTCTATTATTAATTTAAGATGTTCCTTGTGATAGGTAGACTAATGCCCTTTCAAAGATATGCATGTTCTAATTCCCAGAACCAGGAAATATGTTACATTACATGGCAAAGGGGATTTACAGTTGCAGATGCAATTAAGGATGCTGATCAGCAGATGCTGAGATTATTGTGGATTATCTGTGTGGCCCAATGCAATCACAAAGATCTTAAAAGTAGAAGAGGGAAAGAGAAGGTATCGGCATCTGAGGGAGAAATAATTGGAAAAGAATGGTCTGCAAGATGCAACAATGCTGAGTTTGAACAGGATTATGTGTTCAGAGACTTTGCTTTTTGAAAATCTTACTTAATGTAGAGATACCTCCTGAAGAGAGTAGCTGAAAAAAAAAGTTAATTTGGCTGATGAAACATCAATTTTCTGGTGACAGGGAGAAAAAAGGAGGTACTCTCTTATTTGGAGAAGAGGTCATCTAGCAGAGACAGCTTAATGAATTTTTATAACTCCTGTCTTTGTTGAATCCCAGTGAAAAAGAAAAGTAAGAGTTTTCCTCAACCAGCAGGAAAATTCCAGCATGCCATTTCTCATCACCCCAGGCAAGGGTAGCCTGAATAGCTATTGCCAGGAGGGAGATGTCGCCCACACCATGGTCACTTTCTAAGGGTAGGAATTCAGGTTCCAGCAGGTGAAATAGAACTGTAATAGTATAATTGTCATATATAACTGCTTTATTTATAATGCTACAAGCTTTATCTACTCTAGGTCAGAGTCTGATGGCACAAAAAAAGAAAGTTTAATTACATAGTGGTAGTTTTAAATCAGACACTTGGTTGAGTGTTACATCAGCAACCTTCTTACCAAGATAAACAGTTTTTTAAAAAAGTACTTGAAGAGTTGACATCACTCTCAAAATTCAGACGCTGTAAGATAATCTTTGGCCAAAACTACCTTGTGGATGCAGTTGAGAACCATTCATTTTATATAACGTTGGCAGGAGGCTCTCAATGCATCTTTTTCTTTACCCATGTCTGCCTTAGAGGAATTCAAGGCAGGGAACAGTTCATCTTATTCCTTTTAATTCCAAGATTTTAAAATTATCTCAGTCTTTTTTCATACCTTTCCACCACCATGGTATATTGATTCTAAAAATTCTAAATCATATAAATAGAAAAAGTGATTTTATTCTAAATGCTATTTAGATTAGGATGTTGATTATCATGGAGACTGAGGAAAATGGCACGTGTCAAGCACCTTTTTTTGGTTGTACACCAAGAAAGATATTTCAATGTGTTATTTTATATCATAATAGTGACAACATTGTAAAATTGGTTTGATTATCTGTTTTATAGGTGAATACATTTCACCCCAGAGCAGAAAAGCCAAGATTCAAACCTATGCTTCCTCTCAGAGCCTGTGCTTTTCTTACTGCATTACTTTGCTCTGTATTTTATTACCCATTTCTACCTCAGAAATACTCAGTTAATTATTTTAAGGAGAGATGAATGCAATGTGGGGAAGTATATTAACCTCTATGACTCCATATTGAAGAGGGATACTACAAATATAAATAATCATTAAATATTAGCTAAGGAGGTATCTACATGGTCTTAACCATCTGGAAGAATGTAGAAAAAGAGAAGCATATTTAGCCAAATGTTTCTGAATACCTGTACATTTGGCATAATGTAGCTAATGATGCATATGCTTGGTGTCATTTTTTTTAACATTTTGCTTAGTTATGTTTATTAAAAATACAGCTAAGGAAAATTGTCCCCATTCCCTTCTCCAATCCACTTAAGGAGTGGCAAATTTTAAAACACTGGTGAATCTCTTCCCAGATATTTAAAGCATTATGCTTATAATTATTGCATGCACATGTGTGTTAGTGCACACACATACACACAGAATCACACTTATTGTTCTGTGGCCTGTTTTTTATTTCCACCTAAGGGTATTTTGTCAACATTTTTTATTTAGGTAACTATCTCATTTCCTTTTAACATTTGAATGGTATGGTTGCCATGTGTCATTTAGACAGAGTTCAAGATGATATAACCTTGTTAATATTGTAAAGAAGTCATCAAAATCTTGTTCTATGTCGTAGAAAATGTCAAGATGAAGAAAAAGAGATAAGTATTATTCATGACTTATTTCATGTTTTATGTGCATTTGCACTTATGATTGTAATGTTGCTAAAGACAGTGATTCACTTAATGTTTATTTTTGGCAAGTTTTTATTGACTAGTATTAAGATTACATAAACTAGGATTATGTTTTTATTATATATAACAAATTGTGACTTTAAAATATTAGGGACTATGTGTCTCATTTTGAAAGAAATTACACATGACTCAACTACTGAACACCTCTTCAGGAATATGAACTAGGGGTGGGTACAATAATTGATCCCTTATCAGCTTAGAAAGGTCTACTCAGTTCTCAGGAGAAGGTCAAAGCAGGACACATCTGTGGGATGAAGTGAGGACATTCAACTGGTCAGGCACCAGGGCACAAAAGAAAGAGAAGAATCATCATCAATCCATATCAGGACAAAACAGATCAAGGACTTAAATGTGAAACCTCAACTATAAGAATTTTAGAGGAAAACTTTGGGAGCACCTTCCTGGACATCAGAGCAGGAAACAAATTCATGGCCAAGTCCTCAAAAGCCAATACAACAAAAGTTAAGATAGAAAGGTAGAACTTTATCAAACTAAAAGTTTTACGTAGCAAAAGATACTATCAATCGAGCAAAGAGACAATTCATGAAATTGGAAAAAACATTTTGCAAGCTATGCATCTGACAAAGACCTTACATTATTTGTGTGTGTGTGATTATTGTGAATGGACTGAATGTTCCAGTCAAAAGACATTGGGTAGCAAATTGGATAAAGAAGCATGAATTAACCTTCTGTTGCCTTTAGGAAACCCATCTTGCTGCAAAGGACAGCCACAGGCTCAAGGTAAAGGGCTGGGGAAAGATGTTCCAAGCAAATGGAAAATGAAAAAAAGTGGAAATAGCTATTCTTATATCAGATAAAACAGACTCCAAACTGATAAATATTAAAAAGAACACTGAAAGACACTATATAATAATAAAAAGGCTCAATTCACCAGCAAGAAATATCCATCTTGAGTATTTATGCACCCAACATAGGATCACCTAGATTTATAAGCAATTGTTGATCAAACTAAGAGAGGATATAGACACTCATGCAATTACAGTAGGAGACTTTAACACCCTGTTAACAGCCTTAGACAGATCACTGAGGCAAAAAATTAACAAAGAAATCTGGGACTCTAACTCAACACTTGACCAGTTTGACCTAATAGACGTCTACGGAACACTTCATCCAACAACCACATCATATACATTCTTCTCATCAGCACAGGGAACATATTGCAAGATTGACCACATTCTCAGGCATAAATCAAGTGTGACCACATTTTAAAAAGTTGAAACAGTGTCAAGCATCTTTTAAGACCACAGTGGAAGAAAAATAAATATTATCACCAATAGGAACCTCCCAGAAAATACACAACTACATAAAAATTAAACAACATGCTTCTAAATCCTTTTTGAGTCAACACAGAAATTAAGGCAGAAAAAAAATTCTTGGAAAAAAAATGAGAACAGACACAACATACCAAAGCCTCTGGGATACCATGAAATTAGTACTGAGAGGGAAGTTTATAACACTGCATACATATGTCAGGAAAATAGAGGGATCTCTAGTAAACAGCCTAACGTCACACCTAAGGGAGTTGGAGAGTCAAGAGCTATTCAATTCTGGATTTAGTAGAAAAATTAAAATTATTAAAATAAATTCACAGTTGAGTGAAATAGAATAAAAAATTATAGAAAGGTTCAATGAGACAAAAAGCTGGTTCTTTGAAAGAATAAATAAGATTCACAGATCCCTGGCCAGACTGAAATAAACACAATTAGAAATGAAAAAGATGATGCCACAACTTATCATGAAGAAATTTAAAAGATTTTTCAGAGCTTACTATGAACATCTGTATGTAATTAAACTAGAAAATCTACAGGAAATGGAGGAATTCTTGGCATCATATAACCTCCCAAGATTGAAACAGGAAGAAATTAAAACCTTAAACAGACCAATAACAATCTGAGAAATCAACTCAATTATAAGACACCTTCCTGCCAAAAAAAATCCCTGGGCTAGATGATTTCTCAGCTGAATTCTACAAGACATAATAAGGATGAACTAATACCAATCCTATTGAAAGTATTCCAGGCAATTGAGAAGGAAGGAAGTCTCCCCAGCTCATTCTATGAAGCCAGTATCCTGATATCAAAAAATGGCAAAATTCCAACAAGGAAAGGAAACTACAGGCCAGTTTCCCTGATGAACACGGATACAAAAGTTCTCAACAAGATTCTAGCAAATCACATCCAACAGCAACTTTCAAGGGTCATCTGTCATCACCAGGTGGGATTCTTTTCTGGAATGTAGGGCTGGTTTAGCATACATAAACCTATAAATTGTAGTCCATTAGATGAACATGCATAAAACTAAGTACTACATGATTATCTCATTAGATAACAGCACTCAATAGAATCCAACATTTCTTCTTTATAAAAACCCTCAAACACCTAGGCATCAAAGGGACATTCCTCCAAACAAGAAGAGCAATCTATGACAAAACTGCCAACATCATACATAATGGGCAGAAGCTGGAGGCACTTCTCCTGAGAATTGGAACAAGACAAGGATGTCCACTCTTACCCCTCTTATTTAACATAGTTCTGGAAGTCCTAGCCAGAGTGATCAGGCAGAAGGAAATCAAGGATATTGAAATAGGAATAGAGGAAGTTAAGTTATCCCTCTTTACAGATGATATGATTTTGTACCTAGAAAACCCTAGGGAGTCTGTCAAAAACCTCCTTGCACTGATAAATGACTATGATAAAATCTTGGGATACAAAAATCAATGTGCAAAAAACCGTTGCTCGCCTATACACCAATGATAAGCAAGCTGAGAACCAAATAGAAAATATAATCCCATTCACAATCACCACACACATACAATAGTCATACACACACACAAAAAGCGCAACACACATGCGATAACCATGCACACAATAGACACACACACACACACACACACACACACACACACACACACACACACACACTCACACTCATATAACCATCCACCTAACCAAAGAAGTGAAAGACCTTTATAATGAGAACTGCAAAACACTGCTCAAAGAAATCAAGGATGACACATGTAAAAACGCCCTATGCTCATGGATTGAAAGAATCAATATTGTTAAGATGGCCATCCTACCCAAAGCAATCTACAGATTCAAGGCAATTCTTATCAAACTGCCAGCATCATTTTCATAGATTTAGAAAAGTCAATACATTCACATGGAAGCAAAAATGAGCCCAAATAGCTAAAACAGTCTTCAACAAAAGGAACAAAGCTGGAAAAACCACACTTCTAGAGTTTAAACTTTACTACAAGGCTATAGTAACCAATTCAGCATGGCACTGGTACAGGAATAGATACATAGACCAATGGAACAGGACAGAGAATCTGGAAATAAAATCACAGACCTTCAACCAATTCATCTTCAACAAAGCCAACAAAAGCTAACATTGTGGAAAGGAAACCCTATTTAGCAAATGGTGCTGGAAAAACTGGCTAACCACAAGTAGAAGAATGAGACTGGACCTCTACTTATCACCATATACAAAAATGAACTAAAAATAGGTTTATTAATGGAATTTTTTTTCAATTTTAGGTAATACACAGTAAATTAATTTTTATGTATGGTGCTAAAAACACGAATATGTAACTGTTTAACACATTACCAAAAACCTTCTGTATAGAAAGAGAAAGATTAACCTGTGGAGCACATGAAACTGTTTATGAATGGCTCTGCTTCAAACTCTATTCTGTTTTGTACTGGTCTTTTTTTCTGCTCTTGAACCAATATAACACGGTCTTAATGAGTGTAATTACATAGTAATTCTTGATGTCTGACACATAAATTTTGATATTATCTTGACTATTCTAAGTCTTTTACATTTGCATATAAGTACTAGAGTCAACTGTCAGTTTTCACCAAAGCCTGCTGTGAGTTTGATTTGATGGAATCTATAGATCAATTGGAGAAAATGGATGTATTTCCTATATTGGGCATTTTAATCCATAAACATGATATACCTCTTAGCTGATTTAAGGCTTTTAAAATTTTCTGTTAGTGACATTTTGTAGCTATCTGTCTTACACTTTTGATTAGATTTATTGCTAAATATTATATTTTTACATTATTTTGAAAAGGGAATTTTAAAGATTTATCACTGTTTATGTTTAAATGCATCTATAATAGTTTGGTCTTAGCATAAAAATACAATTGACTATATATTATGATAGATTTACTTATCAGTTCTAATAGTCGATTTGTTCTTTTTGAATTTCCTACGTACATTACAGAACAATGAACCATAGTAGATATTCTAAACCAGGCAGAATCTCTCATAGTTATTGTAGTATTTGCAACACATCTTTTACAAATATTGACAATTTTATATGTAACTTGTAAGATATTTATATCATTTTTTCCTTGCCTCATTTACATGTTAAGAACTCTAATACAATGTTGAACATAAGTGATAAAATCATTGTCTTGTTTCTGAACTAAGGAGAAAAGCACTCAATATTTTACCTCTGAGAATCACATTATCTATCATCTACCAATCTATCATTTATCTGTCTATTTATCTATCTATTACATCTCTTATGAGCTAAGAAAATTCTTTTTCTTTTACTAGATTGATAAGCGTTTTCTTTTTGTAAAATCTTGAATGGATGTTGAAGTTGTTCAAATGATTTTTCTGCACTACTCGGATGTTTGTATGGTGTTACTTCCTTATCATTTCATGTGGTAAATTATAGTTAATTGTTCTAAAATGTTAAAACGATATTTCATTTCAGAATAAATCCTACTTGGTCATATTTTATCTCTTTATTGATACCTAACTTTAATATGGTAATATTTGTTTAGGAATTCTGCTTTAATATTTATGAGAATTGCTCTGTAGTTTTGATTTTTTGTAAGTAAAATCTTCATGAGGCTTTGTTATCAGAGTTATGCCTGGCTCACAAAATAAGTTTGAAATTGTTCCAACTTTATCTGGTTTCTGAATTATTTAGTTTGGTATTGCTACTGTGCCTGTTTTACATATTTGGAAAAGTTTACCGGGGAAGCCATTTGATCTTGAACTTTCTTTCAAGGAAGGTATTTAATTCAGGTTCAATATGTGATTATTCATATTTTTTGTTTCTTTTGTTTCAGTTGTGTTTTTTTAAGGAAATAGTTTACTTCATGTAAGTTTTCTAAATACTGGTGTAATGTTTCTAATATACTCTATATACCTTTTTGTGTGTTATTTTAATTTTATTTTATTTTTGAAATGTGGGATACAATTCAGGATCTGGTATACAAGTGGTCGTTGTGCAGGTAAAGTTTGGGCCTCCCTTTGGTCCCCACATTGCCTGGTTTGAGTTAGGTACCCTTATTGATGTTATGTTTCCCCCCTTTCCTCCTCTGGCAGTTTCCAGCTACTGCCAATCCCTTTCTTATAGAATTATGGTAAATGTTCAGGGTCTGCTTATGAGTGAGAATATGTTATTTGTTTCTGCAATAGGTAACTGAGTATTATAGACTCTAATTCCATCCAAGTTGCTGGAAAGTCCATGATTTTATTCTTCTTTATAGCTATGTAATATTCCATCTTGTATATGTACCACATTTTTTTCATCCAGTCAAGTTTTGGGGGGCAGCAGGGTTGGTTCCATGTTTTTGCTATTGTGAATAGTGCTGAAATATACATGCATGTGCAGGTATGATTTTTGTAGAGTGATTTAAGTTCCTCTGAGTATATTCTCAGAAGGGGGACTGCTGGATCATATGGAAGGTCAATTTCTAGTTCTTTTAGGAATTGCCACAATGTTTTCCATAGAGGTTGAACGAGTTTGCATTCTCACCAACAGCATAGAAGCATTCTCTTTTCTCTCCACCCTTGCCAGCATCTGTTGTTTTTTGTTTTATTAATGATAGCCATTCTTGCTGGAGTTGGATGGTATCCCACTGTGGTTTTTAGTTTGTATTTTTCTGATACTTAGTGAGACTGAGCATTTTTTCATGTGTCTGTTGGCTGCTTGTATGTCTTCTTTTGAGAAGTGTCTATTCATGTCTTTTGCCCTTTTTTTTTTGAGTTGGAGTCTCACTCTGTCACCTGGACTGGAGTGCAGTGGCCGCTCCCGGCCACCGCAGCCTCGACCTGCTTGGCTCCGGCGATCCTTCCGCCTCAGCCTTCCAAGTAGCTGGAATTACAGGCATGTGCTACCACGCCCGGCTGATTTTTTGATTTATTGTAGAGATGAGGTCTCGCTGGCCAGGCGGGTCTCCAACCCGCGGGTTCAGACAATCCACTCACCTCAGCCTCCCAAAGGCGTGGGATTACAGGCTGAGCCACCGAGCCCGGCTTGCCTACTTTTTTATAATAGAGATGTGAGGTGCAATTCAGGGTTATATACAAATGTTGATTATGCAGGTACCCTTGTTGATGAGCTGTGCCCCTCCCTTCCCAGCAGTTTCCCTCAACTGCCAATCCCAGCCCACTACCACGACAGTTTCCCAATACGGCCGTTCTTACAGTATTATAATTGTTTTAGGTCTGCCTATGAGTGAGAATATATGGTACTCTGTTTTTTGTTTCTGTGATAGATCACTGAGTATGATGGACTCTAAATCCATCCAAGTTGCTGTCCTTTTTGGCTGCATAATATTCCATTGTGTATATGTACCACATTTTTTTTTATTCATTCCAGTTTAAATGGGCAGCATGGTTAGTTCCATGTTTTCGGTTCTGTGAATAGAGTCCAACGAATATACATGTGCAGATATCTTTTTGGTAGAATGATTCGAGTTCCTCGGGTATATTCTCAATGAATTGCTGGGTCATATGGAAGGTCAATTTCTAGTTCTTTCAGAAATTGCCACACTGTCTTCCAAAGAGTTTGCACTAGTTTGCATTCCCACCAGCAGTGTAGAAGCATTCCTTTTTCTCTGCATCCTGGCCAGCATCTGTTGTTGTTTGTTTTATTAATGGTGGCCATTCTTACTGGGTTTAGGTAGTATCTCAGTGTGGTTTTGATTTGCATTTCTCTGATGATGGGTGAGGCTGAACTCTTTTCCATGTGTCTGTTGGTTGTCCATACATCTTCTTGTGAGAAGTGTCTATTCATGCCTTTTGCCCACTTTTTAATGGGATTGTTTGTTTTTTTCTTTTTGGAGCATTTGAGTTCCTTGTAGAGCCTAGATGTTTGTCCTTTGTCATATACACAGTTGGCAAAATTTTTTTCCCATTCTGTGGGCTGTCTCCCTGCTCCCTTGATTGTTTCTTTTGCTTTGCAGAAGCTCATTATTTTGATGAGGTCACACAGGTCTATCTTATTTCTTAAGGTATGGGCATTTAGGGTTTTAATTAGGAATTGGTTGCCAGTTCCAATTTCCATAAGGGTGTTTCCTGTGTTTTCTAAGATTCGTATAGTTTGATACTTTATGTTTAGGTCTTTGATCCATTTAGAGTTAATTTTTGTATATGGTGAGAAGTAGGGGTCCTGTTTCAATCTTCTACATGTGGTCAGCCAGTTTTCCCGGCACCATTTACTGAATAGGTTCTCTTCTCCCCAGTGGTTGTTGTTCGAGGCCTTGTCAAAATGAGTTGATTGAGAAATTGAGGCTTTTGCTAAAGATTGTTTTGGCTATTCATGGTCGTTTATGCTTCCATATAAATATCTGTGT
Organism: Cephalopachus bancanus; assembly: GCA_027257055.1. NCBI lineage: Eukaryota > Metazoa > Chordata > Mammalia > Primates > Tarsiidae > Cephalopachus > Cephalopachus bancanus. The sequence goes on from JAPVLO010000108.1 coordinate 8,823,035, forward strand.
TGTCATTTCCAGGTCTGAGAAGAATGATGTTGGTAATTTAGCAGGTATTGCGTTGAATCTGTAGATTGCCTTGGTAGGATGGACATCTTAATAATGTTGATTCTTCCTATCCATGAGCATGAAATAATTTTCCATTTGTTTGTGTCTTCATGGATTTCTTTGAGCAGTGTTTTTTAGTTCTCATTGTAAATGTCTCTCACTTCTCTGATTAGGAAGATGCCGAGGTATTTCATTTTTGTGTGGTTATTGTGAATGGATTGTGCTTTTAATTTGGGTCTCTGCCTGCTTGTTGTTGGTGAATAGGAATGCAACTGTCTTTTGCACATTTATTTTGTACCCTGAGACTTTGCCAAAGTTCTTTATCAGAGCACACAAGTTGTTGACAAATTCTCTTGGATTTTCAAGGTATAGAATCCTATCAACAACAAAAAGGGATGACTTGACATCCTCTTTTCCTATTTGGATACCCCTGATTTCCTTCTCTTGTCTAATTGCCCTAGCTAGGACTTCCAATACAATGTTGAACAAGAGGTTTTGCCCACTTTTTAATGTGGCTGTTTGTTTTTTTTCTTTCAGCACGTTTGAGTTCCTTGTAGATCTTGGATGCTAGGCCTTTGTCAGATATACAGTTGGCAAATACTTTTCCCCCATTCTGTGGGCTGTCTCCCCACTCTCTTGATGACTTCTTTTGTTTTGCAGAAGTTTTTCAGTTTGATGAGGTCTCACTTGTCTATCTTATCTCTTATGGTGTGGACATTTGGGATTTTGATCAGGAATTGCATGCTTATTCTGATTTTTGTAGGGGCGACTCCTTCATTTTCTAAGATTCTTAAATTTGGGGTTTTATATTTTGGTCTTTGATCCATTTGGATTTGATTTTTGTATATGGTGATAGGTAGGGGTCCTGTTTTAATCTTCTGCATGTGATCAGTCAGTTTTCCCAGCACCATTTACTGAATAGGTTCTCCTCTCCCCAGTGCTTGTTGTTGGAGGCTTTGTCAAAGATTAGTTGATTGAGAAATTGGGGTTTTGCTTCTGTAATCTCTATTCTGTTCCATTGGTCTATATGCCTGTTCTTGCACCAATACCAGATTGTTTTGATTATTATAGCCTTATAATAAAGTTTTAAGTCTGGAAGTTTGATACCTCCTGCTTTTTTTCTTTTGCTAAGTATTATTTTGGCTATTCATTATTATTTTTTTTTATAAGAATTTCTGTATTGTTGTTTCCAGGTCTGAGAAGAAAGAAGTTGGTAATTGAATGGGTATAGCATTGAATCTGTAGATTGCCTTTGGTAGAATTTTCTTAACAATGTTGATTCTTCCAATCCATGAGCATGTAGTATTTTTCCAATTGTTTGTGTCACCTTTGAGATTATTTTTTCTTCTGTGCACAGTACTGTTTTAAGGGTCTCCTGGACAACTGATACATACAATTGGTTTTAAATCAGTCATTTTACAATTGTCTTCTAATTGTTTCACTTGTTTATTATTCTTCTTTTGCCTTTATTTGCATTAATCAAAAGGTAATATATGCACAGTTTCTGGGGATTGGGATTTTGGAGGGTCATTATTCTGTTTACTATAAAATAAATAACTCAGAGTGTGTTGAAATAAGTAAAGAATGAGATAAATTGTCAAGTTTAATTTTTTCTTTTCATACCTAACTAGCAAAGAATGAAGCATGTAATGAAAATTAGATTTCTTTTAGAAAATGGAAAAAAGTTTTCTTTCTTTGTACATCTGCACTGCAATGAGAACAGACTTTTTTTACTTCATTGCATGCAAATTTTGAGATAAAAATTTGACAGCTTTCTAATTGATCACTGACTTACTAACCACTGCTTAATATAATTCTGGACTTTATCTCATGGCTTGAGTATAACATTTCTTTCTAATTCATTCTGGATGTTAATAACAATTTTAACTTAGTTGAAATTTATTACTCAAAGATAGTGAAATAATTCTAGATATGTGGTGTTAGCTTCTCAGATGAAAAATTTTCATCTTTCTTTCCAAGTTTTCTGCCAGTCCTTGTATATAGAGGGATAAATTATAGTACTTATAAAGTATCATGTTAACAGTTATTGAAACCTGTGGCTGTTTTTTTAATAGAATATTTATCTAAAGTTGGTTAATCTGCTTAGAGTTTTTCTTTTCTTTTGAGTTATTTGATGTCATAATTTATTATTTTATCATCATGAAGTGTGCCTTAAGCAAACAATTCCAATTAAAATGATTGGAAACTTTGCAAGAGCAATCAGTTTTATAAATTGAGGTATGAGTTGTTTTCTCACAAGAAACACACTGCTTACCTTTAAGAAGTCAATACAGACAATATCAACCATAATTGTGCAGTGGGAAGTATCCTTTGGAAACAGAATATGGACTGTCAACCACTAGTGGCACCTTTGAAAATCTTGTGCTTCTTGTATCACGTAAAGATTATTATTAAATAGCTCAAGGGTTGCACATTGGGAATTCAAAACATGTTCACAGACATTTTAAGCTGTAACTTTGTAGGCACAAAAGCAGCCAGATATTTAGAACCATTCTGATGGTAAACTTCATCTCATTTTGTCATCCAAATACTTATCATTGTATAGACCCAGAGACATTAACAGTGGTTTCTTGATGTTGATAACACTATGAATATTTTCCACACTTCTTGAAACTGTTTTTTTCCCCCAAGAATGAATTACATTAGGTAACTGACAAGTTGTCTTTTAATTTATTATTTTTGTGTTTATCTTTCCAAGTTGGCTTCTTATAGAATGCATTGAATTATTTATAAGTTTAACGTGATTGGTTGCTATTTCACATTCTTACAGTCAATTTGTGCAAACTTAACTCTTTCAGTGAGATCATTGTGATTATAAGTCTTGGATAATGCTTTTGATCTTTGTAAAGAAATTTGCTTTCCTTCATCTTGGGAACACAGATGGCATTCATATTCTCCACACAGTTATCTTATAAATGCATGTCTTTGATCTCAGGGGAGGAGGTTATGAATTCCTTATCTATAGTAAAACTCAACCAATTAAGAAAATCCTGACAGCAGCAGGTCAGTACCATATTTTTAAATAAAGGACGACAGCATGGTGGGTAAAAATACATTAACTAGTTACTCATTTTCTCTGGATGTCATACCTAAAATTGATGACTTAAATTTCCAAGCTATAACTTGGGTATAGCTTCTCTAGTAAAATGATCCCAAATAAAATTTAACTGTAAAATTATTTCAGATTTCAGCAGTATATTAACTCTCACAGTTGTAATTTGTGTTTGGGTGTGAGAAGGTTACTAAAAACTGATACTAAAACACCACAAAACATGCAATGTTGTTTGTCAAGTATACCTAACAATTCAAACAATGACAGAGTGTCTCTAAGTAGGAAGCCTAATTTACCTGAATATGGTACTTAAGAAAGGTTTCCCTGGCTGGGTGTGATGGCTCACCTCTCTATTTAATCCCAGCACTTTGGAAGGGCAAGACAGGAGGACTGTTTGAGACCAGGAATTTGAGACCAGTGTGGGCAAAATAGTGAGACCTTGTCTCTATAAAAATGAACCCGGTGTGATTGTAGTGCCTGTAGTCCCAGCTACTCAGAAGGCTGAGGCAGAAAAATCACCTGAACCCAGGAGCTTGAGGCTAGAGTGAACTTTGATCCATACCACTGCACTTCAGCCTGGGTGACATAGCGAGACTCTGACTCAAAAAAGTCTTATTTTTAGTATTTGCTTGTTTACAAATACCTGTTTGGGTAAGCAGGTCAGGTATGGACAATCCACTAATCTTGCTTATAAAATAAATATATTTAGTAAAATTCTTTGTATAACAGTAGGGTATCCAGCACTTCCTGTGTGTTAGTGATATCTAAATCTATGTGATGTCATGAGAGTTTGAACTCCATTTTTATTTTTACTTAGCAAAATGGGACAACTAGCAATTTAGTATGAGTTCTTTGATTTTCTTGAATTCCTTTTGTGCAAGGTCAGATCAAAGAATTGAGATGACTGTGTAAAAGAGTTGTATATTCTTACAAAAAAAAGTAAAGTCACAATTATATATATATATGTGTGGGTGTGTATTTATATATGTATATGTGTGTGTAGATGTGTGTGTTTGTGTGAATGTATATATCATATATATATATGTACATATATATATGAGCAAGAGAGGGGAGAGATGGATTTGATTACTATTAAATTTCATAATTCACTCTAAGATTTAGAAAAACTTGCTTTGATAGAAAAAAACCAAAAAGATGAGGCAAGACTTGCTTAAGTTTTGCTTTGTTCTGAATATTTTCTGCAATCACTTAGAAAATAAGCACCTTATATATCAAGTAACTAATTTACATCTTTGATTTCAGGTGTTTTGATTTCAGTGTGTGTAGCAGTTTAGGAATAAAAATGTAGTGTTTTTTAATATTATTTGTTTTTTTTAATGACTGAGCTTTGTGATCTCTTGGCCTGGGTATGAGTATATTGTGTTATATACATGCATCCATATGGATATAAGTGAGTTGCTGTTTTTCCTAATGTGTCTAATGTAATGATGAATTCCATTCCTGATTAGAGAATCAAGAACTACACATCAAAATACACCAATAAATATAGGTAAACATTGGTGAAATTCCACCTTAAAACATAATCAAAGCTTAAAGGTTAGCATTCTGATCTAGAATAAGAAATATGTAAATTATGAAATAAGGAACAAATACAGAGCTTCTGAGCACATCCTCTTGGTAATATTCTAAGCAGCTGTAAAACGAATGCAATTTTACCTGAAAAGACCTGAGCCAGCAGTCTCCATCTTAAATGCTTATTTATTTTTTTACCATGTGGACGAATGGTCATGAACAATACAAATTGCTTTACTTTCCAAGTTTATTATACTTATTCATTTTTGGAAGATTATCTACCCACATCCTTTATTATATAATGAGGTAACCCCCAAAGGAAACCCTCACACATCTTCTCTTCATGGTCATCATATGCTGCCATTCTCCTCCCAGAAATTAATGCATTTGTATGCTAGATCGTGCCTTTTCATCTCCTGCTGCAGAATAAGCGGTCATAACAGCTATTCAGTTCATGAATATGTAAATGCAGCATGCATAAAATGAAATAAAAAAGCAGGCAGTTTCACCATGGACTGTGCCCAACTCTAATAAACAAAAAGCCACGATTTAATTTTTCAAGCACTTTGAGTCAGTGTTGCAAGGCAGACATAATTACGTAACATAAAAATACATAAATGAGGCATATGCAGATGCTTATGATAGTTGGGCTTTAAATCGGCACATAGGCATGGCTATAGTGATGTATACAGATTCACTTATTCCTTCACTGATGCCTAGTGATACAGAGAAAATGCCTTAGGTACTTAATGACCTTTAATTTGCTGAGTAGGTTCTGCTCACATAGCTCACACAAACAAATGACTAGGCTAATGCTTAAATTATGTTTGTGTGTGTGTGTGTGTGTGTGTGTGTGTGTGTGTGTATGTATACATGTATATATACACATCACACACACACACACACAATTTTTTTTTTTAAGAGAAAAAGTGATGGCAATATCCACCGAAGTATTCTGGTGGAAGCATGAAGCTCTGAGAAGAAAATAATTGGTGGATTTTATTATTGAAATAAGCAAGCGTGTTCATGCATATTTTTACGGCATGCATGCCTATGCGCCACGCTGTGCAAACAGTGCTTTTGCAGCTTCTGCCCGTAATTAGGTTGATGTAATTACGGCGAAATAAAGGCAGTCGCACTGATAATTTCACAGTGAATATTAAAGACATATGTGCCTTCCAGTGTACAATAAATGAACCTGAACTGCTGTCAGGGTCTAGGAGGACAGTGTGGCCAATGCACCTATTGTGTCCCTGCTGCAGAAAGGCGCCTGCCGATTGGCCACTGTCTGCAGCACATAGCACTGGCTGGTTATAAAGGACTTGTCTAGGGGAGAGCCAGTAGCTACTCCATTGTCTGGTAAAGTTCATATGACTGCATTCTTTTTTTTGCAAGGGGGGGGTGGAAGGAAAGCGGGGAAGGAGGGGGTGTCAGCTCAACTGTAAAAGCTGCACAGATTTTTTTCTTTCTCTCTCTTTGCCTCTCCATAGATTGTTTCTGTTTCATACCCTGTCTCATTTCGCATAGCTAAAAAAGAATGCTAATTAAGATCCCTTGCCTTAACCTGAAAATAATGACTCGGCTGTAATTAGAAATCTGGTGAGAGTTTAAAATTCTGGTAGGGGACCAAAAACATCAGTTACGGTGCTTAGGAGGAAAATGAAGAATTATTTTTCCGTAATCAAGGTAAACATGAGAGACGGGGGTACTCCCCCATCTTTTTAACCAATTTTAACCAATGGTGTTCTACTGCAGATGAGAAGATACTGTATTTTAAAAACTATTTTAATCATCAAATTGAAAGAACACAAATCAGTAGCAATAGAAGCCTTCTTAATCCTTCTTAGGATGCAATTCAGATGAAAGAACTGCTTTTTTTTCTTTCCTATTTTTCTTTTTGTATGTGTGTGTTATAGATGGATCTGAGAACGCTGTCTGGGCTTGGTGCCAAAGGCTGGTATTTCACAGCAGCGACCGCCTCACAGATGAGCTGTGGGAAGCTGGAGGGAGACTCTTAGGGTGCCACTACTATGGAGACACAGCTGGGCTGAACAAGATTTGCTTCAAACGACAACAAGAGAGACAGAAAGTATCTGGTTCAACCGCTGCCCAAGCAGGCAGGCACCAGAAGAGCTAGCAGCCAATCCGGCCATGCTCGAAGCCAGCTCTGCAGCTCAGCCAATCAGTGACATCACTGGTGAGAAACTCATTTACATCATGCAGTAATGAACTTTGTTTAACATAGCCTCCCTCCTTCCCTGTTACCCCCCCTTTCCATATTAGGCCCTTCCATTAATTATTCTGCTGGCATAATTTAAACCGCTATGCAAAAATGTGGCTACATTCTCTCTGATAGCTTTTACCTTTTCTTCCCCCCATTGGTGTCTGCCGTCACTGAAAGTGATTCTGGGTACAATTATATTTTGTTTTGACCTTGCAAGATTAGCTTTTCTTCTTAAAAATATTCTTAGAAAAATTTATACCTTTGTTTATTTTATCTGATCTTCCTTCTTATGAATGAATACATGCTTTCTCCAAGTCTGGATTCAGAAATTTCCAAGGTAATAGAGAATAAAGGGGTGCATCGCCATGGAAGTTGCAGTTTTCCAAGCAATCTGTAACTTGGAGCTTCCTCTAATGTTTTCAGATTTTATGCTGCAGTGGCCATTTTACAAACAGTGCTTTATCCAAAAAGCCCTTAGGTGCATTTATCACATGGAGGAAAGTTCACTCTTGCTATATTTCATTCTCCACTGCTCTCATCCAACATTGTCATTTTATTAATGAATAGAACTGAGGTCATTTCTGGACAAATCTCCCCCTTCCCATCTCAGCACAATGCACCTGATTTGCATCCATTTATTAGAAAAACTGAATACAAGAACCAGCTTGAAAAGAAGTTAAGGGACCAGCTTACATATTATTGCAGAATATATTGCAGCAAAGCAGTTAGGTTTTCAGAATGCATAATATTTAACATCTGCCTTAGTGTTTTTATAAAAATGCTTGGTCTTCCTTCGCAATGAAATACCTTGAGCCAGTTTATGGGATTGTTATATAACCAAAGTAGACCAGATAAAATAATGTTCACGAATGGGTTCATTTATCTGCAGACAACCTTTGGAAACAATTTTGTCTTGCACATTTGTATTCAGTTTGTCAGGGATAAAGTCATTTGTTCTATAGATAACTTTAAAGAGACTGGACCATGCGGCATGCGAAGATTTCAGGTTGCTTTATAGAATCCCAGAGAGCAAAACTGGGTCACACTTCAATGCGATTTTATTAAGTCGTATCTTTATTGCATATTGGCATTAAAGGCACACAGTTTTCTAGCAGAGACGGTGAAGTTCTATTGTCTTTTTTTTAAAGAATGTTTTGAATATAATTATTCAAAGACATGGAATTTTTAGAACGCTGACAAGGTTTCATAACAGTGCATGATTCGTTTAAGAAGCTTAGAGAGTGCAGTGATAGGCATAGTCACTTTTTAAAGCATATGAAGGATTTAGATGAGAAACCACGGCCTTTTAATTCATGAGGCATTCCATCATCCCATCATCAGTATTCAAGGGGCGACTGTCCTGAATCAGCCACGAGCTCCCCTGCTGCAGATTCTGTAATTTGAATCATGTGTAATAATATATTATCCTACTGGGGGCCTTCTTTCGGTAGGAGAATGGTTTATACATTCTGGTATAAGAGAACTTTTGGCTTCTAGCCGACTCACAGCCATTACTCACATAGGCAATCACGATCGTCTTCCTTAAGGAATAACATCTGCACGACCTCCTGAGCCAAAAATCTCCAACTTCCCTCACATTATGAATTATGATTTCTTGGAATTGGGAACACTTGACAAACTGAAGGAGAAAAAAATGGAAAGCTTAGAGGAATGGATCAAAATTTTATTGAGCGTGCCATGTGGCGACAGCACAAACTCCCATTCCTTTGAAATGATGGAGGATGGTGAGCCGAGGGGGCCAAAAATACACCTACATGTGTTCATTTGATTTTTAGGCACAGCTAAAATGTTGGGTGTTTTATGAAGAAGTGGCTGCCTCTCTGTTTTTCTGTGGACATCCTAGCAAGGTCTTATACAAGGTGTGGCAACGGGGAACGTGGAGAAATAAGTTGGGGGTGGGAGGAAGTGGTTGTGAAAGCAGAGAAACGATTTCCCCTCGACAAGGAAGCACCATGATACAGCAGGAGCCATTTTGACCCAGAAGTTAAAAATTCTAGTAATGCCTCTGATTCTTTTGTTATGACCTTCATCAGATCACTTAATTTCTCTCCGTTTTTCTTTGCATGTGAAAATCATGTACACTGCAGGCACAGAGTAGTCTGTGTGTGTGGAATTCCCTCCCATGTTTTAACAGAACCAAGTTAAATGTCCCCTCTTCTGGGAAATCTTTCCAAATCAGCATGGCCTGAACCTCTCACTTTTCCACCCTTCTCTTTGCACCTCCATTATTGCCTGTGTGGCTGTCAGGACTGCAGTGGGGTCACCTGCGTGCATATCTTTGCCACTAGATGGAAAGCTCCTTGGAGACAGAGACCACATTGAATTCTTCCCCCACTCCTAGCTCTAAGAATAATGAATTATGCTCCTAAATTTTAAATTCATCTCTTAATTAATGAGTTATAAGTACATTATAAATTGCAGAGGGAGGGTTATACAAATTCTGGGGATTATGATTATTGTTGTCATCTATTACCACCATGTAATGATGTCAGCTATACCTTACCAATGTTAAGCTTTTCATTTCACTGGTCCTTCATATTAAAACTCAGAATAAATGGTTCTCCCACTATTTTTCTTAACTAACCAGTTGTAGAAAAATGTAAATCATTTTATTTATCAAATATGATATGAAGCCAACTTAGTTTGGTATTTTAAAACTAAAAATAAATGAAATTTATGTAGATTAAAGCAGGCATGATAAGCAAATTATAGTAGCCAGCTCTACTGCTAATGATATAAAAGAATTAATTACTTAGAAGAGGCAAGCAATTAATGTTGGATGTGAAATGCTCTATAAAGCATAATAAATCAGGAAATATGGTATCCTGTGTCAGTGTTATAACTGATGTGTAAGCCACAAAACAGAGATTCAAACCAAGGATTCTAACTCAAGAGTCCACATTACTAATCATTCCAAACTGAATTATCATCACATATTATTTTCCTGTTTGACTATAGAAACAAACATTTTTCTTTTCATATTTATATTTTCTGCCTTTTAATCTGCAAGCTAGCACAATAATCTTAAGTGTCTTTCCAGATGTTTTTATACAAACTGATAATATAATGCCAAAATATGGCTGATTTTGTATTAGTTCTTCATTTAAGTGAATACTGTACTACTGTTAGGTAGAGATTAATTTATTGGCAACTATATTCTTGTTAATGTTTGCAATGTCTTTAGATTTAAAAAATTCTACTTTAGACTATTTGCTCCTACAAGTTATGAGAAGGGAATAAAATAACTAGAATAAAATTCTATGTATTTACTTTCATATCTGGAAAAATAGAAATTTTAGAGCTTGAAAAAATTTTAGAGAAGAAAATTGCCTTGTCCAAAAGTATGTACTTTCAAGTTCCCGGGACAGCTGAAACTGGTATTTAGAATTCAGAAAGATTGGTTAAATTTTTTTTTACTCTACAAATTAATATTTTATTTTAAAATACCAGATAGGATTATACAATTTTATAGTGCTAACATAAATTACTTTTACTTATGTCATTTAATGCTATTTATAAAATTCTCATGGGAAGAAAAAAGGGCTAGAACTTACTGAGCAGTACTTTTTCTACTATCCAACAATAATGCAGTTAATTACTAATCAATAATCATTTAAATTAGTATCATTTTAAAATATTTTTCTTTTTAATAGAGTAAAAATGAAAATCGAATCTAGGTTCATTTAGCAGTGGTTTTGCATTCAATGAACATAGATACTGTATTTTAATGCCAGGATTGGTTAAGTAGATTTGGGTAAGGTCAGTTTGAAGTAATTTTTTTTAAAACCAATGAATTGAGCTGTTATTCTTGACCTTTTTTATTCTTTAGGTATCTCAAAGTCTTTAGTTATTCCAAAGATGAAGTATTTCCATGTAGCGCAGTATTTACAAATAGAATTTTGAATTTTACAACTACTTAGAGATTGTGTCCATTTAGAAAGAAATGTTTCTCAAAGACAATAAAAATAGTAGGAGTCTGTTCGGTGTCCTTGGTTCAGAAAATTATATTTAATAATTCAGAGAGTGACTAAGAAAATGTGGATCTTCTTAAAGAAAAATGTTACTTTACATCATGGTTTGAGACATAACTGAAAACCATTTGCATCTGAATAATATTGTTGTCTTTTCTAAACTTATTAAAGTAATGATAAGATAAAAGTAATGGCACTTTTCTCCTTATACTGGCACTTTTTAATATCATAATCACATAATTATTATTCCAAAATTAACTCTTGAATAAGGAAAGTAGGAACAAACACTGGGGCCTAGGCTCATGCAACAAAAATAGTAGGTTTGTGATTAAGAATCACTTAAGTGTAAAATGGCAAAGGAATGGATGAAACTGACCTGAAATGTTTGCGTATTCTGGAATTTTTTTCTACTTAACCTTTAACGCATGATTAATATCAAGAACAGTATCAAGTATATTTAGGAGCTTAATGAATATTTCCACGCACTGATGATAATGTCTTCTTGTTAGTGAACAGTGAGGTGGTTTCATAATTGGTTGCTGACTCAAGAAGCGGAACAAAAAGAGGGGGTAATGGCTAATATTTTCTGGGGACGAGGTGTAGTAAACACTATACAAGTGCTGTTTTATTTAATTCTCAAATTAATCCTTTGGTATTGTTGTTCTCATCTTACAGATGAGAAAACTGAGTCTCAGAAAGCTTAAGTAACTTCTCAAAGTTCCATGACTAATGAGCAGCCAAACAGAGATTCAAATCAAGGATCCTGAGAGCCCACATTCCTAATCATTCCAAACTGAATAACCAGCGCATGTGATTTTCCTGTTTGGATGCAGGAATAAACATTTTTTTTCATATTTGCATTCATAAATAGTTTATCTGCTTCATTTTTTTAGCTGTTCACATATGTTTTTACCTAGCTGTTCACGTATGTATTTTATACTTTAATTTGAAAGCTCTTGACTTTGCAATAATATTTAGGTTGATATTTTCCTTATATCTTGGTATTTATGCAACTATTCAGATCATTTAAGGTAATGCATACAAAAGCAATTTCAAAATAGTGAAGTACCAGATAAATCTAAGGTCATGCTAGGAAATGTCTTTGTAGGTCTGAATTACTGAAAATGGTTATTAGGTCAACTATTTCCATTTCTCTTTTTTCTAGATAGTTTACTTATTAAATATATTCCCTATTTTGCAAGAAAATTAATGCTTACTGACTTGACAATTACAGAATGCTCATTTAATCTCATTAGTCCTTCACCATCCAGACATCTAAGGCAGCTCAGCTTTCTTACTCCTAGTTACACATCTGTGTCTACACCCATTGTAATCCATGAAATGTTAACAGAGAAGTATCTTGCAGATACCAACTGTAATAAATAAGTAATAAATCTTATGCCTAATGCTAGTTTTTATCCAGTAGTCAGGACTAAGAAGCATAGTCAAGAAGTTGTTGAATTTAAGAGAATATGCTTAATTTTGAGAAGGCAAAGGAGAAAACAGAATTGTGCATAGTTTCTTACATTCCCTGATGAAACATTGTCCATTCTCTTTCTCAGTTTTTCATTTCTTTCTCAAGCATGCGGTTCATTTACCGTATGTCAGACACTGTGCAGACAATAAACCTAGCTTCTCATGAATGCCATCTTCAATATTGTTATTGATGTTCATAATGAAAATATTCTTTATCAATATATGTTGATGTACAATAAAAGTTAAAGGGTTTAGTTGGGGCCTAATTTATGGTCCTGCCTACTCAAAAAATCTAGAGGAGTCATAGTTTTGAACCATGTGATTCTCATTTGGATGAGATTCCACTTTACTCCATTTTTTCTGTGGTTCATCTATGATCTTGGCACTTGAACTCAAGACAGTGTTTCCTGGCAGGTCTAATGGCTGCAAAGTGAAACAGAGCCCTCACTTCTGTGCTTGGGAGGCACTAGGTCATTGCTGCAGTGTCAAGACCTCATTGGCAGTTTTCAGGGCCACTTTCTGATTTTGTCTGTGCCTTGCGTTATTGTCCTCTACAGTTAGAACTTAATATAGTTTTTTCTCCCAATATTCCTTTATTTTTGTATTACTAATAATTACCTCTTTGTGGGCAAGGATCAAAGACAATGGAGCAGTTTCTTTCATTGCTTTCTGAACTTAGTTTACTGGTAAAGTATTTAAAGTATTTATCTTCAGAATGTCAATTTTTAATACAATGAAAACCAGAGATAATAATATGGAAAACTATGTCAATTACCACTTAATTACTTTACTCCATGAGCTAGTATAGAAGTGGTTGGGGAAATAAGATCTCTAGACAAATGCCTAATTCTGAAGTTAGACTCCATTGCTTACTAAATACATAAGCTTGGACAAGTTATGGAACGTCTCATCTGTACAGAGATGTTCTCATCTGTACAATAGTATCTACCTTAAAAGATTGTGAGGATTCTATACAATTCTGAAAAAGGATGGTCATACAAAGATATGTAAATTCATGTCTTCTACTCTTCAAAGTACAAGATGTAGTTTGTGTGTGTGTGTGTGCGCACGCATGTGTGTGTGAGTGTGTGTATGTAAACAAATATTAATACCTCCAATATAGCTCAGTGCTATACTAGAGATGTATTTATGCTTATATATATACTTTAAAATTAATTCTACTCCATCTTTTCAATCAGCTTCTTCTTTTATTTGAACATTGTTATAATATAGTTATCCATTTTATTCCATCAAATATTGGTTTTATTCAGAAAGTTGTTTAAAAAGACTACATATTTTAGTGATGTCGGTATAATTTTGTAATTTCAGGCAACTAATGATATTTAATTAATTGATTCTACTTTTTTCTCCCTTATTGATTGTATATATCAGAAAAAACAAATATCCCAAGTCATGGGTAAAAATACATAAAACCACTTATTCTGATTTTTGCAGAACTCTGTAGTAGAACTCATATTTCAGGTCACGTACCATAGAATGACCAGAGGCCAGGTTTCTAATCAGTGGCAGTCTGTATAGAAAATCAAACCACAGTCCAAATGTCTAATGTTCAAGGATCAGACACTCATTTACACATAGACTTTCTTGTAACAATCTCCATTATGCTCAGGAAGAAAAACGTAGATTTTAATCAGAAGACCTGGTTTAGAATCCTGTGTACCTGCTCTTAAACCTCACTTTTCTTATTACAAAATGGGCATAGTAATACCTAACAAGAAAGCTGGTTGTATAGGCTACCTATAAGGGGATATGGAGTAGGTTTTCTCTTTCGGAGATTTTGTAAATCCTGTTCAAGTGTGAGTTTAAATGTCAATAAGAGCAATAGGATTTCAATTAAATGCTAGCCTCCGAGGAGACAAACTCTAGTATTATATGTTCTATAGAATAGCAAATGATAAGATCGCTTTTATTTACATTTCTAATCAAAATCCCGATTAGTTCGACTGACTTCAGGGAATTGTGAATGCAAGTTAATTAAATCAGATTGCTTTCTTATATTTACCTGGTAATTACTGAAATTAAAAATAGTTACCTTTTTGGGCAATTTCTCAACATTAAAAAACATTTTAGAGTTGTGGGGTCCCCATGAGGATTTGCTACATAAGTAATTAGTGTACAGGTGAGGTTTGGACCTCTCTCCCTGATAGTGGACATGGACAGGTACCCAGTGGGTCTTTGTGTGTCCCTTGTCCCTCTCCTCTCCCTCTTTCCTTCCCTCACTTAGTAGTGCCCAGTATTTGTTATTCTGTCCTTTGTGCTCTTGTGCCCACTGTTTAGATCCTGCTTATGAGTGAGGACATGTGGTATTCAGTTCTTTATTTCTATGACACTTCACTTAGTATGATGATCTCCAGCTGCATCCATGTTGCCGCAAAGGCCGTGATTTTTGTTCTTCTTTATGGTTGCATAGTACTCCAATATGTATATGGACCACATTTTCTTTATCCAGTCCAATTTCGTCTGGCATCTTCGTTCTGGCAAACGTTCCATCGTTTGGCTGCTGTGAATAGTTCTGCAATGAACATATATGTGCAGATATCTTTTTGGTAGAGTGATTTATGTTCCTCTGGGTATATTCCCAGGACTAGGACTGCTGGATTGTATACTAGTTTAATTTTTAGTTCTTTGAGAAAATGCCACACTGCTTTTCAGAAAGGTTAATACTAGCTTACATACCCACCAACAGGATAGAAGATTCCCTTTTCTCTGTAGTCACAACAACATCTTTTGTTTTTTTGTCTATTTAATGATAGTCATCTTGACTGGTATGAGGTGGTACCTCATTGGAGTTTTGATTTGCATTTCTCTGGTGATTAGTGAGACTGAGTATTTTTTCATATATTTGTTGACTGCTTGAATGTCTTCCTTTGAGAAATGTCTGCTCCTGTTCTTCGCCCATTTTTAATGTTTTTTTTTCCTGTCAATTGACTTCCTTGTAGATTCTTTATGTTAGGCCTTTGACAGATGCATAGACTAAAGATAATTACATTTTAAAAAGAGGTGCATGAGTTCCTCTCTCGCTCTCTTTCTTTCTTTCCATCTCTATGTCTATCTCTCCATCTCTCTGAAAGAACCTGACATATTTGAAGAGATAATATAATCAGGAAGGGTTTCCAGTGATTGAGGCAGAAGGATGTTCAAAAGCATACAGATTTTCAGATCAATATTAATGATGGAACTAATTAGAGTATGATTAGGGTGGAAAAATAATTTACTATAAATAGCATAGTCTTTGAATGCCTATATGCCAATTTTATGATGTTTTTGTAATTTCATCTTATCTATTACTTCCTTTAAAAGCTGTATTCATACTTTTTATGGTGATGATAATTAAAAGAATTTTGTCATGATATCTTGTAGGTGTAGCTATTAGCTATTGGTTAAACTGTGTAGATAATAAAAGCAAAAAAATTACACGTTCTGTATTGAGTATCTTTTAGTAATGTCACCTCCTCCCTTTATTTAACAGCAATCAGCTAACCTCTTATTAAACATCACCAGAAATAGTCTTGGATGTCACTGTAGTGCTTTAGGATCTATTTAGTTTTTTTGGTTTTCAAAAGCTCATAAAAGTGAAGTTTTTCCGTTATCTTCTCAACCACAATACTCTCAGATTCTTTAAACCATGTATTAAACTAATTTTAGTTACAGTTTTACCTCTGCTTTTTAACCGGTTTTCTAGAATTAACCAGCTGGCTTTTTACCACTGCAGAAACATATTTCTCTAGGAATAAACTTCAGCATGGGGCTATTGGAAAGGCCATACACCTCATTTCCCTAGGAACACTTTTTGATGTACTGTTGATGGCGCCTTCTTCATTTTCAATGGTGACTCTTTATAAAAAAATTAAAAATTACATAGCTATGATGTTAGAAATTTTTATTAGAAATTACATAACCAAGAAAGTTAGTTTCTGAATTTTGTGGCAAAATTATGTTTTCGGGTATATAGATCTGTTGTGTTCATGAGGGTGTTTGTACTTTGCAGTTCATGCAAGGCTTTTACAAATATGGTCACTATAGTGATAGGCGATTTTGTTGATATGTGTCAGACATGCAGTGAGTATTGTTGATTTAAACTAACTCATCTGAGCATCAGATTTCATTAATACCCAGGTCTACACTAAAAGCAGGAAGAAGTCTAGAATGTGAATTCATTCAACAAATATTGATTGAGCACTGTCTATGTGCCAATGACTGCTGTGAGCACCGAAGAACATGGCAGTAAAGCAAATAAACAGTCCTGTGAGCTCATAAAGCTGTGTTCTAGAGGTCTTTTGTAGGGTAATAATGTATATGTGTTAAATTATATCAATTAGATTTTATTTTCTTATACATATTGCCTTGACGAAAGGAAGGCTTCATTTAAAGCCCAGGCTGTTTTTGTTTAGATGCCTTTATGATGTAGGCTAACTTTATACTGTGGATTCCTACTGGGTCTATTTTTCTTTCTCTCATTCAATAGATTACCTGACATCTTAAGCACTCCTGGAGCTGATGGTGCCAGCTGCCCATGATGTTTATGTTTCAGATTGGTAAAGAAGCTTGGAAAACCAAATTTCAAGTATCTTAAAATCTGCTTGTGTTCTGGCTTGGGAAATTCATTACTTTTTCTGTTTTTGAAAACTTTTTTCTCCCTAAGGAAAGATTATTGTCATTTTTGCCAACATGTATAATTCATCTTTTTAAATGCATCCTGGAGCTTTCCAAATGATCTCTTTTCTGTAGAAGTACCTTCTTTTGTTATTTGGCTCTTAATAAGGCCACGAATATTTTAAAATGTTAATGACTTATGTGCATAAAAGAAATAATCAGCAATTTATTTACTAAGGACATGTATTCAAAATCAGAACACTTCCATCATAAAATCAGAACCACTTAGAGTTTTGAATAAACTTAAGATGATTGTTTAATTTCCTTATTTTAAAAATGTGTGCAGAAAATGCATAAAGATATGGTATTTTTCTTGCTCAAAGTTACAGAGCATTTTGTGGGACTCAGAAAAAAAATGTTTTTATTTGGAATTTTAAAAAGAAATTTTGATTATAAAATAATATTTTCTGTGCTGTAAATTTGACAAATTTAAGAATATGGAAGAAATGGAAATATCGAATGATCTTACTTTGTATAAATTACCATGGTTATACACAATCTAAAAGTACATATGTCTTTTGAATAATAATGCAGCTTTTGCTCTATAAACAATTTCATACTTTGCTTTTAAACACTAAGAGGGAAAATATCATATGATATCATTTGAGGGAAGTACATTTGGATGTAAAATAATATAGGATAGATATTGAAGTGAATATTTCAATGTCATTTAGTAAAAAATATTTGTTTTGTGAGAAATATGAAGTGATAATGCTGTCATAGATGTGGACATCCTTTCTTGTTCCTGGGAAGTGGTATTTCTTCACTCCCCGCCACATACTCTATTATATTCTCTCAAATTCTCAAGGAATCTGTTCCATTAATGATCCTTCTTTCTCCGCTTTCATCATTTTCCTTTCAGTCAACTCTTTCCTCCCACAAGCACTCAAGAATTACCAACTTTCACCCACACTAACAAAACAATAACAACCACCTTCCATAAACCCATTTCCTCTTGTACCTCTTACTTATTTATCTTGTTGCTGAACAGGAAGTCAGGAAACACTCAAATTCACTGGGACAAGTCATGTAGCTTCTCTGCATCTCAACAGAGTTGATAGTTTTATGTTTTGGAAAACATAAAATGATGTTAAAGAGTGACTTTTTTAAAAAGTGCTTTGTAATGTTTCTTTTACTTTAAAAGCTAAAGACCTAAAGGAGAAGAGAGAAAATACCTTTTCAAGCTACTTTTTCATTATTATTTTGAAGGAGTTCTACACCAATTGTAAATGTGTTTTTGATATAATGTAACTACAATGTACAGTCATTATCTTGTTTTTGTTTATTTTGAGACTTTGTTCCCATTCAGGTTTCTAATAATGCCAGAGAGATTGTAGGGTCAAGATATTTTAAATAATGATCAAGGAAAGGATATTTTAAAAAATAAAATACAAAATTCTGTGCGACTGAACAAAGAACACCAGATGTGAAGTCTATCTGTTACAGCAAAATTATTTCAGTGAGAATAGGAATCAGATGCTCTGATATCTGTTGCTAACTGTGCTACTAGCCACTGGTGTGACATTGAAAAACCAATGCTTATTGGTTTATTCATTTATACAGTGATGGACATGATGGTGGACACGAGCCCCGATCACATCTTTCAACATTTTCGCTTTCTTTTTAAGAACAGTATATTTTCTTAAATGAAATTGATTCAAAGCCCAAAATATCAAGATAAAAACGCAAGTACCCGATTAGATTAAGGGTGAGACTCAGAGCTCTAACTTTTCACTTCAGGTGGTGCCAATCTGCCTTGGTGACAGCCTTAGAACTTCATGATACTAAAGCCACCAGAAGAGATAATTACTTAGATTGCCTAGAGTTAGAAAACTAGACTGTTAATTTTTTCATTTTTGCAATTTTTTTGTCAGCAGTTAATAAATTAATATAAATTACATTTCCACTAGATGGCAGTAGATCAAATCTTTGTTCTAATAGTTTTGATCTTGACAATCTTCAGTCCAATAAGAAGCACATATTTGAATTATTTACCTACCTTTTAGAAGAATTCCATTTTTTAATATTTTTTACTTTAAAATTATTTTCAATATCTCAATTTATTTTCACTGATGTCCTGTTTTCAAGACATCATGGGACTATTGGATAGTCCAGTCTTTATGAAGCCTGGTAAAATATTACTTGCTCTGATCATGGGAACTTTTAAAAAATTGCTTTATCAAATAGGTACATTTTAATGAGTATATAAATATATTAGAAATACACTCTTGATTTTTCAGCTTTACTGGAAGCATAATCTTTGACCTGGTGACCTGCTTATCCATTTTTCTATCCCTTAACACCTACTTCCTTCCACAGCACTGAAGTTCCAATGATACTAGCAGTTGGTATTTTGTATACTATTCGTGTGGCTGAGAGAACATGCTTTCAGATTATATTAGAAAAATGGGGTCATGCCAGGGATAACTAGGGAAATGAGTTATCACAGGAAGGTGCTCTGTGCCCCTCGGGGTGAAGATACAACAGTCCCTCATGGAGAGACAGAACAACACCTTTCTGTGAGATTCAGAAGGCCCTCCAAGAATCCAATAGCTCTGGTAATCTTATGCCACAGTGAGGCACTCAGAAGTTGCCTCTGCACCTCTTTTTAGGCACCAATTATTTATGCTCCCCAGGAAAGAAGAATTAGTTGAGTCAGTTTGAAGTAGTCTTACATAGGTCACCCCTTCTGAGCAGTCTTTTGCTAAGTCCCCTAAGAGCTAGTCCCAAGGGCAGCTTACACATTGAGTAATCAACATAAAAGGTCAAAGTTGATGCATGATTTGTATGTGAGATTAGTAATAGCTCCCCATTTTTACTCTCAGAATTATCCCAATTTGTATGTTAAATTATATGTTACCTGAACATAGTCATCTTGGCCTTGAGCACTAATTCCTCCTCTTCAAGCCAGGGTCATGTGGCATAAGGCTTGGCTAATACATAAAGAAACTGAGGCCACATTTTTAGGAAGGAGTTGTGGGGTACAGGCATTTAGAGTTATATAGACTGCTGATTATGTAGTCCTTAGATAAAAGGAAAGAAAATATAGAGAAGAAAGCTAAATTGCAATTCAAGTTTCTACCTCATTGGTTCAATTTTATCTACTAGATGCTATCTTTTCCCAATGCGTTGTGGAAAAAAGAATATACTTTCATTACTAAAGATGGTAGAAAGCTAGAAAAGAATTTAAGTAGCTTACATGTATTACATTATAAATATCAGAGAGATTTGAGTTCCAGAGACGGTTAGTCATAATCAGTTATGCATAAGTAGTAGATTATTTTAATTATCCCTCTTTAAAATAATTCACATTGCCACCAAATGTATGGGAAATTGTTATCTTTTCATCTAAGTCATTACCCACAATTCTCTTAAGTAATCATATTTTTAGATTTTTAAATACACTTTCTCTCACATTAGTCCTTTACAATTTTAAATGAATATAGTTAATATAGCAAATCATAGATTGAGAAGTCCTTTTTTTTTGCCCTCAAAACAGATTAATAATGAACAAAAATTAAGTCACTGAAATGTTTAGCCCAAGAAGAGGAGCCTGACTGATACCATTCCTCAGAAGGTAAAGAATTTTTTTTCAGCAATGTACTTTTTTGCCTATCTGTATTAGGACACTAGAGAGATGAAATAATAACTTGAAACCTTTTGTGCAGAACAATTTTAGGACATTTGTGCAAAGCTTTTTTTCTCTTCTGGAAATCAATTATTTCACTTATGGTATTTCAGACATCATCATGCTGAGTTGGAGGCTAGTCTCACAAATTTTATGGTACCCCTTTGAGTAGATAAGCATAGAAAAGTCATTCATTTGGCTGAAAACCTCCTATGTCTTTCTAAAAGACTCACATCTGTCTACCAAAATTGTTTTTCATTTTCCTTCTCCTGAGTACAAAGAGTGTATCTCTTAGCTTCCAAGCCATTAAGTGACACCAGATGACTAATTCTGGCCAATGAAATGTGATAAGAAGTCATCGGAGTCACTTCTGGACTCTGAAGTTCGCATGCCGAACTCTCCTTGTTTTCCAGCTCTGCTGAGGAGAGAGGGTGCTACGTAATGACGGCCAATCCTCAGAGGTAAAAGCAGCCTGGATCCCAAGACTCTGCTTGGAAAGGAGCTGTACTAAGAATAAAGTGAAATACACTGAGTACTAAGCGAAGAAATACTTTTATGTCATAAATCACTGAAATTTCAGGACTCATTTGTTACCATGTAACCTGGCCTTTCTTGACTACCACAGGGAATATGTGATGTTTATTTTTATAATTTAATTTTATTTTTGTAACTTAGCTTAGTCCTTGCCATGAGTGAGATTCTTTCAAGCCAGTGCTGAGACAAGTCATTGCTTTAAAGTATAATTCTAATAGTATGAGATATGATAAGTATACAAATCATTTTTAGTTGTCTAAGACATAGGAAATCATCTAGAACCAGTAAGATTATTGTAGCCACAGAATATAATCTACAAATTGTTGCAATAAAGATGAAAAAAATCTGTAATATTTTCTAGTTTGTAATTTAAAAGACTGATTTATAATTTCAGAGTTCTCAGCTTTCATTTGTAAAATAATAGTGTTGTCGAACGATAAGAATTATCACATTTCCACCACACATCGGCTCTTGCAATGTTTATTGTCCCCCCCATCTTCATGCAAAGACTGTCTGAATTGGATAAGGTCTTGTACCGTATGTCCACGGGGTCAAACTGATCAGTGATAGTTTGGAAAACCCATACCCGAGGCAAACTAATTTCCTTCTTTCTCAGTTCTGTGAAACACAACACGGCATGGAAATAACTGTAGGGAATGTTAGGGGCCCAAGCCAGCCCACAAAAGATTTTCAACTTCATAAGTGAGCTAAGCATAGTGATTAGCAAATGTAAAATAAACATTTATCGGTTTTTGTGGATTGCTTCAGAAACCTAATCGTCGTGTCCATAAAACAGTGCATCAAATGAAAAATGCGGTCTAGTTTCCAATAACTAACTTGCCAAAGAGGTTTGGAATATAGCCACTTTTGTCATTTGGGCATAAACAGTGGTTTTTTTTTTGTTTTTTTTTTTTTTTGAGTTGGAGTCTCACTCGGTCACCCAGACTGGAGTGCAGTGGCCGCTCCCGGCCACCGCAGCCTCGACCTGCTGGGCTCCGGCGATCCTTCCGCCTCAGCCTTCCGAGGAGTCGGAATTACAGGCATGTGCTACCACGCCCGGCTGATTTTTTGATTTATTGTAGAGATGAGGTCTCGCTGCCCAGGCGGGTCTCGAACCCGCGGGCTCAGGCAATCCACTCACCTCAGCCTCCCAAAGGCGCAGGATTACAGGCTGAGCCACCGAGCCCGGCTAACAGTGGTTTTTAAATACAGCTTTCATCATTCGCAGTATTAGTATTTTTTATTATAAAACAGAGAATTTTGAACATATGAAAATTAGGTAATAGTATATCAGATCACTATGTAGCCGTTCCCCAAACCAAATAAACATTAACCAATGGTGAATTCTCTCCTATCCACACCTACCTCATCTATTTTTTCCTCCTATATTATTTTGAAGTAAATCCAGACATCGTAATATTTTAGTTTTGCATATTTGAGCATTTATCTCCAAATGAGAAGTGTTTTTTGATAAATGTTTATATATAATAGTCTATGTTTAACAAATATTTGTCAAAATAGATTCAGGGTTGGGGTTGAAGTTTAACATGTCAGCATTCAACCACATTAAGTGGACTTATCTCTTGGGCTATCAGTCTCTCAGTTTCACCTTTATCAGTACAAATTACCTAAATATTTCAAAAGTAGACTCTGAATTTCCCTTTAGACAATTCAGAGATACATGTACACACTTAAGTTCAGGCATCAAGGGAGACTGTATTCCTCAGCTGTCTCCCTTTGAGGTTCTTGGCTCTGACACTTCAGACAGCAGCATAACTCAGCTTTCCTGGGATCTGAGCGGCCAACTCTCCAAAGAAGTGAGTGCCTTAGACTGACAAGTTAACTTCAAGAAAGGTAATTCTAATAAATGGAATTTATGGGGCAAATGTTAGGAGAACTGAAAAGTTCCTTTTATTGGCTTATTTATTGAAACCAGGAAACTACATTCTGTTATAAACAGATTCTATTTCCTTTGTGCTAAAATATTTCTGTATCACCTTTCAATAAACTTAGCAGATTTTGTAGGAAAGGAAAGTTACTCCCTTTCTGTTTCTTACTTCAGATTGTAATTAAATCATATTTTTGATTTGTATAAGAAGAGAAAACCAAACCAAATTTTTAACATTTACAAATCTGAAATTGAAAGAAAAAAGAAGAAATCCTGATACAGATTATATTTTTAGTAAAATTAGAGAAGTTTGAAAGGTTGCAACAGATTGTTTATATATTGTACCAATTTTCCTAGAACTCACTACATACATATGTATGTTTTTATTAATATATAAATGATATAAAATGATTAAGAAAGTAGAATTAATGTGATTTATTGGGGATAGAAGACATTGGAAATAGGGCTTATCTTAATTGAATAACTAGCCTTTTTTTTTTTTTTTTGGTTCCCTGTATTAATGACTATAGATGGCATTAACTTAATTTAAGCATTTGATTTAGATTCCAATACAGGAGCAAGTAGCATCTTAAAGGAAATAGACTTGTTTCTACCATTTAGTAGCCATATAATCAAAGTTAAACCTTGGTTCTGTAATTATGTAATGATAGTAATTTAACCCATAAAGGGACAATAAGGATTAAGTGGGTTCACCTAAGTCAAGATTTTTTTTTTTTTAATATCAGGTTTATTTTCAAATTTATACACAATAAAATACTCAAATTTTAAGCATAAAACTTGTTTCCTTAGAAGCATGTAACTAACACCATAATCATGATAGAAAACATTTCCATCACCTCCAAAAGTTCCCTTGAGTTGTTTTGCAGTCAATCCTCTCCACATACCCTCAGCTTCTGCTACTATTGTTTTGTAATCTATCATTACAGTTTTGCATTTTCTGGATTTCATGTTAGTGGAATCATGCAGTACATAGTCTTTTGTGTCTGACATTTTCTACTTAGTGTAATGCTTTTGAGTCTTGTTTACATCATTAAGGGTATCGGTAGTTCATTCCTACTTATTGCTGAGTAGCGTTCAGTATTAAATGGGTATATGACAAGCTGATGAACATTTAGATTGCTTCTAGTTTGAGGCAGTTATGAGTAAAATTTCTGTGAATATTCAAGTACAAGTCTTTGTGTGAATATAGTTTTTACTTGTCATAGGTAAATGCATGGAAATGGGATTGTTGGGTTGCATGTTAAGTTCATGATTAACTTTTTAAGTCACTTACAAAGTGTTTTTTCTTTTAAGTGGCTATACCATTTGTAGTTCCCCCCAAAATACCAATTGCTTCATAGCCTTGCTAATCATTAGTATTGTCAGTTATTTAAAAAAACTTAGCTCTTCTAGTGTATGTTGTGGTGCCTCATTGTGGCTTTAATCTTCATTTCCCTAGAACTAGTTCTTTAACGTATTCCCTTGAGCTTATTGTTCATTTGTGTATCTTCTTCATGGATGCGTCTACCAAAATATTTTGCTTATTTTTTTACTGCATCTTTTGTTCTTCCTATTGGGTTTTAAGAATTCTTTAAATATTCATAATATAAATCCCTTTTCATATATATATTTGCAGATGTTACTCCTAGTCTGTGGGCATGGCTTTTGTTTCCTTAGTGCTTTTAGAAGACCAAAAACCTTTAATGTTGATGAATTCTAATTTAGCAATGTTTTTATAGTTTGTACTTTTTATGACCTGTCTAAAAATTCATTGCCTAACCTAATATCACCTTTTCTTTTCATTTATTTCACATGTTGTATAATTTTAGCTATTATAGTTTACAAATTGCTCAAGTTAATTTTTTCACATAGTGTGAAGTCATGATCAAAATTCTTTTTTTTTACAACTATATTTGTTTTTCCAGTGCTGTTTATTGAAAAGACTATGCTTTCCCCATTAAATAACCTAGACAACTACAGATCCTAGCTGTAGACTCCCTATTTTATTGGGTTGATCTGGATAACAATTGTTCACTAATACCACAATGCTCTGAAAATGGCTTTATAATAAATCTTGAAATCAAATAGTGTAAATGTTCCACTATTGTCCTTTTTTAAAATCAAGGCTATTCTAGGTTCTACACCTTTCCATTTAATTTTGGAATGAACTTGTTAATTTCTGCATAAATGCTTGCTGAACTTTTCACTGGAATGTGATAAAACTGTAAATATATAAGGAAACAAATTTAAATCTTTACAGTGTTGTGTCTTCTAACTCATGAATGTGGTATCCCTGTCCATTAACTGTTTTAATTGTCCTTTAATTTCACACAGCAATATTTTGGAGATATCAAGATACAGGTAGAACATACAATTTAGTAAATATTCCTATATGCTTCCTTTTCATGCATGCTATTGTAAACTACATTTTAATTTAAATATGTAGTTGTTTATTCCTAGTAGATCGAAACATAACTTATTTTGCTATTTTTACATTGGAGCCCACAGCTTCATAACACTCACTTATTTCCAATAACTGTTTTTAGAGATTTCTTTGGATTTTTGAAATAAATGATATCATCTATAAATAAAGTCAATTTCATTTATTTCTTTCCAGGATGTATGACATTTATTTATTATTTATTATATTACTTTTGCCTTATTGCACAAATTAGGATTTTCAATACAATGTTGAATAACAGTAATGAGAAAAAACATCTTTGTTTTGTCCTGATCTTAGAGGAAATCAGTCTTTCACAAGAATTATGTTGGCTGTAACCTTTTGGTGAATATTTTTATCAGGGTGAGGAAGTTTTCTTCCATTTATAGTTTGCAGATAATTTTTATTATAATTAGATTTTGAATTTATCAAATGCTCTATTCTGTATCTGTTGAGATAAACATGTGCTTTTTCTTTTTTATATAGTAACATGGTAGATTATATTGATTGCTGAATATTAAACCCAGCTCAGCAGGACTGAAATAATGTGTTATTTCTTTTTATATATTGTTGAATGCTTTTTGTTAATATTTTGTTTTGTGTTTTTACATCTATATTTAGGAGATATATTGGTCTGTTTCATTTATATATGTATTTATCATTTTATTTAAATATTATCTTTGGTTTTCATATCACATGATTCTGTCCTCATAAAATGAGTCTGAGAAGTATTATCTCCTCCTTTATTTTCTGGAAGCACTTGTGTAAAACTGTATTATTTCTTCCTTCAGTATTTGGTAGAATTCTCCAGTGTCATCTAGGCACGGAGCTTTTTTATGAGAAGGATTTTAATTATGACTTTAAACTCTTTAGTAGTTACAAGGCTATCCATTTATCTATAACTTGTTGATGGAACTTTGATAATTTATATCTTTCAGGAATTAGACAATTTCATCCAAGATGACAATAAACATAAAGTTTGTCCATAATATCACCTCTTCATCATTTCGGTATTTTTAGGACCTATATCTATGTAAATTTTTCATTATTCATATTGGTTATTTATGTCTTTTTCTCTTTGATCAGTCTAGTTAATACTTGAGCAGTATATTTTTCCCCATTCAAAGAACAGATTTCAGTTTCATTAATTTGCTGTATATTTTTTCTCTTCTTGACTTTTGCACTCAACTTTCTTCCTTTATATATGCATTCACTAACTTTATTCGTGTAACTTTTCTTTTTTTTTTTTTTTGAGTTGGAGTCTCACTCTGTCCCCCACACTGGAGTGCAGTGGCCGTTCCCGGCCACCGCAGCCTCAACCTGCTGGGCTCCGGCGATCCTTCCGCCTCAGCCTTCCCAGTAGCCGGAACTACAGGCATGTGCTACCACGCCTGACTGATTTTTGATTGATTGTAGAGATGAGGTCTCCTTTCTTCGAATTAATTTGGATAAAATTTGCTTTTTTATTTTTGTTTCTTACAGTGGAAGCTTGAATCATTGATTTTTAGAACTTTCACTTTAAGCATTGCTTTAACTCATCTTACACAGTTTTGTTTTATATTTCATTTTGCTTAAATGTTATCTATTTCTTCTTTTAATTACAGTTTATTTAGAGATCTATTCTTTAATTTCCAGATCTGAGGATTTTCCAAATATTATGGATTTCTAAATTAATTGTATTGTGACCAGAGAACTTAATATGATTTCAATTTCTTTAAATTTACTGAGATCGGTCAATTTGTTGTTTAGGTCTTTTGTGTTCTTGCTGATTTTTTGCCTGTTTTTCCTATCAACTATTGAGGATATTATTCCAATCATAATTTTGGATCTGTTTATTTCTCCTTTTCTTTTTATTCATTTTTCTTTATGTATTTTAAAGTTCTAGTATTAGTGTGTCTTATTTAGGTTTTTAAATATATACCGATTAATTGATCCCATATCATTATGAATATCATTCTTTTAAAAAATACTTAATTGCCAAAGATAGCAAATTTTTAATGTATGTATACATTGCATAATGATTACCACAATCAAATTACTTAACACATTCCTTACCATCCATGCCGTAGATTAAATTCACTGAGTTTTTTCATCCTATAGCTTGAATTTTGTATCTTTTATGATACATTTTTTGTTATAAACACTACTTTGATAAGAATGTAACCATTCCAGTTAGTTTTTCAAAAAAAGTTTGCTTTGCATATATATGTTGGTCATTTTTCTTTTAGCCTATATATTTATGTCTGGATATTTAAAGTAGATTTCTTCTAGACAATGTCATAGTTAGGTCTGGGATTTTTATTCAGTCTGACAATGTCTGCTTTTTTGTTGCCATTACTTAGGACAATTTATAATTCAATACAGTTTTCAGTATTGTTGGATTTATATCTATGATATTGCAATTTTTCTACTTGTCTCAATTATTCTTTGTTTCATTTTCTCTTTTTTTTCTTCTTTATTTTGGGCTAATTGAGTTTTTAGAATTTATTTTGTTTCCAATATTGGTTTTACCTCTTTGCTTTCTATTTATTTTATTTTTATTGGTTAATGATATACACCTTTACTTTGTAACGGTATACTTTTAAATAGTGTTTTACCAGCTCATGTGCATAGTAAGAACCTTGTCACAGCATGCTTCTATTACTTCTCCTCATTTATGCTGTTTGTGTGAAAATTTTATTTGTTCATCTACCATAAACACCATAATATATTTTTAGAGCATACAGTTACTTTTTAATAGACTAAAAGTATTCACATTTACCCACTTACTTTCTATTTCCACTGTTCTTTATTTGTTTCTGTAGATACAGATTTTTATCTGGTATCATTTTCCTTCTGTCTCCAGGTCGTCCTTTGACACTTCTGGTAATTAATTCCCTTAATGTATGTTTTTCTGAAAAAAGAAAGTCTTAATTTCACCTTCGTTTTGAAGATTCTTCTGTGTGGAGAATTACAGGTTGGCAGTCTCTTTTACTTACTAGGTACTTAAAAATTTTTTCTTCATTGTTTCTAAGGAGAGGTCTGCTGTAATTCTTATCTTCCTTCCTCAGTGTGTCTTTTTTTCTCTGATTGCTTTTAAGATTTTAACGTTAGCAGTGAATTTTCAGCAATTTGATTTTGTTATGCCTGATTGTATTTTTTTTTAAATTTTATTTTAAAGATGTGGGGTACAATTCAGGATTAGGTCTACAACTGGTCATCCTACAGGTAAAGTTTGGGCCTCACTTTGGTTCCCACTTTACCTGGTTTGAGATGAAGTAGCCTTACCGATCTTGTTTCCCCATCCCTCATCGAGGCAGTATCCCGCTACTGCCAATCCCTTTCTTCTAGTATTATGGTAAATGTTCAAGGTTTGCTTGTAAGTGAGAACATGTAGCACTCTGTTCTTTGTTTCTGTGCTAGATCATTGAGTATGATAGACTCTAAATCCATCCAAGTCGCTGTGAAGTCCCTATGTTTGTACTTCTTTATGACTGTGCAATATTCCATTGGGTATACGTACCACATCTTTTAAATCCAGTCCAGTTAGTTCTCTGTTTTTGTTAATGTGGATAGTATTGCAATAAAAATGTGCAGATATCTTTTTTGTAGAATGATTTGAGTTCCTCCAGGCATATTCCCAGTAGGAGGATTGCTGGGTCATATGGAAGGTCAATTTCTAGTTCTTTTAGAAATCACCACACCATTTTCCAAAGAGTTTGCACTAGTTTGCATTCCTACTAGGTATGTAGAAACATTCCTTTTTCTATATGTCCTCACCTGAATCTGTTGTTGTTTGTTTTTATTAATGATGGCCATTCTTACTAGGGTTAGGTGGAATCTCACTGTGGCTGTAATTTGCATTTCTCTGATTATTAGTGAGGCTGAGCACTTTTTCATGAGTCTGTTGGCTGCCCATATATCTTCTTTTGAGAAGTATATATTCATGTCTTTTGCCCACTTTGTAATAGGGCTGTTTGTTTTGTTCCTTTTGGCATGTTTGAGTTCCTTGAAGATCCTCGATTTTAGGCCTTTGTCAAATATACAGTTGGCAAATATTTTTTCCCATTCTGTGAGTTGCCTCCCCGCTCTCCTGATGGTTTCTTTTGCTTTGCAGAAGCTTGTCAGTCTGATTAAGTCCCACTTTTCTATCTTATCTCTTATGGCATGGGCATTGGGACTTTGATCAGGAATTGGTTCCCAGTTCCAATTTCCATAAGAGTGTCTCCTTCATTTTCTAAGGTTCTTATAGTTTGAGGTTTTACATTTAGGTCTTTGATCTATTCAGAGTATATGGTGATAGGGGTCTGTTTCAATTTTCTGCATGTGTCAGCCAGTTTCCCCAGCAACATTTACTGAATAGGCTCTCCTCTCCCCAGTGATTGTTGGTGGAGACTTTGTCAAAGATGAGTTGGTTGGAAAATTTAAGATTTGCTTCCAGAATCTATTCTGTTCCATTGGTCCATATGCCTATTCTAGTACCAATACTAGGCAGTTTTGATTATTGTGGTCTTATAGTAAAGTTTAAGGTCTGGAAGTGTTCTACCTTCTGCTTTGTTTCTTTTGCTAAGGATTGTTTTGGCTATTTGTGGTCATTTAGTTTCCACATGAATTTCTGTATTCTCATTTCCAGGTCTGAGAAGAATGATGTTGTTAATTTAACAGGTATTACATTGAATATGTATATTGCCTTTGGTAGGACGGACATCTTAACAATGTTGATTCTTCCTATCCATGAGCATTGAATATTTTTCCATTTGTTTGTGTCTTCTTGAATTTCTTTGAGCAGTGTTTTGTAGTTCGCATAGTAAAGGTCTTTCACTTCTCTGGTTAGGAAGATGCCAAGGTATTTCATTTTTTTATGGCTGTTGTGAATGGGATTGTGCTTTTTATTTGACTCTCTGCCTACTTGTTTTTTGCACATTTATTTTGTATCCCCAGAATTTATCAGTCTTTTATCAGTGCAAGTGTGTTTTTGACAGATTCTTTTGGGTTTTCATGGCATAGGATCATATCATCAGCAAAGAGGGATAACATAACTTCCTCTTTTTCTATTTGGATACCACTGATTTCCTTCTCTTGCCTAATTACCCTAGCTAGAACTTCCAACACAATGTTGAACAAGAGGGGTGAGAGTGGACAGCCATGTCTTATTCCAGTTTTCAGAGGAAATGTTTCCAGTTTCTGTCCGTTTAGTAGTACGCCTGCTGTGGGTTTATTGTTGATGGTGTTTACTATTTTGAGGTATGTTCCTTCTGTGCCTATGGGTTTGAATGTTTTTATCAAGAAGGTATGCAGGATTTTACCTAAAGCTTTTTCTGCATCTAATGATATAATCATGTGGTTCCTGTTTTTATATCTGTTGATATATTGAATTACATTTATGGTCTTGCAGATGTAGGACAGGCCCTGCATCCTGGAGAAGAAGCCTACTTGATCATGATGGATGATTTTTGAGATTTGTTGTTGGATGAAATTTGCTAGGATCTTGTTGCATCTATGTTCATTAGGGATATTGGCCACTAGTTCTCTTTCTTGTTGGATCTTTACCCGGCTTAGTTATCAGTGTGATGTTAGCTCCGTAAAATGACTTGGGGAAAATTCCATCTTTCTCAGTTGCCTGGAATACTTTAGATAAGATTGGTATCAGCTCCTCTTTGTATGTTTTGCAGAATTCCACTGGAAAATCATCTGGCCCTGGGCTTTTTTTGGAAGGCAGTTTTCTTATGATAGAGTCAATTTCCTGGGTTGTTATCGGTCTATTTAGTATCTCAGTGTCTTCTTGTGTCAACCTTGGGAGGTTCTGTGATGTCAGAAAGTCCTCCATTTCATTTAGGTTATCAAATTTGTTTCCATACAGGTGTGCATAGTAATCTCTGGTAATCTTTGTATTTTGTCGGGGTCAGTAGTGATTTGATCTTGTGCATCTGTGTTTATTTGGGCTTTTTCTCTTCTTAGTCATTCTGGTTAGGGGTCCATCAATCTTGTTTATTCTTTCAAAGAACCAGCTTTTTGGTTTTTTTATTTTTTTCTATGGTATTTTTGTCTTCCATGTCCTATATTTGGACTTTTACTTTGCTGATCTGAATTCTTCTGCTAACGTTAGGGTTTTGGTGGTCTTGCCTTTCCAGCTCCCTTAGGTGATTTGCTAGGCTGTTAACTTGTGATCTTTCCATTTTCTTGATGTGTGTTCATAAAGATATAAATTCCCCTCTTAGAACTGTTTTCATGGCATCCCAGAGATTTTGTTAGGCTGTTTCTTCCTTTTCATTTATTTCCAGGAATCTTTGTATTTCTGCTTTGATTGCTGTGTTGACCCAGTAGTCATTCAGCATCATGCTGTTTAGTGTGCATGTCCTTGTGGGTCATGGGGGAATTTTGTTGGTGTTGATATTTATTTGTATTCCATTGTGGTTTGAGAAGGTGCATGGCAGCATTTTGGTTTTATGAAACCTATTTATGCTTGATTTATGGCTGAGAAGGTGATCAATCTTGAAGTATGTTCCATGTGGTGATGAGTAGATGTATATTCTGTGGTTGTTGGGTGGAGTGTTCTGTAGGTATCTATTAAGTGCATTTGGTCAAGTGTCAACTTGAGTTAATTGATTTCTTTGTTGATTTTTTTGCCTTGATGATCTATCTAGGGTTGTTAGTGGGGTAAGTTCACAGCTATAATAATGTTGGAGTCAATATCTTTTTTTTAGTTTACTTAGTAGTTGCTTTATGCACACTGGTGCTCCTGTGTTGGGTGCATATATGTTTAGGATGGATAGTTCTTGTTGATGGATTGAAACTTTTATCATTATGTAGTGTCCTATTGTATATTTTTAAATTTTTAATAATTTGAAGGTTGTTTTGTCTGATATTAAGATCGCAACTCCTGCTTCTTTTGTGATCCATTTGCCTGGAAACTGATTTTTCATCCTCTAACTTTCAGTCTGTGTGTGTCCCTTGTGGTGAGATGAATTTTTTGGATGCAGCAGATTTTATTTTTCTTATCCAGCTTGCCATTTTGTGTCTTTTCAGTAGTGCATTTAGTCCATTTACATTCAAGTTTATTGAAATGTGATTTTTCACCCCAGTCGTGATATGCTCATAAAGTTTTTGTTTGTTTTCTTTTAACTTTTGAGTTGAGGTATATGCGTGTTTTCAAGTTTGCTTTTGTGATGTATTCTCTGTTGATTCTGTTTTGTGCTGTTCTCTTGGGAAATGTGTGGTCGTTCATTTTTTTTTTCTTTCTTCTGTGTTTAATACTTTTTAAATCAGCTTCTGTAGAGCTGGTCTAAATGTTGCAAAATTTCTTAGGGATTGGATGTCTGGGAAGGATTTTAATTATCCGCCGCTGATGAAGCTGAACTTGGCTGGGTAGGAAATTGTTTATCTTTGAGGACTTCAGTTCCTTCTTGCTTGTAGTGTTTCTGCTAATAGGTCTGCTGCTATTCTGACTGGTTTTCCCTGGTAGGTAGGTGGTCTGACCTTTCTCTCTTGCTGCCTTTAGGATTTTTTCTTTTGTGTCTACTTTGTATAGGTGAATGACTATATGTCTAGGGGTTGGTCTTTTCATTTGATGTCTTGTGGGGGTTCTCTCTGTCTCTTGAGTTTGGCTGCCCACATCTCTAGTGAGATGGGGAAAGTTTTCTTGGATAACCTCCTGGAATACTTGCACAAAGGTGTTCTCCATTTCCCTTTCTTCTTCTGTGATACCAATCAGGCATAAGTTTGACCTCTTGATATAATAGCACATCTCTTGTAGGTTGTTCTTTCTTTCTGAGTTTTGTTTATATGTTTTTTACAGATCAGGCTAATTCCATATTCTGGTCTTCGAGTTCTGAGAGTCTTTCTTCTGCTACTTTAATTCTGCTTTCTATGTTTGTCATCTTGTTTTTTATTTCCTGGATGAAATTTTTTATAGCCAAAATGTCTGTTACAAGTTCTTTCAGTGTTACATCTTGTCTTTCTTGAGTCTTATGAACTCTTTCCATCTAGGACCAGTTGTTGGTGACTTCAATCATTTGGGCTCTGTGGTTTGATTTTTCATGTTTTTTCTCTGTTATGCTGAGAATCACCTGTTTCCCTACATTGATTTTTCCTCATTTGTGACAGATTTCTTTCTTTCCTCTTTACTTCCATTATTCAGTGGCAATGGGAAAGGCTTTCACTTCTGATGTTTGCTCAGACCTCTATTTTTCCCTGATCAGCACTCTGAATTTGTTCTATTTTTAAACAGGGTTGTGGGTGAGAAGCTTTCCTGTCTCTTGAAGTTTTGAGAGTCGAATAAGGTGGAGGATGTGGAGCTAAGATTCAGAAACTACTTGCAAATCACAATGTTCACTGATTGTGATATGGGTTCCCTGAGACTCCCTCCCCACCATCACTCTATATGGTGATGCAATGGGTGCATGTGTATACCCTCTGCTTCCAACATACAGTAACAGCAATGAGGAGAACAGAGAAAAGTAGAATGAAATGAAATGGACAAAAATTAATAAAAAGAAACACAGAACAACAAGAGCCGAAACCAAAGCAAACACACACACACACACACACACACACACACACACACACACACACACACCCCAAAATAAACTGGAATAACAACAAAGCAAAACAAAACATCAACAAACAGGAAAACCAAACACATACACACCCCACTCAAAATTAAAAGGAGAAGAAAAAGAGAAAAAGAATAGAGAAGAAATGAATTTAAATCAAAGCCTCACACATGTACACACACACATTGATCAAAAAAAAAAAAGAGAGAGAGAGAGAGAAGAACAAAAAAGCAAAAACAAACCAATAAACCCTGAAAGATAAATACTCAATTCTTCACATACACAGATAAATAGAAAGCAAAAGAAAAGGGGGACAAGGGAATGGAAGGGATGCAGATCAAACCCTCACATACACATTCATGCTCAAAGGAAAAATATTTAAAAATCAATAAACAAACAAAAAATAAAACTTCCCTGTTGTGGCAGATTCTGTAATTGTTCCTCTCTGTGGCCCCTCTACTGTCTCCTGCAGATCTTCAGTCTCATTCATAATCTCCCCAGTGTCTGACCCAGGGAAGGAAGAGGGGGAGGTGGGGGTGGATGGGGCTTCAGTCCTCCCTTCCAATTCTAGAATGGTCATGGGATCCCCTCTGCTGGGGAGATGTAGGATTGTCTTTCTCCCAGATACAGGTGGGGGACCCCAGTCAGTCCTATCCTGGAGTGGTGTCCTCCTATTTCGGTTGATGTCCAGGTTCTGCCTGGGTTCGTCCCTCTCAGTTGTGCCCCAGCCATGTTGGTCAAATGTTCAGAGGATTGCTGGGGAGGAGGAGGTTAGATCAGACCCGGACTCACCACTGATCTCTTTTGAGGTCTTCCTCATCCCTTTCGGGCCACACTCTTTGTCCCTTGGCTGAATCAGGGTAGTGGGTAGGGTGACGGAGACTCAGAACTTGTTCTGTCCCTCTGGAGTTTGTGCTTTCAGGATATTCCCTCTGGATCATGATCAAACCCTGAGTAGTTAATCCACCAGTCACAGAGATCAGGTTGGGTCTGTCACTTTGTGGTGAGCAAGTTGGAGTACTTTCCTGTCCCATTTTCAGGATGGTGGCAAGGTGTCTCTTTTGTCTTCTCCAGTGAGGCTCTGCTTCAGGGCTTCCTTACTGTGCTCCCTCCTCAACCCTTGGTACCAGAGTCCAGTCAGGTGCTGCAGTGGGAGGAAGAGCCTGGAGCTGACAGTCTCTCTTGGCAGCTTCTTCCTGGGAAGGGCTTTGTTGATTCTAAAAAAAAAAAAGACACTCCAGCTTTTGCACCCAGGAAGTGCTAGGGACAAAGCACAGCAGCTGCAGCACCAGCCATTTAACCAGGAGATTCCTGACCACTTGTTCCCAAGTCCCTATTTAGTCAGCCACTCACACACTCACTTACTCACGGACATGTACGCAAAATTTTCCATACTCTCACTCACTCACACTGGGACTTGCTTTGTCCAACTGATACTGCCACCATCTTCCTGAGAATCCTCTGATTGCATTTTTTTAAAAATTTTCCTTTTGCATGAATTTGAACTGCTTAGATCTATGGCTTGATCATTTTCAGAAAAGTTTTAGCCCTTAGTTTTCAACAATTTGTTTTCTGTCCCCTCTATCTCTTCTCCTTCTGGTCCTCCAATTACACGTAAGTTAGACTATATGATATTGTCTAATAGGGTATTTAATCTCTTTCATTTTTCTTCCCAGTCTTTTTCTTCTCTGTGCTTGCTTCATTTTGTATAGTTTCTATTGCTGTCTTCAATTTCACGGATCTTTTCTTCTGCAGTATATAATCTGCTTTTCATCTTATCCAGTATTTTTCCATTTAAAATATAATGCTCTCTCTCTCTGAAAATCTCATTTGTGTCATTTTTATATATTCCATTTCTCTTTTATAAGGCTTATAATTTAAAAAAAATCTTCTTGAGCATATTGACTATATTCACAGCAACTGTTTTATGATACTTCTCTAATTAGTTTAAAATTAGTCATTTATGGATCTGTTTCTATTTTACTATTTATGCTTATATTTTCTTACCTTCTTATAGCCTTGGCAATTTTCTGTTAGATGCCGTGTTAGTCAGCGAATACCGACATTACAAAATTCTATAGACTAGAGGGCCTAACAACAGACATTTGTTTTCTCACAAGTTAGAGTCCTAGATTAAGGACTAGAAGGGTTGAATTCTGGTGAGGTTTCTCTTGTTGACTTTAAGACAGCAACCCACTTGCTGTGTGCTCCTGTCCCTCTTATTTGTACATTTGGGGAGCTGGGACAGAGAGATAGGTAGAGGGAGAGCTCTCTGGTGTCTTCCCTATTATAGGGGCACTAATCCTCTTGGATCAGGACCTCACCCTTATGGCCTCATTTAACCTCAGTTACTTCCATGAAGGCCCAGTCTCTAAATAAGATCACAATGGAGGTTGGGCTTAAAAACATGAATTTTGGGAAACACAATAAAATCCTCAGATGATGCTCTTTTTTCATTGTTTGTGACTGGATTTTGTTGTAGTCCTTTAAATAGCGTAAATTTTTCTTTTAGTGTAAAGTTACTTAGAATCATTTGGATTCCAATTAGATATGTTTTCAAATTATGTTAGGTATTTTATTCTTGCATCAATATATCCAGTAGGTACCGATAACAAAATAGTGAAAGTCTTCTGAGGATTGTACTCAATGTCTTGTGTATTATGAATCTATTTATTTTGATTGGTGGATTATAATTTATTTCCATCCTTCTGTAAACCCTAGGAATTGTTCTGCCTAAACCTTTCTGGTGTTTGTTTGTTTGTTAGTCTCTGGTAGTTTTTTTTCTTTCTTTCTTCATTTAAGTACAAGTTAATACTCAGAGCCTCAATAGGATTCTTCCTTCTGTAAATTCCAGATCTCTCTCTCTCTCTCTCTCTCTCTCTCTCTCTCTCTCTCTCTCTGTGTGTGTGTGTGTGTGTGTGTGTAACTCCTTCCACAAATTCTAGCTTCTTTGGCCTCTTCACATTTCAATCTCAGATTCCTAAACTCAGACAGACTGCCAGCCTTTATTTGGGTTTACCTCCCTGTGCTGTGGCTTGGAAATCACCTCAGAAAGCTGTCATGCATGATCTTAGGGTTCACTTCAATACGTCCCCTTTTTTGTGTGTTGTACTCCTGCAATTCCTACTGTTGTCCAAAATATGAAAACTGCTGTATTACATATTTTGTTTTATTTTCTAATTATTTAACTCGGGAGGGGAAATTTAGTTCTTCTTAACTTGTTCACAAACTAAAGTCCTGCAGGAGAGCTTTATAAACTATAGACTAGTATACTATAATCTGTGTTAGACATTGTGAGTGATACTTTAAAATAGGCAAGTCTTTTAACTCAGAGCTCTGCTTCCATGTTTCCCCACCTCAATCTTTTATCCATATAACGGTAAGAATGGCATAATAACAGTAAGAATGAATCTAGTCATGCCTCTCCTCTGCTTAGTTTTTCTATGATTCCCTTAAGATAAAGTCAAAAGTCATTAGAAATGTTCGTGTGGTCTTTAGTACTGGGCCTCTTCATAGCCTCTTGGTCTTGTTTATGCTCTACTGCCTATTGCACTTGACTCTAGCTGTAACAAGAAACTTCATACTTATTTTGTCCTGTATAGCTGACCCTGAACACACACATCTCCATTTGTAAAAAGGAGAAATAAGATGGGTGCAGTGGCTCAATCTGTAATTCCAACACTTTGGGAGGCTAAGGTGGGAGAAATGCTTGAATCCAGGAGTTCGAGACCAGCCTAGGTAGCATAACAAGACCTTGTCTCTACAATATCTAAAAAGTTATCCTGCCATGGTAGCACCCACCTGTGGTCCTAGCTACTCAGGAAACTAAAACAGTAGGATCACCTGAGCACAGAATGTTGAGGCTGTGGTGACCCATGATCATGCTATTGCACTCCAGCCTGGGTGACAGAGTGAAATCCTGTCTCAAAAAAAAAGGCGGGGGGGAAGGTCATAAAAAACCAACTTCATAGGACTTTTCTGCGATTCAATTGACTTAATACATGTAAAGTATGTAGAACAGTCCCTAGCACGTAGTAAGTACTCATAAAGGTAATAAAGGTTAACTATTATTATTATTAACCAAAGAGTACAAATTATGTAAGCTTTGGAAACACTAGTATATGAGACATATTATTTATAGGATACAATATACTTTAAAGTCAATTACCTTTAGTTTGCACCAGCTATCCATAGTGGATTTTTTAAAAATAGTAAAAATAATAGGAGCCATTACCTCTGAAGATGGCTATATTTTTCTATATTCAAATATATTTAACATGATAATTTTATTTTTTTTTCAAAACACTTGTCTCTTTGAACCCTGGAATTTCTCTGATAGTTTCAGAGGATTTGTTAGAAATTATTTGACATATGCTTTTTAAAGTATTATTGTATTTGCTTTGTTATGAAGTAAAAATATAAACATATATTCATACTTAATTTTTATTGAATGTTTTAATATTTATTTCTTTTACACATATTTTGCATAATCCCCTTAACTGTCTTATTTTATATACAAATATGATATTTACAAAAATGTTAAAATTGTTTTTTAAAAATAAGTTTTCTCATTAGTATATTTATATTGCAAACAGCAACTTTAGCAAAAAAAAACTCTACAAAGAGCAACTTTCTACAACTTAAATTCTATTTTGATACTCAATATTGCTATCTTCTCAGGAGGAAGATGATGGTATATTTCTTTTTCTCATGGGATTTTTAGGTAGGTGTCAGAGCTGCTTCTTACTCCCAGGAAAAAAATCAGCATCATTTTTATGTTACAGTACAGGAAAAAAATACAGATTTGTAAGACAGAATGGGTTATCCGGAAGAAAAACCACAAATAGATTTTGAATTTCTTAACTCATGAAGGAAAATTAAGCTATAGTACCACAGAATGGTTGCAGATAAATTTCCATATGTGAAAAATGAAAATACCACTGCTGGGATGAAGAAAAAATAATTCAAGGCTGGTGAAGAAAAAAAGGTTTTAGGTCCTTGGAAGCACCTCCTCCTGCTCTAATACCTCATTGCACAGATGGCAGAACCAATATGGGGTTAACAACATAGGTACCTGAATCTGATGACTTCCAAAACAAAAATGACAATTCCTGCCTCCAGTGAATCTACGTCATGAACTTTGGCAACAATGAGTGCTTTAGTCTGAGAACCATCAGTCTTCCTATCTCCTGGACTACATAGACCTGAGATATTTGTATGATCTTGTTTGATCTCAGGGAAATTGGGAAAAGCCCTAGAAGTGGACCCATTTTGGGTTTCTCACAAGCTAAGCTATTATGGTTTTGATTTAGAGCAAATTTTATTTGGAAAAATACCTTGGGAAAATGACAATGTTTGTCCTGCTGGTATCATAGAACAATTCATAGCTGGTAAGTTTGTTCAAATATTGTCATATGTAAAAATAGTTTTTAGCTGTATTAGTCAGTGTCCTCCCTAGAAACAGAATCAATGGGATAAACAGCTAACTAGCCAGCTAGATAGGCAGGTGGACGAGAGTTAGACAGATAAATAGATAAAAGGAGACTTATATATAGGCATAGCTCACACAGTAACGGAGACTGAGAAGTCCCATGATCTGTTATCTGCCAGCTAGAGAACCAGGAAAGCCATTGACATAACCCAGTTTCAGTCAGAAGGCCTGAAAACAAGAGGAACTGGTGACACAAATCCTAGACCAAGGAAAAAGAGCTGAGAACCAGGTAAGGCACTAGTATAAGTCCCGAAGGCCTGAGAATCAGAAGCTCCAATGTCCAAAGGCAGCAGAAGATGAAGGAATGAGAGTTAAAATTTGATCATCTACTTTTTTGTTCTATCTGGCCCCTGAATGATTCATGCTTACATTGGTGGGATGGGTGTTTTACTCAGTCTACTGATTCAAATGCTAATCTTTCCAGGAACACCACCTCAGAGACACACACAGATATGTTTTACCAGCTATCTGGGTGTCCCTTAAGCCACTCATACTGACACATAAAATTAACTTTCTTTCTGGTAGCAGATTATTGATATATATTTGTGAGTTGAACAAATGTCATATTCTATTTTGACAATAATAACAATAACACTACTAAAAATAACTTTTACTGAGTACTTACTAAGTACCTATCTCTAGGCTATGTGTTTATGATCACAGCTTATTTACTTCTCATGACAACTATTATGAAAGAATAATTTGTATCAGATGACATAACTGAAGTTTAGAAACATAAAGTAACTTGCTCAAGGTTACACAACTAATCAGAGGATTAAACCAGAGTTTATTTCCAGAATTTTATCTGAATAACTAGAGTGCCTTTATTTTAGCCACTCATGAACAAATAAATTTAGTAGTCCTATTGACTAAAATATCTGGCACACATTGCTTGGTTATATGATTGAAATTTTTCATAGAGCATATATAGCTTTTCATTAGAATTGTTGCAGTGACCGGCAATCTCAGTAATTTTCCAAACATGACACATCCTATCGCAAATTCCAAAATCAATATGTTGTCTCAGAGAAAAAGAAAGAATTGGCTTATAACTTTTAGGCACAATCCTTGAAAACATTAGTCGTCCTATGCTCCCCTTCCAATTAGTAAGATCTGGGTCCTTACCTTTTTTGATTCTCTTTTTAAAGATAACAGAAAAGAAGAAACTTGAAGCTTTGTCCAGTATTTCCCTGAGTCATGATGCCATCATCTGCAGTAAGGACATCAATAACTGTGGAAATAACAGTGGTTATTCACATTATCATACTTTCCCTCTATCTTCTTGGAAACAACATTTTTCCCTGTGTGGGTTTGCTGTGATGGAGACAACTATGGCAAAATTATGGTTGCCACTATCTTTTCATAGAATGAAGGGATAGCTACTTTTCATTGTGATTCAAAATACATAATTCCTGATAGAGATGAAAAGGATTCTCTTGCTGTGCTTATTCCATAGCTAATAATGAATATTATGCCTCCATAACCAGAGGCCTTTACTGTGGATGATTTTGATAATGGCCCATCCTAAACAAACATGGAAAGTGCGATGATGCTTGAAATCTGCCATTTTTCCTCATCTGTTACTTTTTAATTTTCTGCTTTCCTGTCTTCTTTCTGAATTGTGTGTGTGTGTGTGTGTGTGTGTGTTGTGTGTGTGTGTGTGTGTGTGTGTACTTTAGTTATCTTAACAAAGTCCTTTCATCTCAGTCTCTCTAATGTTCCTGGAATCTGACCACCTCTCTCCACTCTGCTTCTCTATGAGCTTCTGTCATTCCCAGCCTGAACTATAATCTCCCTATTAATGTCTCTATGTTTGCTATGTTCCCTATAATCCATTCTCAAGACAATATTCAAAGGATGTTCTACAAGTGAAAATAGGGTCATGATATTGCTTGCTGCTTAAAAACATTTGGTGACTGCCTCAAATTCTTTGTATATCTATTCTTCATGATTAATGCTCTTGCAAACATGTCTAGTAGATCATGAGTTTTTGTGTGTTTAACATAAGAAATATGTTTTGTGTTATCACTTAGTACACATGCACATACATAAATGCACATATGTACCTCAAACAAAAGTAACACAACAAATATTTTTTTCTACACACAAATACCTATATACATATGTGACATAGTTGTATTATGCACATGTAAATATTTACTATATATTACTGCTTTCTACGTGGAACCAGAAAGATGGGTTTGTTCTATTTGGGTACATATGTTCAACACTTAGAATTTTGCCCAGTACAGAATACTATTAGAATATATCTGTAGAGTGAATGCAATTTAGTCATTAAATTTTATTAAGAAACAATTATCTCCAAAATACTATTCAGTGATGCTGATTTGATCTATACATTCTAATATGTAGATAAAATAATCATTAGATAAAAGTGATCAAGAAAAGCCCCACATCTTTATGAATCAAGAATATTTGCTTTGAACTTTGAATTTTTAGTGAAGATCATTGTCAAAATGTATCTTAGCAAGCTCACTATTAATTGTCTTTGAAATTTGTATTACAAAAATCGTTTTCATTCTTTCTACTGTAATTTTTTAAAGAAAACGTCTTTTAGACTTACTTTTTAATATATAAAGAACCCTTTCCCCTGGTTTTTAAAATTGTATTTTAAATAGAAGCCATATGCTAAAGTAATGTCTATAAAAGCGCGTTATAGAAATGTTTGTCTTAGTAGTTTGCAATGAAGTATTTTTTCTATAGAAAAAATGAATCTGCAAAAATATTGTCTACACCTATTTATAGACGCGTTTTATGTGTTAATTACAAGTAATTCACACTTGTGATAATTTTTCCTTGAAATCTATAATAGTAGTTATTTCAGGGACAGAGGTTCATAATTAGACATTTTAATATATACCATACAAAGTAGGGAAATGAGCTACTTTAAAAATGTACGTGTTGCTTTCCTTAAAGTAAAACACATTTTTTTGTTCAGATCTGTTTGGCTTCATGCAGAGGTATATTATCATTTACCAGATATGATTCATCATTGTAAATTTTATTAAGTAGTAACTAAGTGTCTAAAAGCTTTAGGTGTTAATAAAGGATGTCTGGAAACTGATGAAATAGGAATCTGAGCTGCACAGGTAGGATTCATTAAATCTAAAGGTATACTGGAGTCAGCTTT
Organism: Cephalopachus bancanus; assembly: GCA_027257055.1. Lineage (NCBI taxonomy): Eukaryota > Metazoa > Chordata > Mammalia > Primates > Tarsiidae > Cephalopachus > Cephalopachus bancanus. Next base: position 8,865,709 of record JAPVLO010000108.1, read on the forward strand.
AAGATGGTTTCAACATAATGGTTGATAAAACCATCTAGAATATGTAACGGGTGTGGGGTTGTATAGATAAATTTCCTTTCTAGGGTATTTGAGCTGGCTATTGAGCTGTTTAGTTAGTAATATTGGATATAATTTCTATCCAAATGGTTTTAGGTTTGTTTTTTGTTTGTGTTTTTTTGTCTGAGTCTCACTCTGTCGCCTTAGCTAGAATGTAGTGTCACGATCACGGACGGCTCACCACAGCCCTGATTTTCTGGGCTCAGGTGATCCTTCTGTTTCAGCCTCCAGAGTAGCTGGGACTGCAGTTGCATGCCACCGTGCCTGCCTAATTTTTTTTTTTTTTTTGGTAGATACTAGATCTTACTGTATTGCTTAAGCTGGTCTTGAACTCCTGAGTTTAAGCAATCCTCTAGCCTAGGCCTCCCAATGTGCTAGCATTACAGGCATGAGCCACTGCATCCAGCCTGGTTCCACATATTAAATATGTTTGACCCTTATACAGTCCAGCTTTGAACCAGGATTTGAATCTTCAGAGATACTAATATATACCAGGTGTAGAGCTAGGTTTCCTAAAGTAATCTGTTTTTGCTTTTCTTAACATGAACTGTGGTTATTTTATCTTCTAAATTAACCATTTAAGAGAAGAATAGGGTTATTTCTCAGTGTTTTTTATAACTATAAATTGGAAAGGAAAATAGACTCAAAAATTGACAGGGTTTTAAATCCAGGTTTTGCATTTTACTATTAAACACTTGAACTCACATATGATATGGATGATATGTCCTTCTTACAACAATTCACTAATTAGAAATTAATTGAGTGGCAATAAAGAGATTTTTGAAGTTCCATTATGGTCTGAGAAGATAATTGATATGATTTAGATTTTTACAAATTTGTTGAGACTTGTTTTGTGTCTTAACATATTATCTATCTTGGACAAAAGTTACAGCTTCTTATAGGTTGACTGAAGATAGAAAAATCAGACTGTAGCAAAGAGGAACATAGAGAAGATGAGTAGAATGGAGAAGAAATGAGCAATATTAAACGTTCACAAAAAGAGAATGAGTTGCTGGTTACACTGTTTCCAAGGACAAGATTTATTCCTTTTGAGAGGAATGTGTGTAATCTAGTAAATGAGACACTTTTCTGATTCTAGAAGTAGTAGAAGTAGTTTTCTGTTAGTAATGGCTCTGTGATCTTGTCAGTTTACTGCCTTTGTGGCTACAAATTATATTTGTGATATTGTGGTTCTGAAGCAAACTGCTATACTGAAACTTCCCATTTGACAGGTAGCTTCCTATTATGGACTAGGTGGTAGCTTCATCTATGGTGCCATTCTGAATTGTGACTTTAGGAGTTCTTGAAGGTTCAACCTAGAGTGCTCTTGTTTAGTTCTCCTAGTGGTTCTATAAGCCATTTGACACCGTGTAATAAATCAGTTTGGGCTTTATAAATCAAGCATGAATTCTGTTCTCTGAAACTGAACCCTAACAAATAAAATAATTATACCATTTAGAATATGGTGCCCTCATGGAACTTACATGCTGGTGGAATGAGAAAGATAGTAAGCAATAAACAGAAACAACTAAGTACATGTTAGAAAGTGATAAGAGCTCAGAAAGAAAAACTGGAGAACATGTTTCTAGTCTTAAATAGGTTGATAAGGTTCGATGACATTGAGCAAAGACTCAGTTGAAGAAAGTTTCTATTGTTATTGTTTAATATTGTTTATTGATACAAGATTAAAGATGAAATTTTAGTTTCTCTTTAATATTTTACTTTTAATAATTGTATATAACTTTTTAAAAAATTCCATCTTGTTTCATCTTTGTCGTGTCATTATTCATCTTCTTCACATAACTGAAATATAGGTTTTAATACAAGTCATTTTCCCAAATTGACTTGTACAGATTATCAGACAGTGAAATCTTCCTTTCTCATATCTTACTTAAATACAGAGTGACTGAAGGTTCGGTTGACACAAGGACCAAGTAATTCTTTAATAACAAATAATTACTTACAGGCCATTAGGTTAGGGTTCTAGGAGTAATACTTCACATTTTGGTGAACATAACAATAACAAAGACAATTTTCCATGGATTGCACATGATTATTAGTTGCAAGAAATCTCGAAATCAAATTTCAATAATCCTCAGAATATATGAATCTCTTATATAACAGCAAAGATCATTCTAATTTGCCAAAATATCCCCAAATTGAACAAAGTTTCATTTATGATTTACAAAAGCCTATAATTATGAAGTTTTCTCTTTTTTATTCTGGACACTCTATTTGTTTAGCTTAACTTTTCACTAGATATTTTTGCTCTTTCATCATATATCACATTATTGACCAATTTGCAGCTTGAAATTCACTAAAAACTCTGTCATTTGTGCTCACTCTACTGTGCCTTTCTACAGCCTCGCAATTTTGTTTTTCAAAGTCTATTAGCTGAATCATATATTTTTCCCATTGAATTTCATCTTGTTAGATCTTAATCATTATTCTAACTATTACATTTAGGTAGACCCTGATTCTTTCATAAGCAATTTTTATGTCTTTCTTGTCACCTTCTTCAAGCTCTTCTCTATTTCTAGTTCATGGATCTAAGGCGTCTTTAATAGCATAGAGATAGAAGACTCAGCCTGGCAGCATGCCACTAGAAATGTCTCATTGGTGGCCTATTGTTCACACACCCACAGGAAAGACTATCTAAACATTTATACATTGCTCAGTCATTTATACATAGGGATGATCATTCAGCCACTTACACATTTGCTGATATAAAGTAATGTTGTGTCTGCTCCCATTGAGCAGAACTGCTAAGTCGTTTACTTGTGTGTTTGCTATAGGTTTGTTTTTTTTTTTAAAGGGAAATCATATCCTAAGCCTGAAATGCTATTATAAGAATTAAATAAGTTAGTGAAAGAATGTCTGATATAAAGTGTTCTGTTAATTTAAGTTCTCATCATTTCTCACTTTGTCTACTCTTTTATTACATATATTTAAAGTGTATAACATGATGTTTCAATATCTATATACATGGTGAAAGGATTACTACAGTCAAGAAAATAGCAACATATCCATCATCTCACATAGTTACCGTGTATGTGTGTGTGTGTGCTAAGATTACCTAAAATCTACTCCTTTAATACATTTCCAGAAGACAACACTGTTACGTATAATTCTCATGCTGTATGTCACACTTCTAAATCTATTCCTACTACATATCTGCAACTTTGTGTCCTTCGACCTACATCTTTCCATTTTCCTTGGCTCCCACTCCTAGTAATCATCATTTTACTCTCTCTTTCTATGTATTCTATTTTTTTTTAGATTTCATATAATAGTGAGGTCATGCAGTATTTTCTTTCTGTGTCTAACGTATATCATGTAACATAATGTCGTTCAGGTTTATTCATGTTGTCGCAAGTGTCAGGATCTTTTTCTTTTAAAGCTGAATAATATTTCAGTTTGTGTGTGTGTGTGTGTGTGTGTGTGTGTGTGTGTGTATTAATTTTTTAAAAATCCATTTATCTGTCAATGAACACTTAGGTTGTTTTTGCATCTTGACTGTTGTGAATAATGTTATAACAAACACAGGAGTACAGATATCTTTGGGAGGTGCTAACTTCATTCCTATGGGTATATAACCAGCAGAGGGATTACTGGGTCATATGGTAGTTCTATTTCTAATTTTTTGAGGAGTCTCCATACAGTTTTTCATAATGGCTGCACTAATTTACATTTCTTCTAACAGTGTCCAAGTGTTCCTTTTTCCACATCTTCACCAACACTTGTTATCACTTGTCATTTTGATAATAGCCATTTAAGTTGGTATAAGGTGATATCTCATTCTGATTTTGATTTGAATTGCCTTGATGATTAGTGATGTTGAGCACCTTTTCATATATATGCTGACTAATTAAGTATCTTCTTTGAAGAGTTGTCTCTTCATATACTTAGATAAGTTTTTAATTTGGTAATTTTTTTTTGCTTTAAGTTATGTGAGTTGTTATATATTTTGGATATTAACCCCTTAGCAGATATATGGTTCATATAAATATATATATATAACACACATAAATATATGTAAACCAATCCGTAGGCTGCCTTTTCATTTTGTTGATTGTTTCCTTTCTGTGCAGAAGCTAGTTTAATATCAGCCTGCTTGCTTATTTTTGCTTTTGTTAAGCTTCTGGTGTGATATCAAAACACACACACACACACACACACACACACACACACACACACACAACAACAAAAACACAAAAAGATTGCTAAGATCAATGTTAAAGAACTTTTGTCCTGTTTTCTTCTAGTAGTTTTACAGTTTCAGAGCTTCAATGTAGGTCTTTAATTTAATTTGAGTTGGTTTTTGTATATGATGTAAGATAATGGTCCAATCTAATTCTTTTGCATGTTGATATCCATTTTTTTCTTCATCATTTGTTGAAAAGACTATCTCTTCCCCATTGTATCTTCTTGGTACGCCTGTAGAAAATCTGTTGATCATATAAGCCTGGGTTTATTTCTGAGCTCTCTATTCTGTGCAAATTAGTTTATGTGTCTTTTTTTGTGTGTTAGTGCCACACTGCTTTGCTTATTATAGTATTGTAATATAATATTAAATGAGGCAGCTTGATGCCTCCAACTTTGTTTTCATTACTCAAGATTGCTTCAGCTATTCTGGAACTTTTGTGGTTTCATACAGATTTTAGGATTTTTTTTTTCTCCTAATTCTGTGAAAAATGTCTTGGAATTTTGTTAAGAGATTGTATTGAATCTATAGATTGCATTGGATAATATGGATATTTAAAAAATATTAGTGTCTCCAATCTCTTCCATATCAAAAAGGAAAAAATAAAAATGATCTCTATTTGCATATGGCATGATCCTGTAGAAAACTCTAATGACTGTACACACACATACACACACACATAAAACAAACAACTGTTAGAACTAATGAATGGATTCATAAATTTGAAGGATACAAAACATACAAAAATCAGTTGCATTTCTTTATACCAATAATGACCTATCTGAAAAAGAAATAAAGAAAACAAACAAATTTCTGATAGCATCAGGAAGTGCAAAATAATTAGAACAAGGGAACAGATTTAATCAAGAAGGTAAAAGATAAGTACACTGAAAGTTATAAAACATTAATGAAAAAAATTGAAGAAGACACAGATAAATGGCAAAACGTGGGCCTTCTAAACTGTTTTCTTATTAAGCTGACACTGTCCAACCTTGTCTACAAGAATATCATGATTAAATAGCCTGATAAAATTAGGATAATAAAGGCTACAATATTTCGATATCAATCTGTGAGTTTTGAAATGGGGATTTTAACTTGACAATTTTTATGTGCTTGACATTAAACATAATGCTGGTGCAAAGAGACAGTGGATGCAGAATGCTTTAGAGGTAGACATGTTTTCTAAGGAAAGACAGAGATAATTCTGTCTATATTCCTCTGCACAAGTCTCTGAACTTCTCTCAGCTTGGATTTCTGTACTAATAAATGGGCTAGTGATAGTTTTCTACTTCAAATATATAATGCAGTGCCTGATGCATAGTCAGAATTAAAACTGCCTTTTTTCTACTTTATTGCTTACTGATAAATAATTCTTATACAGCAAATGAATTTCCCTTCTTTAAAAACATAAAACCTACGATGACAGAATCATTTTATCCCCAAATTTAAGTTATTTTATTCTACTAGTTAAATTGTGATCAAACTAAGGTCACAGGTAAAAATTTGAGCCATCGTTTTTTAAAATTCATCGTGAGTCTACAATGTAGTACTCTGTGCATTTAAAATATCCAGTTGTTTTATTAAATTCTCAGTTTAGGAAAGCAGCAAATTTAAGAGAGTATCTTCTTCAAGATGTTTTCCCCTCATTCACAGCTCAGTGACTTACAAGACCAAGGTAAGGATAGAGTTGTAATTTTTTTTTTTTTTGAGTTGGAATCTCACTCCGTTGCCCAGACTGATGTGTAGTAACACACTCACGGCCACCCCAGTGTCGACCTGCTGGCTCCGAGTATCTCAGCCTTCTAAATAGCCAGAGTTACAGGCACGTGCTACCAAACCCTGCTAATTTTTTGATTTATTGTAGAGGCAAGGTCTCACCATGATGCCCAGGCTGGTCTCGAACCCATAGGCTCAGGAAATCCACTCTCCTCAGCCTCCCAAAGTATTGGCATTACAGGCTTGAGCCACCATGCCTGGCCCATAAATTTTTTCTTTTTTTTGCAAAATTTTTTAATCTTTGAGATTTTCAACATTACACTACGAGCAAAAAATACTAAAAATGTGTTGTCTTTTTTCTTTCAAAAAACTTTTACTAATGTTCTCCTCATTTATTAGGAACTGAAAAACAGTCCCAAAGCTCCTAACCTTAGAGCCTTTTTAAGTTTCTAAATATTTTATTTTTGGTAATTTTTATCAAAAAATTAATATACAAACAATTAGCCATATAATGAAAATAAATCCCTCTCTGTCTATAAGCCTGCCCTTCTTCCACTTCTCCTAACTAAATACAATGCAAACTATAAGTACCAAAAATGTATAGTGGAAATACAGTATGTCAGTCTCCTATAAGTCTACCAAACAATGTCAGATATATACATTAGTTTTCAGATCAAATTCCTACAAATATATAATTAAGAATTCCTTTTGAAAATGCTCTCCTGCATGAAGAACTTTATAGTTTAAGTATTTTATTTTTAGTTCTAAATGTATGAAATAATACTTCATTTTGTTTGTTTTCAAATAGAACGTAAGCAAAGAGAATAAACCATCATGGATGTCTCATTTAAGACACTGTCTTTGAAAATAAATTTTTCTAAAAGTCTAAGGAATTAATTCATTAAGAATTTGTGTTTTGATGAGTTAGAAATAGTATGGTATTCACCAGTATGTCTACAAACTAGAATATTCCTTGCTTGATTTGCTGGCTATAAAACAAAGACCTTTGGAAGGTGCTATCTTCTTAAAACAACAGAAAAGAGGGGGAAATGAGGGATATGTGTGGTGTTTTAGTCTGATTTGTGTTGCTATAGCAGAATGTCACAGACTGAGTAAATTACAAAGAAACGAAATTGATTTTTCCCAGTCTGGAGATTGGGAAGTCCAATATCAAGACACCAGTCTTTGGGATGACCTTCTTGCTCCATTTTCCATGGCAGAAGGTGGAACAGCAAAAGGATTTGTGTGCTTGTGAGGGAGAGGAAAGAGGTCAAACTTAGCCTTTTTCCAGGAATCCACTCCCCACTCCCATGATAACAGCATTAATTCATTCATGAGAACTCTGCCTCTTATGTCTTACCTCTTAACACTGTTGCTTGGGGATTAAGTTTCCAACAAATGATTTTTCAATTTCTATCTTAATTAGAAAGGGATTTGATTGATTTAAACAAAACTGAAAACATAGTGTGACTTTGGACAAAATTTATGAGAGTTTGCATAGTTTTACAACTTTATATTTCTTCTTTCATCCACATTTTAAGTTAAATAAATACATCTCATTCTCTTCATTCATTTGTTCAACAAATATTTATTCCCACAATATTCCAGGCACTTGGAATACAAACAAGAAAAATTTTTGCCCTCATGAAGCACAGGAAAGAAAGAACAATGATCTCCATAAGTACAAATATATATATATATATATAATGAGACATTCTGATAAGTGCAATGAAGAAAAATAAAGCAAGAAAGAGTTTGGAAAAGGCATCAAGATGAGGAACCATTTCAAGCAAAGTGATTTGAAAAGATTTGAGTAGAGACTTAGCAGAGATGAGAGAGAGTCATGCAGCAGAGTTATACGCAGTTATCAGGAGGAAGGCTTTGCAAGAACAGAGAATAGGTAGCAAAGGCAGGCCCTGACACCAAAAAGGCTTGGCAAGTTTAAGTAACAGTAACAGTGAGAAAATCTACATAGTCACAAGGGAGAACTGCCAAGATGGGCTCAAAGAAGCAGTTAGGGTCAAATTGGAGAGAGCTCTGTACACTGACTTTTATTCTGAAGGTTTTGAAGAGTGACATTAGCTGACATATTTTAGAAAAGTTATTCTGGCTGCTGTGTGGAATATAGATGACAGAGGAAGAAGTGAGAGTAAAATTAGCCACACACACACACACACACACACACACACACACACACACACACACACACACACATACAGCGCTAATCTTCAATATTCAATATTCACAGGTCTCATATTTGTGAATTTGCCTACTTGGTAAAATGTAAAACAAACTTGTAATATATTTAAGGGGTTTTGCATGAATTTATCAACATGTATGGAATGGTGAAAAATTTGAGATGCACAATGTACTTGTTCTCAGCTGAAGTCAAACAAGGCGATTCTCTACTTTCTTGTTTCAGCTCTCATGCAGTAAAGTGTCCTTATTGTAGTCTTTTTGACTTCTGCATTTTGACGCTTTTTGTTAATGCTATTGTTGTTTAATATAACTTCTATGCATAACGCTGAAGTGCTGTCTAGTATTCCTAAGCTGAAGAAACCGTGATGTGCCTTAGAGAGAAAATATGTCAGACAACTTTCATTTAGGCATGAGTTACAAAGCTGTTGGTTGTGAGTTTAATGCTAATGAATTGACAACACGATGTATCCACAAAAAAGAAGAAGAAATTCACCAATATGTACATGAGGCCACTCCAGAAAGTACTAACTTAACGTCTAAAGCGTGTGTTGAGGCTATGGGAAAGATGGAAAAAGAGACTAAATTTGTGGATTCATGAAATGATGCGCAATTTTAAAAAGCATAGTGAACAGCTTTGTTGTGATGCTAAATAAAGGATATAGAAATTAACAGTCATGTTACCTGGGGTCAGGAGAATGTTGAATGATTTTTAGCTAGTGCTGATTGGCTCTCACATTTCAAGACGTGCTGTGGCATGAAAAATAATAAACTTTCAGGTGACTCAAGTTCTGCAGATTAGGAGGTTTAAGAACTCAAAAATAACCTGCTAAGTGTTATACAAGAAAAGGGTTATGTGGAAAAGTAGGTTTACAATGCTGAGGAGACCAGCTTGTTTTACAATGCCATCAGCAAACCTATACATATAATGGAAATGGCCTCCAAAGTTCTGGCTTTAAATCATTCAAAGACTGCAATGAATTATTTGTAAGAAATATATATTAAAGTGTCTTTAACAGAAACACACATAAAACAAGGTTATGTATTGATCGTTTGACAAAAATGTGACCAGAGGCTTACTGAAATCTAATCCTGTATTTCCCTTAGGAGCAATGGTTCTATGTCTGCTAATTCAGTGTTGGCAGTGACTTTTTAGCACATGACTACTTGCCAACTAACTAGAATCAACAGAGAGAGAGAGAGAGAGAGAGAGAGAGTGTGTGTGTGTGTGTGTGTGTGTGTTTTGGACTCAGTTGTGTCCCCTCTACCTAAATTTGAATGTTAAAAAACTCTGATCTCCACTATGCCAAAATGAGAGCATATTGGAAGATAAAAACTTAAAAGAGTAATTTAGTTAAAATGAGGCCTTTAGGGTCGGCCTTAGTCTTATCTGACCTGTGTCCTCATAAAAGAAAATTTGAACACAAAGGAGGCACCAGAGAGGCACACACACAGAGAATGCCCACGTGAGGGGTCACAAGTTGGTCATCTGCAAGCCTAGGAGAGAGGCCTCAGAAGATTCCAAACCTGCCAACTCTTGATCTTAAACTTACAGACCCCAGAACTGTGAGAAAATAGATTTACCTCATTTAATTCACCTGGTCTATGGTATCTTATGGCAGCCCTAGCAAACTAAGATACATGTCAGGCAAATCGTGTTGGTGGTTTGGAACAGCCATGTGTTTTATGGTAGTACTATGGATTTCATGTGACACGATTGAATTTGGGCATATTTTGAAAGAAGAGCTAAGGGAATTAGCTAGATCACTGGATATGACTTATGAGAGAAAGTGGAAGTTTGCATGCATGAGTAAACATTCTCCTATTTTGTTCTCTCTTTCTATTCACAAGTTGCACCGTTTTTTTAAAAAAAGAAACAAGAATAAAAAAAAACCTCTCCGCTGGGCTTGGTGGCTCAGCCTGTAATCCCGTGCCTTTGGGAGGCTGAGGTGAGTGGATTGCCTGAGCCCGTGGGTTCGAGACCCGCCTGGGCAGGCGAGACCTCATCTCTACAATAAATTAAAAATTAACCGGGCGTGATAGCGCGCGCCTGTAATTCCGGCTACTTGGAAGGCCGAGGCGGAAGGATCGCCGGAGCCCAGCAGGTCGAGGCTGCGGTGGCCGGAAGCAGCCACTGCACTCCAGTCTGGGCGACAGAGTGAGACTCCAAGTCAAAAAAAAAAAAAAAAACCTCTCATGATGTGAGGGTAAAAAGACCAACCATCCTAGTCACAGCATTGAAGCATTTCCCATGGACTCAGTAAAGGCATGATGTGGTTTAGGAAATATGGCAGCATTGTTAGTGATTATGTAAATGTGGTTGTTTGAAGTCCAATTTTTAAAAAAAAATCACTTAAAAATGCAGTTTTGAAGAGTAAAAATATTGGACTAAGGCTGCCCACTCTTACCGCTTTTGTTCAACATTGTGTTGGAAGTCCTAGCCAGTGTAATTAGACAAGAGAAGGAAATCAGGCATCTCCAAATAGGAAAAGAAGAAATTAAGTTATCCCTCTTTGCTGACGATATGATCCTATACCTCAGAAATCCAAGAGAATCTGTCAAAAACATGCTTGTACTGATAAAGGACTTTGGCGAGGTCTCAGAGTACAAAATAAATGTGCAAAAAACAGTTGCATTCTTATACATCAACAACAAGCAGGTGAATAATCAAATAAAAGTACAATCCATTCACAATAACCACACAGAAAATGAAATACCTCAGCATCTTCCTAACCAGAGAAGTGAAAGATCTTTGCAATGAGAACTACAAAACACTGCTCAAAGAAATCCAAGAAGGCACAAACAAATGGAAAAATGCTCCATGCTCATGGATAGGAAGAATCAACATTGTTAAGACACCCATCCTACCAAAGGCAATCTACAGATTCAACACAATACCCGTTAAATTACCAACATCATTCTTTTCAGACCTGGAAATGGAAATACAGAAATTCATATGGAAACATAAATGACCACGAACAGCCAAAACAATCCTTAGCAAAAGAAACAAAGCAGAAGGTATCACACTTCCAGACTTCAAACTTTGCTATAAGGCTACAGTAATCAAAACAACCTGGTATTGGTACAAGAACAGGCATATAGACCAGTGGAACAGGATAGAGATTCTGGAAGCAAAACCTCAATTCCTCAACCAACTCTTTGACAAAGCCTCCAACAACAACCACTGGGGATAGGAGAACCTATTCAGCAAATGTTGCTGGGAAAACTGGCTGATCACATGCAGAAGATTGAAACAGGATCCCTACCTATCACCATATACATAAATTAACTCTAAATGGATCAAAGACCTAAACATAAACCTCAAACTATACAAATCTTAGAAAATGCAGGATACACCCTTATGGAAATTGGAACTGGCAATCAATTCCTGATCAAAATCCTAAGTGCCCATGCCATAAGAAATAAGATAGACAAGTGGAACCTCGTCAAACTGACGAGTTTCTGTAAAGCAAAAGAAACCATCAAGAGAGCAGGGAGACAGCTGACAGAATGGGAAAACTTTTGTCAACTGTATATCTGACAAGAAACTACAAGAAACTCAAATGTGCCGAAAGGGAAAAAAAACCAAACAACTCCATTAAAAAGTGGGCGAAAGACATGACTTTTGAACAGTTCTCTAAAGTTAAAATGAGGCCTTTACGGGCAACCAACAGACACATGAAAAAGTGTTCAGCCTCACTCATTATCAGAGAAATGCAAATCAAAACCACATTGAGATAACACCTAACCCCAGTAAGAATGGCCATCATTAATAAAACAAACAACAGCAGATGCTGGAGAGGATTTTGAGAAAAAGGAATGCTTCTACAGTGCTGGTGAAAATGCAAACTAGTGCGACCTCTTTGGAAGACAGTGTGGCATTTTCTGAAAGAACTAGAAATTGTACTTCCATATGACCCAGCAATCACCTTATTGGCAATATAACCGGAGGAAATCAAATCATTCTACATAAAAGATACCTGCACATGCATGATTATTGCAGCTCTATTCACAGTAGCAAATACATGGAACCAACCATGCTGCCCATTGAAGCTGGACTGGATAAAAAATGTAGTACATATACACAATGGAATATTATGCAGTCATAAAAAAGGACAAACATATGGACTTCGCAGCAACTTGGATAGGTTTAGAGTCGAACATTCTCAGTGATCTATCACAGAAACAAAGAACAGAGTGCCATATGATTATCATAATACTATAAGAAATGAATTGGCAGTAGTGGGAAACTACTGGGGGAAGTAGGATTGGCAGTTGAGGGACACTGCCAGGGGAGGGAGGGGTACATCTCATCAACAAGGGTATCTGCATAATTAACATTTGTATACCTAACCCTAAATTGTACCCCACATCTTCCAAATCAAAGAAAAAGAAAGAAAGAGAGAAAGAGAGAAAGAAAGAGAGAGAGAGAGAAAGAAAGAAAGAAAGCAAGCAAGCAAGCATAAGTTTGTAGCATTTTTTTGCTTGGCCATGGAATGCAAATGTTGCATGATGGCTGACTAGTCACAGTTCACATTTGCCAATTCTTGGGTTGACTGACATGGATCATTGTTTTAAGGCATTTAAACAGTCATCATCAAAGCCTGATGGTCCTTCTGAATGTGGAGAATCACTCAGGTCAGTGTCCCTCTTTGAAATGACAAAACCATTTTGTTGCTGTGCTTTTCCCGATGGCATTCTCCCCAGACAGGGCACAAATGTTTCAAGCCACCTCCGCTGCCCTTACTCCCCTGTTCAGGTCAAACAGAATAAGTTGGAAGTGTTCGGTTTTTTTTTTAACCTCACACTCCATCTTCTTTAGCCTACAAACAGCACTAACTTTCTTCAATCTGCAAATGAAAGGCAGAGGCACAAGCACTACATTGTCAACCCAGATGACAAACAATAAACAAACGCCCAACACTGCAGTGTTGCCATGCCAAAAACAAACTTTATGAACTTATGCATCAACCCTATATTTGCAAGGGAATAAACTGATTCCTTATTTCTTTATTAATATTATTTCCCATGGTTCTCTATTAAGAAGCAATTAAACTTAGCTGCCCATGCTATGACTGAATTCAAGAATAAGTGAGTACTAAATGAGTTTTAAGACCTGCTAGTATATTTACTCTATGACAAAATTATCTGAAAGCAAATTGGTTATTGGATATTGAGTCTGATTCAGGGAACAAAAGCATTAAAAATAAACATGCAAAAATTTTCTTTGCATTGTGGATTAAAACACTATTTTTAAGGTCATATAAAAGATCAATGATAACTACATACTCTTTAAAAATATACTTTGAAAAGTAATTTCTGTTCATACTATTTCTGTCATTAAAATATTAAGTTTCATTATTTGGATTCACATTTTAAAGTAATAAAGATATATTTTTATTAGATAATATCTTGGAGTGATTTTTATGAGAAAGGCATTTTCATATATTCAGTTTACTCTTTTGGTTTTTAACACAATCTACATGATTCACTTTAATAAGGAGCTAAATACAGTCTTAATTTTGCTTTTGTTTTCTTATCTCCAAATCTCCTTGTGGCTCTTATTTACATTAAGAGAATTTTCCAGTTACAATAAAATATTCTTTTCATGATAATTGCCAATATTTTAAAAATATATTCTTTTCTCCATGTTTATGTGTTTTTAAAATTTGTTTCATAGTGTTTCATTTATCTTATAGTGAAGGAAAAAATTGTTTAAAGTATCTAAGCCTCTAACCCCAGAGTTACCTCAGCTAATTAAATAAAACAACATTTTTAATCTGCAGAATAGCTGTTTCCTAACAGATTCTTCTTTCTCAGTACTTTTAAAATAAATTACCAAGTACCTATTAGAGCTCCCCCGAAGCCCTAAATCCCCTGGAATATCTAATAGATATTCAGTGAAATCTATAGAATTTCTGATCCATGTTATTTTGAGAAACAAGAGTTACTTGGTTTCATATGGCTAAATGTTACTTTTAGAATAGTTAGCTTTTACTTTTAATCTTGTACTGAATCTAGACATCTACTTTTCACTCTTGGGGCTAGTTTTACTTACTGTTTGTTTTTGTTCGTTTTATGCCAAAGATCATGTTTCATTTCTGTTCTAGAAGAAGCTTGTTTATGAAACGCAGAATTTTGGGTTAACACTGTTGAGTTACTATTCATTTGTTTTCTAAGGCTTACAAGTTTGATTAGTAACACTTTAAACATTATTTTCCTATGTATTATTTCATTTGAACCTGCTTGGCTTTGTCCTGTGAAATAGATGGAGGATTATTATCTTTAATATGTGGATAAGAAAACTGGAGTTCAAAGAGATTCTATGACCTTTAGGCACAAGGCTAACGGGGATGGGATGGATAGCGTTAGGATTCACTCAATGCTTCTGAATTTCAATCTTGTGCTCTTTACACTACTATCATGTTACCTTTACAGGCAACTGCAGTCTTGATGTTCTGCAATAAGGAATTCTTCTAGGAATATCAGTGTTTAATATGGTAATGAATATTATTCTTTTGTGTGTGTGTGTGAGTTGGAGTCTCACTCGGTCGCCCAGACTGGAGTGCAGTGGCCGCTCCCGGCCACCGCAGCCTCGACCTGCTGGGCTCCGGCGATCCTTCCGCCTCAGCCTTCCGAGTAGCGGGAATTACAGGCATGCGCTACCATGCCCGGCTGATTTTTTGATTTATTGTAGAGATGAGGTCTCGCTGCCCAGGCGGGTCTCGAACCCGCGGGCTCAGGCAGTCCACTCACCTCAGTCTCCCAAAGGCGCGGGATTACAGGCTGAGCCACCGAGCCCGGCATGAATATTATTCTTAATAAATGATACTGTACCCATTAACGTAGGCATATGTGAAAGTGCCTTGTGAATTATTTCTTTACATATACAACATAATAATATGTAATCTAGCCAAATAGCATTAATGTAATCAGACATAATTGAGAAATATCTTATATCTTTGAAATTATTTCAGTTTAGCATTTCTTTTTTGCTCATAATGTATAATTTTGGTTTTTATCAAATAAATTGAACATACTTTACAAAGTCATATACTTCTATGAGGCTTATCTATTAAGTAGGATATTGGTTTACATGCTTTAACAGAGAATAAAGAGATAATGATTAAACACGATAAAAGTCATAGGTTTCTGTCTTGTGTAAAAAAAAAAAACAACAAAAAACCCAGTCTATTATGGTTACATGGGAGGATCCAGGGAAGGGATACACAGAGAAGCTCTGCTCCTTGAGGTCATCCAGAATCTCAAGTCTCTTCTATGTTGTTACTTCACCAAGTGTATCTTTTGTCACTACATTTCAGTCCAGCACAAGGGAAAGGAGAAAGAAGAGATCAAAGTTACCCAGCAGTGACACACACCACTTCCCTTCACATCCAGGATGTTATTTATACGTCTTTTCTTAGCTGTTATACATTCAACTAAATCTTTTGGGGATTCTGTTACTAAAAGAGTAGAATGAAAGAATGACTATTGATTGTTGAATACCATTCTTTCATAGCCTGATCACTCATATACCCATGAGTTATTTTATTTATTGATTGATACATTTATAACATATTTGGGGATCTAAGATGATCCAAAGTCTTTGTAAATTATTTAATACAGCTCAAAGAATGTATAATTTTTTTCTTTGGGGAGTCACTTAAATTTAATTGTTGTCTGACAGTCTGTAAACTAAAAGGTGACTTATTAATCACGCCTTTTTCAGCTCTACACACAATCACTTGTATAGTGGGGCAGGATACCACAATAATACCTCCTTTTCCAGTAAAAGCCAAAAATAGTATACAAACTAAAGTCATTGATTCTTTAGAGTTATCAAATCCTGCGAAGCATTAAGTGCTAGCTCTTCCTAAATTGATCATGATTATTCTGCTTTCTGGGGTGTAGCTATTTTTATCTGCAGTATTCCACGGCTTCTGGATTTTCTATCTGGGAAGTTTTTATTTGTTTTTGTTTTGTCCATTATTATCCATGACTTCCTTTTAGGTGAGTGTTAGAATATCCCCTTCTTTGGCAAAATACAGATTTCATAGTTCATTTTCTGCTAGAATAGATTTGGCGACCTACAGGTTGCTTTGAAAGTTAAAAAGACACAGGCTTTTGAACATTTCCCTTGTGTGGCTCAGCCTATCATTCCAGCACTTAGAGAGGCTGAGGTGAGAGGATTGCCTGAGCCCATGGTTGCGAGACCAGTCTGGGCAACTTGGTGAAACCTTGTCTCTACAATAAATCATAAAATCTAGCCGGTTGTGGTGGCATGCATCTGTAGTTCCAGCTACTTAGAAGGCTGAGGTGGAAGGATCGCCTAAGCCCAGCAGGTGGAGGCTGCGGTGGCCATGAGTGTGCCACTGCACTCTAGTCTGGGCAACAAGAGTGAGACTCCAACTTAAAAGAAAAAAAAAAAAAGACAGTGTTCATAAGAATGCAATAGTCTCAGCTCCATATGCAGGTAAGCACAAGCAAAGATTTCATTTCACCATAGATATTAAGCCTGAAATCTCCTGTTTATTTACTAGTCCTGTCCTGACATCAACCCATAGCTGACATTACAGCTACCAGAAAAAGTAAGATAAATTACAAAAATATTAATTGTAAAAGTACAACAGATTAGGGTCTAGATATCAGAGAAGGCAGAACCATTCTGAGGTGATCTGAAATTCACCACCTGCTTAAAACTTCCTCAGGTCACTGACCAATTCTGAATGAGGGCAAAGAATAAACTCAATTCAAGCTTATGGCTACTACTAAAAAAATAAATAAATAAATAAACAAAGCTTTTAGCTGTCATCGAAAGCTGCACTTGCAAAATGTAAACTTGAGAGGATTCGAACACATGGCTGAGTTCTGGGACTACTCAAGAGATTAAGGAGCTTGGTCAAAAGGCAAAATAAAATTTTCTGCAGATCTGTGAACATTAAGAAAAATAAATGACCAGAGTGAGAGTGGCTTACTCAAATGCACAACTACCCTCACTCTGAATAGAAGTACCAACAATGAAGATCAAGTGATGGAAGAGCTTACCTTGGAACGTGTGAGAGTAAAGCTTGATCTTCAATTCTTTTCAGGGATGAAGAGAAGAATACTTGCAGAATCTTGGTTAAAAACTCAGGGAGGCCATGGCTGAGGAGCAGGGATTAATCAGATGTAAAAAGAGTCTTACCAAAACTATGACCCAACCCTGAAAGAGTTAAATCTCTAATTATTTGAGATCAGCAGTTCCTTCTTAAGTTTGTCTAACAAAAGAAAGGAGGAACCCTCTCTGATGGAAGATAAAACATCATTTGGAGCCACTGGGATTATTTTATGACAATTTCCAACATATAGCAAAGAATTACTAGAATGACAATAAAGGGAAAAATAAATAATTAAAGTGGACCCATAGATGATCTAGATATTGAAGGCAACAAATAAGAACTTTAAATGAATTAAGAGAATGTAATTAATTATATTGATTATAATTAAAATGCTAATAAAAATTAAGAAAAACATGAAAATAAAATGAAAGTATTTAAGATTTTGATGCAGAATTATCTGTGCTATACATGAAAATATTTGAATGGACATTAAAGGGCTGAAAATACAATATCTAAAATTAAAAATCAATGCATGGTTTTAACAGCAAATTGGAGAAAATAGTTAAATAAAAGATATGTCAATAGAAAACACCCAAATAAAAGCATGTAGAGAGAAAACAAATACAAAAATAAAATGAGTATAAGAAATGTGTGTAATAAATTCAAAAGACCAACTGAATGAAAGCTGCACTCTGAAGCCTTCTAAAA
Organism: Cephalopachus bancanus; assembly: GCA_027257055.1. NCBI lineage: Eukaryota > Metazoa > Chordata > Mammalia > Primates > Tarsiidae > Cephalopachus > Cephalopachus bancanus. The sequence goes on from JAPVLO010000108.1 coordinate 8,883,688, forward strand.
CAACAGTGGAAGAATAATCTTTTTAATTGGTTTTTCCTGCTGAGAACTATTGTAATGTGACGGAGAGAGGCTTGGGACCCCCATTTTATCTCCTGCTGTTTGAGATACAGAAGCAGGTTCGTTTTCCAAACTAAGTGAAGTCCCAAATTATCTTCAACCAATAGAAATTTGAAGGCAGCAGGCTGAAAGACATGCCTTGTAGCAAAGTTGTGTTATCTTTTGGTTCTTTTTAAAAACAGAGTAACTCTTGCCAAGTTCATTTCTTTGAGGCCTCTTTTATTTGACAGCAAGCATTCAGGAAACACTTCCATTTTGACTTTTTCTAATGTCTTTCTCTAGAGCTGCACTGTACAATGCATAGGCACTAACTATATGCAGTTACTTAGGTGTAAATTAATGAAAATTAAGCAAAATTGAACGTCCAGTACCCCATTTGCAGTAGTCACATTTCAAGTGCTCAATAGTATTGAATAGCACAGATGTAGAAAATTTCCATCATTTTTTACATCTATAGGGAAATTATCTTAGATAGCAATACCTTGGAACTACAGACTCAATTATTATGGGATGCTTGCCATAGTATAAAAAAAGCTGTCAACTTTTTTACATCTGGAAATATTTACTAAGAGCTTTACTTTAGAACAACTGACCAGAAATATATCAATTTTGTTGGTATTTAACTATCAGAAACTGCACATTATTCCTTGAATGTCAATGTTTCAAGAGATGAATCCTTAGAACTTTTTTTTTTCCGGTGTAGTAAAGCATGGCTGCCACTTTCCTCGAAGCCCTGTAAAGAGTGAGTTTGGTGGTGGTGGTGTGGAGGCCTTCTTTTACCAATCAGTATGCAAACTATTTACTCTCTGAGTTTTCAAATATCATCTAGGCTTTCCACTCTGTGTGGTTTCTCTGAGTCCAGTGTTCTTCTAGTTCAACCCTGCTGTAGAGAAAATCCTCAACTTTTTTTTTTTTTTTTTTTTGAGGTGGGAGATTAGTGAGAGCTGGTCCACAATGTGTAGAGACAGAGGGGACATCAGCTAGGAATTGAACTGCTTTGCACACCAACTTTCAACCAGTTTCCTTATTTTTCATTTCACCTACTGTCTGTCTTCAGGAGTTCATGGTGTCTTTTATTTTTGCACCCTTTCTTGGTATGTAGTGTACACTAATTTTTTTTTAGCTTTCTAATGCTTTCAGAAATTTAGATTTCTGGTTTCTCCTATATGTTGACTTTTACCACTTGCCCACCTTCTTTCCAGCTTACTAATTTTATGAAATCTCCTGTTTGCCGCCGTCTCCTTTCCTGTTTTTAACACTTTTACAGACATCCTAAACATAATTTTTAAAGGGAGAGGAAATAAACAAACGTTCACTATCCCTGCAGGAATCCTGTGTTATATTATAGCTGAGCTGTGAGTAACAAGCAGGCAAAACATTTATATCATTTGAAACTGAAATGTGCTATGTATTTAATACGTGCCAGGCACTTTCATTCTTTTAAAATATTAATAATTATATGTTATATTTGGTATTTTTAATATTAAAAATAACAGAAAAACCTGAAGTTCCAATAGATTAAATTACATACTGGAAGTCCCAGCGCTCAGTATGTGACAATTTATTTATGGTTTTTAAACTGTGCATTTAAGCTATTTGTGCTGGATTTGGTCATTCTTCCTTATATCACACAGTTCAGTGATTAAGGGCACTATTTATCAAGGCTTCCTATGTGAGCTAGGAATCCCAGAAATGCAGCACAATGTGTAATCTTCATCTACTTAATTTCTAGTTAATACATTTGTGTCTAACTTTGTGTGTGTAAAATATTGATAATGATAGTATCTACCTTGATAGGACTGTTGGAAGGATTACCTATATAATGTGTGTAACAGTTTTTGAACTGCACCTGCCACGCAGTAAGTCCTATAGTTGTGTTAGTAATTGTTAGCTATATCATTTTACTCCCTTATCTATCCCAAGGAAGAAAAGACATTGCTTTTTCTTACGGATGTTCTTTTAATTCTAGGAAATATGTCCTTGAAAGTATAATGTCCTCTTGTACTTTCAAAAATCTTTCTTTCTAGAACTTTATTACTAAAGATTGAACATGGAAAAACTGCTACTGAGTGAGCTATGAGAAATATACTGACTTGTTTTACTTTCAAGAGAGGAATCGGCTATATAATTTCTGAAGATGGCTCTCTTGATTTAAAAAATATCTTCTAAATTACTTCTAGTGTTTTTTTCTATACTATTTTCATTTTACTAATCCAACTTCAAAAGCCTTTCTAATTTTTATCTTTGTCTTAATACCACTAGAACACATTCTCCCCATAACAAAATTGCTTTTAAGCATAGTTTTAAAAATGTTATTGCACAGTATGTGAGAATAGTTGTGGGAACTTTAAGACTATCCTGAAACAACCTCCTTGTTTGCTTGGCTTTCATATTTCAAACTAAATCCAAACCACTCATAGCTTGAGTGCCATCAGCTGTTGGCAAAACTCAACTTCTTGGTTCTATGCAAAAGTAAATCATTTTGTAAACACTCTGACAACCAAGATATAAATCCTTTCGTTTATACAGGTGACCTCATGAATATTCTTTTTCACTCTTTGTATGTATTAAAAAGAGAAAATATTACAGGCATTGGATATGAAAACTTCTGCTAATCCTTGTAAATGGAAGAGAGACTGGTAGATCTATACTCTGCATGTGTTTTAAAGTTAAGGCAGAAAGGACATGAGAAAATGCTTTACAGGCTTTGCTGAAACCAGAGCATTTGGAGCACAGTTTAATATGTTTGCCAAATCTTAAATACAGCTGGGTTCTCCCACGGTTTCTTTAATTGGAAACAGATTTGTGTGCTAATTCTGTACTGTGAAGAGAGCTCTAACAGTATTTCTTTCCTAAAAGTAGGGCATTAGATTTGCAATGACCACTTTAAACATCAACAACTCCTTAGCAATTTTTTTGTTATAATTCAATTAATAGCTGACATAAATTTCTAATATATTTCAGTAGAATTATTGCCTTGTTGTATAGTTTTATTAACACATTAACTAAAAATTTAATGTATAAATGATAATAAAATATAATTAATAACTGATAACCAAGCTTGCTGGGTATTTTGTGCTTAGAAAATATAAAAGTAGAACATATCTAAAGAATTTCAAATACAGAAATGTATTTATTATTAAGTAAAATCCACTTTCTGTTTGAATGTGAGAGAGAAAAGTTTTCTTCTTTTGTAAATTTATCAAATTTTAGCATTTTAATATGATATTTTAGAGGAAAATACTAATTGAAATAAAAATGTATTTGTTATATTTATATAGTACCTATATTTCATTTAAAACTACAGTACTAGTTTCTGAATCACTAAATATTAAATTTAATACTATGACGAAAATACAATTCTTGAAAATTTATCCATTTTTAACACCTACATATTCACTTTAAGACTCATTATATCATGTCCTTAATAAGAACTAGTAATGCTAATACTTTTTAAAACCTATTATAAAATTTTACAAAGAAAATTAAAATTTTTTTAAGATTAACTTTAAGGCATCATTTCAGGTTGCTTTACAATAACATATTGGAAAGAGGAATATAATTTCTAGTTTTTAATACAGTTCTTCCTTTGATAAGAATCTAAGTAGTGGGAAAAAGAAAATCATTTTTGAAAGTTTTCAGGGCTGGGCATAGTGGCTTATCCTTATAATCCCAGCACTTTGGGAGACCGAGGCGAGAGAATTGCCTGAGCACAGGTTTGAGACCCAACCTGGGCAACTTGGTGAGACCTCATCTCTATAATAAATCTAAAAATTAGCCGGGTGTGGTGGCGCATGCCTATAATTCCAGCTACTTGGAAGGCTGAAGCAGAAGGATTACCTGAGCCCAGCAGGTCGAGGCTGCAGAGGCCATGAGCGTGTCATTGCATTCCAGCCTGGGGGACAGAGTGAGACTCCTACTCAGAAAAAAACAAAAACAAAAACAAAACAAAACAAAAAGAATTAGTGTTCAGGTTGTACATATCAAATACCTTTATAGCAGTAAATACTTTTATAGCAATAGTCTATACCAGATGGCTTCATCATGATTTCCCTAACTTTCTACCCTTTGAATTTTACATAATTGATTTCTGTTGACACTACTATTACAGCTTGGAGTACTTACCTGATTTTAATAGCACCTTGAAAGAACTGTTTTCGGAAAATGAGCATAATTGGAGCACAGGTATTTGCTAGGGAGATTCTATACAGGACATTTTTATTAAGACATAAAAACATCTCCCAAATATTCATTTAAGCATTAAAAATTGCACTTTTAGAAGGCATTTCATTTTTTTATCATATAGAGCATCTAAATAAAGGTCTATGTATATATCAGTTTGTTATTGGGGTTTTATCATTTTCTGTTGGTCTTTGTTCTGTTGCTTGTGCAAACACTACAGTACCCTTATATTAACATATTTTATAGCAAGCTTTGATATCAGTTGAGCAAGTGCTCTTATGTTTTATTTGCTTACAAGAGTGTTTAACTATTCTTGACTGTTTTAATTTAATTTCTATTTTAGAATCAGCTGTATAGTTGGAAAATTCTATTGTGATTGGTTAGTATTACATTAAATCTGTAGATCAAATTGTGAAGAATTGACTTGTTTATAATATTAAGTCTTTGGTCCATAAACATGATATATTTCATACACATCATCAATTTCTCTCAGTAATCTTTGTTCCATAGAAATATTGCATATCTTCTTGTATTTTTCCTTATTATTGATATTTATGCTATATTAATTTGTACTTATAAAATATATTTTATTACTGATGTTTAAAAATACACTTTAGTTTGGTATACTGATTTTATAGCGAATGACTTTGTTAAACTCTTATTAATTCTACCAATTTGTGGATTGTTTCTACTGTCTATGTATGTAAAAACAAGTCATCTACAAATATTGACAGTTTTTAATACTGGCATGTTGAATATGAGTGGTAATAATATGTTTGTTTTGTGCTTAATATCATACTGTTGTAGATTTAACATTAAGTCAATTGTGGACATTTTATTTTGTAGTTATTCTTTGTTAGATGGAAGAATGTGCCTTTTTGTGTCAGTTTGTTGAAAAATAATTAATTTGTTTTTAAAAAAATAATTTATTGATGTGGAATTTTAATAGACATTTTTCCTATATGAGCTAATAATGTAACTATTCCCTTTAACATGTCAATGTGTCAATTTTATTGACTGATTTTTTTTCAGTGTAAGCCAACATTGTATACCCAGGATAGGCTTAACTTGTTCATCATGTATTTACAAATTGGATATTGCTAGTTTTGCTTTGTAGAAGCTTTGTTTTGAATTTTTGCATCCATTTTCATGAATAAGAGTGATTTAATTTTTCAATTTACATTTTCTTCTTCTGGTTGTATATCAAAGTTATGCTAGGCTCACAAAATGAGATGCAGAATGTATTTTCTTTTTCTAATTCTTGACAGAGTTTTTATTAGGTTAGAAATACTTATTCCTTAAGTGTCTGTTAGAACACTCTAAAAGAGATGAAATGTTCTGGACTGTTCTTCGAGCTATTGCTGTCATGCATTTGAACATTTTAAATCTATATATCTATTTAATTTACATATACTCATATACATAAGGTTTATTAACTATTGAAGTAAAATATCCATACAGAAAAGCATACACATCATAAATGTACAGATCAATGTATTGTCACAAAATGAACACACTCATGTAACCACCATCAGTGCAAAAAACCAAAACAAAACAAAACAGAAGAATAGACATATCCTAGAAGCTCTTCTTGGACCTTCCTTAGTTATTACCATCTTCCACCTCCCCACCACATCCCCAAAGGGAAACACTTTCCTGACTTTTAATGGGAAAAGTTAATTTTGCCTGTTTTCAAGTTTCTCTGTGAGTGCCTTATTTCATTAGATATGTGTGTGAGAAATTCATCCATGTTGCTGCAAATAGGTACTGCAGTGTGTTTCAGTTGTACTGTTCATGCATACTTTTAGTTTATGTCTACTTAACATAATGTTGTTCTAAGTTTTCTTAGGCAAGCCTCCACATATGCTTATAGTTTGTTGAATATTTGCCTAGAAGCAGGAGTAGAAATGCTGTTTTTAATGATCTGCCTCTATATTAAATAAATTGTTAGTTAAATGAGCTACAAATATCTTCTTACTCTCAGTAGGTTTGCTTTTTCACTTTCTTAAGGATGACTTCTCGAAAATATAACTTAAGTTTAATGTAATCAAGTGAGTCAATTTTTAATTAATGCTTAGTACTTCTTCAGTAACATTTATGAAGCTTATTCTGAGGCCCTGCTGACTTCTACTATACCTTTTAGAAAATCTGTTGTTTTGACTTTTCAATTTACATTTATAATCGGTCTGAATGATTGTTCTATGTGACATGAGAAGGGACTATTAATTCCATATACATATATTATTTATTTTTTTTGTAAGTATGATTTCTATTTTTTCCCCCAGAAGATAGTTTTTCTTCAGCCCTTAAGGACTCAGCTCATTAAGTGAGCTTTGGGGGAGTTCATGGGGGCAGCATCTGGAGTTCTGACTCGGGGTGGGGTGCTTGTCCTTGGGGGCTTCATGAGATCGATTCCTGACTCCCTTGCTGTGAATGGCACAACTCACGCAGTAATATAGTTTCACATCTTGGGAAGCACAGAGCACTGAGGACATTCTCTTGGGAAATGCCTCTGATACCTGTGGCTTCTGCTGTGTTTTGAATGATGAGTCTTTTTTTTTCTTTTTTCTTCTTTTAATTTTAGATTCAAGGAGTAACCCAGCATGTTTGTTACATAGACATATTGTGTAGTGGTGGGGATTTGGTGTCAGGTGGCCCATTCCCCAGAGAGTGAATATTGTACTCAAAAGGTAATTTCTGAACCCTAATTCTCCTCCCTTTCTCCCTCTTTATTGGTGTCCCCAGATTCTATTTTCATCTTTGTGGCCATTTAACTCCCACACATAAGTAAGAACATGTAGTGTTTGACTTTCTGTTTCTTAATCGATTTTCTTAGGGTGATGATTTCCAGCTCCATCCATGTTACTGCAAAGGACATGAGTTCATTCTTTTATTTATGGCTGCATAATATTCTAAATATGTATAGATAGCACATTTTCTTTATCTAGTCAATCATTGGTGGGCACTTAGGTTGGTTCTATATTTTTGCTATTGTGAATAAGCTGCAATGAACACATGATTGCAGATATCTTTTTTATATACTGATTTCTTTTCCTTTGGATAGATCCTTAACCGTAGAATTGCTGGATCGAATGGTAATTGAATGACAAACTTCTTAATAGCCTTGCCCTTGGGCATGCATGGGACAGTTTATACAGCAAATAAGCCACACAAGGCCATGGCCTTTTCCGCACAACTGTTGTTCCTTCTTTCCTTTGTCATCTTGGAAGCAAGAACCCAAAACTAATTCCATTTTTTTCCTAAATACTAAAATACCAGAATTTGTTGTTTTATAGGGTCAATGTTTAATGAGGTTTATCCACATTCCCATGTCTTTTCTTGTGATTCCATTCTCCTTGCCTCTCTGAGTTTCTGAGTCATCCCTCCATATTCCCAAAGGACTTGTTCCAGGAATCCTGTGGATACCAAAATTCCTGCAGTTGGGCCTGTGGGACCTGCATGTAAGAGAAGCCATCACTCTGGATCCTCAGGTTTCACATCCTGAGAATACTATATTTGCAGTCTGCCTTTGGCTGGGAAGGAGAAACTCATGAATATGGATAAGAAGGTTCAACTGTATGTTTTGGAAAAAAACCTGTGTATGGGTGGACTGCACAGTTCCAACCCTGTTGTTTAAGAGTCAACTGTCTTTTTCTTATGTTTGAAATATGTCTTTCAGAATTTCCTTTAATATAAGCCTCTTTGTTTTTGTTTCTTTGAAAATATCTCTTTCACCTACGTTGATTTTTTTTCATTAGATAGGTAATGCTCACTTGGAACTTATTTTATTTTAGTACACTGAAAAAACCCTTCTGATGTCTCCCGGCTTCTGGTGAAGAAGTCAGCCATTACTCTTTGAAAAGTAATTTATGTATTTTTTCCTTTCTCTCCAAAGATAGATAGGTAGATAGAGATATAGGTTTTTATACACAGTATGTATATATTTCTATCTTTAATATTTCCTCTTTGTAGTTTTCTGAGTTTCACTATAATTTGTCTGCTTGGGTTTCCTTAGGTTTCTGAATTTGTGGACTGATATCTTTTTCAATTCTGGAAAAATTTCAGCCATTATCTCTTCAAATATTGCTTATGTCCTGTTCATTTTCTCTCTTTTTGAGACTTCAACCAAATGTATGCTAGATTTTTTTTTTAACTGTTTCCTTAAGTGTATCATATCCTTTTCCCAACAATTTCATCTTTTTGTCTCTCTGAGTTTCATTCTTGGTGGCTTCTAACTATTTTCCATTTCACAAATAGTTTCTTCAATTGGGTCTAATTTTAATTTACTCTCAAATTCATTGAGTTTTGTTGTTGTTACTATATTTTCCAGTTTTATACATCCTGTTTGGTTCTTTTTCAAATATGCAATGTCACTTTAAAGGACTCTGTTAACATTTTCCAGTGTGGCTTTTATTTTCTTTTGAATTCTACCTGTGGTTATTTTACAATTATTGTATGATAATTCCAATATGTAAAGTCTCTATGAGTCTGTTTCTGTTAAGTTTTGTAAATGATGCCTTTCTCTTGGGCACCTAGTTATCTTTGAATACATTTGAGAAAATATTCTAGAAAAGTGCTGAGGTCCAGTATGTTATTTTTTCGCATAGAGAGTTTCGGTTTTCTTTTGCTACATGTCTATAGGTGCTAGAAATCCTAGATGCAGTTAATCCCATTTCAAAGTTCAACATCTTCTGGGCTTTTATATTGCAAAGCTGAGCGATAAGTATGCACACTGGCTGGTTTATTTTTGGTCCAACCTAGGGAGTAGTTCTTTGGAGTTGTAATCCTGACGTAAGGAGTGCTTCTAAACCTAATATAATCAATCTCTGAAGGTCTTGGAAACCACATTTTGTATTTTGTCTCCTGCAAGACTGCCAAAATGCAGCTTGGTTTCTCGAATCTTTTTTTTTTTTTTTTAAACCTGTGTAATTTTTTTAACCCCAGAGCGGGTCTCACTTTGTTGCCCAGGCTGGAGAGCAATAGTGTAATCATAGCTCACTGCAGCCTCAAACTCCTGGGCTCAAGTGATCCTCCTGTTTCAACCTCTGGAGTAACTGGGACTATAGGCAGTTGTCACCATGCCCAGATATTTTTTAAATGTTTTGTAGAGATGAGGCCTCACTTTGTTGCCCAGGCTGATGCTTGTATACATTTAAGGAGTACAAGTGCAATTTTGTTACACAGATATACTGCATAATGGGAAAGTCTTGGCTTTGACTTTGTGTCCATTACCCAAATAAGGTACATTGTGCCTATTAAGTAATTTTTCATCACCAACACCCCATCTATCCTTCTACCCTTCTGAGTGTCTATTATTCCATACTCTATGTTTATGTGTACACATTATTAAGCTCCCACTCATAAGTGAGAACATACAGTATATGGTTTTCTGTTTCAGAGTTACTTTACTTAAGATAATAATCTCCATTTCCATCCATTACTTAAGATAATAATCTCCATTTCCATCCATGTCGCTGCAAAAGACATGATTTCATTTTTTAAAATATGAATAGTATTCCATTGTGAATATATACCACAGTTTCTTTATCCAATCATCCACGATGAACACTTAGGGTGACTCCATATATTTGCTCTTGTGAGTAGTACAGTGATAAACATACAAGTGCAGGTATCATTTTGATATAATTATTTCCTTCCCTTTGAGTAGTGCTCAGTAGTGGGATTGCTGGATTGAATGGTAGTTCTATTGTTAGTTCTTTGAGAACAGTTAGTAAGTAGCCCCAATGCAAAAGCAGCTGTGAGTACTAGGAGTGAGATTTTATGAGTTCTCATCCCTTCCTGGGTCTCGTCCTATGTTTCTTTATGCATTTAGAAGTTATTTGATACATTAAAGAAGACTTATTTGTAATATTATTTAAAATCTTATTTAGTTGTTCTCAGCAGGAGGACTGATCTGAATTACCTAGTACACCAGCAGCAGAAACAGAAGTCCCTGATACTCTGCTGCTGTTTCATTGTTATTTCACATTGGCAGAAGTGGTCATTATGATAAACAGGATACAGTTTATTACAATTTTTCTTAGTCCTCATACACATTAGGAGGCAGGCCTAGTCCCACTCATCATAATGGAGTCAGGAGAGACATTAGATTCTGAAATCTATTAATTTAAGATCAAATGAAGTTGTGGAAGAAGTCAGTTTTCTGCTGACACCCAAAAGAACACATTTTGTGAGTTTTATATATATGGTTTCCTGTAAAATATTTGGAGAACTTTCTATTTATTCTTGTTCAATGCTTACCACAAAAGCAGATAACTTTTTCTGGACAAATGCAATTGAGTTTGAACACAAAATTAGTGTGACTGCTTAGCAATTTAAGTGTATATAAGGGGTTAGAAATTGAAATGTAACTGGTGAAAATCTGTTTGGCCACAAGGTGCACACAATGATAATTAACTAAAGGCCAAATTCTAAATGACCAAAAATTAAATAATCAATTTAATAGTATAACTATTGATGAGTTGTACTATTTCACTGATATAGCAAAATAATGAAATGTATTATTAAATTATTTAGATTGCCAGCAGTTTAAAATTATAAACAAAAGTAACACTTGCATAGTATATGCTCAGTTAACCAGAAAGTTTGGTTAAGCTCATCAAATTATTGGTAATAAACTTTCCTATATGTCTCAATCCTATGTCTTTGATCCAACTTTGTCAAAAAAAACCCCAAAAAACAAAAAACAAAAACCAGAGCATCTAACTGCCTAAATAGAATTTTTAAAAATGTTTCCCTTAGGATAGTCCTGATTTACTTTATGTCTATGTGTTTTTTTTAACACTCCATAATTTTAAAAGTGGCCTGGCAGAAGCCCAAGTACATGGAATGAAAAATGGTTCTTGAATGTATTCTGTATTGCAACACCAAATATTTTAAATCACTTTTATATGAAACATTTGTATTCTATTCAGCAAAAGGTCATACTGCTTACTATTCTGCCTGTTGAAACATTTAATAGGTATTCACTTAAGAAATGCATTACTCAGAGGGGTAGTAATGTTCATATTATCTTACATGAAAGAAGACACATCAAAACACTTGGATTTATCGAAACTGAAGTCACCTTTTCTCTATCAGTTCTTTGTATGCTTTTACGTGCAAAAGAGGAAATTCTAATTAGTGAACAAGTAAAACAAATTTTTCTGTTCCTTATCGCTCATATTTTTGCTTGTATCTGCCTTATGATTTCACAACAACTTCCATTTGCATTACTCTTTACATGATTACTTCAGAGAAAAGTGAATATTAAGAATTGGAATCATTACCTTCATTTTGTAGTAAGAAAATGCAAACGTAAGAAGTTGAGAGTCACATGACTCTGTTTAACTTCAGATATTGTACTCCCCCAAGTACCACTAGGGTGTTTATTTCCTCCTAGTTTTTATTGATTACTATCTCACCCATTCAGTACTTTTGAGATTTCAGCTCTTATGAACGGATTTCTGCAAATTATACATTGACGTTTTTGAGAGACTTCCTGAAACTTCTGTTAATGAGTGGTGCTAACATATCATATAAGTTTTAATATCTGTGAAGGTTAATTCTTTATCATTCATTACTTTTTATGAACTGATTCAACAACATTTATCTTTATTAATGGTCATAGTATAACCCTCTGTGTAATAAGGTTGCATTTGTAATTTAACTAATTATGGAACCCTTGGGGGAAATATTTTATGTCTAGTTCAGAAGACATGGCGACATTTTAAAATTTGATTTTGTAGTGTTCTAACCAAATCTTCAAGAACTGTAACTTGAGGTGAAACCTGCAAGCAGTAAGTCCTTCACATAGCCCAAGGGCTTGTTTGGTTTTGATTAGGTTTACTAGACTTCATTTGGTTTCAATTAAACCTTGAGACAGGCCAGTGACTTTCATGAAAACTGTGTGTTTCTCAAGTTAGAAAATAATTATTTTGTGTGAAAATTTGTAATGTTTTCTTCACTGGAACTAATATCTACCTGAATTACAGAAGATTTTATAATCAGAATGCAAAGTGTAAGATTTTTATATATTGAGCTGTCTCATATTAATTTTTTCAATGTTTATTCTCTTGTATTCTTAAAGGACAAGAGGAAAATCACTCTATATGCTTCCAAAGCAATACTAAGAAATATTTAATTATACAGATGTAACCCTGTATATTTAACTGCATATTGTGAAAAAAAGTTTATTTTATAATACGCAACTATTCTGGTGAGTTCAGGAAATACTTTAATTCATTTTCTTTTATAATAAACTTTCACTGTTACATGATCTTAGGTTGTATGCAAATGAGACCATCATTACTTTAGTTGCAAATCTTTATTATCATCAAAGAAACTAATGTTCCAGTGTAATATAATTGGGTATTAATTTCAAAGAATGCATATTATTCATTTGCAGAGAAAGAAGGAGCAGCATAAGGTTAAACTATCTTATATACCCTTAAAAGAAAAATGTGGTCTGCAGTTCTTAGATAAATAACTCAGGTGTAAATTCCTTTGTATTCTAAATGTTTATTTCATTAATTTTTGACCTCCTAAAATTTTATTTTAAAAACTTAAGTAGGGTAATAGAGATAACTAATAAATAATCTCAAAAGTAGAGCTATTGGTAATAGAGGATGTACATTTGTCTTTTTTAAAACTCACAAATCCTAGCTTCAGATATTGTTTATTTTTACCCAGAAGCATCATCAAATACTTCACCATCTGTTCAAAATTAAGCCAAAAATATTATAATTATAAATTCAGGACATATGTACAAAATTAAATTTATGAAGTTAAAGACATTATCATATTGCTTTTTATATTCTCAGAATCAAATAAAGATATTAACAAACATGTGAATATTCTGTTCTTAAATATATGTCTGTAGAATTTTGAATTGGTAAATAAATTTGTTAAAAAATGTAGGAGAATTGAACATTTACTACTCAGAAAAATATTCACTTCTTGAACAAGTGTCTTCCAGTTTTGTTCCTAACACAACAAATATATCATATTTATAATTTTAAAGATCAAATTCTCAAAGTATTGTGTTCCATGATTTATATAAATCAACAAACTCTTCACATATTTTTGTTGAGAGTTGTTTATTCATACCTTATGTGGTGGCATAAATTAAAATTAATGAAACCTAGGATACATGTGAATAAAATATTTACACATTTTATTTAAATAAATTGAATGAAAAATGAAAGCACTGACTTTGTATTTATACTACTCAGATTTGGGTTTAAATTTCACCATGGATACATAGTGTGACTGAGATCTCTTCCTTCTGGGCTTAACTCATAAAATGGAAAGAACTATGAGTTCTCCATGGTTCTTTCTATCTTTGCTAGTTTATCAGTTTAGTTTATTTTGATTAACCTATACATGCTTTATATCTCTGGTAATTTTTTAAATTATTTTTTGACCTTGTAAAATTTAAATTTATCTTAAAACTAATTATGTGGCAGACTCATTCATTCAGTATTTTGTTGCTACTTCTGAATGAACTGAAATTATTTTCTTCATGTACCAATAACTGCCTATTAATATGTTAAAGTGTATCAAGTGCTTCTAGTTTAATTTTCTGAAAACTGATCAAGACCCATGGTCTTAGGGATAAGTTCGAAGATTAATAAGAAAGACTTTGACCTTAAATTCAATCTTGTCATATAGAAATGCAAGTAAGCAAATAAAATAATAGGACAAAACTCAAACTTTATCAAGTTTTTATTACCAGCAAATCCCAATTTTATTGATATAGAATTATCTCAGATTAGCAAAAGTAACTAGTGGTACGTTTTACATTGCATAAACAGTGGGAACAGTCTATTTAGAAAATGAGTATTATAGATTTCAGCACGTCCATTAGAAGATAGATTGATAGAACTATTTCTTTTCACTTATTGAAAAGCAAATTTGAACCTGAAAGTTTCATGTCTTTGCATTGAATTCCATTGTATTGAAAGAACAGAAAGATGGTAGTGACCAACATTGCTTGAGTGCAGAGTTGTATCTCACAAACTACCTGCAGACTGACTTCAAGAGTTGCAATGATTAAAAAAAAAAGAGGAAATGCACTAGTGGATTTGGGGAAATCCAATGCATTTGTGGGAAATGGAAGGTGTTGATGGCATTCACCACAGGTATGCACTTGCCCACTCATTTTCCTGTCTGGATTAACGAAAGGATGAGGAAACTGCTTTTTGTTTAATTTAGTTTTGTTTGTTTTTCAAAGGCAGAAAGATCTTCTCTACATAACCGCATGATGAAATAAAAAGCAACTACCCATTTTCTTGTCCTCTTTTACTCTTGGTTGTAGTTATGTAAAAAGCTTTATTCTTAAAAAAAAAAAAATCAAAGGTTTGACCAAGTCATGGGATCAACTCAAGATTTTATTATGGCCCAGATCTTGGATAACTACATTTTCTTAAATTGTTCAGTAAACAATTGCTTCTCTGGCTTCTAACATGAACCACTGGAGCCAAGAAAGCTTGAGTGGAAGCAGACACCCACCGCAACACAATGTGACTTGTTCCTTCATCCTGGCTTTAAAGAGAAGGTCTTAAAAGTAAAATATTTTAGCCCAGAAATCTCAAGAAACTTTCTCAAATACCTCCGAGGAATCTCCGTACTTTGTAGCTCATTCCATTAGTCTTTTCTATTCACACAAGGAGATTCTCAGCTCTAAAAACTCTCACTTGGAGAGGATGGAATACCAAATAGGTAGAGTCTGGATTTTGACTTTGATAAAATCTTTTTAAACAAGAACCATAATACAACAGCTTTTGGAATAGAGTTTCTGGAATAATGCAAAACTGAAATATAAGCAGATTTTGTAACCCTGCTAGAAAGTTAATTATGGTGCATATTTATGCATTGTTTGAAGAAGCTTTATTCTCTTTCTTTAAGAAACTACAATAAAATGCAAGCTATAATAATGAGAAGGAATTGTTCCTTTGCCAATTTAGAGACATTAGTATGTTAACCCCACATATTATCTGGAGGAAGCATTGAAGTGGGAGCTAGAATTTCTGAGTTCTAGTCTTGAATCTGATGCGTCATTTACATTATCTTGAGCATACTCACTTCTTCTGGAAGACATCATTAGTGCTTATTAAATATCCCATATGCTCATCAATATTTTCTAACATCCCCTGTGGCGATGTTGGAGCCATGACAAAAGCAGCATATTAATCCAAGTGATGTTTGTTTTCCAGTCTGAGGGAATTAAGTAAACCAGGGTAAGTTTTCAATAATCTCTGTCATCTACAAAACAGTAAACAAAGGCTTTAAAATAACAAAGTTGCAAGATGGAAGCAAGGAGATTCCTGAGTTGGAAAAAGAGAAGGAAAACCATTTGCTCATTGTGACAAGAGAAAGCAGTACATCTTGGCTGTGTCAAGCTCCTGAGATGTGGGGTTTGTTTTTGCCATAGAATCTCTTTGAGAGTCATTTAAACTGAGGGGTTTGGAGACTTTCTAATTCTGTCTTTGTTTTCCTGAGATTCTCTCTTGACATATGACCTTCATTTTACTAGAGAAGGACTAGAGAAGTTTGGAGATAATTTACTAAGGTCACAAAATAAATTTGGAGCCATGCTGCATAATGCATTTCTCTGAGACCCTGAAGATTGATATTCCTCAACTATATTTTTCCATAACCTATGAAATTAACTATGGTACCATTCAAATGGACCATTAATAAATTGCCAAATTGACTTTGTTCCTGTTTATTAATATTAGCTTTTGTTCACTTAGACATCATATCACTTTGTGAGACAATGGTTGATAGAGAATTCAATGCCCTAACTTTTATCCCAGGAGCTTACTTATCGTTATCATGGTGTCTGATAGTATACATATTGTGTCTATTTTCAACTGGTAAAAAAATTTCACCTCTGTCTTTAGTTTTAAGGTGGTGGTTGAACAAAATCCTCATGATAGACTCCAAAGCTATTTTGACACAACCTGAATTTAGAAACTTAATGCATTTGTGATTAGTTGGTAGTATCTTATCTTTGGCATACAGGATGGACTTATATAATTATAATCACAGTGGTAATTTATCAAAATGCAAAAAGGAGTACACATAAATATTGATAAGGAATAAATGAGTTAATATTTTTAAAGACTTCAGGACAGAGTCTGGCATAGAATTAACAGTTTACAGGTGTTTGTTAAGTAAATAAATATGATGATGATAGTTCATGGACTCTGTGAGTTAGGATCTAGTTGACTTCCCATCTAATTTTCCTTCTGTAAAGCACCATTTGCATGTAATCCAATTTCTACTTGACCATTTTTAGTGCTGGGAAATATGATTATGTATGACATGGTAGTATATTTTTACTCAGTACCCATCATTATCCCAATTAAAAATGAGAAAACAGGCTCAGAGGAGTTAGGAGATTTACCCAAGGTTACTCAGCAGTTAATATGCTTTACTGTCTGCCTAGAAGTTCATGGTCTTAACAGTACCTCTGCTCCTGCTACTAGCAGTGCCATGTTTTTTGAATACTGTTGCCCACAAGTTCCATTTTTAGTTTTCTACAGGGTGGGAACCATTTCAGCCAAAACTCTGGACTGAGAATTTACTCCCACTGAGCAGCACTTATTATTCAAAAACATTTGTTCAATAAATTTGTTTAATTATTAAATATTCAGCTATTTAATAACATGCTAGAATTTTCTCATGGGGTCTTTTTTCTGACATTTTTGCAGCTTTTTCCATAGTGGTTAAGGTGTATGTTTCTCTCCAAGCAGCTTAAAGACAAACCTGATACATAGTTTATTGATTACATAAATGCTTCAAGAAAAGCAAGTAAAAGTGAATGCCCTTTAGAATAATTTAGGCTTAAATAAATTATCAAATGCTAGAAAACATCTATCATCAGTTTATCTTGCCTCTGGGATTTGGGGGCTGCATTAGGAAAATATTGGTTGCCTTAGTTCTATCACTGTGTGGCCTGCGATTTGCTCACACAATTATTTTACTTACGTTTTTCTTACCATTTATGATAAATCTCCTCATTCTGCCTCTCTCTGTTTCATGGGTGAATCTTAATCCCAATCCCTTGTTCAATATCACTTCTATTAATTCTAATTCTAGCTTTGTTTTTCTTATGCTGATTACGGAGTGTCCTGTCATCATTATGGGACATAACCCCATCTATAGTCTGAGAAATACTCATCAGATTGTATGTTTTCCTTATATTAAAAAAAATACTTTTTTTAAAAAAATCACTATAGTCTGTGCATTGCTATTAGCAAATGAGGCCACATTGTCCTTGCTTAATCCTTTTAAATAAACCATATTATTTGTTTCCTGAGACCAAATGAACTCTTCTCATAGGTATGTTTTTCAGCTCTCAAATGGTCACAGTTTTCCCTGTATCCTTTACAATTATTTGTCTCCTTAGGGACAATATAGCAGAATAATTATGTGGGAAAATGGAAAGTGTCTTGGTTTCATGTTTGAAGTCTACCTTTCCTAATTGGTACCCATATAATTCTGAACATATGAGGGAGGACACAAAAAAATCCGAAATTTATTAAAAATTGCGTTTTTATTCTTACATTTTTAAACCTGTCACCTTCAAAGTACTCTCTGGTACAATACACCTACTGAGATACTTCTTCCACTGCTCAGAACAGTTTTTGAACTCATTCATGCTTCTGCTGCTTTTTGTTTCACCTTTTCCACATCAGCCAAATGATTTCCTTTGAGGACTGTTCTCATCTGGGGAAACAAACAAACAAAAAGCAGCTCAGGGTGAGATCGGATAAATAGGGAGGGTGGGGGCATGGGGATCATGCTGTTTTTGGTCAAAAACTGCTGAACACTCAGGACAGTAGGAGCAGGTGTATTGCCATGTTGGAAGACTTGTTTGCAACAACTCAGGAAATTTCTTCCACAAATTGTGATGCAACCTTCTCAAAACTTCCAGATAAAAACTTTGGTTGACTGTTTGATCCAGGGGAACAAATTCCAAGTGTATTACAAGGGGCCTGCCCCCCCAAAATTAATTCCATTTTGGGGGTCCCTCTTTGTACTTAATCTCCCTAAACCTTATTTTCCTTTTGTGTAAAAGGATGACAATATACATATAGAATAATTATTGATTAAGAGGACAGACTCTGAAGCTATTCTGCCTGACTTGGAGCTTGGCCCTGCCATATACTATGTTATTGCTGGCAATTGCTTAACTCTGGATGGCTCAATTTTCACAATGGAAAAATGGAGAAACAACTAGATCTTTTCCATATGGTGATAGTGAGAAAAAATACACACACACGCGCGCGCGCAGACACACACACGTACTTATATGCTTTATCTTTCTGATTGTAATGAAGATTCAAAATAAAGTTTGATGTACTGACACTATATAAGTGATGGTAATGATTATTATTTGTGTATTGTGTAGTCCTCTCTCAATATCTTTCAGGAATTGGGTCCAGGAGCCTTGTGAATAATAAAATCTGGCATAGCATTTGGATATAACGTATGCACATCTTCTTATACACAAGTCACCTCTATATTATTTAGAACCCTTAATACAATGTTATGTAAATACAATCATGTGCCACATAATAATGTTTTAGTCAACGATGGACCACATATATGATGGTGACCCCATAAGAGTATTACGGAGCTGAATATTTCTATCCCTTGGTGACACCGTAGCCACAATAGCGATGTAGCACAACACATTACTCAGATGTTTGCAGTGATGCTGTTGTAAACAAAACTATTGCACTGCCAGTGGTTTAAAAGTATAGCACATACAATTATGTACAGTATATAACACTTAATGATAATAAGTGACTATGTTACTGGCTTATATATTTACTGTACTAAACTTTTGTGGTTATTTTAGACTGTATTCCTACTTATTAAAAAAAAAAAGTTGTCCAGACACGGTGGCTCACACATATAATCCCAGCATTTTGGAAGGCTGAGGTGAGAGGATTGCCTGAGTCCATGGGTTCAAGACCAGCCCGGGCAACTTGGTGAGACCTCATCTCTACAATAACTCAAAATATTAGCCGGGCATGGTGGCACATGTCTGTAGTTCCAGCTATTTGGAAGGCTGAGGCAGATCACCTGAGCCCACAAGGTCAAGGCTGCGGTGGCCGGAAGTATGCCACTGCCCTCCAGTCTAGGTGACAAAGTGAGACTCCAACTCAAAAAAAAAAAAAAAAGTTAACTATGAAACAGCCTCAGGCAGATCCTTCAAGGATATTCCAGAAGAAGGCATGGCTATCATAGGAAATGACAGCTCCATGCATGTTATTGCCCCTGAAGACCTTCCAGTGGGAAAAGATGTGAAGATAGAAGACTGATATTTATAATTCTGACCCTGTGTAGGTCCAGGCTAATAAAGTGTATGCTGGTGTCTTTGTTTTTAAGAAAAGAATATTAAAGTAAAAAAGTTAAATTTTAAAAGCTTATAAAATAAGTATATGAAGATGGAAAATATTTTTGTATGACTGCACAATGTGTTTGTGTTTCAAGCAAGGATTATTTCAAAAGAGTAAAAAAAAGTAAAAAAAAATGGAAAGTGTATAGCATAGATCTTGCACAATTATCATAATACTATAAGAAAGGGGTTGACAGGAGTGAGAAACTGCTGGGGGGGGCACACCTCATCAACAAGGGTACCTGTATCATGAACATTTGTATACCTAACTCTGAATTGTACCCCACATCTTTAAAATAATTTTTTTTTTTTTTTTTTTGAGTTGGAGTCTCACTCGTCGCCCAGACTGGAGTGCAGTGGCCGCTCCCGGCCACCGCAGCCTCGCCTGCTGGGCTCCGGCGATCCTTCCGCCTCAGCCTTCCCAGTAGCAGGAATTACAGGCATGCGCTACCATGCCCGGCTGATTTTTTGATTTATTGTAGAGATGAGGTCTCGCTGCCCAGGCGGGTCTCGAACCCGCGGGCTCAGGCAATCCACTCACTTCAGCCTCCCAAAGGCACAGGATTACAGGCTGAGCCACCGAGCCCGGCTTAAAATAAAAATTTTTTAAAAAGAGAAGGTGTACAGCATAAAAAAGTCACAGGAAACTGAAATAATTTATTATTGAAGAAAGAAAAATATTTTAAAAACAAATTTAGAGCCGGGCTCGGTGGCTCAGCCTGTAATCCCGCGCCTTTGGGAGGCTGAGGTGAGTGGACTGCCTGAGCCCGCGGGTTTGAGACCTGCCTGGGCAGCGAGACCTCATCTCTACAATAAATCAAACAATCATCCGGGCGTGGTAGCTGGGCATGCCTGTAATTCCAGCTACTTGGAAGGCTGAGGCGGAAGGATCGCCGGAGCCCAGCAGGTCAAGGCTGCGGTGGCCGGGAGCGGCCACTGCACTCCAGTCTGGGCGACAGAGTGAGACTCCAACTCAAAAAAATAAAATAAAATAAACACAAATTTAGTGTAGCCTCAGACACAGTGTTTATAAAGTCTACAGGAGCATACAGTAATGTCCTAGGTCTTCACATCCACTTACCACTTACTGACTCATCCAGAGCCTCTTCCGGTCCTACCAGTTCCATTTATGGTAAGTTTCCTATACAAGGTGCACTGTTTTTTGTCTCTTATACCTTATTTTTACTGTTCCCTTCCATGTTTAAATAGGCTTAGATATACAAGTTCCATTGTGTTACAATTATCTACAATATTCAGTACTGTAGCATGGTGTACAGGTTTGCAGTCTAAGAGTAATAGCCTATCATATAGCCTAGGTGTGTAGTAAGCTGTGCCATCTACTCTTGTGTTAGTACACTCTATGACGTCATTACAGCAAAGAAATAACCTAAGATGCATATTTTAGAACATATCCCTGTTTTTTTTTTTTTTTTGTTTTTTGAGTTGGAGTCTCACTCTGTCACCCAGACTGGAGTGCATTGGCACACTCATGGCCACTCCAGCGTCGACCTGCTGGGTTCGGGAGATTCTTCTGCCCCAGCCTTCCAAGTAGTCAGTACTATAGGCGCGTGCTACCACGCCCAGCTAAGTTTTAGTTTATTGTGGAGACAAGGTTTCCTCAAGTTGCCTGGGCTGGTCTCAAAGCCGTAGGCTCAGGCAATCCACTCACCTCTGCCTCCTGAAGTGTTGGGATTACAGGCTGAGCCACCCAGCTCAGCTATCCCTGTCTTTAAGCAGTACGTGACAACAGTTTTTATACTGTGCTGCTTTTTAAATTTGAATTTTTATTATTATGTATTTTTTCTTTTAAATTGGTGGTACAAGTGCATGTTTTGTTACGTGGGTATATTGAGTAGCAATGAGAATTGATCTCAGGTGGCCATTTTCCAGATAGTGAACACTGTACCCCACAGGTAATTTCTGAGCCCTAACCTCCTCTCAGCCTCCCCCTTGTTGATTTCTCCATTGTCTATTATTTCTATCATTTAGCACCTACATGTAAGTGAGCACATGTAGTGTGTGGTTTTCTGTTTTTGAGTCAGTTTACTTAGAATGATAATCTCCAGCTCCCATGTTGCTACAAAGGGCATAATTCCATTCTTTTCTAAGTCTGCATAGTATTCCATTGTGTATAAATACCATATCTTCTTTATCCAGTAAGTTGTTCAAGGGCTCCATTATTTTGCTATTGTGAATAGTGCTGCAGTGAACATCCGAGCACAGGTTTCTTTCTTATACAATGGTTTATTTTCCATTGGTTAGGTCTCAGGTAGTGGAACTGCTTGTCAAATAGTGTTTCAACTTTTAGTTCTTTGAGAAATCTCCATATTGTTTTCCATAGAGGTTGAATGAGTCTATAATCCCACCAACAGTGAATGACTATTCCCCTTTCTCTGCAACTGTGCCAACTTCTGTTATTAACTGACTTGCCAATAATAGCCATTCTGACTAGTGTAAGGTAATATCCCCTTGTGTTTTTAATTTTAATATTTCTGATAATTAGTGATAATTAGTGATTTTAAAAATACATATGTTGGACATGTGTGTCTTCTTTTTGGGAAGTATCTATTTATGTCCTTTGCCCAATTTTTGTTGGATTTTTTTTTTTTAAGGTGAGTCATTTGAGTTCCTTGCAGATTCTGGGTCTGTCTTGTTTCACTTCTGAGGAGGAAGATTTTCAGCTTTTCCCAATTAAGTATGATGTTGGCTGTGGGTCTGTCATATTTAGCTCTTATTCTTTTGGGTTATAGAACTTTGAGGCATAATTTGCAAGTATTTTTTCCCATTCCATAGATTTTCTGTTCACTCTGTTATTTCTTTTGCTGAGCAGAAACTTTTTAGTTTAAGTACCATTTGTCTATTTTTGTTTTTGTTGCAATTGATTTGGGGGTCTTCATCATAAGTTCTTTGCCTGGGTCAATGTCCAGAAGTGTTTCCTAGGTTTTCTTCAAGGATTTTTGGTTTCAGGTATTACATTTAAGTCTTTAACCCATCTTAAGTTATTTTGTTGTATATGGTGAGAAGTAGGGATCCAGTTTCATTCTTTGGCATGTGGTTAGCTGGTTTTCCCAGCACCATTTATTGAATAGGGTGTTCTTTCCCATTGTTTATTTCTGCCAGCTTTGTAAAAGAGCAGTTCATTGTTGGAATATAGCTGTATTTCTGGGCTCTCTATTCTGTCCCTCTGATCGGTCTATTCTTGAACCAGTATTCTGCTGTTTCAGTTATTACTGCCTTATAGTATAATCTGAAGCCAGGCAGTGTGATGCCTTCACATTTGTTCTTTTTTTTTTGAGTTGGAGTCTCACTCTGTCGCCCAGACTTGTGTGCAGTGGCCACACCCGGTCACCGCAGCCTCGACCTGCTGAGCTCCGGCGATCCTTCCACCTCAGCCTTCCAAGTGGCTGGAACTACAGGTGCGTGCTACCATGCCTGGCTAATTTTTGATTTATTGTAGAGATGAGGTCTTGCCGAGTTGCCAAGGTGGATCTTGAACCCGTGGGCTCAGGCAATCCACTCACCTCAGCCTCCCAAAGGCATGGGATTACAGGGTGAGCCACCGAGCCCGGCTCACATTTGTTCTTTTAACAGGTTTGCTTTGGTTTCTTGGGCACAATTTTGGTTCCATATACATTTTGGGATTTTTTTTTTTAGTTCTATGAAAAATGACGTTGGTAGTTTGATAGGGATTGCATTGAATCTGCAGATTACTTTGGAAAGTATGATCACTTTAACAATGTTGATTCTTCTAATCCATAAGTTTAGGATCGTCTGCCATCTATTTGTGTTGTCTACAATTTCTTTCCTCAGTGTCTTGTAGGTCTCCTTGAAGATATCTTTCATCTCCTTACTTAGGTGTATCTTTAGATCCTTTGTTTTTAGAGTGGCTATTGTAAATAAGATTGAGCTTTTGATTTGGTTCTTGGCTTAAGTGTTATTGGTGTATAAAAATGTTATTGATTTTTGTACACTGATTTTGTATCCTGAGACTTTACTGAAGTCATTTATCAGGTCTAAAAGCATCCTGCAGGAGTCTTTAGGGTTTCCTAGGAATACAAAATTGCCATCAGTGAACAGGAATAGTCTAATTTCTTCCTTGCTGATTTGAATGCCTTTTATATCTTTCTCTTGCCAGATTGCTCTTGCTAGGATTTACAGTATGATGTTGGATAAGAGTGGTGAGAATGAACTTCCCTATCTTGTTCAAGTTCTGAGGAGAAATGCTTTCAACTTTTCCCAATTAAGTATGATGTTGGCTATGGGTTTGTCATATATAACTCTTATTATTTTGAGATATAAATATCATGAGGGGAAGTTGGATTTTATCAAATGCCTTTCTGTATCTATTGAGATGGTCATATGGTTTTTGTTTATGTCTCTGTTTATATGGTGATCACACATATTTGCAGATATTGAACCATCCTTGTGTCTTTGAAATGAAGCCCACTTGGTCATGATAGATAATTTTTTGGTGAACTGCTGAATTCAGTTTGCTAGCATTGTGATTTTTGCATCTATATTCAGGGATATTGGCCTGTAGTTTCCTTTTTTGTTGTGTCCTTGCCTGATTTTGGTATTAATGTGACACTGGTTTTATAGAATAAGCAAGGGAAGAGTACCTCCTCCCTTATTTTTTTGAAGTAGTTTCAGTAAGATTGGTACCAACTCCTCTGTGTATGTCTGATAAAATTTAGCTATGAATATGTTGGACCGTGGACTTTTTTGTTGTTGGAAGATTTTTTTGATCACTTATTCAATTTTGTTGCTTTTTATTAGTCTATTTAGGATGTTTGTTTCTTCCCAGTTCAATCTTGGGAGTTTTTAAGTTTCCAGGAATGCATCCATTTCCTCTAGGTTTTCTAGGTTGTTGCAATTGAGTTAGTCATTGGAGTCTCTGATGATCTTTTGTATTTTTGTAGTATCATGTGATTGTTATGTTAACTCTGTCATTTCTGATTGTATTTTTTTCTCTTCTCTCTTTTTTTCTGATTAGTCTAGTAACAGTCTGTCGATTTTATGTATCCTTTTGAAGAACCAAATTTTGGATTCATTTATCCTCTGTATCTTTTTGTTTGTTTGCTTGTACTCAATCTCATTTAGTTCTGCTCTGATCTTTGTTGTATAATTTCATCAGCTAGCCTTTGATTCAGATTGTTCTTGTTTTTGTAGTTTTTTAAGGTGCAAGGCTAAACTGTTGATTTCAGATCTTTTTTTATCTTTTTGATGTAGGCATTTTAATGTTATAAACTTTCCTCTCAGCACTGATTCTGCTGTATCCCAGAGGTTTTGGTATGTTATGTTTCCATTTTCATTTGTTTCAAAACATTTTATGATTTTTGCCTTAATTTCATCATTTATCTAGGAGTTGTTCAAAAGAAAGTTGTTCGATTTTTAAGTAGTGGTGTAGTTTTGGGAGTTCCTCTTAGTGTTGGGTAATTTTATTCCACAGTGGTCCAAGAAGATGCTGGGTAAAATTTTGATATTTTTAAATTTATAGAGATTTGCTTTATAGCCAAGCATATGGTATATGTTCCATGCAGAGATGAGAAAAGTGTATATTCTAGAGTTGTTTGGGTGAAAAGTAGATAAAGACTTCTGTTAGGTCTATTTGGTCCATAGTTTAAGTTCGTTGTTTCTTTGTTGACTTCTGCTTTGTTGATCTGACTAGTGATGTCAGTGATGTGTTGAAGTCTCCCACAATTATTTTATTGATGTCAATACGTTTTGCAAGAACAAGTAGTAGTGTTTGCTTCTTGGGTGCTTTAGTGGTCAGTGCATATATGTTTAAGATGGTTAAACTTGAATTGCACACTTTATTGTAGAATGCCTTTCTTTGTCTTTTTTAAATAAACTGTTGTTGGCTTAAGGTCTGTGCTGATATGAGGATGACTACACAGGAACGTTTCCGTTTTCCATTTGTGTAATATATGTTTTTCCACCCACTTACTTTGAGTTTGTGACTGTCTTTGGAAAGTAAGTAGATTTTTTGTAGGCAGCATATGGTTGGATCTTCTTTTTATTTTTTATCCACATTGCCAATCTAAATCTTTTAAGTGGGATGTTTGGATCATTATGTTTAGGGTTAATATTGATATGTGAGGGAGTTTTTTTTCTACCATAAGTTAATTATCTTGGGTTTCAAATGTGTAGTTACTTTATAGGCTCTGTGAGCCTTGTACTTACGTGATCTTTTATGAAAGTGAGTATTGTCATTTTGTTTCCATGTTTATAACTCCTTTGAACATCTCTTATACAGTCTGCTCAGTGATGACAAATTATCTTATTGTTTGTCAGAAAAGGACTTTATTTCTACTTCATTTATGAAACTTATTTTGACTGGATATAGAGTTCTTGTCTGACATTTTTTTCTCTTTAAGTTGGCTGAAAATAGGCCCCTATTCTCCTGGCTTGTAGAGTTTCTGGTGAGAAGTCTGCCATTAGTCTAATGTCCTTACTTCTTTAAGTGTTTTGGTAATTCCCTCTTGTTGCTCTTAGGATATTTTCTTTGATGTGGACTTTGGAGAATTTGACAACTATGTGCCTTGGTGACAGTCTTTTTATAATGTATCTTGAAGGAGTTCTTTAAATATCCTGTATCTGGATGCTTAGATCTCTCTCAAGACCAAAGAAGTTTTCTTGAATTATTTCCTTGAATGTTTTTCACACTTTTTACTTTAATTTCTTCTCCCTCTGGAATGCCTATGAGTCCTAGGTTGGTTGCTTTATGTAAATATTTCTAGAAGATGTGCTCATACTTCTTAATTATTATTTTTTACTTGTGAGCTAATTTAAAGGTCCTGTCTTCTAGCTTCAATATTCTTTCTTCCACTTGATCTTGCCTACTGTTAAAACTTTGAATTGTGTTTTGTGTCTCCGTTAATGATTTCTTTAGTTCTGTTTTTAAAACAATGTTGTCAATCCCTTCTTTCACCTCCTTAATTTTTCTACTGACTTCTTTATGTTGTTTATCAGCTTTCTTTTGAACCATGTTGAACTTTTTTATGATCAATATTTCAAATTCATTATTTGACATTTCAAGGACATTTGGTTAGTGTACATTGTTGAGGAGTTAGTGTGCCCCTCTGGAGGAGTAACACATTGTTTTTCATAATTTTAGAGTTGTTTCTCTGGTTCTTTCTCATCTATATGAACTGTGTTGCCTAGTCTATACAAATTCCTTGGATATGGATAAACTGTAGGCTTTCCTGTGTGTTAGTTAGGTATGTACTGGTTATGTGGGCTAGCTTACTGCCTCCTGTAGAGCTGGAGTGGTGGTTATCTTGGGAATCTTTTCTTGTTCCTCAGTGGTGTGTACTGGGGTCAACATATTGCCTGTTGTGGTGTATTGTTCAACCTCCTAGCTAGCAGGTGGTGACTATGGGTAAGGAGTGCTTATTATATTTTATGTTCCCCTGAATATTTTTGATCCACAGTTGGATGAAATCATGAATGCGTAACATTTGACTATGGAAGGTTGTACAATGATGAATTGGTTGTGTTTCAGGGATAAGTAAGGTTTTTCTGTAACTGATCAGGTAGTAAATATTTTAGTCTTTGCAGGACACATACTCATCTCTGCCATTTTTTAGCAAAAGTCACTGTAGATAGCATGTAAATAAATGGGCATGATTTTGAGTGATAAAATTTTATTTTAAAAAACAGGCTCAAGTTGGCTTTGCTTAAAAGTCATACTTTTCTGACCCCTGGTTTGACAGAGGGTTAACATGTGAATTTAATTCCATCAGGTAATTTTGCCTTTTCTTCTTCAAATTACACAGTCTCTAGAGTTCTGTATTTCTACTTTTTTCTCTATAAAGATCTGAAGAGATTCAATTTTCTATTGTTTGACTAACATGGTTTT
Source organism: Cephalopachus bancanus (assembly GCA_027257055.1). Taxonomy (NCBI): domain Eukaryota; kingdom Metazoa; phylum Chordata; class Mammalia; order Primates; family Tarsiidae; genus Cephalopachus; species Cephalopachus bancanus. The sequence continues at coordinate 8,911,206 of JAPVLO010000108.1, forward strand.
CAAGGTGTCAGAGCAGAACTCAATTTTATAGTGTTAATTTATACTTATGAAATTATATAATTAGGAATAACCTTTTTAGAATTAAATCTGATCATAATAAGTAGAACTTCTCTATTTTCTTACCCTGATCTCTCTTGAGCTCATAATTCTGAGAAATATTTGAATTCTGGTCCTTTTTCCAGGGTATTAGGGTTTTTTTCTTCACTGTACTCTATTATATGCAAAGTTCATGTAACTAAGGACTGTGGTCCATGCACTAAGTTCTGGCTTATTCCTCTTTTTGTGATTGCTATGTTGACATCAACTCATTGCTATCTTGTATTGGCTTTGACATAGATCTAGGCTGTATATTCTAAGTATAAACTACAAAGTTAGAGTCTTTTAAAATATATAGTGTGTGAAATCATAATTGGTGGAACTGGAGACAAATTTGCGTTCCAAAGTAAAGACAGGTTAAGATTGGCATACGTTATCATGGTGGGCACATCAGTGTGCCTCCAACTTCCAGGGGCACAATAAATCAAGAGCATCATCAGTTGTGCCTTTAAATCCATTACTGCTTTTTCCACAGGCTTCCGATAGCCTGCTTGTCACCAGTGCCTAGTGCAGCAGGGATACTAAGGCAGGTGAACGACTCCTCTATCTGGCAACTTAGGCTTAAAGAAAACATGGTCAAATTCTTAGAACTGACGATGCCTACAACCAAACTACTTTCCTTCTCTCCCTGGCTTATATATTATGTTTGATGGCTCTTCCAGCTTCTCTGGACTTTCCGTTTCCCTCACAGGCATTGCCCCTAATAAATCACTTGAATGGCTCATCTCAATATGGGGTCTGCTTCAAGGTAATCTATCAAATGACAAATACTAAAAAAATATTTTTTACTATATCTCTGTTTGGAATAAGCAAGTATTGTCTGGGGGAGACTGTTTAAAAATCCAGAAAATATATAAACTTGACAACTTCTCTTTGTTTTTTGAGGAAGCAAGGTAAAATAAGAGACATATTGCAAAGTCAACATGAAGGTTTATTGAAATTTTGGTTCTAAGAAAATTCACGTAAGGAATTATAAGTCATTAGGTGATATTGCCTTAAGATTATTCACAAACATATATATACCTAAGAGTTTACAATTATTTGAAGGTATTATTTTAAATTTAGTCAATAAAATATTTTATCTTGTTGATTAATCATTAAGTAATGATTAAGTGATTAAGTAATTGGAAATAGGAGTTGATATATATTTTATCATTCCTATAAAAATAAGATATTAATCTTTTCCCCTTCTTTTGGAAAACTTTGAGGTATCAGTGCCTTTATTCTCTGTTAAAGATTTAAAATTATAAATATACTGAGTTCTACTCTAGACATTTCCCATTCTCACATTTGCCTTTGGAACAAAATCTGCAAATCAGTCTTTGCTTTAAAAAAAAAAAGGCTAATAAACTGGAGTTATAAATGGAATCTACAATATTTCTTGGTTAATATTTTTGTGTAAAAATAACTAGAAGACATATTTCATGGTGTTTTGCATTTAATAAAATACTTTTATCACATTATTTTATTTTATCCTCCCACGTTTATTAGAAAATATGTATGATTATTTCCATCGTACCAGATGAGTACACACAATGAATGTGCAGTGGTTCCAGGATTTAATCTTGATCTGACTCCAGATATCTCACAATCAATGGCAAAAAAAAAAAAATGTAAATGCAACATTAATTAAAAATGTATCTTGGAAATAAACACATTGGGAAGGTAAAATTTAACTCAGACTTATAATCATAAACTTATGCAATCTTGAGGGATTTATACTAATTAAATGATTCTCAAATTTTTATTTTGAATTTGGAAAAGTTTAAAGAATATTACAACAGTAATGATAGTATAAAAATTGAAATATAGCCATAATACTACCACTCCGAAACAAACATGATTATTTTAATGTACTTACTTCTTGTATTTTTTTTATGCAATGATGAACATACACTTATAATGATAAGACCTCACATATGGCAAAGACAAAGACCTCACACATTGGGAAAGAGCTGGAGTTCAGTGTGGTAGATAAACCCCAAAGTGCAAAGAGCTAATACCTTTAAGGTTGATATTTTCAGGGAGTGGTTTTCTCTCATCTCTTCTTCATCTTCTGTTTCATTTCTCCTCAAATCTAGAATAATCTAAATAATCTCTCCCAACTTGCTATGGTTTCAAAGTGTTCCCCAAATTTTATGTGTTGGAAACATAATTCCCAAGTTTACATATTGATTGGAGATGGGGACTTTAGGAGGCAATTAGAATTAGACAAGGTCTTCAAAACGAGGCTCCCATGAGAAAACACAGGATGGTTTTTTAAGAAAATGAAGAAAGACTTGGCTCACACACTTTCACTCTTGCCCTCTTTCCATGTGACAATGTGGCCAGAAAGACCTCACATGCCAGTGCCATGCTTTTAGACTTCCCAGCCTCCAGAAGCACAAGCTAAATAAACTTTTCTTTGTAAATTACCTAGTCTGTGGTGTTGTTATAGCAGCAGAAAATGGACACCTCTATTATAGAGAGCAGAGAGAAAATGTCAGTTCCTTGATAACTATAATGTTGAGAAGACTAAATCTTAGTTTCAAACATTTCATATATTTGTGAGCTAGCAAATTAGGAAAAGGCAGAAATTTAAGCTACAGAATCCAGTTAGAAATCTCATATTTGAGCCATTACAGACCAAATGAATATACTTATAGTACACATCATTTTATACTCTCCTTTTAAATTTACATTTTACCACTTATAATTTATGAACATGTTCCCCACTAGAACATCTGATAAAATATTTAATATTCTATTAATCTAGCTTTTAAAAAGTTTTATTTTAAACTATTTAGCTTTTAAATGTACGTGGCATTTGTTTTGGTGAAGATTGTAAGTAGTAGCACTCGTTTCCCTAAGCCAAAGCATAATCCACAGCAAGGCCCTAACTCTCTTCAATTCTGTGGAGGCTGAGAGACATGAAGAAACTGCAGAAGAAAAGTTTGAAGTTAGCAGGGGTTGATTCAAGAAGTTTAAGGAATGAAATCATTTCTATAATATAAAAGTACAAGGTGAAGCAGCAATTGCTGATGGAGAAGCTGCAGTAAGTTTCCAGAAGATCTAGCTAAGAGTATTGATGACACTAAACAACAGATTTTCAGTGTAAATGAAACAATCCTTTTGGAAAAAGATTCCATATAGAACTTTTATAGCTAGAAAGAAGTCAGTACCTGGCTTAAACACCTCAAAAGACAGGCTAACTTAACTCTCTTGGTCAGGGCTAACAAACAGCTAGTGACTTTAAGTTGAAGTCAATGATTGCTGACCATGGAAATTCTAGAACCCTTAAGAATTATGCTAAATCTACCCTGCCTGTGCTCTACAAATGAAACTACAAAGCCTGGATGATAGCACATCTGTTTATAGCATGGTTATAAATATTTTAAACCCTCTGTTGAGACCTACTGCTCTCACACATTAAAAAAGATTCCTTTCAAAATACTACTGCTCATTGACAATGAACCTGGTCACCCAAGAACTCTGATGATGTGCAAGATCAATGTTGTTTTCATGTCTGATAATATGACATCCATTCTGTCTATGGATCAAGGAGTCATTTCCATTTTGAAGCCTATTATATAAGAAATACATTTTGTAATGCAATAGCTACCATAGTGATCCCTTGATGAGTCCGGGGGAAACAAAATAGAGAACTATGGAAAGGATTTACCATTTTAGATATCATTGAAAGTATTCATTATTCATGAGAGAAGTTCAAAACATTAGCATTAACGGGAGTATAGAAGTTGATTCCAACCCTCATGGGTTACTTGGAGAGGTTCAAGACTTTAGCGGAAGACACAATCTTTCAGTTATTTGATTATGAGGAAAAAAATGGAAAAATGCAGTCTGTGTCTGGTTTTGGATAGATTAAAAAACAAAGAGCATCATCTGCATTATAACAGGAAGGGCGTTTCTCTGCAGGAGGCTACCATTGAGAACAAAGAGGATGGAAGGGTATATTTAATCACAGTTATTAATATTTACTGGGATTACCCTCCCACCCCATTTTCCGCCATCACTTTCTCTTGCCTCTTCCATTTGAGTTCTTGATTTGTTTCCCATATAATCCAATGGTAAATGTGTATAAAGTGCTAAGACAATTGTTTTAAAAAGGGAGAATTCAGTGGAGAAAGTAGGTGCAGATGTGGTGGAAATGGCAAGAGAACTAGAATTTGAAGTGAAGTCTAAAGATATGACTGCATTGCAGCAATCTTAAGATAAAACTTGAATGGATGAGGAGTTGCTTCTTTTTTTTTTTGAGTGGGAGTCTCACTCTGTCACCCAGACTGTAGTGCAATGGCCGCTCCCGGCCACCGCAGCCTTGACCTCCTGGGCTCCAGCTATTCTTCCACCTCAGCCTTCCAAGCAGCTGGAACTACAGGTGTGAGCTACCACGCCCGGCTAATTTTTTTGATTTATTGTAGAGATGAGGCGGGTCTTGAACCCGTGGGTTCAGGCAATCCACTCACCTCAGCCTCCCAAAATGCAGGATTACAGGCTGAACCACTGAGCCCGGCTGAGGAGTTGCTTCTTATGGATAAGAAAGAAAGTGGTTTCTTGAGAAACTGATGAAGATGCCGTGAAATTTGTTGAAATGACTACAAAGAATTTAAAATATTACATAAACTTTGTTGACAAAAAAGCAAGATTTGAGAGGATTGATTCCCATTTTGAAAGTCCTACTTTGGGTAAGACATTATCAAGCAACATTGCATCCTACAGAGAAGTGAAAGGAAGAATCAGTCAACGTGACACACTTCATTGTTGTCTTATTTTAAGAAATTGCCATAGCCACCTAGACCTTCTGTAGCTACCACCCTGATCAATCAGAAACCATCAATGCCAAGTTAAGATCCTCCACCAGTAATAGATATTGACTCATTGAAGGTACAAATGATCATTAGTATCTTAGAACAATAAAAAATTTAAAATTAAGTTGTATATACTTATTTTTAAACATATAATGCTATTGCACACTTTAGGGTACAGTGTGGTATAGACACAATTTTAAATGCACTAGAAACTTGCTATATTTTGATATTTGCTTTATTGCAGTGGTCTGTAACCAAACCTGCAATATCTTCAAGGCAGTATTTGTGATATTGCCTACACATGTGGTTAAAGCAAGTTAATTATATTGAAAAGAATTTTGTCATGTTCTTATTTGGAAGAATATTTGGAATTGTTAATTAAAAAATTAACTGATAGCCAGGCTCGGTGGTTCAGCCTGTAATCCCGCGCCTTCGGGAGGCTGAGGTGAGTGGACTGCCTGAGCCTGCGGGTTTGAGACCCACCTGGGCAACTTGGCGAGACCTCATCCTACAATAAATCAAAAACCAGCAGGGTGTGGTAGCGCATGCCTGTAATTCCGGCTATTCAGAAGACTGAGGCGGAAGGATCGCCGGAGCCCAGCAGGTCGAGGCTGCGGTGGTCGGGAACAGTCACTGCACTCCAGTCTGGGCAACAGAGTGAGACTCCAACTCAAAAAAAAAAAAGAACTGATTATTTTAATGTTGGTAGTATGCTGATATAAGCACCACTCTGCAATTTATAAATATTTTAAGACTGTTTACCAGGTTTTAGAACATTTTATTGCTAAATTAATTGTTATGTAATTGTACTAAATCATTATAGATTGTTTTCATAGTATGAAAGTTTACTTTTGCTTTTCAAGTTATTTTAAATGGAAAAAGATGAATTGTAAATGTAACAAAAAATGGCATGCTCATTTTAGAGAGCATTTTAAACTGTGCACAAAGAATGAGAAAGCACAGCAATAAATATGATGTTTTAAAATTTTTAAGAATATAGTATAAATACCAGTTTTTATAGTATTCATAAAAGTGAACCTAGATAGCATTCTGGTTATTAAAACCATAAGAGTATTCTATCTCTTCCACATCTTCAACAAAAAATAATGTTTTAGAGAAATATTTCCTTGTGGTTATTAGAGCAACTTCTGATTTCCTCAAATGTTGGTTTACATTTAGGTGTTCTGATATTTCCTGTTTTATTTACTCTTTAAAAGTAAGGAAAGTTGAGGATATGATACCCTTTTCTCAGCTAATCAATCTCTTGTGTTTGGCTCCTCTTCTCCTTGAAAAGCTTCTTATGTGTCCACCTGGCAGTGATGACGACAGCATTCATAGACACCAGGATAAACCACTTTGCACAAGAGCTTTGCTGTAGTCTTCGTTGAGTTCTGAATGATAGGTGAAATCTGACGAGATGGCTTTTATTTTCATTCTTCAGGAAATAAATTAGCATGTGGTTAGGCCTAGCTGAGTATCTGGCACTTAGTGGGCAAATTAGATAAACTTGGATTTAAATCCAGACATCACTGCTGAGTATCTCATGCTCTCAGTTTTCTTGTGCATAGAACGGGATAACACCTGCCTCTTGGAATGGTAGTGCACAGGGCTGGGAGCTAGTAATCTCTCAGTAACTGCTCATTGTTGCTTTTATTATTTTTCTTCTATTTTTTTTTTTTTTTTTGCCCCTTAACTGTTGCCTTTTCTTTTGCTTTGCTTTTTTAAAGATATTGACTGAGTAAAAGAAACTAAAAGACGTCTGCATATAAATTGAATTGAATAATGCTTCATTTAAAAATATCCTGTAAGTGTCTCACTATGTCTAGTTGATACCTCAATTATAGTTGTTCAATAAATCATTTGTTTACTTTGGGAACTGTTTCAAAGCTTAAAAATCCCTTAATATTAACAATAGCAAAAAATACTATGTTTGAAAAGAAAGATTTTAGAAAAAAGACATGGTGTTACACTTTTTAAGAACTACACATAATATTTAAATGACTTTTTAAAAAGTAACAAAAACTTTAGAGAGAGGAGAACTAAAACAAAATAAAAAAATATGACATAAGGTCATATATGCTAATGTATTAAATTAATTAACATGCAAAAAGGAAAGTGTAGAGTACTTAGTAAAATACCTGAACGTAAAAAGTATCTGAATATTATAGATAACTCAGTTTCTATGCTACATATCAACTCAAATGCTGTATACAATAATGTCACTGGAAGGATTCATGCTGGGATTGATTACTAGTCACACACATTCTTAAAGCTTTTAAGCAGAAATGAAGAAATAGTCTTCTTTAAACAAGGCTTTAAAATTACTTAGTTCAAATAGGGAAGAAGGCCTAAGTTTGAATTCTCGGCATATTGTTATAATGCACTATTAGCTTAATCCTTCATTTTCTTGTCAATTAAAGACTTATCTTTATTCACTGATTCACTTATCAGTAATTCGCTGAGTATTTAAAGCTGGTTGTTAAAAATCTCTTTGTTTATGGCAATAAGGCACCATTCATTTTGTGAACTTTATAAAACCAACCTCTGCCAATTTTGCTCTTTGAGAATAGCTCTAAAGATGTGTTCCCACAGTAATTACTGATTCCAGAGATGTTCATTAAAGAATGAAGTCAGAGGCAAGTGTTTGAAACAATTGTATCCCACCAAAGCCAGCTTTACTGCGCACCTTCCCAGCATCCTACAGTACTGCTCTACACTGAAAGAAATCACTGAAAAATGTTACTTTTCAGTGCTATCACCTTAGTGATGTGAAAGATAGCGAGTGTTATTTTTACATATTTGTATTTAAATCCGATTCAGGGAAAGATTGAAGGAAGCAAGCATGCCTTTGAATGTGGCCCAGCTGTCCAACATACACCTGCTGTGAAGAGTACGGGTCAGTCTCGCGTTTCCTGCACTGTCACCACTTACCACAGTGGCTGGGATAAGACAAGAAAAGAAGGGGAGAGAAACTTCATTGAAGCCAGCCAAATCTTAACAGAGAAAAGACAATGTTAAAGATTAGATTTGTACATCTCTTTTAGAACAAATTTGTTTTTGTAGAAGAAGAGGAAGAAGAGTTTAAAGTCTTTTATCATAGTCTAAGGTGCTCGTGTGTGTTTAGGTAGGGCATTATTATCCTGCAATTACAGTGCAACCTCCCACTAAGCCATAATGGGGAAAGGAAGAGAGAGAATTCAGAGAATGCCCAGAGCCACACGGGATAGATTTTGTGTGTCTGCCTGGCAGTGAGACATCCGAATAATAAAACCCTCACCGAAAGGAAGTTTTATTTATTTCTATTGCATGAGAAAATACAACGGACAAAAGCAGGGAATCAGAGAACATGGGATTGGGTGCATTTTCAAACATTTTAGGTGCTAAACAACTGAGAGACCAATCATTTGTAAATGAACACATTCTTTGTTTGAATGCAAATAGCATAGCCAAATCCACTTTCTAAGTGCTTGAAAACAGTTTTCTGTTTTGGGATTCTAGACATGAGTTCTTTCATCCACACTATTTTTCTCCCTTCTGGTTAGCCCTTATTGATTGTTAGGTTAGATCCGTCTGGGAGATGTGGGTGTGCCTGGTGTGCGATCTGGTACCACCAGAAAGATGCAAAGAATTGCAAAGAAGTTAGATTAGGAAATATAGTTTAGCTGGATGTAGTTGCTCAAGCCTGTAATCCCAGCACTTTGGGAGGCCGAGGCGAGAGGATTGCCTGAGCTCAAGTGTTCGAGACCAGTCTGGGAAACTTGGTGAGACCTCGTCTCTACAATAAATCAAAAAATTAGCCTGGCATGGTGGTGTGTGCCTGTGGTTCCAGCTACATGGAAGACTGAGGTGGAAGGATCGCCTGAGCTCAGCAGGTCGAGGCTGCGGTGGCCATGAACATGCCACTGCACTCCAGCCTGGACAACAGAGTGAGACTTTGACTCAAAAAAAAAAAAAAAAAGAAAGAAAGAAAAGTTAATATAGTTTATTTAGAAAGTAAATTAAAGAGATAGAAAGAGATTCGCCTTCCCAAGGAGAGGGCCAAAGCCAGGAAACATGGTCTGGTCCTAGCTCAAAGAGCACATGGCCCATATCATAGCTTAGCAAGACAATGGCAGGTAATAATGCCCTACCTAAACACACACCAGCATCCTTCCCTTTGATGGGGGAAGGTCATTAAGGTGATTGGGGTGGTGGCCTGCTCCACATCATCAGGAAGAGGCAGGTAAGTGCAGGTACTGACATCAGGTGATGGACAGCAGGCAGATGGGTGGGTTAGTCACATGATTGCTGCTATGGTGGTGGAGTCTGTGTCATGAAGGTCATGAAGGGCTGACTAGGTTAACTTGGGTCTTATGGGTGGAGGCAAATATTTGAAATAGAAAAGCTAATTAGTAAAAAAAAAAAAACAAGCTAAGCAGGAGGGTTGTAAAACAATTATCAACAGCTACCTCTCAGAAACTGGTTCTGTCTTTTCTAACCTTGGCTAGTGATTAGAAGGTAAATTAGCCAGGCTGGGTGGCTCAGCCTGTAATCCTGTGCCTTTGGGAGGCTGAGGTGAGTGGATTGCCTGAGCCTGCGGGTTCGAGACCCGCCTGGGCAGTGAGACCTCATCTCTACAATAAATCAAAAAATCAGCCGGGCGTGGTAGCGCATGCCTGTAATTCCGGCTACTTGGAAGGCTGAGGCGGAAGGATCGCCGGAGTCCAGCAGGTCGAGGCTGCGGTGGCCGGGAGCGGCCACTGCACTCCGGTCTGGGCGACAGAGTGAGACTCCAACTCAAAAAAAAAAAAAAAAAAAAAGAAAGTAAATTAAGTGAATTGCTAGAAAAACTTGAGATTTTGGCAATGTTAAAATGGCTGCTCATTGGGTATATTAAATGCATGTTACATCCTTTCATAAATTATCAAGATTCTAAATAAAATAGGATCCCATTGTATATAATGGTTGATAACATGCTTTGGTTTTTCTTTTGCCAGCCCGTACTCATCTTTCTATAAATAAATATAGACGTATCAACTAATGTCTAGTGTCTGCGTCATACTGCATAGTAGTCCATAATTTAAGCAATGATCACTGGTAATTTAAATATTCTTTGTGGATATAGATGATAAGAAATGCCTCTAGTCAGCACATTCTTGTTTGGTTGGCCATTAAAAATTCCTGGAGCCTACTTTTATGCTTAGGTCTGGATCCTAGCCTTGCCATTCACTAGCTGTCTTTGGGAAATTACATAAACTCACTGTATCACAGGTTTTTTTTTTTTTAATTTGTAAAATGGTGATATTAAGAGTATCTACCTTACATGATTGTTGAACAGAATAAGATATTAAGACAAATAAAGTTATGGAGTCTGGTTTCTCATATATCGTTTGTATTCAGTAAGTATTAGCTTGAGGCCATGTAAATTCTTGGAGTTTCTCTCAAATCATCAATGCCTTTGAATTCAGCAAATTTTATTTCTGTAAAAACTTATTTGCACACTTAACACTTCACGGTAATATATGTGTGCACTTTGGGATGTTTATATGTGAAAATATGCATTATTCTGCACACCTCGATCCCCAAACCATGTTGGTTAGGAGGGTTTAATAAAGTTATTTCTGGACATGCTTCACACTGAACAATTGGAGACAATCATTATTGGACAGTATCACCAAGTTAATATTTCCCAACTTTTTTTTTTCTTAACACATATGAGGAATAAAAGACATCCTTGGCAATTACTCAGGTTTACTGCACTGTGTTGATAGCGTAGGGACATGAGAACAGAAAGGTCTCCTTTTTTTAAGGACAGAATCTGGAGGTGGTGGTCAACTCTAATGGGATCTTTAAAAATTGTTCTCCTTTAAGTGCTGTGATATATTACCAATCCTTCTTAAATTCCTAAGGACAGATATAGCATCCTTATTAGGTAATTCTAGGATAAAAGTTATCTCAATAATAAAAGTTAGCATCAAACCTGCTAAGACCCACAAAATAGGGTACAAATACTCCAAGACTTTGAGAAACTTCTGTGCTCAGTGGGCCTGGCAGGATAGAGCAGTGGGAGCCATTAGGCTAGTTTATCTACCCATCAGCAGCATCATTCACTTTTTCTAGTGGATTCTAAATAATTTTCTTTGTGCCTTGACATGAAATAGTTGAAAAGCACACTCTTAAATGCCACTTTACTGTCGCTACTGATGAAAACAATAAGCTACAGATATACAAAGAAGAATGTTCATGTGAGCTTTCTTGGCCAATTAACTTTATTTGCACCCTTACCAGTGTTTCTAAAAGTCAGAGACTCATAGGCTCCTAGAACACATCTAATGATCCAGTTTTAGAAAACTGTTCTAGGAATTAACACTTGATAAAAGTTTAGTGCCCATATGATTATACATACAAATTCAAATTCTTATAACATTCTTGCAAATCCTATAGAAAAACTGGGATGCAACTTGGATAAAAAAAGGCTAATGTTAATAAGACTTTAAGGAGATGATTAAAATAAACACAATAAAACTAAATAATTTCTATCAAAACTTAATACGTATAGACTGCAAGGTAATATGATTCTAAAGCAATGATTCCCAACATAGGGTCTCCAGGGTAGCAGATCAGCCTCATCTGGAAGCTTATGGAAAGCAAATTCTTGTGACCTACTCCAGATTTACTTAAGCAAAAGATCCAGAGAATGGAACTGAGTCAACTGTATTCCTAAAAACTCTTTGGATGATTCTATATGCTCAAGTTTGAGAACCAGGATTGATCAGAGGGACTTCTTTTTCTATTTTTCCACACCAAATGAACACTGTTCTACATTTGCTTAGGAAATATGTCCTCATCTGAGTGAGGCTGCTGATGCTTTCATTCTTTTAAAAGAATTTGTCTCAGAGTCAATTTATAATTAAGGAGAAATTCGGTCTCATTATTTCATAGTCAAATCTCAGTAAGTAATTGTTGAGAGTATTTGTATGAAACTTAGATTTGACTTTCCTGTACTGTGAACAGAGAATATGAAACTTTTTCACATTTGGAATTAGTTTTCAGGAGATGCAGTCACAACATTTTTTTGAAAGCTTGATATTTATTTTATAAAAGCCCTTGATAGACTACGCTTGGCTTTTCTTGAATGTCTTCCATCATAATACTGTTTAGCTTCTAAATGTCCATAAATTGCCTTTGGCCAGACAAGGTAACATGGTGACTGCTTCGTTTATTTGACTTTCCTACCTCCTGACTCAGAGTTGGAGTTAGTTTTGGGAGAAGACTAGTCAAATGCTTGCCTGAATAAAGCCTATTTTTGGTCAGGAGAGCTCAAAGCTTTGTATACCCACCTCACTGCCACAGTTGACTTGACTCCTCATGTCTCTGCTGCTATAAAACCCTCTTTCAAACTCCAAATTCATAACATTGTCAAATCTCATCCTGTCCCAGAGAGTAATGGTGGCTGGGCTGCCAAGACAAGGAGAGGAAAAAGGGAGCTTGAATCCTAACAGTCCATCCTACTGCACCTACTATTTCATTCATCACTAGCATTCTCTCCTGAGTGCTTAACTGCCGACTTCAAGTTAACGTCTCATCTCATCATTTTTGTGATAAAAGGCCCAGGATGACCCTCATTTTTGAAAAAAGAAGACACTAAGGAGAAATAATCTGAATTTTCCCACTGAGCCTTTAACGGATCCCACACCTATGTTTCCTGAAGTTTTCTTCTAATACTCATACCCTGAGGCTTCTTCCAGAACCCAAGTGAGGAGAGAGAAAAAGTGCATGGAAGTCCTGGTCACTGGAGGAAGAGGGATTCTCCATGTGAAGTCCAGTAAAAGAGCATCAGTCAGGGATGTGGTAGCAACATAGTAACATTATGCAAAGAGAACATAAAACCTTGCCACATTCCAGGGAAAACTGTGCCATGGGATGAACAAACTTGCACCCATTTATCACTTTGTATATATCTCTGCTCTTTTACACAAATGAAATCATTTTGTGTATTTCTTTTCTTGACTTTTTTTTTTGTTTTTTGTTTTTTGTTTTTTGAGTTGGAGTCTCACTCTGTCGCCCAGACTGGAGTGCAGTGGCCGCTGCCGGCCACCACAGCCTCCACCTGCCGGGCTCCGGCGATCCTTCCGCCTCAGCCTTCCGAGTAGCCGGAATTACAGGCATGCGCTACCATGCCCGGCTAATTTTTTGATTTATTGTAGAGGTGAGGTCTCGCTGCCCAGGCGGGTCTCGAACCCGCGGGCTCAGGCAATCCACTCACCTCAGCCTCCCAAAGGCGCGGGATTACAGGCTGAGTCACCGAGCCCGGCTTCTTTTCTTGACTTTTTTTAAAATTGAGACAGCCTGGAGTGCTGTGGCGTGATCATAGTTCACTGCAGCCTCAAGGCATCTTCCCGTTTCACCTCGCAGGGATTACAGGCATGAGTCAATGTGTCCAGCCATATCTATTTCCTTTAAACCTTTTTTATTTAAAAATTTATAATAAACATTATTTTTATATTGCAAATATTTTCTTAACATGCATTTAAGTTTCCATAGTACATATATAATGAGATATTTAGGAGATAGTAACCCACATTTAAACGCAAAATTAGTTTTTTTCATATACCCCTTATACACACAGCATAAAGGTAATTTCATAGAATATTTTAAATAATTTTTTTAGGAAACAAAGTTTGTGTTAAGTACTTATTGTGGAAGTTTTGGATTTTGAATCGTTTCCAATTTCAGATTGTCAGATTAGGAATGTTCAACCAGTATTCTCTTGTACAAAACAATCTTTGTTTGAAATATTCTTTTTTTGTTTGTTTGTTTTTGAGTTGGAGTCTCACTTTGTCACCCCAGACTGTACTGCAGTGGCTGCTCCCGGCCACTGCAGCCTCGACCTGCTGGGCTCTGACGATCCTTCTGCCTCAGCCTTCCAAGTAGCTGGAACTACAGGCGCGCGCTACCACACCCGGCTAATTTTTGATTTATTGTAGAGATGGGGGTCTCACCAAGTTGCCCAGGCAGGTGTCGAACCCGCGGGCTCAGGCAATCCACTCACCTCAGCCTCCCAAAGCGCAGGATTACAGGCTGAGCCACTGAGCCTGGCTTGTTTGAAATATTCTTAGACCAGACTCTTTTTAATGTTATCCCATGAGAACTTAGAATAAAATCCAAAACAGCAGCACGAGCTGATACCATTTTATTTGTTAATTGTAATTTGTTCTTACAAAAATACATTTAAATTGCTCAAAATCAAAACTATGTGAAGATATATACTGAAATGCCTTCCCCCCACCATTTTTACTGGTTTATTTTATATACTTCCAACATTTTATAATACAAAATACAAATGCAAGCAAATATGAATATTCAGTATGCTGTGTTCACACCTTTTTTTAAACAGAGGTGGTAAACTATAAATATTTATCTGTATTTTTTAAAGACATGGTGTAATATGCTCTAGAGTTCTTTCCACATTAGTACATTTGTATGTATATAACATTTAAAAAATTTATAATGCATATAATTTTTTTCCCCAGCACATAGTATTCATTGTGTAAAAGGAACTACTTCTCTATCTAATCATAGGAATATCTGCTCAGATTCATTTGCATAAATTACAATGTATTTTTTTCTATAAAATTAATGCTACTCTGATAGCTCCTAATTCTGACTAAACTCCCTTCAGAATTCAGGCATTTCATTTGTATTTCCCCAAGTATGATAAAGAAGACATTAATTTCAGAAGGATGCATAACAATGCTATTTCTCATCATATACTTCTGAAAATATATTTTAGTTGACCCCAGAGAATTCCTGTTCACTTTTTGGAAAAAAAAAAATAATTTGTGGGACAATTTAGTTGTCAAAAACAAACATGGAATCTTCTTCCATGATCTTCCACAGATAGTAAAGGACAATTAATGTAATTTAATTGTAGGCAGGTTTCTGAAATGTAGGTTTGCTCACCCATGTATATGTGATCTTACTAAATATCTCATTTCATGCATATTTTAAAAGGATTCATAAAGACTGAATATTCCAATATGACTTGACCCAATATTTTTTAATATGTGCTTTTTCTCTTATTTTTCAATTATGAGTATGTCAGTAAGTGTATAGCAGTATCAAGTAACCTTTAATCTTATTTATTTCCGATCAGTTTTTTCAAATTATTTTAAAGATTAATATAATCGTTCACTAATCTTCATTCTAGGGCAGTAGTCTTCAATCTTAATGCACATTTAGAATTACCTGGGGAGATTTAAAAAATTCTAATACCAAGGGCACTTCAGACCAATTAAATATAAATATTTGATGGTAGAACCCAGGCCACAGTATTTTTTAGAGCCCCCCAGGTAATTCCAACGTGCAGCCAAGTTTGAGAAGCACTGCTCCTGGGAAAGAAATAATTACCCAGTTTTTGTTCACTTGTTTCTAATTAGAATTTATTTCAGTATGCTTTCTAAGACATATACATTTTGTTAAATTTTGCATTGAAAATCAAAAACTAAAATGGTAATTCTTTGTTTCCATATTTGATGTAAAGGGAATAAGTTATCAGTAAAATAAATTATATTGTGCACAAAAGTTTGGGTCTACATCTTGGTATGTAGCTTTCTTCAGATTCTCCACGTGACCGTCTGTAATAGATAGGGAATTGGTTGCAGGAAGAAGCATGTTTTGTTGTTGACTCGCACTTGACCCTTGTCCATGTCTATGCAAAGTGCCCCTCTGAAGTGTTTATAATATAAAGCTGAGTTGTGCATTAATTTCTCTAAGTGATGATTCTCCACTTACACTATATCCGACTATAGAAATTCTGTGCACACTTTTCAAAGATAGGAACAACAGACTGAGGACTAATAAGGGAGAGAAGGAGAGGAAATAAGGATTGAAAACCCATTCATCAGATACCATGCTCACTACCTTGGTGGCAGACTCATTAGAAGACCAGACCTTACCATCACACAATAGACCTATGTAACAAACCTCCACAAGTACCCCTTGAATCTAAAGTCAAATAAAATTTAAAAAAATTTTGTACTCACTTTTAATAAAATAAACCAGTCACATGGAAAAGTGGATGAAAGAGTTGTGATTCAAAAAACAATTTCAGAATGTGTGTATAGCTGGTAGGTATTTTTTCCTTCTGATTGGATAACTCATTATTATTCATGAGTGAACTGAAAAAGAAAATGTGGGTAGTGTGGAGAAGTGTTTATGCAGCTGAAAAAGGTAGCTCAATGGACAACAACTCTCCTCTGTCTAGTTGAGTAAAGAAGAAATGTAGTTCTGAGTATTCGGGGATAATTGACCCTAAGTATAATTTTTCAGATATGTATACTTCTGCATAATTATGTGCTGGAAACTTCATAGAATTTGAATTTAAAAACATATGACCCAATGACTAGTAGGAAGAAAGATCATTTTATAAAAATTCCTTTCTTGAGGGAACTGGGTGGCAATAAGAACTGAATTTCTGATTTTAGATTTCATTTCCTACTGTGGAATAAGACAGTAGATAAGAATCATTGGATTACTTTATCATCTGTGGTGTTTTATTATGTTACCATAGAAAGTGGTTTTGTTGGGGGGCGTGACTTTTCTCATAAATCTTACAAGTCATTGATTTTCCTATCTTTGTGAATGGGATAATCTACTGGGAATGATTATGTCTAAAAGTCTAAAGGTTTGTATAGCCATCCCAATTATCCACGCTTTGTTCTTCGGGATTTCAGTGACTTGTTGTCAACTGTAGTATATTACACAGCCATAAAGAAGAACAAAATCACGACCTTCACGGCAACATGGTTGCAGTCAGAGACCATCACACTAAGTGAACTACCACAGAAACAAAAAATCGAATACAGCATGTTCTCACCCATAAAAGGACCCTGATCACTGGTCACATGAGCACAAGTGTGGGATCAGCAGATGCTGGATACTGTTAGGGAAGGGAGAGGGATGGGGGGAGCACCAGGTCCACCATTGAGGGAGAAAGGCCTACTAGAAGTCCAAACTTCACCTGCATGCAACTTTTTTATGTAGTAAATCCTCACTTGTATCCCACAACTCTAAAAAAAAATAAGTAATTATGGTACAAGAAGATATTTTTAAAGAGAGAAACTATTTCACATAATTTTTATGATAGTATATTGTTATAATTGTTCTATTTTACTATTAGTTCTTGTTGTTAATCTCTTACTTTATCATGAGTATGTATGTATAGGAAAAAACATAGTTTGTATGGTGTTCGGTATATCTGTAGTTTCAGGCATCCACTGGGGATCTTGGAACATATCCGTGGTAGATAAAAGAGGGCTATAGTATGCCATCTTTTTTAAGCTACTGTTTTCTCAAACACTCTTTCAGAGTTCATTTATATTTTCATCACAAAAGAAATTGCATTTGCAAGGCAGTGCATTGCCTGTTATGATGGCTATTCTTTCATTTAAGAGATATCGTGTCACTGATTTTTGGTTGAAGACTCAAAATTATACTCAATTATAGGACAGCGTGTGCTGTTATTTTAATGCATTATATTTGATAACTGAATTCTCTTGTTGTAGTTTTATTGCATGTTTTCACCTTTCAAGTATTTTGGCCTGACATTAATCCAGTGATTTCACCCACTTTGTTCCCTTAGATGGGATAATTGTATCAAACTTTTCCACATGGCCAAAATCTGTATTAGCTATTTGATGTGCTATAAATGTAAAAGCTAGTTGTATTCTTCCCCCTCCTTATATAAACAAAAAACAGATGTAGTGATTACATTGTAATGTTTCTGGCTAAAGTAAATTTAGGTGTAAGAACATCTTCTTTATATGTAGTGCAGCAAAGTATGCCATTCTTTCTCATTTCACTTCAATGGATGTTTAATAAAATTGCGACTTATCAAAAAGAGAAGCTCTAGAGAAAGACTAAATAAATGAGGTGATATTTTAAAAGTTAATGAATGAGGTGCCTTGATCTATGGCTCCATTATACGCTTTTCATTGCTTCACAGAGCTCTTAAAACACAAGATGTAATGTAAAGAGGAGGTAAGCTAATTTCAACATTGCTTTAAAACGTAGTCCGTGAAACACTCTTACTCTGCTCACCAAAGGACTGAGAGTAGAACATTCCCTATTCTAGAACACGTTAAGAGGCAAAATGCAAATTAATCCCTTTTTAACATAATAAAAATTTAAAATGAAATTTTTTTAAAGTGAAAAAGGCTATAAAAATTGACAAAACAAACTGCAATGGAACATGTTTTAAACATTTACTTTAACCATGACTTAGATGATATTATTGATACTTCTATCTTACAGAAATTTATCTGTGATTTATCTTATGAATATAGTTTTATAATCAATATAGATCATGCTTTTAGTGCCAACTTATTTCACAGTGGTAATTCTGAAACTTTATTTTGGAAGTGTATATGACCGATTTTAGCAAAGCTACTAAAATATCCTGTACTTAATTAGGGATTTTTTTCCCCCACAAGGAACCAAAACCTATTTGAGCTATTTTAAACCAAAAATATAGGTATTAAACAGCTGCTGGATTATCTCATGCAGTCTAATAGCAAGAAGGTGGTTTGTTCTTTAGGAAAGACGGGAACTAGAGCCTTAATGAAGAAAACCCATCTCTGCTTCTCCCTGTGTACCTACCTCATCTTTGTTTCTCTGACAGACTGCTGATTCCAGGCCTCAAAGAGGTTGAACAAGAGTTACTCCAGTCAAGTCTGCATCTACTCCAAAGACCTGAACTAAGCTGAAAAAGAACTTCAATCTCAATTCTAATTCTTGGGAGAAAGAGTCTGACTGATCTGGCATTGGTCAGTCCAGCTGCATCCGGCCAGCTATGATTATGGGAGATAGTGCCACTCGCTCCTAAGAATCCGCCTCTGTGGTTGGTGAAAGCCGTTCCCAGAGAAGAGGAACTGACATAACATTCCAAGAAATGCTCATTACAACATTATATAACTAGTAAGTGTAAATCAAACTTATTTGTTCACTCTCTCAAGTAAATTAGGTACCAGAGAAAACCCTAGATTTTAAAATATCCAATAAATTAATATAGTATTTTTTCACTAAAAAACATCCTCTTTTACCACATCAACTAGTTCGTTATATCAGAAAATCCTTGAATTCTTACATTGGTATTCTGTAACTTGAGCAATTGCTCTTTATTTTTTATATTCTTTAACATGCTTATGGCCAATTATAGAAGTAGTAAAGTAAACTTTGGATTACCAGGTAAAACTTATCCTAATTTCAATATGAATAAGGTAATTTTAAAGTAGCATTAAGTAAACTGTATAATGTGTAGTACATAAATGCCATTTTAAGGTAAAATATTACTTAGAATATGAATATTTAAAAGGTGAATTAGAAACTATCAAGTCCAGAACACCTTAATATATTTAGATAAGAAAGTGATGCTCAGAAGGGTAAAGTTTCTTATTTAAAGTTACAAAAAGTGATTAGTGAAAACTAAACTATCTTCAGATTCTCAACCTTCTGTCAGTTGCTTGGCCATATATTAAAAACAAACAAATCTGTAGTGCTCCTTCCAATAAGATGCACCTTTCATGAAAGAGAAATTTGGGGACCTTAGGAATTATTAATGCAATGTCTATCTCCATGTTAAATTAGGTAATCATCTGTAGTACTGATTCAGTAAGTTTTTAATAGGTACTGAGATTGAAAAAGATAGATGGAGGTATACTGGGAATACGTCCATCAGAATATTGGGTAGGCTTTTCATAGACATATGTTTTCAGCTTATTTGAGGTTTTACATTACTTAAGATAGTTGCAAGAATACAGAAATGAGTTCACAGAATGCCCCAAATAGCTTTACAAATAAAAGTCACCCAGATGACCATTTTTTATGGAAAACTGGTATGGTAAGGAATGTATTCAAAAAATTCATTTTTCCAGTTAAATTATTAAAAGATGAGTCCCTTTATTATCAGGAATAATAATTATACCTATAGTATGAATTATTTATTTGTAATTGCCTTTACAATTACAGAAGATTTTGAAGTCTTCCACTGTAAGAGAGTTAATGAAGAGAAAGAAAGCTGCAATATCTTTGCTCATGTTAGTAAAAGAAGATTTTTTTTTTCCTATTCATGCTCTTTATTTTAAGCATACATGATTTGTGTTAGTGGCAATGGTTTCAGTAGTGCATTGGCATTTAATGGGTGGTGTTAGCATGTTGTGGTGATCAGCAAACTTTTTTCTGTAACTTCAATGCTGCTTAGAAAAGTGATTTTGTCAGTGAAGACCTTGTGTTGAAATGGTTCATTTGTACATTTATTTTTGACACCTCAAGTTGTCTGCATAACAACATTTAAGTGTCTTTATATACATAGATGAGACACTGCATGTTGGGGAAAATCCAAAAGATAAATGTTAATTGTATATGTAAATGTAAATCCCAATTTATTAGATAAAAAGTTACTAAGATCCTGTTTTTTTGAAAATTCAAAATAAGTAATTATGTAGTATTTTATTGCCTTCTATTGTTAACTATCTCTATTCTCTCCATAGTATTTTCTTGTTTTGGGAAATTCCAAGAACTCAAGAAAACATTTTACAATCCAAAATCAGCACTGATTTCTAACATCTTAGAAACTGTAATTTAATGTCTGCTCAATGCTATTTTCAGTTCCCTCCCATATTCATACTCATGTAATATTCTGAACTTCAAGCAAGCAGTTTGGAAGATTCAAAATTCAAAAGAACAGAAAAGAGGAACATGAAACACTATTTTTAACTGTGGTGAAGGCTGCTGTTTTTAAGGAAAAAATAAGCAGCTGACTCCCAACATTTTAAAGCATAGATGTTCTGCGCTCTTCCCCCACATCCCTTTAGATTTGTTTTTTTTATGAATGAGTGCATGAAAAAGAAGTTAATACCATATGACATTTTCAGGTCCAGCAATAAAAAGTAAGCAAGCCAAGAATGCAATGTTGGACAAACACTCAGGACTTAGAAAACGGAAGTTCCAGATCTGGTGCCTTGCATCAAATTTCCGGTGATGTTCATTAAATTCCTTTCTTTCCCCACTCTTTCTTTCAATATCTGTAAATTGAGGACTGAGCCAAATTCACTCTAAGTTCACTTTAAACTGTGAGCATATTGCTTTCGGGATGTGTATTCATTATGCACATATAAACAATTTTTTTTCTGCGTGTAGTTATTACCCTTTTAATTTCTAAACAATGTTTTTCAACACCTTTACCCATATCATTTGTAATATGCTTGGAGGCTGAAAATAATTTAATTTTCGATAAGCAAACATTTCAAATGCAAATAATTCAAATATTTGTTTAAGCAAACCCTAGAGAGAAATATAAATTTTTTGTGGCACTTTCCCTTCCCTGTTATTTTCTGTCCTTAATAATGTATTATAAGCAAGTCTTGTTTTCCTGTCAGTTTTTACCTGTAGATAATGACCTATATGAAGAGCATCGCTTATTAAGACAAAACAAACAAAAACCATAAAACTAACAAAAACAATACAAGAAAACTCTTCATAAAAAATAGTGAATCATGATAAATAAAAAGACAAACATGGGAATTATTTTCACAAGTATGATAAGCCAATATTTTGCTCTTTTACAATCTCACTTAAGCTGTAACATACACTCTTGCAAAAAAGATCATCCTGAATGTCCTAGAGGCATAAAAGAGGGTGGGCCTACTTAGTTAATGTTAAACTGTCAGCTCTTTTTTTCCATTCTTTCAGTAAAATAAACTGTTTTGCTGAATAAGAGGGTTAAGAAAAGGCCTGAGTGAGTCATTCCAATTTGTTTCCACATTCTGAACAGTCAATAAAGAAATTTATTGCCTCATTAGGCATTTTGAGTGGATTTCTGGAAACCTGGGTGACGTAAGACAGAAAAGTAACCTAGTAAGATGTTTTAAAAGCGGTTGTAGCTAAATGTATTTTTGAAATTGTAAGTTGTCTGTTAGAGGAGAATGACATCGTGATATGTTTCAAGAAATGGTGCCAGGCAGTGGGCTGGTTTCAAGAAGGGGAGGAGGAAACTGTGTCTATTTTCAGCAAGCGCTAAAAAATACTGTAAATATTGGTTTTAAAAAATACTGTAAGATGACAAAAGCCTAGCTGACTGGAAGAGGGAAGGGTCTCAGTAATCAGATAAAAAGTAGGCTTCCTATAAGGTTGAAAACAATTGAAAATGGATCACTGGACTGGATAGTAAGCAAATAGCCAGCAATACACACACAGAGTGTTGTATCCTAACTTCTGCTTAGCTGATATTTAGCTCCATGTTCAAATACTCAAATTAGACCTCACTCAGAACACGTCATCTGTAGCTGCTCTGCCTCTGGCTGTGGGCTTCGAAGACTCATTAGTATTCAAAGGAAGGTAGGTTCTTTCTCCACACTCTCTGTTTATAGCAATCTTTGGAGAGCCCGTCTTAACTTCTTTTAAAATGATTGAAAGTTAATTGGCAATTGGTTGGTAAAGTATAATTATTATTTTGAATGAAAGAATGTTGATTTTGCCTCAAAATGTAAACAACCTAGGAAGCAAAAATGTATAGAACAAATAGTTTAGTAATAAGTAAAACATTATGACTTGCTTGCCTAAACTAACTTTCTTTTCATACTTCTAGCAGATAAACACATTAATCATGCTCAGTCTGCACTGTACACAAGAAAATAACTTGATAAACTAATCACAACCAGTCATAAAACAAGTAAGTTTCAGGGAATTTCCCAGATAAAAAGAGTGAAGATGTTTGTGTTCCATTATATATATATACATATATTGATAGACACACACACACACACACACACATGCATGTGTATGTGTATGTATATACATGCATGTGACATTCTATTTCACAGATCTGAGTGTCTATAAATCAGAGTAAAAAAGAATACAACTCTTTTGTTCATCGAAAATTTCTCAATACTGTTTTATGTTCTTATTATAAAAGAAACTAACATTAGAAGACATCTTGGAATATAAAAAGAAGGAAGTATTTTCTCCATCATCAACTCTTTCAAATCTCCCAACTGATACCTTGCTACCATTGTTCCACTGACTATCTAGAAAATAAAAGTTGAAAGAGGAAAATATATATGGTGACACGATACTAAGGGAAAGGCATTGGGAGAAGAGGCCTGGTACACATCCCTACTTTTCAAATCTCTCAGAACACTGTGTCTTTATCTGCAAAATGTAGGGTTCAGACTGGATGACTTCATGTTGTTCTTGATGCAACGGATGAGGCTAACTTGCTCTGGAGGAGATTAAAATCCACTTAAAACCTAAAGGAAAAACTTAAAAGCAGCAAAATGGTACTGTCTCTCATTACTCTCTCTCTAATTAATATTATAAAGGTTCCAGAACTAAGAATCTGCCAAATTTAAAGGTCACACCCAGGCATACCTCAGAGACATTGAATGTTTGCTTCTAGACTACCTCATTAAAGCAAATCACGGCCATTTTTTGGCTTCCCGGTGCATGTAAATATTATGTTTACACTATGCTGTCGTCTATTAAGTGTATAACAGCATTATATCTTTTAAAAGTATATACCTTAGTTTAAAAAATACTTTATTGTTAAAAAATGCTAACAGCCACTTGAGCCTTCAGGGAATCATAATATTTTGCTGGTGGAGGGTCTTGCCTCCATGCTGATGGCTACTGATTGTAGAGGGTGGTGGTTACTGAAAGTTGGGGTGGTTGTGGCAATTTCTTAATATAAAGCCAAAATAATCATTGCCACATTAATCAATTCTTCCATTCAGGGAAAATTTCCCTGTAGCATGCAATGCTGTTGATAGCATTTTACTCAAAATAGAGCTTTCAAAATTGAAGTCAATCCTCTCAAATCTTGCTCCCCCTGCTTTATCAACTAAGTATATGTAATATTCTAAATTCTTCGTTGTTATTTCAACAATGTTCACAGCATCTTCACCAGAAGTGGATTCTGTCTCAAGAAATCATTTTCTTTGTTCATCCATAAGATGCAGCTCTATCCATTCAAGTTTTATCATGAGATCATAGCAATTCAGTCACATCCTCAGACTCTGCTTCTAGTTCTAGTTCTCTTACTATTTCCACCACATCTGCCCTTATCTCCTTCTCTGAAGTCTTAACTCCCTCCACGTCATCCATGAGGGTTGGGATCAACTTTATCCAAGCGCCTGTTAATGCTGATCTTTTGACCTTTTCCCATGAATCACACGTGTTTAATGGCATCTAGAATGGTGAATCCCTTCGAGAAGGTTTTCAATTTACTTTGCCCAGATCCATCAGAGGAACCACTATCTATGGCAGTGATAGCCTTACAAAATGTACTTATTAATATGTCTTAAAAGTTGAAAAGATTCTTTGGTCTATGGGCTTCAGAATGGATATTGCATAAGCAGGCATGAAAATATAAACCATCTTGTACATACCCACCAGAGCTCTTGGGTGACCAGGTGCATTGTCAGTGAGCAGTAATATTTTGAAAGGAATCATTTTTTTGTCTATTTGATCAATAGGTCTCGACAGTGGGTTTAATATATTCAGTAAACCATGCTGTAAATAAATATGCTATCACCCAAGTTCTGTTGTTCCATTTATAGAACACAAGCAGGGTAGATTTAGCATAATTCTTAAGAACCCTAGAATTCCAGAATGATAATTGTCTTCAGCTTAAAGTCACTAGCAGCATTAGCACCAACCAAGAATTAACCTCTCTTTTAGAGTTCTGAAGCCATTCATTGAACATTTCTTCTGCGGCTTCCTCACTTCTCTCCGCCTCCCTAGAATTGAAGAGAGTTAGGGCCTGGCTCTGAATTAAGCTTTGGTTTAAGGGAATGTTATGACTGGTTTGATCTTCTATACAGACTACTAAAATTGCTTCAGTATCAGCTATAAGACTGTTTTGCTTTCTTGTCATTTGTGTGTTCACTGAAGTAGCACTTTTAATCTCCTTTAATAACTTTTTCTTTGCGTTCACAACTTGGCTGTTTGGCGCAAGAGACTTGGCTTTCAGCCTGTGTTGGCCTTTGATATATATTTCACACTAGGCTTAATCATTTCTAGCTTCTTATTTAAATTGAGAGATGTGCAACTCTTCCTTTTCTTGAACACTTAAAGCCCATTGCAGCACTTTTTAATTGGCCTAATTTCAATATTGCTGTGTCTCTGAGAATAGACAGGCCTGAGGAGTAGGAAAAATTGGGGGAAACGGCCAGTCAATAAAGAAGTCAGAACACATATAACATTTATTGATTAAGTTAGCCATTTTACGAGTATACGGATGTGGTTTGTGGTGTCTCCAAACAATTGTGACAGTAACATCAAAGATCAAATCACCATAATAGATATAATGAAAATGTTTTCATATGCCATTGAAAAAACGACGCTGATGATCTTGCTCCACTCAGGATTGCCAAAAATCTTCAATGGGTAAAAAATTCAGTCTCCAGGATAGGCAATAAAGTGAAGTGCAATAAAATGAGGTATTTCTGTGTATTCTTCTACACATTAGTTACTTCTAAGAAAGTATAAGATTTTTAAAATAATTATTTATTGATCATGATGTTCATTCACTGAGGCTCTTATGGATGCTTTAATTCTACAACCATTTAATTAATGGCTACTATATGTTTTGCAGTGAGCATGGCAAGAAAAAATAACCTTCTCAAACCGGGCTCGGTGGCTCAGCCTGTAATCCCACGCCTTTGGGAGGCTGAGGTGAGTGGATTGCCTGAGCCCGCAGGTTCGAGACCCGCCTGGGCAGCGAGACCTCATCTCTACAATAAATCAAAAAATCAGCCGGGCTTGGTAGCACGCGCCTGTAACTCCGGCTACTCAGAAGGCTGAGGCGGAAGGATCGCCGGGGCCTAGCAGGTCGAGGCTGCGGTGGCCGGGAGCGGCCACTGCACTCCAGTCTGGGCGACAGAGTGAGACTCCAACTCAAAAAATAAATAAATAAATAAATAAATAAATAAATAAATAAATAAATAAATAAATAAACTTCTCTCTCCCAAAATAGTAAAATGACAGATTTTTCTTAGTTTAGGGAGTTGAAAGTGTGCCTCAACAAATATTTGTTCAATGATTAAATTAATGTATTAAGGGAGACAATTAGAGTATAATATAACAAATGGTCATAAAGAAATGTATGTCCATGTATGGCTGTAAAGAGGAATAGGAAAAGCTTTGCTTGGAAGAGTCATGGAAATCTTTAGAGAATATTGATGTTTGAGTGAACATTCCAGCAGCGAATTACGGTTTAAATGCAGGCTGGACGTGGTGGCTCATGCCTATAATCCCAGCACTTTGGGAGGCCAAGGTGAGAGGATTACCTGAGTTCTAGGGTTCAAGACCAGTCTGGGCAACTTGGTGAGACCGTGTCTCTATAATAAAAAAATTAGCCGGGAGTGGTGGCATGTACCTGTAGTTCCAGCTACTTGGAAGGCTGAGGCAGAAGGGTCACCTGAGACCATTAGGTCGAGGCTGGGGTGGCCATAAGCGTGTCACTACACTCCAGCTTGGGTAACAGAGTGAGACTTCAACTCAAAAAAAAAAAAAATTAAATACACATTTTAATAAGAAGAGGCATACTAGTTTATAGCATGTTTGGGAAAACTAAAAAGAAATATTATGAGGAGTGGTCATAGATCACAGGAGGTGAGGCTGGAAACATAGCTGGGACAAAACTGTCAAGGCTTTTTAATACCTGGCTAAGTAGTTAAATATCCTATGAATAGTTAAAACTTTATACTGTAAATAATGAGAAATATTTTGTTAGTCAAGGTCAGAGTGAGATAACCCAGTTTTGCTTTTGTGATTTCTAACCCCATCCTGTTAGTGTGCACAGGGAGTTTGGATTAAATTTGTTGAGAACTTCCCCTTTTTTACTTATGCTGCAGCAAGCAAATGGAGTTAGTCTTCAGCTTCTAAAGTAATTTTCTTTCTTCAAGTAATGTATGGTGTTTAAACTATAGCATTGAATACCCTGAGTAGGCCTTTTCAAATGATACACCCCTCTCAATTTTGTGGAAATTCTGGTATGTCTTCCCTCTCTCCCTAGTCCCTTCCCTCCCACCATACCTTCTTATCCTTACATTTTTTTTAGACTTGCAAACATACTATATGGACCCATGTGTTGTTCATACCCTAACACAAACCTTAAAGGCACAAAATAACAAAATTTATTAACAAAAATAAAAATAATAACATTGAGAGCCAAGAAAGAATAACCATGTGAGCTCTGGATCCAGGTGGCTGAGGTTCTAATCTTGGTTTTGCCATTGACCTTGACCAAGTTCCTTAAACTCCCTGCAGCTAAATTTTGGGAGGTATGTTACCTTTTCTCCAGCAATGTTGGAGGTCTAAAAGTACTAATACAGATTATGACCTGACATGTAATAGGTGGTCCATAAATTGTTGTAGATGTTTTTATTGTACAGTAGAGGAAGTTGGTACAATCTATTTTCCTTCTTTATGTTAGCTTCTTTAGACCTTATGAGTGATGCTGCTTCTTTTTAGAACATACTTAGGTTTCATCTCTGCTACAAATAATGCCCATTCTTATCTTTGCCAATATTCAGATTTAAATAAAATGCAATACCTGAACCTGACAACACATTCAAGTCCCCTCATGTTGTCACCGCTTCTTGTTCTAACCAAACATTTGTACATACTCTTGTCCTTTCTTTTCTTAAGATGGTGACTTTACTCGCTGTATCTGCTTCATTCTGTGCATTCATTCGAGGACTTTTTCCTCAAATGCCTGTATGGCCTTAGCAGTTCAAGGCCGATGAAGTTATTTCTTTATCTCAACATACTCCTCAATTTGAAAAATAAAAATCTCATTTTTATTCATGTTACTTTATAGATTTTTTAAGACATCATTGATCTTTGAGTCTTCTCTAGTTTCTTTAAGGTTTACACTTCTTTATTAATTTCTGAAGACCAGATGGAGATTCAGCTAAGTTACAGGTGTCAGAGCATTGCTTAGAACATCATGTCCAGGACTGGGTCCAGAGTTTAAAAACAAGCTGGCCCTCTGTTCACCCAAATGAGTCATTTGGGAAGTCATTGCCTCTTCTATTAGAGCCAGTTTCTCATTATCAACTTTGTCTTTCCTTCTTTTTAGACCTATATTGATTATGTGTTTGAAAAATGTAAAAAATACTTCAGAAGAAAAATCACTGCAAAATGTAAGCTAGTGTTCATATTAGACTAAATTTAACAATGATCCAGGATTTAAAAGTCAGAGTAAGACAATGACAAAAAAAAACTATGATGGCTTTATTATTGACTTTATTAAATTGATATAGTCAGTTAGAATGAAAATCTCATGAGTAATATTAATATGATATTATTTAAAATAATAAGATATTAAGAGGATTTTTTGTTATTTCATAGCAGTGGCTCTCCCCACACCTTCTTCAGTAAACTGAGAAGTTCAGGTCGTCTTATATTAATGCTAGAAAATTAGATTAGTATTAATGATTATATATTCTTTGCATGTCGTAGTTGTTTATCTGAACTGAGCTTTCACTATGCTTTAATTTCACTCAATGAAAGTAAGTTTTGTTTATCTGAGATCTTCAGATATAAATTACATTCCAGGATTGGGTAGACTCTTAGGCACCTTGGCCTTATATTGCTGTAAATATCAACCTTTTTTTAGGCTAATTAGATCGTCATTCGAAACAGTGCTGCAAGACTAACATATGGGCTATGGGATAATAATAGATGTGTCATGTACCCAAAACAGAAAGATACATTACCTTAAATAGTGTAAAATTGTGAGAGAGAGGGAGGATAAATAAAATACATGACTGGAGGCCGTTTTTAGACTGTATCGCTATCCATCTAGAAAAATGTTACAGGCAAACAAAATATGTTCTTACTGAGTAATAAGTATAATATGTGCAATTTATTGTCATTACAAAGAGATTTTATTGTATCTGAAGAGGTACAATATTCCACAGAGAGTCCTTGAAGATCCATTATGGTGTTTTCAGTGATCTGCTCTGCTTCCCAAACTATGAACATTTTTTTCAGTATCAAACTTAAAATATGCATTTCTATTTTATGCCTGTTCTAAATTCTGTATGCTTACAAATAATTAGGCAGGGCCCTTGCTGGGCCATTTCTTAAAAGTTCAGTGTATCATATTGGAACAAAATATAGCAATGAACTTGAAGAGGTCTCTTATGTAAAAGCTCAATTTAAAATTGAATGAAGGGTGAGTTTTTATTTGCAGTGACTGAAAGAAACTTACATTTCCAATAGGAAAGACTTGATAGTTGTGGTATTATAGTATGATAATTGAGTTTTTTTAAGAGCATCACTATTTATTTCTGTAAAAGATAATCCCCTTGTCCTGATCAGGGGGCTTTATTGGCTCCCCTACTTGTCCTCACTCTACTACCTGGAATTCATGGCCCAGCTCTCAACTTACATTTTTGCTTTTTAAAAAATGTATAATTACTTTTCCACATAAGCATGTTCTTCCACCAAGACTTCATCTTTTTAAGAGTAAGTGGATTTCTCCATGTAATCGGATTCATGCTTCTACTTTCTTCACATCTCTGCTTCCTCAATGTTTATTCCTGTCCTAAAGGTCTATAGAAATCCTTCCACATTTATAAAAGTTTTTCTGAATGTGTGAGTCTTTTTTCTTTCAATAAGATTATGCATCTTCTGTGTTGAACCCTTCATCTATCTGTAGAGCAGAAAAGAAGTGTACTCCTGGATTATGTATCTCATTTAATTCACCTCACTTCCGGGAAATGAGGAAATGTCATGCTTGTGCAGGTGAAGAAACCGAAGTTTAATGAATTCAAGCAACTTTTCCAATTTCTTTGGCAGAAAACAACAGAGCATAGATTCGAACTCTTTTTTCCTTTTTCACCAAAAACTGCGTTTTTTGTACTTAAGTAGCATTCCCTGTATGTGTGTCTATTTCTTGTCCCCATCCTCCTGGCAGCAAGAACTCTGTCATGAGGATTGTTATCTTTTAAAGACCTATCATATATCTTAATTCTGCATTTGAGTCCTTGAGTAACTCAGAGGCAGCATTCTCCTTTACAGTATCTCCCCATTTTTTACTCATTTGAAATGATGGGTATATTCATAATTGGAAATAGTATACTTTTCTATGTGAGCAAAAAAGAAAAGAAAATATTCGTGTGATCAATGAGGGCTCTTTCAGGCAATTGAGCTATATTTCCAAGTTGGTCAAGAACCTAAATGAATTTCTTATGTTTTCAAGTTTAATTTCTATTTATTTTATTCTGTGCACGGTTGATGGTGTATTTCTCAGTTTATACAGTTTTTTGTTCTCCTAAAGGATATTATTCATTTTTTCCTCAAATTATTTAAATCTTCATAGGGAAAAAGGAATCAAATGTACAAATTATGTGAATGTATTACATTATCACACACACCCTGAAATTATATACATTTATTATGCATCAATTTCAAAGACTGTTTTTAAAAAATAAATAGAGGAAAAATATCTTAAAAATACATGAACTTTGAACTAAATTTAGACATGCTTTTAAAAGCCCACATTTAATACATTACTTTGAATTTGGTAACATTTAGAAAGCAATTCAGTTTTAAAAACTTTAAATGAAATAACATGTCTAAAGATAATTTCTAGACACAGCCTGCTCCTGTGTAGAGGGAGCAAATTACAAAAGAAGTCTTTACGACCCCATACATAAGGAGGTCATTTGTAGAATTACTGACAATCAACTCATAAGTTGCTCCCTAAATATTATCCAACTATTGCTTATTATTTTATCCTAAGCAAACTCCTGAACAAGTTAAAAAAAGAAGCTTTGAATAAATGGGTAATGTTTCTTTACAAAGTCAGCTTAAATCTTTGTCTACATGCATCATGAGGCAAGCAGAAGGCTTTTAATATTACTCATGCAAAGAGAAAAATATATATGTTGGTTTTTTTAATCAACCATTAGGTATTAATTATGCGTGATTAAAGTGAGAGCTGTTGAAAATTAAAACAGAAAATAGGAGCCCTGGTTATTGGTCATGTGGGATTTACACTGTAATAGGAGATAAGGTATCAGTTTAAACAAACATGCGTACACACATAGCATCTCAAGATAGCGTAATGTAACTGCCAAGAGGGGTCACAGATGAGTTCAATAAACAGAGACTGCCATGGACAAGTACGGTCAGAGAAATTGTTAGCATGGAGATGCAATTTGAAAGAAACCCTCAAAGAGGGGCAGGATTTTGTTTGCTGGGAACAGGTGACAGAGCAATTTGGGTGGGAAGGAAATACAGTTGCAGAAGTGGCTTAAGGAAGATATATTTGAAGGAAACAGAATGACTAAGTGGAAGTTTTGCTCAAACAGCAAGATCTTGTTTCACTTTCATGTTTCTTACTTTGCCTCTATCAGTTTACCACACTTTTTTGATAAGTAAAGATTACTGTGTTTTAATATCTCTGCACTTTTATCAGTTGTACAAGAGAAGCTTTGAAATCAGGAAGACAAGTGTTCTATTCCTCTGAGGGACCACTCTAGAGTATCGGCAGATACTAGCTGATGATTGATCAGCATGCCCATAAGGAAATGACATCCTATTATCCTGTGTTCTAACAGCTTGAGAAACTGAATCAGGAGTGTACAGTTCACTTCCACACATTCCCCAGCTACTCCTGAAAAGCTTACTTTCTCATCTATTTCATGGCGAAAAAAATATTCTCAGAAATTCTTTTTTTCTTTTAGCTACCAAGGTTTGGGCCTGCCTTTTTGGTGGTTATTTCCTGAGGAGAACTGGGGTATGTGACCACCATAATCCACTTTTTTGAGAACCAGCACATTCTGAAAATTGTCTGGGCTTTCTCCGTCAACCATCAATAAGGATCACCTTTAGACAAATTGAAGAAGAGGCCAGATGGAAACAGGAATCTGTCGGGTTCCTTGTTGTATGTGTCTAATTCCCAAACCCACACTGCTACATCCAGCAGAGGTGGCCTGAATTTATTCCTTTGATGTTGCATACCATGAATTCTCATAGCAGGTTTCAAACAAAGAGGGCATTTTAAAACTTTTTTCTAACGTCGCCTTAGCAGACACTGATTGATCCTTTCCCAGGAACAGAGAGGGTCCCACCCATGCTCCTGATTTTAGAATCACAAACATCAGTAGGACCAAGATGCTTTTAGAGGGATACAGTGACTTTGATTTCTCTTGGGTGGTCAAAACACAGCATGTGCTATATTTTTACAAACTATGATTCAGAAAGCAAATAGTTCTAGAGCATTTTGTTTTTATTATGTTGGTGTCAATGGAAACAGTTGTGCTTCCTGATGTCTTACTGAGATGGCCTTTTTGGTCATTTTGGGCCACTTTCCCAAGGATACTGCATGTTGCCTGACCTTTATTCCTGAGGAAATAAGTAGGACTTAGATTGACCTGTTGTGGATAGCATACTTTCTCTAAGAATGGCAGAGGAAAAACATCAGACTAGGATGTTCTCCAGAAAAAATAATGGAGAATCTCATCCTGTTGTGTAAAAGCTCTTCTTGTATTTTGCTTTCTGTGTGTTTAGTGAAAATGTTATTTTTAACGACCATTTACTCTGAAGAGTATTGTTTTGCATTATTTATTTTTAGAGTTTAGAGAGAGATATGAGCATTTTTTACTAACAAGTTGATAAAATTGAATGAGTGCCAATATTGAATTTATTAATGAACATTCTCTCCTGCAGCTTTCTTCAGAATGCCCATGGTGATGAGGAGGGGAAAGAAAGAACAGTACCAGTGAATGCTTCACCTAAAGACAGACATTCTGGAAACCAGGTGAAGATAATACAGGTGATTTTAGGAATGCATATTTCCTAAAAAGAAACTATTGTTTTTAACAATTTGATATGGAAATTCCTGCAAGAAGCTATATTTATCATCAAATCTAGTGTATAATTTGCTTATAAACATTACATTATATTAATTTCAATTCTCTATAAAGAACAGAATATTTGACTAAGGCATATGTTCTTGCATTGCTTAATTAATAAATCTATATTAGTAGTATAATTGACTTTTGTGGGAAGATTTTAAAGAAAAAAGAGGACAAATGACTATTTTACATGCTTGTTATAATTATAAAGTAAGGCAAGTGGAATAGGTTAAATAAATTTAATATTTCTTTAAAAAATTACTTTTACCAAATAAATATATATATACATATATTTAAAGTTCAAATAAATTTAAAGGTCAATAATGAAAGAAATAAACCCTTTGGCACAACTACAGGTAGGCAATCACTTTTAACTTTGATTTTTATTTTACTTTTGTGGTTTTAAATAGCGTCCATATAGCTATCTCGTGATTTCTAAACTTAGTACTTATTGATTTCTTGTTGCTGCAGATGTACATTTAAATGTCCTTAAAACTGCTCAATTTTTTATTCTCCAAATATAGTTATACAGCCATTTTAGTTTAAATTTTCATCTGGGCTTTTTGTTTCCAAGACTATATAAATGGTGCTTACTACTGAGCCTGGTAATATGATTATATTCTCTTTATTGAAGAATCTTTGTTTTTTCTCAGAGTAAGGGTTTCATGTATTTTTCTCTTGCTCAGATTCCCTGTCACTCTCTCCCTTTCTCCTTCCTTTTTCTATCCTCCTTCCTGTTTTTCTTCCTTTTTCTTTATTTTTGCTAAGTCTTCCCAAATCCTCCAAAATCGATAAAATGCTTCTCTATTCAATTGTCTATAAAGACAAGCTACTTAAATAATTGAGGACTTTTTATCCCACTTGGAGAAACCTCTCCTGGTACCTTGCCCCTTCCCACTTTTATCTTGTCTGGTTGCCCTCTAGGTGTCTGAGAAATATGTGTCCTGTGGGATCTTTTTGGTTATTGCCCTGAAAATTTATTTTTCCATTTAATGATGTTGTAGCCTTTTTCTAGAAATTCTGTCTTCCTTTTGCCTTTTTTCTCTTTATTCTTTAATTCTCTCCTCCTCCTCCTTCTCCTCTTCCTCTTCCTTTTGTTCTTATCCTTTCTTTGCTTTCATGTTCTGGCAACATTTTGAGAAAGATTCCATAGGTGACAAATATTTTACAAACCTGCATGTCAGGAACTATCTTTAGTTTATTCTCACATTTGATTGAATCATTGACTTTTATAGACTTCTAGGTTTAAAATAATTTTCACTTGGTACTTTAAAAGCATTTCCCTACAGCCGGGCTCGGTGGCTCAACCTGTAATCCCGCGCCTTTGGGAGGCTGAGGTGAGTGGATGGCCTGAGCCCGTGGGTTCGAGGCCCGCCTGGGCAGCGAGACCTCATCTCTACAATAAATCAAAAAAATCAGCCGGGCGTGGTAGCGCATGCCTGTAATTCCAGCTACTCGGAAGGCTGAGGCGGAAGGATCGCCGGAGCCCAGCAGGTCGAGGCTGCGGTGGCCGGGAGCGGCCGCTGCACTCCGGTCTGGGCGACCGAGTGAGACTCCGACTCAAAAAAAAAAATAATAAATAATTTTAAAAAAGCATTTCCCTGTTATCTTTTAGCTTCCTATGTTGTCGTTCAGGCCAATGTCACTTTGATCCAGATCTTTTTTGTGTCGTGTACTATGCTCACAGCAAGTTTTTGAGATCTTCTCTTCATCCCCAGAGAAGATTTTATCAGAATGTCTTATTGTGGGTCTTTCTTCATTCCTTCTGCTGGTGTACTTGAACGGTTTTCTCCATCTGGGAATCTCATCTGGGAACCTATGTTTTATTGTATTTTGTGCTGAATAATTTATTTGCTGGCATTTTCTTTAATCTCTACTTTTTGAATTTCTTTTGTGAAGTGTTAAATTATCTACATTGATAATCTACTTTTTGAAAAACCTGTTCTCTCTTCTTTTTAGGTTTGTAATTTTCAGTTTACTTTCATTATCTTTTAGCTATTACTAGATTTTTTTTACACTTGGAACTCATGTATTCAATTTGTAATTATCCTTCTTATTCTCTGCTTGTTTCTCTTTTTTTATGGCATTCTGCCTTGTTTCAACGAGGCACTATCTTTTATCGCATTTGGGGGCATTATTATCATTTCTTTAAAATATTCTTCTCACTGCCCATTCTCCATTTCTCTTAGTTCCTTCATTCCTTTCACTTATTTTGTTTTCTGCTATCACTTTGATGGATTGCCAATGAATATTCTTTACTGTTCAATCATATTTTTTGAATGAGGCACTAAAACCCTAATTTGACTCTCTATGTATAAGGTAAGCTTCCCTTTTGGTTCCCTGAGTGACTATTGGTTTTTTTCATGAGCAAGACACAAGAACGTCTATATTTGAGATTATTTTTCTCTGTAGAAGTTATTTGCTTCAGAGAAGGATTCTTTAGCTTCTGTTTGGGGGACATAAAGACCCTGGGACTTAGCTCAAATACTGTAGTTCTCGGTTTCAATTTTTTGGTACCATGTCCGACCCTTCTTTGTTTTATAGAGTAGAGTCATTAGGGTTCATATTCTCCAGAGATGTTACCTCTTCTTTTCTTTAGAAATAGAAAGATCACTTACTTATTCATAGTGAAGGGGTGATCACAGATAGGTGCCTAACACTCCTCTAACAGTGTTTCAAACAATCTCTGTTTCCAACTCTTGGTCTCCAGTCTCCCTTGAACAACACCTGGATGTTTCAGTGTCTGAACTTTTCTTGACCATCACTATGTGGGTGTGCTTGTTTATTTTTTATCAGTGTCTTCTATGTATATTTAGTTTGTTTTTCTTTTACTCTGCTAACAATCAAATGCCACTGTTCCACTTATTTCTGCCTTCAAATCTTGTGTCTTCGAATTATACAAATCTCCCAGGAAATTGACTCTGTCATATGAAAACTACCTACAAAAAAAAAGAAAAGAAAAAAGAATTATACAAATCTTCTGGTTTTAGCAAATATTTGAGTTTGTGTGGTAAACTGATAATGACCCCCCAAAATATGTCCATGTCCTCTTTCCCAGAACGTGTGAATGCTACTTTATTTAGAAAAAAAGTCTTTTCAGTTGAAGGAATTATTCTGGACCATGCAGATGCATGTTAAATACCAAACAGTTGTCCTCATACAAGAGTGGCAGAGAGAGATTTGACACACATAGAGGAGAAAGTGATAGAAAGGTGGGGGAAGGGATTGGAAGGACATGGCCACAAGTCAGGGAGGCCAAGAAACGCAGGAGCCACCAGAAGCTAGAGGCAAGAAAGAATTCTCTGGCAGAGCCTCCAGGGGGCATAGCCTTGCCAAAAAGGCTTGATTTCACCCCAGTATGACTGATGTGAAACGTCCCCATTCCAGAACTGTAATAGGATACGTTTCTGTTGTTTTTAAGCCACTGTTGGTAGAAATTTGCTATAGCAGTCACAAGAAACAAATACTACTTGTATCAGAGTTTTTTTTTTCTCCCTCAAACTTTGTGAGGATTTTTGAATGAAAAAAAATATAGAAAGATATTTATTTTACCTTCATGAAATTGGACTCCTTTAATTATTTGATTTAGGCTAGTTTATATTTCTTGGAATTTTTGCCTTGCTAAAATGAACCTGGGCACTTTCAGAAGAATGGAGCCTTTCCAGATGTGGAATTGTAATAGTGTATTTATTCCTCTCCTCTTTTTAGAACACTGTCTTTTGTCATGTTAATTTTCCTCTTTTCTTTCTTTTTTCCTTCCCTTCTCTACCTTCCTTTCCCTTCTCCATTAATCCATCAGTGGCCTACTGAGTATTAGACACTGTGATAGGTTGGGAATACAGAAACCAGCAAAGCAGTTTTGCTGTCCCTCCCTGAGGTATCTGTTGGTACAGAAATAATGTTATTTTAGCACAAGATGTAACACTTACGACAGAAATAAATCAACAACTAAATTAGATACATGGGCAAAATGCTATGGTCTCACAGAACATACAGTGAGCAGCTCTGAATGGTAGAGACTGAGAGAATTTATTAAGTGGTGCTTGAGTGGAGTCTTAGGGGGAAAATTAGAGTTTTAAAAATAACTAAGTGAGGGGAAGACATTTTATGGAAAGCTACTGGCTCTGGGGAAGGTGTACACATGTAAAAGAGCATGGGTTCCTGGGCATGGCAAGACATTTAATGTGCCTGGAATATACATTAAGAGTTGAGAGAGGGTGGAGTCATGAGACTATAAAAGTCAAATTATCATGAACCTTTTTTTTTTTTTTGCTGTATTAAGTTTTGGTTTTCATTATTTTGGAAATGGGAAATAAATGGAGGCTTTAGGCAGGAAAATGGCATGGTTCTACTTTTAGGAAGAAAACTCTGGCAGTATTTTGATTATTGCACGGTTGAGAAGAAGTTGGCAAATCAGGGAGAAGATTTTGTAAGAAACCCGTGGGCAGTGGATGACAATGACCTAAATCAAAACAGTAGAAGTACTGGAACAAAGATAGGAGGATGGGGTTAAGAGATAATTCTGAAACAAAATTGGCAAAAGATGGAATGTCTACTTTTAGTTGGTAGAAGTGCAGTACTAGTAGTCACAGAAAGCAATCAGATGCCAGGGTGAGAGGGACCCAGTGGCGTCAGGGCTGACGCAGAGGAGGTTAACACCTAAGATGAGTCTGTGAAGAGAGAAGAAACAAATGATAACAAAAGAAGAGGACCAGGGAAACAAGTCGTGGCAGCAGGCTTTTCATTCACCAGACACTCTTTTGTAAAAGACATGGCCATGAAGGACGGAACAACTGCTGGGTCGGCTCTGTGTGGGTGCATTTCTGGTGCAGAAAGTCTAGTGGGAAGTGAGGTGGAAAGGAACCAGCCGATGGAGACCTCTGGTCAGCATCCACCTTTCTTTTCCTAGATGCCCTTTCTTACATTTATTCCAATCTTTAAACCTGAAACAGTTTTTATTTTTCTTTGTCCATTGCTAATATTCCTCTCTTTTAAAATATGCTCAGGTATTGTATCTTTCCGGTTAGCCTTCCCAGATTTATCCTTTTGGGAAAAATTTGTATAGATTTATACTCACTAAAAATGCCCTCAGTTGTTGTATACATTTATAATACACTGTTTTGTCCTTCAAATCAGACTTAGCAAGAAAAAAAGAACAGCCAGGATGCAGTCTATGCCTTCCATTATTGGCATTCTAATACTAACAATGTGTTCTCCTGTTTGGCAAAAGTCAAAGAAAAAGCCAACATCCTCACAGTGGGTCTTCCTAGAGCTCTACACTTATAAGTTTCTTATAACATTGGACTATTTCTTATTTATTTATTTAATTGTAAAGATGTGGGGTACAATTCAGGATTAGGTATGCAAGTGGTCATAGTGCGGGTAAAGTTTGGGCCTCCCTTTGGTCCCCCCTTTGCCTGGTTTGAGATCAAGTACCATTATTGGTGCTGTGTTCCCCCACCCCAGCAATCCCTACTGCCAATCCCTTTCTTCTAGTGTTATGGTAAATGATCAGGGTCTGCTTATGAGTGAGAACATGTGGTACTCTCTTCTTTGTTTCTGTGATAGATCACTGAGTATTATAGACTCTAAATTCATCTAAGTTGCCAAGAAGTTCATATGTTTGTCCTTTTTAATGGCATTTGACTATTTCTTCTTGAGGTTTATTTCCTGAAAGGAAAGGGGGCTGGAAAAGAATAAACTTTGTAATTTGTAGTCTGTATATTCCATAGGGCCTTAGCTCAGACATTTTAGGTACTTTTCTGATTACATGCCATAATTAGAATCAATTTTCTTTCCTTAAAAGCTTCAAGTTAATTAATTTAGCTATGAATTGGGAACAAAATGACAAACATGAAAACAATTCCCCAATCTAATTAAATAGCAGCTAGGAGCTAAAAAATAGTTCTTTATTTAAAGTTTTAGAACTAGAATCAAAGAACTTTGCTTTTGTGCACAATATTTTGGCATATCCTCTTCTAGCTGGAAGTTAAGATCTAATCATTTAGAGTCAGGGAGCTCAGAAAAGTAGTATGTTGCCTATAATTTACTCTTTAGGATTCTCTACCTTGACAGATTAAATTTCAGGAAGAGCATAAGCACCCACAGTTTCAGGCACAGTATAATGGGTTTTAGAGTCAGTGGTTTAAGGTATTAACTCAAATTCGGTAGCCCTGATTCTGGGAGGCTTGCTTTCCTTGGCAATATTCTCTGATCCAGAATTTTCCCTAGATGAGCCCAAATATTCCAAAGGCTGATAGTAGTTATAAGGAGGTGAATACAATCTTTATATGTACTAGATTTTTTTTTTGGTAGGAGTTTACCAATAAGAATTAGTGTCTTAGTACTATAAGAATTTAGGGCACTGAAATTTCTAAAGAGATTTTGGAATCAAGGGGAGCAAAAGGGAAAGACCATTTTGGGTAGATTGACCTTTTCATACTCTTCAAGCTATGGTGTGTTGCATGCTTTTCACACCGGCTCAGAGAAGCCCTGGTTTATCTCAGAGACATTCCTCCATGGGTGTTTTA
Source organism: Cephalopachus bancanus (assembly GCA_027257055.1). Lineage (NCBI taxonomy): Eukaryota > Metazoa > Chordata > Mammalia > Primates > Tarsiidae > Cephalopachus > Cephalopachus bancanus. The sequence goes on from JAPVLO010000108.1 coordinate 8,950,548, forward strand.
TCTCTTGCTCTTGGCTGGACTCTGCCACTCTGTGTGCACATTTGCCTAATGTCTCTGATTTATCTTTCCCAATTGAGCCTGTTACAACTCTATCTTTCTAGGTGTGTCTCTGTGATGCGGATTTTTCAGGTCAGCCTGGGCTTCGAGAGTGTAAACTCAATGGGTCGGCCAGTCAAGCCCCAGACAGAGTCGTCGAGGGGCTGGTAAGCCTAGCCCTGAAAGTGTCCGTTCTAATGGGCTGACAAGCCAAGCAGAGTGTGTTGCGATTCAGTGGGCTGGCAAGCCTACCCCCTGGGTATCTCAGCTTCAGAGTTTTGCCTTCTTCCGGCAGCTCTCCCGGTTCAGCTGGCTCCGTCAACTGACAAGCCAGCCACTGGGTTGCATGACTCTTTGGCTCCCACCATCTTTTGCAGCTCTTCAAGTTGCTGCTCTTTACTGTAGAGGTTCTTGTCTCGTGCCCAGGAAGAATGAGGGACATGGACAGAAAGTAAGAAAGCAGGATTTATTGAGAGGACAAAGAGGATCCTACAGTGGGAGGGGACCCAAAAGGGTTGCCATCCGAGGCTGAAACCTGGTTTTTATATAGTCCTAAGTTGGAGCCGATTGGCTAGCACTAGCTGTGAGCTGTAGCTGTTCTGATTGGTCAGCATAAGGACCAATCAGCAGGAGGTAGGGGCCTAAATGGTGGACTGATTGGTTGCTTTTTGATCCCAGCAGTGAGTTCTTAAGCTCTAGCGGAGAAGCTTGCAGGGACTTGCTTACCAATGCTGAGCCTGAGAGGTCTGCTGGAGCTCTCTACATTGTTATCAGAGTATCCGCCTGTCTGTCTGCCTAGCCTTTCTCTGGCTATCTCCTGTCTCATCTGGGTTCTAAGCAGATGTGGCCACCCAACAGCTAGAGCAATGACTTGACTGGAGAGACTCTATTGACAGTGAAACAAAGGGGCCCACTTAGTATCCCGTAGCTGATCAAAGATAATCTGGATATCAAGACTTGAGCTTATCTCTGGTCTCACAAAAGGTCTTCCCTTGAAGAGTTCGACATTTGTCCTTTAAACAGCTTCCTGTAGACTCAAACTTCAGCTTTGACCTCCTACTGCACAAGACATGAGACTTGTGCTTTTGCTTCTTCCCAATGTGTGAATTTCTCCATTTTTCTGTGTGTAAATGTCTTTATTTTATTCTATCTGATTCAGATTCATACTTCCAGCCACTTGAGCTTTCTCATCCCCCTCTGCTGTCATCTCCAGTCCAGACAGATCATTGTTTACATTCTGCTCTTAAGTCTCTGCTTCTATTAATCTAGCAACATGTCAGAACCACTTACACACCTGCATTCCATATCACACTTCCTCTTCCTTCCCAGCTTCCTTTCTAACCATTTATTTATTTATCTAATTATCTGTCACCCTCTTTCTAACTCCATAAATACCTCTTTTACTTATTTTATTGATTTCTTTTTCTTTTTCTTTATTTTCTTTATTTTTTTTCAGTAGGAGTCTCACTCTGTTGCCCAGGCTGGAGTGCAGTGGCACACTCAGGGCCACCACAGTCTCGACCTGCTGGGCTCAAGTAATCCTTTCACCTCAACCTTAGAAGAAACTGAAACTATAGGCATGCACCACCACGCCCAACTATTTTTATTTATTTATTGTAGAGACGAGGTCTTGCCAAGTTGCCCAGGCTGGTCTCAAACCCCAGGACTCAGTCAGTCCTCTCGCTTCCACCTCTCAAAGTGTTGGGATTACAGGCATGAGTCATTTTGCCTGGCTGATTTTTGTTTTAATAAGATCTTTAAAGGACAGCACCCACATTGCATGCTTTCTATATTTATCAAAACAATAAGAGTTATAGATCTAGGTGCTCTTGACCAGCTCTCTGATTCCTCAGCATGAGATTTTACCTTTGCATACCTTGCTCTGCTTTCACTTTTTATTAGTGACCGAATTATGTCGTTTTCTCTACTTGCTCCTTCGTTCCTCTCTTCCTTCCTTTTCTCACTTTCTTTCTTCCTTTTTAAAAATTTCTTTTAAGTAACCTCATTCAACTCCCTACCTGTTCACCCATTTGGTTACACATATCCTAGGCTGCAGCAACATACTGCTCTGCTTTCCTGCTGCTGCCCTAATCCTTTGGGACCCATCCAGTCAGGGAGGTCTCAGACATGAGTTATTTTAGATTGTATGGGAAGATCTAATTAAGGGTCAAAGTAGTAGATGCTATGGGAGAGCATTTGTCACTGAGTGAACAAGATGACTCTCACCATATGCTCTCAAAGGAGAAAACAAAAGCTACAGACATACATGAACAGGATTTTATATATGTATTTTTACAATTTTGCTATGTATCTAAGTAACAAGGTAGAAGCAGTGAAATTGAGGGAAGGGGGGCATTTCAATTACTTATAAAAAAAGAATCATTTCACATACTAAAATGAGATAGTAAATAATCCAAAATAAAAGGAAGGTTCTAAGATTTGTGATAAAGAAAATGCTGGAATTAATAGCATACCTAAATTGGTAATGTCTGCCTCTCTTTTCTTTTGATTTTTTTTTTTATTAAAAATACACTTAAATTCTCTCTCTCTTTTTTTTAGTTTAGAAAAAAAAATCAGCAATAAAAATCCATAATTCTACCAGGTAAAGATGACTGTCTGTATCAGTATTTTGATATATGATCTTTTTACTACATCCAAAAACATCTATTTCACAGAATTGGAAATTATCTAGAATTTATTCGGAGTTTGATCTTTTTTCTCCTTTTTTAACCCAAAGTTCACATCTCATAACCCTTTAAAATAATAATTTTAATGGCTATGTACATATATATCATAAGCATTTGCTATACTCTAGTTTCAGTTGTGTAGATAGTTTAAAAAAAAAACTCTGTACAAACATATTGGTCTGTCTTACCAAAGGGTCCTTGTTAAAATATTACTGAAAATCACACCCCATTTTAGGGTTTTTCCACTGGTAAGTGTCTCTCTCCAGTACTTTTCTCCCATATACCATCCTGTTCATCTCTTATGTTACACGCAGATTATTGCTCAACTGTCGCCTTACCAGAGAGACATTTTCTTGAGCACTTACCTAAACTGCTATTATCTACCACCTCCAAAATTATTTGTTTTCCCCTTCTGCATTGTTATTATCTGAATATTCCACAGTACTTAATGTGTTATGTTTTTCCTTGTTTTTTGTCTATCTCTACCTCCTATAATCTAAAATTTGTCTGCTTTGTTAAACAATTTATCCCCAATGTCACAAACAGTGCCTGGTATAAAGTATGTGATCAATAACTCTTTGTTCAGTGAAGATAAATAAAAAGAAATACAAGAATTTTGCTATCTATAAACAAGTTGCTTTTCAGAAAGCTTGTTTCAAATTATATGATATTAAGCAATGTAGAAGAATGCCCATTTTACACAGGATAACCATTTTTAAATATTAATTTCAAAATTGTAAACTAATAGGCAAATTATACATTATATATCAATGTTGTTTCATTTTTAATTTTTTCACCTCTTTTTTGAATTATCTCTTTCTTTTCTTTATCTATTTTTAATTAAGATACTTATTCCTTTTTTCCCCTAAAATAGGAAAGAGCTGTGTAAAAGGTGTTGTGCATTATGTGTTGAAATTTTTTACATTTTATAAACATATTCCCGCTTTTATAATAACCTTTCCGATTTTTCTTATGTTTTGTGACATCATAGATTTTTAAAATGTGTGAAGCCAAACCATGTAAGATTTCTTCTAGCAAGCTCATCTAATTGTTGCTAGAGAGTCCAAACAAGTCTCCTACTTTTTAAAGTTTGTCATTCATTTCACTATTGGTAATTTTTCAGTCATTTTCCATCTTTACTTAATTTTTTAAAATTCACTATGCTTTCTTTTATTGCAAAAAGTATATTCCATTTTATGTTCTTATTTTTATTTTAAGCCATTTTCCCCTTTTTGTCTAGTATTATAAGGGTCATGGCTTCATAAATACTGTTTAAAATGCCTATTTTCATTTGTTTTCATGGATGTTTGTTTATTGCTCTCCCTTTTAAAATGACCTTCTCCCATTTTCTCTGCAGTATTTTTATGTAGGCTCCACTTTTATATTTGTTTTCTATTTGCTCAACACTCTGGATTAGTCTAGATCTATCCAATGTCACGTTTACAACTAGATACTTGTTTTCTTACTATCCACTTCTTGTTGGTTAAATACCATTCCTGTTGGTTAAGTGTCTTTCATGTTGCTTTAGCTGAGTAACAGGTTGGTGTGTCGACCTCCCAGCTAGAGACTAGGAAACAGCTACCCAGTCTAACTTTGAACTCTAGAGTAAGTAGGTCTCCTATGACTCAAACTTTGCTTTTTCACAAGTATGAAAAGCAACAATCCCTAACACAACAAGAGTCTTCCTCCACCATCTTCCTATGTCTGCTACAACATATATTTGACTAATTTCGGGGGAATGTAATGTGTCACATGCATCCTCCTTCCTGTTTTCAGGTACTAACACCAAAATAGGAAGAGATGATGACATCAGTACCCTACTCTTTGTATTCCAAGAACCAGTGCTATTCCCAGTGTAGTTATGGCAATCCAGGTTTTTGGTGGAACAAGTTTATGAATCTGAATGCAGTTAATCAAGAAATGTTAAAATAGTTTCTTAATTTTCAGATGGGTGGAACTAATCCTCCTACCGTGCAGACCACCTGTTTGTTTTTGTTTTCATACTCCAATATTATAAGTTCTAGAAGAATGGTAAAGAGATTACCTCTGTTAATCTAGTTTTTAGCATTGCTGATAGAAATATTTTACTGTATAGGTATTTTAACAAAAAAGTTGACTGAGACTAACTTATGGCGGACTGCTAACCAGATGCCATGGAAAACGAGAATTTTTTTATAGTAATATCTTTCATTTAAGTTCATCTCCTCCACTATCCCAAAGTGACTATCTTCCAAAGCATTGCAGATGATTAGGGACAATGTATAGATGCATAATTGAGTTAGAGTAGAAAATGTCAACATGACATAATAAGTGGCTAGTATTTTGTTGTTACTACATAATGCTTAGAAATTATGTCTTTAAAACTTCATGAATCCATATTATGTCCTAACCTTGTGAATGGCATTTTAATTCATTGATACAATTTTTAGTTATTTTCATATTTGGTCTAAATTAGCATCTCTAAATACCCATGATAGGGTTTTGGTAGTATAATTAACTGAGTTTGAGATGTTTTTCAAATTAGATGAACTTATCAAAAATGATCTGCCATTTTTTAGTAATCACCACGACATTTAAAAGTAGCTAAGGATCCCCTTAAACGACATCTAGAGTAACAGACCTTTTCTCCCTGAAATGGTGATGGAAACTAAGTGAAGGCAAGCTGACAGACTTCTTTCAATAGCATCTTGGTAATGATCTTTTCAATGTAAGATACCACAATTTTGCAAAGGGAATTATTTTCATAATGCATGCGTAATTCAGAATGTCTGTGGTTGTTTTAGTCAGCTGGCCATAAAAAGTATATTATAGACTGTGAAACCACTAAGGCCCTTTCAAGTGTTGGTGTGTTTTATGTAGATTATAAATGACTTTTTGCACATATCAGAAAGTTAATTTTTTTTTTTTTTTTTGGTGCATGTAGAAGCTCTGTCAGGACAGAGGCCAGATCCCTGAGGTGCATGATTGTAAATCTCTAATGCATAAGGCCTGGCAGCCTTGTTGATTCTTAGAAGTTAGTTGTTAGTCTTGAATGAGGGAAACAAGAAAACGAAGAGTGTTCTTTACACCAAATGAAAATGAAACATAAAATTACAGAGTGGCATTGAATTGTGGAAATTTCTGAATTGTTAGGTATTCTTCATGCAGTAATTAGAATTCTTGTTTTACTGTATATCTACTGACTAAAGAGCCCCAAGTGTTTTTCAATAATACCTGTTTTTAATACATCAAACAGCCATGACTGGATCACTAAAAGACACTGTCATTATTATTGTTTATTTTCAAAACTTATTTGAGAACTATTTTTAAAACATTTCTTCAAACCTATTAATGACTCCCTATTATATATTGAATAAAGTGGAAACTCCTCATTTCTGCCTTAAACCCCACCTATAAATGGTTTTTAACACTCTTATTATTACATTCTCTATTACTGCAACTTTCAAAATTGACTCTGTCTACCAGACAATATTATTTGATCACTGTTTTCTCACACATATCATATTTATTCTTGGATTTTTTGGTTTGTCTGTTTCATTTATATTAGCCAATACTCAATTTGAAGACAGTTTGATTGGCCATGTACCTCTAGAGAATACTGCCATTCCTGTATAGTGCTGAAAGAGACAATACCTTGTGGCATCACCTAGTAAATAGAGTGAGAGAATGTTAGTTGGCAAATTTATCTCTGAATGATAGTCATTTTCAGGGGGAAGAGATTAACTAATCCAATCATATAAAAGCATATGCTCCTTAATTGGGCTGTATTATTTAAAAGCATGGGTTTGATTCAAAATAAAATTGCCTGATGTTTCTGTGTTACTGATTTATTGATAATAATGCTGGCTATTAATTTTTAGTGTTTTCAAGGAATACGCAAAATTAAAGTATGAAATTAAACCTGTAGTTTTAAAATATTACATTTTTTAGTGTTTTTCTTTTTTCTGCTATTTTCAACTCTCATTTTTTTGAAATATATTAAAGGAGAGAAGCATTTGTTTGAAATAGGACACAAAAAAGTATAATTCAAATAGCGATATAAGAATAAGATTAATCATATCATCTTAGATGTTATTCCAAGACCCTAAAGTGATATGATTTTGATTTCTTGAAGAATAGAGAACTTTGTTTACAGTTGTTCAGCTTTGTGGTTAAGTATAATAAATCATCATTCTTTACAAAACTAAAACAAAACCTTAGAACTCAAATGATGTAAGTGATATGTATGTGATATTGTGATCTGCATTATTTTATCATTTCTCTAGTCTCAGCTTGAAACTTAATATAAAAGAAATATTTCACTGCTTTGTTCTAAATCATGCTTGATCCAACGTGAAAGTATTGTTTGGGATTTCTTAATAGAAAAAAATCTTCATTAAATAGTAACTCTGCTGTAAAAAGATACTTGGAGTTCACCTTTGGTTATATATTTAGCACATTTTCTATTAAAATATTTCTAGATTTTAGTGTCTGCTTGGTTTTGGTTGTCTAAGCTGTAATAAGTAGCCTTGGGACTCCCAAAGGCACACCCCACACACTTATGCTGTGTGACCTAAGGTCACAAGTAATGGCTGCAAGCTAATTGATTGAGAAAGGGTTGTCTGGCGGGGCCACTTTTCGTCCTGCCTTTACATTCCTAAGTTCTGTGAGAGAGGCACTAGCAGCTCAGCCTAGCAAGGAAGGAAAAAAGAGAGGAAGTTTCTCTGCGTTCTGATTACACTCTGAATTCCCTTGTAGTGAGCTTGCTTTTCTCCACCCACTTCTTACCAAGATCTCCTTAACTCCAGGGTGAACGACTTAAAGCTATATCCTACAGAGTTACCTGAAAAGTGATCTGAGTACTCATTGAACTGAAAGAACAAATCACCTACTACAGGCGGTGGAAAGCGTATGGAAATTATATTAGAACTTCAGCAAAGTGCACAGCTGCATGGTACAGAAGCCGGCACTCAGATTGACAGGCAAATAAGCCAGCTTGTGAAGGGGCCTCTGGGTGGCAGCTCTGGGCTTTTGGGTGTTGGACAACCATAGGCAAAACTGAAATGGAACAGGGGCAGAAAATAACACACTTTTACTCTACGCAACTGTTGCTTTCGCATGGTGAGTGCAGATTTAAGATATTATTTCCAGTATACTTTCTGTGTTGTAAGACAAGAAATCTGTTGTGCTTTGAGGGAAATTATAACAAAAGCATTTCTTAGAAACTCCTAGATGATACGGTTTTCTTTCTTCTTGATTTCACATTAAACTTGGAGATGTGGACTGAAAAATACAGTATTCTTATGGTCTTGTGTGTCCTTTTTCTTAAAAGTGTCCCTTTTGTTTAAATCATGCTTCTCTTCAACCTGAATCAATATTGTTTTAGGCAAATTATGTGTGGAATAGATGATGAAGGAACAACGGAGTGACAGAATATATGTAAACATTTCATTTAGTTCGATTTTGCGTCACTTATCCATGGCTTCATGTTTTTCTGCCTTATCTCAGGAATATGTAGCACGGTCTGTATGAAAAGAGCTTTGTGTGAGAATTCCTGGCCAGTTGAAGGGTCAGGGCCTGTGTGTTATCTGACTGCCAGCAAGATCACTGGTGTGTCCTCTTATTTTTAATCTAAAATAAGGGAAAAAAAGTGCACCTTTACATATCAAAAAGTAAGTGTCTTTTGATTCCAACAGTTCCCTTCTTATAGTTTATGGGTGTTATTCCTGGCAAAGAATTGTTTACATTTCTTTTGAGAAGTGGCTCGCAAACTTCTTCTTTTTTTTTTTTTTTTGATCTTGTTTGCTCATATTTCATTGAAACTTTGCACACTTTAAAAAAATATCATCTTGAAATAACACTAAGTGGTTTTTATTTCAGTGCAAATATTTTGAAAGTTGGTAGGCTTATGTTTTCTGGGAAAAAAATGCCTCAGAGTGTAAATTATGTTTAATTCCTAGTTTAGTAATACTTATAATTCTATCTTAAATGTAGTTCTTGCTTTTTAAAAAATCAGAGCCTATAGAGAATATGTTCTCTATATTAACATTTCTAGACATGTTAATAGGAGAGAAATGTTTTTCTTCTGCAAAAACTGCAAATTCATTATTACAATTTAATAAGCGCTAAAAATATTATTGCTGTTGTTGACTTTGTTTAAAAAGCCATTTTATTAACAAGGTGACTGTGTTGGATGTCACAAAATAAGATGAAGTGAAAAATGTGTATTCACACTATTAATTTGATAAAATATAGATGTTTGTGTTATTACTGTGTGTGTCACATTCATCTTAACTTTTTGGAGACTAGCTCAAAATTGTGTAATACAATTTTGTATATTCATTTCTAAAATAACATTTACTAGAGAAGGCTTCTATTTTTGAGATTTATGCATTCTGTTTGCTAAAGCAAATTAATACACTAAAAAATATATTGGAGTAATTGTGAAGCTATAAAACTTTACAAGGGGAGGAAAGCTTTTAAGGAAGAATTAATGTGCTTTCAGTTATAAGGCAATTTTGAAGGATTACTTAGCTCTTCTTTTGCACAGATTTATGGAAACATCAACTGTTATAGAACTGAGTAATAGTCTTGACTTTCATACAAAAAACATGTATAAAAAGGATAATTACTTCAGAACTATTTCTGTGATTTGATACATACTTCTTTCAAAAATTGCAAAATGTGACTGACAAATCCTTTTCTAAGAGAACAAGTTCGTTATGTTCTCGTCACCTGTTACATTCATTCTCTCTTGCCCACATACCCAGTTTCTAGCTGTTTATTAGTGCTGCAGGAAAGTGAAAAACCTTTCTTTTTTGAAAAGAAAATGTTGACGTTTTCATCTGTGTGAAACTTTTGAGCTTTGAAAATTATGTTCTTATTGAAATCACCCAAAGTGCTTTTTATGAGATCTTTTGTTATGACCTTAATATGAATAGCCAGAAAGACATGTAAATTGTTTGAATTTTTCTTTTAATATATCTCAGTAAATAAACTTAAGGGGTGATTGAGAATTTGTGAAAGGCCAAGAGATCAATCTTGTGAAGATTTCTCCCTTTGGTATCAAGATTTGAAAAAAAGTATACCCCTTACCTATTCTCTCCAAATCAATCTAAAGACCAAAATATAAAGAGAACCTTCTGATTTTCCTTGGTTGTAAAGTCTAACCACAACTCAGGAATTTACTATGCTGTGAGGAGGGGCTACAAAGAATGAGTTTTCTTCTAATGGAAATACATACATTGTGAAAAAGCAAAGATAAAAAGATCCCCTGCTTGGTTTTGCTAACATTTAATTTCAAATGACTATCTTCTGTCCTCTCTGTTCAAATTTATTTATTGACTGATAGCTGATACGAAAGCATCTTTAAAAAACTGAAGTCAACTACAACATTATTTTGATATCATGGTTTTAAGAAGTTATACGTTTTCTCTTATAAAGCTAATTTTCTGCAGAAGTTTAAATTATGTATTTGATTACTGTGAAACAGTGGGCTTATGTTCACAATCAATATATGGTAACTCTCTTGTCTATATACATAAAACATATATTCACATATAAACACATAACACATCTGTGCTTATATTTCTAACATATTGAGGCAATGTCTTTCCCTCTTAGTCTTTAAATTATTTTTAAAGTAATGTATAGAAAAAATAAGACCAAAGAAGAGGATCTTCTGATAAAAGTTCTAAATAAAACAAGAAAATTGTTTTACCAATGATGTGAGGATATTAAGCACTTGTTACAGAATATTTCATGAGTGACAGTTTACTGCTTTTCATAGGTATTTGTTTCCATACTGCACTTAATTATCTTTGCCTATACATCAAGTTGGTGTGTGTGTGTGTGTGTGTGTGTGTGTGTGTGTGTGTGTGTGTGTGTACTTATGAGCTCACATAAGGATAAGAGAGTAGCCTGGACATATGCCAGGGTTATGAAGCTCTCTGATTTATATAATTCTCATGGTCGCTCCATTTCAGGTTCTTTCTGTACTTTTGTAGTAGTCAACATCTGTTACAGTGAAATTGTGCCTTCTCTGTTGAGGATAAATATCATATCAGCTGAATTCTTGTTTCAATTGCATTGATACATCTATGTTAAAAAATATTTATTCCATTAAAATATAAAGCAGGATCTATAGGATTAGATTCTTTCATCTCAGACAAATTATATGTTCTTAAAGACTTTACCAGTAGCAATAGTTTTATTTTTCTTCTAACTAGAGAGAAGAGCATAGAGATTGTTCATTTTTCTAGATACTTTAATCTTAAGACTCATATCTTTCTTAAATTATGAAAAATGTAGGAATTTTTCTTTTTAAATATTTCTTCTTTGACCATCAGCTGTAATTCTCTTTTTTGAAATTCTCTAGTAGATGTTAAAGTTTCAAAATATATCATACATATTTCTTATATTTTCTTTCACATTATTTTATGTACCTGCCTGTACTGCACTATGGATGAAATATTCAGAGATATCTTCCAATTTACTGATTCTTTTTTTGACTATATCCATTCCAGAATTTATGTTTTGACTATATTTTTTCTTTTCTGACAACTCTAGTTGATTATTTTTTCACATGGTTTCATTTTCTCTTAATTTCTTACATGTATAGATGTTATTCCTTACGTTGTCTCTTCAAAGATCCTAACATTATCATTTTTGAGTCAGTCTGAAATTGCTCTATTATTTTCCTGTCATCTGAAATGACTTCACTTTTTTTTTTAACTGGTGTCTTTTAATATTATTCTCTCATGTCTTAGAATTTTAGTTTTCAGGTTCAACTTGAGTGACAGAAATTTTTAAAATTTTCTCTCTCATAGCTAGACTTCCCCTACCACCAGTTTCATAGTCTTAATGTAAGTACAGTAGCCCACCTGTTCTCAGCACAAAATCTTTGATAATGGGGATAACAAAATCTAGTTGCTAAATCAAAGAGTAGTTTGGTTCCAGTTCTGACTGAGAGATTATGGCTTCTTACTCTGGCCTCCCCAAGAAAGCAACTCTATGTAAGTCATGGGGAAGGGAGGTTATACTCAGTTATTTAGCTTCTAATTATCCTAATCTCTGGTTTAATCAGTAAACTTCGCTTTGGTTATTACACCCTATGTGGCAAGTGTGGTCTTTCAGCTACTTTGCAGATACAGGGAATTTCTTGCTTCTTATTTGAGAGACCAGCTGGAGCATTGTACCTCACTTTATGTTTATGTTCTATTTTTGGTTTTGTTTTTCAGTTTCACTTTTATGTTATCTCTTCTAAAATTTATCTATTGCTGTTATATGTTGGAAGCAAGGTAGCAATCTTGACAAGAGTTCTCAAAACCATGGTGTTGGAGTTAGAGAACCTGTGTTCAAATTCTCACTGTCTTATGAATCATGTGATATTAGGCATAAGCCTTTCATTTTATATAAGACTTCATATCCCATGACAAATATTGATAGTAATACCTATCTCATAGGGCTGTTGTAAGTATTAAATGGGAAAATATTCAGAGAGTAGTTAGCCCTGTGCTTAACCATGCTAAGTGTGTAAATTCTAGGAGTAGGGAAAAAGCAAACAAAACCAAAAGAAAACTAGATGCTATCAATTATGTAATGAATTCATAGTAATTAGAATTTCAAATAGACTTGTTTCTTGTATTCTGAGTGAATGAAACATTATCATTTTATATCTAAATCAAATTTCTAAAGACAAATATCAAGTGCATGAATTTCCACAGGTGGATCAGAGTTCTCTTACACTAGCCATGTAACTTAGGAAGTATAAGTGAATATAATTCAGAGAATCTTAATAAAATCAAAAGCATTCTTCAAAATGATACTTTAGGAATTGTTATTCTAAATCCATGCCACTTAAGACAAACAGAAGAGTAGAAGAGATAAGTGGCTTGAGAACATGCTTTTAGTTTGATCAACAATAATGTATATTGCCCAGGGTTGAGTTTCTAAAACAGAGAAAAGAGACGGGGCAGTTCTCTTGTGTTTCAGATAGTCCTGCTTTGTAGCCTTGCAGCTAATGTATAATATTAGTATTTTTTAAAGTCATCTGTTTTGATGTTCCAGAATTCAAATTTACAACATTGGCAGGGTGCAGGTTGGGTGGGGTGGGAAATGAGATTCTGAAAATAAAAAGTTTTAAAGTAAACAGAGAGAGACTGGGCTTGGTAGATCAGCCTGTAATCCCAGAACTTTGGGAGGCCGAGGCGAGTGAATTGTCTGAGCCTGCGGGTTCGAGACCAGCCCGGGCACCTTGGTGAGACCTCATCTCTACAATAAAATAAAAAATAGTCAAGCATGGTAGCACACATCTGTAGTTCCGACTACTTGGAATGCTGAGGCGGAAGGATTGCCGGAGCCCAGCAGGTTGGCACTGGGGTGGCTGTAAGCACGCATGCGACTGCACTCCAGTCTGGGCAAAGGAGTGAGACTCCAACTCAAAAAATAAAATAAAATAAAATAAAAGAGAGATGGTGATGAAGATGACAAAGCAGCAGTAGCAACTTGAAATTAGTCTTAGTGTTTGAAAATAGAGGTTTCTAGCTGGACTCGGTGGCTCAGCCTGTAATCCTGTGCCTTTGGGAGGCTGAGATGAGTGGATTGCCCAAGCCCGCGGGTTTGAGACCCACCTGGGTAACTTGGAGAGACCTCATCTCTACAACAAATCAAAAATCAGCTGGGTGTGGTAGTGCGCGCCTGTAGTTCCAGCTCCTTGGAAGGCTGAGGCGGAAGGATCGCCAGAGCCCAGCAGGTCGAGGTTGTGGTGGCCAGGAGTGGCCACTGCACTCCAGTCTGGGTGACAGAGTGAGACTCCAACTCAAAAAAAAAAAAAAAAAGAAAATAGAGGTTTCTAAGAAACTGTCTTAGCCAGGCTCAGTTGCTCAGTCTATAATCCCAGAACTTTGGGAGGCTGAGGTGAGTGGATTGCCTGAGCCCGCAGGTTTGAGACCCGCCCGGGCAACTTGGCAAGACCTCATCTCTACAATAAATCAAAAAAAAAAAAATTAGCCGGGCATGGTAATGTGCACCAGCAGTTCCAGCTACTTGGAAGGCTGAGGCTGCAGTGGCTGGGGGGCATGCCACTGCACTCCAATCTGGGCGAAGGAGTGAGATTCCAACTCAAAAAACAATAATAATAAAGAAACTGTCTTAGTCAATTTCTGTTGATGTAGCAAAATACCATAGGCTGAGTAAATCATAAGCAATAGAAGTTTATTTAACTCATGGTTCTAGAGGCTGGGAATTCCAAGAGCATAGCACTGGAAGAAGCAAGCATGTGAGACAAACAGAGCACAATGAGCAAATTTCCTTTTATAGCAACCCACTCTTACAATAACTAACCCAGCCAGGCTCAGTGGCTCAGCCTGTAATCCCGTGCCTTGCGAGGCTGAGGTAAGTGGATTGCCTGAGCCCACGGGTTCAAGACCCACCTGGGCAGTGAGACCTCATCTCTACAATAAATAAAAAATCAGCCGGGTGTGGTAGCGCGCACCTGTAGTTCTGGCTACTTGGAAAGCTGAGGCGGAAGGATCACCAGAGCCCAGCAGGTCGAGACTGCAGTGGCCGGGAGCAGCCACTGCACTCCAGTCTGGTGACAGAGTGAGACTCCAACTCAAAAAACAAAAACAAAAACAAAAACAATAACTAACCCAGTCTAGCAATAACATTAATCCATTCATGGAGGCTTCACTCTCATGACACAATAACCCCACTTCTTAATACTCTTACAATGGCAATTTACCTTCCAGCACATGAACTTTGGAGGATGCATTTAAATCATAACAGAAGCTATTGTCAGTATGTCCTCTGGTAGAATATTTATGAAATAAACATTTTATTTTTCTTTCTTACCACTAGGTTTTCTTCCACCAGTTACACTCTTTCTTTATTTCCATTTGTAGGAGTATCTACTATTTAAATATTTATGAGCTTGAATGCCTGTTCCTGGGATGGTATTTTTTCTCTTACTTTTCTTTCTTCTTTGTTCATTTCATCCATCATCATGACTTCAGATACCTTTATAATTCTTATCTCTAGCCTGTTTCTTGCTCTCAAACTTTAAGCCAGTGTATCCAATTAGCAACAGACACTTCATCTTCAACATGTCCAAATCTGAATCATCATCTCCCTGCCAGAATCCATTTCCATTCCGTCCATTATCTGCTCAGTTGCCCCAAACAGAAACAGGACATGGAATTTGTCTTGCCTCTCTCTGTCTCTACACACTTAAGCTTTATGAAATATTGATTTTATTTCTAACCATTTCTGTTTTTTAAACCATTTCTCTAATCACATTTATACATTTCTTACCACCTGACTAACACTGTAGTGAATGGCTTCAGAGTTCTATCGCTTGAGTACAAGAAACCTGGAATGTGTATCCAAAACTTCTGTCTGTCATTTGTTGAAAGTTCCTCCTGTGGCTATTGATTTTTAAATTCTCAAGGCAGCCCTAGTATGTTTTTAGCTTGAGAACACAAACAGGCAAAGAGTGGCAGGTTCTTGCAGCAAAGACCCTCAATGTGTAAAAGAAATGTGAGTGCCAAGGGTATAAGAGAACACCAAGAGCATTTGCATTGCACTTTTAAGAGGTTTTAAAATTGTTTCCATGTGTTTGCTATTTCAAACAACATTGCAAAGAATGCAATTGCATATGTCCCCTTGTGAACATGTATTGAATTTTTTTTACGGTAATACTCAAAAGTGGTATTTATGTGTTGTGAGATAAGGTCTTTAAAATTTTAATTATTTTTGGATATAAACCATTCATAATGTTGAAATTACATAAGTGTAGAAATCTCTAGAGTAAAAAGTCTCCCTACTGTTCTTTCCTATCCCCTACAATCCCTCACCATAGGCACCTTCACAGAATTTTTTATTGCTTGTAAAGCAGATAAAAGCATATATTTTACCCCCCCTCAATGATATTCAGTGCTTTATGCCCTGCTATTTCATGTAATATACTTTGAAAATATTTCAAGATGTGTGGCATTCCATGAGGAATGAGAATATGAACATGAGACTTAGCTTATCCACAGAAAGCCTGGTGTAGAGAGAGAGATAACACACTTTGGAAATTCAGACAGGAACTATTTCTCTCCAACTGAAAGAATTAAGATTCTTCAGAATGATTGAGAATCATGTATCAAGGAGATACAGTTTATTTCTACATCACAATTTTTGAAAATGTAGAATGTTAAATATTAAGATTTTTTTCCCCAATAGCTGAGGACACTTGAGCAAATTTATAATCGAAGAAAATGTATATTAAGGGCCTACTGCATATCTGGTCCTGTGACAGGTATTAGGGACGTAAAAGTGACAAAGGCAGATAATCCTTGATTTCATGGGAGGTAAAGGCTGAGAATTAAACAGCAATGAAGATATAGGGGCTACAGCATGGCTGTAAAAGGACATCCTGGAGCGTGTGGCATACTTACAATATGCCTCAGTTTCAGGGAGGTATGTTCAAGGGGTGAAGCGATAGCCAAGCAAGGGTGAGGAATGTTTCAGGTAGAAGAAAGGGCCTGTGAAATATTTTGAAATGTAGAGTGTGGTGAATTTGAAAAATAGCAAAAAGTTCAAATAGGATGGAACACTGGGAGCTAGAAGTGGCGAATGATTGAGAAAAAGATACAGAGATAAGTGCCAGTGCCCTCTTGAAAGGTCTGAAAGGTTTTCTGTGGACTGTATCCTAAGAGCAACAGAGTTGGCATCTTACTCCATCGCCTAGACTGGAGTACAGAGGCACGCTCCTAGCCACCGCAGCCTCGACCTGCTGGGCTCCGGCGATCCTTCCACCTTGGCCTTCCAAGTAGCAGGAACTACAGGTGTGCACCACCACGCCCGGCTAATTTTTGATTTATTGTACAGATGAGGTCTCACCAAGTTGCCCAGGCGGGTCTTGAACCCACGGGCTCAAGCAATCCACTCACCTCTGCCTCCCAAAGCGCTGGGATTACAGGCTGAGCCACTGAGCCCGGCCAATATGTGATATTTCTTATGAAATTTCTTCATCTGGTCACTGTAGTTACTTTGAAGTTTCAAAAATAAGTTTCAGGAGTGAGATAGAGTATCAATGTTTATATGTAATATTTTTATATACATATTTTTCATTAAATTATCAAACATGTCATTGATTAAAAATTTTAAAAATTATTAGCTTTAATTAAGAACAGTAGTTGGCCATAGAAGAAACCATAAGGAAATCAATGTTTAAGAAAGTTCAGAGGAATAGCAGAGAGAATCACGAGGCCAAGTGTGTGGAAGGCTTAGTAGCTGCAAGAAAAAGATTCCAAAATTAAGCCCCTTAAATACAGCAGTGGTTTATTTCTCTTATATTACAAGCCAATCTGTCTATGCTAGTGATCATTCTACTCTTCATAATCATTCGGGAGTCCAGGTTCCTTCCATCTTGTTGCCTGGCCATTCTTTAATATGTTGCATCTTGGGTT
Source organism: Cephalopachus bancanus (assembly GCA_027257055.1). Classification (NCBI taxonomy): domain Eukaryota; kingdom Metazoa; phylum Chordata; class Mammalia; order Primates; family Tarsiidae; genus Cephalopachus; species Cephalopachus bancanus. The sequence continues at coordinate 8,967,706 of JAPVLO010000108.1, forward strand.
GCATCACTGAGTTTACATATAAAGAGAGAAATAGCAAATATCAGCGACAATAGTCTTAAGTTGAAGATAGTCTAGAAATTATATATGATACTTTTATTCTACTTATTGAGATATAGTCACGCAGTGATAACTGGGTGTGAGGGAAGTTAGAACATGTGGTTTTAGATGGAAAGTCATAGGATTAGGAGGAGGGAGAATGGATTTTAGGCAAACAACCAACATTTGCCATATCAACTTTTTAAGTTTCGAAAAATTTTGAGTTATTAGATACGTTATATATTCACTTAACAAATATTTATAGAGGGGTTGCTATATTTGGCCATTATTCTATGTGACAGGGATATAGACACTTAAAAAAATACTACCAATTAGCTTATATTCTAGAACAGAGAGATAAATGTAATAAGTACTAGGCAAAAAATAAAGTTAAAGAATAGAGATGCTGTTTTCTGATAAAATAGAGATCTATTAAGTTAAAAACTGAAAAGCATTCTCTGAAATGCAAATTAAAACCACACTAAGATACCACTTACTCCAGTCAAAATGACCATCATCACTAACTCAAAAAGCAACAGATGCTATAAGGGATGAGGGAAGAGGGAACAACTCTACGCTGTTGGTGGGAATGTAAACAAATACAACCTCTGTGGAAAATAGTTTGGCAATTCCTAAAATATCTAAAAATTGACCTTCCGTATGACCCTGTAATTCACCTACTGGGAATATACCCAGAAGAGGTCAAATCACTCTATGGAAAAGATACCTGCACATGCATGTTTACTGCAGCATTATTCACAATAGCAAAAACATGGAAGCAACCATGTTGTCCATTGAAAGAGAATTGGTTTAAAAAAATATGGTGTATATACGTGGTGGAATATTATGCAGTCATAAGGAGGATAAAATTATGAACTTCACAGCAACTTGGATGAATCTAGAGTCTATAATACTGAGTGATCTATTACAGAAACAAAGAACTGAGTATCACATGTTCTCACTCATAAGTGGACCTTGAACAAAAAGGATTGTCAGTAGTGGGGAACTGCCAGAGGAGGAGGGTAGGATTGGCAGTAGTGGGAAACCGTCAGGAGAGGGGAGGCACACCTCATCAACAAGGTTACCTGCATAATGAATATTTGTATACTTAACCCTGAATTGTACCCCACATCTTTAAAATTAAAAATTAAAAAAAAAAGAAAAAGCGTTCTTTGGAAGTCATAATATTGAGATCTCCCTCTTTGGGGGAGAATTTGTAGTTGAGCTGCAAGACTAAAATATTGGTTGAATTAGGACAAAGAGAGTGTCAACTGGAAGGAAGTTCAGAGTCAAAGTTAAAGGAATGTTGTCTTATTAATGAGCTTGGGATCCAGAATTATAGCTTAAAGAAAAAATACCTGCAAAGATGAGGTTATTGGGATGCTTTTGTTGGAAGGAAAGAGAGAATGATGGGTATAGTTGTAGATAGTTCATATGTGATAATCTCATTATTTCTTAAGTAAGAAGTCAGCAAAGTTACTGAGAGGGTTGTGTAAGATGGTTCAGATTCTTGATGAGACTGAAAGGTATGGAGTAGATGTGGAAAAACCTCCAGAAAATATGAGAAGCCCAAGTCTAGAGGGGAAGAAGTGTGTCATGCGACTGAATCTAAGCTGGGTTTCCCTGAATGTGTGTAGTGGAAGGGTACCCATGTTAGGTAAGAGAAGGTGGTAATGGGAGTAGCTTGGGTGATGAATAGAATGTATATTCTGCATAGCACAAGAAATAGTGTTTGAAGAAGACAACTGACTGGGATCTACACGCCCCAGTTCTAGGTGATGACTGAATGTATGTAAATGACTAAGAGATGTGCTTCAAATCATATTTTTCAGGGCAGGACATATTTGTCTAAGGACAAATAATTTTTGTTAAATTTAGTATCTGAAATTCTAAATTTTTAATTTAGTTGTCTTTCTTATTTTTGTTGTGTGGAGTTGTTCTGTATGACTGTAAATTCACTGTCATAGTTGTAAAGTTAGACAAGTCATTTTTAAAAAAAGAACCTTCAGTGAATCTATTGCATTCTGCATTTGTTTTCTCTTTAACTCATGCAATAACTAGGGAAATGGATATTTGTGAACAAAAGAATACAGTTCGTAAATTATTTATTGATATAGTACATTTAGCATCACCTTTTATATTCCATTCATTTATAAACATTTCTTTATGGAACAGTCAAACCCTTCTTGGCATAATATATTTTTCTTAATAATATAATTCTAATTTTTTTCTTTTTTTAATCCTTTATATCTGGTTATTAGCATATTTCACCTTCACTTCCATATTTTTTTTCAAGCATAACATCAGCTATATAGAGAAACCATGTGAGAGCATAAGGATATTTGCTTTTAAACAATACCTCTTTTCCTATTTGGATGTCCCTGATCTCCTCTTGTCTCATGACTGTGGCTAGGACTTCCAACACTAGATTGAACAGGAGGGGTGAGAGTGAGCTACCTTGTCTTGTCCAATGCTGCCCATCGAAAGTGGAATGAATAAAAAAAATGTTGTACATATACATGTTGGAGTATTATGCAGCCATAAAAAAGACAAAATTATGGACTTCGCAGCAATTTGGGTGGATTTAGAGTCTATCATACTCAGTGATCTATCAAAGAAACAAAGAACTGAGCACTATATGTTCTCATTTGTAAGTGGACCCTGAACACCTATCATAATACTACAAGAAAGGAATTGGTAGTAGAGGGAAACTGTCAAGGGAGGGAGGGGAGGGGGAAACACAACATCAGCAAGGGTGTCTGATCCTATTCCAGGTGAAATGAGGTCCAATGGGAACCCACATAAAGAACTTATATACCCAATCCTGACTTGAACCCCATATCTTTAAAACGAAAAAGGAGATCCTGAATCTTCAAAAAATAAAAAAATAAAAGCAATACTTTGATATCATGATATTTCCTATTCTTTTAAATCTTTTTAGCTTTTACTTTTATGTAAAGTATTTTTGGTTTCTGTTAATTTGCTGGTTCTCAAATTAATCCTAAACATACCTAATTTAGACTGTTTTGAGGTGTGGCTGTTGTTATTGCTTTTGTTTCATTGTTTCCAAGCAAGCCCATTCTCTCTAGAATTCCCCCCCCCCCCCGTGGAGCACTATTATTTATTAGTCTGCCTTCCCTCCTAGGGCACAAATGTGTCTTTATGATTTTCTTCTGGACTTTCAGCTCTCTTTCCTTTCTTTCTGGGTGGTATAGTTGATTTTTGCATTCACTTCTCATAATTTGTTACTTTGAAGTGAAAATCTGTTTTGCCTTCAGCTCTCTGCAAAATCTTTTTTTCATGCTCTACGAAGATTGCTGCTTCTTGATGCTTCAAAATTATTCTTCTACATTATTCTACATTATTCTTCATTGTTGACATAGTCCTCCCTCAGCAGAAATTTCACTGTTTTCTGTAAAATATATCTTTAAACTAAGAAGAGGCAAATATTTCAAATCCTGAAGCTGAATATGGTATTCTTTGACATCAGCCTTTTCTATGTTAAGTTTTGATATCTTATAGTAACTCTTAATTGGCTTTCTTTTTTCATTTTCTCAATCAATATTTTTGTGTCAGTCAGATGTAAATAAGCAAGATTGGATTTCTTATGTTCTTGAAGGCAGGATATCACAAAACAATTTAGCAAGATTTTTACAATCAATATTCATTTGTACTGTTCACACACTAGAAATTACATAAGAAAAAATATAACAGGAATAATGGCCCAAATCATCTAGGTATAGAGAACTTTAATCAACATTTAGAATTATTTTCTAATATGGATAGAAAAAATGATCAATGACTACTACATGTTATTAACCTTTTAATCACTGTTATAGCTTTAGCAAATAAACTTAATTATTTATTGGTGATTAGAAATGACTATTTATAAACAGATATTTAGAAAAACAACATTGATACTATATATAAAGTATATATACACACAAAGACTAATGAATATAAATAGATACAGATGTGTGTATATAGAGATATACATATATCACACATTATGGAATGTTATATTCCATATTTTATCTGTATAAGTTACTGATATACCGGAAATTAAGCCATGAAAATATCAACTATTAAAAAGAACTGAAATGTGTATTTCATGGAATTTTTATTTTTAAGTTTAATTATTATTTTTTAAGATTAATTTATTAACAAAGCATGTAATTCCAAAATAGTATTAATATTTTTAGAAAAATTTGGGTGGATTCACCTTCTTTGATGCCTTTAAAGTCAAGAGACTCTGTTTTTTAACATAGGGAAAATGCTGTATTCATCATAAATTTTGGTGCTTCTAATCCTTCACTGGCACTTGATAGGCATAGGAACGCGCAGATAACTAAAACAGTTGTATCTCTTTAGTTCACTTTATTTTGTAGAAAGTGTAACTATTATTTTTAATGATACTATATCCCATTTCATTTTAATTTTTTCAAATAATTACTATCAATCTAGATAAACTTCTTTAGGATTAGTCTGTATTTTACTTTGTTTTAAGAGGGGTGATGCTATAAGAAATTCAGGACTTGTTACATTCCAAATCATTTTCTAGCCACTTTGGTAGGTACTTTGGAATCTAGAGAAGAGTATCTGACATTATTCTTGTTCATCAGTGACTGAGTGACATTAGAAACATTTAACTAAGAAAGCTTCTTAAACTCTTTATAGAAAGGCAGAATATAAATAGCCTCCTTCAGAGTATAAAGTGTTACCAAATGAATGATGTAGAAGTACAAAGTAAGGCAAGAACATTCTGGATTGATTGATAGTAAGCAATGTATGTGAGGGCAAATAATGTATGTAAGAGCAAAATGCTTGCTCTTGAGGGATGAGAAGAATTGGGATGTATGACTAGGAGTTTAAAAGTCTAGTCAAGTGAATTCAGTGGTAAATCAGATCTGAAGACTAATTCCATACAGAGATAACCAATCCCAGGAGATTAATGGTGACCAAATGGAGAAACTGTTAGCTCTAAATAGCAACATGGTGGTGGGCTCAGCAATGGAGGAAAGATGAGATGGCCATGGCAGTCAAGGTAGGTTCATTCCAGTCAAGCCATCCAAATATAAGACCATAAGAAAAGAAAATTAGCTTTAGTTCTAGAGGACGGAATTGTAAGGAATGGTTATGTCCCATGTTATATACAAAGTGTGTGCCAGGGATCTTCCAGTTCATAGACATTTTTGCTATGTTGGTAAAAGTTCTGTTATAGAAATGAACTCTGAAAACATAATTTTCAAACACATAATTGTAAATTCATCTGTTCTATGAGAGGATAGGCATTGAGTTCTAGGAATCCAAGAGAGATGGATAGAATGGAGATTCTTAATAGTGTGTGCTGAGGGAAAGAAGAGGGATAACTACACAGAGGTGTTGCTCCTATTTTGAACATTCTTGCAAGAATTACAGCTGACAGTTTCAGTCTCACCCAGTTCTAGGGCAAAAGCTGCTGGGCCAGTGACTCACTGAGATCTCATTAGGGAAGGAATAAGATAGTTTTGAGGATGAGGAGTTAATTTGGGACAGTAAGGAGGGCTTGTTACAAGAACAGAAGCTGATAGGTGGTGTCCTTAGTCCTAGCACAGGTAAAGAGGATGCAGTGGGTATGTTCATCTGAAACAGAGCAACTTGTAATAGAGTTTCATTTGGAACTGAGGTGGTTTGGGAAGTGAAATAGAAAAGACAGATGTGAGAGGAAAATTTCTAAAGAAGTTAACATATATTGGTCTTCCACTGAAAATGGCCAGAAGAGATCCATAATTCTGAGAAACAGAAAAGTCTACAGGTAGAAAGGAACTACAGGTAGAAAGGAACTACAGGTAGAAAGATGGGATGAGCTTAGTTTGAAAAATAATACATTTGTGAAAATGGCAAAAAAGTTGAGAGGCAAGTCCTGAAGATAGTTGAAAACAAGGAAAGAAGTCAAACCAAGATTTAAAAAAGAAAAAAATGATATGTGCTTCCAAACCTCAAACTTTACTACAAGGCTACATTAACCAAGACAACATGGCACTGATATAAATAGGCACATATACCAATGGAACAGGACAGAGAATCTGGAAATAAAACCACAGACCTTCCACTAACTCGTCTTCGACAAAGCTGACAAAAACAAACATTGGAGAAAAGATACCATATTTAGCAAATGGTGTTGGGAAAACTGGCTAACCACATGCGGAAGAATGAAACTGGACCCCTACCTATCAACATATAAAAATTCACTCAAAATGGGTCAAAGACTTAAAGGTAAAACCACAAACTATAAAAATCTTAGAAGGAAACTTAGGGAACACCTTCCTGGATGCCAGAGTAGGCAATGAATTCATGACCAATCCCTCAAAAGCAAATGCAGCAAAATCTAAAATTTACAGGAGGGGTCTTATCAAGTTAAAAGTTTTGCACAGCAATATAAACCATAAAGAGAATAAAGAAACAGTCCATTGAATGGGAAAAAAATATTTGCAAGCTATGCGTCTGACAAAGTTCTAACATCAAGGACCTATAAGAAACTCAGACAAATTAACAGGAATAAAACAAATAACCCCATTAAAATGTGGGTAGGCTGGGCACAGTGACTCATGCCTATAATCCTAGCACTTTGGGAGGCCTTGGTGAGAGGAATGCCTAAGCTCAGGAGTTCGAGACCAGCCCAGGCAACTTAGCGAGACCTCATCTCTACTGTAAATCAAAAAATTATTCTGGCGTGGTGGTGCATGCCAGTAGTTCCAGCTACTTGGAAGGATGAAGTGGAAGGATCACCTAAACCTAGCAGGTCGAGGCTGCAGTGGCCTTGAGCGTGCCACTGCACTCCAGCATGGTTGACAGAGTAAGACTCCAACACCCGCCCCCAAAAGTAAGTAAAGGACATGAACAAACACTTCACAAAGGAAGACATTCAAGCAGCCAACAAACATGAAAAAATGTGTAGCTTCACACATCATGAGAAAAATGCAAATCAAAACTACAGTGAGATACCACCCCACACAGGTCAAGATGGCTATCATTAACAAGTCAAAAAAACGCATCAAGGGTTGGTGAGGGTGTGGAGAAATAGGAATGCTTCCACACTGATTGTTGGGAATGTAAGCTAGTTCAGCCTTTGTGGAAAGCAATGTGGCATATTCTCAAAGAACTAAAAATTGGACTACCATACAATCCAGCAATCCCACTTCTGAGAATATACTCAGAGGAACATAAATCTCTCTACCAAAAAGACACCTGCACATGTATGTTCATTGCATCAATATTCACAATAGCAAAAACATGGAACCAACCTAGATAGATGCCCATAGAGAGTAGACTGGATAAAGAAAATGTGGTACAAATGAGAGAGGACTGCAAAAAAAAAAAAAAAAAAGAATTGATTTATTAAAAACTGTGTATATACTCTTACATATTTAAACCTTAATCACTTTCAAAATAGTCTCTGATTGATGCAATACTCCTATTGAGATGCTTTTTCCACTGCTCAAAGAGTTTTTGAGCTCCTCAGTTCTGATGCCTTTTAGTACTTCTGCTGTTTTTTGTTTTGTATCTTTCACATCAGCAAAATGTTTCCCTTTGAGGACTTCTTTCATCAGGAAACAACAACAACAAAGAAAGTCTCTCAAGTGAGATTGTGTGATTAGGGAGGATGGGGCATGGGAGTCATGCCATCTTGGTCAAAAACTGCTGAACAATCAGTGCAGTGTGGGCAGATGTGTTCATAAATCACCCGTCATGAAATGGTCACAGGTGCTGAAACAATCTTCAAAAAAAAATTCACTGAAACTGAATGCAGCCTCTCACAACACTAGCTGGTACTCTGATGCAGATGGGTTCCTAGAGCACTCACATAGTAGGGGAAACCTATACTACAGGGGGCCCACCTTCCAAAAAATAATTCCAGGTTTTTTGGGTACCGCCTCATATACATTATGAAATGCTTTGCAGCCATAAGAAAGAACAAAATCATGTCCTTTGCGGCCACATGGATGCAGCTGGAGACCATCATTCTAAGTGAACTGTCACAAAAACAGAGAACGCAATACTGCATGTTCTCACTTATAAGCAAGCCCTAACCATTGGGCAGGGGAGCACAGAGGTGAGACCAACGGATCCTGGGTACTACAAGTTGGGGAGGAAAAGAAGGGTGAGGTAAGGAGTACCGAACCACACAAATAAAACAAATAACCCCATTAAAAAGTGGGTAGGCTGGCCACAGTGACTCATGCCTGTAATCAGAACCACACATTGGGTACCATATCCACTACTAGGGAAAGAGAGGATTTGCTAGAAGCCCAAACTTCACCTGTAAACAATATGTAGCAAATGCTCACATGTACCCCACAACTCTAAAAGAAAAATAAAACATTTAAAAATAAATAAAATATAAAATAAATAAAAAGATACCTGCACTCATTAAAAAATGAAACATAAGTATATCTAAAATACATAGATCGTACTGATTCTTATATAACATGAGAAGGTCAGGAACATAATTTCATATGCTTTTAAACTACTGTAAGGTTGTAGGATATTTTCTCTGGATCAGAAACTCATACAGCCATTAAAACCAAAGTAAAGCAGGCTGATATCTTCTGCTAAGCTACCTTTCACAATTCGATTAGATCGGTATTGTACCAGCTGCATTTCTTCAAGTATTTGTTTTTCTCAAATGCAACGGTGTGGTAAACCCACTTTATCCTGAGACCCTCAGCACAGAAACAGGGAGAGGAGAAATGCATTAATGTATGCGAGACTCAGACTGAGTATAAACAAGTCAATACAGCAAACGTATGTTAGCCTCAGTTAGGTGTGTTCCCAGACATACATTAGCCTCATTTATGTTTGTTCTCAAACCCTGTTTATAGCAATTATCTATGTGATGGTATGAAATTTGATTAAAATTTAGGTAAACGGATAAAAAAATGAACACACAAAAGAAGAGTTGGTTTGTGTTTTGCTGTTTTTGAAAACTGAGCTTATTGCTTTGGCAAGCATTGGTAAAAATAAATTCCTAAAAATTATTTCTGTCAAATCAAGTATGGACACAACTGCTGTAAACAACTATAAAAGTTATACAAATTCAGAAGATGTCTGTACTAAAATTTTTCCTCTAGTGACTACATTCTTGACCCATTCTAAAGTATATTAAATTCAAAATTATTAGCCGGGCTCGGTGGCTCAGCCTGTAATCCCGCGCCTTTGGGAGGCTGAGGTGAGTGGATTGCCTGAGCCCGCGGGTTCGAGACCCGCCTGGGCAGCAAGACCTCATCTCTACAATAAATCAAAAAATCAGCCGGGCGTGGTAGTGCATGCCTGTAATTCCAGCTACTCGGAAGGCTGAGGCGGAAGGATCGCCGGAGCCCAGCAGGTCGAGGCTGCGGTGGCCGGGAGCGGCCACTGCACTCCAGTCTGGGCGACAGAGTGAGACTCCAACTCAAAAAAAAAAAAAAAAAAAATTCAAAATTATTATTGGTATAATTTATGCATCAAAAGCAATGGTAATGGAAAATTGTGTTTGATGGATGCATATGTAATGAAAACTCACTCTAACCGCATAAATATATATTATAGATATACCTATATACATTAATAATGTTATTTCTTATTCTCCATGGTAATAATTGGCTGATTAATCAGTAGACTTGCTGTGTTATAAGGTTACATTAACTGATGCTATAGATGAAACCCCAACGCTAAAAGTTCAGAGCATGTTCAGATGGCAGTATAATGCAGTTTGCTGTTGGTAGATTTTCACTCACTGATTTCAGGACTCCAGTTCTTTCCATTTTACAGCAGCACCAACTCCCACACCTTCTCAGTAAAAATTTCACCTACAGGAGGGTTTTATGGTCTGGACCTGAAGTAGAACCATGTACATTCTGCTCTTCAGACCTCAGGCACATGGTCATTTCTTGCTCAAGTGAATCTGGGCAATGCCATCTACTTGTGTACCTCATAAGAGTCACAGTCACTTATTCAAATAGCACACGTTATATGATGGCTTCTATTGTATGCACAAAGCTCTGAATCAGGCACTGTGGAGGGTACGTCTATAAAAAGATACATTTTCTGTCCTCAAAATTCTTAGTTAGTAGTTAGGGAGCAGAAGCTTTCATAAATGAATGCTAATGCACGGCCAGATTTACTACGTTCAATAGTAGAGAGATAAAGAACTTCTTCCCAAGAAAGGGTTTTCTAGAAGAGGCAATATTTGAACAGAGAACAAAGCAAAGGCAGGACTCCATCACAGAGACAGAGGGTACAGCATGAAAAGGGACATAACAACAGGAAACTATAAAATGGCTAAAAATGAGAGCCTACGATAGGTGCAGAAATACAGATGTCTAAAAGATATTTGGGGACCACAACATGACAGGACTTAAGCACCCTATTTATAGTTCAGGAGTCATTTCAAAATCTGCAGCATGTGCTTGAGAAAAAAGTAAAACGGTGTTCGGAATAAGTAGAATGAAAAGATATTAGGAATGGAGGTGGTGGGGAGCAACTTGAACTAATGCAGTGGGAATGGAAACGAGAGAACAGTTTAGCAAAACATTTGAAAAAGTAGATTTGAAAAGACCTTGAGCCTATGTTGGTGAGTGATCCAGAGATTCTGAATTTCACTGACAGTGTTCTCAATTGTTAATCCTTGGGAATTACTTGATGAATTCCAGAGGGCACTAAAACAGCTAGCTAACAGTTGATCTCATTAACTAAGGGACTGTTAAAAACTGCCAAGGCAAAAACATTTTTCTGGGTTTGACTACAACATCTCTGAAAGCCTTGAACTTGAGAAGAAGCACTGTGGGAATATCTTTTTTTTTGTAGCCACAAATCACATTTTGAAAAAATATGAATAGGAAATAACACAAGATAGATTACTTCCCCCTGCCCCCTTTTAGAGTTCACTAGAAGAATCCTTTTGCAAGTGGCTTTTTTTTCTTGACCTAAATTATATGGTTCTAGTCCTCATGTGACACTCTCTTTTAAGTTACTGTCAGGGTGTAGATAGTTTTTTGAATTATGCAGAAAATTAAATAAATTTCAGAGAGTTTGAAGCGATCATAAGTCCTTTAAATTCTGCTAGACTTCAGTGAAGGAAAGGGTAATATTAGAGTGCTTCTTAAGTGGTACATGCCAGTCTCCTCTGCATAATCAAGACTACTGTATTCATTACATAAAGGGCACTCTTGGAGTAGAGTTTTGAGGGCCACTTTTCCCCACTTTTATGATGCAAGGGAAGTATTTAAATGTTTAAGGAGTAAAATAGCCTCTTGTATTCCCATTAGACCTAGGAACAAATTTACTAGATGCAAAACATCAACTAGTGTTGCTGCAGAATATTTGAAGTCTGGTTTCCAGGTGTTTTGCCCTAAGGATATTTTCTATCAACAACTGAGAATGCGAGTCCTCCAAGCAAATAGTCCAGTACTTGTCAAGGTCAAAACAAAAGATCCTCATCAATTCCCTCAAAGAAGAGGTAACAAAATGTAGATGGTAACCATGGTGTTATAATGACCAGATAACTTTTAGATTGATAGTTCACTTCAAATTATTCCAAATTTCAGAAAAATTGTCTTACTTCCATTAAGCATATTATATACTATGTTTAATCGGTGAGTTTAGACTTCAAATTATTCCAAATTTCAGAAAAATTGTCTTACTTCCATTAAGCATATTATATACTATGTTTAATCGGTGAGTTTAGACTGCTGATTGGAAATATATAGTACAGAAGCAAAATTCAAATGAAAGTGCACTAATTATAACAAAGGTTTCATCTAATTATGTGGTTTTAAATAAATTTGTTATAATGGGTAGTATTTGTGTGCTCTATTGATGCTTTGGTCCAAGGTGTAGTTATTCTTTCTTTCTTTCTTTCTTTCTTTTTTTGAGTTGGAGTCTCACTCTGTCACCCAGACTGGAGTGCAGTGGCTGCTCCCTGTCACCGCAGCCTCGACCTGCTGGGCTCCGGCGATCCTTCCACCTCAGCTTTCCAAGTAGCTGGAACTACAGGCGTGCGCTACGATGCCCGGCTAATTTTTTAAATTTATTGTAGAGATGAGGTCTCTACAATTATTGAGCCACCAAGTTGCCCAGGTGGATCAATAATTAATAAATTCCAAAAATATTAAACAGAGAAGGACAGGACATACTAAAGGTGTTTGAAATTTACATTTATTATTCCTATTCATTGATGGTAATCAGAGAGCAGGAGAATTGTAATAAATTTAGTGGAAAAAAACTGATAGCTGTCAGAAGATATAGGTTTTAGCTTAGTTTTATCTCTTACTGGTCGTGAAACTTGTTTGAGTTTTTAGTTTTTCTCCATGATAACTACTCTATCCATCTCATCGAGTTATTTAAACAACCGAATTACTACATGTTTCAGCATACAGAAGGAATGTATAAAATCAGCTCCCTTTTGAGGTCATTTTGTCATTTTTGTGCCACAATGGCTTGACCCTATTGTCATTATCCTCCCCATGGCCCATTGTTTTGTCAAGCTCTGAAAAGGAGGCTAGGTACTCAGCCTACCAGGTCTGCCTTCTCCACCTGGCAGAATTATACAATTTCTGCATTTCAGCAAAGTAAAAATATTAGGGCAGTGACAGGGATTAAAAAAAAAAAGAAAGAAACAAAGAAAGAAGGAAAGTCAATTCTACACTATAATTGGTTGCTGGCAAAGAATTTTTTTTTATTTTCTACATTGCAATTGTTATTGTATAACATCACTCTACTTAAAGTTGTCTTTTAGTGGTTTTCAAATCTGTTGGTATTTGATTCCGGGATTTCTTCAAATTTACTTAATGTACTCGATTCTGTGAGTTAAGGATTAGGCTGAAAACATGTAACAATTAGGTGTTCTTGTTAAAGTTTGTATGCTGAATTCAGATAAAACCACAACAGGGTACTTTTGATTTTTTTTTTTTTTTTTGGATAAAGCAAAGATTAATTCTCACTGATTTTTAAATAATATGCAGTGAGAGGGAAAGTTGATTATTGGTTTTGGTATGCCTCATCACCATTTCTCCTGCTCTTCAGGGCAGTACCACAGAAAGACTGTTGAGCATAAATAACTTATTTAAATAAGGCAGCAAAAAAATTGAAAAGATAGATTATGAGAAGTAGAAACAAACTGTGAAGTGAAGTTTGTGAGTATAGTAACTGGGTAAACCTTTTGGTGAGGTACTCTGAATAGTTAACAGGGATTTCATATGCAAAACGGCAAATTTCATCTGGGTATGCTTTGAACAAGCTAACGTATTTATAATCTATATAAAATAGTTCCTAATTAAGCATATGGGTGCATATTAAAATAAGAATAAGCAAACTTTGTCAAGTCTCTGAAAAATCCCAAAGGATTTGGTGAATCAGAGAAAAAAATTAATGCGCGTGAATGCTTGCATGTATGTGTGCGTCTGATTTGTTTGTTTTTCTATCATTTTTCAACTTCTTTAAGTGGTAAGATATATCTTCTGGTTCTTTTAGAAGGGGAGAATTTTCATTCACCTGTGGTCTTTTTTGTTGTTATTTGTTTTTCCCAAAGAAGGAGGTCTGAAGTTTTCTGATGTATATAGAAAGATTCAAACATTTTAGCTACCCTTTTGTAAATTTCTCTTGCTTATTCTCAAAAATAAGAATATTGTTATAATTCTAAAATGGTTGCAATATTACTGATACTTCAAAAATAAGAACAAGTTTATTATCCATGGGGAATTTACAAATGAATGCAGACACTCCCAGGTTGCTAAAAACAAAGCAAAATTAATTTTTGGCCCTGAAGATTTAAGGTAACTGCCTGCAGCTTAATAAGCATCAGGAAGAGGATGAACTCAATGGCAGGAAATATAGCTTAGCAGTGAAATTTGTTCAGTTATGGAGGAAAATTCCATCGGAAATGATGGAAATGCTAGCACTTGGAATGAACGAAACCCAGCTGGGGGTTGTGCTGGTCAAAATGTGAAGCTACAATCAGCAAGGAGTAGGTTAACACTACTCTAAAAAGGGATGTTTCCCACATCACTGACAATTATTTAATGAGTGGATTACTTAGCTGACACCCTGACATTTTATTGCCACGTTTAAGTAAGCTAGGCAAATCAGGAGGCATGGGAAATGGGACATATCATACAGCAAATGAAATTATTTTCTCCTTGGCAGAATTTGGATGCTTGTGAACATGCAGCAGATTGTGTAATACCTACAAGTCATCTTAGTTTCTTTAATACCGAGGATATAGAAGTTCAGCAAATACATGTTCATTAAACTGAATTCTAAATAGCGTACAGTACAACCTTAAATTATGTTAGAAAAGGATGCTTGGTTTAGTGAAACACATTAATCATAGTGCAAAGTCTTAAATAGATCTGATGACTTAAAATACAGTGTATGGATCTATCTTTAAATCACCGGAAATTCAGAAGAACATGGCAGGTTAGAAGTGATGGGATGATAACTTATATTTGATTATAGCAAGATTAACTAAGCAGCTGTTGAGATTGGATAATGATATGTGAGTTTCTCATCACCCTGGAACAAGTTTCCATTAATACAGATTAAGAATGGATGAACTGTAATTATCTCTGTGGCTTGTGCATCAGATAACTAGGTTTTGCCATTGCATAGTATTTCATTAAGTGGAAAATGATTTTCAAAGTTATAGAAGCGGCTTTCAAAGACAAATCAACTAAGGATAGAAACACTAGAACTTCATAATAGTAATGCGAAGGAAAAAAATACTTATCTCTTTTGTTGTATGGATTTTCCAAAAATCCAAAGTCTTGTTTATGTGACAGGCACATGAAAGATGGTTTCAATTATGTTGACCCTCTTGCAGGAGTTTGTATACCAGGTGTACAAACCACAAGGTGGAAAATGCAATCTTCGTCTTCCTTACATAAATACAGTACTGAGATCAGCTTGTCTTTTAAGTTATTGATTGCTATTTAGCTACAAAGAATTTTTCTTTAAATAGAGCAACCCCAAACAACAACAGCAAAACAATAAAGAGCATGTTTCAGAGCCTCATTTTTCACTCCACCACATAAAAATGCCATATATCTGATAACTTTAAATAACCAGATTTATCAAGAGGTAGTCATTTTTATTTTATAAACACTACCCTAAAATATCTAAGGAGAATGTTTCTGTTCATCAAGAAAAGCTAACTACAACAGTGTAGTTATTTCCATTCTGGTGGTATTCTTATATAAGGATTTTAAAGCAACTGTGATAGGATAGAATGAATGTTAAAGCTGAAATGAGCACATGGGAATTCAGATGCCAGCTCTGAAGTGTTCAGGCCGGTGAAGCTTCTTACCCTTTCTGAGCTTCCATTTATTTATCAGTGAAGTGAAGCTACCAATTCCTACTCCAGCTGGCTGCTGAGAGAATTGAGGTAGTTTATGTGAACGATCATCTTAGAATATGTTTATTGACTCTGGCTTTGAAAAACAATTTACAAGAAATGTGTCAGGCTAAGTTTTCTCTCTTTCATCTCAAAGGAGAGAATATGAGATAGATTAAATGACATTTTTCAAAAAGTTACACATTTAAAACTATCTTTTATTCATAAGATTGTGAATTTATCTTTAGTTACAGAATAATCATTTTCTCATCTTTTGATCTCCTTTAAGTGAATTATTTAGTCGACTATTTATTAGTCCAAGAGGAAGTGAATACTTTTTAATATGTATATCACACTTTAAAAAATTCTCTTATTTACTTAGGCTCAATTTTTGAATATTTATACTTTCTATTTTATTCTCACATTTGGCACCTAGCATTTTTGCCTTCATTTCATTAGTCATATTTCAATAACTTGGCACTTGGAGCTTTTCTACAACTACACACAGCAGTCCCAGGTACTAGAGTTCACCTAGTTCATTGCTCTTACTTTCTGTAAATACAGACTAGTTTATGTGTGTCGGTGATTAACAGGGCCCAGAGAATTGTATTACTAGGTTTTTCTTTCCTTCTGAGTTATTTAATATGAGACAGACTATGAATGTCAGAAAACAGTCAGAACCCTCATGTTTCCACCTTCACCATCAATCTCCTCCAATACCTTTATGGAAAAATATGTCCCCAAGATGGTGGTTTAGTATGAGAGTCAAATGGCAGCATAAATTCTTCTTGCCACTGAAATGTCCTATCATAACCCCTTTATCATATGGCTTCCTGTTGGAAGTTACAGTAATATAGACCTAACCTAATTAACCTGTTTTTAATCATTCTACATTTCTCTGGTACATTCCTTGATAAGGACAAGATAGATAAGGTGATAAAAAGGAAAAGAAGGATCATAGCCTATGAATGAGTATTTAATGTTATAGTCCGACAATAAATACAAAATACAGAAAATGAGATCTAAGCAAGTGGCAAGCATATTGCAAATTTTATCCTAAAGAAGAACAATTAAAATTTTTAGCAAGATTTTATTTGCACTTGATCTATTCAGATTAAACACTTATTTTGACGTAAATTAGTTTATCCTTTTAAAATGCTGAATAGTAAAATAAAATAACCTTAATTATCACTTTAAAAGTGATCTATTTTTGTTACTAATACCTAGAAGTTTTTAAAATGTAGTCTTACTCAATAAATTATTATACTTATCCAAAGACCTGTCCTGTTGAGCAACTTACCTTACTTGTGGTGTAAATCAAGTTGGTAGGTATTAGAGAACTGAGGTAATCATAATATGACTGAGTTCATCAAAGAATTGCTGAAGGAGGAATTTTCATTATAGTTTTAAAACACATTTAATGAGCAGCTATTTGTGCTTGGTGCTTTCATACTTAGTTTTCATTATTATTATTCTAATTTGAAGTTTGGGAATCTGAGACTGAGAAACATTACTCAAAGTAATGTGTCAAGTCAATGTCTCTTTGTAACTACATTTTGAGTGAGAGTATAAGTCTCTCTCTCAAAAATTTCCTATTATTTTCAAATCGGAAACACCAGCAGCTCTCATTCCCTTAAGGATTTTTCTCTCATACTGAAAACTTCCAACTACTAATATTCTTTCACTAAACTTATTCTTAGGGAATCTTGCTTGGAAAGAAAACTGAATTAATATTTCCAGAGGAACAACGTGAAATAACCTATGGGTACATAAGTTTACTCTATTTACATCTGTCTCACACTTTTGAACAGCAATCATGATAATTCATAGCATGGATATATCATAATATATTTACAATATTGTTAAATGTTTATGTTGTTTTTGCTACGTTATTATTATTATTATTATTATTTATTATTATTATTATTATTATTATTTTGAGTTGGAGTCTCACTCTTGTCACCCAGGCTGGAGTGCAGTGGCACACTCGTGGCTACCACAGCCTCAGCTTGCTGGGCTCAGACTATCCTTCCACCCTCAGCCTTCCAAGTAGCTGGAACTACAGATGCACGCCACCACGTCTGGCTAGTTTTTGCAATTTATTGTAAAAACAAGGTCTCACCAAGTTGCCCAGACTGGTCTTGAACCCGCAGGCTCGGGCAATTCTCTTGCCTCGGCCTCCCAAAGTGCTGGGATTACAGACTCAGCCACTGTGCCTGGTCTACCTCATTATTTCAAAGAGCCTTGCAGTAAACAGCACTGTATGTACCTTCTTTTGTAGATGTGGATTTGCTAGTTAAAAAATGAATGGTAAAATCACCCTTGTAAGTTTATATTCCAATTAAAAGAGAATGTGAGCCATAGAACAATACATTATTATAAATCACATCCATGTTAGAAACCATGTACTATGTGAATGTGTCACATAGTAACTTGAAGTATGTACACGAAACACCTCTGGGGAGAGAAATACAACTTTTTAAAAAGTGGGGACAGAAACTTTACTTCAAATATGTGTGTATTGTTTGAATCTTTTACTGTAAAGATAAGTTTATAGACTACTGTGGCTTTTTAAAAATACAAGCAGAGACTCAAAACTATTATTATAGCAATACCAAAGTAAATAGTGTAATGGCATCAAATCTAAATTTTATGATTGTAGTGTGATATCATTCCGATTCAGATATGATTGGGCATATTTTAAGGGTTGAGATTTCTCTTATGCACTAGCATGTAAATTTATTTTTGAGGTCAATATAGTAAAATAATAATATGGCCTTGGTTTCCAGAATAAATCATTTCCATCTGTACATCTGGGTAAGTGCAGTTCTGAGTCAACCACATGAATAAGATTACACATGTTTTTAGGAATTGCTATTTGCTGAAGACCTTAAGCAATTCAGATGCTCCCCTATGGTTAACTTTGGTGATGAAAAAACAAGACAGCTAACAAATCTTTAAGTTGCATTCATAAATAGTGCTGATTGAATTTAAACTGAATATACCATTAATTTCAGTTGCTTTCCTTCGCCCTAAATTCTGAAGTTCAAAGTTTAACTTGGAATTGTTTTCTCAAGTTTAGCTCTAGCCAAAGTCCACGAAGTGGCTTATGTCTGTCAATAGTTGACCTAATAGATTTGTCCTATGTTGACTCTTTTCTTTTCATACTAGACTATGTATATGCTATTTCCAGGAATCTCTATTTTAAAATGAGATTAGAAAATAATGGAGGATTAAAAAAAATAGTTCACATGTGTTAGTTTCTTTTGGTAGAGTTTTGAGCTAAATCATTTATTCATTAATGTATTATTCTGTATTTATTTTAGAATATCATCAATAATTTAATGAACGTCCAACCACATTAGCACAGCTCCCAAGACAAAACGAGTATAGTGAGTTTACAGGCATGAAGTTAATGACTGCTATGAAATGTTAAAGTTGCTATGTGAGAACTTTGTACTAACAGAAGTAAAATAATCAAGAGGAACCCCTGCTACCAGTGCCATTAAGAAAGGGTTCATTACGTGGGGCTACTCCCACAGAATCTAGATGGACAGGGATGGGATTTTTTTCAAGGGCAGGAATAGGGATATATTTTGGACATGGAGCATTTTAGAGGAAAAAAAGAAGCATTAAACCACATGTCTGATGCATGTGACCACTGGCACATGTAAGTAAGGCACATTGAGAGGTAAGAAAGAAAGTAGGATAGTAAAGCAGGGTCAGACCTTGGAAGTCGTGAAAACCCATGCCAAAGTCATTGGACTTGTCCTTTAGTCAGTGAAGATTTTTTAAAGGATTTCAGCAGGAACGCAATAAGCTGTATATTTTAGAGACCTTTGGCAGCATTGCAGAGGATGAATGGGGAATGCATGTAAGAGGCATTGAATAATTCATTCAGGTAATATTGAGACATGAGATAAAGCCAGAATGTGAGAATGGAGAGGCGAGCAGTTGATGCGAGACATGTTCAGAAAGTAGTTCTGAGTCAGTGATAACATTTGGACAATGGGACAAGGCAGTAGATTACAAGACTCTGTCTTGAGTGAATGGGTAAAGGGTAATAATGTTCACCAACAGGAACAGGAGGAGAGGTTTGGGAGTTAAAGTAAGTAACATTTGTGTTCACTGTTCAGCTGTGTTTTGTTTGAGGTGCACACGTGGAAGCTGGTTGAGATACCAAGGAGCCAGTCCAATAGGTGGGCCTAGGGATCAGAATACAGGACTGGATTTGTTAGCCATCAGCATAGATTTGTCGGCCATCAACATTTAATATGTGGAGTATTAATATCACACAAAGTGAAATATTGAGAAGAGGAAGAATACAATCAATAATACTTAAGAGGAGGGGGAGCTGATAAATCTACTGAAGTAATCCATGAGGTGTCATAATTAGGAGTTTATTGGGGATATTTGTGAAGTGGAAAGGAAAGCACCCATTCAGTGGCATGTAGACTAAAAAATAAACAGAAGAGTTAAAATGAACATGTCATGTTCTTTTTTGAGCAACTTAGCTTTGTAAGAGAGAGGGAGACATTTAACTGAGAGGGTTTATAAGGTAGACGGTGTATTAATTGTGAATGTAAGAGACTTATGAGCATTACTGATAATCTGTGGAAAAGTTACTTGTAGAGTGAGAGATTAAAAAATATCGAAGAGATAGGAATTATTCATGAAGCACAGACAGCAATTCTCATCAGGATGCAGCAGAAATGGAGAAATGGCTATTGTTCTTCTTATCAAGGATACTGTGTTTGATAAAGTAGAAATTATGGTATTTGAAAGGACAGCCTGTTAAGCATGAGTTACAGAACAAATATTTTGAAACCAATATAGACAAAATGGCCAAAACAGTTGTCTTTCTTCAAATTCCCCTTCGTTCCACCATATACCCATATGTTTCTCCCTAGACATATCCTTTTAATAAATGGTACCACCGTCTACTTTATTGCTCCAGCTGAAAATCTCTTCCATCCTTAATTTTCTTTTCCACAGTTTATTTTCTGAACATCTGGACTGTGCAAGATTCTGTCCATTTCTGCTACTGTATTCTAGCAGAAATTATCTATATGCTATGCCTGAACTGCAGCAGTAGCATTCTAACTCTTCTCCCTGCTTATCAAGCACCATCCCACCCCAATCTTCCATTTATCCCCCACTTAGTAGTCACAGTAATATCATTAAAAAGTAAGCCAAGCCATGTCAAGCTCTAGTTCGATAACTCACAGTGGGCATGTGGTATATTATGACTACTGTCATCTTTATTAGATTTTGTCTTTCCCTTTCTCTATTAGTTTTCCCTTTTCCTTCCTTCAGCCCTACAGCAAAGACATTCAAAAATTGGTCAACCTATTCCAAACTTTTGATGACATAACTTTATGGAAAATAAATTCAGCATTGTGGCTTATTTCTGTCATAAACATTTGACTCCTCACTGATGCCTTGTTTGAAATGAATGGGAATAAAGCATTGTTTCCATAACTTGTGTTTTGATACCTGAATTTCCTTAAAACAATTTTGACACTTTTTCCAAACCTGATGACAGGCAATATCAATGCATGCATCATTTTTTTCAAGGATATGAGAGTGAAATTTTTAGGTTAAGAAATAGAATAAAAGAGAGACCCACTGATACTTGATATTTTTGAAAAGCTCAAATTTCATGACCCAGATTTATATAATGGCAATGATTAGAAATAAGAACACAATGTAAGACAATAAGCTCTGAAGCTTTTTTTTGGAGTTGGAGTCTCACTCTGTCGCTCAGACTGGAGTGCAGTGGCCACTCCCGGCCACCGCAGCCTCGACCTGCTGGGCTCCAGTGATTTTTCCACCTCAGCCTTCCAAGTAGCTGGAACTACAAGCGCGCGCTACCACGCCCAGCTAATCTTTGATTTATTGTAGAGATGAGGTCTCGCCAAGTTGCCCAGGCGGGTCTCGAACCCGGGGGCTCAGGCAATCCACTCACCTCAGCCTCCCAAAGGCGCAGGATTACAGGCTGAGCCACCGAGTCCGGCAGCTCTGAAGTTTTTCTTAGGAACACATTCAGTTCGATTCCAGAAGCAGGAGGTACTTGGAAAAAAACCTGTCCAGATTTCATCTACTAGACAAAATTTCCTTCAAGGAGGTAGGATGAAGGTGGCCAAAGACAATGTTTACAAGCCTTGGTGGTGTGGTTGATTAGGATTTTTTAATGTCATAATTTTGAAAAGAGGATACATATAGTATGTTTATTTGATGAAGTTGGTCACGAGAAACAGAAGACAGATTTCAATTTCAGACATTTCAAATTACTATCATATATAGTAGTAGATACATAGTGAATTATATGTATGATATATGTAATAATATCTAATATATATTATTATGATTTGTGTATGTTAAGCTTTTAATTTTTTATGATATCCACCATAAAATGCTCCTTATGTCCTAAATGAGACTAAAAGAAGGAAACACTTCCTACCTTAGCTGTGAAGATGTAGAAAAGATACAGAACTAGGAATTAAGGGACATAAGCAGTTATAGTTCTATCTATCATCAACTATGAGACCATGGACCAGGGACTGGGTAGTTTCTTCTTTAAAATGAAGGAACCGATTCTCCCAAGTCCTCCCTGATGGGTCCATTTCACATGCTGACTCTTATTGGTGAAATCAATCACCAATTCAGTATTCTGAACATAATCTGAAGGAGATTTAGGGAGAATCTGAAGGTTAACTATGCTAAAACAGAGGTATTCCCAAGTGGCTGAAGTCAGTAGTCACATTCAGAGACTTGGGAACTGTCTGTCACAAGTAAACCTGAGCAATGATCACTTCACACTTACGAAACATTCTAGGTATCTTTCTGTCAATTGTTATAATTTTAGGCAAAATTTGCCAAGCTGGTCTTTAAGTTTAGTATATCATTTTGGTGTTTGGGTTTTTCAGATTTTAACTGCTATTTTAATAATGCAGAAACCATCCCCATTGTTTCATGTGAAATTCATACTAAAATAATTGAGATACGCAAAGTCATGAAGACAACACAACTAAGGAGGAATGTTGTTACTTATATCTCCCTGGTAGGAGGGATGAAAATGGAGTGGGAAAGGTGTAGAGGTCTAGAAATTCAATCTTTTGTTTTTAAACTATGTCATTCTATTTTGCAAATGCCTACTATAAGTAGAACACTGAACCTACTGCCAAATATGAACCAAAAGTTAAGAAATGATTTGCAGAATGGATCTCAAGGTCTTTAGTCTGTTCTTCCATGTGGAATCTATTTGCTCATTTGCACATGTGGAACTTTTCATCTCTACAGCATGTTTTTTTTTTTTTTTTTGAATTGGAGTCTCACTCTGTCACCCAGACTGGAGTGCAGTGGTTGCTCCCGGCCACCGCAGCCTCCACCTGCTGGGTTCTGGCAATCCTTCCGCCTCAGCCTTCCTAGCAGCCGGAATTACAGGTGCGCGCTAACCACGCCCGGCTGATTTTTTGATTTATTGTAGAGATGAGGTCTCGCTGCCCAGGCAGGTCTCGAACCCGCGGGCTCAGGCAATCCACTCACCTCAGCCTCCAAAAGGCGTGGGATTACAGGCTGAGCCACTGAGTCCGGCATTACAGCATGTTTTTATGTTTCACATGGAGCCTGGAAGTTGACACAGGTTCAGATTTAGACACATAAAACATTTTTTAAAAGAACATTAAATGAAAAAAAACTTGTTTCTGTCCATTTTTATTATTGCACAAAATGTCTCTCTACATGTCAAGGATATTCAGGTATTTAGTTAAGTTCTTTGTAGGCCAAATATATTTCAAAGGTTAAAGGAAGAATGTTCATAGGAAACCAGGCTTGGCATATAATACAACTGCATTCTGAAATCTTGGCATCTTGGTTAAATTTTCATTTACATTAATTTATATGGGATAGAAAAGTATATTCAATACTTTAATAAACCAGGATGACTGGAATTAAGTTTCATGAGGTCTGTTCTTTTTTTTTTAAATCTTGTTTACTACTGAACCTCCAATGTCCACTTAAATGTCTGCCTTATATTGTCGCTTTAGTAAATATGTTTTAAAATAATGTCATAGCTGGGCTCGGTGGCTCAGCCTGTAATCCCGCGCCTTTGTGAGGCTGAGGTGAGTGGATTGCCTGAGCCTTCGGGTTCAAGACCCGCCTGGGCAGCAAGACCTCATCTCTACAATAAATCAAAAAATCAGCCGTGCGTGGTAGCGCGCGCCTGTAGTTCAGGCTACTCGGAAGGCTGTGGCGGAAGGATCGCCGGAGCCCAGCAGGTGGAGGCTGCGGTGGCCGGGAGTGGCCACTGCACTCCAGTCTGGGCGACAGAGTGAGACTCCAACTCAAAAAAAATAAAATAAAATAAAATAGAATAATGTCATGAAAAGAGGCATGAACTAAAAAGTCTTAGGATCTAATCACAGAACTTCTCAGCTAAGATTATAGCCAAGCCATTTCTCTTTCCTTGAGTCTCTTTCCTTGTTGTTTAAAAATAAGGATTTTTTTGGATTGATGAGAATTATTTTGATTTTATGAAAGTACTTGACAATTATAGTGCTATATCAGAAGTAACCTTATAATCGGTATCTTAAGATAAATACATTTCCATAGGTGATATAATTGCTAAACCTACAAATTGGCTCACCTATGGACTAAAAAATTTCAGGGTAAGTTTTCCTCTTGTCACACTGAAACATTATAATGCAATTTTCTCCCTCAGAAAGTTTGCAAAGTACCTTTAAAAATTAAGACATTGGTGGTGCAGTCTCTCTCGACTTTGTTTAAGGAAAGTATCAAGTCAGAGTTCAGAGTGAACTATTTCTTTTAACTGCACAGTGTGGTTCCTGCAAGTTAGAGTTGAGGTTGAGAGCAGTCAGGCTAGAGGGTGGCTCCTAGCACTAAAGGTATTGTGTGAATAAATAAAAGACCTGCACTACCTGAGTTTACACAATACTCACTTTAAACGAAAATCATGAATCTGAATGCGTCCTTGTGGAAGCCTGGAACAGATATGAGTCAAAGATTATGTGGAATTAACATATTATACAATGACATATGAAATATGTTTTATTGATTCTCTTCACTTTCATTTTTCAGATCATCAGGAATTTTACTGAGATAATTATCCAAATAAAATTCCAAACATTCTATCCATATGGTAAGTAAAACTATTTGTTATAGCATCATATTTGTTTATCAGGAATTAACACAACTTTCTGAGTATTGAAATAAGATATGTGAATGATTTTTCTCTCATGTTTTAATTTTTATAAGAAAAATTATAATCACTATAGCATAATTTTCCCATTTTTTAAAAAACTTATTAGCCTGAAATGTAAATATATGGCAAGTAAATTTGGGAACTATTTAATCACTTTCCTATAAAATCTGATAAAAAGTAAAATGTCTGAAAATATGCTACTAGTAGATATATTTGTAAACAATATATAGGAAGCATTGCATATAGAGATATACACATAAAGTTTTGTTTCCAGATAATTATGTATTATTTATTTTCTTATAGTAAAATGAGAAAAAAATATAACCTATTGCCTTCAAGAGATACATAATTATGTTTTGAAATGATGTCAAACTCACTACCCTCATACATTTGACATCTTGGTAAACTGGTCTAACTCTACTTTGGGGGTTATCTTCATTAAGAGTTTATTTTCTCAGGCCAGGTGTAGTTGTTCACACCTGTAAATCCTAGCACTTGAGGAGGTTGAGACAGAAGAACCACGTGAGGCCAGGAGGTCAAGACAGGACTGGGCAACATAGAGAGACCTCATCTCTGCAAAAATTAAAAATTAAAAAAATATGCTGCGCATGGTGGCACATGTCTGTAATCCTAACTCCTCAAGAGGCTGAGGTGGGAGGATCACCTGAGCCCAGGAGGTTGAGGCTTCTATGAGCAGTGATCATGCCTGGGCAATAATGTGAGTACCCAACTCAAAAAAAGAAAAAAGAATTTTATTTGCCAAGTTTTGAGGTAGGAGAGATGAAGTCATTTTTCTTGTTTATAAACACATGGCAGGAAACTGAGTACCGTCTCCCTCAAAACTTGATGCTTAAGTTTGAGACAATCATGGTATCAGCCAGATGGGTACAAAGTCTCCTAACGCTATTGAATGTCAAGAAGATGTCTAAAATGCAGAGAGTTTTACATCTGAGTTCATGACCCAAAGAATGTGCTTCAAAATTGCACTTATTATAGTTTTTCTTATGATAGACAATATTATGTTCAATAGATAGATATAATAAATGCACATAAATAAGAACAAAGCCATCAGATTCCCACCACCTAACATAACCAGTTAACCTTTTTGTATAAATTGGTGAATGTTTTCAGTATGTGAATAAATGACCTTTTTAAAAAATTCAAGAAGCAAGAGTGATGATGATATAATAATGATGTAAAATGCAGGCTCACCTTATTTGCCCCCACTTACTCTGCAGCCTGGGTTTAAGTCCCCGATCCACCACTTTTTCTCTGTGTGACATTGGGCACAGCCTTTATTATCTCTGGACTTTCCTTTCTCATCTGCAAAATGGGGATAATAATATGAGTACATACTTAGCTGATGGGATGGTCTTGAAGATAAAATAATTTGATACGGATAAAGTGCCTTGAACAGTGTCTAGTCCATAAGTGTTAGATATTGCAAAATCAGCTATTATATTTGAATTTTCTTTGCAAAGCCAGAAAAAATTAACTTGTATTTTTTTTTATCCTGACACCTTATTTAGCTCTTTATCAGTTGTAATAATTCTTCAGTTGGTTCTTTTGTGGTTTCTAGTAGAAAATGATATTTTCTTCAAATAATAACCATTTTAGATGTTTTATCTTTCCCTTTTTAGTATCACACACTTAGATTTTGAGTTCACTACTTATTGCAGTGGCTACATCTTTCAGTTTAATGTTAAATAACTGTCCATAACTCTGTTCTTTCTGATTCTATTGGGAATGACTCTCCTTACTGTTATTTGAGTATTGTGTTGACAATGTGTGTAATTTTTATTCTTTCTCTTGTTAAGAAGTTATCCTATTCTTAATGAGCTAAATTTGAGTATCAGAAATCTCTGCCGATGTTCTGTAAATTGTGAAATATCTATACATATATATATTTTAATCTGTTTAGAGAATAATTTGTCTTTCCTCTCTTGGTCAGTTCATTAATTATAATATGCTGCTCTTGCATAGATGGAATTTATTTTTTTATTACATACTTTAGCTCAATTTCTTTTTTTAACTCGGGAATATTAAAGAATATTTCAAAGTAAAAATGGTATATAGTAATTTTTTTTGCTCAACATCTTTTTGGTATTATTAAAAAGGTTATATTAACATTGGAAGCTTTACAATATTTTTCTGTGAGTTATATATACATATATAATTTATTTGCAATTTTGAAAAGACTCACTAATAAAATAATCAGGCCAAAGACTCTATTTTGGAGACGGTATCTGAAATTTAGAAAAACAGGCTTCATTAATTGTCCTTTGGATTTTATTGAAATTCTGCTTATTATTGAGTTAGTTTTCAATCTGACATTTTCCAAATTCTTGCCTATTTTATTAACCTTGTCATTTTATTAGCACATATTTATAAATTATAGTCTTGTGATTTTCAAAATTATTGTTGAAAAATTTGGTAGCTCCTCATCATTTTTCATTTTTGTGTGTTTTTCCCTGTTTTTCATTGATAATATATATTAGAAGTTTGCTCATCTTATTGGGTCTTTCAAAATGCCAAAACGAATTGTTTACTTGTTTGCTGTTTTTTCTTTTCTAATTTATTATTTCTGCTAAACATTTCTTGTTTTGTTTTGTTTTGTTTTTTTTGAGTTGGAGTTTCACTCTGTCGCCCAGACTGGAGTGCAGTGGCCACTCCCGGCCACCGCAGCCTCGACCCTCTGGGCTTCGGCGATCCTTCCGCCTCAGCCTTCCGAGTAGCTGGAACTACAGGTGTGCGCTACCATGCCCGGCTAATTTTTGATTTTATGTAGAGATGAGGTCTCGCTGCCCAGGCGGGTCTCGAACCCACGGGCTCAGGCAATCCACTCACCTCAGCCTCCCAAAGGCGCAGGATTTCAGGCTGAGCCACCGAGCCCGGCTTAAACATTTCTTAAATAGATGTTTACTATTCAATTTCTAATGCCATTCTTTTAAGACTGATATTTATTTTTTATTAAAGTATCTCTAGGCATATATTGGGTTGTATACAACAGGATTTGACTATGGCCAATGTTTTTATTTTGGTAATATTTGAAAACAATATGTAATGAATGCCATATACTAACTTGGATATAGTTCTATCAATTCAGCATGTCATTACATTATTCAGATTTCATGTTCTCATATTCTAATGACTGAAAAGAGATGGGAATAGTTTGTGCAAGTCTTACAATGTTCAAATCATCCATTTGGATTTATACACTTAGCATCAAACTACCAAATACAAGCTCGTAAATTTTATAAGTGGATTCTTTATAGGAAGATAATCTTTGGAAGTGTGGAAGATAAACTACTAGGGGCAAAGATACGAATTCAGGATATATTTAGATCCACTTTTCCACTTTCAAGAATCCGAGCTTTAGAAGTAACCTCCTGTCTTAGAAAGCAGTGTTTAATTTGCAAAGGCAATTTCCGCCATCTTCCACTTTTCCTTCAATCAGTACATTTGCTCCATCAGATTTCCTTCTGTCTTTTTGTGACTCTCTGTGATACTAACTTCTTACATGTAAAATATAATGACTTTCTTTTCTTATGAATTATTCATTTTCCCTCCTTTTTATTTTTTAAGAAATGTTGCTATAGCTTGTAAAAGACAAGACAAATTTCTGCCAGAACTTGAGACACAGCCTTCATTCAGACAGCCATCAAACATCAATTGAAAATCAACCACATGCAAAGCACTATGCTCAGAAATGGAAAAAGTTGTCTTCCTACCATAAATAGAATCTTTAACCTCTACACTAAAGAAAATGTAATATTTTGCTTGAACTCTTTCAGATTTAGTATCCCCAGTGCATTCATACATTTTAAAATTTGATGACATGAAGACTCCCACAACTTTAATGAGCTCAGTCTTTAACTCTATCCTAATTTTTCCACCATTTCCAGGCCTGGTTGATGGCTGACAGTAATCTGTGTTGGAACTCTGATAGGCTACAACATGAAATCTTTACTGAATAACTATTTTATGGTACACTCTTTATCCTATCCTTAAGCAACCCTCATTAAAATTCTGTGATTACATCTATCCCAAGCCTGTCTTTACCTCTGTATCTATTCCCTTCATTTTAGAGCCACAAAATATACGTTTTGATTTTTAAATAAATTTTTAATAAACGTATTTGTCTATTTCCCTCTCTGTTGTTCATCGACCACATTGCGCCTAGATTTCTTCTAAAAATTTGTATATGGTCTGATAATCACCCATTCAAACATTTTGATGACTTTGCATTGTGTAGAGGAAAAAGTCCAAGCCCCTCAGCATGCCATTCAATTTTCTTCACAACCTAGTACCAAGATTATCTCTTCTCAATTTGTTTGCCATCTCCTGTTACATTTCCCTGAATCAAATCACATTTAATTCATGTGCATTAGGATTTCTTTATATTTAGACCGTTTTCCTACACCTGGTGGACATTCAACCAATATTTGCTGATTGTTATTTTCAAAAGACACAAAGTTACAATAAGCAACAGCTTGTGATCTCCTGGGTGGATCAGACTGAAGAGATATTTAGTTTGATAATTTATAGAATAAACGTCCTTGATGTTTTGTAGTAGGAGAACACCCTTGAAACGGAATTCAAATATACCACTTAGAAATGACCTAGTCTAAGTTATGTTTTCTGGATGTTAAGAAAAAAAAAGTACCAGGATCATGGGCAAAATTGTATTTAGAGGTGTTCAATGCTCTCAGATTTAATGCTTTCAAATCTGTGGAGACAAAGGTAAACAATAGTTTGAGTACTAAGTAGTAATATAAGACACATGATGAACTATGACAATGATATGATATGAGCAGACTATTTTGATTTGATTTTAATATGGTTGCATACATATACCTTCAAATAATTCACCTTCCCTGAGATATTTATTTAGTTAATTTTTGAGTTGGAGTCTCCCTCTGTCGCCCAGGCTGAAGTGCTGCGGCACGCTCATGGCCACCGTAGCCTCCACCTCAGGTGATCCTTCTGCCTCAGCCTTCCAAGTTGCTGGAACTACAGCCCCATGCCACCACACCCGGCTAATTTTTTGATTTTCTTGTAGAGATGAGGCTCACCAAGTTGCCCAGGCTGGTCTCAAACTCCTGGACTCAGGCAACCCTCTCGCATCAGCCTCCCAAAGTGCTGGAATTATACACTGCACTCAGCTCCCTGAGATATTTAAATTGAAACATTTATGGACGTGTAATTTTAGGGTTTTTTTAAAGCATGTAATTGGATATTTGATTCTCATCTCTAAAAGTAGGGCTGAGATGATTAGAAATAGAGTCATGAGGACATCATACAAGATCTGAAATGAAGATTGAATGAATTTAGTAGCTGCTTCACACAATTTGGCTCATACAGAGATTGTAGTCTTTCTCTTTGTCTTTATCATACTTTTGCTTAGTTAAAAGTTTTAAGTCTTTACAATGTAAAGTTTCAAACTCTCTCTTTACAATTATCCATTTAAAATTGTAACTGCTTGGTCTTAGTCATATTTTTCCAAGTGTCAAAGTATATTATTTCTTAATAGTGTGATATGAAGTACTCTACAAACGTTGTCAATGACAAAATCTTTGAACTAAGCAGTTGATAGATTGTTTTGATCATTTTGGTAATTAAAGAAACTAGATTGATTGTACTATGGTTGCACTGGTTTACCAAGAATTGATGAAGCAAATATTATTTTCAATTAACTTAGTTCCTATCAAGACATTCTTCTTCCATGTCTTGGAAAATAAAGAAAATCTTCAACTTTCTAGTTCATTAGACAGGGGGAAGGTAATGAATTTTGATTCATAGCTTTGTTTATATTTTCAGTATTTCTCCAGATTTTATAGTTTTATAAGAGTTACAAGCCCTAGAAATTTAAATGTTTTATATTTAAACTTGTAAAAAATAATTTAAGTCCACACTGCAGGTCTGTGAACACGTTATTTCTTCTAAAGAGAAGACTTACTGTTCAGGTTTGAAAACACTACATGAAAGCTAATACCTGCCAGGCTCGGTGGCTAAGCCTGTAATCCCAGCACTTTGGGAGGCTGAGGCAGGTGAATTGCCTGTGCCCACGGGTTCGAGACAAACCTGGACAATTTGCCAAGACCTCGTCTCTATGTTAAGTCCAAAATTAGCCGGGCGGGTGTGGTAGCATGCGACTGTATTTCCGGCTACTTGGAAGACTGAGGCAGAAGGATCGCCTGAGCCCAGGGGGTGGATGCTGGGGTGGCTGTGAGCCTGGGTGACAGAGTGAGATTCCGACTCAAAAAAAAAAAAAAAAAAAGCTAATATCTTACAGTGGCCCTTTTCCAACTGTTGAGATATTTCCTATTGTAAAAGGGAAGTTTCTGTATATAGAATTATAAGATCATATTTCTATATCAGGTTTTTGGTGTTTTTTTTTGGAAAACATCTAACTCAAAGATGATCATATTATATAGAGAGCCGGAGAGGTTGAGTGAATTATCAAATTCATGGGACTAGTCAGTGACAGACAGACCATAACTATAGGGATGAATATATACAGACAAGCATAAAAAATCCTATCATAATAGCTTTAAGTTAATTATAATAAGGGAGCTGGGTCAAAGCAAATTATATACAAGAGTTAAAATAACTATCTGTATATTAAAAGTAAGATACACTTTTGTTTGATGTAGACTTTCTTGAATTTTTAAATAAATAAAATTCTGAAATATTCTCTAATGTATATTTTTCTATAGAGTGATAATTATATTTAACAGCAAATTCAACACTGATCATTTTCATTGCAATATATCTTAAATATTATTTTAAAATACTGTTATATTTATGTCATTCAAAGGAGCGTTAGCTATTTATATTAAAAGAGTATTTTTTAAAAGTATTTTACAAATTATTTCGAAGTAAAACTTATTTCGATGTTGAATACAATGAGTGTTTGGGTCATATAATAATGTTGTAAGATACAAATGACTTTAAATATAACTAGAAATATGTCATTCTAATTCTAAAGTTAAAGATTATTTTTCATCCCATTACTTCTTTCTCAAAACATAATCTTTGTTTCTGTGTTTAGACTTATTTTACTCTCACTTGTATTTTAGTTCGAATTATCTAGTTGCTAGTCTCCCACAAATAATGTTATGATCCTGAAGAGAGGGATCATGACTTATTTTTCTCTTTATCTCCCTGTAACATCATGTTTCTCAACTTTGGCTGAACATTAGAAAAATTATAGAATATTAAAACATAATCAGAAGTAGATTATAAACCTTGATTTTGGTGATGGTTTTACATGTGTCTACCTATGTTAACGATTACCAAATTGTATACTTTAAATGCGTGCAGTCTTTAAAAAGTTAAAACATGTACTTAGGACATGACCTGCTAATTCCCCTACTTGAGGGTCGGGGAGTAGAGCAGTGAGAAGGTGCAAATACTCAGGTCCCACTTGCAAATTTTCTAGCTTAATTGGTGTTAAGTGAACCTCAGGCTCTGGTATTTAGTAAGAGCTTCCCAGGTGATCCTAATGCATCCAGCATTGAGAGCCTGTAGCTTTGTATGTGCTAAATCCTTTGCATGTGGTATAGTCTCAAAAGCATTCCTTCACATTGTTTAATTGAAAACATTCTTTCATTGATTACAAGTAAGCTTGCATACATTGAAAAGCCAAATAGTATATGAATTAAGCTAAAGGAAGTCCAGTAGAGGAAGTGCTTTTCAAATAGTCTTACGCAAATATAGATATGCCACAGCCTTTTATGCATACATCTTGACCAAGACACATCATAAAAACACATCTGTGTAGTAAATTAGGATCATGTTAGAGAAAAAAACGAAAAAAGTTGACAGTTAAATTTTAGTAGTGTCCTGTTTTTGAGATCGAACGAGATCAGGCATGTTCAGGCTAGTGTGGTCGTAGACTATGTGTCCTATTTTTTTATCTGTGTAAAAATATTTGGGCAATTAATTTACCATTGAATTTTCTATTATGAAAATGAACGTAGAGTGCCATCATTGGTAATTTGAACTGTAGTCTGGAAACATGGGGTGTAGTTGAGATGATGTCATCATAGTTTGTATCTAACAAGCAAAGCGTGGCAAGAAAGATTTTATATTTAGTTTCAGTCCTTTGGGCATAACTTTTGTAATTCTGACCTTTTGAAATTTGTATATTTTGTGAATGAGAATACTCTTGTATATTTTGTGAGTGAGAATACTTTTGCTGCAATAATAAACCATTCCCATATTTCATTAGTTTATCTCAACAAAGGTTAACTTTTTATTTCCACTATAGAGCAAGAAGTGCTCTGCATGTTATTGTTGCTTGAAAACCAGGCTGATGGAGGCACCATATTGACTTCCTGTGACAGGGAAAGGGACACAGCTGAACAGTTGCTCACCGGCTCTTAGCACAAGTCACATGGGAATGTCTAGGGTGAGAAGGTGCGTTCCTACTATGTGCCTAGGAGGAGAAAATTGGAGTATTTCTAAACAGATAGATACACAAACGTCTTCTGATGGGTGAGATATTTTTAGAAATGACCTGGAGGACAGTGTATCTTTTCCTTCTCAACATAAGCCTGTATCATAAGAAAGGTAAAACAGTATTATTGCTTCCTCTCAGATAGTGGAGCTGAGAATCGGAGTGCCTGGACAGAATCACTGTCACCTGCAGCTAGTAAGAAGAGGAATTGAGTTTATTACATTTTTACAGCATAATTGTGTCTCCATATATTTCACTGGTATGAAACCTGTACTGTGTTCAGCTACTTTACACTCTATGGTTCTTTTGCACAATTGCTGCCTTAGTTTATAGTCACATAAAGAGCCAAATTATAAGCAAGCATTCTTAGATTTAAATATATACATTTATAACTGGTATCATCTGTCTTTTGTACTTTCCTTTAGACAATTTATTTTTAGGGTTAACAATTATTTCTACCTTCAGTCGACATTTATATTTTCACTAGAAAATTGCATTCTATTGCTACCAGGGTACCATAGTCATATCATTGGAAATAATATTATTGTGTCCTAGTAAGATTTAATTTTGGTTGACATCCTGGTGTTTCAACCAACAATGTAAGAAACAAAAACAACGTGCCAATAATGAACAGTTTCTGAAGGGACAGGAGGGAAGTTTTCAAAACGTAAAGCTCAGCAATGGGGAGAATTTTTTTGCTACTGTTGTTTTTGCTGTTTGTTTTTTGTGTTTTTGTGTTTTTTTGTTTTTCCAGAGACAGTGCCTCACTGCATTGCCAGGTCAGATTTGAACTCCTGAACTCAAGCAATCCTCCCACCTCAGCCTCCCAAGTAGCTGGGACTGCAGCACTCATCACTGCACCCAGCTCTGTGGAGAGAGTTATTAATGCAATTTTACTACACTAAAATGTTAGGATTTATTTATTTACATAAAGTAAGAATAAGACCTAATGAATCATATTATTTTTTATAATTTTATTATTTTATAATTACATTTTTTAGTGTAAGGATATGAGTGTGGACTTAAAAATGCGGAAATTATATATATAAGTCTCCTGGAAGCAAATATTGTTGAATAGACTCATAATATATCAGGTTTTCCATACTGATTTTCTATAACTTTGCAAAGAATCTGTCAAACGAGGGATGAGTCAGGTATTCCATAAGAACACCGTTCCAATTTCATGAAAACAGTGTGGTTCAAAACTATAAATCAGACTGCCAAGCCATTTCTTTCAAATGCTTGATGCTTTTGGAACATGCAGAACACGTTATATTTTCTTCATTAAATGACTCCATTTAATAAAGTGCTTTATTGTGATAATTAAATGTTGGCGATGCTATGGGAAAAAAACCTGTTTTTTATAAATGTGAGGTAATAGCATAACATTCGTCATTGGTTGCACAAAAGCAGGTTACTGATAAATGAATCTGCCACTGAGAGCAGAAGTATTAGAACCCTCATCTCTAGAAAGCCACACTCTAGAAAGCCAACTGTCATGAGTTTTGAAATGTGAAGTCCCAGCCATTCTGTGTTGAGGAATCTGACTCTGTCATGACACAACAGTGACTCTGAACCATGAAGAATGGTTGAGTGCTGTTTCCTGTTCTTTCTCAATGTGCCTGTGCTTCTCACACCCATATGCCTTTCTTGGACTTATCCCTGGAGTCTGTAGGAGATAACTTCCTCCCCATTACCAGCCAGCAAGGGAGCCTGGGTCTCCTTGTTGCAGAGCTGCAGGGTATTTGTTCTATCCTTGTTTACAGCCAGTGGGGTCCCTCTTTCTTCCCTGCAGCTAGCCTTTTCATCCACACAGAGGGACATTCTAAATCGGAAATGATCTTAATCAAATGTTTTCCATGTAGAAACAACCAGTCCACAACCTTGATCTGTCGAACCATCTTGGAGGTGCCCCTTTCACCTCCCTTCTGAGATTTTGGGCAATAGACCTTATCACAAAAGACAAGGATTTATCAAGCACAAAAGATTTTTTTGAGCACCTCACTAACATTCAATTCTTGTGAACATGTTTAAACATGTGAGGTATTATTAATACCCCTGGTTGAAATATTTTCCTCTATATTATTTTCAAATAAAATTGTATCCCATCGAACAAATTACAAAAGTGCTTTTGAAATATCCAAAGAAAATAAATGTTTAGAATATTTATTTTGGGTTTGGGTTTCTAATAATATATTAATGCCATACTAAGTTATTGCTCTGCCTGTATTTTAGAGAAACTTGTAGGTTTATTAGCTTAGTAATGTTAACATTTACAGATGTGATTCATTTTATGCTTCTTAGTGATGTGCAGATGGTATGAAGAATGAATGAAAATGTAACCAGATTTTGGTTGGCGTAACTTATAGTGAATTTCTTTCTTAAAGATTAAGATAAAAAAATCTGAATGTTTACTGTTCTGTTTTTTAAATCACACATTAAAGGTATCCAGTTCCAATGTAAACTCTACAATGCCAGTTTTTTGGAATATAAAGTGAAAATTTGTATTTAGTTAGCTGTAAAAAAATTATATTCTTCTATTATGTAAAAAACAGAAATACTTTATATATCATTCACAACTCTTAGCTGAAAATATTATTTTTTTAAAAGCACGTTATATGAGGAGTCTGAAATGTTTGTTTTGGTAGATATAAAAATTGGAATTTTATTTTAATCTTATTCTTTAATAAAACACATTTTCAAAAACAAGTTAACAGAAATTAATACTTGAGATGGAAAAGTTTATAATTGGTTGTTTTAAGAATTTTATTATTATTATGAAATGAAAATATCTAACACAATAAGAGAAATGTTATATTTAGAAGAAATACCAGTTCTCTTTAAACATAAATTATCACTTTTAAGTTACCTGTATACCTTATAATTTTTATAATTTTACTTCTGCTGATTATTATTTATTGATAAATAGATGGATAGAAAAATTTGCAAAATTTAGATTTTTTTTTTTAGTGATGATCTCTCTTT
The DNA here is from genome assembly GCA_027257055.1 of Cephalopachus bancanus. Classification (NCBI taxonomy): domain Eukaryota; kingdom Metazoa; phylum Chordata; class Mammalia; order Primates; family Tarsiidae; genus Cephalopachus; species Cephalopachus bancanus. Next base: position 9,003,760 of record JAPVLO010000108.1, read on the forward strand.
TTTAAAAAATAGAATGATTTAGTATTTGCAGTGACTTTCTATACAGAAATAAGGTCCTGTGTTTTGAGGTTTCCTTTTTGTTCAAAAAGCATTGTTCTATTTGAATTAGACATGCTGATTTAATAATTCAATGCCTATAAAACCAATCTTTATTTAATGATCTACTCTCTGACACTTTCTCAAGGGATGAAGAAATAGAAAGCCACTTCTTTAAAAGAGAGATTTTCTTAAAAGACTAAAATATCTTTTGAAATGTTAGTGAGTTGCTGGTATCTTAATGCCTTTAGTTAATTAAAAATTTTATAGATCACAATAGTTATTTTCTCTATTACAAAATCAGATTTTCAATTAAATTAAATATATGAATCTACACTTTATAATAATACTATAAAGAAAGAATAAATTATAATTGCTACATTTGGAGATTTTTTTTTTTTAGTGTGATTTTTCTTTTAAAGGAATTTACTTCCAACCACAAGAAGTTGGGTTTTTTGTGTATTTTATCAGATAGGCTTCATATGATTTCTTATATCTCATAAGGAAGTTCATATATAGTAGATAACACGTCTAGTGGAAAACCAGCTTTTGTTGAGATGGCTACACTCCAGTAAACTTGGAAATATTGGCAAATAATTTGAGTTTCAGTGATAAGATTTTTTTGCCACCACGGGTGGTTCTGTCCATTTGATAGGCTGGGTGTTTATAAGGACACTTAACTGTGTTTGTAGACACTTTAAGTTTTTAAGGAATATCATCCTTTCCCCCAATTTTAGGTTCTATGTGCACATTAATTACAAGATATATTTCTGTTTGGGAAGACAAACAATATTTTTTAAATGTATTGAAAAACTCTATTTTATTCCTCCAAATTATGTCTTCTATATACATTTGATATTGCTGAATAACTAAAATTAGCTTTTTTCTAGTCCTGCTAAAAATGTATCATTTTTTTAACACACCCTTTCTGCTCTGAGTAAAAGTAAAGGTCATTAGAATACAATATTTAAAAAAAAAACTTTTGAAAAGATTCCACATTTAAGTTCTTTAGTTCTTCTAAAAATTTCTACCTCTAAATTTATTTTTTGTTGCTGTAATTTTGTATGAAATAATTGAAGACTAAAAGATATATTTAGCAGAATAAAGAAATTAGCAAAACAAAAGTAGAAGAGTCACAAACTAGACTTGTTTGGCTGGGTTCCATTGCCCTGCTAAGGATATAAGCTGCCACTGCTAGGTATATTAACTGTACATATGCCATAACCCTTCAGGGTCCCAGATTTTGCCTCTGAAAATAAGAGGATTGGATGAAGACAATCTCAGTACCATTTTTTAATTAAAGATGACAAACCACAAAATCAAATCTTTGACTTCTGAAAATTGTTATAGAAGATATTAAAAATGCTACTTTTAGCCTTTTAAAATTATTATAGAGGATATTGAAAATGTTGTTAATAACTAAATTTGATGTGGGCTTGTATGCTAAAGATTGATTTTTAAAAAATGTTTCTTTTGAAAATAATAAAAAAATAAAAATGGAAGAGTAATTATGTTAACTGCATAATTTATAAAGCTTGATATTTTGAGTTGAAAGTAAAATGAAATATGAAAGTATTCTATTAATTTTATCATGTTAGTATAGGTTTCAGTGCTGTGAAAATCTATGTCTAATTAGGATAAAATTATTTTCAACCATATTATGAGTGTTTCAGAGGAAGAAAGGATCACAGCTGAATTCATTCTATAGCAAACTTAGAGGGTTAAATTTTACTACTGTTTCAAGGAAAAAACAATTTTACTATAAAAACAATGTCTTTATCTAGAAAGATAGAAATTAATTTGAATTAATAACATTTCTGTAGTTTTTAAAAAATATTGTCATATCTTTCCTGAGGATATTATCTTGTGCCAATTCTTAGAGTAAGGACATGATTAATGGTCTATGTAATGTATTAAGATACCATTTCAAGATGATTCAAGAGCAGTTAAGTATAAATTAGGAAACCTCTAATTTTTTTCTTACTGATTCTTAAGCAGGTTGGTGATGACTTGAAGTATAATTTAATTAACACTTTGCTATTTAGATAGGTATTGTCAAATTTAGATATACATTTATGATAATATAATATATCTTTTTGGCATAATTTCCTGAGTTTTTGTTATAATATTAGGCTCCATGGAAATCTCAAGCAGATACTGCCTTTTTTTAAAAACCAGAAAGCATAGTTTTTATATCTGTACAATGAGGATGTAAAAATAGACATGAAGTAAATGACACACAAAAAATTATGATGAGATGACATTCTAAAAATTATCTAATTCACGCCAAAGTTCTATATCTACTATTATTACCCTTTCTCATCCATCCATTTCTTGAGCTGTTTTCTACTGGCACTTTCAAATATTATACATCACTAATTTCTTCAATAAAGTTTAATGTACTTAATCTACAATTATATTTCCATTCTGAGGTAAGTTTTCCAGTACAGATAGTCATTCCAATAGTTTATCTCCCATCCAATTTCTTTACATATTATCCTTTAATATAAAAAGGTAGGATAAATATGAACGTCAAGTCACCACACAGAGTGCCTATTCATCATTGTTCATTCCATTGCTGCTCTGTTTATATGAAAATCAAATAATAAAACATGTCAATATATTGTCTGTTAACAATGTCCCTCCACCAACACATTTAGTATAAAGGTCTTGTACTATGAGGGTAGAATAGATCTATACCTCTTCCTGATAATAATTCCCAATGAGTGTTTATTAATTGAATAGCTATTGAATAATTGAAAAGAGACTTTTTTTGGAGAGTTTAATCAGTTGGCCATGTTCTCAGTTATGATAGAAACCAAAGACATCCCTTTGATACAACTGAGATGAAACATGTTTTTCCTGTGATTTTCAGTTTGCCATTTGTTTCTGCTTGCCAGTATTTGTTTCCATATGTCTTATACACAATTGTTACAAGGTTTGTTTCTGTCTGCTTGGCTCTTTTTATGTCTTATACACAATTGTTACAATGTTTGTTTCTCTGTCCGCTTGACTCTTTTTATCAATCTGTCTAGTTTGTCCTGCTAAAACAAAGCACCATAGACGGGATGGCTTTTAACCAATAGAAATTTATTTCTCACAGTTCAGGAGTTTGGGAAGTCCAAGATCAGGGTGCCAGAATGGTTGAGTTCTGGTGAGAGTTCTCTTCCAGGTTACAGACTACTTGTCTGTTTGCTGTATGCTCACATGAAAAGATACCTAGAGAGCTCTCTGGGGTATCTTTTATAAGTGCACTAATACTGTCCATGAGGACTCCGTTCTCATGACCTGATAACCTCCCAAAGGCTCCACCTCCCAATATCATCACATTGAGATTAGGATTTCAACATATACATTTTGAGGGAAAACAAACATTGAGTCCATTGGGTAATCTTACAGTCTTTTCAAGGTTTACATGCATAATTTACAGCAAGACTTGGGATGAAACTTCTTTGCTTTATTTTCTCTAATATGATATATGAGGGGGGACCCCCCAAAACCTCCAGAATTTATTTTCAAAAAATCCTGTATTTATTCTTACACGTTTAAACTTCAGTCACCTTCAAAGTACTCTCTGTTTGATGCGGTATACCTTTTGAGACACTTTTCCACTGCTCGAAACAGTTTTTGGGCTTAGCAGTTTTGATCCTTTTAAGTCCTTCTGCTTTGTTTGTTTGTTTGTTTCACTTCTTCCATATCAGCAAAACATTTTCCCTTTGAGGACTTTTTTCATCCAGGGAAACAAAAAAAGAGTCACTCTCACTGGGGTGAGATTGGGTAAATAGGAAGAGTGAGCACAGGGGTCATGTCATTTTGGTCAAAACTACTGAACACTCAGTGTGGTGTGGGTAGGTGCACTCATAAATCACCCATCATGAAATTGACAAACATGTTGAAAGAACCTCTGGAAAACATTCAATGAAACCACACGCAGCCTCTTACAACAATGCTAGCTGGTACGCTGACGTCAGTGGGCTCCTAGAACACTTACCTAGCAGGGAAAGCATGTACTACAACGGACCATCCTCTAAAAGATCATTCTGTTTTGTTTGTTTGTTTTGTTTCTGGGTTCCCTTCTATCTCAAGCAAGCTCCACATGACGTTCAACTTCAGTGATGTTAAACTTCAGGAAATGGAAACAATCTGTGGAACGACTATATTGTCTTTCACTTTCTAAATACCTCTCATTTTACAATTTTATTGGCATTCTTGCCCTCATATATCTTGACTGAATATGATTAGATGTAATTGCCTGTTTTTAAAAATTATCTTTGGATTAAAAGAGGAATATTATGAAAGACCCGATCTCATTATGCCACCAGTATATTATTGATAAGAATATCTCAGATAATGCATTAGGCCTCTGCTTCCTAGGGATGTTAACAATAAACACATAAAATTGATTATAAGTGTTTGATGTTAGTTACAAGGTTTATATGACATTCTAAACTGTTGCTAAAAGTAGACTCTAAACTATAAATCAAGATAGTTAAGATTCTATTGTGTCAGGGTAGAAATTCACAAATCAAGGTAAGCAAAAGAGTCACCAGAGCAAATTTATTTAATAAATAGAGTCCAGATTACCACCCTCCAAAATTCCGATTTGTAAATAAATCAGAGTGTGTCTTTTAAATTTACCTTAAGCAACAACCCCAAGTGATTATGGCATAGGTAATCTACAGATGTAAAATATTGATTAGAGCATAGTATTTTTTTAAAATATTGGTTAGTACATAAACATTTTTAAACATATACAAATTTATGCTTTTCATCCAACAAAAAGGAAATCATTTAAAAAACTCTAAACTATCTCAAAACCACATTTTTCATGCTCAGGCTATCTCAGCCTACATCTGTGGGCATGTGCTACCATGCCTGGCTAATTTTTTTATGCATAGATGATGCCTCCCCAAGTTGTCCAGGCTGGATTTGAACCCCTGGACTCACCTCCACCTCCCAAAGTGCTGGGATTACAGGCATAGGCCACCACATCTGGCAAAACCATATATTATTTCTTAAGACCACTTGTCTGTCAGCTTTTTTTTCTTTTTTTTTTTTGTCACGCTTTATATTTTGGAATAGTCTATTGTAGATTTGCTGAGATAATTCAGATTTTAATCATTTCTTTTTCTGCTAGTACTATAAAAGATAGAAATGTCCCAGAAATTTTTAATTCTTCTAGAATCTAGACAATATCTCCCAGACTTCCATTCCTATTAAAAAATTTTGACAAATTGTCTCTTTTTGGTGTTCATAAATTGCTATTCTAAATCACAGAAGCAAATAGAAGCAAACCATTGTAGAAGCACAATATTTGAGAGGCTAAAGATGCCTCAGGGAATATTGGTTCACCTTAGTCCAATATACGAATCTGCTCTTTAGAAAAGCACTGGATATATATGGTATTCTAGAATACCCTTTCTAGATGTATTGAATCATGTTTAAAAACAGCCAATTAGTTAGTAATTTATATGCAAGTTACAAGAAGTCTCCACTACAGTTGCTTAAACAGAAACACATTTACTTGTCTGATACTACAAGACACCTGAGATGAGACCACAGGGCTAGTGTAGAGACTCAAGGATGTCTTCCCATTCCAGGCTCTTCCTCTTTCTGCTCCATGGTCTATGCTGGCAACTTCTACTCTCAGGCTTGCTCTTTCATGTGGAAGATGACTACTGCACTTCTAGGCCCTCAGGCACTCAGGATGATTCCTAGGAAAGAAGGAAAGGAAAAATGGGCAGAAAACAAGACTGTCTTTCAGTTTGGGAGGAGGATTCCCTTCTACCTACATCTGATTACCCAGGACCATGTCATTTTGCCAGCTCTATGAGAAGCTAAAAAATTGACTTATTTTACCTCGGTGACTTGATGTCCCAAACTAAATCAGGGCTATGACTGGAAAAAAAGTAGGAATTCATACTATGTGGCAACTGAAATTGTTTGTTACAGATGATATAGGTATAAAGAAAAGTGAGTAAAAATGACTCAGAACAATTGCTAGAGACATAAAGATATAATTTATTATTTGTCTGTTATCTATAGTATTAACTAGTAAGCTATATTTTTTAGAAGAGGTAGTCATGAATCTTCATGATTTCCTCCTCATCCACCATGACAACAAAACGGGTACTGTTCACTGTCAGGTAAAGGAATCCAAACTAATGGGTAAAGGGAAACCCTGAGCTAATCTTGTGAGTGTAACGGTGGGGGAGGTATGATGGTAAACTCACACAAACTGTTAAAGCTTTACTTACTGGCTCTTCCAGGGTGGTAGCAGTCAATGAGAAGATGACCGCTGTGGAGCTAACCTTTGCACCACTCTTATCAGTTTAAATTTATAACTGACTTTGAAGAAGTCCTGAAGCTGAACTGCTGCACTTCTGAGTGTTCCTGATGTTTTATCCTTTGTTGTTCCACAACAGACAAGTATTAAAATCCTGGTGTATTGGGAGCCCTCAAATGCCTTGTCTGCTCACACCTCTAGTCACTGTTGGCACCTCCAAAACTGAAGTTTTGTAGAGTGGTCTGGAGTGAGAGGTGAAGGGGATGGCAGGGGAAAGGAGGTGGCAGAGTTCACTGATAGAGTTTCCTCTGGAAAATCTGGAGGGGGCTGGGCAGAGAGTGGAATGGAATTCAGGTTAATTCGGAATTAATTCATTCAGAATGATTCCTGGTTATTATTTCTACCTCAGTTGTTTTATAGGTTAAGGTGGTGGTTTTTTGTTGTTTTTTTTTGTGTGTGCCTAATCCCAGAAAGACACTCATCCAGTATTACGTCAAGAGCCTGCATTTTCTGAGGAGAATAACTATCAAATCTCTCAGGAGATATTTTCCACTATGAAGTATAAAAGTAATGTTGCATGGTATGTAGCTCAGTATTACTTGATAAATGTATTGCACAATGGTTTTAAGCATTTAAATATGTTAATAATACTTTGACATATATAGTACCTGCATTTCCCATATATCTTAACATCCTTTTATAGAAAACTGTAAAAAAGGATTCTCAGGAAGGTGCAATTGGGCTGTATTCGTACATGTAGGATCTTAATGGAAAATGAACACAATACCCATGAATAGCATAACAGATCATTAAAAACATTTTTAAAGGCTTATTGTCAGTTGGGCACAGTGACTCACACCTGTAATCCCAGAACTTTGGGTGGCGGAGGTGATTGACTGCCTGAGCTCAGGGGTTTGAGACCAGTATGAGCAACATGGCGAGACCTCATCTCTACAAGAAATCAAAATATTAGCTGGGCATGGTGGCACATGCTTATGTTTCCAGCTATTTGGAAGGCTGAGAGCAGATAGGATTACCTGAGCCCAGCAGGTTCAGGCTGTGGTGACAGTGAGGGTGCCACTAAACTCCACCCTGGGCAACATAGTGAGACTCCAACTTGAAAAAAGAAAAAGAAAAAAAAATAAAAGTCCTATTGTCTGTATTAAATAGTGAATCTATTTTCTACTTACATATTGACACTGGAAAATGGAACAGATAATGTTCTTTTTCTACTGTTTCAATAATTTCTTTACACTGAATTAATTTTTGTTTTGTCTTAGTTATTAGTTTGTCACACAGTATGAGGCATATTATTTTTATGGAGCTCAGGCTTTGCAAAATAAGAGTTAAACTTCTTTGCTCGAATTTTTTATCTTATTTTGACATATGTACATATCTATATGTGTGTATGTATTTACACATATGATTCCTACAAAATAAAGCAATTTTAAAATATAATAGCTCTAGATATTCCATAATTATCATTTGGAATAGAAATTGAATGCATTTTCTTTTGATTACATTTTTAAAATATGTACACATTTACATATAAGTCCAGTTTGTTACATGGATAGATTGTGTAGTGGTAAAGTCTGGGCTTTTATTTTGCCATGCAATAGCAGTTTTGTCAAACTCCTATCAATCTCACAGTTTTTGAAAAGTTTTGAAGATCTCACTGTCTGTCATGGTGTGTGGTGTGGTATGCAGTATTGTTTTTTAATGCTTGTGGGTCTTTTCGGTGACTGTAGGAAACTTGGGAATCTGTGTTTGCTCAGTAGGCGTCTCACTAACCTCTGAAGGAATGGATGTGGGGGTGTGGCAAAGATACCCTCATTAACTCTTTGATACACAATGACAATTCCAATGTAAAAGTGACTACATGTGGATAAGCTAATTTCATTTTATGCTTATGGAAATCTGTCAAACTCCACTACACATTTAGGAGTCATAAAATAGCTTCAAGCAAATCTAACTTACTTATCTAATTCTTTGTGTACCATAAAAAAGATAATAAACTAAGCTTTTACCCTGAAAATGTTGTCGTTCCAAAATATATAGTATTAATATTCATGAAACCATACAGTTATCACTACTATTGTTTTGGTATTTTTTCTCATTTTTTTCCTAGGTACTGATTTTACATAACCGGACTCGTACTGTACAAATAGTTTTCTCTATTTTTTATATAAGAAAGCTATTAATGTTTATGAATTTCACTTCAATTTCATCATTGGCTTCTACCTTATTGTTATATGAATAATGTTTACATGACTCTGCTAATTACTTATGTACAAGAGAGAGGAAAGAAATATGAATTTCTACAAATTTGTGTCAATGATTGAACTTAAAATGAAATTTTTACTTCAAAACATTTGACCCTTCGGCATTTAAAAAATAATTTTTAGCAAGGTAATTACCAAAAGTATCTAAATTTTCTACTTGATCCAGTGTCCCTCACAGAAAGTTAAATATGTTTGAAGGCAAAGTTTCTGCATGACAAATGCTATAGCCTGTGATCCTAATGCCACATTCCTATATTTGTATCATGTATAGAGATGTAGATATAAATATGTATGTGGATGGCGTGGGTGCATGTGTATGCATATTGTTATAGCTGGATTGCGGGAAACAATGCCAACACACAGGGAAGGTCAGATTATGAGTTCTTTATTGATGCCAGTGAGCGAGAGCAGACTAGTGTCCCAAATAACTCTTGGCGGCGAATAGAGTGAGTAGTGGGTCTTTTGAAGGCAAACATTACATAAGCTGCACAGTTTGATTGACATTTCTTGGCCAACCATACAATTAGTAAGGGGTAGTAAGGGGTACAGATGGTTACAGAATTTATGCAACTAATGAGTTTTCAATTATCAAGGGGCACAGGAATGTGGGTGTGTGGTATGATTACGAGAAGGTTACATAAGGGAGTTATTTCTAGGCTAAGATGGAAGATCTGTTACAAAATGGAGTTACTTATGTCAAGCAAGCTATTTTAGTAGGTCATTATAGGTTTTTGCAAATAGATATTTTAATATAGAAATAGAGAAAAATGATTTATAATAAGATCTCACATTGAAATCCACTAAGCAAAATAATAAGAAACCATGTTGCAAATATATAAAAGAAATGAGAAATTAAATTTAACAATGAAAAAAGAAATGCAGACCAGAAATAAAGCCCACTACATGCTTCTCTGTATTTCTGAATAACTAATACTTACTGTCACTATGTACCAATAGAAAATAATAGAATATTCTGTAAACACTATAAATATTTTTTAAATTTTATAATACAGGATTTCAATCAATAATAGATTGCAAAAATTGCCTTTATAAAAGTTTAGTTATTAATGATCATGAATCCAGAGAGATTTAGCACTTTGTGATACCCATTTTAAATTATATTTAAAATTGTGAAATACTGTCTGTGAAATTCAAGACTTTTACATACTAGATTCAACATTAAATCTATTAGAAGCTGTAGTGCATCTACAGGTCTAATGTGAATTGCTATACTGGTTCAATTTGAAAACATGTTAATTTAGTACCCTGCGTCATACCACTGGAATACATATTAATATGCCATAATCTTTAAAATTAAATTATAATTTATACTTTTGTAATAAAAATTAACTAAAGTGCTTGAAATTATTTCTGAGTCTCAACAAAATTGCACATTCCTTTATTTTATGTAATTAAAAATAATATAAAAATGTCAATATTTGGAGCTAAAAACATAGAATTGCCACATTATTTCTTAGTTTAAACATACTTTTATTTAATGTGACATTGGTATTAAAATGTAATCTAGGCAAGCTGGGCATCTACAGCTTTCTAAGTTTGCTTCCATTCTAATAGATTATTTGAACTGGATAATTATCAGCTTCACTGAGACAGAAGACACAATCATAGACTTCATAGATGCTTAGTGATCTTCCAAGGATAAAATAATACAAATAATTTAAATTGCATCATTTGAATTATACCACATACTGGGAGACACAGTATGTCATGTAACTTTTAAACTTAACTTTCATTTGAATAGTATTTTTTTTTTATCATTGCTTTTGTAAGCATTTTCACTACGAAGGTAAAAATAGGTTAGGTATCAATATTTATTTATTTATTTATTATTATTTTTTGAGTTGGAGTCTTACTCTGTCGCCCAGACTGGAGTGCAGTGGCCACTTCCAGCCACCGCAGCCTCGACCTGCTGGGCTCCGGCGATCCTTCCGCCTCAGTCTTCCAAGTAGCTGGAACTACAGGTGCACGCTACCACACCTGGCTAATTTTTGATTTATTGTAAAGATGAGGTCTCGCCAAGTTGCCCAGGCGGGTCTTGAACCAGCGGGCTCAGGCAATCCACTCACCTCAGCCTCCCAAAGTCAGGGGATTACAGGCTGAGCCACCGAGCCCGGCTAGGTATCAATATTTAAATGGACTGCCTCCCATTGTGTAATATGTATTTTCAAAGGTAAATAAAGTAATTTTCCTTCCATATTTTCTTAAATTCTAACTAGAGAGTAGGAGTTTGCCTCATGTCTGGGAAAGTCTAAGGAAGTATTTGACTCCCATGTCTTTTCTTGGAAACAAAATTGTCCAGCTGCTGCAACTAGGCCTTAGAGGGCAGCTCTGTGTATACATTCCATTGCTATCCTACTTTACTGTACCACTGAGAGACCTGATGGAGTTACTGGATACCATCTTCACCACAGGATTTTCCTACAAGTCAGGTCAATCTAGTCTCTTACCCAAAAAGTTATCAGTCAGAGCATTAAACAGATCACTTATTATCAACATTTCTATCTCCTTCTAGTGTACAAAGTTATCAACGATCACTTTGAAAACTCAGTCATTGAGGTTATGCCTGTATACACATCTATAATATCATGAAATGTAGTATTGTATTATTCTATCAGTTTTTATTAAATTTTGGAAATGACTGATAACTCTTGGATAATTTTGAGTGGTATCACATATCGAATGGTTTATTCCCGTGTATTTTTGGGTTGGTAGAATCAATTTAAGCCAGATCAATCCAAGCAAAAGAAATAAACAACAAAAAAAAGACCTTTATCCAGTGTGCTATTTTTGTTACTGCTGGTTGAGAGTTAACTTCTCCATTCTTCTATTTACTTTTATAAACACAGTTACATTTTTTATTTTTAACATTTTCTAGATTTCTGTTTCTACTTTTAATGCTGCCATGTAACTTTCTTTGAGTTTGACATTTGCCAAATAAATAGTTTCAATGAATACTTGTTTGCAGCATGTTATCTTTATAAAATATTTTCTTATAAAATTATTCCTTCTTTAATCGTGTCTGGTACCAAATCTTTCTATTCTGTACTGCCACTGAAGCACCTAAGTTATGTGTGAATCAATTTACATGTATCTGGGATATTCTGAATGATAATTTTGGCTTAATGAAAAGTTTTGTGTTTCAAATTTAAGTTTCTCAGACATGAGAGGCACCAACATGGCTGTTAACATAATAGATAAGTTGTCATAAATTACTGCTCTTAAAATGTCAGATTTGTTAATTTCATTGAAGGATTTCAGAAGTAGTTTGAGAAATGAAAGCCAGTCAATCATCTTTATCTATCCATAGAATAAATAGAATTTGTTTCGCCTTGTTTGGAGATTTGTTGGGACATGGATGTCATCATTATGTCCTATCCTGGTCTTGGACTTTCTTAGATTCCTTAAAGGCAGATGGCTTCTAGGTATAAACTGGCTTCAACATTAGATGTTTTGATTCCTGAAATATGGTTTCATATGAATGTGTGACCTAATCCACTAAAATATTAGCATTCTCATAAGATAAATATATTTTAAATGACACTCAAAAATCTTATAGTCAGAAAACAGTAACTATGTAAAAATTAAGAAGCAAGTTTTTAATAAAAATATTCTGCCAGTGTTTCTTTTTTTATAGTCAAATTTGAATATTATAAAATATACATTTGGGAAAAATTCAGGAAATATATTTAAATTTTGCAAATATCTGCTATGATGATTCTTGCTAGCATTTTAAAGTTATTTAAGGAAAAAACAGGATAACTTGGACAATTAAGTTTTATTGCAGAATTCTGCTTAGAAATGTGATACTAAATTAAACAACTTTTAGTCCCCTGAGTACTTTGTTGAAGTACAAGTACTGGTAGATGATTTTTAATATGCCATTCTTATTTTTTTTTTAAAGTATACAATGCAAAACAGGCATTATCTTCTTTTTTGTGTAGTGAGTAAATATAAATGCACATAAGAATCAAAATAGCCAGATCAATCCAAGCAAAAGAAATAAACAAAAAAAAGACCTTTATCCACTCTGTTATTTTTGTTACTACTGGTTGAGAGTTAACTTCTCCATTCTTCTATTTACTTTTATAAACACAGATACATTTCTTATTTTTAACATTTTCTAGATTTCTGTTTCTACTTTTAATGCTGCCATGTAACTTTCTGAGTTTGACATTTGTCAGATAAATAGTTCCAATGAATACTTGTTTACAGCATGTTATCTTTATTAAATACTTTCTTATAAAATTATTCCTTCTTCAGTTGTGCCTGGTACCAAATCTTCTCTATGCTGTAGAGAAGTTGAGTTCAATCAATACACTTGTACTGCTCACTCTTTCTACCCATGCATTGGATCGCTTTTCTTCAGACGCACCTGTCTCTCACTACACAGGAGTTTATTCTGAACATTTCCCCGTGGGAAAAGAACCTCATACATTAATTTGAAGAGTTGCAGTGATTCTCATCTAGGGGATCCATTGTATGTTTTATAGAAGTCATAGCACAGATAATTTCTGCCAAAGAGAAATGCTAATGATAGGATTGTTAATGATGTTAAATTGTTGATGGAGGTATGTCATGGCTCCCAGAATTGTGGGATGGAAAAAGATTAGGGAAGAGTGAGCTGTGGAATTAGTCATTGGTGGTAGTTTGGAACATTATCTTCAAGGGTTTTTGTGTGTGGTAGGTAATTACTGAATATCACATTCCTGACTCTAATCTAATACAATAAACTAATAAGTTTATTAGGCTCCCTTCAGGTACCTAAGAGAGAAGGCATTTGGGGGCTGACATTGCATTTTAGACCTTGTCATCAATGAGTTCCTACAGCAGGTATGTGCTTACTTGATTTGCAGTCACGAGATTCCCAGGCCAATCTCTACTCTATTATGTACAGTTGGGTACATAATCAAGGCACACACGTAGCAGGCTTAAGAGCAACTCCTTACCGTTGTCTGTATATTTTGAAATCAAAATGTTGGTGCCAGGCAAGCAGAAGATTTGATTACTCTAATTTTATTATTCAATACCAAAAATCTTTATTTCCATCTTAGATCATGCATTGCTTACCAATAAACATAGACTATCTAGTGGCAGTAATTTCAGATCTAATATTCTTAAACTTTAACAGTGTGTGTGATAATTCTATCATATCGTTTACTATTTCAATTTATTTTTCCCAGTACATTTAAAACTTTCTAGTTGATGTTTTCAGCACAAAGATTTATTTAAATATATCAATTTCCAAAGCGTGAATTATAGTGGCATCTGTAATAGCATTTTACATCTCAGTTGATATTATATTTAAAAAATAAATTTGCCTCAAAACCATTCTTTTTAGGTCATTTGGCATTTTCTTTACGTTGTAAACCAGAGAAATTTAGCCATTAGAAAATCACTTTCATTTAATTGGGTTTTCTTCAAACTGCAATCAGGTGCCTGAAAAAATAGTTAATAGTATACCAGATATTTTCACATTTCTAGTTTATGCAATGGGCTAATTTTATTTAAAAGAGAGAAAACTTAAACTTTTTCTCTCTATGATTTGGCTTCGTTTATTACAAGAGATTGCAAAGTAATTGAAGGAAAATGAAAACTAAATGAAATAATTAAATAAGCAATCTAATTTCTAGGTGTTAATTCAATTCTATTTCTAATCAATTTTCTGTATTTTAAAGTTCATTTGCTTTCTATCTACTTCTTGCCTGCAGGCTTAGATGTCTCAAATTATGGGATGGATACATCCCCTAGTACTTAGCATGATGACACAAGGGAAAATGTCACTCAGAAGGCTAGGCTAATACATTTAACAGTTATTTCGTTATTTGGTGGTTCCAAACTCCAGATGGTCATGTCTAGTTGATTTTTATTGTCTTTGTGCACTAGAAACCGGTATTGTACTATTGTATGACCAGAAAGGGGCAAATCTTGATTCACTAAGGTGATCATTTTGCTTCTGAGATATTCTAGGGAAAAAAGGTAGTGCTCCAAAATGGAAACGCTAAGCAAGGTAAGGAAAACCTTTCATTGTTTCTTGGTCAGTAAATTAAACCATATTTATAAATATAAAATATATTGAAATGTAATATAGATGCAGTTATCAAATTCCAATGTCTTCTACCAATACATTTACAAATCTGAAAAAAAATGAACTGAAGAACTGACTGAATTGACATGTAAAAACCTTTTCTGTAAACCATGGATTCAATTGTTAGTCCCTTCTTGAATGATTATTTATCTCTAAAGCTAACAGAGCTGCTATTGAAACTGAATACATTCCTTAAAAGCAAGAAAGATAAGTAAAAGTGCACAAGAGACTGTTTGTAGCACTATAACAAATATCCAGCATAAGTGATCAGGATATTAAATTTATGGTAATTGAATTTAACAATTTTTGTCAGAAAAGTTTTTTTCAAATATGAATAAGTAACTTCTTAGCAAACTCGGCTTCTTTGAAAGGTAATTCTACTGGAATAAAAATTAAGTTTTTTTTTAAAGTTTACTTTTAGGATGCCATTTAAAAGAAATAGGCAAATTTCATAAGCTTTAATGAATTTCTTACTAGAAAACAAGCATTCCAAAAAGATTCCATTGTAGTTTTTTACAGTCTCAAATTTAAATTAATCTTGATTATCTTTTAGTGTGGCTGTCTAAAAATAAGATACCGTATTTATAAATAATTAATTAAAATTGCAACTGTTCAGTTCTAAATATTTCTACTGGCCATTTCAATAGACGTCAGTGGAACATTTTTTAAGTTAATGACTAACAAATTTTCTAGATTCTTCCTTACCTCAGATTGCTTCATAAAAAGCTAACATAGCTCAATAATATTAATGTGTTCATATTTCTTTCTCTCAGCCAAACTATATTAAAGCTATAGAATGGCAGACCTATCTGTCATTTACAAAATACTTTAATAAGTTGACCAGTTTCTAAAGTGTGACCTGATTAACTGTACTAAATAATGGATATGAAATCAAACTTATGTATGTATGTGTGTGTTTGTGAGTTATCACCACACAAAGTTCTTTATGGCACACCCAAAGATCTAGTTCTTTATAACTTCTTTGCCCCTGGAGTTTTTCGCATACCTTTGCTTCTCTGTGGCTAAGCACACACCCCTAAATTATATGATTGCATGTGGCAACCATTTCCCTTATTGACATCCTGAAGATGGATTAAGTGAGGCTGGATTTGTGGATTTTTGCCTTCATTTGTGTCAGAAACCAGTGTCCTCTCTTCTTTGGGAACCAATGCCAGTCGTGAAAGAGAAGCCATAAACAGTTGAGATCCCCATCCCCCATATCCTTAGTGATAAAAGTATGAGATTTCAGTTCTTTATTGTCTCCTCCGTCCAAAGATAGGTAAATTCCGGGTTTCTCAATTATCTTGAAAACTTCCCAAATCCATTATTTCTATGTGATTTTTCCATAGTTATTTACTCTGAAAGGGCCTATTTTGTTATCTAATAGTAAGCTTTTGCTTTTAATTGTGTCTGAAAGCTTATTCTGAAAGCTGCTACCAGAGAAATCTAATTATTCCTGGTTGGGAATGTTCTTCTGGTGATACGACTAGCCTCCTGGGTACTAAGCATGTCTGATGATAGGTGATTCATAAGCACAGTGTGACATTTCCCAATGAGTTGTTTTGTCACGGGTTATCCATTTTGTCAGACATGTTATTTCATCCTGAGCTTTAATGTGACTATCATGTAGCAGGGCAAGTAGCTGAGATTGTCGTATAGCTTGTCAAAACCATAACACAGTTTGAACCAGAATACATAACTTTCAAATCAGAGTTGTGAAATTTAAATGAAGATCTTGCTAAGACAGTTAATTTCTTCCTTACTCAGTAACCTGGGTCCAGTGTATGGGTATTAGGTTGCCATCATCTGCCTTTGTAAATAAGTTAAATCAATTGAGAGACATCATTTCTTGCTGGGGCAGACTCTGTCACCTGTTCTGTGGTAAATTACTGTGAGATGCGTTGGAAGAAAGCAGTCTGTTCAGATGGCTTCTTGAATCCACTGTGACAAACCCAGAATTACTGTGCTTTTTTTTTTTTTTTTTTTTTTGGTACAATTTTAATATTTATGCCTCCACTCTTGCTTTTCTTACCCTCCCACCTTTCAAATTAGCATATCTATTAAAAAGCAAATCTCTGAAATATAGTATAACTCATTTTTATATAGTAACTTTGTTCCATGTGTTTTATAAATTCACATGAGTTGAAGATTAGAAACAAAGTACCAGCATCAATATAGTATAACCATCAAGGCTGTTCTTTAAAATAGCTTACTTATTAACTTAGCTAATTTTTTAAATGAATGATGCTAGAAATATCTTGTCCACATAGAATTTTCCTTAATGAAATTATTTTGAAATTAGCTAGTAAATAGGCATTTATAGAATTTGAATTAGTTGACAGCACAATTTTAATACATTCCCTTGTGTTAGTATTGAGAGTTTGTTTCCTTTCTTTCTTTTTTTTTTTTTCTTTTTTAGAAAGCAGGATTTATTGAGAGGACAGGAAAGCACCCACAGTGGGAGGGGACCCAAGGGAGTTGCCCTCTTATTTTCTTTTAAAATGTTTATATATATGTGTGTGTGTATATATCTGTATTATGTATATTGTAGTGGTGTGTGCATGTCTAATATTTGTGACAATAAAATCAAGCCTGTTAGTGGTTGAAGACAAATAAAGAATGCGGAAAAAGACCTCATTAAAAAACATAATGGTTTGCTTTGCAGCTGCTTATATATAAAACTTATACCAATCAAGGGAAATATTGTAACAGAAGTGACCAAATGTTTAAACCTAGATAAGGTTAATATAAGAATGTTCACATTTAAAAATTAGGAAGTAGCGAGAGGTGAGGTGGAGACATGAACTGCTAATGTCTTCATATTTTACAGAATCCTAGAGAGTCATACCTTGTAATACGTAGTCAAAAAGAGATAATGAAATAACTTCTTAATACTTTTATAATTTCTTTTCTTAAACAAATAGGCAATTTAAAGAAATTATGTTTGTTGATAAAGAAATTTTACAAATCCACCAGTCTTTAACCTTACTTTACTTTCATTATTTTGTTACACTCCACTGAAATTAAATTTAATACTTAAAAATAGTGTGTACAATTATTCAGAGTTCATACAGATATCATTTGCCATCCATCATCCATCTATCCATCCATCCATCTGATGTATGTATGTACAGAAATATGTCTGAAATGAAGTTTGTAGTACCAATTCTAGTTATTTCTATGTGAGAATTTGGGGTATTTAAAGATATTCTGCTACATTTGTATTTTATGACAAATAATTGTTTGAATTGTTTTTAGTGTGCATGATTCCCAGTAGAAAAGGTAAGAAAATGACTTTTCTTAGAGGAATACAAATAATAAATGTGCTAGAGATATTATTGGCAGTTAATTCTAGGTGATAAGAATATGTGTGATGTAGATGGCTTGTTTACTTCTGAATACATTTAAGTGTCTTTTTAATTAAATTTAGAAAATAATGTTTTACAATTATAAAAATTATTGTATAACCTACAAGAAATAGTATTTCCAAGAAAAAAATTGGACAAATTGTTTTCATAATGTGGAGCTATGTTCTGCCTGTTAAGTCAGCAACCCCAATAATATTTCCAGTACTTTAGGGAGCAGATTTTGCACCTTATAAAACAGAGTAGAATTTTCCAAGGGGATGGAATTTGTTAGAGCAACATCTGCATTCTATTAAAACATCTGGTAATTTTGGTTATTCTGTTTTGTGTTTTTCTGAATTTTCTACTAAACAATGAGGCTCGGTTTTAAGAATAATTCACAAATTTTTCTGTTCTAAATTTGTAACTGATAAAAATATATTTTTATTGATGGATGAAACAAGTGGCATTATCACTGTGACAGTTCTGCATACTTTCTGAAACATATATATGAATTGTCCTTTTAAAAGGTAGATGTAGCCAGGCTCGGTGGCTCAGCCTGTAATCCCGCGCCTTTGGGAGGCTGAGGTGAGTGGATTGCCTGAGCCCGTGGTTCGAGACCCGCCTGGGCAGCAAGACTTCATCTCTACAATAAATCAAAAAATCAGCCGGGCGTGGTTGCGCATGCCTGTAATTCCAGCTACTTGGAAGGCTGAGGCGGAAGGATCGCCGGAGCCCGGCAGGTCGAGGCTGCGGTGGCCGGGAGCGGCCACTGCACCAGTCTGGGCGACAGAGTAAGACTCCAACTCAAAAAAAAAGGTAGATGTAGGTTAGGTGTGGTGACTCATGCCTATAATCCCAGCACTTTGGAAGGCCAAGGTGAGAGGATTGCTTGGACCCAAGGGTTCGAGACCAACCTAGGCAACTTGGTGAGACCTCATCTCTACAATAAATCAAAAAATTAGCCAGGCGTGGTGGCATGTGTCTGTAGTTCGAAATACTTGGAAGGCTGAGGCAGAAGGATTGCCTGAGCCCAGCAGGTTGAGGCTGCGTTGGCCATGAGCATGCCATGGCACCCCAGTCTGGATGACAGAGTAAGACTTCAACTCAAAAGAAAAGAAAAGAAAACAAAACAAAACAAAACAAAACAGATGGTAGATGTCCCATACAGAATGCATAAGTCCGTTTGATTTTATAATTAAGGCACCCAGAAGGGTTTATATATACTGATGCTTGAAATGAAAATTAATTGTAGGCATCCTTTTTACCTGCTTTCTACACATTATCAATATAGTCTAAAGTCAAGGAAATTATTAGTTGTATTTTTAGAAGAATTAGTATTAATAGTAGGATTAGTATTCACATAGGGAAAATTAGTCAACCTCGTTCACTTTGAAGTTAAATCTGGGAAGAAAGAGATTAGAATGAACTACATTTTAGAAATAGAAATTCTAAAAGTAAATAAAAATATTTTTGGAAATAGCCATCTTTGATGTTTATATAGAATGTTCCTTTCTGTGGTTTGTTAACTTGCTGTAAATTTATCAGTAAACTGACATATGCTTAAGTTAGAATCAGTAGATCATTACTTTATGAGAGTAGTCATTCTTGTATTATCTTTTTGTCCCAGTACTTTGCATAGCTCCTGCCATGTGGTGGGATGTTACCACATGAGACAAGTGTTTGTTGAGGTTGGAACTGACTGAAGTGCAGGTCAATTCCAATGTAGAATTGTATATTATTTTCTAATTGTAAGCAAGCAAGAAACTTGCCTGATCTTTTTTTTCCTTAATCTTTTATTATATATATGTATATGTATATTTTTATTAATATATTCTTTTTCAGCCTGATCTTAATCCACTATAGCTTAAATGGATAAAAAATAGTTTGCTTAAGCTGTTCAAATAGTCTATTAAAACATAGCTCATAATTATCAATATTAAATATTATATTTATCTGCATTCATTTAGTTTTATTATCAGGTATGTAGATATTTCTTTTTAGTCTCCAGGGCCCTCCATAGGTTTCCTGAAAATAAATCTTTATTATTACACACCATGGGGTGAAATTTTTCATTTTACAGCACCAAGTCATCTCCTTTTGGACATTAGACTATGTTAATGAGACAGTACATTATTTGGAAAAGATTCTTGACTTGAATTAGCAGTTGTAGATTTGAAGATGTCCTCTGTCCATTTGTCACTTTGCATGCAGAACGAGGGAAACATCTGAGCTCTTGGAGATGGTTTCCATATTGTAAAATGGCGAAGATATTATCTTTTTGCTACTCTTGTAGGTTGCTATGAGGATTAAAAAAAACTAATGAATATATTGTGCAAAATAGTGAAGTACTACCCTAATTTAAGGTGTCTGGGTTATCAATAGATTTGGGTAAATGTTAGTTTTTCTGATTTCCATAATTCTGTTTCAATAGTCAAGTCTATTTCCACTTTTCTTTTGTGCCTCCATTTGGTCTGGTTCTCACTTTACAGGGTAACATTTTAATTATTTGCAGGAGTGCTCCTAGTCTAACTCTCATAGTCAGCACTTTCTTCCCCCAGGCCTAAGTCTACGATATTTCTAAAAATTTGTAAAATATACTCTCACTGGGGAACTCCTCACATGTATTATAAAGTAAAATAATTTATGTTGCTGCATAAATTCAATGATTTGAAATAAAATTTTATAAGTTTGTGAAAATCACTGAATGGGAACTACTGAGTCAGACCCAAAAGGAATTCTATGAATGGGTAATGCAATTCCCTCCCTCTAATAAAAGCACTGTACATCTCACATTTAGTTTATATTGATTGCTTTCTGACATGGAAATAAACCAAAACTTACCTTATGCAGAGTTCCTGTTAGTGGCAATATCAAGAATATAAATCTTCCCCTGTGACTTCTATTTCTGTGGTTTTCTCCAACCTGAAGTCACCCTAAGCAGGTTTTTAATTAAAGTAATGTGAACCACTGAGTATATCACCCCTTTTATGCATGATCAAGTTACCATACCATAAATATATTCCAGCTTTCTTGTAAACTTGAATTTTATGGATTGGTAATAAAATCCTTTTTTCCAAGGTTTGCAATTTTATTTCCACCTTTAAAAATGTTGTAGTCTCTTGGCAGTGCTGTATAAAAATGTGTAAAGTGTGAGTAATACTCGATATAGTATTATCTAGATATACTAGATTAGGTTTGCAAATGTGGACTTTGAAGCCTTTAAAAAATTTTAGCCTGCTTAAAAAATAAAGTGATATTGTTTTTTTTTCCTACCTAAAACATTGGATAAGATTTTTAAAATTTACTTAATTTGAAACTTAAAGCTTAATTGTGGACTCTCTCAGAAATATTTTAGATTTTAAGCAATGTTTCTTTGTCTATAGCATTAAAAACCTCCATCTTTGGAAGAGTCTTTAAGAATATAAGTGAACATTAGTACCTGTATCATCAAATGTTACCCATGCATCATGAATGTTACCATATGTAAGCACAGATGGTAATATGGGATCAGGCTTAAGAGTGTGGTGTTTTGAAGCAGAATAACCTTCAACACTTACTGGCTTTATGACCTTGAACAAGATACTTAATCTTTCTAAGTCTGTTTATTCGCCTGTAAAAGTGAGAATAATTATATTACTGCCTCTGAGATTAAGATTAGAGATAATCATATTGATGCAAACTCTGATACAAAGAAAGCACTCTAAAATATTAACTATTCTTATTAAAATTATTCATTCATCAAACTACAAAATCTCTTTTGCTCAGTTCAGAGTAGGAAGCCTCAGACCTTTTAGAAGATAGTCTATGAACTCGGGGGGCAGTACACTAACCAATGCTTTAGTAATGGTCCTAGACTAAATACTATTTTTTTTTTTTGAGTTGGGGTGTCATTCTGTCGCTTAGACTGGAGTGCAGTGGCACAGCTCACTGCTTGAACTCCTGGGCTCAAGTGACCCACCTTCCTCAGCCTCCAGAGTAGTTGGGACTACAGGCCTGACTGCCCCACCATGCCCAGCTAATTTTGTGATATTTTCTGTAGAGACAAGATCTCACTAAGTTGCTCAGGCTGGTCTCGAACTCCTGGGCTCCAGCAATCTGCCTGCTTTGGCCTCCCAATGTGCTAGGATTAAAGGTGTGAGCAACAATGCCCAGTCTAAGAATTCCTTAATAGTGCTTTGAAACTAGGTAGGTTTCTGCCAGTTTGCCCATATTCCAAATTAATTCAAGAAGTTCCCTGCATTTTCATTTTCTCTTTCCTTCCTTCCTTTTTTCCACCCTCCTTCCCTCCCTTCTTTCCTTCCTTCCTTTCATTATGTGTCCTTGAAAAGTTTTGTTGAGTGAAAACTACTCAATAAAGTTGGAAATAGTATTAGCTTCTTTAAATGTGTTTTTTATGTTCTTTTAAAACACCTCATTATAGATAGATAGATAGGCAGATGATTGACAGATAGTCAGACACAGATAGACATACAGATGGCATGCTTCACTACCAATAGCAAACAGAAGTTGATATTAAGTAAGAAATTAAATTTCAAAAGCAATTCTCCTGAGAACTGACTTTTTTCTTGTTTGATAAAGGATAAATTATTCTTTTAACTCTCAATAATGCAGGATGTAATTTATCCTTTTTTAAGTAAGGCTGCTGAATAATGTAGAGAAGACACGAGCAATTGTTTTGGTGGCAGAATATTTGCACTCTGGGCACGGATGTGCCACTTAAAAATGAGGGCATCTGTTCTTTCACTCATTTATTCATTCTTTACCTTGTTTGGTAAAGGGCAATGGGAAAAACCTGAAATTAAAGGTAGGCTATAAAAAGAAAGAAAAGCAGCCTTTAAAGCAAGACAAAAGTGCCAGGAATTGGGGCTAAAAACATAACACGATATATACCCTTACTAATGATAGTTTACAGTTTTTGTTTCAAGATTTCTAGCAGCCAATGCAATAAAGGAAAATCGAGTAAAGTTACACAGTTTAGAGTGTCTATGAATCTATGAATCAACCAATCACAAAGAATATGAATGTCTTTTTTTGTTTTTTGTTTTTTGATATCAGGACCTGGAATCTCCTGTGGGTCCTAGTAAGGAGAACATGGAAACTAAATGATAGCATCATTTGCACCATCTTTAAAAAGCAGGATGAGTCATAAAGTCACAACTTCTTCAACCTGGACTTTCATAATATGGAGATGTTTGGGCTTTGTGTAAAATTCCTTTCAGTTTCAACATAAATGACTTTAAACTAGAACCAGTTGAATTCAATGAGTTGTTAAATGTGAACGTGATCACACCAAATTAAAAAGCTATTAAGAAATTAGGTATCTCATTCTCCGCTTTTGGACCTTATGATGTTGTTTCCATTCCTAATGTTTCTACTGTTACTCATATTTTTAAAAGTTTCATCGTAACTACTTTTACTTTTTGAAAAAATTTTATTCTTTCAAGACAACTGTTTATTTTGCAGACATGTCTTTTCTTTTGGGCATTGTTTAACTGATGCAACTAAAAGCTTAAGGTTTTCTCCTGTATAACTCACTTGTCAATGAAGAATTTGATAAAATGCATTTCTCAGAAGATGGCCATATATTTGTGTGTTTTTGAAACAATATTGCTGTTTTAAATGTATTGCTATGGTATTTATAGCCAGTTCAATTTTTGCAAATAGAAAGTGTTCTTTGCCTATTATTGTTTGCCCGTTTGTCTTTTGGCTGTGCCATAATATAATAAAAGACTTATTGGTTTATATTTAATGTTCCTTCTTTTGGGGATTAACTATGCATTAGTATCCCACTTAACTCATAAACTTCACAGATGACATTGCTTCTTAACTTAGAGTTCTGTTTTGGTCTTATCTTTCTCCATTTTTTCTGTATAAGATAATTGCATGAGCCTAAACAGTTCGACTTTATTTTTCTTCAGGTAAATACCTGGGTTGTACTTAATTTACATAGAATACCGCAGTTTTTATTATGCAAGTGTCATAATAACAAAGTTAAATTAAAGAGCAAGAGAGTTATGCTTTTGTCGTAACTAGGACAACTTGTAATATTATGCTGGCTTTTCATTATTAAGTCAGTTTTGTTTCAGCACAAGACATTCATTATGTAGTTAAAAAAATTTACCCTTCTTAAGTTTTCTGAGACTGTCTCCTAAAATTGTCTTGTGTCATCGGATTCTTCATCATTTAACTGACTTTTGGAGAGCTCAGGGTATTGTATGAAAAGCTGTCTGAATACTTTTATGTTGAAGAAGGTTTCTCACAGGATGTAATATTTGAGATTTATGTAGGAATTTTCCAGGTGAAAAAAGAGACAATACCATTGGAACTACAAATACTTCAATGTAGTAGTGAGGAGTTGGAGCTAGAGATGAAAATTACATGAACTGGACAGTTTTTGGTGTCAAGAATTAGAAAGCACACTCGTACTGCCTGAAGTAACAGCAACAAGGACACCCACATAGAGTGAATCAAACAAGGTAGACATGGTAGAAATTTGCATCTCCTTCACATAAATGTCTGAAGGAGAGTAAGTTGTCTAAAGCAGGAAAGTAGCTCAGTTCCATAAACATTTTCAAATTCCCAGATTCCTTCTATCTTATTATCCACCACTTTAACAAAACTGTGTAAAGCTTCCTGAACTATCTGCATGTTATGGAGATAATAAAATGTAAGCAGAAAGTGTTTTCTTATTTTTCTCACAAATTTGATTTTGAAGAAAAATTTAAGCTTACTAGGAAATTTACAGTTCTATGAAACAACTAGACATGCTTTCTTTAGTTATGGTATATCCATTAGTTTCAAATCCTTTGGTGTCAGAAAAAAATTTTAAGTGTGTCAGAGCACTTCTGCCATACTGTAGGCCTCAAAAATTTATGCTGAATAAGGGGGAAGGGGGGAGGAAAGCAAGAGATATTGAAGATTTTTATGCAGATATGAAGTTATAATTTTATAGATCCAGAAGAGTTGGAAGGATAATCTTATGAGGATAATTGCAATTCAAAAAGAAAAGGTCCCAAGAATAAAGCCATCAGGTAGTAGTCCCTATATGAACTAAAATTAAGGGAACTAAATGAAAGGGTTGTATTATAGCTATTATTCAAGGACATCCAAATAAGAAAGTTAATTTTTAAAAAATCAGATATGTGTTTATACTGGGGTGGATTTTGGCCTTATACACAAGAAGTCCTCTGGAAAGAAGTTAATAGGACCCTTACAGATCTTTTGGATTGTAACAGAGGTAATATTATGAAACTGAAATTAGCAAACACAAGGACCCTTACTAATTTGAATATTTCTAAGGGAAACCAAATGATCAAAAACCTGAAGAGAGATTAAACTATTTCAGTCATCAACTTCATAATTATAAGGGAAAGGGTAACAGTTCCACTTAGGAGAGAGTAAATCCAATCTGAACTTTTCTAATAGTTCAGGGTGAAAATGCAATAAACTTCTTGCTGTCTTCACAATTTTTGCTGTTACTGCTGTTGTTGTTTTGAGTGTAACGATGGCTTAATTGCACTCTCTGTCAGTATATAATCAGTAAGGGGATATGAACTGTAGAAAGCCATTTTAAAATAATAAAAGCATATCATAAATATGTCTATTTATATACCTTAAAGGAATTTATTTTTATAGCTAGTTTAAACTGGGTGTATTTACACACATGCTTTGACCAAATAATGATCTAAAATAATGTCCCAATTTTTTAAACATTCTGTTTGAAAATCAAATTTTGTGCTGATTTTGTCAGTCATTTTTGTCCAATACCTGAAATGCCAGCTATTTCTTTAAAATATCAGTTATTACAAGATAACAATGTGAGGAAGAAGCTATCTACCATTTGAAGGACTTTCATAAACCTGTATGTCATACCTGAATTCTGTCAGCAGCTCTTTGATGGGGATTAATTGCGTATATTTATTTTCAGATGAAGATAAACCCAGACATTTTTAAGGTGTTGATGCTTTCTCTATTCTAGCACTGGAATTTGAACTCAAATCTGTGAGACACCAAAGTCCTAAAGCCCACATTCTCCACTGTGTTACAAATCTGCAGAAATCTGAGTGATGTGAGAAATATTTATGTATAGTGATGCTTTTTTACACATACTTCATATTATTACTTTATCATACAAGAAAGACTTTTACAAAATTACTCTAAAAATAAGATCTTTTATTTATTCAATGCTTTGTTTTTGACTATATTAATAAAATATTTTTCTTATGCCATTTATGAGCCCTGCTATGTGTTGGGGATACAGTTGTGAGAAACACAGGAATGATTCTTGCCTTTTTGGAGTGGATGGGCCTTTGGGGATCTATAGGTTATGCACTATAGGTGAGTAGAATACCTGAAGCAAGAAGTCAAAGTGGATGGTATATTTTGTTCTTATTATTTCCCAATTGCAAATAAGATGTATCTTCAATAAAGAAGCTCTGCAATGGCTCCAAGGAAGGTATATTTTAACTGAAAAACACATAGCGTGCTTACTTTAGGCTCCTAGACATCAATCTTCAAATAAAAAAAGGTTTTGCTTACACTGACCTCCCCCGCTAGCTCCTGGGCATGTGGAACACTCACCTCCAGAACACATATCCAGCTATTCAATATGAAATAAACCATACCCAGATAGTCAACATGAAATAAACCACATGTGAAATGAACAAGTGGTGCCTCTGGGTGAAACCTTTTGAAAGTTCAGTGCTATTATTTAGTTTATTAATATGAGTATATTCTATGTTTTATTTAATTATAGATTATACTTAGGAATTTTCAAATTGTAATAATTTTCTGGTAGAATATCATTATATGATTACTAATCACATACCTTATTACAGTTACCACTTTTTTTTTTCTAAATGTCCAAGAACCACAGGACCTTCATAAGGTTTATGTACCTGTTATTCTTTCTGTTTTTTTAAAAAGGTGGAAAATTTGTATTTTCATTGCAAAATGACAACTTTTTAAATAATTGTAACTCATAATATGACAAATGAAATAAATCTGCTACCAGTAATGTAGAGCTAATGTAGAAAAAAGTTTAGTGATAATTTTACTACAAAAGAATCAGAGGATTTTCTATGTTTATAATCATCAGTCTTGCCTGAAATAATTAACTAAGCCATTATAATCTATCTTGTACCTTTATAGATATTGTGTTTCAAAATCATGTAAAAAAAAGTTGCTTATTAAGAGATTATAATTTAGTTGGAAAAAAAATCATACATATAAAACAAGCAAACAACTAAATGGATTTGAAAGAAGAAAACTTCATTATTGGCATTCCAAATAGGCAATTCTCTATAGAGAAAAATGCTAAAGAACATAATAAATAGAATTAGAAAAATTGGAGAAGACATGAATATTAGTTTTATAGGTCAGACCATAAGTACAAAAGGAAATAGCAAAGTATGATTTCAATTTGGGATTAAAATCCTTTAAAAATATTTTTAAAAACATCAAATGAATGTGACCTTCAGTTTCTTTATGAAATACCACAATGTATGTGGTTTAAAATGTATGAGGTGACTAGTTCAAATCTATTCATGCATCTCATCTGCAGTTATAGCCTTCCTAGGGGACAAGAATGTAACAAATTTTTTTTCTTTAGAAAGTA
This sequence comes from Cephalopachus bancanus, assembly GCA_027257055.1. NCBI lineage: Eukaryota > Metazoa > Chordata > Mammalia > Primates > Tarsiidae > Cephalopachus > Cephalopachus bancanus. The sequence continues at coordinate 9,031,433 of JAPVLO010000108.1, forward strand.
TATTATATCAGCCGGGCTCGGTGGCTCAGCCTGTAATCCCGCGCCTTTGGGAGGCTGAGGTGAGTGGATTGCCTGAGCCCGCGGGTTCGAGACCCGCCTGGGCAGCGAGACCTCATCTCTACAATAAATAAAAAAATCAGCCGGGCGTGATAGCGCATGCCTGTAATTCCGGCCACTCGGAAGGCTGAGGCGGAAGGATCGCCGGAGCCCAGCAGGTCGAGGCCGCGGTGGCCGGAAGCGGCCACTGCACTCCAGTCTGGGCGACAGAGTGAGACTCCAACTCAAAAAAAAAAAAAAAAAGAAAGTATATTATATCAGAACAATGATTATTTGATAAAATTTAATTAGTGCTGATTAATAATGAGTTTGACATAGAATGTATTACAGATGGTCATTCAGTAGTCTTATCTTATGCTGGGAAATGAGGGGAGGGAAAATATGATTATGTCAGAGCATAGTGCTACAAAAAAATAGACCTTATTCTCTTTATGGCTTACTATGTCTTTCATTTTTCTATGGAAAGAATAATTTTGATATTTTATTGCACATTGATGGTTACTGGATTTCTTCAGAAATTATTTTTTATGGTGATGCTTATATTCTAATCTACAAAATTTAGAAAAAGTCGTGTGAAAATTTGCCATCCTCGGATAGGCTACTATCTAATTTTTGCCAAGTATGAGTTATGACTCTGGGGTAATCAGATTAGCCAGTGTTTGCCATTCACCTGCTTTAAATTTTTGAAGTTTATGAGTCAAATAGTCTGTTCATGCTGCAGAATCTCTCAGATGTCGCACAGAAAGAACATTTAAACTGTCATCAATGTGAAATGACAATTTTGTGAGCACAGCTTCTCTGTCACCTGAAAATCATGTGTCGCTGAATCCAGCTCCCTGAACACTACAGTAGTCTAATACATTAGCTATCTGATGAAAGTACCTGAAAATTGAGAGTTCATGCATAATTAGCCATTTCAAAGACTTTACAATGGAAAAAATCTATGAGAATCTACTAAGCAAACGATCCACACACACAAACACACACACACACACACACACACACACACACACGCACACGGATATATATAATCTAACAATGAATGAACACATACATTGCATCACATTGCTCTACATGTATTGTCATTTCGAATTTCTTAAGGCTTGCATATTAAAGTCCAGAGGGTAAGGTCTAAAGTCACCTAGCCAGTTTTTGGCTGAACTGAAATATGAACCTAGACAAGGCAACTTCAGGGTTTGTGCACTTAATATATAGCTATACTATTAAGAAAACTATGATTATCAGAGATTTTAATTACATTTCAAGGTCTCAGATAAGATAAATATGGAGTTGAGATAACCACTTTGATGCTTGATGTACACTGCAATCACTATGTATCCAGTCTTTTATGGTAATATGACAAGTTCTAGACTCCATGCACACCTGTTTCTCTAAAGAGTACATTTTCAGCTGTTTCCCTCCTTAACCTGTGCCTTGGAATACACTCATCCTGAGTTTTCTCATAGACGCTATAGTCCAACATTGAACCCAAGCCAGTTTGGCTAAGGTACTAAAATTCTTGTTGTACACTATCTAGGGAAGATGGAACAGGATATTTTAACGACTGATCTCTTAATAGAGGCCTATTCCAAAAACTCTCATCATTTGAACCTCCATGGTTGGATTCTGGAATTTTGAAGAGCCTTCCATGTCTTTTATAACCCTTGTGCTGATTCCATTTGGTGTTGGATTCCATTTGCTGTTGTATTCAACCCACTCTCCTGGATCCCACTTAAACATTCTTCATAGAATGATCAATTACCTACCTTAGAATGTCTACGTAAATTCTGATTATTTTCATCTGTGTTGGCTTTCTTTTTCCAGGCTGTCCCTGCCCAGGGTACTGATGTCCCAATAGACTTTCATACTGATTTCTATTACAAAGCTGAATACCTTTTATGAATAGGAATTCTTTTTTTTTTTTTTTGAGTTGGAGTCTCACTCTGTCGCCCAGACTGGAGTGCAGTGGCCGCTCCTGTCCATCGCAGCCTCAACTTGCTGGGCTCTGGTGATCCTTCTGCCTCAGCCTTTCAAGTAGCTGGAACTACAGGGCGCGCTACCACACCCGGCTAATTTTTGATTTATTGTAGAGATGAGGTCTCGCCAAGTTGCCCAGGTGGGTCTCGAACCAGCGGGCTCAGGCAATCCACTCACCTCAGCCTCCCAAAGGCACGGGATTACAGGCTGAGCCACCGAGCCCGGCTATGAATAGGAATTCTTAACATGAATCCACTGTTTGGCTACAGAAGGTCTCTGAACCCTAACACCATATGCAACCTTCTTTTCATGTTTATAAACATTTTTTGTTCTGAGAAGGATCTAGTGTTTTGATTTTTCTTCTTTCAAAAGTGTCTATAATCCAATAGTATTTAGAAATACTGCACCTAGTAAGAGCAAAACAAAAAGGAATGGTGATTTATAGTTTAGACCCTTGTCTTATCTGTCTACTTTGTGCTGCTATAACAAAATAACACAAAGTGAGCACTTTGTAAAGAACATAAATTTATTTCAGTAATTACTGGAGGCTGGATGGCCAGATCAATGCTCCAGCAGGTTTGGTCATCTTGTGAGGGCTGCGGTCTATTTCTAGGAAAACACCTGTGGAAAGGAACACTGTCCTCAAATGGAGGAAGGCTGAAGGTCAAACATGTCAAATGCTGCGTGAAGAAACTTCTTTTATAAGGGCCTTAATCTCATTGATGAGGAAAGAAACCTTTATGGCCTAAACACCTCTTCAAGTTTTCCATCTCTTAATATATTGCATTAAGTTTCAACACCTGAATTTTGAAGAATGCATATTCAAACCATAGTAACCTCTGAATTATTATTATTATTATTATTATTATTATTATTATTTTGAGTTGAAGTCTCACTTTTGTCATCCATACTGGAGTGCAGTGGCATGCTTATGGCCACTGCAACCTTGACCTGCTGGGTACCAGCGAACTTTCCACCTCAGTCTTCCAAGTAGCTGGAACTACAGATGCATGCCACCACAACCAACTAGTTTTTGTGATTTTTTATTGTAGAGATGAGGTCTCACCAAGTTGCCCAGGCTGGTCTTGACCCCTGGGCTCAGGCATCCTCTTGCCTCAACCTCCCAAATTGCTGGGATTACAGGCTGAGCCACCTGAATTATTATTTTTAAACATAAAGTGATATGTTCCTAGAACCAATATTTCATATGTAGCACATCCATCTAGGGGCTACAATATTGCACAGAACAGTTTATGGCAATTAGTGCCAAATAAGTTTAAAATATAGTGGCAGAGAAGAGTATTCCAGTTTGTTTTTGATGGTTTGTGAGAACCCAATATTTATGATCATATTAACAGTAGAGAAATGCCTACTAAGAAGGCATATGTAAACATGAGTTTAAATGTTAGAGAATAAAAAATACTGGTGCATTTGATCTGTATCAATGATATATAGATATATATATTAGTAACAAAAGTCATTTTCAAGTGGTTCAATGGATTAATAATAATAGTGTTGGTAGAATGGCAATTTTTTGAAATAAAGTAAATTGCATAATTGAATCTAGTAGCAAGTTATAAGTTCTGAGAATGTGGTAATATTCTACCTACTCTAAAATAAAGTGATATGTTGCGGCTTTAAAAAATACTGGAATAAGTAACTATTGTGAAGATAGTAGCAAAGTATCCTAGATAATAGGCCAATATAGCTATAAAGACACACAAATAGAATGTGTAGTAAGTAGTGGTTACTAGAAAACAGATGATAATATCTAATATATTTAAACGTGTCTCTGTAGAGTCAGCAAGATAAAATAAGTGTTTCAGTAAAAATTGCATGAACAACAAAATGAATTAGAGTGTGTATCTGCCACAGTACAACACCAAATATTTTACAATCAGCTGCTATCACATGATAAAATAATAAACTAGAAGAAAATGCAATATTTATGTGACTATTAGTAAATATGGAGCATCAGGAAAAAAAAGAGTAAGTGCTAATCAAACTGATAGATCATTGGATAGCTTTATGACGATTGTATTTGAGGCATCAAGTGACTCTCAGCTCATCCTGTGTGTACACGTCTTTATCGTTTTTTCCAAGTGACAACTTTCCAAGATACTGTTCTGCAAACCTCTTAGCAAGCACATTTTGACTTTGTACATTGAGCTTGAATCTCACATTGCAACAATATCTCAATTGTATTTGAATCGTAGGTTATGTCAGTAAAATTTTGTATAAAATGTCTAGGGAAAAGCACCGTTCAACTTCCAATGAGATGTATACGTTATGGCTTATATGTCTGTAGGAAACCTAAGGATACATTATACTATCAGAAGATATTACCGCTGAGATTAATCCTGTTACTGAGTTTCTGAAATGCAGGGTAATATTTGGCTTGTCCTATAATGCCAGTAAATACTTCCCATTAAAAGACATTTTGAAAAAGTTCTTGTCAAGATTCATTTAAAATATTGTAATTAAAATTAAAGTTTTTCTTGGGGTTAGTGGGTAAACTTAAAGCCCAGATTTCTTTGCCACTATACAATGCATCCATGTAACTAAAAACTATTTGTAGCCCATAAAGCTATTGAAATAAATAAATACATAATTTACATACTTTTTTATGAATAAAAACATTACATATTGATAGAAAGGGAAAATATTTTTGATAGTTAATGATGTTATTTCCTTGAGTCTTTGCTATCCATTTTATACAAATCTCAATATTTCTGTAGACTCATGGTCTCTTTAGAACATTGTCTTAAAGTTATCTGTCAAAATAAGCATTTGTAGGAACCATTATGCTTTAGATAGAGTGAAAAGATTCTTTTTTCAAATAATTTTTACCCTTGCCAATGTCCCAAGCCTCTCTTTCAGTTAAAGGAAATACAGAGAAACACACACACACACACACACACACACACACACACACACACACACACACACACACACAAACCCCCCACATGGGAGGAGCGAAGAGAGGTGAGGAAAAGGAAGGGAGAGGGGCAAGGAGGGGAGAATAAATGCAGAGAGTGAATAGATATTCAAGATCTTGGTACAGGAAAGCAAAGGAGGTTGAATTAATAATTTTCACCCCTTTGTTCTCTCAATTTACAGAAATATAGGCTTTGGAGTCAGATACAATGGATTAGTAGCCGGTCTCTACCTCTTACTTCCTGTCATTTAACCACTCTGGGCCCCAGTTTTCACATGTTTTAAATACAGAGAAAATAATAGTTCTCTTACAAAGGCAAACATCGTGTCTTATTTCTCTTTCCCCAAAGGTAAATAATTTACCTAGCACATAATATGCATGTAATAAGCAGCGGTTAAATAATTGAGAAAATATTATGGATGTTTATTAACACAAATACAAGACAATATTTGTGAATATAATAAAATAAACACAACCAACAGCCTGGAGAATAATATTAGTTGCAACTATTTGGTAAAAATGATAGTTATGTGTCTAATTGCTAAGTTATTCTTGTTAAACATCATTTAAACTATACTTTCTATGAAGTGCGTGTATTATTTCTCAAATTCTACTTCAACTAGTTATATATCGCTGTATTTCAGCTACATACTAGTATGCTGTTGATTTATGCTATAAACTATTATACACAATATCACAATACCTCTATAATCCACATTTTGGCAAGTTTTTATATTACACAAAGTTAATGGAACTTTTTTCATTGTTATCAATAAACCATGTTTTGTTTTGTTTTTTCCTATGCTAGAAGATAAAGTTTCTACTTTAATTTTGGCTAAAGAATTGTTTTCAGAACTGTGTTTAGCGCTTACTTTTGAATTGTAATTGTTAGAATAAAGTGTGGGTAAGAATATTTTCTCAAACAGAACCAAATAGGTAGGTACATGACTATGCACATGAGCCTGTAGTGACCTGATTCTCTTTTAGACTTGTCACAGAGTGCAAGATACAAGTTTCAAGGCCTTAGAGAGCCAATATCTTCAGAGTTAAGAAAACTGGAATAGAATCATATATGTGATTGAATTTTACTTCAACCATATGCATATTCAAAAGTGAGAGGGAGGGAAACATCCTTAGAAGATATGTACTGGAAATTGCCACATTCAAAATAATTCTAAAATAATTTGAGAGTGTTTTTTTTTTAAACCAAGAAAAAATAATCTTGTAAACACTTGGTTCTAAAGTTTTTGGTGAAACTTTATATTTTATCTATTTCAATTGCACTGGGTTTCACATAGCATGTAACTTTGATTAGAACACTTTAATTCTAATTGGTGGATGTGTTTATTTCTGAAAAGTGATTGTTAAATAAAATCACATTAGCAACATTAATGCTGCAATTTAGAGACAAAAACTTCTTGAAGAAATATGGCAAGGATATGTTATGCAATGTTGAACTTATATTGAATAGGCACAGTTTAGTCATTTTGATCTATTTTTCTAGACTTCAATTCGGGAAAGTCATATTTCATTTGTCCTCATAATATTTATATCATTTTATAATAAAATTAGCTCCCAGAGTTTCTTTTGAAATAACTCATTTCAGTGTTATGCACTGGAAAAGTATGACTATAAAATAGAATAAGGTTACAAATGTTTTGTTTGACATTTTATATATTTTACATGACATATTTTCTTCCTTAAATTAGAAGAGAAGACTATATTTAAATTAATAGCAAGGTTGGATCACACCTATAAAACCTTCACTATGACCTTCAAAGTAATGAATAATAATTGAAAACATACAAAGGGGACTAGAAATAGATTATCCTCTGCTATGTTTTTATGGAGTCATTAAACGGCTTCATGATATTGTGTATAGAATCTGTAGCTGTAGTGCATTTTTGACAAATATTATGAGTATTTTGAAAACTGCATAAACTTATGACAAATAATTTTTCACCTATTTTTGAAACATCATTAACCTTCTTTAAATATCTACTCTTAAGCAAAGAAGCATACTGTTTCTACCGCCATGTTGATCGATTGTCAAAACATCAGAAATAAATCATTAACATAGTCTTCTGTCTAAGGAGGTGTTCTTTAATCTTTTTTTTTTTTTTTTTTTGAGTTGGATCCTCACTCCATCTCCCAGGCTGGAGTGCAGTGACATTCTCCTGGCCACTGCAGCCTCAACCTGCTGGGCTCAGGCGGTCCTTCTGCCTCAGCCTTCCAAGGAGCTGGAACTACAGGCGCACGCTATCATGCCCAGCTAATTTTTTGATTTATTGTACAGAGAAGGTCTTGCCATGTTGCCCAGGCTGGTCTCGAATCCGCCAGCTCAGGCAATCCTCTCGCCTCAGCCTCCCAAAGTGCTGGGATTATAAGCTTGAACCTAATTTTCTTTCATCAATTCTCTAATAAGTAGACTTATTTCACAATTAAATTTTGATATGTTAGAGGGTAAACCCCAAATTCTTCTATTATTTAATATCTATTATGACCAATGAAAAATTTTATTTTTATTGATCATGCCAATTTTTCATTTTCACGATACCTATATTGACACAGTATTAATAGCAATTAATATGTATTTAGTGGTTAACAATCCCAAGCACTCTTATGGTAAATGCATAGTAACTCAATTCTCATCCTAGTCCTTCAAGATTATACCTATTTTACAGATGCGTAAGTCAAGAAGGAGTATTAATTTGCTCAAGTTCATGCAGCTATTAATTAGTGAGGTTCTCTTTGAACCCCACCGCCTGATCCCAGTGTTTCATGATTTTCATTGCCTTTGACTTTCTAAATCCATCTTTCCAAATATATGACTCTTCTCAAATCTAAACACTTCTAAAAGAGTAGTACAAAAGGGAAATAAAAAAGGAAAAAATCAAGTGAAGGGAATAAAAGTGGGAGTATACCTGTCAAATAAGTGCTTCGGTTATTTTTCATAAGCTCCCTAAAGCCAGGGTGAATACTGCATGCCTCTTGGGATGTGAGAGAAGGAAATACTTTTAAAGGACTACATAATAGACAAATAACTTAGAAACATCAAGATAGGTCAAGATACTGCTATTTCTCAAACCAATCTTTGTTGGATTTTTCAGGCATTATATTAAAAAAAAAAATTCCGTGAAGGTGATTCTGGGAGGGTGTTAAAATTTTGTAAATTCAAATCTACAGACTTCTGGCACCTTAACTGAACTGAAAGAAATTTAGGGAGCCCAGAAAAATATGATGGTAATAACAATCATGATGAAGAATAGTACCAGTTTTCCTACAATTTACAGCCTTTGATGTCAATGATGTTATTCTGATTTTATAGCTCAGGAAACTGGGGCATTGACAGACCAATGACACATGAGATCAAAGAACAAATAAGTAGCTGAAGCTCAATCTGCATCATTTTCTCCAAAATCCATGCTCTTCTTCATTACTATATATATATATTTTTTTTTTCTCAAATGTATATCTTGAATGAAAATGACTGCATGAGAAATTATTATATTTGGTTGGTATACAAGTAATTACTGTTTTGGACTGTGAATTTTAAGTTATAGCTAGGCTCAAACACATCTTTATTAAGCAAAATAGGAACCATTACAATCAACACATTTTTGGCAATGAGAAATAAGTTTGTTTATTCCTATAGCATAAAAATCTTTGCTTTGGGATTCAACGGACTCTTGAAAAGCATTTTCTGCATCCTGCTGGTTGTGGAAGGTTTGTCCAGGCAAAAAGTTGTCGAGATGATTGAAGAAGTGGTAGTTGGTTGACGAGAAGTCAGGTGAATACGGCGCATGAGGCAAAATTTTGAAGCCCAATTCATTCAACTTTTGAAATGTTGGTTGTGTGACGTGTAGTCAGGCATTGTCATGGAGAAGAATTGGGCCCTTTCTATTGACCATCGCTGGCTGCAGGTGTCACAGTTTTCAGTGCATCTCATCGATTTGCTGAGCATACTTCTCAGATATAATTATTTTGCCAGGATTCAGAAAACTGTAATAGATCAGACCAACAGCAGACCACCAGTGACCATGACCTTTTTTGGGGTGTAAGTTTGGCTTTGGGAAGTGCTTTGGAGCTTCTTTTCGGTCCAACCACTTGGTGGTTGTTGCCAGTTGTTATGTACAATCCACTTTTGAACACATGTGACAATCTGATAGAGAAACGGTTCATTGTTGTGTAGAATAAGAGAAGACAACACTTCGAAACAATGATTTTTTGGTTTTTGGTCAGCTCATGAGGTACCCATTTATTGACTTTTTCACCTTTCCAATTTACTTCAAGTAAGAAAGGTCGACACTTTCTTCAACAACTTCTCACGTAGTTGTAAGAGGATCAGCTTCGATGATTGCTCTTAATTGGTTGTTGTCAACTTCCTAATTGGTTGTTGTCAACTTCCTATGGCTGACCACTATGCTCCTCACTTTCAAGGCTCTCATCTCCTGTACAAAACTTCTTGAACCACAGCTGCACTGTATGTTCACTAGCAGTTCCTGGACCAAATGTGTTGTTGATGTTGCAAGTTGTCTCCGCTGCTATATGACCCATTTTGAACTCGAATAAGAAAATTGCTCGACTTTGCTTTTTGTCTAACATATTTCCAAAGTCTAAAATAAACATCAAATAAAAAGCAAATAATAAGCCTTAGCAAAAAAATATGAAGCGAGAAATGTGCGTTAAAGTGATGTATATAACATTACCACATTTATTTAAGAATGCATTTAAGAATATATCACACAGCAAATATCAACAATGCAAAAACCGAAATTATATTTGCATGAACCTAATACTCTCTAGTTTAGATATATAATCAATAATTCTGACTAAAGATAGAATCCAGCAGGTGAGTGGTAGGATTAACATTTATAGCAGAAACAGGGATACAGATTGAAATTGTTGTCCACTTCACATAGCTCCACAGTAAGGGAGAAGATACCAAGTAAAACAAATATCCGTATAATACAGTTCTGGATTTTTTCCAACTTGCTACTGTAATTGCTACTTTTAACAAGTGATGATATTAGTTTGCTCAGTCTGCTATGAGAAACAAAATACTACAGGTTGGGTGGCTTAAACAACAGAGATTTATTTTCTCTCAATTATGAAGTCAAGATCAAAGACTTTGGTTGCTGGTGAGGACTCTCTTCCTTGCTTGTAGATGGCCATCTTCTCTTTAAGTCCTCACTTTTTTCCTCCATAGGCGTGTGCACAGAAAGAAAAAGAGCGAGTTCTCTGGTGTCTCTTCTTATAAAGGACACTACTACTATTGGATCAGAGTCCCATCTTTATGACCTCTTTAACCTTAATCACATCTTTACAGATTCCGTCTCTGTTCACAACCACACTGAGGTTTGGTGCTTCAACATACACATTTTAACAGGAGGCAAACATTGAATTCGTAATAATATGAAGGTCTTAACTTGTCTCCAGGTTTATCAGAGGTTCTCTAAAAGTCTTGTTAAACCTCATATCACGGAACCACATTGATATCTGTATGCTGAATGTAGACACACACGTCCAAATTAGAGTTCACGATTCCTTCTCTTTACCACTTCCAGGCTTTTTCTTGGGCATATGTTTTCTTTCTGTGGCTCCTGGGATTTCAGGCAGAAAATGAAATACTATTGTTGCCACTTCTCAAGCCCTCCAGTAACATTCACATTTGACTTTGCCTCCTCCCTTCACCTTGATGTAGATTGAAGGGCACCATGAAAATCAACAGGGTGCATTCCTTAGGAGAAGAATGACGAGTTCAACCCTAGGGCTATGCTAACATTCTGAAAAGCAAATTATTAGATGCAATGGCCAAGCCCATAAATTCTGCTTCTTAGAAGATACCAGTCACAATAGAAATTAAAGTTTGAGAATACAGATTCTGTGTGAAAATATTACTATCCCTTTGGCAATTTATAAATTAAACTATCGCATTAAAATTTTGATGTGTTATAATTTGGTAACACACAATCTTATGAATAAAAAACGTTCATTTTCACATAGCCCTACTCAAACATTAAACTCACGACTATAAAATTATTCATTAATTATTCCATGAAAGAACAATATATAGTTCAGATTATTTTCCATTTTCTAAAATAACTATTTTCACATATTTGCATAACTTTACAGAATGTCTTCAACATTCACTAAATTTACTGATGTTTATTTATTTAAAAATTAATTTTTTAAGGTATATTTGAAGAACCATTGTATTTTCTATGTTTCCAGAAATAGTATAATGCATATTAATTATAGTAATAATTTACATCAGTGCTAAAGAATAATATTGAACTTTATATTACAATTATATTTTCAGTGCATACTTAATACATTTCTAAATCTTAATACCTAAATAGGCCTTCATGAGGCCCTGGGATGTTTAATATAAAACTAAATTTTCTTTGTTTGGAACACTTGTCAAATTTCTGTGACTTAAATTTTGAGGAAAAGAAGTCTCTGAACTACTAATTCCTATGATTCACACAGAAACAATAGAGCAATACATGTAGATATAGAGTAAATTAATGGAATATTTATAATAGCAACTTTGTTTTAGACAAATTGAGTGAAATAATGAATTTATATGACTTTACTATGTGAATGGTTAAGGAGTTATTTTTGTGTTCCTTTTATTTTGCTTAAAAAACCCAAAACTCTGTGTATATGTGTTTGAAAGTCTGTGCTTTTTTTATCTTCTCAAATATTACCTAATGGCATTTCTAGATATGTAGTGATTGAGGTTGAGTTATGTTTAGTCAAATCAGATGTATTTATGTGCACTTTAAAAATATTGCTTTTAAACTATTTTCAACTTTCTTTGACATATGCAGCAGCTTCAGGGGAAAAAAAAGTTTAAGAAAAGATATCTTGGAATCACGTGTACAGTTCAAAAGTTTATGTTGTCTTATTTACCAAAGTAAAATGGGAAAACAATGAAATATCAGGGCCTCGTGTTAATTCGAGTGGAAATTATAACTTTTTATTCTCAAAGTAGACTAGATTAGAGTATGTCAAAGCAGTCTGAAAATATGAAGCATAAATGCACAATCTCAAACTTTTTTTACTTGTTAAATCATTATCAAGTTGAAATGGAAGTAAAGAGTATTTACAGGGTAGAAAAGATATTTCTTTCAGAAGCTACTGGGCAAACTTTCATTTTTAAAATTGAGATAATGCATACATACTATTTCTGATAAGGATAAATACAGATGAAGCGCTTAGTTAAAAAAAATCAGACTGCAAAGAATCTTATACATTCACTCTCAGCTTCTTGAATCTTTTTTTTTTTTTTTAGTTCTTTTGTTCTGTAATTGATTGCTAGCACCCCCTTTAACCCACCTTAAAGGGCAAGCAGGAAATTCATGTTTTCGTTCATCAGCCCATCCCTCTGAAAAGCGTTCGATATTAAAACAGTTTGCAGGAGCAAAAGCAGAGGAAACAAGAGGCCCAGCTAGACTGTAGCAAGGTTAGAAGACACACGCAAGATTGCCTGCAACACACATCGGGTCTTGTTCCTGTCCAGTATTTGCATGGAGATTTCAAGTTAATTAGGGTAGGACTCTCTTCTTCGCTATCTATGTGACCTTTTATTATTTCTGCGACTCTCTAGTTCATGTGGTATCATAAAGCTGTGGGAAAGTCTTCCCCGCTGTTTGACAGAAACTGGAAAAAATAAGTATTGATATTTTCCGTTGCCTGAAGGGTTTTCCAGCAGCAAAGTACTGCAGAGGCAAAGTTGATGTCGTGGTAGATTTGCTGTGGGTGTCAGTATGTTTCTTTTGTCTTTTGGCTCCCTGCTTTCCTTGATGATCAGGTGCAACCCAGAGAGTTGCAGGGAGGAAGGGGGTGTTGTGGGGGGTGCGGACTGGTTCAGGAGGAGGTTACATGGCAGAATTCCCACGAATGCTGGCGAAGGATGAAAAAGATAAAGAAATCTTGTTTTTCTGAACGAGAGGATTCTCTGCATGATTTCCCCACTGTTGGGGTTATGAGCTTTCAGGCTGAGATTTTATTAACAATTCATATGGAGATTGAGGGCAGTGAAGGAGCAGATTCTCACATAAACTTGATCTGTCTGTGAATGCAGTTCTCTGTTTGCCCTGACCCTGCATGGCTTAAGACACTGCCTGTGAGGCCAGTGTGCCAGACACAAAGAAAGAAATGAAAAGCAAGCACATTCCAGGAGTCTGCACAAAGGAGCCCAGCAGTTTCTAGTCGTCTCCCCAGAGAGGATCTTATCTCTGCACAGCCAATAACCTCCAAAATGTTTATTTGTGTACCTTAAGTTTTAAAATCCATGTGGCTGCTCATTAAGCAATAGTTTATGGGGATGTTCTGTTAGGTCTTAAAATTTTTTCTGAACTTGTAGAAACTGAAAAAAATATTTGCAAGGGTACGTTTTCTGAAGTTTAGTGTTAGAAGTCACTGGCCTTGAATTGTTTTTATTCTATTGATCGGTAGTTACCTTGCAAAATGAGTGTTCCTTCCAGCTTTGGGAGAAGCCAGAATAACGTTTTAAAGCTTGGTTTGACTTCGTGATACATTCCGACACTGCAGCTCTGACACTTGTGGCAGAGAGTTAATGAGTGAGATCAAACTGACATGGGTCACTGGCGTGGACATCCCCACACTCATGAGCACAGACCACAGTGTTACATTGGAAAAGCCAAGGAAGGAGCAAGTGCAGAGAAAAGTTTGAGTGAGACCAAAGAGCAAAGGAAACTGGGAACTTTCAACATTAGAGCATTTCTGCAATTATTAGCAGTTTGCTATATCTACAGACATTATAACAAGATAATGACATGCTTCCACAAGATATTTCTCTGTAACTTAATATGGCAGATTTTATGGTTTAGCAAATGCATAGTTCGAAAGTATAATATCCTTAGGTCCAGGGGATAAAAACTTGATATGCATAATTCTGCTGCTAAATTACATGTTACCACAGATGCTTGGAAATTAGAAAATCCATGCACAGCCTTTTGAATTTTGCATATGTGTTTAGCTGTTCAAATTGCTTTAAACTTTTATGGTTCATTAATTAAATAACCTGTAGAGGAATGCAGACAAATGCCATTAATTATGATAGGTTTTGTTCCTTTCATTTTATAGTGGTTTTATTTCCATGAAATTAACTGTTGTACTTAGGCTAATTGTCTGTAATTGGTGACAAAATCACTTCATTGTTTTTCTATAGCATGATACTAATTAGGATCTTTGCAGTATTGGCTCCGCCATGTTCTGTATTTTATCTTCTATGTTGAATCAGTGGTAGATTATAATAGCAAATGCAACTTTTTAAGAGAGCTGCAATATGAAATTTTTCCATTAATAATTAAATAAGTCTTTTAAGCAGCCTGCCATAAGTTATTTTTATAACATTGAAATTGAGGGAAACTTTTATTTTAGGCTTAGTTGATTTCATGGAATATCGACTGGTTTTTTTTTCTGTCTTGAATTGAATCCTTTTGGAATAATCTTTATAATATCACAATTACAATTTTCAACTGCTCAGCTACACACATTTTTATTATTCTATTTGTGTAGGCAGTGGTAAAACTAGCATTACTTAAAGCACTTTTGTTAGATATCACAGGGCTGAATGAGATTGTCTTTTCATATCTGATGGTTATATTTTTATAAACTATAGCATATTATTTATTTTTGTTTTATAACAGCTTTTTTTTTCTTTCGTTTTGCCACATGAGAATAGTTTTCAAAGCCACAGTATTCCAAATGAAAATATATACAAACAGTTGAGATTACAAAAGCGTGGTTTTACGTATTTTTTTTCCAAAATAGTGGAGTGTGTTCAATGTAGGTAATAGGTTGCTGTAAACGAGAAAATGGAAGAATATTCTATTTTGTGAAGTGAGATTTATTGCTGCTTGGAGAAAATATTACAACACTACATATTCCATTAAAACGATCACAGCCAATACTGCTATGCTCATTTTGTTCTTAAAACAATTTTTCTCAATTGCTCTCCCTAAGATTTTCATGAATTCATAAGTCACAAAGTTTTCTACATCTCTGAATTATAGTCTTCTTGCTTTTTTCTGTATTCTAAGATGCTTTTACCAATTAAGAGCCATTTTGAGGTTTATAAGCCACTCTGTTTGCTTTAAATAATCCATAATGTAAAACTTAGAGCTGGGTGTCTCACAATCATCCTGAAAAAAAGTTTTTACAAAGCAATTAGAAAAATAATTGCCTATTAAAAGGTGAGGACTGGTGTGAGCAGGGAAAGAAGAAACCGAACTCTGAAATTGAAAGCATTCATTGTTAGCTGGAAACATACGCACCAAATCTGAAATTAAAGAAAACTCACAAGATACGTTTTTTTGGCATGGGGAATTGTTTAAATTTTCTAAAGCTGTCAGTCTATTTTCTCTATCTTTTTTTCTTGTTAAAGAAAAACTTCAAATGGAAAGCTTCACCTTTTGTACAAATTTGAAATGTTTCATTATTGCAGAATGGTTCTACACTGTACAAAACCAGAACAATTCAATAGCTTCCAGAGGGGGGAAACACAAATGAGAATCTTTCTATCATTTTAGAATGCCCATAGCAAAGCAAAAATAAGTATAAAAATCTATGGTTGTTTCCTTTAAAAAAAGAGTCTTTTGATTACAGCAGTTATTTGAATACCCATTCAAGCTCTTTTGTAACATGTTGTAATAAGTGCATTTATCCTAAATGAAGAATACTCTTGAGGGGACAAAACTCAAACATAAACTATGTTTACATGTTGCATTTCAATAGATCACCTCACAGAATTAATTTAAGGTTATTTTTCTTCTTTTGTGTGCTCTAGAAAATTAACTTCAAAGTAAAATTCAGTGTGTCCCTATTCCACCTTATTGAAGTATTTCCAATATGTTTTCTTGTCTATTTTTGTCAACTTCATATATGTGGAATGTAAGAAATAAGAAATTTGAAATGTACTTCAAGTTTTAAGAGTGAAAAAGATTACAGAAATTATTTAGAGAAGATAATATTTCTCTTTTATTCATCCCACCAGATCATAGACTTTGGAGAATACAATTAGATGGAGTTTTTGCCTTCTTGAGTATTCTAACTGTTCAAGGAAAACGCAAGAGAGGAAGTAGGACTCTGATAATGTACATAGGCATCTGAATCTGACAGGAAAAAAATAATAATAAATCCAGTTTGCTGCTAATTTAATCATGCTTGACAACCATACAGACACTGCTGGGATGGCATGAGTAGCAGTCAGTGTGTTTGACTGCTTTGGCCCCGGAAGTCTTTTATAATTGTAATCAGTTTCTTCATCAGTCCACACTGTGCCAATATCCCCAATTAGCCATAGTGTCATTTTAAAAATTAAGAACAATCCAACACGTAATAATATCAACAACAACAACCATCCCTCAGCATCAACTGTGTTTTCTGTGTGGACTTACACTATGCAGCAGTTGTATCCAGCTCCTTGGCTCTGACCTGCTTTGCATACTGGAGGTTAATCAACTTCCCCAGTGGGAGGTATACACACATTTGGAGGACCAGAGCTCACTCTAGTGCTACCAAACTCTGGTGTCATTTTTTATATTCTCTTGGGTTTCTTTTTTTCTCAGTGACGTTTGTTTGTGCATAGCAGAAATCGCCTCACCCTCTTTCTGCTAAATAGACTGCCCACCAACTAAAGCAAATAGAAAAGAGCAAAATCAAAAATGGTCAGAGGTAAAACATACTTATTCCAAGCTAGTTTCACTTTATGTTGCTCAAATGAGTTTCACATTGCATGAAATTTGACTTTTCCCTGGGGTTAAGCTATTGTAGCACTTGGGAAAGTGAGTGATAACTACATTAAAAAGCATGAAGCATAAGGAAACAATGTGATAAGCCTTGTGGTACTTTAAATCTTGCTTATTTTAGAATGTACCAAGTTTTTTTTTTTTGTCTTGCGGTAGAAGCATACATATAAATACTCACACTATGCTTCTTACTATGTGCACATTTTCTGGGACCTTAATTCTATGGTGGGCGATATCGCAATCTGTAACTTGGACAACTTTATGTGACATCAAATAGAGGCCTTAGCAAGTAAAAGGTGGATGAAACCAGTTCCTTACTACATGCCACGTGTCTTACTTGGGCAGGCAGCCATCAACTGCTTCAGGTCACCAATGTCTGTAGGAGAAGTCAAATTGTTTATGTTTTGTCCTTTGTGCCATATGACCAGTTGTTTTCATTGATAAATAATGATTGAATTGTAAGCTTATTCATTCTAGAATCCAGCAGTAACCTGTAGCTAATGATCATTTTGCAAATTACCAGTTAAGAACAGAATATTCTCCTATACTTTTTCCATCAGAGCTTTCGGCATTCATCAACACTCTAAGATGTGCCTACCAATATAGGCTTCATGAGAGGTTGTTATTTTATTTTTAATAGCAGGGATAGAAGCATGAACATAGAAAATATCCAAGCTTTAAATCATGCTTTGGCTATACCTTCTAATTCTCTCTTTAAATTACTTGTGATGAGATGTGACATTTACATTTTGTCATATTATTCATTGCATCCAAAAAATAATTTTAAATAATTCCTAAAGTTTAAAAAGAATGAAGTGCAATAGTCTTATATCATTATCAAAAATAATAAAATAATGAACTTGTATAGTATCTTTTTTGGTACATATTCTTCCACAAAAGGTTACAGGATGATGTAAAGAAGCTACATGAAGAAAACAGTCACCTACATCTATTTAAATTTCAAAATGATATAAATAAAGTTTACTGGAATGAAGAAAAAATCCTGCTTTTTTAAAAACTATGTTGGAGTCTTATTTTTTAATACAGACTTTTATTCCAGGGATAACTTAAACCAACTTAAGATGTGGAATACTAAACGAGTTATTACAACATATAATAGCCTAGAAGTGTGACCACATTTTAAACTGTTTAAGGTATAAAACACCAAAGCAAGCCATGTGATTTTGGTTAACACATTCATAGTGAGTATAGTCAAGACTTAACCTTCCTGATTTTTACATGTGCAGTTTCACTCTTTGGTTTACTTCTTCCTGTGATCAATACCCAGGCAAAGCCAGAGCTCTTCAGGAGAAGGTTGAGATTATAACAATGTCAGCCTTTGCTTTTAGCAGAGTGATGAGGTTATCAATAATGCATTGGAGATCTCGGGAACCTTGGACATACACACATCACAGCTGCCCTGCATTTATTGTAAGACTTGCAGGTTTGAGCTTAGTTGTCATCATGTCTGTATTTGAACCAGCCATTGATACAGTCTCAAGAAATCTTGGGGGCATAGGGAGAGCTGTTAAGATTATTTAGCTGAAACATTGCATTTGAGGGGGTTATTTAGGGGTTAGAATACATCTATGAAATTGCTTTTATAAAGAAGCCTATTCAACACTCCTTTAATAACCCTTTGTCTCCCCAACTCCCTTCTAATGTTTATAAGTTTTGTTGTTTCTCTGACAAGTTTATTCATATCCTAACAGCTTGTCTGGCAGCAGGGTTCATGTTCTATACTTGGGCTTTCTGGTCACGGTGGTGGCTGAGAGTAATGGAGAGGGGGAATAAGTGAGTATGGAAATGCAAAGCTGTCTCTTGTTACATTTTATCGATCTCATTCTGGTGTCATTCAATTAAGACAGAAATGTGATGGATAGTCTCTGCACAGATTCCTGGGTTGCTCTCCATCCACTGCAGATAAAGCTTTTGTGCTTTATTTTGGGGAGCAGGGGTGGGGAGAGGGCATGGGCAAGTGGGAGAAATCAAAGATGCTATGTGATCTGAATTACAAATCAATGTCTCTCTAAGGATGCTCCAAATGTCAAACATGCCATGTTTATATTTTCACACACACAGACTACTCCTGTTGATGTATGAGATGGGTTACTAGAATTTAAGTTAAGGTTAATTATTGTTGATTTATTTTCAAAGACCTATGAACTAACATCATCCTTCTACCAGCCCAAGATAATTAAAAATGAGCCACACGGAAAAAGATTCGAGTCCAACTCCTGGCATTTTTGAAGTTTGCAAAAAGGAGAAATTCTCCTCTCTCTGTTTTTAAAAAATGGTACTGTGATTCTAGGTTGACCTTTTTGCTGATAGAATTTAAAGTCAGCAAAATGAAAGTAGCAGTTAAAATCTTTTTAGTTTATAAATAAATCATTCTTGTTATCACCTATTTATCAAGAAATATACTATTATGAGCAAAATATCAGAATTTAGGACTGTTTACGTTCTGATCCTTGCTCTTGATGTCATGTTTTTTCTTAACAATATCACCACCTATTTGCTGCTAGTGTTATAATGAGGATGGTAGGAAATCATGAAAATGAGAAATTGTAAAACTAACAACTCATGCAAGCAGTTTTTTTTTAAATACATAAAAAGTTACCACAAATAGATTTTAAAAAACCCCAAAAACAGGTATGCTAAGCAAACTCCTTTGTCCCTCCCAATGCAATACCAGATTCAAATTGGGCACTTGTGATTTTCTAATCAAGGTTATGGTTTCTGATAAGCCAAACTAAAAGCTAGTGCAGAATGAAAGTGAAAATATAAGGAGTTTTAATATCAGGCCGATATGTTAATGTCCAGGTTCCCCTGAGTATTTGGTATATGACCTTGAAAAGAGGATGTATGCAATGATCCTCTAGTTTAAACTAAATTTTGATATCTGAAAAATGAACAGTATTATTGTGAGAATTACAAGACCAAGAATATGGAAATGCCTACTTCATACTTGTCCCACATATCTGGCCCATGTGAGGCATCCAACACTTTTAGTTTTATCCTGAATCCCTCTTTATGGTTTTGACACTGAGTAATTTGGTCCTATAAAAGCTTGCTCAGTCATTTGGGAAAGGAATGTAAGCAAAGAAAAATAATACACTTGGGCCCTACCACTGTGAGTCAAAAAATTTCCAGGTCCTAATTCACAGAAGCTAATACTAATCTGTGTGACATGTCACTAAAGAAATTTCCAATTATCACTAAAAGTTCATCCTAAAATTTTATTTATGGGACGAACTCTGCATATTAAGTCTTAATCTAGATTTGCCAAAGATGTTTTCAC
This sequence comes from Cephalopachus bancanus, assembly GCA_027257055.1. Taxonomy (NCBI): domain Eukaryota; kingdom Metazoa; phylum Chordata; class Mammalia; order Primates; family Tarsiidae; genus Cephalopachus; species Cephalopachus bancanus. The sequence continues at coordinate 9,051,489 of JAPVLO010000108.1, forward strand.
TATGATGTTTGGATCTGAAAATTAAAGAGCAGCAATTCGTTAAAGCAGTTATTCACTAATTTTACAAAAGTTAAAGAGCACTTTCTACTTACCACTGCTGATGGAATTTTAGATTTAGATAGGAATTTAATTGATACTCTACATTGATTTAGATAGGAATTTAATTGATAATCTACACACAATAAGTTAGAAAAACACAAATTCTTATATTACTGGCACATTTCTTACAGATATTGTTGAAAGTTAAATGTATATATGTGAGGTGGGATCTGGCTCTCTATTTTTATTTTTTCCTTCTGAAGTCATGCATTTTTAAATAGAGTGTCTAAAGAAAACCATCTGCATAAGTCAAGGCTTACCTCAAATTTACATCAAGATATAATTGACATCTATGTAAGAAAAATATAAAATACATCCATAAGAGATAAGTAGTGAATAAAGGATTTTCTTCTATGTGATCAAAACATAATAAACAGAATTTCTGGTAAAAGAGAGGTTTTATCTTAAATTTGCACCTCCCCCCCCCAATTATCTACCTTGCATGTGTTAAGACTGCTTGATGCATTTATTTCTGAAAACTGCCAACACTTTGGTTGAAGATACAGTGAATTAACAGATTTCTGTAGTCTCACATAGTGATGTGAACTCAGTCAGCGTTCCTAGGGAATAAATCTGGGAAATTAACACAAATTATTTCACTCATTTATAAGTTGTACAGGTAGTAACTCCTTGATGTCTTAGGATACTTTATAATGTTTTCTCTAGCAGGGTAGGAATCACAGTGGCATGTCCTGTCATTCTCATGCCCTTGGAGATCATTCAGGTCTAATGTGGTGTGGGTGCTTCTTCACTCTTTTGGATCCAAGAAGATGCTGCCGAAACAGTTTTCTAAGATGCACTACTTTCCACTGCTGATGGAATTTTGTATGTTCCAGAAGGTGGATTTAAAAATAATCACAAGTAATTATAATATACGGAATAATCAGAAACAGAGACTCTATCTGTGAGATTATTTTCTACATTATAACTTTCAATGCTCCATTCCAAGAAAACACATAACCTAATAATTGTGGCAATATTGCTTCAAAGAACTGTTTTCATGGCAATTCTCAGGATAAGTAAGCACCAGTTGTCATGATACATGTTTTTTATTTTTTTTTTTAATTTGCTGCCTTCAGCTAATATTAAAATTCTTGTTGTTTATCTTCCATCTCTGTATAGGCTTTCTTTCCAATTAGAAGGTAAACACTGTAAAGTAAAAAAGCAATTGCGGATGATCAGTGAGAGTTGAAGTAATCATACTGACAAAATATGAGTCCTCGAGAAATGAAATGTTGCTGTATTCTCCATTCTTATCTTCTGTTCATCAAAGAGACATAAAAGATGATGCCATCCTTAGACCCTGGCAGTTCCTTCTCTTCAACATTTAAACAAACACTCTACATTTATTATTGAAGTAACATACTGTGCTGGGCATTGTATTACATGTAGGTATGAACAATTTCAAATACATAAACTATATACAACAGAATATTACTTTTTATGATCTCTCTGTGTCTTTCTTTAGGTTTGCAAGATTCTGATCAGTATCTGAGTCCTTTGGTCTCTCTGACTGTCTTCATCCTGGTTCTTAAAGAAACAATATCTTTCTGCATGGCCTTCTGGCCATAACAAAATGGTTTAAAAGACCTCCTCAGAGTCCACTACCTTAAATCTCAAATAAATTGTTTTTTTGGAACTTCAAAGTCTTTCTTAATTATTTCTATGTTAAATTTCATCCTCAGACAACTTCAATTTTGATATTCTCAAATCAAGACTCTGATTCAATGAAATGAATTTTCTTTGTTGCTTCATTTTCTCTCTGTCTCTCTGTCACCTTTTGTTTCTCTCTTTCTCTCTCCCCCACCCCGGTGGTCTCTCTCATTTTTCACACTTTACTCCTCCCTTCCCACCAGTATTGGGAACTCTTTGGAATCATAACATTGGAGCTTTAGATGTGGCATGAACCTTAGTGGTCACACACTTTGTCTCTGTACTTTCACAGATGAAAATCCTGAGACCAAGCAAGACAAGCTATAATCACTCAAATCACAGAGAAAGTTCAGGAACTGCCCTTGCCTTAGAAAATTCTAGATGCCTTACTGTGAGGGTCAACCCTATCATCTTGCCTTGGAGTTTCAGGACTTTGCTTGTCATAATCATTTTTCTGTCCACAGTGCCTGGCACCCCATAGGAGGTCAATGTGTGCTTGTTAAAACAGTCAGAAAACTTTGTTAGATGTGAAGATGGTTTTAATAAAAGATGAGTTCAATTTCATCCTTGCCAAACACAGATGTGCTAATTATGTGTTCTTCTGAGCATGAAGAAAAATTTGAATATTTTATAAGTATGTCCTGATAATTTTCTCTTTGTCAAGAGTTTTTTACTCCAGAGGAAAGAATTGTGGCCCTGTTTTTCTGTTCGTTCTCAAACTATTTTAGGTGATTACTATTAGTATTAATATTTATATAAATGTTTTTTTTTTTGAAAAAGGTACAATCCAAGCTTGTTTGCTGAGTAAGATTCTTTCTGAGACTATCTGAGTTTTTGCTACACACAGGAATTTGACAAGCTATTTGTGTAGTGAAAGTTTAAACAATACTAAGAATGTGTGATATACTCTAAAATCACACATTGAAAAATATACTCACAATTAAAATAGAAATTTTCCATGTTGACCAAACTTCTCACTGTGTTCTCACTGATATCTTTTACCTTATTTCTCACCAAAACTTAGTGTAGCCCTTATGAGTTTTTTGTTTTGACCTATTTGCTCTCAGTTATTAATGAGTATAATATTAGCTACTTGGCTATCCACTTAAATTGTTTAGTTGCATGCTGAATCAAATTTGTCTCTGACACCATGCACAACAAGCATGTTAAAAGATAACTTGGAAAACCATGGTAACTCAGAAAACTAAGAATTATAAGTCAGTTCTAAGTGCTATAGAAGTAATACAAATCATATTATCTTCAAAACTCCTAAAGAAATTGGGACTTTTTTTTCTATGTAGCTCGAAATAATCAGAGAAAGCTTTTTGGAAGAAACATGACTTGGAATGTTTCCAAAAGAAAGTTAGAAACAGACAAATCAACAAAGAAAAAAAAAAATCCCAGAGAACTCTGTAACTCTGTTCTCAATCTCAGGACTATGGAGAAATACTCATTACAGATGGAGAAAATGGTTCCACAAAAGATTGCCCTGGATATCAGAGGGATTATCTAGAGCAAATAGAAGGTTAAAACTTGTTGCACATTTATTCTCTAGTTGACCTTTGTTACTAGTTTAATTATCTAAATAAAAGTATGTGTCCAATGAATAAATATGGAGCTATAATATAAACAATAAGGACACTTTTGTATTTGTATTTTGGGCAGGTGGGTGAATAGATACATGTAGGGAAACTTTTTTTTTTCACTTCTTTTTTTATCTTGCACAAATCCATGGAGAGTATCTATCTGCCAACACATTTTAGATCTTTTTGATGTAGACTGAAACATTATAGACTCAACATGGGGGAGAGAGGCATAAACCACAAGAAGTAATAATATGTGTGAAACAGACCTCATAGCTTTCCACTCATCCACTCCCAAAATCCTGTCCTAGTAAATGGCACCAGCATCCACCTAAACCTCAGGTGTAAAATCTTCTTGTGATCTTGGATTTCTCTCTCTCTCTCTCTTTTTTAAGTATCCCCATTGAATCAGAAAGTCCTGACAACTCAACTTTCAACTCTGTTCCATCACAATCAATTCTCTCTACCTCAGGGCTGCCACTTTTCCTTGAGCCACTATCATCTGCTACAATAACCTTCTAATTGATATTAGTATTTTCATTCTTCTCCCCCAGAGTTAATTTTCTTCGCACCACTTAAAATGGTTTTTCAAATATGTATAATTTTTTGGCCTTACACTCTTTTAAAAAAATTTTCTATTTTGATTCAAAAGGTAGGCGTGCAGGAGTTTTACACAGAAGTATTGTGTGATGGTGAGACTTAGGATTCTCTTAAGCCTGTCATCCAGGTAGGTGCTGGACATGACACCCAGTGGGTAGCTTTCAGCCCTTACCTCCCTTCCTGTCTCCCTTTAAAAGTGCCCTGGTATCTGTAGCTCCCATCTTTGTGCACATGGACATACTGTGTCCAGCTTCTGTTTATTAGAGAGAACATATGGTATTCAATTTTCTATTTCTATAACAGTTTGCTCAGGATGATATCTCTAGCTGCATACAGGTTGCTGCAAAGGACACGATTTTGTTCTTTTTTTATGACTGCATATTATTCCATGGTGTATATGTACCATATTTTCCTAACCCAGTCCTCTATTGATGGATACCTAAGTTGGTTCCATGTTTTTGCTGTTGTTAATAGTCCTGTGATAATCATGTGTGTGCAGGTGCCTTTTTGAGAGTGATTTGTGCTACTTTAAGTATATACCTACCCAGTAGTGAGATTGCTGAGTTGTGTGGTAAGCCTATTTTTAGTTCTTTGAGATGTCTCCAAACATTTCCAGAAAGATTTAACTAGCTTGCATTTCACCAATAAAGTGTTACCTTTTCTCTGCATCCTCCCCAGCATCTGTTTTGTTTTGTTTTGTTTTTTAACATTTTCTCTGCATCCTCCCTAGCATCCATTTGTTGTTGTTGTTGTTGTTGTTGAAGTGATAGCCATTCTGACTGGTGTGAGGTGGTATCTCATTGTGGTTTTGATATGCCTTTCTCTGATGATTAGTGATGTTGAACATTTTTTCAGATGTTTGTTGGCCACTTGTATGTATTCCTTTGAGAAATATCTATTCATGTGATTTTTTTAGTTTATAATGGAGTTATCAATTTTTCTCCTGTTGATTCATTTGAGTTATTTGTAGATTCTGGATATTAGGCCTTTGTCAGATGTACAGTTGGCAAATATTTTCTCCTGTTCTGTAGGTTGTCTATTAACTTGCTTGATTTTTTTTTTTTTGCTGGGTAGAAGCTCTTGAGTGTGATTAGGTCCCATTTGTCAATCTTGTCTTTTGCTGCTTTTGCTTTCAAGGTCTTGGTCAGTGTAAATTAGATAAAGCTCTCTAATAGTTTCTCAATAGAAAAAAATTCTCAACCACTTACTCATGCCTACTTGAGCCAGCATTGTGAGGTTTCTGACTTCATTTCCTACCACCCTTCACTTGTGCATCATCATGTCCTAGTGAGGCTGACCTTCAAGAATTTCCTCTAATATTCCATGGTCCTCAGGGACGTTATACTTCTATCTGCCTGGAACACACCCAACCTTCATATATCTTTCCCTGTACTATATTCAGGTCACCACTAAAGCATCACTTTCTCAGAAAGACCTCTTCTGACCTCTCAACCATTTCTATCAACTCAGTGCTCTCATCTCCTTATTCTTATTTGTTTAGTGTCATAGTACTTAACAATACCTGGTTCACATTATATATTTATGTATTTGTTTATTGTCTCTTTTCCTAATGTAAGCCCCATAACAGAAAAGATCTTGTCTCTCTTGTTTATCCCTAGAGTCTAGGAGAATACAGGCACAAAAGAAGTATTTGATAAATACGAGTGGAATGAATTTATTAAAGAAGGTGGAACATAGTTTGTAAGACTTCATCTAAAGGAGTGAAATATTATTCTCTAGTCAGGAACACCTGTATCATAATCTCAGTAGGGAAACATGCTTACCTTCTAGACTTGAGGGAAATCACTAAACATCTGAGTTTTCTCCTGTAAACAATGGAAATAACACCAGACTTATTTACAGGGAGGAGTTGAGGTTATAAACATGATGAACATTGTGGTTGGCCAATAGATGATGTTTACTGATAATAATAACAAACAATATTAACAATAATAATGGATATAGAGCAATAACCCCATGCCCCAGATTCTAGCTAGTATATTTTACCAAAAAAGCATAAAAGGAAAGCACGCACCCTTCCACTCATTATCAGTGACTACTATCAGACTCTTGAACATGCATCCTTGAGAGCTGGAATAAGCATCATTGCTTAAATAGTTTAAACCCATATGGGACAAAACAATAAAAAATACACAAGAGGGAACAATCTTACAATGGAAAGGAAATCGATTCGATGACCTAATGTATCTTTTTATTATTTCTGGGGAGAGCATGCATGTTTAATTCATAGAATTCTTCACTGTTTCTATGCTGGAATACACATCGATGAAAACTGCACTCCTTTCAACAAAACTGAAATAAAAAACCACAAAGATTTTATTGTTCAAAAGGTTTTTTATGCAAAATAGTATAATTAATTGACTAGATGAATTTCCACTTGTGCTTTGTGTGAATTATAAAAACGTGCCCTTTCTTCTATGCAGATGACACATGCCCCTTTCAGGTATAATTGGACTCATGTTTGTGGCTTGGTAAGCAGAGCTTGGGGGTGGATTTCAGTCTTACTCACCTCCCTTGCCAGTCATGTAAATACTGGACAATTAATATGGACGTAAATACTGGACAATGAATATGGACTAAGAAAAGAATTCTTAGTAAAGTGAAGTGAAGATAGACAAAGCTCAGCTATGCTTTTCTTTAGTTGATAATTTTGAGCAGCATGTAGAACAAAAGAGATGTGGTTTCTACAACAGAAAAAAAATTTTATTAATGTCATATTTAAATATGGTTCACTGGTTATTATCAACCCAAACTCTAAAAACTTTTATTATCCAAGTAGCATGCTTGTCAATATTTTAAGCCTAAAAGATAGGTTGACAAAGATCTTGTCGTATAGAGGTCAGGGTGGGGAAAGGAGGGGTTGATCAGGAACTGAGTTTGAGTAATCCCCGCATCTAGAAAGTACCTTTAGTGTTCAATTTAATTCTAATAATCTTTACTGAACAACCACTCCCCTTGTGGACTTTTCACGTTGTACAAAAATATGCTCAGTTTCAGATCTTGAGAAAGCAGAACCTAGCAGCACAATAACAGCATGTGAGACTTAATATGGAGTATAGTAATATAGAAGCTATGACCATAAAGAAGGTAGGTCAAAAGAAGGAAAAGGCAGGTGGATCAGAAAAGTTTCATCAGGATAGTGGATTATTTCATTTGTAAGACCACTTTGTCATCTTAGGCTATATCTTGGCTTTCAGCATTAAAGCTGGTCCTCTGAGTAAATGAGAACACTAAAATTTTCAGTTGTTGAGAAGCAACCTAAACAATGGTAAACAAAGCAAAACAAAACAATATGTGGGGCCCCTTTAGGGATCAATAGACCACAGTGGTAGGAGCTCAGGGACACAAGGGAAGAAAAAGGGGTGTGAGTGTTCAGGTTGGAAAGATAGAATAAAGAAAGTCATGATGTAGACCATATTCCAGAAGCAAGTGTTCTTTTTCTGTTTTTCTATCTTTTGTTCCAGGTAATAGATATTTTTTGAAGGGTTTTCAACATGATCGGGTCAATGCTTTATAAAGAATGGATGATCTTATGTATGTAGAAGGCAATATTTGAGTCAGGGAGAGTAAGCATGGTATTTAGGAGGATATTCTTCCTTTTTTTTTTTTTTTTTGAGTTGGAGTCTCACTCTCTTGTCCAGGCTGGAGTGTACTGGCAGCTACTGCAGTCTTGACCTGCTGGGCTCGGGTGATGCTTCTACCTCGGCTTTCCAAGTGCTGGAACTACAGGTGCACACTACCATGCCCCGCTAATTTTTCGATTTTTATTGTAGAGACGAGGTCTCACCAACTTGCCCAGGCTGGTCTCAAAACCCTGGGCTCAGACAATTCTCTCGCCTTGGCCTCGCAAAGTGCTGGGATTGCAGGCTTGAGTCACTGCGCCCAGCCATAGGAGAATATTCTTTTGCAGTAATTAGAGGAGTAATAAGGACTTCATGTAAGTTAAAAGTAAATCTAATGGAGATGAAGACTTGGTGTGACTTAGAAACGATTTGTTTGTAACAAAAAAGAGAAAAGCAAGGGTTAAAGAACACTGACACTTAAAGCCTGAGTAAATAGAAAAATGGTGGTATGGTTAAAAGATTGGATGAAGCCAAAAGAGCTTCATAGAATTCTGGGAATTTATCTTTTTTTAAAAAAGAAAAAGTCAAAACTGGTCTATAATGCAGGCAAATTTATAAGAGATTTATGATGCGTTCTTACTTTTATAAAAACTCTTTAAGATAATATGAATTCCTGTTTTAATTGAGTTCCAAGTCATTTTATATAGTCATCTATTTATACACATATTCTTGTTTTATTTTATGTAATTTAATCAGATTTGGCTTTCAAATGTAAATGAATTCATGTATTTAATCAAGAATAAATAAGGACATAACCCTGATAAATAAAGACATAACAGCCCTTTAATACTGATATTTGAATATCTTTCTATTTCAGATATTTTGTGTATGTATGTCTCCTTTAATTCTGGCCTCACATTGCTTGATTTTTAAACTTTTTATTTTGAGATAATTTTATACCTACAGAAAATTTGCAAAATAGTACACAGGATTTCCATATACCTTTCGTCCTGCTTCCCTTATGTTAATATATTATGTTAGCATGGTCCATTTGTCAAAACTAAGAAATTTATGTTGGTGCTACTGATTGATGTTAATGCTGCTTGTCTCCTAATCATGTTTATAAAAACGTTAAAAATATATAGAGAAGAAAACTATTGTAACCTACTATTCATATGCTCCAAATGCTATTTTAAGCTATCAGACAATGAAAACTAATATGATGGATTGTGTTCTACACTGTTAGTCAATGACAATTAACACAATCTACTGCAAATAATCTCAGCACTGTATCATGACCTCCTTTTGTGGTTCCAACAATTTTGAGAGTATAGCTGACATTAAAGTTTGTAAGTAATAGCAGTTTGCAAAAAACAAAACAAAACAAAACAAACAAAAAAGAAAAGTTAAAAGAAAAACCCAAGAAACAGTATTGCTGCATGTAAAATATCTATATAGTAGTGGCTGGAAATACCATCTAAGAAATAGTAAAAAAGGTAGGAGAAATAGCTCAGTGGGAAATCAAGAATTGGTGAAAAATTTTTGACATCACTAAGGACATTATTCATATCTCTGGAGCATGGAAGGAGTGGCCAACAATTCTGCAAGGAACCAGAAAGCAAACTTATGCTTGGTGAGGATTTTACATCCATCTATGAGAAAATTTTGGAGGTGCTAAGCTTTGGCCCAGCATCAGCCTCCTGCAGCTGAACTTCCAGCCTTATTTTACCATCAACCCTTGTTAAATTCCCTCATTCACCCAGTATTGAAGTTCAAAACTTAGATACACTACTTGACCTCTTTTCTGTAGTTTTCCCAATCTGATTCAACACGTGCTGTTACTTTTTCCTCAGAAATACATTTTTGAACCATCTCCTTCTGTTCACCTCAGTTGCTAGCACCCCCAAAATGTGGCTCTCCCCTCTCACATCAGAATGATTGTAATAGCACCCCAACTCTTTTCCTTACATTTTTATCCTTCTCTTTTTCTAACCTCTTCCCTATAGAGCAATAAGATTTATATTTTTAAGCCATAAATCAGATCATGTCACTCTTCTCTGAAAACATGCTCTTAAAATCTTCCAAGGTCTTTTCACTGCACAGAGATTGAATTTTATTTTAAAACAGGCCCCTAAATCTTGCATTAACTGGCTTCTGCTCATCCTTCTCAACTTATCTCCCCTTTGCACCAACAAATTTTGAAAATTCAAGCAGATATCAACATGGTAGGAAACCCTCTTTTGATCTGAAGCTAAAGCAGTTAGTTAATCCAAATGTGTCATTGACATTGTCCAGGCAGATTTCAAAGCCAGTCTGAAACCTTTCAGTGCTTCCCAAAGAAATCTTCCTCAGAAAGCTTTCTCACATCTCCTCATTCTGAGCCTCATATAATTTCAGTGTGCTCAGAACCACCTACTTTGAAATTTCTACATGGAAGTCTGTCTTAGAATCCACTTTGCCATCCAATATGGCTTAGATACTGCAATTCCAATAAAATATCATTGGTGTAATGCACTGATATGTACACAAAATAAATAAGATCACACATGAAGTGACAACTTTAACTCTTAGGCTTTAAATTAGACTCATCACATTGGACACTGAAAGGGCATTTCTGTCTACAAAGATTGGTACAGATGACCTATATCAAAAAACCTTTAGACAGAAGCAAAATTATTTAATGCACTTATAAAAGCAGACTATCAATGATAAGCAAAAAATTTGATACCCAAGTGTATTAAGCATTTCTTGAACCTTCTTTTTATCATCTACATGGTTAAACACAAATCTCCAGGAAAAGGTAACTCTGCACATTAGTCTTTCAAGAGGAACAAGGAATTTGTTAAGGGAGAAGTTCACTAAGGGGGAAGCCCTAGTTAAAGACATCAGTGATTGCACTTCCCTGGTAAGTGAGTTTAAAACATGTTGCAATTAATCAAGTGTTCTAATGGCTAGAACTTACAGTGTTGTAGTGATTTGTTTACAAAGGGCTGAAAAAAATCACAATGAAACTTGCAGTCAAGTATCTCAGTAAGCAGAAAACGCCTTGTAATTTAGCTTAATAGTTGTGCTTTATTAATTTCTTATCCTGCTTTGGCCACAGTCTGTTAAGAATGATCCCAGCTGCCTATTCCATCTTTAGAACTTAACTCCTTTAGTAGTTAATGAATACATTTTATCTTCCCCAAAGAGACCTAAGCAGTTAACTTAAGAAATTCTTTAAAAATTCTTTTATATTATAATTGTATATTCCTGGTTGTTAAGTAGAAAATAACGTCATGCTTAATTGTAACTTAAAGAAGCAACATGTATGTGAGCTATTTGATTCATTTAGTTGCTAATATACTGTAACTACTTGAATCAACCCTCTTAATGTGCAATGTGATGTCCTCAAACATTTTAGCTGAATATTTGAACAGAAGACATAATTAAATAAAATAATCTTATTGGTGAATTATTTTGCCATATGAATAGGCAAACCCAGGGACGTACCTGTTTTTGATAGAGAATGCTACTTGTTACATATATTTGCTTTCAGAAGCACATACATCAACAAATAGCCAAATTGATTCAAGTTAGTATTACATTTTAGGAAGAAACTTGTTTCATTAGACCCTGAGGAATGTAAATCATAAACCTATATCCCAAGTATGCTGTTTTAAGTTAAGCAAAATTAGAAGACCCAAATTATTCACCAAATATTGCCATGGAGATTGTTTGTAGATAATAAGAACTGCTGCCTAATATATTGGGCTGTAATGCATGGTTCCAGAATCTAGAGAAGTTAGAAACAAACTCATATCCCATGTTTTATTTCTTAGAGACTCTCTCAGGAGATGTCCACTCTCCTGGACAGTGGTAGTGAGATCCAAACTCATTCTCGTGGCTGGCAAGTCCTTGAGTGGCGAGTTGGACTATCCAAGATGACTTCCCTTGTCTTCTGTCTGGCCCCAGTAGCACTACCTCTTCTTACTGCTTCATTTTTTTTTTTTTTTGAGTTGGAGTCTCACTCTGTTGCCCAGGCTGGAGTGCAGTGGCACATTCAAGGCCACCCAGCATCCACCCACTGGGTTCCAGCGATCCTTCTGCCTCAGCCTTCCAGGTACCCGGAACTACAGACACACGCTACTATGTCCAGCTATTTTTAAAAATTATTATAAAAAATTATTTTTAAAAATTATTATAACAGGTCTCACCAAGTTGCCTGGGCTGGTCTTGAACCTGAAGCCTCAGGCAATCCATTCACCTTGGCCTCCCAAAGTCCAGGGATTACAGACTGAGCCACTGAACCTGGCCTCCTCTTAAATTGCTTCTAGTAGGCTAAGTATCTTTCTGCTTTGGGTCTGTCCCACACACTATTCCCTCTAGTACAGAAACTGTGTGTTTTTATTTCCATAACTGAATCATTCTCATTTTTAAACTCATTTCACATATTGCCTTCTGAAGAGCTATTCTCTTGGCCTTTCCAGGCCATCCTGTCTATGTAAGAATTCTTTTCTCTTTCTCACTTTCATTTATTCTCCTTCAGAGCACATAATCCTCCATTCATTTTTTTAAATTAGTAATTACATTTTTAACGCCTGAAACATTGCTAAATAGATCTAAAAAACTGTTGAGTCAATAAATTTCTCTCAAAACCTAGGAAAGCACAAAGGCAATAAAAAATGTTAGTTGAACAAGCAAATGAATTTAAGACCAAATAATTACTTTATGTAAAAATATTGTCAGTGTCTGAGTTTTTGAGTCATTTCAGAAATGCCTTTTAGAGAGCATATCCTCCAAAGAATAGTTGCAAATTTATTGCAAGTTTTCATAGTTTATCATATTAATCTTTCAAACTGTATATAATTTTTTCTCTGAATTTATGGCAGAAATAATACTATGAGAATACAGTCATGTTTCAACTTTTATTCAACTTTTTAAAAAAGTAGAATATGGACTTAGAGGTTTTCCATTTAAAATAGTCTTTTACAATCCTATATGTACATCTGAAGTGTATTGGCTTTTGATAGCAATGACAGTAATACAACAAACGTCTAAGTTATACTTTAAAATTGTTAAATAGAAATTGAGAAGTATGAGCTAGTACTTTGGGCTTCTAAGCAATAGATATGAACTTTAGGTTAAGAAACAATATTAAGATTTTTTTTCCCCAAAAAACTACAGAGACATGTACTTTTTTGATTAGCGAACAATATGGCTTACAGATGGGTTTTCACGTACAGTTCAAAGCAACAGTGAAAGTGTATAAAGTTTTCATTGCCTAGTATGACATATAAACATGTCTCGTATGATTCTATGATTGTGTGATATATGAAATACTATTTATAAGGTTTTGACATATGAAAATGTTTTTAAAATTTATTAATTCAAGCTTATTACTTTTACCAAAATGTAGTGCATCCAATGGAACAGTCATATAAATCATGTTAACTGGGTTTTAAAAATATCCCTTCAATATGGAAAATGATAATGTTTGACATAATTTAATATATGAAAACTGAGCACCCATGAACAAATGTAATTTATAAAAGAAAAGTAAATCACATTGAAGCCTTATTTTCTCAAAATTTAGAGAAAAATAAAGCTAAGGAAATACAACTAGTGATTTTTGATTTTCCTTTAGAAAATTCTGGTGTGCCAGACAAACTTGGATAAAATGTGAAGTATAAACTCATTTCTAAATTTTCAAGAAGTTTATTTTTCATTGAGAAGGATATCTATTAAGGTTGAATTCAAAATCTAAAATGAAGAAAATATTAAATACTGTATCAGGGTTACACATTTAAAAGCTGTGGTTTTATGCTTTAGAAGTGAGTAAAGATAACATGATGGTGAGAGTAAAAAATGATAAAATAAACATATAAAAATTAGCACATTAGGTTTTTTTGGTTTGCTTGCCTGTGTATAAACATGAAAGTGATACTGTCTCCTTTTTAGACTGTGACCCACCTACTTGAAATGACCTTTCTGCTTTTTAAGTGATTGTATAATGAATGGTTCAAGCTAACATTTACTCTAACAGCTACTCTGTCCTAGACCATCCCTGTGTCATCTGAGTTGCTGTCAAGGCTTGGCCTGTCTATCTCTGACCTCTGCATTCCGAATTTGCTGTGATTAAGTTCACTGGGCCCCAGAGCATGATTTGCTCAAGTCATCTGCGAGTGTGGTGCTTACTCACTCTGAGGACTGTAGTCTGGCAGGTAGATCAGAAGCAGGAGGGAATAGACTGAGATGCTGTTGGTGGTAGAAACCAATGAACAGCAGGAAACACAATTGAACCGCGGCCCTGTTCAAGGCCATACAAGGCCATCAGAAATTGAGTTCTGGAAGTGGGTTGGAGGAGAATGTCCTCTGGATGTCTTCTGAGGAGTGACTGTCTAGAGGCTTTGATGTTGGGTTCATCAGCCATTATTGCTAATGCATGCAGAACATACAGCCAGAAAATGCTGATTTCTGGTCGGAAATCTTTAGGGTACCATAGAACACCCCCTATTTATGGACTATATTTGAGAAACATTCAGTCTACTTCTTGTCACTAGAAAGATCATTTCACTAATAATAGTTACAATGAACACATTACTAATTGGTAATAGAAAAATGTGACATTATTTTTTTTTTGCAGAAAGAATAAAATACTGAAATATTTTTTTGAAATTGTATTTTCCTAAGTAGAGAAAACGTTCCCAAATTCCCAAATTTCACAGTCATGTGATTTGCATTGAATTACATAGATAATATTTTCTACAAAACAACCAAATGATTTTACTTAAATTTGAATTATTATTATTACATGTAAGAGGCAGACAGCATTTTTAATAATGTACATTTGTAATATTATAACTGAGAGAATTGCAAATTGTGATATCGTTAAAGACATTACTATATGTTTGAGAACATTAGGGAACTATGAAAATTGAAATGCTTAAAGCTGATATGAAAAGGAAAATATCCTCATTTTAAAAAAAAAATGAGGAAAGAATAGGGAGACATTGGTCAAATAATATTAAATATCAGTGTGGAAAATTCTGGAGTTCTATTGTATAGCAAAGTGACTATAGCTAATAATAATGTATTGTATTGTATACCTGAGAATTACTAGGCAGACTAGATCTTAGATGTTCTTACCATAAAAAATAAGTATATGAGGTGATGAATAAGTTAAAGAAATGTATACATATATCAAAACACCACGCTGTATACCATAAATATATATACTCAAGTTTTGTCATCATACCTTACTAAAAGTGGGAAAAATAAAATAAAAGTAAAAGAAGTCATTGAACAATTATTCATGCTGGTTTATAGTGGTTTATCTTGTGTATTCAAATAATTAATGAATATGAGGATTATCTTACATTTGATGCTTAAAAATAATTTGAAATGATAATTCTATTGCGTGTAAATGGAGTACACAATGAGCATATTTATTTTGTTTAATGAGATATGTTTTGTGCAAGAGAACTTCTAAAAGCAATAATCTTGGTGATTTTGAGGCGAGATAAGGTAAATCAGAATAAAGTCACTCATCGAGAGATAGGAGGATGCTGGGATTTGAAATAAAGGATTTCATTGCTAATTTCAAGTTAGAATTTTTGGCGTGTGTACATTTTTCTTGAAATATCAAAATGGCTGTTTATCACATTAGAGTAAATGTAGAAAGAGCTCTTCCTCCTTAGATTTTTATTGTTTAAACAGGACACTTTTTTAAAAATGCAACTTTAATGAAGATTGTGCTCTTAATTTTTAGTTGGACCCTGCATTGCAATACCAGTTCAGGCATATTTGGTTTAAATGACTATGTACACTAATTAGAAAGAAAACACTTTATAGGGAGCTATATCAAATACTGCCCTACAAAATGGTATAAGCTTTTTCCAAGGATCCATATTGTCCTTGGACTTGGCTGTTGTATTATACTTTAAATGGAATTGATTGTGTGGTTGTAATGAAAGTAACAGATTGATTTCTATCCAGCGTTAGAAAGAGTAAATAGAAAAATGTTCCTGTCTTGACCTGCATTCATAACCGATGGGATTTGCTGGCTTTAGAACCAATCTTTAATAAGAGATAAAATGCAAATGTAATAAAACTGGCTTCAAAGTTTAAGGATCTTTTCAATGCTCATCAAAGATGTTTCTTGTTGCATTTAGATACGTTGTATTGATCAGATCACAATCACCTAGGGAATGTTGCTTTCGTTAAATGTTATTCATAATTTATCATGTAATTAGCACACATAGAGTTTGCCCTTATAAACATATTAAGATTATTTGAAGTGGGGATTATGACACAATAGTATACATTTCAGTTGTCCTTAAAATTAAATTGTCTTTTTCTGTTTTTTAAGCAAATTATAATAGTTTAACTTTGCATTATTGACAGATTATTCATGGTTAACAAATATTTTTGACCTTGGAGTAAATTTTTATATTGCAAAATATTAGGAAAGGTGTAATATTAGCTTATTTTAGCAGTAGTTTTTGAAGGGCCATTTCTGCTAAATTCAGAATTACTGTTGTATTTTTTATTAAGAAATGAAATGTTTGTTTCCGGTAGTGAATTCAGTTTTTTCCTCCATCTTTTCTTGGTAAGTGAGAAGCTAGTCAAACGAACATGAGTATGATAGTTACATTTTTTATTCTAATAGGTCTTTATGAGCATCTTTCCCTATTCATTATTGTAAATAAAACACAGGTCCACAAAACACGGGATTTAAAATATAAAATTCAGTCAGTAACTTTGCCTTGCTATAAATGAAGAAATGGAAAAAAAAAACCTAACAATTCATTTGTAAGCAACAGTTTCTTCACACATTTCGTGACTTTTTCAGGATTTGTTTTATGTTTTGGGTAAAACAGTTTAGTATAATGATGCCAAAATGACACAAAACAAAATAATTTTTTTTTAAGCAAAACAAAAAAGCTAACACTTTTGACTGCCGATGTTTCTCAGTTGTAGCTTCCAAGAGCTCTCTATTCTTCCTAGCCCACTTGATACCCTGCAGGTTGTGGCAGACAATTCACAGGAAAAGCTTAGACATCGAGCTCGCACGCTTCTTGACTCCATTTTAAACCTTTTGTTCACACCAGGGTGGCATTTTTTCACACCGCATGTGGCACTTTTGACTCCTATCCAACTTGTCTTATAAAATCAAAGTCTGTGATTTTTACATTCACAGGGCTGCTTCCTGAACTGCTACTGCTGTTTGTGTCGTTCCTAGTGATTGGTGCAGAAGTTTATTGCAAAATGTGTTTTGGGAGGGGAGGAAGAATAAAGAGATATGAAAAATCCTCATGGCCTGAAACATAGGATATAAATTTTGGATAAAACAGAGTTTGACTCTGCAAAGATCATACACAAAATAAAATGTACTGACCTCTCTTTCTAATATTTTTTGCAGCACTAATTAAAACAAAACAATACTGTAGTGACATAATATTTCAAGTTGCATAATGTTATTTTTAAAAAACTGTCATGCAGTTGCACAACAAAATCTTATCCTCAGATCCATACAATTATTTTCCTACAGTATTTTATAATATTCAATGAGTGCAAATACATTTAACTTCTAGATGTTCTGAGTTCAACTATGCATACGATAAATCCTATTATTTAAAAAACTGTACTATATTAATCACACATTTAAACAATTTCTGTAACAACTTCATGATTCTTAATGTCTTCTTTTTCCCCAAGTTTAATTAAAAATATCAATTCAGTAATTTATATTTTCTAATAATAAGTTGTGTATTTCAAATAAATTACATAAAGGAATAATTAAAATATAGCAGTAGAAATGGAAAATTTTACCAAATGCCAATGGGTATATATTGACTTGTTTCTTTAGAGCAAGTACTAGGAAGATATTAAAATTGCAGATAGGAAATCTCTGCAGATAATCTGGCAATAATTACTAAGTATATTCTTATGCTTTTTTCCTGGAACTTCTTATTTTGTTTAAATATTGTACTTTAGTTGTATGAGCAAAAACATATAACAGAATATTCCAAAAATATTTCCTAGACATATGCATTATTTCAGTACATACACACACACACACACACACACACACACACACACACACACACATATTGGATTGGTAAGGAGGACAGGGAAGGATTTCTATTTTGATCAACAAATAGAAAATCATAATTGTATCTTCTTTTATATTTTCTGAAGTTATAGAATAATCACTTATTTTTACATTACTGCTTTTTGAACAATAATAATTCAATCACAACATAAAGAAAAATACAAAATCCAATTAACAGAAGTAATTATTTAGTGCAGTAATAAGTATTTGTGAACAGTGCTAAATTTTAATATAAAAGAGTCTTATTGTATATTTTATTTAATTTTTAGTTACAAAGCCAACTTAAATGAGATCATTTTAGTTAATCTGAGCTGTATCATTTGCATGTCAAAAGAGCCAAATTGCTTTGTTTTAAGAGAAAAATATATAAAATAGATACATGTAGATTATAGTCTTTATGCCTTAACCAGGGAATATCTAAATAAATTGAGTGCATTTGAATTATCCATTACAATTTTTGAAATATGAATCGGAGCCAATAAATTGAGAAAAACCTCAATTTAGAATTTAGATTTTTCTTTTTTCACTTTCTGGAATAACAAACCATGACTGACAAGAACATAGTAGAGAAATATCACTTTGTTGTAAGTTCTGTAATGGCAGGTGTACTAGCAGAACAACTGTACACTTTTCCTATTACAGATAAAACACTACTTCATCGATAACTTGTAAAAAGTATTAGAAAATAAAAAACAAACAATTTTCAGGAATAACTAAATCCAAATGGTTAATGGAAATAAGAATCTTAAAACAAATAAATTGCAATAAATTGTATAGTCTGGGATTTTATTTTATTAAGCACAGATATTTATCAAGTACAGGTTATTTCCCCCTTTTAGTTATTTTAAAATCTGACCTCATTAGAAATAGAAAGAAAGAAAGAAGGTATTTGTATTTACTTGTACAGTTTTTATAAAGATCAAACAAAATACATGACATTAAAAAGAAAACAATAGAAAGTAAGTAAAATATTCAAACAAGCACATACTTATTTAATTGAAGTTTGATATTAAACCCTCCCATAAAACCAAACAGCATCTAGAAATCTAACAAAACATTTGAAATTAAGAATATAAAAAAGATTTTAAAAAATCATTATCTAAAGAAAGGTAAGTTAAGTTTATGAAATAAAATGTACCTACTTTTGCAGCTCATGTATTTGTTGAAAAAAAAATATGACTTTATTTCATGTGCATGCCAAAAAATGTAATTCGTCATTTATCAGTCTATAGTATAGTAAACCCCCCACAATTTTTATTGCTTTAAATTTCTTATTTCCTATCCTCCCTGCCTATTCCCTTGGTTTCTTCAGATTCTCTTCTAGCCAGCGTATCTTCTGTGTGAGATGGAACAAAATAAGACCCCCAAATAGGCACACACGAAATAACCACTACCCAGCTGAAGAGAAATAGGTTTTCTGCCTTTGCCCTATCCTTACATGCTAATAAAATCAGCTCATACATTCTGCAACAAAATTCAGCTTGGAAGTAATTCTCTGCTACTTAAGGCTGGTGAAAAGAGTACTCATTGTGAATTATGTTTCATCTGTCACAATAACCTTCTTTATTCTGCCAGGGACCTCCCCTTCGCCTGTGGCAAATTAGAGAAAATAGGTATGCGTTGAAGTATGAAATAGTTCCTAAAATGAAACAACATCAAACAACAACTGATGGCACATACACACAGTACTTGCTAAGCAGTATACTGAAGATAAGTATAGGAGGCATTCAGAAGTTATTCTGATTTTACACGGATACAGCAAAAGAATACATTTTAGAATGAGCAGGTGCTACAGTTGCCATCAGTTACTGTTAATATCAGTTATCGAAGATAAGCAGTGAATTGTAACTGTATTAAAAATGAAAACATTTTTATATTGTATGCTTTCTAATTATATCATGTCATAAGATATATTATAAATATGCGGCATTTATTCAACACACAAAATCTCATTGATTTTATATGCCTTTCACAAATCATAATGAATTTATGTGTCGTTAAGTATATTTCAATGCTCTGGAATAACATTTTCACACATTTTTTAAAGGGGAAAACAGAAAAATTTTCCCTTGAAACAGAGCTTATCAAACAATTTCGTTTAACTTAAAATCAATGTGATTATTTGATTTACTTACTCTTACAAAGGACTGAAATTACCTTGAGGCAGTTCAAGTTCACCTTTCTGGAATTAAACCTGTTAAATGATAGACACCATCTCATCATCTCCTTAAAAGAATACCTCAACTTTTTGGTTTAATAGGGTACAGTAAAAGCTGCATTATTTCTAGTTACACATGAGTTAAGCTGGATCTTAAAAAGCTACAAAAACAAACAAAACCCAAACATAGTTGACAGAAAAGAAATCCTCCTTCCAATACCAAAAGAAAGTCACTGCTGATGAAGTAACAGTCATCCTAGCTGTTGGATAAAAGCATATAAATCATTGAAGCTAACACAAAATTCATAAAGTCTGAAGAAAAAATTCTCGAGACTAAAAGGAAAACCTTTTGGCCCACTGCACAGGTTGGGCACAAAAGTGCTTGCTAAGCTATCTATTTCACACATGCGACGACAGAAGGTTCGATATTCATTCGATCGATGAGTGAAAAGGCACAATGGCAAAATCAGACAGACTTCTTTTCAAATACAGATCTCCAATGTCCCCCTACGGTCTGCAGATGCACGGCTGGTGGTGTGGCTCAGACGGAGCAAGGGTGACATCAAGGCTGTTCTCTGGACCGTGCAAACAGTCTAGACCAATGACCTGCAGCATCATGCCCTTTGAAGAAGAGGCAAGTTCGGTCATGATGAAGAAAAATCAAGGCGTACTCCTTTTAACAATAGGGAGCAGCTCGAGGCTGCAAAGAGGTAAGCAGGGTAAGAAGAAAACAGCATCTGCTTCCATGGTTACAGGCCAACTATGAGAACCTTGCTTTTCAAGGGAGTCCGTTGTCAGGCTCCCTCACGGGGTATGCCATGCATTATAAGCGAAGGCAGGTTGAGCTGAAATCCGCATCGTTATTTCAGAGTAAAATGATACGGAGCACATGGCTGGCAGGAAAAAAAAAAAAGTCACATGACTATTAAGAACCAGAGTTGGGCTATTTCAGAATAGGATTTTTCTCCTTTTACCAGTTTAGAGAAAGACAGTAAATTCGTGGAAAACAAACAGCGATGATAAGCATAATTTTCATTTCTCTGGCTTTTATGTGAGCAGAGGTCAAGGGCCAAGGCACCCCCCACCTCAATGGCAGGACCATACAGCCTATTTTAATATAGCTTTATTAAGGGTATCATATAACAATAGTTGTCTTTTTAATTATTTTTTTGTCGGACTATAACATAGCATATGTGTTCTTGTGAAATTTCTCTCTCTGACCTGACTCTCTGTGATTTCCTGCCCAGGATTTTCCTGGTAGAGTTCGTGTTCATTTCTGTGATTAGATCTTATGAGCAGAGGCAGGAGTTTTGGTGAGAAACCTCCTTGGTGTGGTGTCACTGTTCTAAGAAAGTGCAAGGTTTTCTCTGCCTTGTGAAATATGCTTACAGGGAATTCAAATCTGCAGCAAAACCATTAGTCTCTGATAATAGTTCGGATTCTAATTCAAGCCTTTGTGATATGTTTGATGCTTGATACATCAATGAATCTATTGATTCAAATCTAAACATTTTTTACCTTCTATAGGATGTTTCATTATTAAATTGAATCCTGTAATATGACATACTAGCAGCTAATGTGATTTAAATAAAAATTTGATAA
This sequence comes from Cephalopachus bancanus, assembly GCA_027257055.1. NCBI lineage: Eukaryota > Metazoa > Chordata > Mammalia > Primates > Tarsiidae > Cephalopachus > Cephalopachus bancanus. The sequence goes on from JAPVLO010000108.1 coordinate 9,072,864, forward strand.
ATATGGCATGCAGCATATTTTGTATTATTGAGAAAATAGCTACTCTGTAATAATCACACAAAATGCAGACACATGTATAATTAACATAGATGAGACATTCCTCTGACAACATACCACAACTCAATGCTAGAAGAGCTCAGATTTGGTTATCTTCCAACTATGGACAATTAATTATAGATGTTCCATTTAGTGTATCTTCTGAGCAATTTTTATTTGCAAGAATATTGTTAAAATTAGGGAATAAAAAGGGAAAACATGCTTCAAAGGACAATGCATAAAACAACTTTCATTAAATTTATTTTTCAGAAGCTGTGTTTTACTGTGAATGGGTACCATGTGGTCTTGCTATATGTAGATAATCATTTTATGTATCTACCTTGAAGAAACATTTCCTTGTAGCTTTAAAAAAGCAAATAAAGTGTTGGTGATAGTGGTAATAACAATTTTATGCTCTCAATTGAGAAATCAGAAAATTGTTTGTCACTATGTTCCTCCATACTAATACCTCATTTTGAGGTAAGTTCATGGGCGAAGATAGACATTTTGTTTTGTTTCTATGAATGTGTTGATATTTATTAATTTTGTGTTATTTTATGATGAGAAAAGTGTATAAGGTAAAAAGTGAACGATCAGAATGTCATTATTTTAGTATAATGCTAGTAATCCATACACTAGTATAAGCAGTGAACATATTATCTCAAAATAGTCATGTTCTACTTTCTTTACATAATTTACATGCTACTAAGCTAATTCAACATTAAAGTTTGTTTGATGTAACAACAGATCATACATTTTGCCAAAGGTCAAGTGCTAGATATTTCTCCAGTGGAAAATCTATCTGTCAATTCTCCAAAGGAAAACAAAACAACTACAAATATACTAAGGTTTACAGGTAGCATTATAATTTGTGAGTTGTGTTTAAAGAAAAATGAGGTTGTGACATGAAATCTGTAGTAAAATAGATCATTGAATTCTTGTTATTTTTTTCAGTTAGCATTTATCCTAGTCCCACTCTGTTTTTCAAAAACATATTAAGTTTTATTAATATTTATTTGCGAGCATAAATTCCACTAACTTGACAAATGTGGACTTATGTAAACACTTAGAGACATTCTAATGGAGTCAGATTGATGGTTAATGAAATGCAATTATTTGAAAATGTTAATATTCAGCTAAGAATACTTACTATTGTATATTTGGGGGAAATTACAGCTTCTTTTCTTAAGGATAATTCTCTATGTCTGAGTTGTTAAATACCTGTGTAATATGTACATCCTACATATAGTTTGCAAAAAAAACTCCACTTATAACAAGATGCATTAGATTTAAATATTCCTTCAAATGAAGTTTTAGAATATTTGATTTTGCCCTTCCCACTGCAAATTTTTTAAAAACTAAAACTAAAGTTGGCTTTGTCTAATGGAGCGATTATTTGTAAAAGCAACATAAAAAGACTGAAATGTTCCGGAGCTTTAGTGTCTTGTTGTGTTCTGAATATAGTATATACTCAATAAATGCCTCTCTAAAAAGTGAATACAACTAAGGTTGCACCAATGAGACAATTATCTAAGAATATCTAATTTCATGAAAGTCAGAAGATAATCTCTTCTGCTTATTTGTTTATCATTTATAACCTTTGTCTGAGGACTTTCTCTACAAATGAATACTTTTGTCAGTGACTTAATGATTACTAATGCCCACTTGTGTCCTATAAGACTAGAAGTGTGTGATTGGAGCCACATTTCCCAAATAGGGTATAAAGAAACATTACTATTCTGAAGGATGTTAGAAGGTGTTCTGGGAAAATATCCAGGAGTCAAATAAATATGAGAAAGATGCTGTATTAAACAGTGTAAAATAAATTTCCTATGTACACTAGTTTTTAAGACATCCAGAAAACTAATGTATAGAGGATATTCCTAAAAAGGAAGTAGAATTGACACCATTTCACAGAATTACTTTATAAACTTTTTTCATTAAATACGTATTAACTTACTATGACTTAATTTCGCTCATGTGCTCAAGCTGGCTTACACCAGATTGAATAAGCCAATTTTAACTATTTTCTTCTAAATTCTACTTTTAGTGACATCCTTGTCTTAGCTAAGAATCAACTGTGGCAGGAGTATTTGCACCATAGAAATCAGCAAATACTGTAAATCAGAGCTTTTTTTTTTCTTTTTTTGGACTGGTTTTTGGACATTTCCTAGCACACCATTACCTAGTTTCCTCCCTGAATTCATCTTTGTTGGTAAGTTATGAGCACACAGGGGGCAATAAGTTCAAAGTTTTTCTATTCATCAAAGTGTCTGAGGTACAAAACTATTTAAACCAATTATGATTAGACATAAAAGAAAGAGATAGTCATGAAAAATGTTGGACACCTCACTTTTTTAAAGATTTAGCTGTTATATCAGGAATTCATGTGGTTTATCTTTCTGATTTTTATAATTAACCTGGATAAAGATTTATGTTTATCTATGTATCCCTTTTCTATCAAAATATTTACGTATTCTAATATACAATTGTCTAATCCTATCTAAGTGAGTTCTTGACATCAGGGTTCTGAAAAATGCTAGGCATTCTTTAAATGTGGCTCTAACTCAGTCTTGCTTTATTACCTTTAAATTTTTATAATGAGACAAAAAGTCTTTAAGCAATGTAAACTTTTGTATTCTATATCATGTAACTTAAGGCATTATATCAGATGTATCAAGCTGCTTGACATCTTGGGTTAGATTATTTAGAGGAAAACAAAAATGCAAAATCTATAAATAGAGAAACTGAAATACAATTTTTTTTTTTTACAGATAAACCACTTAATTTTCAACTGATCTTTTGCCTACAAAATTACTATGGATAGGTTATAGGTAAAATCTCCAAGTATGGGTGGATTATAAGTATAGATATTGGCTAAATTTTAAAAATGAATTATTTTTTGGCCTTATTGCTTAAAGTCATGAGTTCGAATGGTGATCTGTTTTGAAGGGTTTCTGGGATCATTGTATGAGTACCTGGGGTGCTCTATCCTGCATTCCCAAACACATGAATCCCAAACACCATGCACTGGAGTTTATACAACCTTCAAATGAGTTAATCTGAGTGTCTATTTCAAGTTAAATATTGTTCTATTTATTAGGAATTAAAGCGTAACTAATACATGGTCTTTGTCCTTGTAGAGCCCACAGTCAAATGTATGAAGAAAGCAGCTTATATATACCAATTCTCTGAATATAACTGTCATTTTAAACCAAATATACTGTATTATGAACTCCCAGAATTTTGTAAGTTTAATCCCAGAAGTACATATACTTTCTATACTCTACTCTCCTCATATAATAGAGGTCGATACATCATAGAGAGCTCCTTATAAAATTGTGGCTACAGCCGGGATGCCAAGGATATGATCCTTAATATAATCTTAAGTAAAGAGTACCTGAAAGATAAATGACAGAAACTAGCTGTGCATCCTATTTATCAGAACAAGGAAATATGTCGAAGTCAAGATTCTCAAAGGATACTTCACCACTATAAGATAATATAATCAATTATAGACCTGATGGAAATTCTTGTAGGTATTCAGCTTAGATTATATTATAGTGTACCTTTATACATGAAATAAGTTTTTAAATACTCATTGGGTAAGATGCTTCTTAGAGTTGGGGAAAAAAATATTTGGACATACTAACATTACACTTTTGAAAACTCTAAAAACAATATTGTAAAAGGCTTAACTTTTCATTACATTGGAAATACATACATAATTAACAATGGAGAATATTCTTCCCTATGACATAATACCTGGAACGCTTCCTTCTTTCAGACAGTACTACTCAAATTTGAAAACATATTAATGCAAAATATTTACACATGAAAGGTTTTCACTGGTTTATTTAATGCCAATTATTCAATAATAAATACTTTATTATTATTATTATTTTAACCAGGGTCTCACTCTGTCATCCAGGCTGGAGTGCAATAAGTAGCATGAACACCATTCACTACAACCTCCTGGGCAGTCCATTTCCCTCAGCCTTCTGAGTAGCTGGGACTACAGGCATGAGTCACCTCATCAGGCTCATTTTTAAATTGTTTTGTAGAGACGAGGTCTCATTTTGTTGCCCAAGCTGGTCTCAAACTTTTGGATTCAACAGTCCTTCCACTTCAGCCTCCCAAAGTGCTGGGATTACAGGTGTGAGCCACTGTGTCCGGCCTAAAAATACTTTTGATTTTGGATAGATAAGTCAAATTTTAGATTACAAAGAGTCCAGACACACACACCACACACTCACACACACACACACACACACACACACACACACACACACACACACGAGCAGGGAAACAAAAATCCCAGAATTATCTTTTGGAGAGTAGGTCCCATGTAGTAGAGGCTTCCCACTAGGTTAGTGTTCTAGGAACCCATCAGCATTGTTGTGAGAGGTTGTGTTCAGTTTCAGTGGGTTTTTTAAAATTCTTTCAACGTGTTTGCCCATTTTCATGATGGGTGATTTACTAGTATACCTACTTACACCTTACTGAGTGTTCAGCAATTTTTGATCAAAAATGGCGTGACCTGTGCCCCACCCTGCCTGTTCACCTGATCTTGCCGCTAGCAACTTTTTTTGTTTGTTTCTTTGATTGGGTGGTGGGGTGGGGGAACCCTCAAAGGAAAACATTTTGCTGACATGGAAAAAGTGAAACAAAAAACATCAAAAACACTAAAAGGCATCAAAATTGATGAGATCAAAAACTGTTTTGAGCGGTGGCAAAAGCATCTAGATAAGTGTATTGCATCAAATGGAGAGTACTTTGAAGTTAAGTGAAGATGTAACATGTAAGAATAAACACATTTTTTTATAAACAATTGTCATTTGTGGGCCCCTCTTATACATAGATGATACTTACATACATACATACATACGTAGATACACAGATAGATACATACATATTTACATAGATGGATGGATGATGGAATTTTTTTTTTTTTTTGAGTTGCGCTCTCACTCTGTTACCCAGGTTCCAATGCACGGTATGATCTTAACTTACCACAGCCTCAACCTCGGGCTCTGGTGATCCTTCTGACTTAGCCTTCTGAGTAACTGGGACTACAGGTGAACACTACTACACCTGGAAATTTTTAACTTTTTATATAGACGAAGATTCACTATGTTGCCCAGGCTGGCCTTTTATATACTATATACTGATAACAAAAGATGAATACAAGTCACATTTGACTTCTACAATTGTAAAAGGTGCTCAAAGTAGTTACCATCAGCATACGGACAATTCTGAGAAGTACTTCAAAAAATAATACATGGATAGTGTTTCTTAAAATGTTCATACATTTTTTTGGCACCCTGGTATTTGTAAAGAATGTCTTTCTCCATTTGATAAAACAAAGTTATTTTTTAAAAAAATTCTATCCAGAATATTTAATTCATTTTCCAGAACCTAGCTCAACTATTCTCCCTTTTGTATATCTCTTCTCATTGGATCATTTTCCCTTTCTACTTTTCTTTCTTCTTACTGATGTCTCTTCCCTTCTGCTCCATTTACATTTTTGCTAAGTTAATGATAATAAATAGATGGCAAAGAGAAATATTAAAATGCACACAGAATCTTTCACATTGGAAAACTGTAGTAATTGAGTCTGAAACTTAGCTCTGAACTTTAAACCAGTTTTGGAAGATTCTTTTTCTGAAGCTTAAGTAATGCAAAATAAAATCAATCTTTTCCTTCTGAAAGGGGAAATGACCTTTCTCCTGTTCATTCTTTTATCTGAGGATGGAGGAGAGCACATGATTACAAAAAGCTATGTTTAGGGTCCATATTGCCTTTATTTCCAAAAATTATTATTTATTATTACTAACATAAAATCACTCAAAGCTATTTTCTTTAATTAGCATGTTGCAACCTTTCTATTTTTGTTGAGTATCATATGCATTCCACTTAGCTATGATGTATCTGTGTGTTGAGGTAATCATCCCTCAATACTTTTTTTACAGATGGATCCCAATTATTGTGCTTGGTGTATTATTTTGCATTTGCTTTTGTACTTATGTTGCCATTTAATAGCATCATAATATTTAGTATTTGTAACATTATTTATTGCTATATTAAGTATAATCATATGGTTTGCAATGTTACTATAATAATATTCAGTATTATTAAATAATAACATTTCTATATGATAGTTCTATTGCTATACCACATACACTATATATATATGTGCATACAATATATATATGTATATAAAACCATGATGTTTATTGGAAGACAGACAGATTTATACCTAGTTTTATATCAGATAAGTAGTTAACTGTAATACTTCTTTAAATTAGAGGAAACCAAGGATATTGTTAAGATTCAGATTCCGATTCAGGCATTAGGAGTAGAGTCTGAGAGTCTGCATTTCTTTTTTAAATTTTTTAGTTTATTATTATTATTATTTTTCTATTATAAAGATGTGGGGTACAGTTAGGTATACAAACTTTGATGACGCAGGTATCCTTGTTGATGACGTATGCCCCTCCCTCCCTTAGCAGTCTTCTCAACTGCCAATCCCATCCTCCTCCCCTGGCAGTTTCCCACTACTGCCAATCCCTTTCTTATAGTATTATAATTGTTCAAGGTCCACTTATGAAGGCTTCACAGGTGACAATACTGCTGGTCTGTGGATCACAGTTAGGATGTCAAGGAGTTAGAGGACTTGCTTCAAGTTTTCACTTTGTTGTTGAATCTGATCTTAACCAAAGCCTTAACATTCCTGATCTTATTCCTTATCTATAAAATGGGTGGAATCATGTGTGTTCTGCCTTTTTACAGAATTGTTCTGTGCTTCAAACTAAATTAATTAGGGAAGTGGTTTATAACAAAAGGATATAAGAAATGATAACTCGGCAAGATCTTTCTTCCCATTCCTTGAATGGTATGTTTTATACCAGTAACTTAATTTCTGTTAGAGTTGGCCCATTTAGCTTAAAATGACAGACCCAGTATTAAGGTTATCTTTCAATAGTTCTTTATCCTTTTAACCTCCTCTTTTTGTTCATTTATTCATTCAACAGACATCTACTGATGATACAACTGCCTTCTTCTGTTTACTTGTACTATTCCTCATTTTCTCAATTTCATTTATTGATTTCACTCTATGCTCTGTCTCTTCTATCTTTTCCTTCTGTCTTCACTAAAGCATCGGGATCAGGCATTTGAAGATTGAATTTGTTCTCTTGGAATCAATTATATTTAATTCCACAAATATTTACTGGTTCCCATGATATAAAAGATCATCTACAAAAAAGAATACAAAATTGAAGAAGATATAAAAGAACGGTCTTTCTTCCCTCAGATAGTTCATATTCTATTTAGGGAATAAGGTATTGAATAATTCCTCAACTAAGTGCAGTGTCAGGCAGGAGATGATCTGTGTCACAAAAAAGACTTTAAAGGAGGAAATCACAGCTGAGTTGAGGGATTTGAAAAAGACTCCTTAAAAGATAACTAGGGCAGGGTGAGATGAGAGGATTTCCTGAGTCCAGGGGTTCTGGACCAGCCCGGGCAACTTGGTGAGTCCTCATCTCTACAATAAATAAAAAAATTAGCCAGGCATTGTGGCATAGTTCCAGCTAATTCTAAGACTGAGGTGGAAGGATCACCTGAGTCTAGCAGGTTGAGGTTGCGGTGACCTTGAGCTTGCCACTGCCCTCCAGCCTGGGTGGCAGAAATAGATGAGAGGAAGAAGTGGGTAGATATTACAGGTGGAACAAATTATAACTCCCTTCTATTTGCTTTCATTCATGTTGCGTAAGTTGGGCAAATGGCCTATTGTGTACAAAAAGGTCTTAAAACTATATGAGGTTAAAGCTGGACGCTTTCATTGGACTCACACTGTGATGGTCTTGCGAGGTAGCTATAGGAGGCTGTACTTAATTTGGGGGGCATTAAGAAATATTTGCAAGTTAATGTTATTGTTGACCTTCCTGCCACAATTCAAGTCTGTGGAATTTAAATGTAAATCAACTGTCAGGGTCTGAGTTCTTACAGAGCAGATTGGCAGCCTCCAGGTAATCTTTTGCCTGTTTTCATCAAGACAGCATATCATAATGGGAAAAATATATTTGACTGTGTAGGGACGCCTTACTGCTAGGCTTGGCTCACTGACTGTCTAGCCTTTTGACCTTAGAGAAGGCATCGTCTCTGTGAGTCTTAGGCTCTTTCTTTTGATGGGAATAATAAGCTAAGCCTGTTTTCAAAGTTTATGGTGAGAGATATGGTAAATAAATTTGAAAATGTAAACTTTGAGAAAGTTGTACAAATACAAGGATTTCTCCTTGCATTTTGCAGTGCCTTTTCCAATCCTACTTTGGGGTAGGGGATTAGTGGGGTGATTCTTTATGTCTCTTTCCTTCACCTTTAAGTAAATTATTGTTTTTGTACTCCAGCCCTCTGGGACTCAGGGCATATTTTCTGAGAACACACCTAACAATTGGTTTGTTTTATAAAAGTTTTTTTTTTAAATCCCACAATCATTCATAAAGCAGTTGCTTCTCTTTTATCTTGTAGTACATTTTTATTCCTGTGCAGACTATACTAATTATATCATCATTCAACCTTAGCCTAAATATTATCTCTTGAGATGTCTTCTACCCACTGGCCACAGCCACTAAACAACCCATGGAATCCCTTACTAGTTCCCTTATTTGCTTTACAGCGCTTTCCATTATCTGGAATTGCATTCTTCATTTATTTGCTTGTGTATTATGTGTCTTTTAAGCTAATAAGATTTTATTACTTCATTATGTGACAGACTCTGTTATAGGAACTGGAATTATAGTTGTCAACCAAGGGGTATGCCCCTGAGGGGACAGACACAAATGAATATTGATAGTAATAACCAACTATTTATATATGTGTATAAATGTCAGGAAGTAAAAAGTGCTGTAAAAAATAAGCAAGCTGAAGGATTAAAGGTTAGTATGTCATTTTATGTCAGGTGTTCATGGCAGGGTTCCTGGGTAGGAGCAATTTATCCAAAGGCCAAAAAGAATGAAGAGTGCTTGACAAGCATACAAGAGGGAACCCCCCAAAACAGAAATTTATTTATTAAAAATGTACATTTATTTTTACATGTTTCAAACTTCAATCACCTTCAAAGAACTCTCATTTTATACAATACACCTATCAAGACACTTTTTCCACAGCTGAAAACAGTTTTTTGAAACTCGTCCATTTTTATGCCTTTTAGTGCTTCTGTCATTTTTGTTTCACCTTTTCCAACATTTTCCTCTGAGGACTTTTCTATTTTTTCTGTAAGTTTTAAAACAGAGTTTATTAGCAAGAAGAAGAGAGTTTAAAAAGAAGATTCATGGCAGAAAGACCTGCCATGGGCAAGTTTCTCCAAAAAGAAAAACTGCTGAGGAGGACTTTTTTCATCCAGGGAAATAAACAAATAGAAAAGTTGCTTGGGAAGAGTGGGGCATAGGTATCATGCCGTTTGGGGTCGAAAAAGTATTGAACGCTCAGCACAGTGTGAGCAGGTACCTTGTCATGGGAGAAGAACCAGTCACTTGTGTGCCACAATTAGGGACATTTCTTGCACAATTTGTGTTGCAACCATCTCAAAACTTTCAGGTAAAAACTTTGATTGACCATTGGATCCAGAGGAAAAAAAAACATCCAAGTGCATCATCCCTCTCACATCAAAGAAACAAATGATCATCGTCTTCACATTTGACCTGTAGTATTTTTTTCGGATCGTGGAGAAGTGGCAGTTTTCCATTGGCTGGATTACTATTTCATTTTGGGGTTGTAACTGTAGCACCAGGATTCATCTCTGGCTATGACTTTTGAAAAAAAAAAAAATCAGGGTCAGCCTCTAACTGCTTCTTCAAAGCATGGCATGTAGCCAAGATGTTGTCTCTTTGTTCAGGTGTGAGCAAGTAAGGCACAGACTTTGTTGAAATTCTTTTCAAACCCAAATTTTCAGATAAAATTCGCTGACAGGAACTCAACACTCCAGTTAACTCCACAAGTTCATCAATATTCCAATGACAATCTTCCAAAATCCCTTGACAAATTCTTAGCACATTTTGTTCAGTTTGGCTAGTCAAAAGATGCCCAGAAGGAGGTTGATTGTCAACTGACATTTCACCTTTTTAAAAATGGGTACCATTCATAAATGTGTTTTACTCTGAGGAGCGTCTTTCTTAGTTGTCTGTAGCATGACATCTATTTCTCTAAAAACAAAATTTCGCTGCTGCATGTTGCTGATGTAGATCACTCATCATGAAATGGGCAAAAGTGTTGAAAGAATCTCCCAAAACAAAAATTCTCTGAAGCTGAGCCTGGCTACTCACAACAATGCTAGCTGGTACATTGATGCCGATGGGTTCCTAGAACACTTACCTAGCAGGAAGCCTGTACTACAAGGAGCCTGCCCTCCAAAAGATTAATCCCAGCTTTTATTTGGGGTCCCTCCTCGTATATCTAGAGAAAACATGTTCCAAGCAGAGAGAACTGGAAATGCAATGGCTCTGAGGTGGGGACATGTTTGGTCAAAGACAAGGTAGGTGGCCAGGGTGTCTGGAGCACAATGAGTCAGGGGATAGCAGCAGCAATGAGACCAGTGGTAGAGGGCAGAGCTAGGGCACTGTCATCTAAGCTTTGGAGTTCCTTTCGGAATCTAAAAGCTTACTCTGAGTGAAGTGGGGAGACTCTTAGGAGACTTTGGGCAGAGAAGTGGTATCATTAGACTCAGTTCGCTCTGGCTGCTGTGTTGGTGAAGTGGTTATCAGACTGGGGAAGTGTCAAACAAGGGAGAATCAGTGTTATGCTGGCACCAGCTCCTACCAACTCACCAGAAGCATCTCTTCCTGGACTGTGTGCTTATGTCACTTAAGCTTAGCCATGTTGGAAGTGTGGAAATCTATAAAAGTTGTAAATAGGGGATGCCTTTTTCCTCCTTCTCTCCCTCTCTTCCTTCTTCTTTTTATTTATATGCTGATAAATATTTACTAGCACACCTCTGAAGAGACCCTTAGAAAGTTATTACACCTGTTCCTGTGAAAGTTGATGGTGGTTTAGACTAGGGTGATAGGGAGGGAGGTGCTAGGAGGTGGTCAGATTTTGAATGGGAGTTTCAAAGGAAGCACTGACAGGCTTTGCTGAGTGATTGAGAAAGTGGTTGAGAAAACATTTCTCAATTAAACCGTAGAGAAAAAAAAATGAATCAAGCATGGCCTCCAAAGTTGTCATTGATTAAGATGAAAGTAGCTTCAGGAGAAGCAGTTTGGGAAATGAGTATCAAGAATCTGGTTTGGGACCTATAAAGATTGACCTATTAGATCTATTCAAGTGGAGGTATTGAATAGAAAGTTGGGTAGATGAGGTGGGCATTCAGGAAAGGGGTCTGGATTGGAGATATCAATTTTGGAAGTATCTGTTATGGGGAATAGGACGCCTCTGTTCTCCATCCTTTAAATGCTAATTGCATATAAGTTTTTCAAGGTTTCATGCAGAACAGAGGCAATGCCACTGCATTGCAACTGCATCTTTTTGAGGCTGCTGAGTCGGGGGTTCTCTTGATGTTTGTTTTGTTTTGTTTTTGAGTTGGAGTCTCCCTCCATCATCCAGGCTGGAGTGCAGTGGCACACTCACAGTCATCCAGCGTCAACCTACTGGCTCCAGCAATCCTTCCACCTCAGCCTTTCAAGTAGCTGGAATTACAGGTGTGTGTTACCATGCCTGGCTAATTTTTTATTTATTGTAGAGACGAGGTCTTCCCAAGTTGCCCAGGCTGGTCTCGAACCCATGGGCTCAGGCAATCCACTCGCCTTGGCCTCCCAAAGTGCTGAGCCACCGAGCCTGGTGTTGATGTATTTTTTTAATAATATAATTTCAGCTGCTAAATAAAAGTTGCCATGGATTGATTGAACCCCTACTTGTTTTTATCTCAATTCAGTTGTGTATTTCTGGTTCTTGGATCCAACCAGTGACAGCATCACTTCTTAAAATGTGATCCCAATATTGCCTGCATCCGAATTAAATGGGTGCATTTTAAAATGCAGATTCCTGCACTCAAGTACAGACCCATTGAATCATAATTTTAGTCTAAAGGCACAAATGTACTCTTTGTAATGTGTACTCATTGTCATTAGTATGCATACTAAGATTTGGCCCCTCCTGCCTTGATATGTAAATATAATAATAATATCTTTTCTATCTTTTTTAATGATTCCCATTACAATTTTTAATGTTCATAATAATTGTCTATACTATTTATGTATTGAAACCTACCTGCTCTTATAGATTACTTAGATTAGAACAGAGTTAATTTGAATAGTATAGTTTTAAATCTCAGTTAACTAGCAGAACTAAATTAAATCATCCTTTTGCTTGAAAAAAAAGTAACTTTAAGGCATACTTCAACTTAAGATATGCTGTTCAGAACAGAAAAAAACGGACTTTTTTCCAGTGTTACATACTTAATTGTTATGATAATTTAAATAGCACATATTTTTTAATTCTCCCTATATCTGGGCACATGACAGAATTGTGTTGCATTCCCTAACCCTCTTTTGATTTGAATGGAACCAAAAAGACAGTTGTGGCCAGTAAATTCTGTGCCCGAGGCCATAGCATTTAATTTCTAGTGCTCCTCATCTCACTTGCCACTTTGTATTTGAGATGGGAGCTGCCCTGTTACCACACTTACCTAAGGTGCTATGATTACAGCTCCTTCCTAACCTGTAATGGACATTGAGTGTGAGGGAGAAATACTCCTTTGTAACTTTAAACCCTTGGTATTTATTGCAGTGTCATCTAAGGCATCTTGACTGATCATACCTTTCTCTAGCAAAACTGAACTACTTGAACCTGAAATATCTCCCGTTCTACAGGCTGATAGTGGGAATTGACCCAGGCTAACTTGTTCCTTCAACAACTTAGAGATTTTTGTCAGTATTTGGACTTTTGACTAATAAGAGTTGAATAGGAGGTCAATGTCTCTTCTCTTAAAACTAGATACTGTAGTTTGTTTAAAAAACAAAGCCAAGCAAAAAAACCCCACAAATGTTACAGATAGATTTCTGCCACAGTTCAAGTTTTATTGACAATCAGCTACAGACCCAACCCAGATTATTGGATTATTAGAAGACCTCTGATAATCAGGAAGTGGTCTCTGCTCCTGTCTTTTTTGGGCATGCCATCCAGCACTTTGTCAGAAAGGTCTGTTGCAAAGTAAGTGCAATAAGCCTTTTAGAAGTACCAGGTGAAGGCCTCTCCTTCTATATTGAAGGGTGGGTCACAAGTCAAATAGATTTTCGATGGAAGGTGCCACTTTAAAGATTTTAGACTGTTAACTTGTTACTAAGATTATTATACTTGGTTCACACAATGGAGAGATTAACCTTATTTCTTGCTGATAACACATCTGGATCATCGCTTGTCTCATCAATGAAAAATTATTTGTAAGTATATTGTAAATGACCAAGTTCCCATGTGTAGTTTCACAAAGCAACATCTGGAAACTTGATGTATTTACCACAGTTGTTCCTGGAGTATAAACTATTGATTAGAAAAGTGCAAATTTTAACCAATCTAGAGAGTGAAACCCTGATTAAATTTCTTAAAATCTTAACCAAGCTTTACTAGTGTATACATCAAAGGTAACTAATGCACTGAGAAATCTATGTGCTGGAGCATTTTAAAGTAAATTCCAGACACTAACACAATTAATTCCAGATTTTGTTTTATTTCCCCTTATGTCCTACTAGGAGTACAAAAACTGTAAAACTGACCAGAATATTACATTATGCATTACATGATCAAGTAATATAGTATTTGATTTTAAACAGTTTACTCTAAACTTTGTTCTCAATATTTAAGTAGTTTGGTTCAATCCTAACCAGATCAAACAAACACATGTACATATATAATTGAATTGCTTATATATTGTGTCAGGTTTTTAAACAAAAAGTAGAACATATCAACTTAAAATAAAATTCTTGAAACACTGGGTTATAAATTTGAATTTTGCTTCTCTTTCTGCATATTCATGGTCTGGAAAGGAGACCAGCCTTCCCTAATGTTTTAGTTTCCAAATACTTTGCCAACTATGAATGAACTAGGTCAACGAAGGAAAACATTCTTTCTACAGCCTACATTAATATTCCACTGTTTGAAAAACTGGACTAGTCCATCAATCATTTTGTTAACATTTATAGCTTCTCAGAAAGTTGGAATAGGATTTGTAAAACCTCATTAGTAAGCATATGTTTTCCAAAATCTTCACCTCATTTCAATTTTTTTTAATTACTGTTGTGGATAAATAATTTGTGGATAACTATGACAGCAAATAAGATTAGTAAAAAATGAATTGCAAAGGTGAATATAAAATGTCTTATTTTTAAATATTTCTAAAAAACTTGGAATAGTATCTTAAACAATAATTTTAGAAATTAAACTTTTAATGATAGATGTGATAAGTCATTACTTTAATGTCAACATTTAAAATAAAGCTATATTTTAAAAGTAGCATTTCACTAATAATTCCTGTGATTGAAAAATGTTTATAAGTCTATAGATAGTAAGCCAATTGATTAGTGATATTTTATATGTTCATTTTAGTCTCTAAAATATTTTTGTTATTTTGTAAGCAACAACAAGAGCTATGATAAAATATGACTTCATGGAAACTTAACTGTGGCTAAATGTGTTTTAATATTTTTATCAGTTTGACTCCTGTGAATTTTGAGGTTTAGGCATTATATATTTCCAAACTTTGAAAACAGACGTACAATGAATTGAGTTTATTATTCCTAGTACTTTATTGATATTATCGTTCAGTGGTTTTTATGGAATCCAGAGGAAAACTATTTTATTAGAGGGTTTCAACTGACAGACTCTAAAATATCATGTTTAAATCTTTTAGACTTCCCATTTTAATACAGTTGTTTTGGTCTTCAGGAGGTTTTTTTTTTAAAGTGAAATAAACACTTTGGTTGTACGTTAGTTCATGAAAATGTTTAATGATGATTATATGTTGATTTGTTTCTTTTCCTTTTAGGTTATATTGATCATTGAAATGGCACTGTGAAGGAATAGCACCCAAAGTAAGTCTTAATGATTTGAAAGACATATCATTTTAACATTGTACTGTAACATGCCACACCTTATTTGGTTATTCTAATTTTGTATGTTAGTATAGGGCAGAGAATGTACACAGAGCCTCTAGACACCAAGTGTGTTTTTATGTGAAGCCAAAATATTTTTAACTCAACTCTGCTAGTTAATACTTTTTGAATTTGGCAAGCTGCAACACAGTCCTATTTTTGAGAAAAGTCAACAAAAGTATTTCCCTCCTATTTCAATGTCTTTTTTCCCCTTAAGGAGTTTTCTTATCTTTTTTTTCTTTTGGTGCAAATGCTATGGATTCATTGTTATTACAGTAACATTAGTATATCCTGTTTCTTTCTACTGTACTGAGAATAATTCATATTTATGCTAGATTTAAACTTTTGTCAGTCAGAAAATCTAATTATTAAGCCAAATGAAATAGGTATGATAACAGTGCCTTTGTTCTTTATTGAAGTTTGGTGACCTCTGCAAATAATATATTTATAACAAATATTTATGTATTACCATTGCTATCTCAAAACAGCATTTTAATGTGTATTATTTATTAAAACTTTTTTTTTTTTTTTTTTTTTTGAGTTGGAGTCTCACTCTGTCGCCCAGACTGGAGTGCAGTGGCCGCTCCCGGCCACCACAGTCTCGACCTGCTGGGCTCCGGCGATCCTTCCGCCTCAGCCTTCCGAGTAGCCGGAATTACAGGCATGTGCTACCACGCCCGGCTGATTTTTTTTTTGACTTATTGTAGAGATGAGGTCTCGCTGCCCAGGCGGGTCTCGAACCCGCGGGCTCAGGCAATCCACTCACCTCAGCCTCCCAAAGGCGCGGGATTACAGGCTGAGCCACCGAGCCCAGCTGAAAACTTTTGTAATCCACTATACATTTTC
Source organism: Cephalopachus bancanus (assembly GCA_027257055.1). Taxonomy (NCBI): domain Eukaryota; kingdom Metazoa; phylum Chordata; class Mammalia; order Primates; family Tarsiidae; genus Cephalopachus; species Cephalopachus bancanus. The sequence goes on from JAPVLO010000108.1 coordinate 9,088,883, forward strand.
TTCTGATATGGACATTGTATATGATATCATATACATGAACTCATGGGAATAATATACTACTTTTCATTATTCTTTAGAATAATTAAAAATATTGGTTTTGGCTAAATTATTAAAATACTACTTTAATGGAACATATTTACATCCTTTCCTGACATTAAAATACACTGTTTATAACATTTTTTTATCTATAGGTAGTTGATACAATAGTACACTTAATGATAGCCTCAGAAATAAAACAGAAAAACAGTGTTAAATTTAAAACAAATGGTAAATTTATAAATACACATATATATACATGCATGTATGTGTATATGTATATTACAACACAGAGATTATGTAGGCATATAATAATATTGCATTATATATTTTAGGAGATGTAATTGTATATTATATACATATCTAATATATATCTAAATAAATTACATAAGTATATGTGAGTGAATTATGTACGTACATAAGTATAAATAATTAAATACATATTATTATATAGTTATATAATTGTAAAAACCAATACATTGTAAAACTCGAAACAGACATATAAACAGAAGTTACTAGTTGTTTTCTCCTTCTCTCATCTCCCTCCCTGTAGTAGCTGACTTCAAAATGTGGTGTGTGCCCTCTACCTCAGTGGTTCCCAACCTTTTTGGCATCAGGGACCGGTTTCCTGAAAGCTAATTTTTCCACAGAGATGGGGGCGGGAGTAGATGTGTGGTCAAACCTCACTACTAATGTTAATCTGTATTTGCAGTCACTCCCCAGCATTAACTAGCATCATCAGGCATTAGATTCTCATAAGCAGCACGCAACCTAGGTCCCTTGAATGCGCAGTTCACAAAAAGGTCCACGCTCCTATGGGACTCTAATAATGCTGCTGATCTGACAGGAGGCAGAGCTCAGGAGGTAATGCGAGTGATGAGGAGCGGCTGAAATGCAGGTGAAGCTTCCCTTGCTCACCTGCTGCTCACCTCCTGCTGTCAGCCTGGATCCTAGCAGAACCAGGGACTGGTACTTGTCCGTGGTCCAGGGGTTGGAGACCCCTGCTCTACTTCACTCATGTGAGCTTTTCCAAGCTCAGAAAGCACAGATGCATATTTGCATGTCTCATTTGTCAGAGAAGGAGGTGTGTTTTTGCCTAAGTGTTCTATTTTTATCGACAAACTACTTTTCAGCTTGTTTTTCATAGCTAGCTTTTCAAGTTAATATACACAATATTCCATATTATGGCACACTAACTTTGAATTCAAGGAAAATAAAATCTGGATATTTGTTGTCTTTCTTCTATCAAAACAGCAAAGTAGAAAGTATCAATGTTTCCATGAATTACAAATCAGTGATTTTTTAAACTCTAGATCTGATAGTCACATGAAAATGACTCTGATGCCTATGGTACAGCAGGAAACCAGGATCTACAAAGTGAATGTTAATCCATGGACAGTGTGCTTTTACTGATTTCTGTGTAATATAAGAGATATAATCTCTGTTGCAGAATATATGCTGCTTTGCAACAGTGTAATGGCTGTACCTTCAGACACCACACCTGCTGACAAGAAAAGCCATATTATAAAACCATATGTCAGAAGAAAAGAATAAGCTAGGAAATAGACTTGCTTAGTGTTTAGCAGTGGTCTAGAGGTAGATTCAGGATTCTTTTTAGATTAATATTTGGTATGACGAAGACAGTAAAAATAAATTAATTAAGCCATGGACTTATCCAAATGGACATAATTCAAGGAAAATAATAATGATAAAATCATATTTGAGAGTAAGTCATATTGTTTAATGCAAACATTACTTCAATTTTTTTAGAACAAAAAAGGTCATCAGAAAGATTTATAAATAGATTATGTAAAATACATTATATTAATATATTATGATATGTTATATCTATTCTTCCATTACATATAGATAGCATTAATTACACTGACATTATATTGATACCTATTATATTCTTATATATTTCATATATCATACTAATATACTATAGCTACCATACTGACAGGTGTATCTTTCACCCTCTTAAAAAAGTATTTTTCTTTTACAAGACGTAAATGCTAGCATAATAATGTAACCAAGCTAGATTGGACTTTTGAAAGCTTTTCAAAAGCTTTAGTCTTTGTGTATATGTCTGCTATGTGTGTGTGTGGTTTGCATTAAGCCTACATTCCAAGTAAACAGTGTGGATTGGACAGATTTGGTCCAGCTGAAGTATGAAAAGAAAATGGACAAGAATAATTTGATTTAATATTTCAATACTTGTTAAACACTTAAATACACCGGGTACTTTTCTAAAGGTTCAGGTTACAGTAGTGAACACAAGTTGTGGCAAGCGTGGCTCTTACATTCTGTTGGTGATTCTGGGGAGGTGGAGGGGAGGGAGCAGACATTCAACCACAAACCAGAAAAATAATAAATATCATAGTATTGTGACAATGTTGTATAATATAAAGAAAAATAAAGTTGGGTGGGTGGCTAGGAAAAGGCTATCTCTATTTTTATGTTGGAAACAGTTTTTCTGACCTGGAAGTATTTGAGGAGAGACGTGATAGGAGTAAAGGTGTGTTGCCAGGAGCTATCTCGGAGAGAACACCCCAGACATTGCTCCTTTACAAGGAACGAGCAATGTGGCATATTGAGAAATACCAAAGACAGTAATATGGTGGGGCAAAGTCACAGAAGGTCTTGGTCATATCAAGACTATTGGATTATTTTTCTTCTTCAAATGAGAAGCCTTTGGAAGCTTTTGAACAAGGATGTGAATTTATATGTACATTTAAAGATGTGGGGTACAATTCAGGGTTAGGTACATATGTGGTCATCATACAGGTAAAGTTTGGGCCTCCCTTTGATCTCCACTTTGCCTGGTTTGAGATCAAGTATTCTCATTGATGTTATGTGCCCTGAAACATATTTTTTAAGAGTTCACTCCTGGCTGGGCGCAGTGGCTCAACCTGTAATCCCAGCACTTTAGGAGGCCGAGGTGAGAGGATTGTTTGAGCGTTTGAGCCCGGGATTCAAGATCAGCCTGGCCAACTTGGTGAGAGCTTATTGTAAAGACAATAAATCACAAAAACCAGCTGTGCATGGTGGCGTGCGTCTCTAGTTCCAGCTACTTGGAAGGGTGAGGTGGAAGGATCGCTGGAGCCTAGCAGGTCGAGGCTGCTGTGGCCATGAGCATGCCTGTCTGCATTCCAGCCTGGGTGACAAGACTGAGACTCTAACTAATAAAAAAAAACAAAAACAAAAAAACCAAGTTCACTCTGCTATATAAAAGATAGCTTGAGAGGAAGCTGGAAAATTAATTAAACACTTATTGCACTATTTTGGAACAGTGGACTTGTATACAATAGGTACCTTTAAGCAGAAACATATGAATATCATGATTATTTATTTATTTGAGTTGGAGTCTGACTCCGTTGCCCAGGCTGGAGTGCAGTGGCACACTCATGGTCATCCCGGCGTCGAACTGCTGGACTCCAGGGATACTTTCGTCTCAACCTTCCAAGTAGCCAGAACTACCAGTGCGTGCTACCACACCCAGCTAATTCTTTTGATTTTTTTATTGTAGAGACGAGGTCTCGCCAAGTTGCCCAGGCGGGTCCCAAACCCGCGGACTCAGGCTATCCACTCGCCTTGGCCTTCCAAAGTGCTAGGATTACAGGCTGATCCACTGAGCCTGGCCTATGATAATTTATTTAATTCTCATAACATAATAGAATAATACACAATATTGGTCTATGGGTAAGTTCTATGGCAATGCTATAATGTGCATCCTTTTTGCCATCATTATCACCGTCATCTTTAAAGGAATAATAGATTCCTTTTGGAAAAATGGTGGTCCCCTCAAGTGACTTTACAAATATGACTCCTCTTTTCCTTGCTAGAGTCAGACATAAAGGATTTGGGCATGTGCTATTTTACACAGAATTGTTTATGAATTATTATTCAATACATGTAATATCCAATTTTTTCATCCTAAAGTTGTCGCATAAGTTATAATTACAACCTGTGTTTTAAGATACCAACTAAAATAAACCCATATGCTTTATTTCTATTTGCACGTTAAAATTAAGCCCTAATCAAGCTTTTTTCCTTCTTTTATGAAAAATTTGTCTCCCAGTGTGTACATTTATTTTGGCTTTTCCCAGCACCACTTATTCTAGATAAGAATGCCTTTGTGTACTCTTGTTTTTTGTATAATTTTTTCAGTGCTCATTCCTGATCGATGTAGATGGCACACATATATACACAATTGTGCATCACAATAACTGTACTCTTTGAAATCCATGCCTTAGCTCATGAAGAACAGCATATTAAGCTTTAAAACAGTATATTTTTAAAGCATAATATAAATATTTTTCAAGAAATAACAATGACTACGCATACAAATGCACATATAAAATAATGTGCATTAATAAAAACTCATATGGGCAATCACACAATCATTAAATGTTAGTTCAGAGTGGATAGTTTCAGAAAATTGGAGAATAGTTCTGTAAGCTCTTCAAGTAATTGCTTCTTTAGTTTTCTGAGGACTGCTTTCTTCAAAGAATTTATATGGTACACAAATTAGTTTTGTGTAGTGTTTCAGATTTGTTGTTATTATTTTGTTTGATTATGGGCATGGTATTTTTGTTTGTGTTCTTTTTAGCCTGGCAGAATTATGAATTGTGCTAAATTTCACTTGTTCTGAACACTGATTGATATTTTAAAACATACAACTTAGCCAGGCTCGGTGGCTCAGCCTGTAATCCCACACCTTTGGGAGGCTGAGGTGAGTGGATTGCCTGAGCCGGTGGGTTCGAGACCCACCTGGGCAGCACCTGGGCAGCAAGACCTCATCTCTATAAAAAAAAAAAAAAAATCAGCCGGGCATGGTAGCACATGCTTTTAATTCCGGCTACTTGGAAGGCTGAGGCGGAAGGATTGCCAGAGCCCAGCAGGTCGAGGCTGCGGTGGCTGGAAGCGGCCACTGCACTCCAGTCTGGGCGACAGAGTGAGACTCCAACTCAAAAAAAAAAAAAAAAAAAAAAAAATACAACTTTAATATGACAACAACACAAAAACAAACAAAAACAGAGCGTGAAGCTAAGTAAAAAAACAAATACAGATAAAGTATTCTGGTTTTCTATATATATCTGGCAACTAAATTACACATACTTTAGAAACTTAAGTATATTCACCTATCCAGTGCTTAAATAAACTGGATAATTTTAATCTGTTCTTAGTTTGCATATTATATTAGAAAGAAAAACATAGAAAATATATTTAAAATCACAAAAGGTATTAGAAATATTCAGAAATATAAAATAACTCCAAAATAGTTGTCTTTCAATAAATATTTTCATTTTAATGATGAATACATTTGCATATATAAGCAAATCTAAAATAGTCTGATGCTGAGATTCAGGCCAGTCAGCTAAATTACATAGAATCCAATAACAAAATTTGACATTGGGCTCAAGCATATGTTACCAAAGTTGGTTTGACATGCGTCAAACACCTTCAAAATGTATGTATCAATATTAATAGATTTCATTCATACATCTTTATAGAAGTATCTTGAAATTAAATAACTGTCTTTAAAAAATGTGACCATATTCAACAAAATTGATATCTCAGACATAAAAATATAAGTTCAGGCCTATTTGCTGTTGGCCTAGCACTAAAGCGCTTCTGAAAGATGTCACCAAAGAAAGCTGTTTGTTTGGCCTTTCAACCTGCTACCAAGTGGGTGTACATAGCTCAGCTGATGTCTGCAAGCTGTCAGATTGTGCAAGCAGAGACTGTATTTTTTCTTTCTGATAGTAAAAATTGTCATTGTTGAACCACTAGATGTGGTCCTGGAAGGGAGCATCGTCACTGATACTCTGGGGAAGAAATGGACAGCTGGGGGTCGGGGGGAAAGGATGCAGAGGGGAGGAAATAAAATAACGGTGAAAGACAGTGTTCTCACTCAGAGTCAAAGAACTGAGTGAGTCCCTGTTGGGGGACGTAATTCAGCCTCTGTGCCTGTGAACATCGCCTCTTGGGCACCTATTTTGTGCTTCTTATAAATCCAGTGTCAAAATATAAGTATTTTTCATACTGCATAGCACTGAAATGCAAACCAACTATCTCTTTCTGCATAAACAAAGAAGCCAAATTAAACAGAAAAATAAAATATCCTGCCCTTGTTTGACTAATCAAAAGATCCCAGATTGGATTTTCAGTTGGCGCTTCCACAGATATTTTTCTTTTTCTTTTTCGAGTTGGAGTCTGATCCTGTCACAAGCTGGAGTGCAAGGGTACGCTCATGGCCACTGCAGCCTCGACCTGCTGGGCTCAGGCAATCTTTCCTCCTCAGCTTCCCGAGTAGTTGGGATTGAAAACATGTGCCCCCACACCTGACTAATTTTTCTTGACTTATTGTAGGTATCGCCAAGTGGTCCAGGCTGGTCTCGAGCCCCTGACTGGGCACAGGCAATCCTCTCGCCTCTGCCTCCCATAGTGCTGGGATTACAGGCTTGAGCCACCATGCTGGGCCAGATCTTTTTTAAGGATAAATTTGACTAGTCTTTGTTTTCACTATGTGTGGTTGCTTTAGAACCTAACTAACTCTCCAGTAAGAAGTGGCTCCACTCTGCTAGGAAACAGTCTAGAACTGCCCTGCGACGAAAAGTGTGGTCCATGACCCAGGTCCTTGTGAGAACTATCTGAAACCAATCAGAAAACAGAAGTACAAGAATAGAAATAGCATTTACAACTATAAGAAAGAGATTAGCAGTAGCGGGATACTGTCAGGGGAAGTGGAGAGAAACAGCATCCGTAAGGGTACCTGATCTCAAATCAGGTGAAGAGGAAACCCAAGGGAGGTCCAAACTTTACCTGTACAGTGATCACTTGTATACCTAATCCTGAACTGTACCCCACACCTTTAAAATTAAAAAGAAGAAATAGCATTTAGAAACTTTTATGAAAAATGAACCAAGTTATTTGTATCTAAATAATAAAACATGTATAACAATGTTTGTTTTTTAATTTAATTTTTCTAGTTATTCACTTTTATTTTAAATTGTTAGTCCATAACAATTTGGAAAAAACAATAGTCCAACTTTGACCACAGTTTGAGAAGTGCTGGTCTTGAACTTTCAGAGATTTAACATAGATCATTAAAGGACGACTGTGATCAATTGCAAAATGTGTTTCCAATCCATTGACACAGAAAGGCTACAAAGAAGTTGTGTAATTACATCCTTAGCGGAACTTATATTTTGACTAATAAGCTTCTTCTTTTTTTCCTTGAGACAATTGTTATTTATGTAAAAGTCTTCTGTATGCAAAAAGTCATATTCAAAGACTAAATAGAATGTCAATAGAACTACATTTATATATGATAAAATCTGGATCATTTTCCTGTACACTTATTCTTCTCTCTTTGCTGTTATTGCTTAGCTTCTGTAGGGTATTTGCATGTGGTGTTCTTAAAATGTTTATTAGGAAGAAACTTAATAAAATATGAATTTATCAACCCAAGATGTGATTTCCCATGGAACTCTTGAATATCTGCATTTAGAAATTATACATATATATATATATATATATATATATATAGAGAGAGAGAGAGAGAGAGAGAGAGAGACAGAGTCTTTTATGGAGAAAAAATGGAAAAATCTCCTTAAAAACTGTAAGTTACGCTAATGAACTATCTTATTTTAGCAACCACCTGTCTGTTTTCAAACTATTACCAAGGAAAATCATTTACAATAACTGATTCTTATAGCTGGAAGAGATATGCAAACAAGAGTGCTTTTCATCTTGAAAAGCACGCAAAACAAAATTTAAACATAAACGTCAATAGAGAAAGTGTTCTCCAATTTGTCACTAAGACATTGCTCTCTAAATTAAAACCAGCAATTTACAAAACCCTCACCCACAAAGAGTCATTGTCTGTTGGGCCGGTAGCAAGCTGGAAGTTGCTTTATATGTATTATTAAGTTGCCGTTACTGCCATCTAGTGGCAGAAACAATCCATGTTTGTCAGGGACTGAATCTTAAACCCCTTAGTTCAAGGGTTTAGTTCAAAGGGAAAGCCACGGTTTGTGGGAATCACGTGGAGTGAAATAGCAAACTACAGACAATCTCATGAAAATTGAAACATAATAGACATCTTTTCACTGGAAAAGTTAAAGAGATAAGTGGGGAGAAACATGGGAGCAGGGGACGCCGCATCCTTAAGAATTCATTTTGTTTAGAACTGAAATTACATATAAAATATTATTTGTTGTTGAACACGGTGAAGTTGTGACCCAGGACATATTTATTACATGCACACTTTTCTCTTTACCTGTTTGAAGATGGTTCGAATGTTTTGCATATGCCCTTTAAATCTCAAAATTTAATATAACTTAGATCAGTTCTTCTCAAAAGTTAAGGTGCATAAATGAAATGCTGTAACCTGGGAATCTTGTTCTATATGTATATAAGATAGTAGTTACTTCCTGTAAAAAGTCAAATTGCCATATTCGTTTCTTGGGTTTGTTGCTAAACTATGTAGGTAACCTTGAGCAAGGTACTTAACATCTCTAATTCTTAGGTTCATCATTTGTAAAATAGCAGTCATTCCAGCATCTCATGGTTCTTATGCAGAATAAAAGTCAAAAATCTCAGGATAAACCATATGAAATTGTCCTCTTTACAGAACAAAAACGAACATCCACAATTTTATATAACTAAAACTAAATATGTAAACTATTTAGCATAATATGGAGCACCTAGTGGCCAATAAATGCTAACATCACCAACAGGTGTCACTGAGTAAATTTATAGACACATATGAATATATATTCACACCCTAGAAAGTGTCATTCACCAAAAAGAGAATTTTGACATTTCCATAAAACAAGCCTGGTATATAAATCCAGAAAGGTGTTACCTTGATGATTCAGGTAAAATAAATAAGAAATCTGTAATTATTCTGTAAACAAATTCAGTTGAGGGTATGAAACAAAGAATTAAATTAGATTTTTTAAATGTTGAGATTATTTACTTTTGCCTTCAGTATTACCTGGACCTAAGCCTGAAATGGAAAGAAAATGCATTTTTATTTAATCTCAAATTCACATCATGCAATACACATAAACTGTGAAGATGTAAAAGGGCACAGACTCTGGATAAGTTTGGTGATATTATAAGCCTGTTCTGGGGAAAAGATTGTGAACAGCAAAATTGCAACATTAATAAGAGACATAGTGAAGGCTGAAAAAAGCCATGAAAGTATCTATTGTTTTCAAAATTATTAGAGTAAATCATATTTTTTTATTTAAATTATCTGTCATTGTTATGCTGTAAACACTTTTACATCATTTAAGGCTGTTTTACATTCCTTAGTTGTATGCTGAATTATAAAAATGTGTGATAAATTATTCATATTTATAAAGTATTGCTTCATAATAAAGGACACCATGATTGGATGAAAGGACATCTATTTAATTGAAAAGCAGTTTTGCTTCTTTTGAGTAAAGTTCATCTCCTTTGAGTAGATATTTTCTAATTTTGACCATCGGGTTTTAAACTTTGTCTAAAGTGTATTAACTCTTATGCTTTAAAAGTATTTTGGTGAACTTGATGCTATCAATTGAGACAGAACATATTATAATTCCTTTCTAAAAATTCTTCTTTTTAAAAAATTTGAAATGTTTCAACCTTTTGATATTTAAGAAAGATGAGTCATAAACCTGTTTTATAATGAAGTAATTTTTATTACCACGTAGTTTAGAGACTAAACTTCTCAGTTGCGAGGAAAGTGGCTTGAAGAATGCAAATCAGTGTAATCTATTCTGTTTGGGGAGCATAATACAGACAAGGAATAAAATTATTAGACTATATTTACTGAATGATGAAGTTCAAGCTTGTATTACATAAAGGGATCAAGTAATTACCAAATTCTATTTCCCAAAGATGTAATACCAGTGTTCTGTAGTAACAACAAAAGGCTAACATTCTGAGTATATACACAAAAGAATTGACAACATGATACTCACACATCTATGCTCGCAATAGCATTACTCACAATTTCCAGAAATGAAGACACCCAAACGTTAACAGGAAATACAAAACATGGTACACACACACACACACACACACACACACACACACACACACACACCACACACTGGAATATTATTCATCCTTAAAAAGGAATGAATTCTGACACATGCTACAGCATGGAAAATCCTTGAGGACATTTGCCGAAGAAGATAAGCCAGACACAAAAAGATAGATATCGTATTATTCTAATTATATAAGGCACCTAGAGTAGTCAAATATATAAAAGCACAAATAGAACGGTGGCTACCAGGGGATGAGAGAAGGGGAAAATGAAGGGTTACTATTTCTTGGATACAGTCTCAGTGTGGGACGATGAAAAGGTTCTGCAGATGGATAGTGGTGATGGTTGCACAATACTGTGAATGTAGTGAATGTCACTGAACGCTCCACTTAAAATGATTAAATGATAAATATGTCTATAGCCCTTTGTATTTTTATTTTAGCACAAAAAATAAAATTTTAAAAGAGGCTAACAAGCTCCTAGGCATCATATATTATAAAGGCGTTTTTTAGAACTATGTAATTAAGCAAACAGTCTACCATCATACCTGTGAATCTGCATTTAAATGGAAATGGATGTTTGCCACATCTTCAATTTTTTAAAAAATGAAAGTGATATGGTGACGATGATGTTAGCTTTATCTACAAAGTTCAGAGCTTATCTACAAAGTCTCTCCAGTCTGATATGATAAAGAATAAGAATGAATATAATCACCAAAAAAATAACGTGGAAAGTAAGGCAGGAGACCAACTATGTGCAGCACCTCAGACAATGTTAATTAACACCCAGTGTCTAACGTTTATTTCTCCCAGTTCCGTAGACTGCGAAGTCCAAGATCAAGATGCCAGCATATTTAGTGTCTGGTGAGGGTCTGCTTTCTGATTCATAAATAGCATCTTCTCACTGTGTTCTCACACTGTAAAAAGAAAGAACTCTGGTCTTGTACGTCCCTTAGAAGGGCATTAATCACAGGCATAAGAGTCTTACCCTCATGAACTAATCATTTCCCAAAGACCCCCTTCGAATATCATCACTTTGGGGGTTTAGTTTCAGCACATGAATTTGACTAAGTCGGGGGCCTTGGGCACAAATTCAAACAATAGCAGTATCTTAGTTTTCTCTTGATATAACTAGTCATTGTAAGAATTGCAGGGTTATTAAAGACATTTGTCATCATCCCAGACACATAGTAAGTTCTCAATATTTGTGTTCATTATATTGTTTTTTCCTGGTGCTTTTATTGCTTGAACTTTGTCTAGAGACAAAAATTTGATATAAATAACAAGAAGCTCAAGTAAACACTGTACTATAAATATGTGGAATATGGAGACACACAAATGAGCTTAAGGACCAAAATATAAATATGTTAACATAGTTTATACATAAGTGTCATTGTTGGATGATTACTCCTTCACTCTGTTACCCTAATACTATCAGAGAAATAGAATGAATAATAGTCTCCACCAACTGTCCTATATAGGCACTTTCAGCTTACTAAACAATTTTGTATGTGATTTTGTTTCACCTTCACATCAATCCCACCAAAATATCTATAAAAATGTGCAATTTAAAAAATTCCCAACTAAGCAGAAGTTGTGACCAGGAAAGTCACAGAGTTAATAAAAGACACAATGAAGGCTGAACATCAGGTCTTCTGACTTGAAGCCAAGCTCATCTTCTATGCCCTGCAGTGTGTTATAGGTAAGTATGGACCAAGTATTGAAATTCTTGTGTTTTCTTCATATTGAATTTTTAGTTCCTGAGAAAAAATGATGGCAGAGAATACATTGCTCCACAACTTACATTTTTTAGATAGAAATTTTGGGGTACAGGTGCTCAGATCAATGGAATATCATACTTTTATTTGACATCTTCAGTTTTGACAATCCTAAGAGGCAGGCATACTAAATTTCTGCATGGAATAAGTCTTACCCTAAATCGTAGAGTGTCAGAAATAAAGCTGGTAGCAAGAGTTGAATTGCAAATCTCTTACAGTAGCACCATGGAGAGACAACCATATTAACATAATATTGAATATCTCATTTAACTTTTTTTCTCAGACAAGTTTGTTCGCAATGTACATTTGATGCCTGCCTGTCTTCCTATTACACATGGTCTAAACTTAAGTAGATTCTCTTTTGTTTCTTTTCACCAAGGTGTGGGCAGATTTTTTTTTTTTTTTTTCCATCAACAGCTCCTAAAATTACTCATGTTTGGTCAATACTCTAGACTGAAACTTCAACCATTTGCATTACATCACTTTAGAAAATAGATGGGTTTGGTTTGATTTTATGTGGGAACATTGTATAATTGGATTGCTGTGCTAATATGCTAGTATGATTATTTTTTCTGGTAAAGAAATCTAAGATTTGGTCAATTTAGGTAATATACCTAAGTTATGCAGGCAGTGAGGGGTGGAGCCAGGGCTGAAGTCCAGCTCCTGGATCTGAGTTCTTGATTCAGCCACTTTGATGTGTTAAACTTTAGCCTGAAATGAGTAAATCAAGATCGTTTGGATTTTGATTATGGTTGACTAGAATCATTAGAGAAACAGGAAAGTGACTATGAAAGGGCTTTTTTGTTGCTGTTGTTGTTGGAGGAAGTAAAAGTTCCATTTAAAGTGTCTTGAATTGGAACTGGTGATGAGCTTTCATGGTGAAATGTGTAGCTGTTAGACAGAAATCCTGGACCAGAGCTTCGGAGACAGTTGGAGTGGAAGTTGAGATTCAGGTGATATCTATCTAGAATATTAGCTAATGCTGTGAGATTAGATAAGAAAGGCAAGGAGATAATATTTTTTAAATTTATCTTAAATTTATTTTTTTAAGATGAGAAAATACAGTTTATTTAGAAAGTAAATTAGGGAAAGAGAGAAAGAGGAGATTTACCTCCCCAGGGTAGGGAAAAGGACCAAAGCCAGGAAACCTCACTTGGCCATAGCTCAAAGAGCCCATGGCCACACCATAGCTTAGCAAGGCAATGGTGGCAGTGGCTGGGCAATGGCTGGGAGATAATATTTTTAAAAGCTAAAATTAAAATAAGAAGTCCAAGATGAGGAGTCACTGCCTCTTTTTTTTTTTTTTTTTTGCTTATCTGGATTACTTCCAGATTTCCTAGGGTTGAGTCACACTGCCTTATTAACCACAGGGAAGAAAAACTACAAAAGAATTCAGTAGAATCGATAGGGTCCAACTAGAAGAAATAATAACTCCTTAGCATGGGAGATAAAGGTTAAGAATATCACTAAGAATAGCATGGAACTCTCAACTCTGTAAGGAGACAGAATGGGCATTTCCACTTTGCTGATCCTAAAATTGCTCATGAGGTACAGGCCTTAGAGGTTATGAAGAATCTTACTGAGTTTTTTTGAGGGGCTGAAGGGACTAGGAGAAGTACTCTTTTTTAGAGCACTCAAATACGCCAAGGTTGCACTTCATTGAGTCTCTCCAGGCTTGTGGTGTAGTATTTCTCTGTGATTATCTTGAGTCACTTCGTAGTTATCAGGAACTGTGTGTGGTATGAGGGTCCCTCTCATCAGCATTAGAAAAGGGCTGTCCTGGGGCTACTTACATTCCCTGTCCTTCTGACCCCACTGTCTTGGAAATACCAGAAGTCTGAAGTCAAGGAACAAAATCAGACTTATTAAATAAAATGTAAAAATAATTTTCTCAGTTGCACTCTTCATATTTCAAATAGTCTATAGCCATATTGGGCTTTCGACTACTGTACTGGATGATGAAGAATTGTGGGATGCTTCCATCACCCCCAGAGAGTTCTACTGGATAGCATTGTTTTACATAATATTTGTCTTAATGTTTCTGTGATCTGTAAATAATTTGGCAGTCAGAACATTAGTTTTTACATTTTGCAATAATAATCAAAAAGCAACAAAATATTTTTCCTCACTTCCTGTTTTATTGATTATTCTAATCGACTTTGATCATGTCACCCATTTCATGCATAAAACTGTAACTTTCAAAAAAAAATTGTTGTTTTATGTCATAGCCATAAGATGATCACCTATCAATAATTTGTTGTCTATCAATATGATTATATTTAATGATTAATCCATAGCTCAAAGAAAAAGACTAGGGAAGTATAAGAATTTTTTGTCTCTAAATTATCAACTGAACAAATTTAAATTTGGATTATGTAATTACTGTTTTTATTCCATTTGAAATTTAAAGAAAAATTTTGTATGTAGATATTAATTGGAACTTTTTATAAGGTAAATATGCTTTTTCTATCTGATAAAAATTAATGTTCTTTGAGGAGGAATAATTTCAGCTTGTCAAATGACTTTTTTAAATGATTTGAATAAGTGCTTTGAAGAGGTACCTTACTATAATTGTATGATGCTCACAGTTAGATTGGTATTGAAGGCATGCCATGACAGATAACTGGTGCTTCATTTTTCAAATTTGAAAAATTCTTCCAAGATATCATTTTTGACATATTACTTGATGGCCTCCATGAGTTAGTATAGTATATTTTCTGTTTACTAAGAAGGTCAAACAATGTTTTTGCATGCACTTTTAGGAATCTACAGCTTATATAATATTAAGGCAGTTTTTGCTTGGGCATAGATATCATTTTTAATTTGTATCATTTCAAAGAAGAAGGACTTCTATACATGGATGTTATATGGTTTTTTGGCTTTTCTTAGCCTAGTACTTCCAAGGATGTTCTACCATTAATTCTTCACTATTTCCTGTTTTTGTTTATCAAAACATCAAGCAACTTATCTTTCCTGGAAACGTTTTTTATCTCATGTGGAAAGAGTCACGATTAGAGTTTTCTTTTAGTATTTAAATTCACTTTAAATATATGGCAGATTGTGTTTGGGGAGCAGTTTACAATAAAGGTTGGATCTAAAATGTGCATCTAGAAGTTATTAGGGATGATAAAATTTTAGTTATGTGTTGGTCATTCCTTTAATAAATTGTCACAGAAAATTATAAAGGATATTCGAATAAAATTAATTCTACTTTTAATTAAAGCATAGAAATAAATACGTATGACTATTTTGTAGACTTTAGCTGAGGAATTGCAAAAATAATATATGGTAAGGTGGGAACAGTGTGGATTCGTGTGCATGGGGACAATAAGCTGCAGTTTTAGAGAGAAATATCTAAACCTGGAGAATAAAAAGAAGCAAGAACGTTGTTGGAAGTTCTTTTCTAATAAATTATTAATTTACCTTGCTCTGTAGCAGTTGTGCTGATTTATCAGGCATTTCTCTATAGCTAATGCTTAGAAAGGTAACCGTACCTTATGACTGGAATGCACATCCTAAAGGCATCGTTGGAAAGGAATTCCCAGACATCTAATGGGTTCTGATTGGTATACTGAGGCCAGTGATAACTGAATTCAGGAGCCTGAAGCTCAAGGCAAACACTAGGTCTCCAAGATCAGGAATGGATTGTCTGTTTAGGTAGTTTGGGATTTTATATTTCAAGTCGCTTTTTAAAATGAATCTCTTTGTTATCTTATATGACCTTGGGCTCTTAGATCATTCAAAGCTCTCACATCTGGGTCCTGTGATCGATTTGCTAGGTTATATGTTTCCACAAAATGTGAAGTAGCTATGCTGCACTCGAGATTTTTCTTCTACATTTCTCCTCAGCTGTCACTTGATGCCATGAATGATTCAGTGGTAGGTCTCACCAAGGCTCCTGGCATGTTATGTTGCCTCCCCTAGTGTCATAACGATGCAGCTTTAATTCAGGCAAATTCAGTCATAGGTTTTTGTCTGAAAATTTTAACTTAGAATCACATGGGGTTTGTTTAAAGGAATTTTCAGATTCTCCTTTTAAGGCAAGATGCCTCTGAAAAAACAGTGGTGTCTGCTTCTGTAACAGTCTTTTTTGGAATGTATTCTATGGCTGAAATATCATTAAAGAATCAGACTGGGTATGGTAGCAGTATTGTTGGTCTATAGACCATTTGGGGTTAAAAATATAATTTTTGTGGATCTGGAGAAATCTTGAGTTTGGGGACAACTTGGTTTAGTAAAAGAAACATCAATTTTGGTATCAGACTGAATGTGAATGTGGGTTGGATTCAATTCCAGCCCTACTGCTTTCCTGCTGTTGACACTCTAGTAGTTCAAGTGCTCTGAACCTCAGTATTCTCAACCAGAAAATAGGAATGCTACATTGCCATACTGCTCAAAGCCTTCAATGAGGAAATCTAGAAAAGCCATCATACTATGTGGGAGAGTAGAATCTTAATAAATGCCAGCTGCCTTTTCTTCTGTCTGCTGTATTCCAAATTGTAGCCATCCTGTAGCACTTTGATAATTTTTAATGCAAAATGTACTAAATTTTAACTGTAATCCAGTTCATCCACGAACATTATGTTCCTGTACAGTTTATAGAATCATAACAGCTTAGACTTGAAACGACCTTAAATATGATCTAGTCTAACTTTTCACCTAAAGGCCTGTAGTCTTCCAGATTATGTTTGACTGTTTCCTACACTGAGGATTCTTTACTTCACAGAGCAACCTACTATAATTTTTAGAACCTGGTTGCAAACGATAGCCTAAAATCAATTTCTATAATTCAGCCAAACTTTTTAATATTTAAAAACTATATTACTGAACTTTAAATATTTGTGTGTAAAGATTTCCCATTTTCTTTAGTTATGCCTTGTGTGATAAAATTTTCAGGTCCTTCCCTACCCTCCTAATTTCAACTTTAAAGTAGTGTTATGTCAGTGAAGTTTTAAAATAAATTAATTGTTTTTCCCTGTAAAATTCTAATTCTAATAATGAATATTATGTTATACTGTATACTAATAAGGTGAACAGAAAGCATCTCCATTCATGGTTTCACAGATATATATTATGTACTAAGGTACATTAATATATTGAAAATTTTGTTTGACCATTCAACGATTCATGAATCCAGTAGCTCCAGACCTCAAGCAGTTCAGAGTTCTGACAAAGGACTACAGGGAGGATGAACTTGGATGCAAGGCAAAACCAAAAAAAAAAAAAAAAAAGTGATTGCTTAAAGTGGATCACTAGTTCTATTTGGATCACTCCAGTGAAAAGTCCCTCGTTAAAGGCATTATTGACCCAAAATATGACCGTTACACTGCATTGGGTTTTACCCAAAATATGACCATTGCACTGCATTGGGTTTTGATTTGCTTACATAGGAACCCAGAATGCTGGAACTGCTTCAGCATACTGGCCTTCCAGTTAATTTTTCTAACAGGGGAAAATAACGTTTAAAAAGATCACTTTTGCAAAAGAAAAAAAAATGCCTAGTTGAGAAACCAAGAAAAAAAACCAACAACAAACAAACACAATCTTATATGTTTTCTATCATAATGATTCTCAAACTACCTGTGGTGAAGGAAACTTTACAAATATTTTTTTCATCTGTAAAGGGTAATCATTTTGGAACTCACAATAAAAATAAATTGCTAGAAAAAAATAATGCATGCCATTTCAGGTACAAACCTTTTTTGTTGTTTTAGTCCACAAATTATTATTTTGTTTTATTATTTTAAGTTTAGAGATGTAGAAAAGTTTCTAAGTTTTAAATTATATGCTTGCTTTGTCCCAGAAAAGTAACATTTCTCTCAGATCACATGTAGAATAGCACTGTGTTAGCGAATGTGAATATAAGACACGGCTGAATCAGAAAGAGCAGACTTATAGATGCTACAGATATTGCAATGAACAGATCAAAATAAAATTCCTGGTTTACATTCTAGTAGGGAAAGACAGATATTAAAGTAACATATATAGCACCCATTGCATGGTCATAAAGTCCACACAGAAAAATAAAACAGGCAAAAACAATGAGAAGAACATGTTGAGGAGTGTCAAGAAGAGAAATGTAAGGATCATTTGTTTTGATCCTTGGTGTAATAGATTATTTTTTTTCCAAAAATGACTGTTTAATCACGTTTCTATTATGGTGATTATATGAGGCTAACTTCTGCAATCTGTTAATTTGTAAATGATAAAATTAGATGATCTGAGGGGGAAATAGCCTTTTATTTCCAGCATAATTTTTTATTCTTAATATATTAATTCTAATGTCTTTAAAATAGAGTAATGTATTTCTGTTTTTGACTGCTGATACTTGTGTTAAGGTATTTCGTCTGTGGTCATAAATGAGATTGGGCTATTAATTTTATGTTCAACTCTTCTTATTGGTCTTACTATCAAATTATATTAACTTTGCAAAGTAAGTTGGATAGCATTTCATCTTTTTATTTAATCTGTGAAGAATTTTGTAAAAAATAGAGATTCTGTGTTCTTCAACGAGATTATTAAATTTGTCTGTGATAGTGGGTGAATTGCCATTCAGTTCACAAATTCTCTCCTTAATAAAAATCCAGACTATTTCCTATCTATTGAGGTTTCTATTTTAATAACTATATGATTAATTTCTAATATTTCTAATAATTGTTGTCAACCCACTTTTGTTCATATCTGCTATTATATTCTCTTTGAATGGACATTATTATTAAACATACTAATTTTTAGTCTTTGTTAGGTTGTAAGGTAAGACGAATTTAATCTGAAGTTAACTGAATTTTAAGGTTATTGCTTGTCTTTTCTATCTTTACACTAGGGCATTTGTTTAGCTATTTGGGTTTACAGGTTTATTTTGAGTGAGAAGATGAGTTTGGAGACCTTCCTCCCTTTCTCACCAACTTCCTTTTTTTTCGAGTTGGAGTCTCACTCTGTCACCCAGGCTGAAGTGCAGTGGCATGCCCGGCTAATGTTTTTTTGATTTATTGTAGGGACGAGGGCTCCCCAATTTTCCTGGACTGGTCTCGAACCCGCAGGCTCAGGCAATCCACTCGCTTCGTCCTCCCAAAGTCCTGAGATTACAGGCTGAGCCACCGAGC
The DNA here is from genome assembly GCA_027257055.1 of Cephalopachus bancanus. Classification (NCBI taxonomy): domain Eukaryota; kingdom Metazoa; phylum Chordata; class Mammalia; order Primates; family Tarsiidae; genus Cephalopachus; species Cephalopachus bancanus. The sequence continues at coordinate 9,107,850 of JAPVLO010000108.1, forward strand.
CTGGCCTTCCCAGAGCCCGGTCCTCACCAACTTCCTGTCAGCATTTTTGCAGTTGCCTGGCCCACACACTACCCACCTTCCCTCCTCTCCCATGTTTGGGTTAGAAATCTGTCATCCTAGTTACAGAGCAGTAGGGTGACGCTTTAATTTCTGATTTAAAAACTATTTTTATTTAAGCCCAGGTCCTTTTATAAAACTAAATCTCTGAACAGCTTCAGCTGTGAGTATTTTGTTTCATTGGTATTTGTCTTGTTTAACTTCTTGCTCAAAAGAGGACTTTACACCAATCCCTGGTTTCAGGCAGATAGCGTTGATGTTTCTGGTCCCCCAACTCATGTGAGAGGTTTTCTTTTTTTTATATTTTATGTTAAAGATGTAGAGTACAATTCAGAATTAGGTATACATGTGGACATTGTACAGGTAAAGTTTGATCCTCCCTTTGGTCCCCACTTTGCCCGGTTTGAGGTCAGGTACCCTTATTGATGCTGTATCCCTACCTCCACCCTGGCAATATCCCACTACTGCCAATTCCTTTCTTGGAGTATTATGGTAAATGTTCAGGGTACTCTTATGAGTGAGATCATGTGGTACTCTATTCTTTGTTTCTGTGATAGATTGCTAGTATGATGGACTCTAAATCCATTCAAGTTGCTGCAAAGTTTATATGTTTGTCTTTTTTTTTTGGCTGCATAATATCCCATTGTGTATATGTACCATGTTGTTTTTATCTAGTCCAGTTTCCATGGACAGCACTGTTGGTTCCATGTTTTTGTTATCGTGAATAGTGCTGCAATAAACGTGTGTAGGTATCTTTTTTGTAGAATGATTTGAGTTCCTCTAGGTATATTCCCAGTACAGGGATTGCTGGGTCATGTGGAAGGTCAATTTCTAGTTCTTTTAGAAATCATCACACTGTTTTCCATAAAGGTTGAACTAATTAGCAGTCCCACCAACAGTATAGAAGCATTCCCTTTTCTTCACATCCTTGCCAGCATCTGTTATTGTTTATGTCATTAATGATGGCCATTCTTACTGGGGTTAGGTGATACCTCGATGTGATTTTGGTTTCTCATTTTACCACAAGGATCTGAAGTCCTGGCCACCTCCGTTTATTTTCAAACTTCGAATTTAACTGTTCAGTTCCATTTGCTGATTTGCATTTTTTTTTCTTCTGTGTTTTGTGTATTGAGATTTCATTCTGTTCTTGAGCCTGGATTTGTTTTTTGGATTTTTTTGATTCCTGCACTTTATTTGCATTACTGTGTTGGAAGTAATAGCAATGTATAAAATTATGAATGCTGTGCCATCTTGACTGAAATTCTCCTTTTATAAGAATGAAATCTATAAATATTTTATTTTAAAAGGGCTATTTTACTGGGATCTCTTCCAAGGTAGTTTCTTCAAATCACAAACTGTATATTTTAAAAAATGTTCAGCAAGACTTTTCCAGATGAACTAGAATTTTTAATGAGCCCTCAAATCTGAGAATAACTTGCCCATACATTCTAAAGACATATTCCGGATCCTAAGATTGGACTAGAGCAGGGGTACTCAAACTACAGCCTGCAGGCCACATGCAGCACGCCAAGGACATTTATCCAGCCCACCGGGTGTTTTTGACACCGCTGCCTGTCCTGCCTAGCAGCCGACTGGACCGGACCCGCAGTGCGCATGTGTGGAATGTGCATCGCACTCTCGGACTCCCCTCTTTCTCTCTGTCTCTCCACTCCTCCTCTCAGTAATCTCAGGACCCATGCACTCAAAATGGCAACCATCTTTGGCAGCACTTATGTCTGTGAACAGACTTTTTCCAGAGTGAAACATCTGAAATCTCCAACCAGATCTAGACTAACTGATGCACACTTGCATCCCTTGTTACGGCTAGCAGTGCAAATATGGAACCGGACACTGACCATCTCATTAGCCAAAAGCAGGCCCATAGTTCCCATTGAAATCCTGGTAAGTTTGTTGATTTAACTTTACTTGTTCTTCATTTTAAATATTGTATTTGTTCCCGTTTTGTTTTTTCACTTCAAAATAAGATATGTGCAGTGTGCATAGGAATTTGTTCATAGTTTTTTTTTTTTTTTTTTTGAGTTGGAGTCTCACTCTGTCGCCCAGACTGGAGTGCAGTGGCCGCTCCCAGTCACCGCAGCCTCGACCTGCTGGGCTCCGGCGATCCTTCCGCCTCAGCCTTCCAAGTAGCTGGAATTACAGGCATGCGCTACCACGTCCAGCTAATTTTTTGATTTATTGTAGAGATGATGTCTCGCCTGCCCAGGCGGGTCTCGAACCCGCGGGCTCAGGCAATCCATTCACCTCAGCCTCCCAAAGACACGGGATTACAGGCTGAGCCACCGAGCTGGCTCATAGTTTTTTTTTTAAACCATAGTCCACCCCTCCAACGGTCTGAGGGACAGTGAACTGGCCCCCTGTTTTAAAAGTTTGAGGACCTCTGGACTCGAGAAAGTAACCTGTATGTTTCATCTTGAAAGAAGTCATCGCCCACAAGGACTCACAAAATCATCCCATGATAAATGGCACAACATAAGTTATGACGGCATTAAGTAAGATCTTCTCTGTGCTTGAAATTCTCTGTTTCTCTTCTCTGTGAGCCGGCCATAGTAAAAAGGAAAAAGGAGTTCAAGTTATAAATTTTGGAAAAATGTGGCTATGCTTACTCTTTCCTTTTTCTCTGTTGTTGTAGTTTCTAAGCCTGTCAAGTTCAGCGAGAAGAGATAAAAGTATTAGACTGGACTGTAAATTTCAAAGCCCAAAAATATCTAACAAAGCTATGGCTCTTCTTGAGATTTTTTTTTTTCTAGGATCAAAGCATGTATATTCATGGCAGCATGAGTGAAAGGCATTAGTGAAAAAAATAAATTGGTTTATTTTGGACTTTGATTCTTACCTAAGTCCAGCTTGTTCAATTAATTTGTTCACCAAGTTGTATGTTAAACTCTACTTGTACATTCTTCTTGCCATTATATTTAATAATGGAATGCTGAAAAATCTTAAAATAAATGGATACTTGTCTTGAAATATTCATGTGTGTACAGACTTTTTGATTGAAGCAAAAAATATTTAATGAAATCAAAACTTCCAGATTTTAAATTGCAATCCAATTTACATGAATACAAATGAGCTTAAAAATAATATTGCACATGTATAAAACGTCAAATAAAGGAGTATAAATCACCATCTATGCTTGTATCTGTTTAATTTTAAGCCATGATAAAAGAATTACTCTGCTGTGGCTCATTAACACACTACTAAAAAGAAAATCATATTTTTTCATTTTATGTAGCATTTTATTTTGTCTGATTATGTGTTCTCATAAAATAGACCTCCATGACTTATACAAATGTGGAAAGGAGTTATTTCTAAGAAATGTTATTGGCCATTAGGAATCGGCTTAGGTAAACTATTTCAGAATTGCCAGGGGCTTATCTGGAGATCAAATTTGTCACCATGTAAGTTCATGTAACATTTGCATCTAATTTCACAGCTTTGCTATTATTGTTCTAGTCTTTATGAATGTATCCTAATATATTTTTAATCACATTTTCCCTATTGTCTGAGTTCTTTTTCAGACTCCCTCTCTGGACTGCCTGTAAGATTTAGATAAGCTGAATGTTGTTAGTGGTAGTGGTTCAATTAGAATGTTTTTATGAATCCCCTAAAACATTACATTGCTAGAGTAAATGATTCAGCATATCATTTAAACAAAAAAAAATTTTTCCTTCAACCCAAAATCATCTTTAAATCATAATAGGCTATATAGAATTTAGTGATATTTTAATCTTTATAGATATCAATTATAAATATAATATTTTGAGTTGGTAACTCAATAATAATATTTAATAACAATAAGACTCTATTAAAATTAATCACTATAGATAGTTTATATTGTCTAGTATCTGCCAAATAAAAAACCAAAAATGAATTAGAACATAAAGAGCATCTGAAAGTAACAGATTTAGTAAGAAATGATTAAATACATGAATGGATATTTATGCTTTATAAAGCTTTGATTTCACAATATTAATAAGGAACTAGGTATAGATATATAATTTGGCCTTTATAGTGAACATTTTATTTAATTTTATTTGCATATTATTGTGATATTCTGAGATGCTAAACAGTTTTCAAGATTATAAAAGGAAGAGATTCAAAAGAAAATTTGATTTGAATAAATATTCCATATTTTATCATTTTTGTGAACTTCATAATAGACTACATAATGCTATGTCATCCGGAATGCTTATTATTAAAAACTTGTGCAGTAGCAGCAGATTAACATTAATAGGAATAAATAAATACAATCGATTTCCCAAGATATTGAAATATATTAAATGAGGAAAAATGTAAAATAATTTTGAAATTTTAAAGTGATATTGAAATGTAAGTTAATTTTATCTTAGTCATCGTCATCATTGTTATTGAAGAAAGGCATATGAATATTGAAGAATGACATATGAATTGACTCTTGTATCTACTTTTCTGAAATATTATTGACTGAAACATTTTCATTAAATTTTGTCATAACTTAATTACAAGATTCAGAGATGGTAAAACCTTAATGTAGTTTACAGTTTTATAATACAAACTGACATTTCTATTGTGCTTTGCAGTTTTCAAAATGCTTTCATAAGCATTATCTCTTTCTAATCCAACAATAATCTTTGCAGTAGGAAATAGCATCCTTCTTTTAGAGATGAAAAAATAAGTTTCAGGGAAATTAAATCGCTTAGCTATCAGATGGCTGAATCAGAACTCAGTTCATGTCAAGAGAGGGAGTATGTGGTCAAGATTAAGAATCTTGGAGTCAAGGTTAAGGGCCTGGGAATCAAAAGGTCTTTGTTCAAATTTGCATAAACCTTTACTGGTTGTGTGTCCTTGGGCAATTACAAAATCCCTTTTGGTCTTTTTCTCTTAATTTTTAAATGGGGATAACAGGGCTCCTTATAGTGTGTTGTGATAATTAAATGAGCTGACACCTGAAACTTTTTAGAATGTATTTTGTATATTTTTAGTGGTTACCCAATACATATCTGTTGATTGTTACTGATTGTTACCAATTCAACTTTGAACTTCTAAACTGCAGTTATTTGATGTACGGATCAGAAATTTTCATCTTTTAGTGAGAAACATCTAACCTAAAGTAACTTAAGCAAAAATAGGTGAACTGTTGGACCACTTAATTGGAAAAATTGCCATAATAACTCATACATTTGAAGGAAAACCTGAATCTCTCATTAATTACACCAAAGATTCAGCTCTTTCTCAGTCTGTATCTCAGTGCATTTCTTTCTGCTGTTTTGTTTCACCTCATGGGTTAGCCTCTTTCTCTTTTACCATGTATAAGCTTTGTCCAGAGGGTTCATATGCCCAGGGAAGGACTCTGATTGTATATGCATAAATTTTGTGCTGACCATTTTTTCCTACAGCAGTACTGCTAGGGAAAATGGGGACATGGGATGCCATGTGATTATCTCTGTGTCTAGGGGATTGGTTTGTTATCAAAACAATGGAATGGAAAAATATGCCTGTTGGAAAAAAGCAATACCAGAAGCACAAAGATATGATAAAGATATAGAACAGTGTACTATATTTGACTTTTTGAAAATTAGGGGAAACTCTTAAAACTAAGAACACTTAGTTTTAAGCACTTTTAGACACTTAAGTTGTTCTATAACATGTCATAAGTTTCCCTTTTTACTTCAGAAGATTATTGTGCCCTAATGTCACCATGCAAACTAGCACATGGCAAAGGTATCTGAGCCTTGCCTGACAATGACACATAGGGAAGTATATTTGCTTGTGCATTTCTATATCAGCAGACAGACAGGTCTGATGTCACAAATAGGGCAGTGTGGCTATACAGTACCTAATCACTGACATTTACTAGATGTTCATATGTCATACTAGGATGACAGCAGACGCTTGACTCATCAATTGTTCAAAATGAGGTTATAAACCTAACATACCAGTTACCGTGTTAATCTGTCATCAACATGGTGTTCTTTGTGTGAGCAGTCACATTGTTAAAATATTTAAAAGTCATTCAAAGTTAAAATTTTCAAAGGATGAAATTTAAATAAAATATTCACCCAGGCACTCAAGACCCTGTGGTCTCTGGATGACACTTTGCTAACTGCCAATTGTTATACATTTTGGGGGAAGTTTGAATTAAAGAACTGTTTAGTTAAAAGATTTAATTTGTAGTAATTAAAACTTACAAAAAAGAACTATATATTTAGCAATGCAGTTATCATAAGTCAACACACTTCAAGTTCTTTCTCGCTGTGCAACTGGTTTATTGCTTAAACACCATTTTCTCTCTGTATGTAATATGAATTCCTCCTTTTCCTGCATTGAGTTCTAAGGTTATTTTCTGTGTCCATAAGTGAACTCATGTTCAAATGTGAACTCATCACCCATCTCCCAAACCTACCCTATTATTTCTAGCTCAGTAGTTGCCCAAATGTGAAGCCTAATTGACATACTTGAACTCTTTGTTAACCCCCAGTTCAATTTAGTCAGTCTATAAAATCTAACTTCTAAATAGCTCTTAACTTTATCTGCTTATTTCTATCATTATGCCTCCATTGCACTAGTTTAGTTTCTTGACTTGGGCTTCTAGGTCCTTTGTAATTGGTTTGTGTGCTAGATCTGAATTTCTTCAAGATGTAATCCTAATAGTGTTAAAAATGCCGACTATATTGTTATTTCATTTCATAAGAACTTCTGACTAAAGACTATATTCAACATCATTGAGGTAATAGCTGAAGAATCTATAAGGTTAATGAAACAATTTAATATGAAAAATGCCCACTTTTACATATTTAGGCAAATTCATTGATTAATTTCCATGTAGGTTGGCTGTGATGTAATAGGAACTCTATTTCCTCCCTTAAAAAATTATAATATGAGAAAATATATGGCTATAAAATGAATATACAATTGGGGGTTTGTTAATGTTACTTTTTTAATGACCATTCCCATTTATTATAGCTGAAAAGTCCTGGCATTTTCTTCTGTTTTTCATTTCATAGCTAATATGCATTGCTGCTTTGTAAGATAGGACTCTGTAATAAAAATGTTGCCAAATAGTAATTATTCCATAGTACTCATACTATTTTTGTTTTCTTGTCATATATATAGTTATTGTAGCTACTTCATCAAGATACTTTTTAATACTTTAGGAGAGCTTATTTCCTAAAGGAAGAAGGTTAGGAGTATGACTTATGTGTATTAAAAATCAAACTTGGTACTATTTTCTGGCAAAGTTTCAGTGTGATGATTGTTAGAAATCATTCATGTTCTCTTACATTTTCCCCAGACCATGTTTAACATAAATATATGAAATATGCATTGCTTATGAATTTCTGACTGTTGATTTTTTGAAAAATGAAGACTGATGATTAAATGCAGCTGCAACATATATATGAATAAAACATACTATATCTGGTGATGGTGTATAGAACTGTCATAGCACAATATTTTCTTGGTTCTGTGTGCAGATCATTACTCTTCTAACGTTATTGCCTAGAAATAGTATAACTCATATCTAATGGCCCTTATAAGATACCTTAAAGCAATGGTCCCCAACCTTTTTGGCATCAGGAACCGGCTTTGTGGAAGACAATTTTTCCACGGATGGTGGTGGGGAATAAGGGAAGGTGGCAGGGAGTACATCTGTAGTCAAATCTCATTGCTAATCACAGCCTCAGCTCCACCTCAGATCATCAGGCATTAGATTCTCATAAGGAGTTCACAATCCAGGTTGCTCATATACCAATTTACAATTGGATTCGAGCTCCTGTCAGAATCTAGTGCCTCTGCAGATCTTAAAGAAGGAGTATCTCTGCTCACCTCCTCACCTCCTGCTATATGGTTTGGTTCTTAACAGGCCATGGACTGGTACCAGTCCATGGCCCCTGAGGTTGTTGGGAACACCTGTCTTAAAGCCTAAGATAACTTAGAAATGAACTTTTAAAAATAAATCAAAGATAACAATAGATATGATATTGTTTCTCATCTATGTAACAGATTTCATTTGAGGTAGAAAGAAGTCTGTCAGTAACCAGTCAGGTCTATTCTAAATCTTATATTATGAAATGTTTTTAAGAGAAAGGAACGAAAACCAGAAAAGAAAATTAACAGTGTCTTGTGTAATGTTATTGTTGGAACTCTCCCTTCTTTAGAGTAACTTTCACAAACTGCTGATTTTTTTCTGTGTATTTGGCAAAGACAACCAAAATGCAAGGTATTCAGTTATTACAAAATAAAATATAGTTATTTGAAAGAATTTAAAAACACAGAAAATTGAAAATACCCATAATTCCATCATCTAAAAACAAGACAACATTAATTCTGAATTTAATTCATTCTAGCCCTTCAAAAGTCTTGGTCATTTTGGGCTGCTATAGCAAATTAGCATATAACAAATTATCATATGTGGTTTAAACAGAGATGTATTTCTTGAAGTTCTGAAGGCTGGAAAGTTTAATATCAGGGTGTCAGTAGAGTCAGGTTCTGGCAAGGACTGTCTTCTTGCTGTATCCTCATATGGCAAGGGACAGAGACGGAAAAAGCAAGTTTTCTCCTCTCTTTTTATAAGGGCATTAATTCCATTCATGGGGGTTCTACCCTTATGATCAAATTACTACTAAAGTCTCCACCTCCTAATATCACATTGGGAATTAGCATTTCAGCATATGAATTCTGGGGAGACACAAACATCAGTCCATAGTTTTTTTCTCTGCCCACCCCTCCAAAATCATGTTCTTCTCATATTGCAAATATATTAATTCCAGTCCTATTACCCTGAAGTCCCAGTATCACCTCTAAAATCTATGTCCAAAGTCTCTTCTAAATTTGATATGAGTGAGACTCAAGATATGATTCATCTTGAAGCAAGATGGAAACATTGGGGTGTATATTATTTTTTTGACTTTAACACAATTACACGAATGTTGAGCATTGTCCAAAATTCTACTATAATGGCTATATAATTGAATATTTAATGGTCCATTACTATTTGTTTCATCATTCTCCAGTTGTTGAAAATGTTAAGTTCATTCAAGTTTTCACTATTACAAATGAAGACCAAGACATGTAAAGTCAATATTTTGACTTTAACATGGGTTAGTAATACTTAGAAGGGAAATTACTGTTTCAAGGGAAAGTTATCACTATCTTCACTTCTGCAAAACACCAGGGCAAATGGTCAGGAAGGCTCAAATTGCTACCCTGGTACTAGTAGCATGATATATTTAGGTTTTATTTTTTTATTTTTTATTTTTTTCTCATAAAGAGATTCTATAGCTAAGATAAATGACTAGAAGTGCCATCTTCTTGATTGGAACTTATATGATTCACGTCCAGCTGACGGGTTAATAACTGCCTGTTTATAACTGCCTCCAAAGTTTATATAAGAGATAAGCTTTATTTTTTATTTTTTGTTTAAAAAAAATCCCTTTTTTGCGGAATGAATAAATTTTATTTTCCAGTTTTGAAATAATATAGATGTATATTTATAATTTTATTTTAAAATTGTGGGGTGCATATAAGGATTGACCACATAAGTAAAATGTGTGCAGTTGAGGTTTGGGCTTCTAGAGAGTTCTCTTCCCCTGATAGTGGGTCTGGTACTCAGTGTGCAGTTGTGTGCACCTTATCCCTCCTTTCTACCTCCCTCCTTTAAGAGTGTCCAGCATCTGTTATTGCCACTTTTGTGTTCACGTAACCAGTGGTCAAGGCCCTCTTATGAGTGAAAACATGCGGAATTCAGTTATTTGTTTCTGTGCAAATTCGTTTAGTATGATGGTCTCTGGTTGCATTCATGTGCCACAAAGGACATAATTTTTTTCTTCTTTATGGCTGTGTAATATTCCATCATGTATATGTACATATTCTTTACCCAATCCAGTTTCGATGGGTAGCTGGGTTGGTTCCATGTTTTGCTATTGTGAATAGTGTTGCAATGAACACGCGTGTGCAGGTGTCTTTTCGGTAGAGCGATTTATGCTCCTCTGGGTATATTCCCAGAAGTGGGATTGCTAGATCATTTGGAAGGTCAATTTTTAGTTCTTTGAGAAAACATTACACTGCTTTCCACAAAGGTTGAACTAGTTTACCTTCCCACTGACAGTGTAGAGTGTTCCTTTTTCTCCTCAGTCATGCCAGTATCCATTGTTTTTTGACTGTTTAATGACCGCAATCCTGACCAGTATGAGTTGGTATCTTATTGTAGTTTTTATTTTTATTTCTCTGATGATTAGTGGCTGAGAAGTTTTTCATATGTTTGTAGGTTGCTTGAATGCCTTCCTTTGAGAAGTGTCTGTTTATGTCACTTACTCACTTTTAAATTTTTGTTGATGTTGTTGATTTTCTCCATCAATTCATTTGAGTTCCTTGTAGATCCTGGTATTTGACATTTGTCAGATACATAGTTTGCAGGTATATACATATATACATATATATACACATATGTGTGTGTGTATATATATATATATATATATATATATATATAACCACTCTGTGGGCTTTTTCTCTGCTCTCTTGATGATTTGCTTTGCTGTACAAAAATTTTTAGCATAATAAGATCTTATCTGTCAATCTTAGCTTTTGCTACATTTGCTTTTGAAGACTTAGCCATAAAATTATGCCTACTCTGATGTTCAGGAGGATGCTCCCTAAGTTTTCTTCTAATATTCTTATAGTTTGAGGTTTCACATTGAAGTCCTTGATCCATTCTGAGTTAATTTTTGTAAATGATAATAGGTACATGTCCAGTTTCATTGTTCTGCATGTGGTTAGTCAGTTTTCCCAGCACCATTTGCTAAATATGTTTTCTTTTCTCCAATATTTGTTATTGATGGCTTTGTCAAAGGTGAGTTGACTGAAGGTCTGTGGTTTTATTTCCAGATCAGAATCAGATATTCTGTCCTGTTCCATTGGTCTGTGGATCTATTTCTGCACCAGTACCATGCTGTCTTGGTTTGTAGCCTTGTAGTAAATAAAGTTTCACGTCTGGAAGTGTGATTCCTCCAGCTTCGTTCCTTTTGCTGAAGATTGCTGTAGCTATCTGGTCTCTTCTTTGCTTCTATATGAATTTCTGTGTTGTCTTTTCTAGATCTGTAAGAAATGATGCTGGCAATTTGATAGAAATTTTGTTGAATCTGCATATTATCTTGGGTAGAATGAACATTTTGACAATATTAATTCCTCTAATCCATGAGCATGAGATGTTTTTTCATTTGAGTGTGTCATCCTTTATTCCTTTGAGCAGTGTTTTATAGTTCACATTGTTAAGTTCTTTCACCTCTGGTTAGGTGGGTGCTGAAATTTTTAGTTATTTTTTTGTGGCTATTGTGAATGGGATTTTTTAAAATTTGCTTCTCAGTCTGCTTGTTGTTGATGTATAGAAATGCATCTGTTCTTTTGAACATTGACTTTGCATGAAACTTTACCAAAGTCATTTATCAGTGCAAGAAGGTTTTTGACAGACTCTCTAGGGTTTTCTAGGTATAGAATCGTATCATCTGAAAGAAGGATAGCTTAATTTTCTCTTTTCTTATTTGAATAGCCTAATTTCTTTCTCATGCTAATACTCTGGCTAGGACTTCCAGTACTATGTTGAATAGTAGGGGTGAGAGTAGACATCCTTGCTTTTTCCAGTTTTTAGAGGGAATGCTTCTGGTTTTGCCCATTAAATATGATGTATGCATAAGTATGATGTTGGGTCAACACCTAGGTGTTTGAGGGTTTTTATCAAGAAGAGATGTTGGATTTTACCAAATGCTTCTTTTTGCATCTAATGAGATAATCCTGTGGTGCTTGGTATTGCGTCTGTTTATGTGATGTATTTAGTTTATTGATTTACGTATGTTGGACCAGCCTTTCATCCTAGGTTCAGTCTAGAGTTTCTCAGAGTATCTCCATTATTCCCACTAGTTTTTTTTTTTTACAAGTTTATACCGTTTATCTACTAAATAGAACACATATAAATAAATTCAGTTAGAAATAATAAAAACATGGCTGATATCACAGTATCACATTTATTTTTAAGATTCAGATGAATGCTGAAGAAACCAGCTGATAATAAGAAAATAGAGATAACCATTGTAGTACATAACAAGTTCTATTATTGGATAACTATTTGGGCAGAAGGCAAAAGTCCAGAAATTCAAACTTCCTGATCTGGCACTATTAACACTTCCATTTAAAAGCTGATTTGACTACAGACTAGGGATTCCTAAGCATTGATCAAAATGGTTAAATTCATCAATTGTCTAGTGAGTCTCATGCTTATTTTAAGAAAAATTAGCTCTCCAATGATTGTAATACATTTAAAAAAAATACTGAAGCCCTGGGATTGGAAAAGTGATCCTGATATGTTTGTGAAGATACAGGAGGGTGTCTATGGCTGCAGAGGAGAAAGCAAAAGGAAGATTAATAGGAGAAAAGGTCAAAAAGGTAGCAGAGTAAAGTCTTGGAAGGTTTGCCAGCTATATTAAAAACTGGACTTTTATTCTGAATGAACTGCTATATCATTAGAAGTTTCAAACAGAAAATTGACATAATATGATTTACAATTTATTATAACAACACCACTTTTGCTGCTTAGTTAAAAATAAAGAAAGCATGGGTGGCATTATGAAGATATGTTAGGAAATTACTTAACCAAGCAATGTGCAAGATGGTGGTGCGTTGGTTCAGGCTATTAATAGTGGAGGTGTGGAGAAGTGATAAATCTTGAAGATAGAACCAAAAATTGTGTTAACAAACTGGGTGGCATTGGGGATAACTACAAACTTTTTACCTGAGTCACCGTTAATAGGTTGAGGATGGATATGAGAGAACATGTTTAGCAGGGACAGGAATTATGATCCAGATTAGACATTTTAGGATATGTGGCAATGTTTAGTCGGCAATTTATTTGGAGTACGGAATTTTGGAGAGAGGATCATATTGGATATATAGATCTGAATTTTGTCAGCATGTAGAAAGTATTGAAGGCCATAAATTGAATCTTATTACCTTCATCAGACTCAAGATATAATAAATAAGTGCATTCATGAAAAAATATTTGCTGTATAGAATAATATTGTCTTATGAAATAGACAATTGGGGAAAACGAGTTTAGATTTTGTGCCATCACTATATAGTCCCATAATCTGACATGAATTTATCATTAGTATTATCATGAAACAGCTCTCAAAAACTGTTAAGATACAGAAAGATTATTTAGGTCATTCAAAGTCATTTCTTTTCTTCTGTACCTTCTGTCTCCTTTTGGAGGTAGACATACAACCTAATTGTATAATTTTCAACCTTTAACTTTTTTGTTTTGCTTTCCTATATTTCCAATGTGCAACATACTTCTATCTAATATCTCTCAGCCCATGAGCCCTCTCCAATTGAGATGGAAGTGTGTGGATGAAGATCTTTACCCATACACCTAACCTTCTTTATGCCACCTTAACCCTCATCCTGTAACAGCCCACTGTGTACTGAAAATAAAATCACAGACTTCTTCACTCTTGCAATTAACAAAGCAAAAGCACAGTATATGCTAGAGAGAATCTTTATGTTCGTTGAGTTTTGGACCCTAAATTTAGTTCATATTTGTGTGTGTGTGGTTGAGAGTGCTTTATGAATGTCTCCTTCTTTACATTATTTGTGCTAGATGTTGAATATAAAAGCCCTGGGCTGACAAATGAGCTAGAATTTAGTTAGTTTGTCATTTTTGCCTTACTTCTATAGCACTTTCAAATATATTTTCATATTAGATGTTAATAAAATTCGTGTGAGGTAGGTAGGGTATGTGCTGACCCTATTTATACTCTTAAAAATCTAAACTCCAAGAGTTTGGTCCTATTAGGACTATAGAGCTGTATCATGAAATGAGAAACCGTAGCTAATCAATGTATATGTAGGTATGTGTGTGGTGAAAGCACATACATGCACATTTATGAATGTATATGTATTTCAATATGTACCTAGGTGCATGATCTCCTCATGACCAAATAGATGGTAACATACATAAGGAAATTTATCAAAGGAAAAAAGTTATATATAGTATCTGTTTATATTAGAACAAACAAATGTGTGCTTACACATTTTACTTACAAATACTAAATTTTAATAAACCTTGCTCCTACAGACCTCAGTGTCTTAAACTATTTTACATGTCTATTTCTTGATATGTTTTAGTATTTTCCCCAAATATTGAATTTGACAATTTGAATTTGACTCGACTGTCATTTGGTCTCTCCTCTTAAGAATGTATATTATTATTAAGAATTTTTTTTATCTGTGTATCTCCAATTTTCTGCAAAGAAAAAAATTGTCAGGTTTTTTTTATTCTTCAATTTTAAAGAAGGAGGGTGCAATTCAATGCAGGGTTATGTATACAAATTGTTGATGAGATGTGCCCACCCCCCTGGCAGTTTCCCACTACTACCAATCCCGTCCCCAGTAGTTTCCCACTACTGTCAAGTCCTTTCTTAAGGTATTATGGTAATTGTTCAAGGTCCACTTATGAGTGAGAGCATGTGGTAATTAGGTCAATGTTTTTAAATGGCATCCAAATGATTTGAATTTTTGTCACATGAGTAAAGTCTTAATAGCTTAACTGTTATTTTTATATTGCTCTGGAATCTTGCACGTACACTTACTAAGTCATTAAATTCAAAATAGGTATTCAGAAGATGCAGAATTAGTAAAACAAAAGAACCAAGTTTTACAAGTTATATTAAAATACTTGGTCAAGATTTCCAGATCTGCGTGTAAAAAGTAATAGAAGACATCACTGCTTACTGTCAGTAAAGTTAGTTCTTACAAAGTTGCCTTCCAAGTGTGGCTGGCCATTCACTTGAAAGTCATATTTGATAATCATAGGGTTAATTTAAAATTAAATAGAATAAAAACTCAAAATTTTATTTTATTTTTTTCACTCCGTGGCATAACTCTTTTTTGAAAACTATCATTTGATTTGATAGGTAATTATGAACATTTCCCAATTGTCTGACTTTTGAGAGCATTTTTAGTTTTGAGATGGGAAGTCATACAGTAGTTTTTTTTTTTAAGAGTTATTTTGTTATGAATGAATCTAATGTCTTTGAAGGATGGCAGGGTCTTACATAGTTGAAAAAAAGAGAAAGAAAACCAAGAGAAAACCAAGATTGGCTCCACAAATTTTATCTAATGCCAATTTATTTTGTGTAAACAGACTACATATATAATGAGTGTTCAGCAGCATGTGGAGTCCGTTGGGAATGTGTATTTATCTGTGCATCTCAAGGACACCAGAGTAATTTTGCTCTCAAATACAGACACTTTAATATAACTTGCTACAGATTGCAATGTCTTAAAATATTTCACACGTCTGTTTCTTGATATGCTTTAATAATATTTCCCCCAAATATTGAATTTGATTAGTTGAATTGTACTTGAATATCAGTTGGCATCTACTCTTCAGTACTTTAAAAATGTTTATTTTCATTTTATTTATAATATCCCCAAGTAAACTCATGTGAGCTTCACACCTGACTCTCCACGTGCATTCAATACAAGTTTGCATAAATGTTGAGAGAGTGAATTCTTGTAAATCCAGAAAGTCCTCTGTAGAAACAACTTTATCTTGTGGGTTCATATAACTCTAATATTTCAAAACATATTTGCCCTAGCTCGTTTTGAGCATTAGGTTTTTAATTCTCTGGGCATCAGATTTCTCCCACTCCTACTCTTTCCATTTTCATTGCAATTTTACTGTGCTATGCTTATCCGTTTATAAATTATGAGTTAAGCCAGGCACGGGGGCTCAAGCCTGTAATTCCAGCACTTTGGGAGGCCGAGGCAAGAGGATTGTCTCAGCCCACAGGTTCGAGAACAGCCTGGGCAACTTATCAAGACCTCATCTCTACAATAAGTCAAAAACTTAGCTGGATTTGGTAGTGCGTGCCTGTAGTTCCAGCTACTTGAAAAGCTGAAGCAGAAGGACTGCCTGAGGCCAGCAGGTCGACACTGGGGTGGCCGTGAGCATGCCACTGCACTTCAGCTTGGGCATCACAGTGGGATTCCAACTCAAAATAAAATAAAATAAAATAAAAATAAATAAATAAATAAGTAAATTATGAGTTAAATATTAAAATTTGATATCATATGATTAATATTCAAGTAAGTATTAATTGGATGTGAAGACGTGGGAAAATGTGATAGCCATTGGTTGACTGGGTGGAGAATTTTGAGATATAATAATAAAAAGATTGCAATCTTTTATTTAGAAGATAGATTTTAGATAAATTGTATACAGCTTGCGTCATGATAATTTTGTAAAGCAGTCATCATCTAAATATAATGAATGCTCCCTTGTTTATTTATTTTTATTTTTTATTTTTATTTTTATTTCTTTTTTTGAGTTGGAGCCTCACTCTGTTGCCCAGACTGGAATGCAGTGGTCGTTCCTGGCCACCGTAGCCTTGACCTGCTGGGCTCTGGCGATCCATCCGCCTCAGCCTTCCAAGTAGCTGGAACTACAGGCGCGCGCTACCACGCCCAGCTCATTTTGATTTATTGTAGAGATGAGGTCTCGCCAAGTTGCCCAGGCGGGTCTCGAACCCACAGGCTCAGGCAATCCACTCACCTCAGCCTCCCAAAGGCGCGGGATTACAGGCTGAACCACCCAGCCTGGCGCTCCCTCGTTTATTGTGGTAACTTGTAAAGGTAATAGCACCCAAAGGAGCCGTGCTCCAGGTATGTCAGTGGCTAATTCATTAGAGTGTACACAATCTGTCGTAGAACCTTGAATTTTGAACCTTGAATTTCCCTTGAGTCCTCAGCCTTATTTATGTGTATGTGAGCGCACCCATGTAAGTGATGAGTATTAGAAAGGATAAAGGTTGTAAATACACATCACAACTAAAAGTGCGCTATTTTTCTATGCAATGACACAAATAGTAGGTAGGGAAACTTAGAAGAACATCTTGATGATTTAAAGAATTCAAAGGTTTCCTGGAGTAAAATGTTCCAGATAATCATTTTCTTCCTTTCTCCATTGAGTTTGTTGAAGAAACATTTCCCTCTCTTTCTCTAACCTTAGGTAATATAAACAGAGACTTCAGCTCTGACAGGGAGATGAAAATTTATGATTCTTTATTTATTTAACATCGTATCTATAATGTTTGCATGGGTGGTAACTTTGAGGAAAATGGAGTTCCTATCTATTTTTTGTAAAATGGATTTTTGTTTTGTTTTGAAAGTTGAAGAGAAGCTCAAGATATAGCCTTTTCTTCTAGGTTCTTCTCAGCCACTGTATGTTAGCACATCTTTATGTACAAAAGTAGATTAATAACCCAATTAACACCAAAACCCAAAAGGGGTAACAAGTATGTTCAAATCTAGAATGATTCTAACTCTCAGACTCTTAAACTTAGAGATTTTGGCAAGAACAGTCAGGTGGCTGAAATAAATAATGAAAACAGGCACAGAGCCAACTAGAACATTGGAGGAAACCCAAAATTCAATCATTTAATGAAGTGTTTAATATTCCAGAGCATATTATTGTGATATATTTTATGTCAAAGTGCTAAATGTATTTGGTCTTTTTTGAATGATCTCTCCCACCATTTTATAAAATGCTCATGTTTGAAAGACATTTCACCATATGTATTTGTATGTTCTGTAAAATTTGAATCCATTAATTAAGATAGCTAGTTTTGAATGCTCTTTTTCAGTTAAGTATACTTTCTAGTCTAAATCTCATTTAAACTGAAAAATAGACCCAAACTCCAAAATAATATATTTAGAAAGACAATATATTTAAATCCAAATGTATGCTTTTTGGATTAAATTTTATATTAACTTAAAATAAATTATGAATATGTGAAATATCTAGTTTATAAAAGTTACTTTATTTGTAATCGACACACAATAATTGTACATATGAAGGGGACCAGAAAAACTTGTAATTTATTTATTAAAAATTGTGTATTTATTCTTACATGTTTAAGCTTCAGTCACCTTCAAAGTACTCTGTTGGATGCAATACACCTATCAAGATGCTTTTTCCACTGGTCAAAACAGTTTTTGAGCTCATCAATTACAATGCCTTTTAGTACTTCAGCTGTTTTTTGTTTCACCTTTTCAACATTGGCAAAACATTTCCCTTTGAGGACATTTTTAATTCCAGGAAACAAACAAACAAAAAAGTCAGACAAATAGGAAAGGTAGGACATGAGGTCACATTGTTTTGGGTCAAAAACTGCTGAACACCTAGCGCGGTATGGGCAGGTGCATCATGGAATGGTGAAACACATTGAAAGCCTCTCCAAAAATCATTTACTGAAGGTGAATGCAACCTCTCACAACAACTCTGGCTAGTACACTGATGCAGATGGGTTCCTAAAGCACTAACCTAGCAGAAGAAGCCTGCACTATAAGGAATCTCCTCTCCAAAAGAGAGTTCCGAATCTGGGGGGAGATCCTCCCCTTGTATTTATGGGGTACAATGTGATGTTTCAATACATATTTATATTTTATAGTGATAAAATCAGGGTAATTGACATATCCATCACTTTAAGCATTTATCATTTCTTTGTGGTGATAACATTAAAATCCTTTCTTCTTGCTGTCTTGAAATATACAATACATTGTTATTAACTATGGCCACCCTACTGTGTAATAAATAGTACAGCAGAACTTCCTCCCTAGTCTCTGCGAACCATTATTCTACTTTTTAATGAGACCAACTTTTTTTAGAATTCCATTCAGTGTTTGTCTTTTTGTGCTAGCTTTTTTCTTTCTTTCTTTTTATTGAGTCGGAGTCTCCCTCTGTCGCCCAGGCTGGAGTGCAGTGGCATGCTCACAGCCATCACAGCCAAGACCTGCTGGGCTTAGGCGATCCTTCGGTCTCAGTCTTCCAAATTGCTGGAAATACAGGCACGTGCCATCATGCCCGGCTCATTTTTTGATTTATTGTAGAGACGAGATCTCATCAAGTTGCCCAGGCTGGTCTTGAACACCTGAGCTCAGGCAATCCTCTCACCCCAGCCTCCCAAAATGCTGGGATTACTGGCTTGAGCCACTGCGCCTGGCCTTTGTTTTTTAGTTTGATCTACTTTTGCTTTTGTTGTCTGTGCTTTTAAAATCTTCTTCAAAAAATCCATGTCTATACCAATTTTATGGATCTTTCCCCTCTTTTTTTCTTCCAGTAGTTTCATAGTTAAGCGTTTTATATTTAAATCTTTTTTCCCCCTTTTTTAAATTTTAAAGATGTGGGGTACAATTAGGGTTAGGTATACAAATGTTCATTATGAAGGTACCCTTGTTGAAGAGGTGTGCCCCTCCCTCCCCTGGCAGTTTCCCTTAAGTCTTTATTCCATTTTGAGTTAATTTTTATAAGTGGTGAGAGATGGAGTCTAGTTTCATTTTTCTGCAGGTGGAAATCTAGTTTTCTCAAAGCGATTTATTGAAGACTGTCTTTTCCTCATTTATTCCTAGTGCCTTTGTTGAAAATCAGTTGGCTGTAAGTGCATGGATTTATTTCTGGGTTTTATTTTCTCTTCCATTGGTCTACGTGTCTGTTTTTATGCCAATAGCATGTTATTTTGCTCATCATAGCTTTGTAGTATATTTTGAAGTCAAGTAGACTGATTAAGTATGCAGATTTAAAAGGAAGTAGTAGGAAACTGCCTGGGGGGGTGGGGCATGCCTCATCAACAAGGGTACCTGCATAATGAACATTTGTATACCTAACCCTGAATTGTCCCCCACATCTTTAAAATAAAAAAATTTAAAGGAAGTACAAAGTGAAAAAGAAAATAGTAGAGACTTGGAAGGTTAGAAGGAAAAGGGGGACAAGGGAGAGCTTAGTTAAAGAATACAGAAAGACAACTGGATAGGAGGAATAAGTTCTAGTGTTCTATACCACTGTTGAATGACTATAGATAATAATAGTACTATATATGGTTCCAAATAGCAAAAAGCAGGATATTCAATGTTCCCAGTGCAAAGAAATTATAACTGTTTGAGATGATGGATATGCTAATTTACCTGATCACCATACATTATATATATGAAAATATCACTGTGTACCCTATAATATTCACAATTATTACATGTCAATTTAAAAAATAATAAAGTCACATGTACCCCATAAATACATACAATTATTATATACCAACACAAAAATTTTTAAAAATAAAATTAGTAAATAATAGGTATTCAATATTTTCAAGGTCTTAAAATATTTTTAAATATTCGATTTCATAGTAAACTAAACAAAATATTTCTTCAAACAATTTGAAAAGAGTATTTAAAACATAAATGCAAAATATTTGTTGTATACTTG
Organism: Cephalopachus bancanus; assembly: GCA_027257055.1. NCBI lineage: Eukaryota > Metazoa > Chordata > Mammalia > Primates > Tarsiidae > Cephalopachus > Cephalopachus bancanus. The sequence continues at coordinate 9,128,212 of JAPVLO010000108.1, forward strand.
ATGAGAAACCAGCTTGAAATTATCTTGTAACCTTTCTTTCATGTTCTTAACTCCATAACAATTGTAAAAGTTAATGGAAGAGTGTTACTATTGTGAGTTTTACAGAGAAAAGTTGCTATGGCATGACTCATTTTTAATCCAGGCATTATATTTATAGCTATTATTTTAGAGAATGCTAAAACTAGGAACGTTTAGAGATGTTAATATACCAAAAATATTAAATGTATAAACTACCTTTTCTAGAATGAGAATTTCACATTTTCTTTTCTTTTCTTCTTCTTTTGTTTTTTTTTTTTTTTTTTGAGCTGGAGTCTCACTACATTGCCCAGGCTGGAGTCAGTGGCACACTCATGGCCACCCCAGCATCAACCCACTGGGCTCCAGAGAGCCTTCTGCCTCAGCCCTTCCAAGTAGCTGGTACTACAGGTGCACGCTACCATGCCGGGCTAATTTTTGATTTATTGAAGAGACGAGGTCTCGCCAAGTTGCCGGGATGGGTCCCAAACCCGCGGGCTCAGGCAATCCATTCACCTCGCCCTCCCAAAGTGCTGGGATTACAGGCTGAGCCACCCAGTCCAGCCAGAGAATTTCACACTTTCAAAAAATTTTTTGTGTGTATGTTTTGTTTTCTCTCACTTTCAAAGGAGTTGGGTCATTATCATCTGGACAATAAGCTAAATGTAGGAGTGGCTCTGTCTTATAATTTCAGAAAAATAAAGGACTTACTTTATTCCATAGGTGATCTGAAATACAAGAATATATTAATATAGTAGCATGATTTTACTAGAGGCCTTTTACTCTGTGAATTGGTGTATCTAAAGGAAATTGGGAACTTTAATTCATTTTCAGGTGACTAGGGAATGATGTGCTCTATATAGATTAAAGGAGGATTTTGTCATTAATAAGAGCTAATGCTTGTGATGCTGTGTGTCAAATATAAATCATCACTATTTTATGAATTAAAAACTATCTTAATTTAATTAGTAAAATTAGACATTGCTATATCTTCAGCAAAAAACTATAAAATTATTTTTATATTTATTAAATTTAGTTAAAATTTTAATCCTGATCACTCTGATAACTTGCTTCTGATACATAATTTGAGAATAAATTCAAATTCACTGAAATGCCTCCTTGCTTTCAAGTAAAATAATAATTTAACAATGTTAAAATACAAGGGCTGATACCCTCTTGAGCTATTGTTCCAACTCTTAAAGCTGATGGTAGGAAGGTTAGTAGATAAGAAGGTAAGAATTACTTAATCTTAGTCATCAAAGTAAATGTGACATTGAAATATAGCATAACATAAAGCAACTTTGAACACATCAATTCAAGCCTCCATTGAATTTCTTCAGTTATAAAATGATAGCGGTGAACTTTGCAATCGTTCAGCCCCATTTCAGCACCTTTATCATCATTTTGGGAAATGGTGACTTTGATTTTGTTTAAAAAAAAAAATTATTGGCATATAAAACAAAAAGAATTCTTCCACAAAAGTTCTCAATTTAGCCCACGGCAGACATTAAACATACACATAAAATAAATGTCAAAGTCTGTGTTTAAATCTTGAGACTCAAAGCTTCTATGTCCCAGATGTGTTGGATCCATGACTCACGGATTGTCGAATTTAGATCCAGAATAATGTTTCGTACCAAGTGGTAGCTGCAGAGCTGCTCTCCATGGTCTCTGGATGGAAGAGGCAATCAAACAGATGGGGCCTAATAGCCTTCTAAGAGACAAATCAAGACGCCTCATCGGCAAGGCTGATGGTTGCCTTGTACATTATCCTTGCAATGAACAAAACCCTTGGGTCTGACTGGCAGCTTCTTCTCTACCTCCCTCCACTTCAAGGTTTTCCACAGCAGAATTCCCAAAATCTCTAAATGTATTCTTCATGCAAAGAGAGGGCTGCAGATGTCTCTGCAAGCTTCATACAGAAAAATACCAGAGGTGTGATACCATTAACTGATCATAACTAAATCATTAGGAATTCAGTAAAACTTTCAAACACCAAGCTGAAAAGTCATTTGAAAAAAAGTCTTATATACTTGTAGATAATCTTTTTTTTTTTTTAATTTAAGACATATGAATCCAAATCTTTCAAGCAGAAAATTCAGTCAAGCAAGATCCACTGGTAGTTTGAGTTCAAAGTCGGTTAGCAAATGGAAATCATTGCAGCATCTCTTTCATTTCCCTAGTGGACATCAGACCACTCAAAATGTGTCACATAATTTACAGTCCCCTGATAGTAATTGAATATACACATTGAGAGTGCACTGGCAGAACACTTAGGGCAGATTGAGTACAGGAGGACCTGCTGACGTTATTTTTGGCTCTACTCTGGGTTTTGCTTTTAATTTTTTTTTTGAGATTAATTTCAATTTTCTTGTTCCATCTTATCCAAGCAAATGCTTTGGGAAAGGAGAGTAACAGAAGCAGTCAATGAATTGTGATATTTAGCTTTGAGTCATCAAGTATTAGAATGTAATAAGACGAAAAGACAAAGTGAAATCTGCCATTTGCCATAAATAGTTTTAAATTGCAAGAATAGTAGAAACAAGCAATAAATGAGAAAAAACTACTTTTGAACTATTTTCTAAATGCAGAGTAGAATTTTTTTCCCGTATTGAATTTACTGTTTGGTGTTTTTATTATATTTAGAAAAATGAAGACAGTTAAAAGTGTGACATAATAAAATTATGTTTTACATGAATTATTCTGAATCACTGTATTTTGTATACTTGTTACAAGAAAATTTTAATTCTTAGACATATATTTTGTCAAGAGTTATAGCATAGCATAGTTTGCTTGCTATGCAACATAGAATCTCCCTAAGTAGTAATCTTTAATGTTTAAGATAATACAGATCAAAATAGTAAAAAGTTCATCTTGATTTTATGAAGACCTCCAAGTATTCCAAGCATGTAATAGGAGAATGGGGCCTAACAGAAACTGTCATTTAAAAACCTTGATTTTTCTTCTTCCTTTTCCTTCCTTCCTTCCTTTCTTCCATCTCATGCTGAAGCTAGAGATCATATGCAAACAACTTAATAGAATTACTCATTTATTTGAATATTTTTAAAGTTTTTAAATAAAGTTTATTAGAAAGTAAATTAGAGAGAGAGAAAGAGATTTGAATATTTACAAGAGATAATTTTTCTTTCCCAAGATGATCTGTAGGGCTTTCAACTTGCTAAGATTATCATATATCTAAAAATAACTTTTTTAAGACATAACATTCCTTTCTCTGCTACTTAATAGGTAAATAATTGCACTTTAAGATGTAAATTTTGCCTTTAGGGAGAAGAAGAAATAATATGAACACATAACCCTTGAGAGGTAGCTAAAGCAATCTTCTTATATTCGCCCATTAACTTTCTTTACCTTCCTTATTGACTTTCAATTTACTCTTTTCTCCTGATCTTCCTTATCCCCCATCATTGAAATCTTTCTTACTCATTGTTTCTTCTAAAGCTGTCTGTTTTATTTTTCTCAAGTCTTTTTTTGATACTTTCTAACCTTCTGTCTATGGTTTCATGTGTGACATACTAACATATCAAATATTTTCATATGTATTAATTTGCTTTTCATGACAAATTGGTATTTATATGGTAGATGGAAGTAATTGTTCATGATATTTGTCAGTTAGAGATTTTTAGGGCATAACAATTAAAAATATTAAGACTAGAAGAGTTCAGCAAAAAGCAATCCTTTTCCCTCCTTTTTTTTTTTAATTTAGTAAGGCAAAATCTCTCTTTTTAAATTATGTTCGTTTTGCCTTGATGGCTAAAATACATATGTATAATGCACAGTATGCATTTGCAAAGGTATCAGAATACTTCCTTTCCTTCATCTTTAAAAAAACTATGCCACCTCTCTTGCAGAGATTTGCAATAAAGTTCAAAGATGGTATAGATTTTTAAACTATGTCAATATTTCTATTATATTGGAAAGATTGTCTCCTTCCATAAAGTAGGGTCAAAAGCCAAAAGGGGGCATACAGAAGTATGTAATACAAATTCTAAATACAAAACTTCTCAAAGAGGAAAATGTTCAGATAAAATAAAAATATAGAATAAAAGTGGGAAAAAAGTTATAGTTATTTTTTAGCACAATAATACAGTGTCTAAAGGCTATTGTTGATGATGCCAACTTTGTCAAATGGAGAATGCTGAATTGACAAGACAGTTAACTCTGTTTCAGTCAAATCCTATTTTCCATCAAGATATAATGTGACTCTCGAATAACTCAGACCTTCCTCTATCCTACTATGAAATATGGTGACTCCCAGAATGGAACCAGGAGATACTATTACTTCATACCAAGTACATTAAAATAAAAGGTATGGACAGAGTAAAACTTCAGTTAACTCATATTGAATCTATTTGTAAATCTCAAATGCACAAATAAACATTTTTATAACAGATTTCTTCTAACAACTCATACCTGAGACAGATATTTCCTTGCTTTGTGAATAATAGACTAATGTGAAAATATAATATAGGGTTCATGAATGTGAAGCCAAATGCAACCGGAAAGACAAATACAAAATAAAATATGGAACACAGTAGTAGATATTACTATGACAGCATTTGGTCCTTTATAAGAAGTTAGTGATAGTTGCGATCTTCCTGAGAACCTGAATGCTTTTGTTCTTTCACTCACCTTGACACTAAATGTTTACCAAATATTTATTACTCTAGATTATAGAGACTACCTAGTTATGATCCATGCTCTCAGAGCGATTATATTCTTATAACAATAAATGTATTTCAAAATAACAAGAAATTCACTCAGAATTATTTTTAGTTATTCATGATCATTTTTGTTACATTCTAAATGAAAGGAGCAAGGTTATTATCATATAAAGTGATTTGTATTAAGATTGCTAAGAGCAGGGGTGTTTGATTTAATTCCAAGAACTGTGGGAGAGATACTTCACTCTCAACTTAGTGACATTACTTATTTTTTCACCACATTAAAGTATATCTTTTTTCCTGTGGTGGCAATCAGAAACAATATGAAGCACAGATAGTGCATTATTCAGTTTTAATTTGGGCATGATGATATTGCAGGGAGTAAGTGACTGTCAATTTCAGTAGTATTTAAGCATGTATATAAAAAATTATGTGTCAATATGTTCTAAAATTTAAAATTTCTTAGAAAAACTGGTTGAATAAGCCTTAAATATATGCACTCAGTCTGAAGTTTTTGGCATCTGAATACATAAGAACATGAGCTTATCAGTACATCATCATTGACCTCTTATCATTCATGCTGCTACTCACTGGCAATTTTCTCTTCTGGATGCTGAAGATTTCTTACTAGGCCCTGTGAGAGACTGTCAGGGGGCCAGAGACATGATGTATTGGGTCTACTATCCACTATCCCATGCTTTTCATCCCTATTAGCATAAGTGATCTTTCCTGAAAGTACTGAGACTCATTAAGCAAAACTCAGGTCTCTGGGACCACAAGTAGAGGGCATTCAGGCACAATTACAGTGAAATGTTAGATTAGACAGAGACTTCCCTGGAACGTAAAAAATATTTTGATTTAAGACACTGTGAGCAGCACATATTTGTGTTTATGTGTGTGCATGTGTACCTGAACACACAGGGATAACATAAAGCAGGTGTTTCACCCTGGAAAAAAATAGGAGAATAATAGTGATGAGTCAGTAAACTAAAAACTAAGTAAATGCTTTCAATAATAAACCTCTAATGTTTCAGGCATTGCTTATTATTTAACTTTCTTTCCAACATCAACCCTGTGTTAGCTAATAGCACAGCCTCCATTCTGTAGATGAAAAAGGAGAGACACACCAAGACTACGTAGCATATGCAGGGACAAATAGATAGTAATGGAAGAGTCAGAATTTGAATCTGAAGCATCTGACTCTAAAGTTTCTGTGCTTAATCACCACCCAGGCTTCTCTTCAACCAGTTCAACCTCATGGTAAATTCAAGTCTTTATAATAAATGGTTAAATAACCTAAGGCAAAACTCTGCTTAAATGATTTAACATTTGATTGAAAATGAAAAATAATTTTAACATTTAAAATCTTGTTGGATATGACAGCAAGATTCAAGAATACAGTCAAAGAGTGAAATAAAGTGATACATTTATGTTTAAGAAACACGTTTCTAACAAAATCAGGCTATCAAAGAGGGAACTAACTGAACAAAAAAATAACTAAATGGAAAGTTCAAGAGACTAAAAGTTCATCAAATAAACAATTCTGTATCTCAGGAACAAATTATACCAGTGCACAGGAAGGACAGAAAGAGTAACATGATACTAAATTGGCTATAATCTGAGACCTGAAAGTCAAATGCCAAAACCACAGTGTGGAATTCAAGCCAGAACCCCAAGGAAAAAATAGCACAATGAGAAATACCTAGCAAAAAAAGCAAAATGAGAAAGAAGAAACAACCCTCATCATAGCACACACACATACACCAAAACAAAGCAAAACTTAAAACAACATTAACAAATTAATTAGCTGCTGAAATCGCTTGGCTGTACAGCCTCAATTGTTTACTCCTTGATTTAGAAAGTATACTTGCAATGAGTTTGCACTGGAATTTACTTTTACTTAGCAAAAGTTCTGGCAACATAAGAAAAAGCCAATGAAATGTCTACAAACATTTAAGAATAAACTTCTTTTAAACATTTTAGGAACTCTAAGAATGAACAGTTGATATGCAAATTGCAAATTAGAGGTCCTGAAGGAACAAATTAATTAACAAATTTGTTAAGCTGAATTCAAGTGATAGGCTTAATGAAAACCACACCTATACTGAAGGGGAGGACTTCTGCATTCAAGTCTTTTCATTAAATCAGACAGACCTTAATCAATGAATATTTGTAACATATTGCTGTATAGATCTGATTACATGCTTCCTGGTTTTTCTAAAATGCGAAACATGTTATTCTGATCTTATACTTTAGCAATTGAATTGCAAGAGTGGCCGTCTATAATTCAAATTTAATTGTCTTTAAATCCTAATCTCTAAATGGTCTGTTAAATAGAATGCCATTGAGTAAGTGATCTACAGTGAAATCGATGACACAAAATCAATATCAGAATCCAAGGGTTTAACCAGGAGTTCTCTACTACGTTCATGCCAAATATAATTCTTTTAAAAAAATGCTTTTTATATACTTTGTATCTCAAAATGTTACATTTGAAATCTTTGAAAATTCACAGGTCTTAGGCATGGGCATTTGCATAGAGTTAGGGGGAGAGAGCAGTAACCTGAATAAGTAAATAATATAATGCTCCAGGTTTTTTTCTCCTCTGCTAACATTTATCTCTTTGGCATGATGAAGGGCAGATCAACGTTGATTGTAAAAACAAACACGATTAGCACCAACACAGCATATGTTAACACTGCTGCAACCTAATGATGAACGAGCTGCAATGATGCCAACACCTGTTCTTGATGCAGCGTGACACCCAACCCCAGTGGAGTAACGAGTGCTCAGACACAACACACATCTCACCAATTGCAGTGGTTGATGGAGGAGTTCTGCTAGCATTCTCCCTCTAATCTCTTCTCTGATTATTTCTATATTCCTCTGTCCATTCATAACTTCACAGTTGACTTTGAGCTGCAGATATCCAGATGAAAGGGTCTATGTGTGTTAGCCCCATGGGACACATTAGGTTATCCCAAGTTCTATGTGACTGGCAAATGTGTTTTCATACCTAAGGGGAATCCTTGCTGAAACACCATTGTTAAATCACCTTGCTTGGCCCTGATGTTGATTGATATTACCAGGCATTTCAACTAGATTGACTCTTAATTTGGAAATACCTGAAGGGATTTTGATAATCTCAAAACAAAATACCTGAACTTGTGTGATGATGTATACTGTATTTAATATACAAAATACTTAACATACATAGGAATATGATGTAAAGTGACAAATTATAAACAATAGCATTCTAACATTATCTTTCAGTCACGTTTCATCAAGGAATAAGTGATATCCCTAGCTGGAACTTCAATAGCATTTAATATTCTTTGTTATATTATGTATGGTTCCATGTTCCACATGATGTTTTTATTAATATGGCCATATAATGTGAATTACTTCTTCTATCCTTATTTTTTCTGGTTACTTCCCTTCCTCTTTGCTTCAAAACTTGGTTGATAAAGTTTTCACTCCTATCCTGAATATAATTCCTTTGCTTGTGGTTAGATCATCCCTACTTGAAGGGACTTGTGTTATTATTTCTTCCCATTTTTAAACTTTTTACTCTTCCTTTCTGACTGACACTTTTGCTCTTTCTCCAAATTTGTTCAGTCTTCCATTCTTAAATAATGCTGTGCTTCTAATTCTTGATCTTATTCTATGATGTTCTTCCTGTTATTGGCAACTTCTCCAACAAATGGTCAAGTTCATTGTATTTGTATCCCCATGTCTTTTTTTCTCTTTTTTAAGTCATTAAAATTATTAAGAAGCCAGGCTCGGTGGCTCAGCCTGTAATCCCGCGCCTTTGGGAGGCTGAGGTGAGTGGATTGCCTGAGCCCGCGGGTTCGAGACCCGCCTGGGCAGTGAGACCTCATCTCTACAATAAATCAAAAAATCAGTCGGGCGTGGTAGTGCATGCCTGTAATTCTGGCTACTCAGGAGGCAGAGGCGGAAGGATCGCCGGAGCCCAGCAGGTGAGGCTGCGGTGTCCGGGAGTGGCCACTGCACTCCAGTCTGGGCCACTGAGTGAGACACCAACTCAAAAAAAAAAAAAAAAAAAATTATTAAGAAAATAGTATTTCGGGTTACTAAATTTTACTGTTGCAAAATTCATGACCATTGGCTTTTCTTTATATAATTTTCCTTCATATTTATCTTAATGACAAGATAATAGACTCCAAAAACAAGGAAAATGTTTAATTTTCCAAAAAGGTCTTATGGAGTAGATGATAAGATTGTAGATTCCAGAGCTAGACTATGTGGTTTTAAACTCTGTACTGCCATGCACTAGCTGAGTGACCATGGAGAAGAATCTTAACCCTCCTGTTCTAGTTGTCTAATTTGTAAAATGGCAAATAATAATATGAAGTTCATAGGGCTGTTGTGAGGAAAAATGAGTTAATATTTATAAAGAGTTTTGTGCAGAGTTTAATATATAGTGTATGCATATATATATGCTAATGTTGTTATTTAGCTTTTGTTATTATTACCAGAAACTGGCACTGTTACCTTCCAACTAATATTTTTGTGGAGGAATGAATGAAATGAACATTCATTTCATTGCTACATTTTTAGAAATGACATTGCTACATTTTTATAAAATGTATCTCGACTTCCACATTTCTAGTACATCGTTGCTCAAAATATTTTTATGAAACATTTCTAACTCTCCATGTTAGTCAGTGGAGAAACCACTCTGCAAGTTACATGCGGGGAAAAGAGAAGGTGTAGTGGCTGGAGATGAAGTTACTACTGCAGTGGCCTCCTTTGCCAGTTCAATTTTTGTGACCTTCAAATGCTTTCTCCACAGAGCAGCCAAAATATTCTTTTAAAATATAAATCAGAGCATGTTTCTCATTCTTTTAAAAACCTCTTATAACCTCCTTTTATGGAGAAAATCCAAATTTCACCTAGCTTAGCCAATTAGGCCCTGTTTGCCCCGGCCCTGCCTATTTCTCTGGGCCCATTTGCAACCATATGTCTTACCTGGCACACTGTACAAAATCACAGTGGCCATCCTCTTTGAAGAGGCCCGGCTCATTTCTGTCCTTGACACTGGCTATTCTTGCCTGCAACACTTTTTCTTTGGATTCTTGACTGATATCTTCTTGTCAGTCACCTTTGTTTTTGTTTTTTTTGAGTTGGAGTCTCACTCTGCCCAGACTGGAGTGCAGTGGCATGCTCCCAGCCACCGCAGCCTCGACCTGCTGGGCTCCGGCGATCCTTCCACCTCAGCCTTCCAAGTAGCTGGAACTACAGGCGCGCACTACCACACCCGGCTAATTTTTTGATTTTATTGTAGAGATGAGGTCTCGGCAAGTTGCCCAGGCGGGTCTCGAACCCATGGGCTCAAGTCAGCTGTTGTTGAAATGTATTTTCCTCAAAGAGATCTTCCTTGATTCACCCCATCCACACTCTATCACTACATGTTCCTGGATTATTTTCTTCATATCTCTGTCTAAAACTAAAGTCTTGATGTGTTTATTTGTTTATTATTATATAGCTTGCTCTCTAGAATGCACGTTCCATGATGACAGAAACCTTGCATGTCCGATTCTTTAATTTAGCCCACTGCCTGGTACATTATAAGTTATTATAAATTATCTGTTAAATGCATTAATAAGCGAAGATAGAGGCAGAAGCCATACCCGAAGATCCTTACGTGCGTGTTGTAGAAATGGAATTATATCCCAAAGGCAATAGAAGCCATCAGAGATGGAAAGTAGAAGGTTGACATATGCATTTAAGAAAACTTCACAGAGGAAGAATTTGACTTGGAACAATATTTGAGTTAAAGACATGGTGAGTGAGTAGATAAGTCTACCTGATGAAAAAACTTTATTTAAGCTTATGGTGGTAGAAATGCTGAAATGGTGGAGAAAGGTCACAATGTGAATTTTTCTTTCTGGGCAAAGTGATTTGGAATTGTGCTCTATCAAGTGTTTGGTTTTGGAAAGGCTCTTCAACTGGAGATCAGCATCATAAAAATCATAAGAAAAATAACTTGTACTAAAATTTTTTGGTCCTTTAGAGCACAGCTTAAGAACCATATCTCTCATAGGGCCATCCTTGGTGTGAGTAATGGAGAGATATTTCTGGAGGCAGTCTGGTCCAAGTTTCATTTTTACATAAACTCATATTCAAGGAGGGCAGTGATATCTCTGAGATAACAGATAATTAATCTACAGCTAAGACCTGTAATATATATGTTCAGAGGATAATATATTTAAATTGAAAAACTGAAACTTCCAAACTTAGGTCAGCATTAAAAAAAAATCCTCTCATCTTCCACTGAAGATTTCTTGGCAGGAGGTACAGTCACAGAAACAAACTGTTTCACTGGGTGACTCTGAATCATACCAAACTCTAAGTGTGCTCTCAGTGATAAGTCTAACACGCATCTTATCCACAATGGAGGTATAGGAGTACTAGTAACAATCTAGGAATCTTCAAAATAAAGTGCCTTTGCCCTTTTAAATATCTTTGAGAGGGATAATAAATAGTTCTTCTGGTAACAAATATTGGCATGGAAAGTTGTTAGGGACCACCCACACTGTGTAAATAAATATTGTAAAACTAGCATTAGTGTTTATTTTTATAATTTTAAAAATTTTATTGGAACATCTGTGGAATATAAAAGAATGAAAGACTCAAGATAAAGCATTCTTCCTTTTTCATTTATGGGAGGATAAAAAAGAACACATAAAACTCTATTAAAGAGCAAAGGGATTTTGTATTTATTTATTATGTGCAAAAGAATTTCTTGACAATGAACGTCTACTTGTCCTCTAACAAGTAGTGCCCAGTATAAATTAATACCATCTACAATATTTATACTACTTCTTGGTTTAAATTCTCACACAAAAGGGCTAAATGGATTAATTAGAGATGCCTCCAAATCTATTAAGCTTTAAACAAATGGGGACAACAAATACTTCCTTTCTCGTGGCATTTGAATGAACAATTAAAAAAGGGAATGTTTTGTTTTCCTGGTTTACACTGCTGCATCAATTTGTTATTGGTTCTTTACTTTGATTTTTTTCCCAGGGGTACATACTTACAAACTCAAATTTAATTTGGACTTCTGTGTTATTGCTATATTAACAGTAGTTGTTGATGTGATCTACAGTAAGTAAAGGTTTGAGTTCTTTTGTAAAGGTTAAAAATTTCTCTACAAAAGTTTACTTTGGAGGAAAAAATGATTGTGCAAGCTTTAATAGCTTGAAGAAGATTATCTTTTCTTCCTTCTGTTTTGTATGGTTCTTCCTCTCTTCAGACTCATACATAGGTAAGTACAAAATCAAACAACAGGATCAAGCGCATATTGTAGGTTTTCTGAGTGCATTGGATCTTTTATCTTATGTGATCTTTACATGAAGAATATAGCAGAACTTAGTCTCCAAGAGCCAGAGGGCTCCTGCAGTGAGTGACATGGAGACATCCCAGGAAAGTCACACCTGGTAGCCTATGGGCCTGATTCTATTGGTGAACTTTTTGATTGTATCTATTTGTATTTGGGATTTCTAAGTAAGATGTACTTTAAATAAAGGGTTCTATTATTCAAGTTAAATGAAACAAACACTTAAAAACCACTGGCATGTAAGGAAAAGAACTAGAGGGTATCCATCTCAGCTGGGATCTGGTCTGGCCAGGCTTTCTGCCAAAGACTATATGATCTTGGGACTCTTCTAGTGATCTTAAATGCCTGTGTCTTTCCCTCTGACCATGCTCTCTCAGAGAGTGGCTAAAGGTGGTAAATGGCTATGACTTCAAGTTGAGCTAAGGAAATCTACCAGGAGAACATTTTTACATCTTCGTACTTTTAGCTACTTCAACAGGCTTTTATTTTTGTAAGGCAGATGACTGCAAAGAAAATAAAGGTAGGTATTGTGTCTGTCATTGTCTAGTATATAGCCAACAGAGTAGGTACGAGGGTGGATCCCCTCAAAATAAGGTTATCTTTTGGAGGACAGGCCTTTTGTAGTACAGGCTTCTCCCGCTAGAGGAGTGTTCTGGAAACCCATTGGCATCACTAAACCAATTAGTATTGTTGTGAGAGGCTGGGCTCAGCTTCGGTGAATGTTTTCAGGAGATTCTTTCAGCGTGGTTGCCCGTTTCATGATGAGTGATTTTTGAGCGCACCTACCCACACCATGCTGATTGTTCAGCAGTTTTTGACCAAAAGTAGCATAACCTCCATACCCATACTTTATATTCACCTGATCTTGCCTCAAGTGACCTTTTTTGTTTCCTCATATGAAAACAAGTCCTCAAAAGGAAACATATTGCCAATGTGAAAGAGGTAAAACAAAAAATGATGGAAGCTCTAAAAGACATTGCAACTGATGAGTTCAAAAACAGTTTTGAGCAGTGGAAAAAGCATCTCGATAGGTGTATTGCATCAAACAGAGACTAATTTGAAGGTGACTGAAGTTTAAACACGTAAGAATAAATACACAGTTTTTTTGTGAATAAATTCTGTGGGTTTTTTTTGTGTGTGTGTGGTTTCCCCTCATAGTAAACATTTCTTAAATGAATTAACAAATGAGCAAAGGCAATAAGTCATAGAAATCTAAAGTTGGGAACAGAAACAAATATAAAGTCTTGGGCTTGAAATGTCACTGAGAATTGAAAATCTCAAAGTGGTTTGGGGACACTCTACTGCCATCTCACAGGCTTATATTTAGTGACATCACAACAGCCAAGAGGCTAAGAGGTCTGGCTATATCCTTTGAGTTTGGCAATGGTGAAGAGAATCTGCTTGGGAAATTGGCCCTTAGGTAGAGTCCACTTGAGGAGCTGCTGCGAAGGTGCACTTCAGCTGCTGATCAAGTGTCAGTGGGTGCAGAGAAACTACTTTGTTAAATCAGGACAATGGTACAAAGTTTCCCTAGAGCTGAAAATATCTTAGACTTTTTGCATGCGTCAAGAGTGTTTTCAAGCCGGGCTTAGTGGCTCAGCCTGTAATCCCGCACCTTTGGGAGGCTGAGCCCGCGGGTTCGAGACCCGCCTGGGCAACTTGGCGAGACTTCATCTCTACAATAAATCAAAAATTAGCCGGGTGTGGTAGCGTGCTCCTGTAGTTCCAGCTACCTGGAAGGCTGAGGCAGAAGGATTGCCGGAGCCCAGCAGGTCGAGGCTGCGGTGGCCGGGAGCGGCCACTGTACTCCAGTCTGGGTGACAGAGTGAGATTCCAACTCAAAAAAAAAAGAGTGTTTTCAATCTAGCTGATAATTTCCTCTGCCAAATAGAGTTGAAGACATGCTAATTTGCAAAAAAGATTTTTCTGTCTTTTGTGAGCCAGGTGAGTGTGTCATGATCTGTGAACACACAAATCTTCTTGGATGAAAATTTGCTTCCTGGTCCTTCTCTGGGAGTAGAATTTCTTTCAAACTCTGGTCTTTGTTCTCCTGTCATCCATTTGGGGTTCTACCACACTCGCAATTGAGAGAACATTTTTGATAAGCCCCAGCACTATGACTGATTGCTCGCCCCCCCCAGTTCCTTGTCAGTTGTACTGATTCCATGCTCCAGGCAACCTAACCAGTCATATCTTCAGTGTTTACTATGACACCATGATATCAGACAAAACTGAGGTCTGAGGACTTATAGTTTTTAGTCTGTAAGATAGATATGAGGCTTGCATCTATAGAAAATGTTACATTTACCTTCTTGTGGATTTGGTCAGCAATATCACCCAATATATCAGATATTGCTAAACCCATTGTAGGTTGCAAGTTACCACTGCTGAGTACTACAATCTGAATTCTCTGTTTTCTTCTTTGTCCAAGTATATCGAATGTTTTGGAGTTAAACTCATTATTCCCTGGGCATCCCACATGCTTTCATCAAAATAAAATTCTTCCCCAAAATAACAGCATATATCCATAGTACATTTTATATCTACTTTTGTATATCCTCTTCAGTCTTTTAACTACCATTTGTGGCTGGCATTATCATTGTTCACACTTTACGCACATGGCAAGTGGAACCCAGGAAGTTTAGAAATTTGCACCACATTCTTCTGGCAACAAATATTGACTATGGCAAGTTTTTTAGGGGCCACTTACACCATGTAACCAAATATTATGAAACTAGCAACAAGGTTTATATTTATAATTTTTTTTTACCATATTGGAATATCTGTAATATAATGTAACAAAAGATTAAAAGACGAACACAGCAGAGCAAAGACTAGTCCCTGCTCCCTGGCTCTAAAGAGCACCTCCTGTGCCTGCTTCCTCACTGTCCCCGAGCAAACTTTCTCTGATAACTGACCAACTTGGCCTCATTTTCAAAGAGCTAGCACTGTCAGCCAAAGGAAAAGCTTCTTTCAGTATAATTTTCTACACTGACCACCTGTCTTTTTCCATATTTAGACATAATTTGTGCTGCTAAATCAGGTTGCCCCCTAGTCATACAGACTAAACTCTGAATTTCAAACAGATACTTTGTTTATAACTGCCTTAAGTCATTAGTTCTCAAGAAGAGAAGACTGGTTATTTTAAGCACAAAAATTTTGGTAAGCTGACCAGAGAGAGCTTTTTCTCTTTATTTAATACCCATGGGCAAAACCTCAGGATGCTGCCATTTGAATTGCACTGCCATCTGGTCAGAGCCTTCACCAGATGCGCTTTTGAGTTAGTCCTGGATGAAGACCAGCGCTCCGACACTCTAACCATAGCCTGGAGATGTTGGCCCGCCAGCAGCACATCTGAGCTTCCAGTGTTTGCAGGACTCGGCTACATTCCATCCCTCCTCCTTAGTGGGTTTCCTCCTTTACCACCTCTGAGAAAGCCACAATGTCCAGAAGAAGGAATTAGTCCAGGGTCAACAGTCAGGGCCCTCCCCAGCTAGCTTCCCTCCATTCTACTTCTCAGTCTGTGGGTCAAGAATAGGGAATGAAAGAAGAAAAACACCTTTCACTAGACCAAGCCCTGCCTTTTTTTTTTTACTTTCTACATGCTATTCAATCTTTAGAAGAAACATTCCCTTGTCTTGTCTTGTTTCCTTCTTTAAACTTGGCTCTAGACTTATTTGTGTCCTTCCACGTGGTAACCCAACATACACTTGTATATTGGGTGTATATTGTATATGTGTGTACACACAAATATGCATGCAAGCATACAAGCATATGGTTATGTTTGACTGTATTAGGTTAATAGCTACTTTTAGCCTCCTTCTCTGAAGACCAACTTATGTTGCCATATTTGGTCCAATGACTGAGTTACCCCAACTTGGCCATCTAGTCCAGTGTCCTAGTTTTTGTGAGAATAGCACTATTCTGACTTCACTCTGGTGATATGAATGTTTAACAATAACTCTGTTAACTATCTGTAATACTGTTTGTTTATTTTGTATCACCTCAAAACTAGAAATTAGAAGTTTTAAATGGCTAAGAGCCAATGGAGAGAGAACGTGATAACATTTTCCGGATGTACGAATATGTTAATCCCAAGTAGGGAGACTGTGTAACATGCTCATGGAACCAGAAAGTATGCCTACCAAAAAAAAAAAAAGCATTTAAAAGTAAAATCCAGGGTCTTTGATCTGTTAGGATGAGGTCAGGAAATGAAAGGCCCTTGTTCTATATAATTCAGATATAGTTTAAAATGGTTACAATAAATATGAGAACAGAGAATATTATCCAAAAAATTCTAAGGGAGAGACTGAATAAATGCATAGGTTCTTCCTAAGAAAACAATTGGAAAATTTTGAGTGAATACTGTACTTTTACTAGACTTGAGAAATACTAAAATAATTAAAATATTGTTCTGACCCCGAGAGAGCTCACATTCTGGTTTGGGAAAAAAAAGTAATAAGTAAATAATTACAATCTGGAAATATGACCCAAATTCTTGAAAATATTGAACAAGCACCATCAACTCTCTTGGGAAAACTACAGGATCCATTCCAGAAAGAAATTATATTTGACCTTCCTGAAAGAAAGTATGTCTAGAGGGAGGAGAGAGGGCAGCTCCCTACAGAAGACATTCACTCCTCTATGGACTCCAGCATTAGCCGTGTTTCTTGACAAGATTTTTTCTTTATGTGTGCCACTCAGAGTAGCCATTTTGCTCCGACTTCCAACTTCCAGTTGCTACTAATTTCAAATACACTTTCTGCAACATCATTGTTCACTCAGTGGTGATTACTTTCATATTGCTTTCTTTACATTTCTGTTCCGTTTCTGTTTGTCTAACTACTACAAGCCCAAGGTAATAGTTTACATAAGATATTTTTTCTGCCAAAAACGCTTGTCAGAAATTTTAATAGCTATGTATATGTCTTCTATTTTTCAAATTCATAACTTCTGCTTTTTTCCAAGGTAATTATATATAAGTTATTGAGCTATGTGTATTTGAGAGAATATGTACCTTAATTCTCCTCAACCCCATTAATAAAATCTGCTGTTGGTGAAATTGTGTGATGAAAACCATAAAGGCATGCTTTTGTTGAAGCATTGTTGAATTAGAAGTTCTAGTGACCATGTGGAATACCCCTCCAGGAATAACATTGGTACCACCTGGAGGGCTATTCCACATAGTCACTAGAACTTCCGTAAGCATCTGTAAGAGGAATTTTTTACTTTGCCTGAATGTTCTGCATCCTGGTAAATAAAGTATCATGAGACGAGGTTTTGTACAAACAACAGAAAAGATTCATGGAGAAAAAAAGCATAATTTATTTATATTTTTCCAAATAGTTAATTTAAACACACACAAAAAATTTAACACATTAATTTAAAGCCACCTAACTACTGTTTGATCATAATGTTTACTGCTAATTCCTCTATTTAGGATATTGAGGAAACATTTAGTCAGTAGCTACTAAGCAACAAAGCAAAACAAACACTATTTCCCATTTCCATTTTCACTTATTCCCATTTCCTTATTTCACTGATTTGTTTTTGTGTCCCTGATCAGTCCTCTTGCTATACTTAGTGTCAACTCTTGTACCATGGTGATGTTCAACTTCATAACAGTCAAGCGCAGTTGTCAGTATTTTACATATAAGAACATAGGACAAAGCCCAAATGATATGTAGTGAATTATACTAAGTGTATTGTACAAAATAATGAGACAATAATTTTGATAGATTAAGAGTATTATTGCAGACAACAGTTTCAACTTAAAACCGATATATTTTCTATTATTATTAAACAGTTCTTCTTTTGGGTCATGGCTATTGGCCGATTAAATATTTTAAATATTTCAATTAATATCTAGTTTTTAAGCTGCAATCTGTATCAATTCAGAGGACATACCATCCTTTGTAGTTAGGCTTTCTTACTCCACAAAAGCGCTCATATATGCATGGAGCATTTCTCTCTCTAAAAAGAACAATTATTACAAGATGGGGCATTTAAAGTAGAGTGCCATGCAGTGCTTTGTGCCTGTTTGCCACCAAGTCTTAAACAAGAGATATTAAAAGAAATAAACGACAGGTGGTCTCATGAGAATATTTTGACTGAAGCCTTTGAACCTTGGGCACCCAGCGTAACAAAAAGACTGCTTGCTTTGATGTTGCTTCAGCATGATAGAATCTGTACTTTTATTGTTTGCAAATGTTGGAAATCTTTCACACTGAAATGATCGCTTTCTGTATATATTCCTCAAGTTTTAATTTAATCTATTTTGAGGATGATACTTCTGAACAATGTTGCAGTGGTAAGAATTTGAGAGGTCCTTTCTATTTTTTCCTCGAAATCAAGACTTTGGCTACATTGAATTTAAAAACGTTTGGTTGTGGAAAAGTTGTGAATAGTAATGTGTATCCATACTTTGCTCATAAAGTACCTTTTAAGATACATTTATCATTTATATTTACTAACTGTATTTGTTTTAGGAATAGTGTTTCACCAAAGGTTTTAATTCCAGTTATTGGAAATATATTTATATAAGGTATCTATAGCATTTTCATTGATCTCCTTTAAAATAAACTCTCTACACTTATTCTTAAATGATTCACAAAGTATTCATTGTAAATTGGTAACTGTGATAGTGTGAAGAAAAAACAAATATAAATGATTTTGAAGGTTAACCTATGTGAGTTAGTATAGAACAACTAACACTACCCAATGAAAAGTAAATACGTATTCTTTAAGCAAAAGATTCCTTTTCTATCAGAAAAGAAGACATGTCAAGTGATAGATACCTTGCTTTTTACAAACTATCTCCCTCACAAAGATGGATGAAAGATATAAAAAAAAAAATTTTTTTTTTTAATTTTTCCAGTGTTCCAGTCAAATTTAGTACATAGCTAAAAGTTTTTATTCAGTTTTAAAAAGTGAGTTTACAAGTGCACCTTTATTATTTGGAGAAGAGCAGTGGCTTGTGGTATCAAAAAAAGTCTCTATAAATGTATTTTGCCTAGATTTAAAACAGATTTATTTAGGTCGCATCGATATTTAAATTTGACATCACTCCTTTTAACTTTATCTTCCTCCCCAAGATACCCGATCTTCTCTTCATGATAGAAGTAGTTGCTGTGTGATTGACTGTCCTTAAGGATTTCTATGAAATTATTCTGGATTTTGTTTCATTTACTTGGTTTCTCAACGATACTTTTTAGGTACACTAACATTTTGGTTGTTTGACTCTGAATTTTTTATGTTGGGAGTTGACCCAAATATGACCTACTAAACTTATACAATTGAGTAAAAGACATACCATGTTCCTAGACTGGAAGATTATGCATGAATCTATTATCTTGATGCAATATCACTAAGAATCCCAATGTGATGTCTTAGTGAAACTTAATAAGCCACTTGTAAAATTAATATTTATATGTATATGTGTGTAATTAAGCTTGTATTAAATGAAATTATACGTGTAGATATTATATTTTTAAGTGGCTTAAAGCTTAATATAGCTCCATTCATTCTAGTATTAGCCTTTAAAATTCATTTCTTAATTAAAAAGAGAACATTTTAAACATGCCAATAAAAATGTTGACCTTCTTAAAATCTTTAAATGCCTAAGTCCTTGGCACTTTACTTATTGTTTAAACAACTCACATTCAATATGGTTTATATATCTTTAATAGTCACAACTCTTCTCAAATTGGTCCTGACTTAAATGTAGACTTTATTCTACTTTTTCTTTTACGTTTTGGTGTGCAATTTTTGCTATTGATAAATGTCCTTACCATTTTAGTTTGGTTTCTTTCTTTGATTGTCAATATATTGTGGCCATGAATAATGTTCAGATTCTTCTCAAAACTTTTTGCTAAGAAGATAATTTTGACAGTAAGCTTAATTCCTTCAGGTTTTGAATTTAATTGGTAGAGGGTTGGTTTTGATTGAAAGGTAGTTGTATTATGACAATGATGATGTTATTCTAAACACTAGTAAGTTGAATATCATTATTTCAAAGAATTACATCGTCATTTTATTTGAAATTTAACTTCACAAAAATTTTTGCAAAAAATATTATTTCTCTAGTAATGATTTCTTACCATATGTTGAAAAAAAGGCATAATATTTCATGTATTTTAATCACTGCAGAGATTTTTAGCCCAGTTAAAAAAAATCAGAGTGCCCTCAGGATTCTAATATAATTAGATGTTTAAACTCACTGAACAGGTAACTCTTGAGTAAAATCCTGGGAAACACAAGAAGCTGGTCATGTCTATGTCTAGGGAAGAACACTCCAGGCCGAGGAACAGAAGGCTGTTTCTTTCACAAGCAGTGGCTGCCCATACAAAGCTTGAATCTACCTTTCAAGGTAGGGAGTAGTGAGCAAGAAGCAAACACTCATTGCCTGTAGAAGAAAAAAGGCCTCATTTTGCTTTCACAATGCTGGGTTTTGTTTTTTTTCTGTATTCTAAATAATATCGTATCTAAACATTCCAATATTTTGAAATTAAGTATTATTTTATTCTGATCATCAATCTTTACTGAAAACCTTTTATACAAACTGTGACAAACAATATTTCTTCCTTATGAGTTTGCTTAATATAGTGTAGAGTGAAGATTATGAAGATTAACAAACATGGTGAGAAAAAAAGTAATACCAACCTGAAGAGAGATGGCATGATGTTAGATACATTCTTATTTGGAGTAAGAATCATCAAATCCAACATTTGCCTCAAGTTCACATATTCCTAAAACACTTCACTTTCTAGAAGGGGGTGACTGCCTTGATTAAGTAAATTATTTTTGGGTGTGAAAATCTCTAACTACAAGGCTCTTAGAAAAATTGTGCTTTTTGGATGCTGATAAACCCTTCAAACAAAAAGTTATATTAAAACAGACATCATGCTTTTATTTGAAGAGTATATGGTGTCTGCCACATGTCTGGCAATTCTGACTATCCACTTGAGAAAGAACGATCTTACAGTTTGTTAATTGAGATGGCTGTAAACCAAAAATAATTATTATGTAAATAGCCTGAAGAAAATGCCAACAAAGCCTTAATTAATATATACATGACTAGGAAATATGATGAATATGATGACAGATATGATAACCAGCTTTCATCTCAATTCCTACTGCAATCACAAAATATAAACTTCTCAAAGAAACAATGTGATAATTGTGCATTGATTTTTTTTTTTTAGTTGGAGTCTCACTCGGTCACCCAGGCTGAAGTGCAGTGTCACACTCATGGCCATCCCAGTGTCGACCTCCTGGGCTGAGGCAATCCTTCTGCCTTAGCCTTCCAAGTAGCTGGAACTAGAGGTGCGGGCGTCCACACCTGGCAAATTTTTGATTTATTGTGGAGGCAAGGTCTCGCCAAGTCTCCTGGGCTGGTCTCGAACTTGCAGGCTCGGGCAATCCACTCACCTCAGCCTCCCAAAGTGCTGGGATTACAGGCTGAGCCACGGAGCCTGGTCTCATTGATATTTTGAAATGTAGTTTGACATATTAATGATTTTGGTTGAGTATCATCCTTTCTGCTGACCCAGATAGCAGTGCCTGACATTTTTACTTCTCATAGAACCTTTTATGCTTGACATAGAAATCTGTACTCTTTTTAAAATCCTAATACCTAAATTGTGAACCAGTTCCAAAGTGTTGACATTTCATAGTTATATTTCATGGATGTAAATGTTATGACTGTCTTGTAGTCGAGACCTATGAAGTACATAAATATTCTCAAGCAACTGCTCCATTTCTTATATTTTAATTTCTTTGAAATTTAGTGCTTTTTTGATGTTCTATTGCAATGTTTCTCCTTCTATTTTAGTATCAGCATCATGTTTTAACTAATCCTTTCAAATAATTTGATCATGAAATAAGATGAATAAAATTTAAGTTTCAAGTTGACAAAAAATAGTTTTTCCCCCCCGTGAGAAACTGGCAGAAAAGACATACCTGTTCATAATTTTCCTCACTAATTTTCACTTCAAAAAGAGACATTTTTATTAGTAGAGACTTTTCTTTTTTAACAGACAGCATGAATTGAAAATGTTTAAATGACAATAGCTGGTATATAGAAATCTAATTGTTTTGGAGAAACTTTCTTTCTTTGTGGACATTGGTTAAGCTATTCTATTGAATGTCCAATTCTCTTAAAATGAGACTAAGCAGAAATGCATTTGGCTCAAAGTTTTCCAATGTGTGTTTTCTGGACATTTGTATTACCAGATTTCTATTGGATTTGTGTGATAATACATCTTATCTCTCTCCCACTAAATACCACACTTCTCATTAGTGTTTTCAAGGTTCCCACATCTCCTGCAGCAACGAAATCTGGTTAATCGTGCTTAACCTAATGTTTACCAAACTTATTTCCTGAAGAAATAGTTTTTAACAACAGACCAACATACTTTTTTAAACTTTTTATTTTGAAGATGTGGGGTACAATTCAGAGTTAGGTATACAAATGTTCATTATGCAGGTAACCTTGTTGATGAGGTATGCCCTCCCTTTCCTGGCAGTTTCCCATTACTGCCAATCTCACCCTCGCCCTCCCTAGCAGTTTCCAACTACTGCCAATTCCTTTCTTATAGTATTATGAGAATTGTTCAAGGTCCACTTATGAGTGAGAACATGTGGTACTCAGTTCCTTATTTCTGTGATACATCACTCAGTATTCATCTAAGTTGCTGCGAAGTTCATAATTTTGTCCTTCTTTGTGGCTGTGTAATATTCCATTGTGTATATGTACCACTTTTTTTTAATCCAGTCCTCTTTTGAAGGATAGCACAGTTGGTTCCATGTTTTTTGGTGTTGTACATGATTCAGCAATAAACATGTGAGCACAACTATCTTTTTCATAGAGTGATTTGAGTTCCTCTGGGTATATTCCCGGCAGGGGTAGTGCAGGATTGTATGGGAGGTTGATTTTTAAATTTTTTAGGAATCACCACACTGTTTTCCACAGAGGTTGTACTAGTTTACCCTCCCACCAACAGTGTGGAAGTGTTCCCTTTTCCCTGCATCCTCTCCAGCATCTGATGTTTTTTGAGTTATTGATGATGGCCATCCTGACTGAAGTTAGGTGGTATCTTAGTTTGGTTTTAATTTGCATTTCTTTGATGACTAGTGAGCATGAGCATTTCTTCATGTATCTGTTGGCTGCTCATATGTCTTCTTTTGAGAAGTGTCTACTCATTGCTTTTGCCCACTTTGTAATAGAGCTGTTTTTCTTTCTTTTTTTTTTTCCTTTTTGGCACATTTAAGTCCCTTGTAGATCTTAGATGTTAGGCCTTTGTCAGATATACAATTAGCAATTTTTTTTTTCCCCAGACAATTCTAGGGCTAATGTTTAATGGAGCAAATGCTGCTAAAATACCTTAGCAATTGCTACTACAATGAAATTCATATCCAATTAACAGGGTGATTTTCAGTTTTGTTAAAACTTAGAGGACACTTTGATACTTGTCTAGGACCCTAAATTATTGACCTCATAGAAGTGCATGGGTTAATAGTAATTGGCAACATACAAAGCAATTCACTTTGAGCATTATTTTAAGATTCAGCATCTTGGCCATTTGCCAGTACTACTTTGGAGATAGCCGCTGAAATGTGTATTTTGTACCTTGGGTTCTATAGAAATTTGATTCATTTGGGGACAGAAATGTATTAAGCAGCATTTGATAAAACTGGTCTTAAATGTGGGAGGGGCTGGCGTTGACTTGTAACAAATAACTTGCTGGGAGCCCTAAATGTTTTCCTCACGTTCTATCACTCAATGAATTCCAACCTTGGAGTTCCTCCATTCCTCATTTGAATCAGTAGAAACTCAAAATTGAATGGCATGGCAACTTAAAAATTGACCTTTACAATCTTTCACGTTGGGGGAGTAGCATGAAAACGCAGATTGAAAAAATCACATTCTAAGTTTTTATTTCTTCGTTTATTTTCAAAAATAGATACTGGGTACTATACATGCAAACATGAAATTTCTTTCCTTAGGACCTTCATATTATTGTTTTCTTGCTGTCACATGGTTCTGGCCATTTTTCAGCTAGTTGAAATTTAAAAACAATTTTTAAAGCAATATGATACCAACAGTTACATATTTAAATTTTGCTCTCTTATTCCCTCCAGATACAGACCTTCCTAGTTAGAAATCTTTTCAAATCCTAGTTTCTTTCCTAGTTAGAAATCTTTTCAAAATACTTTTTACTTTGACATAATTTCTGATTTACAAAAAAGTTTGCAATTAGTACATACACTTTCTTATAGGAGTTCCCCTTAATTTAAGTAATTCCTTTAAAGTAGTTTACTTAAAGGTTAACATCTTAT
The DNA here is from genome assembly GCA_027257055.1 of Cephalopachus bancanus. Lineage (NCBI taxonomy): Eukaryota > Metazoa > Chordata > Mammalia > Primates > Tarsiidae > Cephalopachus > Cephalopachus bancanus. Next base: position 9,152,614 of record JAPVLO010000108.1, read on the forward strand.
AAAATCTGGGTGCAATTATTGAAACTGGGAGATTAATATTAGAACAGTACTATTAAAGAATCTGTGAGCCTATTCAAGTTTCCTTAGTTGTTTCACTGAAGTCTTTTTTCCTCACTTCAGGATCCAATCCAGGATCAAACATTGCATAGTTGTCAAGTCACTTTAGTCTGCTCAAATCTGACATTTCCCCATTCTTTGCCTATCTTGACTTTTACACTTATGAAGAGCGCTATTAGCCAATTATTTTGTACAATGTCTATTTCAGGTTATCTGATGTGTGTGTAGTGTAACCAGCCGTTATATTCTCTGAAAAAGTTGTTCACAGCTTTTGGGATATTTCTGAGGATTGCTTAGAAAGAAAAATACTTGCTTTCTCAAATGCTTGAGAACCATATTATTACTTTCTATGTGAGAAAAATGCATATTTTAGAATTGAAAAAAAGGGCAGAAAATGTCTTATGTTAATTTTTTTCCAGCTGTTTTGTCCTATAGTATTTCTTTCAATGATTTATAATGAGAATATGTTTCAGAGCTTGGTAAGCCTTTGTTGACATAAGTATACAACTTTTTTTCAAAACAATTTTTTTCATGTGGAAGTATATCAGGGCTCGTCAGAGAGACAAAATCAACAAGATGTGTATACAAATAGATAAGAGGCAATTTATTAGAAGAATTGACTCACATGATTACGGAGCCTGAAAACTCTCATGACAGGCCATTTGCAAACTAGAATCCCTAGTATTCACATGACATGGCTCAGTCCAAGTCTGAAGGTCTCAGAACTAGAACAGTGAATAGTGTAACTCTCAGTCTGAGACTGAAGACCTGAGAACCCTGGGGAGGTACTGGGTACAAGTCTCAGTGTCCAAAGTCTGGGAAGCCTGGAGCTCTAATGTCCAAAAGCAAGAGAAGAAAAGTGTCTCAACTCCAGGACCGAAGAGAGACAGAGAGAGAGAGAGCAAGAAAGAGAGAGAGAGAGAGAGAGAGAGAGAGAAAATAAATGGAGGGAGGGAGGAATTTTGTATGTGTACCTACATAATTATAACATCCCTTTGAAGACTGGATGGTGATTTAGATGTCATGTGCAGAAATAGGAGTTTAAGATCATAAATAATAAATAATTATGATCATAAATAATCTATGTAGTAAAACTCTAGCTTTTGTTCCAAATTCCAATACATAATTTTCACAGCTTTTCTCACCGAGGAATAAGAAAACTTATTCAAAACTTAATTTATCCATGTTTTGGAATTTGTGTATCTTTACGTTAAATTGAATTGACAAACTTTCTTAGTAGCTAGTTGATGTGTAGTATTTGATACAACTTGAGTTGCTGAAATTTAATTGTTTTAAGTTATCCATTAATTGCCCTGGCTGGAAAATCAGGCATGATTGAAGTATCTCCTCAATGAATACACAGAGAAATTACATTGCAATGTGCTATTTTAAATTTAAAAGGTGCTTTGATATACTTGCTTTCCTTTTTTCATCTTCTAATGTACTTTTGTCTCTGGAAACTTTCCCTGACCCTGCTTTTTCACTGACTTCCTTATTCATTTAAAGTATTTCCTGCATTAACCAAGTTACCGTAACCAGTCTGCAATCTGGTTTCTCTTCCCATCACCTCACAAAACTTCTTGCTCCCTCAGAGTGAAAAAAAAAAACTTTCTAATAGTGAAATTTGTTGCTTGTGTGCATTGTTTCACAATGTTGACTACTTTTGGTTTTCATGAAAATACCTGAGAAACATTCTTTATTGGTCTTCCTGAAATATCTTCCTCTTCTTATCTTCTGCCACTTGTCTTGTAAAAATAAGTGTCCCCTAGGTTTATTATCTCACCATGCCACATGTTTGCTCTGGGCATCTCAAATGCTCCCAAAGCTTCAGTTATCACCTTTATGCAGGTGGCTCCATCTTTACTTCTGATCTGGATATCCATCCTGACCTTAGGTTCTAGATTTCCCACAGGCACTCCAAACTCATTTAGCCACTAAACTAAAATCATTAATTCCCCTTATAAGCATCAACTTCTTCTCCTACTCCCATTCCCTGATTTGGGTTGAAGTTAAGTCCACCCTTGCATCACACATCGTTCTCTGCGTTCTTGCATCACACATCGTTCTCTGCGTTCTAGACCACATTATTCCTCTAATCTGGATTTTTCTCCCTCCATGTTTGAACATTATTCCTCTAATCTGGATTTTTCTCCCTTTCTCCTTCCATGTTTGAACATGCTGATTTTTCACTTAGTACAGCTTAAATCCACCTCAGTGATGCCTACCTTGTTCAACTCATGAAGAGTGCAAAGACTCCCATATTTGCAATTCATTTCATCCTGTCATGTTTTATCATTAGTTGTAGACATGTCTACATGTGGACATGTCTTACTGTTTTCTTCATTGTATTGTAAGTTCTTCAAATGATCTTTGTGTCCTCATAAGCCAGATCCATGCCATACTTTTATAATGATGTGTGGATTGACTTAAAATGAATCACACCTGGTTTGTTATTGTTGTGTGCTGTTTCCTTTTGTTTAGTCAGACCTGCAAGCAGCATTCTCCTCCCAGGATGATAACCCTGTACTCTAACACCAACGTTATTGGCATTTTTTTCAAATCCATCTATCCATTTTGTTCATCTATTTATAAAATATGGGCAGAGCAAACTAGAATAAAATAATGCATTCCCTCTCAATCACTCAGAGCAATATACTGGGCAGTAACTTAAGTGAAAAATTTTTATCAAGTCAAATATGCTGAGTCAGGAAATAAAATCAAATATATGTGTGGTTTACTGTTGCTGCCATAGTTATCTGCAGATCAAACTGATATCTGTTCTGACACTGCAATTCTGAAATGTGATGCTGTGTTTGCTTAATTTGGTTAATTAGGACCTCTTAGCACCTCACATAGGCACTTAAAACAACAACAGCAGCAGCAACACCCAGCTGTTAGTCTTAGAGACAAAAGAATAAATGCAAATTTAACATCTTTTAAAGGTGAATACATGCATTTTCATGCCTTGACAGCATTCAATAAAAATCAAGTGTGCTTAGAGATAATCTACTATAATTTGCTCATTAATTCTGGACCTACATCTCTGAAAAAATATTTAAAATAGCTTAAAAATATTGATCATTATTTAGGGGAAATATTTGTGTATATGCATAAATGTAATATTTTTATACTCTAAAATACTTTTCAGGGGCTGTTTCTGAGATGAAGAAAACTCCCAATGGCAAGATTTGAACAAAGAAGAGAATGAAATGCACAATATGGTAAGTGACTTGCAAGTGGCCCAGTGTGACTAACTTTCTAGGGCTCCATTGCACAGTTATGATTTGTAAGTTGCAGGTGTATAAATGCATACAGTGGTAGTCACTTGGAGAGCAGTTCTGAAGCATGAACTCATGTGAATAAAAATGTAACCATTCTCGTAAGCTTATTTTGACAAACTTGTAAAAGTCACTAGGCTATCACCCATGGAAGATGATTTTAACTCTAATTTTTAATTAGGGAGAACTCAAGACTGCTCATATGGCTAGGACATAGATATTTGTGATCTGCAACCATGGAGTTTCTTCAGATGACATCTAGGATTATAATGCTGGCTTTACAATCTCTTAAAATGTGGTTATTACCTTGAGTTATTAAAACTATTTGACATATGCGTGCAATAGTTAAATAATGTATCTTGATGTTTGAAGGGCTTTTTGTTCATTTACAAATAAGTTAGTTTTGGTTTTTAGGAAACTGTAATGTCCTGGGTTATTTTCTTTTCTTGCTGTATTTACTACAGTGGATATTAGAAATATGCCTATTAGATAAAACTCCTTTTCACTTCTCATCCTGTTCAGAAGACCCTCTGTGGGGTGGCCCAGAAAATGAGTGAAAGAGGATTGAGAGAGAAGAGAAAAAATAAGGGAAGAGAGTTCCACAGTAATTTCTGATCACGAATAGAAACACATAGCTGACTGTGTACTCTGCCCCTCCCAATGCCATCCTGCCTCATGCAAGGAAAAGGCTGCATGTTCAGAGTGTCAAAGTGGCACAAACTATATATTTTTTCTGCTAGTCAAATTTCAGAAACCATTGGCAGGTCTCACTCTATTTAGTGAGGGTAATTCTTCTAGACTAGAAGTCCTTCAACTGGGATCAAAGATAATTTTTACAAGGTAATAATCTCTCTGAAATTATAAGTAATGTACTGTGTGTATAACCTTTATTCCCCTATAAAGGTGGTCAGTGGGCTTTAACAGTTTTTCAACGATATTGGTGACAGAAAAAGTTTTCATCTAGTATGGTTTTGCAAATTGAAAATAGATGTGATCTAAATGAAGATTTGGAAAGTTATATAGTTTTTATATATTTATTATCATTACTATTCCAGGTAGTGTTGACTGTAAACTGTATTCTCCTATGACTCCTTTTTAATGATAAATGTTTTCAGAGGAATAAAAACTATTCAAAGGAGAGTTTATTGCTACTTCCCCTTTTGTCATTCTCTAAAATATGAATTAAATTTGAATAGTTATTTTTCCAAATAAAAAATATAAAATTCTATTTATGTTTGTTTTATAGTCATTTTACAAACTGTCAAAATAGGCTTTTAGTTTTTCTATAACTGTGTATGTTAAAAAGACATCAATTATTTTATAAATATCCTGCTAATATTGGCCTTGTTACATAAATATTGATCTATATTGGCTCCTGGGTTTTGTTTTGTTTTGATTTGTTTTTGTTTTATTTAATCACAATTATAAACAGAAAACCAGTTCTGAGCCAATCAAAATTTTTCTTTACTTACCTGGAAACTTTGGGAATTACTTGTCTGTCTCCTTCATAATGTCCCTATTCCTGCTAGTGCCAAGACATGACATCCCACTTTCATTTATATTCAGGAAGATATTTATTGTTTGGTATTCGAGCAGTATAATTTATCGTTACTGAATTCTATTAACAGATGTTCTTAGTCCGTGTCTATTCCATCTGATAATTTTTTTTTCATTAAATATACCAGGTATAAAGAAACAGTGTAGGTATTTTGACAGTTTTTTTTAATGGTATAAGTGTAAGGATAGAGGAAAAACCAAACTCAGTTTCCCCTACTATGCTCCCATATCACAGACTACTCCTGTGACCCAATGTATGTGAATTTTTCCCCTCACACTCACCAAGCTATTCTCCAGCAATCATTTCTGCAGTTAACACCAGCTGATGTCCTTTAATTACGTTCAGTTCTGACACTGTGTACCTGAAGAGAGTTTCTGGCCCCACAAGTTGAGGGCTCAGTCCTCACACTGCCTTCTTCCTGGACTTTAAATACCAGTTGCGTGTAGTAGGTTGTCAACCATACATCTGACCAACTGGCTATAAATTAGGGTTCCAGCAGGTTCTTCCTCAAGTTTGATTACTCTGTTAGAGCAGCTCACAGAACTCAGAGAAACACTTACTTGCATCTATTGGTTTATTATAAAGTATATTACAGAGGATACAGATGAATGAACAGATGGAAGAGAGGCATAGGACAAGGCACATGAGGGAAGTTGCCAAGCTTCCATGCCCTCTTCAGATATGTCACGCTCCAAGAACCCCACATGTTTAGCTATCTGGAAGCTCCTTAAACCCAGTCCTTTGGGATTTCCATGGAAGCTTCATTATATAGTCATGATTGATTAAATCATTGGCCATTGATTATCAACTTATCCTTCAGCTCCTCTTTCCTTCTCAAAGGTTGGTAGGTGGGGCTGAAAAATCCCAACCCTCTAGTTATGTCTTGATTTTCCTGTGACCAGTCCCCATCCTGAAACTACTGAGGAACCGGGAGCTAGTAGTTTTCTCATTAGCATACAAGACCCTCTTATGGCTTTAGAGATTCCAAAGATTTTAAGATGTATTTGTCAAGAAACAAGAATGAAGACCAAATACATATACAGTTGACCCATGAACAATGCAGGGATTAAGGGGGGGCCCTTCTATGCAGTCAAAAATCCACTTAGAATTTTTGACTCCCTCTAATCTACTGTTGACTGAAAACCTTATGGATAGCATTAACAGTCAATTAACACGTATTTTGCATGTCATATGTATCATATACTGTATTCTTCCAAAAATAAACTAGAGAAATAATGAAGAACAGAAAATATATTTTTCATTAAATGAAAATGGACCATCCAAAGGTCTTTATCCTTGTCGTCTTTATGTTGAGTAGGCTGAGAAGGAGAAAGAGAAGGGGTTGTTTTTGCTGTCTCGGGGGTGGCAGAGGAAGAGGAGGAGGGGGAAAGAGAGGCAAGAGAGGCCAGCACACTCAGTGAAATTTTATGAAAATATACAGTAATTTCTGGCCAACATTTTTGCTTTTTCATTTCTCTAAAACTGTTTACATGGTACCAATTCTTCTTCTACCATTTACTTTCATTTCAATGCTCATATCCTATAAGTGACCATGTTGTAAGAGAAGTTGAAACCAGTCTTGAATAATCCAAACCCTTCTGCCAGATTCTCTAATGTCAATTTGTTTTCTGGCACTTCTTTTCTATTTTCTCCCTCATCACTGGGCACTGATTTGGAAGCACTCATCTCCATCAAGTCATATTCTCTTAATTCCTCTGGCCTGGTGTCTGTTAACTCTTGGATTTCTCAAATATTCATATTTTAAAACCCTCTACAACCACTTTTTTTCTTTGCCATTCCACAATTTCTTCATGATTTCATTGTTTCTGTTGTACATCCTGTGAAGTCATGCATAATACACAGTTTTTTTTTCCATGAGGAATGTATTGTTTTGAGTTTGATGGCTTTAACAGCTATTTCTGAAATAATAATGACATCTTCAATGATGTAATACTTACACACTTTCATGGTGTTCTCTCTATTGAGGTGTTCTTCCATAGCACTGACAATTCTTTCCATAAAATACCATATGTAATAAGCCTTAAACATTCTTATGATCTCCTGATCTAGAGGCTAATTAGGATTTGTTTAAAATGTTGTGTTTGGGCCAAGTAGACCATTTCCATACCTTTGATGTTGAACTCCTGGGGTTCTGGGTTGGTAGGGGCATTGTTTGATATCAAGAGAACTTTAAAGGCATCTTACTGACAAGGTATTCCTGACTTCAGGGACAAAGCATTGATGGAACCAATCCAGAAGAATAAAGGCATCCTTGTTGTTTAGGCCTTCTGGGTATACAACCCAAAGACTGGCAGCTGTTACTCATCTTTTACCTTAAAGGCTCAGGAGTTAGTAGCTTTTTAGACAAGGGCAGTCCTGATCATAAACTGAAACTTCATTTGTTCAAACAGTAGAGTTATCCTATACCTTTCTGCCTTAGATATTGGTGCCTGCTTCTCTTCTTTACTAATACATATCCTTTTTGGCATTGCTTTGTTGTTGTTGTTTTGTGCTGTGTGTGTGTGTTGTGGTTGTTTGTTTTCAGAATAGGGCACTTTTGTCTGCATCAAAAAACTTGTTTAGGAAAAAAGTCTTTCTATTCAATAATTTTCTTAGTGATGTGTGGAAACTTGTCCTTTGTCTCTTGGCTGGCAGAGGTTGCTTCTCCTGTTATCTTGACAGTTTTAAGCAAAACCTCTTTCAGAAATTGTCAAACCATCCTTTGCTGCCATTAAATTATCCAGTTTTAGATAATCTACCTTCCTTTTTCTTTAAGTTGTCATAAAGTGATGGTTTTCTCTCAAATCACGTTTGAATCTATAGATATGCTTTTCTTATAGCAATCTTGCACCCATATAAAACGGCATTTTCAATGTGATATAAAAAGGGGATGACACAGAAAGTGTAAGGCTTAAATGCTGTTGGTATGGCTGCAGCGATGGCTCCATGAATTTCCTTTTCTTTTTGTACAGTGATTGTTATGCTGGATTAATTTATCTTCCAATAGCAGGCAACTGCAACTGCAGACCTCAATCTATGATCTATGGTACATACCAAACATTTTCATTTTTTTCTTGCAATGTTGTGACTCTTCTCTGCTTCTTAGGAGCAGTTCCATCAGCACTAGAGACACTTCATATGGGTTTTGTGATTTTAGTCAAGGCATATTATATTGCACTAAACATGATGAAAATGCGTAAGAACTGCAAAAGATCACTATTTACCATGACATACAATTTACTGGAGAGATAAACTGCTCACTTGAAGATGATTTATGTCACATGACACTTTAAGCAGATACAATACTTAAATTATCAACAGTATGTCATAAGTTTATACAGTTATGATTTAATACTGCATCTTTACATTTGTTTATATTTTTCTGAACTGTAAATGATGCCATATATGGTCTATAAGCATTTGTGTTCATACGTTTTGATAAATTTTAATTTTTTATGATTAATTTGTATATATTTTATGGTAATAAATGAAAGAATAAACTAGTATTTATATATATTTTGGGCATTCATGACATATTTAAGCTTTTCTTAATTTTTCATTGTTTATTGGCTACATGATTTGTCTGTGAGTTTTTCAAATTGTCATAAATCTTTTAAAAATGTTCTAATATACTTATTGAAAAAAAATCTGCATAAGAGTGGACCCACACAGTTCAAACCCATGTTGTTCAAAGGTCAACTCTATATCTTATTATAAATAACAATATCACAGGGAGATTATGCTGGTTTCTGATAAGCCCAGATACATCTCATACCAGTCCATGTCTCCATCTGGCAGTAAATGTGTTCCCAAGCCTAAAAGATATCTGAATCTTATTATCTTCTTAATAGCTTTACTCATGATGCTAGAAGTATTTTGTGTAATATGTTTTCTTCTCTTAGTGAATCTCTTTTCCAGAAAAGAAAGTTGAAATTTAATAAGATCAGTGCAGAAGGCCAAAAGTTGTACTGAGCTATGGTGTTATTTCTTAGCCAGATGCTTGTCTCTTCTTCACAGCTGCAACATTTCTCTGTACTGAGTTTCTTTAGTGCCAGAGGGATCAGTGAAAAGGCATGAAAATGTAGCTTCTGGTGCATACATGACCCCACTCACTTTGACTCTTTCGGCAAATTTAATTTTTCCTCAGAATCCTCAGGGAAGGATCCTCAGAGGTAGGATGCTTTGCCTAACCACCTACCTCAACATCTAGAATTTACTTTTAATTTGGTCAGTTAATATTTCTTGAACATAAACTTTTGGCCAGAGTCACTGGAAATTTAAGTTTATTAAATTTTTACATTCTTAACTATGGTCCGCAGGGTATTTTTCTCTGCCATTTGGCTTCAGTTCTGCTTTCTTACCCCTTTGCCCCAAATATACTGTGTGAAATGTATGAGAAGCAATTGGATCAAATACTTTTCCAAGTCATCAGCATCTTATTTCTGCCAGGTAATAGAGAACAAATACATAATATTCCCATGCTTAAACACAACTTGAATTTCTAGGAAAACAAAACAGAAGTGACAATGAACCAGAACTTAGACCCCTAATTATGTAAGAATACATGTATATGTGTGAGTGTATGTGTATGTGGGGGGAGAAGGGAACCCAGCCTGAGAAAAAGACAAGGCATTATAGATTAGCTAAATGACTAGGAGACACCATATCATGGAACATTAGATAAGTATTTTAAAAGATGGCGAAAATATATGCTTTGACTTGGAATGTTTTCCAAGATAGATTTTGAAGACAAAAATCAATTAAATCACATTACAGAGTACTATGTATAGTAAGATTTCTTTTTTTATAGGAAGAACTACAGCAATCAAATTAAAGTCCTATATATACATATACAGAAATATACGTTTAGTCTTTGTGTTTTACAAAATCAGTACAAATGGGCATATATTTGTTTATGCAATGAACATTTCTGGAAAACACAACCAGGTTAGTAGTTATATATGGGAGACAGAATGCTATCTTTCTGGAAAGGAAGGCATATTTATTTTATGCTTTATATGCTTCTGTATAACTAGAGTTTTTTTAACTTCAAGAAAGCATTGTTTTTTAAATCAGTCTGCTATGACATTTATTGAACAAATGCTCAAATGTTTCTAATGCATGGCCTATTACTAGGTAGTATTCGACTCAGTGATGTATATTAGAATGTTCCCAAAATTAATTGAATACAAATAATTTAAATTAAATAATTTAAAGAATATAGCTGGATTGAAGCTATAGTCTTAGATTATATGAAACTTTTTCGGATTAGAATTTATATTCTATTTTTCCATTCTATTTCACAGTGATTAAGGTAACTTATGTTTTCTTTTACCTGCTGGTTAGGAGTCCTAGGGACATTATTTCTCACCTGTCTTTGTCTAGTCAGTTCACCATTTTGCCACCACGGATGTCAATCACAAGCCTGGCAAAGCCTAGCTGATGCCTGCACCTCTGCTCCTGATCACCTCCTAGAAGAAGTGACCTGAAAGTAACACCCATTTCTTGATTCTCCTGGCTATTGTATCCATTTGCCAGTCTTCTTCCAAGTTAATCCAAGATACGCTCAAAATGTTTTTTGAGTAAGACAATCTTCTAACACTAGTATAAGCTCTTTTGCTGATCCCATAAACTTCTTTGGGAACTGAGCTTGAGATAGTGTAAATATTCATATATTGCTTACTTTTTTAAAAAAGAACATTTATAGAAATATATTCCTGGAGGAGTAGATGCTACATAATATTTTTGTGTACTTGCTCAGTGATTTTTAAATACAGTTTATCTGTTGTGTACTCCTGGGCTAGTTCCCTAACTTATCCAAGTTTTTGTTTCCAAATATGTTGAAAGAAAAAAATAAAGATAAGCAATTCATAATTTTGTTTTGAGGATTAAACGAATTATTGTATACAAAGTACTTAGACCAGCACCTGGCACAGAAAAACATGAAATAAACTGTTTTGATTGTTTTATAAAAAAACATAAGACATAGTATTATTTATTATTAATAAATATATTAAAGGAATACTTCATACTGATAAGTATATGATTATACATATTGATGTACTTTGCACTGACGGCCTGATGCAAATATCATTACCTACAAAACATTTCTGGGAAGATATCTTAATCAATAGTTGCTATTTGTAGCAAGTTAAGTGTCTGATTTTTTTTTTAAAGCAGTGGCTCACTGCAATACTTCTAAGTGCACTATTCCCATTTTAAATTGATGACAGATTATTAAGAGAAATAGAAATCATAATCCTAAATTAATTGTCGAATTATTTTCTCATGACAGATTTAAATCAGTAATTAGCAAAGAAGAATATTAAGGGTATAGATATTGCTAACATTGGAGGGAAAATGAGAAGGATAGGAGACAAAGGAAGGGAAGGAAGGAAGGAAAAGGAAGGAAGGAAAGAGGGGAGGAAGGGAGGAAGAAAGAAGAGAAAAAGAGTCCATGGACGAAATTTGAGTATTAACAGAGAGCACTCAAGTTAATGGTTCAATCATCTCTGTATGTTCTACAAATTAGATTGTCAGATATTCAGCTTCTCTCAGAAATGTAGGCTGTTGGCCATTTGCAGCTTACTTTGAATTAATTTAATCATATTATTAGATTAATATTTTGCTGAGGAATTGCCAAAATCAGTCACCCTGAGTAAATTGGAGTTTTGGTTGAAAAGAGGAACTGACAGGAAGTTTGGTGTCAAAGCGCAGGGCTGGAGGAAGAGGTAAAGGGGGCTGCTCAGTGAGTTGGGAGAGCCAGGGAGAGCCAGAGGACAGACAGCAGGAGGGTGCTGGATGCCTGGGTGCTGATGAAGAGAATGTACCAGAAGGTGGGACAGTTCCAAGACAAACAGCATACTTTGCACTTTGGCTGAGGTCCCTCGTGGCAGTGCACATTTTTGATATCTGCTCGTTACATTTAATTACAGTGATATTTGTGAGATTAGAGGTACTACATTCTCTGAGAGGACAGTTAAAGGTTATGGTTGTCCTTGCATTTCTGTTGAGTTTATATGGTACTGGTTTCCTTGCAAACCCAAATTCATTATATTCTAGACCTTTGCTCCAAAAGGCTAAAGTAATAATTATGTGTTTTTTGTCTTGTTTTTAATGAACTTAAGATTGTAACCCTAAAACTTGATCAGTGTTTCACATATTACAATTTACATGGGACTTGTATAGCCTGGATGTTTCAGAACTGCAATGGCATTTTGATTCCACTATTATTTCAGACTTCTTCTAAAGGTTATAAGTTTGAAGTGTGACATGTTTCATGGCATAGGAAATGTTATAACGAATGGTCTGGTGGATGAAAATGAGAGTCTGTTGGCATGGGTGTCTTCTTCCTGAGGACCTACTCTCCATTTTAATAAATGTTGTCATTATCTTCCAGTTTTAACCAAAAAGTTAACATGAGTTATTTTTTTTTCAGTCGAGAACTTTTCAATTACTTATTTGTGTTCCATTTTTCTTAACTTGTTTCAGAGTTTTATTCTAAAAGTTTTGAGATATCTTAAGGTCTCTTCTGACTCACTATGCATGGGAGAATGGTTGATTGACCAACACAGAAGGGGTAGATTAGAGAGAAAAGACTAATTTTGGTTTTATGAATGGAAACGGATTGCCTAAGGACATTTAGAAAATGGAATCTGGGGCACAACAGGGGTTCCTGTGCTGAAGATTTGGAAGTCATCAATCTGTATTTAAGAGTCCATGAGATTTCCAAGCAAAGTGAGTAAAATGAGGAGAGAGAGAGAGAGAGAATTTGAGCAACTGAGCAACACTTGCATTTAAAAGGATTGAAAAAAATCAGATATATATGGGGAAAACAAAAATGAAAATGGAGAAACAGTGTCATGGGAAATCAAAGGAGTAGTTTTATTACTTTAATACATATTTCTCAGGAATTGCTTTTCGGACTTTACTTCCAGACTTGAGAAAATATTTGCATAACATACCCATGCAGTGTTTAGATTGACCTTTTTTCCTACTTAAAACATTCTTCTAGTGTATATTTTAATTAACTTTTAATTTCAATACAATTTCACATTTGTGGAACTATTGCAAAGATAATATAAAGAATTCCCATTTACCCCACACTCAGTTTCTCATTACCTTAGTATGATCTATTTGTCACAATTAATAAAACACAATCAATACATTATTAGAAACTAAAATCTGTACATAATCAAATTTCCTCAGTTTTCCCCTGATGTCCTTTTTCCTTTCCAGAATACTACATTCCATTTAGAAGTCATTCTCCTTAGGATATTCTTGGTGATCACAGTTTCTCAGACTTTCCTTGTTTCTGTTAACTTTAAAATTTTGATGTTTACCTATCCATTGTTCCGTAGAATATCACTAAAATAAAATCTGTTGGGTATTTTATTTATGCTTAGACTGTAGTAATGCATTTTTGGAAGGAAGATTCCAAAGTTAAATTGCCATTCTCATCATATAATATCAGAGGTGAATAATATAAAAATAACTTATCACTACTGATGCTAACATTGACCAGCCGGTCTATGGAAGTATTCAGAAGATTGCCCTACTATAAAGTTGACCATTTTCTGTCTCTTTTAATATTGTACTCTTTGGTCAAAAGTCACTATATTCAGTCCACAGTTAAAGGTGAAAAGTTATGCTCTGCCCTTTTAAGAATTTTTATATAACTTATTTCAGATTCTTCTGCATGGAATATTTGTCTATTCTGTACATGGTATTTATTTATATAATCATTTACTTATATCAGTGTGGATATATGTATCTTTATTTTGCACTTTGAGATATATTTCAATACTACTTTGTCTTGTTTTTCAAATTGTTTCAGCTTTAGCCATCGGGACAGTTGTCACCTGCATGCCTTTGCTATACCACAACATCATTTATTTTTATTTTCTAGCATTTACTTACTTTTGATACTATGCTTCAGGTTCAAATTGTATGTTTCTTGTCAAGTCGTAGAATCAAGCATTTTACTAAGGAATCCTAGTTCCTTTTATTGGAGAACGACATTAGAAACCGAGATATGGGTGCTAGGTGTATTCATTTCTGCTGCTGTTGTATCATTGCTTCTAGACCCTCTCAGATGACAGTTTAAGAACCTATATTTATTTAGATCTTCTTTAAATTTTTAAATCAGTGTTTTATAGTTTTCCACATAAACACGCTGTGCATATTCTGTTATACCTAAGTATATAATTTTTAGAGAACATTATAAATTATATTTTCAAAATTTCAAATTCCAAGTATTTGTTGCTGGTAAAGGGGAAAACAATCAACTTTAGCATATTAACCTGGTTCTAAAACCTTACTATACCTGCTTTACTTTTTGTAAATTCTTTGAGTTTTTCTATAAAGACAATCATATCATCTGTTTATAAAGACCGTTTTTGTATTTCTTTCCAATATTTTGCTTTATTTACTTTTCCATCAGCTAGGACTGCCTGTATGATGTTGAATAGTGACAGGGACTATCTTTGTTTTATTCTCTATCTCGGGGAGAAAGCATCTAGTTTCTCAGCATTTCATATGACATGATGCCAGCTATAGGTTTTTTTGTAAATGTTTTTCATCAATTTGGAAGTCTGCACCTCCTTATTTCCAGTTTGCTGAGAGTTTATCATGACTGAGTGTTGGATTTTGTCAAATGCTGTGTCTTCAATGTCAACAGATATGATCATATTTTCTTCTTTAGTTTGTTGATATGGTGGATTACATTGATTGATTTTCAAATGTTGAACCAGCCTTGCTTGAATGAGATAAATACCACTTGGTCTTAGGATATTATTATTTTTGTACATTGTTGAATTTGACTGGCTAATGCTTTGTTGAGGATTTTAGTGTTTATCTTTATAAAAGATAGTGAGGTATAAATTTCCTTTCTTGTAATTTCTTTATCTAATTTTGGCATTAGAGTAATGTTGACCTCATTAAATTAGTTAGAAAGAGTTTCTTTGCTTTTATTTTTCAGAGAGAATTGTAGAAAATTGAAAGACTTCTTTAACTATTTGGTAGAACTCACCTCTGAAACCATTTGGATCTAGTGATTTCTTTGGGGGAAGATTATTTTAATTCCATTTATTTTTAGATATATGGTTACTCATGTTATTTTTTTATCCTGTGTGTGTTTAGATTGTTCTTAATCCTTCTGAAATTATAAAATAAATTTGGTAAAATATAAATGTACCTTCGGAGATTTGCTTATAAAGCAGAGTTATAGATTTCGAAAATGGATTAAAACACGTCATGGCTTAACATCTATCATCTATCTATCTATCTATCTATCTACCTATGTATCTATCTATCTATGTACCACTCATGAAGTAGTTTTAGCCAAATTAATATAAATAGGTACCTTGTTTCCATTACCATTTTTTTTTTTTTTTGCTTATGTGTGTCTGAGTATATTTCCATTTGCTATTGCAGGTAAGGAGTGAAACATATTATATTTTGACAACTGTATGTTGTATTATGTTTTACTTTAACTATATGCATATAATCTTTGTGGAAAATATCTATTTAATAAGTTAAAATTATTTTCCTTTAGTAATTTGAATTATTTCATGATTACATGAATTTTAATTTAATGTTTATTTGAAATTGTTTCTTAATGTTTTATGGGTGTTCTCATTAAGAAATAGATGCTCAAAGTACTGTATTATTGCTATTATATCTTACTTAAAGTGAAAGCCGCTGTATCATAGTTTGCAATTTACTTTGGACTAACGGTGGAGTTTTGTGCACAAAGATTATATCTTGGATTTTATTTTAAAATGCTAGAATTTCAAGAGATAAAAGGTATTTTGGGTCTCAACTAGCATGGGAAAGAATAAGGGAAATGTTTACAAAAAAGATGAAAGAAGCTAACAACCATAATTTCACAAAACCAATGATGTATTTGAACATTTTAAGACAATGACATCACGTCGCTGTAGAGGAACAAAAAATATTACATTTTTCATAATAGTACCTTTCACAGTAATTTATTATATCTGAATATGTGGTAATTGCCAATATTTTTATAACACTCTTCCACATTTACAAAACCTCTGGAAGTTACTGCCTCAGCATTCTGAAGTGTTCAACAAGCATAGCATAAAGTTCTGTTTAGAACTGGTTGTCTTGCACTGAGTTTGCTTCCTAGACGATCTCAGCATGAGATCAGAGACTGTTTTTAATAGCACACACTTAGCCTAGTGCCCCAACACAGAGTCAGCATTAAACAGATTTTTTGACAGAATAGGTGAATCAAAGGATAAATGAATAAGTGTTCACACCTAGGTGGCATCTGATAGGAATTGTTGATAGATAAAACAATATCTTGTTGCAATAGTAATTTCAATCACCTTTTCCTTACCTCTTCTGGAGAGGTGTATTAGTTTGCTACTGGCTTCTTTTCTTCTTTTTCACACTACTAACTACATGGAAATCTCATTGAGTCTTACAACAAACAACAATTTTATCATATTCGCAGGTTTTACCCAATTTCTTAGGGACGTGTTATATAAGTGTACACGAGAAAGTGGAAAACTTGGGGAAATCTTTGACTTTTGTCCACTAAAAGCAGCAAAAATTTTTTACTCTCATCACTTTCTTGCTGCTTCCAACTTGATGTGAGTGGAGTGTTCGTCACTTAACTGGCAAAAATATTTTTTTGGAGGTATATTCTGATTAACCCTCTGATTTGTTTTATTTCTGATTCCCTTGGTCTTATTTCATTTACCTTTATCCAGACTTTCTTGGAAGTAACCCACATTTTTTTCTTCTTCCTTTAGTGTTTCCTCCCTTCGTATAGCTCATTGGTATTCTCTTCTTACAAAGACTACCCTTTTTTTTTTCAACTCATGATACAAAGTTTTTATCTAGCACCAAACCTTGACGAAGTTGTCCATGTGTCAAAATTGTCTTGCAAGATCAAGAGTTTCAAATATCATTTTTATTGTCCAAAAGGAAAAGTTAGGCACCTGTTTGTCCCCAAATTATTTTCAAAGTCGTGTATATAAGTTCTGCAGATACAATTTTATTATTTACTAAGCAAATTAAGCACAGTATTTCTGTTTAAAATACAAAAAAAATGAGAAGTATCATGGAAGAATGGCAACTGTGTTTCCTTTTTCTTTATTTTTAACACCATGTTATACCTTTTACATAAAACTGGCATACACACAGTTTTTCCTCTTTTCTGAAAAATGTTAATAAAGTACACTTCCTTTATATATTACATATTTTCTTGGACAAGATCAAATGCTTGAGTATAGAAACATTTGTGTATAAAAATAAATTGTATTCCAATTATAGGTAGGCATTTTTACTTCTTTTTACGTAGACATCGTATTACTTTGCTACAAGTAAAAATTACCACAAATTGGGTGGCTCAAACAACAGAATTTATTTCCTCACAATTCTGGAGGCTAGAAGTCAAAGTTCAAGGTGTAAGCTGGGTTGGTTTCTTCTGAATGCCACTTCTTGCTTTGAGGATGGCATTCTTCTTCCTGTGTCTTCACAAGGTCTTTCCTCTTTGTGTTTCTGTGTCCTAAGCCCCTTTTCTTATCTCATTTAGCTTAATTATCTCTTTAAAGACACTATCTCTAAATACAGTCACATTTTAAAGTACTGAGAATGAAAAGACTTCAACATCTGAATTGGGTTGGGGGGACAAAATTGTGTCCAATACCACTCATGGTGTGAGCTAACTGCTCTTGTGTATGAGATGTCTGTGAATTAGACAAGAAAGTGGTGTTAGAGAAATAATTACAGAGATCAACAAAAGTGACTCCAGGTCTGTCATTCTATTGCTACTGCAGAAATATGAATGGCAATGTCATAATGGATGATTATTTTATAAACTGTAATAGATCATTCAGGGAAACAAGTTAAATATTTTCTTGCATTGGAAGAAAAGGTCACAGAAGAATCCATATCCCAGCATGTTATATGAGTCCATAAACATTCTGGGCATCCAACTATATGCTATCACATATAAAGCCAGATGCAATGAGAATCTTTTGATTTATGGGGGTGGATCCCCCCAAAACAATTATTTTTTTGGAGGGTAGGCCCCTTGGAGTACAGGCTTCCCCCATTAGGTAAGTATTCTAGGAACACATGGATATCATGTACCAGCCACCATTGCTGTGAGCAGCTGAGTTTGGCTTCAGTGAATTTTTTATTGACTCTTTCAACGCATTTGTCCATTTCATGGTAGGCAATTTACAAACGCATCCACAAACCACATGATCCCCGTATGCTCCTTATTCACCCAATCTTGTCCTGAACGGCTCTTTATTTCCCCAATGAAAAAAGCCCTCAAAGAAAAATGTTTTGCTGATGTGGAAGAGGTGAAACAAAAAACAGCAGAAGCATTAAAATGCATCACAATTGACAAATTCCAAAACTGCTCTGAGCACTGGAAAAAGCATCTCAATAGGTTTATTACATCAAATGGAGAGTAATTTGAAGGTGACTGAAGTGTAAATGTGTAAGAATAAATGCACAATCTTTAATAAATAAATTCCAGATTTTTGGGGGTCCCCCTAGAATACAGGGATCACTTTTAAAGATAAGATTAGTAACTCATTTGCTATGCAATATTATCATGACATGTATTTTTAATAAACTGGATCTTTCAGTTTATATGCACAAATAAAGCTTGATAGTTCAACTTACCCATAATCATTTTTCTTATTTGAGAAAATAGCATTTAATATAAAACTACAATTTTTAAAGTTGGATCTCATTTCTAAGATAAGATAACACACATCATTTGGGACAAGAATAGAATCAAAATTAACTCTGCTTAAAGCAGAAGAAACAAATTTCTGAAAAAATTGTAAGTACACACTTTTAGTGTATTTCAGAAATATTTCACTTTTGCTCATCTTCTGACTAGTGTGAACTAAGACAGCCAGATCAAAATTAGTTATGTTAAAAAATAAAATGCTTTTTGGCTATTTGCCCTACATGAAGAGACATCCTTTTGCCCAATGCAGCAACACAAACTAAATCTCGAAATACCAAGATGCTGGTTGGCTATTGCTTTTTTAAACTCTGGTGTGTCCCCATGGCTCTTTGAGCTATGGCTGCCATATTTCCTAGCTTTGGCCACATCCCCTACCTTGGTGAGGTGAATCTCCTCTGTCTCTTTCTAATTTACTTTCTAAATAAACTATGTTTTTCAATCTTAAAAAAAAAAAAGCAAGAGAGATGCTAGGTTCTCTCATCATCATTGTCTAATAAGCAGGAATTTGGTCAGGAGTAAAAATAACTCAGTTATAGTCCATGTTATTACACTCTTAGCTTCTTTCTCTTTTTCACATGTTGAATGACTTACTGATTTATTTTCTCCACATATGTAATGTTTGGCTCCTATTTGGTGTGCAATAGATCTTATTTATGAGCTCTCTTCCCCCTACTACAATTAGATTATTTTGATTATGAAAATTGTTCCTTCCCTGACTAACTTTTCTCCACCTTCGTTTTCACTGTAGACTACCTATGGACAAAATGTAATGTTTTACAATTCAGAATGTGATTTTTACACTTAGCCTAGTAACTAAATAAGCTTAGACGTGTAGGAAGGGTAAACTAAGTCACTTGGTACCTTCTCCTATATGGAAAATGAACTTCTTGTGTGCTTCGGTGTGTTCTCTGGAGGAACCTTCTCCTGCATTGAAGAGTCAGTACTAACTCCTAGAATGATGTCAGTGTCTTCTGCTTTGTGATGCCAACTTTCCGTCTTGCTGTAGTCAAAGAGGTTTGGGTTTTGGTGAATGGGTGCCATTTTTGTTCTTAGAAGTGTATTGTAGGGACCTTGTTATTGCTACACACAAGGGATATGTTCATATTAATTTGGACACATCAGAGGAGTTTATGTGAGAATGTTAAGGAAATGTAGGAATGCTTGTTCCCTTCCAACTCGCAATCTCCTCTATGATATAAAATATCACTCTTCTTTTGAAAGACTATAAAATTACTCCCAAATGACCAGATCCAAATGCTGAACAACAAACATTTGCTACTTACCATGAGGAACAGTGTTAAAATTTGCTCTCCTATGACAAATCCCAACCCGGAACAATTTCAGCCAGGCAGCTAGCAAAGCTCTCGGGTGAACTACACAGGCCATGGTGGGTGCAGAGCTCAGAGCCGGAAAGCAAACAGCTGCTGTAGCCTGATTTGAGTTAAAATAGTGCGAGTGTTTAGTCTGGCGCACGGCTTCAGGGGAGATTGGCAGCTGGGTCAAACAAAGTCCTTCCATTGGCTCCCTTCCCAGGCAGCTTCTGCTAGTATTTAGGTACTAGTGCAGCGTAGGGCCCTTTTCTCAGGCAAAACCTAACATCTGACCGCACCCTCTTTGCTATTAAAAAAAAAAAAAACTTCTTTTTTTCCTTCGTTAAGATAAATTCTCCAGTAGACAAGCTCTCCCACTAATTGTGAATTAGCAATGTATTTTATCTTGAGAGCTGACGCACTGGGCTCTCAATGTGGTGTGGAAAGTAGCCTGTTACAGTGCTGGTTTCATAAAAGGGCCTTTATGGTTTGTGAAAGAATATCTGTGTGCTTAGGCAGGAAACTTTTTGATCTGCAGAAAAGCCAGAAGACATCTAGGTAAGGCTACGTATCAAATCTACTTTTGCGGGGGAAGTTGGACAGTGAGACTGGTTAATCGCAATCGATATGAGTTTAGAGGGTGCATGTTCACTTTTGTCCGAAGTTTAAAAATGTACTGTTGTTTGCTTATTTTTTGTTTGTTTGTTTAAATCTTAGAGAAATACTGTAGTCTGCATTTTTACGAATTTGTTTTCTGCTATTGAACCGATTACAGTGGATATAGAGTTTTATTATATAGCGAAATCTTTGTAAACTGCCACAGAAAGAAAGTGTTATTTAGAAGGGAAATTGACAAGTTTTAAAGAGTAATTGTACAATCATTTGAGGACAGAGGAACACTGCATTAGACTAATAAGGGTTTAATTACCAAAAAAAGTTTAATGTTGCTTTGGAAGGAATATTAAGTAAGTTGTCTTTGTCTCTTACTTTTTAATTTTAGTCGCTGATTTAGCCTGTTGGGTCACATTTTTTGTTAGTGCTGAAGGCTGCCATGAATCCGTAATGAGGCCCCTTTGCACATGATTTTGGCATTTGGCCAAAATCAACTTCCCAGCCGCAAGCTTTCTCTAAAGAACCCGGAGCAATTTTTTTTTTTTTTTTTTTTTTATCAGAAATCATGTCTGAAAGCTGCCACAACCAGTTGTATAGGCATGTCAAAATGACTTTCTACAGTAAATATGAAACAAGCATTTAATTTTTTCTCATATTGTTGCTTTTATCATTATGAATTCCTTGCTTGTGGCCACCTAAAATATCTTAGAACAAAAAACAATCTTAGAGAAGATTTACCGATTTTTTGTTTTTCTCAGCAGACCAGAGTAGGGGTGATCATCTCATTGAGAAGTATACAGTGTGAAAAGGTTTTTCAAAACACTACAGGATAAATAACAGATGAATTCTTATAACTGTTAATCTCTGTAAGTAATACTCAGTGAACAGTAAGTAATGAAGTTTTCTAGAAGTTTTGTTGTGCACACAATTAAGCCTAACATTTTTTTAATGGTGTGTTTGTGTATGTGAAAATGTGGCATTTGGGATTTTTAAAAGTGTTGACATTTGTTATATAATTTTAAAAACTTCTTAACCTTAACCTTGATATTATTTCTAATAAATATTTTAATAGAAATGTTTGGTTTGTAAACATGGCTGATTAACTTAAGTAATTTGATTTAGTTGCTGTTTTGCAATAAAAAGGATAATTTTTCATGAAGGAAATTCTGAAGGAAATTCTCAAAGGCACTTACACTCAATTTATGAAGCTGTTATTAATTTTTATATTACCATAACTGAATTTTGTCATGTAAGCTATGTTGTTTTCTGCTGTAGTGCCTTAAGAGTTAAATCCACAAGTTGCAATGAAATACTATAGTAGTCAAATATTAACAACCTTAGATTTTTATATAGCCATTTCATCTATACCTTTAGACATCAAAAATAGCTGTATTACAGTAATTAGAAGTAGAAAAATGGGCTCTCAGTTGCTATGTTTTTTTTAAAGAAATTCTGTTATCAGTATCCTAAATACTATGCCTTATATATTAATTTATGGTAATCTAGAGAGCAGCTTTATTTTTACTTAAAAATAATCATATTGCTTTGCAAAACATTGATAAGAACTGGGTGCACTGACTTTTAAGAAAAACCTAATTTAGAGCTGTTTTAATATGTATGTCTACCATATATTTATAACTATGTTTATCTTCTCTTTACACAGTGTAGAATATTAATTTGGGTGGTAGAAAAAGTGAAAATTAACTTTAAGTAAACTTTACAATTGGAAAATGCATCTTAATTTCATTCAGGTCATTTTTGTATTATATATAATTTATTTACATATATATTTGTATGCTGTGGACTGAATTATTATACTGTCTATACCTTACTATTAGTTGAATTGAGGCATAAAGTATTTGAAATTATCATATCAATCAACATTAAAATCCATAGAAATTATAAATTGCTATTAATAGAAATGTACCTGGATAATTTCTCTTTATATGTGAGTTCAAAGCCAAGTTCTCATTTAATGCAATCTCTGTTAATTTCTATAAAAGAAGTTAATATAGGTAGATATTTCAAAATTTGTTGAACAATGAAACATTTTATCATTCACTACCTCCAAACAGGTGCAAGAAAAATAAGATGGCTTGCTTTGTTCAGCGTAATTCTCGCATAAAAGTTATTTTTAATTATATTTTAATTTTAGCCCTCATACATACATATTCTGGTTTTTTATTATTTTGAATCAACTATTTTACCTAGCATTTGAAATTGGCAGAATATTTATCTCAAATTTACTGAGAAATATTTTGACAGAAAATTATAGGGGTTTTTTTTTGTCATCGTTGTTAACTAGAGGCCATGGCAAAGTAAATGCCATCAAATATAGAACTTTAGAGTATGTTAAGTTTGAGAATTCAGAAGCTTAATTATACATGATTCTGACAAATATTTTGGAGTTTAGATAGAAATAAGTAAGGATTGAGAACAAATTGAATTATGTACTTCACTGAATTAGCGAGAAAATTTACTTTCTTTTTCTATGACAATGAATTGTAGTTATTTCCATAATGTAGGCTTTTTGGCAGAATTATTAGGTAATTTTTTTCTTGGGACCATAAATAGAAAACACTGATTACATTCTCTTCATTGAGTTAACATTTTGAACACAATACACAGAAATGCAATTACCTTTAAAAAGAAAAGTATTTCAATATTTTTGTTGCATGTGTTTCATTTGTAAAGAATAGCCTGAAGAATGTGTTTCTTTCATCATTTTTCCCATACTTCTTGGAAATATTGATACCTATTTCATTTTACAATGTGGAAACTTCTTCACTCCAGAAAAAGTGAAATTAATTTGTTGTTATCAATTAAAATTATGGACCTTTACCGTTTTAAGTGTGATAAGGTTTTTTTGTTTATTTCAACTATGCAACAGGCACATGAAATACTTTCCCCCAATTAAAAGAGACATTAAATAATTAAGCACCAACTTTTATTCTATATTGAAGAGAATGATTTAACACTGCAGTATTTTATCTGTGATTTTTAAAATATGAGAAAGGTTTACAATAGGGCGTATTAGTGAGCATTTTATCATTTAAATGAAGTGCTTTGTTCTAAGTGGTCTAAAATTCAGCAATAAGATAAATGCATTGCTACATTAGATTGTACATCATTACTGAATTTTGGCACAACTTCAGTGACCTCAGTCACAAACGACTGGTATAGACAGGATGATCTTGAATTTGCAGTAACAAAGTAGATACAGAAGCAGATGAAGACACTAACCTTTGTTGTTTTGGAGGAAGTCTGTGCTAAAATAAAAGATGATACTTTTCATGTAAACTGCTGATAATAATGTTTTATCATTTCATTAATGCAATAAATCTGAAACATTAAAACATTAATTATAATTTGTAATGCTTCTATGACTTTTCTCATAAAATGAACTACAGTATTTTACTCTTTTATTAGATGAACAACTTTTATACTTTTAAGCAGCCAATATACAACGATAGCCTACATACCCAGATAATTTTTTAAATGTTGTGCTTTGATTTAAATACAATTAGCATTGAATAAAAAGAGTAAAGGTCTCTACTTTTGTGTTTTTTAAATAAAAGAAGGGTTGATTTGCACTTTTTTTTGCAGTTTTTTTATTTATATTGCTTTGACTTTTAAGTTATCATAAAGTAAATATTGCTGGTTGATATCATTCGTAAACATGATAGCGTTCATTTTACAAACAGCTAGACCTATTGCATATTTAAACAATAATGATTGATGTCTAGCTGTATATTCTTCTCTCAAAGCCAAGACAAATAAACCAGCGAAGCCTTCTTTTTTGATGCTCATTTTATTTATTTCTTTCTTTTTTGAAAAATCTGTAAGACTGTTTTGAGTTGTCTCTTGTTATGTGTTCTGGTGTGTTTGTTGACCTGTCTTTCTGCCTATATCCTGAGACTTCCGTCTTGTGAGCATGAGGTTGGAAAGTCTGATAGCAGTCTCTAAGTTTATTCTGATGCCATATTATTCTGTATAAACACAATTTTTGAGTTTCTTATTGAGAGTCAATCAGTATTGAAGAACACATCAATCCTGGAATGATTTGGACCATTTGTAAAGCCTTGAATATTCAGCATAAGTTACTGATCATTTACCTTTATGTATTCTTCAATTTGCTAATTTATAAAATATCTGGAGTGCTAGCATTTGCTTAAAATCCTAATATTTACTAAAGTTGTAATTGTCTCTACTTTGCTCTTATCAAAATGTCGCTTAATGTTTTTCTTTAAAAATACCATGAGACCCAGGTGTCCATACCTTACTTTCCATCTCTCCTCCTAATATCTAAGGTCAACATCTGTAGGGGGAAATGTCTGAAAATATATATATTTTTAAATTTTTTCCTGTGACGATCAACTACTAAACTGTTTGCAGAGATTCTGAAAGGAGTGATTGTCTTACTTGAATGTTTATATAAATGTGAGAAATATATGGGCTTTCTGAGGATTTCAGTTGACAAACTAAAATAGAAAATAAGATTGAGATAAATGACATGGTATATTTTTATCACAACTAATTACAACTCGCTGTTCATACATAAACAACACCCTGGAAATATGGACAGGGGCTCTGAGAGCAGTCTTCGTTCACTCTTCACTGCAGAACGGTTCAGAGGGCTGGTGGTGGTCCAGTCTGTGCTGCCTGCAGTGCTTTAGGCTCAAGCAGTCATTTCCCATATTCAGATCCTTGACTCACTTCAGAGTCCAAATCACTAATCCCAGATATTTTTACAAAGAGCAAGGGGTTGCAACAGCACACACCCAACCTTGTTCACTGGAGAGTCTGTGATGGAGTTTCTGTGGCAGAAACAAATTTCTTCTATGTGTAATGTTTTTTTTTTTAAAAAAAAAAAAAACCCAGTTTGAGTAGCTCAGCTCATTCAATTGGATGAATCAGCATCAAAACCAGGCTAACTCAGTCCTAGCAAGGATCATTAGTTTCTCATTTTACCCTAAACTTGGGTACTTTCCTGAAGAATGTGGACAGTTGTGCTTGAAAGATCAAAATTGCTAAAAATTGTGGAACATGCATATTCTGCTTGTGATTGATTAAACTATGTTTGGTTTTCAAAATAGTCTGTATCAATACACATTGTGTGTCCAAAATATTTAAGCAGTGATATAAGCAGTGGTCCTAAAATTTAACTTGTGGGATAGGCCTTATTCTAATTCTACTTAAGATGTCATTCACACCCGCCTGGGCAACTTGGCGAGACCTCATCTCTACAATAAATCAAAAATTAGCCGGGCGTGGTAGCGTGCGCCTGTAGTTCCAGCTACTTGGAAGGCTGAGGTGGAAGAATCACCAGAGCCCAGCAGGTCGAGGCTGCGGTGGCCGGGAGCGACAGTCTGGGAGACAGAGTGAGAGAGTCCAACTAAAAAAAAAAAAAAGGTATCATTCACAAATTACTTTTGAAAATACTACTTTTAAAATTTTTCTAATGCATTCCTCATGAAGTATAGTGATCTAGATCTGCTAATGTGCAATTTTGGAAAATTTTATACACACACACACACACACACACACACACACACACACACACAGTATATAAAATCTGTGTGATTCTAACCTGATGGCATGTTCTTTCCTCTTCATTCCTTGGGTTCATTCATAATTATTTTTGGCAACAGCCAATTTTATTTTTTATTTTATGTTAGAGACGGTCTTGCTATTTTGCCCAGATTGGAGTGCAGTGGCTATTCACAAACACAGTTAAAGCGCACTACAGTCTTGAAGTTATGGGTTTGAACTATTATCTTGCCTCAACAATTAATTTTATGTATGTATTGATATTTTTAAAAATATTTTATTGATTTTTGTAGTGACAGGGCCTTGCTATATTGCCCAGGTCGGTCTCGAACCCCTGATCCTCCATGTCGACTTCCTAAAGTGCTAGGATTAGCCACCTCACTCTACCCAACAACCAATTTTAGATACATTCAGGTAGCATGATATTCAAAAATGTTGGTGGACAGAAAATTTTTACTGAAGTGTGATTTAGCTATCTATAAAATATATTTAGTTGTCAAGAAATGAATCAAGAATGATATAAGAACAACGAATGATGTACAATTTTGGCAGATAAACAGAAATAATCAGTTCAGAATATTTTCAGAATCATAACATTTTTCTATTGACACATTTTTGTGGGAACAAATTTAATTTGGAAACTGATATTTGTTATTAGAAGGCAGTAATCTATTTTGACAATCAGAAGTTCATAATGCCTATTTTAAGACAAAGGGCTGATTTATTGACTGCATAGGTCTTAGATAAAAAGTAAGCTATTAAGCCATACCATATTTGGAATGGTTTTAATACCCAATACTCATATCACTAACTATAAATGTAACAGTATTTGTGTTTCAAACTTTTGAATTTAGCTATATCTAGTAATTAAACTTATTGTCCCTTCTTAGATAAGTAAATAACTTGTGAGTAATCAGATAGCTTACAATTTCCATTTTCCATCCTAAATCCTACTCAAGATCAAATTTGCAGTAGCTAAATCACATAACAGTATGGATTAATAGCAAAATGAGATCATGTAGCTCAAAATGAAATTATATATAAAGCACAGGTGTTTGTTAACATTTGTGTGGTCAGATATACAAATAGCATTCCAAGTAGAGTTTCTCCTATCTCACTGGAGGAAAGTGCAATTAAAAGTAATTTCCAGATGTTCAAATGCACAGATGCTTTCCTAAACTAAATTTTGCAGAAATGAGCTAAATTATAATGGGTTTAAAAGTCACTAACTTTTAATGGTTTTTAAATTGAATTGGAAGCATCATTACTAGGTTTACTAGATGAAGGGAATTAATGCTTACAAGTACTTGGGATAGGGAATTAATGCTTATGAGTACTTATTATTCTCAGTTAGGTGGCAACAGACTTATTAAAATATTGTAAATTATAACTCAGTCGAAACTTATAGCAGGTTTGTAAATAAGTGATTAGTATTTATGTTATATACTTCCTGACAGCATGCAAAATTATTCAGGTATAGCTGGAAAAAGTATGTATATGTGCATTTTCACAAAATGGTGTATGTGTGTATGTGTGTTTGTATGTGTTTGTGTGGTGTGTGCATGGATATGTATGAGAGAGATCTTTATATTTCTGTTGTCTTTTGATAAAGAAAATATCAAGAATAAGATGTAAGTACATTGTTAAAAATATGCTAGACTGGTAAACTATTTCTGCATATATACAGTATGATCATGAAGAGATTATAAACAATGATCATGAGCCTACATATCTCAAAATCAACTTTTTAAAAAATTCATGCAAGCCGGGCTCGGTAGCTCAGCCTGTAATCCCGCGCCTTTGGGAGGCTGAGGTGAGTGGATTGCCTGAGCCCGCGGGTTCGAGACCCTCCTGGGCAGCGAGACCTCATCTCTACAATAAATCAAAAAATCAGCCGGACGGTAGCGCACGCCTGTAATTCCAGCTACTTGGAAGGCTGAGGCGGAAGGATCGCTGGAGCCGAGCAGGTCGAGGCTGCGATGGCCGGGAGCGGCCACTACACTCCAGTCTGGGTGACAGAGTGACACTCCAACTCAAAAAAAAAAAAAAAAAAAAAATTCATGCATTTTACTTACATGCCCAATAGTAATAATCTACTGCCATACGTATTATCTCATTAGGTAAAGATCTTTTCTTGACCAAGTTTTCTTGGGCCTGAAATAGACTTCTCTTTGCTGCTAGGAATAGTCAATTTTCTCTAAAACTCTTCCGGGAAGGCATATGTATGGTTACAAAGAGAAAGGTAAGGAATTGGATTGGACCAGGGAATTAAAGAGTTTTTACCCTGTATAAACTCAGAGCTTTATTATAAGCAATCCATTGATATTTTTGCCATAGTTTTCTTTTCTAAGATTATTGCTAAAAGAATATAAAATACTTGACCTTGGAAGTAATTAGAAAATTGACTTATTAGTTATGAGTATGATGGACTATTCTGTCTACAACATTCTGTCAAATGATTGAATCCTGCCCTTGATTTTTTTTTTTTTTTTTTTTCCGAGTTGGAGTCTCACTCTGTCACCCAGACTGGAGTGCAGTGGCCACTCCTGGCCACCGCAGCCTCGACCTGCTGGTGGCGATCCTTTTGCCTCAGCCTTCCGAGTAGCCGGAATTACAGGCGCGCGCTACCACGCCCGGCTGATTTTTTGATTTATTGTAGAGATGAGGTCTCGCTGCCCAGGCGGGTCTCGAATCTGCGGGCTCAGGCAATCCACTCACCTCAGCCTCCCAAAGGCGAGGGATTACAGGCTGAGCCACCGAGCCTGGCTTGAATCCTGCCCTTGAAAGCATTATCCCAGGCCAGTCATTAATGCACTTGTTCAGATCCTATGCAGAATGTCTCATATATCTCATCTCACTTAATTCTCGAAATTACCATGAAAGGTGGATATCATCAGCCCATGGTACAGATGGGAAGCTAATAGTGCTTAAGTAATGTTGTCCAAGTTCCAGTGTTAGCAATGTTGATGCCTGGATTTGAACCTGTACTGGTGGTACTTCTTGCTGATAGCCTTTGCACCTTGTTTTAAACATCTTAGACCTTGAGAGTATGAAGGGACATATTTATATGGCCACTCCATAGAAACATTCTCTCTCTCTTTCTCTTTAGCCATTGAACAAACAGAGTTCTAAAAATATTGAAATCAGCCACAGACTGAGAGTAGTAAGAAGTACAAGTCTTTTTTTTTTTTTTAATAAAGTAGATTTCTCAAATACTTTGGGCATTTTTTCTAAATTAAGCAATAACCAGTGGCCAACAAAATAATATTGGTCATAGGCAGTTTTTCTCAAGAATTAAAAGACGATAATATCTATGGGTAAGGATTGCATTTCTAATGTGAACCTCCTTTGCACATCAGTAGCTTAAAATAATAAGATATTTGGACCAGTACAATGGGGAAAACATCTCTTAGTTAAGAAATTATGCTAGCGTGTTTTCTTAATATACTTATTATTATTATGCCCAAAGAGGTGCAAGAGTTGGAGCGGCACCATGAGTTTTCACTGTAGCTACCTACACCATCCAGCGCAGAAGCAAATCCACAGAAGCATCCCACAGAAGCAAATCCACAGAAGCCTTCCCGAAGTGCTAAACTGCTCTGAAACAGGCCCCACCAGACTACGGTGTCTCTCTCCTTCAGATTTAGAACTTGTCCATAGCACATGCTTGTGTGAAAAGAACTCTGAATTATATTATAGACCAATGGTTGGCAATTGTTTTAAAAATTAGCTTTCTAGCCTGTATTGATAGAACTAAACTTAGATTGAGTATATGGACATAAAACACTTTTAATAAACTTGCTTACTTCTTTGTTTTATGTAATACTGGTTGTTATGATTCAACATATTATGATGAACACTGAACATTTTCATTCAAAATTGCTTTTTCAATAATGGGACACAAGTTATTGATTTTAGAGCTGAGATTATTCAGTGCTATTTCTTTAACCTATATTTTATGCAGGAGAAAATGGAGACTTAAGAGAGGAAAGTGGCCTTTCTGCTCATGGTATTAACAATAGTACTCAGAGAATTGTCTTTGATCACATATATTCCTTCCAGTTTTGTATTCCTCCACCTGCTTAAAGCCCTTTACCCTGTAAATCATTTATCTCCAGTTAGAGTATATCCTTTTTTCTTTTTCTAAAACTAGCAGTATAGAAATAGGATTGGGAGGTTAGTTTAACTGGTAAATCTAGAAAAGACTAATAAAAAGTATATATAATTGAATATAAACTTGCCCATGAGTTACTGTTTCTATAAGTTCACACTATTAAAAGTTTCTTGTTTGTAATTTCATGCTTGATGTATATTCTAGGCTGCTCTTATACTTTACTGAGTTTTGTTGATATATCTATTTAGAATCCTTTCTTAAAAGTGAAGACTGTTGTTTGAACTTTTTAAATGAGTTTAATTTTTTTAAAAAATAGAAGTATTTGACCAGGCACTGTGGCTCAGCTTTGGGAGTCCACGGCAAGAGGATTGCCTGTGTCCAGGGGTTTGAGGCCAGCCTGGGTAAATTGGTGAGACCTTGTCTCTACAATAAATCAAAAAATAAGCCAGGCGCGGCAGTTCATGCCTATAGTTCCAGCTACTTGGAAGGCTGAAACAGAAGGATCACCTGAGCCCAGCAGGTTGGGGCTGCAGTGTCTGTGAGTGTGCCACTGCACTCCAGCCTGGGCAACAGAATGAGATTTCCACTCAGAAAAAAATTTAAAAATAATTTTTTAAAATTTAACATATATGACTCATATATCTGGTTGAATAGTTTACGTATATGTACATATGCAATTATATACACATGGAAATGTAATCTCCCAGATTAAACATAAAAATTTTCAACACCCAGAAGACTCTTCCCCTTCTGACATCTATCACCATATATTAGGTTTACCAGTTTTTAATTGTATATCGCACAGTATGCATGTATTTTGTTTAGCTTGTATGACTCAATGTTTTGTCCATGTGGTTTCCCCATGTTGCATTATATTGGTTGTTCTTTTTTATTGCTGTGTAGTATTTATTTGTGTGATTATGGCACAATTTATCTATTCTACTTTTTTAGTCCATTTTTCGGTTTTTTTCAGTTGTTTTTTATGTAATTTTAAAAATATAGTCCTAGTACTTACACCATTCTAGTCAGTTTTTGACTCAAATAATTGAAGTATGAAATTAGGATGCTTTTAATCAGAGTACTACAGGTAGTTCTTGCTTTGCATAGATCCATGTTAACTGAAACTTGTTCATATTGAACTATGAAAAGTAAGGACTCAATATGTTTGAGATATTAATGAAAAAAATTTCTGGAAAAGAGAATTAGTATGTGCTATCCTAAGTAGATGCTGAAGAAATATTCTTACAGTATAAACACTTTCAACCATCTTTCCTTTGTTCTTGTTATTTATCACATGTATATAATTATAAATATAGGTTGACCCAAATATCCATGTTTTAACTCAAATGCCAATCTCTTCTAGATTGCTAAAATTTTCTGGTGTAAAGAAAGAAAAAAAAGGCATTAACTTTTACATAGAATTACTTGGAATGGTTCTTAATAGACTTAACCTCAGAAACTAATATATGATACGAACAAAAATTAGACCCAATATTTTGACAATAACGATAAACATTTGTTTGAAAGTAATGAGTATGGTTTTACAGAGACTTTTCTTATCTTACTATTTTCTACGGTATTTCTGGCAGTTCCACAGTTCATGTGACTATACTCACATTTAAGAAGTTTTACTTTACTAAGATAACACAAACAGTAATAAAAAATGGAAAAGATCTTTATTATGGGGAAAAGCTTAAATTAAGCTATTTAGAAGTTCTTAACTCAATCACCTTTTTAATTTATTTACAAGCTTCTATTGAGTACATTCCCCAAGTGCTAATGAATATGTTTATTAGATTGGCTATATTGATAAACAATCTGGGGTTGTCATCTGGATATTATTCACACTTGCTAATAAAGCAACTGTTTTTTAAAAAATAAATAACATGAAAGTAGTACATTAAAATATGTTTCGCAAAGGCTTTTCACTTGGCACACGCATTAACACTGGGAGGGAGAAGACATCACACTCTCTCACCCTAAACAGTAGGATAATTAGTATCCTATAGCTAATAAAGGCTGAGCTTTGACCTGCATTTAATTTTTTCTACTCTAAATCTGTTGTCTTTTATTACAACAGATTACATCTCTTTATGTAATTGAACTTCACATAAGGCATCCAGAGTGAACTAGTAGCTTAATAAAGCTCTCAAAATATTTTCTGAAGAAAATAATTTATATTTATTATGCCACCACATCTCCCATAATCTGTAAAATTTATTAATAAATGATAAACTATTTTTGCAGTTTTTATGGAGATAATATATTAGATACATACACTATAGCCCCTGAAAACAGTAACATTACTTTCTACCCTTTTTCTTTGTTTTAAATAATCAGTTCAATTTTGGCCAAATTCAATGATGCTTAAATCTTATTATTATTTTTGACACCTATACAATGCCAGATATTGATTCCAGTTCTGACACCAGCTGCCAGTAAGCTTCCCTCTCAGAGGAATTCATTGATGGCCTATTCACAATTCAAACATGCAATGGACACTACAAAATTCCACTGCTGTGCTTCTGCTTAATTAGATGTGTTTGCATCTAATAGGAAAAGAAGGCTTTCTACAATGCTTTTTTATAGGAAGCATTTATCCTAGATATTAGATACACTTTCAGCATGTGCAATGTCCAAAGATTTACAAATAACAAACTAATGTGGACATGTAAAAAAATACTAATTTGTCAAACTACTGTGCTAGATATCCCAGGCTTTGTAAAAACTATGATTGACTTAATAGTATTGTCTTTCGTTACTGTGGATGTCATCTTGCATCAGTGAGTCTTTACTGACCCATGAAAATGGTTGGAGTTAGTCTGATCTCACTATGTAGAAAGGTCAGGTTCACAGCTTGGATTTGAGAATGGTAGAACGAATCACCTTCAAGGAAGAAGCTGATTTTAAAGGCAAAAATGTCTATTTACATTGAGTTCATCAGAAGTAAGTAGAGCTCAAGAAGGAAACAACTGTAGGATTACTTTAGAATATTTTTTAAGTGCCTCCTTTAGGTATTGTGACTAAACATGTCAACTTTGTATCCATATCCTCAAGAAGAAATCATTGAAGTTTTCATTTGAAGCATTTTTTAACTTTGGAGTTTATATTATTCTTATAGTAATACTTAAGCAATTTTATTTTAAACATATCATACTACTTAGTTCTTCAGTCTGCATTTCTATTTTCTTGCAAGTTCTGTGTTTATTTGCTTGAATATAACTGCTCTAAAAAACAACCGTGGTCGTGAAGAAATAAGTATAATTCACAAAACGAGCATGTCCTGCAGAGGTATTGGTAAATGTATAGTAATATACGTATTGTATATATATGTAAATATATATTTACCGAAATGAATTTAATTCCTGAAAATTATTTTATGCCTTTGGAAAAGGTAAACAATATCTTTGACTTTTTTATTAATAGTATTTTTTATTTTGAAACACTGATGTTTGTATTATGAAAACACTTTAAAAATTTTTTATATAGAACAAGAAACAATAGATCAATAGGTGATTATTATTATCCTGTGTTTATTTATTTTTGGTAAGTGGTAGTAAATTAATATTTAATTATGAAAGTACTAAATACATTTTTCTTTTATCTTGACTAATTGTGAAGTGATAATGTACAAAATTTTTAACCAATTATAACTTTTAAAATGCATAGAACTTATTGTCTATACTTGCTGTCTTACTATAATTGTAGTTATTAATATGATTTATCCATAAATCTTCTTTTGAAGAGAAGTGATACATGTGATTTTTAAAAATTATTGTTCTTTTCTTTTTTCCAAGAAAGCCTAGTTTATAGAAAGCAAAATGAGAATTCTGGCCAACTTAGATTATAACAATTCCCAAACCCCACTAAAGAAATTACCATATGTGGAATATTGTTCTTATGCCCTGTCCAAACAATTTTTTCCTATTGAAAAGAAATAATATTTCATCCTGATACATGGCTAATCTGAATTGTGTTTAAAAAATTAAATAAAATTAAAGTCAAAAGATTAAAGAGATATAGATGATCTCATTCTTTTGTCTTAGATTTTTTTTATTACAAATAAAACTAAATACTAATTTAAAATAAAATATCATAAAATTAACAAATAAAATTTTTGTCCCGTGTTGTTAGTCAAGTCTCTGATGGGTGTGAAATAACTGCTAGGTCAATGAAACAAGAAAGGAAAAGATAAATAGGGCATGGAATATTCATATACTAAACAATACCTGACTTCTCTCTGGAGTAATTCAAGTCAATCTACAGTTAGGACAATTAGTTACCTCTCAACTGTCTCACGTGTTATGAGTACAACATTTCAGTATCCTTATTGAAAACACAATTTGCCAGTATTTCTGTCTCCATGAATATTATAACATGGTTGAGAATATTAACAGAAATGAATCAGCATGAAAAAGATTTAATAAAGGCTAAATTAGGTTAACTAACAAGGTAGATTTTCTTTATCACATGTGTTTTACTTAAAAGAAAAAAAAATAAAGCCAACACAAATCTCTTGGAACAACTTTTAATGAAAAACACGCATTTAATTATCATATGAACCTTTTGGAAACTAACTGAATTCAAAAAAGCTGTTAATTGACATTTTGTTTGAAACATATCCTGATAATTCATTTAATACCCCATTCCTATTTCTGTTGCAGAACAGTACATGGCATGTAATAGGTGCTCAACAAGTATAAGTTGAATAAATAAATGAATTAACGGTCCTAATACAGTGAATATTTGTATCTCTAACTGGGTTTCCTTTTCCTAGTGTGATTCATTTCCTTAAAGACCAAAAGGTTCTTAGAGCTACTTCTAGAGTGCTTATCTTTCAGTGATTCACTTACTTTACAAAGGAAAAGCACCCAACTAAAGATTAAGTATTCAAAGAAATCACTTTGATTCTCATTTTGTAGTATTCTCAGTCAATAAAACTGACAATTTCTGAAGAGCTATATGTGTGATAAATTGCAATTATGGTGTTTATATCTAGTCCATAAAAGAATAAAGGTTGTCACCAAGGATTTAATAATTTAGTTCCTAATATAACTTAAAAATCAACCAAAACAGAGATCTAAAAACCACACCCTGCCTATTTTTGGCCTCTTTGTATTGTATCATGGCCTAATATTTTGTTTTTAAAAACAGAATTATGTGTGTGTTTAGTCATTCCTGTGATCATTTTTTGGATGTGGTACCTACAAATCACACCTTCATAAAAACAAGAACTTTCATTTTTGCCAGTTATGAATTCAAATGAACATATAATGTGTATTTATAGTCGATTATTAAAAAATTTTAATATTTAATGGCGATGCACATAGAAATGTTACAGACAGTAATGAACTGGTATAGTACCTATGTTGGAGCACCTTTTCATTAGTGTTGTAAAATGAAGCAGACGGTTTCTATTTCTAAAAGACCCCCCCACCTTGATTTAAGGATAAATTATCCAGGTCATAGTGTTAGGATTCTGACATTCACAGTTGTTGCCTTTGGCTTTCCATGTTACAGCTTGTCACCAGGAAATTTCTTAACTAATCACCTGGAAGATTTAATCAAAATCAGTGTAGTAACTAACAAACATACACTGAGGGAAGTGGAAAGAACTAGGTGTAGAACAATTGAATTATTTTATTATGCATTGTTAATACAGATGACCTCTCTCCTCACATTATACCCCCCCAAAAGAAATAAATTGAAGATATTTGAAAGCAAATAATTTTAACAGCAAAAAATGAAAAAATAGTACTAGCAGCTCTTGGAGACTGCAGTGGGTTCTTGTAGAGTGTTGTTGAAAGAATGGATGGGGAAGAAATGTTAGGCGAGTTCAAACCCCACTTCTACCATTTACAGGCTAACACATTTTGAAAAAGTACTTTCCTTTCGTTTCTTATCAGTACATTAGCAATTGAGAACTGATTTAATAGTATTTGTTAAATAATCAAAAATTAATAATGTCTCTTCCATTGAAATGAAGATGTATAAAAATCCAGATGTGGCATGACTACAAATGAAATGAAAAAGAAAACATGTTTCCTTGAGATGTTACACTCTTTGAATATAACATCATTGAAAAAGCATCAAAGTATTCAACATCTTGCCATCATGAAGGTCAATCAGAACACTGAATGGCGAGTTTTTAAGAATATTGAATACCAGTAAAAGTTGCCTGCTTCGTGTTCTTTTTTTTTAAATCAACATTAGCTGGAGGGTATGCCAGCCATATCTTCCATTAATATTTTCTTTTGAAACATTTCTTCAAGGAACCGTAAGTACTTTAATTAAACTAGGGCAAAACTTCAAAGAACTCATTTCACTTCTCATAGTACAAGTTCACATAAGAAAAAGCAATTAATTTAAAATCCAAGTTTCGTATATTCTTCCCTTTCCAGTTGGGAGAAGATGAAATATACATTCTCAACTCTCCTATTTCTTTCTGAAATCAATCCTCTTATTCTCGTGTGTGTGTATTTTTTTCTTCTTGGAATAACTAGTTATTTGGATTACCATCAAAAGGCTGAATGGTGTTTACAATTTTTTTTTCTCGTTTTGACGCTAATTCTATTGTTTAGTAAATTAAGGGAAAAGAACACCAGATGAAACTTGGTACAACTTTTAAAGCTTGGAAAGGAAATCAGTATTTAGCTTAATTATTGTCTTTTATGTTCAGGTCTGAATATTTACATTGGAAGAACCCTTGAGCTTAATTCAGCTATTTAGACATGGAACAGAGTTCTAAAGTCAAATTAACCAATTTTTCATAAAGATATATTCGTTTCTGTGTATCTTTCCCTGCTTGAAAGATCTCTTTTAATGCTCTATGCTTTCCTTTACTTAATTTTTAACAACTTAATAGGAGTTTTCGTGGAAAATTTTACTGTCTCCGATACAATCACTTTATAATGAGTCCAATAGACCCATTTTGAGAACAGAATATACCTTTGCAAGATGAGTGTCCATTAGTGGAGAACAAGGTATCTAATCTATGCATGTCAAATCTAAATTTTTTTTTTTTTTCCAATCTGGACTCTCTTGCCTCTCAAATACTGGAAGCATCAATATTTTCCTTCTTTCCGGTTCTACAAAAATATCAGTCCTGATAGTGTAATTTTTTTTTAACTTTTGCCTTCAAGAGATAGTCAGAGGCATAAATAAGAAACAAATTGCAAGGAAAAGCTGTTATTTTCTTTTTTTTTAAAGGATGCCTTGCAAAAAGTGATGATTTGGTGGTGAAGTGGTAGATTAGGTTGGACCAGGTTTTAGAAAACAGAGAGTCTAAGCACAAAAAATATGCCACAAATTCTTGAACTCAGTGAAACAAACATTAGTTTGTTTTTGACATGGATTGGTTACACACTTAAAATGTCTTTTATTAAAAAATAATAGTAATTTGGATTTGGGGTTCTGATTCTAAAAGGAACCGTATCTCTAACCAGAGGGCCTTGCATAGAACTTGGGTATTTCTTGATGTTTTTTTTTTTTTATAAAAGGAGAAAAATGTCCAGTTGATCTAGCAATTCTTAAGAAAATCTGTATACTATCTATCCACTGTAATAATTAATCCAAATAATCTATCATAACCTACTGCCACT
Source organism: Cephalopachus bancanus (assembly GCA_027257055.1). NCBI lineage: Eukaryota > Metazoa > Chordata > Mammalia > Primates > Tarsiidae > Cephalopachus > Cephalopachus bancanus. Next base: position 9,190,441 of record JAPVLO010000108.1, read on the forward strand.
TTTTTCTCATAACATCCCTTTAATTATGTCTCATCTGGAAACAAAATTTCTGTTTTTTAAATTATTGTTATTATTTATTTATTTTTATTTTTATTATAAAGATGCGGGGTACAATTCAGGATTAGGTATATAAACGTTGATTATGCAGGTACCCTTGTTGATGAGGTATGCCCTTCCCTCCCCTAGTAGTTTCTCTCAACTGCCAATCCAACAATGGAAACAAAATTTCTATTTATACAGATTTAAGGATATTTTCAAGAAATATTTCCACTGTGTTTTTCATTCTTTATACCTTAGTTTAAGTATCGTAGCTAGAATATTGCAACAATTTTCCAACTGATCTCCAAGTCTTTATTTAGTTCTTCAGTTATACGGTATACTCTTTCTGTTTTGCATCAATGTCCTTTAAGAAATTATGGTCATATCTTTATTTATCTAAGTCTCTTATGATTCTACTACCCAAATCACCATGTCCCAACTCTACGGTGAAAATTTAACTATAGCTTCCTCTCAACCCATCTTTCTAGTTTTATTTCTTATCATAGGAATTTCCATAGTGGGAACTACAGGAAGCCATTTTCTTTAACACCACATATTAATGCCTATTTTAGTTCATACTGTTTCTTCTATAAAGATTCATTGCTCTTTTTCTCTATCTAAAGGAAATCTTATTTCTGATTCCTATTAACTATGTCAGTTTGGACAACTTCCTAAATTGCTTTATGTCTCACTATGAAACTCTTGGAGTTCAGGTGTGTTTTAGAATTTAGAACAGATTGAAATTAATAGAGCAGTTATACTAAACTTTGTGCAACACCATTGGCAGAGTCTGCAGTGGCAACATGTAATCAAAGACAGTAGTATTTCTGCATTGATATTTATAAATATTAACATTAAAGTGAATAAATAGATAGTATAAGTAGCTTTTGCTTCAAAACTAGTTGATCACAAACCTGAAGTGTCTTTTATTTTTAAAAATAAATTGGATTTGGAGCTGCAGATTTCAAAAGGAAATATATATCTCTAGACTTTAGTAAAGATTACGTGAGATGACACATTTAAAGAATTTGCAACAGTGCCTAGCACATGGAAATAGTCATTCATCTGTAACCATTATTATCATTACTTGTCCTTCAAGATTCCATTTAAATATCTTGTCCTTTGCAAAGCTTCCTTTCAGCCAATTGGAATTTATTCTATAATCCTTATAGACTAAGATATCACAGATATATTACTTTTTGCTTGCTTGTTGTATTATCAGTTTTTTTACACTTTTGTTTCTTCCTGTCCCAGACTGTAAAATATTTGATAGTAAACATATTTGATAAGGTTTCCAAATCCTTATCACATTTCCAGCTACATTTATTGCATCTCTTTCCATCTGGATTTTCCCTCTGCTTTCAGTGAAAAAAAAAAAAAAAGAAGATTCTAGCTTTGTCAAAATAAAATTTCTTTCTGTTCAGAGAAATTTTGACTGTCTCCATTTTCTTCCTTACAGACAGGAACTTGCCATTAATGTACAGTAAAGACAAACACCCCTTGTAGAACAAAATCTCTGCTTCTGGCAGATAAGCTAGGTGCGGCTAAATTTAAATGCCTTAGGGTTTAACTTGGGTAATATAGTTTTTAACATTTCTTTTTTTTTTTTTTTTTGAGTAGGAGTCTCACTTTGTCACCTAGGCTAGAGTACAGTGACACCCATGTTCACGGCGACTCCAGTCTTGACCTGTTGGGTTCAGGCGATCCGTCCACCTCAGCCTTCCAAGTTGCCGGAACTACGTGCACTACCACGCCCAGCTAATTTTTGATTTATTGTAGAGACGAGGACTCACCAAGTTGCCCAGATTGGTCTCGAACCCGCAGACTCAGGCAATTTACTCGCCTGGGCCTCCCGTGCTGGGATTACAGGCTGAGCCACGGAGCCCGGCCCTAATTTTTGACATTTTTCGTACAGACTTCTTTTGAATCAGATAAATAGAATTTGGAGAAACTACCACTTAGATTTAAAAGTGAGTTTAGATGCATTCTACTAGATAAATTATTAAATGTTAATAACATGCACTGAATAAAATATGACATTCCATTTTCATGATAAGTTTTTGTGAACTTAAACTGTGATGGTCTGAGATTGATATATATATCAATTACCAAAAATATTCTTGCTTGATATGACAACTTTATATGTATAATTTTCATGTGTATGTACCTCCAAAATTCTTTGAAATCTTTGGGAGTGTAAAAAATTGTTCAAGTGAGTAATTTGATTCAGAGAATAATAAAACTAAGGCGAATTTAGAGCTTTTACAGATAACTTAAACAAAAATTCTTTGAATCATTGGTTTTATAATAATGAAAATTAATTGAGTTATTTTGTGTTAGGAAGGAAGGTAATATGAAGAGAGATGAAAATGGAGTTAAACTCTATTGGAAAAGTTACATAATAATGTTGGTAACGCAAACTCCCTTGAAGTTATAACTTTGGTTTTTTGTTTCTTCCTCAAAATTTGCATAATGAATATCATTCACTGATAATTCTAAATTGATCTTGGAGGACCGTTCTGTGAGGAAACATTACTTGATGTTGTTTAGTAAGTTATAATACCTAGATACCTCTGATGGTTCTATAGAAATTTTGCAGAAAACTTCTGATAAAACTCAGGAGGTATATGGAAATGGAAGAAGAGTAAAGTTGAGAGAGAAATGTGATGATATTTTGAAGGGGAGGATTCATGTCAAATTGAATGCTTTTTACTTGCTGTAGTAAATAAGTGGAGCATTTCAAGACTTCATTTAAAATATGACCACCACAAATAAGAGTAAAGATAATAACACTGGTGTTCAAGAAGAGCACTACTAAGACACGCAATCTCTCTCTCTCTCTTTTTTTTTTTTTTGAGTTGGAGTGTCACTCTGTCGCCCAGGCTGGAGTGCAGTGGCATGTTCAAGACCACCACAGCCTCGACCTGCTGGGCTCAGGTGATCCTTCCACTTCAGTCTTCCAAGTAGCTGGAATTACAGGCTCGTGCCACTATGCCCAGCTAGACATGCACTCTCTTGAATTTAGAGAGTTCAAGAGAAACTCTCTAAGCCATGCATTGGCCCTCCAAAGTCATTTCTTGACCAAAACCATAACTTTTGCAATTTTCAGGAATTCTCTTCAAAGTTAACATTTACAAGTTTTAAATGTGCATTTAAAAATGAAAAAGAACAAGCAATTAACTTTTTAGCTATTATAACATGGAGATTCTATGTTGTGATTGCAGTTGTATGCTTATTTTTTTTAGAGTTCAACTACAAAGGAGACAAATTTCTCATCACAACTCTAACATAAGTCTGCATTATTTGAACCTACTAAGCAAATACTATATAGAACGATGCATTTTATTTTATTTATTTATTTTTTGGTACTCAGTTCTCTGTTTCTATTATAGATTACTGAGTATTACAGACTCTAAGTCCATCCAAGTTGCTGCAAGTTCCATATGTCTGTCCTTCTTTATGGCTGTGTAATATTCCATTATGCATATGTATCACTTTTTTTTCCAGTTCAGTTTCGATGGACAGTATGGTTGGTTCCATGTTTTTGCTATTGTGAATAGTGCTGCAATAAGCATGTGTGTGCAGGTATCCTTTTTGTAGAATGAATTGAGTTCATCTGGTTATAATCCCTATAGAGGGATTGGTGGGGAATATGTAAGGTCAATTTCTAGTTCTTTTAGAAATCATCAACACTGTTTTCCATAGAGGTTGAACTAGTTTACATTCTCACCAGCAATTCTTACAAAATTTTAAAGTTTAGTTTTATTGGTGACACAGGGACCTGCCTAAAATGCTCACTCTGCTTTCGAACCTCTTGCTCCACCCTACAACCCAGCTTATGAGTCTCCATTAATGTGCTGTAGTGCTATAGAAAGGATGTACATTGGCTGAGGATATATATAGATATATGGAGAAGTTATTTCAGAAAACGCTAGTTATCATAACTTTTTTTTTTTAAACTATGTGGTGCTCCCACTTAAACACCTCCAGGGTAAAGACTGTTTCTTACTTATATCTATTCAGAGTCTTGTATATAGCAGATCCTTTCCTCATGAATGTTTATAAAATAAAATTAGACATTAGAAGCAAGAATGAGCCCTTTGCTTCTTGATGCCTGCAAGACTGAGGCAAAGCTCTTGGAATAAGTCTGGGTTTATTTGTTTGCTTTTTAGATGAAATGTGGTGTAATAGAAAGAGAACAAGAAAGAGAGCAGTAGTAAAGAGGACAAGAATTAGAAGTTGTTAAATTGGTCAGTCCTTTCATTTCAGCGTAGCATTTAAGGCCCTTTCTACTAATCTTTAGCATATGACTCAGTTGACACAAAACTCTCAGCAGTTTTTCACAGTTCTAAACATTTGCGCATATTGTTCTATATGCATGAAATTTTTTTTCTTATTTTTCACCTTGAAAAATACCTTCTGGTTCTCCAGGACTCTCACATCTTCTTTGAAAAAACTTCTCTTCCTCTTCCAGGCAGTTGATTGTTCTTCTGTGAGATGGTACATAGCTGTATCATAATACTTTCCACATTGACTTACAAATATTCATTTACATACATGTCTGCTCTCAGGCTAAACCATCAGCTCCTTACAGCTGAGACTATTTCTTATTCATTTCTGTATTCCCTCCACCATTTATTATGCCTGTCATAGTTGTCATTTCAATGAAAGGCTGATGAATCTTTCTAAGCATTAAACCAGTCTTAGGAGAATAATGTAACATATTTACAGTGGAATGATATAGGATCCCAAACAATAGTTTATGCTCTCTGTTGCCTTGTTTTTCCCCAGAAAAGTAAATAACAAAGAAAAATTCAGAGCATCAAAGTTTAGGAATGAAACAAGATTTGTTTGAAAATAATTAGTTTGGAAAACATCATGAAATATCCAGAATAGTATGAACAGCATATTAAGAGACATTAAAAGTATAAAGAATTTTTCTGACCACTTTTTCAGTTTTTCCTAGGCAAAAGGATGTTAGAAGTTAAAAAATTATCAGAGGACATTTTGTTCAATGTACATTACAAGTGTACATTGAATCAATTAGTGGATGACTGAACCGTGGAGACCAGAGATAATATTCTAAAGTCACAGGTGTTAGCATCAGTGCTAGGAATACTACTCAGATTACAATGTCACATCAAAAGTAAAATCTTCAGTCTTAAAATGCTGTGATTTCTTTTGTAACTTTATTTTCAAATAATTTTAGGCCTACAGAAAGGTTGTGCAAATAACACTGAGAGTTCACATATACCCTTCACTTAGTTTCCCCTAATGGTCGCAACTTACAAAACTGTAGCAAAATGATCAAAATCAGAAAATAATACAAAATTCAGGATCCCACTTTGCCTTTTTTTGTTGAGTCTCTTTGTCTCCTCAGTATTCATTTCTCAGTCTTTTTTCTTTTATGACCTTAACACTTTTGGGGAATGATGGTCAGTTATTTGTAGAATGTCTCTCAATTTGAAGTTGTCTGATATTATCTCATGAGTTACCTTGATGTTATGCATTTGGAGAAAGATAACTGATATGCCCTACTCATGGCGTCATGTCAGTGGGTACCTTTACTCAATATATCGTATTACTAATGATGTTAACCCTTAGCACTTGAGTAAGGTAGTGCCTCTCAGGTTTTTCCCACTTAACATTACAATGTTTACCTCTGTAATTAATATATGTCTTGGACAGGATGCTTTTAGACCATGCTAATATTCCATTTTTCTTTCATCTTTCATTCACTGATTTTTAACATTAAATGGTAGATCTTGTCTATAACAATTATTGCTGTTGTGTTTGCTTAATATGATTTTGCAGGTCTCTCATTCCTTCCTCCTTATTAATTAAGATCCTCCTAAAGAAATAGATTTCCCTTTTCATCCATTTTTTGTTTATCCAATTATATGTTTATATTGGTATAGACACATAGATATTTAGATATTTTAGAAGTGATAATTCAGTACTATTATCATGTATTTTGTTGTCCAAATTATTCCAGTCTTGGCCACTGGGAACTATTTTCAGGCTGATTTCAATGTCTGTTCTACATGTCTTCAATTTTTTTCTGGCACTCTTATTTTTTGACATCACAAGAAATTACAGATTTATCATGTGTTTTTCCAGCCCAGCCCTGAAATAAGCCACTTATCTAAGGAGTTCTGGTTTCTTTATAGAATAATAGTATTTAGAAACTAAAATCTGGGTGCTAAGTGTCATTACTGCTGCTGAAGTGTTATTGTCTCTAGGCCCTTAGCGGATGGAACTGGGGAAAGTATGTGTTTATACTAATTCGTGCATAGTTGCTTATCCATATTTACTTCTACATCTCCCAGTTTATAAATATATTAACAAATATGAGTTAGTACTTATAGCTCTGATTCTAATCAAATAGAAGAGGGATGTAGATTTATTTATTTGTTCAATTCTGGTACACATATCAAGTGGTTAAAAATTTGCTAACGCTTATCTCTGTAGAAACAGGATTCCTAATCAGAATAAAATAATAAAGTACACTTCTTTTACCCTACAGTATCCCACAATATTGTTTTTCAAAGTTACTTTAAATCTTCTTCTCTATCCCATTCAATGTGGTTATATTATTCATTTACAATATAGCTATGTTCATGTGTTAGTATTTATATTTTACTTTGTGTCCATCTGATATGTTGGTTTATTTTGATTTTTTATTAATTTGTGATGGCAGGCTATGTGAAAGTTGGTATGGTTCTGAGATGCAAAACTGTTTAAAAAGAAAGTGACACCCAGAAAAGTGTTGCTTACTGTAAATTTTTGCTTCCATGTTCTTAATTTCCCAAGAGGGACCAATTTCCCCACTCTTTTTCTCATCCACTTCTAGTAGGTAGCTACTTTCTTTAGCTTCTGATTTGGTCTTCCTGTATTTATTCTGCACAAGTGAGCAAATACATATTTATTTTTGTATATTCCCTTCTTTCTTACAAGAAAGCTAGTTACTATAAATGCTCATTTGCAATTTACTTTCTTCAATTAACCGATTAGCCTAGAAGCACTACAAATCAGTTCAGAGAGATCTTTCTCATTCATTTTTACGCTTGCATATTACTCTGGTGTTGATTTAACATAAAACAGGCATGCACTGCATAATGACATTCTGGTCACCTACAGGCTGCGTGTGTAATGATGTTAGCAGAAGATTATAATGGAACTGAAAAATTTCTATCACCTAGTGATACTATAGCTATTGACATGTCATAGCGAAAAGCATCACTCAAGTTGTTATTTTGATTCTGGTGCAAACAAACGTATTATGCTGCCAGTTGTGTAAAAGTATATAGCACATACAATTATATACAATGTAACAATTGATAATAAATAATTATGTTACTGGTTTACATATTTACTATGCTATGCTTTTTATCATTATTTTAGAGTGTACTCCCACTTATTTAAAAAAATGATTAACTATGAAACAGCCTCAGGCAGGTCCTGCAGGAGGTGTTTCAGAAGGCGGCATTGTTATTATAGGAGATGACAGTTCAATACCTGTTTTTGCCCCTGAAGACCTTAAAGTGGGACAAAATTAGGAGATGGAAGACAGTGATATTGATAATCCTGACCTTTTGTAGGCCTAGGCTCATGTGTGTGTTTGTGTCTTACTTTTTAACAAAAAAGTTTTAAAAGTGAAAAAAAATTAAAAGAAAAGAAAACTTACAAAATAATGACATGAAGAAAGAATATATTTTTGTGCAGCTGCTCAATGTGTTAGTATTTTAAACTAAGTGTTATTACAAAAGCGTCAAATGTTTTTTAAAAATTGTAAGGAAGAAAGTGACATTAAGCTAGGTTTAATTTATTATTGAAGAAAGAAAACTTATTTTTATTTATTTACTTATGTTATTTTATTGATTTTATTTTGATTGACAGTAGGTTAAGTTTATTATTGGAGAAAGAAAACTTTATTTTGTTTTTATTGAAGAAAGAACAACTTGAGTTCCGTTTAGATGCACAAATACCATTGTGTTACAATTGACTGCAGTATTCAGTGCTCTAACCTGCTGTATAGGTTTGTAGTCTAGAAAATAGGCTAGACTGTATAGCTTATGTGTGTAGTAGGCAAAACCATAGAGGTTTGTGTAGGTACACAAGTATGAGGTTTGCACAATGATATGATCACCTAAAGACTCATTTCTTGGACTGTATTTCTGTTGCTGAGTGATAAGTGACTATATATTCACCAACTTTCCTGTCCATGACCATTAGATTGTTTCTAATATTTTTCAATTAAAAACAATATATTATATTTAATATATATGTTGCAAAGAGTAACGTTGTATTGCATATTTTCTAATTGTTTGAGATATTTTTAGGGTAGAATCCTAGAAGTTGGATTGCCAGATTGATGGTTAAAAATGGTACTTTTTGTAGATACTGTCCAATTTCTCTCCAAAAGTGTTAAACCAATATGTATTCCCACTGTGATATATGTTGTGAATATTTTCTTCCAGTTTTTTAGTTATCTTTTTACTTGGAATTTTTTGACCTGCAGAATTTTACATTTTTTTAATGTAGTCAAAATTATCATTTTTATTGCTTCTGGATTTGGGTGCATATTTCAGAAGCCTTTGTTAATTCACAGTTCATATGTATTCATATTTTCTGGTACTTATGCTGCTTCAGTAAGTACCAGATTTCTAGTTTGTTTGAAGATTATTTTGGTATGCACTATCAGATATGGACCTAATTTTGTCTTTTTTCAAATGGCTACCCAGTAGTCCTAGCACCATTTATTAAAATGTTCATTTTTACCCAAGGGATTAAAGATGCTGCCTGTAACATGTACCAAATTTCAGTATATAATAGGACTGTTTCTGAACTTTGTATTTTCTTTTAGATTGTTTATTTATATATTAGTCTTACATGTTTTGATTATAGAAGCTTCACAGTGTTTTTAAGGTCTAGTAGTGCTTCTCCTCATTGTAGGTTTGTGTGTGTGTGTGTGTGTGTGTGTTTGTGTGTGTACGCTTTTTTGTCTATTTTTCATGCTCCCTTTTAAAATGAACTTTAGTATTAACCTAACTCTATAAAATATTTTCTGTCGCTTTTATTGAGCTTGTAATTTACCTTAAGAAGGGCTGACATCTTTATAATGTTGAACTGTTTTAGTCAAGAACAGGGTGTATCTTTTCATTTGTTCAAGTCTACTTTTATGACTTTAAGAAACATGAAAAATTCTTTAAATTAATTAATAATTCCTAAATTTTAAATTGTAAGTATTTAATCTTCTTTACTGCTGTTGTAAAAAGGGTTTCTTTATCATTAATACTTTAGCTGTTCGTTTATTAGTATTTTGAAGCTACTTATTTTTGATGTTAATGTATATCATGCTGCTTACTAGATTCTTTAATTACTTGAATTTGCTTTATTATTGATTCTCTGGAGTTTTCCTGGTATACTATCATATCATCTGCAAATAGACATAGTTTTGTTTTTTCTTTACCTATTCTTGTGCCACTAATTAATTTCTGTCATCTAATTGCATTGGGTAATATTTTAAGTACATTGTTAAGTAATAGCGTAAATAATGGCCATACTTACCTTGTTCCCCACTCTAGTGTAAGTGCTTCTACTGTTTCCTCACTAAGTGAGATATTGACTGTTGGACTAAGCTATATATTGCTTTTGTATATATATATACACACACACACATATTTTAACATAACTTTTCATTTCTATGTTCTTGAGCATTTTTCTATCATGAATTGTTGTTTAATGTCAAAGATTATTCATCATCTATAAAGACAATCATAAATTTTCCACCCTAGTTCTGTACTATGTGTGATAGTAATAAATGTCCTTACTTTTTTAGACTAAATCACATTTGGTCATGATGTATTATCTTTTAAAATATGTTATTGGATTATATTTGCTAATATTTGATTTCATATTCTAGAATTATTTATTAGTGTTGTTGGTCTTTGGTTTTATTCCCTTTTTATTATTTATTTAAAATTGTGGGGCATTCAGACCAAGGTATACAAATATTCACCATGCAGGTACCCTTGGTTTTATTCCTTACAATATTTTTGTAGGTATCATTGTTATGCCTGTTGCATAAAATGAATTATGAAATTTCAAATCCTTTTCAGTGCACTGGAATAATTTCTAGACTCTTTAGACTATATGGTTATTGAAAGTAGTTAAAAATTTCGTGTGAAACCATGTGGGCCTCGTGCTTTTTTGTGAAGTAATTCCTTGATAGCGCTCTGTGTTTTTAATGTATGGAAATTGGTGTGTTTAAGATTTCTAACTGAAATGGAGTCAATTCGGTAATATATATTGCCTTAGTAGAATTATCTACTGTTTCAAATTTATTTGAGAACTCTGTAAATGGTTCTGTGATTGTGTGTATTATAATTTCTTTGGGTTTTTTTTGGTTATTTTCTTTTTGTCATTTCTTGTTTTTTAACACTTTCTTACTGCTTTTTCTCAATTAAGTTAGCTAGTAGATTTTCTCTCAATTTTTTTTTATAAAACATGATTTTAACATAGTTATTAGATATGCTGTTTTTAAATTACCTTATTCTATGATTTTTAAAAAAATTTCCTTCATGATGATGATTTATTTTTGTTTCTTTTTGGGTTCTTTTTAGCTTTCTGAGAAATAAATTATTTCATTGACTTTCATTCTTTTTTTTCTTATTAATAAAACCTGACCATGCATTATAGTAAAAGTTTGTTAAAAATGCAGATGCATAGACAGACTCTACCTTTGAGATTTCAGCAGACCTGGATATGGCTTGAGAACCAGTAGCAGATAATCTAAGACTACACTGGGTAACCACTGATACAGTGTTAAGATCTTGCAAATATTCCTCCTTTCACGCAGTGTCCATTTCCTCGCCCAATCATTTTATTATTCAGAAGCATTCAAACCTGTTACGATGTATTGCCAGTAAGTGTCCTTTTTCTGGATCTGTGATATTTTTGACTTAATCATAATGACACGCATTCAACCATTTGAAAATTGTTTGGGTTGGCATAGGCAGTACCAAGACTCTCTCTTTGGTAAAATACCATGATTTCCTAAATCCAGCACTCTTGTCTTCCAGCTTTGCAAACTCAGAGGTGTAAGTTCAATGTCACACCTCCTCTGAGGTGTGACATTGAACTTACTCCTTTAAGTGGAACTGAGGAATGTAATTTTTGAACCAAATTTGTTGGCAATAATTTAAAAATACCTTTGTATACAATAGGTATCTGGACACTTAGCAAAGATCGTGAGTGATGAGGGAAATACAAAGAACATGAAAAGACATTATTTTGAAAATTGTGCAACAGAACTACAAGTTCTTCAAGCAACAGAAATATTAGCTGGAAGTTGGGGTTTTCCTAGACTTTGAAGCTACTAACATCACTTCATAATGTCTGGTAGAGCCATGTTCTGAAAAGTCTTTGAGTTTTTAGTTCTTTAAGCTCTGTGTTTCAACTGAGCCTAGATTATACAATTATTAGGCTAAACTCTCATCCAATAACTGGAACAAAATGACCAATAAAAGCATCCCATCCCTATAATTCTCCAAAACACAGAGGAAAATAATGGGGGATTTCACTTCCGTATTGCATTTGGCTGGTAGTTTCATAGGCTGATAAATGAATTATCTTCTCCTTCCACTGTAAAATAGATGCAGAGTAATGACTCAAAGGTTACTTATATATCCTTTATAATTGATACTATATAATTGACATTACATATTGCCATTAATTTCTACAAAATTACCCTGGTTTTGCTAAGCTGGGAGCCCTCAAGTGTTGATCTAATCTCTCAGTGGTTAATAGAGTGCTGGGGAATGCTGTTTTTCAAGTTATCAATGTGAATCTCTGCGATGACTAGAGTTTGAAATAGGTTCAAATCTATTCTAACTTCCCAGGCTAAACTTTCTCTACACAACTCATTTCCAATTTAGAAAATAAATAAAGAAATAACCCATGATTTCTCTTCATAATGTTTATAAACATATGGAGCCTCTTTCTTCCTTATTTCAAAGTTCCTCACTTTAGCTATTGGGGGCAAAGAAAAAGTCAGGAAAATTAGATTAACTTGAAAAATGACCAAATTATTATTGCCCTGGAGCAGGACACAGTTGGAGTTTATCAGTGAGTCATTTTACATCCTCTGGTAATGTTTCTGCCTCCTGAATCCTCTGCTAATATTCCTGTATCTTCCAAAACAACTCTGTGGAAGAATTATCAGTAAAATTGTTCTTGTGCAATTAAAGTACCTTAATTCATTGAAAATAAAGCAAATCTTCACAATTTCTACTTTGGTACAGAAGACTAACAAAAAACAAAAGAAAGGCACACATGGCAGATATTGATATTAAAGAGAAGAAAAACTGCAAACTTTTTCATATTTTGAAATGATATGCAATGTCTGACCACTATTTTATTATAATTCATTACTATAAATAACACTAAAAGAGGATAAAAAATTATTTCACTTAAGAAGTAATCACGACTGGGCATGGTGTTCACGCTTGTAATTCCAGCACTTTGGGAGGTAGAGTTGAGAGGATTGCCTGAGTCCAAGGGTTCAAGACCAGCCTGGGCAACTTGATGAGCCCTCATCTCTACAATAAATCAAAATATTAGCCAGACATGTGGTGCATGCCTGTGGTTCCAGCTACTTGGAAGGCTGAGGTGGAAACATCCCCTGAGCCCATAATATCGAGACTGTGGTAGTGGTGAGTGTGCCACTGCTCTCCAGCCTGGGCAACACAGTGAGACTACAACTAAATAAAAAAAAGTAATTATGCATCTTTATAAATGTTTATTTTACTGTATTTTATCTGATTATTTGAGTCAGGGTCTCACTCTGTCACTCAGGTTGGAATGCAGTTGTACAATCATAGCTCATCGTATCCTCAACCTCCTGGGCTCAGACAAACCTTTCACCTCAGCCTCCGAGTAGCTGGGACTACAGGCATGTGTGCCACCATGCCTCACTACTTTTGTGATTTGTTTGTAGAGACGAATCGCACTATGTTGTCTAGGCTGGTCTTGAACTCTGATCTCAAGCGATCCTCCTGCCTCGACCTCCCTCTCAAAATGCTGGGATTACGGGCATGAACCACTGTGCCTGTTCCTTCATACATATTTAAATATCAAAGTATAGATGTTCTGCTGTTTAACAGATGCCTTATAAGAATATCTAAAACAACTGTATTCATTGAAAGAGTTTTGAATTTGTTAAAAATACCCTGGTACATTGCTCAGTAGTTACAACTAGTGGACAATAACTTGCACAAATACTGATCTGAGACAAGGTTATTGTCATCAGATCCTAGTTCGAAAACAGCAGATACTATAGCTTCAAAAATATATTTTAAGGATCGTTTTATTGAAGAAATGAATTATTTTGAACTGTACTTGGTACAAAGCCCAGTTGATAGTGACTGCTAGTCTCATTTTTTTCCTTAAAAACAAGCAATTGTAGGCAGGAACATGTTAATTAAAATTTTAAGCAACTTTAGAACTAAACTTGGTCATGTATAATTATTTTTGAAATATTAGTTTGGTTAATGGGTATTCCAGATTTATCAGCAGTGCCTATTAAAGAGAGTTTCAGGCGTTTTAATATTACTGCAGAGGGAAAAGAAAATTTTGGTGAGCCTCACTTCTGCTGTGATCATACTTAATTAGTTGTATGATTGTGATCATAATTCTAAAAATAGTGAAAAAGCAGTTACCATGTATTCATTGTTTATTTGGGGCTAGACATGTTGATCTATACTTTCCATTGATAATGATGGGATTTAAAAATCAAAACTACTATTATCTTAGACATTTTGAATATGCAGAAACCAGTTTCAAAAAATTAGGTAACTGGTTCATAATTTATAGTTATTTCTGAGAACTCTCCCTGGTTAAATCAAATTTTTGAAAATCTTCTTTGATCATGAAATGCAATTACAGTATAATATGGAAAGGGTAGTGTCAATTCTTTGTGCTTTCTGGGTAATAGTAAGGAAGTTACAATCTACAATCTACTGGTTATAACTGAATCCAGTATAATTGGGAGCTGTCTTGTAATGGTCTTTGCTTGTATTTGTTTTTCTACATTGCTAGAATGAACAAGACTGTGTATTTGATGAGAGTCACAGTGATAACAGCTATAAACATAACATTACAGATGATGTCATGTGATAAACATGAAAGAAATACTTAATGCCCAATGACTGTAAGCATTCTGCATTGCTTTTTACTGAAAATGTTTCATAAGAAAAACTATTTTGGATTCTATGATATGACGATGGATTAATTATATTTTTTCCTGATGGCAAAATTACAAAACATACACATTGCATAAAAACTAAAATGATGACAAGTAAAATTTAATAAAGATGCCACCTTCTTCACATTTTTATATATATGACTATTTTCTCCAATATTTTCTTCTTGTTTAAGTAAATTGCAGGAAAATTGAATATCAACTGAATTAAGTAAATATTAATGTGGTACCCGGCTTCTGTTTTTCATTTTAACTCATTATTTATTCAGAACAAATTATAATATTAAAGTCTCTAGCCTAGAGCTTTGACTTTAAGAAAACATATGCTCCAAATTTATTGAGTACCTATTTTGTGCTGGATACTCTCTTTCAGGCATGACTATAGAAATAAATGTTATAATCTATTGGTAGAGGCATACAAATAAATAGGTGGTTATCTAGGGCTGTTTTTACATGAAGTTTATGGTCTCCTTAGAAGTCTGTGAATAGGTTTTAGGGATCCACAAAACCCTAAAATTATATGCAAATCATTGAAGGTCTATGGACATAAACATTTTCATAAAGAGGGTATTCATTGATTTTATCAGATTATCAAAAGTTTATATTGCAAAGTTAGGAATGATTAACCTTCTTCCTTGGCAATGGAAGGAAACTAGTTTTAGTGGTTTATGTTTTAAGATGTGAAGAAATTTTGGTTCAAAAGTATTGTGACATGCCTAATGTCAAGTAATTGTTTGACGGCAGATCGAGAATAAGTATAGTAAATGGTCTTTTGGTAGGAAAACTAGTGCAGAATTGTTTCCCACCATGTATTTTGATCTTATTGAAATTATCTCATTTTTTCTTAAACTCTAGGAGTATAACTTGAAGCATTTTTTTCCTCCCTAAATTTCCTTCATCTTTTTTTTTTTTTGAGTTGGAGTCTCACTGTCACCCAGACTGAGTTGCCACCGCAGCCTTGACCTGCTGGGCTCCGGCGATCCTTCCGCCTCAGCCTTCCAAGTAGCTGGAACTACAGGTGTGCGCTACCATGCCCTTCTAAATTTTTTTTTTATTTTATTGTAGAGATGAGGTCTCATCAAGTTGCCCAGGTGGGTCTCCAGCCCGCCCGGCTCCTTCATCTATTAAATGGAAACACTGGCTTTCATGTGTCTCCATGTTTAATAGGGAAAAATCCCACCCAACATTAGACCTTCAAACTCTAATCAGTTTTTATTTGGGCTCAATTTTTGTAAGAATCAAATAACCACAAGAATTTTTACAATGTAATTTCCCAGGAGAGACCTAATCTCAGAATAATGTTTATCCACATCACAATGTGTTTGATGTTTGAAGATCATCGATCACCATAATAATAAGTAACAGAAGAAAAATTCCATTGTATTTCCTCTACTTTCTGTCTTCTAAGACATAGACATAAACAGTTTTAGATATTTCAATTGGATTGGGACAAGATATTCTTGGTAGGCCTGTAAACAAGGTCTTGTGGTAAATCTAAACCCATTCTCCATGCATTCAAGTCATCTGTGGCAGTACGGTTTACCTTTTTTTCCCCCCCTCTTAGTACTCAGGTTTGGTATCTCTGTGGAAATGATTCTAAACTATCAGGAAGATGGCATTTTTCTATTCTCAGTTCCTCAATTCAAATGATGACAATTCAGTGCATTCTTATTTGACTTCAGACTCTCACTTTTAGTATTGTGTGTGTTTGTATATTTGAAGCTTAATTTGCTTACTTATAATCCTTATATCCATACTATATTAGTTTACTTATTTTATTTTTAATTAAAAATTGTAAATTATCTTAAAAAAAGAAATGTGTTTTTCTTATTTTGACATTGTGAAGAGTAAAGTTATTGGTATATTTCTTGTATTTATCTAACATGCTGCAACTCTGGATCTGAAAAATAGAAGGAAATTAGGTCAAGTTTAGCATTTATAAAAGGCATTTTTACTCTAACACACCACTGGGTGGAGTACATTGCTAGCCCAGTCTAATATTTCTGTATTGTAAGGTAAGTGTTTCTGTGCCAGAAGAAATTCTTTATCAATTTTGAGGTTTTGTATATTGTTTATAAAATCTGGATATGTTTAACAAAGGCTAAGTGACTAGAATATAATACCAACATTGATCATGTTCTGGTATGTAACTTTCAGGATTCAATCCGTCTTCCCTAGACCCTTTAAAGATAAGGTTTGACACACTGCCTAGAAAACTCAGAAAATTATGTGGAAGAAGGCCATTTTATATCCTGGTCAAAAGAGTGGTTGTAATTTAGTCTGAATTAGTGATTTAACTCCACATGGAAAAACAGCAACAACAAAAACTTACTTTTGATAATGGAATCAGACTGTACCCAGATATTGAATTATGCTTTTTATTTGATGTTGCTTTGACACAGCTTACATTGGAGCTGAGCACTAATCTTACAATAAAATGAACTTGCAGATGTCCTGTGGGACTATGGTTGTTCATAGCATGTACCTAAATTTGGCCTCTGGAACTTCATGAATGAGAATAATTTCATAGTAGGTGTCCATTCTATATGATTTTCAATTTCCCAATTTTTTTTCATTTCTCTTTTTCCTCTTTAATTCTTTCTCTTTAAAAGCTGGGAAAGTGAACTCGACTGATCAAATCTAAAAATCTCCAACCTATGAAGTGTATTATGCTTTCAAACTTTGCAATCCAATAAAATTGAGTCATTTTTATGTAACTATTTAGGATCTATAACTCTAAATATATATCTATACATCTCAAATAAAGATTATGTTATTTAAAAGAGAAGATTCTCACGTTTACAATTCTTTTTTGTCTTGTTTCTTCCCTATTAAAGGAATAACTTTAATATCATTTCCTGCTCAGAGGATTCCTTTATTTCTTCTTCTAAGTTTTCAGCTCGAAAACATTTCCCCTAGCTTTTATGCTTCCAAATTACCCCTCCTGCACCATTTCCATTATAAAAAGAGTTCTCTTTCATCTGCTTTTTTTTTAAGAACCTCATATTCTGAGCCTTACTTGATTTTTTTCCCCGATGCTGTTAAAGATTATTTCTCTCCCACCCAAGTATAGCATCTCATCTATTTCTCCACACTGAAGCTGTGGTTTACCCAGGGGAGGGACTTTCTCATACACGGCTCAGTGCTATGATGATTTCAGTGGTGCCAGCATATTTTAACCACATCATTATCATGTAGTCTCAAAGCCTTGCTCACTGAAAACACCATCTTTAAAAGGATTTAGTTTCCATTAATCAATTTTAGAATTTAAAATTCAAGCACGGCAAGCATTTATTAGAATGTTCCCTACTTGTTCCCACATTCATTTCATTCTCTCCTCTATCTAAGAAGAAGGAATTGTGCAAGTGTCTTTTCTCCCTCCATGCTTACCTCTCCTTTCTATATCCCACCGAGCCCCACAAGTCTATTCTTCCATACAGTAGTTAAATCAGAGCATGCAGCAGGAAAGCATTGTGTGAACTGGTGGCCACACAAGTACTTTGTATTCACTAGAGGTTTAGAAGTACAGCAGCTGCATATAAATATGCATAGTTGAGAGATTCATGATGGTGCCTCCTCATTCTAGTGCTGGTTGGCTGCAGTGCAGGCACTACAAATCAATGAACATTTTCCCCATCCATCAGCTGCTCGCTTGCAAGCAGACAAAACACTTACAATGCCAGAAACCCACAGAGAGCTCCTTAGTGAACGAAACCTCACTGTCACAAGATTCAAAATAGCCTTCTCCCTCCCACCCTCAACCTCCACTGCTCTCCACCTCAAATGTCTTTTTTTAAAAAATCTAACGTGGATTGCAAGCACTTAAAAATAACGCCAGGAAAGAAAGCGAAAAAAAGGAGCAATGATAAATCAGGGTTTTGAGGGTCCTCACATAACACTTGTCACAAAACAAAGGATTCTTTGAGATTTAACCCTTTTAGAGAATAAACCCCTTCATAAAGATGAATCTTCTTATGGTGTCTGTACTGCTTTACAGTTGTAGGGTTTGAGTGTTGAGGCATTTAAGTATGCAAAGCGTTGTGCCATGCTGTGGCAGACATTTGTAATTTATCCATCGCTACTAGTTGGCTTTGAGTATTGAAGGAGTTATAATTGATGATATGAGAAGAATAAGTTGTAAATGTATTTAATATTAGAAATCATGTTTCTCCATTTGATTGAACAAGTTTTTTCAAAGAGAACAGATATAGTTATATTTTGACTACTAAGTTCATGTAGAAACTAAGTTCATGTAGAAATAAAAGTTTAATTTCAGTTATTACAATTCATAAGCAATATATTAATAATAAATCAAATATCTATTTTTTGGTAAAATATATAAATTTATTGCATCTAGAGAACAAGTCTGTTTTTAAGTTTTGAATAGATTAACATTGGCAATGAAAGTAGTAGACTGAGTGCTGAGCTATTAAACAGTTTACAATACTTTATCTGACAACTTGTCAATCAATTTTCCAGTGAGAATAACAATCAATTTGATATTTCATGTATTCATTCATTCACTTTTTCAACTATTTGTAAGTACATACTATAGCATCACGGAATATAAAAATAAGACTATATAATAATACCTATAGTTTCTATTTTTAAGATGTGAATGTTCTAGGTGGGAATGTGGGAAATACAGTTATATATGTGACCATGTGACTTTCAAATTTTAGGGAAGCCTAGTTTAGGGTTCAGTATGTTGATGATAATAAATATTGGTAAGTGTATAACATTTTTAAAAAACTTATCTATCCAATTAATATGTTTGGTTTTGTATTGCGGGGAGGTGGGGTAAAAACAAATATAGTTAAGATTGCTATAATTATCCTTAGATATGGTTCAGAGTGACATGTCCAAGTTTTATTTGCTTGTGAAGAGCAAAACCCAGATTTGAACCCCTGTCTGCGTAACTCCAGAGCCATCCATTCACTTCTACTAAGCCATGTTGAATTACAAGGCAGAATGTGATAATTGCTTTAGTAGATCAGAGGAGGTAAAGATTATTTCCAGCAGGGAGGACCAAAGAAGACATCATTAAGAAGGAGTAGCATTTGAGTAAGCCTTTGAAGAATGGGCACAAGAACAAAGCAAAGACTGCAGACAGGAGTTAGCATTGGTGAAACCTTATGACTCTGGAAAGCAAGTTGCCAGGCAGATGAAGGACATCACTTTCAATGAAATGGATGCTGTAAATAACATTACTATTTAAAGAATTGCCAACCAGACTCCTTACTGACTAGAAATAGAATCCACAAATAGATTTATATTTCATGTTTCAGGTGAAAGTTGCTGTCTGGATCTCAGTTTCTTCATTTCTAAAACAAAAGCCGCGAAAGACTTCTCTAGGGAGGTCCATTTTGCAATGCTTGCATTTTTATCTTTTTCAGAACATAAAAAATGACAGTAGTAGCTGATTCAATGTGTAGCAGTTATATAATTATATATGTAATTGTTCTTAGAACACAGAGCATATCTATTAGTTATATATCCATATCTCTATATGCCTATATACAAACATGTTATTTGCATTTGATTGGCTAATCCAAGTTCTAAACTTAATTCAAACTGACTTTTTATAATAATGTGAATAATACATAAGAAAGTAAGCACTCTCATATTATTTATTCTGTGTTTCAGCCATTGGAGAAGATATAGAGACTGAAGTATTATATATTAATTTCCATAAAATGGCATTTTTGTGGTCTTCAAATGCTTTTAAGTAGATTCACAAATATTCCATTTTTCTAACCTATAGCCCTATAATATTCAAAGTAAGATTTTGACAACATTTATTTATTAAATATATACTGGAGTGCCAAAAAATGTATACACATTGTAGGAGATATTCTCTATGTATTACTTTTAGTTCACTCTAATCAGAAGTGTCTGGGTGCTATTGGTAATCACTTTGAACTCCTCTGGTAATTTGTAGTTGGAGAAGTCAAATGACTTATATTCATCTTTTGTTCTGGGTATATATTGAGTATTACAATTGCAATAAGTTTTTCCCTTCTTAAAATGTGTACACATTTAGGCACCCTCTGTACATAAAATAATTATATATTTGAGACATAGATATCTCACATGAATATAGTATGTGTACATGCATGCAAACACATAGATAAGTTGAGGAAACATGACAACTTGAAAGGAAAGTACAATACTTATTTTTCCCTGACCTTAAAGCTTTTTTTTTTTTTCCCTGTCAGAATTCTTTCACTTTTGTTTCTAAACAAGAAAAGAGAACCAAAATAAAAGAGAAGTTTGAATTTAGGGTGAGAAGAAAATCATACTTTTTTTCCCTATAATTATGAAAAGATTACTAAAGGGATTTTAGTGGGGAGCTCTTCCTTGAATAGAATTGCCCAGGATGGAATTCCATCTGCCATTGTTGCTGCCAGACTCATTCGGGGAACAGGATGTCGTGAGAGTTCCAGACCCTTTCATTTTCCATCTTACGCTTACTCTTATGTACTAAAATAGTATGTTTTGGCAAAAACTGATTTGGATTCCAATCTATTTGGAGTTGAGCTTTGGATCTGGATTCCAATCTGTTTGGAATTTATTAGGTTTGTTTTAATGATTTGAATGAAATTGAACCTCGTTTGTAGCAAACAATGCAGTGCTTTGATCATATTAATTCTGATTCTGATCTTAAGTGGGGATAGTTTAAGCTCATTTTGGCTAAATCAGTTCATGGTCAAATTAGCTAATCTTCTTAACAAATATTTACTGAGTACGAACTATATTCATTAGTGCTGAGTGTTGTTAAGATTAAAGGAAATATAAAAAGGTTTCTGACCTTGATGGTTTATATTTTGTGCTAAGAAATAAGATTAAATCTTTGAAAAGTTAACCAATTTAAGGTCTTACATACATAAATGCTAAATAAGTGATGAAGTGTTTAAGTCCTCTGGAAGTTCAGAGACTAGTTAATCCTTGTTAATCAGGTAATACCGGCACCACTTTTTAATGGGAGAAAGTTTCGAGATGAATATGCTCTCAGGTGCATTCTGAGCAGATGCAAACTAAAAATCATTGCTCCAGGCAATCAAAGTAAATGAATAAAATTCAACAGATAATCACTTAATAAAAAGAAGATAAAATTGGAACAATCGGGAAACTGCAGTAAACTTTACTATCACAACTGGAAAAAAAAATCCCTCCCATGAGAAGACACAAGTCCTCTCTTATAGGTATGCTCTCAAGTTAGAAGAATTTTATTTTATAAAGGCATTTCTGATGGGAGTTACTTTTAAATGGGATCATTGATTTTTGTGAAATAAAAATGCCAAATTTAAATCATTTTAATTAAGTCCAAATGTTATTTAGTAATTCTGTAGTCAGTCACAGAATTAAATGCTCATATTTCAAGAAAAATAAATATTAATAAATGCCAAGATAGTACAAAAACATTTTAAAACTGCAACTTGGATAAAGTGTTAACCTAGTAATACTTAGGTCTTCCCATTTTTCTTAAGTGCCATCTAAATAATATAAGTAGTTTTGTAGAGAAATATTGGCCCAGGAAATTAATACAGATTTGGACTTTTTTCTTGCCTCTAATTATCTTAGAGATTCACACTGACAGCCTGAGAAAGAGTACTCCCTGACAATCTGACTAGAGGAAAAGTAGAGGAAAATAAAAAACAATTATAAAAGCAGTCATTAGGAAAAATAATTTTAAAATAGCATAAATTAACAATTAGAATGTAATTGGTGAGTTTATAGTGGTTTATCGAGCATTTGATTTGAAATCACTTCTTAAAACCTCAGTGTATGAAGTGGTTGAAGAACAAATGCCTTAAGATAAAATGCAATTTTTATATTTAAAACTTATCATTGATTCTACAATAAAGTACCATAGAGTGGAAATATTATTAGCTAAACAAACATATATTTGTTTGAAAAAATTAATTTCAACCAGATTAGCACTCCACTGTCAATGTCCATGCACTGCATTTTAAGTTTTCAAATAAAATCTGACCACCCAAAAAATTTAGATAACAGAACACTATCTAATCTATAGAATGATGTGTTTGTATTTTCCTTGACTACCTGGGTCCAGATGGAAATTTGAAATGTTATTCATTTGTGATTTTTAGACGTGTTGAATTGCTTATAACTTTATCACTTGTAACTCACCTACTTACTAGTTTTCATAGACGATGTCAAGAAATTTGCACCCAGGTAGGGTGTTGCTTTGGGTCTTAGAATCAGCCTTCAACAATTCAGATTCTAGAGTGTGTTACTTAATCTCTGGGTTTCAGGGCATGCTTTGTGAAAATGGAGATAATATAATTTCTTTTCAAGTTTCTTGTGAAGATTAAATGAGATATGTATAGCACAAAAGACCTAACTTGAGGCCTGGCCCATGCTGATTGCTTAATAACTATTACGACTGTTGTTGTTAATCTGCCCCTTCATTAGGTATTTATCTGTTAGGTGCTGGACTAGAAAGAGAACACGAAAAGGAATTTAACACATTCTCTGCCTTTAGGGAATGTTCAGTATGGTTGATGAGATACAAGATGAAGACGTAGACAGTTATAATACAGTATAATAGATAGGCTGAAGGATAGGCAGAAAGAATTAACGTAGTACACGAAATTATCTAACTCAGGTTAGAGAAAAGAAAGTTGTTTGCTTATTTTAATCACTCAGTCATTCAACAAATATTTATTTAGTG
Organism: Cephalopachus bancanus; assembly: GCA_027257055.1. Lineage (NCBI taxonomy): Eukaryota > Metazoa > Chordata > Mammalia > Primates > Tarsiidae > Cephalopachus > Cephalopachus bancanus. The sequence continues at coordinate 9,213,441 of JAPVLO010000108.1, forward strand.
CCTACTATATACTGTGCAGAGAAAAAAAAGATATTGTGTATTCTGTGAAGAAAATTATAACCTTGGGAGAGAAGACAGCATTTTAATAATCACTAAAATAAATACAAAATTACAAATGTTATAGTTGTTACTAAGTAAGCCACGGCTTATTATCTGGGGTTATTTTGCCCTCCCTCCGCCTCCACTACTCCAGAGAACAACTGGTAATGCCTGGATATATTTTGAGCTTTAATAACAGGGTTGGGGAATATGGAGAGATGCTCCTGATGTCTGATGGGTAGAGGCCAAGGATACTGCTCAGCATTCTGCGATGCACAGGATAAACACCTCACAAACAAAAAATTATCTAGACTAAAAGACCAGTAGTGCCAAAGTTGAGAAATCTTGAAGTAATATCACCATCCCTTATAGAATATAAGCCCATGATGGCAGGAGTGTCTCTCTCTTTCACTAATCTATCCCCAGTGCCTAGCCGTGTGCCTGTCACATAATAAGTACTCAGTAAATATCTTCTGGGTGAATGAATGGGTTGTGAGTGATTGCCAGGAAAAGAGAATAGCATGTTCAAAGGTCTAGTCTTAAAGAAAGCAAGTTACATTACAGAAGCTAAAAGAAGTCTGGTGAGTCTGGAAACAGATGAAGTAAAAGAGCAGTTCCATGGAGAAAATTAATGACAGTGGGCTTATAGGTGTTTCCAATCTGTTTGCAAGTCTCAATTATTTGCTTTTTATTTTTTAATTTTTTTTTAAATTTTAGAATCATGGAGTCAGTGTGAAGGTTTGTTACATAGGTATATTGTGTGAGGTGAGACAGGTATTTCTCTGTTAGGCGCTGGACTAGAAAGAGAACATGAAGAGGTATTTAAGAGGTGAGCATGGTACCCAATGTGTGGTTTTGTCTTCCTTCTTACCACACCCTCCCTCCCTCCTTTAGCAGTCTCCAGTCTGTTGTTCCCAGTGTCTGTTGTAGTTTCAAGTGTTTTTAGACCCACCTATAAGTGAGAATATGCGATATTCAATTTTTGTTTCTGTGACAATTCACTTAGAATGATGATCTCCAGCATTCTGTAGTGTACATGCACCACCATATTTTCTTTATCCAGCTCACCATTGATAGCATCTGAGCTGGTTCCATGTTTTTGCTATTGTGGACAGTGCTATAAGACACAGAAGTTCAGGTGTCTTTTTGGTAGAACAATTTGTGTTCCTTTGTGTATATCTCCAGAAGTGGGAATGCTGTGCCAAATGGTAGCTCTATTTTTAGTTTTTTGAGAAATCTCCAAACTGCTTTTCATAGAGGGTGAATTAGATTACATTCCCATCAACAGTATGCAAGCATTCTCTTTTCTCCACAGCCTTGCCAACACCTGTTGCTTTTTGACTTTTTAATAATAGACAGCCTGGCCTGTATGAAATTGTATCTCATTGCAGTCTGATAATTAGTGATGTTGAACATCTTTTCATATGTTTGTTGGCATCCTGCATGTCTTCCTTTGAAAAATGCCTGTTCATGTCCTTTGCCCACTTTTTAATGGACTTATTTGCTTTTTTCCATTTGAATCATTTGAGTTTCTTGTAGATTCTGAATATTAGTCCTTTGTCAGATGCATAGTCTGCAAATATCTGCCTCCATTCTGTAGGTTGTTTCTTTATTCTTTTGATGTTTTCTTTTGCCATGCAGAAGGTTTATATCTTGATAAGGCTTCACATGTCAACTTTAGTTTTCGTTACATTTTCCTTTGTGGACTTGGACCATATATTCACTGCCTACGCCAGTGTCCAGGAGGGTGTACCCTATGTTTTCCTCTAAAGTTTTTATACTTTGACATTTTATTTTTAGTTATTGATCCATTTTGAATTAATAAGGAGACAGGTAGTGGGTAGGGGTCCAGTTTCATTCTTCTGCTTGTGTTTAGTCAATTTCCCCACCACCCATTTGTCAAACAGGGTGTCCTTTCCTTAATGTTTGTTTTTGTTGGCTTTGTCAAAGATGAGTAGGTTTTCAGTTTGTGGTTTTATTTCTGGCTTCTCTATTCTGTTTCACTGGTCTATATGTCTATTTTTGTACCAGTTCCATGCTGTTTTATTTATTGTAGCCTTGTAGTAAAGTTTGATATCTGGGACTGTGATACCACCACCTTTGTTCTTTTTGCTGAGGATTACTATGACTATTGGGGATCTTTTTTGTTTCCATATGAATTTAAGTGTTTTTCCTGTCTAGCTCTATGAAAAATGTTGATGGTAGTTTGATAGGGATTAAGTTGAATCTGTAACTGTTTTTGGTAGTATGGATACCTTAACTATATTAATTCTTATAGTCATAAACCTTGAATGTTCTTCCATTTGTTTGTGTCTTTTTTTATTTGTTTGAGCAATATTTTGTAGTTCTTATTATGATGATTTTTCACTTCTTTGGTTAGATGAGTACCGAGGTATGTCATTTTTGTGTTTGGCTATTGGGGATGGGATTATGTTATTGATTTGATTTTCAGCCTACTTGTTGTTGGTGTAGAGAAGTTCAACTGATTTTTGTACATTGATTTTATATTTTGAGTCTCAATAATTTTATCAATGAGATCTTAATTCTTCCTCCTGAAATTTCATACTGTTTCTTTTAATTTTGTCCTCAATGGAGAACATGTTATACATGTTTAGGTGAAGCCAACCCTTTTTTTTCTCCATCAAAGAAGTTTAAAATTTGCCCATATATATATCTTTTTTGTCTTCACTGATATCTGTTTCACAAGGTCTTAGCATTGTGGCCTAAATCAAGAGAATCAAGAATCATTTAATGGCTCAGATAAATTTGTATATAAGAACAGGTGATTTTAGGAGGGATTGGATTCCTGAGAACAGAAGTTCTTGTGGAAGTATTTGTGAAATGAATGAGGTACTGAAGCAGAAATAGGATGAATATTTTGGAAGAGCTGCACAACACTCTATTTAGGCCATGTACATCTAACCAGAAAGTAGAACATTGCTTTCTCAGGTGGTGTGCTGTGACTCCTTAGACTAGACCGTGTCTCCCTATTACATGTGTTCACAGCTCTCTGTCTGTCACTTCTTGATAATGCCTACATTATGTTTCATTCTTTTTTTGCTAATGGGGAAAGGGTCAAGCAGTGCATGGATTAAGCATGGCAAAAATAATGATAGCAATTACATTTGCAAAAAATCTTAAAATATTTTGTGAATCAACAAAACACATATCATATATATATATTAGAATCTCTCTCTTTTTAAGAATATTTATGCTATAAGCAGTTCACTCTATCTGTGATTACCAGAAACATAACTTCCTTTCATCAGGAAGGAAAATATGCCCTACTGCGCGCACGCGTGCACGCGCGCGCGCCACACACACACACACACACACACACACACAAATATTGTGCTGATAGATTCTCCCAAGAGTACAGCCATAGTGTATCACAGTTGAAGGCGGTGCACAGGAAGAATGTAAATAAGGAAGGGAAAAGAGGGAGGAGAGGCATGTAGCTATGTGTTCATCTCTACCCACCTCAAAATGTATTATATTATTTGAAAAAGGAAGACTATGGCTAAGAGACAGGCATAATTCATAAGCCATTTCAGTCTTTTGGTCATTTTAAATCAAGCAATTCATGTGATATTCTTATTAATGCAATTGTAATATACTTCATACCTTGTCATATGTTTCTAAATCACTGATGTAATATTAACTAAATTCAATTACTTTAAGCCCACCTTTTTAAAATGCATGACTTTTTTTTTTTTTTTTAAATCTGGGCATACCACCCCTTTGACCTTGGCTTAACAGGAGCATTTGGAAGGTCACAAACTGAAATTTTAGAAACAGTAGCTGAAACCTAGTAAAGTGTTCCTTTGATCTATTTTAGTTTTCTGCTGGAAGAGTGGAAAATTCATATCACTACCTTATACTTCTTCTGATCCAGATAAAGAGAAGTTTCATCCTTTTGATGGATGAAGGAACCTGAAGTGTAATTTCATTTACATCATGACATTTTATTTAGCTGTAATAAGAATGAGTGCTATGATTCTCTGTGTGAGCAAAGCTCACTTTCATGCAGGAAAATGATTCTTACCTACATATGTACATCAGAGCTACCTTGGGAGTCTCAAAGTGCTTATGTCCAGGACCCACTCTCAGACAGTTCTGCTTCAGTAAGTCAAGTGGAGCCTTGGAATGTGGATTCTGAAGACTCGCAGGGTGATCCCAATATATTTACTGGATCAGAAACATCCAGCCAAGGTTTCCTTCTCATGGCCATGCTGTGAGGGCATCTAATATTTGGAGAATTCACTATTGAACAAAATGTTCTGAGAACCCATTCTTCAGGAGAGTGACCTGCTGCCCTGTGAGTTTTGGATGTAAATTTACTTAGCTTGACCTGTCTGTCTTCACATTTTTACCAATAATTTAGAACTTATTTTAAAAAAATCTGAACTCTAACTTTTTGTCCTTGTTTAAATAATGTCAAAAATAATTTCCTATAATACAAAATAGTTCTATCTCCTAATTCAAAATGCTTAAGTGGTCATTTTTTAAATGATATAAATTAACATTCCCTGTATGCTTCTTTGAGAAATAATAATTTAGAGAGTATTTTCTAAAGGCAATGATAACGAAGTCATTAATAATCATTATAAATAAACAAAAAATAAAGAAATGCATAATAATTATGGGCATAGAGCATCTTCATATCTAGTGTCTCTCTCACTTGCCTATAGATACCTGAAAATGCATTAAAAAAATTTTAAAATGCAGTTTGCTTACCCATATATTTAAAATGGCATAGAAATGGTCTATTTTCAAATTGATATTTTCTTTGTACTTCACACGCACAGGGAAAAAATCATAACCTTCTTTTTTTCATTCAATTAATGTAAATCTTTTTCTTGATAGAAATTTTTTTTCTTTCTATATAGAAGATATTATTTAGCATATGTTCTAGTATTTATATATGACATACCTGTATTATTTAAATATGCAAGCCTCCCCACTCTTTTTCTTCTAATCTGACATCATTCCTCCTCTCTGTTTGCTACTTTCTCCTATGAACACTTTATTAATTATCATTCTTGGATTCCTTCTCCTCTTACTCTGAACACTGTTTTCAGGTAAGCAAATTGATTTTCATAATTTCAACTCTTACTAGTATGTTAATAGTTCCCCCAATTTTTATATCCAACAAAATGACCTGTTACCTGAGCCATGTAACCACTTCCCTGTAGGTGTCTCTACCAGTATATCTTAAATCTCACAGCCATATCTCAGCATTTTTCTTTTCAAGCTTGTTATTACTCTTATACCTTCTATCCCAGAAGATGGCTTTAGAATGAACCAGTTTACCAAACTGAAATTTGGGAGTCATGCATGACCACTTTTATCTGACTTCTTCTAATATAGCTTCTTAAATATCTCTTGAAACTTTTTTTCCTCTCCTTGCATGCCCTTACTTCCCTGGTTTAAGACTCACATCATCTGTCTTCTGAACTGCTGTTAAGCCCTCTTAATTTGTTCTCCATTCCACATCTTATCTTTTCTTTAATATGCCTTAAGGAGAAATCTTTACATAGTACCCCACACATTGAAAGCACATCAACCATGTATACAAAGAATAGCAAATGTAGCATCAATGCCATGACTACCCATTTTTGTATCTATGGAGAATGCTTGTAATCATTTAAAATATCTATTGTAATATTTCTTTTAAGAAAGATTATGTGAAATTCTTCTAAAAACAGAAGCCATTCACTTATACCATATAAGACTTGGCAAAAAAGAGTAAGTTCACTTGCTGTGTGGATTAGGATAAACACTTAGTACAGCACCAGGTCATCATCCATGATCTGACCTTTGTCAGATTTTTCTTGTTTCATCTGCAGCCATTGACTGCCTCATGTTCTATGTAACACTTCAGTGATCCTAGTTTCCTGCTTGCATCAAGCTGTTTCTTTTCACTTTGCTGTTGCTTATATTTTCTCTGGGCTTTTGCTTATGTTGTTGTCTAGAGGCTTTCTCTCCACACCCTTAACTTTTTGCCAGTTCCAATATTGGTTACTTTTTACTTGTGCTTATAGAGTCAGATCCTTACCCTCTTCTTAATTCTAGTGATGGCTCTAATCCATGTTTCTATAATAATCTGTGTATATTTCTATCAGTGTCTGTTATTATTCTTCCTATACCATTACTCAGTTATTTTTCCAATTTTGTACTTGTCCAGCCACCTTGAAACAAAATTTTACTATTCTTTGCAATTTGGGGACAAACTTACACAGTAACTGGCACAGAACACTAAGCACTGTTTAAAATTAATTAATTTAAAAAGTGTTGCTGCTCATGAGAATTTTCCCTAATGCAAAGTTAACCGATTCCTGACGTGTGTTCTTCAACCCAATACAGCCCCCTCTCCACCCCTAGTCCACTTAATTAATGTTGCTAGGTTGCTGTGGCAATTTGAGTTTTAAACCCCTGAGTTTCTGTTTAAAGAACAGAAATGCTAGATACAGTTTTCTGAATAAAATTATGCATTTTTAAAAATAATGACACAGTTAATGATGAATTGTTCCTAAACATCTAAATGATTTTATTTGTCACGAATTATTACCATGAATCATACATCAAAGCTATTTCACTATTTCATATTTATTTGCCCTGGCCCATTTTTTAAAAATCACATATTGACTTGTTTTATTGTGTGCAGTGTATATGCTATTTAATCACCTCAAAGACATGCTTGCTTTTATATGGTTACGAAATATCCAGTAAAAGTGTTTCACATTTTGTATATACTACAATTCATGCTACTAATCCACTCTCATATTCAAAATATTTTTAGAGTTCTCAGTTCCAAAAATCTTGCAAGTTTTCTTCAACTTTTACTTGTCTGTTTTTGGAAAACTAAATAGAAATGATTGTTTGGCTGGGCTCGGTGGCTCAGCCTATAATCCCACGCCTTTAGGAGGCTGAGGTGAGTGGATTGTCTGAGCCTGCGGGTTCGAGACCCGCCTGGGCAGTGAGACCTCATCTCTACAATAGATCAAAAAATCAGCTGGACATGGTAGTACACACCTGTAGTTCAGGCTACTCGGAAGGCTGAGGTGGAAGGATCACTGGAGCCCAGCAGGTCGTGGCTGCAGTGGCCGGGAGCGGCCACTGCACTCCAGTCTGGGCGACAGAGTGAGACTCCAACTCAAAAAAAAAAAAAAAAAAGAAATTATTGTTTGCTAATAAAGGAATTTCCACATTGTCTGAGTCTCAATTGTTGATCAAGGGGTGTGTGTATGTGTGTTCGTACACATTGCTTGAAAGCAATATAGGAGGAGAAAAGTCAGAGGTAAAAGGGCTGTTTCAAAATGTAAATATTATGTAATTTGGTCCAATATTATGAGATTTTGAGCAGGAACTTATGGAAACAAGATCCTGTGTTTTTCATTTAATATTTTTGAGAATCAATGAGATAGCAGTTTGAAGCACCAGTTAATAGCACAATGTAGTTTTCTTTTTTGGTGTTTGAATATAGTTTGGTGACGCCTAAATTTGGAATGTATTAAAATAAATTTGTCTTAAAATATAAAACAGTAGGTACACTGGCCTACCCATGGAGAAGAATGGAAGGCTTCCCAGATGTATGATAACAAATGCAGGGAGAAAATAATCATATGGCAAATGGAAATAGTACCCTGCTATCTTTGTTTCAAGTTAACCAGGCAAAACACTTTCATCTGTGGGAAATGAAGAAGGAATATCTGACCATGGATTTGACTGATTTCTGTCCTCATCGTGTGAGGACGTACAGATGGGAATCGCTTCCAAATTATGTTCCAGCTCAATGCATTCATTTCTTAGTGTTTCCTGAGCACTTTACACATCCCTGGAATGATCAAGCCAGAACTGACAGCATTCTTATAGCTTACAATCTGATAGTGGCAGACAGAGGTATATTATTCAATATTCACACAAACAAAGAAAAAATCTTAACAGTCACGATTGCTGAGAGGTACACAGTAAATAATCAGGACATTGAGGGCAGGCTTGTCTGAAGAACCTAAAAAGTGTGTAGATACCAAGCCAGTGTTCCCTGTAGACTGTTAGGAAGTCCTGTTTTTCTTTCTGGGAGCAGTAGAAGACATTGAAAGATTTAATGTGGGGCTAAGATTAGATGATTCATTTCAAAGAGTAAGATATGATAAGATTTTCATTTTAAAGAGTTTATGAATTTCTGTTCATTCAGAAAAAGAAGTGGAGCTCACAGCCACTATTTGCTGGGCTGTGTTCTAAGTACATGGAAATATAGTTGTGAAAAAAACAGGTAGAATTTTACACTCAGAGAACTTGAAGTGCAAAGATGGATGAAATTATTACTCTCATCTACAGATGAACTTCCTAACCAGTTTGTAAATTGCTTTACACCTTCAACAACCTGAGTTTTATCATCTTTGACCAAGGTTAGGCAATCACCTTGATTCTAATGACTGAGAATTTTGGCAATTCACTAGCTTATTTATTGGGAAAAAAAAATTGAGGTTTTGTTTGCGATGAATATACAGTAGCAATTTGAATTACTTAAGTAAAATTTAAGTAACTATCAACTTAAGTCCAATAAATCACTTGACACACTAGAGTAACTAGGTGACCCCATTTTCTGTGCAACTGAAAAGAATGGGTCAATAACTAAGTTTGACTAATACACACATTCTCTGCATGGCAAACAGTAGGCTTCATTTGTCTATTGTACAGTATTAAAACAAGTGGGTAAGTATTAAGCCAGGACCTGCTGGTTTATGACCTACACACTTCTTTAGGTTCATCTCATGTGAAACTATAACCAGTCAATGTTAAACTGGATTCTTTCAGAACCTTGTAGACATCAGCTGCCCTCCCACTGTCTACACATAATGTATGCTTATGAAATTAGGTTTTAGCAGCAACTTGGATGGACTTAGAGTCTATCATACTCAGTGATCTATTACAGAAACAAAGAACAGACTGCCACATGTTCTCACTCATAAGCGGACCCTGAACATTTACCATAATCTTATAAAAAAGGGATTGGCAGTAGCAGCATACTACTGGAGTTGGGGGTGGGGCGGGGGCACGCAACATCAATCAGGATACCTGATCTCAAACCATGAAAAGTGGGGACCAAAGGGAGGCCCAAACTTTACCTGTACAATGACCACTTTTATACCTAATCTTGAATTGTACTCATCTTTAAAATAAATAAGTTAGTTTTTAAGTACTTCAAAATAAAAAGTACAGAAAGCATCAAAAATAATAAAATGGGTTTAATTTCTCATATTTTAGTTTACTATTTTTCTCTTATATCTGTGTAATATTTATGTGATTTTTTCCCAAATTTGAGGCTTCTGCTATTTTAAGATCAAGAAGTCTTGGCAAGGATGGAAGAACCATGTGATGGGCATTTTCATTGCTAAAGCCAAGCCAAACCAACCAAACAACAACAAAAAAGTCATTTGATAATTGGAACTTTGCATCATTTGACAAAAAAGAGAATTTAAAATTCAAATATCAATTATAAATAGACTTTTAGTATTATGGGGGTGGTGTGTGTCTTCTGTCCAAGAAACATGTTCTAAGTGATTTGCTGTGGTTGAAGACTTTTGTTATAGTTGAGGACTTGAAAAAAATGATAAAGATTAACTCTTGATGAGAATATATGCCATCTAAAAGAATGGTTTAGGGTTTTCTTTTGAGCAGTTATTTCAGACTGATCTTTTTAATTGATTTGACATCAAATTTTTGTCATGATATTTTTGTCATTTTCCACAAAACTTAACTGATGCATCTCTGGACACAAATGAGGTCTACTGTTTGCCATGGAGAGAATGTGGGTATTAGTCAGACTTAATTATTGACCCATTCTCTTTAGTTTGCATAGAAAATGAGACCAACAATTTACACCAGTGTCTCCAGTGATTTATTGAACCTAAGTTAGTAGCAATTTAAATTTTACTTTAGTAACTCACATTGCTACCCTATATTTATCATAAAACAAAAGCAGTTATCTTTCTGAAGTTTGGTGGACATTTATGTCTTAATTTTTGGTTCATCTAAAACTCAGTTTATTATAATGAAAAAAGATATCAGTGTCCAGATTGTAATATCTATGGAAGAATTCTGAAGAAGGAAAAAATGCCAGTGAATATTTATACCTTTCCTAATTACCAATTTGATAATTACAGACAGATGATTTGCAAATTTCCTTTCATATACTAGGAGCATCTTAATTTTTATAGCTTAATAATTAAATGTTGCTGCAACACATCTGAAGTTCCAAGTAAAGGTGAAGTTATTGAAAAAAAATTAAAGGAATATTTGATTTTCAAGGGATAACATCAAAATTTAGGAGTCAATTTAGGGCTTAATATTTACAGTTTTTCTTCCATTTTACATTACTAAATTTCTTTTTCAGTTATAGGCTTTACTGGTTTTGTTTTAAATTACACACAAGCTAATATCAATGTCTGCTTTTAAGATATTCAGGGGTAATACAAATAACTAACTAAATCATACATCTATTTTTGCAAATTCTGAAACATGAGTAGAAGTGTACCAAATAGAATTATGTCAAGTCTAACATTGGTAGAACTGTGTAAAGGATAACTTTATCTGTTCCTAAGTTAGAATTTAATAAATTTGTTTGATTGGAACCAGGAATTATAATGAAACAATCTTATGAAAGATAAAGCATAAGAAATTATTAGTTTTTAAAATATATCCGATTTTCAATTCTTTTGTTTGTGTACTGCATAAGTTTAACCTCAAGGGGGAAAAAAACAAGAATGCATGTCTGATTTAGAGAGGCTTTGCCTCACTTTTCTAACTGAAAAAGGTGAAGCAAGAGATACTGGGTTTGAGAGTGACAGGTACTTAGATCCAAGTCCTGCTGTTAATCTTTTTGATGTTAGGAAGCTACTTAATCTTATCTGTTTCCTTATCTATAAAGTGGAAATAATACTTACAAGTTTTAACTAATGTATGTAAGTCTGCAAAAACTCAAGCTCATTAAATTTTATTCCAGTCCTTTCTCTTTAATCGTGGTGTACTTTTCAGATGTTTCCCTATAATATTTTATGAGCTATTTTGTAATCAAATATATGTGTTACAAAAATTTGTAAAATGAATGTTGTTATTTCACAGAAAGATTCCATAACGACCTAAATGGAAATCTTGGGCTCAAATGTCCAAATGTCGAAAATAACAGAGCCAAGATGATAGCTTTTAGGAAGCATTGTTATCTCTTCTACTATTCTTTTGTTTTTTAATCTTTCTAATTTTCTCACTGTATCTAAAAATGTAACCCCTTATTTCCACATTTTCCTGCATCTTTTCTCTTTCTAGCACTTACTACCATCTGTAGTCCATATGTATTTATACATTTGTTTATCAACTTTGGTAGTATATAAACTCTGCAAGAGCAAGAATTTCTTATTCAGGATATGGCCTTCTTTTAACAAAAAATATTAATTATTTTGAATTTTCCAAGATAAAAGTTGGGACATTTTTAAATAAAAAATATTATACATTCCATTAATAGCCGTCAAAAGAAAACGTATTTAAAGAAGACATGTGGATGTGTTTTCTAAACAAATAGCATTAGTCTTACTTTGCAATATATAAAATAAACCGAGCTAAAAACTATACTTCCTGGATCTCTGTGATTTGAAAATACAGCACATTTCACATAAATGGAGATTTTTATTCCAGGAAGGTATCAAACATGACAATATGACTGTCTGACCTTGGGATGCTGTCACTGCTATTCTCAGATCAACTGACAAGACCTCAGCTGGGCCTCTACAAGTTGCTTAAGAACACTTCTAGAACCATCCTAATGGGCATATTCCAACTGTCACTTGGAAAAAAAATGATCACTTGAGATCAATCTGTACAGCAGGTCTTTTGGCAGAAAGCCAGTCATATCTTTCTCTCTAAGAAAGCCTTTGTGGAAAAAAGGCCTTATCAGATTCCTTGGACATGAAGTTATTGCTGAAACCATTCTGTTCTCAAACCATTGTATCACCATGCAAGAAAGCTGCAGCCTCTGGAAGGTCAGAAGTGGCCTTATTATGATTTAGACCATCAAATAATTGTTATTTAAGAAGTAAAAATGGTTATAATGCTAAGCTTTGGGTCTTGTGTCCTCTAGGAAAAAGATTCTGGTTACCATTAACTAAACCATAACTTCTTGATATCATTATTACATAGGCCAAATCTAAGAGAATAACATTAACTCTAATCCTATCCCTGTTTGGGATTCAAAGTATAGAACTGGGAAATTCAAATTGTGGAATACAGAAGAGAAAATGCAGTGTATAAATGTCTAAGAGGAAAATAAATATTTCTTTTGAACAAAAATTCATGCTTTGTTAATGATGTGAAAAAACTTAGTATTTTAAATTATGCTTTATTTGTTAACCCTGTGTTTATTCTTCTGTGCTGATTAAATATAGGAATATATGTTTTGAAGTAAAAATATACTACGAGTAGATATTATTTGATTTGAACTCTGAAGAGAACCTAGAGGGTGAATATCAAACTAAAAAATGAGAGGATTTTTAATGATCATTATTCCGACAATGGCAATACTAAGCCTCATGGAAGATCAAAAGAAAACATATGCCATGATAATAAAATTCAGCTTTATTCATAAATATTATTGTATACATCTTAATTCATTTTTGCATCTGTAAAATAGAAGGATGTATCTAGACAATCAGAAAGTTTTTAATACAATTCGCCTACAAATAGTACTATATTTTAAAATTCTGTTGTTACAGACATTTTAAGTAGAATCCTCTATATGTTAATTATAAAAAACCTGCTTATTTTGTGTCGAAGGTGCATAGTATAGGCATTTTAAAGTTTGTTTTTTCCTAGATATTTCTGGTAGAAATGTGAAGGTCTAATTTTGTTCCTGTTCTTCACGTGATATAAGCAATATACTCTCCTTGTAAAATATACACTCGTTGACCTCTTTTCCTGATGAAAGAACTGAAGCCTTTAGGAACGAATAAGTGAATACACTTAAAAAATGTTTTCAGTGTTTTGATTGTTCAAGTTTCTTTTTTCTTTTTCTTTTCTTTTCTTTTTTTTTAGTGGGAGTCTCACTTTGTTGCCCAGACTGAAGTGTAGTGGCACACTCACAGTCACCACAGCCTTTACCTGCTGGGTTCAGGTGATTCTTCCATCTTAGCCTTCTAAGTAGCTGGAACCACAGGCGCATGCCACCACACCCAGCTAATTGTTTAAAACATTTATTGTAGAGACAAGGTCTCGCCAAGTTGCCCAGTTTGGTCTTGAACCCCTGGACTCAGGCAGTCCTCTCGCCTCCACCTCCCAAAGTGCTAAGATTACAGGCGTGAACCACTGTGACCGGCCTATTTTTCCAAAATAGGAGATCGTTAACGTGTTTTCAGAAGCATCTTAATAAACAAACAGTCTCTTCAATAAATGGGAAGGGGAGTAGAGAGCAAAGAGAACGTTTCTAATTATTTTATATTAAATTCGAGTAACTCAACTTATCTCTTTTTTGTCTTTCAACTCTGCAAAATCTTGCCTTCCACATGACAGTAATCTTGCTTTATGTTGGTAGTCATTTGCACCTGGAATGTCACTTTGAAACTTGCAAATGTGTTTATCATAATCTTGATTTTGGAGATAGTGAAAAAGACAAAATTTTCATCTCAAGTCAGAATATAAAATGCATAATAGATAAGATATGTATATATTTCACTGTTTCACTACATTTCCGTATGTAAAATGTAATTGTGTCCACACACAGCAGTGTGTATAAGTATGTGTATATAAATGCATATATATATATATATATATGCCAAACTATGGTCATATATCTTCTTCAGAAAAATGTAGACATACTTTGTATTTTATCAATTACTGTTATTTCAAATAACATTTATTTGAAACATATTCTGTGACTTTATTTCCTTAATAATGGTTGGGTCAAGTTGCTTGAACTTTGGCACAAAATATCTTTGTCTTAATGTTCTTTTCAATTATTTAAGCAGTACTGAAAAATTGGAGTCAAACAATCCAGAAATACATCTTATTATTAAATAATGCTTTATCTTCTTACAGACACTAGCTACTCTAACTGGGTACGTACACCTCAAACTCTCAAATTATTGAAAGCACACAGTTTTAAAGCACTTTTTATCTCATGTCTTTTAAGATATCTGATATGACTTTTAAACTTGCTACATTCATCCTTTGACATTCTGCAAAAGAAACATGAATTAATCATTGAGTTTGTCCAGCAAGGGAAGATGCATCGTACTGATTCTGTGAGTTTCTGTCATGGTGGAAGCTAGCTGTTTCTGAGATTATAGCACACACATACAAAAACATTTCCACAGCTATTGTGCCACTACTTGCTCAAATTCTGGTCTCTTATAATTCTAAGTCTTGGTAGCACAGGGGTGGAATCTATGCTTATGTAATGTTGATTCTGTTTTTACAGTGTTTGAAGACATAGAGGTTACTATCTGTTAATAACAAAACAAACTGGGCCAAGGGTTATTATGTATCTTTAAAGGCATTTCCAAGAAACATTTTATTAACTGTCACACAAATTATATTGTATTAATTAAGAATCACAAATGATTGTAAATTTATATTTTTTAAAATATAAAGCCTAGCCAGGAAGGAAAGGAGTAATTTCGTTACTGCGTATAATAGTACAGGTCAGTTTAGAGTAAGGAGTCATATATTAAACAGCAAATAGTAGATTTTCTTTGTTTTAAGTCTACCCAGAAAACAGATTCTATGTGGAGGATTACTGAGTGATTTCTTGCTATTCTAAATCAGTAGTATTACTAACTGGTTTTGCCAGAACTGTAGATCATATGCTTTTTCCCTTGACATTTTTTTTTTCTTGCTTTCTCTCGTTGGTTTGCAAGCAGTTTAAGGCCAGAATCCTGTCATGTAATTCTTTGGTATCTCCTTCCACCAAAGAAAGTAGTTTTAAATTAGGTAGATACAGTAAATCTTGATGACATACATCATTCATTCAGGGAGGAATATGACGTTTCATTAAGAGGATGGAACTTATCAAGAGCAGAATACATGATTCTGCTCCCTCTACTTCTTTCCAATCTTGGAAGTTATCAAAGAATTAAATAACTTGTGTGAAGTGGGAAGATGAAAATTTTAACCTTGCTTCTTCCATGAGCTAACTGTATGACCTTGGTTTGCTTATCTGCAAAGTGAGGAAGTTGGACCACTTGATTTCTAAATTACCTTCTAGCTCTAAGATTGATTCTATTTTAATGAAGGGTATCCAAAATTTTAATAGTCATTCCCTGTGCCAGATAGTATCTCTATTAAATCCCTAGGATGTAAGACTTGTGTCACTTGAGCTGAAATCTTATAATCTTGTCGAGATAATGGACTTTAATCTCACAACTATATTTTCAATGATATAAAAGATGTGCTATATAATCAAAATTCTTTGTTTTGTAATTTTGTTTTTCCTTAGTTGTTGATTTGCTTCATTTTAGCAATATGGAGTGATTTTCCCTTTTTTTACCCTTACCAACTGTCAATAATAAATTGCAAAATTGGCTAATAGTTGTGAACAAAAACGAGTCATAATTATTACATTCATGCTTAATACATGGGCATCGTGCATTCATTCCACTGTTCGTGGGCCCTATCACTGCTGCAAGCCTCATGTGCATGTGAAGAGGGCACAGACAACAGCTTGCCACTGTATATGGTTACCCAGCAAATAGACCGCTGGCATTCAATATGGGTAGTCATGTTAAAGCAGTTCCACTATTTTATTATTCTTTATTTCATCTATTCTCTATTTCTTTTTCAGGGTTCCCATGCAAATTAATCAGAATGTCTTTTACTCACCTACCAAGGTAGGAAAAAAAAAAACCTTCTCTGGTTATAAAATGTTATATTTGTCTTAGCTGTGTTTTAATTTATTAGTCCCTTTGTTAGACATAGATAGAATTGATGTTGATTATTTTTAATAGGTAAAAAGTGTGTTATATCCACATACTGTACAACTTGAAATCATCCAACACACAGTGTTTGTCTGTTTGAATTTGTCTTTTATGCCATTGTAGTTGATGTTTTATTATAGACAGAACTTATTATTTCTTTTAAATTTTGCTATTATTTTTTCAAAGTCTTATGGTGATTTGACATTACTATATATAATTTCCATATATCAGGAAGGTAATTTAATATATGTATTCTTTATTATATATAATATATACTGTTAGAAACTGAAACTCTCTTGTATACCATAATTTCATATTTTTCATCCTATTTCAAACCTATAATTTTTAGAGAAACAACTAAAGTAACCACTCATATAATAAGCTGCAAGTGATTTAGCAATAAAAATGTTAATTTGGAGGAATTTACTTAGTATTTGCTATACTTAATAGAGTGCAGAAAATTTGGCCTTTTTCTTGGTTAGGGTGTATACGAAGATAAATTTAGAATTTCCAGCCTAGTAAATACTTTTCTGATAATAACTTAATTGTAGCTATTTCACACCAAATTGTTTAATTGTGGTGAATCATATGCAAATTGTTCAGATGTAGGTCAATCCCCACTCCCACATTCTAGCACTTCTTTTCTAATTCAGGACAACTGCTCAGTGCCGAAAAGAGAACAGTACAGATTAGAGACATAAGGCAGAAAACAAGGCAACAGTAACATGAAAGCCAGCAGTAGGCCAGGAGTCGGAAAGTCTTTGTAAAAATGACTAGCCAGGTTACGTTTACTTGTACAGTGGTTGATGATGGTCTCATAGGTTTGCTGTGTATTGTAGAGAACGGCTTCCTCACTGCTAATGAAATTTGTTTGTGGCGACTCATGGTGCCTCTGGGTTGTTTCCTCATCTGTAAAGTACATGTAATGTCATTCTTGTCTACTTAGGAATTGAAATTAGGATCAAGTATACCAAAGACTGTCAGATGAATGTGTACAGGAATAACCTTGTGTAGCTTTGGGTGAGGCCAACTGAGATACAAAAACTAAAGAAATTATTTTTCTAGTTGTAACATTATAGTTCTAATCTACAGATGCCTTTGTGATGAATCATTGTATCATTTTCTGATGAGGCCAACGGTTTTATGATTCTATTTTATTTTTATATATCACCTGCTATACTTTCAAAGTTGTCGTTTCCAGTTACCAATGCAATGAAAAATAATAAAGCAGATTGCATGAATTTATTACATTCGTTGTCTTTTATCTTTAGGTGACTGTTGCTGATTTTTTGGTATATTGATGAAAAATAGTCTTGCTGTGTATTGATAAAAACTAATTTTTGGCTTTAATTCTTGTAAAATTTGAAGGCATCTTTAATATAAACATAATTTTTGTTGTCACTTTTCACTGTAATTTGCTTGTTCAAGGATTTGAACTTATATCTGCAAATAATTTATGATCTTTAATGTTTTCTAAAAAGTAATGACAAAGTGGCAATGATCTTTCTAATTCTTAGAGTGGAGAAGATAGATGACGTATATTTTGTACTTCTTTCAATATGAGTATCTTTTTTGTTTCAATTTATGTAAAATAAAAAGAAAGAAAATTATATCTAAGTAGAAAATGATATATCCCTCAAAGTTAGCTATGGCTAACATTTTGGTATTTATTATTTCAGATTTCTATATACGTAAATATTAATATGTACACATAACGTTTTCATACCATACACATGATTTCTGCGTGTTTTTTTATCATTTGAATTGCAAGATGCTTCTAAGTAAATATATATTATTTACTTCACCCTTCTTTAAGGTTACATACTAGGTAATATTTTGAATGTATCATGATTTATTTAATAGGTCTTCTAAGCTTTAAAAAAATAGAACATTAAAATAGAATAAAAAGATGCATTCCTTAGTTACACTTTTGGCAGGCATACAAAATAATAATTCTCATTTGTATATTGAATTAAGAAAGTAAGGAGTGAAGACAAGATGTTACAGTAAAGAGGTTAGTAAATAGTATTAATTAAGTGTACATCCATGGTCTGGGGAAGGAAAGCTGATAATTATAGGTGTTCATGCAAGTGTATTGTAGATATGTAAAACTGAAAGTCTACTAATTTCTTCAGAGTTCAGCCCAAATGACACCTCCTTCCATAAAAATTCACTTTTCTCCTCATTCCCACTCTCACTAGTTGTCTTACCTCTCCAGAGCACCTCAGGAAGAAATAGATCTTTATCTTTTTAAATTTTTTATTTTAAGGATGTGGGGTACAATTCAGGGTTAGATATGCAAATGTTCATTATGCAGGTACCCTTGTTAATGAGGTACATCTCCCCCCCAGCAGAATTCCACTACTGCCAATCCCGCCCTCCGGCAATTTCCCACTACTGACAATTCTTGGAAGAAATAGATCTTATCACATTATGTTGCATATAAAAATTCATTTTGTATGCATCTTTTTTTCCCACTAGGCTGTTAACACCTTGACAGTAGTGACTCTTGTTATTCATTTTTTAACTTAATAGATTCAGTACATATATTCATTCAATTAAACTGGATTGAAGTATAAGAAGAAAAAGTAATCAAATAGAACTGCTAAATCTTACACAAATTTTATAAGGGGCCACTATATGCTTTGCTATTATCCCTGAAGTAAATTATAATCAATTCTCCTGATGGATTAGATACAAATAGCAAAAAACACATGGTTTTGATCTACAGTGAAAATTATTTTAAATTGAATTTTAATGAGTCTTTGTGATAGCCATGTTCAAAACCATACCTATATGTCAAGTATTTCAGAAAAATGTTTACAAATTTATTTTAAAAATATTTGTATGATGCTGAACTTATGTATACATTACTTCATATGAATATAGAAACACTGTGTCAGTTTCAAAGCACTGTACACATGTAAGACATTATATTATTGTTAATGTAATCATTTGGCTCTGTAAATTAAAAATATAGATATTTATTTGCAAAAGAGCAGTAGTATCTAAAAGAAGCAATTCTTATGTGAACTCTATTAGAAAAAAGGGGGTATTATTTCCAGTACTTTGTATAATGCAAATTGCTGCTCGAGTCATTTGAATCTTTAACATTGTCTCAAACAGCAGAAGTATAGTTATTACCAGTTTGAATGCTTGAAAGAACCTCTGATTACACCTTAGTCTGAGTTCAATGGTAATGTAAATTTAAAATATGGTGAACAGATGTAACAATTTCAATTTCCTTTACAAAAAAAAATTAAGAATTAGTGGTTGTAAAACAACTTTTGAAACTGAATGTAAAGTCTAGTGCATAATAGTTTTTCTTCTCATCTCAGTTGTAGAAAGTCACTAGCTGCAACTCTGATTTCACATACCTTACTGGGCAAGTAATTAAGTCATTAGGAAGGAGGAAAGGTTCTTAATCAATCTTTTCTAAGATTCTTTGAGGTTTTTTTGGTTTTTGTTTTGTTGTTTTGAAAAAACTAACTTTTTTTTTTTTTTAAATCAGGTTCTCACTGTGTTGCCCAGGCAGGAGTGCAGTAGCACAATCACTGCCCACTGCAGCCTCTCTCTCCTGGGCTGAAGTGCTACTCCCAGGGCACAGATGCATGTCACCATGCCTGGTTAATTTTATTTTATTTTTTGTAGAGACAGGGTGTTGGTATATTGCCCAGGATGGTCTCATACTCCTAGCCTCTAGCAATCCTCTCATCTCAGCCTTCCGTGTCTCTTGGATTATGGGAGTGAGCTGCTGTTGCCGACCTTTTTAAATCCAAAGCTTGAAACTTAGTGTTTCAAAAAAATGCACATCTTGGCAATGTCTTAATTTTCAAAGCTCTGATCCCCTCATTGTTACCTGTTTTTCTAGGGCTCATGCATGCAGCAAATGGGAGTATAACAGAACAAATATCAGGCAATTGGGAACGATGTGGATCAGGAACAGATGATTATATAATCAATATCTGAGCTACCAGGGCTGTTTATAGAATACTAGAATGAGTATTCTATTTAAATTTTCTAACTAAGTGTGTGCTCAAGTGGCCATAACTTCTGAAGGTTTAGGAAGTCAGTTAATGTATTGGAATTTTTATATTACATAACGTGTTTTTTCATGTTGGCTGGAATTTAAATTAAGGAAGAGAGAGAGAGCCACCTAAAGAAGTCAAGACATATCTTAGACCAACAATTTGCCACCTTTGCATAGATGTCCCATGAATATTTTCTCAGTCAATGAATGAGTCATAAACCTCTAGGTTAAAAAAGGAAAAAAAAGAACACTCTAACTATTGTGTTCCCTTCTTTATTAGAAACTTCATGTAATATTTAGTGAGGGCCGTGTTTATAGCAACAAAATGGAGACTTAGCAGAGAAGGCTATCTCTAAATTCCAGAAGCAAGAAAGACCAGAAAGGGGAGAGTAAGAGTGAAGGAAGTGTGCTAACAGGGTGTAGTTAAAATGTGTGATGCTATACAGAGGAATGCTGGGTAAGAAACATCATTTTTTGGACACATTTTTATCTGTCACAACTCACCTTGTGCTACTCATTTGTTACCATCTTTTCTTTTATTCGAGCATTCTGCAATTTTTTTATTTTTTTAATTCTAAAAGAAAATGATAAAGATAATGGGTCAAGAGGAAGTCTAATACCCTGGAAAAATAAAAATCTTGTCACCTAATTATTACTGAATAAATGGAGTCCAATGGACCCTGGATTGTTTTACATTCTGACCCATTTAAGAGTTTGAGGCTTACTTCCTTGTGGAGGTCTGTCCTGCTTTCCTTCTGGTCAGAGTCACCCTCTCTCCTCGATTTCAATCCTGGGTTATTCTACACTTACTTATTTCACGGCATTGAATTGTATTTATTTACAGTTGCTCACGTCTCTCGTCTCTAGTGGAATTGAGAATCTCGAGGTCAGGAACAAGATTTAAAACTGTTTTTGAGACAATCATGAACTTGGAGAAAATTTGCAAGCATAAACACAGGAAACGTTTTTCACTTAACCACTTGTAAGTTGCCAATCTAATGCCCCACTGTCCTCAGCTACTTAGGTTGTGTCTCCTACAAAGTTTTCTACATAACCATAATCAAATCAGGAATATCAGGTGCTAGGAACTGAATTGTGTTCCTTGCTTTGAATTTCACGTTAAAGCCTCAAATTTCCAATGTAATAGTGTTTAGGGATAGGACTTTTAGAGATAATTAGGTAATTAGGTTTAGATGAGATTATAGGGGAAGGGCTCTCATGATGGGATTAGCACCCATATGAGGAGAGACACCAGAGAACTTGTTTTCTCTTTCTCTAGCATATGAAGACACTGCAAAAATGCAATCATTTGCAAGCCAGGAAGAGAGCCGTCACTGGGGAATCTCTTCAACTAGTGTCTTGATCTTGGGTTTTTCAAACTCCAGAAGTGAAAACTAAATTCCTGTTGCTTAAACCACCTAAGTTTTGATATTATATTATGGCAGTCTGACTTGACTGGAAATAACATTGACTACCATCTAATCTTCAGATTTCATTCAAGTTTCATGGGTTGTCCAAGTAAATTACAATTAATGTCCTTTAGAGTGTAAGAATTTGTTTCCAAGTGATGTACTTTGTTTAGTGGTCATGTTTTATTAGTCTCTGTAAGTGTAGAAAAGTTTTACAGACTTTCTTATCTCTTATGACCTGACACTTTTGAAGATCACATGCCAGCTATTTTGTAAAATAAATTTAATTTAGGTTTGTTTAATGCAGAGACCAGATTCTACACAAATTTGGATTCCAACATCAAGGACAGTGTCTGTCATAGACATGATGTTCAATAAATGCTGACTGAGGAATGAATTAATGATTGAAAATGTCTGTTGTCTATCTCTGGCTGAATCAGCAGGCTAATGCTAAAACCACCTACTTCAAAACATTAAAGAAAAAATAGTCACACATACCTAAAATAGTAAAAACAAACAAGCAAAAATCCCTTAAAATCCCAGACTCTTATGTCTTCTTCTAACAGTATTGAGGTCTGTTTTTGTTTTTTTTTTTTTTGAGTTGGAGCTTCACTCTCTCACCCAGGTTGGAGTCAGTGGGACACTCATGGCCACCCCAATGTCAACCTGCTGGTTTCTGCTTCAGCCTTACAAGTAGCCAGAACTACAGGTGCCCACTACCATGCCTGGCTAATTGTTTATTTATTGTAGAGACGAGGTCTCACCAATTTGCCCGGGCTGGTCTTGAACCCATGGGCTCAGGCATTCCACTCACCTTGGCCTTGCAAAGTGCTGGGATTACAGGTTAAGCCACCAAATCCAGCCGACGTCTGTTCTTTAATTAGTTTTGTGAGCAGTCATACACCGGCCACTTTGTAAATGAATGAAAGTTTATTTAGAGCAGTGCTTCTAAAAGAGTGGTCTGCGGACTACTTTCAGTTCACACACTGTTTCTGGTTCCTCATGACATCAGCAGATATTGGAAATAAGAATTTAGAAAACTTTTAGCATTTTAACAAGGTAATTTTATTTCTGCTAAATCTGATAATTCTAAAACTATCTTATATTTTATTGGCATTTTTATCTCACAGCTAAATTATCAGTTTACGTTGTATTTTTCTATAATATTGATCCATAATTGAGTGGAAATATAAAAATGGAGTTATTGACTGCAGTTTGCTGCCATTCCAATTTTTTTTTTGAGTTGGAGTCTCACCGTCACCCAGGCTGGAGTGCAGTGACATGCTCATGGCCACCGCAGCCTCAACCTGCTAGGCTCAGATGATCCTTCCACCTCAGCTTCCAAGTGGCTGAAACGACAGGCACGCGCCACCACACTCAGTTAATTTTTTGTTTTTTTGTAAAGACAATATCTTGCCAAGTTGCCCAGGCTGGTCTCAAACCCCTGGACTCAGGCAGTCCTCTCGCCTTGGCCTCCCAAAGTGCTGGGATTATAGGCTTGTGCCACCACACCTTGCCTAATTTCCATTGTTTTAAGGAGATCAAAGCAGAGTAAAATAAATGTGAGCTAGACCATGGTGAAATTTGACCTAGAATCTGAAGGTTGTGTAGACTCTGTCTAGTTTATAAAGTAGATAAATGGACAATTTATACATATTAAAATGTAAGAGTATACATGTGTGCACTTGCGTGCATGCTTGTGTGTGTGCGTGCCCATGTGTGAACATTCTTCTGTGCATCATTTTCTGTGTACATGTGTGTGCACATGTACTCTTGTGTGTGTGCATATGTATTGTGCATGTGGGTGCACATAAGTGTGCATATGTGTGTTTGCATGTGTGTGAATGTATGTATATGTGCACTTTCAGGAATGGTTAGTTCATAGAACTGGCTGATCTTGATCTTAGCTAGTTTTTTAACTGTAAAATGAGGGACTAAGTGCTCCTGTAATTCCTTTTTTCCTTGAGTTCCTGAGGAGCTAGAGGAAGACATTTCTCAGGTCTAACACCAGGTATGATTTTCGCTCCTTCCATGGAAGCCTCAAATAACAGTAAGAGCTCATGATTCCCATACTGGGTGACCTCGACTCCTGCCACATCTTTGTTTCATCCCAAAATATTGGTTCTAGTAGCATTTCTCTCTGTAGAACATTCTCTTGTTCTTTCTTCCCTTTCTGAACTCATTCCTTCTGTCACCCATGAGAAACCTGTAATTCCCATTGCTGACAGAACACTGATATGCTCCTTTGTCCAAATTCTGCTATTACTAGATGACAGAGTTTAGGCACAGCTTTCCAAATACTTAAATGAAGAGAAAGAAGCACAGATTTTTTTTTAAGGAAAAATGATGAGAGAAAGAATAGAGCGAACATAAGAAATACTGACAGAAAAAAAACCTGATAGGAAGGCAATATTACTTTAAGTTTGATTTACATCAGCAGCCTTCAATCTCAGTAGCATTCAGCCCAGTTCAAAGCATACTTAGAAAGCAACATAGATCATACACTGGGTGCAGGAGAGGAAGAAAATAATAATAAAGAAGAATTTTTCCTAAAATGATCACAGTGTTTTGGGTGAGATAGATAAGAAAACAAGATTTCATTGTAGCTGATTGGAATATTTTGGCGGGTATTTGCAGGCACTGAGGAGAGGTGATAGACCAGCCCCCACGACTCCTTGAAGAAAATAATTTTCATGAAGAGTCTTGATGAAGACTAAACTGTAAAACAGATGAGGAGCGAGCACAACTGGATGATCAGTGTTCATCCTAGGAGCTGGTACATTGTTGTTGCTTAATGAATATTTGCTTAGATTGGCTTAGAATGGCTTTTTCTTGGTTAGAGTTAGCTATCAAGCTAGGGGTAAAAGAGACTAGGAAAAGGAACTAGGCATGGAAGCATAAGACTGTCTGATAAGTGGGGGAATGGAACAGATCTGCAATTTCCTGGTGGTGGAGCAGAAAGGAGGGAGGTGAATTGAGAGTAGAGACATAAGTAGAAGCAGAGTGCATATCTCTCTCTGCAGTACTAAGGCCGCTGGCATTCTCAGTAGGTAACAGGAGTATGGCATTGTGAAATTTGTATTGCAATTTGATCACAGGTGACTAGGTGCAAGAAAGGCAGGGTAGGCACAGTGATATAATTAGGAGGTTATTTCACAATAAAACAAGAATGGAGAATTGAGGAAAGGTATTGGTGCACAGATTTAGGAGTCATTTGAAACATAGAATTAGTAGAACTTCTCACTTCTTTAATGGATAGTGGAAGGAGAGGGGTAAGACACAGTGCAAAGGAAAGGATGAAGGTTTGGACATTCCTATATTTTTGACTTATGTTCCTGGATGGATGGCAACATCCTAAATTGAGCTAAGGGATGTGGGGAACAAATAAGTGTTTGAAAAGCAAGGAGAGACATAAAAATGAATCCAGTCTTCAACAATAAATTGGAGGTGCCTGTTGAGGAAGACAGAAGGTCAAAACTGGGGAAATGTATTATGTATTTCTGTATGTATGTATATGTAATTTATAGGTGTGCATATATAGCCAGAGTTCTGCGTGCCAGTTCTGTCTGAGCAAAGTCTTGTGAAAGTCTTACTTTCTCATTTACTGCTGTCAAATTAATTTATTGCTTGAATATATCATTTGAAACTCTAGTAACTTGTTCCATAATTCAAAATGTACCATGGACAGAGAAGAATGCTATAGCTTAAAACTGGTTTCAGGCTTGTGAAAACTCGTGTCTCTGCTACCAAAGCAAAGAGGAAAATGATGCCGATCGTGTGCCTGAAACTGTTTCAGTTTCAATTACCTGGATTATCGAGGCAGAAACAACCTTTGTGCCTAATTTACCCTTATAATTGCCTTTAGCCTTCGGCTTTGCCTGTCTTTGGGCATATTTTCATGTTCTACCATTATTAGGAAGGAAAATTCACTTCCCTTTTTGGTGGCTCCATAAAAGTATTTAAAGTATACTTTACAATTCCCAAAACAAACATTTATCAACCTCTGTATTACAGAGAAATTTACTGAGCTAAAAGAAAACAGCTAAGCAGTACTTACCTCACAGTCATCATATGATAGTTGAGTTACCTCATTCTTTTTTCCAACAAACCTCAGTGACTCGGTCTTATCAGTAGTGACCTTGGACCATCTCCTGATTAAAGACTTCCCAAAAGACCAAATATACTCTTGAACTCTTCATGTATTTGGGTCAGTGTTGTGAAGATTAAGTCACCAGTTAATTCAAGCACTTGTAGTGAAGCCAGAATAGATTAGAGTCAATGGAAAGAGAAGTCTTATCCCTCTGTCCTCCAAACACAACCCCAGCTTTTCCATATAGCAACCCAAACTAAAGATTTCAACCGGTTGGAGACCTTAACAGCACTGCCATCATTATATCATTAATACTTTTTTCATAAACCTAATCAGCAATTTTTTTTTCAACTCCGTAAATAAAAAAGCCGGAATGGCAAGACAGTACATGAATAAGTTATGGTTATCCAAATTACCTTTTTGGATCATCTCTTATGAAAGAGATAGATAAAAACTTCCTTTTTTCCTGTACAGTGAAAATAGATGTCAAGTTTTAGTGGCCAGTTTCACTCAAATATCTAAAGCGTGTAGAGTCTAATATATATAAACCTAAATTGAACAACTTAAAATCAAAATTATTTGACAGCCCAAAGTCACAGAGCATATAGGTAGTTTCCCATCATTTATTTTTATCTATTAAAGTATTGATTCATTTATGGGTTTAATCGGTGAAAATTCAGCATATACTATGTATGAGACATTATGCTTTGAAGATTCAATAAGCTTACATTAATCACATGTTCTGTCCTCAGAGGGATGTACACAGATCTAAGAGTATAGACCACAGTCTCTTATCCTTAATCTGGAGCAAAATCTTCAGATATGGCTTGCCAGAGGAGGGAATGTGAAGGAAGAAATTTTAAGAGTGAGACAAACTGGCCAAATGGAAAAGCCACCATAAACAAATAATGATGGCAAGTAAAACACACTTGAAGAATAACAATATGGTATATTTGAAATGTAGAGGACAGTGGGGGGAAGGGCAAGATAAGTAGGCATATTCCAAATCATGAGAGTTTTGCATGCAGTGATAACAACTTTGAATTAAAATTTAAGGAGAGTGAAGAACAAAATAATATATTTAAGAATGGGAATGAATTGACCAGATTTATATTTTAGACTGGTCTCTGGAAGTTTTTGTAGCTATGTAAATTGATCAGGCATAAAGTTCAAAGAGAGAAGAGTTCTGATTAAATAGGTTGGTCAATAAATATATTTTTGACATCAAATTGACAGTACTACATCATTCATAAGACAAGATGAAAATCTTGTAACTCCCAAAGGTTTGTAAGAAAAGCTGAATAGATGAAGGTGCTGATAACTTAAGACAGAACAGGTTTTAGAGAAAGATGGTGAAGTCAATTATGAGCATGTTGAGATGCTGGTGTGTCTAGGGTACATGTACTTTGTTATGTAAGTAGATTGTTATGAATAGACAAATCTGGCTTTTATGAAAGAAACCTAGGCTATAATCAGTATAATGATGTAGATGGAAGTTAACTCATTGATGTAAATGTGGCAATTTGTCAGTATGTTTATGGCAGGTTATGAACAGACCATGAAACCGTGGTGAACCAGTAGATTATATAAAATTATAAATGCAGGACTGATATGACAAAAGTCTCACTCAGAATCTTAATGTCTTTGAATATTAATGTGGGATAATATATTTAATAGATGCCATGTATTTTGAAAGACGATCTCAGATCAGGGAAAACCTTTTTAAAATAAAAGAAAGAACACCCAAATTTTGTTGTTTGTTAGATTACTGCAAATCTTATTTTTTTTAAATCTACTTTATATTTTTACTCACAGATGTCCAAACCAGTGCTGTTCAAATATGAGCAAAAACACTACTAAAGATTTCTCAGCACATAGAATATCACTTCTTTCTGCCAGATTATTTTTTAAAATAATTTTATGCCATCCAACTTGCTTGAAGAACAGCCTTCTCAAAGTGTGGAGTTTTCAATGATCTAACTCAGCTACAGCAATATTTTCCTGCATTAGCTCATCAGAAAGAATGCCAATGACATAAAAATAAATGGGAACAAAAATAAATTAAATATTTGACCTTAATAGCATGTTACTCAATTTCTATCATGTTTAACGTCACCTTCCTATGAATTAGCATAATTGAGGCAAAAAATGATTTCATTTTCTACCCTGTAAAACAAAGTTACATAAGGTTAAATGACCACAGAAGGAAATGCACTCTGAGAAGGTATTTTTTTCTTTGATAATTAATTAGAATTTAGCAGTTATTAAATCTTAGAAAATATATTTTAGGACAATATTTTAGTTAAGCTAATGTTCAACTTTTAATTAGACATACAAGCATTAGAGAGGTCTCCATGGGATCATGATTAGTAAGAGAACATAAGGTTGAATATCACCAAGTTGAGTCAATTCCATACTCTTGAAGTTTTTTAAGATTAATTATTGCTCAGGTTTACTATGTTTCATAATCATCATGATATTATATAAGCAAATCAACGAACTTTTAACAAAACTGGAGATAAAACCTGATTACTGAGTTTGAGAATAGCTTTTTTCTAATTTATGCGATCAAAAAATTTGTAGCATTTTTTATTGTGTAATTGCCATTTAAAAATAGATATGTTGAATCATGGCCAAGTCATAAATAAACATGTAAAAACCTCTATATTTTATAACAGTTATTTATGGTAATAGTAAAAAACTAAATTTAAAAAATTATATATCACATACAAAAATAATGTTATTATTTGAGAAAATTTGAAGATTAGTCATTTCTCATGAGTCCATTGGATTGGGGAATCTTTTGACAACCCAGGCCCTTCCCCCAGTCTCCTTTTTGCCCTATCCTTTTTCTCTCTTTAGAGTACTATTTCCTTGACTAGAGAGATCCATGTATAGCTTGGACTTGTGTATGGTCAATAAATATCATTATTATTTGAAATGCTTTTAAAAGAGGATTTTTTTTAAAAACTTAAAAATTTTTCCAAAGAAGGAAATATTGTTATGCAAGAAATTTGACTTTATTTCGATTAAATCTTAATTTCTATTTCAAGTTCCCTTTTTGCCATCCATGTGGTAAAAAACAGGCTTGGCTTTCTTTCAACTTGGCTTTCTTCTTTCTTTGCCTGATGTCTCTTGTAAATTCTGATCGAGGACCACAGGTCCATTCATTTATATATCTATTCATATCTTCACGAAGGGTCCATGATTTCATCTGGTTCCTCGGGTATTAATTAGTTGAGTGTCATTTCTGAAAGATTTCTTTTCCCCATGCCCATGGGCATCCTAGGCCTGCAGTTTTCTACATGCCAGGATTAGAAGCATGAAAATCCCTCTGATGCTGTGTTGGGCTTTACCTGCCTAGACTCACATATAACATGTCTATGTATAAGTTAAAGAAGGAGATTTTTAAAAAACAAAAACAAATTCCCTCCCTTTCTTCTAAACTATCATAAGTTATTTTCGGGAGCACTCGGCAAGGGTGAGGGGAAAGTATAACACTGTGGTTGATTACACAAATATTTAAGAATTGTGAAGAATTATGTCACTTGAGACTAGTATTTTTATGAGTTTCTTGATGAATATATAACTAAAATAAGTGTTTATTTTAATTTGCTCTAATCTACTTTTAGCAAGAGACTTATTTTCTATTTTTATGAAATGTATCTTTTCTCTAATGTCTAAAAATAAATTATTCCTTAAATGTAATTACTAACATATTTTTCTAGTTTAGAATTTCCTGAGGGGAAAAAAAAATTTTTTTTTGGAATTTTTAGTGTCAAGAACATATTAGAATATAAATGTTGTTGACATCTTGAGTTTAAAATGAGAACTCTCTGTATTCATAAAAGAGATTAAGAATTTTAAGACCACTTGACAATAAATTGCATTAACAGAAGTCAGTATTCTCTTTGTAAAAATTAGACATTTCCACTTATGGCCAAACGAACTCATTATTTTTTTTGTTGTTGTATTCTGGTTATATTATCACAAGAAAATTATGAGACTTTCAAATTTACCTCTCTGTTGCTAAATACTGGAAACTCCCATGATGTTTAATGTCTGCTACTTTGATAAGCATACAAAATTTATAATTTGTCATTTTAAACTAGATTTCTTTCATTTGTAGTAGTCAGTGGTAAAAATTGTTTCACATTTTTGCGATAGTCTTTGCATTTATTACCTCTAATTCACTACTACTACAATCCTAGTCCTATAACACATTTTTGTCCACGTTGTACAGAGAATATCAATGATTCCCAGTTATTCACAAAATAAAATTTAAATGCATTGTCCAGATTACTATCTCCTTTATAGCCCTGTCCTGGTCTCCTTTCTCCTCACTAAATTTATTGACTCAACCTATACATTATTTATTATACAACTTACAATTTATTACATACCCTGTAATTGTGTAAAGCTGGTATAATTTTTAATCTTTTTCACTCATAACATTTTTCTCTCTCGTTTCTACTAGTTGAAATCCTATCTACAGATTAATATCTGGTAAATATGCCCTGAAGTTTATATCAAACCCTGTTTAGTCTGTTTTATGCCAGTATAACAGAACACCACAGTCTGGGTAATTTATAATGAATAGAAATTTATTTTTTTCACAATCCTGGAAGCTGGAAAGTCCAAGACCAAAGTGCCAGTATCCGGTGAGGGATTTCTTGCTACATCATCCCATGGTGGAAGACAGAAAGGCAGACGAGTGAGAGGGAGTAAAAGAGAATGCTTGAGAGCCGGGCTCGGTGGCTCAGCCTGTAATCCCGCGCCTTTGGGAGGCTGAGGTGAGTGGATTGCCTCAGCCCGCGGGTTCGAGACCCGCCTGGGCAGCGAGGCCTCATCTCTACAATAAATCAAAAAATCAGCCAGGCGTGGTAGCGCACGCCTGTAATTCCGGCTACTCAGAAGGCTGAGGCGGAAGGATCGCCGGAGCCCAGCAGGTCGAGGCTGCGGTGGCCGGGAGCGGCTACTGCACTCCAGTCTGGGCGACAGAGTGAGACTCCAACTCAAAAAAAACAACAACAACAAAAAAAAGAGAGAATGCTTGAGAGCAAGGAACATTTTAAAAGATCTTTAAATCATGTTCAATGAATGATAAGATTCTTTTAAAGTTTTGCATTTTAAAATAACCTCAGGTCTACATAACCGGAACTTTCCAGAAATGTTTATAAAATTTGGTTGCTGAGTCTCTGAAAAATAGTTTAAAATATATAAATATTTGTACAAATTAAGATTATTTAAACTAATTTACATATGGTGGTTACATGCTATATAAGTCTACATTTAAGTTCAATTTTAAGATTATGCAAACTAACTTTGCATAATTGTCACCAAATAGTAACCATTAAGCCCTATTTATTTTTGTGGTATCCTGGGGATACATGTGTTTTATTTTTGGTAATCTGCCTTCATTCAGCCAAACATATTTTTTTCCAAAGAAAAAAAATGAAGAACATAATAATTAAATATGCACTCAATTTACAAATAAGAATTAATTAAAAAATAGACCAGTTAGCTTGATAATCAATTGTATTGACTTGTGTTTAAAGCAGGCTGTAACTTCAAAACTAGAAAATAAATCAAGTTTTTTTCTTCTGTCTGTTAACATCATCCATTTCATTTGGATATATGTTTACATCTACATTGGTATTTATATTTATAACTATGTCTTACTTAACATAGTATTTGCATATGTTAATCAGCAAATTTTAATGACAAATGGTAGGGCCAATTATAAAAAGCTGTATATAGAAAATCAGTCAAGAATTTTATTTTTTCAGCAAAAAAAGACTTGCTATTCCTCTAGTATTGGTAGAGTTTGAATTTTTGAAGTGTTTACTAACTCAACTAATTTAGTAATTCTTCTCAATAAGATACAGTTATTGGTTTTGATGAATTTGTAATGGAAACTAGTATAGATAAGATTCTCTGAGTTATCAGGATCCACATTTATTAATAACTTTGACTTATCAAATTCAATTACTGGTTAACTGCTGGAAAGAATTAATATTTTTATATTATTCAGCTAAATTTATCTAAAGTAAATAAAATGTCATTTTGGCAAGAAATGACTTTGGCTTCCATATTAGGCCTCTGATTTCCAGCCTTCAAACACCTCACACTAAGTTTAATTCCAATAGTGTTCAGACCACACAAATAGCACAATGTTTACTACTTGGTTTAACAAAATAGAGGCATTGGCACTCACAATTTTTATTCTTTACATATTGACCTGATTCATTAAGGCAAAAGATCAAAGAGGCTTTTTGAAAAGGAAAAAAAGAAAACTTCCTTGCTAGAAAATGGGAAAAGCTGAATCTGAAATTAAATCCTAAGCCTCACAGTTTGGCTTTTCAACAGTTCAAACCTCAGTATTTCGCTGTAACTCCCCTTTGAAACAAAATGAAATTTTCCAAACCTAAGTACCGTGTGTTGCAAGCTTCTTTTGTTTTCTTCTTTACAGCATTTCTCTTTTTAATCGTGCTGTCTCTGCTTTCATTATTGTCTTTGAGCGCGGTTCTCTTTGAATTTTTCTTTCTTTCTATATAGTCGCTTTTTATCCATCACCCCTTTTCTTTATTCTTCCCTATATCTTCATGCTTGAATCTAATGATTAAACCTCCTTGCCATCTAAACTTTTATCTGTTTGGAATAAGCATAGACAAAACTGTTCCACTCTCTGAGAACCACTTCTACTATTTTCATAGTTTGTAAAACTGTAATAGATATAATTTGAGTAAATGTTCTCGACATATAAATTGCATCTCAGGTAATTCTCAGTATTCAATTGGAGTGTTGTTTATCCATATCCTTACATTTAAAAAATGTTGATTATTAGTATCCTTCCCTGTTTCTCAGAGAAGCGCCAGTTTCTGTCTTTAGTTATATGTTTTTAGTACCTCATTTCATACTACTGTGAATTATTTTTGCTTCATTAAAAAAGAGATATCACATAGGGAGTATGCTCTTTTGTAATGGAATATAGAGAAATCCTAGGGCTTAAGTAGCATTGAAACTGCTCTGGTTAGGTGGCACCAACCCACATTGCTTCAGACCACACAATGTTAATCAATACTTAAGTTAAAGGGCTTTAAAAACATCTTATAGCCAAAAACAAAATAAAACATAACTCACCAAAAATATTTTCACTTTTTGGTAGGTAGTTTTTGCATTAAGCATATATGCTTTGATAATAGAAATGCCTTTCTAGCCGGGCTCGGTGGCTCAGCCTGTAATCCCGCGCCTTTGGGAGGCTGAGATGAGTGGATTGCCTGAGCCCGCGGGTTCGAGACCCGCCTGGGCAACTTGGCGAGACCTCATCTCTACAATAAATCAAAAATCGGCCAGGCGTGCTAGCGCGTGGCTACTCGAAAGGCTGGGGCGGAAGGATCGCCAGAGCCCAGCAGGTCGAGGCTGTGGTGGCCCGGAGCGGCCACTGCACTCCAGTCTGGGCGACAGAGTGAGACTCCAACAACAACAACAAAAAAATGCCTTTCTACCAGAGGATTAGAGGATGTCCACTAACTGCAGCAAAGCAAATAAAAAAGCTTTCAGAATGAACAGCGCATTCACTGTGGCAGTGAGGCTGGCACTTACTCATCTCATAGGACGGTATCTTTGGCTAAGGCTGCCATCCTCTCTGCTTTAACGCTTGGAAATGGTAACTGAGTTTATAAGACAAAACGAAACACTGCCACCTTCTTAGGGTGAGAAGAGTATGAAATAAAGCTCACAAAATAGAATTCATAAATATAATTATGTGCCATACTGTTGGGGAGAAAAACAGACTCATTACTACTCAAGTCAATGATTTGAGTTCCAGGCACCAGTACATTTACTTTATTAAAGGAATAATTTGGGTGTACTCAGTTCCAGAGAAATGGATGCTTTCGTATTACTGAACTTGGACTTTCATTAAAAGGTTGCTAAGCTGAATATAGCTTAGAAAAGGAACCCTTTAAAGAGCATTGTTAATTGTCCAGATTTTTCTCAAGGCAAATGGAAACACTGACATACTTTCTCCTCTCTTTTTGTTGTATTTTTTGTTTTTGTTTTTGTTTGAGTTGGGCCTCACTCTGTCACCCAAGTTGGAGTGCAGTGCCACACTTATGGCCATCACAGCCTCTGCCTCCTGCACTTGGTCAATCCTTGCTCCTTAGCCTTAAAGTAGCTGGAACCACAGGCATGTACCACCAAACCTGGCTAATTTTTTGATTTCTTGTAGAGACAATGTCTCACCAAGTTGCCCAGGCTGGTCTTGAACTCCTGGGCTCAAGCAATCCTCATGCCTCTAACTCTCACAGTGCTGAGATCACAGGTGCAACCCACCACACCCAGATAGAAAATGGGTTATTTTAGAAAAATAAGAGCAGGAAAAATAGGGAGATAATTTTAAATTTAGCACTCAGACTAATTTGAAGAAAAAAAAAGAAGACATATTTAGATTGGTGATTTTAGATAAAGGGTGTTTTCTTGATTTACCAACGTTCTTAGCCTTTCCTAGGCTGTAAAGTTTATAAAAGATAAATAATAAGCCTGTATTCTGTAAAGAAACAAACACAACCCCTTTTGTTGCTGTGTTTGAAAATACTTTATTTGAATTTGATATGAGAAAAATATATGATTTCTGAGAAGAATCCTGCAATGCTAAAATGAACATATAGAAAGAAATAGATTGGTCATCACAACTCCCTTCTTTACTTTGAGGTTTCTGTTAATGTACACCAGAAAAACACTTTCCACTGGTTTCTTTGACCATTCTGTGACTTTGGTCTTTCAACTCCACTTCACACAGGCTCTCATATTTCTCACATCCCACCCTAATGTGCTTTGAGCCATCTCTTAAGTTGCATTTGGTTTCAGAGTACTAGGCATATTGCAATTTTATTACTATCATACATATTAATAAAATATCTATAATCAATAGTATCAAAATTATTCACTATCAATACTGTTAACATCAACAAACAATATTTACTATGCACCACTCATCAAATATAATATATATGCATAAGTATTTTGGTAGGCAGATTGGATCCTTAAGCAAGAAGGAACAGAACAGAAGCCTGTGAATACAAGGACATAATGAGGGCCAGAAAAATTGGAAATCTGTCTAGGAGGGCATCTGTGGGTCCCACTGCCGCTGCTTTGGTTGGGTGGAATAATTTACCAGTGATCCCTCTGTAAGGTAGCAATTACAGAATAGAAGTTCTGTACTTTTTGATTTTAAAATGCTACTTCTTTGAAAGTCTATAAAAATTCTATAAGAATTCTGATGGAAGCTTATTTCTGGAAATGTAAGTGGCATTTAAAGAAATGTATGGTCAAAATAATTCACTGAATGTTTTACAAAAGTGCAAAAGACATTCAAAATGGTTAAGTCTGTTCAATATCTATTAGTGCAGTTTAACAAGAATTGATCATCCCTGAGGTGTGTGGCATTGTTACTGATCACAGAGCTTGAAAAACTTTGATTATTAGCTTATTTAGTTTAAAAGAATGCAAAAAATCAGAAATAAAATAAAATTTCCTTAGAAATTTTTTAAAAATACAGAATTATTTAATGTTAATTTATTAATGAGTTCCTTGTATTTATTGATACAGTTGTGCTGATTTTTGAGGAAATAGTAAACACTTTAAGTGGCATGTCGTGTTTTGGGGTTAGATTCCATATTTTTAAACAGGGAATAGGTGTATCCTTGGGGTTAGCAGAAACTAGGTTATTCTAGTCTTCTCATGGATCTAAAATTTGGGCTACATATTTGTATGGAAATTCAAAAGATTTATATTCTACTTTCTACAGTACCTTGTAACAAATATTAAATCCATAGAAAAAAATTTGTTATATCTTGAAGAACACTTCCATAACTGGAAAAGTAAAACAAAAATACTTTATGAATTCAGAAGTAGGTAGGAATACAGTGTTCCATTTTGGTTTTGCTTGTAGAAATGCACTAAATTTGATCAATAATTTCTGAGTGCTTGCTGTATTTCAACACCATTTTTGTCATCATCACAGTTACTAAAGTAATTAACACGGTACTTCTCCTCAAATATGATTTGACATAATTATGGAAATGACACATGAAAGTCTCTTGAATAACCAAAAGTCATTTTACCAGAGAGTGTTATTGGGGCAGCAGGAGTTGAGAGGAGATGGGGCTTAATGATGGTGGCGATGTGTTATAATATTGAAGACTAAGTCGAACTTTGCTAGTGAAATGAGAGTAGCAATGGAGGGTGTTTAGAATGAGGGGAATCTCATGAATGAAGGAATGAAATTTCCAAAATGTGTGACCACTAATGAGACAGTGAGAAGGTGATCCTGAACTATTTTCTTGATGAGTCCTAGTAAAAGAGTTCAGATGAGAATGAGGGCGTGTATGTATGCCTTTGACATCTAGATAGAAAAGTTTGTGTTTGGGGTGGTCTGATAGAGGGAGCCATAATTGTTTTTTAAGAAGAATTATAGTATAATGAAAGCAGCATTTAAAATGGATTAGTCCGGAAGTGATATGTAATGTATGGACGACATTTGGCATGTGGGAAGAAAGTCTGGAGGCAGTGTGGTGCCCTGAAAGTCCTTAGGAAACCTTTCCAGGAAGGCAGGTGTGAAGTAAGCGATAAGCTTTTAACTTCAGGTGGTGGTGATTAGAGGGATGTAAAAAGAGAGGATACCCGAGGCGTTTAATTTATAATAACATTATATATCTATATTTGAATCTTATAACTACCCTCATATGTTTGGTATGACAGTTGTTGGTTTAGTTTAGTGAGCAAAATACGTTACCATTAATGTATTCCTTATCTCTCAGTTAAAGGTGTTATTAAAAATCCACATTGTCCTGCTTATACAGAGATCGTACTACGTAGTAGTACCCCCTATTCTAGTCCACTAAGTGCATGCTCTTTCAATTATTTTCCAACAGTGGCAGTCGAATTTGCTGAAACAGATACATGCTCTCAGTCCATCCCCATTTTGAACAATAATTGGTACTTTTGAGGTTGTCGGCTTTTCGACTCCATTTCACATAAGCTCTCATATTTCTCACATCCCACCCTGATGTGCTTTGAGCCATCTCCGAAGTTGCATTTGGTTTCAGAGTACTAGGCATATTGCAATTTTATTACTATCATACATATTAATAAAATATCTATAATCAATAGTATCAAAATTATTCACTATCAATACTGTTAACATCAACAAACAATATTTATTATGCACCACTGATCCACTAATCTAATGACCCACTGAATGACTTGGGACTGAATGCTATGTATCCATCCATCAAACAGAAGATGACTGGTACAGAATGCATGCCAACCCCTAACATTGTTATTAATGCCACCTACCAAGCAACTGAACCAATCCACCATGTATTGGTAGATTGGAATGTAAGCTAGCTGCCAGAATGATGGCAAAAAGTAAACTAATAGGATTTCTTTCTTTCCTTCTTTCTTTTTTTTTCTGAGTTGTAATCTCACTCTGTCGCCCAGGTTGAAGTGCCGTGGCACACTTACGGCCACCCCGGCATTGATCTGCTGGGCTCCGACGATCCTTCCACCTCAACCTTCTACAGGCGCTCACTACCATGTCTGGCTAATTTTTGATATCTTGTAGAGATGAGGTCTTGCCAAGTTGACCAGGCTGGTCTGGAACCCTCGGACTCAGGCAATCCACTGGCCTCGGCCTCCCAAAGTGCTGGAATTACAGGCTGAGTCCCCAAACCCAGCCAGGATTTCTTTTTAATTTCTATATGGATGAATGCTTTTGACCTTTTCACTATTTCTGTACATTATCAGAGCACAGGGTCCAAATTAAACTAATAAGCAAATTTGACAAAGGCATGAGGTTGATGCTGATATGAACCTTATGAATGATAAAGGAGTATATTTTCTATTTTTAAAGTATTCATCCATTCTATGCTTATCAATTGGAATGCTATTCAGAGGTCATTTATGTTATGGAGTTTAGCAATGCACTCATGAAAATTCTTTCCATAAAATGGAGTTTGTCTCTTGCTCATTGGAAGGATAAGGCCCATTTTATAACTAGAGTGTGAACACTGGCAACAACGTTCTGCTGCTGCTACTGTTTCTGTTTGTTTGTTTGTTTTTCATAATTGGATCTATCAAAGAGCCTCAACCATTGTATATTTTTGCTCTGCAGCCTCTCACCTGACTGAGTTAATATAGGGTGGTTTTCATGTACCAACATTGCATAAATCGTGTCAGCAACAACCTGGTCAATTCCATCTTTCGTGTTGTTTTAACAACTGATTTCCTCATGTCAAATTGACAAATAATACAAATGAGCAATACAAAAAAGATTACTTTTACTATGTTTTTTCACTTGGACATTTAGGCAACTTTATACCAAGTCTCTGTGTATCCACTAGTCTATTTTTGCCAGTGAAACCTTGAAAAGAATGCTGTTTACATGATAGATATTTAGGATTTATATTGCTGTAATCAAATTCTCTCTATGTTGTTAATCGGTGAAGAATTCTTGAGATGTAAGTGAAATATTGTGTGAATTATATTTAATGAAGCAATTAGGACTCTTTGAACCTTGTGGTTGCAACTTCTAATCGAGGAAGGTATTGGGGATTCACATTTGAAAATCTCTAGAAACTTTCTCTGGGCAGTATAATGCTTTCATTTTTAAAGGGGAGAATAAAACTTCACTTTTCAGTTATATTTGTCTAAAGAAAAACTGCATTAGAGATTTCGTACGATCCTGACGGGTAGCCTAGTGATCCTTGGCTCTAAAATACCTAACGGACTTGAGGAGAACAGTAGATTTGCATTATACAGAGAGTTCTTTGTTTTGGGTGATTTATCTATTCTTTTCCTGCAGATACAGCGATAATTAAAACAAAATCATCAAATTGGAGATTGCCTACCTACAAAAAAAAAAAAGACTTCTTTGTTAACGGTGAAGAGAAAGTTATAAATAGTTTAAATGAGAACACCAGTATGGAAGAAGTAAAGTCGTATTGGGATACTGCAAGTGAGGCAAGGGGGAAAGGCGTCACAGACTTCAGTACCTCTAAAAATAACAAAGATGCATAAAGAGTACAGCAATATTTAATAGGTGTTTTGATACTTTTGATCATTACTTCAGAAAATGAGCACTGTTGAAACACAAGTATGAAGCACGTTTAAAATGTTAAATCAAATTGCAAAAGCCAAAATTTTACTACAGGTAATTACACCATACTAAGAAGAAAAGAAAAATGAATTATCGATTTTTAGATAAAGCCTCGATATCGTTGTATTTGTAAAAATTCTAACTGTGATGAATTAACACAAGTTAAGTTGGTGTATGTTCAAACCAGTGACTTGAAATACTTACTCTAAATATGTGCATCAAGTGTATCTGAAAATTGCTAATGTAAATATTCTTTTTCCATGGGAATGTTGATGCAAATAAAATCAATGGAAGAAGCTATACTACAATTTCACAAGTTGGAACTTTTTGTATTATAATTTAGTTTTCATTCAGATACTGTCAGAAAAAAAGTCGTGTATCTTTCTTAAGCTCAAAAAGGCGCAGATAGATATAAGTAGAGGACAAAATAGAAAAGAAAAAAAGAATTTCTGGGACTACAAGCCACTTTTTTTCCCTCTGATTTACCATTTATAATGTAGCCTAAACATTATAGAGCACCCACTTAATATTTTTTTATTTGTATTTATTTATTTGTTTCTGCTTATCACAGAATGACCAGATGTACCTTCTCAAAATACTCAATAGTATTTTTATTGGAAAAATTATTTTGCTAGATTTACTTATGTTTTATGCCAATTTTTTCAAGAAACTGTACATTTTGTCAAAAAAGAATTTTTTCCATCAGTCTGTGTATAATCAGAAGAGAAAATTCAAAGACTAGAAATAAAAAGTGAATGATGGATAAATGACCAAACTGTGGCGTGTGAACATTTTTAGAAAGAGATTAAGGGAATGCTTCCTACGTCAGTAAGATAAATTTGTAAGGAAAACAAAAGAGTACTGATTGCAAGCATGTTGTTAGCGTAACCACAGAATACCAGATATCCACAGCACAGCTTATAAATTCCACTGGACATTTGTACACACATGGTGGGAGGAACATGAAGAGTGGGACGTGTCAGGGTATTTTTTTTCTGGATTAATTTTTAATTTATATGAGGTTACCACAATAATATTCAGATTTCTGGAAAAAAAGTTAATGAGAATTTTTTTACTCCTGCAAGTATATTTAATAAAACACATCCAAATTTATTCTAAAAAAAAAAAAACGCTTTGAGACAATTTGTCAACCTATAAT
The DNA here is from genome assembly GCA_027257055.1 of Cephalopachus bancanus. Classification (NCBI taxonomy): domain Eukaryota; kingdom Metazoa; phylum Chordata; class Mammalia; order Primates; family Tarsiidae; genus Cephalopachus; species Cephalopachus bancanus. The sequence goes on from JAPVLO010000108.1 coordinate 9,253,292, forward strand.
TCTTCAAGAAGTGAAATCAGCAGTTGATAATAATCTTGAGTCTGTGGTTAATTAGCTCAGTTGGTTGAGTCATAGAGCTAATTAGGCCAAAGTCTGGGTTTGATCTCTGTGTGGGCTGGTGAGTTTTGCTCTTTTGCTGGGTCACAGAATACAGTTCTAACTCAGACCAACCATCTCATAGCTGCAAGTCACTGGCCATAAGGAAACTGGACAAGGGAAAGCAAATTCTACAAGCCTGGAATTGATCTTTGAACTACAGGCAGTATTTGCTTGTTAACATATGAAGAGAAGCATTAGTTATTCACTCAGGACTGCTGCAAAAAGACACACAGGAAAGTTTCTGTAGCCTCAAATGACACATTCTTTTTTTTTATGTCTAAAGATTTCCTCAAGTGTTTTTTCTATCACTCAACTATTCCTTCAGTTTACCAACTCTTTGTCTAAATGTGTTTATCCAGATACACCAAAGCTAAACCGATATTCCTAAGACTAACTTTTTTGCATGGTAGAACCTTGTGTCTCAACAGAATATTGAGCTGCATTCCTTGTCAACTAAAAATAGGCACGTTTGCATCACCAACACAGTTTACTCCGAATTTCGATTTTACCTCTAAATCAACTATTTAATAGTTATGCTCATTATTCATAAAGCACAGAACTTAATACACTTGTTTGTTATATCAGAGATAGGTTCTGTATCATACTTTCTGTCTCCATTTCATTTTACCTACTTTGTCAAATGCCCCATAGTCGTCTTGTTCTTTGAAAGGTTCAGGTACTCTCTCAACTATTTCCAATTCTTTTTGTTTCATTCATTGTCACATGGTATTTAAATATATGTATGACTGTATTTTCTTTAGTAGATTGCTAGGGTATTTAAGGGGCCTGCTGACTGAGAAATACGACAAAGGAAGGAGGAAGAAAGACAGATGGAAGGCCAAAATGTCACATTTGTTACAGATAGACACTAGATTGGAGAGGGTAGCTTAGATCCATAGGTAAATAGGCTTTTTAACACAAACCTCAAACTTAGAGAAACTTACTGACTTGCTTAGACTAGGAAAACGTAGATCTCCCTAGAGGGATCGACCTTACTTTGTGGACCAATAACTTCTGTAGGAAAGTCAAGGGAAAAAATGGGGGGAATAAATGGGTTTTTCCATACATGGACAGCTTTTTTTTTTTTTTTTTTGCTAGCATATTAATCAGATTAGTCCACTGTAAGAGAAGAACGGTATGAATTGCTCCATACAGAAGAAAACATTAAGCGAGAAAAATAATTCCTGCCACCGTCTTCAACTTCACATGTTATTTTTAAATTGCATAAATGGGTGTAAGATGAAAAACAAGAAAAATGACAGAAACGACAACTTCGACTGTGTGTACATTGTGGTAAACAGATACTTGTAAATTTCTTGAGAATCAGCATAGCTCTGTAGTGTGGTGGTCTTTGATGATGGTCTCCCAAATTTCTGAGGGCGAATGGTTCAAATGATATCTGCCACATTGCAATCATAAACATCACGATCATAGTGAAATGCTTTCCTTGGAAATGCCTATATACCATGATGAACAAGTTAAATTAAAAGTAAATATTTTGCTGAAATAATTCATTTTACCAGTGCAGTATCATTAATAGTAAACTCAATATACCACTAATCTAATGAGTTGGCTCACTGTTGTAAAAAGTTCTGCTGTCAAATGCCTTTAAACACCATGTGATGTGGGGTATAATTCAGGATTAGGTATACAAGTGATCATTGTACAGGTAAAGTTTGGGCCTCCCTTTGGTCCCCACTTTGCCTGGTTTGAGATCAGGTACCCTTACTGATGCTGTGTTCCCCCACCTACTCACCCTGTCAGTATCCCACTACTGTTTATTCCTTTCTGTTTATGATAAATGTTCAGGGTCCTCTTATGAGTGAGAACATGTGGTACTCTGTTCTTTGTTTCTGTGATAGATCAGTGAGTATGATAAACTCTAAATTGCTGTGAAGTCCATATGTCTGTCTTTCTTTTTGGCTGCGTAATATTCCATTGTGTATATGTACCACATTTTTTTATCCAACCCAGTTTCGATGGGCAGCATGGTTGGTTCCATGTTTTTATTATTGTGAATAGTGCTGCAATAAACATATATGTTCAAATATCTTTTTTGTAGAATGATTTGAGTTCCTCTGGGTATATTCTCAATAAGGGAATTGCTGGGTCATCTGAAAGAAATTGTCACATTGTTTTCCAAAGAGGTTGCACAAGTTTACATTCCCACCAGCAGTGTAGAAGAGTTCCTTTTCCTTTGCATCCTCACCACCATCTACTGTTGTTTGTTTTATTAATGGTGGCCATTCATACTGGGGTTAGGTGGTATCTCAATGTCATTTTGATATGCATTTCTCCGATTATTAGTGAGGCTGAACACTTTTTCATGTGTCAGTTGACTGCGCATATACCATGTCTATTCATGTCTTTTGCCCACTTTTTTTAATGGGGTTGTTTGTTTTTTTTTTCTTTTCAGCACGTTTTGTTCCTTGTAGATCCTGGATATTAGGACTTTGTCAGATATGCAGTTGGTAAATATATTTTCCCATTCTGCAGGCCCTCGCCTCACTTTCTTGATGATTTCTTTTGCTTTACAGAAGCTTTTCAGTTTAAGGAGGTCCCACTTGTCTACCCTATCTCTTATGGCATGGGCTCTTGGGTTTTGGTCGGGAATTGGTTGCTGGTTCCCATTTCCATAAAGGTGTCTCCTGTGTTTTTTAAGGTTCTTATAGTTTGAGGTTTTACGTTTAGGTCTTTGATTCTTTGATCCATTTAGACTTGATTTTTGTGTATGATGATAGGTAGGGGTCCTGTTTTAATCTTCTGCATGTGGTCAGCCAGTTGTCCCAGCATTATTTACTGACTAGGTTCTCCTCTCCCCAGTGGCTGTTGTTGGAGGCTTTGTCAAAGATGAGTTGGTTGAGAAATTGAGGTTTGGTTTCCAGAATCTCTATCCTGTTTCATTAGTCCATATGCCTATTCTTTTACCAATCCAAGACTGACTTTATCACAGTCCTTCTGCATAGTTTGGTGAGGAATTCCATGTAACTGGTGTTCAGTAAATTTAAGTTTGGAAAGCATTCATCCAAACCCTGATATGACCAAGTTCTCTGTAGTAAGATTTTATAGTGGATAGTTTATTACTAATGAAGATGAGAGAAAATTTATTCTCAAATTATGTTTGCAATAAAAAGTATAAATACATACCAAATGGAAATAGTGTTTTAATTGCTGTATAACTAATAACTAGCAGCTTGTTGTAGAAGCTGTTTTATAAATTTTACTTACAATCTATAGAGAATGACTCTTGGAATATATTTGCCTTGCTACAGTGGTTATTTTGAGTAAGAAGGGCTACAGATCCATTAATGAATTTTATGAAACAGACTCCACGTGTGTTAATGTTTTTCAGAATGTAATTGTACTCAACAAAGATATTCAGTTTAAGTTTTGGTATAAAACTGTAATTTTTGTCTAAGGAGAAAAACCACCTGGAAAATTGACTTGGTTATAGAAGTAAGAACAGCACAACATTCGTTTACGTGGCAAATAGTTATTGAACACCTCTTTTGTGCCAGGCACTCTTCCAAGGACTGATGATGTAATAGTAAACAGCATAGATCGTTATCCCTGCCCTCATGAAGTTTACATTCCAATGGGAGAAGCTAACCCCTGTCCACTTCTCAAGTATTTTGTGTAAATAGCCCTGTAAATTTAAATAAAAAAAATTATTTATCAGTTCAAGATTAAAGCCCTCAAATGGGTTTATAAACCCAGCACATAAAATAAAGGTAGGATAATTTTGGTTGGTTTAACACATTTGTTTATTCTATCTTCAGGCAAAGAATTATGGTTATAATAGTACAAAGCCTGTTTACCTATTTTAGAACCTGCAGAAAGCGCTCCTTAGAGAAATGAGTAATTAAATATTAGTCGTTTGGTCCTTGTAACATTATCCTCCTCTGTTCTCTTCCCTATCTCAAGAAAATTTCAATGAAATAATCGATTCATTTTATTCACCTTTCTTATGTAATTTACCATCATTTTATGACGGAATGTAACTGATTTTCTGTTACTAAAACAATTTCACATTTCAAACTCTAAAACTCCTATGATTACCATAATACTTCTTTAAAATACACATAGCATTTTGTTCAAATATGAAGTTTCGTAATAACCATCAAGTATAAGGACTACATTTTGTCTAGGCTTCATACTTTTTCAACCATCCCAGATTAATAAAGATTACAACAGACAATGTTATTCCCCTAAGGGAAAAAAAATCTGGTAATAAGCCCAGATTCACAATTTTCCATCAAAATACTAAGTTGTAATTATTCTTTAAATAAATGAAATGCAGTCTTATAGGATGACTATATGTTTTCTTTGGCCCTTTCTGGATTTCTAATTTGCTGTAAATAATGCTGTATTGCTGTTTTATTGCCTAAAAAGTGAAATATCAGATGACATTGTATATTTTAAATAAATAAAACTTTATTTAATGAAGATAAAGTGGATACTTTTAGAAGCTTTAAGGATCTTATATATTATTTGTGGCTTACAAAACACTTTAATCTGAATTTATAGAGAGATATTGATTAAGTTTAGATCTCAGCGTTAAGTTTCCATTTAAAGTGGATAAACAGACATCTAAATTCATGTAGTCCTCTTTAATAATACATGCAATCCTATTTTTTATAGATTTAATTTGATCTTTGTAGAAGTTATCAACAAAAATCATTCAACTACAAATAAAAGGAATAAAGTTTAATTGTGATGATTCTAAATTATATGGAGAAAATCTATCTATAAACAAAAATACTTTTTAAAACTAGGTCTTTTGTTGAGGGAAATGAACACAAAAACATTTTTTTTTTTTTTTGAATTGGAGTCTCACTCAGTTGCCCAGACTGGAATGCAGTGGCCACGCCCAGCCACCGCAGCCTCGACCTGCTGGGCTCTGCCTCAGCCTTCCGAGTAGCCAGAATTACAGGCACACGCTACCATACCCGGCTGATTTTTTTATTTATTGTAGAGATAAGGTCTCACCAAGTTGCCCAGGCATGTCTCGAACCCTCAGGCTCAGGCAATCCACTCACCTCGGCCTCCCAAAGCGCTGGGATTACAGGCTGCGCCACTGAGCCGGGCCTGGTATGTTGATTATTATGTCGATGAAACAGAATGACAATATTATTCTACTTGAATTCTTACTAAATGAATTTCTAAAAGTTATCACAAAACAGAATTCTAAACATTCTTTCACTTCTTTGCATGAAACAAAGCAAACTGTCCAGGTAATTCAGATTTCACCAAACTCAAAAGTATTTGTTCAGTATAGTTATACAGGAAATATAATTTTATATCATATGACTTCTCTTATCCCTAGGGATAGTGTGTTTTGGAAGAAGAATGAGAGGAGAGAGAAATAGAGATACTTTCAGTTTGTTGATTTGTATAAGAGAATAATAGCACCTGCCTTGCTTAACTTTCAAAGATGTTAAATGACATAATAGCCATACAATATAGCATCATATAAATGCATGATAATGGTAGCATTATTGCCCTTTATAAGGAATCCTGCTGAGAAATTTTGCTCCATCACTTTTTGTTACTATTTTCAACTTGGCATAAAGCTCTGAGGCTTAAAAAATGAGTCATAGTTAATATTACTTACTTATCACTATGTACTAAACATGTTCCAACCCTTTTAAGTTGAATTTATTTCTTTAATTCTTTCAACAACCCAATGAGGTAATTATTTTCTTTATTCTTATTGCAAAGGAGAGGAAAGTGAATACAGGTTGGTTAAATGATTTACCCAAGGGCTACAGTGCAAAAAGCCCCTCAGGTTATCTGGTCTACCCAAAGCCTCAACAGGGCAATCTCTTCTATAGAATCTTTCCACAGAGCACAGAGTTTTAGAGCCTCTGTTCAAATTTATTCCAGTCAATGAGGCAGGGTATGCTGGTGCGCCCACTGTTGTATGAAAACTCCCTTCCATAAAATTGTGCAGATTAAAAAAAAAAATCTTGAGTTTCAGTCGACTTTTTTTTAATCTCTTTACTAGCAAGCATAAATATCTGGACTGTATAAAGAAATCTACTTTTACAATTTTTCACTCCTATTTAAAAAGAATTTCAATAATAATTTGAACAAATGATAGTGAAGGGAGTAGGAGGGGTAACTTCTAAAACAAATTCTGATATATCATGACAAGACTTTATAAATATAAAAGTAGATACTTGTTATTATGTATATTAGAAAAGGCATTTTGTAGTGTAGTCTAAGCAAGAAATCTTTTAAAATGAACATGTTAAGCATGCTTGCTTAACCTATGTATGATGTCTTTATATGGGCACATATGCATGCTACCATTTCAGAAGCTCATACTAAATAGTTAAGGAGAATCATTCTCCACATCGTGGAAGCTTATATTCTAGGAATCATCACTGCCAAATTCAAATACTTGTAGTAGCTAAATACATTAATCACTGATGCCAATAAATGAATACAATTAAATAATCAGCTTTTCCCTCAGCTCTGATTATGGTCAAAGACAAGTTTGATTTCAAGTTGTTGGATTTTTTTCAAAAAACCGAAGTATATTTTCTACATATCTAGCTATTACTTTCAGTTTTGCTAATCTAGCTTCTTTTCTATCTTAAAATAACAAATAAGAAGCTATTCTTTTTAAAAATGGAAAACATAAAAAGTTTAAAATTTTATAAAAGTTTTAGCTGTTTAACTGTACGTATATGCCCACCGAAAGTAGACTGGGTAAAAAAATGTGATACATATACACGATGGAATATTATGCAGTCGTAAAGAAGGACGAAATTATGAACTTTGCAGTGACTTAGATGGATTTAGTGTCTACAATATTCAGTGATCTATCACAGAAACAAAGACCTGAGTACCACATGTTCTCATTCATAAGTGGACCTTGAACAATTATCTGGTTATCATAATACTATAAGAAAGGGATTGGCAGTAGTAGGAAACTGCCAGGGGATGGAGGAGGGCGTCACACTTCATCATTAAAGGGTAACTGATCTCAAACCAGGTGAATCAGGGACCAAACTGAGGTCCAAACTTTACCTGTACAATGACCATTTGTTTACCTCAAGCTGAAATATAAACTCACATCTTTTAAAAAACAAAGCCTGTACACAACACACACACACACACACACACACACACACACACACACACACAAACGTACTTACACATTCTTCTCTTTTCATGTCATTTTCCATTTTCTTAAAAAAATTTTTTTTCTAAGATAAAGGCCTCACTCTGTTGCTAGGCTGAACTTGAACTCCTCCTGGCCTCAAGCAATTGCCCTGTCTCGGACTCCTGAGTAGCTGGGATTACAGGTGTGCGCCAACCTGCCTGGCTCCATTTTCAAGTAATAAGCAAACAGACATTTGATCAAGCAATGCTTGGGATTGTTCATTAGAAATTCATTTTGAAATATTTTGAAAACATGGCTGGGCAAGGCACATAATTACTGAATCGAAAATACACAAGAAAAATGATTTTATTTATCTACATACATTATACCTGAGTTTTATCTTTGTCATTTCTCTCTTCTGTCTAAAGTAGGCGATGTTACTGCTTATGGGCTAAAATAGATCCTACACTAAAAGTTTGCTTCTTCTGTAACCTTTTAGATACTGTCTCACTGGAATATCATACGAAGCCCTTCAATACGCAGCCCATCAAGTATGCAATTTTCGTAATACTTACAGCACAGCAAGAATTTTAAAATATGTCACAGGATTGCTCTTCCCTTTTAACCATCAGCAGCTGGGTGCACATGATTTTGTGTTTTATACCTTCTCACCCAGCCTTCTCTTTATACTTTTCTCAATCATGGGTAGTGCTTCACACTAAAAAAAAAAATTATTTTAAAGATGTTGGGTACCATTCAGGGTTAGGTATACAAATCGTCATTATAGAGGCAAAGTTTGGGTCTCACTTTGGTCCCCACTGCACCTGGTTTGAGGTCAGGTACCTTTATTGATGAGGTGTGCTTCCACCTCCTCTGTTGGCAGTTTCCCACTACTGCCAAACCCTTTCTTGTAGTACTATGATAATTATTCAGGGCCTGATGACAAGTGAGAACATGTGATACTCAGTTCTTTGTTTCTATGATAGATCACTGTATATGATAGACTCTATATCCCATCCAAGTTGCTGCGAAGTCTATAATTGTGTCCTTCTTTATGACTGTGTAATATTCTATTGCATATATGTACCACACTTTTTTATCCAGTCCACTTCCAATGGGCGGCATGGTTGGTTCCATGTTTTTGCTCTTGAGGATAGTGTTGCAGTAAACAAGTGCTTCACACTTTTAAAATTACACATGACTCAACTGTCATACTCTGTCGGAGAGAAGATATTAGCATTATATTAAATTTTTTAATGTTTTACCTCTTCTGTAATACTTTAAGCTTTTTGAAGACATGGGATTCTTTCTTGCATAGCACTTTACACATATGAAGTACTCATTATTTATTACAATATTGAAGGAGTAGAAACCATCTTGACAGTTATTCTAATGGCGTGGTTATAAGTTTGGTTTTTTTCCTGAGTCACAGAAGATTAAATTCTATAAATGAGGAGTTGACACAGAACCTGACAGGTAGGAAAAGGTTGAAATTTTGCCAGAAACAAAGAAAGGAAAATAAATGAAGTGGATGAAACTTAAAATATAAATAAAAATTAAATATAACATAACCTATAAAATAAAACATAAAAATATAAAGACTATGGCATGTGGGGGTAAACAGTCATATTTTATTTTTGTTTGTTTGTTTTATATATTTTATTTTTGAAGAAGTGTATGAACCATCTTCTCTGAGCAACAGGTTAAATAGACATTGGATGCTATGGCAAGTTAAGACAGCACTTTTTTTGTGTGGAAGATTCTATTGTTTCATTACAGAGCTGGGACACAATATTCAACCAAAGTGCAAACACCAGAGCTCATAATCACAACACCAAAAAAACTAAATCTATTAAGAAAGCTAAAATTATAACAATATTGTTTGTTTTGTAAGTCAAAATGTAAAATGCTTTCCAAAAACATGTATACTTATATCTTTATTTTTTTAATTTATATTTTATTTTAAAGATGTGTGGTACAATTCAGGATTAGGTAGACAAGTGAGATATCATACAGGTAAAGTTTGGGCCTCCCTTTGGTCCCCACTTTGCCTAGTTTGGGATCAGGTACCCTTATTGATGTTGTGTCTCCCCCACAAACTCCGGCAGTATCCCGCTACTGCCAATTCCTTTCTTATAGCATTATGGCAAATGTTCATGGTCTGCTTATGAGTGAGAACATGTGGTACCTGTTCTTCATTATACTTGTATTTTTAAAAATTATATTCCTTTTACTCCATTACTGAAAAATAACGAGTAGGACATTTCATTCCCTGATGATGTCATATAAAAGATTTAGTCCTGTAGTATATTTTTAAAAACTAAAGTACTGGGGAACAATAGAAGATATAAGGTAATAAAGTGGGCTCAGTTCATGTACAAATCGCTTCCATTTAATTTTTTTTCAGTTACACATGGGTTTTGTTAAATAAAAAATGCTCTTAATTCATTAGGATATGAATAAAATTATCCTTGCCCTACTCACAAAATGAAGGTTATTGATAAACAAAAACCAACGTTGTCACCCAAATTAGTATCCTAAATGATATGTTTGCGAGCAAAAATAGAAAACTTCTTATATAAATCCATGAGATGATGCGGAGCTCATGGGATTTTCATCTGGTTCTCCTAGAGATGAAGAAGGCGTAAAAACTGATATAGTCAGAACAATGGCCATTAATATGGAAATAATCTGGAGCATTCCTATTACAGATCTGGAATAAATTTAACAAATTGACTGCAGAAGGCAGTGTATGAATAATCCATGTGTTTTGCTAATTCTCCCTGCTCTTGGTTCAACCACATGCCTTTTAAGGAGAAGCTGTCATCACACATGCAAAAGACCTGCAGACCTGGGGGACATTACTCCACCAGTGTAGCCACAAATTAGTGGGAAAGTTGAGGACAATTTTATCGGAAGTCAAAATTATAAAATATCCATAATTAACTATACATACTTGAGGATAAGGTCAGATCACATGTGAGTTTTCGAAAACAGTAGCCATCTATCACTGAGAACAGACAGAGGAGGAAAGTCTAGAGAGATGTGATGGAAAAAAACACTGAAGTACAGCCCATATGTGCAGTCAGACAGTTTAATAGGTAGTAGAATGAATTACCTCTACTTTTCTGGCATAGCATTAGTTAATCGTTATCTTTTTTGGTCCTTTAAAGCTCCTTACATGACACTTGGACATTACTTGAGCATATTCATTGGACTGCAGACAAACACTTTTATCAAATAATCCAGTGGCTAAAACAGAATAATAAACAGATATTCTTAGTCTGAGGGTCATGCCCTTCCCAGTAGTACTTCCAATTAATGCCTCAGATCTGGGATCGGCTCTTGACTGGGCAGCAATGACTCATGCTCTGCTTTTTTCCAAAGGCTTTGCCACTTACTTCAGGCAATGAACTGGTGAAGTCATATGTACATTTAATATTGGGTCAAGGAAGCCCTGATGGTGCGTCCCATTAGGTAGAAAGAAATGTTTTAGATGTTTACGACCTTGTCATTTAACTCTGTTATTTTTTTTTTCAGATTGAAAAATATAGTTTATTTAAAAAGTAAATTAGAGAGAAAGAGAAAGAGAAAATTCACCTCCCCAAAGTAGGGGAGGGGGAAAAAGCCAGGAAACATGGCGGTGGCCATAGCTCAAAGAGCACATGGCCACACTAGAGTCTAGTAAGGCAACAGCCATTATTTAACTCAATAAAAAACTGTGCATTTTGCCAAATGGTGGGTCTTATACTCCTTCATTCCCTTTGAATCTGAAATTAGTTCATACTTAAGGAATAACTTCAAAGTTATCAAGAAACATGCCAGAATTCCAAGATTGCCATGCTTAATATGTGAGCCTCACTTGGCATGTGAACCAGGAAATAAAATATTGTGCATATTTAACATAAATGTTCTTCTTAAACAAAGTCAAACTAATAAGACAAGTAATAGCTTTACTGCTAATTTTAAACTTGATATGATTTGTCTTTTCTAACTCTCAATATGGCAATAGAACCTATTTAAAATCTCATGGAAAGAGAGGATTTATGACACACACTTTGAATTTATTTTCTTAATTAAAAAAAAATCTCAAATCAATTTATTTTAGATCATTCCGTCTGGTTTATGTGATTTCAGAGGGAAAATCTTTGTATCCCAAGTTCTTAAACCAGCCAAAACTCCACTGAATTTACCAATTACTTGAAGACCAAATCTGTATATCTGAGAAATCCAAGATATATAAAAGCAGCAAAAGAGGCATTTTAAAAAATTACTTAGAAATGACTTTTATTTTGGAAATTTACATATTATGTAGTCTCTTTATTTTGAAAAATTAAAAATAAAAATTTGTAGTTTTATAGTTATTACAAAAGTAGTAGTTAAAACCCTAAGCTACTTAAAACACCAGTGTTACCACACACTTAAAAACAGTACTTTTAGCCGGGCTCGGTGGCTCAGCCTGTAATCCCGCGCCTTTGGGAGGCTGAGGTGAGTGGATTGCCTGATCCCGCGGGTTCGTGACCCGCCTGGGCAGTGAGACCTCATCTCTACAATAAATCAAAAAATCAGTCGGGCGTGGTCACGCATGCCTGTAATTCCGGCTACTCGGAAGGCTGAGGCGGAAGGATCGCTGGAGCCCAGCAGGTGAGGCTGTGGTGGCCAGAAGCGGCCACTGCACTCCAGTCTGGGCGACAGAGTGAGACTCCAACTCAAAAAAAAAAAAACAAAAACAAAAAAACAGTACTTTTTCCCAATGTATGATGAGTAGTGTTGCAGTAGCAAAGATCATCATACTTATATGAACCTCTTGTTGCTTATATAAGTTGGACTGGAGTAGTTAATCTTTGAGTTATCAACTGAATCAATTCACATTTGCTTAGCACAAGACTTGTTCTTTGGATGTGCTCAAAGATCTCTCACTTTATAGCTGGTATTTTAAGAAATCTTGTCTATCTAAAACTTCTTATTCCAATGGAAATGTTTTCATCTCTTCCCATTTGCTGCAAAAAGAATAGTCATGAGTACTTAATGGGTCTTGAGGTTTAATTGATCATAAGTGTAAAGTATAAAGGCAACTTAATTTTCTACATTAATTTTTGAATTTAGTTAACAAAAAACATTGTTCTCTGTGTAGCCTCCTAATTATCTAAAGAAATTCTAGATAATAATATGTTAGAACTCTGAAATGTTCTTTTATATGATTTTTTAAAAATGTACTTTGTAATGTTTTTAGTTAAGCACAATTTTGTAAAAAAAATATATAATTTTTCATGGTGGGAATGCAAACTAGTGCAACCTCTTTGGAAGACAGTGTGGCAATTTCTGAAAAAACTAGAAATTGACCTTCCATATGACCCAGCAATTCCCCTATTGGGAATATACACAAAGGAACTCAAATCATTCTACAAAAAAGATACCTGCACACATATGTTTGCTGCAGCTCTATTCACAATAGCAAAAACATAGAACCAACCATGTTGCCCATTGAAACTGGAATGGATAAAAAAATGTGGTTCATATACACAATGGAATATTATGCAGCCATAAAGAAGGACAAGCATATGGACTTAGAGTTGGTCATACTCAGTGATCTATCACAGCAACCAAGAAGAGTACCATATGTTCTCATTCATAAGAGGACCTTTAGCAATTGTTATAATACTATAAGAAAGGGATTGGCAGTAGTGGGAAAACTGTCAGGGGAGGGGAGTGGGATTGGCAGTTGAGGAAAACTGCTAGGGGAGGGAAGGGTCTACCTCATCAACAAGGGTACCTACATAATCAACGTTTGTATACCTAACCCTGAATTTACCCCCACATCTTTATAATAAAAAAAAGAATAAAAATTTAAGAAATATATAAAGAAAAGAAAATAAGAATCCCATTAGAAACCCACTCTTTCATTCACATGACCTCAAAGGAGTAGTTATATCAAATATATATATATACACACACATATATATATATTATTGCCTACCAGCCTTACTCACAGCTGGATCTTGCTTTTAAATTTCTCTTAGTGCTTGATATTGTTTCATTTTTTCCTAATTTAAATTTAATTTTAATATCTTTATTATCATCAGCTACTTTCGCCCCCTGCTTTCATGCCAACTCTGCTCCTCCAACCACTACGATGCAAGTGTCTCCTACAACCACAACATCCCACACTGTCTTTTTTTTTTTTTAGTCTCAAAAGATGTCAATGTTTTTATTTAGGAACAGTTCAAAACTAAACATGGTGATTTTTTTTTCTTTATTTTAAACTCAGGGTTAGGTATATAAATGTTCATTATGTAGGTACCCTTGATGATGAGGTGTGCCCCTCCAACCCCTGGCAGTTTCCCTCAACTGCTAATCTCACTGTTTCTTTTGTTTGTTTGTTTTGAGTAGGAGTCTCACTCTGTTGCCCAAACCACAGCCTCTACCTGCTGAGCACAGGCGATCCTTCTGCCTCAGACTTCCAAGTAGCTGGAACTACAGAGTGTGCTCCACTGTTTCTTATAGGCTTTTTCATTTTCTGTTTTCCAACTTTTAGTCTAAATACATCTGAATCATTCAACTAGTTTGCCTCGTGCAATTTGCTTTTTTGATGATTCTCAAGGCAATCATCAAAGAGTCCCTCTAAAAAAGCAGTGTTATTTCTCACTAAAATTATGAAGAAATTTAAATAAGAGGTGATCTTAGGGAAATGACTTTAACCAATTTTCTACTTTATCTCAAGTTCCACATTTTCACAGAAAAACTTCTGTTTTATCCCTTAACAACTTGGGGAAGGAAAACACAGATGGAAAAACATTGAGCAGAAATTCCTAAATGGGAGCAGTTAGCAGCTTTGAAAATGTAGATGTTTGAGAAGAAAAGAAAAAAGGAAGCAAAACTGAATCATGAAACTATAGAAGATTCCAAAAAAAAGTAATTTAGCTCAGCCTTCAGCAAACTACAACCCATGGGCCAAAACCAGGGTCTGTTTTTGTACAGTCTACTCACAAAGAATGGTTTTGACATTGACACATGTTAGAAAAATATTTTGAAAATCATACTTGATGATGTGAAAATTGATAAAATTAAAATTTTGTTTTCCATAAATAAAGTTTTATTGGCACACTGCCACACTCTTTCGTTTATGTATTGTCTATGACTGTCTTTATATTGTAACAGCAAAGTTAAGCAGTTGGGACAGAGACCATATGACATGCAGCACATAAAACATTTATTATCTAGCCTTTTGTAGAAAGTTTGCTGATTCCTGATGTAGAACATTCCCCCAAGTTGATTCTGCTAGCTGATTAAATGATGGCTTATTGAATACCAGCTCTGGAAATATAGGTCCAAATAAATCTATGAGCATTATTACCTTCAGATTTTTCCAGTAGAGTTTTTCTGGCAAAGTAACACAAGGTGAGTACAAATAATCCATAAGAGCAGTTACATCAGTCTATTTGTTGTTTTGCAAAAATTAAACTGTTCATTTTGAGATAACTGCTTACTCATGTGCAGTTATAAGAAATGAAACAGAGATATCATGTAATCGTCAACTAGTTTCCCAAGTGGCAATATCTTGAAAACTGTAGTACAATATTAAAACAAAATACTAATATCGGTACAGTCAAGATATGGAATATTTCTATCACCATAATAATTCTTCCTCATGATCCCTCTTACAGCTACACTTACTATCCTCTCCTTCCCATCCTTCCCTTCACCCCTTCATCAGTTACCAGCTTTCTACTTCTATAATTTTGTAATTTCAAGAGTGCTAAAATGTCATCACCAAGTGTAACTTTGGGAATTGGCCTTTTTCATTCAGCATAATTCTCTTGAAATCAACCAGGTTGTTGAGTTTATCAATAGTTTGTTTCTTGCCATTAGTAAGTAGTGTTCCATGGTATGGATGTACCAAAGTTTATTTTTAACTACTCATCAGCTGAAGGACATCTGGGTTGCTTCCAATTTTTGTCTATTGTGAATATAAAGCTTCATGTACAGATTTTTGTGTTAATATAAAATTTCATTTTGGAGAAATAATACCCATGAGTCAAACTGCTAGAACATATGGTAAGTGCAAGTTTAGTTTTTAGAAGAATCTGCCAAACTATTTCTAGAGTGGCTGTACCATTTTACATTTTAATTAGCAATATAACAGCGGTTCAATATCCTCATCAACATTTAGTGTTGCTACTTTTTGTTTGTTTTAGATCTTCTAACAAGTACGTAGTGATATCTATTGTGGTTTAATTTGCATTTCTCTAATGTGTTTATATGCCATCTGTATATCTTCTTGTATAAAATCTTTTTGCTATATTTTGCACACTTTCTATTGGGATTATTGGATTTATTTTACTGTTGAGTTGTAAGTCCTTATATTTTCTACATGCTGGTCCTTTCTCAGAAACGTAGTTTGAAAATATTTTCTTCCAATCTGTAGCTTATCTTTTCATCCTCTTTGTTAGGGTTCAGACAGGGTGAGGGCTGTGCGGTGGAGAGGGAAGGCACGCAGCATGGTAACCCTGAGATCCAAGTAAATGCAAAGAATTGCAACACACAAAGAGGTTAAGAAAAAGAAAAGTTTATTTAAAAGTAAGTTAGAGAGAGAAAAGGGAGAAAGAAGATTCACCTCCCCAAGGTAGGGGAGAGGGCCAAAGCCAGGAAGCATGGTGACAGCCATAGCTCAAAGAGTTCATGGCCATACCAGAGTCTAGCATGACAATGGCCGCTGGTTGCTTGTGGTTGAGTCCTTTTAACCATTCCCCTTGATGGGGGAAGATCATTAGGTGGTTGGGTGGTGGTCTGCTTCCACGTCATCACAAAGGGGCAGGCAAGCGCAGGTACTGATGATGTCAGGTGATGAACAGCAGGTAGGTGGGTGGGTTTAGTCACATGATTGCTGCCATGGTGGGGTTTATTTGAGTCATGTAGGTCACAAAGGGCTGATTAGGTTAACCCTGGGATGGGGGTGGTTCCTGCAAGAGACTTGTTAGACATTTGCAATGCATACACGTAGACATTTGCAATTCACAAATTCCTTGACCAAAGCTGGGGTGGTCACATTATTACTTTTATGACTTTGGCTGGTCAAAGAGTGATCTTTGATCTTCAGCCTTGACAAGGCCTAAAAGTTTACTAGAGATTATTATGCTAAACCTTGAATGGTCGGACTGTCCTGATCTTGCATCTGAAGATTTGCTGAGGGGATGGGATAGGCTGCTCTTTGTCCTGCAGTAGAATGTCTGAATGCTTTCTAATGGTTGTGATGGTTGTGCCAAGGCAAAAAGACTAAACCCTTTCACTATTAACTGATTTGTTGAGGAGAAATTTTAACTTTTCCTCAACTCTTATAACTTCATTGTTGGAATAGACCCCAGCAACAAAAGACAGATTAACAAGAAAAAAACAATCCATTTTATTAACACATGCAGTGCACATTACTTGGGAAAAACTTCAATGAACGCTAACTCAGAGCAGTGCCTTAGAACTCTGCCTTATACAGCATCTTCAACAGAGGACAATAAATTTTAGAGAAATGACCAGATCAAAAAAAAAAAGCAGTTTTAGGCTTCTAGAGGCAGGAAACTGTGGGAAGGTAAATATATGGAAAAAATATGAATGGCATTAGGTTTGTCTGTAGATCCTCTAGTGCTTTCTCTGAGCTGATAAGAGTTGTCTCCAGAAAGAATTTATACACTCTCTTTAACTGGAAAAGGAGAGGATAAAGTGCGCTCTTTCTTCATTTGGTACATCTTAATTGCCTTTAGCACAAAAACATTTACAAGTATGTCAAAGAGGCATATTTTGGGGTGACATTCTGATTTATTCGCAGTCTTCTATGGTGCAAAAGTGTTTAATTTTGACAGACCAATTTTTCTTAATACATTGTGATTTTGGTGTTAATTCTAGGAAATTTTTGCCTAGTCCCGGATACCAAAGATTTTGTTTTATGCCTTAAAAGTTTTACAGTTTTATGCTTTACATTTAAATCTTTGATTCTTTGAGTTAGTTTGTGTATAATGTGGGGCATATGGGTCAATGTTCTTCCTCTCTTCTCCTCTCCTCTGTTTTCCTCTCCTCCTCTCTGCACTTCCTCCCTTGTCTGTCGGTGCCCAACTGCTCTAGCACACTTTGTTGAAAAGGCTGTCTTTCCCCCATCAGATCTGTTTTACATCTTTGTAAAAATTCAGTTGTTAGTTGGGCATATATGCATGAGTCTCTTTCTAGATTCCTTGTTCTGCTCCAATGATTGATGTGTCTATTTCTCTGCCAGTGCCACATAGTCTAAAGACTTAAATATTGATCTATTATTATATTTATTAGTATCACATTATATATGCTATTATACCTAACGTTAGTATATTATACTAGCTAGTACTTAGCTTTTAAATCAGACAGACTAATTCCTGTCACTATATTTTTTCCAAAACTTATTTCAGCTATCTTATTTCCATTACATTTCCATATATGTTTAGAATACATTTATCTATATATACAATACATCTTGCTGGGATATTGATAAGCATTGCATTAAATTGTATATCAGTATGAGGAGAACTGACATCTTTACTGTGGTGAGACTTGTAATCCATGGGCATGGTATGTGTACCCAGATCTCGGGTTTTTCATTCGTATTCTGTAGTTTTTTTTTTTTTTTTTTTGAGTTGGAGTCTCACTCTGTCGCCCAGACTGGAGTGCAGTGGCCGCTTCCGGCCACAGCAGCCTCGACCTGCTGGGCTCCGCCGATCCTTCCGCCTCAGCCTTCCGAGTAGCCGGAATTACAGGCGCGCGCTACCACGCCCAGCTAATTTTTGATTTATTGTAGAGATGAGGTCTCGCTGCCCAGGGCGGGTCTCGAACCCGCGGGCTCAGGCAATCCACTCACCTCAGCCTCCCAAAGGCGCGGGATTACAGGCTGAGCCACCGAGCCCGGCTTGTATTCTGTAGTTTTTATCACACGAGTTTTGTACATGCTTTGTTTTTGGTTATTTTTTAGATCTACACCTTACTAGTTCTTTTTAAATTTTTTTTTTAACTGGTTCTAAATAGCTTTCTATTTTTCTTTTTTTCTCCCTTTGTTTTCTTTATTTCACTAGCTAGAACTTCCAGTACTATGTTTAATAGGAATGGTGAGAGGGGACATCTTTGCCTTGTTGGTGATCTTAGGGGGAAAACATTTAGTCTTTTACCATTAAGTATAATGTTAATTATAGGATTTTTTTTGTAGAAGATCTTTATCAAGTTGAGAAAGTTTCCCTCTGTTCCTAGTTGTCTGAGAGTTTTTAGTCATGAATAGGTGCTGAGTTTTGTCAAATACCTTTTCTGTATCAAATGATATTGTTGTATGAATTTTCTTATTTAGTCTGTTGATATTGTGGATTACATGCTTTAATTTTGAATATTGAACTGGTTTTGCAGTCCCAGAATAAACCTCATTTGGTCATTATGTATAATTCTTTTATATATATATATATATATATATATATATATTTAATATATATAGAACTGAATTCTATTTGTTAATATTTTGTCACAAAATTTGGTATCTAATATTTATGAGGGATATTGGTTTTCTCCTTTTGCATCTTGTCTGGTTTTGGTTATCAGGGTAATATTAACCTAATAAAATAAATGGAAAATTGTTCTCCCATTTTCCATTTTCTCAAAAAGACTGTATAAAATTGCTGTTAAATCTTCTTCTAATTGTTAGAATTATCCAGTGAAATCATCTGGGGCCAGAGGTTTCAGTCTGAGAGAGTTGTTAAATTGCATATTCAATTTCCTTAATATTTATAGAGCTGTTCAAATGATCTAATTCATATTGGGTGAGTTGTAGTAATTTGTGTTTTTGAAGAATTGGTTCATTTCATCTAAGCAATCCAATGCATGTGTTTAGTGTGGTTTGTAGTGTTCCCTTATTATCTTTTGATGCCTTAAGGGTTTGTATTGATATCCTTGGTTTCATTTCTAATATTGATTATTTGTATCCTCTCTCTTTTTTATCTTTCAGTCTTGCTGGAGGTTTATCAATTTTATTAATTGATTTTTTAAAAAGAATCAGTTCATTTTTTCATTGGTTTTTCTCTATTGTTTTTCTGTTTTCATTTTTATTTGTTTGTGCTCTTATTTTCTTTCTCTCTGCTTTAGGTTTATTTTGCTCTTCTTATTCTTGTTTCCTGAGTTTGGAACTTTGATCGTAGATTTGAAACTTTTCCTCTTTTCTAGTATGTGCTCAGAGTTTTCCCTCTGAGCACTGCTGTGGCTGTGTCGCACAAATTTTGATATGATGTATTGTTTGTTTGTTTGTTTGCTCCAATGTATTTTTTTCACCTGAGATTGTCTCTTTGACTCATGAATTATTTAAAAGTATATTGATTAGTTTCCAAGTGTTTGGAGATTTTCCTGTTGTCTTTCTTATTATTGGTTTCTAGTTTGATCACATTGTGATCAGAAAAAGTTTTGTATGGTTTCAACTATTTTTAGTTTGTTGAGATTTCTTTATTTGCCATAATGTGGCCAATCTTGGAATATGTTTGTGGGCTCTTGCAAAGAATGAATATTATAATTTCATGGATAATGTGTTTCATAAATGTCAGTTAGATCCTGTTGATTGATAATATGTTGACTTCTATATTCATGCTATTATTTATTTGTTCTGTCACTTGTTGAGAGAGATGTACTAAAGTATACAACTCTAATTTCAGATATATCTGTTTTTGGCTTTTGTTTTAGTAGTTTATAATCTACATCTTTTGCAGCTGTTTTGTTTGGTTCATGCTATATCTTCTTGTTGGATTGTGCCTTTTATCATGATATGATGTCTACCTCTGTCTCTGATAAATTTCTTTTCTTGGAAGCGTATTTTATTTGATATTAATATAGATACTTCTTTCTTTTGACTAATGTTTTTCTGACATAAGTATTTTCATCATTTTACTTTCAACCTGTTTATATTATTATATTTGAATTGGGTTCATTATATATAGAATTAGATTAAGTCATAATTTTTAATCCATTATGCAAATCTCTGCCATCTCATTGGTATATTAAGACAATTCACATTTAAGTCAATAATTTATTTTTATGGTCTAAGTCTGTCATTTAATTATTTGCTTTCAGTTTGTTTTTTTATTTTTCATTTCTCTGATTGACTTCTTTTGCCTTCCTGTGAGTTTCATAATTTTTGGAATTTTGATATATGTAGAATTTTCTTAGTGTATATCTTTTAGTGGTTGCTTTATATATCTTATATATTCACAACTTATCAAAATCTATTGGTATCTTCATTTTATTAGTTCAAGCGAGGTATAGGACTCTTACCTTTTTGTGCCTTTACTTTTACCCATTTATGATACAGTTGTCTTTAATATTTTGTTTACATACATTTGAACCATATCAGATAGTGCCATAATTTTGCTTCCACAAGCATAATTTAGAAAACTGCAGAAAATGAAAGTCTATTATATTTACCCATATTTGTGCTTACTAAATTCTTTTATCCTTCTGAAGGTTCCAGGATTCTTTTCTTTATAATTTTATTTCTTTTTAGATAACTCTCTTAGCTATTATGTCAGGGCAGGTCTCCTGGTGGCATTTTTTTTTTTAACTTTTCTTTATCTTACAATGTCTTGATTTCCCCTTTATTCTTAAAGCCTATCTTCTATGGATATGAAATTCTGAGTTGATAGTTCTTTTTTTTAGGCATTTGAAAATGGTGTGACCCTTCCTTCTGGTTTCCATAGATTTTAATGAGAAACCCACTCTCCCAATGATTTTTTTCCCTAGAGGTGATGTTTTGCTCCTGTTCATTTCAATTTTTTTTTCTTTGTCTTAGTTTTTTTATAACATTGATTATGATGTGTTCTAGTATGAATTTCTTTGGGTTTATCCTGTTTGTAGTTGACTCTGCTTCTTGAGTCTCTGTGTCTTTGCTAAATTTGGAAAGTTTCCAGCCATTATTTTGTGAGCACATCTTAAGTTTTATCTTCTTTCTCCTGTTTTTCTATGAGTCTCATGACAAAAATATAAATGTCTTCTCCTTTGCTGTATTTCCACAGTTGCCTAAGTCTCTGTTCAACTTTTTTATTTTTTAAGTATAGTTTCTCACTGTTGTTCAGATTGGGTAATTTCTGTTGTTCTGTCTTCCATTTCACTGATCTGTTCCTCTGCCTTCTTCACTCTGCTGTTGAGTACATCCATTTAGTTTACTTTTTATTTTTTCAACCAGTTGTTGCATTTTTTAGTTCCGAAATTTTCATCTGGCTATTCTTTATATATATTTTTTGTTAAGACTTTTGGTTTTTTATTTGTTTCAACCATGTTCATAATTGCTCACTTAAGCATTTTCATGGTGACTACTTTAAAATCTTTGTGAGACAATTCTAATATCTCTGTCATCTTGATGTTTGCATGTATTAATGGCCTTTGTAAAATTCATTTTGAGATCTTCCTTCTGCTGTGTATGACAAATGATTTTCAGTTGAAACCTGGGCCTTTTTGATATCATGTATGAGACTTTGATTCTTACTGAAACCTTCTGTTTTAGCTGACTTCCTCCTGCAACACATTAGCAATGGAAGCTGAGGATGCCACCTTGTCACTGCCAGATATGGACATACGTAGTTTTTACTCCTGCGTAGACCTTCATTATTTCTGCTCCTGAGTAGAGCTCCACTGATACCTCCCTGGCTAGGAAGGACGGAATGGTTTGTTACTGTTCCCATTGGTGCCTCCACCAGTGCCTTAGAAGTTGAGGGACAGCAGGGTGGTCTTGTTATTGCTGAGCTATTTCTAATGTTGTTAATCTCCTAGGCCTCCTCTGAACCTCCTCAGTGTGAAGGGAGGGAAAAAAGCTTCATTACTATTGGTTTGAGGTCTATGCTCCCCATGTAGTCTCCACCGACACTGCATGTGGGGTGGAAAAGGAGTCTTGCAATTCTCCACCCTCCACACCCTGTCCTTTGCCCATGGCTTTTTACTTAGACCTCTTTTTTAATACTCTGGGGAATGGAAAGAGAGGTCCTTGGTTCACTCTCTTTTAACCTGGCAAGGGTTAGCATCTATGTTCCTTACTCAATCTTGAAGGTGAGGGTAGGGATGGGGTCACAGTTTTTTCTGTGGTGTTTGGGCAAAATGGTGTTGTTCCAGTGCTTCTAGACTTTCTAGGCTGTCTTTTCTTGATCATCCAGCTAGAGAGAACAGGCTTTTGTTGGAACTTTGTCTGTACCAGTTGGCGTTTCTGGGTTGCAGGCTTCTTTAACACCAAAGTCTGGATGCATAAGGTAAGAAGAAAATTCATGTCATTTCTTGTGTCCAGCAGTTCTTAGCTAGTCTGTGATCTTCATTCTGCCTTTCAGAGGCTCCGTATATTTGTTTTATATATAATGTGCAGGAATTTTATTTGTACCTAGCAGAAGGATTAGGAAAAACTATGTCTACACCATCTTCCTAGAAGTATCTTATTTCTTTGCTTCTTTTTTAAATTGGGAGGACACATGCAATTTGCATATTAGATTGTTGAAAGAAGTTGAACAGAATGTTTAAAAGAACTCATTAATGAATTTAGTAATAAAAAGGAAAAAACTTCAGACAGAAAATATCTCCATCTGTAATTTATCTTTTAATATCCATTTTTGCTTCCACTTTCCAATTCTACCAGCTTGTTTCTTAACAATTTTGCCTCTTTTTGGACCTGCAGCACTTCTGTTTAGTAGTGAGCTTTTTCTCACTTAAAAGTACTTTTGAATAACTCCCACACGGGGCTTCTGTACATTCACTGTTGCTCCTCTGCTCCTATCACACAGACCTGATATCTACTAGTACTTAATAAATACTGCTGAATAGGTAAATGAGAACTGGATACTTAAGTTTTCATCTCAGCGAGTGGTTATCTGCTTTCTTCTTGTTGTTCTGAAGCCTGGGACATGTGTGTCTGTCCTGCTTAATTCCTCACCAAACACCCTTGAAGCGTGTGTGTAAGACACTAGCAGAATTTGTCCAGAATGTTGCTATCCAGAAAAAAAAAAATTCAATCTCAGCACATATGTAAATTTCTGTCATATAATTTAGAATTCTATGTATTTTGAACTACAAATGGCATGGACAACACAATGGTTCCTGTGTGTGTGTGTGTTTGTGTGTATCTGTATACGTATCACTCTTATTGCTCCAAAAGAAAGTCACCTGAAGGACATGGCACAGAAATGACCAAAAACCATTTATATAATATGCTTTCTAGCTCCCTGAACTTTGGGGAGGGCTGATTTCCTTTTATTAGGTAAGTCATAGTTTGATTATTTTAAAAAAATCTTTGTCATGCATTGTGCAGTGCATGTACGTATAAATGGGGGAAGGGTAACATCAATTCATCATTTTGATAAGAAACTAAATATCACTTAAAATTTTTTGCAAACATAATTGTACCTTACATACAGGTTTTCCAAACACTGCAACTTTTTTTTTTTAATGTAGTAGACATGGTCCGTTTTAGTGCTACTCAATATGTTTGGTTTCAGTACAATCATAATTGCTTTCCTGCTTGGCTTTAGATTCTGTTCAAGGAAATTGTGAAAGATTTGATTCGCTCTACTTTTGTTAGAAAGTATAGAAATATTTGTATATGGGAACTTTCATTGCCTGCTATAAGGGAAATTTGTTGGGGAGGGAGAATCATTTCCTGGTGTTACCTAAGAGCTGTTGATAAAGTTCCTGCATCTTTCAAAGGCATCTTTCATGCCGCTCAGACAAACTGTAGCCAGCAAAGGAAGAGAAAGAGCACTTCTCACATATGTCAGTCTCAGCAAACTTGCACAGCAGCTGTGCTAGGTACTGATGAGGATTACCACCAGACCCAGTTGCAGAGTTTTGTGTAGTTGAAGAAACAACTGGCTTTCTAAGAGGACCACTTTATTGGAGATGGCAGCAAGAGTGCATCCCCACTGTTGCTAGAGGATATTGTGGTCCTATACCACAAAAACAGTGCCAGATAAAAATCAGAAAATAATACAAAGCAAGAAGAAAACTCGGAGATTTTTTACATCTTAAAGTGAGAGACTAAAACAAATGTCCTGGGCTTGTTGAATTCACTTGCAAGGAAAAGAGACTGACGAAGGGATGACTTTAACTCTGAAAAACGTGCAGGGCATTCGGTCTTTTCATTTGAGAACCATTTGGGTGTGTTGAGAAATAAAGTTGCAGAGTAGGCATGTTCAGACCTTTATTTGCTACATTTGGTAGGAAAGATTTTTTTTTTCCTCTCTCTTAACTATAAGAAGCCAGAGTTTTCTGTGCAAACGAAACAGGCGTTGCAAGAATCAGATTCACTTTGGACGACTCCACATTCCAAGTCATCATTGCGTTAGGCAGCACAATTCCATCTCTGGTTGATGGGCAGAAAAAGTGGGCAGCTTGCCAGGTAGACGTTTCCATGACTCCCAGCCCCCAAAGGTGATGCGTTTTTCAGCTAATTCAATGAAGAGTGGGCTGAACTTTGGGTCTAAACGAGAGACAATAGCTGCCTTCGCAGTATCAGCAGAATGGTTGATGGGAATGCACTCTACATTTGGCAGAGAATCATGTGACCTTACGACTGAGATTTTGTGATGGTGCCAACGGAGACTTGGAAAGCAGCAACCGTCCTGACTTTTTTCTTCTTTTCTAGCATGGCTCAGAAAATGGTGGATCTTAATACTTGACTTTAGCCAGACTCAGCAAGCGACTGAGCTTTGAAGCACAACTTCGCCTTTATTCTGGGTTTTTGGCAGGCCACCAGGAGGCTGTCCCTTTCACGCCTGATAAATTCTGCTGCTTATCTCTAAATAGAAAAAAATAAAAAGGAAAATAACAACAGAATATTGAGGCATAACAAGTGAATCCTCAAACTGTATGTGCTTTTTGTTTTTTGCCTTTTCTGACTGCTGATTTTTTAAAAAACAATGGTAATGCCCTTTCTGCTTGCTGAAGAATCCAAGTAGTTGGGTCTTTTTTTTTTTTTTTTTTTTTGGTTTATAATGAACAGGCATTTGAACTGGGCAAACAGGACGACAGCAGCAGTGAACATGAGATCATTGCATTACAGCAGTGTAGCAAACTGGCACCCTGCCTTTGCACCCCTTTGGTTCAGGAGACAAACGTGTGCAATCCTCATTTCTAAAGTCAGCACAGCCTGGAAGGATTCCTGGTCTCTCCCACCTTCTACCATTCTGCTGCCAGTGACGGCAAGGATTGGTGCAGTTTCTGCGCAGTGCTTTGTGCCTGGAATACCGAGAAGGAAGAAAAGGAAGACAAGCACCCTGGTCCTTCTTTTCTAAGAAATTACAGGAGCCCTGAAGAAAAAAATCTGAGTTTGTCCTACTACATGCAAGAGTGCTGAAAAAAATGAGACGCTCCTGCTCAAAAACAAAAACAAAAACAAACAAACAAAAATCCAAACCAAAACAAACTTTTAAAAAAAGCAAACATTGGCTTATATAACTGCAGAGACATCGAGCTTTGTAAAGCAGCTTTTTAAGGCAACATAACCAAATGAGCCTTCTTTATTTTTATGATTTCAAACAATATGGCATAATTAGCAATATATTGCACTTGGTGAAATCGCACCTTTCATATCAGGTATAACTTTTTTGTTGTTGTTTCTTTTAAAGCCTGCTATTATGTAAAAGGGAATCCTTGAACTTTCAGTTTACTCTTATTTAACTCATTGCACACTTTGCTCTTGTTAACTTTTTCTTTTTCCTCTCTTCCGCTAAACCTGATTAGACTAGAAACTTAAGTAAAAATAGAAAAATATATATCAAAAAGACGGTACATGTGTTTATTCTTATTTCTGTTATACACAGAAGTTTTGGAAAGACAATAATGTGTTATCTGTACTTTCTGTGTCCAGTATTAGTTTTTGCTAAGAAAAGTGTTTAGACCTAGTTGGTAAATAAAGTAAATCATTCATGTGATTTATAGCTTGAAATGTGGAAGAGGAAACTTTTTGGACTTCTAGAAAAGTGTCATATTAGAATATGCGTTAAACTACTGATGAATAAAATTAGTTTGGGGGAAGTTATATTTAAATTATTTACAAGGATTTCAGTAGAACAGAAATAGGGATGAAAAGATTATGTTCTCTGTTGCTAAGTAGAAAAGAAGCTTGTTCTATAATAATACTCTCTTTTAAAATACACTTTAAAAGAAGTATTTGTCCTAGAGCAGTTGTAAAGAGCGTTGGAAATACCCATTAAGTATTTTAGTGGAAAAAGTACATACAAACTTGTTTTTTAAGTTCAAAGCAACGTACTGGCTTAGCAAATAAATGCATTACATTGTAATTATTTTGTCTGTGTGTAGAAGTGAAATTGCTAAGCAATTTAAGCATTTTATAATAAAATCCAGTTTTTGTTGGACTTTAATGTAAAAGAATTATTAGCAGATGCATTCCACCTATTTTAATCTGGATAAAAATGTTTCTAAACGTGTGTAAAAATTGTTTAAAGGAAAAAATGCTTTTGAAAAATACAGCATTTATCATTGAAGACTATAATTTGAATATTAAGAATTGATGCTATAATATTTTCAATTAAAATGAACTTTAGGTAATGTTATGCTTTTAAAATCATCTTTTATTATCTTAAAATATGTAGGGTAAGCAATGAGAAATATTATAGAATTTATGAATCCAGGCTTCATTTCTGCTATTCTATGAAGAATTATGGGAAATTACAAAAACCCTATATACTGACAGTATTCAAATAAAATGTTTTATCGAGTTTATTGATTATTGTTCACTAATTATTTACAAAATAGTTCTTGTTCTGCCATGTAGTCTCAGCTAATGGAACGCCAACTTTCACAGGCTTAATTAATAATGATAAATATGTTTCCATGTTTCAAGATCCTTTAGTTAAAAAAACATTATTTTAAATGTAATTTTCAGGAGCCATTAATCTCTACACTCTTAATTATCTTATTAAGCTCCATGCCAAATCCAAATCTCTTTTCAGCTTTCACTATTTCATTGTGCAAAACCTAGTCGCTTCTTAAACAGCCATCATCCTTTCACTTTCAAAATTGTTACTGTGAAAACGACACCAACCAAAATGAACGCATACATGCAAACGATGAAGCCACTTTCTATGTCATATGAGTAGCCTAGGGTGGGGCTCTATGAGTTTTCCATGCTTTTAAAAAAAATATTTTGAAAGGTTTTTGCCCATTTTGATATTGTGTTTTCTTCTCGATCATCTACCCTCATTCCCACCATCCACTGAGATGCTCCTCCTAGACAGCAGTTGTCTGATATTTCTCCTTTTGTGGTTGTTTTAGGGAAAAACTTAAAATGGATATGAA
Source organism: Cephalopachus bancanus (assembly GCA_027257055.1). Taxonomy (NCBI): domain Eukaryota; kingdom Metazoa; phylum Chordata; class Mammalia; order Primates; family Tarsiidae; genus Cephalopachus; species Cephalopachus bancanus. The sequence goes on from JAPVLO010000108.1 coordinate 9,280,824, forward strand.
AAGTGAAGAAAGTGCTCATAGGAGAAAATCATCTCAGGTAAAAATGAAAAGCAAAAGAGCAAGTAATATTTAATATTTTTAAAGGAAAACAAAATTATTTTTTGTCTGTGTTAAGTTATAAGAATTGACTTCATATTTATGAATCTAGCTGGTGGAATTTTCATGGATGATTTTCATTTAAGGATGTATAATTTTACCTGTCTTTGTGAATGATTTTTGCCTGAGTTTGTGGTCCATGTATAGTTTGCGTCCCTCTTAATAAGTATCTGTGTATCCATAAGTACAACATAGGTGCAATAGAGTTTGATGAAAAGCGATTTAGGAAAAAGAAAAATTAATTTTTTTTCATTTATTGTGTCATATACAAGGAAGTGAAAACTGGAGGAGGTGAATAAAGTCATACTTTTAAATTTTTTTTACATGACCTAATAAGACAAAGAAACCAAAACATACATTCTTACAAGTTAGGACAAAATCTAAAACCAATGTTGCCTGTTATTCACATTTAAATTTATAAATATGCATTGAAATATTTTTGCTACAACTAAATGCATGATTGATTATTAACTATAGTTTTAAATAAGTATGGGAACAATATGAAAATAAATAATGGTGAAAACTATGTAGAACACATTATATAAAGTCAATAAATACATTTTAAAAATTTATTTCAAAACATACTGAATTACTAAGCAATTAGTATTTGGTATTATTATTTTTCAAAATAAATTTATAATTAAGAAATGCTAAATGATTACAGATATGAGTGAATCAATTAATGATTGTACAACTTATAATTTTTTTGTAGTTGAGTTTAGAATCTTAAAAATGTGTATATTGATGGCTTTCTGTTTACTGATTTGTGTGTTTGCTTGCTGTCTGGTGGCTTAAAAAAATTTTTAGTAACAATTTATTTTTGCCCAACCTGTTGACCAGCTGAGAGTTGTATGTAGACATGTATTTTAAGTGTACCTTTGTTGAACAATAAGTTTTTATATATTTTATTTAAGAGAAAAGATATTGTCTTTCACGTAGTACATCTGGAGTATAAATGTTAGTACGGAGTAGTATTATGCCATTAATGTGTCACTGATTTTAGTTATCTGATATTAATTCAGACAAATAAAAGTTTTAGTATCATTCCAACTATAGACATATAGATATTTATTTAAGACATATCTTCCAGCCTCTTTACCTAGTGAACAAGTTCTTACTTGTTTCATGAGAAAGTTATAGTTACCAATTCTTTGAAACCACTAACTAAGCTAGTTTGATAGAAAGTAAAATAAGCACAGTCTAACTCGTACACAATTAACTTAATAGTTAATTTGGTTTTAATTGCAGGCTTGTAATACTACATTCATGTCTCACAATTACATAATTTATACATGCATGTATGGATTCTTTTCTTTTCTTTAAAACTCATCATCAATTAGAATAGTTTAATTCCAAAATACTCACTATTAAAACAAAAGCAATCTGTGAAAAGTATTTCAATAAACTACTTTTTAAATTCTTGTGCATATAAATTTGTGTTTAGTGGAGAATATTTATGAAGGCCTTTTAATGGGGAATCTGCATCCTGAGAGTTCAACATTTAAAACATTTATACTAAAGGATCAATATTATTTTTATGTCCTAATTTCATCAGTTATTTACAACAAATACTGCATTAATAGAGAGCCCATTCAAGATGTTGCTCATTGGCATAAACCCGTAGATCCGATCTTGTGGTGAACTGGACCGCACAAGCTCGCTTCTATGGGTCTGTGTCAGTGTGGTAATCTGACAAAAATGCTATACACAATGCTGTTCCATTATAGTCACCAAGTTCCTGTTAAACTCCAATTAATTATATATTTTGGAAGTAATTATATTTTCTTTTGTTTTTCGTGTATATTTTAACTGTCGACTGTCTTAAGAGGAAGGCTTCAGTGGCTGACCACTTCGAAGCGTTTAGAGCATAGCCATTCAAGTTTGATTCCAATTGCAGTAAATTGCTTAAGAAAGTTGAATATTTTTCAGCAGAATTCAGACCAAGATCTGAGTAGATCCTGTTCAGAAATTTCAGTGCATATTACAGTGTCTAGTGCACCTCATCCACTTCAATAAGAAAATTAAAGGCTGTAACTGGATTTCTATGTTCCTATTTGAGCCTGTTTCTCCAGAAAAATGAGACTTAATGTTATTGATTTCTAATATTATTAATTGTTAGTGGAACTATGGCAGGAGAGATGTCAGAAGACATTTCATGCTACCTATGCTAGAAACCCAAGAGGTTAGGATAGTTCTGTGAGACACAGTTCAGTTTATTGCTATAATGCTAGACTATTATATCTACACCCTTGCCAAGCCCTTAGGTGTATGGCCGCCATATTTGGAGGAGCTGACTGAAGATATGATAAGGAATTTGAAGCAACATTGGAAGCTGTGTGCATCCAGGTTGAGGTAGTAGGTTGTATGGTTTAGAGTTACACCCTGGGAGTTAACTGTACAACCTTCTAGCTTTCCTTGGAGCACACTTGAGCCATCGAGGAATTCTTCATCACTTTAATCTGACTGAGTCAATTTCTGTGCAAGAAGGTAATGTGTCATGAGTATTTTGGATTATTGATATGAGTCTTTGTTAGGCTTAAATGATCATTTCATCAATAACTATTAGATTATTCCATTTGGATATATGTAAGAATGATGACAAAATGGTATTTTTAATGGGTTGTTACTCTAAGTTCAAATATTTTTAACAACTAGTGAGTAGTGAGCTAAACTGCATTAATATTGAAGTTTTTATCTATAAGTTGACAATTTTCAAACTGATTATTGATCTATTTGTATTGGCTACTTTAATTTTTAAAAGTCTGCTAATGTTAGTAACTCACAAAGCACATTATCTGAGTTTTTCTTATGACACATCACTTTCTACCTTATGTTATGGCTGTTTACATGCTTGCTTATTTTATTCACACTAGAATGTAAGCCCCTTGAGGGCAAAGTCCATGCCTTATTTTTCATTGTATTCCCTGCAATATCTTACACATAATAAGCCCTGTTTTTTTTTTTTTTTTTTTGATGAGTGAATGGAGTATAACACCTCATTCTGTTAAGAATTTCTACCGAATACTTGAATGAATTATAATGGTGGTAAAAAACCTGGGTTTTGTGTATTTGGTCTTAAAATTGCTTAAATTTAATTCCCAGACTGCTCTGCATCAGTAATACTGCGTGATTTGATTTTTTTACTGCGTTGAATGTGTCCATTCATCCAAGATAAAACATTTAAAATTTGGAAGTACTTTTTTTCTATAATAAAAAGAATAGAGGAAATATGTTTTCACAAATTAGTTCATTACAGTTTATAATCCTAAATTTATATTATGTATATTTCTGTTGAATTTTAAGTACCTTTATTTCCAGATGAATTGTTTTCTTTTTAGTATCAATTTTAACAAAAGGTGATATTTTAAGTCTAACTTAACAATATGATTTTTTAAATCAGAGTTTTATATTCTGTGTATTTTCCTTATCTTCTGCCCTTTATTTTTGTACAGCTGTATATGTTGGATAAACCAGAAATAACTAAACCAGAAACATGTCAAGAATTAATAATAAATGAGCATATGAAGTATAATTTGAGGATGGAAACACAGTTTTTTTTAAAGGAAAGATACCATACAATATTCTTTATGCTATAAAGCAAATGGGTCTTTTTGGAATCTATTAGCTTGTTTTCAACTTTAGCAGTATTTAGTGGGTATCATTTGTATAGTGAGACTGTCATATTTCAGTCACAGAATTGAATAGATGTTAACATTAGAATTTCAATGTAAAACTTTTAACATGAAACATAGCATCCATAAAAAAATATTTTCAGGTACAAATATACATTAAGAACATTAAGATCCCGGATGTGTGATAATAAGCTTTCTAGAGCACTCAGGCATTCAAAATATCTTGTTATCTAGAACTTGCCAGAAATATGGCAAAGAAGAAATGTCTGTACCTTCAACATGTAGAATATGTGAGCCTCAGAAAACTGAATACTAATATTTCAAGAAAATTATTTGACTGGCATGCAGTTTAAAGACTATCTCTGTGAAAGAAAAATCTTTGCAAAGGCTAATCAAGAAGCAATTTATACAGAGCAGGAGACATAAGTATAAAAAATATATGAAGAGATGACAAAGAAAGTGACATAGTAATGAGAAACATTATATCTAATGGTGGCAGTTTAACACAAAGGTGGGAGAAACAGACAACAGAGTAGTAAATAATTACATAGTTTTGCCCTTGAGAGACTAAGATCTCTCTCCTATGTGTTTGTATATATATAATGTATCCCAATACTAGGCAAATAGATTTAGAAGCCAAATCAAGTACACATGGTTAGACCAAATAAAATACAATCCCCAATTAATGTCTGTTTCCATGCAGTGCAATAGAGTTACGTGTGTCTCAGAGGTCAACTGTGAAGTGCAGTTTAAGGATAATTTTACAAAAATACTATAAGCAATTCATAGAATTGTGCCATCATTTATATAACATCTCAAATAAATGGGCATAGTAGAAAAATAACTGAAGAATAATGAGCATATAGGTATTATGATGTTAGTTATGCAGTAATCATAAGAAGAATTCTAAAAGGCAGAGGATATAGTTAGCATCAGTGAAGAAATTTTTAAAAACTTCTCTGTAGGATGAGAACACTACATGGAAGAACTATACTCTTGCCTTTGATTCATAAAAAAAAAATTGCTGCACCAGCTATGAGGGCTATTTAACTTACTATATGTTTATGAATAAATAATATGACAAATATTAAAGTATTAAAGTTGATAGAATTTTTTAAGAAGTCAAGATGTAGGACCACTGTAATATTATTATCTAGGAATAGTTAAATTACGTCTATGGAACCAAAGGGAAACATTGTTCATTTAAAAGGTTGCCATTCAACTATGGGAGAAACAGCTCTCCATATTGAACAATCCCCTTAAGAATTTTAAGTGGTCAAGTTTTACTGTAGACTAAAATTTTCACATCTGGTAACATAAAAAGTATGAGAATTCTGAAGATGATTAAATGTCAGTGAATCATACTTAACCAATATTTCTTTTACTATTCTGGGTCACTAGGTTGGCTATATCTTTATGTTTATAGTGGCTGATTGATATTAAACGTTTTCTGGAATGAGACAGGAAGGAGTTAGAGTGAGAAGAAAGGGAAGGAGAGAAGAAAAATTTTAAAAAATTAACCAAGCAATAGATTGTGTTTCACCAGGAAAGTCTAATCTAGTTCATATTACTTAATAATGTTATGAACTAAATTGGCCAAAGTAACTATGAGGGAATCAGATAAACTGGCAATTGCACTGTCTTCTTGAAAACAATCCAGGAGTACATGAACTGTGTTATTAGAATAAATGAGTCAGTTTCTGTAAATAATCATTTAGTTTCTCTTATTCCCTATTATCAAATGCTAATGAGCATAGGTGTTTCCCCAAGATTGCCCAAATGATGTGATATAGGATTCTGTCATCCTGAGCATTATTTCACACCCATGCCTAGTTTCTCTGCCACAGCATAAAGAAACAACTCATGAGCTAACCGATCAGGACATACCTATACACCCCCTCCCAAAAAAACCTTTTGGTAGTGTCTGTGAGCTTTCATTAGGTAAAGTCTCTGACCTACCAGAAAAGTATTTTATCTCTTACTTTGATTCCCACTGCCCAAGCAAAACTATTGCCTGTTGTTATTTTTTATGTGATAATATGTTGCTCTTCTACAAAGCCCTTACTGATTTCCTAAGAGAGAATTTCTCAGTTTTGAATCCTGAAAGCTCTTGCAACTTTCATTCCCACAGTACTGTTTCTGACTTCTATTAGTAGTCATGACAAGTGTCTAAAGGACCTGTGACTTACCCTTGTGCCTTTTATCATGTACATGCTTTTCTTTTTTAACTGTACAGGTATTGAATTAATGTCTGTCATATTGAGATGAACTTTAGATGATTTATAGGCAATGATGAGAACTTCTATATACCTTACAATAAACTTTTTCAGTAGGAAAGTCCTATGTTAGCTAAGACATTTCTAGACTTTTTGGAATATATTATTAGGAGTATTCTAACAGTGTCTGAGAGGTCTACAAGCCTGTCTTGAATAAGCCCATGATATACCATTTGAAGGTAGTTTATGAAACTAATCACTATTATTTGTGTCAAATTTAAGTCCCTGTGAACAGAAATCCATGTCCTTTGAAAACTCACAATTCACACTGTAATGTCTAACTTATAGGATAGATTAAATAACTCTTTAGTGAATGAAAATTTTTTTTTGTAAGAAAGCAGGATTTATTGAGAGAACAAAAAGGCTCCCACAGCAGGAGGGGACCCAAAGGGGTTGCCGAAAAATAGTTTTAAACAAAATAAAAACACTGTGTGGTATCATGAATTTTTCTACATTTAAGTAGACGTCTTCAAACTTTTGATGTTTGGAATTTTAAGATAAATTAGAAATATCACTTTAACTTCTGGAAATTCGATTTGATAGCTGATCTTAGTCCTTTAAAATTGGCATCACGTGGCTCAGCCTGTAATCCCGCGCCTTTGGGAGGCTGAGGTGAGTGGATTGCCTGAGCCCGCGGGTTCGAGACCCGCCTGGGCAGCGAGACCTCATCTCTACAATAAATCAAAAATTAGCCGGGTGTGGTAGCGCGTGCCTGTAATTCCGGCTACTTGGAAGGCTGAGGTGAAAGGATCGCCGGAGCCCAGCAGGTCGAGGCTGCGGTGGCCAGGAGCGGCCACTGCACTCCAGTCTGGGTGACAGAGTGAGACTCCCACTCAAAAAAAATTAAAAATAAAAAAAATAAAATTGGCATCACGGCCTGGCCCGGTGACTTAAGCATATAATCTCAGCACTTTGAGAGGCGGGAGCCAGAGGATTGCCTGAGCTCGGGGGTTCAAGACCAGCCTGAGCAACATGGCAAGACCTCGCCTCTACCATAAATGAAAAAATTAGCTGGACATGGTAGAACATTCCAACTACTTGGAAGGCTGAGGTGGAAGGAACATCTGAACCCAACAGGTTGAGGCTGCAGTGGCCATGAACATGCCACTTCACTCCAGCCTGGGTGACAGTGAGACTTCAACTCAAAAAAAAAAAAAAAATTGGCATCACATTGTGTGTGATTTCATTTTTAATCTTACTCCGTGGTGTGTGAAAGACATCAATTAAATCTACACATATTTAGCTTCTACACTTGATATCTCCTAAGTCCCAATTCTGTTTCTTTTCACACTAAACTCTTAGATCACTTGATTCTAATCATGTTCAGTCTGTTTTTCTAGTTACTTTTCATATGCTTATGTAGTCTATAATAGGACTAAGTCATTAGCTATATAATTTATGTGTATTTTTACCCAATAGGTACTTAATGAATAAAGCTTGATTGAAATTAAAAATAAAATCAAAATGTATTAATAATAAGAACTTTAGTGATCATCTGGCCCATTTTCCAGATGACCAAACTGAGACCCTGATAGTTTAATGATTTTGCCAAAGTCAGTCTCCTAGTTATGGACACAACCTACATTTCTATTCAATTCGATAATCTATTTAAGAAGAAATATTTTAGAATCACTGTCATTAGATTTTTAGGTAGTTCTCAATATTAATGTGCCATTAAACAAATTTTAATAAACTGATTGAAATTAGACAATAAGGTTTTGTTTCTGAAAGGTTACAAATCACACAGTAATTTATTTTCAAACTCAAATATGAGAGATATGTAATTAACTTGATTTAAGATGAACTGCTTATCATTCAATTATTTCTTTCCAAGTACAATTACACTCATATTCTTCTAGGCACAGAGAGGAAGTTGTCTACTACTAGTTCTTCACTTAAATTTTCTCTTCCTTCCAAAATGCTTTTCAGTTGGTGGTGTATCTTGAGTAAAAATGAAAACACTATACATTGGTCAACCTGTTAGCATAGTGTCGCTTGGGAGATTATAAATTAATTTTAAATGGTCACCATAAACAAGTCCAACTTCGCCTTCCATGAGACATGCAAGACAAAGGGAAGTAGTGGGAACTGTGATAGATCAAAGAAGGTATACTTACTTTTAAAATCTTTAGAATGACTCTGTCAGCCAATATCAGTTTGGATCCCAAGGGTAGCCAGTTCTCTGTTTCTGTATGAACACATCATATAGTAGAGCAAAATTTCAGTAAATCTGTTGTTTTGATGAATCTAACAGCATCTTTTCTCATAAAAATATAACTTCTTATATTTTGCTGATGACCTCATTTCAAATAGATAGGTATGGTCCATGACAGTCAAAATTTTTTTATTGAATTCAGTTGACTAATAAAATATATGTATTCATCAAGCAACAATTAACAATCACAATGTTATTTTGTTTTCGTTTTAAAATTTTTTTTTTAATTTTAAAGATGTGGGGTACAATTCAGGATTGGGTATACAAATGTTCATTAAGCAGGTACCATTGTTGATGAGGTATGTACCTCCTCCCCTGGCAGTTTCTCACTACCGCCAATCCCTTTCTTATAGTGTTATGATAATTGTTCAAGTTTCGCTTATGAGTGAGAACATGTAGTACTCAGTCTTTCTTTCTGTGATAGATCACTGAGTATGATAGACTCTAAGTCTATCCAAGTTGTTGTGAAGTTCATAATTTTGTCCTTTGTTATAGCTGCATAATATTCCATTGTGTATATGTACCATATTTTTTTATCCGGTCCCCTTTCGATGGGCATCATGGTTGATTTTATGTTTTTGCTATTGTGAGTAGTGCTGCAATAGACATGCATGTGCAGGTGTCTTTCTTATAGAGTGATTTGAGATCCTCCAGGTAAATTTCCAGAAGGGGAATTGTGGGGTCATATGGAAGGTCGATTTTTAGACCTATTTTCGTGTTCTTTTAATGAAGAAAATGTAGTAATAGTAGTAATTGTAGTATTCTTAGTAGTAGTATGTAGTTTTCTATTTGCATCTAAACCTCAATGTACAAAACTATGGCACCTTATCATTCTTATTCTCAAGTAATCAATGCTATAGATACATGGATATTTGACAATTTAAGTAAAAAAAAAATCAAAAGATTAAACACAGAGTTTAAATATTCTCATCTCCTTACAAAGTCTTTCAGGTAACTGGGAAGAGTTAAAAAGTAAAGTAACATTGGCATTGTTGTTCATCATATTTCATTGTGCTAAAATTAAAAGGCCAGTTATGTACAAATCTACAGTACGATAATGTTCCTATTCATTCATTTTTTAATATAATTTACTCCAATAAATTTAAATTTGGAAAATAGAAATAAAACAACCAATTATAAAAATACTAAATTTCTAGTAGTAACAAGGCATGTATTTGCAGTTTTGCTATGTGTTGTAGAAGCCTTTCTATTGAACATAATTGGGATCAGGAGTTGATCAGTTAATGTTTAAATAAATTAATCTTAAAAATTAGGACAAAAATATAACCTATACTTTGTTTAAGGGTTATACACTTGCTTATATATTTATTTGACAATAATTTCGAGTAAGCCAAGAACTATTTTTGTGTTTGGGCTGCTGATAACCGATCATAGTTATCTTTTTTCTATATATCCCATAATGCATCATAGATGATTTCTAATTTCTTCATGTTTCATGAGTGTATTTAAGTACAAATCCAGTGCAAAACTAGGAGAAGAATTATGTTTTGTCCAGATTTTTTCTAATCTTTTAAAATTGTCTTACATACATCCAATTCTATAGTATCAGAGCATTTTTTTTAAGTGGATGAATTATATGTCATCTTTTCTAAATATTTAATTTTAGATTAGATAATTTATATAGATATAGACTATCTCTCTTTTTTACAGGCATATTGAATTAGTTTATGCAATATTTAATTGAGTTATGCAATTTCATATAAAGTAAACTGGTGTAAGCTGGTTTGGGATCAAAGGTAACTGACTTCAGGCGGCATATAAATCACTTGGTAGAAGCATAAATATTTTATTGAGTAGTCTGGATATTTCTAAGGTGATGAAAATGTTCTCTCTGTGTTGTCCAAAACAATAGCCTCTAGCCACATGAAACATTGAGCAGCTGAAATGTGTCTAGTGTGACTGAAGAACTTAATTTTAAATTTTAGTTAATTTCATATTTAAATAGCTACATGTGGTTTGTAGCTAAGATATCGAACTGTGTACTTCTAGAGAGTAACTCGCTTGCGTTTAGCATTTAGCGGGTTGGGGCAACTTTTGAGAGTGTCACATAATCTATAACGTGGCAAATAGTTAACAGTACTTCTGTAGTTGAATACTGTTTAGATTGACTTAGAAGATTTAAATTAGTTTGTAATGCATGTTTATTTTGTTTTGCATTATTGTTTTTATGATTGCTTATTTTGCTTTTATTTGAGTATAAATTCAGTTTTATGGAATTTGTAAAACTTTATTCAAAATAGGGAAGCCAATGAGTAAAACATTAGAAGCTACAGAGGTTTACAACTCTTTCTGTAATATTCAATTCAATACAACACAAACTAAGAAGTAATGACATTCCATCTCACATTGGTGCAAAAAAGAAAAAAGAAAAAAGTTGTCTTAATTTAGAATTAAAACTTCATAGAAGCCACAGGCTGAATTTGTTGAGTCCTCAAGCCCTTTGAAATATTTATAGGACACTAAATGCCTGTGGATGTGTTCATTTTTCTAAGAAAAAGTGCCTGCTTTTGTCAGATTTTTCAGAGGAGTGCAAGATATCCTTAAAAAGTGAAGAATAACTTCATGATGTTACTGTTTAATACTTTTTAAGATGCCAAAAGTTAATTCAGTAGTAAATTCTGACAGAACTGAAATCCTTCTTTTACAAATATCATAAATATATCATCTATTCATCCATATGTATTTAAAAGTATCTAAATTATACATGCAGTTAAATATGTAAAAATATTATCTATTCCACAATATGTAATTTTTTTTTTTTTTGAGTTGGAGTCTCACTCTGTCACCCAGACTGGAGTGCAGTGGCTGCTCCCGGCCACCACAGCCTCGACCTGCTGGGCTCCGGCGATCCTTCCGCCTCAGCCTTCCAAGTAGCTGGAATTACAGGCATGCGCAACCACACCCGGCTGATTTTTTGATTTATTGTAGAGATGAGGTCTCGCTGCCCAGGTGGGTCTCGAACCCGCGGGCTCAGGCAATCCACTCACCTCAGCCTCCCAAAGGCGCGGGATTACAGGCTGAGCCACCGAGCCCGGCTCACAATATGTAATTTATATGTAATTTATTAATAGCATAATTTAATTAATTAGTTAAACCTATGGAACAATGTTGACAAAAGAGAGGAGTTTAATTCTTTGGAAGGACTAAATAAAATGATATCGTTAAAATCACTGTCATATTCTGTTTGAACATTTAGCCAGAAATTATTGAACAAATCATAAACATGTAGGTTGAAACCAGGGATAGTGGATGTCCCTGCAGTCCCAGCTACTCAGGAGGCTGAGGCAAGATGATTGCTTGAACCCAGAATTTCAAGGCTGCAGTGAGCCATAATCTCCAGCCTGGGTGACAAAGCAAGGACTCTTCCCTAAAATAAACAAAAAGAAAAAATAGATTAGACTATCTCTCAGTTTACTATACAGTACATTTGCATTCTTACTTATAAATGACTGGGTTCATTAAAGTGGTGCATGACGAGTGTGGTCTGTGAAACAAAAAAAGCCAGTCACTAGTTTGATATTCAATGAAAGGACTTGTCTTGCATGGAAATATTGGCCAAATTTAAAAATTATACATTTATATGTTTTTTCAAAGAAAAAATTTGCCTTTGATGTTTCCCTTTTTAACTACACTTGACGCTTGAATAGCATGAGGAGCTAGGGATACGGACTCCCCAGGCAGTTGAAAATCCACATATAGTTTTTGACACCTCAAAACCTAACTACTAATAGCCTACTGTTGACAGAAGACTTACAGATAACACAGTTGATTAACACCTATTTTGTATGTTATATGTATTATATACTGTATTCTTTTAGTATCTTGAATTAGAAAAAAGAAGTATCATTGAGAAAATCATAAGAAAGAGAAAATTCCATTATTCATTAAGTGAATGTGGCTTATCACAGTATCATCTCAATTATTTTCGCATTGAGTAGGCTGAAGAGGAGGAATTGGTCGTGCTGTCTCAGGAATGACAGAGGAGGTTGAGGAGGCAGAAAGGCAGGCACACTAGGCATAAGTTTTATTGGAAAAAAAAAATCACGTGTAAGCAGACCCACACAATTCAAACCTGTATAGTTCAAGGGTCAACTGTAGTGTTTTGTTTAATATGCCAACTTCCAATTCCAAACATATCAGGTAGGATGGCTTCTACTGTAACAGTATTAGTCCTCTGTAAAAGTGAGAAAACCACAGTCAGGAAGTTGTATAAATTCCCGACAACCACATAAATGGTAAATCCCAGGACTAAAACAGATGTGTCTTATACCAAAGGATTAGACTGCAACTACTTTGTTATAATGTCTCTTATGACAGAGGTTCAGCAACTTGAAAGTAGTAGGTACACTGAGTAAAAGTTTACAATTAAGATTGGCTCTACTTTATTTAAAGTGAATTTGCAGCCTCACTGGTTCAACTGGTCAGTCCTCCCCCTGCTCCCAGAGACTTTTCTTAGACCAGTGTTTTAATTTGGAGGTCCACACAATAAAAACTCAGTGAGCTCTTTTCTGTTTCTGATTTTTAAAAACATAGAGTAGTGTATGATTGCCAAAGCTATCTAAAAACAGTAAATATATTTGCTTCTAGCTGGGGATTTATCAGGTCACTGTGGTAACATGTTTATCTGAGGATAAAGACATTGAATAGTATTTCTTAGTCTTTTATGTCATGATTACTTCTGTTTTTAAGGTCCTACGTATTTCAAAACTTTGGAGTACAATACACTTTACCTCACAGACCACTTGACATTGACTAATATTTGAGAAGCAATTCATTTAGTCCCTTTCCTAATTTAGGGACACAGAGAAGACACTTTTTCTTTCTTCCTCCTCTAATGATATTAGCTTGATCCTCTGCTTATTACTTCCTTCTTTGCTCTGGGTTTTAAGACCTCTTGGAATGGTATTCCTCACTTTATTGCCTGAGGACCTGAAAGAGGAAGAAATGTGGCAGGAGATGGGAATAGTTTGAAACTGTCCTCTGTGTTACTCTGATTTCACTCATTCTGGTCAGCATCCATATTGATATGATTTCAAAGGCTTAAAAAAAGTCATCTCTCCTCCAAAATAGCTTGATCTCACATTGCACAACAAATTTGTAGCACAATAATTGGCCATTCCCCTCTTGTCCAAAATATAGGGATTGAACTCCAGCCCTGGAGTCAGGATCTCTGAATTTTTAGCAAGGCTGAGTCAACCACGACTATAAAAACTGACGTTTTCATCAGTGCTTTGTGATCGTCATCTGTAAAATGAAAATTACAACACTAGCACTGCAAGATTTTTGAAGAATTAGAAAATAATATGCATATGGCACTTAGCAAGCATGGTGCCTAGTAGACAATAGGAGTTGAATAAAAAGTAATTATTATCATTACGCATGTTAAATTACACAGTGTACTATTTACTTATTAAAGGTCCCACTTATCTAATGCTGCAGGATTCATATAGACAGAGCCAGCCACAGGAAATGTTGGGAGGTGGTTGTTTTTTCTGAGATCCCCCTGTCTTCTAAACATCATAGCATTTCTGCCTGGATTTGCCATTTTGAATATTAAATATTTCAGGTATTCTTTTCATTGCCAGGACACGGTAGCTAATAATTCTCACATTTCCTTTGTGAAGTTATAGTCCCTTTTCATGGGTCTGAAGTTAGTTCCTTTCCTTTATGTAAGCTGCTTATTCTGAAAACATGCAGTCTCGTCACTATTGTGTATGTGCAAATAAAGTAAAATGATAAATTGCTTGATTGTCTCAGTTTTCCTATCTGTAAAATAGGGAACATTATACTTTCCCATCGCACTTCTCCAGACTGTTGAGAAAATAAAAAAATTCATAATGTAGAAAAAAAAGAGCATCAGCATTCTCATAAATGGAAAATTAAGCCATTTAAACTTATCTACAGGAAGTTTGATAAGTAGACTTCCAGGGAAGAAGTAGCAAAGTATTCTTTAGCTGTTCATTCTCCACAGAGATGCTGCCTCGCTCAGTCTCCTCGTACCTCTTTGTTTTTCTGTCTCTGTCTCCCCTCCTCTCTTCTGTGTGCCTGTTTATATTTTCCTTCTTCACCTCTATGCGTAGTGACTGTTTCCACGTCTGCACGTGAATTCTTTTTTATATCTAGCCAAATGGCAAAAGTAAGACTGTTATGTTTGACAGGTAAATGAATTGTTTAATTAAATCAATTAACATGAACAGCTATAGAAATGTAGAGTTTAGTTCATAGGAAACTAGAAGGCAATGCTTACATTGTAATTAATATATCAATAGTTTGCCATGCTTGCTCGTCATTTTGGTTAGGGCAAGGCATAGGAAACTGGGTTAATCCTTTAATTTCTTTCTAATTTTTAAAAATAAAGCCAGTTTTGCACCCTATGACTATTTGATAAAACTAATATAATATTTCTCACAGGAAAATGGATGAGTCTGTGTTTTGCGCACAATTTTAGTGTCTTTTGTTCTGTAGAAATGAAGTTCTATGTGCCAGGCTAGTCCAGTGAAAGTATAGTCAGTAATTTTGTTGTAACCAATTTTCATTTTACATATTGAACAGGAGGTTTTTGACCTGGGTTCAAAAGTTTGTGAGATTTTGAACATGAATCTTTTTTCTCTTTGTTCCTCAGACTGGACAGAGTGCTATGATAGGGTATTGGATGTTTTCTCAAAGTAGGCTAACTTACAGGGAGGAAGCAACACAGATATGTAAAGTTCAGTGGTATAATGCATTTATACCATGGTTCTGATCTTGGCCCACAAATCTATAGAAAGGGCATACCACTTCCCTGGATTGTGGCTAAAGGCCTAAGTAGTTTCCAGGAAATAACATCTTCACCTACTCTGACTTTAGCACCTAGTCCCTTTGTGGTGTGATCAGAGATTTGGGGAGCTGGAATAATGACCTTGCTCATATTCAACTGCTGATTATTTTACTGATGACTTTGAAAGTGCCCTCAGAGTAGGTCTTTTCAGATGTGATGAATATGAGTGTGGACTTTAGATATGACTGCCAAGTTTAGCAGATAAAAATATGGGACTTGCAATTAAATTTGAATTTTAGAAAGACAATGAATATTTTATAATGTTAGTATTCCAATATTATGGTGTTTTGTATTACTTATTTGATATTTCAATTTGTGGATCTTATATTTTTTGTTTGGCAACTCTATTTAGATACCGTTTTCCATAATAAAGTGTCTTATTCTTATTTCTTTACATATGCCCCACTCTCATTAAATAAGGGAATAGAAGCTAATGGAGAATCTAGAATAAGATTTATGTAATGAAATATCGGGGGAAAACATACACATTAATATAATAATGTATTGAATGAATGAAAATTAAGACTTTGTGTGTGTGTGTGTGTGTGAGAGAGAGAGCGAGAGAGAGAAAGAGAGAGAGAGAATGAGTTCTAGAGGAAAAGTTTTGCAGAAAATGAACATTCTGGTTAAAGCAATTTTGTTTCTCATTAATTTACAGGTTCATGTGATCTGCTATCAGTTACTTTAAAATCTCTGTTCACTTTTTAATTATCAATTGCCATAACAAGATAGGTATTATACATGTAACTTAGGTTGTGTGTTTGCCCCAGATTCAAGTGGATATTTTACATGGCGACTGTGAGGCATCACCATCTCACCCTTTCTCAGAGCCTGATCTCTTCCTTCCTGACCTCCTAACTGTCCCCAGCTCAGTGACTCTTACTCTTTGCTGTTTTGCTCAGACCCTCACCAGAGCTAAGGTCTCCTACTGGGTCTGTCCCATGTCCATCAGCCCCAGCTGCCTTTCATTCTTAAAGCCCTGAGCAGAGACTCACAGTCCTGGACACTTTCAAAGTGTCATCCAGAGTCACACCAGGCACACATATGCTTGTCCACATGTTCACATGCAATGAATCTTTTTATTTAATGAGGGATTTTGTTGTGTAGTTTGGGCCGCATTTTTCTTACTTTATATGGAAGGACATAAGCACATGAAAAACTCTTTCAAAGTCCTATAGTCAAACCAAGGCTGGAACCCAGATCCCATCATTAAATCAGTTGTTTCAGAGACTTAAGTTCTTTCTCTTTAATATAGGATCATTATGGTCCCAAAATGATATTTTTGTGATTGTGATAATTAAACACAAACTGAATATACCTAGGAGAACTGCCTAAAATGTACTTTCAGAAAACGTTTGTTTCCTCCTTGCCATTTTCACTAAAGTGAAGAGGATGTGTGAAAAATTTGTGAGCCTGACTTTGCTTGGGACTAAGAACTCCATTCATTTTTCTAACACCAACAAATTTATTGACCTTTTTACTGCTGGACAAAGTTCTTTGCAACACAAGAATGTCCTTGATCGTATGATTATATAATCTTTCTATTTTAGAATTTGACTTGTTCATTAGCTTGTAGTTGTAACTCAGGAAGTACTTTCAAATGAATAAATGCATAAGTAAATGGTGGTATCTAGTGTTGTTATAATATTCTTGCAGTTTAATGTTACATTTGAGAGTAATATAGGTACTATATTGTTTTAGTGGAAATTTTAAAGTAAACCATAGAATACTTTAAAGTAGTTGCATTTTTTCAGTTGTCTCATTTATCCAAGTTTGACGGTTACCTAGTTGTACAATATTTCACTTTGACCCTCATTAAGACCTCCAACTTTCTTTAACCTTCGTAAGATTCTTCCCTTCTCTATACTTCCCCACTCAAAGAGTAGTATGCAGTCTTTAAAGATTTTGCAATGTTGTCCATCAATAAAGTTTAAATTCCTCGGTAGCACATTAAAGAACTTTATGATCTGCTTCCAATGTATCAACATAAGCTTCATCAGGTTACTCCTTTGTCTCCTGATACTTACCTTGCACTCCTATTCTGTATTTCATTCACAATGAGACTCCTTGCACAAAGCAGCTCTTGAGCAGCAGTGTGTAGTGGAAGGGAGTGTACATGGGCACAGGCATTGGAATGAGACAGAGCACAAATATGACTGCACCACATTCTAGCTATAGGGGCTGTCTCTACAAGCCTCACTTTTTTTAATCTATGAGTATACAGCATGACGCTTTGTAGCAGTAAATGATATAGTAAATGATATAATTCAAATTATGTTTTAAATTGGTACAGGGAAGGCAATAAGTAGAAGCTATTGTGATACAGTAAAGATGAGCGTGGATGTCTTTACTTATTTTGTTAATTCTGTCTGAAAAGTTTCAATTACTTTTATTTCTGGCAAAAATTGCATTCATTCCTTCAGATTTGTTTATCCCCGACATTCACATTAAAATAAGGTTAATGATGATTAAGTTGCATGCTCTGGCATTTCTATTCTCTTATTTCTTAATTAACATTGTGTCATTTTCCATTCTTTTTTCTAGATTGTCACTTTTAGAAAAGTAGTCATAGGGAATGAGAGTGAAGGGGACTTTGCCATTCACTTATTCCAATATTCTCACTTAATAAATAAGGAAATGGAAGTTCAAACTCACTGATAACATATTTTTGTGAGATTATTTGTAGTGTCTTGCCCTTAGTAGTCTGAAAATTTCTTAAAAAGTGGAAAACTATGTATGCCTTAATATCTACAATGATTGACACAAGGTGGATCCTTAGTGGTGCATATTTCTGGAATAAGAGAATGTCATGGAACTATCTGGCCAGACTTCTGAATTATAGGATAGAGCTTTTTGTGCTATACTACATTTTCTTTCATTTAAATGTCATCTCATTCTACTGATTCACTTACTAAAAATTTCTCTTGAAAGTTTTGGATCCTCTCTAGCTTGGTCCATATAAAACTGATCTTTATAAGATCCAAGAATTCTACTGGTTCTATAATGCAGTCACCTGTTCTGGAATTCTAATTATGCTCACTTCTAGAGGCAGACCAAGGGACAAACAAAGCTGAAGCAGTGCTGTTTTTCTAGCTAAGGAGATCTAGACATGCGGATCTTCTACCCTTGACATCAAATCCAGTGGTCCTTTCTTGTATGTAACGGTTGTTTCAACCTTAACTTGATAATAACACCTATGTTGTGTTGATCTTGGCTCTCTGCAGACTACTTTCATGCTTGCTGCTTCATTAATAATAATAACTCAGAGAGAAGCAGAAAAGTTATTAGGATTCATGTTTGACAGATGAGGAAACTAAGACTTGGTTTGAATTCAGGTTTTCTCTCTTCCATGACAGTGTTCTTAACGCTGTGTAGTTTTGCCTTCCTTGGCTCAATTGGGGCTGCTGTGGACCCATGGCTGGGGCATTCTGCACACCAAGTAAAACCTATCATTTCTCCATGAAGTTCTAGCAAAGTTCCTAGAACAGTCATGGGCTATAGGATCATTTATTTCCAGGCTGAAGTCTCCATGGGGTCCTTAAATTAAACAGCTGGCTAGTTCAAATTGTGGTTTAGGGATGCAAAGTCTGTGTTTAGTAATTAGCACTTGAACTGAGCAATAACCTTCAATGAGTCTTTCATTTTCCTGCCCCAGCGAGAGAGATCAACAAACACAGACCGAGTGTGCTCCAGTGTCAGATTGTCAGACTTTAAATCACTTGTTAGATGTATGGCTTTAAAACAAGTCCAACTTCTCTGTGCTTCAGGTGTTTTATCTGTAAAGCAGTGTCAGCCTCAAAGGTTCTTGTGAAAAGGTGAATGAAATGATAAATGAATAGAACAGTACCTGGCTCTTATAAATATTAACTCCTAATCATTATTATTCATTACTTTGTGAATATAAAAAAAAAGACAGTTTCATCCAATCTGAGTTGATAATTTTTTTGGGGGGGGGTTGGAGTCTCACTCTGTCACCCAGCCTGGAGTGCAGTGGCCTCTCCCAGTCACTGCAGCCTCGACCTGCTGAACTCCGGCAATCCTTCCGCCTCAGTCTTCCAAGTAGCTGGAACTACAGGCGTACGCTACCATGCCCGGCTAATATTTGATTGATTGTAGAGATGAGGTCTCGCCAAGTAGCCCAGGTGGGTCTCGAACCCGCGAGCTCAGGCAATCCACTCACCTTGGCCTCCCAAAGCGCTTGGGATTACAGGCTGAGCCACCAAGCCTGGCCTATGCATATTTTCATGTAACTAGAAACAAATTCCTTTTAAACAAGAAATAAAGAGGGTGGGAATTAATTCTTTCATTTATAATCTGATGATGTCAGTCAATTCTATTTCCAGCAGAAGCATCTTTTCAGTTTTGACCGTGTTGGAAGCAACATATCTCATCTGGTATTATTGGCACTACATTGAAAATATATATAACCTTATGTTGAAAGTATAATTACAAGTGCAGTTTTATCTTGACACTTGCTTGAAACTCATTCCTTTGGGGTTATGTGTTAATAATCAAGGGTGGGCGTTTGCTGTTAAGTATTTCGGTTTGATTTAGACACAGGTCATTATTACCTGCTTGTAATATATTTAACCTTCCAAATCTGCTTTCTGATTTATCTTATCATATCTACCATAACATTTCCAATTATTAATCACTTTCATTTTCCCATTATAGTAAGGCTACTACAAGGTAAAGTATTAATATAACTTTCTAAGTTACAGAATTTCGTAAGACCCATCCCTATCATCTGATGGGCATCATAGGTACTTTCCTCAAGAAAATGAAAAATATTCTGTGCCAGTCAGCCGTTGTCAGTAAAAAAGGAAATCTTCCCCTAAATTTTATCTCATGTGAATATTAATATTTCTTATATGGCCATCATTTTCAGCATTTCATTTTCCAAATGCACTTTCTACAATCATGTAACATTATAGTCCATTACTAACCACTAATGGAGAATTTTATGACTAACTTTTGCATGGAAAACTATTGTTTGCTATGTGAGGATAGATTTGCAAAACAAGATGTGGTAACATTTAAATGGCCACTTATTTTTAGAAAACTGCCCTGATTGTGGCCTAAACCTTAGATTTCCATTTCATGGCATCATTATCTTCAGACCCAGATGGATGTCTCTTGCACTTAAGGAGCATAAGGGAAATCGATTTGATTAAAATAAGCTGTTTCTAATCATTAGGATATTGGAGATAAAAACATAATGATTTGGATAATAAATGTAAGGTCCACAGCCATATTCATCCTCCAAGGTAATTAGCAATTATGTTATTTCAGATCCCAGGATGGCAACAGATTTTTCTACTCCATGATCTTTTTGTAGAGAATTGTGGGTACAATACTTGATAGGTCAAACCAAACAAAATGAACTGTTTGATTTATGGTGTGAATATTTATTTATTTAAAGTCGGAGTCTCACTCTGTTGCCTAGGCTGGAGGGCAGTGGCACGCTCACGCCACTGCAGCCGCAGCTGATTCTTCTGCCTCAGTCTTCCAAGTAACTGGAGCTACAGGCTGAAACCACGCCTGTCTTATTTATTTATTTATTTATTTATTTATTTATTTATTTATAGAGATGAGGTCTCACCAAGTTGCCCAGACTGGTCACAAACCCCTGAGCTTAGGCAGTCCTCTTGCCTCGGCCTCCCAAAGTGCTGGCATTACAGACATGAGCCACTGCACCCAGCCTACGGTGTGACTAGTGTGAGAATTATTCCATAGCTCATTTCTTCATCTCAATCTATGAAATTGATCTTCTAAGCATAGTTTGCATTCAAAAATTTTAAATAATATCCAAGGATCTTGGCTTATAATTACATCATGATTCTTTATTATTTTTATGCAGTATGTTGGATATCTGGATTCATTGTTATTTTAAAATTTTATTCCTTTACTGATATTGCTACAATCTACTTCAAACTTGGTATATGAAAATAATTATGAAGTGAACAAGGATTCAGTAAAATATAATTTAAATACTGTAGTGCTCAAAGTGTAAATAGTACTCAAGGAGATTTGGGACTTTTTTTAACATCAAGGATTTACTCATACTTAAATAAACTTTAAGTATTTATTTTATAACTAATCTCTATTGACAGTTCCTTTAAACACTGTTTCCATGTTGTTTAAAGTATAAATGAGTAGGATAATGAAAACAATTATTAAATAAAATAGAGGCTAAGTGACCTGCCTCTAAGTGCAGCCAATGAGTTCGTTCATAGCTATGGCAAAAATTGAACCTAAAGTTTCTGGTTTGCCCTATTCTATTCACTGGTACTTTAAACAAGTCAGTGTTTTAAGACAACTGACCTCAGTACTTAGTGATGATTAACCTCAAAAAGTGATATAATATGATAAATATTCATTAAACTGCTAATTTTGTCAATATAAATATTTCTGGGGAGAGTATTCTTTTTACCTTCAGGAAGCCACATAATATCAGTAATTAATGAGAAGTGAACCGACTCAGTGGTAAAATACTTTCAGATTTTTAACAAGGAATGTAGTAAAAGACAATGTATTCAGGAACGTTAAGTTGTCTTTCGCATCACAAAGATGAAATTCTGCTATTTCTTTTGATGATAGAACATATGCTAAATCATAAGAGTGATAAATAAGGTTTTTGGAAATGTCATTGCAAACAGAAAACTTCCTAAATGATGGAAGAAAAAGATAAGTTAATTTAGATGTTTTTCTGTACAATATCAAAATAGATTGACCATAAAAGTTACAAAAGCATTGCATGAACTTTGGAATAAGGCTAAGACATGGGGAATTTAAGAGACTCCCCTTTCACACATTATATCATGTTCTTACTCTTCCCTCCAGGACTTTTCATTTCCTGTTCCATCGCCTGAAATATTTATCTGACATATATTGGGTCTTAGATATCACATTCTCCAAGAATTTCGCCAGCCTCCTGATATCTTTGGTAAAGACTCTCCAATGTGGTCCTCAGCATCTGTACTTTGCCCAACCGTTGTCACAGTATGATCAGCAGACTGATTGCAGTGGCCTAGTTATGGCATCATTTCCCACAAGACTCAACTACGTGAAGACAGGAACTGGGCCAGGTGTCTATCCAGGTGTTTCATGCATAATCAACTCTGACTAAGTGACGGGATACTAGAGTTTACTAGGTCCTGTGCAATTTCTTGTAGTTTAGATACACAGGCTTTCTTCTGAGTCTCTTAACAATGTTTTTCACCCATATTACAGATGAGGAAGTTGAGACTCAGGCAAGCTAATAGGTCAAACGCCATAAAAGGCAGAATGAGAAAATCAAGCCCATTCCGTTTTCTAACTTGTTCTTTTATTCAACAGATTTATGCTGAACATACTCTGCATGTCAGACATTATGTCAGAGCTAAGGATTCAAAGATAAATAGGTTAAGATTCCCTGAAGCTCTTTGCCTAGTCAGAGATAGACTATAAACAGTAATTATAATTCAATGTGATAAGGGCTTTGACAGCACTATGTACTCTGTGCTGTGAGATTTCTAAAGAATGAGTAAATGTTGGTGCATATCGGATTGATTCATTTTATTTTAATATTCCTTTAATACCCTGTTATATTTGACTGTTTAGTATATAACTACCCTAATTTAGAAAAAGGTAGACAAAGTCCTATGAAAATTAATAGAAGTTTAAATATTTTAATGCCATTTCTAAACTAATTAGTTTCATTATTGTTCATTTTATACATTAATTTGAATATCAAACAGAAGTCTATATGAAGCCTAATCTATGAGTTTTTAATGACTTGCTTAGAAAATAATTACTATTGTCATTTATATAACTTGGAATCCAAAGATAATTCTCAAGAAAGGATGATCATAAGCACATTACAAGAAGAGAGGAGTGGAAGAACTGGGCAGCAGTGCACTATGGCATAAAGATGGCTGAGAGGGTAAGTCAGGAACTCACAGGACTGTTCTAGAGAGCAGCTGTGTGCCTCCGTTCCGATCACAAGTTCGTCTATTGTCTTTGGAAATCTTTAATGAAAAACTGGTTGGAAGCTGGAAGAATAGATTTATTTCACTTTTCATAGTCCTTATATTATTCTTTACAGAAAATGGCCATGGGAAATTATGGCATTTCATAATGGCAATTAAAAATATTTTACTGAATGACACCAATGAAAAGTTCATAAAGAATGAGTCAGGAATACAGTTAAACTGTCAGGTTTCTTGAGGGGAGGACCTTGGCTTATTAGTCTGTGGGTCTCCAATGCTAAACATGATGGCTCACTCATGACTGAGAGGCTTCCATCTCAACGAGAAGACTCCCAACTGAAAATTTAATTCCTTAGTTTAAAAATAGAGTAAGCAAAACAAACAAACAAAAAAAATTGAAAAGACCTAAAACAAATTTGGATAAAATGAAACTCTGCTTTAGAAGCCTAATTCCAAAAACCTAAAAGCAGCAAGTATTCAGTGATTAAAAGCTGGGAGCCATCCCAACTGGGTGTTTAAAAGTCTTACCTGTTTCTTACTGAAGTAACCTAACCAGTGAAAATGGGTAGAAGCCAATAAGGGGACATTCACCCCTTTCAAGCATCTAAGGAATGTACATTCAACACATTCCAACCACACCTCCCCCGCTAGGGACTGCTCAGCCCAATGGCCATCCACCTCTGGCCGCATTGTGCAAAAAAAAAAAAATACAAAACGAAAGAGATGTTTTTCTGGATTTGTCTCATTACTCCACACTGATGACCCTTTCTCTTGTAATCAAGAGGAAAAAAAGTTATAATCCCTTTGAGAAAAAGGAAAAAGTAGATACTCAACTGTAGAAGGAGCAGTAAGAATGGACGTAGTAACTCACAGAGCAAAGTTCCAGAATTTGCACAGTTTTTTTCCCCTTTGGTCTCTCTTTGTAATTCTTTGCTAAAATTCCCATCTGCCCACTTCCAATTGATTGTTCATTCTTTTTCAGCACAAGAGTGGGAGACGTAGTGTTTAACTGTAGGTTAGGTTATCCCTACCTGTGGTTTATTAATGTGGAGTTTATAGAGAAAAAAGCCCTGCCCTTACCAGTGTTCATAAATAATATATTTGCTGCATACAAATTAAGCCTATCAGGAAACTCATTTCACCCTTGATAATCAGAAGCAGTAAGTCAGCAAGGTGGAATAACTGTACTGTGTCACTAATTTTTACTGCTATGTAGATATCTATGGATACCCCTCTAGGGATCCTAGAACCTCATATGTATGTAAGTGACTAGTTCCCAATTCCTTTACTTTCTGTCCATATCAACTATATTTGTCATAAAAATTTTGCAAGCTTGTAAAAATTTAAAAATTACCCCCACATAACTAAGATTACTATTATAATAAAGCAGGATACTTGTAGAAAATAAAAGTAATTATCTGTTTATTATAATACCATTATAAATTATGCCTTTTTTTACATTGTTCTGATGTATTAGCACCTATTGTAAAACATATTTGTGGCTTTTTTTTTTAACCAAATAAGCATGATGCTTCAATATTTTGGGGGAGAAATATTTATATTCCCGCTTCGTAATCTAGGAGGAATTTAATTTAATATTTACTATACTCACGTATTCACTAGAGGTCATAATCTTGCTTTTACTAATTCCTCTTTTTTCTAAATTATATAAATGTAGAAGGTATGGAAGTGTGTGCTTGCCACAGAACAAACCCTGATCATACATTTTGGTCTTCTTTATAAAACCTATCCTTATATAAATATTTAAATAAGATATTTTAAAATAAATGGATTTAAAAATTGTTATATCAGTTTCTGTTGAAAGTGAACGTTATACTAATTCTAGTCGACTGATTCTTAAGGCATTACATTAGTTTCTCTTTCATAGAAGAAATGTTTACTAAGACACATTAGATTTATGGGATCCAAAGCTAGAAACAAACTTTCTCCCAGATAGTTTTTTTTTTTTTGCCATTTTTTATGCCATTCTGCCAATTAGAAAATGTCAGTTCCTGTGTGTTATCTGGAAGGGTATTGTTTTCCTAATACTAAAGCTGCATATTCTGTGCTTTTTGGTATGTATTTCAAACTCTTAGCATTTGTAATTTTTGTCATTCTCAAGTAGAAGGAATTAACTGAAATGTTTTGCCTTTACTGATCATCTGCAGAAGATGTAATAAGTTACAGTACAAGACCACTACTGAGAATGTAGCTACTTCTGCTTGTCAGTAGAAGGACATCAGAGTTAGGAGAGAGTATATATGCAACATTCTGAATAACATTTTGGTATTGAAGTCAACAGTTTGCTAACCTCGTATGTTCCCTGGATGACACTCAGGATGGTGCCTGTTCCTCGTCATGCATACTAATAAACTCTTTTACCCATTTTTTACTTGATTTTCTACCCCTAAATTTCTCCTGGTGAGGGATATGAAATGTGGTGACTTTTTGAAAAATAATATGTATAGAAGCAATATATTGGGACCTAAGAGAATGCTAAACATATTTTAACTGTTCTAAATCTCATCACTCAAACTTCAAAAGAGTCATTGCATATGCTCGAAATTGAAAATTAAAAAGTGAATATAAAATTTTAGGTAACAATGACTATTTTAACCTAAACTCAAAACTGTGCCTATTGCAAAATGCATTGAGTTAGGAAAGAGTTATTGAGTAGCGTCAGCCTTTGATATCTGCAGTCAAATATTATGTATCCTATTTATACAAATATTTTGAATACATTTATAAAATGTATACTTTAAAAATCTTAGTACTTTTCAGCAAATAGAAGGATTTGTCTTTAATTTGATTATAGTACTTAATGTTTTAGGCTCTTATCAATACACATTTTTATTTAAAAATTCTTATATATAATACAGATGAGCAGATTTCTAGGGTTTTTAAAAAGATGATTCTGAGCTTTTTGTCCTTGTTAAATACTATGAGTTTATAACTTTACAGTATTATTTTGTTACTTGACGATAGCAAGTTTGTTAGTTTACTTTTCTCAAGGAAAGGTTTAGAGAAAGAATTCAGGTCTTTTAAGTTTGAAATGCATTCATCATGCCCAGTTCCTTCCACTGATAATTGGTGACTATTTGTAAAAACTAACTTTAATATTTAAGACATAGAATATTATGAATTGTATTGCAAAAGCCAGTTAAAAGAAACTTTTTTTATATACTCAGCAAACTGCATTCCATATCCATTAAATCAAGTTTAATGTGTACCAAAAAATAAAGTTTTACCTTGAATTATTATAATGAATATAAGACCCTCATATATTTCAGATTTTCCAGGTCTTCAAGGCCCTAAAGAATTTACTCTGACACCACTTAATCAAACTTTAATGTTTGATTGAAGATTCTTATTTTCTCTCTGGCAGTTAACATCACTGACACCTTGCGTCAATATCAGAACCTCTTCATTAAGATGATTAGTTGTAATGTCTACAACATTGGTCACTAGTTTTTCTGGAAGAGGAGAGGGACATCTTCTTTATATGTGTATGCGACTCTCTTACATCCATAGCTGACTTTGATTAATTTATCTGCTAATTTTTGTGTTCAGTTATATAAAAAGGCTTCAGACTTTATATTTCTTGCAAATCAAGAAACAGGAATTATTGCAGATAATAAAGTATCGAGTTGTACCATACTTCTTTTCTTGGGCAGTTGAACGATAATGAGTATGCATGGGAACCTTTTCCAGTGGAAATAGCTTATATGAGGTCTGTTTTCCGTATTGTACAAAGGCATCTAATCTATTTAACAATACATTGTCAGCACCCAGGGTTCCAAAAGCATAAGGTGTACTGAGTGTATTAATCCAGTATAACATCGGAAGAAAGGTAATTAGAAACATTTAGAAATTGTTTTTGAAGAGTGCATTGCTGTAAGGTGCATGGCCATGTAAACATGATACCACTGTCTTATGGAATGTACAGAAAAGGGGTGTCTCTTGTGCCAAATAAACATTCTTCAATTAACGCTTCTCAATATGCAGTGTGAACTTTTCTAGTCTGTGTTTATCCATCCTGAGGCTGCTACTTTTAATGCCTCAAAAACTGTTGCCTGTGTATATCCTTCTGCTGGATATTGAGGTGAACATCTGATTATAGGCATGTTTTCTCCTTGAAACCATCCAGTAAACTAAACTAAAACTAGATAAATACAAGAAAGGAATAAGAAAGAAGGCTTACTTATGATGAATTCTGTTGTGCTTATATAATATAAAGGTTAGTGACGGCTGCAAGAATAAATTAGCACAATAAATTCTTTGTATTTGAACATGTAATACTTATTTTGAATTCCATAAATAGTATGCTCATATGTGAACAGTTTCTGGGATGTATTGAGTCTTAGATTTGGGAGAAAAGTTATTTTTTTTTTCTTTTGAGTTTTTGAATAGGCATTTTGACATTCATTATCTATTTGCAGGGAAATGACAGGTTTTCCACATGAAATATTCTATGTTACCTGCTCTACTTTTGAAAGATTTATTCTCACACTTTTTAATTTGTTTTGTCTGCATCACTCTTATCTTTTTTGAAAAATGCATATTCTTTTTAATTATGTTTACTTATTTAAATAAAATATAATACCTAGCTCTAGGCAGTTATTAATAGCCATATTCATATGATCAGAATATAAAACTCCTCAAAAAATTTTGATGTACAAAATAATTATGTTTCTGCTCTTTACATTTATTATATAAGGGAGGACCCCAGAAACTGAAACTTATTTATAAAAAATTGTGTATTGATTCTTACATGTTTAAACTTCAGTCATCTTCAAAGTACTCTCCGTTTGCTGCAATACACCTATCAAGATGCTTTTTCCACTTCTCAAAACAGTTTCTGAACTTGCCAATTTTGATGTCTTTTAGTGCTTCTGCTTTTGTGTGTGTGTGTGTCACTTCTTTCACATCAGCAAAAACGTTACCTTTTGAGGACTTTTTAAATTGATGGAAAAAAAAGAAAAGTTGCTGAGGGTGAGATTGGGTGAATAGGGAGGGTGGGACATTTTTTGGTCAAAAATTGCTGAACAGTGCAGTGTGGGCAGGTTCACTTTTAGATCATCCATCATGAAATAAACACGCGTGTTGAAAGAATCTCCAAAAAAAAAAAAAATTAACTGAAGTCAAATGCAGCCTCTCACAACAACACTAACTGCTACACTGATGCTGATGGGTTCCAAAAGCACTTACCTAGTCGGGAATCCTTGCTACAAGGGACCCACCTTCCAAAAGATAATCCCAGGATTTTTTGTGTGTCCCTCTCAAATATTTACACATATTTCGAAGAAAGATAAAATGCTTATCTTTGGAGTGGCTTAAACATTTTTGTCCCCTTTTCTTCAGGAATATTTATATGTCAGGTTGTTATACTTTAGCAGAAGGGCATATTTCCTTCCCCCTTTTTTTTTTTTTTTTTTGAGTTGGAGTCTCACTCAGTTGCCCAAACTGGAGTGCAGTGGCCGCTCCCAGCCACCACAGCCTCCACCTGCTGGGCTCCAGCGATCCCTCCACCTCAGCCTTCCAAGTAGCTGGAATTACAAGCGTGCGCTACCACGCCCAGCTGACTTTTTTTGATTTATTGTAGAGATGAGGTCTCGCCAAGTTGCCTTGGCGGCTCTCGAACCCACGGGCTCAGGCAATTCACTCACCTCAGCCTCCCAAAGGCACGGGTTTACAGGCTGAGCCACCGAGCCCAGCCTCCTTCCCATTTTATTAATGAATCTATTTCATGAATTTTTTTCGAATGTCTATAACTTGAACTATCCTTTTCTTGCTTATGTTAAATTCAATTTTATAGACCTACTTAGAATACTGGTGTTCAAATCGCTTTTTTAAAGCTTATGTTTTAAGCTCTTTTTTGTTCTACCTACACTGCTTATTCTAATTAAACATATTCCACCCTTTCTGAGTTGTCTTTTGCCTGGTAGTAGCAGAGACTGGTTCAGCCTAATGCAGGAAAAAAGAGATGTACTCGGCTGATAAACTGGCTAGTGAGTCCACATCAAGTAATGGCTCTTAGACCTTTGTGGAGTCTACAGGTCATACCAGCATAGCTAGAATAATGCTTTTTGAACTGTGAGTAGCTGGCCTTCCTCTTGATGCATATATTTTTCATCTCTGCCAGCATTTTTTCCCACTTATTCCTAACAGGAAGAGAGAATCTTATAATATTAGTTTTGTTATATCTGTTTTCCATAGATGTACATATTACTTAAATCATATACAAATTATGTCCTTTTAAAACCATTAAGTCCTTTTCTAATAATTTTTTAAAAAATGAATTACTGATTCCAGGCAAGGTTAGGAGGCAATGATTTTCTTGTTCTGTGCTCTTAATCTAGAACTAAGCCATGTTTTCGCATTAGCTGACCTCAAAGTATATGAATTTTTTTCATGTTATGGTTTATGGGACCTAAAATTCCAACTTTTTATTACCTTTATGAAACTCAATTTTTTTTTTTTTTTGAGTTGGAGTCACTCTGTCGCCCAGACTGGAGTGCAGTGGCATGCTCCCGGCCACCGCAGCCTCAACCTGCTGGGCTCTCGCGATCCTTCCACCTCAGCCTCCCAAGTAGCTGGAACTACAGGTGCACGCTACCACACCCAGCTAATTTTGATGTATTATCGAGACGAGGTCTTGTCAAGTTGCCCAGGCGGATCTCGAACCCACAGGCTCAGGCAATCCTCTCGCTTTGGCCTCCCAAAATGCTGGAATTACAGGCTGAGCCACTGAGCCTGGTAAAACTCAATTCTGTAACTGGTTCTTTTTTATTCAAGTTATCATTCCTTGGAGCTTTCTTTTGCTCTTCTTGGGGAGGACTTAAAGGTTTTCTCTGCACCTGTAAAAACTAGAAAATCTACAAATACAATGAGTTTTGTACATATAAGGAAAAAAGTGAAAGTGCATTATTGCTTGAAAACAAGATCTAGCATATTTTTAAATGTTGCTATACTAAATAGATCAGCATATGTAAACAAAACACCAGCCAAACTACTATCATCTAAACTTCAAATGAAGACAACTGGGTAAAATGAATAAAGTGTCTTCTGAAGCAATCTCTAAAGTCTGAAGGGAAATAGAGGCAGTCAGAAAATCGCCAGGTCTGATGAACAAGTTATTTAAAAATTTGGTTGAAAGCCAGTGGAGATTACAGGACTGGCAGCAAAAAAACCATCTTGAATGAAATGGAGATACAATGAACTGGTCAAGTGTAGTAGGATTTCTGTTATCCCATGGCTGTGTTAAGTGATTGGAAATGCAGACCAGACGGCACGGTTTCCACATTATCTCCATGCATCTGCTCAGTGGATAAGTAGTGAGTGATATGAAGATCGTCCGGTAAATCCTAAATGGAAGAGGATATAATATGGTGAAAAAGGAGAGTGAGGAATGTGATAGAAATATGGTTGAACTTTATACGTTGTTAAGTTCTGAAGCCCTTAGGAATTTCATCTTTTAAAATTGTTATTATGTTCCATTGTTATTCTCAAGAACAGACTGTGACTTTTCTTTCCCGTCTTCATGTTTTTAAAAATAGTATCTAACACATTTTGGACTAAGTCTCTAAGAAAATTTAGTGTTTCTTTAAATTCTTAACTCAGTGTTTTACAAGGCAAACCATTCTGAATAAAGGAACACAAAATTCCTGACATGTTTGAAGTATGTAAAAACTCTACCTGGGTTCTAACGAATTGTAGACACAGTTTAGGTAGCCACCCTGAGAATTAGGAGGTTAGATATTACTTTTTTGTTTGGAAATTCCACCTCTATGATTTGTTCAAGATAGCCATGTTGTGAAAAGGGTTTTGACTGTAAAGAGTAAATGAATGAATAAGCATTTTTTATTAAACAAGCTCTACTTTGTTCTATTGCTCTTGTTCCTTTGTTGTTGTAATGTATGCTTCTAATTCATACAATACCCAACATGTTTTCCTTCTCTTTAAGAAATAAACCTTACAAAAATACTTTCACTTCTAAACAATGTCACATACATATTTGAGGTTTTCTTTTAGTTAGCTGAGGTCTGTTTTGTAATATTGTCTAGAACATTGATAAAAAATATTTCCAAATACCCTCAGAGTTGCCCGAAAAAAAGGTAGTTAGAAATAGAAATATGCCTTCTATTCCCTCACACTATTTATTAAAGAATTCTAAATAATAAATGAAGAAGAGAAGATATAAAAGTTACCCAAGGCATGTGGGCAGTCCTTCCAGTTTACAGTTGTAATATTTGGATATCTGAGGTTTGGATAAATTACTACTTTCATAAGTCAACTTCCTTTAAAACTAGTTGGGGTTTTTGAGAATGCACTCAGTGGATCTGTTCCTACTTTAGTGAGGAAGTTCGCTTCTCATTTAAACAGTACCACTGCTGCAACAAGGTACAAAAACATCATGGTGCATGGAGGAAGCCAGCGAAAAGATCCGTTAATATGACATTTCCTTGACTTGTTCACTTACCTCCTTCCCATAAGTAGACATGCTTTTTAGGATCTATGTGCAAGTAGTTATTTAAAAAATGATTACAAGTTTGCCTTTTCAAAATAACCTAAACTCTTTCATACTTTTTATTGTTTTTTAAATCTAGAACTTTTTTGGAAGGAGTATGTAACTTGAGATGGCCTTGTCACAGTTTGGAAATTCTGTCTCTCTGCTTCTTCAATTCAAAATAAAAGTGCTTTCAGATCTTGAAAACTAGCCTCTATTTCTTTTTGCCACACTGGACCTTATGTACATTAAGACTTTAGCCTTATCTCTTTGCTTTGCTCTACATTTTCAAAAATCAGCTACCCTATCACAGCATTTCAGGTGCATAAAGCCAAGCTTAAGAAATAGAAATGAATTGGGATTTTTTTCCTCCCGTTGAACAAACCTTTCTTTAAATATAGCAGGTGAAATAACCCCAAATCAATCTGTTACATGGAAATGCTATTTCACATTTATATGGCATTTTTTTGTTTTCATTGGGTTTAAAGTTGCAAAATTGACATTCCATTCCACTGTGGTTGTGTAATGCTTTTTCAAAGAAGAAACCCAAACCTCGAAGTGTTAAGTATCCTGTCTGCAATTGCCCAATGAACATGGCAGAGATGAAATCAGAACTCAGTTTCTACGTTTGGTTTTCTTTCATCTGCTTCTCTTCTATGTATTAAATTCTCAAATTAGAAGTGCTATGTGCTTTCAAATTTAACTCAGACCTCTGAAAAATACATGTTCTATAATACTCTTATACTTACTTTTCTGTAGCTTAAGTTCTTATTTTCAAAAAGTTAGAAATGTGAAATGAAACTGAAATGCAAATAGAAGCCTCCAAACTAATAGATTTTTATTATGATAAAAATAAAACCTTCATGAAAGAGGTGGTATAAAGCGTGGACCTTATTCCTCTGGAACAGATATAATGGTATATTGGTAAATGCTCTACTACATCATGAAACTTGAGACTACCACATGAGACATGATAGAATATTTTTTTAATGTGTCCTTTGAGCGTTAAAGGAGTCAATGGTTACTCATACAGGTTTACCAGATCAAGAAATGAGTGATCTTTAGCTGAATTTTCAGTCACATTATGCATAGTCAGATGAGAAACAGATGAATACCAAAATGTTGTGTAACAAACCAATGGGAAAAAACAGTGAATGAGTGAAACTTCCAAGCAGAGGCTGTAATGAATTCATCTGAGATATTACGGCTCAATACTTGATATGTTATAACATTCAAATAAAAATGGAAAATACCTTTGGATGTCAGTTTCTCAGTTATGCCAGAGTTATTCAGCTTTTGAAAATCATTATAACCTTCTCACTTTTTCTATGTTTTACAAAGGAGAAAATTCCAATAGTCTAACAAGACACATAGAGAAAAGTATTCAATTTAACACTGCACATTATAATTCCAAATTTGAAGCCCTAGATAGTCTTAATATTCAGGAAATTGTTTAGCAAATTATGGTATATTCCTAAGATGAAATATTATACATCTACTTAAACTTTTTTATTTGTTTTTAATTGTAAAGACAAGTTCTCACCCTAGTTACCCAGGCTAGTCTCGAACCCTTGAACTCAGGTAATCCTCTTGCCTTTGCCACCCAATGTGCTGGGATTATAGACATGAGCCACTGTGCCCAACCTATTTAAACTATTGATTAGGCAAATAGCAACATGTGATGAAGGAAAGAACATACATGAGCTTTGGGCTCAGACAAACTGACATTTGAGTCCTCTGTCACTTCCAGAATGTTCCAAACACAAAGGGACTTCTAGAATCTCTCTGCCCTCTTAGAGGCACTTTTAGGATCTTCCCTGATAGACTACTTAAACTGTTATGTAGTGAGATCCACATTCAACAGTGTGCTTGCAGAGGGATCAAGTTAATTTGGAGAGGTGGTCTGACAAAACACTTAAGAAAGGAATGAACTTTGGAATCTGATAGGCCATGATCAAATTCCTGCCATTTACTGTGGTTTTTACATTGGATACTACATTACTTAACTTCTTTGAAGCTCAGATTTCTTGTCCATAAATTGCTAATAATTATACCAGTTACTCAGTGGGATCATTTTGATAATAAAATGGCATTATATATACTAGCATTGATCTAGGTAAGGATTAGGTATTGAATGCATAGTGATTGTTAGCATAGTCATTGTGAGTCTTACATTAATCTCAAACTTTTAACAAATATTTTAGTTGTTAAACTAAACATTAAACATTCTTTATAACCAAGACCCAATCCAACTGACTGACCATCTTTTCTAATAACATTCCTTGTATAAGCCATCATTTTTGTTACTCCAGCCTGGTTTTCTTCCCCAGATTGCTTGAATTCCCACTGTGAGCCTTTCCTCCTGGTCATAGGCTAGAAGTCTTTCCTCCCTCCTCTAGCCATTCCTGCTAAACAGTCCTCATACTTCAAGGCTTGCCTCTGGTAGAGTTGTCTGCTGGAAGTCCTCTGTAAAGCACTCAGTGTTCATTGTTTCTCTTCCTTGTGCTCTCATAGCACTTTGTACATAATAGGATGTTTTACATTTTCCATAGATTATGATTTTGCCTATGTCTGACTCTTCAACCACATATTAAGCTTTCTGTTTCTTCCCTTGTTTTTGTAATCGTTTTAGCAACTTGATCATTTGTACACAGTGGATATTTACAAAATATACGACAAATTAGATCCAAGAATGACTGAAAGCTCTGGGAATAACTTAATATAACTCTTTTTGACACACTTGTGCCATTCGAAGTGCCCATTTGAGTATGATTTTTTTTCTAATTTTTACATATTGAATTTTCGTTCACATCAAGTTGGTTTTAAAAAGGCCAAAAATGAAGATGCTTGACACAAAATCACTTCCCCTTTCTTCATGTTAATCTATTGTACAGATAGAAGACTTATGAGCACAATTTTCTTTTAGTCTAGACTACTTTATGAACATTGTCTATTAGGTAATGTACAGCCTCATCTTGGCTGGCTTACAATAGTATCTGTAACATTTTGGGAAATATTTACTACTTCAAGAGAGGGAAAATAAGTGCACTGATTGACATGACAGATTTGGAAGACTTGTAGGTCCTCTGAAAATAAAATGGACTCGAGATTTCAATCATAATATCTTATAATTCTATCTTTGGAAAGGAAGAAATTGTAGATCTTTAAAACTGATTAAATACAAGGTGATGAGATTGAGAGACAGAAAAAGCTAAAACTTAACCCAAATATGAATGGCAGTGGATCTTGAAATGTTTTCAAATTTTAGTCTAATTGAAATCAAATGTTTTTAACAGCCTGGTCTAGAAAAATTTTACCCGTTAATAAGTTATATTAATTAGGCTTCCAAAGACAAGAAAAGGCATTCTTGTAGATTACTGATTTTCTCTTACCGTTACAGACCTATATCATTTTATAGAAAATTAGTCTGTAACTGGAACAATCATTTAAACTATAAAATTGTCTTTCTCTAGCTCTCCTCTCAGAGAGACATATGTGCATATATATGTATAAAACATTCAAAAATGGCAAATAACAGTCACCTTCTGAGAAGGTGTCAATGCATTTGATAATCCAGTCAAACATTCAAAATGCCTGACCAAATCTTAAGAATTTAAAATATTCTGATTCCTTTCATTTGGCATTTTATATTGAATGAATACTACCAGAACTCAACTCAATTTTTAAAAAAGTGACTGGACTTGCCAGCGTTTGGCAAAGAAAACTCATCAAAATTTTAAACTATCAAGGTCAGAGTAGGTGTTGAACAGTCTTTACTCCTGCTCATAACCAATGATAAACTTAAACAATCCACCAGTATTTTGCAAGTCAAAATACTTATAATTTTGCAAACCACTTATAATTCTCTTTCTTCAGAAACAGAGAAATTGTTTAAATATTACATATTTTTCTTTAAATAAAAAGAGACAAATTAGTTCACATACAGTCCCAGCCTGGAAGTATTCTTTGGGTTGGAGGGTTCTAGAAGAAATGTAAAGAATCTTATCTGGTCTATGAGCTCCTTCCTCATTTTACCTCACATTGCTTCTCCAGCTCCACATTCCAACATTTTTTTCTTTTTTTTTTTTTTTTTGAGTTGGAGTCTCACTCTGTTGCCCAGGCTGGAGGGCAGTAGCCTCTCCTGGCCACCGCAGCCTCGACCAGCTGGGCTCTGGCGATCCTCCCGCCTCAGCCTTTCAATTAGCTGGAACTACAGGCACGCACTACCACACCCGGCTAATTTTTGATTTACTGTAGAGATGAGGTGTCATCAAGTTGCCCAGGCTGGTCTCGAACCCACGGGCTCAGGTAATCCACTCACCTCAGCCTCCCAAAGCACGGGATTACAGGCTGACACACCGAGCCTGGCTCTCCAACATTTTTCTCATGTTCACCTTTATTTAACAAGACTGGATTTCTCACCTTTATCTAAATAGGTATTTTTATTACTTTCTACCTTGCCAAATTCCAAGTTACTTTTTATTATTTTTTTTTAGAGACAGGGTCTCATTCAGTCACTCAGGCTGGAGTATATGACTAGATCGTGGCTCACTGTACTCCCAAACTCAAGCAATTCTCTTGTCCCTACCTCCCGAGTACCTAGTTCTATAAGTGTGCACCACCACACCCAGCTCATTAATTTTTTTATTTTTTTTTTTATTATTTTTTTTTATAGCTGTAAGGTCTTGCTTTGTTGTCCAAGCTGGTCTTAGACTCCTGGCCTCAAATGATCCTCCTGCCTAGACCTCCCAAAGCTCTGGGATTACAGGCACCTGGTCTCCAAGCTACTTTTAAATAACTGAAAATCTACCATTTACCATGAATACTTACTTGTTTCCTATTAAAAATGAAATATGAATGTAAACAAATAATATAAATAAATGCTGTCCTACAAAGCAATTATAAAGATTTAAAAGCCTTTACTAAATAACCATCAAATGTAATTCTCTAGGGATAGTTCAATGGTAACTGTATTCAAATACATATTTTAAAATTTTGACTCAACACCTAGCTATAAGACAATAAAACTATCATTAGCACAATAGTTTGTATATAATATGAGTAATAAAGGATTTGCAATATTAATGAAATGTCGTTTTTTAGTACTTAAAAGAGTCAAGCTAATATCAATGGATTAAATAATAAAGTATGTTCACAAATGGATGTGGACTATTTGCCTATTTTAGACTTTTCTTCCTCAGTCTACCAACTCAAAACTAGATGAGAAATGGATTCTTACTTCTCACAGAAGAATAAAGCCTGGCACATATTTTCAGTTTTAGTAAGCTGATGTTGACAAACAGCATTTTTCTATAAAGTTTTCATAGCATGTGTTGCATGAATGACACGTTAAGTATTTTATAACTTAAAAGCCAAAGAATTATGAGAAAATAAATTAAGTAAAAATTTTAAATTAAACTTTGATAATAACTTGAAGTAAGGAACTAACTAACTTGTGAAATATAGCTATTAGCTGGGCATATTATAAAATATTATCAATTGGGAAAACTTCTAAGACACATTTTTTTTTAAAATAACAATCCACTCCCCCTTTTTTTCTTTCTGCTGAAATTGTCATGGGCAATCATTTTATGTTTGTTTGGGTTCTTCAAGAAGTAGTATTTGTGTGACCATTTTTGCTGCTATTGGTACAGGCTACACTCTAGCAAGATTATAAAAATTCTTATATTTTTTACTCGTACAAATATAATAAATGTTAATTTATATGATTATGTTTCTATCTAAACATGTCATGTAATATATGCTTTAGAAATATTGCATATTTTAATAACTATATAGATATCACAGGACCACAGAATTTTGGGATACATGTGAATCAAAATAATTAAAATGTTTATAAACTGAAAATTCAGTCATATAAATTTACTTATGAAGAATAATTAAATTGCAGTAGAGAACAGAGTGTGGAAACTGCCTACTCTAGTCCTATTTTAAAACAATAATTGTTTAATTTTAAATGATTATTCATAAAATTGAACGATGGACAAAATTTTTAAAATATAAACTTAACTTTTCTTCTATTCATCAAGAATATTAGCTAGTACATTCTGGGTATTTCTGAATTCTTTGGTTCATATTCTAAAAAGGAGAGTGCTTTTGCTTTGTTTTGTTTTGGGTTTTTTTGAGATAGAGTCTTATTCTGTCACCCAGACTGGAATGCAGTGGCACAATCACAGCTCACTGCAGCCTCAAACTCCTGGGGTCAAATGATCCTCCTGCCTCCGCCTTCCTAATAGTTAGGACTACAGGTGTACGCCATCATGCCCAGCCAATTTTTCTATTTTTGTGGAGATGGGATCTTGTTTTTTTGCCTAAGGTGGTCCCAAATTCCTGACCTTAGTGATTCTCCTGCCTTAATCTCTAAAAGTGCTTGGATTACAGGTGTGAGTTACCAACTCTTTACTTTTTTAAAATAGTATTCACTCTCAAAGTGATAAAAAATTTTTAGGGAACAAAATCTGTGATTTTACATTTTAGGAGTAATACTATAAGAAAAGACACACTGGGATTGTTTAAATTATTTGCAAAAATGCAGACATGGCAGCTGGAAACAACACGAGATCCTCATTCTATAGGGCTCTAGAGAGTTGATGTGCTTCTTCTAAACCTATAGTGAATTCATAACCAGTGATGGACAAGAATGCCGGTCTCTTGCCTTATGGTTTGGGTGAAATTCTTAAAGATAAGTGTCATCAAACTGAATACTTAACATTTCTAACTGCTCCAGACCATGTTTCCATATGCAATGTACACAGTGGTTGGTGCATAACAGTCACGTTTAACAAGTGCATGGACTTAAACACCTTTATGTGAATTTAATATCTAATTGGGAATTGCTGCTTACTATGTGATCGCCATCTGTCATTTGGTATAAACTGAAAAGTATATTTTGCCATTATTTATTATTTCACTCTTCTTATTCCGAGCTACAATTCCTAAGGAAGTTGCTGATTATTGATCCAATATAATTGAAATGACCACACTTTTGAAAAACATAATTAAATAACGAAAACAACTTGTTTCTTTTCATGTTGATTTAACTAAAGAAGGAAAAGTAAAGTATATTTGTGATTTGTTTGTATATTGTTTTTTGGTTATCACCTTAAAAACTGACTTGAGCAGTTTGTCAGACATATATTCGTTTTCCTGAGATGAATATCTTTTTGATGGCTTTTGTGAAGAAAATTATACATTGAAATTGATATATTGTATGGAATCTAAATGCCAAGGATACATTTACTCTTCTGGATTTTAATTTACTTTAAGTTTATACAACTTCTATGACAGCTCTTTACATCAAGAATTGACTGCTTTGTGTTTTTTTGCGTTTGTTTTAGAGAGTCTTAGTTTTTGCCTTATGTGCGGTTATATGCTTCTAAGGTACAGCAAAAGTGGTGCTCCTCTCAGGTTTCTCTCCCTGTGCCAGAATCACCTCCCTGCAAAACTGCATAGGGAACATTCCTAATCCACATTTGTTTCTCCCAGGACTCTGGCTCCTTGAGGGATTTGCCTGCTAGCGTGATGGAGGTATTCCAGTCCTGCTTTCTTTCGGATAGCATTTCTTATTCATTTTATCCAAATAGAGGATTATATTAACTAAACATGATTAAACTTGAGATATGAATAGGTACATTTCTAGTATCTGGTTTTGTTACTGGTTCTATGACTGACGTTCCTGCGGATAGCGTAGTGTTTTAAGATAACCGTCTTTAAATAGCAACAACTCCTAGGAAAAACTTTTGAAGAAACCTAAGCAAGTTGCTTGAAAGAAATGGGCATTTAAGTGCTTAATTCAATTAGCAACTCATAAAGTCTATATTGATGAGGATGCAAATAGCCTTTGTAAGCATTAATTTCATGACATGAACGTTTTGTAGTGAATGTGGAGTTTGTAGATCCTTAGGCAAATCTTCACTGTCGGTTGAATTTATTTAAAGAGCTTTTCTGGTCACCTTTGAACCTCAATGATTTCTCCAGATGTACAGAAGTGAACAATGTAAAAATCTTGCTGTTTCAGCAGAACTGATTCCAGCTGGCTGGGAACTGGATCTGCAAGTCATTGGTTACAGCTGTGTTTCGATTTATGTGATGGTTGAAAAAATAAATTACCCGATTAGATGGCTAGAAAGAGGACTCTTTGTTTAGCCCTTGTGTGGGGACTGAAAGTGTTTATGGTGCTGTTTTCTACGCAGTCTTTGCAAAGTAAGCTGGACAAATAGACTTATTCAATGCTTCTAAGAAATGCGCATATTCAGCTTTAATTCTTTACTAAAGAAACTGTATTTTTTTTATAATGCTGTCAACCAGCAAATGTTTTAAACGTCTAGCATTTAAGAGAAGCAGTACGTTTTCTGTCCTACTGAGCACTGCATTTAGTAATTGAAAAGCAGTTTTCTTTTGTTTAATGTGTACTTTAAAACATGTCTTTGTAAGGCACGGAAATAGGAATAAGTTTTCTCTTAAACTCAAATCTTTTTTTTTTTTTGAGTTGGAGTCTCACTCTGTCACCCCGACTGGAGTGCAGTGGCCGTTCCCGGCCACCGCAGCCTCAACCCGCTGGGCTCCGGCGATCCTTCTGCCTCAGCCTTCCAAGTAGCTGGAACTACAGGCGAGCGCTACCACGCCCGGCTAGTTTTTGATTTATAGTGGAGATGAGGTCTCGCCAAGTTGCTCAGTCGGGTCTCGAACTCGCGGGCTCAGGCAATCCACTCAACTCGGCCTCCCAAAGTGCTGGATTACAGGCTGAGCCACCGAGCCTGGCCTAAACTCAAATCTTTATAACAGCCAAGTATCTGAACATAAATTCTAATTTAACCCAGTTCCTTAGTGAGCTATGGCTAGTGACCCATAAAAGAAAAAAAATTAATTAAATTATCACATAAAGAAATATCATCAAGATTTACTGTAAAAAATTAACATGCCTGTGGGCCACTTAGGCTATGAGGGTTTTCTACTTGTCAATATCATCTTTGTTATCTATGTACGTTTTATATAGAAAGTTTAGAGAAATGTTAAATAGTATGGAGCTTTTCAGGTTAGTAAAAGTCAGAATGCTAGTAACCCTTGGAGCTTTAGTATACAGTATCTTACGAAATAACTTCCCAAGGAGACTAATATATAATCTTGTGTGAGGGTTCTGTTTGTTTGTTTGTTCTTTTGTATTATATTTTGAAGTTTACTTGGCTTGGATCATTCAGTTTCTTTAAGTTATAAACTGTCAAAAGCAATGTATTGTTTATAACGCTCCCAGTTCTACTCAATCATTCAAAAAAAAAAAAAAATGAGTGATGGCTCTGGAAGAGATAGCTACAACAATATGACTTCATTATTTTCTCAAATACTGATTTTCTATATGAAGTCACATTTTTTGGAAGTTTGTTTTAATGCTTTGTAAACTCCTAAAAGGCACTGAAATCTTCAGTGAACTTGAAACTGAGGCCAAGCACTTGACTAGGTGTCACAAGGTCCTCTAAGTTCAGTAGCAGTTCATTGTGGACAAAGCCAAGGAATGTGTTATATTTTCCAAGAAAATAAACTATTCCTTATCCATTTTCTTTCTTAAACTGAGATATATATATTATTAAATCCAGTGATGCAGAATAAATGACAATAATGTATACGAGAAGATTGATCTGTAGATCGTTTTGCTGTGTCAGGCAATTTCCTTGATCAACAAAAGTATACCTTCTAACCCTTAGCAAAATCAATGCAATTGATTGGAAAAGATAGGAACAAAGCATGAAAATGCTTTGAACCTCTTGAAGGTTCAAAGGATACACTTGAACCTCTATTGTTCAGAAATATTTAAATAATGTTTATAATGCTTAGAAGCCTTTTCCATAACTCTATGTAATGAAAGCTTCTTCAACTTAGATTGAAAACATGAGTAGTAGAGTTTGAGAATATTTTGCAGTGACATTCTTCATAAATTAATACTTTAAAAAAAAGACTTATCCCATAGTACCTATACTTCTAAAATGTATTAGGGAACAATTTCTATCACTTAGCGTGAGATAAAATGAAATTCAGTCTTCAAAAGAAACTTTATAATTATTTTAGTAAGAAAAGATGAGGAAAGAAAAAAATCTATAAAGAGAGAGTATGTCTTTATTTAAGATAATTTTCTATCTTTCATGTTCCATTTCTACCTGTCATAATCAGTAAATAATTACTTTTTTCTTTATAGAAAAAAACTTACAAAGTTGGCATGTTTTTTCACATTGAAGAAAACTCTAAATGTGTATAACAAATAAGATTGATTATGTACGATCAGAATAATAACTATCCAGTAATAGTTTTATTACCCTTATTTTAAGCAGCACATTAAAAGAGTATTTTCCAAAACAACAAAAAAGATGTTTTAAAGTTTTTGAGAATTGATAGTTTTTTTAACTTGTGGTTCACCAGGTTTTCTGATTTTCTTTTCATTCAAAATTTCAGAAATTCACTTAAGGAGGTTTTATAAAGTGAGATACTTAGTCCTGGCATATTTTAAACGCATCATTCAAGCTCAAATATGTCTATCTGACCAATGAACCTTAATGTTTTTTTCAATCCACGTAAGCTAATTTTTGGCAGATAGATATCCAAGGAAGTTATGAGTTGTTCACAGTGCCTATACCATAACTGTATATACACATGTTTTAAATTTTAGGAAATTACTACCTCCCAAGTTCTAAAACTAAAATGTTATATATTGTTTCAAATAAACAATTTAAATGTAAATAAAGCAATCCTTATAAAAGCCCAAACATAACATTTTGATATTGCCATATTGTTCACCTAATATGAGATAATACTCTTTGAAATTCAGTTATTAGGCAAACTGTCATAGGAACATGGGAAGAGGATATATTATTAGTCTTTCTGGGAATAAATGCCACTGGACATTTATTGTGAGAATTAAATGAAATAATTATGTAGACAAATCTCTAAATAGTGTGTAGTAATGATCAACATATGTTTCCAGTTTTATTCCTCCTCCATTGCACAAGATTTAAGAGCTGCATTACACTCTGGTGGTAACCTAGTTTTCCTGCTTACTTCTGAAGATAAGAGAATTAACATTTCAAGAGTTAAATGACTTATCCAAGATCACAAACTTTATTAATCACAGAACTGGTGCTGGAGCTTGTTTTCTTCAATCTTAATTAGTCCTTTTTTCTAAGTATTGTATAAAGTGTACCACAAGAAAAATAGTATTTTTCTATAGTTATGTTAGTTAAAACATAAATTATTATTGACCCTGTGCCATAATATTCAGACTGTAAATATAACAATAATTCTTCAGTCATTTGATATGATTTAAAGTCTTATGTCATTTCTTAAGAAACCAAGATTAATTCTTTCTCTGTCACCTGTTAGGTAGCACATCAACACACACAAGCATTTACTTATTATTAGTGTCTATAATCCTGTGAACTGTTGAAAATAACCTTCCATAATTTGATATGGCACAATTTTGTGTAGTCTCCAAATTATCCTTCATTATCATATTCCTGAAAAATAAACACCCCACTGGTCTCCTGAAGACCCATTTGTTCCTGTGAGGGGCTGAACAACAAAGTATACATCACTTTTCCCTCAAGACCACCCCCAAGTTCATGTTCTTCCTCTGATCCCCTGTCTCAGGCTCATCTTTCTGATGTACTTTGAATGTGAATATTGATGACAGACTGGACTGGGGAGTGGGTCATACACTTCTAAAGAGCAGAAGAGGGTGGAGAGGGAAGAAAGAAAACAGAGGAGGGGAGTGGGAGAAAGAGAGAGATTGATGCAGTGAGTTATAGTCATTTGGGGGGGTGTCACTAATACAAGAATTGGAGCACTGGATTTCACATGCCAGGATCATTTTAAAAGGAAGATTCCTTTGCCATGTTAATGTGGTGTCCATCACTTATATATCAAAAAGATAGAAAAAAGGTAATTTCAGGTTGACAAATAAACCTTTTATATTTAACCATAAATTGTCTGAGTTAAAAACTGAATCATTCTCTAATCTAAATACTAATTCTAAAAGAAAATATTGGTGAGGTTTTCTCCTGGTTAAGAATCAACTATACTCTTCATCATGGTATTTTAAAAGTGAAAACCCATATATTTTGCTTTATTTTAATTTTACTTACAATAATTTGTTTTCTAATATGATTTGTAATGAAAAATTATCTTATTAAGGTACACAAACACACACACTCACTCATCTCTTCTGTGTTTTTTTTCCAGTGAATTTCATAGAAAATTCCCAACCAGATCATTCCAGTTCATTGGCATCTGACTCTTCTTTCCTTTGCTGTTTGATTATCTCTTTTTTTCTCTTCAATAGAAAATGGCTAACCGTTGCTGTGTTTGTTCTGAACCGCTGGTTCTTCCTTATATGAATAAGATTTTTTTAAGTTTTTATTTTATCTGGACTTCTGCTACTCACACTTACATCCCTTCTTTATTGAAAACATAAATATGTAATATGTGTTGTTTGGCACTAAAAAGAGCATGACTCTCATTTCTGGAAAGGTTAGACAAATAAACACCTCAGATTTATTTGGAGACTTTAGCCTAAGTAGCTTTTTGTGTCTTCTGATGATTTTGTTATCAACTATTTTAAAGTTAGTTTTTGTACGGTCCTTTCCCTTAAGTAATGTTATAAATTCTCGAACTTTTAGTAAACACACACACACA
Organism: Cephalopachus bancanus; assembly: GCA_027257055.1. Lineage (NCBI taxonomy): Eukaryota > Metazoa > Chordata > Mammalia > Primates > Tarsiidae > Cephalopachus > Cephalopachus bancanus. The sequence continues at coordinate 9,325,053 of JAPVLO010000108.1, forward strand.
CACACACACACACACACACACACACTCTACATGCTCTTGAGTTCAAATAAATTATTTTTATTACACATCTTCCTATAAATCAATATAGTTTCATTCTCTTGAAAGAAACTAGCAGGAGAAGCTAGAAAGGATCCAATAATCAGTTATGCTGTAAAATTTTTCACAAGGACAATTTAAGTCAGCACTGTCATATACAACTTTCTACGAGGTTGGAAATGTTTTATATCTATGTTATCCAAAATGGTAGCCAGCAGCCACGTGTGCTGCTATACCTTTGAAATATGGCTAGGGCAGCAGAGCAAATACATTTTCACTTTTATTCAATTTTAATGTAAATAGCTACATGTGACTGGTCACACTTATTGGACAATAAAGGTTAACTAAAACAAAGAAAACATTATGCAAGTCGTGAACAATATATTCTGCTCATCCATAAATTTTGAGTCAAGAGTTTGAACTGCAGGTGATTTTTGGTTTTTTTTGGTCCTCTATCCTTCTTACTCCAAACCTCACCAATTAATTTAAATCTAATCCCCATTATAACACTGATTTTAAATGGTCTTCATAAAAAAATAAAAGATTCCTGCCTTAGCAGTGAGGTAGAAGGCAAGTTGTACTAAAGTATTTCAGAGTAGTTAGTTTCCTTTAACTTAATGTATCATTTGATACACATTCAGATCAATCTTGGCTATTTTTAAAAAGTTAACAGAACAGATCTTCAAAAACTTATAAAAATAGTTGTTTTAACTAAGTCATATTTGCATTGATTGGTTTAAATTAAATATAAAACAGTGTCAAAAATTTACTTTGTAAATACCGTAGCCATAGTGAAGTATAAACTCTGATTTAAGGATGTTATAGCATTGATGACAATAAAGTTAGAATTAAAAGAGACCTTAAATCTGTATCTATGACAGTGGTAATTGAACTGATTGATTACAACATCTTCTTTGGAATAAATATTGATTTAATCAAGTGTGCACTCCCACTGGCCCTAATGAAAGTCCTGACAGAAGCCTGGGCACTTGGAACTGGCTAGCCCCTGTCTGAATATAAATATTTTAAATGCATGGACATTCAGTTATAATTCTTGTTTTTCTTCAAATCTTCATTGCTCCTGATTTTCTAAACTCCTCAGTTAATATTTGTGTGCCTTCTGTAAAGTCAAGTCATGTGTGTGTGGGTATGTAATAAAGAGATAATATGGATTAGAAAAAAAGTTGTATTTGCATCTGTTGTTTCTGATTTGCAGAGCTAGGAGTGAAGTACTTATGCAGAGTCCACAGAGCTTGGATGCCAGTAGGCAGTTGCTGTAAACACATGTTCAATTATTAAAATAGTCGACATTTTATGTCTGATAGCCATAGTGAGGTCATGGCATTAAATTATCCAGAGTATTGTGGGCAACTGTCTAGAAAAATAAATAGCATAAAGGACACAGATGCTAGAGAGCTAAAAAAAAAAAATTAAAAGTTGGGTCTGAGCAAAGAGAGATTAAGAGATGACCAATTTAATACACGTGGGACAGGAAGAAGTCAGCAGGCATCTCACTGTTACTGACAATAAGTATTTCAAGCTACGCTGGGCATGTGTTGATTTTTGTCTGGGTTTTTTATCTGAATTCTAAGCTTGAACACTGTTCCTAAATCTTCAGTTCAGATTTCTGAAATCTATTTTCATATTTATTGTTGCTTCGATGCTTAGTGATTGTTTGCTACTTGTTTCTTTCTTCCCCTTCTTCATTCTTCCCCTCCCTCTTTCCAGTTCTGTGTTTCTTTTTCTTCCTGCCTCTCTTATTAGTTTCCTTCCTGCTTTTCTCTGTCTCATGATAGTATGCATTCAACTCCATGCTTCCTTCTGGTGCCCACTTCTTTTTCTAGTTTTGTTTTTTTGCGTTTAAGGGTTTTTTTCTTTTCCTTGCCCTCAAAATCAAGAGCCTGTAGGAGCTGATTTTAGAGATAGTATCGTACTACAGATGCCTCTCTTTCTTTCTGGGTTGTGTGATGTTTCCTTTGGAAGCTCTGCAAATGGTTGTCCTTCATGTTGTTGCCACAGATCTGTTGCCAATCTGCTACCTTAGTTGATCCTGCAGTGCCGCACTGTATGCTGGGATCTGTCTGTGTGAGTAAACTGAAATTTCCACAGCACCAGGCAGCAATAGAGTTGGCTTGAGAATCGCCGTACTTTGCTTCCCTTTGTATGTATTTTTTGTATGCTGCAGAGTCACTGATAGCTAGCTCTGTCTGGCAAGTAATTCAGAAATACTGCCCATGTAGAAAGGAAAGGTACGCACTTCACCACACTCTGTCATTAAAAGGAGCAATTGAAGAACAAAGGAACTGAGTAAATACCTATATATTGCCTTTTATGTTGTGAAAAACTGTAGCACAAACACACTGTGTTCAGTCAACTGTTTTACTTACTTTTGTAATAAATGCATATAGTGGATTGTTTCAACAGATGTACAGGAATCCATATTTTATTTCAACATATATATTCAATTGTTAATGTTTGTAGCCTGCAAGCATGTCTCAGTCTCAAAGACTTTTACATATTCATCAACACACAGCTATTGGTTATTATTTTTAAAAGTTCTTAAATTAAAAACAATTAAAACATACAAATATTTTGCTGGTTGATTTCATTCCAGCAACTTAGGATTTCGACACACTTTAAATCATATTGGTGATTCAGATCCTGGCAGGTCTTATAATTCCTGTGAAATGAGAGCACAGCTAGCTAATAAAAATATTAAGCAATTACGTTTAGTAAAACCGTGGAATTTTTTTCATGATTACATAGAAATGATCGATCTATACAGATCGGTCTCACACATGTGTCTTAGGCTGTTTGGAGGCTTCCCACAAAAGTGGAAAGACTCCTTTGCTCTGGCTTCAACCACAGCAAAGGGTAAAGTCTAGGGCCGTTAAAGTATCGCTGGCATGATTTCTCTCTCTATCACGTGTGAGCCTGGCTGCCTGAAGGATGAGACTGTGTCGGAGCCTGTATCCACAACTGCATTTGGAGATCTGTTTTATCGATTAGGGGGGAGTAGGGGTGGGAATCGGGAGTGTGAGGTGAAGGGAGGACCCACTGACTACTGGCTCACTGAAGCACAAGACATATTCTTCCGGAAAGATGTCAAACAACTGAGAAAGCCACAGAGGAAGTAGGAAGGTGGCAAGATGAGCCCCTGGAAGAAATGAAGGCATTTCTCATGAGAGTCTTGGGCTTTTTTTTTTTTTTTTCCTTCTTCTCTCCCTTCTTTCTTTCTTTCTTTTTTTCCTTCCATCATCTGACCTGCAAAGGCTAGAGTGACAGCGTCATGCAAATGCTGCAGTCCAGCAGGTCTGGGAGAGGGTGGATGCTAGACTGTGAGTTAATGTTAATGATGAGCGCAGTGAAAACACCAGCGCGGCCACCCCTGCTCGCAGAAGCGCTCTGAGTCAGCATCAGATGCTGCGCCGCCTCTCGCTGTCTGTGCCTGTGCGCGCGTGCTCGCTCGGCACCGGGTCTAGCCAGGGGAGGGGGTGGCGTGTGCGTGCGTGGAGGGTAAAAGCCAGTCAGTCAGTGAGAAGCAAAGGTACGTTGGAGAGCAGCTAAAATCTGACTGATTTCCATCTTTGGAGCATCAGATGTATTCCCTAAGGAGGATGGGTCTCCGTGATGGGGGTGGTATAATTATGTTAATGTCATATTTATGGAGGGGTGAGATTTTTCATTCTAATAATTGGTTGAATGCTATGGTCAAAAATTGTAAAGCCATATTCAGTTTTAGAGAGAAGCATGGACTTATATCTAAGGGCTGTTTTATTTATTTAAAAAAAATTTTTTTTTTTGCTTTTGTGAGTGCTGCTTTTTTTTTTTTTTTTTTTTGGTTTTGGGTTTTTGTTTTTTAAGTATTTATTTTAAGCCATAAGTGATTCAGTATGGAAAAATCAAATGATAAACAGAAAGAGATCTTATATAAGGATGCATTACATCATGTGGCAGAATATTTAAAGTCTTACAAGGCAGAGTAAAGATCTGGACAGGGGGTGGGGGTGGTGTCGGAAAGGGGTGTGGTACCAGGGTGGAGGAGAGGGGGCCAGTAAGCAGATATTTTGTTCAGCATAGCTTTCCTTGCAGCTTACTTGGAAATGGATGATTCACCTGTTCTACAGGAAAACATTCTAATTCTTTCCGTTCTTTTTTTCCTCCTCTTTTCCTTTTTAAGATCAACCACTTCAGAAGAACCAGATTCCACTTCTGTGGCCAGGACTTTTATGTTATGACTGGTCCGATTGTTTTACCCTGCGTTCTATGCTACTAAACCTTGGATCATTCCTAAAGTACAAATTCTGTTCTCGAACCACAAACAAGGCTAAAAGATCGGAGGAAATTCAGTGAATATACAGGATTGAGATTGGGTATTTTCAAAAGTCTTGAGCTTTATCATGCAATTACTCAAGAAATAGGATTTTTTTTTAATGATCTTGCCAGCATTTTAACTTACATGCTTATTAAGTGGCACTGCTCAAATAACTGCAGAGTATGCATGGAAATATTTGCTGTCTGAATAGTTTGGAGATTCAAAGAAAAAAATCAAGCTTCAGAGGTATTAAATTTTGACATGCAGAAAAGTTTTTGCTTTGTTCTTAACTGCAGCGTTATATATTTAAATCCGATTTAAAGTGTTATATGTCCTGGGCCCACCTTAATAGTTGTGCTGTATGGAGGTGTAATGAGAAGTAAATTTTCAATTAGGGTCCCATTAAGTGACATATAATCCTTCTTTAATGTAATAGAGGCTATGTTGTTGCTGTTCAAATCTCCTACAAGCAGATTTTAAACCATTTTTGGTCTATTTCTTTGGATCTAATGGAATGACTCTTAACTGTTCATTGTTTTCATTGTTTCTCATACTCTTCATTATTTTAAGGTCTAGAATTAGTCTATAAGTGGTTGTTGTGATTACTCAGCTTATCCTAACTTTTATATATCATATATATTTCTACTTCGGTGTTTTAATTAGTATTTAGAGATAAAACTCTAACTGAACCCATCTGTAATTTCTAAGCTAGCCTTATTACTGGAAGAAGAATTCTACCGCATCAAACCAGACTTTTCCTAGTCCCTGAGACCCTAACTTGTGAGGTATTTTAGTAACATCACAAGTCAGGCTCTTGGGACCTAGGCGGAGGGGAACAGCAGCTTTGGACCTTATTGATTGTCTGCAGTTACCACCAGAACAAAAGGACATACATAGATTCTGCCTAGAAAAAAAGAACAATGCTTTTCTTTATCATCAACAATGTCTTCACCATGACCCACCCCCAAAAATACTGTTGTCAGAATCTGTACTCTCAAGTGATTACACAGTTGCACTGAAATAGCATTTGTATTATATTATACAGATCATACAAAAGCAACATAAGAAATCTGTGTAAGAAACAAAATTTTAAAAATAAGTATTTTTAAATACTCTTTTGCTATATTTTTAAGTGGCTAGATAAGAAAGTACCTCCTTAGGTAATGAAGAGAGTTGTTTATATTTATAACTTGTTTCATATGCATCGAAATACATACATTAGCTACTTAAATAAATCCTGCATGTCTCCATATAACTGTGACTTAGAATATGTAATATATAGCTATAATCATGCTTGAGGCCTGGAAATAACATGATTTACAATCTTCTTTACTGCCTCTATTAGATTTAACAACTGATTTAAGAAGAATGCTGTTTTATACTTGGTATTTATTGCTAGAGTTTTCCTAAGTCTTTTACCCAAACAAAATATCTTGCATGTCATAGTAATTCTCTTGTTGTAAGAGTCCAAGAGTGAAAGTTGTCATCAATAATTTGGGCAATATGGTTCTTTTCGTTTTTACATTTTACTTTGTACATAACATGGACCTAGGTGAGAAAAAACAGTAAACACCACCTATGAAGTCATACTGCTCTAGTTTTATCAGCTGAATCTGAACTGCATTACAACTATGTTTGATAAGAATTTTAGTTTAATCAGAGGTAACTATTCCAACCATAGCTATTGTGTTATATTTGAGCATTTAATAGCCAATTGCTGCATCAGATATGTATTTTTTGATGACAGAATCGATAGACCTATCTATTTTAAAATTTTACAATAATATTACAAATATCAAGATTCAAAATGGAGATGGAGACTTTCCATAATAGAAGAAACAAAGTGACTTTATTCTTTTAACTCTATTGCCTTACATGAGTACCATAAATTATGTCTTCTGTATTGTTAAAATAAATTTATGAATATATTTTAGAATACTGTATGGAGTCTTTGTTCACCTTTTAAAAAATTTGTTAAAATTATTGATGATTTGAAATATCATAGAATGCAATTCATCTATGAGTTACATTTATTAACAAATTAATATAACAATATCATAAACATGCCTCATCTGTACAAGGCATGTAGAGTATATTTAAGCATGTATTCACATATACCTATTCAGATTCTTTATGTATTATATCACTTTATTTATCTAGAAGCTCTGAAATTTGAGGTGTGTTTGTGTGTGTATAAACATAGGTATTAAAGCTCCAAATGAAAGCAGGTAATACAAACTGTAAAGATTTTTGGTAGTATTTATCTTTCACTCCTTTCAACCTGATTCTAGTTGTAATTGAACATTTTTAAAAGTCATAAGTTTCTCAGTACAAAGAAATCTAAGTATGTGTATCTATATGGACACAGAAACTTGATTACAGTTAATTGCAATGTTCACACAGTGGGTCAGAAGCTACCTGTTATATAAAACAGTGTCACGCACAAGGAAATGTTTTGTGACATCTATTATAACATAATCATAAATAATATGTGTAAGATGTTCCATCAATTTGCTTCCAAAATAATGTAAGAGATAGATGTTTACTGGTTACAGTGATATCAGATATAGGCTGTTTCAAATACAAAATTTTCTTTTATGTTATCATATTCATGAAATACACTATATATTAACTTCTGCTTCATAAAAGAAATATATCAAAGTTGAGTTTGGAATACAGTGAGGTTTGCTCATGTTCCTCACAAACATATAAAATATGTTTTTTATTGATAATCTTGCACTATTTGAGTGTTCTCTATGTAACCTTCATATGGGAACTGTCTTTTGTGAGAGCATCTTTGATAAAGCTCTTCTCTTACTCCATAAAGGTGTGTATAGAGTTAAGTGAGTGACTTTGTTTACATAAGCTACTGTATACTGTATGTGTATAGACACATGCCACTTTTTCTGCATTTCTATCTCAGCTGTCACAGAATGATATTGTTTGGGCTTTATGATGTGATTTGGAAAATCAGATCATACTAAGCTTAAAATAAAAGAGAGATCTACAACAAAGAGCGTGAAAATGATGTGTATTGCATACAAAGAAAAGCAGTGATATTAACAATTCGATGGCTTCCTGGTTAGGAGACCAGCCTGAGCCAGACGCATATATTAAGGGGCTGTCTGCTGCCGATGTGAGCTTGCTCAATGCGGTGGAAATGAGGAATCGCCTCCTCTCTGACACCAGCTTATTTGTACATATTAATTTTGAAATAGCAAATCACTGTTTTACATAAATATACTAACCCCTGCTTGATTCCTTTTATTTCTCATATTGTTTGCTAATTTACTGGGAACTTCAAGTTCCTTCTTTTAAAAAAAATCATCACTCAACTTAAACATCTACCGAACACCAATGAAGTATTAGTTTTTCTTTTGTCTCTTTTGTATTGCTCTGATAATATTGTGATACTCATGCTTTTAACTTTTAATCTCTCTAAGGAAAACATCAATTTTCCAAAATAGCATTTTTTAAAGGCTTTTAGGATCCATCAAGTAAGCCACTCTGGAATTTTGCCAAATCTAAATACGATTATATTTCATTTCAGGGTTCATAAGATCAATATCTTTCTCAGTATAAAAGTTCTAAACACTTTAGTATTCCAATGAAGCTACAGAAGAGGTGTAGACATATTCCTAAAATCATTTAAGCATTAGGCTACATTAATAATGTCTTGAATAGGAATATGAATCTCAGGGGAATTATAGTACAAGTTAATTACTAATGAAATTAGAAAGGGTTTGTTCTACCTTAAACCCTTCAAATGGGCATGCTGGTACATGTGCCTAGGCTTGGTCTAATACACCTTAAGTATGTAAATGGTTTTACAAACTGTCATGTTTGGATGAGTTTTGAGAAAAGCAGTACAGAAAGAGTTAGCTGATGGCCAAATTTTCTTGCCATTTACACATGCAGTGCAGCCTACATTTTTGAAGGCAGCAAATGCAGGCATCATTTTGATTGCTTGGATTCTTTTGTTTAATTTTTTCCTAGACATTTAACTTAGCACTCAAATCCCACTGATCCCTTAGTGACTGCATTTGGAAAAAGGAAACAAAGTTCCTAATATAGAGAAGTTTTTAAAGAATCTTGGACATTTGTAGACACTTGAAAAATAGACTTTTTTAGTGTAACTCTGCATATGCATATTTATTATGCAGAAATTTAAGTACCATTATATCTGTGTCATCTTCATATTTAGTTTTCTTATCTATCAATGACTAAACACTGTGTAATTGATATATACACATGCACACATACATATGTTTGTTTCTTCTGTATGTCTTCATTTCTTAAAAAGGCTTAGCAAAAACAGTATAAAAATTGAAACGTCTTCCTAAAATCATCCTTACCATTTCTTTAATGAGCTAGTTTCAATTCTCATTGAATGTTGCTTTTTCCCATATCTCTCTGTGTTAAATATCGCTTTATCAGATGAAGTACATTATCAGCCAATAATATTAACTTACATGTAATATTTTACTTGTGAAAATTTGAGAGCAAGTGGAAGTTAAAGGTAATTGAGATCAAATGAATTTAAGATTAAATAGTTTCATCTTACATAATCAGTCAGCTAATTCCATGCATATTTTATGGACAATTTAAAAGTGAAAAATTCTGATAAGGTGGACTAAGTTTTTCATTGTTGATACAAATAGTGTTTTTTTAAGACTGTTACCTTACCAATTAATTGTTGGACAAACAAAAGTCTAAAAATCATGAGCTGTATCTTTTAGGTCAAGTAAATAAGAATAATAACCTCTAGTTTTGTCTTGGCCATGTAAGACTTTTGAGGATGATTTGGATTATTTTTGTCAGCAGATTTAACCTTTTTCTAAAAAGTTTCTCCCTCTTTGTCGGTAGGTGCCTGACGATTTGTGAGTTCCAAGTGACTATTCTGTGGAATCATCTTTCCTTGCCTTTGAATTATCTTTTCCTAGGCAATGAGTGAACATCCGTATTTTATACATCCAAATTGGTAGGTCTTTCTTGAAATCCTTCTGTGCATTTTTTTCTAGACATATAATTGAAGTGTAAGAAATTATAGATTTATATTGTGATTGTTTTTACAGCTTCTGAAATCTTCAGGAAGAGATTTAAGTGAAGTTGAAACACCAGCCAATTGCAGTGTTTGGTTTTGTAGAATTACTTAATGTAATGTGTTTCTCATAGTATGCTTTCTAACCTTGGAGGGTGGGGAGAGTCTGTGACTAAGTTATTACCCTGTTATACATCACACTAAAAGCCCAGCCTGGGCATTTGTAAACCTTGGGGAGGTTTCTACACTAGACAACATTTTTTGTTGGGGGATTACACCACAGTCGATTCCCTCCATTTCTTCCTCTCTTCCTGGCCCCCCTCCACCCAACATGGAGCCTTTTCAACTTCTTCAAAGAAGTGGGGAAAAAAAGTAGACTCTTTATTAATGGCAGAAAACAAACTGGCTGCTGGACTTCCGAAGCAGCTCTCTAATAATAAAGCAGAGTAGGCACTGCGACAAAGAATTCCTGAATGTACTAAATATATAGGGAAGCCTATTTAAATTCACCAGAGGGGCTTAGAGAACAAGCAACAGAAAGTTTAGAATTCAATTCAAGCCATGCCAGAAAATGAAAATGTACTTTAAAAAGGATTTCTGAAGCAAGTGTTCAAAGAAATGTCAACTTTTAAGGTTCTTTCTAGAAGAATGAAATTTGTACTCTAATTTATGCAGTGACTTTTTCAATTAGAGAGGGAAAATGATTAACAGAATCTCAAAGGAATTGTATTTTATGTTAGAGAATACATGTTTTCTTTCCATAGGATGTGCACCAGTGAAGGCCACCTAGTGCACTGACTAAAAACAACCCAAGTATATAGGTGGGACAAAGAGATCATTAATATTTTAGCAATTAGACATATAACAGAAGTGCTCGTCCTACTGTGGAAGAAAGATAATCAGCTTGTATGTTCTTTTCAGCTCATTTTCTTGCATTCAACTCTACGATGTAAAATAATTTAAATAAATGTAATGAGTAAATCAGAAAGAGAAAATTACTGATAAATAATAAGACTATTTGAGTCTAAGTTTGAGAGATAAAAAGTGATCTCCACCTTTTCTCTGTTATTCATTGTTTAAAAATCCCCTTGCCCTTTATTTGCCATTTATTTATTTGTTTGTTTGTTTGTTTGTTTGTTTGTTTGAGTCAGGATCTTACTATGTCTCCCAGGCTGGAGTGTACTGGTATGATCACGGCTTATCACATACTCAACATCTTGGGTTCAGGCAATCCTTCTGCTTCCGCCTCCAGAATTGCTGGGACTACACGTGTGTGCCACCACACCCGGCTAATTTTGTTTTGATTTTTTTTTTTTTTTTTTTTTGGTAGAAACAAGGTCTTGTGATATTGCCCAGGCTGGTCTCGAAATCCTGAGTTCAAGCAATCTTCCTGCCTTAGCCTCCCAAATTACTTACATTTCAGGCCTGAGCCACTGCATTCTGCTTATTTACCTATTTATAAGACGTGTGCATCTATAAGAAATACCCAATTTATTAGACTAAATATTTTATTTGTCCTGATGCTTACATAAAGAACTGCTCATAAAGTTTATTTAAGGCCAGTATGGCTTTAACTCAAGGATGCAATTGTTTGCAGACTTTTCCTGAATAGCCTTTTTAAAAAATACCATAGATATTGGAGAAAAGATTGATGCTTTTTGTCATCAGGGGTTGTAAATTTTAAAGAGAAGGGAGTCTTGGACTTACTGGTGACCATCTTTGTTGCCTTTGTGGAGATTCTACTTGAGAATAAAGCCCACATGAACCTCAACTCCTGGCCTCAAGTGATTCTCCCACCGTGGACTCCTAAGAGCCTCCCAGCCCTTCACGTTGTATTAACCAATTCATAAATATGATGTATCAGCTCACAATAAGCTGTTTGTTTATTAATTCATCCATTCTTTGTACCCTTATCCAAGTTCCCTCTGTCCTCTCTGCCTCTGCCTCTCTCACCTGATCTCTCTCCCACTTCCTTTCTCTTTCTCTTCCCTGTGTTGACTTCATTCTCAGGTAGGCTCTCTCCCTGTAGGGGCAAAGATGGCCACTGGAAACTTCATACTTGCATCATGCATCATTGCTACAGCTTGTGATTTCAGAAGGAACAAACAAAAAAGGTTCTCTTTACCTCAAAATCAATTTCAATTGTCAGAAAGGATCTGATAGGTTCTGTTTTGGTCACATGCCCATCTGTGGAGCCACTTTGCTGTCCAAGCAAGGATTGCTGTGATTGAACAGCCAGAGTAGGGAGGCAAAAGATGAAGATTACCCTATCAAGGCCCTGAAGAGTGAGTGAGGGTCTGTCTGTGGCAGAAAGTGAGAGAAATTAAGAGCAGGCAGCAATGTAATGGGACACATAACCACAACACAATTTTTAATCGCTTAGCAGAATGATATCTTATAGGCTTTTATCTAATAGTTTTTTTTGGTACATTTGGTGTTGCCTGTCAAGACACAATCTTATGAGCGAGGAGGGAAGAAAGAGGTGGCCCCATAACACTAATAAGGCTACCTGATCCCAAACCAGGTGAAGTAAGAACCAATGGGAAGCTCAAACTTCACTTGTATGATGACCACTTTTGTACCTAACCTTGAATTGTACCCCACATCTTTAAAATAAAGATTTTTTTTTCTTTTTTCTACAAAAGAAAAAAAAAAAGATACAATCTTAGGTTATAACACCAAATGTCCTCTATAGAGCATGGAAAATGTCTGCTGCGGCATGTCTCAATCTTGAGTGTCAGGAAGATTAATTATTTTTTATTAACATTTTTATGAGCATTTAATATACAGAGTACATCAAGAAAATCAGTTTTCGGTCTAATTTAGAAATTTAAAATTTTTTAAATTCAAGATTAATAGAAATTGGTTGGTAAAGAAGAGATGATGGGGATGGTGATTTCATTCTCTAGTCTAAATGTGTTTATCTTTGGTCACCAAATATTTAGGCCATTCAGTTACAGCAGATTTTATATCCTTCCGTCATTTACATCCAATATCAAGGAGATTTATGTTGCTGATTGTTGGAAACCTTTTATTTTGGTTTATGAATTGATTCCTTCCCATTCTATTTTACATTTATATACACACACGCGCATGTGTGTGTATACATGTATGATATGCATTTGATGGCTACAATTATGTGACTAGGATATTAGATTCTCATACCTTATCCTTTATTTTGTTAACTCTGTTGTTTATCATTGTATGACTTGGACAGTTTTATAACACTTTACTATCAAGAACTACTATTTAGGAATCTTCCTCAATGAGAAAAAGATTAATTTGCTGTGAATAATGATTCCAATGCAAAACATTTGGGATATTTTGTGATGCAGATGAGCAAAGCTATAAATATAATTTAGGGAGTTTGAACATTTATTTTAGCATTCACAGTTCTTCTTACTAATTAATCAAATTACAAAATTATGCTGTGGCTTCCAGTATATTAAAATAAGTTGTCATATTTGGAACATCTGTTTATGGCTCTATTATGAATATGTGTTTCTAAAGGGATGAAGTATAGATTGCCATAAATAATGTTTGTAATTTATTCTGTGGAAGGATGATACCTACTTCCCTTCACAATGCTTGTTTATTTCCCACAGAGTAAATCTTCTAGATTGTATTTTATCATTCCCTTATCAAGACAGAGGAAAAAAGTCTCCCGTCTCAGTAAAGCCTTGCTGATTGGTTAAGAAAAGAGGTGGCTGTCATCAGCAGCCTTCCCAGACACTGTGCCGTGGCTCCAGACAGTCAGCTGGTACTATCGCTTTGTCTCAACTATAAATCACAGTCTCCTAATGGCCAAGGCTGACACCTTGACATTTTCAAGAAGAGTAAAAGACCTGATTTGAATTAAAATCCATTTTATTTCACAAATCTTAGGTTATTACTCCAAGCCTTTTCTGGTGTCTTCTTGAGACTTATTTGGGATTTTCATGATGATCAAAGGATTATTTGAATGTTATATTATCACTTATTTTATCTGTAAAACCATATTCTTACTTCTTTCTTAGTTCTTAACATGGGAAAATTGATTTCTAAGATTTTATTTGAGAAAAAATCCACTAATAAGCAGGATATTATTTTAACCAGAATACATCAATGGTTTTGAAAATGACAATAGCAGCTACTGCTATTTAGTTTTGCAAAACTTATGTAAATTTTTTTGTAATTCTAAAAATATAAACTGTGTGCATACATGCTCAAATTAACCTTTGATTAGTAGTAAATATTACCAATTATCAAGTGATTTTGAACTTCAATCAAGAAGATCTTCAGCTTAAAATCTTCTGAAAAGTATTTGCATTTTTATGTTCTTGGATATAACAAGAACATTTTAAGCATTAAATTTTAAGTATTTTAGAGCCAATAATGACTGACAAGTGCTTAATTATGTTAGGTGGGTCCTCACATTAAACTGCGTTGGATTTTTTGACCATTCAACCCAAGTGATATAGGCATAACTGTATACTTTACTAGTATGAAATAAACGTTATTTTTAGGTATTTTAGGAACTTGGGATTGAATGGTTAAAAAAAACTTAATTTACTTTGCTATGCCTTCCAAATTTAGGAGAATACTACTGTTTCTTCAAGAACATACAGAAGAAGAAACTTCTATTTTCTTAGTATTTTGACTTAATCCATTTCCAAGAGTAATCTAAACTCAGCGAAGCCTTGAGTCACATCCCTTTAGAAACAAATATCAATAGAGGATTTGGTGTTACCTCTGTCTATTTTATCAGGTATGGAAGAATTACCACAATGCCTGGTAGTAATTTCTCTTCATCTTCATTATTAGTCCTTAACTGTGTCTCAAATCATGCTTCTAAACAGGAACACACTGTGATAGTTAAATTTATGATTTTGCAAATCCCCATGAACAAGTAGAATTTTAGATAATTATAGATGAGACACTCCCATTTTTGATCCCTTTTTTGTTTTTGCTTATCTATCCATTCATTCATAATCTATACAAAACATCCAGTGCTAAGTAGGTGGGAAAAACAAAATGTAGTTAGAATTCCTTCTTTACAAAATAGTATGTTCTTATAATTTTTCAGTTTTAAAGATGTGGGGTACAATTCAGGATTAGGTAGATAAGTGGTCACCATACAGGTAAAGTTTGGGTCTCCCTTTGGTCCCCACTTTGCCTGGTTAGAGATCAGCTACCCTTATTGATATTATGTGCCTCCTCCCTCCCCTGGCCGTGTCCCACTACTACCATACTCTTTCTTATAGTATTATAATAAATGTTCAGGGTTCGCTTATAAGTGAGAACATGTGGTACACAATTCTTTGTTTCTGTGATAGATCACTGAGTATGATAGGCTCTAAATCCATCCAAGTTGCTGTGAAGTCCATAATTTAGTCTTTTTTTATGGCTGCATAATATTCCCACATGTATATGTACTACCTTTTTTTTTAAATCCAATTCACTTTTGATGGACAGCATGGCTGGTTCCATGGTTTCGTTATTGTGAATAATGTTGCAGTAACCATGTGTGTGCAGGTATTTTGTTCATGGAGTGATTTGAGCTCTTCTGGGTATATTTCTAGAAGGAGGTTTCCTGGGTCATATGGAAGGTCAATTTTTAGATCTTTTAGGAATCACCACACTGCTTTCCACAGAGGCTGTGCTAGTTTACACTCCCATCAACAGTGTAGAAATGTTCCCTTTTCTCTGCATCCTTTCCAGTATCTGTTGTTTTTTGAGTTATTGATGATAGCCAGTGTCGTTTTAATTTGCATTTATTTGATGACTAGTGAGGCTGAGCATTTTTTCATGTATCTGTTGGCTGCTCATATGTCTTCTTTGAGAAGTATCTATTAGTATCTTTTGCCCACTTTTCCTGGGGCTTTTTCCCCCCCTTTTGGCACATTTGAGTTCCTTGTAGATCCTAGATGTTAAGCCTTTGTCAGATATACAGTTGGCAAATATTTTTTTCCCCATTCTGTGGGCTGTCTCCCTGCTCTCTTGATGGTTTCTTTTGCTTTGCAGAAGCTTTTCAGTTTGATGAAGTCCCACCTGTCTATCTTATCTCTTATGGCATGGGCGTTTGGGGTTTTGATCAGGAATTGATTGCCTATTCCAATTTCCATAAGGGTATTATAATCTATACAAAACATCATCCTATGCTAGGTATGTGGGAAAAACAAAATGAAGTTGGAATTCCTTTTTTACAAAATATTATAATACTGAGTGATCTCTCACAGAAACAAAGAGCTGAGTATCACATGTTCTCACTCATAAATGAACCTTGAACAACTACCATATTACTATAAGAAAAGGATTGAAAGTGGCAGGAAACTGCAGGGAGGGGAGTGGGGGAGTGTGGAGATGGAATTGACAGTAGTCAATATCTGCCTGGGGGGGCACATCTCATCGATAAGGTTACCTGCATGGTGAATATTTGTATACCTAGCCCTGAATTGTACCCCACAATTTAAAATAAAAATTAAAAGAGGAAAAATCTTTATGTTCTTATAAAACATTTTTTAAGGAAAAAATGTAACAATGTATCAAGTCAACGTGATAGATCCAGAAAGAGGATGTAAACATAATGTTTTGTGATTCTAGAGGGAGTATTTATTTTCATCATTGAACATCAAGAATAATTTCCTGGAGTGGGCTGCATTTAGCTGATCCCTGATAAGTAGAAAGGGTTTCTAGAAAAAGTGATGGGAAGGCTGGAGTCTCTGGGGGGAATATGCACTATTTGCACATTTGCTGGGACAGGAAAGATGAGTTATGTTTGGCAGTAAATTTTGTTGGCAAGTGGATGCATTTGTTGAAAAGTTAGAAGTTGGGTGCCTATGGAAAGGTAAGCTGAAATCAGTTTGTAGAGTACCCACAATGTTCAGGGAGGGTCTTCTGGTGACTGCAATATTACACTGTAGTAGTAGGCACTGGGACTCTTTAAATATTTGGGGGCAGATGCAAGGATGTAAGATGTAAGATTAATGTTTCCTGTCAGTATGGCTTAAGACTCTAATCAAGGGAAGATATCAGAACTACTGACCAAGCTTTATAAAGACACACCATTCTTCCTATCCTGTGAATTCTGACTCGCAGAGAACACACTGGTGCATTTTGTAAAAGTTCCTAGGTAATCGACTAACACTCCAATTGAGAAAGAGTTGGACAGAGAATGATGGATGAGAAGATATAAAGGTTTACTAGACATAAAAAAAAACCTATTGCAACTGTACAGGAAGAAAAAAAAAAACTGAGTTATAAACCAGCGTTTTCTAACCTGAATTTCACATGCCTCTGGACTTTCGAGGTGTCATGTTTGCATGAGGTGACATGTAATATTTTGAGGGGAATGTCTGTTTTTTTGTAGCTAAAATGATCTCATTATACTCATAAGATTCTCAAAGGAGACTACAATCACCTCAAATTAAGAATTTCTATGGACAGTTAGTATGAAAGGAGGAGGTAAATGGGAGAAATCTTATGAATATACAATTTAAAGATTTAGTGAAGAGTAGATTGCATGGCACTGCAGTTTGTGTCAAGAAAGAAGGGAAGAGAAGGCTACATGAAGTTTTTCTACCTTGCTGATGCTAGAAGAAATATCATATTCCTTCTGTGAACCAGCATCCGTTCCCCCTTGGCCTTGTATTTCAGTTGATAAAACTTTGATATTAGGCATTGTATGAATGTGACACCATAGGAAGATGTTAAAATAGTAGTGAAAAATGTATAGATAATTATATACCTCTGGAAAGCATTCTTCTAGAAACACAACTGAAAACTTGTGGATGCAGGAATCCAGGCTGTTTTTATCTTATTGCTCTTCTTTGTTTTTGTATTGATGTATTTTTGTATTTATTTTAGAGACAGGGTTTTGCTCTGTCACCCAAACAATGGTGCAGTGGCACAATCAGAGCTTACTGCAGCCTCAACCTCCTGCCCAAGTGATCCTCCTTCCTTTGACTCTCAAGTATTTGGGACTACATGCACGTATCACCATGACTGGCCTATTTTTTAATTATTTTTTGTAGAGACTGGGTCTTGTTATGTTGCCCAGGCTGCTCTTGAACACCTGGCCTGAAGCAACCTTTTCATCTCAGTCTCCCAAACTGCTGGGATTATAGACATGAGTCACAGTGCCTAGCCAGTGTTGCTCTCTTTGAATGACTTCTATATCCAAGGTAATCTCGAAATGCTTACTGAATATCCACCATATTGTTCACTGTCAGTCAGTAGGAATAAAAGAAGAAAAATACAAGCACTGCACTTTCTTTTAGGTAAAAGATTTAGAATTTTTATAAACATAATCTACTATGCCCTTGGAACTTAAACACAAGGTACACAAAGTTTTGCAGAAGGAAGAGCATGAATACAGACTTTATCTGGGTAGTTAGTCACCTGGCTAAAGCCAGAAGAGAAAGACGCAAACAGACATTGTAGAAAAACTAGTTTCTGGTTTCAAATGGAGTTAAGCCTACTAGTCCAATGGTACTAAACCCACTAGTCACATTATCAAAAGATAGTTTTTTTAACAAAATAAATTAAACAATTTCTGTACAATGATGACAAGTGTTCATTTTATAAAATTAGAAATCCCAGACAAATAAGAAAGTAAAAACAATTATTAAATGCATCACCCAGAGACTAACTCCTATTATTATACCATATGTACTCACATGTTCTCTCTCTCTCTCATCATACACAGGCACTCGATATTTTTATAATCTTTTGTGACTTGTTTTTCAATTGTCAGACACTAGATGAATACTTTTCCACGTATTATTTTATCATATGCTTATTGTTATTGTTTTATGATACAGTAATATAAATTATTTAACCAGGTAGCTCACAGGTATATATTAAGTTTCTTTCTACCTTATTTTTAACTAATATAAACAGTGGTATGATGATAAATTCACTTTTATGTAATTATATAAAATGATTCCCTCGGGATAGTAATTGAAACAAATGATAATGGCCTGAATGAAGTGGTGGCAGTGGGAACAGAAAGACAAGGAGGGATAAGAGGAAGATTTTGAAGGCAGAATTGACAAAGTCAAGTGATTGACCGTTTAGTGGAAGATACCTAGAAAACTTAAACCAAAATTATTACCTCCCAAAGTTATGCTTATTGCTTTGTTTTCTCTTCTCCTTCAACCTAAGACATTTATTGCTTTCATGTGAGGGAAGAAGCAATCAAGAACAGAATCAACAGAAGATTTGAAGTGATCCTTGGATTATTTTTTAAACTTATAGGCAGAGTGATAAGCTCAAAACAAATTGTTCCAATTTGGAAGAGAAAGACTCTTGAGAAAAAAAAAATTAATTTCTAAAGGGCGTGGCTGATATATTAGCCTTATCCTAGAGACCTGGGTCATAGAATTTATAAAAGTTAACTGCAAACTAGAGAAGGCTTTTGGAATCTGATCTGGAGGCAGCTTATCCTTCATACAGAGCACCATTGAACTCTCTAGACTGGTGGCAGTGAAGAGAACAATGTACAAGAGGGAGAAAAGAAAGCTGAATGTAGGCAAGCATTCCCTATTTCTCTCAAACTTTGCAGCCTCTTGTGGAAGAAGTGGAAATCAGAGATGTATAATTCCACTTTTATGATGTATCACGGTTCTATATATTCTAATTCACTTTAAAATGGCAGATCCAGTAGAAATAACTATCGTCTCAGATTTTATTTTTTTTTTCCCTTTTAGTGAGTGAATCAAGAACTTTTTAAAATTGTAATTTTTTTTATTTCATGTGGTTTATCTAAGAATAGCATAAGGTTTGGACTTTGCCCCCCCACACCCAAAGTTTCTTTCAAGACTTCTTTTTTCTTTATGCAGATAATCAAGTCCCTGGTCCTCAGCTGATAGGCCCATTTATTCATTCACTCTGTCAACAAACACATTAAATGTCTTGCATATGGAAAGTGAATTCTTTTAAGTTGTAAAATTAGTTTTAGCTACAATTTATTTTATTGTATTTGCTTAATGTTAATTGAACATACCAAGGCCTCTATGCTGGATGGAGCATATGCTTCAGACAGTTCTCACTTAGGGATTCTAGGATGACTATTAGAAGCCAACAAAGCATGCACACACACCTACACACAAGCCTACAGGAAATATTGACAATAATGTTAACGAAAATGTGCAATGAAGCAGTTTAGAAAGACTATGCTTTGTAAAGTCATGGAACATCTCTTCAAAATCATTGACTAAAAACATTGTGAGAAAAAAAGTCTGATTTCTTTGTTAGTGCTTCCAATATCTTTCCTGGGAATTCGAGTGGAACAGATAATCCAGTGAAATTTGGGGCTTTGCATCATTACTTAGCTCATATCTGCAAGCTAATCATGTGTGATAAAGCTAAAATGTAAAAGCATTTGAATCAATAGCTCTTTCAGATGCTTCTCTGATAAAATTGCTTCTTTTTTTTTTCTAATTCATATAAGGAGAAAGATTAAGAGAAAAACTTATATTAGGAGTAACAGGATCCAACAGGGTATTGCCCTTCATTGTTTTTGCTGGCATCTTTGCAAACCTTTTAATAATCAGATCTCAGAAATACCTGTCTTAGAAAGGTGTATACTTTCTGTCTTCCATTTACTTGAAAATAAATTAAGTTGGGGTCATGAGCAAAGGTTAGGTTACTTCTACCTGGAAATTAATGAGAATTTTTATGTTGCCCTTTGGTTCTGTTTTTCAGCCACCCTCCTCATTACCCTCCCCCAACACTTTTTATCTTCTTATAATCCTAAAGCTCCCTTTCACACATCATGGTAGTTAAAGGAATTTGAAAGTGTGGAGTTCTATATTTACATAATTATATCCTGGATAGATAATAGAATAGGGTAGGATAAAGTATTTTTAAAAGATGTGATATCTTCAAGAAAATTCACAGATATCATAAGTGACTCTAATTTATTGGCAAATTTCAGGCTGTTTTTTAGTCATATTTCTACTAGAAGAAATCTACTTTCCATTTTGTGTTTTCTCATTTGCATTACTGCAAAATTATTCATGCATGTGAAAAGAATATTATTCATCTCCATATTCCTTTCTCCTTACTCCAAACCCAGTGGATTTATGAGTTATACATAAAAACACACTGATATATCTATCTATTTATACATAGACATCTATGTGATTCAAATTTGGTATTACAGCTAGATAGCAAACCCAAGTGACAATATTATGTGCTACATATGTCTTATTACATCATTAATGACATACCGAAATTGTCAAAGATGTTGAAATCCAGTAATTGTAACTGACAAGCTTTAACATGATTTGTCTCCATTGGGAATGATTTTTTTAAAAAATATACAAGCATACTTCTGAATTCTTCCTCTAAGTGCATAGGACTGTATGGTATGCTTTTGTTTCTTCTCTGCTAATATTTTCAGTGAAATGCTGTTTTTACAGTATTTATGGTATCTGGTTTCTGAACTTCTTATATGCGTAAAGACATATCATGTCCTAAATTAAGAAATGAAGGCTATTTCAGAAAGAACTATGAAGATGAACTGGCAAGAAGAAAAATGACCAATCTGGCAAGGCTAAGCTCCCTCTGATGTTTGATTCTTCTTAACTCAGTAAGCCAGGAAATTATTTCACTTGAAAGCTTAGGCAGATTTCACACCGAAAACATTTTTCTTTCCTATTCTCCAGTTCTACTTCTATCCTTATTGCTTCAATTCCTGAAAAGTTTTCTCTCAAAAATATGTCGGCATTTGCAATGTAAGGGAAAAAAAGGATGACAGTAAATACCATGAACACAAACCTAATTCATGACAGTGATGAGGTATTAAAGACTTTCCACCCTTTGCGGCCTTCATTATCTGTATTTAGGGATGGCATGAAGGAGTAAGAAGAAGCTTATATTTTTCTCTTTAAAATTAATTTTCATTTAGCTGTTAAGAAGCTGGTAGTGTTTAAACCCAGAAGACATTGTAATTGCATTTTTTTTTCTGTAGTTGTAGCAGGTATGAAAGTGAACAGACAATAGCAGTCATGTACAGAATAACCTGGTTTTCTAGATGGACCCACTTGTCGGAGATCAAACGGCTACAGCACATTTAGGGTTACACTCTCTTTCCCTTCCTCCTTATTCTCAACCACAGTGGAGCTTTTTCCAAAGTTGCCATGGTAACACTATATCTGGCTGCTAGCTCTGTCGTAAGTTATTGAACTGAGACTGGCTTTTGGTTTAGCAGATAATTAGGTTCTGTCTCACAGGTTCATTTTCCTGTGACTGGGACGTGAATATGACCTACAGCTGGCCTCAATTTCAGTGTCACAGACAAAACTTTAACCCTTCTGAGCTCCCCAGGCACGCTCCTCAGCATTGCTTATGTGGTAGAGACAGTCCAATGCAGCTCACCTGCACTTTGGGGAGGATTACCAAGTCCTTGGTTTGTTTTTTACTCTTCGTCATGACACTTAGAAAAGGTCATACACATGGAGCATTTTCTAAATTAAAAATATAGTACTGTGATAGATACATACTTACATAGTTTCCATATGCTACATGAAATTTTTAATAGTCATTATCATTTCCTTGATTCTTTAATAATTTTTAAGTCACATTGAACTGTCTTTTGTTTCAATTAGGAATCCACAGAATTCAGAGTTCAAAATCTATATTCTCAGAAATGTTAACTTGGTACTTTTATTCTCAGCTTGGAGAACTATCTGCCAGTTAATTCACATCCCTACCTCTACTTTTATATGCCCTGAATTTTAGCTGACATCGAACGGTTCCTTTGGAGTCACAGGCAGACCCATGTGACAGGGAACAATAACACCACTCTACACAAATGCCAAAGTGTTCACTCAGGTCTTAAATTTTGCTAGTTTGGAAAACCGGCTACTTTTGCATGTTGTATTTGGGAGATTTCAGTCAGTTCAAATAACCATTCTTTGTGTAGGACAAATAAAGAAGCATAACTTTAGGAACAGATATTAAATTCACAATACCCATGGCAACACTGAATTGTGGGATCAGTAAGAGAAGGTGTGTCTTTGTATGTCAAACAATGGAAAATACCTTCAAGGAAATCTGTTTAAAAAATTTAGTATAGATTTTCGGGAAACACAACATGAAAGGAATAAGGGAGAGTTGAGTTCACCATAATTAAAACACAAGTTAAATACATCTTATAGCTTACTTGACTGGAGAATCACCTAACTATGTTAATAGTGATAGGTAAAATCTGTGAAAGGGATGATTAGAAGTACACCAGTTGTGTGTTGGATTTAGGATGCGTGTGTCTGCGAAAGCATTTGTGTGCATGTACCATATAGACCATATTGTATGGTAATCCATTCCTCTCATACTCAAGCTCTAAATGAGAAAAGCCCATCAAAGGCAGCAGCCTCAGAGAGCAGCCATGGCCTCATGGGTCCCACAGATGCAGAGAACTTGGGGGAGGGAGCTGAGGTCAAAGTATGGGAGTTTGTGTAAAGTAAGAAAGGAAGCCAATATGTGAGGAACTCAGTTGTCGCCCATTATTTTCCACTAAACTGAGCTCTTTCATTTCTAATCTCAAGCATGTAGCATCTGTTGTTCTTTTTTATGATTAATAAGTATGTCTGGAATGAATGAGTGAATTTTTTTCTAATCTCTAGGATATGTAGTAAGAGCTAAGTTAACATTAGATTATAAAGAGGACTGAGAAAGTGTACAAGCGTTTTCTTTCTTTTATTTTTATTTTTTTGAAAGCAGGATTTATCGAGAGGACAGAAAAGCTCTCAGAGGGAGAGGGGACCCAAGTGGGTTGCCCAAGCATTTTCCGTTAAAAAGATTTTTAGCTGTCTTCTCATGGTTCATAGTAATGTCCAAGCCCTACGTATGCAGGTCAATACTTGTCTGCATTATTGCAATAGCCTCCTACCTGGTTTTCTTCTCTTTTATCACCACTGTTGTCTCTACTACACAAAAGAAATAGGGTGCTCATCTAAAATGCAAATCATTTCAAGTCAGTGTTCTCCTCACAACTTCCCAGTGGTTTTCTGTGTCATTAGAATAACATGTAACATTCTTACCTTCCTTCCCAATCTTGACGTGCCCTCGGCTGTGCCTCCTTCGTGACGCCTTATTTTCCTCTCCACCTTGCCTTTTCTCAACCAACTGGACACTCACCAGCTGGAGAGCCCTAGCTATTGCTGTTCCTTCTGCCAGGAATGAATGGCTCATTTATGTCCTTAGAAATTTCCTTAGAAATGCCTTTCTTAAACATCTTAAAAAGCACCCCATTCATTTTCCATCACCTTTCTTTAACCTGTCTTCCTTCATAGTACTTATCACTTCTTGATATTAGAAAACAAACAACTGTCTGCTTATATGTCTTTCCCATTAAAACATAAGCTCTGTCTGAGCAGGAGCTTTGATTACTCATGGGTATGCCTAGAACTTAGTGGGTTAGACTAGTAACCTTAAGGAAACATTTGTTGAATGAATAGATGCATGAATTATTGAATAAAGAGGTCAGGTAGAATGTCTGGGTATCCTAGCCTATGTGAAACATTACATGAGTGTTTTTCTGACATAATGAGTAAAATTTTTCTCTACATGATGAAATTACATGAGTTCATGAGGATACAATTTGGAGACACAGCTTAGATTTCCACAAATCTCTTCATTAGATTGAGTTAAAACAAAAAAAAATTAGCTTATTTGCACCTCATTTTTCCATGAACTAAATCCAAAATCCTCCATACGCCAAACACATCACCAGTCCAGCCACTCACGGAATACTTTTTCTATAAAGGGTCAGAGTAGATATTTTCAGCTTTGAGGACATACAGTCTGTGTTGCAACTCAGCATTTCTGTTGAGGTGTGAAAGCAGCCATAGACAACACATAGATGAGTGGGTGTGGCCGTGTCCCAATGCAATGTTATCTATAAAAACAGGAATTCGCAATAGGCTATAGTTTGCTGATCCTCTCCCTCCTCTCACCCCGGCTTGTAGTTTTCCTCAAATTCTCTTCCCACCAAGTTATTGAGAGAATGCCCAGCAGACCTTGGCTCGCTCACCTGGTGCTTTCAAGAAATGAGACAAACTCAGGGATGGTCAAAGGGTAAAACACCTACCTGAGTGACTTGACTACTGAGACTGATTTCTTTCCTTTCTTTTTATCTGTTTAAAGTCTTACCTTTAAACTTCCCCTGTAGTAGCAATAACTGGGCCATGTCCGATACTCCCAGTGACAAAATTTCTTCTTGGAGGGTGAATGAGGTGGTGTGTTGGTAAATGTTTAACAACTGGTTCTCTGAGGGAGGTAAAAAGACAATCACTGATTTCTGTAGTGTAAATTCTCCCACCGTGGACATTTTTTCTTTATTTTATTTTTATTTCTTTGAGTCAGGGTTTCACTCTGTTACTCAGGATAGAGTGCAGTGGCACAATCACAACGCTCATGTCTCTTGTCACTCTCGACCTCCTATGCTCAGGTGATCCTTTCCACCTCAGCCTCCGATTTGCTGGGACTACCGGCTTACACCATCAAGCCCAGCTAATATTTTGATTTTTTTTTGTAGAGACGAGGTTTTGCTATGTTGCTCAGACTGGGCTCAGACTCCTGGGCTCAAATAATCCACCTGCTTTGGCCTCCCAAAGTGTTAGGATTACTGGCATGAGCCATTGTGCCTAACTACCAATATGATGTCTCTTAACATAGATTGGAAAAAGATAATCTCCCGAGTCAGTATAAAACCTGCTGCTGAATACATATTTAAAACTCCAGTAACACTGCTCACTGCTATTGCAAAGTCAGGAGGAAAGAGTGGTGGGTTTGATAGGTGCAATTGACTGGATGATCTTTTGCAGTCCCAATAAATAATGAAAAAGTATGTAAATATAAAGCTGTTTAAAAAGCTCTGAGCTCAGTGTTTGCTTAAAATACATGCTCAGTAAATGGTAGCTATTATTGTCTTAGTTTAAGTTATTGTAAGCATTAAAATTAAGTGGTTAGCTACAGATTCAATCCAATTTTAATGTACTTGTGTTAATAAGGCCTCTTAACATTGAAGCAGCGAAGATAAAGGAATTTTATGTAGCTATTCATGATTCTGCCCAGCTCAAGGTTAAGATAGCAACATAACACTTTAACAGGATAAAAGAAATCTCCACTTGACTGCAGCTCTTCATAACACTTCACAAGGGTCAAGCTGTTTTATTTCATGTCAATGTTAAACAGAATGCATTTTAGGAGCATAGTTCAATTATTGATTGAATAGTGAGTTCAAACTGACTATAATCCCAGTTAATACACTCCAAGACCAGGGACGGACCAGCAAATGGGTAGTTTTCACTCAAGTATTGAGGCAAACACTCAGATTAAAATTTGTAACTTGGTTGTCTTATAATTTTTGGACACATACAAATACAATATGGTTCCAGTTCAGTTGTAGAAAACTGGTAAGGTAACAAAAAAAAGTTGATGTGGTTTGAGTAAGTAAATACCAAAATGGACATCAATCTGAGAAAAATTAATGAAAAAAAATGTATATGGATTTTAGAAGAGTTTAGGTTCAAACACTCAGTCTTTGGGAGAAAAGACAAGTATATTGTTGTTTTTTTTAATTTTAAAGATGTGTGGTACAACTCAGGGTTAGGTATACAAATGTTCATTATACAGGTACCTTTGATGAGGTGTGCCCCTCCCTCCCTTGGTGGTTTCTGTCAGCTGCCAATCCCGCTCCCCCTCCCCTGGCAGTTTCCCATTACTGTCAATCCCTTTCTTATAGTATTATAGTAATTGTTCAAGATCCGGTTATGTGTAAGAACATATGGTACTCTGTTTCTGTGATAGATCATTGAGTATGATAGACTCCAAATCCATCCACGTTACTGCGAAGTCCATATGTTTGTCCTTCTTTATGACTGCATGATATTCCATTGTGTGTATGTACCACATTTTTAAAATCCAGTTCAGCTTGGATGGGCAGCATGGTTGGAACTTGTTGGTTTCATGTTTTTGTTATTGTGAATAGAGCTGCAACAAACATGCGTGTGCAGGTATCTTTTTTTGTAGAATGATTTGAATTCCTCTGGGTATATTCCCAATAGGGGGATTGCTAGGTCATATGGAAGGTCAATTTCTAGTTCTTTCAGAAATTGCCACAATGTCTTCCAAAGATGTTGCACTAGTTTGCATTCCCACCAGCCGTGTAGAAGCGTTCCTTTTTCTCTGCCTCCTCACCAGCATCTGTTGTTGTTTGTTTTATTAATGATGGCCATTCTTACTGGGGCTAGGTGGTATCTCAGTGTGGTTTTGATTTGTATTTCTCTGATGATGAGTAAGGTTGAGCACTTTTTCATGTGTCTGTTGGCTGCCCATGTGTCTTCTTTTGAGAAGTATCTATTCATGTCTTTTGCCCACTTTTTAATGGGGCTGTTAGTTTTTTTCCTTTCAGCATGTTTGAGTTCCTTGTAGATCCTAGATGTTAGGTCTTTGTCAGATATACAGTTGGAAAATATTTTTTTCCCCATTCTGTAGGCTGCTTCCCTGCACTTTTGATGGTTTCTTTTGCTTTGCATAAGTTCGTCAGTTTGATGAGGTCTCACTTGTCTATCTTACTCTTATGGTTTGGGAACTTAGGAGTTTGATCAGGAATTGATTGTCGGTTCCAATTTCCATAAGGGTGTCTCTTTCATTTTCTAAGATTCTTATAGTTTGAAATTTTACGTTTAGGTCTTTGATCCATTTAGTGGTGATTTATATGTCTGGTGATAGGTAGGGGTCCTGTTTCAATCTTCTGCATGTGGTCAGCCAGTTTTCCCAGCACTGTTTACTGAATAGGTTCTCCTCTCCCCAGTGGTTGTTGTTGGAGGCTTTGTCAAAGATGAGTTGGTTGAGAAATTAAGGCTTTGTTTCCGGAATCTCAATCCTCTTCAATTGGTCCATATGCCTGTTCTTGTATCAATACCAGGCTGTTTTGATTATTGTAGCTTTATAGTAAAGTTTGAAGTCTGAAAGTGTGATACCTCCTGCTTTGTTTCTTTTGCTAAGGATTGTTTTGGCTATTCATGGTCATTTATGTTTCCATATGAATTTCTGTATTGCCATTTACAGGTCTGAGAAGAATGATGTTGGTAATTTAATTGGTATTGCGTTGAATCTGTAGATTGCCTTTGGTAGGATGGAAATCTTAACAATGCTGATGTATTCTATTTTGAATACTACAAAAGTGATTTTTAGACTGTCTACACTTCAGCCTCCTCCACCCATCTCCTTCATTCTAGAAAGCATTTTGCACATCTATAAAAGGTATTACTTAGTGTTTGGTTTGTGAAATAAAATAAGAAAGACAATATTTCTTTCTACTTTCTAGCTAATCCAGATGTATTTCTATTCTTGCTTCTATTAGCACATAATTCAAATACATTGGTTTTATAGTGGTTATTCTGTTATGTTTCTCAAGAGCCTTCTGTTCTAGAAAATTCCATCAATGGAACACTTCTGACATGTGCTGGTCAGAGTCCTCCCATCACCAAAATATTACTGAATAACATGAATTTTCTCCGCTGTCAATTATTTCATAGATATTTTTTGCAACCTTTTATTTTGGTTTACTGCTCATACTACTATTAATGAAAATAGAGTTTAGATACTCAACTTTTGTTTTTAAAACTTGTATTGTGGAAATTCTAAATATATACAAAGTAGCAAGAATAGCCTAATGAACCTCTATGTGCTCATCACACACAGATTTAACTATTTAACTAATATTAATTTATGGTCAATCTGGTTTCATCTGTACCCATCATTCACTCATTCCTAACTCCCTGGATTATTTTGAAGCAAACTCATGCATAATGTAATATGCAAACATCAACAAACATTTCAGTATGAATCTTTAAAAGAAAGCATTGGTTTTAAAGCCACAATAGCATTATTATACCTGCAAGCATTTACAGTACTTCCCTAATATTATCAAATTCCCTAAGTGTTACTTAAAATTATCCCATTTTTTTTCTTTATATAGTTAACTTGTTTAAATGAAGAGTTAAAAAAGGGCCACGCTTGTCATTTGACTGACGTATTTCTAAAATCCCTTTCAATCTATTGGTTTTCCTTTCATGTAATTCTTTGCAACTTATTTATTGATGAAACTGAGTCATTTGTCCTTTGTTTTTTTCTTTTGTTTTGGATTTTGCTGATTGTATCTCTGTAGTGTCATTAACCAGCTTCTTCAATCTCTATAAATTCTCTCAAATTTCCTATAAATTTGAGCTAGACTGAAATGTTTCACAGGATTATTTCTCTCTCTCTCTCTCTCTCTTTTTTTTTAACCAAGAGTTGTTCAGAAATATCATTGTGTAATCCAAACAGGAAGCCCATAGAAAGTTTGCCTTTATTGCAGCTAATTGAAAGGATGCTTGTGATTTTATAAGTATATATTATGGTTGTATCCTATAGAAATTAAATATTTCTAGCATGTATACTAAACTTAATTTTGTCATTATTACATAATATTTCAAGAAAAACATCTTAATCATCAGTGATTCCACCAACTGAGTGAGTTTGAAACAGCATTACCCTAGTGAATATGAGATTAAAGATTATTCTACTCGTGTGTCTAAAATTGGATTAAATTTTTGAGAAATTCCAGAGGAAGTAGCCCTGAGCAGACACAAGATACATATTTAGATTTTTTAGAATCTAGGATAATTCTAGGTTATTGTCAGAATAAAGAATGAGGAATATTGTGTTAGAAAAAGACTTCTTTGATGACCTCGATCATTCTAGTTGGTGCCCTTAGAGGAAACCAATATGGACCAGATTACAGGGGCTATTCAAAGCATCAGAATTCTGGTGGTGGAGTACAATGAACCATTTCAGTCTATTCCAAGGAAATAGAGCAATCTTGTCAATATCCTGGAAAGCAGAGTTGCGATAAAAATATGAAGACGCCATATGAAATGTTAATTATATTTGCAAAACATAAGTATATGTATATTCTTAGGAATGGAGAAAAAGTATGGGATTGTGGCTTTTCCAAAATTCGTGTCTATTAGAAAAGCCACCTCTGTGATTACCTTTTTGAATCCTCTTATGAATAAAAAAGACCTGGGAAAATTAGTAGTCTTTAATTTATGGTTAGTTATTAGCTCATTATGACAGAACTTGAATCTCGTGTCCCACTTGCCAGATATGAATAAAATATATTTTTCCACTATATATTTATCAAAGTGAATATAATACAAATTCTATTTGTGTTGATGCTTTTTGTCCAAGTCATGGTATCATTTATAAATATGCCAGTTATTTAATAAAGCATCACTAAAATTATTCCTATATTGTTTTGAAACTCATAGAAAATATATTCCATTGGCACAGAGAACTGTATTGTATTAGGTTAATGAGTTTTCTTCAAGTTCTGAAGTTCCTTGAATCTATTTTAATTCCATATCAGGAATTGGAGAGGTTTTTCCAGGAAGAGTTACTTGAATTCACCAAATACAGTGCAGGAGTCCATGACCTACTTCTTGTATTTCTATTTTCCTACTGCTTTTACCCACAAAGAGTAGACACATATTACTTGTTTTAACATATTGCTATGTAAAGACCTGCTAATGTTACTATTTTTCAAAAGAAATTTTTTGTTTTAAATGTTGTCAACCAATATGTAATTTTTTACTATTTTTATTTTTACTATTATTATTGTTGTTGTTGTTTTTACCACTCAGACTGTGTCCTCTCTCTCTTGCTCTCCCAGAGGAAGACAAGAACCATCACCAATGGCAAATGGCAGTTGCAAAGCAACACCAAGAGCCGGATTTATGCTCAGGAAAGAACACTGCACTTCCTTCTTGTGGTTTCTGGTACTCGACACTCTCAGAGAAACTTCTCGAGTAACCAACTATAGAAAAGACCCTTGAAAGTATAGTCTCATGTTATTATTTCATGTAATGCCTAACCTGTCACAGCTAGGATCCTGAAACAGGCTGTATCTTTGGAGCAAAGTGAAGAGGTTATTGTGAAAATAGAAAAGGATAGCTGTAGGCAACGCCAAACGTATAATTTCTACAGAGCAATAGCAATTAGATATACTTTTCAAGGGTGGGGAGGGGAGACTATTACATTTACAGTGGGATTCTTTTTAAAATTTTATCTTATTATGGTAAGAACTCTTAACATGAAATTTAGCCTCTTAACAGATTAAGTGTATAATACATTATTGTCAACTATAGCCACAGTGTTGAACATTAGAGTTTTAGAGTTTATCCATCTTGCTTAACTGAAATTTTATGCCCATTGAATAGTGACTTCTCATTTTTCCTATTCTCCAGCTTCTGGTAATTGCCACTATACTCTTTGATTCTACACATTTGACTATTTCTGATACCTCATGTAAGTGGAAACACACCATATTTGTCTTTCTGTTACTGGCTTTATTTCACATAGCATAATATCCTCCAGGTCACTGATGTTGTCTCATATTGCAGAATTACCTTCTTTTGTAAGGCTGAATAGTATTTTATTGTATATATGACATTTTAAAAAAAATTAGTTCATCTGTTGATGGATATTTAGGGTGTTTCCACATCTTGGCTATTGTGAATAGTGCTGCATTGCCTTATTCAAGGGAGTTCTAATATCTTTTTGATTGCAGTTCTTTGGATATTCAAAGGTGGAATTGCTGGATCATATGGTAATTTTAATTGCAATTTTCCATACTGTTTTCCTTAACAGCTTGCACCATTTTGTGTTTTCACTAACAGTGTGCAAGAGTTCCAATTTCTTCACATCCTCACCAACACTTGTCCTTTTTGTTTTATTTTTTAATTTCCAAAGTTAATTAGAGAAAGAAGGAAGAAAAGAAAAATATGCCGGAGTTGACACGGGTGAAAGAAACTACCTTTTGTTTTTTCCATAACGGTGTCGTGACAGGTGTGAGGTGATATTTTATTATGGCTGTGATTTGCATTTCACAGATAAATAGTGACATTGAACATTTTTAAATATACCTGTTGGCTATACCTGTTGGCTTCCTTGGAGAAACAGCTATTAAAGTTTCTAGTTCATTTTTTAATCAGGTTAATTTGAGGTGTTTTTTGCTATTGAGTTGTTTGAATTCCTTATATATTTTGAATCTTAATCCTTTATCAGAAGAGATTCTTTTTAATATTTTATAACATATTAGGTTGAAGAAATTAACTATCTTAAGTAAGGTGCTTTTGTGTGGCTTACTATGACACTGCTGATTATAATATTAACAGGAATGTATGAAATGCAGCTTATACCAAGAAACAGGTTAGGTTTTGCTAGAGCAATAAAACCCATATTCTAACAGTTTTGGTCAAGAACTTAAAATTCAGTTGAATATAAAGAAATGGCAATTATTCAGGAAGCCTCAGAAGTACATTTTAGAAACTGATGTGAAGACTTTAATGGTGATTATATTGTGAAAAAAATTCATAAAAAGAATTTCTGTTTTGAATATCCAAGAATATTTTGCATTAAATTTAATTGTCAAATGTGTAGCTCATGTTCTTTTATGACATTTTTTATATCTTGTTTATATTCCTTTGCAGTTTATTAAGAAATATTTTCTGTAATTTGATTTGTTTAAAAAGATTCTCATGGTACATCAATAAAATTCTGTATTGGTGATAAAGGAATTTCCAGAAAAGGTATACTTTCCATTGATATTTGAAAGCAAGCATTGCTTACTTTATCCTGATTATGACAAAAATTTGTATGGGAGGATGTGAGCCAGTATTACATGATTTTCAATGTTTTCATCTAGAGGATTTCTTTTTTCTATTTTTATGTTTATATTTGGCCAGCTAATTGGATTTCATTGAGTGAATTGGTATTTTTAAGTAAAACAAAATTAACAGATCTTTGGAAGAGCAAAATCTAAGACCTTGGCCTATTGCACATGTAAGTTTAGCTTTGCTAGCTGCCATTTTAAATAAATAGTAATAGTGACCATAAAATAGCAGAATCTTAGAGTTAGAAGATACCTTAAAAATTACTCACCCTCTACTCTGAGGCTGGAATTCCTTAACAATACCTCTGACTTACAGCATCCTGATCAAGGAATTAATATTTTCTAAGTTGTACAGCTGACTACTTTCATAGGAAGCTAATGACATATTTAGGTAGCTCTAATTTTTAGAATATTATTTCTTATATTGAACCAAATTTTGTCACTGGAGCAGTATCAAACATATCTACGTGACAGTATTTTGAATATTGGAGGTCAAACTTTCATGCCTTTCACCCCTACAAACCTTTACTTTGTTAAAATAAATTTTCAAGAATCTCTAAAATAATATTATTATGTATCTATATGGAGCTGACGATAAAGTCTTCCATACTACAAAAACTGCCTGTGATTTTTTTTTAGTTAAACTGCAAGGAATTACAGTTCAACTACAAAGTTAAAGAGAAGAACCCTTTACTTCTGACATCAACTACAGGTCTGGGATTATCCCAAACCACCTTCAGGTTGAATAATTTACCATTAAGACTCACATAACTCACGGGAAATCATTATACTTACGGTGTCATTGATTAATACTACAGGGAAATTATACAGAAAATTAGCCAAAGAAAAACACACATAATACAGAGTCTGGAAGGGTTCCAAATGGGAGATTTCTGTTGTCTCCAAGATTTGTTTCCCTTCCACTACGAATGTGTGATTATACATATTTTAGTCCATTTGGGGATGCTATAACATAATACCACAAACTGAGTAGTCTATAACAAACAGAAATTTATTTCTCACAGTTTTGAAGGCTAGAAAATTCAAGACCAAGGGGTTGGAATCTGTGCCTTTTTGCTGTGTCATTCTATGGCAGAGGGCAGAAAGGCAAAAGTGGGAAAAGAGCAAAAGAGGGTCCAGAGAGTCAAATCTCCCATTTATAACAAACCCATTCCTGTGATAACAGCATTAATTCATTCATGGCCTGATCACCTCTCATAAAACTCTACATCTTACAGTTGCATTGGAGATTAAGTTTTGAATACTGTACATGTTTCCTGAAGAACACATGCTAACACATGATGTATTGCCAATTTGAGAAGCTCACCTGAGCTTTTGTATCCAGAGTTTTTATTAGATTTTTATTACATCTGATTGATTGATGAATGGATGAATTGACAAGGTTGTCCAATGGACCCACCATGAACAACAAAGTCGTCCCTAACACTTGTAAAATGTCATGGGTTTAAAGGTATTTCCCAGGAGTCAGTTAGAAAGGCCAGATTTCTCTTTGGATAAGGCCAAATTTCTTTCTGTTCCGTATTATTTGGAATTTTCATGTCCCAAAACACTCTAAATTCTTAATCTTACATGAAATGTAGTTTCGGAAGCTCAACATGTCTTGGGTGTGTTTTTCTAGATCAGTGGTCCCCAAACTTTTTGGCATTAAGGACTGGTTTCGTGAAAGAAAATTTTTCCATGAAGGGGGATTGAAGGACTAGGGGAATCATCAAGCATTAGATTCTCATAAGGCGCACGCAACCAAGATCCCGCACATGTGCAGTTCACAGCAGGGCTCACGCTCCTATGAGAATCTAATGCCTCTGCTTGTCTGACAGAAGGCAGAGCTCCTCTAGCCCATCAATCACCTCCGACTGTGTGTCCTGGTTTCTAACAGGCTGTGGCCCTGGGGGTTGGGGATCCTTGCTCCATATAATCTCTAACTTACCAATTTCCTCTTTTAAAATAAATACTTCCGATTGCTCGTCTTTAGAACTACCTCTATACTGAAGTATTACATCCCTACTAGGAAATATGATAATTCTTTGGACTTTGAGGTTGACAGACTTGGAGAATCTTGACATTTAACAGTATTTAGACCTTGGAAACATTATATATTCGTTATGAGCGTCCAGTTCCTCATAAATGCAGTGTTATCAATAATACTCGTTTCATATTTTATGGAGACTACATGAAATCACATGCCAAATTTTTAACGCTTCATAGGAATTTGAGAAATATTTGTTATTTTCTAAGACAAATACTGGAAAGTCCGACTTTGTGTTTGGGAGAGAGGTATCTTAACAGTACTTGCCTATCAAGTCTTCTAGTCTAAATGTATGCATACATTATTAAAAAAACAGAATTCAATTCGATTCATCAAATATTTATCTAACTTCAGCTGAGAAGTGCAAAGCATTATGCTAGTGACTGAGAGAGAAAAAGACAGTTACTGCCTTCCTGGAGTGAAAACATTTTCATAAATTTCTTTGATTTAAGTAGACTGGAATAGATATCAAATTCAGGTACATAACTGGTACAATAATACAAGTCTAAGAGAGAAAAACATTTCTAATTGGGGTTATTGGAAAAATGCCTCTCCAAAAAGGTAACATATTATGGGAGGATCAGAGTACTAGGTGGGAGGTGGGCTTGTATGGCACCTTTGAAAATAGTAAGTATCTTTTTTGAGAATTTCTGAATGATTATACATGGCAGAAAAGTGAATTTAGAACAAGACATAAATAACCATGAATACAGGAACAAAATATAAACAAAATATCTTAGAAATAGAAACTCTCTAAAATAATCAGCAATGTTAAAAAAAAACAAATGAAACTTGTAGTCAAAAGTTGAATCTTTGTATGAAAATACTTTGTTTAATGCAAAGAGATTGTTTATTTGCTTCATACTTTAAAAACCCATGAGACGTTACCCAATTTCTGAGACTTACTATGCCAGTTTTTTATTTCAAGGAACATATGTGTAGATTTTGATGTAGTTCATTTGAGAACTGTGAAGAAATTAAAATCGTTCATTTATTCATCAAACAATTCATTTAGCAAATATTCATTGAATGTATTCTGTGTACCAGGAACTGCTCCAGGCTCTGGGATACATCTCGAAAAAAGTAGACAAAACCCTGCCCTCTGTGGGTCATTGATAAATAAACAAGTGAGTAAATATGCAGAATATAAGATGGTGTAAGTATTATGGAGAAAATAAAAGCAGTTATAATGAGTGATAGAAAGCCCACAGGAGGGTGGTATTTGGTATTTTATATAAGTCTATCCAGAAAGGCTTCATGACAGACATTTGAGCAGAGACAATTCCCACTGTGGATACATACCAGAGAGATGTCTGGGACTGAGAGTTCCAGGAAGAGAAGCAATAAGAGCAAGGTTCCCAAGGTTGGAGCATGCTTGGCATTTTTCCAGAAACAGCAGGAAATCTAGTATGATGGCTGAAGGAGAGTGAGCAAGGGATGCTGTAATAGCAGGCCGTGTGTCAGGACAAAAGGTCTATACCTATACCTCACCTATCCTGCCCTCTTTGCCTCCCCCTCACCACTTGACTTTGTGTTCCTCTACACTTGTGATGTCCAATATGGTCGCCACTAGCCACTTGTGACTGTTGGGAACGTGGAATGGGGCTAGTCCAACCAGACAGTATGACATATTTAATATGTTGACATAAACATATTTTGGCTATTGGGCTAAGAATAAGTAATTTCATCTGTTTCTTTTCTTGTACTTAATATTTTTGTTTTGAGATAATTCTAGATTCCCACACAATTGCAAGAGGTAATACAGAGAAATCCTATACACTCTTTATCCACTTTTCCCAACAATATCTAGTGAATTTATAGTCACAGTAGTGCTATTGGGATATTTACAATGATCCAATCTTATTCAGATTTCTCTAACTTTAGCTGTACTCGTGTGTGTGTGTGTGTGTGTGTGTGTGTGTGTGTGTGTGTGTGCGTGTGTGTGTATTATTTCTATGAAATTGTTTTTTACATGTGTAGGTTCGTGCATCTACCACCACGTCAAAATACAGAATGGTTCTTTCATTACAAAGATCCCTTATATTGTCCTTCCATAACCACTCCCATTCCTTCTTGTATACAGCTCCTCCCTTTAGCCCTGATCTCTAGCAATTGTCTGTTCTTCATTTCTATAATTCTGACATTTGAAAAATGTTATGTAAATCAAACAATGTATATCCTTTGGAGATCGCCTTTCTTCCCTTAGCATAATTCTCTAAAGGTTAATCCAAATCACTGTACACACACACACACACACACACACACACACACACACACACACACACTCTCTCTCTCTCACACATTTTATTGCCTTCTTTTTGGTATTCCATGGTATAGATGTACCACAATTTATTTATTTATTCAGCCACCAAAGGACACCTGGGTTGATTCTAGTTTTTGCTGTTATGAATAAAGCTGCCATAATTATTCCTGTACAGATTTTTATGTGAACATAAGTTTTCTCTTTCTTTTGAGTTGAAATTGCACTCTGTCGCCTAGGCTGGAGTGCAGTGGCACACTCACAGCCACCCCAGCGTCGACCTGCTGGATTCCGGTGAACCTTCTGCCTCGGCCTTCCAAGTAGCCAGAACTATAGGCGCGTGCTACCACATTTGGCTAATTTTTTTGATTTTTATAGAGACGAGGTCTTTCCAAGTTGCCCAAGCTGTTCTCGAACCCATAGGCTCAGGCAATTTCCTCACCTCGGCCTCCCAAAGTTCTGAAATTACAGGCTTGAACTGGCTGAGCATAAGTTTTCATTTGGCTGGAGTCAATGCTGAGTCCAATCTGATTCCAATTGCTGGGTCGTATGGTAATGGCATGTTTAGTTTTATAAGACTGCCAAAGTGTTTTCCATAGTGGCTGTGCCCCATCTGTTTCTTTTTACTTTTTTTTCAATGTGGCTACTAGAAAATTTTAAATTACATCCATAATTTTCACATTTTGTGCAGAAAGTTCTGTCTTGAGTACAAGTTCTTCCCAGATGCCATGATTTTCATCTGGAGTACGTTCGCATTATCCCATCACAAATGCATGAACGTCTATAACTCACCCGTTTAAGAAAATCTCTGAAACCAGACGCCCTAGGTTTAGATCTTGGGTCTATTTCTTAATGTCTGTATGATTTGTTATGTTACTTAACGCTTTGGTTCCTCAGGGTTTTCTTTCTTTCTTTTTTTTTTTAAAGCAGGATTTATTAAGAGAACAGAAAAGCTCCCACAGTGGGAGGTAACTCAAAGGGCTTGCCTGGTTCCTCAGTTTTTTTAACCTGTGAATGGGGTGATTGTAGCAGTACTGATCTCGTTGGGTTTGTGTGAGTGTTACATGAATTCTTGTATGGGAAATTATTTTCTGTTGAAACCCTTCTGACCTCTTCCCCGAAAGCAGCTTCAAATCCTCATACAGACTTCCACTGCAGTCAACATTCTCATGAAATTTGTGATTGCATGATTATTTCGTATATTTCCTCACTGCTAGTATCTAAGCACCTGTGCAGCCAGTGACCTCATCAGTCTGATTCACTGCTATATCCTGAGTGCTAGCACAGAACTGGCCAAGAAGAGGCACTTAATTTATCACTGAAGAATGAATGAATGAATTTCCTTCAATGTAAACATGTATTCATGATTTACTTATAGTATTATTTTGTTTAATTTCTTTCTTAATTTTTAAAAACTCATTTTTTCATGTTTCTCTGATTAAGAAGACTAGGTCTCTAATTGTAAGGTATAGAAACAGTTTTTACAAGAAGCTTCCATGTATTCTGGAATAAAAACCGTTCTGGTATCATGACAGAATTCAAAGGTAAAAATTTTAAGACTCATCTGTAATATGATACTGTTTGGTTATTTGGATTAAATATTCAGTTTAAATAATAATTTCATTGTTACGCTGAGATTCCCTGGGTTGACAGAATTCAGGTTACTTACCTACTTCTTTTGGCTTTATGGGCCTTTTGAAGACTGAGCCCCCAAAGCACCAATAGGTGACATTGTTACAGAAATACTTCTTTATACCAATAATTTTATTTTGATATTCCAATTATTTAAGGCCTTAATTAGGTAAGCTTCAAGACATTCTTAGGAAGGTCAGTGAAAACCATGGCGCCACATACATGATCTTCCTTTATCCACTCTCTGTTTAAAGCCCCAACTGTGTACCAACTATGACTAACAACAGCATATACCTTTTGTATTCTCACACACACACACATTTGGTTAGTCATCTGCCTTTGCCTTCTTACATACTGAGAGCAGTTAGCATGGCAGAAAGAATATGAACTTACAGTCACTTTGACCTAGGATGAATGAGACTCTTGCTCTACCATTTTATTAACTTTATGGTCTTAAAACGATCAATAAGCATGTTTTGCCTTCATTTCATTTGCTACATAATGGAAATGCTACCTGGAGACATTCATTGCATTGATGACTAAATGAAAAAGTTCATTTATAGGTTCTAATAATAAATATCTCCATCTTTGGGTGGCACCACCTTGTGTCATGAATTTTAGGGGCATACTTATAGAGGTATGTTTTCTCCACATGACTACAAAGGCAGGTGTTATTGGATTAATATTATACCTCAGACATGCTAAGTATCAGAAATGTCATTTAACTTCACATAGTTACATGACAAGACTGTACTATAAAACCATGACTCTCAAGTCCAAACTAATCCATAGGGGGATAAAATATTCCTCTTCTTCATTAAAATATTTGAGCTCAAATTTATACTGAAGCATATCCAGATATAAAATAAAAGTTGTGATGATATTTGCTTTGTATCCAATATTAGATTCATAATTTACTCAGATTATTTTATTTTAGTATGACAATGCAAGTGTCTACTATAATTGTCCATATTCACGCTTGAAGAAACAGGCTAGGAGAGATTAAATTAGTGGCTCAAGGTCAGAGAGGTAGTAATTATTAAAACCAGGGTATGATACTGTATAACATGAGGGTTCAGGCATTTACCAGTAGTGTATATTGCTCTTATTTCAATACTTTAAGTTGGTCATCTAGGTTGATTACGTAGGAGGTAATGTTCTTTTTTGTTTTCATATGTCTTATATTCTTCAACAGTTTTTATCTATTTTTATGAGAGGAGTCCCCCAAAACCAGAATTTACTTAAAAAATTGTATATTTATTCTTACAAGTTTAAATTCCAGTCACCTTCAGAGTACTCCCCATCTGATGCAATATACCTACCGAGCTGTTTTTTTCACTGCTCCAAACAGTTTTTAAACTCGTCAATTTTGATACCTTTTTGTGCTTCTGCTGTTTTTTATTTCACCTCTTCCACATCATCCAAACGTTTCCCTTTGAGGACTTTTTTCATCCAGGGAAGCAAAATAAAGTCATTCGGGATGAGATTGGGTGAATGGAGGGAGGGCGGGACATGGGGGTCATGCCAGTTTCAGGTAAAAACCACTGACCACTCAGCACAGTGTGGGAAGGTGCACTTGTAAATCACCCATCATGAAATGGCCACACACATTGAAAGAATCTCAAAAAGATTTCACTCTTGAGTCTCTCACAACAACACTAGCTGGTACACTGATGCCAAAGGGTTCTTAGAACACTAATCTAGCAGGGGAAACCTGTACTACAACAGATTTGCCCTCCAAAAGATAATTCTGGGTGTTTTGCACCCCTCCCTGTACAGTGTGATAAAATAAAATCATATTCTCTCTTTCCTATGCCTTTTTATTTTTCGTGTTTCTACAGCCTTTATAAATGGAAAAAAAAATAACAGCAAATCTTTTCTTGAAGTGAGTTAATAATTTTGGCCCCTCCCATTTTTCTGTTGTAACCCAAGGATTTCAAGGATCGTCATAAATATCTGTATACCAACAATAATATTTATGATTAGGTAACCCCAGTGTTAAAGATATGAAAACATGATACCACGGTTTAAAAAAAAAATCACTCCAGCCACATTTTAATAAATCTGTATATAAATACCTCTGGAATAGCAATATTACACGGTTTGCTTTTCTAATGGAAATATTAATTCTTAGTTAAAGATTACTATTTATTTGCATACTGTACATGAGTCTCTGTTTGAAATTTGTTAGCCTTCCATCTACTGTACATCTACTCCATGCAGCTATTTTTATGGGAAAGTTCATGCTTTACAGAAGCATTTTGCCTTTATGTGTTGCTATTTTATTATTTCCATATTTAATTGGAGTGCTTCTATTGTGTAACCAGGGAGAGTTCTTTAAACTTGGGAATATTTGCTTCACGTAATATAGTGATATTTATTTATTTTCATTTCCCTAAAATATTAACTTTGATTAATAATTATATTCAGGCTTTATTCTTCTTATCTGGGTGTCAACAGTAATTGGAATCCATATCCATATCCTACCTTGCAATCATGCTGCAAAAGGCCAATAAATTCCCGCTGAGTGTGTTACTTGTTAAATTTAGTGCATTACATTCAGGGTAATGAATAAAAGCAGTGGACCGTTACTGTCTGGCTGGCTAAGGAAGGCTAGAACAGCCAGACTCCCCTGAGGCCTTGAGTTGGCTTAAAAAAACAGTGACAGGCAGAATTGAGGGAGTCCCTAAGCATCATAGTTCAGTTTGTCTCCCTTAATTTTCTCTTCTGTAGAGTCTCAGGCTGTAGGGAGGTGAGGTAACCTTAGCCATTAATTCACACAGTTTCACAAAATGCTACATGCTTTGGTTTCATTAACAAGCAAACACAATTTAGACAAATAGTTATGCATTTACATCGAGCAGGGAGATGAGAGTTTGATTGGATGTAAAGTTGTGGCTAGGCCTTCATGCAGTTGTCTTTGTATACCTATGTAGGCCTTCTGTGTATTCACCTGTCTGTACTTAAAATGCACATAGGTATTTTTAGGAGTAAATAATGAGGCAAGCCCCATAGATAGATATGTCTATTTGCTTCCATCTCATATTTATTGAACATACATAAACAGTTAGTGAAAAAAGGACTACCACATTCTTAAGGCTACTTACAGCTTAATGAATAGTTTCTTCATATGAAAAGGATTCTTTTTAAAACTATAACACCATAAAAATTACATGTACTGTATATGTACAAAAGCAAAGATGTTGGCACAAACCGGTGTATTTTCTAAGTATTGGGGGTGTTTTTTTGGTTTTTTTATTGATAACTGAGTGAGAGTCTTTATTCTCTCAGCCTAACAATTGTTACATACTATACTTCCTGCCAAAGCCAGCTGGCTCCCTTAGTCCTTTGAGTTATTGTGAATATCAATATCAAGACAAAAAAACTAGATTCTTAGAGAAAGGAAGAAAAAATAATTTTATGAAATGACCACTTTATATTATTCTTGAGTGTCCTGGAAAATGAAAAAGTGTGAAGTGTCCTCTGCTGTCCATGATAAAACAGCTGGTTCCAAATAACTTGTTGTATGTCATTAGAGATGTATTAGATCTAATTATGCAACATATAAGTGAGATCATTATAGTAACATTATCTCGATGAGGTAAGTAAAGCACACGTGAAATCTGACACTGCTGCTTGAAAGAATTTTCTAAAGCAAATGTAAGAAATTAATGACCACTTAAGTGTATGTTAACTGGTGTTGCAAGCCAGTTATGAATCTTTGTCATGTAATGAAAAGATATAATAGGATAATGTGTACCTTGATTTCTTCTGAAGATAATAATGAACTTCCAGGCAAATATTATCTTTTGGTATGGACAAATTGTTTTCTAAACATAATAAAATCAGTGCCTTTTTAATAGCACTTTGTGTTAGAGATTCTCAAACTTTGGAGTGTAACAGAATCACAGAGAGGGCTTGTTAAAAAACAAAGATTGCTGGGCTCCAACCTCCATGCTTCTGTTCAGCAGGGCTAGGGGGAGCCTGAGAATTTGCATTCTAAAATTCCCAAGTGGCATTTATGCTGCTGGTCCACGTCCACTATTTGAGAACCACTGGACTGTGTGAAAATCACCAAAGAAGACACTTAACTCACATTATCTTCTTGATTAATTTTCTGTGAGATGTAACCTAAGGATCCTATTCTGCGTGGTATTTTTCAATCAAGCCATATCTTTGGAAATCTGGATTCTTTTACAAAAAAATCTATCCTTAAAATGTAATTATGACTATCTGCCAAGCTTTAGACATATTTATAACAACATATTTATAAACAACAGCACACATAATCAAAGGAATATTACAAATTTCATAATTAACAAGAAAAATGCCAAAAATAATTAGAAAAGAATCAGCACTATCAAGCTTATTTTGCTTTTTCTTGTCTACAGACATTATCTCTTTCTTCAGAGGTCTCAGTGTGCTTAGTAAATTGGTTGATTCTGTCCAACAAGTTTTAAAAGTTTTAAAAAAGTAGCAATGGAATCAATATTGTTTATTATCATATATAAATCGACTAATTGGCTCCCATAACTTGGACGATTTTGCTAATTTATCACTTAATATTGTGTTTAGGAAGTTGCATATAATTAAATGCCACCAAAATTTCACATACGACTTTAATTTTTCAGTTTTTGTATTTTATCTGTTTCTTATCCCAAATCAAACATTATAATTGTTATGGTAGCAATTGATATTCAAAGGGCATTTCCAGAGAGAATCATTTCTTGGCTCTATTCAGGTAACCTTCAAAATTAGACAATCTGGTCCACTTTCTGAACTGGAATGTCTAAGTCTCCATAAAATAATAAAATAATAAAATATCTATGTAATCATCATGCCTAAAAGTAAACATAAATATTGTATGGCCCAATATTAAAGATATGACTTCAAATTTTCTTATGGAAGAGATCTTAAACCAAATTTATGACACAACCAAAGTTCTTAATTTTGAAAAACTGGGTTATAGTTTGTTTGTTAAGATGATTTTAACTGAGCTATCTGACTAACCCATGTTGTCTCCATCCTTATCTTAAAACATAGCAAGGCATGCCAGTCGTCTGCCATGTTAGAAATGAAGAAATTGTTATTGAAAGATACAAGTCATTGTTTTGGGATCATTTCACTGTGGTTATCCTACTCTTTTAAAAAAGTTCTATTTCTCAGCATCACTTTTTTAAGTATACAGAAAAGTTCTTTCTTATTTTGAATTATGTCCACAGGCACAACTAGATTGAAGGTTTAGAGTCTATTCACTCTTGACTGTACTCTGTAGTCACAGGAAGAGCTTTAGAAAATACTGATGCCTATGTCTCACCAGAGAAAATTGGATGTAATTGGGCTGGTGAATAGTCAGGTCATTAGGGTCTTTAAAAAATAATCTTCCCATGTGATTATAATGTGCAGCTGAGATGGAGACCAATGTTTATAGTTATTTACAGATGAATCCATCAAAAGAGCAATATCAATGAAGTTAGTGTATGCATCTCACATGCTAAGAGTATTGGTACATGGAAAATAGTAAAGCTTTCATTCTGATGATTGTGCATTTGTGTGTTTTTAACCGTACAGAAGTGGGATAATCGTAGTGAAAACCACTCTATGGATTTAATATAATCTTGGCAAAAACATGTGCTTACATTAGCAATACTTATAATGGGGTTACATTTTCACTTGATTCAGGTTCTTCCTTTCTCTTGTTCTTCTGCAATGATTCCTAACCAGAATACCAGAGAGTAGATTATGTGTCAGATATTGTGCCAGGGATAGGAACACAGTGGTCAACCAACATAAAGATAAGCTGATATAATTGGTAATATGTTTAGAATTAATGCAAATATGAAAATTATTGGTAAAATAAAATGCTTAACTGATTAAAAAGGATTTTAAAAAACCAACAATAATTTGGCATTAATATAGATTATATTGACAAAAATTAGGAAAAAAAATATGGATCTGAAGAAGAGGAATAGAAGGCATACAAAAGGAAAGCTGTATCAAGATTTTCATCTTAACTGGAAGGGGCCAACCATGCTACGTCATATTTGACTTTGAGAATTACACAATATAAAGTATAAAAAAGTATGTAGATATAGGAAACTAACCCATAACTGTAGGCTGTTTTGGAACCTACATTTCAACACTGATACATTACCAAAGCTATTCTCAGAGACAAATTATAGGCTTTAACAGTTAAAGTACTAAAAAGGAATGTAGAGAAATCAAGTCTTTATCTTAGGAACTTAACTGGATTACAGTAAAGCAATGGCAAAACTTAGGGACAGAAGAAACACAAATTTAACTGAATTACAGAAATCATAAAATCAACAAGCTACCCACAGTAGTAATATTTTCTAAAGGACAGAAA
Source organism: Cephalopachus bancanus (assembly GCA_027257055.1). NCBI lineage: Eukaryota > Metazoa > Chordata > Mammalia > Primates > Tarsiidae > Cephalopachus > Cephalopachus bancanus. The sequence goes on from JAPVLO010000108.1 coordinate 9,369,459, forward strand.
GCTCTTTAATATTCAAAGAGTAAAAAGCAAAAAAAAAAAAAAACAGAAATATGAAATAATACAAAAACAGAACATTTTTTTAAATGTTGAGGGTAATGTTGAAGAGAGTAATTGCAAATTTCTATAAGATATGCTGGCAAATATATTTTGTATAGGATATTAATATAATGTCCAATAATTCATTCAAACTTTAGTTTATCTCAGCCATATGTACGTGATTTCAATAACCAATTTATAATATTTGACTTTATACAACAACATGATATCTGTTTGTGTATTCAAACTGTATTACAGAGTTCATAAATATGTTCTAAATATACTTCTTACAAATTTATATTTTTGCAAAAATTAGTATGAGATTTTTTTTTTCTGTCACATTTTTTACCTGGTTATTGCTGGTTTAGAAGAGTCACAAAATTCCACAAACTTCCTCTATGAAAATGTATGCACATTTCATTTTTTGCTAGATGTCTAAGATAGAGAATTTGTGAATGAACAAAATACTTGGTGCTAAGAAACTGGGGGACAGGGTAAATGCAGATTAACCTTCTTCAAGGATAGTGTGGCAAGTGCCAGGTATCCCAGTGTTTGAGGAGATGAGTCCCTGGATATAAACAGCAAATACAGGTTTGGGAAATTTTATATATTTTTTTTAATTTCATTTCAGAATTTTTTTTTACAAAATACCTCTTTTTATCTTTTTGCTTTTTGCAAATTTGATACATTTTTAGGAAATAGATCTTAGCTAGAGACCTGCGTTTTACTCTCTGCTGCATTTGCTTATCCTACTGCCCATTACTTCTTGCATGTTAGCCTAACTGGTCTTGAGACATGTCTCTTCCCTCCAACACCCCACCATACCCCACTATTGTGCCTCAATCACCTTATTAACGTGGAGCATGGAGCTGACTTTTGCAGGCTACACATTCGGCTATGAGCCCAAAACCAGTGTATCTCAGGCTCATTCACAAAGGTTGAACTGGTCCAGCTCTCATGCTCATGGACAACTCTGTGTTCTTATTGTAACAACCACATCCTACAACAGACAGTGAGGACCATTACTAAGAGCAATAGTGGCAAGCTGGCTGCTTGTCCTCCAAGGGACTCATCTCCTCAAACACTGGGATATCTAGCACTTGCCACACTATCCTTGAAGAAGGTTAATCTGCATTTACCCTGTCCCCCAGTTTCTTAGCACCAAGTATTTTGTTCATTCACAAATACTCTATCCTAGACATCTAGCAAAAAATGAAATGTGCATACATTTTCATAGAAGAAGATAAAGAAGTTGAACTCCAAATACATTTTAAATCATAAAAGGAGTTTGAAAATATAAAATAAATGGGAATGCAGAATGTACCACATGAAAGAAGATATATCAGTGAAGGTAGGTTTTAAATATCAGTTGAAAGCAGATTTCTACCTTTGGGTCAGGCTGTAAATATTAACATTCCTTAATTAGGAGCGAACTTTATGTCTGGCATTATGCCTAAGAACTTTGCATATATAATTATATTTAATCTTTCCAAGTCCCTGTCAGGTAGGTGCTATTATTGCTCTTCTTTTTATTTTTTATGTTTTTGAATAGGGAAGCTAAAATTTAAAGAGATTAAGAAATTTGTTCTTCATGATACAAATAATAAATAGAGAAACTTGATTCAAACTCTAATTTTCCCCTGGATTTTAAGTTCATAATCATAATGCTGTAATGTTGTTGTATATTATTATATTGCTACTTTTACTATTGCAGAGGATTGGAACCCAATTTACATTAGTTTAAGAAAAAGTAGAAATCAAAGACAGGACCCTAAGGGATTTCACAAATCAAGCACAGGAATGTAGATGAGCTTTGGAACATCAGAAACCAATGAATAAACATTGTCCAGACTCAGTTTCCACCTCAGCTCCTACGACTTCGCCACCCTCTGTCAGTTCCCTCCTCCCAACTCTGCAACCCCTGACTTGCTTACTCCTGTTCACAAAATAGGAAATAAAGTCGCTGTGAGCGTTATACCTTTTAGTCTAAGTGCCCAATGCCAAAAAAAAAGATGAACTTGACTCATTTATTATCACAAATCCTGCAAATAGTGGAGGTAGAAAACTGGCCAGGTTTAGGTCATTGTTCATTTGACAACTATCACTAAGTCATTCACTTAAGACTATTTTGAGAATGCTCTATATGTCTGACCCTATCTTGGGCACTGGAAACTCAGCAGTGAACCAGACAAACAAGATGTCACATTTTAGTGGGAAGAGACAGGCAATAAATAAAGTTAAAATATATGATAAATATGGGAGTGGCAAGTACCTATATAAGTAAATACATACGTTGAGTTCAAATAGTTCTAAATTAAATCAGGGTAATACGTGGAAAATGATAACATGGAGGGGTGGAGATGATCTGCATTATAGATAAAAGAGAATGTTTCTCTGAAATGACATCTGAGTGTAGACCCAGATGACAAGAAGAAACTAGCCATTGAAAAACCAGGAAAGACTATAGCAGGCAGAGAGGGTGAAAGGGACAAAAGCAGTGAGCCGAGAGAATATTAGACTGCCAGGAAGGCTAGAACCCAGTAAGCTAATGGGAGAAAGATAGGAAACCAGTTCGAAACAGGGAGGCAGAGACTAAAAATATCTACAAGTCTTTACAAGGTATATGAATGCTATTCAAAGTGGAAAAAGTTAGAGCCAGAGGGAGGGTGCTATGATTTGCCCAAGTTGGGTCAGGTATCCCTTGGGTTACGTTTTAATTTGACGGCTGTGCTGAAGCCAGAGGGCTAAGAATAAGACTATTTCCCATGGGAGCTGTGGTTCTGGACAGATAAAGCAATGCACAATTCTACTCTCCTTACAATTCCGTTCAAATGCCTCTGTTATAAAGCCCCTTAACAGTTAGTGCCCACATATTGTCAATCACAGTAGCTAGTGTTCTTTCAAAGCCAGCTTTATCTAGAAGGTTATATTTCTGCTGGTTTTCAATATCTTAGATTTTTTTAATCTTTCATCCAATTTTAAGACTGTTTTAAGGGACTGGCTCATTTGGAATATGATCCGGTGTTGGAAAGTGATCTTTGTTATGCTGATTTATTGATTGATTACCTAGTGGTTAACACCTGCTTGAATACTGTTTATCGCCCCTAGGCATTGGCTTCTAGTTCCATTTCATTGGGCTTTGTATTTTAAAATTTCCTATCTCCCAAGCTCTGTTATTTGCCCTGCTTATTTTCAGCATTCTTAGGAAAGAAAATGATTGGATCCTGGGGGCATTTCCTAGATATCTGGCAAGAAACATCACACAGCTATAAAAGCAAGTCAAACTAACTGGAGAAAATGGAAAATGGAAAGAGATGCCAGTAGAAAGAAGAGAATCTGGGAGGAAAAAAGGGTGGAGAAAACTATAGACACTCTGAAAGTAGTCATATCGAAAAACAAAGGAACAGCGCAAGGAGTCATGAATCACTGCACAGGAATTAATGAGATGGAACATTTCTCAAGGAAAAAGAGCCAAGTATAGATAAAGAAAGGAAAAATAGCACAAAAGAAAGAAGAAACAAAATCGAGGAAAGTAAAAAAACAATAAAAAATAAAACCCCAAGTGCAAGGTGAAAGAGTAAAACAAGAAGGGATAAATTAGGAAATGGTGTATTGCATTAAAGCAAATGTATTCTGTTTTCTTTATTCTTATCTTTAACTGGCTTTGCATTTCTCGGGTAGCAAAGCCAAACTGAAAGGATAATTTTGTTTATGTACCCAATTTGCATAATTGTGCAATATAAATTACAATGCTAATTAAGGACAGCCCTTGGGCTTCTGGAATTGGGTCAGAGTGGCTCCCCAAGTGTAGGGAGGTTGGGGCATTGGCTCTGCCCCCTCTCCCGCTGCAGGGAAGCTGGGCAAAAGAAAAGAAACCTCTCTGACAGTGTGTGAATTTTGTCAGAATTTGTTGAAGACCCAGAACTGTATGTCTCACTCCCAGACTTGGCTTTTAAAATTATCTTTGTGTGATTTTTTTGCGATGAAGCACTTAAAAGCTAAAATTTCTCTTAGATATTGTGTTGGTTATCTTTTCATGAATTTTTTTCTCAATTTTTTTTTATTCAGATAATTTTTGTTAAAACACTGTAGATTACTGAACATGAACCTGGCATGCAATGTTTTCTCACTGGATTCTTGCCAGAATTGTCTCAGACAAGTGCATGATATACCCTCTTGTGAGCCTGGGGGAGATGACAAGCTGATTTCTGAGCTTTAGTTAAATCCCTGTCCTTAAAACTAAACTATTGTAAAGTAACACATCAAATTCAGTCCCAGAAAGTTGATTTCTTGCACTAGTCATAACAGAGAATTGAAAGGTACAGGGTTCATATCATCTTCGGCTTGGATGTTTTTCAAAGAAAGAACATTTATGAGCTCCTATCGTGAAGGCTGGAGGCTAGCATAACAATGATGGAGCCTCTGTTGAGGCCTATTTTGAAGGTGGTGTTTTGCAGGCCTTTTGTAACCACTGAAACTGGAACTCAAGCAAAGGTTATGTACTGGCTGGGCTCAGTGGCGGCTCAGCCTGTAATCCCAGCACCTTGGGAGGCTGAGGCAAGAGGATTGCCTGAGCCCACGGGTTCAAGACCCACCTGGGCAAGTTGCCGAGACTTCGTCTCTACAATAAATACAAAATTAGCTGGGCATGGTAGCGTGCTTGTGGTTCCGGCTACTTGGAAGTCTGAGGCAGAAGGGTCGCTGGAGCCCAACAGGTCGAGGCTGCGGTGGCTGGGAGCGTGTCACTGCCTTCCAGCCTGGGTGATGGAGTGAGACTCCAACTCAAAAAAAAAAAAAAGTAATGCACAAAATAGAAAGAAGCAGATCTCAATCGATGAAGTTGAAGTAGGGGTGAAGAAGATGGTGGAAGGGGAGACTAGTGTTGTGTATGGTGATGGGTAGGGGTCCTAATCAAGTGGTTCAACTTCCCTAGGGGCCTCATCTTAACTGGGTTTGTAGTTTAGCAATGTCATGCCTACTTTGTGTGGATGATTATTGTCAGGTTCTTACTGGAAGACTAGAAAATCAAACAAACTGAATTTTTATTCATTCAACTACTATTCTATCTTATTCAGGATAGAATGTTTACATTATCATATATACTTGCTTTGCCCTCTAAGACTTACCTTCTTGCTGATTTCAGAAAAATATTAAAACATTTCCTAGGCACACAACTGATGACATTGTGAGTTACAAACAGTTCATATTACACAGTAAGTGGGAATCATTCTAGAATTCAACTCACATAATAGAAATTTCATCACAAAGGCAAAATTTGTTTGCATAAGTTGCACTTTGACTATATTTGCACACAAGTAGAACTAGCCAGATGCAAACACTGTGCCATGGTTTAGAGCACTGGCTCTAGAGCCAGACTTCCTGAGCTCAGATCCTGACCCACCATTACTAGTTATGGGGCCTTGGGCAAACGCACAGTGTCGCTGTTTCTTTTTCTACCTCACAAAAAAATGTACTCAGTACATTTTAGCTAACATTATAGTTTTTGAGGTAACATCCTGATGCCTCATGTAAAGGCCAGGCAAGGTTTGTCTAAACTGTGAATCCCTAAAAACACACATAAAGGCAACCAATGTGAAGACAAAAAAGTTTAGTTGAGAATGATTAAACATATACTGGGAAATGAAGGCAATGTATAATTCTTATAGAGCTTGTAAAATGTACTCAAATTTAATATGACCTAATTGATATACTATGAAATTTAGTATAGTTCACATTTACCCAAGCCCAGAAACTTCCACCAATTTTAGCTACTATAATGGTGTCTATACAGAAATTCATATGGAAACATAAATGACCACGAATAGCCAAAACAATCCTTAGTAAAAGAAACAAAGCAGGCGGTATTACACCTCCAGACTTCAAACTTTACTAAAAGGCTACAGTAATCAAAACAGCCTGGTATTGTACAAGAAAAGGCACATAGACCAACGGAACAGGACAGAGATTCTGGAAGAAAGCCTCAATTTCTCAACCAACTCATCTTTGACAAAGCCTCCAACAACAACCACTGGGGAGAGGAGAACCTATTCAGTATATGGTGCTGGGAAAACTGGCTGATCACATGAAGAAGATTGAAACAGGACCCCTACCCATCACCATACACAAAAATTAACTCTAAATGGATCAAAGACCTAAATGCAAAACCTCAAACTATAAGAATCTTAGAAAACACAGGAGACACCATTATGGAACTTGGACCTGGCAACCAGTTCCTATTCAGAACCTTAAATGTCCATACCTTAAGAAATACGAAAGACAAGTGGGACCTCACCAAACTAATGAGCTTCTGCAAAGCAGAAGAAATCGTCAAGAGAGCAGAGAGAGCCCATAGAATGGGAAAAAATATTTGCCAACTGTATATCTGACAAAGGCATAACATCTAGGATCTATTCGGAACTCAAAATGCACAGAAAGGAAAAAAACAAACAGCCTCATTAAAAAGAGGGTAAAAGACATGAATAGACACTTCTCAAAAGAAAATATAAGGGCAGTCAACAGACACATGAAAAAGTGCTCAGCCTCACTCATCATAGAAATACAAATCGAAACCACATTGAGATACCACTTAGTCCCAGTAAGAATGGCCATCATTAATAAAATAAAAACAACAGTTGCTGGTGAGAATGCAGAGAAAAAAGAATGCTTCTATACTGCTGGTGGGAATGCAAACTAGTGCAACCTCTTTGGAAGACATTGTGGCGACTTCTGAAAGAACTAGAAATTGACCTTCCATATGACTCAGCAATTCCCATATTGGGAATATACCTGGAGGAACTCAAATCATTCTACCTAAAAGATACCTGCACACATATATTTCTTGCAGCTCTATTCACAATAACAAAAACATGGAACCAACCATGTTTCCCATTGAAGCTGGACTGAATTAAAAACAAAAATTGTGGTACATATATACAATGGAATATTATGCAGCCACAAAGAAAGACAAACATATGGACTTTGTAGCAACTTGAATGTATTTAGAGTTGGTCATACTCAGTGATCTATCACAGAAACAAAGAACAAAGTACCATATGTTCTCACTTGTAAGCGGATCTTGAACAATTATAATACTATAAGAAAGCAATTGACAGTAGTGGGAAACTGTCAGGGGAGGGGATGTGGGATTGGCAGTTGAGGGAAATTGCTGGGGAGGGAGGGGCCTACCTCATCAACAAGGGTATCTGCATAATCAACATTTGTATACCTAACCTGAATTGTACCCCACATCCTTATAAGAAATTTTCAAAAAAGATAATGGTGTCTGATATTTCTAATCTGCTGTCTTTTTCTTTGACTGCAGGTTCTTATTTTCCTTTTTTGAGGGCCTATTTCTCTTCTAACTCCACTTATTCAGAAGATGTTGCCATCACGTTTATAAATGGATCAGTCTGAGATGTTGGTACTTTCATGCCTGTGAGCACATATTATTACTTGTGAACAGTGTTCTAACATTTTAAATAGGTTACTAAAGTCCCTGTTATCTTGATGCTTATATTAACATAGTGAAATAAACTGTGATTTCCTGGAAGTCAAACACTGAAATTTATTGTGTTTATCTTGTCCTGAAAATATAAGTAGGTGCTTGATCAAAAATCCTGAATTATTAAAATACATATTATATTTAAAATATCAGGAACTTTTGAGGAGACTGGTTGGGTGGAGAAGGAAACTCAACAAGTGTAGACTTATGGTGATTACTGGAGACTTTAAGCTGCAAGTCACTTCTAAAAACACCTGGTAGCACTGCTCACTTTTAAGGTGACATAACAAAAAATACCTGTTTCATCAATTAAAAATGAACTGTAATTGTGTAGCATACAGTCCACCCTCAGCCTTTACTGACCTAGTGGGCATCTATGAGAAGTACTGTAAGGAACACTGGGGTTAGGGTGAGAAAGCCAGGGTTTGTGACTTTGTGCAAGTATCTTAGGTATACAAAATGCACTTAAAATGGCTCATTCAATATCACAGGGATGTTATGAGAATTAAAGGAATAGAATATTCTAAAGCACTCTGATATACTTTTCTAAGTGTTCAAGATTTTTCTAGGCAAAACCAAAATGAGTTTTGAGGATAATGTCTTGAGTTAGAGGTGGTGATGACAATAGCGAGTCATTGGGAGAGGTAGGAGCATATCTTAATTCTCAGTCATTAAGATCTGCCATGAAATAATTGTTTCCCCCCATCTAAAATGGATGTATATACCTTTGAGAATGTATAACTTGATTGAAAGATTCGACTACATTCTCACAACACACACATAGTTTAGACCATGATTGTATGATACAGTCATTTAAGTGATATTTACTCTTTCTTAATCTCAATTATTTAATACATGGGAATTTAAATATTTCTCAAGACCATCATGAAAATGTCTAGCATATTTTATAAACAACAATTTCTTAGATTATTAGATTCTTTGCTGTTTGTTCTTCATTAAGCACGCACATATTGTAAGATGTTCTATATTTATAAAACTGATAATAAACTGTGAAAATAACAGAATGCATTTTGGGAAAGCTGAAGCAGTAGTCCAGATATTTTATTAAAATTCAGGCCAATACTTTGAGTTGTATTACTGTTCATAAATATGTTTAAAGTATTATTGAAGGTACATTTCTTATTGCCACTTTTTTGTTTCCATTCTTAGATTGTGGAAAATGCACTAGATGGAGAGTCATCAAACATGGGGACCAGACCTGACTTGATTCACTCTACCTGAATATCATGTCTTTGCAAAAGTCTTCCCTGCACTTCTTTCCCTATAGAATTAAATATTCTTCCACTGTGATCTCCTCTATTTTGTGACCATGTCTTCCCCCCTTGTAGTTATGTCTTCACATGCTTACCTTTTATACCAGGTACTCCTGAAGGGAGACAGTCTTATACTTCTTGATAATATTAGCACAGAACCTAGCAGATCATTGATTCTCAATAAAAGCTTATTGACTCAAATACATTCAATGGAATACTAATTTGTTTTATTAACTCTGGAAAAATGCTGCAAGATTAGTTAGGACTCTCAGGAAATCTTTTTATTTCAATTCTGACCAAATAAATTATTTAGACATTCAGAACGCAGTGTTTGAATTAGACGTAATAGAAACTTGAACAAATAACATTGTCTTGTTATATTTATCAAAAAGTATGCCTATCCTTTCAGGAACGAATCTACTGAAGATATTGATAGAAACTGAATGTAAGTGGGCAAAATGAACTGGCCAGTGTGTGTTTGCATGTGTGTAATTTGAAGGGTAGATGGGAGAAGGCTGTGTCAAGATAGCGTATCTTATCTATGTGAGAGTCTCTAACAGTGACAGACACTGCCTGATGCCTTCTTAGTATCCATTTCACTTTTCTTACTTCACAGCCATTTCAGTTAAATAGAAATGTATTAACTTAAAAACCTTATTTTGCTAGCTTTCGGTGCAAATAGAGGTAGTCATGTGACCCAATTACTGGCTTGAATCCTTTAGTTCCTTTGCTTTCCTCCCAGATGGATTCCTGGAGGAACAATAATCTTGCAAATGTGAGAATTAAAGTCACATTTCAGGGTTGGTTTCAATAAGAAGACAGAAGGAATCTGGACCTTCATGACACTGAACTAGAGTACTGATCCTGATCTTCCTATTCGTGGTCTTGTTCCATGAGACAAAGAAACCTATTACCGAGTTAACTCGCTGCTGGGCTTTCTTGAAAACAAATACATCCCTGATACATTTGCCCTTCCAGAAAAAAAGGAAAGAACATGACCTTCCTAGTCTAATGAGACTCATGTATGGCTCAAACCACTCAACTCAAACAACTCCACATCAGCAAGGGAATTGCCCTAAATGAAATATGGTATTTGATCATTTTTTTGTTTGTTTTTTTCTAAAGCCTAGAGCTAAAGAACTCAGGAAAGTTGTCTTAGGATAGAGATATAATTTCTATGGATCATCAATTGATTATTGCATTTATAGTTTGTATTCCTAGATTTGGAAAAAATCAAATAAGAAACATAACTCACATAGTACTGCTTTAATTAAATTTTATTTTTCTCTGGATGTGATACATATTGCAGAAGCACAATAAATGAACATTGACAATTTCCTTAAATCTTGCTCTTTGTCCTATTTATATAATTTATTGTATCAGTGATTCTCAAGTAGTATGCTCCTGCAACTCATTACTGAAAATTCTTTGCAGATGTGTTGAAATTTTTTCATTAATTTGTATATTTTATTTTATTTTTATAATTAAGTACACATGCTTGTGACTGGAAGAGAAAACACCTCTCTTTTAATCCCAGAAGGATATTTGGTTTTAAGAATAATTGATTCATGCACTGCCCACTCCACCTCTATTATTCAAGTGGAGATTAATGAAGAAATCTCTGACCTGTACATTTAACTGATCCAAAAATAAAAGGGAAAAATCCATTATTTTAAAAATTTCTGCAGGATGTTTGTATAACTCAGGATTTTTTTCCTATTAGGAATTATATGAACCTAGAAAAAGTTCCATTCCTAAGTATCAAAACAGAAATACACTTTTAAAACAGGAAGTTATGATTTCAATAGTGATCTTTATCTGCAGAGATGGTGTCTCTGGTTAGTGAATTTCATGACTAGAAATTAAGTCTGCTGTCTCTTAGTTTGTGGAACAATAAAGGGAGAATTAGAACTGCGCTGTATAGTAACAAGAAGAACCTTCTATTATAAATAGCGATCCTTATATAGATTATTTTATTTTAAACTATAGTTCATCTTCTTTCGTTTCTTATAAACTATAGCTCATTTTCTTTTGTTTCTTACAACTATAGTTCATTTTTTTAGCATAGTGTTGACCCATAGGGAAGCAGTGGATATATATGTACGTATGTGTGCACATATGTATAAGTATGTTTGATTCATTAGTTCTTCCCTACTGAATATACTGAAGACATGAAAGAAATATTTATAACTTGAACTGAGGACTTGGCTTAACTCAGCATCTGTACCGTCTACCTTCTAGCGTCCATTCCTTTACTCTGAAGTATGGAATCTAAAACTAAAATTGCACTTATTAGACTCCTATGCAGCTAGATTTCTGGGTGAGATTAGGTTTGGCTAGTTGGATGTCCTTGTGTAAAACTTAGATGGTGACAGCAAGGAAAAGGTCACAGGGCTCACTGATTTTGTTTATTTTTAATGACTTTTATTAGGGGATTTTTTATATACAATGCAATGCACATATTTTAAGTGTACACTTTGATTAGCTCTGACAAGTTTATAGATAGGCATAACCAACAAAAATACCAGGGTACATAAAATTTCCCTCACTTTAGAATAGTCCCTTGAGGCTTGCTTCACCCTTGGATCCAGGCAACCATTGACCTGTTTTTTCTGTTACCATAGATAATGTCTGTCTTTCCTAAAGATTCAAATAAATGGAATCAGGAGCCGGTTTCATAGAAGACAATTTTCCCACATGAATAGACATTTCTCAAAAGAAGATATACGAGCAGCCAACAGACACATGAAAAAGTGCTCAGCCTCACTCATCATCAGAGAAATGCAAATCAAAATCACATTAAGATACCACCTAACACCATTTTATTGGCCATCATTAATAAAACAAACAACAGATGCTGGCAAGAATGTGGAAAAAAGGAATGCTTCTACAGTGCTGGTGGGAGTGCAAACTAGTGCAACCTCTTTGGAAGACAGTGTAATGACTTCTGAAAGAACTAGAAATTGACCTTCCATATGACCCTGTGGACTCATATATTGGGAATATACCTGGAGTAACTCAAGTCATTCTACCAAAAAGATACCTGCACACGCATGTTTGTTGCAGCTCTATTCACAATAGCAAAAACATGGAACCAACCATGCTGCCCATTGACATTGGACTGAATTTTAAAAAGTGGTACATATATACAATGAAATATTATGCAACCATAAAGAAAAACAAACATATGGACTTCGCAGCAACTTGGGTGGATTTAGAGTCGTTCATACTCAGTGATCTATCACAGAAACAGAGAACAGAGTACCATATGTTCTCAGAATACTATAAGAAAGGGATTGGCAGTAGTGGGAAACTGCCACAGGAGTGGGGTGGGATTGGCATTTGAGGGAAACTGCCAGGGGAGGGAGGGGCACAACTCATCAACAAGGGTAGCTGCCTAATGAACATTTGTATACCTAACCCTGAATTGTACCCCACATATTTAAAATTAAAAATAATTAATTAAAATTTTTTTAAAAAGACAATTTTTTCCAGAGACCAAGGTGGAAGAATGGTTTAGGTATGATTCAAGCACTTAACACTTATTGTGCACTTTATTTATATTATTACTACATTGAAATATATAATAAAATAATTATACAACTCATCATAAAAAAAGAGACGGGCTGAAATGGTAAATAAAATAATGGACAGGCCACACATAGACTGAAATAAGTGTTAAATTTTGACTGAAAGCCTGCCACCAGATGCAGCTGTACATCAACTCACTTGTCAATCACTGATAGGGTTTTGATATGAGTCCACAAGCGATTTATTATGGTCTCTGTGTAGCCAAACCTCACTGCTAATGTTAATCTGTGTTTGCGGTTGCTCCCCAGTGCTGGCATCACAGCCTCAGCTCCAGCTCAGATCATCAGGCATTAGAATCTTCCAGGAGTGTGCAACCTAGATGCCTCACATGCACAATTCACAATAGGGTTTGCCCTCCTATGAGAACGTAATGCCTCCACTGGCTGATCTGAGAGGAGGAGCTGCTCAGGAGGTAAAGCAATAGATGGGGAGTGGCTGTAGATACAGATGAAGCTTCTCTTGCTCGCCCTGTGCTCACCTCCTTTTGTGTGGCCTGGTTCCTAACAGGCTATGGACTAGTACCGGTCTGTGTCCTGGGACTTGAGAACCCTGGTTATAGTGTATTCTCTTTAACTCTGGCTTATTTCTCTCAGCATACTATTTCTGAAATGTATCCAAACTGTTGATACGGTAAACAGAATTTTAGGATCGTTCCTGAAATTCTTGCCTTCTGTTATATATACCTTCTTTTAGTGATTCAATCAAACATGAATCTAAGTACTATTGTAAAGGTATTTTTCAGGTGTTGTTAAAGTACCTAATATGTTTATTTTAAGTTAAGGAGGTTTTCTTGTGTGAGCTTGACCTAAGTAGGTGAGCCTGACCTGTGCAGGAGAGCTTTAGGAAGAAGTTAAGATGTATTTGAAGCATGGAAAAAATTCTGCTGTTGCCTTTTAAAGTGAAATCTTTCACGGTGTAGAGAAGGCCATATGGCAGGGAGCTTCAGGTTACTTCGAGGAGCTGAGAACAACCCCAGGTTGACAGCCAGCAGGAAAGCTGAGACCTCAGTCTCACAATTGTAAGAAACTGATGTCTGTCAACAGCCACATGAACTTAGAAGAGAACCTTGAACCTCAGATGTGATCACAATCCTGGCCAACATCTTGAATTCAGTCTGGTGAGACCTGAGCAGAGAACTCAGTTATGCCAAGTCCAGATTTCTGACCTATAGATCTATGACTTAATAAGTTGACATTATTTTAAGCTGCAAAGTTTGTAGTGATTTGTTATGTTCCAGGAGAATTCTAATGCATTGTGTGTATCATTAGATTTTTCCTTTTTATTGGGGAGTGCATTTATTATCTATTCTTGCTAACAAATTGCCAACAATTTAGTGTCTTAAAACAACCCATATTTATTATCTCACAGTTTCTGTGAGTCAGGACTCTGACCATGGTTTATGTGAAGTCTGTGATTCAGGGTTACCAGCAAGCTTGCAAGGTCTCATCTGAAGGTTAACCTGGGAAGGGTCCACTTTCAACTTCTCTTGATGTGATTGTTGGCAGGATTCAGTTGCTTTGGAGTTGTTGCACTGATGGCCTCAGATGCTAGGTAACTACTCGCCAGAGGCTACTCTCAGTTTGTTGTTTAGTGTGGGCCTCCCCAAGTTGGCAATTTAATTCATCAAAACTAGCAAGGGAGAGAGTCTGCTAGCAAGACTATACAATCTCTAGTAATGTAACTACAGAAATGATTTCCTCTCAACAATTAGATATTATATTAGTTAATTAGAAAAAAATTGCTCAGAAGGAGGAAATTACACAATGCTGTGAATACCAGGGGCTAGGATCACTAGGAGCTATTGTAGAAGTTGCCTACTACAGTGGATAGTATTCCATTATTCAATGTACCAGAATTTCTTTATCCATTCAACTGGTTATAGACACTTGGGTTTATTCAAGATTGGACCACGATTTAGAAAAAAAAAATTTTGTCTCATCATTTTTATGGGGGCATATTGTTTCATTTTTCAGGAAAGGAATTGTAGAGTCATATATCTTACGAGAAACTGCCCCAAATACTTTTCAGAGTGATTGTACTATGCTACACGCCCAACAATGTAAGCAATGTATCAGGAGTCTAGTGGTTCCCTATCTCCACGAACACTGATACTGTCAGTTTAATTGTAGTCATTTGAATGGGTGTATATAATGGTACTCATTATGGCTTTAATAGGCATTTCCCTAATATTTATTAGGGACTAATTATGTTAAGCATCTTTTCATGTATTCAGAGACCATTTGCATAACTTCTTTTGCAAAATATCTGTTTAAATAGATTGCCCATTTGAATTGCTTTACATTTTATTATGGAGTCACATGCATTCTTTATCTATTCTGAATATAACTCCTTGACTAGATATATGTGTGTGTCTCACTCTGTCACCCAGACTGGAGTGCAGTGGCCACTCTCGGCCACCGCAGCCTCGACCTGCTGGGCTCCGGCGATCCTTCTGCCTCAGCCTTCCAAGTAGCTGGAACTACAGGCGCGTGCTACCAAACAAAAAATTTTGTTTTTTATTTATTATAGAGATGAGGTCTCGCCAAGTTTCCCAGGAGGGTCTCGAAGTTGCAGGCTCAGGCAATCCACTCACCTCAGCCTCCCAAAGACGTGGGACTACAGCTGAGCCACGAGCCTGGCTCCATTGATTTTTATGTGTGTCTTTAAGCCAGTGTCACTGTCTTGATTACTGTAGATTTCCTGGAAATCTTGAAGTCAAATTTAAGGATTCCAACTTTATTCTTTTCTCAAGGTGCTTATTTCGATCTTTTGCACTTTCTGGTAACTTTTAAATTAAAGCCTAGTGAGATTGAATTGAATTCTATGAACTCCGTAAATCAATTTTGGAAGAATTTTAACTCACAATATTAAGTACTCTGATTCATGAACATAGTATTACTCTCCATTTATTTTGGTCTTCGATTTCTCAGCAATGCTCTATAGTTTTCAGTGTGCAGGTCTTGTGCTTCGTTAAATTCTAGGTGTTTTATGGTTTTGGATGTAATTACAAATACTTCAAAAATTAATTTTCTGTTGTTCATGTGAGTACATAGAAATGCAACTGATTTTTGTCTTGATCTTGTCTTGTGCAATCTTCTTTTTTTTTAATTTTTAAATTGTGGAGTACAATTCAGGGCTAGGTATACAAATATTCATTGTGCGGGTACCCTTGTTGATGAGGTGTGTCTCCCTTTCCCCAGGCAGATTTCAACTACTGACAATCCCACCTCCCTGCTCTGTGCAATCTTCTTAAACTTACTTAGTTCTAGTAGTTTTATATAGGTCCCTTAGGAGCTTACATACATAATCATGGCATTTGGTAATTAAAACAGTTTTACGTCTTATTCTTATATCTGTGTATCTTTGTTTATTTATTCATTGAATTGTGCTTTACTGCACTTCAGCAGAATGTTCATTTTATGTAGGATGTGAGCTGCTCATTCTTGTAGATGCTCTTTATCTATTTGAGAACATTCCTTTCTAAGATGTTCTGTCATAAATGGGTGCTAAATTCTGTCAAATGCTTATTCTAAAATGATGCTATGGTTATTCCCCTTTATTCTGTCAATGTGATGAGTTATAATGACTGTTTCAAAAGTTTAAAAGCGTATTTCTAAAAAAGTCTATTCATATGATTTTGATATATTCCCTTTTAAGTTATTTGCAGAATTAATTTGCTGATATTTGTTCGGGATTTTTGTGTCAAAATTCATGAGGAATATTTGTCTGTACTTTTCTTGCAATATCATTTTGAATCAGGGAAATGTTGGCTTCATAAAATGAATTAAGGAATGTTTCATTCTCCTATAATTTTCTGGAACAGTTTGCATAAGACTGGTATTATTTTTCCTTAAACGTGTGATAAAATTCACCAGCGAAGCCATCTGATCTGAGGATTTCTTTGTGAGATCATTTAAAATTATAATTCAAATTTTTAAATTGAAATTTTAAATTGATTTTAACTCAGATTTTCTATTTCTTTTCTGTTTTAAGTTGGCTGGGTTTTTTCTCTTTTAAGGAATTTATTCATTTAATTTAATTTTGTTAATGTATTGGCTTAAGAGTGGCCATAGTATTCCCTTATTTTTCTTTATTTCAGCAAAATTTAAATTAATGTTCCTTTTTATTTCTGATATTCTTAACATATGTTTTTGCTCTTTGACTTGGTGCATTTTTCTTTGTATACCTCCTGCTTAGGGTTCAATGTGCATTTTGTATGCTTAATTTTTTTTTTTTTTTTTTTACAGTTAGTTCTCTATTTCTTTATATATTAGTTTTGCCATCACCTCTTTCTTGGACTTTAATTATACAGCCATTACACAGTTCAATGTTGTACCACAGGTCACTGAAATGCATTTCATTTTTTTTTTCACTCTTTTTATTCCTCTCTGTGTTTCATTTTAGGTAATTTTTGTTGTCTTTTTATTCCTTTCTGTGTTTTATTTTAGGTAATTTTTGTTGTCTTTTTATTCCTCTCTGTGTTTTATTTTTTATTCCTGTGTTTCATTTTATGTAATTTTATTGTCTTTTTATTCCTTTCTGTGTTTCATTTTAGGTTATTTTTGCTGATAGTCTTTAAAAGTTCACTAGTATTATCTTCTGCAGTGTCTAAGCAGCCAAACATTTTCATCTACAACATGTAATCCTGTGCAATAAATTTTTCATGACAGATATTCAGTTTTTATTTCTAGATATTCAGTTTTTATGTCTAGATAGATATTTTAAAAATATTTTCTACTGACTCATACTATGTTTTTGTTTTTCTTTAGCTAACTAAACAAAACATAGCATCACATATATAAGAGCTGCTTTAATAGCTTTGTCTTCTAGTTTCATCGTCTCTACCATTTCTTGTTTGTTTCTATTGCCTAATTTTTCCCCTGGTTATGTGTCTTACTTTCCTAATGATTTTTGACTGACTGTTGGATGTATGCATTTTACTGTGGTGATGGTCGATATGTTTTTTCCACCAGTAGAGACTAGTGAGTGGCCTTTGTTCCAGAGGGCAGTTAACTGCAGTTCATCTTGTTTGTTTTTGAAGTTTGTTTTTACTTTTCTTTGGATATGGCAGCAGCAGCCTTTACTCTGGGTATAGTTTAGCTATACTACCAAGAAGTGGCTTTTTTGACGTCTCTATTAAATTTTGAATTTCTTTCAAAGAAGAGGGACCTATGCCAAAAAAGAACAGCAAAAATCTTAATGACACCCTCTTGAGACTTGGCTGAATACTAAGATGTATATACATAGGATAAAACCCCTTGACAATAGGTAAAAACTTGCTTGGAGTAGTGACTTGAACAAGAGTTCTAGCAGGCATATCTTTTGCGGCCACAAGTCAATTACTATAACACCCAATGAAAAAAATGTCATTTATTACTGACCTATGGAATTTCATGTTACAAGCTGACTAGAAAACTGTGACTGGGAAATTCAACTTTCCAAGAAGTGACCATAGTAGCATGAAATAGAACATCTCTCTCTCTCCCAAATGCCTTTACTAGATTGCTTGTGCACTGGTTTATATGATATTATATGCTATTATAGTCACAAAAGAATGACACAGTACTCTCCTTCAGCATAGCTACTGTTTTTTCTATAGAGATAAATCATGAATATACCCCAAATTCAAACACAGATTAACAGATGTCCAAAGCCAGCAATTGAGTGGCTGTAAAATAGCTGAGTACATAAGGTTAGAGAAAAAAGACTTGAGTTCTAGATTCAGTTGGAAAGGTTTCAAAAACAATGAGACAGAGATGGAGCTTGGAGAATAAGGAATGGAACAGAACACATTCCAGAGTGGAAATGGGAGGTAAAACAGAGTGAACTGAGGCTTGAGGAAGACAAAGAAATGGTCTTGAAGAGGAAGACGCAGAAAATTCAGATATTCAGTAGCAAACTATGAATTAGATGTAGGGTGAGGGCTTGTCCTTTATTCCACAGGTAATAAACATTCACTGATTTTTGAGCATAAGTTATGAATCTCCTTGTCTCTTCTATCTTATCTTTTCCCCTCTTCTCCTCCTCCTTCAAAGTGCTTCCAGGATTGCCTTTCCAAGTCTCCTCTGCGCATTCAAAAATCCCTCCAACACCCCCCTTTTTTTTGTATTTCTTCAGCTCTTCCCTCAACTGATTATCTTCTCCCCTTTCTTCTCTAAACCCTTTTCTGAAAATTATCATCGAACTTTTACTGTCATTTTGGTGTGCATGTTTACAAACAATTGAGACTTACAACAAAAGCAGGGCCACCTGAGAGGCATTTTCTTTCACTTCAACCCTAAAGAGTATTTAGATGTCAATTGTGGTTGAATATCCCTTTGCTTCAAAGCTAGAGTTTCTACATTTTATACAGATTCAACCGTACTGCAATGAAATGCAAAGCAGATTTAAGTTTATATTTAGCAGGAATCTGTTCAAAATGTGAATGAAATCTTGTCTGGGAGAGCTGGAACCATTCTCTGTAGAGCCCATGCTTCTTTGCTGGTGAGGTCGTCATCAGAGGGGACCCTGGCTACAAAGCTATTTTCCTTCTGCATCCAAAAGTGAAGCAAGGACAGTTGGCGAAGGAGGCGGCAGATCCAACATGCTGGCTTACCTGGTAAATATCCTCGAAGCACCAGCCCTGGAACAGTACTCTTAGTGGTTTATTAGGTCAGGGGGCAAATACATGTGGAAAGAAACATTGCAGGCAAAGTTGCTTTTAATATTGTATCTGGTCTTCATATTTCCAGTTTTGTCACTTCTGGAGATGAGCACAAATGAGTGACGCAAACTCGTCATATCTTTAACCTGATTTAGAATACAGTGAAAACAGATCAACGGCCCTATCTACAAAGTCTTTGGTTGGTTGTCTATCTCCATTTCCATTTCTGAGTCTCTTCACCATAAATCTGAGGACTAAACTTGACCTTTTTTCTTTTATTCAAATTTGTAACTAAGAGGCTTGGGGCGTAATGCCTGATAAGAACCCACCAGATGTTTTATTACCTTATTACTCTATATGCTAAAGTGTGTTTTCCAACCTGACTCTGGTATAACATCACATAACAAATAAAGAAGGGAATTAAAGTCTTTTAAGGCCTTACAAATTCTTCTGTAAGGACTCCCAGATTCCAACAAACTTGTAAGACAATTATCTATCCTCTCTGAAGTCTACCACATATAGTACTTCACATACATATTAACTAACCCAAAGTTTTCTGCTCCCTTATCTCAACAAAATATCTCCTCTTCTGATTTCTAAAATTCATTAGAGAGGAATTTAAAAGTACCAGTCAAGAAATCTTTGAATCTACCTGTGACCTACAAGTCCCCTCTGCGCATTCAAAAATCCCTCCTCCACCCTTTTTTTTGGTATTTCTTCAGCTCTTCCCTCAAACTGATTATCTTCTCCCCTTTCTTCTCCAAACCCTTTTCTGAAAATTATCATAGAACTTTTACTGTCATTTTGGTGTGCATGTTTACAAACAATTGAGACTTACAACAAAAGCAGGACCACCTGAGAGGCATTTTCTTTCACTAGCTACTATTTTTTCCATAGAGATAAATCATGAATATATTCCAAATTCAAACACAGATTAACAGATGTCCAAAGCCAGCAATTGAGTGGCTGTAAAATAGCTGAGTACATAAGCTTAGAGAAAAAAGACTTGAGTTCTAGATTCAATTGGAAAGGTTTCAAAAATAATGAGACAGAGACGGAGCTTGGAGAATAAGGAATGGAACAGAACACATTCCAGAGTGGAAATGGGTGATAAAGCAGAGTGAACTGAGGCTTGAAGCAGACAAGGAAATGGTCTTCAAGAGGAAGAGGTAGAAAACTCAGTTATTCAGTAGCAAATTATGAATTAGTTGTAGGGTGAGGGCTTGTCCCTACTTCCTGGGCCAAAGCAATGGAAAGCTTTACATGTATTGATTTATGGTTTCTTATCACTTCTGCCTTCCTAATGTGTATAGAACCAAGCCACCATTCAACTATGATGGGCACACGTTCTCAGGACCTCCTGGGATAGGTGTTGCCGGGTGTAGGTCTTCATGTTTGGCTCAGAATAAATCATCTTAAAGTATTTTACAGAGTTTGTCATCTTTTTGCCAATAAATCACATGACTATAAATCATCACATATTATAGACATGTTTTGTTTTCTAAGCCTACACATTGAACAGAGTGCTTTAAAATGTCCCATAGTGTACAGCATAGCATAAGCTTCAAGAGAAAAACAACATCACTAACTGGTTGCAAAGGGAACACTATCCCAGAACCATGAAAGAAAAATAACAAACAAAATGAACAGTTTGCAGACTTGCTAGACAAACTTTTTCAGAAGCGTCATCTCCCTTATGAAACAGCACAAGCAAAGCAATGGAGGAAGGCATGAGTGACCACTTTTTCTGGAGAAGAAGAAGGTTTGAGCTACTCTTCCCTACACCAAGATCATCTCCTTGTCTTCAACACCCAAGCCTTCCTAAAAGGTCAATAAACATATCCAGGAACAATAAACCATCTACTAAGTGGCAGGAAGGATTCCAAGGAACAGAGGAAGAAAATGGAAACAAAATGTAAAGGGTATTAGAGTTGCTGAGCCTGGGGAAAGACAGAATAAGCACAGGTGTAAAAATCATCTTTGGATGTGAAGTCGCAAGCTGCTTATTCCCTGGAGTATATGGATGTGTCTAAATTAATCCTGCCCCTGGCATGAATTTTAAAGAATCGGATACTTTTACAAATGTGGCTGCTGCTATTACAGCTGAACTGATGTAAAATATAGTGTAAATGGTGTAGGCTGGGCAGTTTGAATAATTTTCAGATTTTAGACTTTAAAACAAGGTTGTCAATTTGTTTTTGTAAAGGGACAGATATTAATGTCACCTGTTTTAGGCTTTGAGAGTCATAATCTGCCGCCTGTAGGAAATCTGCTGTTGGAACAGGAAGGCAGCAATAGACTGTATGTAAAATAATAGGTGTGGTGAGGGCAAACTCTGTCAAATTCTACTCTGAATTCCTAGCATTCGTTCCCAGAGCTGAGCCAAGCCATGATTTGAGGGACCAGTATGAAAGTGACTGATGGAGTGGTTTATTGTCAAACATAAAGGCTGCACCATCCTAGCTCCTCCTAATGCATGTCTCTCTCAGGGGAACAGTTCGCTGGCGATGCGAAGGTGGGCATCAATAAAAGTTCCCTAGGCCTCCTTCCAACGAGAAGGCTGCTATCACACTCTATTCACTAGCAATTCTGCAACTTGCACAGCACACAGAGATACAGAGAGTGTTCACCAAAGGGGATAATTTAAGTGTCCTTCCTGCGTGTTGGTGATATTGCTTCTTACAGTCAAATAAAAATATTTTAATATTTCAGTTTCAATAAAATTGAATTCTGGTAGTTACACTAGATCAGTGGTTCTCAAGTAGGGTTCATTTTACTCCCCAGGGGACATTTGAAAACAACTGAAATATTTGTTTGGTTATTGTATCTGTGGAGGAGTTGCTCAAGCATCTATTGGACAGGAAACAGGAGCTAGGATGTTTAAAGGGTAAAGATGCTATCAAACATCCTACAAACGCTCAGAGTAGCCCCCTGCAGCAGTGCTTTAAGAGATTCTTCCTCAGTGGAAATGAGTACAACACAAAATATAAATTCATTTTCTAAAGCAATCTTGAGAGCCATGAGTACACAACAAAGTTCTCAGAGCAAAAATCTTCCAAGAAGTTTGCAGAAGGAACTCTTGTGAAAATATTTTGCTTTTTTGTGCAAATTGATGCAGGAAGTAAAAGGATGTCTCCGATTTTAAAATCTAAATGTGGTATCTCTCAGAATATAATTTGAAATTCTTGCTTTGAAGAAAGTTGCTTTGAATTCAGAGTGCTTTGTAGTTTAATTTCTCAAACCCTGACAACTGGATATAAAATACAGAATGATCTAGGTTTTGCATTATATGCATGACATAGTTTGGAATTATATCAAGTCTGAACAATAACTTACCTGGTACTTTGGAAGAGAGAAGGTTTAAAGTATGTGATATTTCAGAGGCAATGATTTTGGAGAGTTGGAAAGAGATTACTGGGGCCTTGGAACTGTATGCTTTTCTGTTGGGAAAGCAGGAGCTAAGATGCAGTTAAGGCTGTGCTGACAGAATCAGGTCAAAGTGTTCTGCTCTGTTTTGATGTGTCTTAATACAGAGTTACTCAGATGAAGTTAAATCTATATAACTCTTGAGTCTGGGAAAAGGGATAACAGTTCAGTAATCACATGGAGTTTCATCCAGTTGCTAAGTTTACTTATGCATATTCATCGAGGTTACCCCAAATGATCAGGAGCTATTAAAACTACTTGTCAAAGTATTTAAATTGTTCAATGAATGCTGAGTTACGAGGTAGGAAACAACCAATACATTCTCCATCACTAAAAAGGTAAAATCAACTAAATTTGTTATTTGCAGCAATTATTTTAATGTAAAAATAGTATGCTTAGATTTATAGAAAAATTTCCTAGATAGTACAAAGTTTTAATATATGCCATGGCCAGTTTTTCCTATTATAAATAACTTACATTATTTATACCTTACATTATTAGTATGGTACATTTGTCACAAAAATGATGATCCAAGGTTAATACATTATTATTAACCAAAGTCAATATTTTATTTGGATTTTTCTAGTGTTTTCCTAAGGTCTTTTTTCTATTCAAGTATCTCATGCAAGATATCATCTTACATTTAGTTATCATGTCTTCTTAGACTCCTCTTGGCTGTGATAGTTTCTAAGACTTTCCTTGTTTTTGATGATTTTTGAGGAGTACTGATCAGATATTTTGTTCTCTTCCCACAACTGGAATTTTTCTGATATTTTTCTCATCATTAGATTAAGGTTGTGCGTTTTGGGAGGAAGATCACAGAGATAAAATGCCAACCTTAGCAAATCTTATCAAGGTTACCATGTCATCAGCATGACATATCACTGTTGATATTAACTTGATTAACCAACTGAAGTGGTGCACATAACTTAATTTTAAGCAGAATTTTGTAATTGTATGTGTTAAATGACACTTTATGTAAAATAGTTTGAGAAAATTTTCAGGTAGCTTTTTTTCTCTTTCTATTTTTAAAGTTCATTATGTTTCTTGCTTAAGTATTCACAAATTATTTATTAAACTAAAATCACAACTATTTACTAATGTATTAATACCTAATCCTAGACTAACCGACTAACCTAGAGGTAGACTTACTTGTGACAATTTTTAGACTATCTATCTGTGAGATAATATGTAGGTTCACATCTCTTTTCTTAAGGTGAAATAAAAACACTACTAATACTGATATTTTTAGCAAAAGTATCTTATAATTTGTTTGGTATTTTCACATATATTATTTCTCTTGAGTCTTATAACAATCCCATAAGGTAATCTGCAGATATTGCCTCTTTAGTCATATTATTTTTATGTAGTTTGCTTTCAATATGACAGGTATTTATATATTATATGTGTTTACATTGCATTGTGAGCGCAAATATATATCAATAGGCAATGAAATTTACCATCTTTATCTTCAGAAAAATTTATATTTGCACTTATAGTGTGTACTTATATATGTAAGAAAAATGTATCCATTCTATAATTATCATTTTAATGGAAGTGATGTGTTGTCCTATTTGTTAGCAAATAGCAAGATTTTACATTTCACAAAAATTAATTTTTTTGTGTGGGAAAGAGTGCAAGGGCATCACCTGGCCAGACCTTCTCTCCACTCCACAAAAATTAATTTTCAAGCTTAGTGTACCAATAAAATGAGTATCTTAACAGGTAAAGGCTAGAATTATCCTGGCATCTGTATACCAAGATATCAGCTGTATTATCAGATATCAGATAGTATATTACTTTAGAGATCATTCCAAAATCTTGATTGTTAGATTTTTGAAATATATTTAAATACTATATGTAGCTATGTTATTATTCATGAGTATAGAAGGACATAAGAAATCAGCTTTGATTTTTCTTTTCTTGAAGTAGAGTCTGCTACCTTTGTGATTTGGACATCTTATCTACGTTTTGGTATTTTTCAAAAACTAAGACTAGTATTTGCTAATTAAAGAATGTATTCAAATGGCTGACTTTTGTATGGAAAAAATAGGCTTTTTAGTGTTAATTTTCAATTTATGTTAATAATCCCTAGTTGTTGAATGTTTACACTAATACAAATAATCATCAGGCAATATTATGGATTCGATGAATAAAGAAAACTCTCCCAGTTCAGACGATGTAAATATGCTGTAAAAATATTTTTTAAAGCTTTTCAAAAAAACTATTTAGCTGATGTGCATTAAAGAAAACAATCTTAGGGCAGAAACAAGAAGAAAGTATGGTATCACAGAGCCAAGAAATGTCTAAAGTTTGTTCTATACCTAAAGACATCTGCTGCTCTCTGATCGTCTAGAGTAGAGATCCCCAACCCCTGAGCCCTCAGATCTGTACCAGTCTGTGGTCTGTGAGAAACCAGGCCACACATCAGGAGGTGAGTGGTGGGTGAGCTCCAACTTATGTCAGATCAGTGGCAGCATTAGATTCTCACAGGAGCATGAACCCTATTGTGAACTGTGCATATGAAGGATTTAGGTTGTGCATTCCTTATGAGTTCATGAGAATCTAATGTCTTATGATCCTCTCTGATCCTCTCCCCAGGAAAAATCATCTTCCATAAAACTGGTACTTGATGACAAAAAGGTTGGAGACTGATGGTCTAGAGCCTAGCTAACAATGGAACATTAAATGCACAGGACAAGAAACAAAGCTTGGGCCTCAGTAAGTGTGGGAGGTCAGAGATGCTTGCCAATATGGGACACAGAAAAACAAAAACAAAAACAAAAACCTGGCAATAAGGGAACCCACATACACAGAAGCTAATCTAGTTTATCTGTCTCAGATTAGGCTTTGTACAGAGAAGAAAAAAGACATGCTTGAAAAATCGTAATCACAAAGTTGCCCTCAACTCAAGCACTTATGAAAAAATTCATTCTGTGGGTGTTTACTCTAAACACAGTTCTCGAAGAATTCTCATAAAGTTCTAAGACATGTGTCTTTATAATAAACATAATCTACCAGGCTTGGTGGCTCAGCCCGTAATCCCAGCTCTTTGAGAGACCGAGGAGAGTGGATTGCCTGAGCCCGCGGGTTCGAGACCCACCTGGGCAACTTGGCAAGACCTCGTATCTGCAATGATTTATAAATATTTATTTATTTATTTATTCATTGCCAGGCATGATAGCGCGTGCCTGTAGTTCCGACTACTTGGAAGGCTGAGGCGGAAGGATCGCCGGAGCCCAGCAGGTCGAGGTTGCGGTGGCCGAGAGCGTGCCACTGCACTCCAGTCTGGGTGACAGAGTGAGACTCCAACTCAAAACCAACCAACCAAACAAACAAACATAATCACCAAATTTATAAGAAATAAGTCATTATGAGCAAGAGTCACTGGAAAGAATTCATGCTCAGACTCATGAATACTGTAGTTATTGCTATTGGTAGATCCTGAATACAAAACCCATGTTAAGAAATGAACATTTAAAGAATAAACAAGAAATAAAAGGCCATCGTATTTGATAAGACAGTTCTGAAACTGTCATAAATATAGCTGCAAAAATTAAAATATATTTATGGAAGTAAAAGTTTGATAAACAAATTTGGTATTCGGTTGAAGACACTTGAAAAGTGATTTATTGTTAATGGGAGAACAGACACCAGAACATGGTAGAACAGATACCAGAACAATCAAGCTACCAAAAACACCTTCCAGTAACATGAAGATTGTCAAATTGACTCAAATGAATAAAAACTCTTAGTATCAGGATTTACTTGTTATTTTATGAATACTATTAATTTCAAGGAACAGGCAAAGCAGGGAGACATCGGGAACTATTACTAGAGCTTCTGTTTTTTTCTTACTTTGTTAGATGTATTCTGAACCCAGATCAACATATGTGGTAACTAAGTGGTGTGCGCAGACAGAGACACTTTAGATCATACGATATTCTAATTGTATGCTCATATAGTTATGTAGCTTTTGTGAAATTTTCTATCTTTTGTGCTACACAAATCTACAGATTCTAAGTTTGTCTATGATAAACAATTTTAGACAACCACATATATCCTACTATCGGCATTCCATAAATAAGGGCTCTCCGACTAGTAAACACAATTTGCCCGTTTACAAGAGATATGTCATTTGCACATTTACAAGAAGATTAGATCTGATTCCTTTCTCTTCTGGGATCATCTTCTCCCAGCTCCTTCAAAAGTGGAAAAAGGAACTGCACACTGCTTGAGTCAACATTTATGTGTCACATGTGAAATTATTGCGTAACATATTTTTAAAAGACTGCTAGAGCCACAACGTTTAAAGAATGCTTTTGTCAAGGACTGAATGAAGGGAGGAACTCAGAGTGGTATGAAGAACAGAGAAGCCAACTCTTTAAAAACCTGGATGGAACTAGAGTCTATAATACTGAGTGACCTCTCACAGAAACAAAGATCCGAGTATCACATGTTCTCACTCATATAATGGACCTTGAACATCCAATGCAATACTATAAGAAAATGACTGACGGTACTGGTAAACTATGGGGGGGAGGGGGATGGGATTAACAGTAGCAAATATCTGTCGGGGAATGGGAAAACACCTCTTATCAACAGGGTGCCTGAATGAAACGTAATTGTACACCTAACCCTTAATTGTACCCCACAAAACCATAATAAAAAATACTGATTAATGAAAAAAAAAAAAGACCTGGGATACAATTCAGGATTAGGTACATAAGTGGTCATCATACAGGTAAAGTTTGGGCCTCCCTTTGGTCTCCTCTTTGCCTGGGTTGAGAAGCCAACTCTTATCGTGACAGCATTTGCCAAACTGAGAACGTATGCATTCATGAACTAACCTAAAGAGATTTCAATAAAACAATCCCTCAGAAAGCTGAATGTCCATGGGCTACTTGCTCAGTATAAGAGGATAGTATATATACTGACTTCTTTCTTCAAAAGTTTGAGAATAATGCTTAATTTAAATCTTGGAATTTGTAATTAAAACTAATTCTCATGTGGTTTTGCAACCTGAAATTATAATCCATGAATGTCCCAGAACAATTCAAGCTGTGTTAAAGAAGTCCTTGACTGGTATAGGAATATCAGTAAGACAAAGGAAAAAAATGGCATGAAGGACTCTATAATTTATTATAGACACTTCTATCTTCTCCAAAATAATCCACAATTATAATTTCTCGGAAAAAAAAATCAGACAGCTATTAGAAATCAGCAAATTCACAGGCAGACACATCACTATGTGCTAAAAAAATTAAGGTTGGAGAAATAGAAAACATGATTCCACTCACCAAATAGATAAAATTGAATTATTAAATAAAAAATATAAACTGTACCTTTAAATATATTCAAGATAGTAGCAAAATACTTGTTATCCTGAATAAAGAACTAGCAGTTTGGGAACTGTTAGAACTTCCGGATCTGAATACCATTACAATGAGATATTTAACAGATGTAATGGTTAATTAATTATGGTTGTAAAGAACTAACAAACCAAAATAGTTTTGGGGAAGTTATTTGGAATGCAACCCTAAGAAAAGATATGAAAATTAGGAAAGAAAAGATAGAAAAGAGACAAAAGTCAGAAGGAAGTGACCCTAAGTCAAAGTACATAAATAAGTCTAAACAAATACTAACTGTATAAAACAAGATTAGCATTGTGTTGTAAGGAGACAAAACGAATTTAAGTAGATCAGGACAGTAGCAGAGAAATTAGAAAGATCATTGTTTTGAATTTTTGGAGGAGGAGAAAAGGACCCAATTACTTTTAATATTTGAGAAAATTAAGTATTCATAATTACTTTTCAGGGTAACATCTACAATAATAAAAACAGAATATATAACATCCAAACTATTAGAAAAATATGAAATAAGAAAAATAATAGTTCAAAAAAGACAAAACTCAATCTAAAAAAAATTAGAAAACTTGGATAAGCCATTTACAATACAATGATGGTAGAAACACATTAGTATTTGCAATAAATATGAGTAGACAAAATACTCCAAATTAACACTGCCGCTAAATCCTTAAGTTTTTCATGGTATTTTGTAAACATAGCACATAAACATTTATGAAAATAATAGCAAAAATGTCATGAAGAGAAAAATGGGGTTTAATTAACAGAATAAATGTTTGTTTATTGTTCAGTGTGTGCCAGGTACAGTTTGGCACTCTGGGGACATATCACTGAGTAAAGAAGTCAAAACACCTGACTTCATAGTGCTTTGATTTTTAGTTTTTGGATACAAATAAAAAACTATATAAGTAAATGAAATTGAATATTAGAAGACTGAAATAAATTCTATAACAAAACAATACAAACAAAGTAGGAAAAAAAGATAAGACATTCTAGTGTTTAGAGAGAGGTGTATACATTTGGATACTAATGCTGGGAAACTAAAAGACCAAAAAGTAATGACCTAGGCATCTAAATCTTAAATACAACTTAGAAAAAGAACAACAAAATAATTTTAAATAAAAATATGACACTAGAAATCATTTATTTAGTGCTTATTATATGACAGGCAATGTTTTAAGATTTCACTTACAACCTATAAGCTCAATATTCATACATCAGCTGCAGCCATAAATGTCAGCAGTAAAAAAAGAAACACTTTATAATTGAAGGAGCAGCAACAAAAATGCACATAGGTATACCTCTTACAAAATGTTCTAATACATTGGGCAAAAATTATAAAACTATTGTGAAATAGTGAAGATCTAAATAACGATGTTTATCATTTTATGAATTGAATGATTCAATATTATTAAGATGCCAGGTTTCCATAAACTGTACTGTAGATTTAATATAAATCTTTACTAATTTAAATCCTAATAGAATACTTAGGAGTGGAAATTATCAAGCTGATTTTACAATTTATATGGAAATGCAGAGGAATAGACAACACAATCTTGAAGACAAATTTGTAAGACTTAAGCAACATCAAACTTATTAGAAAACTACAATAATTAAAAAGTGCAATATTAGTAAAAGGAGACATAATTAAAAATAAATGGAACAGAATAGGAAAATCAGACCCACATATATAAGGTCATCTGATTTATTACAACATTTCCAATACAATGAAGCATGGGTGCATAGTTTTCTCAAATAATGATGCAGGAAAAATTAGGTAATAATTTAAAATGTGGAGTAAATATAAATCTTACCCCTGTGTTATAGCAAAATATTAATTTCAGTTCAAATGTAATTCTAAATGTAAAAAGCAATACAATACATCTTGCAGGACAATTTTACCTGAATGTGGTAATTCTAATCATTATAAATCTATCTTCATAAATTACACTTAGTTAAAATTTCTACTTATGAAAAGTTATCACTATGAAGGTGAAAACGTAAGCTACTATGTAGGTGAACAAATTTGCAAACAATTTATTTTACAAAGGACTTATGAATAGAATAAATGAAAAAAATCCCACAATTCAATAAGGAAAATATAATTTAACTTTAATAAATGAGCTGAAGACTTTAGCACTTCGCAAGGAAAGTATAGACAGAACCAACAATCATTTAAAAAGGTGCTCAATCATTCACTAATAAGAGAAATTAAAGCAGTAGTCACTGTCAATGAAACTGGGTATGGTATCAAGTGTTGGTAAGCATACAGGACAAGTGGAACTTGTATACAATACTGCTGCGAGTCTCACTTGGAGTAATCACTTTGAAAAATGCTTTTGAACAATCTACAAAAGCTAAGTATATGCCTACTCTATGACTCAGTAATTCATCACCTAGGTGTATCCCTAACTAAACTGAGTGCATATATCTACCACCAGATGTGTACCTTTTTCTTTTAGGTTGGAAAATATAGTTAATTTAGAAAGCAAATGAAACAGCCCCCTGTGGCCCATGATAGGGGGTGAAAAAAAAAAGAAAGCAAATTAAAGAGACAGAGAGCGAGAGAAAGAAAGAGATTAACCTCCCCTATAAGACTGTTAATAGAAGCTTAACTTATCACCTACATCTGGAAATAACCCAAATATCCACCAATAGTAAAATCGATAAATAAATGTGGGTGTAGCCATGTAATAAAAAACTAAACAAGCCAGGTTCAGTGGCTCAGCCTGTAATCCCGCGCCTTTGGGAGGCTGAGGTGAGTGGATTGCCTGAGCCCACGGGTTCGAGACCCGCCTGGGCAGCGAGACCTCATCTCTACAATAAATCAAAAAATCAGCCGGGTGTGGTAGTGCATGCCTGTAATTCCAGCTACTCCGAAGGCTGAGGCGGAAGGATCGCCGGAGCCCAGCAGGTCGACGCTGCGGTGGCCGGGAGCGGCCACTGCACTCCAGTCTGGGCGACTGAGTGAGACTCCAACTCAAAAAAAAAAACAAAACAAAAAACTAAGCAACTATGAAAAACAAACTAAAGTCAATATCAGGGATGGATCAAGCAAACATGGTATAATGCTGAGCAAAAATATTCATATAAAAAAGTATAAAGCACATATATTTGTTTATATCAAGGTGAAGTACAGGCAAAAGTAGTTTGTGGTAATAAAAGTTAGGGTAGTACTTGGTGTTAAGGGAGGTATTGATGGAAAATATGGAAAGTAGGAGTACTTTGTGATGCTGGAAATATGTGTCTTCATTAGTGGTAATATACAGGTATATACTTTTGTAAATATTTGTCAAGATGTACAGTGATGACTTATGCACTAATGCCCATTTCTCTAAGAAAATACATTTAAAAGGTAGATGGAAAAAATAAAAAATAAAATAAAAGGTAGATAGAGTTAGCATTGCAATGTATATTCACAATTTAGACTTGATTCAAGCATTCTTTCAAAGATATGATATTTGCAAAACAACATAAAAGATTAATACTGTATATTTGAAGATATTAAGGAATTATTAATTTTTATGTGGAATTATTTAAGGAGCCCTTATCTTTTAGAGAGATCTACCAAAAATGTATACATTTATAATAATGTGATGTCTGGAATTTGCTTTAACATAATGTGGGTGTGGAGTGTGGGCAGGTGAAGTAGTATTGGTTAGGACTTGATAAACATTGACATTGAGAAAGGCGAACATTGGAGAACTTTATATAATTTTAACTTGTATACATTTAAAGTGCTTCATAATAAAAATATATTTAAAAATTTTTGGAAACCTTCACCGCACATTTTTCTTCTATTGATATAAAAAATAAATTGAACTTCTAAAACAAAAACCAAGCAAACAATGATTAAGATTCACTATATGCATTTAATAGGACATTAGGTAGAGGTGAAAGAGACTTAAAAAAGAACATACAGCTAAGAAGAAGATGTTTAAACTGACACAATGGGTAAAATAAATATATTAACACACAAAATTGGCAAATATAGCACAGCTCAAAAGTCCAATATATGTGCAGTTGCAGTTCCAGAAGGAGAAATTAGAGAATACAATATAGAAAATACTATTTGTAGTGCTAATGCTAAAAATGTCCGAACTTGCAAAAGCAATAACACAAGGTTCAATAATAACCACAATCTTAAATCAAGATGCATGTAAAGAAAACTATCATATCATAACACCTGTAAACCTCAAATCAAGTGAAAAATCTCAAAAAACAGATAAAGGTAAAAAACAAAGAAAGAAAAGAAAAAAGGCATGTTATTTTTAAAGGAGCAAGCAAAAACAAAAACAGAACTGATTTCTCAACAGGAACCATTGAAGTCACCAGACGGGAAATATAAAACTTAACGCTGAAAGAATGTACCAAACATTCTATATTCAGTGAAACTTTCTTCCAAAAGTAAAGATGAAATGAAGACATTTTGAGGAAAAAACTGAATTTGTCATCACGAGATCTTTGCTAAATGTGGCCATTGGCACTTGGAAAAGATCCACCACAGCAACTTGAGATAGACAAAAGAGTGAAAAGTAATGGAAAGTTTAACATGTGGACACAATTAAATAAATATTTACAGCATCAACAACCATGTGGGTACATTTAAATTAATACTTACAGTATAAATTAGTAATACTGATGGCTTTGGGAGTATAAAGTACATAGCATATAAAAATATAAGATAATAACACATAATTAGGAAGGAAAAAATAAAATTGCAATTCTAGGGTACGGTGGTTCATACCTGCAACCCCAGCACTTTAGGAGGCCAAGAGAAGAGGATTGCTTGAGCCAAGACCAGTTCAAGACCAGCCTAGACAACATAGCAAGACCTCATCTCTACAAAAAATACAATTAGCCAGGTGTGGTGGCACATGCCTGTAGTCCCAGCTTTTCAGGAGGCTGAGCTAACGATAATGTATGAGGCTTGCAATAAATGCAACTTAAATGTAAGTATGTAAAAAAGGTGAAAATAAAAGAATAGAAAGTGTGATATCATTCCAGATGTACCAAAAGAAATCTGGTATAGCTATACAAATGAAGACTTTCACATCAGAAGCATAACTAATGATAATGAGGAATTTAATAATGATCAAAAATAAATTCCACCAAGAATATATATCAGTTCTAAATTTGTAATAAGGAAAACAAAATATATAAAGTAAAAGTCAAACAAAATGAAGAAAGAACCAAGTCTATAACCATAATGAGGAATTTCAAAATCCTTTTCTCGTCAACTGATAAATCGATATTTGACCATATGCTAGATCTTAAAATTAATTTAAACAAATTTGAATAAATGGAAACCTTACAGAATAAGTTTTCTGGTCACAGTGGAAATTATCTATAAATAAGAACAAAAGATAGTAGAATGTTTTCATGTTTGGAAATTATCCGATACATTTCTAAATAACCCATGAGTCAAAAAAGAATACACAATTAAAACTAGAACGTATTCTGAATTGAAGATAATAAAAATACTACATATTAAAACATGTAAGATGTATTGAACACTGGCCTTATTGAGAAATGCATTACCTTAAATTTCTATATAAGCAGAGAATTAAAGTTTAAAAACCTATAATCTAAGTATTCAACTTGCAGATGAAATCCAAATGAAATAAAATATCTAATGAAATCCAAAGACTACAGGAAAGAATAATAAGACAAGAGCTGAAAAAAATGTCCATTATTTTCAGAATAATTGGAGCTTTTAAGAATCCCTAAATGAGGATACGTGTAAAGTTGATGCAGGAAATAAATTAGATATGATATAACTAGTAATTCTTCACATTTAAGAGTAAATTCATATACGATAAAGGTTAAAAACCTTAATTCCCACTTTTAAAAGAAAACAGTAAAAATCAGAAACCAATGGTGGGAATAAAAAACTTAGAGAGATGAAGGGAAAGCCTTTTTCTCCCCCCTTTAAAAGTTTGCCCAAATTACTGACAGAGTAGATTAAGAGGGGAAAAGCCATATAAACTTATTTGACATGTGTGCAGGAGTCAAGAATGAAAGGGTGGCAATGTCTACTTTTGTGTTTAACTTTAAAAAAGTGTGGACAGGCATGTGGAAATACAATTGGAAAGAAAGGGTCTTATCTAACAGTAATAAATTTAGTGCAGAAACCCAGAAATGACTGTCCATGCAATTTTGGGGGGGTCTTTCTAAGTATATATCTGAGTATGTATATTTGGGGGATGGTAAATGGGGCATGGTCCTCTTTGGAATGACCATCTAATGACTTATAGGCAAATAAAATAAGTTGACTTTTTTTAATGCCCAGATTTTATATGGAAAGGTAGAAGAGAAAGTTAGGGTAATACCTTTAGGTTTTATGCCTGGCTTTGGGGAAAAGGAGTTCTTGGTTTTTATGACCTGCTTTAGGTAAGAGCAACAAAGGAGTTTGTTCTTTGACAGGACAAATAAAATTGGCAGTCTTTTGTAAGGTATATCAAGAATAAAAAACAGAAAACACAGATTGCTAATATCAGGAATGAAAAATTAAAACCAACATCCTAGAGACTTTTAAATGATAATAAAAACATATTTGAGATAAGTTCATGCCATTACACTTTAAAATTTTAGATGAAACAAAACAAATTCCTAAAAGTACATTTGTCAATGGATGCAGGAAGAAATAAAAATGTAAAAAGTCTTATACTTATCAAAAATTAAAACCTGCCATTTAAAAGTTTTTTGTAAAAAAGAAATTTCAGGCCCAGATGGCTTGATCAGGTGATTCTACCAAACTTTTAAAGAAAAAAACTAAAATACAAAGGGCTGATAATACCAAGATTTGGCAATGATGTGGACTAGTAAAGGATGTATCCCTAATAAATAAATATTGGGAATTTAAATAAGTATGCCACTTTGGAAAATTGGTCTTGTCTGGTTCAAATTAAATATACTCATACTAAATTTATACCCAATAAAAAGAAGTATATAGACCTGCATCAAAAGATAGGTAGCAGCTAGATATTAAAACATCCTAGTTATTTGTCAACATTAGAATGGGTAAATTTCATGTGCTATGCTCGTACAATGATATACCACACAGCAACAAAAATTCATGGACTCATTTAGTATGAAATTAAGTTTCATAAACATACTTT
This sequence comes from Cephalopachus bancanus, assembly GCA_027257055.1. NCBI lineage: Eukaryota > Metazoa > Chordata > Mammalia > Primates > Tarsiidae > Cephalopachus > Cephalopachus bancanus. The sequence goes on from JAPVLO010000108.1 coordinate 9,404,417, forward strand.
TGAATGAAAGAAGGCAGACAAAAGTAGTACAGGTGGACAATTCCACATGAAATTCAAAAATAGGCAAAATTAATTTTGGTATTAGAACTAATTATAGTAATTATTTTTGAGGACTAAATGATTGGAAGGAGTTTCTGGGAAATTGTGATGTGTTTCTTGGCCTGTGTCATTCTTACATGAGTGCTTTCTTTCTAGAATGACTAAGTAAGCTCCACATTTAATATTTTTTCAGTTTTTAGTATTTATTTTTAAAATTTCATTTAAGAAAGTAATTTAAAAGAACTTTGTACGCATGTAATGCAATCCAGTGCCACGTTGTTTTTCCTGCATTTCATACTTTGATTCTTTATTGCATTTTGATGAAGAAACACTTGCCACCATTTTACCTGGAGAAACATCATGTCCTTCGTGAATTCCTTGAAACAACACCATGCAGTATCTTTCATCATCTGTCTCAATGCATTGCTATTATTAAGTTTATAAGCTACAAAACTTTGATATTCTAATTGTCATTTCCTGCGATTAGTAGATTATCATTACATATTGTTAAATTTCTACTTTGTGTTGAAGTTACTCATTTTAAAGAATTAATTTAACTTTAATGAATTAAATATTGTTGAGGATTGTTTAACTTCCTAATGTGGGTCATTTAAAGAAACATGTCAAAAAAAAATAGATCCTGTTTCTGTGCTCTTTGCACATGATAATGCTAGTAAAGGAGAAGGATAGGCACACAGGCTTATGAGAGAATACAGTCTTCTAAGGGCACCCCTGATTCTCTACTAAAATCACTGATCTTTTGTTTTGTTGAGTCAAAAATGCAGGCCAAGCACTTGTTCAATCGCCACATACCAAAATAAAAGGATTAGTTAGAAAAGGAAGAGAAAGGAGAAAGATGAAGTGTTCTGTAGAGGCAGAAATTAAGAGAAATAAGTGTTTTTTAAAATTTAAATTACATTTTAATGTATGAAGTGTCAAACCTTTAATCATATCTTCACACTAAATATTCCGCTAAATATTTATTTTAACATTTGTAGTTCTTGGATGGATACATTGTTTTATCAATATGATGGTCCCTGTTTCAGAGTCAGGATGTTGACAATAAAAAATGTCTATGAGAAGCCCTAGGAGAAAAAAAATCAGTATAGAAATGTCTCTTAGAAAGCATCAAAATGAGAATTACTTGGTTTTTAAATCTTTAGTCAAAAGTATAGAAACTCTTGGATTTATTGGCTAACCAAGAGGAAATTATCTAGCCTTCAAAAGCAGGCTTTTAGTTTATACACTGCCCCTGCCTTCAGAGTTCTTTATTCCACAAACTCACCAAATTCCACCTAAATTTTTTTTTTTCAAACTCTTTGTGCCTCAAAATCCCAGCTGATGTTCTCTTAAAAAAAAATGTAATGGGACTTTTCCTAGAGATCCTGCATGAGAAATGTCTATGCAAAGATTCAGGATGCTTCAATTGGTCAACTCTTCATCCCTTATATTTTCCAACAATTTTGGGAAAATTTATTTTAAATTTATGTTATCTTTTTTCCACTTATATTTCTGATTGAACTCTTACCTGATACAGAGGTAAGGGTCATTGTAGAAATTTAGAATATTCTTGCAAGTTCCTTATGTATTAAAACTGTAGATTTATAAAATTGTTAAGATATTTTAAAGTTATGAATTGTTTTTGTTTGTTTACTGTGCTCATAGAGTATACAGGGAATTAATATTTATTTCATTTTAACTGGGATTTGTATGACAAATTGAAACTTACTGACCCTCTTTGACTCTTCTTTCTTAGAAATGTGAGTGATTTGGTAGTTTAAAATTAATGTTTATATCTATACTTTTTAACAAATTATTACCATGATTTCTGACAATTGAAACAGACAAATTGATTGCTGTTTGGAAGGATTTTAATTTGTTCTTGTTTTCTTATTTCCTAGAGCAAATTTATTCTCTGGAGACTTAACAATATGTTAAATAATACTCATCCTTATGATATTACTTGAAAATGTAATTAATCTATGAGTTAATCTTATCATAATATTCGTGTGCTAGTCTTATTTTAATAACTGGCATAGAAAAAGTACAAATTTATTCATTTGGGGGTAATAATAAATAGTTTACTTTAGGATGTGTCAGGATATCTTAGTTCCTTAAACAAGCTCTTAAAACATACATTAGTGAAAAATAAATTATTCCTTTTTCTGTACAACTTGAAGAAAGTAACAATGTATTTGGTTGTGTTATACCTTTGCTCCCATATCCTTCTTCCTTAAGTGTCTAGTTTCTTCATTCTTGGCCATCCTACATGCATCCATTACTATGGGCCAGCTCACAGATCGTGTAACACAAAAACTCCTCTATGATGACACAGATGTTTTGATACAATGATTGAATAGATCTCTGTATATCAAGAGAAGTTCTGAGTCCAATTCAAATATAATTCATAGAGTCCAGGACTCATATAATATATAGCTTAATGTAGATTTTGCTTCAATCCTATTCAATTCAAAAGTATTTATTGAACATCTGTGTGTCAGACACCACATGGCTAGGTAATGGTATATAGTAGAGAATGGAACTGACAAAAATCTCTGCTTTCATAAAGTGTATATTTCAGTGAGGATCACGTATTATCTGAATATGTCTGACAGAAACATTCGGGACAGGGAGAACAAGAAGTGCAAAGTCCCTGAGTTAAGAGCTCAAGAGCATGAGACCAGCAAGGAAGAGGTCACAGAGTTGACAGGGAGCCAGTTGCAAGCTGTTGGAAGATTCTGAGCAGAAAAATGAGATCATCTAACTAAAATTTAATAGCACCTGTATAGCTGCTGTATTGGTTTTAAAGATTACTTGAAATTTCTCCTATAAATGAAATTCCATGGTCCCCATCACTTTCTCTTCTATTTCCTTACTGTTCATTCTAAAACTATATCCATTAATAATCCACATACCATGACTGTCTTTCTACCCATAGCACAATCATTTTATACATGTTCATTTGAGAACAGCATCATACAGAGGTAGAAATAAGAGAGTTTCCTCTTACATGATCACCCAAGAAGAAAACTAGACCCTGGGCAACCCCTTTGGGTCCCCACCCACTGTGAGATATTTTCTGCCCTCTCAAAAAATCCTGCTTTCTCAAAAAGAAAAGAAAACTAGACTCCAATGCATAAATATTCCAATTCTTTATATATGCTACCACTCTTCAGTTCACACAGAATTAGTTCTACCTCTTAAACATATTGGTATTTAAACACAGGAATGTTTCCAGAGAAGCTTTGAAAGTAAGCCAACATAATTTTCAAAAATTATTATTTTTTGTGATTATCTATATATTTATTTCCTATGTGTATACTTTGGTTTAAAATTTTTTAAAAAACAATCATTTCTGTTATCATTTCATCCTATATATCCTAGCATAGATAGATATATACAAAAACAACTATAGATATAGGTATATTTATTGGTTATTATACAGATGTATATTGCTTCTTTATGCTGCATCTTTAAGCATTAACAGCATAATAGTAACAAGCACACCCTGAGCCCAGATCTTGGTTTCTAAATATTATTCTTTATTAAAAGACAGCAGATATGGCTGATTCTGGGATTGGGGCAGGAAAAATGAAAGATGGGCCTATAGCATCTTGTAACACCAGAAGGTAAGAAAGTGCTCAAAAAACAAAAAGATGGGTGTATTGTCAAAGCATGTAGAAACCAACCTGAAAGACTTCAATTGCCAAAGTAACAAAAAAATTTAAACCACAAAATAAGGCAGTATTGTATTAAATAAAATATAAAATAAATATACCTGACTCGATAGTAATATAAATAAATGACTGATAAATAAATAGAGAAGGAGACAAATCTTCCTTACAGAATTCCAAATAATACATGGAGGGTTTTCCTCTTCTAGGAGGTGAAACTTAATTTCCATATCACCTCTTATACCTAAGAGGTGGGCTATCTATTTACAGACTTGCTTCCAAAGAATAGAATTTCCAAAGAATGTGAAGAAAGTAACTTTTTAGTGGAGTAACCTGGTGAATACTACTATCCAAATAATGAAAGTCAATATTGTTAGTGATTTTATGTGAATATCGTGTAACACCTGATATGAAGTAACTAAAGTAGTGCTTCACTTTATTGGATTTTTTTTAGCCCATAATCCTAGTCTCATCATGAGAAAAACATAAACAAATCCACGTTTGGGAACATTCAACAGCATACCTGGAGGATATTACATAAGACTGTCAAGCTCATGAAAACACACTGAAAAACATTCACAGAACAGAGGAGACTGGGAAGCCTTGACAAGTAAATGCAATGTGGTACCCTTGATTAGATCCTGGAATACAGACCGGGAATCATGGCATTTAAAAATGATTAAATGCAAACAAAGTCTGGAGTGTAGTTAAGAAGTTAACAGTAATGAACCAATGTCTTCGTTTTGACAAATATACTATAGAAACGTAAGATGTCAGCCGTTGGGGAAATTGGTTGAGGAGTACACTGGAACTCTTTCTGCATATCTAAAATTATTTCAAAATAAAATGTTCATTAAAAAGTTAAAAGTATGTTGAATTTTCTTAACAAGTTTTGGTATTAATTTATGAATTATCATTTTTGACTGCAAAGATGCTTCTGTTAAAAATGAAGGTGATTGTGTTTGGATCAAAATGCATGGAAAATATATATGAATGCATTATTTTGCTTAATTTCTTCTTTTGCTCACAAAGCAAAAAAAGTGCAGCATCTCTCTTTTTATTCATTATTGTAGTCTCTCACTTCACAATTTGTATCTGAAATTAGTAGGAAGAGACAAAGGAAGCATTGGCATTTTTACTTTCATAAACACTAACAGATGCAGGATCAGGAGGTCTTCCCAGTCACAGTCAGTGGGTGGTTTCAGTGTCTTCTTCCCAGCATGGTCTTATTTGAATAATGGTGGCAAATTATATATGACTTTATTAAGCACCGTTCTCTTTTTAGAAGAAAACTCCTTTTCATTAGATGTAAATAATAATACTTATAACTATAATGGCACCAACTATCTGTTACAAGAACCTTATATATATATTTACTTACTATAGAGATCACCTCAGATTACTGTTGAACTTCTTGTAAAGTCTAAACGTAACATAATTGCCTCCAGTATGACCTTTACAAACTTTAGTGCAGAGTAAAAGTAACATCCTGGAACTAAAAGGCTCAAATCACTGTTTAGAGAAACTTTCAAGTAAAAATATTAAGTAAAAAATATTTTTTTCTGAAATATACATGATTAAAAAGAAAGGGTGAGAATGGCATCTGAACCTGTTTGTACGATGAGCTAAGCAGATTTATGAGACACAGAGACTCAAGGTATCATATTTTAAAATCCAGTAATAGAAATAGCAGTCGTAATTGTACAAATTAAAGCTTGGTCATAAATCCACAACAAGACATATTATAGTACTTTTTACTCTCAAAAATTATGCTGCTGTTGCTTCACTCGTATTTATGATGCTCTGCAGAGAGTTCTTCCCTGAAGAGTCTGAAATATGTCATATTAGGGGATTTGAGAATTGAGTTACTAGAATTATTTGTGCATCTTATTGCTTAATCTGATGTTGCTGTGAACAATAACTTAATTTTAAAAGTAAGCAAAATAAATTGAGTTTTCAAACCTGTTTTTCATTTAGCTTATACATGTTCTACTTAATTTTTTTCATTAAAAAAGCAAGTAGGGCTTTCATAATAAAAATAAGCAATAATGATTTTTAAGACACAAGATAGAATGCCTTCCATTCATTGAATAAAAAAATGATAAATAGAAATATTGCTCATTAATGTTCAAACTTGGTTATAATTCAGAAGTTTTGGGGAACTGTGAGATTATTCTCAAACTCCAAACTTATTTAAAAGAAGCTATCACATACTCTTAAAAATAAGCAATGCAAATGAACTTTTTTTGGTCATTTTATTCTGTTATTTTCTTGAGCTAAACTTGTTGGTAGAGCTCTCTATTTCCAAAAAAATTCCACAATTTCCAATAAAATATATTGCTTATTGAACTCTAAATCAAGCAAGAACAATCTAATTTTGTTCAAAAAGTACAGGAAACTCAATATTTGGATATCCCATCATGACCTCCAGTGCAACTTGTATGACATTTAATTCATCATTTACTGATTTCCTCAAAAGCTACAAACTTATAACAAGCTACAAACTTGTTATAATACAACAACTCTGTATTCTATTATTTGATTTGAGAATCTTTGAGAAACAAAATAAAACCTATATTTTCCCTTGTTCTAATTAAATAAAATTAATCACCAAAGTTGCCTATTTACCTTCTGAGATATCTTTTGTAATCACAGCTTCTTTGTCACTTTATTCATCATCACTTATTCAGTTTCTCACATTAGAAACAACAGGTGACCTTCCTACTCTCAATCTTTTGGGCAATTCATCCAGCAATAGTCCTTGTTACCTATCACAAGAGAACCAAGACACTCTGCTAGGATTTCAGAGTAATCACACTGCCCTTTTCTTATTTGCTGTCACACTTTTTCTATTTTTATCTGTCTCTTGACTCCACTTAGAAATTTCTCAAAGCTCTCTTCTATCTAAACTCTCGTATCAAGCTTTTTACCCTTCATTTTACATATGTGTGTGTGTGTGTGTGTGTGTGTGTGTGTGTGTGTGTAATGTGTAATAGAAAGACACCTACATTTACATAAAAAGCAACAAAAATAATTTTGAGCTTATAGGAATTCAGGGAACATTGTTCTTCGGAAACAATTATTAGAGAAGAAACTTTAGATAGCCAAGGTACGAATTGAAAAACAACAGTAAATGGATCATGCATAGCACTGAACATAAATAAACCAAGGAATCATATTTTCAGAAAGGATTATCAATGTTGTGAACCTGACAAAGCCAAAATGTTATATATAAAATTATTCAGAAGAAAAGAGAAGAGAGCAAAAGGCATAGTGCAAATACCCTGATTTTTCTCATTTTTATAGCTAAAAATCCAAAGAGAATCTACTATTTTTAAATCAAACAAGCCAGGCTCGGTGGCTCAGCCTGTAATCCCGCGCCTTTGGGAGGCTGAGGTGAGTGGATTTCCTGAGCCCGCGGATTCAAGACCCACCTGGGCAGGCAAGACCTCAACTCTACAATAAATCAAAAAATCAGCCGGGCGTGGTAGCGCATGCCTGTAATTCCGGCTACTTGGAAGGCTGAGGCGGAAGCATCGCTGGAGCCCAGCAGGTCGAGGCTGCGGTGGCCGGGAGCGGCCACTGCGACAGAGTGAGACTCCAACTCAAAAAATAAATAAATAAATAAATAAAATTAAATAAAATAAAACAATAAAATTATAAAATCAAAGATAATATAATCAACTAAAATCATGTGGTAGAAAAAGGAAAGAAAAGAGGAAGGAAGAAGCAATGTATAATTGCATTGTTGCTTATTGTAGACCTAATAAACCCTGCCTATAATCCAGAAAAATTAGTCTGTTATTAAAATGACAAGCAATAAACTCTGGTGTACTTACCATGAAGTTAATGAAGCTTAAGCCTCAAGGCATCTCTTTTGCTCAGAACCCTTTTACATTTTGCTGTGATTCTTTTCTTAATTATAAATATATATTTTTCACTTGCCTAGTTAAATTTGTTTCAATATTCCCTAGTCCTTTTCTTGGTGTTTCCTCTAATTATATAATCATTCACTCCACATAACTTGAATTCACCTCTGATTTTAAAGATAAATGTTGGAAAAAAATATACACAGCACAGCACATGCACATACAACAAACAAAAACAAGCAAATCAAAAGATCAGCAAATATATAATGAAATATTGTTTGAAAACTGTATAAACAAAATAATAAAACACAACTTGATCTAAACAGTATAAATTGACTAAATCCATTTATTAATGATAATATTTCCATTTGGATCATTATAAGTATGCGTTTATATAGTGGGTACCAGATAATCACCTAAAACTGACTGACTTTGAGAGTTTGAAAATAAAATGATGGGAAATATTTTGCAGACAAATAAAAACCAAGGATAAATCAGGAGTCACAGTCTTAATATCAGTAAAGGCAAAATCCAAAGGATAACAGCACTAAACAACAAAAAGCTCACCACTACATATGTAATAAATGTTTCAATTCATTCAGGCTGCTATAACAAAATGCCTTAAACCAGGTAGCTTATAAACAATAAAAATTTATTTCTCACAGTTCTAGAGACTAGAAGTCCAAGGTTAAAGCATAGATTTAGTACCTGGTGAGGGTCAATTTGCTGGGTCATCGATGTTGTCTTCTCACTGTCTCCTTACAAGGCAGAAGGAGCTAATGAGCTCCCTTGGGACTCTTTTACAAGGGCACTAATCCCATTTATGAGGGCCTGGCCCTCATGATCTAATCACCTCCCAAAGACCCTGCCCTCTTCATAATATCACCTTGGGGATTAGTATGTAACATATAAATTTTGAGGGGACACAAACATTCCAACCATAGCAATGAATAAGGGTGGAAGCCATAGTTAACATCTAACAGATGAATTTTTATGCAGAAAAGAATATAGCATCAAGAGTCATTCCAAAAAAATACACACACAAAATTATACTTGACTAAAGTTCTAGGAATACATTAGCAATAACGTTTATTCACCTAAGTGCATAGTAGATCAAGTTGTCATAAATAAGTACATATGTGGAAGACAGAAATATCACAATGTGTTAGTACTAATTGATATTAACTTTGTTTTCTGAATATAAGAACAAGCCTAATTTTCTGGTACTCATGGAATACTCATGCTTGGACACATACACACATGAAAGTACACACACAGACACACACACACACACACACACACACACACACACACACACACACAGCATGGGTTGAAGTAGTAAGTAAATGAAGAGCTATGATTGTCCTGAGGAAAATGCTATAATCACAAAACTTATGTTTTGAGGAAATTGGAGTCCAACTCTTGCAGATTCTTACAAGGCATGCAGCTAAACTTGATTCTACCGCACAAGACTGTAAACATCTAATATGCGATCCATTCAGTGAACCTCTTTGATGAAGCAGCTGTAACAGCAACAACAAATATGCCGGCAAATGGAACCAGAAAAAGACTTGTTTTTCTCTGCTACAGCTTTGGATGGAGTAAAATTAGAATTTCCTGAACATCATAAGCACAAGCCTTCCTCATTAATTTATGCTACCTAAACAGGTCAGGAACCTCTCAAGCTGAGAAATTATAAAATTCCAGGTTATTAGCATTCTTTGGTACTAGAAGAGGAAATCTTACTTCTTCTCTGGAGATTCTTAATCTACTAGCACAAGACTTTCAGAGATTAAAACTAGGAACTAGGTTTAATTATTAACAAATGCCAAATACATGGAAAGAAAAAGTTACCATGATCAGAAAAGAAAACCAAGAGGAAATAATTTGGTATATCAGATCTTGGAAGACAACTAGAGGAGAGAATATTTTAAAACTTTGTATAAAATATTTGAGGCAATAAAACTGATTGAGAAAAAATGGTCAATATCAAGAGACTACAATTACTAAACCATCTAATTAGTTATGGAGAGCCAATACTGTTTGCCAAAGATATAAGCATTGCACGAATGGTAAGTACAGGATGAATCCCACAATTAGGAAATTTTCAAAACACAAAATGATGAAGTCCAATGAAAAGACTCTATAAGCTAGACTTTGCATAGCAAAAACAAATCTTTTCCCTCCATTGCTACCAGACAAAATTTCAATCTACGTTTCTTCTAAGAGAAACCAGTAATCACCTATCCAGAAAAGTTGCCATTTGAAACTGCAATTTAAATGCAAGCCTTTGCTTATTCTTGCCAAATTCATCTAAAATGTGTGTAAAGGTTTAACGTTACCAATGAGACTAATGATAGATGTGTACACCCTGGACTACTGTCACAGTTACTATTACCTGAAGACACATTTTCAAGTTCAAATGTATCTGTCCAACAGTTACATCTGTCAGCAATGTACTGTATAAACTTTACAGTTGGTAAAAAACTTTAACATAGACCTTTGTTTACTGGGATTACACAGAAAAGGAAAATAGCATTTGAGAGTTGTCTTCTGGACGGGTTTCCTTTTATTTCTGAGTCAGCAGCATGTTCAGGCTCATATCTTTGAGTGGTTAGCTGAACTCTGCCAACCTTTTGCCCAATGTGAAATTCCTACTTAACAAAGAGAATCTAGGGCCTTTTTAAAATTTAAAACATGTTGGCCCATGTCTACAGACATAAAAGCAACAATACAGGTCGCTCAAATGGAAAATCTTTAATTTAAAAATACAATCAGCGCAAACCACAACTCGTCACACAACATTGGAGAAAGTCTGTCCTTCCTGAGGAGCACATTTAATGAACTGGCAATGGCTGGACACCGAATGGTATCCCCAGAAGTAATTCTACAACTACATCAGAAACCCCAAGTGTTTGGATTGGCATTTCTTGAAATATTTATCTAATAAAGTCAGCACTGTACGGTTTTCTCTCATCTTCTGTTGTAGGAGTCTAATGGCCAGATAGTCTGTCTTTTTGTTTCTGGCAGTAATGGCTTGAGCATTTGACCTAGTAGGGAATGTATAATCTTGATGGTGAGAAGATTGTGAATCTTCACAAGAACTAGCTGTGCTGTTAAGAGTCCAGAGCTGTGGCCCTGCATGTTCTGAGAACGCCCAATTCATGACAGCAGTGCCAGGGGACACCCCCACCCTACTGTTCCTGGGATGAGAGCCTTGCTCTTTTTCTGCTGCCTTTCCTTCTTTGTTTTTGTTCCTTCATTTGGTGTCCCATATATTGTTTAAACTATCAGATGTCCTTCTAATGTGTTCCTTTTAGTCAAGACTAGAGTCAGTTTCTGTCCCTTGCAAACAAGTAGTCTAACTGATATACCATCTCAACTAAAAAGTGAAGTATTGGTTACAAGGAATGTATATCTTCTTTCAGTCATTTGTTCCAGGCAAATTTAATATATGTAGGCACCGTTTCCCTTTATCCTATCTCTTCCAATTTTCTCATTTCTGAATTTGTATATCAATGAAGAGAGTGCAAAATTAAATTTGTCTACATATGCTTAGCTTCTCTTTTTCACTGTTGTGAAGTATATATCATATAAAGGATCAGAGCAGAAGACAGAGGACAGCAGTTATTATTAACACTAGATAATGGTATAAATCCATTATCTAGTGTTCTGTGAATGTGTTTCTCTTGGGCAAAATAAAAAATATTGGAGTAGTTTCACTGTGAAGTCAGCTGCTTCAGAAATTGTGGACTCCGTCACATTTAACTCCCAAAAGAAAACATAAAGTACAGAAACAATGGAAAAATGAAAAGTAGTGCAACAAGTTACATACAGTAAGTGGAAGTAAATAAACTTTAATATTTTTCAAGTAAGATTTAACATTTTTTAAAAGTGTTTACTCTGCATGAAGTGCTGTTTCAAGTGATTCAGATCAGGGTTTCTCAACCTCAGTTCTGTTGACATTTGGAATGGAGGAATTCTTTATGTCAGGGCTACCCTGTGCATAGTGACTTCCTTGGGTTCTATTCACTAGATGCCAGTTGTGCCTGCGCGCGCACACACACACACACACACACACACACACACACACACACACACACATCATTTATAACAAACAAAAGTGTTTTAAGACATGGCCAATGTAATCTGGGAATTGGAAGGTATGCTGGGGAATCACCCCTGGGTGAGAACCACTACTTCAGATGATTTCGTTATTTAATCTTCAGATCAAACCCATGAAATAGAAGTGCTCATTATCTTTCACATAATAGGAGTTATTATATCCATTTTACAGATAAGGAAAAGGAGGCACCAATATGTTTCATTCATCAGCACACAAACAGCTCATAAGTGGAAAAGCTAGGATTCAAATCCAGTTAATCTGACACCAGAATTTTTATTCACAGTTGTACCCAAAATGATTGGGCTCTAAGGTTATTTGAATTCAAGGGTTTATTAAATTTATCAAAATATACAATTCGGAAAAGTTACGCATTTTGCTATGTACTCTGATTGTTTTTCAGAACCCTCCCCCCCTTAGATATTCAATGCCAAGAAAAAAATTACAATACTTGAGCTCACATTTAAATAATTAGCGCTGGATTTTAGATATACCTGAAAGAAATCTTGGTGGGAAAAGGGTATGGAAATATGGAAAGTTCACATTAGTATCTTCTAAAATGAAATAAATTAATGACACATACACATTTAGAACACCCCCCCCACTTTAAACATACCATATACCTGGGCCATGAGCTGACTTAGGCCCACCCTGGTACAAGCCCACCTCGCATTCAAGTTCATGATTGCTTTCAGACAGCTCATGTAGAGTGAAAATAACAACTCAGGCTTTGCTTAAAACTCTAAATCAGAGCACCTAAGGAGTTTATGTGAAGACAATTTTGAATCTGTGGTGTTTCTGTTTATTTTTCTCAATGTTGAAAGCCTTGGTTTCCCTGCACCCTTCCCTGCAAAAGCATAGGTTGTAGGGAAAAGAAGGGAGTGGAATATGGAGAAAAAGGGAATTTAGGGAGAGAAAGAGCAAGGAAAAGGAAATAAGGACTGAATTTTCTACTTGAAAGAAATTTTTTCTTTAGATTTTTTATAATTTAAATTTAAAATACAAACAATTATAATTTTTAAATTCAATTTCAAAAATCATCAATAACTTGAGGCAACAAAGTAAATAGTTACATTGTTCCAATAATTTTGCTTCCAGCAAACAAATAAACAAAACCATAAATGTCCCTCGGTACCTTAATATATTGAAACATACAACTTGTAGAACTCCTGGATAAGTCTGTAGCTTTCTAACTTGGTTAGGACATTCTAACTAGGCAGGATGGGAATTGAACTGTTCTTGAAAACTTAGAAGAACTCGTTCATCAAAGATGGAAATTCCAAACGGCATCTAAGGCTAAAAGGAACTCAGTGCCTATGGATTCAATGCAGGCCATAATTGAGTTTTTATTTGCCCTTTCAAGGACTTATGCAAAGCTTTATTCCCTTAGCATAGAACACACAAGGTGACATTTTTCAGCAGTCTGACTTTTCAATTATGGATCTTTTAGAAAGCTAATGATGTCTATGTTGTTAATACTGCCAACATTGTGTCAGTACGTTGAAGAACCTGTGATATTAAATATGCTGATGTAAAAATATATGTTATTTCTGCTCAGCCGTGTGCAAACAATCTGGCTGAAGTGCTAGAATTATAGGGAAATCCTCTCCAGAGATAAAAGCAGAATGGAATTCTGTTGAGAGTAGTTAAAAGGCTCTCTTGTTTTAAGTGGTTTTCTGAAGCACTGAGGCCAAAATTTTAGAAGTTAATTACATGGAGTCTCTCACTCAAGATTTCTGGTTGAAGTTACAATATTCTTACCATGTTATTCTTACTTCAGGGGGTGGGAAGGACGTCATTAGGCATTATTTAGTCAATCATTTCAAGTTTTAAAAAATCCATCCAAATATAATTTTTGAGTGACGTGATTGATGATGTTTAAGGTTTCAAGAGAGTATATCAATTTTTCCTACAGCAAGATATTGTAAGTATCGAAGAACAAATATTTCCTATCACATAATTACTATAATAAAGCCAGGATCATATTCTTAATGTTTATTCTTCACAGTAAACCGTCATTTATGAGTTATGAGTATTGGCAATTGTTCAGTGTGATGGGTCCCAGATGTTTAAATGCAGTGACATCTCACTGATAAAATGAATTATAGTGACCAAAGCAACAAATTAAAAGCACATTCTTCTGAAAAATAAAAACAATAAATAATGTGATATTTAATCACATATTTAAGATTATTTTTCATATTTTTATTACTTATTTCAAAATCTCTTACACAATATATCTTTGAGACAAAAAATTATAATAATAATTTTATCTCCTATGTAAAAAAATGTCTGTCTAATATTTTTAGAGCATAAAACCCTATTTGACACGAAATTAAAATGCATTTTTACACTTAAAGATTTCATTTGCTGGTGACGTTTAAATGGAACAAAGTATGCGGCACAGGAAGAAAAAAACTATGTAATGATAACAAATAACAATGGGAAAGAAAGATTTTTTTATTATAAAGTGAGTCCAAGAAATAGCTTCTTAAAATAGTGTGCTCCTATCATATTAGAATAATATCATAGTATTGATTTAGAGGTAGTTAAGACCAGTGCAAAAAGAAATAGATAAACACGATTTCATAGACCATCACTATGATATAAATATTAGAATATATTATTTGAGACAATTAATATAATTTTTGTAATGTTTCAGTAAATAGCTTTACTTATGCAACATATAACTTTTATATAATAATAATGATAAGTATGTATAAAATAAAAATAAACTGAGTTTAGGAAAAGGTAATTTTTCTCTAGAGACCAAAGTCTGTGCTATTTGTATTTGTTGATTCTATTGTTCTCATTTTGCAATTGAAATTAGTTTAATGATGGTGGAAAAGGGAAGAAAGAGCAGCCATCTAAAAAGACTCAAAATCTATCATTATATAGAAAAATTCAAAATGAGCATTACCTTTGAAAGTAACTTTGTAATGACAGAAAGACTTTCGGGAAAAATCTCTTTATACTAGGGGAAAACAACAATTTTTTAAAGCAATAAAAATAAGAATGGTGACCAGGCGTGGTGACTTGTGCCTGTAATCCCAGCACTTTGGGAAGCGGAGGTTAGAGAATTGCCTGAGCCTGCGTGTTCGAGACTAGACTAGGCAACAAGGTGAAACCTACAGTAAATAAAAAATTAGCTGGGTGTGGTGGAGTACGCCTGTAGTTCCTGTTACTTGAACGGCTGAAGGGGAAGGAAGGATCACCTGAGCACAGCAGGTTGAGGTTGCAGGGGCCGTGAGTGTGCCCCTTGCACTCCAGCCTGGACGACAGAGTACATCTCCAACTCAAAAGAATAAAAAATGACAATGGTGATATACAATCTAAGTGCTTAAGCAAAAGGTGATAAAAGTTTTGATACAGTTAGAAATATTTTGTTGGGAAGACATCTTTGTTGGGGAGAGTAGCAGATGCACACAAGATTATTATTAAACACTGTGATAATACTTAATAGTAAAGGCGACACTGTCATAGAAATAGCCAAAATCTAGTAAATGTTTGAGCAGCATGATGGGAGAGATTCTTGTCTTATTTGATTCTTAATGGGTGGTGAGACTAATGCTAATTTTCACATGATTTATAAATTGCTGCTGAAGATAATTCTAAGTGGCTCTAGGAAGTATTTAAAATTGTATAATAAAGTGTATTTCCCCTGACATGATGTGTTTTCTGTTGCTGTGTGGTGAATTCCACAAATTCAGGAGAATGACACAATACCAATTTATTAGCTCATGGTTCTGTAGTTCAGAAATATGGACATGGCATCACTGGGTTATCTGCCAAGGACACACAAGACTAAAAACAAGGTGTCATCTGGGCTGTAATTCTTTTATAGGGCTTGAGATTTTTTTTCCAAATAGACATGGGTTAGGTAGGTTTCAGTTCCATGCAATTGTAAGACTGAGGCCCCTGTTTCTGGCTTTCAGTCAGAAGTTACTCTCAGCTCCCGGAAGCCACCCACTTTCCTTGCTATGTGGCCCCACTGTCTCCAAAGTCAAAAAGTGTTTCTCTTTCGTTCAATCATCTCATCTTCAAATCTCTTCGGCCAAGAGCACAGCCAAGAGGACTCCCTGGTTAGCATCAGTTGAACCAGGATTATATTCCACATTAAGATCAAATGGAAATGGAAACTTAATTACATCTGCATAATCCCTTTGGCATATAATGTAACATCATCAGGGAAGTGATGTCTAATCATATTCACAGCTTCTACCCACAAATACAGACAAAAGATTCCAAGAGGGAGAGGGTCATTATGAGTTAGTTTGAAATTCTGCCTTCCACAATCCTCCTTACTGAGCTTTCTACTTCTTCCAGTCTTTAATGTGCTGCCAGGTAGTTCATTTTTTTTCTAAATGTAAATATGAGCAAGTTGATTCCTACCACCATCACCACTCTCCATTCCATTAATGTTTAAAATATTTTGTTTGTTTTCATTTGTTCATTCTTATAATAGCACGTTTGACTGTTGTTCTTTCAAATATTTTCTGCCTCTCAAATCTTCATACATGGTGCTGTAGTTACTTTACCTAGCTTTAGTACCTTCTAAAGATCTTTCTCACCCTCAGGCTTCTTTATGCTTAGAGTTATTACTCTAAACCTACTGGCTACCTCTCAATATATACTTGTATCTTTAGGTTTATTAAGATTCCAATCTGGGCATCATACTTTTCAAGAACTTTTCCTATAACCTTTCCCCCAACCTCACCACCTTTGGTTTGAATAGACACTTCTCTGTAATTCCATATGACCTGTATGAGTCTCCTTACACGATTCTGCATTTTAATTGCCTGTGGCTCTCTCTACTTCACTGGACTGTGACCCTGTTGGGGAAGAATCTTTCTGAAGCTTCTCCCTGTATCTCATGTGTTGTATTTCTGATTTCAAATAGTTGTTATAATAAAAAAAAACTGTTGAATTAATTAAATTTTTACATTTCCCAATTATTTATTATTATTATTTTCAGTTAACCACAAAAATTTATTTTTTTCACAGTTCTTGATGCTACGAACCTAAGAACAAGTTACCGTCAGGGTTGGTTTCTAGAGAGGTCTTAATGCCTGGCTTGCAGATAACTGCCTTCTCGCTGTGTCCTCAAATAGCCTTTCCTTCCTGTGCACATGCAGGGATTTGTTTATTTGTTTGTTTACTTTGAAATGTCTTTCTATTCACCTTTGTATTTTAAAGAGGTGGGGCACAATTCAGGATTAGGTAGATAAGTGGTCATTGTACAGGTAAAGTTTGGGCCTCCCTTTGGGCCCTGCTTGGCCTGGTTTGAGATCAGGTTCCCTTATTGATGTTATGTGCCTCCCCTCCCTTCTTGGTGGTGTCATGCTACTGCCAAATCTTTTCTTATTGTATTGTGATAAATGTGCAGGGTCTGCTTATCAGAGATTACTATGCACATCTATATGGAAACAAACTAAAAAATCTGAATGAAATTGAGGACTTTCTAACATCACACAACCTCCCAAGGTTAAAACAAGAAGAAATTGAAATCCTAGATAGACCAATAACAACCCAGAAAATTGACTATGTCATAAGAAAATTACCTACAAAAAAAAAAAAAAAAAGCCCTGGACCAGATGGTTTTCCAGCAGAATTCTACAAAACATACAAGGAGGAGCCGATACCAATCCTACTGAAAGTATTTCAAGTAATCGAGAAAGACAGAACTCTCCCTGAATCATTTTATGTTGATAACATACATTGATACCCAAACCTTGTAAAGATCCAACAAAGAAAGAGAACTACAGGTCACTATCCCTAATGAACATAAATGCAAAATTTCTCGACAGCATTCTAGCAAATCAGATCCAATAACACATCTCAAAAATCATCCACCATGACCAAGTGGGCTTAATCCCCAGGAATGCAGGAATCGTTCAATATCCACAAGACCATTAACAAAATTAAATACATCAACAGATGTAAAACTAATTATTTAAACCTTGTCTAGAAAAGATAAACAATTTGAGTCTTCTGTATTCTGGTTATTTTAGTTACCTTACTAATTAGACAAAATCAACAGTATATTGACTTATAATCAAGAGGAAATTTGAGTTCCATAGAGCTAATTCAATCATTGGCTGTATGAATTGTAATTTTTTTTTGTATAATTGGAAACAGAATCTAAATTATATTTTACTTTTCTCAGTTAGCAGTATAGGTCATGCTGGAGCATGAATCAAAAGACAGAAAAATCATAAGGGCACTGAATTGAGACATAAGGGCACTGAATTGAGGCAAAAGAATAAACTTTTAATAAAGTTACTTAGTCAAATAGACTGGCATTGTTTTTTGTATTAATATATTGCACTTATCTTGGCTGCACTTTATATCCTAATTTGTAGTTTTCTATTTTACTTAATTCATTATTTTACAAAAGTTTTCAGTTTGAAAATTCCTATAAGAAGTTATTTTTAAAAATATGCCATATATACAAAAGGATTTGTATAGTTTCTTTCTTTTATCAACACTGATTAAATAGACACCAATAACCCTTTACCCTTTATTTTTAGCGATTGGAAAATAAAGAGACTTACTTTTCTTGTGCATTACACACTGATTATATCATTTTATAGGTATCTCATCACTCATGAGAAGACATTCAGGGGTTAACATTAGTGTTGTTAACAAAGTATTTATCCAACAATGCATATGGTAGAATTATAGATATGATTCTTAAGGAAAATAACCTGCTTGACAAATGAAGTTTCCATTATCAAATACAACACACACCCAGCCACTCATGAACACACACACATTCCACCCAAATGTTAAAAGTATATATATATATATTTAGGGAAACTATTCCTGTTGATACTGAATAATGAGAACATGACCCTTTATACTGAATCATTTTGATTGTAAACAATTGTATATGTTTCTGGACAGGAAAAATACTTAAAGCATTAGCATGTATAAATTAAGTTATAAGAAATAACTCATCTAGTGTTTGCTCAATACCTCAACAAACTACATTAACAGAACCATATAAACTCATTAAACAATTGCTGAAAAATACTTAATAGCTTACACCTGACTTATCTCTGAATATGTTGTCAAGTCTTTTATGAAAAGAAAAAGCAACACTGTACCTTTCATTCAGAAATATGCAGTGGTCTTTAAATAGACATTCCTTTTCTACATTTCATTTTTTAGCAATTGACAGTTTATGTTAGTTGTCAAGTGCTTGTGTTTTTAAGAAAATTCTGAGTAGAATAAACATTCATAGGTGACTTTTAAATATCTGAAAACATTTATTTGAGAATTGATCACATTTTTTTCTGCATAAAGTATGGACTTTAATTATAATGTATCAATATTAGTTCATTAATTGTAACAAATGTACCATACTAATGTGAGATATTAATAAAAAGGAAAACTGAGCACAGGGTATATGGAACTTTCTGTACTATCTTCTCAGTTTTTCTATAACTCTATTAACTATTTAAAAAATAAAGTCTACAAAACATTTTGGCAGACACACACAAAAGTGAATTGGCCAAGATTACTGAACCATTTTTTACAGTGGCAAATCTGATAAAAGTGCCCTGCTTCCTTCTCTAGCACATTGTTACTTATGACTGATGTAGTTGTTGCAAAGACCATCTTTAGGTGCATTAAAAATAACTTCTTTGGTTTATAGTTTTTATAAGTTGCTTTCTTTAAATGGACTAACATTGACCTTGAATCTTACACTTTTATGATGAGGATGAGATTTCTCTTCTGGGAGATCCTCACATGCAACTATTAGTTGTTTGTTGCCTTAAATGTATTAAACTACACTCAAATAAGTATATTTCAAGATTCAAATTTTTCATATTATATATTTAAAATTCAATGTGAGAAGCATTATAAATGGGAAAATTATATTGGCCTTCTTATCCAACAAATTATGCAATACTAATTAATAGTTCTCAGTCTTGATTACTTACTAGAAGCACCAAGGTTGGAGGTGAAGACCCTGAAGGTTCTGATGTTCTGGCCACCCTGAATCACTGACATTACACTAAATTTGGAAACCTTGTACAAATAATTTTAAGAATTCCCAGAAGTTGCCACTGTGCAAACACACGTGAGAACCACTACTCTAAATCAGTGGCTCTCATTTTGTTTCATATTAGAATTGTCGATGAAGATTTTAGAACTTCTTGTAAGAATACAAAGCCATAGTCCTTACCAATGAATTTAGGTAGAGTGAGACCCAAGTATCAGCTTTAAAAAAATGTTTCAGATGATTGCAGTGTTCAACCAAGTTTAAGAACAAATACTTTAGATTGAAAATCAATTCAGACATATTGGTGTTCTATGCTTGTGGTTGGTTTTGGTTTTATGAGATAGGAAAGTGGTAGAAAAATTAGGAGAAAGATTAAGACTATTATTGCATTTTTACCTAGTGCTATTTTATAGATTTTTATATTTAAAACAATTTAATGAAAATTTAACCTATATTGGAGGTTAAACACATTAATGAAGATTTTTGCATGAAAACAAAATAAAAGTGTTTAATGAATATCTGGAAGGTTTTCCCTCAAAATTGGAAAGGAGCATAAGAATCATTGTATCATTCGCCCTTTATATTTTCCACAGAGGAAATACACCATCAAGTTAACAAGATACGTTAAAGGAACCAGTAGTATACAATTATATTACCCTTCTTTACAAATTGCTCTCTTTGTTGAGACACTGCTAAGTGAGAGGTGGCTTATTTCTTTATATCCTTAGGTTATGTAAGATGTAGCATTTTCAAAAACTTGTGACATTCTAGTCTGAACTGAACTTGGATTCTTCCAAGTTCTGTTGTCATATACATTAAGTTTCAATCCCAGTTTTAAAACTTACATTTAGGCACTTTTCAATAAGTAATCCAAAGAAGTTAAAATCAGACCAATTTCCTAAAACGTGTTAGAATAAAAAGACAATATAATCATGAACTTCTGCCCCCCATGCCGGAGTCCAGCTCCAGGAGAGAGTCAGGGCCTGAATGGGGAGAATCAGGAACAGTGAAGAAGAACAACAGGAGTCAACTTCTTGGGTAGAGCTCAGGACTCTGCCAAATTTCATTCAATTCTTACATGCTTATATAGTTTTTTTACTGACCCCTGTACCCACAAAAATGCAACAGACGTTGCATATTAAATGTTTGCATCATGTTTTTTCCTTTTGTTTATGGGGAAGTTGACCTTTACAAGTTTCATTTTGTTCCTTCCTGCTTTCGGTGGTGTTATTTATGTCTGAATCAACAGATAGGAACAAAACACCAGCTGTCAAGAATTTATCAGTCACAACCTGTGACCTCTAGACCAACTGAATCTCTTTCCTTCGCTATTCTATTTCTTTTCCCTTACTAATCTATTTTCTTAATACACTTTTAGCAACAATATATTGACTTGTTTTTCTTTTATATAACCACCCTTATCTTACCCACTACGAATTCTTAATACTCTATATTAATTAATTTTACTATTAATTTAAAAATTTAACTTTCTTAATTTTAATTGCCTTATCTACATTACTTGCTATTTTCTTATCACCTATTTACATTTTATATTTCTAAACAAAACTTAAATCTAAATCCACACATATATGAAATTAATCTTACTTCTAATCCTAAATGTATTTAATTTTAAACCACATTAAGTGTGAATAATTTTAAGTTTACCTTAAAAATTATTTCCTATTCCTTTCATTACTTATATTTAACTAATACCTACATTTATCTTTTAATTATAACTGTTATTTATTTAATTCTAATCCTTACTTTAATTTTAACCCTCTTTCTAGTTAAACTATGTTTCTTAAATCAAAAGGCATGTCTGTGACTTCTTTTTCCTGAAAACACCTGTTTTTGGAGACACTCTGTCTCAGCTTCTCACTTCCTCATCAATCACAACTGTCAATGTTGCTACTTATAAAGGGTATGAGGAAGTACTTGTTTTCTTTTTTAGCTAAAGGTTGCAAAATTTCATGGAAAGGGGGTAGTAAAACATTCCTTGTCCCCTCAGGGGGGAGATTTTTGCTGTTGAGCCCTTTTTACGTTTCTATACATAGGTTTACTACTAATTCCATATCCTTGCACATTCTAGCTAATTGTCTTGTTTATCAAGGGAAGTGTTTTTCAAGCCTAAGCACGCATTCCTTTAAGACCAAAAGGAGTCCTTCAATAGGATCCATAGGGCTCTGCCTCCATCATGGCCGCTTCCCACTGGGGCTCTGCTTCCAGTCAGCGTTTTTCCCATTTTCGAGTAACCTCCATTTTGCCTCTTTAGGGGTTGTGGCTTCTGTCACCCCCAAAATCATTATGTTTGTTCTTTTATATATATAAATATCCAAGTAATATTTGAGGCAGTTTACAGTAAACTGTGATAAAATAGGTAGGCACACCCAATATTGTCTTTGTGTTATTCTTTCTGTAGCAAGAAAAGTTTGTCAATTCAATATAATGTAAAGATACACAAATTCCAAAACATGGATAAATTAACTTTTGAAAAAGTTTTCTTATTCCTTGGTGAGAAAAGCTGTGAAAACTTAACTTATTTGGATTTAACTTCTTTGGATTATTTATTATATATTGGGATTTGGAACAAAAGCTAGAGGTTTACTATATAGATTATTCATGATCTTTTTTTTTTGAGTTGGAGTCTCACTCTGTCACTCAGACTGGAGTGCAGTGGCCGCTCCCGGCCACTGCAGCCTCACCTGCTGGGCTCTGGCGATCCTTCCGCCTCAGCCTTCTGAGTAGCCGGAATTACAGGCGTGTGCTTCCACGCCCGGCTGATTTTTTGATTTATTGTAGAGATGAGGTCTCGCTGCCCAGGCGGGTTTTTCGAACCCATGGGCTCAGGCAATCCACTCACCTCAGCCTCCCAAAGGCGCGGGATTACAGGCTGATCCACGGAGCCCGGCCTATTCATGATCTTAAACTTCTATTTCTGCACATGACATCAAAATCACCATCCAGTCTTCAAAGGGATGTTATAATTATGTAGGTACACATACAAGGCTCCTCCCTCCCTCCATCTATCCTCTCTCTCTCTCTCTCTCTCTCTCTCTCTCTCTCTCTCTCTCTCACACACACACACACCCACACACACACACTCACACTCACCTAAATATTTTTAACAATAATTTATCCACTGACTTTTGAAATTATGGAGGTAATTATATTTCCACCCCCTGCTTTTCACCATGTTTTAGTGATCAAACATTGTACAAACATAATTAAAACACATTCATGTTTAATCAAGGTCATTTTCCCGCTGGAGCTATCATTTGCATCAAGGGTAAATGTATGAGCTCCATTTGAAAATCATTCAAGAGTCTAGAATAATTCTTTGGAACAGCAGCATTTAACCAAGATTCTACCTGATTAGCTAAGAATGATGTATCTCTATGACTCTTTGAGGTGATTTACTCACATACTCCCGGGTTTATGTTGGATTAATTTTCTGAAGTTAGGTTTCTGTACCAGATAACTTCTAAAAGCCTTGTAGAGCATGTAACTCAGTGAACTGAGAGGAGTATTCTGTGTTAGAAAACTTGTCCTTTCTTGACAATGAAAACTTGCACTCTGATTGTAAAACCTAAAGTTGGGTCGGCTTGTTAAGCCCTAGCTGCATTCTTGTCTTGGTTGTGAGACATGTTAAATATAAATGAGTGAAATATCATGCGTGTGAAACAGTGAATAGATCTTTGAGCTTATGGAAAAGTCAACTTTAAATGTCAAACTTCTTTGCTCTCCTATCTTTGAAAAGAGTGTGATTATCAGAGATGAAACAATGTATATTAGATGTTCACAGACCAATTCAGTCCAATCATTTGGGAAATGTTTTATCCAGTAGAAAGAACATGAGTTTTGTTTGAGATCTGCTGAGGGAAAAATTATGTGATTTCTTATAGCCTTAGTTTATTCATTATAAAATGAAATAACAAAATTATGCAAGAGTTTGTAGAGACAATTCAATAGGAAAGAAAGTTTGCTATACCTAACAGGGTAAGTTGCACGTAAAAGGCACCAAAATAACAGTTTTCCTCCTTTGTAAGTGTGAGGAAAAAATGCCTGGTTTCTGAGAGTAGTATAACTTGAAGCATGATAAAATAAATAATAATATTATAATGATAAAACAAAAAAACTACATGACACTAATTTTTTTCAACTTTTTCTTCTAAGCACATTTTCTTTCCTTCTTTCACCCAGAACTTGTAATCAGCCTAACCATTCCACAAACACAGATTTATACTTTGGCTATCATGCCTGAAAATGTTTTTATGCAAATGTATGAATTTTATATCACAATATACAAATAATTGTTTATCAATAGTTTGGCCTCTTAAACTGTATTTTTGCATCAAGTGGTAATAAAAAATGTGATACATTTAAAAAATTAAGAACCACTGCACAATACTAACTTATCAAAAAGCACATACAGGCATACTTCCAATGTGGTTGCATAAACACATCACCACACTGTTACAAAGAACAAATATGTGCAGTTGTCTGACCTAGAAGAATTGAAAAAGTTAAATAATTATCACTTTGGCAACCCCTTTGGGTCCCCTCCCACTGTGGGAGCTTTTCTGTCTTCTCAATAAATCCTGCTTTCTCAAAAAAAAAGTTATAATCATCATTTTATCCATTATGAAACTCTGTTAGAGGTGTTTTGCTATCACTACTATTTTAATTATTTGATTAACAAAAACTTGTTTATTTTTCTTAGAAAAAAACTGACTCAAAAATATTATTAGATTCATTTTACTTTTACTGTAGATATTCTCAGAAAATTTGCCAAAATAGATTTGAAAATCCCTTTTTTCCATCTCATGCTGATAATATTCTCTGTATATATACTTCTAGCTACTTTTTATTATAAGCGTTTAAGAATTTCAATGAGTATCATCTAAATGTTTAGCTCTATCATCTATACTAACGATTTTGTGACACCATGTTCTAAATGCCAATAACGATTGTAATGCTCTAATTGTGATGACAAATTCTTAGACATGTATTCATCTCATTAATGTTCTTTCTACTAGTAAAAGTTCTAAAAATTAGCCTTTACTTTTCAAAATGTTTCAAAATATTTCAATCTTATAATGAACTAAACATCGTGCAAATTCCAGCTGAGGAACAGTCTATAAAATACTTCACCAATACATCTCAAAACTATGAAAGTCATTAAAAACAAAGAAATTCTGAGAAACTCTCACCACCAAAGCAACACAATCACTCAGTATAATGTCGTATCTTGGATGGTATCTGAAAATGGAAAAAGATTAGGTAAATAATAGAATAAAATATGGACTGTAGTGAAGATTCGTATTCATACTGCTTAATTGATTATTTTTAAATTGTGCTATATACTCATAGGTCAGTAATGGGAAAGGAGATGTGACATATATGAGAACTTTGTATTATCTTCACATTTTCGTAAAACTAAACCTATTCTAAATTAAAAATTTAATTTAAAAATGCTCCCTTTCTACAATTCATATTAGGTATCTAGCATAAATTTGAAATCTCACAATAGTGCTTAAAGTCAAAGCAGCAAAAGATTATTAGTCACTCAGCATTGAAAATTTCCTTACTCTTAAAATGTACTATCTTCTTGTGCAGATACTATGTATAAACAAGAAATACTGAAAAGAAAAAACCAAACACAACATACAATTAAAAGATAAAATAAGGAGATAAAACTAAAAAGTACTCTTAGTATTGAAAATGTGAGCTGTCTTAGAAAAATCTTTCAGGGATGTAGAACAGTGCTGTCCAATAGAACTTTCTGTGATGATGTCAATGCTTCCATGTGCTGTATAATATGTAGCCATTAACTACCCATGTTTATAGAGCACTTGAAATGTGGCTATTGTGACTGAGGAAATGACCGTTTTATCTTCTCCAGTTTAAATTAAGTTAGATTTAAATAGTCACATATGACTAGTTCCTAATGTATTAGCACAGAGTTAGTGTGTGAACTGACCACAAAAGTCCAAATGGATGTTCCGTTTCAGAGCAAATGCTCAGTATGGTTTAATGTAAGACATCACAGTGAATAGATCTATGAGCTCCTAGATCAATCAACCTACCTCTGAACTCCTCATTCTTTGAATCAACACATTTTCTACGCCAGGGTATTTTAGCTCTTTAAATGAGCTACATATCCAGATTTAATCTTCTCTTGAAAATGTTTTACTTCTAGTTTAAAACTGATCTTTAGAAGAGTGAAATGATAAAAGCACAATTATAAAAGAAAAGTAAAATGTGTGAGTGAACTATGAGTTGGAAAACTTACTTTCTATATCTGATGTTCTGATCTGATTTTATGCCTGGTGTCATACATGGTAAATTGTGATGGCTACCATTTGGCTTAACTTTATTTTTAGACTAGTGTCTTTTCCGCAGTTTTATGATTGGTTAGTTGGAGTTTTTATAGAAAGGATATCACTTTCATCTTTCTTTACAAATCATCCATTTAATTTGTAAAAGTCCAAAGAACAGGAGTTGGATATAAGACAGCTGCAGGCACTCAGCAATCTGAGTTGCAATAGAAAGATGCATCCATTGAGAATAATTTCTACCATATCATTTTCCATCAACTACTCTAAAATTGCCTAAGAGAATGAACCTAAGAAGCAAGTTACGATAAATATTGACTATTCATCTTCCCATAAGAATAATTCCATTAAGCCTTATATCATGTATCATTGACCACCGAAAGTTCAATCCTCAAAGGTCATCCATCATCATCTGAACACTTACACCTGAAGTCTCTCTATATCCCTCCAATAAAGTGATCCACCCCTCTTTAATGCTGTCAACACTTTCTTTAAAACTCCTGGGAGTGCCTTTCCAGTCATCAAGGAAATTGCCTATACTCTCACAATCTTCTCTCAGCATTCACTTCACTTTTTTGCTCTGATTGAAACCTTTTTTGTGAGGTCACTTCTTTCCCTAAAGACTTCTCAAGCAGAGAATAGTTTTCCTCCAGCGCCCCACAAATGAAACAGCCTAGAGATAGTATTACCTTTACTTCTCATTACTGCTTCTAGAATGTTTATCCGTTCTTGTCCCTCTATCAAACCAGCTGCTTTGAAGCACTTGCCATTAGGCTACACCAACTGTTACCTTTCCTCATGTCAATATTTTACAAATTTTCAGTCACTCTCACTTATTGAAGATTTAAGTGATTGGGTCATTGGCTTCCCTTCTAAAAGTACTTGTTATCATTCTTTAAAATATAAAATTCCAATAAAAAAAAACCTAATCTAGCATCCAGACTGCTTAGTTTCTTGACCTCACTCTTAGTAATATGTGTGTGTGTGTGTGTGTGTGTGTGTGTGTGTGTGTGTATGTATATGTATGTGTGTGTGTGTGTGTATATACATACATATTTAAACCCATTTCAGTCACTCAGTTCTGTTATCATACCCTGAAACATGGCACAAACTATAGCAATATTTGCAGTTTTAACTATCTCTCTGACCAGAGATTTTTGTCATTCCAGGTCTCTAATGTTTAATCTCAAAAAATATTTGTGCCTTTTGGAGCTACCAATCCATTGATCAACCTATCACTTTTTCATTGTGCATCAATCACCTAATCACTTGTTATTATTATCCTCTTTACTGAATTTAAGTCAATGCTCTCTCTTCTCAAACACCTATTTTATTTTAGCAGGTAATTTCAATGATTTCCTTGAAGACAGCAACCAGTAGAGAATTCATTTCTTTTAGACTCCATCTCCCCTTTCTTACACAAAGACTTTGCTCTTAATTATTATTTATCTTTCCTAAATTATCTCTTTTTCTCTATACTGTGTCTGTATAATCAGTTCAAAATTACATATATAGATGGATAGATAGATGTATATATAGAAAGAGCACACAATATATTATATGATCAACTCTCATATGGTTTCCTCCTCACATCATTCTGGCATTCGCTCAAAAATCCTTTCCTCAAAGAAGCCTCCCTTAACTATCCTATCTAAATCCAGTATTTACACTCATCATTATCTCTTCCTCTGGCTGTTTTTTTTTTCATAGCACTAGTGATTACTGAAAATTATAGTGCTTATGTGAATTTATTACAATGTCTGCTCCGTGAGAATGAAAGTTGTGTGAGGTTGTGCCATTTATGTGACTCATCAGTTTTTTTAAACGTTTACTAGATGATAAACAAATATTTGCTCAATAAATAACCAAATTCTGAGGTCAAGCAAAGACTTAATAATAATTTTTTTAAAAAGTGCTAGTCTGTGATTCACTAAACGATGGTTGGGGTCTTCCTTCATGCAAAAAAATGTGTCTGGTGAACTTACATTAGTGG
The DNA here is from genome assembly GCA_027257055.1 of Cephalopachus bancanus. NCBI lineage: Eukaryota > Metazoa > Chordata > Mammalia > Primates > Tarsiidae > Cephalopachus > Cephalopachus bancanus. Next base: position 9,432,461 of record JAPVLO010000108.1, read on the forward strand.
TTTAAGTTAACGGTCATTATGCAGCCATAAAAGAACAAAATCATGAACTTCACTGCAACCTAGATGGACTTAGAGTCTATAATACTGAGTGATCTTTCACAGAAGCAAAGAACTGAGTATCACATGCTCTCACTCATAAGTGGACCTTGAACAATTATCATAATACTATAAGAAAAGGATTGACAGTAGCGGGAAACTGTGGGGGGGATGGGTCGGGGAGCAGAAATGGCAGTTGTGGGAATCTGCCTGGGGAAGCGGGGACATACCTCATCAGCAAGGGTACCTGCATAATGAACATTTGTATACCTAACCCTGAATTGTACCCCGCATCTTTAAAATAAAAAAAATACATTAAGGGTCCCCAATTCCTGGACTACTAACCAGTACTGTTCTGTGACCTGTTAGGAACTGGACCAGAGAGTGAGCAATAGGTGAGTAAGTGAAGTTTCATCTGTATTTGCGGGTGCCTTCATATGGGTCCCATTACCACCTAAGCTCCACCATCTGTCAGATTAGTGGTGATATTAGATCCTCATAGGAGCACAAACCCTGTTGTGAACTATGCATGTGAGGGATCTAGGTGGTGTGCTCTTTGTAAGAATCTGATACCTGATGACTTGAGATGGAGCTGAGGTGGTGATACTAGCTCTGGAAAGCGGCTGCAAATACAGATAACATTAGCAGTGAGGTAGACTTCCTAGAGACCATAATAAATCAACTGCTTGTAGACTCATATCAAAACCCCATCAGTGAGTTTGCCAGTGAGTTGATGTACTTCAATTGTATAGCTGCATTTGGTGGCAGGCTTTAAGTCAGAATTCGACACTTATTTTAGTCCATGTATGGCCCACCCGTTGTTTTATTTACCACTTCTGTCTGCATCTCTTTTTTTGTGGGAAGTTGTATAATTATTTCATTATAGACTAGAATGTAATAATAACAGAAATAAAGTGCACGATAAATGTTATATGCTTGAGTCATCCTGAACTCCTCCCCCAAATGACTACTGGTGGAAACATTATCTTCCATAAAACTGGTCCCTGATGCCAAAGACGCTGGAGACCACTGGTTTAGATGATTTACTCAGTTTTAAAAGGCAGAGGTCAAGAGTATTGCATCCAGGCACCTCCATTGTCTCATTAGGAGCCTGGCTCACAGTAGATATGGATAACTGAAAGAAAGCAAAAGCCCAAATTAATTGACTGACTTAAGCTTAAACCACTGACTCAGTAAGATTTTACATTTTATGGTGTTGTTGTCTGTGTCCTGGGGAAATGGCAGACACAAGAGAACAACATGAATGACAGATACAGATCCTTGGTCCTGAAGTTTTGGATGGAAGTTAGTGGAATTTGACAAGGGAGAGAAGCCCTCTTTTCTCCATCTGAATCTAAACCAAATTAGAAAAAATATAGGACAGGGGCAAATGGAGCTCAGACATTACCTTTATTACACCAGATTGCTCATAGGAATAGCAACAGTGGGTTTCCAAACAATAAAACTAAGCATTATCCAGACTTTCCATTTGTCCTCAAAGTGAATACAGACTTTCATCTTGGAATTTGGCCATGAAAAAAAAATGAGAAAAGGAGCATATTATATGCTTCCTGCAGGGAACTGACTCTATGATCAGTTCTTACTAAAAAATTCTCCAACTGGGATTGAATTCTCCTGATCTGAGAAGATGCAAGTGAAATAATAAAGGATGTGAGCTTTACACTAATTAATGTCACTCTACATGCAAACACAAAGAGAAGTATAAAGTTTTCTGAAGAATAGACTCCAAATTATGGAAGACAGAATGATGTTCTTGGCCTATAAAACTTAGAGAACAAGAGAGTCTCAATTAACCTTCCTATAGCAAACTGACTAGAAATGGAGCTGTTTTAATATCCGTGAGACAAAAGGAAGTGAGGCGTCATCTCTGGAATTTTTTATGATCATGTGATCTGATATATTGTCTTTGGAAGAATCTGTGTATCAGTTATTTATTGTCACAATAATACCGCAGTGATATCACAGATAACCCAAAACTGCAGTGGTAATCAACAATAACTGGTCATTGCACATGCATCTATAATCAAGTGGGGGTCAGCTAAGGGATTCCTATGACCTAGGCTGTTTATACTGTCTATTGGATGATATAGACTGGCTTCTGCTCGAGTGTCCAGAGCTACCTGGCATTTGTCATGTGGCACTCTACCCAGCAACCCAGGCTACCTTATGACAGAGACACATGAAAGAATACACATATCTAGGTTCATAGAAGACAACGTCCCTTCCAATTAATGACAAAGGTTTTAGGCAAGTGGGTATCAGAGGAACTTAGATCACCCTTTGGGTGAGGCTGATTCTGAACTTGAGTATACATTTTACAAAACTAATACATATTATGTGGAATCATTGGATCAGTAAGTTTGTTTAATTCCAGTCAATGCGGTTTATATCAATGACTGTGTAGAGTAAGTGTATAACAAGAATGTATTATGCTTATGAGTATGTGATATGAGTTGCAGTGAGTTTTACAACATCAATGGGTAAAGTTACACCTTAATTACTTTCCCCAAATGAAATTGAGGTAAAACTATCAAAAGGCATGGCCAGTTCACTTGAATATATGAGTGATAAGAGTAGACAAAAAGTGCAGCTTTCTCATTCTTTTAGCAGTATTTACTCTGAAAATGTATCTAAATAATTTAACTGCTGCCTATATCATAGTAGAAAAAAAGCTGGATTCATAATGCTGTTTAATCCAGAGAATGGAATTGAAATTCTCTAGTGATCTCTGTCCAGTCTGCACCATTCAATTCACTTTCATCTTAGAAGAAAATTAGTTGGGTCAAAAGTCATTGCTTTAAGTCCCTAGGAAAACTATGAGACACAATGTTAAACTCAAAAGTCCTCAAGTTTTTGATAAGGACTTTTGTGACAAGAATTCTAATTTTTATGTGGTTATAGTTATTAATGAACATTGTGGAGACTTAGGCTCTTACTACTATACTTGGATTGCTGATTCAGTGGAAACATGCTATAACCAGGTCATTCTGGCAATGTACCCAAGCTTTTCTTTGTAGCAGTACTTTGGCTTAGTCTGTCTCAAGAAGTTACACTGGCATGTTGCTTCCCCAAAATATCAATGTGATTTTTTTTTGTCATGTGTTTGCTTGGAAATATAGCCTCCTGAAAGAAAGAAATACCAATTTCTACCTTAAACTTATTTCACCTAAAATCTATAAAGCATCTATGTCTTTGAAAATTGTTACAGGTTTATACCTCAATTTAACAAGCCATGTTCTTCCAGTAAATTTGGCACTATTTTAAATTAATCCTGCATTTATAAAACAGAAGTGGAAGTTGGCAGGATCATAAACATAATCGATTTTCTCTTTCGTAGATGCATAGATCAATTGTGATGATAGATGCTTCCTAGTATTATTTTATCAGAATTGATTTTGCCTTTTGGACACTCTTGGAAATTCATATGCAGATTTTGTAAACTAAATGTTTCATATCAGGCTGATTTCCATGAGCATAAGAGGGGAGTAGAACTTTTTTAGTAGAGGAATGAATATTTTTAATGAAAATGGACATTCTAATCTGTGATGAGTTGTCAAAGGAAACGTTTCATATTTGCAATGCTCCCAAGTGAGTATAGAACTGTATGGTTACGTGGACGATAAGACATATGTTGTTTGTTTTTTTCTTACATTCATTTGTTTCACGGATTATCTTGAGTAATTGACATGTGTCAAATATTATGCTAATCATAGAATTTAGGTGATATGTCTTTTTGCTCCCATTATCCTTCATAGAACCTTGTCATAGAGGGTGTTTAAAATGTTTATGGTTATATTGTCTCTTTCCCTTGTGTAATATTTAGTTGCTCTATGCCTAATATTGCTACATTTTATGGGGAATTATATTTTTGGAAAAATTCTGCTAAAAATCATATGCTGCATTATAAAGCCTCTTGTGGAATGTTACTGGCACTGTACTTTTTTAAAAGCCGGAGTAAATAATTGAGAAGTGGTAAATTGCCATGACTAACAGCTTGAGGATTTTCTTTCTATGATTGCTTGAACAGTTATTTAAAATTTAGGCCTGTTCACTTTTGCAGGACTAAAACTACTCAGATAATCCTATGGTGAGATTTCATACGCATTAGAAAATCTTTCGTGCTCTCAAAACCTTATTCACAGCAATATCCCAACACTTAAAATGACTATCATAAGAACTCTTTGAGGTTAAAACCTCCTCTCAAAAATTTCTGTTTTGAAATGAAAGTTCCTTAGAAAATAAATTTGTTTATCTTTTATTAGTCCTTACCACAGTTATAATTTGTCAAGTAGAGGGAAAAGAACATAGATAAAACACAAATTTTAAATAATCAGCTTTGTTAAAGAATATTTTTCAGAACATTTCACTCACTTTAAGTGTAAAGTTGCTTGAATTTTTAAAAATGCATTGCTTTGTTATTACCACTGCAGTCAAGAACTAGAAGCTTTTCTACATCTGAAAAAGTTATCTCAAGGCCTTTGGTGGTCAAATACACATCCCTATTACTGGTTCATAGCAGCGATGTTCTTTGTACTTGCAGTTTTGATCTTTCATAGAATCTCATATAATTTGAATCGTACAAATGTGTCTTTTTTCACTCCATTATGGCGAAGGCATCAGAAGTTTATTTAGTCATTTATGTTTTGATGAAGCATTTGAATTGAGTCCAAGTTTGGGCTATTGTTATTACTATTTTTTAACTTATTCATTTTATTTTAAAGTTGTGTGGTACAGTTCAGGGTTAGGTACAAATGGACGTGATATAGATAAAGTTTACGCTTCCCTTTGGTCCCCACTTTGCCTGGTTTGAGATCAGGTACACTTTTTGATGTTATGTGCACCCCCCCCTCCAGTATTATCCCACTATTGCCAATCCCTTTCTAATAGTATTATGATAAATGTTCAGGATCTGCTTATGAGTGAAAACATGTAGTACTCAGTTCTTTGTTTCTGTGATAGATCACTTAGTATGATAGACTCTAAGTCCATCCAAGTAGCTGCAAAGTCCATACGTTTGTCCTTCTTTATGACTGTGTAATATTCCACTGTGTATATGTACACGTTTTTTTTTTTTTTTATCCAGTCCAGTTTTGATGGGCAGCAAGGTGGTTCCATGTTTTTGCTAAAGTGAATAGTGTGATAATAAGCATGTGTGTGCAAGTTATCATTTTGGTAGAATGACTGGAGTTCCTCCAGGAATCCCAGTAGGAGGATTGCTAGGTCACATGGAAGGTCAATTTCTAGCTCTTTTGGAAATCACCACACTGTTTTCCATAGAGGATGCACTAGCTTGCATTCCCTCCAGCAGTGTAGAAGCATTCCCTTTTCTCCACATCCTCACCAGCATCTGTTGTTTGATTTATTAATGATGATCATTCTTACTGGGGTTAGGTGGTGTCTCAATGTGGTTTTGATTTGCATTACTCTCATGATCAGTGAGACTGAGCACATTTTCATGTGTCTGTTGGCTGCCTGTATATCTTTTGAATATCTATTCATGTCTTTGCCCACTCTTTAATGGGCTTTTTTTTTTCTTTTGGCGCATTAGAGTTCCTTTAAGGTCTTGGGTGATAAGCCTTTGTCAGATATACAGTTGGTATGTATTTTTTCCCATTCTGTGGGTTCTCTCCCCACTCTCTTGATGACTTCCTTTGCTTTGCAGAAGTTTAATGAAGTCTGATTTGTCTATCTTATTTCCTATGGCATGGACATAGAAGTTTTTGATCAGGAATTTTTTGCCTATTCTAATTTCTGTAAGGGTGTCTCCTGCGTTTTCTAAGATCCTTATAGTTTGAGGTTTTACAATTAGGCCTTTGATTCATTTAGAGTTGATTTTTGTGTATGGTGATAGGTAGGGGTCTTGTTTCAATCTTCTGCGTGTGATCAGCCAGTTTTCCCGCCACCATTTACTGAATAGGTACAAATGGACGTGATATAGATAAAGTTTACGCTTCCCTTTGGTCCCCACTTTGCCTGGTTTGAGATCAGGTACACTGGCCCGGCTGCCAGCTGTTTATTATATATAACCTTTATTATATATAACCTTATAATAAAGTTGAAAGGCTGGAAGTGTGATACCTTCTTCTTTGTTTCTTTTGCTAAGGATTGTTTTGACTATTTGAGGTCTTCTATGTGTCAATAGGATTTTCTGTATTGTCATTTTCAGGTCTGAGAAGAATGATGTTGGTAATTTAATGGGCATTGCATCGAATGTGTAGATTGCCTTTGGTAGGATGAACATCTTAACAATGTTGATTCTTCCTATTCATGAGTATGGAATATTTTTCCATTTATTTGTGTCTTCTTGGATGTCTTTGAGCAGTGTTTTATAGTTTTCATTGTAAAGGTCTTTCACTTCTCTGGTTAGGAAGATGCAAGGTATTTCAATTTTTTTGGTAACTATTGTGAATGGAATTGTGTCTTTTATTTGGTTCTCTGCTTGTTTGTTGTTGGTATATAAGAATGTGACTGTCTTTTGCACATTTATTTTGTACCCCAAGACTTTGCCAACGTCCTTTATCAGTGCAAGGTGTTTGACAGATTCTCTTGGGTTTTCGAGGTATAGGATCATGTCATCTGTGAAGAAGGATAACTTAGCATCTTGTTCCGGTTTTCAGGAAAAGTGCTTCCATTTTCTGTTCATTTACCAATATGCTGGCTGTGGGTTTATCATAGATGGAACTTACTATTGTGAGGTATGTTCCTTCTATACCTAAGTGTTTGAGGGTTTTGTCAAGAAGAGATGCTGGATTTTATCAAAAGTTTTTTCTGCATATAATCATATGGTTCTTGTTTTTATATCTGTTGATGTATTTAATTACATTTATGGTCTTGAGATTGCTGAACCAGCCCTACATCCCATGGATGGAGTCTACTTGATCATGGTGGATGATTTTTGAGATGTGTTCTTGAATCTAATTTGCTAGAATGTTTTCAAGAATTTTTGCATCTATGTTCATCAGGGATATTGGTCTGTAGTCCTCCTTTTTTGTTGTATCTTTACCCGGTTTGGGTATCAGTGTGATGTTAGACTTGTAAAATGATTTGGGGTGAATTCTATCTTTCTCAATTGCCTGGAATACTTTCAGTAGAATTTGTATCAGCTCCTTATATGTTTTGTAGAAATCTGCTGGAAAGCCATCTGGTCCAGAGCTTTATTTTTTTTTTTAGATAGTTTTCTTACAGTGGAGTCAATTTCCTGGGTTGTTATTGGCCTATTTAGTGTCTCAATTTTTTCTTATTTCAACCTTAGGAGGTTGTGTGATGTCAGAAAGTCCCCTGTTTCATTTAGGTTATCAAGTTTTTTTCCATAAAGTGTGCATAGTAATCTCTGATAATCTTTTGTATTTCTTCGGAGTCAGTTGTGATTTGATCTTTTGTGTTTCTGATTGCATTTATTTGGATTTTTTCTCTCTTTTTCTTCATCATTCTGACTAGAGGTTTATTCCTTCAAAGAACCAGCTTTTTGTTGTGTTGATTTTTTCTATGATATTTTTGTCTTCTATGTTCTGTATTTGGGCTTTTACTTTGGTAATCTGTATTCTTCTGCTCAAGTTAGGGTTTTTGTGGTCTTGTCTTTCTAGCTCCCTTAGGTGATTTGTTAAGCTATTAAAATGTGATCTTTCCATCTTCTTGATGTGTATCCATAGAGATATCAATTCCCCTCTTAGAACTGAATTCATGGCATCCCAGAAGTTTTGGTAAGTTGTTTCTTCCTTTTCATTTATTTCCAGGAATCTTTTAATTTCTGTATTATTTCTCTGTTGACCCAGTAGTCATTCAGTATCATGCTGTTTAGTGTCCAAATCTTTGTAGATTTGGGGTTATTTGTTGGTATTGATATTTATTTTTATTTCACTGTGGTCTGAGAAGGTGCTTGCCAGTATTTCAATCTTGTGAAATTTGTTTATGCTTAATTTATGGCTGAGAATGTGATTGATCTTGGAGTGCATTCCATGTGGTGATGAGTAGAATGTATATTCTGTAGTTCTTGTGTGGAGTATTCTCTAGGTATCTATTAAGTTTATTTGGTCAAGTTGAGGTTCTGGATCTCTTTGTTGGTTTTTTGCCTCAATGTTCTATCTAGGGTTGTTGGTGGGGTATTGAAGTTCACAGCTATAATAGTGTTAGAGTCAGTATTCTTTTTTAGTTTATGTGGTAGTTGCTTTATAAACACTGGTGCTCCTGTGTTGGGTGCATATATATTTAGGATGGATATTTCTTATTGATGAATTTAGCCTTTTATCATTATGCAGTGTTCTTCCATATCTTTTTAAATTTTTGATAGCTTAAAGGTAGTTTTATCTGATATTAAGTTTACAACTCCTGCCTTATTTTGTTGTCCATTTGCCTGAAATTTCATTTTCCATCCTTTAACTTGGAGTCTTTGTGTGTCCTTTGTGGCAAGATCAGTTTCCTGGATGCAGAAAATTATTGAGTCATAGCTTTTTGCTGTCATCTTTCTCTAATTCTGGTCATGGCTTTTTTTTTTTTTTATCCAGTTAGCCATTCTGTGTCTTTTCAGTGGTACATTTAGTCCATTCACCTTTGGGATGATTATCAAAATATGATTGTTTATCCCCATCATGTGGTTCTTATAAAGTTTTTTCTTTGTTTTCTTTTAACTTTTGGGTTGATATATGTGTGTGTTTTCAAATTTGCAGTTGTAATGTATTCTCTGTTGATTCTGTTTTCTCCTGTTCTCTTGGGAAGTACGTGATCATTCTTTTTTCTTTCTTTCTTTCTTTCTATGCTTAATACCTTTTAAAGCATCTCTGTAGAGTTAGTCTGGAAGCTGCATAATCTCTAAGGGATTGGATGCCTGGGAGCAATTTTAACATTACTGATGTAGCTGAACTTTGCTGGGTAGAAAATTCTTGGTTGAAACTGTTTATCTTTGAGGACTTTGAATGTAAGGCTCCAGTCCCATCTAGCTTGTAGTATTTCTGCTGATAGGTCTGCTGCTGTTCTAACTGGTTTTCAATGGTAGGCAGTCTGACCTTTCTCTCTTGCTACCTTTAGAATTTTTTCTTCTGTACCTACTTTGTGTAGGTGAATTACTATGTGTCTAGGAGTTAATCTTCTCATTTGATGTCCTGCAGGGATTTTCTGTAACTTTTGTGTTTGTATAGTGACATCTCTGGTGAGATAGGGAACGTTTTCGTGGATAACTCCCTGAAGTACTTTCTCCAATGTATTCTCCATTTTCCATTTTTCTTCTTGGATACCAATCAGGCATATATTCAGTCTCCTGATATAATCACACATCTCTGGAAGCCTTGTTCTTTCTTTCTGAGTTTTCTTCCTACGTTTTTTACAGATCAGGTTAACTCCAGGTTTTGCTCTTTAAGTTCTGAGATTCTTTCTTTTGCTTGATTGATTCTGCTTTCCATGCTTATCATCTTGTTATTTATTTCCTGTATAAACCTTTTAATGACCAAAATCTCTGTTACAAGTTCTTTCAGTGTTGCATCTTTTGTTTTTAATTCTTATTCACTCTTTCCATCCATTCCCTAATCCCTGTTGTATTCTGAGGTCAGTCGTTTGTGACTTCCATTGTTTAGACTCTGAGGTCTGATTTTTCAGGTGTTTTCTCTTTAGTACACTGGGAATTACCTTTGTTCTTCTGTTGATTTTTCCTCATTTGTGACAGATCTCTTTCTTTTCTCTTTATTTCCGTTATTCAGTGGCAATGGGAAAGGCTTTCACTTCTGCTGTTTGCTCAGCCCTCTTTTCTTCCCTGATCAGGGCTCTGAATTTGTTCAACATTGAAGCAGAACTGTGGGTGGGAAGTTTTGCTGTCTCTTGAAGTTTTGAGAGTTGAATGAGATGGAAGATGGGGAGCTAGGATTCAGAAACTACTTGCAAATCACAATGTTCACTGATTGTGGTGTGGATTACTTAAAACCCACTCCCCACCACCACTCTATATGACAATACAATGCATATATGTGTGTACGCCCTAAGTCCAAGATACAGTAACAGCAATGAGAAGAACAGAAAAGTAGAATGAAATAAAATGGACAAAAATAAAAAATTAAAAAATAAGGAAAAAACACAGAAAAACAAAAGCAGAAAACAAAGCATAAAATAATTACACACACACAAAAACCCAGAACAAATTGAAAAAAATGTAAAGCAAAACAACAAAAGCAAAAAGTCCCAGGCAAACCAGACACACACACACACACACACACACACACACACACACACACGCCCAACACAAAATGAAAGGAGAAGAAAAAAGAGAGAGAGAAAAAAAGGAATTCAAATTGAACCTTCACACATACACACACATTAAACTAAAAAAAAGAGAAGAGGCTGTGTGCGGTGGCTCACGCCTATAATCCTAGCACTTTGGGAGGCCAAGGTGAGGAGATTGCCTGCGTTATGAGTTTGATAACAGCCTGGGCAAATTGGGGAGATCTCATCTCTACAATAAATAACAAAATTTAGCCACGTGTGGCAGTGTGTGCCTGTAGTTCTGGCTACTTGGAAGGCTGAGGCAGAAGGATAACTTGAGGTCAATGCTGAGGTGGCTGTGAGTGTGTCACTTCATTCCAGCCTAGGTGATGGAGTGAGATTCTAACTCAAAAAAAAGAGAGAAGAACAACAACAACAAAAATCAAAGAAACACACAAACAAACAAGATATTGAAAGAGGAACACTCAATCATTCATGCACACACATAAACATAAAACAAAAGACAAAAGAAAGGAAGAAAGAAAAAAGAAAAAGAAAAAAGTTGAGGGGGAATGCAGATCAAACTCACATTCACATTTATGCACACAAAAAATGAAAAAACTTTTTTTTAAGTAAAAACAAGCAAACAAAAATAAAATCTACCCTCTTGTGGTAATCGTTCCTCTCAGCTGCTCACAGGCAAGGCAGAGCTGTGGTCTTATTCACAATCTACTGTGTCCCATTCAGGGAAGGAGTAGAGAGGCACTGGGGGTGGGTGAGACTTCAGTCTGAGGGATGGTCTGATGGATCTCTTCCGGTGGAGAGGTGCAGGGCTGTCTCTTTCCCAGGTACTGGTAGGGGGGCTTATCCTGGAATAGAGTCCTCCTATCACAGCTGACATCCAGGTTCCACCTAGGTTTGTCCTTTGCAGTCGTGCCCCAGCCACGTGGGTCTGATGTTCAGAGGATTGCTGGGGAGGAGGGGTTGAGTTAGTCCCTTACTCACCACTAATCTCTTCAGGGGTCTTCTTCATCCATTTCTGGTCACACCTTTTGTCCTGCAACTGAATCAGGGTAGGGGGTGGGACACCTGAGATTCAGCACTTGTTTGTCCCTTCGGAGACTGTGCTTTCAGGATATTCTCTATGAGTTATGATCAGTCCCTTAGTAGTTAATCTGCTGACCACAGAGATCAGGTCTGTGGCTCCATGGTGAGCAAGCTGGAGCACCTTTCTGCCCAGTTTTCCAGATGGTGGCAGCGTGCCTCCTTTGTCTTTTCCAGAGGTGCTCTGCTTTGGGGCTTCCTTGCTGTGTTCCCTCTGCAGCCAGTGTATGAACAGGTACTGAAGTGGTGAGGCAGAGCCTGGAGCAAACAGTCACTCCCAGCACCTTCTTCCTGGGAAGGGTTTAGCTGATTTTTAAAACATGGCACTCAGCTTCTGTCCCAGGGAAGTGCTAGGGTCCAAGTGAGCAGCTGTGGCACCAGCTGCTTCACCAGCAGATCCCTGGCCACTTGCTTCCAAATCCCCACATAATCAGTCACTCACATACCCACTTACTCACAGACATACACAAAATTGTTCATACATTCACTCACTCACACAAGGACTTGCATAGTCCAACTGACTCCTCTGCCATCTTCCTCCATTTTCTCAGTTTTGGCTATTATAAATAAAGCTGCTATGTAAACACTTGTTAAGTCTTTGTGTGTTCATGCATTTTAGTTTCTCTTGATAAATACCCCAAATTGGGACTGCTGAACCATATGATAAATGCATATTTCACTTTATAAAAAACTGTCGCACTGTTTTCCAACATGACTATATAATTTTACATTTGCGCCAGCAAGATATGAGAATTTCAGTGGTTCTGCCTTCTCACCCAAACCTAGTATTGTCACTCTTTGTTCCTTCTTTTCTAGTGGGTGGATAATGATGTCTAATTTTGGTTTCATTTCCATTTCCCTGGCGACTAAGAATGTTGATCATCTTCACATTTGTTTTTGGCCATTTATGAACATTTTCTTGAACTTTCTGCTCATATCTTTTCCCAATTCTTAAATTGGGTTGTTTTACTATTTTTTAGACTTTTTTATATATTCTACATACGTGCCTTTAATCAGATGTAAGTTTTGTAAATATTCTTTCCCAGTTGTGACTTGCTTTTTTATTTTCTCAGCAAGATCTTCAGAAAAGCAAAAGTTTTAATTTTTTTCTCTTTTTTGGACAATGTTGAATTTATCAAACTTTCTTTTATGTTTTGTACTTTTGGTATTCCATCTAGGAAAACATTGCTCATTATATGGGGAACCAACAGACACATGAAAATGTGCTCAGCCTCACTAATCATCAGAGAAATGCAAATCAAAACCACACTGAGATGCCACCTAACTCCAGTAAGAATGGCCGTCATTAATAAAACAAACAGCAACAGATGCTGGTGAAGATGCTGAGAAAAAGGAACACTTCTACACTGCTGGTGGGAATGCAAACTAATGCAACCGCTTTGGAAGACAGTTTGGTGATTTCTGAAAGAACTAGAAACTGACCTTCCATATGACCCAGTAAACCCCCTATTGGGAATATACCCAGAGGAGCTCAATTCATTCTACAAAAAAGATACCTACACATGCATGTTTGTTGCATTTTTATTCACAATAGCAAAAACATGGAACCAACCATGCTGCCCATTGAAGCTGGCCTGGACAAAAAAAAATGTGGTACGTATACACAATGGAATATTATTCAGCCATAAAGAAGGACAAACATATGGAGTTTGCAGCAACTTGGATGGATTTAGAGTCTATCATACTCAGTGATCTTTCACAGAAACAAAGAACAGAGTACCATATGTTCTCACTCATAAGCGGACATTGAACAATTATTATAATACTATAAGAAAGGGATTGTCAGTAGTGGGAAACTGGCAAGGGAGGGTGGGTAGGATTGGCAATTGAGGAAAACTGCTGGGGGAAGCATACCTCATCAACAAGGGTACCTGCATAATGAACATTTGTATACCTAACCCTGAATTGTACCTCACATCTTTAAAATAAAAAAATTAAAAGTAAAAAAAAAAAAAAGAAATAATTGTTCAACTGAAGGTCAGAAGTATTTTTTAGAATTTATTTTATAGTGTTAGCTTTTTCTTACATTTAGATGTGAGGCAAAGTTTTGTGTGTGTGTATATATCTATATACTATTTTGCATATTGATATTCATTTGTTTATGCACCCCTTTTTGAAAATATTCCTTTTTTTCATTGTTGAACAAATGTGACCATATATGAGGAGTTTATTTATGTATTATTGATAGTGTTTCATTGATTATGTGTTTATCTCCCCATCAATATTGTTAAGATAATCTTGATTACTATATAACTTGAAATTAGATATTATAAATTATTCAACTTGTTTATTCTTTTGTTGAATTGTTTTTAGTTCCTTTGCATTTTCATTTAAATGTAGAATTGATGCATCAATTAATACAACAAAGGTTCGTGGGAATTTCACTGCAATGGGTCTATAGAGCAATTTAGAGAAAAATTGACATGCTAAAAATATTGATTCTTCTGATCCACAAATATAGATTATTTATCCATTTCTGGATCTTTTTAATTTCTCTTGGCAATATTTTATAGTCTTCTGTGGATGTCTTGCACACTTTATGTGAGGCTTGCACATATTTTATAAAATATGTCCTAAGTGTTTCTTAGTTTTTTGCTATAATTGTTTATTTAATTTCTGTTTATTTTTAGTACATAGAAGTACAACTGACATTTGTGTAATGATCTCATATCCTTCAACCTTGTTGGACTTATTTATTGGGTTCCTGTGAAAAGTCTGCAGTAATTATTATCTCCCTTTCTTTATATGTGATGTGACTTTTCTTTGACTTCTCTTTATTTTTTAATTACTAATTTTCAGTAATTTGATTATAAAATGTAATGGTGTAGTTTTAAAAAAATATCTATTCAGTTTAATTACTGTTTATAAATGTGACAATTTATTTATTTGAAATATTTTGATTTTTCTTTCAACTGTCTGTCCTGTATCCCCAGAACTCCAATTTCACTTATGTTGGACAACTTGATATTGCCCTGGTGAACTGCACTGTTTTTTCTCTTTCTGTTCTTTTTTGGGAGAGTTTCTATTTGTATACCTTAAAGTGTATTGTTTTATACTATAGTGTCTAAACTGCAATTATGTAGTTATGCCCAGTGCATTTTTATTACAGATATTGTAGTTTTCTTTTTCTCAATAATTTATAGTCTTCACTTTTCTACCATCTATTTCTCAACTTGTCATGTTTTTCCTATCATCCTTAAGTATATTTATAAAGTTTTTATAGCTGCTTAAGGCATTTTTTCTGATCATCTTGGTAATTTTGTCATTTCTGAGTCTGTTTTTATTGATTATTTTTTCTCCTGACTATGTATTATATAGTCCTGCTCTTTGGCATGCCTATTTATATTTTATTAGATGCAGGTACCTAGATTCCCCCTAATAACTAGAGCAAGACAAGGATGCCCATTCTCACCCCTCCTATTCAACATAGTGCTGAAAGTCCTAGCTAGAGCAATCAGGCAAGAGAAGGAAATCAGGAGTATCCAATAAAAATAGAGAAAGTTAAGCTATCTCTCTTTGTGGATGATATGATTCTATATCTAAAAAACCCTAGGGAGTCTTTCAAAAGCCTCCTTGCACTGAAAAACAACTTTAGTAATGTCTCTAGTTACAGAATCAATGTGCAAAGGATAGTTACATTTCTCTTCACCAGCAACAAACGAGCAGGTGGAGAATCACATAAAAAGTACAATCCCATTCACTATAACACACACACACACACACACACACACACACACACACACACACACTCACCAAAAATAAAATACCTTCGCATCCACCTCACCAGAGAAATGAAAGAACTTTACAATAAGAACTATAAAATTCTGCACAAATAAATCAAGGATGACACATACAAATTGAAAAACATCCCATGCTCATGGTTTGGAATAATCAATATTTTCAAGTTGTCCATCCCACCCAATACAATCTACTGATTTAATGCAATACTCATCAAATTACCAACACCACTTTTCACAGACCTGGAAATGGCAATACAAAAATTCATACGGAAACAAAAAAGAATCCCCAGATAACCAAAACAATCCTCAGTAAATGGAACAAAGTGGGAGGTCTCACATGTTCAGACTTTAAGCTTTCTTACAAGATTACAGTAACTAAGATGGCATGGTATTGGTACAAGAATAGGCACTTAGACCAATGGAACAAGACAGAAATTCCAGAAGTACAAACTGTTTCTCAAACAACTCATCTTTGACAAAG
The DNA here is from genome assembly GCA_027257055.1 of Cephalopachus bancanus. Classification (NCBI taxonomy): domain Eukaryota; kingdom Metazoa; phylum Chordata; class Mammalia; order Primates; family Tarsiidae; genus Cephalopachus; species Cephalopachus bancanus. The sequence continues at coordinate 9,448,046 of JAPVLO010000108.1, forward strand.
TTACCAATAACAACCACTTGGGAAAGCAGACCATATTTAGCAAATGGCACTGGGAAAACTGGCTGACCATATGCAGAAAATGAAACTGGACCCTATAAACCCTATAAAACAACTCAAAATGAATCAAAGACCTAAAAGTAAAACTTCAAACTATAAGAATCCTAGAAGAAACATAGGAAACACCCTTACACCGTTATGCACATTGAAGCAGGCAACAAGTTCTTAACCAAGTCCCCCAAAGTGAATGCCATAAAAGCTAAGATAAAGAAGTGGTACTTCATCAAACCGAAAAGCTTTTGCACAGCAAAATAAACCATCAAGAGGATAAAGAGACAACCACAGAATGGGAAACAATATTTGCAATGTATGCGTGTGACAAAGGCCTAACATACAGGTTCTATAAGGAACTCAAATGAAGTGGGTGGGAGGCATTAAAAATTAGGCAAAGGACAAAAGGACATGAACAGACATTTCCCAAAAGATGTCATACAAACAGCCAACAGACACCTAAAAAATGCTCAGCCACACTAATCATAAGAGAAATGCAAATCAAAACTACAATGAGGTACCACCTAACTCTGCTAAGGATGGCTATCATTAATACGTCAACAAACAACAAGTGCTGGCACTGGTGTAGAGAAAAGGAGACGTTTCTACACTGTTGGTGGGAAGGCAAGCTAGTTCAATGTTTGTGGAAAACAGTGTGGTGATTCTTAAAAGAACTAAAAATTGACCTTCCATATGATCCAGCAATCCCTCTCCAAGGAATATACTCAAGGAACATAAATCACTCTACCTGTACACACGTTGATTGCCCCCCATTCACAATAGCAAAAACATAGAACCAACCCAGCTACCCATCAGAAGTGAACTGGATAAAGAAAATGTGATACATGTACAAGATGAAATATTATGCAGTCATAAATAAGAACAAAATCATGACCACTGCAGCAATTTGGTTGGAGTTGGAGACCATCATACTAATTGAACTACCATAGAAATGGAGAACTGAATACTATATGTTCTCACTCATAAGTGGGCCCTGAACACTAGTCACATTAGTACAAGTGTAGAATCGGTAGTTTTTGGGAACTGCTAAGGGAAGGAGGGGGAACAGGACAACACAAAGTGTACCCAGTCCACTGCTAGGGAATTGAGGGCAGTTAGACACCCAAACCTCGCCTGCATGCATCCTACTTACGTAGTTAATCCTCATTTTAAATCCCTCATCTCTGTAATAAAGTTAAAATAATAAAGTTACTTAGAATATCTTTAAACCTAGAATATCTTTGATCCTTTCTGCATATGCGTTTCCACTATTTTATTGAAGTTTTAAAATGGTCTTCTAGGACTATTGCAAAGGCATTACTCTTCTTAGAGCTCTACTTAATGGTGCATGTGTAACAATGTTTAACAACTCTGGCTGTTAGGAACACACAGTCTTCCCAGCTCTAGGTTGGGAGAAAATTTTCCAGTTATTGCTTTCTATAGCGTGTGTGTGTGTGTGTGTGTGTGTGTGTGTGTGTGTGTGTGTACGTGCATGCCTAACCTTGGAGTTCTACTCCATGAATTCCAGATTTCTACTCATTCAAAGACTCAAGAAGACGCATCTATAGACCTTGAAAACTCTCTGTTTGTATATGCAAAACTCTCTTCTTGTGGGTATTTTGGCCCCATAAAATTTAGCCAGATTCCTCACTGAGGTCTAATCTTTGCTTCTTCAATTTGACTGGATTGCTTTGCCCTATAAATTCCCTCTTGGTGCACTGTGATCTGCAAACTGTCCTCTGGGTATAAATGAGGGAAATTTTAGGATTCATGAAATTAGTTTCCTAATCTCAGAGATCACAGCTCTGCACTGCTTATTAGCCAATGTTTAAAGTCAGTTGTTTTATAAAATTGTCCAATTTTATAACTTTTTGGCAGAAGGATAAATATCATAGTAGCTAATCTTTCATGAACGGTAGTGAAACTTCAGGTAAGTTTTAGTGAAAGTGAAGGATAAGTAGAAGAAGGAGCACAGTTCTAAGGGATAAAGCTAAGTAGAGAATTTAATGAAACAAGAAATTCTGGAAAACCATGGGATAACAATGAAAAGCACTTATGAATGAAAGTAGCAAAGACAAATTTTACTTACTCCCCAATTTTTCATGTAATCATATTCTTTTTTAGCCATGTTTATTTACAAGGAAAATTCTATGGAACATTCAGCAAGGTTTCATAAGAAATCATTACCCTAAAATGCCTCTTTCCAACTTCTAAAACTGCAGAATGGGGAGTGTAAACTTAGTCTTAAGAAAACCTCAGGTTGGGTTCAGTCTCCTTTCCTCTATTCTTCTTCTGATCTTTTATGAGCTATGCTTTTCACCCAGTTTGGTGCCTCTACCTCGCTTTCTTTCACTCCTTGCATTAAAGATGTACAATAGCTTGCCAGGGTTCTTCTATTGCCATGTAATAAATAGCCTATTTATTCTCTAGAAATGCTCTACACTTATATCATGTTTTAGCAAAGGTCTCATATATATATTTCAGAAAAGCAACCTCTGAGATAGATATTATTTTCATAGCTTCAAACACTGCCTATAAAATTGAGAATTCCCAAACTGGCATATGTATCCACGATTTCTATCCTAAACTTAAGACCTATACATCCACTCCACTAAGTGGATAATCCCACTTAGACCAACCAGATATATTTCAGAGTGAAGTCATCAACTTTTTTCACCAAATCTATGGTTGATGATAAGCCTTTGACAATCAAGAATGAAAAGTAAGTTTAGGTAGGGCAAGAGATTTTGATATTTTTAAAAAATGTATACATTGATTACTTTTGTAACTTCTATAAAATGTTAAACATAAATAAGACAAAAGAAAAAAATATCATCTTTCTTGAAAAACAAGCACATCCCAAGTGGAATGAGGTTACTTGCTCTATGGGGAAGTACAAAACTCATTAGAAAGTCTTGCGGCCCAGTCATGTGATAGCACAGAAAGAATGGATGTTTTCTCCTTCACTTCAAGACTCTTCTTTTTGTTTCCATAATAATCTAGCCAAAAATAAGCCCTCTTTATTTGTTTATTTAAATGTATGTGCTAAACTGAATTTCAGGAGAAAAAAGATATGTATCTTTTACATATTATATTAACAAATTGACATAAAAATTTGTAAATACTTAGTAATAAATTACGTGACATGATTTCTAATAAATTATGGGCACTGACAAAAACAAATCCTAATGTATGATAAGACTGATTGTTTTTCCTCTTTTGGTTTATATAATTAAATTCAAAACAAACTTGCAAAGAGAAGGGAATTATATTTTTAATTTTTAAGTCTACTGTTGAGCATATTAAGGATAGCAACTTAGGGGAGCTGATTTTGTGTCTGCTATTTGGAAATTTGTTATTACAGACCTTGAAAAAAAATGATGCTCTAGTTTAAGAGGAAGCTTTGTATTATAGCCATATGGAGACACAAGGGAAAAGTTAAGATTAGGTTGAAGAACTGAAATGTTCACTCTGAATTTACATGCCTCTAAAGGCCCAAGTTAAGTAAGTGTATTTTAATGCACATGTGGTAATTGAATATGATAAAATTTGACTATATGTATTAAGACTTCATTTTGAAATAATTTTCTGGAGATGCATTGCTGCAGAGTTTGAAGAGAATGGACATTTCATCTTGCACCATTTTATCCCTATAGCTATAAGTTAGAGCAAGGAATATATCTTAGTTATCAGAACTTATGACTTGATTTGGGGATATTGTGCCTTCTCATTTATATTTGCTTTATAAAAGTTCACATACTTGTGGTAATTGTATTTCTGCCTAGAGAATTTTAGCCCATCTAACAAATACTTCTGAATTCATTATATTTTTTCTTTCTTTCTTTTTTTTTTTTTTGAGTTGGAGTCTCACTCTGTCGCCCAGACTGGAGTGCAGTGGCCGCTCCCAGCCACCTCAGCCTCGACCTGCTGGGCTCCGGCGATCCTTCCGCCTCAGCCTTCCACGTAGCTGGAACTACAGGCGCGCGCTACCGCACCCGGCTAATTTTTTGATTTATTGTAGAGATGAGGTCTCACCAAGTTGCCCAGGCGGGTCTCGAACCCGCGGGCTCAGGCAGTCCACTCACCTCAGCCTCCCAAATGCGCGGGATTATAGGCTGAGCCACCGAGCCCGGCTCATTATATTTTCTTAAAGTTTATTCTTACCAACACAGATTCTTTTCTTTTAATTCTTCTAAAGTCAATTCAAGCAAATAACTGTTAGTAGACCTAAACTTTTGCCTCTTCATTTGAAATACCCTGGTCATTTGTGACAAAAGTTTAATGCATTTTTTTTTGTGCATTCCTATTTTTATTGCAGCATAAGGAAAACTAAACATATGTTTTATATTCATCTATTACATTTGAGAATAAAGGTCTATTATTTTACTTTATTTACACTTACAAAATAGATGAAAGTAGAATTTCATTTTTGGGATTCTAAATATTAAAACTATTAAATTTTGTTTAAAAATGATTATTTTCTTAAAAATAGTCATGGCTTAGTAATAATTGAAGTATTATAAAAATGAAGATCTTAAATGTACTAGAGAGCTAGAAGAACAGATGATGTAGATACAAGTCTGCTAGTTATATCATTTTGATTTGCAAACCATATGATGTACTACCTATTTGAAATAAACAGAAAGGCTTGTGATGGTAACATTTTCTATTTCCCTCCAAAAGTTAAAAATGAATAGTAGGTGTTCACTCAGTGGTCCTATCTAGGTGTCCCAGACAGGATGTTATCTATTTAAATGACAATTGAGAGTGTTGTAAAATTGCATAAATTTCATGAAACAAAGATCATGTGTTGCAGAACAGGAGATACTCCAGATGTCCAGACTGAAGGAAATATTAGAAAAGAAAAGACATTAAAAGAGGAAGAGATGACGCTGATGGATGTTTTTTTAAAGACCTATCCTGTCCCTCGGTTTCTACAGCTGCTGTCAGAACTAATCCTGAAGACTGATTTTACTTCAGACTATCTGTAGATCAACAAGGATTCCCTGGGAAATAAAACTTCTTGGTTTTTAAAATACATGCAACACAATGCCCTTTATCACTTTTTAAAGGGAAAAAACAAATATTACAAATTCAACTTCAAAGTGAAAGATTTGCAATGCAGTTGTTTTTCCACTTTATTTTACGAAAGATTTAGGATTTATTGCTGTTCCATCCTAAGTTAAAATTTGACACTTTAATATTCATAAAATGACAGACGTTTAATTTATTCTCCAACTGACTTGTAGGATATATTTATAGAAAATAAAATGTTGTTTAGAATAAATATTGCACATCAACTTTTGGCTAATATTTTCATAAATCCAAATTGTGAAAATATTAAGTGCCTCAATATCATCTTTATTTTTTATTATTGTGTTCTTCAGAATTCATGCTATCAAATTATAGAAATGGTATGAAACTAGAGTATGCCCTAGACATCCAAGTAAAGTAAATATTGTATATTTTAATACAATGTAGTACCTTTCCCAAATATACTGCAGTCTAGTTTAGATTTAAAAAGAACATTAGGGAATATTAACTTCAATATTCATTTTTCAACTGAAAACAATTAAATTAGTAAAAGTCTAGTGGTTTTCTCAACATCACAGAGCGAGCTACAAGCCTGAGCACTGTAATGTGATTTGCTGGTTTTCAGCCCAGTTTTCTTGCTTCTAACTCACAAACTCATTTTGCTTTTTTGAAGACTCTTCTAACGGTTATGGAAATTTTGAAAAGAATTTGAATATACCCAATTGATCTTAAGGCATATTTATATGTCATGGTAGTGGGTTTAGTTAAAAACAATGCTTTGAAGTCAAGAAGGCTGACTATTATAAGAGCTAGAAATGGTTCCTGGACATTCCAAGATCAAAATCAAAGGACAAAGGTATGTGAGGGAAGACACACAGGGAAGGCCCTTTGGAAACAACACCCAATAAAGAATTTTAAAATTCAAGAAAGATTAACTGGATTACAAAGACAAATAGCAAATTAATAATAATAATAAAACTTATATTTAGTATCTACTAAATATTGATGCATAACACTGATTTTGTTAACTGGAGCTACAAAGTCAGATGATCTCAACATAGGTGCTGGTATGTGTGAAGAAAAATAAGAAGAAAACTAAAGCATAATAACATTTTGCCTCATTTGGGAAGAGGTTATAGATAGTGTTAAACTTTAGATATTGATATAAACTGGTGTTAAAAATTTTTACTCAAAAAAGAAATAGGAAGAATAGAAAGAAGATATATAATTTCCAAATACCAGATGAAAGAAAAAAAAAGTGAGAAATGTAATAAAAATATTAAAAAAGAAAGGATGGCCGGGCATATTGGATCATGTCTGTAATCCTAGCACTTTGGGAAGTGGAGGCGAAAGGACTGCCTGATTTCAGGGGTTCGAGACCAGTCTTAGCAACATAACAACACCTTGTTTCTATAATGAATCAAAATATTAGCCGGGCAAGGTGACAAATACCTGTGGTTCCAGCTACTTGGAAGGCGGAGTCAGAAGGATCACCTGAGCGCACCAGGTCAAGAATGCAGTTGCAGTGAGCATGCCACTGCACTCCAGATTGAGCCATAGAGTAAGACTCTGACTCAAAAAAAAAAAAAAAAAAGGACGAAAAGTGATGGACCAGGTTACTGTTAAAAACACCACTGTGGATTGAGTAATAGTAATATTATATCCTATCATATTTAAGATTCAAAGATGCAAGTGGAAGATAATTTTTTGTAATAAGGATAGTTACACTGGCAAAAACCTAAGGAAAAGTTAACAATTCAACAATGATTAAAGACTTCAATATTTTTTTCCAAGTCAGCAGAACAAGTTTTCCAGTCATTTCCATGTTGTACAGTAGCTTTATGTGAGATAAATTTTATTTGTATGTATTTACCAATAAGTTACTTAAACATTTTAGACCTAATATTGTTAACATAGTAGACCAGATCTATGTATAATACATTAGCTTGTCTCTACCCTTCATTCACATTTACATCCATCCCATATGGTGCCATAGTGGAGTAATGAACTCTAAATTAGTTGCAGCATTTGCTATTGTTTCTGACAATGAATTGTGGGGGAAAAATTGAGGGGGCGGAACAAACCTTACTTTAGAAATTTTCAAATTACAATGAAAAATGTTTCATTCTTGCTTAGAATGTACATGGCATTCATGTGAATCTGGGAACTAACCAGATTCTTTACAAAGAAGTTTTTCTAAATGTGTAACAAGAGCTACAACTGCCAGATAATTCTAAATGAGAAGTTAACAGTTTTCCTCTAACTCTAAAAATGCTAACAAATCCTTCAATGTTTCTGTTCTATTTTTTCTCATACTAATTAGATGAGATTTTAATCTTAGAAATAACCCTACTATGTTCTTTTTCTCATTTAACTGGCACCTTTGATCATTATCTGTGTTTTAATAGCACAAAGGAGTGGTAATTACATTGAAGCCTAACTCTAATGCCCTACTTGGGGTTTACTCCACAGACCCATTAGAGATGAAGTAAGTTATGAGTCATAGTATGCTTGAAGCAATTAAACTTCTCATCAGTTTTGTCCCACCTGTATCTTGTTCTGTGTCAGGAAAAACTTAGAATCCAGAAAAACTCCCATCAAACAAATGCCATCTACATTGTAGGTCTGACTGGAACATACACATTTTTATCTTGAGGAAATAGCTTTTCAGAAGATGGACAATCGTCATGATAAAATTTCCTTTACCAAGTGTCATAACCTTGCACTAATAAGTGTATTAATACATTTGAAATACCAATAATTGATGGATTTCATATTTGTTCCTATTTTTGACTTTAGTGTTGAATTATTTGTTTGAGTAAATAATTGTTTTAAGTAATCTATTCCATAATAATAACTTTTTAATTGGTATACTAATTTACCCCAATGCAACTAAGAAATTAAAAAAAAATCCCAGTCAAAAATCTAAAATATATGTTTTCATTATTTTTTGAAGAGAAGGAACTATGATGTAATATGATAGAGTCTTAGGGTCAAGTTTTTAAAAATGTATAATTTGGAGACCTTAACAATAGAATTTATAAAACAGATTGCTCAGTTACAAAATCGGTCTGCTAAAAAAAGTCTAAAACACACATATTTCATTTCAAATAATTTCACATATCTCCACACAATGAAACCTGCTTTAACATTAACATTATCAAGGATCTATCTTACAAAAAGTCTAATAATCTTTAAATTGTAAAAGTATGAGTCTTGTAGAATAAAGCAGTCCTGGCAGATGGGTGGAGAAAGAACAATACACAAAGCCAAAAAAAAAAAAAAAAAAAAAAATCTGGAATGTGATTGATTTTTGGACCTTGCACAAACACATGGGGTGGTGCCTACAGAGGAGGCTGCAGAAAGAGTATAATAACATATCCTGTTTTTCTGTTTTAAACCCCAAAAGCAATTTTATAACAATGTGAAATAATTGAGAATTTAGTTGACAGCTTGCTCAAGAATAGTACACTTTAAGTGCTCTCAGATATTTCTTTTGCCCTTATCACCTTAACTGGTCACTCGCCCAGAATGGGTTGTGTTTATAAGTCATGAGATGCTTCTTCCATGACTTTAGTGGCCTCTAAACTCGTGTAAAATTTATATGTTTAAGTCTGGTCCAAAATGAATCACATCTGGTTTTTTGGAAACTGTGGCCAACTTAAAACTTTCAAAAGAAAATGAGAACTAAAAATGCTTCATTTGGCTTAGCGGTGCAGAATGAAAAGATATGAATTAATATACAATCTTGACATATGGATGTTACTTTATCCCATTATATTTGCAGTTTGAACATCAGCAAAAAGTACTAAAGCTGAAACTTGGATGCATGTCACCAAGCACCAAGTGACAGAGCAAATTCAATCAAAATTAAAAGAGAGAGAACCATTATTTTCTTTTTATAACAAAATCAAAATTCTTCATTCAAACCGTGAATGAGAATTAACAATCAAAGTTTTCAAAGGCATAACATTATGGGAGCTCTCACTAATTATAGAAAAAATTATTATGCAAATTAATTTTAATAAATCAGGTGGAGGTCAACTAACTTTGACTAGCTAGAGTACTTATGTATTTGCCTTTTTCTTGTTTATTCCCAGTTATTCCCTGATTCTTCTTGTTTATAGTGTTTTATTGCATAAGCATTGACGACTAAAGAAAATATTTTAGGTAATCCTGAATAACAGATATACTCCAAAGCATATAATAGATTAAACACAATAGAAATTTATTTCACATATCCTTTAAAGTTCAAGAAAGGGGCTACTTTTCAATTGGCAGCTCTCATTTTGTGGTGATCCAGATACCCATGCTCCTTCATCTGTGACTCTGCCAATCCAGAAGCAGGTTTTTCATTTTTTGCTTCTGTACCATGGACCTCTCTCAGTCTGGCAAAGTCTAAAGATCTTTCCAAATCTACTGTTTCAAAATACATACAATAAATAACTTAGGGTTATGAAGAAAAGCAATTATACTGACATACATCTATCTATTTATATATAATGAATTTGTGATACAGTAACAGATGCAATTTTTAATTAGCGTTAAATAACCAGATCTAGCAGCACAGTTCTAGTAATCGCCATAATTCTGAAGTAGTGATGACAGTGCACAATATTCTGAGATACTGTAGCAGAAGAAGTGTGATAGAAAGAGTCTGTGATTTTGACTGTTGGCCAAATCACAGGTACCACTAAGATGACGGGCGCTTGTTGACTGTCATCATAAGCGAAAGAAAGGCTAAAAATTAGTTAGTTAGAGGCAGTTAAAGATGTAATTTTTTCCCATTCAGGTTCACGAACTCCCTGAATTCTATCCACAAATCCTCAAGAGCTAAGAATCTCAGCCTTTGTCTGCCCAAAACCAACGGAAAGGAACAGTGAATTTGGAGCGGCATTTTCATTTTAGTACTTTTTGTTAATACTAACTACAAATATTATAGGATAAAATAATATCCATAGTGTCAAAATTGTATATTCTTCCCCTGTTATAAACTCTCTTCCCAGAATGGCACACATGACTTTCTATTGGCCACAATTCAAATATCTAGGTCTGTAGTAGGACAGTAAGAAAGGAAGGCATGGGTTTTGTGAAAAAATATTTTCTAGCAGTCCAATCAATTTACAGACCTGAATTTGGGTCCTGTTGTAACTGCTATGATCATAAGGGTAAATTTACCCTAGCTCTTTAAAATTATCCTTTCCTGTGTTTTCTACATCTTTAACTTTTTTGCATTTTCCTTTCCATGCACTTTTTGGTTTATTGGGTATCACCACAAAATGTACTGAAAAAATGGGCTTGAAATTACTGTTATAATCATGTAGCATATGGAACAAGTACTATATTCTGACCTGTGGATATCGTACTTCTAGAAATAAACTGGTTTTCTACCTGATAGGCCCACACTAAGGCTCATGTTCAGAATGTATTCAGTATGAATACCACAGAAGGCAGATACGTGTCTGATAAAACCCAAACAAAACCTGGAAGTAACACCAAGGAGGAAAAGAATGAATCTTCTTAGAAACCAGAAAAATTTCTAAGTGGAGGTAAAGTTTGGGCTGGAATCTTAAGAATAGTTAGTATTTCAACAGGTAGAGACAAGGAAATGTCATTCCAGAAAACACTGTGGACAAAGGAAAAGAGGGAAAGTATGTTTTAAAAATTATTAGTATACTAGGGTGACTGCAACATGGGTTTATGGGGGAAAACAAAATGATGGTCAAGTCTAAATGAGTATAAAAGGGACAGATCATAGATGCTCTTGATGTTCTGCCAATATATTGATATTTAAATACACACACACACACACACACACACACGTAAGAAAATAACTTGATAGTTGCACAAGGAAGAGAAAAGAGACAGAGAGGCTGGCTAGATCACTATTGTAAAATTCAGGGAAGATTGAATAATCCTGTGTAAGACATAGGCTACAGAAAGGAAAATGAGTTGATTAATTTGAGAGACAACTTAGATTTAGAGATAAATGGACATTATAGCCAATTTGTTTTAGGAATAAATGAGGAGAGGAAAGTGGGTGGTTTCTGGTTGGTTAACCTAGAGGATTGTGGTGGTATATAAACCATCACAGAAAACAAAGACACTGAGGTAGAGTGAGAGAAAGAAGATAATAAGCTCAGTTGGAGACATTTTAGGTTTGCTGTATGAGCGAGACATACATTTTACATTCAGAGAAACAGTTGAGGATGTAAGTCTGAAACTTAAGAGGGGGCAAGGATTTGAGTCATAGGTCTCCTGGGAACTAGTTAGGAAGTGTGAGTAAAATCAGCTAGGAAAAGACTGTCAAGCAGAACATCAATCAATTTTAAATCACCTAGGAAAGCAGTTCCACAGAGCAATCATGACCTTCTCATACTAGCTGCATTTTTTTATTTAACTAAATGATGGATGAGAAAAAAAGAAACATCAAAAGACTCACTCACTAGAGTAAGGTTTTTAAAATATGCCCTGCTATATTTTCAGGGACAATATTCAAAGCAGAGTTGTATTTTTTCTTTTATGAATTTATTTTTTCTTTTTCAATGATGGCAAATGTGTCTTTATGAATAGTTTCACTTAAGTATTGAAGAAAAACTTGGAGCCTCTACTAGAAAATAACTCATAGATCAAAATTGAGTCATATGTCCATTTTTGAACCAATAACTGGCAAGGAAAATGGGATTACTTCTTGGATTATTAGTCTCTTCCTAAAGAAAGTGTGGGATTTACCTCCTCAAGATATTTAGCTGTGTGTATGGAGTGCAGAGTGGCGATTACCTAAAAAAAAAAAAAAAAAAAAAAAATCTGGATGCTCTTGAAAAGAAAGGAGGATTGGATATTATGAAGGTAAAATTAGTGATGATTTGGTTAAGTGAATAAATAACAATAACAAACAAATGTTTACATTTTAACCCTTATTATTGCATATTATTCTAAAATATATTAGTTATTTCTCCTTGAGTGAATACAGTTTATAAAATATTTTTTCTTCAGGGTTGTCATTTCGGATGAGCATGACTCATCAATACAAAAAATACACTTGTAAACAATGTAGAGAATTTAGTGGAACATAAACAACACTGGGAAATATATTGGAGGATAGTTTTAATAAGTTTTAAGACATATTTTTATTTTGAAACATAAATTCACAAAGAAAGAAATGTTGTGTTCACAGGCGAATGTCCAGCCCCGAAAATATGTCTTACATACAGTAGGCTCTCAATAAGTATCTGTGGAATCAATAAATGATGAAAATCTTCATATCATTTAGATGCAATTTTTGTCCTCTGAAAACAGAATTCTCTCTAAATATTTTATTTCCGATTACTATGGATTTAATTTACTCTGATTCTACTATTCCCTTTTGTAATATTATTTCTTTCTTTTCTTTTTTTTTTTTTTTTGAGTTGGAGTCTCACTCTGTCACCCAGACTGGAGTGCAGTGGCCGCTCCCGGCCACCGCAGCCTCGACCTGCTGGGCTCCGGCGATCCTTCCGCCTCAGCCTTCCAAGTAACCGGAATTACAGGCATGCGCTACCACGCCCGGCTGATTTTTTGATTTATTGTAGAGATGAGGTCTCACTGCCCAGGCGGGTCTCGAACCCGCGGGCTCAGGCAATCCACTCACCTCAGCCTCCCAAAGGCACAGGATTACAGGCTGAGCCACCGAACCCGGCCATATTATTTCTAAATTTAACTGTGTGTGACCTCATTTGCCCTTCAACTTCCTCCAAAGTTCTGGATTTACTCATATTGACTTCTTGGCTTTCACATAACTTAGTATAATTTGTTTTGAGTGGGTGGAACTATGTTCTTTATGATTGCCAACTTTCTTAAACTCTGCTTTCTAAGAGAAGTCCAAGGATTCATTTTGCCAGTTTTGAACTTGGCACAATTAGCTTCCTAAAGTTAATTTTCTTAATTTTGCTGACATTTCTATTCCCTTCCCTTAAGGAAGGGAATTCAATTTCATCAACTTGTGATTGTTTCCTCAAGGTTTCTTTCTACTATTAGAAGCCTATCTAATTTTTTTTCTACAAGGAAGAATCAAATCTGATGCTTGCCCTGGGAAATTTTACCTTTATCACAAAATATCAAGCCATAAGATCTCATTGCTTCAGAATTGCTTTGCCATCAGTATTCTCATTTTGATATGTGCCTGTCAACCCTTCTCCATCTTTATTTAAAACCACTTTAAGTTGATTAGAGAGAACCTTATTTTCTGGGTTCATTGATTTATATAATTTATATTAGATTTACAGCATAGTTACTTCTGTGTTCCTACCATATTTACTTTAATCCAATTATTCTTTGCAAGCAATCCCATTACTACACCTTTATTCTGTATTTACAAAGGTATTAATTTCACAAATAATTATGGAATATTCTCTCTTTTCTAAGCCAGTCTTCCAGTTCCCCTTGTCATTCTACTTGTTGTCAGGTATTTTAATAACATCTTAACTTTGGACATGAGATGGGACCTCTAGATACTCCTCATTAATTCTATCATTCGAAAGTCACATCAGAGTATATTGGTGTAGTTGTGTAGATTATTTCCTCACAATGGAATATAGTAATTAATAGACAACGAGGTGTTTAAAATGTATTATTATGGTTACTAAAATAGTAACCATAATAATAGATGTATGCTACTTTTATACTGGATAATTTTATTAAAGTAAAAACATTAAACAAAGTGAGCTTTTTTTTTGTCAGCACATTTGATTTCCTTGTAGATGTCAGGTCTTTGTCAGATATACAGTTAGCAAGTATATTTTTCCCACTCTGTGGGCTTTCTCCCTGCTGTCTTTATGGTTTCCTCTTTTTTGCAGAAGCCTTTTTCAGTTTGATGAGGTCCCGCTTGTCTATCTTATCTCTTATGGCATGGTCATTTGGGGCTTTGATCAGGAATTGGTTGATAGTTTCAATTTTCATAAGGGTGTCTCCTGCATTTTTTAAGGTTCCTATAGTTTGAGGTTTTACATTTGGATATTTGATCCATTCAGAGTTGATTTTTGTTTATGGTGATAGGTAGGGGTCTTGTTTTAATCTTCTGTATGTGGTCATCCAGTTTTCCCAGCACCATTTACTAAAGAGGTTCTCCTTTTCCCAGTGATTGGTGGTGAAGGCTTTGTCAAAAATGAGTTGGTTGAGAAATTGAAGTTTTGCTTCTGGAATCTCTATACTGTTCCATTGGTCCATATGCTTATTCTTGTACAAATACCAGGCTGTTTTGATTATTTTATCTTTATAATAAAGTTTAAAGTCTGGGAGTATGATACTTCCCACTTTTTTTTCCCTGAGGATTGTTTTGGCTATTTGTGGTCATTTATATTTCTCCATTAATTCCTGTATTTTCGTTTCCAGTTCTGAGAAGAATGCTCCTGGTAACTTAATTTTAATGGGTATTATGTTAAATCTGTAGATTGCCTTAGGTAGGATGGACATCTTAACAATATTGATTCTTCCTATCCATGAGCATGGGGTATTTTCCCATCTGTTTGTGCCCTCTTTGATTTCTTTGAGCAGTGTTTTGTAGTTTTCATTGGAAAGGATTTTCACTTCTCTGGTTAGGAAGATGTTGTGGCATTTCATTTTTTTTGTTGCTGTTGTGAAAAGGATTGTGCTTTTGTTAAATTTGGTTCTCTACCTGTTTGTTGTTGGTGTATAAGAATTCGCAAAAGATATGGATAAACAGTTCCCAAAAGAAGACATACTAGCAGCCAACAGATACTTGAAAAAATGCTCAGCCTCCCTAATCATTAAAGAAATGCAAATCAAAACCACACTGACATATGACTTAACTCTAGTCAGGATGGCCATCATCAATAACTCAAAAAACAACAGATGCTGAAGAGGATATGGGAAAAAGGTAATACTTCTACACTGTGGGTAGGAGTGTAAACTAGTACAACCTCTGTGGAAAACAATGTGGTAATTCCTAAAAGATCTAAAAATTGACCTCCTTGCAACCCATGCAATCCCCATTCTGGGAATATACCTAGAGAAACTAAAATCACTTTGTAAAAAGATGTCTGCACACATATGTTTATTGCAGCATTATTCTCAATAACAAAAACATGGAACCAACCATGCTGCCCATCGAAACTGGACTGGATTTTCAAAATCTGGTACATGTACACAATGGAACATTACACAGCCATAAAGAAGGACAAAATTATGAACTTTGCGGCAACTTGAATGGACTTAAGAGTCAATAATAATCAATGATCTCTCATAGAAAAAAATAACTGAGTGCCACATGTTATCACTCATAAGTGGAACCTGAACAATTATCATAATACTGTAAGAAAAGGATTGGCAGTGGTGGGAAACTGCCAAGGAAAGGAGGGAAGCACATTTCATCAGTAAGGGTACCTGATATCAAACCAGGTGAAGTTGGGACCAAAGTGAGGCTCAAACTTTACCTGCACAATGACCATTTGTATACCAATCCTGAATTGTATGCCACATCTTTAAAATAAAAGTTTTTTAAAAAGAGAAAGTGAGCAAATTAAAGTGGCAAAAAGTCAAAATCTTCCATTTATATTAGAAAGAAATATTAAAAGATTTGGTGAAAGTGCTCAATTCACCAACACATATACTAAAATTGGAATGATACAGAGAAGATTAGCATAGCCCTTGCAGAAGGAATACACACAAATTCATGAAGTGTTCCATATTTTCCTGAAACCACAACTTGACGCTTGACCAAATGGACTTGATAGATACCTACAGAATACTCCACCCAGCAACCACAGAATATACATTCTACTCATCATCACATGAAACATACTCCAAGGTCGATCACATCCATAGCCATAAATCAAGCATAAACAAATTTCATAAGATTGAAATACTGTCATGCGCCTTCTCAGACCACAGTACAATAAAAATAAATATCAACACTAGCAAAATTCCCCCAAATCCACACAGACCTGGACACTAAACAGTATGATGCTGAATGTCTACTAGGTCAACTCAGGAATCAAAACAGAAATTAAAAGTTTCCTGGAATCCAATGAAAATGAGGAAACATCCCAAAATCTCCTGGATGCCATGAAAACATTTCTAAGAGGAGAATTTATATCTCTACCAACACACATCAAGAAAATGGAAAGATCACAAGTTAACAGCCTAACAAATCACCTAAGGGAACTGGAATGACAAGATCACCAAAACTCTAACTTTAGCAGAAGAATCCAGATCACCAAAGTAAAAGCCCAAATATGGGACATAGAAGACAAAAATATTATAGAAAAAAATCAACAAAACAAAAAGTTGTTTCTTTGAAAGAATAAACAAGATTGATGAACTCCTAGCCAGAATGACCAAGATTAAGAGAGAAAAAGCCCAAAGAAACACAATCAGAAGTGTAAAAGATCAAATCACAATGAACCCCTAAGAAATAAAAAAGATTATAAGAGATTACTATGCAAATCTGTATGGAAACAAATTTGGTAACCTAAATGAATTGGAGGACTTTCTGACATCACACAACCTCCCAAGGTTGAAACAAGAAGACATTGAGACATTAAATAGACCAATAACAACCCAGAAAATTGACTCCATCATAAGAAAACTACCTACCAAAAAGAAAGAAAGAAATAAAAATAAGTCTTTGACCAAACTGCTTTCCAGCAGATTTCAGAAAACATACAAGGAGGAGCTGATACCAATCCTATTAAAAGTATTCCAGGCAATCGAGAAAGATGGAATTCTCCCCAAATCATTTTACAAATCTAACATCACACAGATACCAAAATTGGGTAAAGCTCCAACAAAAAAAGCAAACTACAGGACAATATCCCTAATGAATATAGATGCAAAAATTCTCAACAAGATTTTAGAAAATCAGATCTAACAGCATGTCTCAAAAATAATCCACCATGACCAAGTTGGCTTCATCCCCATGATGCAGGGCTGGTTCAATAACCACAAGACCATAAATGTAATTAAATACATCAGAGATGTAAAGACAAAAAACACATGATTATGTCATTAGATGCAGAAAAGACTTTTGATAAAATCCAGTATCCCTTTTTGGTAAAAACTCTCAAACACCCAGGCATAGAAGAAGCATACTTCAAAATAGTAAGTGCCAACTAAGACAACCCACAACCAGCATATTGCTAAATCGACAGAAAATGGAAACATTTCCCCTGAAAGCCAGAACAAGTCAAGGCTTCCAGTTCTCATTGCTCTTGTTCAACATTGTGGTAGAAGACCTAGCTAGAACAGTTAGGCAAGAGAAGGAAACCAGAAGTATCCAAATAGGAAAGGAAGAAGTTAAGTCATCCTTCTTTGCTGACGATATAATCCTGTACCTCAAAAACCCAAGAGAATCTGTCAAAAAACGGCTTTCACTGATAAATGACTTTGGCAAAATTTCAGAGTACAAAGATAAATATGTAAAAGACAGTCACATCTTTATACACCACCAACAAATAGGCAGAGAACCAAATAAAAAGCACAATCCCATTCACAGCAGCTACAATGAAAAATGAAATACCTCGGCATCTTCCTAACCAGAGAAGTGAAAGATCTTTACACTGAAAACTACAAAACACTGCTCAAAGAAATCAAGATGACACAAACAAATGGAAAAATAGTCCATGCTCATGGATAGGAATAATCAGCATTATTAAGATGTCCATTCTACCAAAGGCAATCTATAGAGTCAACACAATACTCATTAAATTACCAACATCATTCTTCTCAAACTGGGAAACAACAAAACAAATTCATATAGAAACATAAACAACCATGAATAGTAAACACAATCGTCATTAAAAGAAACAAAGCAGGAGGTATCACACTTCCAGACTTTAAACTTTACTTTAAGGCTACAATAATCAAAACAGCTTGGTACTGGTACAAAAACAGACTTATAGACCAATGGAACAGGATAGAGCTTCCAGAAGCAAAACCTCAATTTCTCAGCTAACTCATCTTCGACAAAGCCTCCATCAACAACCACTGAGAAGAAGAGAACCTATTCAACAAATGGTCTTGGGAAAACTAGCTGATCACATGCAGAAGATTGAAACAGGGCCCTTACCTATCACCATACACACAAATCAACTCTAAATGGATCAAAGACCTAAATGTAAAACCTCAAATTATAAGAATCTTAAAAAATGCAGGAGACACCTTTACAGAAATCAGAATAGGCAACCAGTTCCTTATCAAAACTCCAAGTGCCCATGCCATAAGCAATAAGATAGACAAGTGGAACCTCATCAAACAGGAAAACTTCTGCAAAGCAAAAGAAACCATCAAGAGAGTGCAGAGACAGCCCACAGAGTGGGAAATAATACTTGCCTACTGTATATCTGACAAAGGTCTATGCATGTACAAGGAACTCAAATGTGCCAAAAGGAAAAAAACAAACAGCCCCATTTAAAAGTGGGCAAAGACGTGAACAGACACTTCTCAAAAGAAGGTATTTGGGCAGCCAACAGACACATGAAAAAGTGCTCAGCCTCACTAATCATCAGAGAAATGCAAATCAAAACCACATTGAGGTACCACCTAAATCCAGTAAGAATGGCCATCATTAATAAAATAAGCAACAGATACTGGCAAGAATGCAGAGAAAAAGAAATGCTTCCATACTGTTGCTGGGAACACACACTAGTGCAACGTCCTTGGAAAACGGTGTGATCATTTCTGAAAGAACTACACATTGAACTTCCATATGACCCTGTAATCCTCCTACTGGGAATATACTGAGAGATACTCAAATAATTTTACAAAAACAAAAACAAAAACAAAACCTACATGTACATGTTTATTGCTATTAACAATAGCAAAAACTTGGAAGCAACTATTCTGCCCATCGAAACAGGACTGGATTAAAAAAAATGTGGTACATATATACAGCGGAATTTTATGCAGCGATAAAGGACAAACATATGGACTTTGCAGCAACTTGGATGGATTTAGAGTCTGTCATACTCAGTGACCTATCACAGAAACAAAGAGCAGTCCAACACATATTCTCATTCATAAGTAGACCCTGAACATTTACCATAATACTATAAGGAAGGGATTAGTAGTAGTGGGATACTGCTGGAGTGGTAGTGGGTAGGGATATAACCTAAAAAGGTACCTGATCTCAAACCAGGCAAAATGGGGACCAATGGGACCTGTACAATGATAATTTGTATACCTAATCATGAATTATACCCCACATCTTTACATTTAAAAAAGTAAAAAAAAAAAAAAAAAAAAGATTTGATGAGAACCTCGGGAAGGGTTAAACCTATTTTATAGATTAAATGGGAAGAAATCAGGTGACTAAAGTGGTAAGAAAATTACCATTTTATAAAAACTAGAAGGATCCTCAAATGATGCTTCACTAATTCTTTTTATTTCTTCAATTAACATATTTTAGGTGCTATTTTATGTGAGTCATCACAGAACCCTGGATATGAGCCAGAGCAGGTGCATTAAAAATTACGCGTTGCTGCTGGGCTGCCTAAGGGATGATTAGGTTAGGTCTCTACAGGCAATGGAAGCATAGCACATATATATTATTCAAATAAATATATTTCTTTTGAATAGATTTCATAGGGAAATTATACTTTTGTCAAATGGAAGTGATTGTGAATTGGCAAATTAAAAACTATACCAAGATATGTCTCTAAATTAAGGTGAATCTTGCTAACTTTCCAGAAAGTGAAAATGGGTACTGACAGCTTTTATTGTGGCATTTCAGTCTTTTTGAGGAGTTTAGATATGTTCAAATCTGAAAGGTTAGTTAAATTCTTGACTAAGAAAAAGATTTTCTAGAAATCAGAGGCACTGTTATGGAGTTTGGCCAGCAAGTTTCTCTTCCTTGGATGGCTTTTCTAAGATTAAAGCTATACTAAAAATACTAACAATAAAATAAAATAAAATAAAAGGTTTTTAAAAATTGTTTTAAATAAAAGTATATCTGTTGGGAAACATGGTAGCCAGGAAATGGGTACTTTCTGTTTAATTAAAACATATCAAATGCATGTAAAATGTATTAGTAGTAAGTATCAAAATGCTTAGTTTATCTTTTGTTTCTGACTTTCATCTCAGCAATTGTATGACTAACAAGCAGTCCAATGGAAATCATTAATGTTACGCGCAAAGGATTACAGAAAGGACACTAAGTGAACACCCTGACTCTCCTCATCCCTCAAGGCAGAGCCCCAGACATGGACTTATGTGTGTGCGCTGATAACAGAGTACATGAATGAATGGCAGGAGAAACTGAAGGAAGGAAAAAAGCTATAGAAAGTGTCTGGATCAAGGTCTCCACAGAGAGCAACTGGGGCTTGATCCCACCTCAAGAGCCTTTAGAAAGCGCATCAGAGTTTTTCTCTTGAGGAGGAACTTGGAGATACATTCATCTATGGGAGCTAATATCTTACTGGTTGAGGGTTATTTCTCAGGCATTGCCTTTTTTTCTCCATACCCGCTCCACTCCCCCTTACAATCTGCATGGATTTGTGCCAATTCCTGAGTATTCTTGGCCACAGAAAGAGAAAAAGATATTGACTCTAAGAGAGATGCTGTCAGCTTATAGTGAGTTGAAGTCCAAACAAAATTGTGTACTGTGGCCATTGCTGAAATCAATGGGGAGGTCTAGGGAATGAGGACAGGACAGCAGAGGCATTTGGTATACAAATCATGGTGGTCATTTTCAAATAATGTTAAAAATCGGGTAATGGCCAAATAAACCAAATATACATAAAAATGGAATTAGGTTATTGCAGTAGTCAGCTTATATGACAAAACATTTTGCTGCCACTTAATAATGGTTTAGAATAATGGTTAATGCTTTGGGAAATTGCTCATAGTATTAAATGAACACAATAGAAAATAAGGTTGTACAGGTTTTAATCAACATAAAATTATTTAGAAATATATATTAGCATATTAACTGGTGATTTAGAAATAGTAGGAATATGGGTTATCTTAAGTTTTCCCCTCTGTACTTTTCTATATTTTCTAAATGCCTTCCAAAGTAGTATTTTAGTAACTAAAACTTCAATCCAAAAAAAATTTCATTCTATAGTTCCATTGTTTAGGAGTTCATTCATGTTTTTTGAACTATGAACTCACTATAAAATATTTTCTCAGCCAAATAGTCAATGTCGACCCCAAAACCTCATTACAAATTTGACTATCTTTCATGTGGTGATCATACCACTCAGCTCAATCTTCCCCATCTCTTACTGACTGACCCTACAAAGAAACACTGTGTGCTTGGAGACCTTCAAAGTTTCAGTGAAGATAAGAGCATATTCACTTTCTTGAATTATTTCTCCTTGATTCAGCCAGCAAGAACAGAAGAATCAGAAGAAAAAAAGTGTTGAGAAAAGCTAAGTAGTCATTCAACACAACTTGTGTGGAAAAGATGCTTATAAAATTGTTTATTTGCTGAGAAACTGTGTCCTGTACTGGAAAACTATACACGAAACTATATGGTTAGTTTTGTGGACACTCAATGCCCATTTAATATGGACCAGAACCTTATGTTACAGGACAGCACCCTTATGCTCTTCTCGCTAGTTCGTTTTCTGCTTGTTTTTCCTAAAGAATCTCACATAATACAGAACTGAGGGTTGAGAAGGTGCACAGTTCATTTTGAAGAGGTTGTATGGAACGCATGAACAATGCTGGAAAACCAAACAGATGGCCCATGATTAAGTGAGAACAACTACTTTGGGTAGCAGGCAACCTACATTACAACTGAAAGCAACAAAATGCCAGCTGTAATCTGCTGAGACAATAACAATGGCAGGAAAGAAAAAAAAAGTACTAATCTAGATTGCCTTCATTGGAAATAGAATGACTTTGCTTGAGCAGAGTTTCAACTGATGGTGAACTCAAGGGGAAAAAAAAAAATTAGAGCTCCAGACTGAAAAATCTAACTCCAAAACTTGCCTTCAAATTGTTGGAAGAATAGAAAACAGTACTTACCTGGAAAATGGACTTTTTTCTTCTGCCATATGTTGTTACTTTTATAGGAAGTTGAGCATCAGTAAATCACCACTGCATATACAGAAATTTTGAAAAGTTTCAAGGATCAAGCAGTATCATGTTGGTAAACTTCATTTCTTTATGGAAACCTTAAAAACTGTGTTCCTTTGACAAGGAATTGTCTTTCCATCTGAATTATGAATTCATTTATTCAACAAATATTTTTGCATATTTACAAGGTACCAGATAGCATAATTGGACCTGAAGACACAAAGAAAAAAAAAAAAAGAAAGTTTTCATGATGAAGTTTTTGTTATAAATTCCCAGTGTGGAAGAGGAGATAGTAATATAAAGGATAATATTGCTGCATACTATGCAAATACTAGGGTCAGAAAGAAGCTATAGTGACTAACAGCCTGAACTAAGAAGCCCTTTTGCCTGTGTTCAAATCTCTCTTTCTCCACTCACTACACGGGTGCTTTTGCATCAGTTATTTTTAAGACTTCTTTCTCAGTTTTTCCAGCTCTAAAATGAGAAGGAAAAAACACATCTGCCTTTAATAATCTAAATAAGGATAAAATGAATCTGTATTTTATTTACATATATGTAAATCAACATATGTATAGCGCAGGGGCTGGTGTGTATCAGGTATTATGTCAGTGTTAGTTGAAGCCATAAATGTAAGTATTTATGAATGGCGAAAGGAGAGCACGCTGCTGGGAAGAACTTGTCAGGAAGGACTTTACAGAGAAGTATTCTAAAGAAGACTTAAAATTTGTAAGAATGAAGATAAAAATCTGATCTATAACTATCCCAGATCACAAAGGTCATTTTAAAGTTAAAAATATGTACAATAAAATGCATCAAAAATCTAAAACTAGTCTTGGTAGGTGCAGTGTATATTTGTGTGTTGGGATCAAGATTTTTCTTGAGTATAGATGGCGATGTATGTCACAGCTGACTCTCTTACTGGGATAGACTAAGGCACGGCTTAATGAACGTTCACCACTCCTATTTTTACAATGGATTTCCACTTTGCTTTTCTCTAAACTTTACATTTCTTAATAATAATTTAATCTGAAATTTTCAAGGTCTCAGCCAACTGGACAATATCTAAGTAAATTTACTGAATATGTTTCTTAAAAAGGTCTGTGATTACTAATGAGCCATTTGTATTCTGGGAAAGACTAGACTATATTTTATTAAATATATAAGAATTGGCCTCAAGAACTTCAAATAAAGCTTATTAGATTGAAAACTCCTTGAAGGATATGAATGTGTATTTTTCGTCTTAATATTCCATCCAGCTAACACCCACAATGTGCTAGTAACTGTATTATGTACAATTTTTTTTTTTTTTTTTTTTTTTTTGAGTTGGAGTCTCACTCTGTCGCCCAGACTGGAGTGCAGTGGCCACTTCCGGCCACCGCAGCCTCGACCTGCTGGGCTCCGGCGATCCTTCCACCTCAGCCTTCCAAGCAGCCGGAATTACAGGCATGCGCTACCACGCCCGGCTGATTTTTTGATTTATTGTAGAGATGAGGTCTTGCTGCCCAGGCGGGTCTTGAACCCGCGGGCTCAGGCAATCCACTCACCTCGGCCTCCCAAAGGCGCGGGATTACAGGCTGAGCCACCAAACCCGGCCCTGTACATTTTAATCTAATAGCTACCAGTTAACACTAGACTTAGATGCAGAGTCAGTCTAAAACGCATGTGTGATATATTGTACTGCTGTTTGGAGTATGTTGATGTATATGAGTGTTTTACAACTGTTATCTTTCTTCAATTATTCCCAGTTATCATGGTGATTATGGGACTGAGGAAAACTAAAAGAAAATAGACCTTAATTTGGACCCACAGCTGGTAGTTACACAGTGTAATTAATGGAGAAGACTGTTTACTGTATTTATTTTAAAACGGATCTCATCCCTGCCAAAGAAAATAGAAGTACTTAAACTACACATTTTCAAACAGCCAAATTTGGCTGCCATGAATTTATGGTTATAATAGATATATTTAATTTTTATACTGTACTTGTAAGAGTCAGAATTTGTATAGGCCATAGAGTTTTATTTTCATTTGATACTAGTCTCCTAGTTTTGATACAGAATAAATGAAATTCATGGTATATACCCTGTGATATCGTTCTGAATGTGTTAAAATGTATTTAATTTGTGTTTTCCCATACTGTTGAGACATTTCAGTAGCTAATGCATACAACAAGTTACCCTAATGAAGTCCATGCACAATTTTTATGCCTTAGTCTGTGGAACTTTGACATTTTCATAATTAACCAAGGTCTGGGGACTTAGTTCTAGGTTGGTCTTTTACCCAAGCATTCCATTCTCAAATGTGATTAAAAACCAAATTTTGTATTTGAGTACTTGGCTTCAATTCTTAGAAGCCATGCTACTGAAATCATGTGGTTTCTAAGTATTTCCTTGTAGAGGAAATAATTTCCATAAAAAGTGTATTTTTTTCAAGAGAGATTTTCTGCATGCAATATCCCCTTGCCTTTGCATGGTTGATTGTTCATCATTTTCCAGATTTCAGTGTAAATATCACTCCTGCCTGGGCAACTTGGCAAGACCTCATCTCTATAATAAATCAAAAATTAACCGGGTGTGGTAGCATGCGCCTGTAGTTCCAGCTACTCGGAAGGCTAAGGCAGAAGGATCGCCGGAACCCAGCAGGTCGAGGCTGCGGTGGCCGGGAGCGGGCCACTGCACTCCAGTCTGGGCAACAGTGAGACTCCAACTCAATCAATCAATCAATCAATCAATCAATCAATCTCACTTCCTAAGTGGCCTTTTTAAAAGAATCTTTGTAGTTTCTAAAATTAGTATTATTATTTTTGAGTCAGAGTCTTACCCTTTTGCCCAGACTAGAGTGCAGTGGCACTGTCACAGCCTCAACCTCCAGGACTCAGGCGATCTTTCTACCTCAGCCTCGCCAGTTGCTGGGATTACAGGCAAGGGGTGTGCCACCATGCCCAGCTAATTTTTTTGATTTTTTTTTTTTTTTGGTCAAGACAAGTTCTCAATATGTTACCTAGGCTGATCTCAAACTCCTGAGCTCAAGCAATTTGAACTTCAGCATCCCAAAGTGCTGAGATTATAGGCATGAGCCACTGTGTCAGGCCTCAAATTATTTTAAATAGTTGTAATATATTTATTGTTTATGACATATAGTATTAATCTGTTTTTTTTTTATTTTTTGTAATTAAAAAAATTTTTTTGGATTTTAATTTTAAAATTGTGGGGTGCAATTCAGGGTTAGGTATACAAATATTCATTGTGAAGTTACCCTTGTTGATGAGGTGTGCCACCCCTTCCCCAGGCAGATATCGACTACTGTCAATCCACCTCTCCGACCCGCCCTGCAGTTTTGCACTACTTTCAGTCCTTTTCTTATAGTATTACAGTAGTTGTTCAAGGTCCACTTATGAGTGAGAACATGTAATACTCAGATCTTTGTTTCTGTGAAAGATCACTCAGTATTATAAACTCTAATTCCACCCAGGTTGCTGTGAAGTTCATGATTTTGTTCTCCTTTGTGGCTGTGTAATATTCCACCATGTATATGTACCACATTTTTTAATCCAGTCCTCTTTTGATGGGCAGCACAGTTTTTCCATTGCTTGCTATTTTGAACAATGCTGCGATAAACATATGTGTGCAGCTATCTTTTTTATAGGGTGATTTGAGTTCTTCCAGGTATAGTCCCAGAAGGGGGATTGCAGGGTCATATGGAAGGCAGATTTTCAGAACTTTTAGGAATTGCCACACTGATTTCCATGAGGCTGTACTAGTTTACACTCCCACCAACAGTGTAGAAGTGTTCCCTTTCTGACACATCCTCTCCAGCATCTGTTATTTTTTGAGTTATTGATGATGGCCATTCTGTCTGGAGTTAGGTGGTAGCTCAGTGTAGTTTTAATTTGCATCTCCTTGATGACTAGTGAGGATGAACATTTTTTCATGTATCTGTTGGCTGCTCATATGTCTTCTTTTGAGAAATGGCTATTCATATCTTTTCTCCACTTTGTAACGCGGCTGTTTGTTGTTTGCTTTTCACCACATTTGAGTTTCTTGTAGATCATTGATGTTAGGCCTTTGTCAGACATGGAGTTTGCAAATATTTGTTCCCAGTCTGTGGGCTGTCTCCCTGCTCTTTTTATGGTATCTTTGGCATTGCAGAAACTCGTCAGTTTGATGAGGTCCCACTTGTCTATCTTCTCTCTATGGCCTGGGCACTTCAGGTTTTGATCAGGAATTGGTTGCCAGTTCCAACTTCCATAAGAGTGTCTCCTGCATTTTCTACGGTTCTTATGGTTTGAGGTTTTACATTTGGTTCTCTGATCCATTTAGAGTTAATTTTTGTGTATGGAGATAGGTAGGAGTCCTGTTTCAATTTTCTGCATGTGGTCAGCCAATTTTGCCAGCACCATTTACTGAATAGGTTCTCCTCTCCCCAGTAGTGGGTGGTGGAGGCTTTGTCAAAGATGAGTTGGTTGAGAAATTGAGGTTATGCTTCTGGAATCTCAATTCTATTCCATTGGTCTATATGCCTGCTCTTGTACCAATACCAGACTGTTTTGATCATTGTAGCTTTAAATAACGTTTAAAGTCTGGGAGTGTGATACCTCCTGCTTTTTTTTTTTTTTTTTTTTTTTTTTTGCTGAGGATTGTTTTGGCTATTCTTGGTCGTTTATGTTTCCATATGAGTCCCTGTATTGTTTTTTCTAGGTCTGAGAAGAATGTTGCTGGTAATTTGATGGATATTGCATTAAAATCTATAGATTGCCTTAGGTAGAATGGACATCTTAACAATGTTGATTCTTCCAATCCATGAGCATGGAATATTTTTCCACTTGTTTGTGTCATCTTTGATTTCTTTGAGCAGTGTTTTGTAGTTTTCGTGGTAAAGGTCTTTCACATCTCTGGTTAGGAAAATGCCAAAGTATTTCATTTTTTTTGTGTGGCTATTTTGAATGGAGTTGTGCTTTTTATTTGGGTTTCTGTTTGTTTATCATTGGTATATAGAAATGCAGTTGTCTTTTGCACATTTATTTTATATGCTGAGACTTTGCCAAGGTCTTTTATCAGTGCAAGGAGGCTTTTGACAGATTCTCTTGGGTTTTCAAGGTATATAATTATGTCGTCTGCAAAGAGAGATGACTTGACTTGCTCTTTTCCTATTTGGATACCACTGATCGCCTTCTCTTCTCTGATTGCCCCAGCTAGGACTGCTATTTTGAACAGGAGGGGGGAGAATGGGCATCCTTGTCTTGTTCCAGTTTTTAGGGGAAATGGTTCCTATTTTTGTCATTTAGGAGTATGCTGGCTGTTGGTTTCTCATAGATGACTCTTACTATTTGGAAGTATGTTTCACCTATGCCTAGATAGTTGAGGGTTTTTATCAAGAAGGGGTGATGGATTTTATCAAAAGCTTTTTCTGCATCTAATGATATAATCATGTGATTTTGTTTTTATGTCTGTTGATGTATGTAATTACATTTATGGTCTTATGAATGTCGAACCAGCCTTGCATCTCGGCCATGAAGTCTACTTGGTTGTGATGGATGATTTTTGAGATGAATCCAGTTTGTTGAATCCGGTTTGCTAGGATTTTGTCGAGAATTTTAGAATCTATGTTCATCAAAGATAAGACCTATAGTTCTCTTTCTTTGTTGGGTTTTTACCTGCCTTGGGTATCAATGTGATGTTAGTTTCATAAAAAGATTTGGAGAGAGTTCCATCTGTCTCAATCACCTGGAATACTTTCAATAGGATTGGTATCAGTTTCTCCTTGTATGTCTTGTAGAATTCTGCTGGAAAACCATCTGATCAAGGGTTTTTTCTTGTAGGTAGTTTTCTTATGACATAGTCAATTTTCTGGATTGTTAATGGTCTATTTAGGGTCTCGATTTCTTCTTGTTTCAACCTAGGGAGGTTGTGTGATGTCAGAAAGTCCTCCATTTCCTTTAGGTTTTCAATCTTGTTTCCATACAAGTGTACATAGTAGTCTCTGATAATCTTTTGGCTTCTTCCAGGTCAGATGTGACTTCATCTTTTGTGTTTCTGATTGTGTTTATTTGGGCCTTTTCTCTCTTTTTCTTGGTCAGTCTATATAGGGGACCATCAATCTTGTTTATCCTTTCAAAGAACCAGCTTTTTGTTTCATTGATTTTTTGTATTATCTTTTTGTCTTCTATATCCTGGATTTGAGCTTTTATTTTGGTGATCTGGATTCTTCTGCTGAAGTTAGGGTCTTGCTTTTCCAGCTTCCTTAGGTGACTTGTTAGGCTGTTAACTTGTGATCTTTCCATTTTCTTCATGTGAATTTGTAGAGATATAAATTCTCCTCTTATTACTGTTTTCATGTCATCCCAGAGATTTTGGTGTGATGTTTCTTCATTTTCATTTGTTTCCAGGTTCCTTTTAATCTCTGTTTTGATTTCCGTGTTGACCCAGGAGTTGCTTAGCATCATGCTGTTTAGTGTCCATGTCTTTGTGAGTTTTGGGGGCACCTTGTTGCTGTTGATATTTATTTTTGTTCCACTGTGGTCTGAGAAGGGGCATGGCAACATTTCAATCTTATGAAATTGTTTATGCTTGATTTATGGCCAAGGATGTGGTTAATCTTAGAGTACATTATATGTAGTGATGAGTAGAATATATATTCTGTGATCATTAGGTGGAGTGTCCTGTAGGTATCAATTAAGCCCATTTGGTCAAGAGGCAGATTGAGGTTCTGGATCTCCTTGCTGATGTTTTGTTCTGATGATCTGTCTAGGGTTGTGAGTAGGGTATTAAAGTCCCCAGCTATGTTAGTGTTAGAGTCAATTTTTTTTTTTTACAAGTTTGCCTAGAAGTTGCTTTATGAAAGTTGGTGCTGCTATGTTGGGTACATATATGTTTAGGATAGCTATTTCTTGCTGATGGATTGAACCTTTTATCATTATGTAGTAACCTTCTGCATCTTTTTTAATTTTTGATAGCTTAAAGGGTATTTTTTCAGAAATTAAGATCCCAACTCCTGCTTTCTTTTGTGGTCCATTCGCCTGAAATTTTGCTTCCCATACTCTTACTTTGAGTCTGAGTGCCCTTTCTGGTGTGATGAGTCTCTTGGAGACAATATGTTGTTGCCTCATGATATTTTATCCATTTTGCCATTCTATGTCTTTTCAGTGGTGCATTTGGTCCATTCACATTCAGGCTAATTATTGAAATGTGAGGGTTTATTCCTGTCATGAGGTTCTCATAGAGTTGTTTTTGTTCCTGTTTGTCTTTCTTTTGGTTTTTGGGTTGATTCATGTGTATTTTCAATCTTTTTCCTGTACTCTTGTGAGAACATTGTCATTCTTTTTTCCTTTTCTTCTGCATTTAATACTTTCTTAAGTGTTTCTTGTAGAGATGGTCTGGAGGCAGCGTAAATTCTTAGAGATTGGATGTCTGGGCAAGATTTTAATTCTCCCTCACTGATGAAGCTTAGTTTGGCTGGGTAGGTTATTCTTGGCTGAAATTGTTTATCTTTGAGAACTTTGAAGATTGAGCCCCAGGCTCTCCTAGCCTGAAGCATTTCTGTAGGTAAATCTGCTGCTATTCTAGTTAATCTTCCCTGGTAGGTAGTCTGACCTTTTCCTCTTGCTGCCTTTAGGATTTTTTTCTTTTGTACCTACTTTGTTTAGACGAATTATTATGAGTCTGGGAGTTGGTCTTCTCATTTGTTATCTTGCAGGGGTTCTCTAAATCTCTTGTGTTTGAATTTTCACATCACTGATGAAATGAGGGAAGTTTTCTTGCATAATTTCATGGAATGTTTGTTTCACCGTGGTCTCTGTCTCTCTTTCTGCCTTAGGAAGTCCAATTACTCTTAGGTTCGGTCTCTTGAAGTAATCACTCATTTCTTGAAGGTTTTGTTCTGTCTTTTAAAGCTTCTTTTCTATGTTTTTGACAGTTTGGGTTAATTTTATATTTTGGTCTTCAAGCTTAATCTGTTTTTTAAATCTGTCCCTGATATATGGAAACTGTCAACTGTTCTTATTCTTTTTGATCTTGGTGGGTAATTTAGGTAATTATTTATTGACATTTTGAAGTTGTGCTCTTTCCCAATCCTGTAGAATACTAAAAGAAAAGAGTAAAAACAAAGTAAATTTGTTTTGATTTTCTTGGTTAACTATACAAGGTCAAAGAACTTAAACAACTGGAATTACTTACATTTAATTACATATTAATGTTTGTAAGAAGATTTTCAAAGGAACGAAGCCTCTGATAGTATATATATAAATATATATATATTGTAACTTCAAGCACAGTACTATTTTCTTTTCTCTCCTTTCTTCCACCAGAGACTCAATGCAACTGCTTACCTTCTTTGCTTCAGTACTCTGGCTGTTCTTGGTTGTCACACAGACCTTTCAAATTCAACATATTTAAAACTGAACTCATCATATGCCATCCAAACTCCTTCTCTAATGACTCCTTCTCTGATATGCCTTAATGTGGATTTTTGGTTCCACCTACTACCACATCTTCTGAGCTAAGATCTGAGTATGGTGTAGAATTGTCTGTCAATCCACCACTCCATAAGTCACCCTACATATCTACATATACATATGTAGGTTTGTAATGTCTATCAATCTTTATCAACCCTCTGTTTATCTGTTTATAGATCAAGATTGCTCCTTGATCAAATTCAAATCAATTCCTTCTTCTCATCTCCACCGCTTCTGCCACTTGCTGGGTTCATGTCAGTTTTTGGTCTGACTAGTCAATCAACCTCCTGTATTGCTCCCTCCAGTTTATTCTACCATCACTGTATGATTTTGTCTACCTCGTCTGCCTAAACTTCTATTGCTCCATGATGCCTTCGGGACAAAAACCAGCATCTTAGCAATATACATCCAACTCTTCATGATGTTGACCATGATACTTTTTCGATTCACCTTTGCCTTCTCACTTTGAGCTTTACATATAAAAACATCCTGTAATACTGGTATGTGTTTACTTCCATGTCTTCTGAAGGCTGCACATTCATTGTTCTGTCTCTGAAATCGCCTTGATATTTTACTCATTCCAATTTACTATGTTGTACCCTTCAAAATTTAGCTAAGCTATAGCTTCATCTCAAATGAGTTTTCAAATCTCTCATTTCAGATTATTACTTTCTAGTACCTTAGTGTTATATATGTTCACTGGTATTTATTACTCTATATTTATTGTTTTTATTTTTTGTTATTTTTTCTACCTCTTCCATGAGGCTATACATGCATTTAAAAGGACGATTATGCTCTCTGTCTAAATCTCTGGTTGATAGTATAGTGTCTGACCCAAGACTTTCCCCAACATATGAAGATAAGTGAAAAAAAAATCATGGAACCAAGAACATTGGCTTCTATTTGAAGGCGTATTGTGGTTTGAAAAAGACAATGTAAAAGCGATTGGCACATAAGCCCTCACTTCAGGCTTTGCTTCTGTGTGTCAGGAAATGTTCTAAGTATTTTTCATGTATTTGATCAGTGCAACCATTCTAAGAGATAAGTACAATTGTTTCTCACTTCCACATCAGGAAATTTAAGGCACAAAGGAATTAACTTACCTAAGATTATACACATTCTTAATGTGAGTTCCTCTGAAAGCAGAATCTGAGGTGAAGGTTTACATGCTAAAATTGTGTTAGGATAAACAAAACTAGGGAAGCAGGAGTTAGGGAAAAAGGATTAGAGGGAATCAATACAAGACAGCATTGCTGATCAGCACTTGACATCAAATGTAAGAGCTCAGGATCTTTTGGAATCTTTTTTTAAAATTTTATTTTAAAGATGTGGGGTACAATTCAGGATTACATATATAAGTGGTCATGGTAAAGTTAAAGTTTGGGCCTCCCTTTGATCCTCACTTTGCCTAATTTGAGATTGGGTATGCTTATTGATGTTTATTATCTCTGCCACCCACCCTGGCAGTATCCCACTGCTGCCAATCCCTTTCTTACATTATTATGGTAAATGTTCAGGGTCCACTTATGAGTGATATTGAAATCTTTTGAAAAGCTTTGCAATGAATGCGTCTCAGGACTATCCAATGAAGAAGAGGGATAGTGAAGAACCATTCATGGATGCCTGTGTCTCTTTGGTCAAAAGTTTTTTCCACGTTTATTTCTGAGTTGTGCAGCACAGTGTCTTCAGGATCTCCTGGCAGTTTATGCTTTATCATCAGCAGGGATGCACCAGAGGAGGAGGCGCAGGTTGTAATGCAGGGGCATGATGCCAGGTAGTGTTAACTGGCTTTCCCCTGAAGTCATTTGAAGCCCATGCATAGCTTGTTGTTGCAGCAATGGCTTAGACAGAATGGCAGCCAAAAATCCTGGACAAGGTGTGACTGAAATACTGTGCACATGGAAAGTCAGTTATGTTCATCCAACAAATGGTAAAACCCCAATTCAAATGCTAGAAGTCTGGCTCCAGATTCTATAGTCAGTGCTACTCTTCAGCCTGGCAAACCTGACCCTTGCCCAGTGCTTTGTTTGGCCACATGGCACAAAAACACATGAAAAGTAAAATTATTGAAGAACTCACAGTTACTTCTCTGGCACAAAACCAGCAAGCCAAAGCATCTGCTCTCTTGACTGTACACTGCTTAAGCCCTAGGGAAATGCTTCCTCAAATCTCTTTCCTTGTATCCTACATCAAAGCCAGAACTGGGATTCATTGGGTTGCTGGCATGGACGATGGACACTGTCTCAGAGTATGGAGGATGTGATCAACTGAAGAATTTAGGCAAAAGAAAGACAAGGAAATGTCAAATTCTTCTCTCATATAGTATGACTCATATAAGAAATTCTTATCTAATAAAATGTCATTTCTCAGTGTAGTTTCCAACTTGTAGTTTGAGGGTATTCATAAAGAAATATACTATTCACAATAGTTGTATGTAAAGTGTAAAGGATATTTGATGATACCAGTTCTCCACATGGACATCTGGATTACTATTGAATGGTATGATTATAAATAATTTTATTTTGAATAAAACAGGTTTTTAAAAGGATTCAATTAATTAAAAAAATGAAGTTAAAATTCATCTGTTTGTAAAATCTAGACTTAAATTTATTATATTTATTTATCATAATTTACATCTTGTCCCTAAATTTCAGTGGATAATATTGAATCTTTTAGAGAAAAAGATTACTTTCTGAAGCACACATAAAAGACAATTTGATATAATTTTGTTTTTATATTTGTCTTAAAGCTTATTTCCTGATAACAATAAATCAACTTTTATGAACTCTGAATATAATTAAATGCTATTATTTCTGTTCTTTAGATCATTAGATGGCATTAGAACACAAATTACATAAAATCTTCATAAAAGTATAATTCATGATTTTGTGGAAACAAAGACAAATTTATGGAATAAATATAATAATTTATGAATTATGTATATCTTATACTTATGCAGATACCCTCAGCCCATTAACAAAATACCCAGACACATGCAACAGCAATGCAATTTCATAATCTCTGGTATTTTGTTGATTCAGTCATTCAAAAACTATAGCTTTAAAGGTATTTTCTAGTTTGTTCTTATTCAGGTTTATATAATAAAATATCTTATTTAACAGTTGGTTAGCTAGAAATATACCTTCTAAATATTTAGATAATAACGTATGTGTGCCTCTGTTTGTTCTTTTGGCCCAGACCCTATGAATATTAGAAGTGTTTTTTTTCCCCATGTTTATAATGCATGACTACCCTGTTGTACATGCTTTGCCTCACTCTCCGCCATTTTGTATGAGCACATACTCTCCCATACTCTCATTCTACATTGCACTTCCTCCTTGTTGTTGCAAAGATTGAGTCACCACAGCAACTCATTTCAGTTAAGCAGTTGTTACTAAACCGACAAAACTAAGACATCATTATAGCCCACTTGTGCTGTACTGTGTTTAAGCATCTACATACAAATACAAAAACAATTATAGATGACAAAATCTAAACATGCATCAGTAAGGGTACCTGATGCCAAACCAAAGTGGAGACCAAAGGGAGGCTCAAACTTTACCTGTACAATGACCACTTGTATACCTAATCCTGAATTGTTCCCCACATCTCTAAAATTAAAAAGAAACAAAACAAAATCTAAACATTCCTAGTTATAGTATTGTTTTTAGTTCTTGAGAAAAGTCCTGTTTACATATTAGCTTTCTCCTCCTATCACTCAAGTGATTTCATTTAAGTCACCTTAGTTCATTCTTCCTACAGAAGAAGCCCTGCATTGCTCTTCCTTGCCTGAATTAGCAGCTCAGGTAAGTTGCCTGATACTATAAGTTTCATAAGACGTTTGCTTATTTTCTTATTCTTACATATGACCAAATGCTTTCTGAATGTTCAGAAATTTTATTGGGTCGTGCTAAAATAGTTTTAAAAGTTTGTAGCTTTACCATTTTTTACATATTCCCTTTGGAATGAATTTCCAATAACAAGTTTCCAGGGAGGGAAAAAGTCACAGAGTTGGATAATTTTTCCTGAAATTCTATTTCATATCTACTTTTCCTGTTAAAGTTGCAGACTTTGGGCAGTACTTTTAAAAGAGAAACTGTTGGTTTGATGACATCGCTATAGTTTTTATATTTTTTTCTCCATGGTTACCATTTTGGCATGTTATACTTAATGACAGTTGGAAGATTACAAAATATTCCACTGTTGATCTTTCTGTGAAGGCCATAGAGGAAGATGTGGCTGCTATATAGCCATCTTGAGAGAGTATCCTTGTGGTCATAAGCCCATTTTAAACCACAAAGTAATTTAAGCATGTTTTTGTTTTTCCTGACAACGATATTCTCATCTCCAATTTCATCACATAAATCTCCCATGATGTAAATTTAGACAATTTGATGGATGATGTGATGGAGATTTTATATTGTTAACTTTTCTATATGAAATTTTTTTTTTAAATCTCCATTTCTTCTTCTTTGGTTCTTTCAAAATGATATTTGATTATCCAAAAACTCTAATTTCACTCATAGGTTATCAATTTATCTTAACATGTTCTCAGTTAAATTCAGAAGTGTACAATGAAGTCTTCAATATATTCCTCCAATTTTAGTAAAGTTTAGGACTATAAGGTGAGATAGCAAAGACATTCATTGAATAAGTATTTTTAAAGATAATCCAAGACACTCAAGTGTGCATGTCAACAAGATAAAAGAATCAAAATAAATATTTAAATATGTATGGATAATCTGCTTTGCTTTTTGTAGTGGCATGGACATATTCTTGATGCCAAATCCTGGAGTGGAAGGGAAACTAGGTATCTAGGCATTATAGATTTCTCAGAGCCAAGCCACTCTGTATCTCACAAAAGATGTTCTTAACCTGATCTGACCCAGCTGGAATCAGGATGGCAATTGGGAGGAAGACCACCCTGATGAGGGCAGAAACTCTTATTTTCCTTGCTGAGTTAGTTCTACAATGTTTACTTTCTACTAAAATTTTTTGAAAGTTGAGTAAAGTCATGGCATCCAGATAACATATTTCTTACAAAATCCTCTTTGGTGTCAGAGACCTATACAAATTCCTTGTTCCAAGGCAGCCTGAAGCTCATAATCATGGCATTTTGTAATACTCACTTGACCTCCTCAGGCTACAAACATCCAAGACATTCGGCCTAAAATAGAAACTTTTCAAAGTAAGTTAAATAATTTCTCTGGAAATGGTTAGTGTATTGAAAATCTAATATTGTGTGTGTGTGTGTGTGTGTGTGTGTGTGTGTGTGTGTGTGTGTGTGTGATTGCTGTTGTGATTGCTACTGATGCTTTATGCATCTTGTTCATTTTGAAGTTTTAAAATACTTTAATCTCTAGTATTAATAATATTCACCTTAAAAAGCTATTGCTGCAGTTATCTAAAATGACTTCTTTATCTGTGGTGAAAATG
Source organism: Cephalopachus bancanus (assembly GCA_027257055.1). NCBI lineage: Eukaryota > Metazoa > Chordata > Mammalia > Primates > Tarsiidae > Cephalopachus > Cephalopachus bancanus. Next base: position 9,484,029 of record JAPVLO010000108.1, read on the forward strand.
ACTGCAGACAAATGGGATACAGTTATATGTTTTAGAAATAGGTTGTTCTTTTCAGAAACATATTTTGGAGAGCTGGCAGTCTCCTACTAAGGTCAAATAGCTTTTAAAGTCAAGTGGTGGAATTAAATGACCATGAAATATTTGGAATGCATGTTGCTGCTTAGAAATGCACAAGGGAGAATACTTTAGAAGAAATGAGTAAAAATCAAAATGTTTTGCTGAACACAAAAGTAAAAGAGTAGGCAATATAAAGTGCAAAACACTTGAAGCAATATGTTTCTAGAGCCAAAGAGAAGTTTTATTTATGAGGAGTCTGTAGAATGATATGCCAATTTACTCAACTCTGGGTAGATTATTTGTGGTTGTGGTTCTCAATGTATGATAAGTTCAAAATGTTTTTCAACCCAAAATATATGGAACATCCCAGAACCTCTGCTATCCAATCAAATATCATTAGTTCTGGCTACACTGAAAATACTTTCGCTGTCCAAATATCCCCTTGTCTATCTCTATAATTTACACAGTAAACTCCTCTGCTTGTATGTCCTTTCTTTGTTTTTCAGTCTGGAAAACTTCACCCTGCAAGAGCCAGCTCTGATAGCACTATTGCTCAGAACATGCCTGACTTCTCCAAAGTGAATTGCTCCCTTCACTCATTTGAAAAATATGTTTTGTAATATAACTACTAGAAACCTCGAACTTCAATGTATTCTTCAAACTTTCACAATGTGTTTGTATATAAACATAACCTGAAGCACATTTTTGGAATCGTTGTTTACACACATCCTTACCCCCCCCAACCTATTTTTGTGTGCCTCTTACTCTGACTTTTTTCTCTCTAGTTCTCAGTTTTTCCATTCCCATATTCACCCAAGCCTCTATGGGATGTGACCCTTAGTTCATAAATTCATGTATGCAAAGTCCATAATTTTAGTTCTGTAGCAATGTATTTCTTCTTTTGAGGCGTATTCCTTTAGATAGTAAGAATTTGATCTTTCGTAAAGCACTTTGGGTTGTTCCTAAGTTCCAGTTGTTTTATCGATTGAAGTTTTGAGAAGATCCCATGTTGTTTGCAACATTCCTACCAATGTTAGCATCCATGAGAAGCCAGGAGTCACTTCTCTTAACCCTTGGTGCCACAGATCACTGCTAATTTGTTCCTCTTTTCTATGTGCTGTGGTGCATTCAGTTCTCTATGTTGTCTCAGTTACCCCTCTTTTTAGAGAGCTCAGGGAATGTTCAGCAGCTCATGTGCAGTCTGGAGTCATGGAGAGTTGATCAGCCTGTCTTCAGTTCATTCTTAATCTGTGCTACGCTTAGCAGCACAGATGCCACTTCATCTCTCCATATTTCCTCTTAGTCTCACCCACCTAGAAACAATACCAAGTCTTTCAAGCATTTCTTTTATTCCCTCGCCATGCTGGCCAAGAGTGGGTTGGAGGAGGAGAAGAATGCTAAGATTTTGACTACAGCAAAAATCCTACCCATGAAAGGGTTGTACAGATTCTCGTCTTCTGTAATTATCTGGGATTCTATTAACAATTAGTTCTGGCCAGAGAGAGTTAGAACTCACTGCTTTCTAGGGATGCAGCAGCATCCTAGTATTCTTTTCTTTTCTGAGTTTCTCTCTCCCCTACGGGAAAATAGAATGTCTGGGGGAGGAAGAGTGACAGAGTATGGACAACCAAGGAGCCGGAGGAAGTCTTACCTAATATCTCAATGTTATTTTATACACACACACACACACACACACACACACACACACACACATACACGCACACACAAATATAATATGCTTTTAGTTGCAGTCATTCAGTATATTCAATTATACCAATAGTATTCAAGTATTTTGGTTAATGCAAATCCATATTAAAATTTTAACATACACTCATAATATATTTATGCTTATTTGTAGGTAATGTATAGATACTACTACACTAATATGATAATACAATATCCAAATTAAAATATTTATATACAATGAAGGTTTTTTAGATAATTTATTTTATATATTTATTAGAACTTTTTTCTTTCACTAAAACATTATTATTTGCTAGGCTTTGATAGAAATTTTGTTAGTCAATTTGCATTTCTATCCCATTTAAAAGAGTAATGTAAAGGTAAAATAGGCAATATTAAATTTTATCTCTCAATAGTTAAAAATTAAGCAAAATATCACTCTCATATACTAATAAAATATTTCCAAGGATTTAGAGTTAACTTTACATTCAAAAGTTTCATATTTTCATTTACTCTAATGTCAATCAATAGTTCTTAAAAACTAATTGGAAGGTGTGGTGTTATAATATTTTTCACGAATGAGTCAAATAACATTAAGATGTCCACTTTTTAAAAAATCAGTTACAAATTTCTGATATTTAGTTTACTTTCTGAGGTTACAAATAAGACAGTTTTTGTGTTTTTTCCAGGTAATAATACCACTCTTTAAAACGTTCCAGACCCGCCTGGGCAACTTGGGGAGACCTCAACTCTACAATAAATCAAAAAGAAAATTAGCCGGGCGTGGTAGCGCGCGCCTGTAGTTCCAGCTACTTGGAAGGCTGAGATGGAAGGATCGCCGGAGCCCAGCAGGTCGAGGCTGCATTGGCTGGGAGTGGCCACTGCACTCCAGTCTGGGCGACAGAGTGAGACTCCAACTCAAAAATAAAAATAAAAAAATGCTATACTCAAACCACACACAAAAAAACATTTTGGCAATGTATATTTCAGGGATTTGCAGTGGGTAAGTCTGAAGGCACCACTGAGCTGCTGAACACCTATTTTCTTTCTTCAAGGTGTCCTGAAAGCCACAGTAGTGTCTAAGACCCTATGAGCCACCATTGAACAGATGGGAACACATGTGTTGATTTGTATATTAAATATCTGTAAAACTCGATGACCTTCTTTATCTTAATATAAATTAAATATAAATAAAAGTTTTACCTTGTCATGTCTTATTGGAGGCTATTAGTCTAAATAATTTCCCTTTTAATGTCTGCATTATGTTCTACAAATAATTTTATAGAGTTATGCTAAAAAACACACATACTGATGTATAAGGAATGGAAGATATACAATTAAACATATTTTATTACATATATACATCCATAGCATATGCGTATATATGCATACCCAAACATGTGTGTGTCTATCTAGATATCTATAGATATATCTAGATAGATAGATAGATAGATAGACAGATAGATAGATAGATAAGTAATTCAGAACAAACACAATTTTCCCAATACTTGTTTTTCTTCACACTAGTCTGGCTGCTATTTTTTTTTAGAAAACTTTATTTGAGACATAATCAATATACCACATAATTCACCAATTTAATGGGTATAAGTATATTTACAGAGTTGTCCAACCAGTGTTATAATCAATTTTAGAACATTACCCTCACCCCAGAAAGAAACCCTATTCCTGTTGTCGGTCATGCCCATTTCCTCCCTGTTACCACCCCCTTTCTCTGCCCTAGCCCTAGGCAACCACAATCTACATTTCTTGGCTTATTCTGGAAATTTCATGTAAATTGAACCATAAAATATGTGGTCTCTAATGGGCTTCTTTCAATTAACAAATTTTTTTTAAGTGAGAAAGCAGGATTTATTGAGAGAATGAAAAAGCTCCCACAGTGGGAGGGGACCTGAAGGGGTTGCCCCACTTAACGTATTTTTAAGATTCATCCATTTTGTAACTTGAGTCAATACTTTATCCCTTTTTAAGGCCTAATAGTACTCCTTTGTCTGAATATATCACATTTTATCCATGCATCTGTTGATGAACATTTGAGTTTTTTGTATTTTTTCATTATGAATAATGTTGCTATATGCATTTGTGTACATAATGCATTCATGGTGTGTTGGGCATATGCTTTTATTCATCTTAGGTATATACCTAAGAATGAAATTACTGGGTCATATGATAATTATGTTTAACATTTTAAGGAACTTCCAGACTGTTTTCCAAAGCAGACACATCATTTTACTTTTTTTTACATTTTACTTTTTCCCTCCAACTATATATGGGACTTTCAATTTCTCTTACCTTCACCAACATGTGTCATTGTCTTTCTTTTTGATTGTAGTGAATGTGAAATAGAATCTCATCTCCCTTTTTTTTTTTTTGCGAGGGAAAGCTTCATTGTGGCATAATTGATATTCAAAGAACTGCAAGTATTCAATGTGTAAAATCTGATGTTTGGACATATGCAAACACCTATGATGCCATCACAACAATAAAGATAATAGACATTGCAACATCTCTAAAATTCCTTGTGTTACCCTCTTTTTTGTTTTGTTTTGTTTTATGATCAAAACTCTTAACATGAGATCTGACCTCTAAATAGGTTTCGAGTTGAAGAGGAGGAAACATGAAATCTTCTCAGTTTTAATTTCCTGTGTTTCATTTGTGTTTCCAGGATGGTTAATGATGTTGATATTTTTTCATGTGTTTATTATTCGTGTGTTTGTTTCTTTGTTTAGGTTATTCAGATACATTGACCATTTATAAATGAAATATTTGTCTTTTTATTACTGAGTTGTGAGAGTTTTTATATATTCTAGATACTAGTCCCTAATTAGATGTACGATGTGTGAAATATTTTCCTATTCTGTGAGTAGTTTTTTCACTTTCTCAGGAGTGTCTTTGAAACACAAAAATTTTTATTTTTGATGATATACAAATTATCTGGGTATATTTTTCTTTTCTTGCTTGTGCTTTTGATAGTATATCTAAGAAACCATTGCATAAAAAGATTGCAGTAGTATTGTCTGCTTTTGTCTCCCTATGAGTCTTAAAGTTATAACTCATATGCTTAAATCTTTGATCTATTGTGAGTTACTGTTTGTATGTAGAGTACTATCTGAGTCTGATTTTGTTTTAAATGCATATTATGATTATATATATATATAATAACATATGTATGTATATTACACACACACACACACACACACACACACATATGTATCTTCTCTTTAAATATATATATTTAAAATCCTTGAAATCTCCTGAGTGCTAAGAGTGATTTTTGCATTCCAGTGACATGATTGGTGGCTGGGAACTCCTAAACCAGGGGTCCTCAATTCCTGGGCATGGACTGATCCAGTCTGTGTCCTAATAGGAACTGGACCACAGAGCAGAAAGTGAGCGATAGGCGAGTGAGTGGGGCTTCATCTATATGCATTTGCAGCTGCTCCACATTGCTTGCATTGCTGCCTGAGCTCTGCCTTCTGTCAGATTAGTGGCAGCATTAGATTCTCATTGGAGTGCAAACCCTGTTATGAACTGTGCATACGAGAGATCTACGTTGTGCACTCCTTATGAGAATCTAATACCTGATGATCTGAGGTGTAGCTGACGTGATGCTAGCACTGGAGAGTAGCTGCAAATAGAGATTAACATCAACCCTGAGGATGACTGGACAGAGATGAATAAATCAATTGCTTTCAGACTCATAACAAAACTCTATCAATGAGTGCAAGTGAGTTGATGTACTTCAATTGTACAGCTGCATCTGGGGGCAGACTTTAAGTCAGAATCTGGCACTTATTTTAGTCTTCGTGTGGTTGCCCATTATTTTATTTACCACTTTCACATGCGTCTCTTTTTCTTAATGGTGAGTTGTATAATTATTTCATTATATATTACAATGTAGTAATAATAGAAACAAAGTGCACAATAAGTTTTACGCATTTGAATGATCCTGAAACCATAGCCCTCTCCATCCATGGAAAAGTTATCTTCCATGAAACTGGTCCCTGATTCCAAAAATGTTGGGGACCTCCATCCTAGATAGCTTCAGGATAGGTGCTGGTCTCCAGAAAGATCAAGTCATGATTAAAGTGTTAGAACTTTCAGCACGCCCCCACCTACTCTCATCTCCAACCCTTGAGAATGAGAAAGACCAGGAGTTTGAGTCAATCACCAATGACCAATGGTTTGATATGTCATGCCTATGTTAGGTAACCCTATTTTTTTTAAATCCTAAATGATATGATTTGGAGAGCTTCTGGGCTGATGAACACATTGATGTGTCTGGAAGATGACATGCCTTGTAAGTGCATGGAAACTCTGTGAAGCCATTCCCCCATACCTTGCCCTATGCATCTCTTTTATTTGTCTGTTTCTGAGCTGTACCCTTTATAATAAACCAGTAATTATGAGCAATGGTTTTTCTGAGGTCTGTGATTTGTTCCAACAAATTATCAAATTTAAAAAGTGGGTTGTAGAAACCTCTTAATTTATATACAATCGATCAGAAGTTTGAATGACTCCTGGGATTTGCATCGAAAATGGCATCTATACTGGGGACAGTCTTGAGGGACTGAACTCTTTTTTTTTTTTTTTTTTAGTTGGAGTCTCACTCTGTCGCCCAGACTGGAGTGCAGTGGCCGCTTCCGGCCACCGCAGCCTCGACCTGCTGGGCTCCGGCGATCCTTCCACCTCAGCCTTCCAAGTAGCCGGAATTACAGGCGTGCGCTACCATGCCCGGCTGGTTTTTTGATTTATTGTAGAGATGAGGTCTCGCTGCCCAAGCGGGTCTCGAACCCGCGGGCTCAGGCAATCCACTCACCTCAGCCTCCCAAAGGCGCGGGATTACAGGCTGAGCCACCGAGCCCGGCTGGGACTGAACTTTTAACCTGTGAGGTCTGTGCGAATTCTGGATAGCTAGTGTCACAATTAAATTGAGTTGTTGGTGTTAAAAAATTGGAGAATCATAACATTGTGACACTGTTTTGACTGTTATTAGAAACTTCCCTCCCTCCCTTTTTCTCCTCTCTCTCTCTCTCTCTCTCTCTCTCTCTCTCTCTCTCTCTCTCTTTCTCTCTCTCCGCCCTCCCTCTTTTCCTCTCTCCATCACCCAGTAATGCTTAACAAAAGTCCATTTGGTGTCCTATGCCTCTCAGCCCTAATGCGGCTAAGGATCAATGAATCTGTGAGAAGCTCAGGCAGTGACAAGCCCACCTACGATGATCCAGTTTTCCTTCTCCTGCTTTAGAAGATTCTTCTAAAGAATCTTCTGAGATATCACTGTGACCATCAACCTAGTCCCTTGGTGATTATATGGAGTAGAGACATTTGCTGATTTCTATTACAGATATAGCATGAAGAGTGAATACACTCATCTTGTGTTAATTTATGTTTTATTTGTTTTGGCTGCCACAGATTATACTATTCTATATGAAGAGAGGCCCTTCTAGTAATCATTTTTCATTAACTCTTCAAGAATCAAGAGCTAAAATGGCTCTCATGGAGTAATTTGGTGAAACTACTTGCCTATTATTTGAAAGTGTCATGTGACCTTGAAGTAAGATAATTTTGAAATTACCAAAGTCTTACATAAGTTAAAACAATGTTTTCTAAGTATCTTTAGGTAAACAAATTTGTATTAATATCCAGTCTCCACAGATAAGGAAACTGGTGCTTAAAGTGGTTCAGCAAATTAATTACTCAATATTGCATGCCTGACCAGCAATGAATTTGTGCCACAAATCTTGTTCTATTTCTTCCTGGCAATGCATATTTTACAATCATGGGCTTCCAGACTTGTAGGGCTTCTCTTTGTAAATTGTTTACCCATAATTTTCTGTGTTGCTGAATATAACGAATATTTCATAGTGTTTGGACATTTGGGGCAGGAGTACCCAACTCCTGTTTCATGCTCTGTTTGGAACTGGGCTACACAGCAGGAGGTGAGAGGCCATTGAGCAGAGCTCTGCTTGCTGTCAGATCAGTGGTGGCATTAAACTCTCATAAGAGCACGGACCCTATTGTGAACTGCACGTGCAAGGGATATAAGTTGCACACACCTTATGAGAATCTAATGCCTGATGCCCCCCCACCTCTCATCCATGGAAACACTGTCTCCCACGAAAGTGATCTCTGATGCCAACAAGATTCAGGACCGTTGATTTGGGATATTCTTCAAATAGGTAGTAATTAAGTTTTTTTCTCAAACTTTTTTCAAAAATAATATGTGACATCTTAAAGAATCCAATGGTGATCATGAGCTATAGGTTTGTCACCACCACTCAAAATCATTTTTTATTGAAATTATATGGTTTCATAAATCTAGTAAATATTACAAGGTACTGAATCTTTGCTATAGCACGACTCATTTGGTATGGCACCTAACGGTCTCCAGGCAAAACTGTGATGCAAGTTGTCATGAGACAGTTCTTTGATAAAGACTGTATGACAACTATGTCAAAATAGGTTTTGGAAATTAAGCTATGTGGAGTGAGGCATGGCACAACTCCACAAGACATTGGTTTCTCTTACCCATTCATTTACCCAAATAACAAAGAAATCATATGCATCTTGACATATATGTTTATATACATAACACATACATACATCTGGTAATTATAAAGTACCTTGCTAATGCATTTGGAATCTCATAATATTTTAATGACTCAACTTGAACATAATTTATAAAGTTTTATGCCTGCCATTATAATTTCAGGTGACCCAAGATTATTTTTCTCCTGTGTAAAAAGTCATAAAATTAGCCACTGCTAAAGACGATTTTTAGTGTCAAATATTATATCAGTAAATATCTTGGAAGAAGAACAGTACTCACATATGATTTTAAAAATGTAGAGTGAGATGAGAGGATTGCTTGAAGCCAGAAGTTTGAAATCAGTCTGGTAAATATCGCAAGGTAATTTAATATATATATTAAATTACCTGGGTGTGGTAGTACATGCCTGTTGTCCCAGTCACTCAGGAGGCTTAGGCCAGGATTGCACTATACACTCCAATCTGTCTGTGCAACAGAGTGATACCCTGTAGAAAGAAAGAAAGAGAGAGGGAGGGAAGGAGGTAGGAAGGGAGGGAAAAGGAAAGGAAAGAAAGAAAAGAAAAAAAAAGAAATGACAGGAATACAATTATATTGCAGAATACTATTAGCACTGGTTCTGTTAAATTTTTAGATGATTTCTGTTTGGCTCAAGAATTACAAAAAACCAAGATGAGACATTTCTGTGGCATAACAGGTTACCGACAGTGACAACATTTTAAGGTACAAAGAATGACTTGAGATAGTGACAATAGCAATGTTTTTCAGTCATAAGGCCTGGAATTTCTTCTAACATGGCTTCTCATAATTACAATTCCCTATGCTTAAATCACTTAATTCTCTGTTCCTCCCTTCTCTCCTCTTCCCACTAGGTACTTAGAGAACATTTCACACTTATTTGCACTGTTAAATTTTGTAAATAGTAATTATTTCAGCAATTTTGACTCTTTTATACCTGGAAAAAAAGAAAAAAAATATTTAGAAAGGTAAGACCTAGGGTGCCCTGCATTTTGAGCAACATGTTTGAACCAATTATGTTTACACCAAGCCATCATCTCAATATAAGTAAAACTGCCTGCCAATTACTATGTATGACTTTCCTGAGAACTTTTTGAATGTAGCTATCATCGACTGTATCTACTACAAATTCAGGAACAGGCTTGGAAGGACAGCATTTATTTACACCAAACATAATTCCTTGAAGAAATTAGCCATGTGTCCATTATACCCACAGGGATGTAGCTAACAGTTAATTTGTACAGAAACGAACAAAGACGTGTTTTTGAAAAGGATGACACAAATAATATCTGATTCTAAAGATATATCTCTATGTCATTACTTCAAATACATTTTAATTTATTTTCACAAGAATGGAAATTAAACATTCCAAAGAATTAATTTAATTTAACAAATAATATCACATTGGTTTTTTCTGATCAAGAGCCTGAGTACACTTGTACAGTTGTGGAGGGAAAAAAATGCATTCAAAAACTTTCAACAGGCATGCTTCAATAAGACATCCCACTATTCTAGAAAATGCCTCAACAGAAAGATCAATTTTTAAGAAATCATTCATAGGAATAAGCCAAATTTAAAATAATTTTGTCCACGATCCTAGGTAACCTTAGCTTGCTCCTTCTGGGGTGATTCTGTTTCATGTCAGAAACACACCAGACAAGTGGATGTGGAGGGAAAAGACGATCCAAGCTTTAAGGGGTGACTCATCACAGACTTTCTTAGTTATGTCTTCTCCATTGGCAATATTTCAAATAGAAACCATGATATGGATATTGCCAGTGACAGATTTGGAAAATGCTCCACATTAATGACTCCCTCCCATGACATACCACCCATCCCCGCCCCTCAAGAGTACATCAGACCTTATTATCAAGATACTGTAAAAGAAAGTGTGAGCAAACTAAGAGTCCCTATCTGCCCCATTCACGCCTTATTCAATGACATTCTGGCGTTTTTCAACAAAACCTTTGATAACAAGTTTTAATTTAGCATTCCAACTTCAAAAATAACATTAGGGAATTTTAAATACAAGTAATTGACTCATAAAAGTTATGCATATTCACAGGATTTTCTTTGAATATTCCAATGGCTGCAAGTGCCATATGTAACAAACTGGAATTTTGTGCTGATTTAAAACATTAAGTAAAAAGAAAGATGAAATTTTCTCTATATAGCAATATCACGCTTCAAAAGAAAACATATTATTCTGATTCTTAACTCACTGCTGTTTTCACTACTACATCTAGCTTCCCAGTATTACAATGATTATATTTCTCTACACAATTATAGATATTGGAAATTTGCCATATGCTTTGCTCTTATTTTGATTCATTGAACTATGAACTTTACCTGAATTACTGACTATACAATGATAATACATTATTGTATTATGTACAATGACTATATATTATTGACTATTCTTTCAAGGCTACAGCTCTTCTCTTATAGTTTGCAGACATTTTTACAGATAGATAGTTGCATAGATATACATTTATATTTTCCCCCAGATATCTCTACTTCTACCCTCATTCCTTTCTACTTTCATTCAGAAGTAGAAGCTTATAGAGACCAAAAGTCCATTCCATAATTTGGAAACATTTTGTGCCAGGATAACAGTAACAGTCACTCACTGGCTCTATTCTCTTTGTAGCCAGAATTTTATTCTCAGACAAATATTTCTAAAACTCGCCTTTTTATTGCTTAATCATCTGGTAGAGAACCTGTAGTGGGTTCTCCTCTCCTGCATAACCTGTTCACATACAATCAGCCTGATTTCAGGTCTTTACATAAATATTGTAGTCACAACAGGTTCCACTATTCTATGACAAACAGCATTCTTCCTAGAAGGATGACACTTTCTCTGCCTTCTCCCTTTATTGGTTATATTTATTTCCAGTTCTGTGATTTTTCTTTTATTGCCACTGCAATCTGGATGCTCTTTTTCTTGTTTTGAATTGTTTAAATAAAGCTAGGCTTAATGACTCACCTTTTCCATGAAGACTTCTATGAATTTTCCTGGAAACAGGAAAGAGTAGCCTTCTCTCTTGTGAGTAATACATAGTTGGCCACTTCATTATTGGCTAAGGTTATCATGACTATTTGTTTTCTCTTTCACAATTTATAATAATCTCTTGGTGGGAACATGTCCAGCTAATACTTATGTTGTTATTTTGGGTGCCTGCTACTGGCTGTATAATTAGGAGGTCCTCCATATGCATTTTGTTTTAGTAAAAATATGACTTATTTGATAGGAACACTAAGAAGAATCTCTCTCTCTCTCTCTCTCTCTCTCTCTCTCTCTGTGTGTGTGTGTGTTGTGTGTGTGTGTGTGTGTGTGTGTGTGTGTGTGTGACACGCATACACATTTTTCTCTGTGTCTCACTTAATGAATTGCACAAATTTGAGGGCTAGGCAGATATGAGCCACTCATGTAGTTTCAGACTAGTTACTGACTAGTTGCTGAAACCCTCTAAACTTCAGTTTCCTCTTATAGATAATAGGAATAGAATCTACTCATGGTTGATGTAAGAAGTAAATCATATAATATATGTGAAGCAATTAGCACTATTCCTGGCCTATTGTAAGTACTTATTCAATTATTTTTTTTTTATTAAGGAGAATCAGTCTAATGATTAAGGAAGTATATCTTAAGAAACATACAAACCTGACTTTAAATTCTAACTCTATTATTTATTATTTTGCTAAAGTCTCTTAACCCCTGTTCTCCCTATTTCCAACATTTGAATAATACTCTCTTCAACACATTGGGAAGATTGTGAAATAAAGATGTGACTAATATGTTAACAAGCATGATGCATGTGAACTGTGACACTGAATAAAACTTAATGGGGTAGTGGAAAAAGATATAGCTGTCTCCTGTCCTTGGTGGGAACATTCAGACAGCTTCCTTCGCGTTATTTGTAAAAGAAAACCCAACAATTAGTTTGAATTAAAAACACACACTCAATCAATCATCAGAATGTTCAGTTTGACATAACAGTGAAAACCCGAAAACCGATTGAACCTGCAATATTACCCTTCAACCAGCTGGTATCTGTTTTAGTCTGGAATTTCCAATGGTACAAGGCCTCTCTGTTCCTCTCTCTACCTGTTCACCATCTCTCCCAGCCCTCGTCTGCACTCCAGAATCAAAGTTGGGGAGAACAAGAAGAGGAAATGTCAGGGTGATTTTATACTTTCTGGTTACAGCAGATAGTTAAAGTTGGCAGCTCTTGGATGAAGAGCCTCACAGATGATTACAGATGGCCTCATGATTGCTGCTGTAGACTGAATTTTTGCATAGTCTCAGAATGCTAATCCCCAATGTGAAGACATTCGGAGGTGTGTCCTTTAGGAGATAATTCAATTTATATAAAGTCAAGCGGGTAGAGTCCCCATGACAGGATTACAGCCTTTCTAGAAGGAACGAAGAGCCCAGAGCTCTCTCTCCACCAGTTTTGAGGATTTAATGTGAAGATGGCTGTCTGCAAACCAGAGAGTGAACCCTCACCAAGAACTTAATGATGCTGACCCCCTGATCTTGGACTTATAGCCTCCAGAACTGTGAGATGTAAATGTTTGGTGTTTAAGTCACCCATCTATGGTAGCTTGTAATAGCAGCTGGAGCTGACTAAGACGTTTGCTTTAGTGGGCACTTTAAGTGGTTTCTTTGACCAATCTCTCTCACAGTTCTCTTGATTCCAGAAGATCCACCTTTAATTCAGGGCCTCAAGACTCCTGCTCTCAACCTCTACTTACAAGCTGAACCAGTGTTCTCTTCCAGATGGTCCATAGCCAACTCTCATGCATCAACCCCTGTTCTACCAAACTAGATTACCTCCCTTTGATTCCTCCATTTAAACCTCACTCTTGTTTCTAAATGTTCCAAGTGTGAACTGAATCTAAGCCACAGCCCACTGTATGTTTCTCAGGCATGAGTCAGGTGTCAGTCATTTGAGTCCCTAAGTCTTTATCTTCCATACAAAAGGGAAGGGAGAATATGTGATACTCATATCTTTGTTGCTGTGAAAGATCACTCAGTATTATAGACTCTAGTTCCATCCAGGTTGCTGCGAAATTCATGATTTTGTTCATTTTTATAGTTGCATAGTATCCTTGAACATCTTTCATAATACTATAAGAAAAGGATTGACAGTGGTGGGAATCTATCAGGGGGGCAGGGAGGGCAAGCGTGGTGGGATTAACGGTAGTCAGTATCTGTCTGGGGCTGGGGGGACACCCCTTATCGACAAGGATGCCTGAACGATGCATATTTGTATGCCTAACCCTTAACTGTACCCCACATTTTTAAAATAAAAAAATGAAAAATGAAAAATAAAAAGGGAAGGGAGGTTGGAAGAAATCTTCACAAGTCTTTTCGCTTTACTCCTTTTTTTAGACTCTTGATCTGACCAAGGGATTCAAGACATGTGAAGCAAGTTCTCATGGTCATTTCCATTGTAACCTTTCATAAGAGGTGGGCAGGTTATCTCGTGTTCGCCTCAGCATCCTAACATCTATGCTGGTATCTGTCCTCAGTAAAACTGAGGAAGAAGTTCCCATTCTAAAATCCTGTTGTTATTTGCAGAGCATAGAGCAAGGGTTGGCACCAGGACTGGCTAAATAATTTACTGGACCCAGTGCAAAATAAATATTCAGGTTCTCTACTCACAAATCACTAAGAATTTAAAGATAACAGTGGCAGAGGATTGAACTGTCCATCTCAGCATGGGGTCCTGTGTGACGGCACAGGTTACATGCCCGTGGAGTCGACTCCAGAAAAACAGATGGTAGAAGTAGTTATTGTTGTGAGTCGTTTGGTTCACCTCCCACCTAATAACCCTTCTCTCAGATGTGCCTGAGTGGCCTCAGCAGCACAGAGATCCTTACTAATAATCCATCACCAAAGACCCCACTGTGTCACATTCGTGCATGGTTCAGAAGTAATTTCATACTGAAACAAAAACTAGTCAATTTAGCTTAGGGTAGTCTTTGCCAAAATTAACTGGCCGATTCCCTGATAATAAAATGGGGGCTCATTCATATCCTTTATAATTTGTTCTTTCTAGTTCCATTTGGTTGAAGAAAGCAAAGTTATATGAGAAAGAATGTAAAGGCTACTACCTGTACCAGTAGGTTCTTTGTTTTAGCTTTGAAAAAATAATGTCCAAGTAATAAGACAAAAACAAACAGACATAGTCAGGAATATCGAGGATGAAAGTACAACGTGCTGTCCATCAGATATCTAATGTGTGTCATTATTTACATTAAGGTATTTTGTATTGAGAGAAAAATAAGAAACTTCTTGGAGAGGGAGGGTTGTTTTTCTAATTCAGTGCCACAGAATCCCACATCCATGAAGCGAGGTGCAGCAGGAGCTCACAGAGTTTGCGTCGAGATGCAGACACTGCAGATATCATCCATCTCTCTGACACACGCGGGGCCTCATTGTGCGGCTGCCAGACACAGTCGGCTGAGATGAGAATGTCACAGAATACCGAAAAGGAAGCGATGCCGTTGGGCTTGTTATTGCTCTTATCTATGAATAGCTCCATAAAGCAACCCTGGGGAACACGATCCTGAGATGAAGAAGAGGAAGTTCGGTCCAAGGCTATTGTGATCGTCGCAGGCAGTCAAGGAGTTAAGTGAACAATGCATGGGGAATATGGAAACTCTATGTGTTAGCTCGGGGGCGAGGGAACTACATCTTTTTCAGAGCAATATTTTTGGTGCAGACGCTGAGTCATCAGATCAGCTGCCTCTCGAGATTGATGATATTCCAGCCTCTCCCATTCTTCTAATTCTAAACCAAAATGACAAAGCGTACCCAGTAGGGAAGACATCACTCTGTCATCATTGGAAAAGGCAATTAAAATAGCAGTGTGTGTGTAGAAGTGGGAAGAGTATAGGGTGAAAAAAATTCAGTTGCAGTTTATGCCTGGGGCTTCCTCACTGATGGAAAAACAAAACAACAAAGAACAAACTACCACAAGTAATTTGGACCAGGCAGGCCTAAAAGGACAAAGGGCTTTGCATAGATAAACAGAGCAAAACAGGAGAACCTATGGTCATTTGAGGTTCTATGATAACGACAAGGTTTAGACTTGTCTCAAATGAAGAGCATTTGGGGTGAGGTCAAGCCCACACCTTACCATACTTCACTGCCTTATATGAAAATTATCTGATACTTGTTATGCTTTGGCATGCATGATTCCACCTGTGACCTCAAAATCTACATAAAATTGACTCTTCTTAAAAAGGTCTCATACTATATAAGAATCCACTTCCCTTTCCACCCACCCTCTGCCTTTTGTTTGAAACAGAACTTCTTTTAGGGACGAAGACAATTAGTGCAAAATCTATCAGAAGGCGTCTCAACCTGTCCTGCAGTCTCCAGCCAGGAACTCTCTGGAAGGAGGCCATGTAATTCATTATTTGTTAGGCCATGGCCTATTTTCCAGGCTGTTGTATAAGGCAAATCCATTGCCTCATTTCTCATAGCCTCTCTACAAAAGAAAAAAGCAGACAGATCTTCCCAAACTCAGACAGAATATTGTGCACAGCCAAGTGGGCTGAAAAAACATGCTGCCAAATTGGCTAGCAAAGCTCCATGGAGTGTTCTCTTTCCAGAGTTTCGGCAGCAACAAAGATGTGACCCCAAATACATGCAACAGAGGACTCCTATGCTGCTATATGGAAAAGCAAGCAAGAGATGCTTCCATCAAACCTCAGTGACCATCAGAAGTCTCACAGGGAGGTCTGGTAACAAATGTTTCAAATAATAATAATAATAATAATTCTGAGCCAGAAAAACTTCATATCAGAGGGACAAATAATAAAAATGCCCTAGTCATCACCACATACGGGACAAGTCATTTGCACACATAGAAGAGTCCTAGGTCAAGTTCAGCTGTTAAAGCAGTATCAACAGTCCTTACAAACGTGTTGTAGTCATTATAATCCTAATAAGTAATTCATAATAGCTATAATCTATTAAGTGTTTACTAAGTTTTGGGAACTGTGATAAGCGTTTTACATACATGGTTTATCTAATTCTTCCCACAACCCTAAAATTATTGCCGCTTTACAGATGAGCATATGGAAGTTCAGAGACATTTAGACACTTTGTCTCGCTGACAGTGATAGAGTCAGTATTCGATCTCAGAACAAGTTGATTCAAATGTTTCCTATGCAGCTTTACTTTCCATATCACTCAGTTGACTTTAAAATGATCAACTATAGGCTTTTCATCTTCATCGTTTTCATCAGCACTTATCATGTATAGAGTACTGAACTTTCTTGACACATAATATTAATACAACTTTTGTCCCCAGTAAATGATCTTTGAGATGATTAACAATAAAAGAAGAATTGAAACAGACTGATCACACTTCAGATATTTCCCCTTGTCCATCTTAGCAATCATGTTTTCTCTCTCTCTCAATCTCCCTCTCTCTCCTGCTCTCTCATTTGTTTGATCACAGCAGTCCTTATCCCCATGCAACACAATGCAAAGCCGACTCCCATCTGCCCTTTTTTCTCAGACCAATAGAGAGGCATTCAGACTGTATGGACCACATTCCCAGTGGATGCAGGGCCTCTGGTGGTGGTCAGGAGATTGGAAACTCCATGGCCTCAAAACACTTCATCAAGCCATTCAGTCAGTGGCATTTCACATAATGCTACATGATTAAAGACCATGAAGGTTAAACATTCTAACCAGACACATATGTCTAGCAATGGTCTTTTGAAAACCCCCATTCTGAGGAACCATCTGGACATTCCAGGTGATCTCCATGCCTACTGATGGGAGTTCACTCCATCATACATAATAGTTTGGGCAATCCAGCAGAGAGTGTATTTGATGGCCCCTTTTGTTTTAACTCCTTTAAAAAAAGAGCCAAAGATTGACTTCACTTTCATCAAAAGAATATTAAATTACACATAAATAAGAATGTCTTGACTCTTAAAGAGTGTTAGAATTTAGAACTTGTTCCTGAGCAGTGGAAGGATTCAGATTCCAATTGAGACTCTGAAGACTCGGAAAGATGACTCAGAGAATGGACGTTGAAATTACAGAGGGGTGAGTTTCCACTGTACCCAAAGAAAAATTTTCTAACAGCAAGAGGAGTGTAAGACTTGAATGAATTCCCTGGCTTTCAGAGAGTGATATATCCATAAAATCCAATAATCAGATGGGATTTTAGTAGTTACCACTCTAGTACACTTTTTTACAAGAAGAGAAAAAGGGTCAGAAAGCTGACATCTTGAAGACTGGACCTTAGACTCTTACACTTCTGACTCACCAGAAAAAGCAAATAATAATAATCCTCAAAAACAAACTGAATATGTTTAAACGGAGATGGGATAAATAACTGTTAGTAATGTTGCAGTTATGATTCAATGTTTAGATGAAGAAAGGAAGTGAAATATTATTTTTAATTCTAATAATTTATGATATTATGGCTAACTACCTGGGATAAATGGTATAAGCCTGCTAAATAATATTATACTAGATAATCTTAAGATTTCTTCCTATCCTAAAAGTATATGCGGAAAGAAGCGTCATGTATGATAAAGAAACATCTTTCAGAATGCATCTATTAAAAAACATTTCAGTAGAATACCATATATAGAACATAATATATATGCTTATGTGTGTGTTTTGCTATGTAAGTTGTGAATATGGAAGAGAAGCATGTCACCCATATCACTGTATTAAATTATCTAAATAAATATTTATAACTTTTTTTGCTATATAGCATAATATCTTCTAAAGAATATTTAATTTATTGGAAGCTGATCTGTGAGATGCAAACTGAACTTTTATAAAAACTCTCTAGAATATAATGTTTTACAGGGGACCACAGCATTCATTGATTTAATATTTGAGATTTGGATCCTTTAGAGTTTCTTTAACTCTGGAGGCTACACTATTTTGTGATGTATACTTTTGATGAGTCATAAATATCAAGGTCAGTATGCAAAAAACAGTCACTTGGGAGGATAAATGAGATCGCCCAACAAACACATTGACGTGATTCAACTGAATTCAACCAAGAGTTTTTGAAATTCTATTCTTTGGCATTAGCCACTAAACAATATTTGTCATTAAGCTTCTGAAAGATCACTTAAACAACTCAGTGTTGCTTTATTCCATTTTGTATGATCAATCATATATCATATTAGCAGTCATAAACTTAAGATTCCTTAAACAAATGCAAACAGTCTTTTGTGGAAGTCCAGGACCTGATATTAAATTTGTAATAAAAGAAGGAAGAATTTAAGGTTGAATGGCATACTCTTGTCAGAGTTTTTGGCACTTCAAACATATATACCACATTTTTACTATCCTTTCCTTGAAAAGTTATGTATATGACTTTGTTTGTACACAAATTGTGAATGGATGGTAAAATATTGCCAGTAATACTAGCATTTACTAGAATCAAACTCATCCAGACACTAGAATACTAACTAAACCTAATATGTGATACTGTCAATTGCCATTTAAATTTTTCTCTCCATATACCATATTTACTTTTTTGCATAAACTGAGCATAAAACTCTCCCCCATTTTAAGTTGTCACTAGATCTTACATTCTATATATTTTTAAAAATCTTTATTTTTCTAATGCTGGTCCAATTTAACTATATTTACAAAAGGAGCTCACCTAAACCTGATAAGACACATTGGATGAAACTAGCACAGAAAGAAGACCCCAGAATCATAGTTTTGGATCTGAAATGCCTGATTCTAACTGTTTTGCACTCCATTCCTGGTTCTGTTTTCTGAGTGCTGTTGTTGTCAGTATCACCAGTGTCTTCATTTATAGTGTCACTTACCCTGCTGGTTTGGCCAAGAAGCCTATTCTTTTGATCTTAATTCCCTTCTTTCATTTTATTATACAGTGTCTAGATAAATTGAGAGCTACCTCAAGTTTAAAGACATAAAACTCAAACCATACATCCCCCTCATTCTTCCCCATTGAGAAGTAGGACCAGGACTGAGATGTGTTTGATATTTTACAATCTACACAAAACACAATTTAAAGCTTCAGAATTTCTGTAGTCATTGAAGAAGACATTTACTCTGTAAGTGACAAATACATAAGCTATGGCAGTTCCTTCTATGGTTTTATAATTTTAAGGAGAAGATAGTCATCATTATTTACTATCTGTAATAACATGATTTGTATAAAATAGCGACATGTTTCAATGCGTTTGATCATGCTTATTTCTTCCATTACTGCCTTCTTTCTTTTGCTTTATATATTAGAGTTAAAAATAAGGATCAACTTATTTGCAGGGTTTTTTTATGCTTAGTATCCAGATAGCATTACAACAGAATAGAGCTATAACATAATTGCCAGATAACTAGTGATCCAAAGAAAACATAGATAATTTCCAAACGGATTTCTTTGTTTTTAAAAGTAAAAGGATAATTTAAAATAAAGCAAACTACAGCTCTATTCACAATAGCAAAGACATGGAACCAACCATGCTGCCCATTGAAGCTGGAATGGATAAAAAAATTCCATATACACAATGGAATATTATGCACCCATAAAGGACACACATATGGACTTTGCAGCAACTTGGATGGATTTAGAGTTGATCATACTCAGTGATCTATCACAGAAACTAAGAACAGGGTACCATATGTTCTCACTCATAAGTGGACCTTGAACAATTATGAGGGATTGGCAATAGTGGGAAACCGTGGGGGGCGGGGTAGGATTGGCAGTTGAGAGAAACTACTAGGGGAGGGAGGAGCATACCTCATCAACAAGGTTACCTGCATAATCACCTTTTGTATACCTAATGTGAATTGTATCCCACATCTTTAAAATAAAATTTTAAAAAATAAATAAAATAAAACAACTTTGTTTCAGTTTTTGATATTTCAAATAATTAGTATATAGATTAGAAATCAAAATGGTTAATTGAAATGCCTAAGCTCAGTGCTACTAGGCTTTTCAAAAGTAGATGGCTCATGTGGATACACAGATAATGATTTAATAATATGCATTATCTCCTTCGAAGTTGGTACACTTGCATAAACAATGGCTCACAAGCGATCAGCCAAACCGAAAGAGTACTAGTGTAAAAAGTGCTGAATGCTTCCATTATGCAAGATTTTAGCTGAGGTAATGAATATTGTATGATCCCTTAATGTCGAGGTAGTTTGTACTATTTTGGTGTCTATTATTCTTAGAGGAACCTTAAGTAATGTAATGGAGCTAAGCTGAAATGCTATTTTGCTGTTCAGGTCATTATTTTTGCTTTTTTGCCTGTACTTCGGATTATATAAAATCCTGCAGAGGTAGATGCTTTAAAGATACAATAGAATCAATGCTAACTTTAAAGTGAGTCTTTCCTGAGAGAAACACAAAGCGTTTTCACTTACAATTTCCAAGTCTAAAAGGTGTCTCCGAAATTGTTGAATATTTGATTCTTGGAAAATTCATCATAAATAAGCAGTGTTACAATCATTTTTTATAAAAAGAAAGTTGGATTTTATAAGATTAGGTGATTTCCTGGAAAATATATGCATATATATATATACCTGGAAATATATATATGTGTGTGTACATACACACACAAGGAGGGACCCCAAAACACTAGAATTTATTTATTAAAAATTGTGTATTGCCGGGCTCTTTGGCTCAGCCTGTAATCCCGCGCCTTTGGGAGGCTGAGGTGAGTGGATTGTCTGAGCCCGCGGGTTCGAGACCCGCCTGGGCAGCAAGACCTCATCTCTACAATAAATCAAAAAATCAGCCGGGCGTGGTCGCGCATGCCTGTAATTCCGGCTACTTGGAAGGCTGAGGTGAAAGGATCGCCGGAGCCCAGCAGGTGGAGGCTGCGGTGGCCGCGAGCGGCCACTGCACTCCAGTCTGGGCGACAGAGCAAGACTACAACTTTAAAAAAAAAAAAAAAATGTGTATTTATTCTTACATGTTTAAACTTCAGTCACCTCCAAAGTACTCTCCATTGGATGCAATATACCTATCAGGATGGTTTTTCCATTGCTCTAAACAGTTTTTGAACTTATCTATTTTGATGTCTTTTAGTGCTTTTCCTTTTTTTTTTTTTTTTTTTTTTTTGAGTTGGAGTCTCACTCTGTCGCCCAGACTGGAGTGCAGTGGCCGCTCCCGGCCACCACAGCCTCGACCTGCTGGGCTCAGAGATCCTTCCGCCTCAGCCTTCCAGGTAGCCGGAATTACAGGCATGCGCTACCACGCCCGGCTGATTTTTTGATTTATTGTAGAGATGAGGTCTCGATGCCCAGGCGGGTCTCGAACCCGCGAGCTCAGGCAATCCCCTCACCTCAGCCTCCCAAAGGCGCGGGATTATAGGCTGAGCCAAAGAGCCCGGCTTTTTCCCATTTTTTTGTTTCACCTCTTTACCATGGGCAAAACATGTCCTTTTGAGGACTGTTTTCATCTGGGGGAAAAAAAGTCACTTCAGGCAGTCCGGAGAATAGGAAGAAGGGTGGAGTACAGGGATCACACCATTTTTGATCAAAAACTATTGAACACGCAGCATGATGTGGACAGGTGCTATCACAAATCACCCATCATGAAATGGGCAAATGCATTTAAAGAATCTCCAAAAAAACAAAATTCACTGAAGTTGATTGCGGTCTCTCAGAACAACGCTAGCTGGTACACTGATGTCAATGGATTCTTAGAACACTCAGAGCCGGGCTCGGTGGCTCTGCCTGTAATCCCGCGCCTTTGGGAGGCTGAGATGAGTGGATTGCCTGAGCCCGCGGGTTCGAGACCCGCCTGGGCAGCGAGACCTCATCTCTACAATAAATCAAAAAATCAGCCGGGCGTGGTAGCGCATGCCTGTAATTCCGGCTACTCGGAAGGCTGAGGCGGAAGGATCGCCGGAGCCCAGCAGGTCGAGGCTGCGGTGGCCGGGAGCGGCCACTGCACTCCAGTCTGGGCGACAGAGTGAGACTCCAACTCAAAAAAAAAAGAACACTCAGTGGGGAAAGCCTGTACTTTGGCGATGCTGTCCTCCAAAAGATAATTCTGAGTGTTTTGTGGGTCCTCATTCTCTCTCTCTCTCTCTGTTTCTCTCTCTCTCTCTCTCTCTCTCTCTCTACACACACACACACACACACACACACTATATATATATTATATAGATATATATGTAATATATACATATACATATAAAACAAAGGGAAGGGAATTAGACATTAACTGAGTATCTAATGTGTATTAAAAATTGTGGTAAATGTTTTTTAAATTGCACTTCATATTGACCCTCCTCCATGCAGTATCTTTTCCAAGCACTATACTCTTTTTTTTTTTGTTTGTTTGTTTTTGAGTTGGAGTCTCACTCTATTGCCCAGACTGAAGTACAGTGGCATGTTTACAGCCACTGCAGCCTCGACCTGCTGGCTTCAGACGATCCTTCCTCCACAGTTTTCCATGTAGTTGAAACTATAGGGTGATGCCACCATGCTCGGCTTATTTTTTGATTTATGGTAGAGACAAGGTCTCACCATGTTGCCCAGACTGATCTTAAACCCCTGAGCTTAGACAATCCTCTCGCCTCAGCCTCTCAAAGTGCTGGGATTACAGGCTTGAGTCACCATGCCTGGCTTCACTATACTATTACTGTTATCAATTCAGTTCAGCCAAAAGGACAGCTTCCCAGTCATACCTTGGTGTGGTCATCTACCTTCCTACTAACTAGACAAAAGCAAGGAAGCAGCAACTCCTTGTACTATGTCCATGATTCACCGGGAACCTAACGTTTTTCTGAGGCTCACTGAGATTGGAAGCAAGTCCACGACATACCCATGTTCCAGGTATCCAGGAGTCCTCTTCTTTTTTTCTCCATCTCCACCCCACAGTAGATCTTTCCCTACTGTCTTCTGTCGTTGCCACACCTATCAACAGCTATGCAGAAAATGTTCACTTCAGTTTGTTACTTTTGTCATTAATTTGTTCCTTTTAGCATCTAACTCTAATAGCAATATTTATTTAGGAGTTTCACTTCCTTGTGGAAGGAGTCTAAGCAGTCACCTTCTTCCTAATACAGCTAATTCATCATCATGTTACACGATTGAACCCTTTTTCCACGTGTTTCGTGTGTGTGACCACCAATTGTGATAATTCTTTCCTGACTTGATTTTCTACATTTCTAGAACTGATTTGCTTACTCACTTTTCCCAGTATCCATCCTTACTTACGCAGAAGCAGAAAAATATATCTCTACATTTTACATACGGACATAAATAATATTGTAAAAGAATACCTTTTTAGATCAGCATTCTCACTTATTTTGAAATTAATAAAGTAAAATATGTATACATCTAACTATAGTATTTTTTTCACATTACAACTACATTTCATATACCTTTTGTTAGCCCAATAACTATTTGATTTTAACTTCTGAATCTAAACTTTTAAGAATATACCTTCTTTGTTTTTTTTTTTTTTTTGAGTTGGAGTCTCACTCTGTCACCCAGACTGGAGTGCAGTGGCCGCTCCCGGCCACCGCAGCCTTGACCTGCTGGGCTCCGACGATCCTTTCGCCTCAGCCTTCCAAGTAGCCGGAATTACAGGCATGCGCTACCACACCCGGCTGATTTTTCTTTTTTTTTGATTTATTGTAGAGATGAGGTCTCTTTGCCCAGGTGGGTCTCGAACTCATGGGCTCAGGCAATCCACTCACCTCAGCCTCCCGAAGGCGTGGGATTACAGGCTGAGCCACCGAGCCCGGCTAAGAATATATCTTCTTTTGGCCAAAATAAAACTTTCGATATTCAAATT
The DNA here is from genome assembly GCA_027257055.1 of Cephalopachus bancanus. NCBI lineage: Eukaryota > Metazoa > Chordata > Mammalia > Primates > Tarsiidae > Cephalopachus > Cephalopachus bancanus. The sequence goes on from JAPVLO010000108.1 coordinate 9,508,149, forward strand.
GCAGTCACTAGGTGTCCACTATGTTTAGAAATCTAGTTTTAGATTCGTTTCTTTTTCTGATCTTTATAAAAATCTCTACCCCTTCAGGAGAGCACTGTATAACGGAAAAGCATCTAGGTGCTAAATCAATAGGAGGGTAATTCTAGAGGCAGCGTAGTTTATTTGATGACAATTTTAATCCTTATTAAGGATTAAATGCAATTAATTGTTCTTTCTCTAGTCAGTCATTTCTTCTCTAATGAGATTTTAAAATTCATTCTCATTATTTTTTTTTTACCACGGCAATTTTTCTCTCTCTACCCCCATGCTACTCTAAGCCATGTGTTTCAGTGACAGTTTTCCCTAAAGATCCAGAAATTTGTTGTTGTTGTTGTAAGATTAGATTTTATTTAACTAAATCACAAAGGAACTTTTTTGGTTCATTAGTCATCCTCCTCCCTCTTCCCTGTTTCTTATCTCACTCTGGCTTTAGGGAAAAGTAGTATGCTAATAAGGATTATAATTATATAAGAATGCATGGGTAGAGCATACTATACTAGTACTAAGTGATGCTCACATACTAGTAGCTAAAACAGCATCGAATGATTCCTAGGCTTAAAAGTTCAGACGCATCTGCTAGCCTTCGTTATTTAAGTAGTGACTAACTTCCTAAAAAACAATTCCAGCCACTTCCCATTAGCAAAGGAGCACAACGCATATAAAGAAACGTATTTCTTTACATCAAATTCCCTATTTATTTCATATGTTATTTTTCCTTTTGTTATTATTATTATGTTTTATCACTAGCAGTTCTAGTGTTGAATTTTAATCCTTTAGAGGAGCTTTAATATATGCACACAGACGTTTAATACCTCTGTTTTGAATAATCTTATAAAGCCAAATGCAATAAATTTAGTACCAACTGTAATCAGGAAGAAGCATGTTGGACAACTGGAAAGCTCCCACCTTGAGATCATATAGAAGAATGTCTTATATGTTCCATAAAAAGTTTACAATATTGTTTGCAATTTTAAGTATCAATATACAAAAGATCCAAGCACAATTGAGCTATAACTTATTCAAATTACAATGTCATCGTCACATTGAACTTTATCATCCCTTCCTATCACTCCAATCAATTTTTATACACTTAGCAAAATCTCAGATTATTGTTTTGTTTTGTTTTTCAACTAAACAAATCCAAAAAATTTGGAAAATTGCAATTAGTTTATTTTGATTGCAAACATTGGTATGAACTATAAACTACTTACCTGTGCCTTTAATTTAGTACCTCATGGTAGCTGTTTTGCTCCACTAAACAAGCAGATAAAACTCAATCATCCTGAAACATTTTTTAAAGTTTTGATTTTGTATTTTACTATGTTAGGCAACTGCGTCTTTTAAAAAAATAATTTGACAATTCAAGTTTAGCAAAAGTTCTGTGTGGGGAAATGTTACCATTTTTAAAAACGCCCATTTTGATTTTAGCTATCAAATTTGTATTAATGTGTTGTCAATGCCAGTTCAGTAAAATAACTTCATGTTTGAAAAAGTTTATATAATTTAAATTCAAAATCAGTCATGTAAAATATGTTTCTCAGTATTAATTTTATGCACAGTCACCCTGAGAAATATGTTCTTTGATCCCCAATAGAGAAAGAAAGAAAGTGAAGTTTAAGGAAGTAACAGGTCCAGGCCACACCAACTTCCATGGGGCTTATGAAGAATTTGATTCCAGGCTATTCTGACTCCAAAGACCTAAGTCCATGTTAAATACAATTGACTTACTTGCTTTCTTCTGCTCTTTTCCACCTCTGAGTGAATTAATCAATCACGTAAAAAAAATCTCCTACATACTGTTATCCACAGAGATTTTTCTCTCATAAAATACATTGAGGGCATAGATTCTTCTAGTTTCTTTTGTTATTCCCATAGCTCCAAAGCCTACATATGTTTTGCTACTTGATCAAAATACCTACTTAAGCAACTAATACTCATTTTTCTTAGCGTATATTGAGTGAGTTAAATTCTATCTAAACACTGTAAGTGAATTTCAATAGAACAACAATTCTAGGCCTACCTACTCTTACTCTCAGCTCTTGATTTTTAGCAAAAACCATTAAATTATAATTAATGGGGGACTTTTTGTTTTTTCCTAGCTCATGAATGTGCTCCTGACTTGTAAAAAGAGCTAAAACATTACCAGAAACCTAAAAGAAGAAGAAATTCAGCTGCCTAGCTATTAAGGATGGGATGTGGCTGACTCATTTGAAAGCTTACTAGGAGAGCTCTTGTGTGTATGTGTGTGTGTGTGTGTGTGTGTGTGTGTGTGTTTATCATATAAATTAGATCTGTGGCTGTTTTGGCTGCAGGTGTTACCTTTGTGCCTTCCAGATGCTTTGGTTAGCAGGCAAGCAGAAATCAACAATTACGGAATGGCCTGTATTTGTTTTTTATGAGGGATATTTGGAGAAAAAAAAACCCGTTAGCACTTGCTGTTGGTTGGGAAATCACCACAAAGCTTTTAATTGTGGTTTCATGGATGCATCAGTAAGATGCCAGCTGTTTGCTTCCTGGAAGATGTACTATATGTTTCAAGCCATCGACATATAGATCTGAAATTTATTATTCGTGAACCACAAGAAAAAATTGTATTTTATGACCATCCAAATAATTAAAATTAAAATAGAAACTTTAGCTTAAAAAAGGAACTGTGATTATTTCTTAGTAAATGAATTCTTTCAGCAATTGGCCGTAGAAGGAGCAGGATAATGTTTAACCCATAATCATGCTTTGAAATTTGCCAACTGCCCTGTCCCTTTGATCATGCCGAAGAGAAATATGCTCTTGTCTTTTTGAAAGAGAACCAGATACAATGTGCTTTGGCTACAGTCCCTATGCTTGGTTACCAGATTCATAAATGAATTTGTTTAAAATGCAAGGAAATGAAGAGGGCAAAGAAACTGTTGGAAATTCAGGAAATAGTATCTGAAGGAAAGGAGAAAAGAGTACCTAATGGATGAGCACTGTAAATCAAAGACTCATATATGCACAGAAACTAGCTTGCCCTAAGTGATATTACACGTAATATTTTCACATGCCAGCAAGGAAGAAATTGGCCACAACTGTACAAGGAAAACTTTCGGTGCTCTTGAAGAAAAAAACTCACAAGGGACAATTAGGAAGGAAATTTTGACATAAACTTGTATCTCCAAAGATATTGAAGTGAAAATTCTGTTTGGATGGGCATCAGAGGAGGTTTAAGGGCATCAAAGTGTCTCCTTGGTGGAAAACAATACACAGACTCAGATATTGCAAAGAATCTCTGATTTGAATTCTCACTTTGATGAAACATGAAAAATCTCCAACTTGACTTGCTTTTCAACCTTCAACCCTTTAGTATCCTGCAAGTAGTTCTTAGTGCTTCATGGGAAAAATATTTAAAGGATTCAAGTTTTGGAATAATTCATTTTTATCACAAATTAAAAGAACTGATCCACAGAGTAAAATTATTTAAATTTTGGAAGCTGCTGCAAATAGAAGCATGGATACATGTCTAAAGTAGCATGAGGCAGTCTAGAAGTTAACTGTTAGACATTTAATGTCTCTCTAGCTCTTATTTATTGTCCTTCATTTTTCTCTGACCCTTGGTTGGATGCTTTTACATGCTGTTCATACAAGGTGTATTTAAAATACAGTTCTACTGAACTTGAGGACAGAGAAGAAAAGAAGAAAATCTGTAGTATTACTAGTAAAAGATATGGTTAGCTGAAGTAACTTTCAATGCACGCTACAAAAAATGTTTGTGAGAAATCTCTAGATTTTAAAAAAATGGCCAAGATAAATGGGTATATTATTGGGCCACATTAGTAGGTTCCACTAAACCCACATAGTTAAATTTTAGGTGGATTTTGATCTACTACTACTAAAAAAAGGATTCGGCCAGATCTGAGAAAAACATATTCCCTGTTAGGTTTTTTAGTGCAAATTACTCTCATGTCTTTGCAGCTTAAAACAAAACGTGTTCAGAGGTTCTCAACTCAATCTTGGAGTCAAGAATATAGTGAGACTCAGCTGAGTAATTCTTTTGATAATAAAGTGTTGACTAAGGTTACCTTGTGCTGTTCAGCTAGCAGATGGGTTTGTCTGGAGGTTTTAAGACAGCTTCACTCACGTGTCTGGTGACCTGGGTGGGATGAGTGGTGCACTGGGTTCTTCTAGCCTCTTGACTATAATAATGGTGGTCTCAGCAAAGTCAGCTTTTTACATGGTTTGTCAGGGTTTGCAAAAAGAATGTTCCAAGAAGCAAATGTTGGAAACTTCTAGTCTCTTAAGGGTCTGAACCATATTCAGTTTGTCAAATCAGATTCCAGGAGAGAAGACACAGATTCTAGTTCTTAATGGGAGGCATTTGAAAAATTTGTAGTCATATTTATTTTGTAATGCTTGAGGTTACTAAAATCAGGTGAATTGCTTATATATTCTTAGGAATCTAGAAGGAAGACATAGATTTTGAGATTGACTTTTTATATTTTTAAATATTTGTATTCCATAATAACCAAGTACAATAAGTAGACTTTGTCTGGATCCTGAGAAAAACAAGTGTAAAAAGTAATTTAGACAAGAAAGGAAATCTGAATATGTAATGGATATCAGGTACATTTTTTTAGATGTGATATATCATTGTGTAAGAAAAGATTCTTATTGCTATTTTGAAGAAACATACTAAAATAATCAGATATTAAATAACAATAATCCTAATTTTAAGATTTGCTTTGAAATACTTCTACTCATCATTTTGTAGGTAGGAAAAATGTGTAGAGCATAATATTGGTAATTGTTGATGCCAGTGATGGGTAGATGAAGGTTATTGTACTCTATTCTTGATGTGTTTATACATTTTTTCAATAAAGAACAAAAAGAAATGTTTTGCTATCTTATTCATGCACATATTTTACAATTACCACTGATTCACTGCTTAATGGAGGAATGTTTTAAATGTCATAGCACATTTATGAAGATAAAGCTCTTGTTGAATCATTCTAATTTATTATGCATAGGTTGTCTCAGTTTATAGTTCTGGCTCTTGCCTACTAACAGACACCCCAGAGTCTGTTCTCAGCAGCTTACTGTATTAGTTTTCATCATTGATGTAAGATAATTTTCTTCATAGTCATTCATTTCTTCCATCACAAGTATTTCTTGAATGTCAATTATGTAGTAGGTATGTGCTAGGAATTAGAGATGGAATTCTGCATAACAACAACAACATAACAGATGCACTCACTACCTTAGAGAAGTTTATAGTCTAGTAAGATAGTCAAATATTTAAAAAGAGATCCCAACAATAAACTTACATTATCATAAACAATGATATGTGCTTTGTATAAAAGATCGCATTATTTTGAATGTAAGTAAAGGGGACTTGACCTTACCTGTATGGTTACTAAGACTTGACAGAGAAACTATAATCAGTTTTTGTTTTTTTTGAGTTGGAGTCTCACTCTGTCGCCCAGACTGGAGTGCAGTGGCCGCTCCTGGCCACCGCAGCTTCGACCTGCTGGGCTCTGGCAATCCTTCTGCCTCAGCCTTCTAAGTAGCCAGAATTACAGGCATGGGCTATCACGCCCGGCTGATTTTTTGATTTGTTTTAGAGATGAGGTCTCGCTGCCCAGGCGGGTCTCGAACCCGCGGGCTCGGGCAATCTACTCACCTCAGCCTCCCAAAAGCGCGGATTACAGGCTGAGCCACCGAGCCCGGCTTATAATCAGTTTTTATCTGGAAAAAAAAATAGAAGTCAATTGAAGGAGGAATTAGTCTATTTCAGGCAGAGGAAGGAGTGTGTGGAAGAAAAACGTGATGAGAGAAAGCATGGTATATCTACAAAATAAACTAAAACAAGGCTTTTGGGGCCATAGTGCTGAAAGCCTGGGGAAACAAGGAACCCAAAGCATAGACAGGAACCAGGTATGCAGAGTCTTTAGATCATAAGAAAGGGTCCCCTTTATTCCTCCCTCCCTGCTTTCCTTCCTTCTAACAGCTATGAGAAATCACGGAGAATTATGAATGAAGAATAAAATGATCATGCTTTCAGTTTTAAAATAATCTTTTTAAAGTGTGAAGAAAATGATGAGCAGATTTGGGATGGTTAAAACTAGAAATGAAGACAGTTTAAGAGGTAAAATCAACAAAACTTGATGATGAATTAAATATGAAAAAATAATGGAAAAGGTAAAAAAATTCAGTGCATCCTATCCATAAATATACTTTATCTCCAGCTTTAATAGCACATGTTTAGCCTAAAAATATTTAAGTATACCAAAGTTCAAATACTTTATAAATATTTTTCTATGACATTGATGGGATTCTGCACATTTTTATATGAAGAATCTGATATACAGAAAAGCAAAAATAACTTGTCCAAAATAACACAGTTGATAAGTGGTAGAACAAGGATTTGAACCCAGAAAGTCAGTCTCGAGAATCTAATCTTAGCCCCAAAACATACTAGCTCATTCAGGCTCATAACCGGTCAACTAGAGATTACATTTCTCAGATTACAATTCCTTTGCAGTATGATGTGTTCTGGTGGTGAAACTCTGGCTAGTGCCATATGAGCAGTAGTGAACATATATTTTATTGCCTGCTCTATTTCTTTTCATACTGATGATGGATTAACTAGAATGATTAGCATTGGGACAATTGCCTTGAACCCGGCAATGGATGCTGTATACTCTAGAGAGCAGCACTGGCTGCCCCAACAGCCTGGGACCATTTATTTACAAACTACGTGAAAAGGAAATGTGCTTCTGTGTTATATAGCCTACACTAAATTAGGGACTATTTGTTATAGTAAACTAACCCATCCCCTACTTAATAAAAGAATCTGTCATAGATGACTCCTCCCTCTCTGGAATATAGAAATGGAAGCATGAGGGAGCCATTCACCAAGAGAGAAAATATAGAAGATGGTTTCAGAAGAGGGAACGATTCTGGGGGGTTCGTTATAAACAGGTGAAGGTGAAATAACTCTATAGTATCCAAATAGAGATGTTGGGTAGGTAGCTTTATACATGGATAGGCGCTCCAAATAGCAGCGCTGAAGATATACTTAAACTATTTTATTGATACCATTTTTTTAAAGTAGGGCTCTCACTGTGTCACCCAGGCTGAAGAGCAGTGGCAGGATTAGGGCTCATAGCAGCCTCGACCTCTTGAGCTTAGGGTATCCTTTCACCTCAGCCTCCTGAGTAGCTGGGACTATAGGCATGCACCACTATGCCCGGATAATTTTTTAAATTTTTTGTGTAGACAAGGTTTCACAATGTTACGGAGGCTGGCCTCAAACTCCTGGCATCAAGCAATCCTCTCTTTGGCTTCCCAAAGCACTGGGATTACGAGTGTGAGCCATCATGTCCATCTTATTTCATTAATACAATTTTTAAAACCAAGTGTATATCAAGTGAAGAAAACATATATTCTTCTGAACGAGTTTGTAATGATCTCAGGTGCTAAAAGGTAGGCTCCCAGACATTTTATTAACTTCCAAAATGTATCTAACATAATATTTTCAAATGATGAATGTTTAGAATACATAATCCCTTAGTTCAATCTTACATTTGTGAAGAGACACTTCTTTCTTAAAAGCTAGCCTTTGGAAAGCTACTTTAGTAATCTGATATCAGATGAATTACCTGTATTAGGGAAGTTATGTTACTAGTAATTGTATTAGTTCTCTATTGTTATGTAACATATTACTCCCCAAACTAAGTGGTTTGGGAAAATAAATATTTATTATTTTATAGTATCTGTGGATCAGGACTCTCAGCACAACTTAAGTAGGTGCCTGTAGTTCAAGATCTCCAGGAGATTGCTATAAGTTGCTTCTTAAAATTCAACTGAGACTCAAAATTCTGCTTCCAAACTCCTTGAGTGGTTCTCAGAAAGCTTTAATTCCTTGCAGCCTGTTGACTTGAGGGACTCATTTTTTCGCCATGCTACAGGTCTCTCCAAAGGGCTGTTGACCACATGGCAGCTTGCTTCCCCCAGTGTGAATAATGAGAGAGACAGAGGATTTGTCTTCCACTGCTGAAGAAAGGTAGAGTCTTTTAAAAAATATAATCATAGAAGTGCCATTCCATCATCTTTGCAGTATTCAGTGAACTAAAGGCCCACCTAAAGGGAGGGAATTATGCAGGGCTGGAGACATCCCAAGCAGGGATTCCTGAGGACCATTTTAGAGGTTGACTACCATAGTAATCAAGAGTGAACATAATGATATTATGAGATTTACTTAAGTTTTTCTAGCTCAAAATTATTTCAAAAAGTTACAATCAATATTAAATTTGGGCATACACATGCACACATACACAATTAAGGTGTTTTGTGGAATACAAATATAAATAAGTCATGCAATCTGACCTCTAATCATTTTTGCCGAACTTTGGATGTTATTTACTCTCCAATCTGAAACTTATATGACTTTTTGACCTCAGCTGAATACATAGATAAATACAGATATAAACATAGATATAACATAGATGATATAGATACAGATATGAGTTATATATACATTCTCCATACGGCAAAATGCGTTAGGAGGAAATACTATATTTTTCTTACATGAAGATAAATAATGTCTTATATTTGACATTGTCAATTTCTAGGAATAATAATTTTTTTTTTTTTTTTGCGTTGGAGTCTCACTTAGTCACCCAGACTGGAGGGCAGTGGACACTCCCGGCCACCGCAGCCTCGACCTGCTGGGCTCCAGTGATCCTTCTGCTTCAGCCTTTCAAGTAGCTGGAACTACAGGTGCGCTACCACGCCCGACTAATTTTTTTTTTTGATTTATTGTAGAGATGAGGTCTCGCCAAGGTGCCCAGGTGGGTCTCAAACCCACGGACTCAGGCAATTCACTTACCTCAACCTCCCAAAGTGCAGGATTACAGGCTGAGCCACCGAGCCTGACCGGAACAATAAATATTAATAATTATGTTATATTTAAGAATTGATGTTCTTAGTATTCACCAATAAAACATTTTTATTCTTAGGAAAGGAAAATTGCATTTTTAAAAAATACACGAAAACAAGTAATATAAAATAATTTTATATCTCATATATATATACTAAAACTCAAGAGGGGAGTGATAAATCTCTGTGAAGCTTCTCAAAAAATTCCTTGCAGATATGATCCCATTTGTTCAGTATCAAGATTAATAAAAAAGCAATTAAATTAAGATAATTAGCACAAAATACAGTATTCATGCTCAGTAGGGTTAATCTATACTGAATTATAATTGAAAATTGACATCTTCTTAACCAGAATACTAACCAAAGGCTTTTATTTCATCTTGAGAAGATTACATATCAGCATAAATCCAGAGATTAGAAAACTCTTTGTAATTACACAAATTGCCTCTGTAGCATCATGGCAGTTTGAATGTTACATAAAGATAGACCAACAAATCTAAAAAGTAAAAATAAACTGCCATTTTACTCCTGGGGAAAAGTCTGTCAAAAGGGTATGCTGCGTCCTCTACTAAGAAAATATCAAAGAGTTTTAATTCTTTATTGATCAGCTCATTTCCATGGTGTAAATTGCAGTAAACTATAGAACTAGGTTAAAGATAAATTCAAATGTTTCAAATAAACGATTGTGCTAATTCTCAGATACAAATATAAAACATTGCCTATGCTATTGGATTGTTGATTCTGTATATTAAAGTAAATATATGTGATAAGTCATAGGAGCTATCAGTATATGTCAGCACTATTGTCAAAATGTATAGTCTATCAAGAGTTATATTTAAAACTATTGCTCTTCTATTTAAATGAATTCAATTAAAATAATTGGGTAGATAAAGTGTCAGCTGATTAAGCAGAGTTACCTGAATAGGCAAAAGTTTCCTGGGTGGGTAGAAAATTGCTCATATTTTGTCTAAGAAGATCAGAAGAAATTTTACTATCATTTTCATATATCCCCTATTCATTATCCATTAGATTTCAAGAAACATTGGTTAAGCCCTTATTATTTAACAGATATTGTTGTATGCACTCTGTGGGATACAGGGATACATACATAGATAAGTATAAAGATAACATAAGAAGTGATGCATGAAACACACTACCAATTCCGTCATGGAATCTAGTCTCAAATAGTGTATAATACCACATGAAAGTTGTTTATTTCCCAATTTGAAACTTATATTACTTTTCCGAACTCAGATAAAAAACTGTTAAAGGAAATTCCCTGCCAAAGTCAGCAACTTTTTTTCCCTCTCCTATAGATCATGCAAAAGGTGTAATAATAAGGATCTTTTGACTGCATTTTCTGGAAAACTAGAAAGCACAATTGATATGTTTGTGTCAAGCAGGATCTGTATAGAAGAAATTTCAGGAATAATATAAGAGTTATAAAATTGCTCAGTGGCAGCTTATTTTAGAAATCTCCAGCCAAAGTATATCTCCTGAAAGTGAGTGAGTCACTGTGAACTGTGAAATTATAGCCTTTCTCAGCATTAAAGAGGGCAGGACCTCGTCTGGGCAGTACTGATGATGAGTCTGTCCTCCATCCCCATCCGAAGTTGTTAGGATGAAAAAAGCAAAAATAAGAGGGTTGCGCTTGCGCACGGGGACACACACACACACACACACACACACACACACACACACACACACACACACACACACAAAATCTCCCAGAAGAGATATTTTAGCAAGAAGCTGTCTTGAGAGATATGTATCACATGAGAAAAGAAAATATGGATTTTGATATCTATAAGATACTCTGGATGATCTAACCCTACAGAAACCGCTTTCAAATAGCTTGTCCAAAAATATTTCAACTAACTCAGTGATGGGTAGTAAAAAGGGAACTGGAAGAGCGTCTATACAAAAATAATAAACAAGTTGGACACGATGGTATATGCCTGTGATCCCAGCACTTTGGGAGGCAGAGGGGAGAGGATTGCCTGAGCCTAGGGGTTCGAGACTAGCCTGGGCAACTTGGTGAGACCTCGTTTCTACGACAAATCAAAAAATTAACCAGGCATGGTGGAGCACACCTATCATCCCAGCTACTTGGAAGGCTGAGGCAGAAGGATTGCCTGAGCCCAGAGGGTCAAGGCTGCGGAGGCCATGAGCATGCCACCGCACTCCAGCCTGGGTGACAGAGTGAGACTCCAACTCAAAATAATAGTAATAATAATAATAATAATAATAATAATATACAAAATGAAGCATCATGTTTATCACAGAGTAAAATCATTGTCATAGTGCCTATGAAAACTATGAACAAATATTTCAGCATATATTGAGAAAAACAACTTTATGAAACAATAGCCTCTAAGATATTAGACTAGAAACACAAATAAAGGACTCAAGTAAGCAATGTCAAGGAAATATGTGAGCTGAAACATGATTTGTCTTACCTCAAGAAAACAGTAAAAAGTAAACTATTTCAGAATTACAGGGACACAAAGAAAAATTGTTGGTATAAAAAAAGTGAGATAAAGAATAGAAAAAAGGCCAGGCTCGGTGGCTCAGCCTGTAATCCCACGCCTTTGGGAGGCTGAGGTGAGTGGATTGCCTGAGCCCGCGGGTTCGAGACCCGCCTGGGCAGCAAGACCTCATCTCTGCAATAAATCAAAAAATCAGCCGGGCGTGGTAGCACATGCCTGTAATTCCAGTTGCTTGGAAGGCTGAGGCGGAAGGATCGCCAGAGTTCAGCAGGTCGAGGCTGCGGTGGCCGGGAGCGGCCACTGCACTCCAGTCTGGGCGACAGAGCGAGACTCCAACTCAAAAAAAAAAAGAAGAATAGAAAAAAGTGAAGAATGAAAGATAAAGATAAAAGTAATGTAAAATGAGATCAATTTAAATTAGGTTGAGTACCTCCAATATATGCAAAACTGGAGTCCCTGTTGAAGAAAACAAAAAGAACAGATGTGATATGATTCTGCTCCTGTGGAATAAAAGAAACAAATTTATAGAAACAGAAAGTAAAATGGTGGTTGCCAGGGGCTCTGGAGAGGAGGAAATGGAAAGTTATTGGTTAGTGGGTATGGAGCTTCAGACTGGGAAGAAGATGAGAAAGTTCTGGGGAGAGATGCTATTAGTGATTGCACAACAGTGTGAATATATGCCACTGAATTGTGCACTTAAAAATGATGGAAATGGTAAAATGTATGATATATGTGTAACATATGCATATATATACATATATATTGCCACAAAATAATTACATAAATGAAGATAAACAAACTTGGAATACCTTGTGCCATAGAAAACTGACCTAGCCAGGTTCGGTGGCTCAGCCTATAATCCTGCGCCTTTGGGAGGCTGAGGTGAGTGGATTGCCTGAGCTCGCGGGTTCAAGACTCGCCTGGGCAGCGAGACCTCATCTCTACAATAAATCAAAAAATCAGCCGGGCGTGGTAGTGCATGCCTGTAATTCAGGCTATTTGGAAGACTGAGGCGGAAGGATCGCCGGAGCCCAGCAGGTCGAGGCTGCGGTGGCCGGGAGCGGCCACTGCACTGCAGTCTGGGCGACAGAGTGAGACTCCAACTCAAAAAAAAAAAAAAAAAAAAAAGAGAGAGAAAAGAAAATTGACCTAGAGCAGGACAAGGCATAATTTATCAAAAAAATCAGACACTAAAAATAAAGAGACAGTCAAAATATTAAGAGACTTGTAAAGGGAAAAACAATCTTGCTGACCTCAACTTTCTCTGAAGAAATTGTCAGCACCAGAAGTTAGTAGATCAATATCTAAAAGATAATTTAAGGATAGAAAGCACGAACCAAGGAATTTATATTCAGACAAGCCACTCTCAAGTATAAAATTACAGATAATCATCTTAAACATGAAAGAAATCTGGAATTTTATTCCCAAGAGACCTTAAAACCAACACTAGTGAAAGAGGCTTAAGCTAATTAAGGAAAGTTTGGTGGAAACATGACAAAAGAACTGGCAAAAAAGCATTGAATATATGTAGCAGCAAAATAAATGTGACGATTAGGGTTAAGTCAGAGAAAGTAAAAGTATATTCCCTGGCAATAAGGAAATAATTAACGACAAAGTGGGAAAGAAATGGCAGAAAAAGTGTGAAGGAAGAATAATTTTCCGATTGCCTCATCTGAAATGTTATCTAATTGTCACAATAATGCAAACACCAGTGGTTAAAGCCATAACAAATTCTCAAGAATCTGCAGTTTGACTGGGACAACTCTACTTTAGATAGACCAGTCTGTGAATCTCCATCTTCTACATATGTCTGTGGCTCTTTGGGGGATAGATGGCCTCACCAGGATGATTTTGTGGCGATGGCAAAGGCTCAAGAGGGCGAGTGGAAACACACAAGGCCTGTTGCATCTTGTCACTGAAGCAACCACTTCTCTGAGTTCATCTCTTTCTTGGAGTACCTTATCACAAGCAACTATAAGCAACCAAAATGTGCTTCTGACATTCTGTCTGGAACCATCTTGCCAGACCTTTCATTCTGTCTAGAATTACAAGATCATTGGCTACATTTTATAATTTTCAATTTAAAGTAAGTGACAGTTTTACCAAATATTTTGCAACTGCATAAAACAATATGTTAGGTTGTATAATGCCTTCTCTATGCTGTCTACATCCTAAGACCTGGGAATATTTAATCTGTGGCAAAAGGGACTTTGCAGATGAGATTAAATTAAAGATTTTGAGATGGAATGTTATCCTGAATCATCTGGGTGTGCCCAAAATAATTATAAGGGTACTTATAAAATGGAGGCAGGAGAATCAGAGTCAGAGAAAGTGATATAATGACGAAGCAGAGAGCGATTTGAAGATGTTACTCTGTTGGCCTTGGGGAAAGAGGAAGGAACCATGAGTTCAGGTACGCAGGCAGACCCTAGAAGCCAGAAAAGCAAAGGAAATGGCTTCTATCCTGGAGCTCCCATTAGGAAACAGCCCTGCTGACATCTTGAATTTAGACTAGCGAGACTGATTTTGTATTTCTGACTTCCAAAGCTGTAAGGTAATATATTTGAGTAGTTTTAAGTTACTAAGTTTACGGCAGCTTGTTCTAGCATCAATGGGAACCCAATATATATTGGTCACCAGTTTCCCAAATGTATATAATAATTTTTGATCAATTTTTCAACTTCTTATATAATATTAGAAATAACACAAAAATTCACTGGGAAGAAGAAGAATTGACTATTCAGCAAATTTTGCTGATTGTCTCATCTAATATACCTGAAAGCTAAATATATCATTTAAATATAGCTAAGCAAGTAATATGAATTTATGCATATTTAACAGTGCAAAAGTAAAGTGTAATAAAGATAATCAACTATTAAAAGAGAAAAAGGAAAGAGGAAAATAAGTGTACCGATTTTATTGTTACAGCACTCCAATAGACACTGTTTAAATCTATTAAAAAATAAAGATATTAAGGTTATAATTATAGCAATAAAAAAACAAATATTCTTAACTATTGCCCACCTATGTCCATAGGTACATGTGTACACACATACCAATGCACACTACACATACATACATAGACCGAAATCAAAAAGACCATATAGTGAAAGTGGTGAACAAAAGTGTGCTAAAATATGGGAAAAAAAACTAGAAAACATAAGATAATATGAAAATTTAAAAATGAGCAATAGTACCCCCTTGAATAAAAAAATTTTAAAAAGCAGGGGAATGATTTTATCAGCTAAGATAGAAACCAAGGTAAAACATGAAATGGAACAAATAGAGAATGTTACAAGCACACAAGGTACAGTTCTCAAAGATGTGACTAGTTGAGGATATGTACGTAAAACATAGCATATTGTCACTAGAGAATATTCAGGGAACAATATACTAACCATACCAATGTTTACTTATTTTTTTAAATTACTCAATCTAGTAAATAATTATTGAGCTCCCACTAAGCACAGGGGATATATCATTAAAAAAATAGATGAAAACTCCTTCCTCCATCTCTCCTGCATTCTAGTGCAGAGAGACAAACAATAAGTGTAAAAATAAAAGCAAAATATACAATAGGGTAGAAAGTGATCAGCTTGATGGCAACATTAAAGTAGGGAAGTAGAATGAGAGTGCTGGGACATAGGTTTTCATTTTAAGCGTGGTAGGTGGACAGGTGAGATCTCGATGAGATGGTGCTTTTGAGCACTATCTTGAAGGTTACTGGGATAAGGAGTGTCGAGACATGGTGATGGGAAGTAGTTAAAAGCGACAAGAACTGAAAAATAAACTTTTCACTCTATCTTTTATAAATCTTGAACCATGTGAGCATCATGTCTTTTCAAAAAAATTGAAATACACTACTTAGAGAGCTAGCATGATTTGATGGAAATAAACTGACCCATGAGACAATATTTGGGTTCGATTCAGGTTTGGTTACTAACTTGTTTGTGACCAAAGATGAGCCACTTAATTCTCTAAGCTTAGTTTCCTGATCTGTAAAAAATGATGGGGTTGGATTAGGCAACCTTCAAGTTTCTTCCTCCATTAATATTCTGTGGGTCTATGATTTAATACAGTGTTCACCAAACTGTGGCCTAGGAAAATAGTTTTGGAGTCTAGCCATTATTCAAGCTTTTTATCAGCACTCCTGTCCTCTGCTTTCCTGAAACACACAAATAACAAAAAAAAATTTCACATCTCTAAAATTATGTAATTCAAATCATGTAAAGAATAAATATTAGAAAACTCAAGAAACAGCAAGCTTTCAAAGGCATTCAAAACAAAATAATGACAGGAAAATTTTCTGAAATAATTATACCAGACTATCTTTTTAGACATCATAGGAATAATGATGAAATTGTGGACATATTTTAAAACATATATTTGATATAACTCTACAAAAATTACCTTTATATTCTTTTGCAGATTGTGATACGGACTTTGGATAAACTCCAGGAAATGTTCTGTTTATTGTCAGATTAAGCTCAATTAAAGCTGTGGGTGAAATATTTTTCCCCTCTATGTTGTCTAGCAATTCATGATACAACATGACTTCGTCTTACAATTATGTACCTGGATTCTGCATCCTATGTCTGCATTTCATGGAAAGAAAGATCCCACTTCCCTAGAAACTTCCACACACATAGTTCAGAACTCTACAAATATGTGCTCAAATATGGTTCTATTTTGACTGACTCATGATATGAAGGAGATGGGTTAACAGGGCAAGTGCAGCCTGTTTAAGGGATTATAAATGCTAATTGTTTTCTGAATTAATGTAAATGAGCAAGTGAAAAAAAGTAGCCAAGTTTTTCCTGTCCACCATGTCAGCAGCTCTTCCGAAAGTTCATTGATGCCCAACTATGAGAATCTACCATTTATACATTTGCAAGATCACAAAATTTAATTATATTTTTGTTACCTTATCCGAGGAAGATTTGATACCTAGATATTTCCTTTAACTGTAAGGGAAGGATGACTGTGACTTTTATAAATAGGCTGTGTCTCAAAATGTAGATTGAATGAAGCTCCTTGCAAGCAAAATTGCAACTTTCAGCACAATCTCCATATATCCTCTGGACACACAGACTATGCCTGACTGCTATGCCATTTTGGTAGAGTGACTTACTGTATTTCTTCTTTCATTAATCCAAGTGTACTCTTTGTTTTCTAGAGGGGTTTCCAGAAACTGTGGTTTTCTCACCTAAGAAATGATATAACCATTTGAAGTCTTGTACTACAGAATCAGCATTCTCTAAATAAATGATCTCATGTAGTCTCGCTTGTATGTGATTACAATTTTATACATTAGCTTGCTACCCATATATGAAGGTATGTCTTTTGCAGTGTTTTAAAATCTGTATCACCTATGAAACTGTATAATCCTCTAAAATGAGGGTGGCAGAACTGAGCATTTGTTAGCCAGTAAGTCTAATAAAATTGCATCTCACTTCCTTGTAGGTCTGAAACAGCTGCTTTATTACATGAGCCAACAGAAGTTGGGAGGCTCTACTTGGAGGAATTCTGTCCTAATTGTCTTCAATCATCACGAATATCACCTGTTTTGAATTTCTTACTCCTTGATTAATTTTCTATGTCTCTGCATATAGCATATCAATGACATGTAAAATGTATCTAACTGGTCTCTTTATCTTTGTCTTCTCTACACTTTTTATTGAGCTAAATTACCATAGTATTCCTGTATACAACCTTAATACAATGATACCCAAGCTATAATAATATCGTATAAGGTTATTAGAGTAATTCTAAAAAATGCAGTAATGCACTAATGACTTAATAAATAATTTGTCCTTCTCTCAGGTTATATAAAATTTTCACTGATTAAAAAAAAGAACTTCAATGTGTTCAATTATATATTCTTTTCTTCTTCTTGCTTTAAGCTTTCAGACGTTATAAAATTTGGCTAGAAAATATCATTATTTGTATAAGCAGGTTTGTGGAAAAAAAAGCTTGGAAATGTCATAATTTGTATTAGTTGTTCTCGGAAAACTGAAATGCCACCAATTCAAAAACTATTGTTTTCATTCCTGAGAAAGAACAGAAAATAAAATGTGATTTTACAGTACTATTACAGGTGAATAGGAGTTGATATGAGAAACAAAATTAATGGTTTTCCAAAGGGCAACAGAAACAAACACACAAAAAAATTGGACTAAGTTTTAAAATATTAAGTATATTCGATTTATAAATTAATCATGACACTGTCCCAACATAAACTTAAACTCAAAAAAAAAAAGCGTTATGTTGAATATACTACTAATGCTTCTTATTTTCTACCTCTAAGAAGCAGTCATACTATTACCTTATTTGAAAATCATTCTGGTTTTGTTACCCAAACATTATTTATGAAGGACATTTTTATGATGTATATTTTCAAGGCATTTAAAATGTAAACTTGGGTACCCTAGTTTTTTCAGAGGCGATATGCACTTTGAGACATTGCTATTTTTTTATCACTTGAAACCACTCAATACTTCCTGGGATTTGGGATCCAGAAATTAATGAGCTGGCTTAGCAAAAATTGTTGTGGATCACCAACCAGCTGTTTTTATTTCACAGGACACCTAAGTCAGCAAAAGCCTTCCGGGGATTTTATATTGCAGGAAGAAAACACAGATTGTCTGGGATGTCTTCATGCCAGTTACTGAGTTTATCAGAAACCCCTAAGGTAGAAGAGAATAAATACTTGAGCTCTCTTTGCCTCTGAAGTTGGAGGGGTGTTCTGTTTTGGACTTGTCCCTTAAAACAGCCAGACCAGAACCATTTTTGAAACCCTTTGAAACATAACTCTTTTCCAAGTCTACTCATCCTTCCATTCAACTGCTAAGTGCAAATTTCTGGATTATGTGCAGCATAAACACATAGAAGAAAAAGCTACAGATTCTGTCCCGATGGACCTACTAGTTTATGAGCAAAGGAAATAAATCTACACAAACGTCTGGATAACAGTGAAAACTAAACCCACCTGGTTTGAAACTATCCTCATTCCACTGGTGTGAAACATGTGCCTTCTTACACATGTCCTGTTTCAGCAATAGTACCTACCCCACCCCACCCCAAGACAGATGTCTAATAACCTTACCACCTCTCTATTCTGGCTACCTAAGTTTAGGTATTTGCCTATTTGCCTATTTCACTCCCTGAATATATGCCTGACCAACATTCCTCAGCCCATAGCATAGAAAGATGACGTTTCTCACATGAAAATCTGATCATATTCCTTACAGATGACCCAAAAACTGAGCTCCAGACTCTCACTTGGAAGGAGTGGCCTTTGCCACCTCACTTTTGCCTTTTTCCATCTCCATTCTCATCACTTCCAGCCATGCCATGTAAGCCCTAGCCACCCTGACCTATTTAGTTGTCTTCAAACATGTGTTTAAACATGCACCATTGCATGTGTTCATCTGTCTGGAATGCCTTGTGCCATTTCACTGTTTATTCTATGAAATTCATTGTGAACTCTTATTCTCAATCCAAGAAATTTTTCCTGTAATAATTTCATAATGCCTCAGGTAATAATATACTCACTTGCCCATATAATAGCCTCTGTTCGTCTATACTTTCAGTACCTTTCAACATGATAATGTATTTGTTATCATGTCTGTCTCACCACTAGTTTGTGAACTGTTTGAAGGTAGAGACAATATGAGTTTTTTTCGATGTTCCTATCTCCAGTTCTCAATGCAATATTGAACACACAAGAAATACTCAGTACCTATTGAATTAAAAGTGCACTTACAAAGTAATAACACAAGACCGCATGTAGAAAATTCCATAATTCTAATAATAGCTATGTCTGAGTTGAGAGAATCAAGCTGAGACAATCAGGAAAAACTTTACGGTATAGGTCATACTTGAACCAAATATAAAAGAATGCATAGAATTTGCAAACATGAAAATGGAAGGAGAGAATGTTTAACTTAGGAATTGCAGGGTCAGTAACAGGAACTTGAAAAAAGTATTTCCTGTGTATAAGGAATTGCGTTGAATAGAGAATGGGGGCAAGAAAAAAAAATTGCAGAAAATATGGTAGAAAAGTTACCTTGGAGAATAGATTCTTAGAGGCAATACTTATCCAGCTAAAAGGTATAACTATGTTTCATCTCTAGGAAACAAAATGTGGAAACATTGAAAGATTATTTTCTTCCCAACACACAAACTCATGTATATTGTATCAGGAAAGGGAGCTGTAATAAGCCTAAAAGTTAGTTTGGGAAGACATTATAAAAATTCACATAGAGTCGCTTTTCTCTAGGAATATGGGTTTATTGAAAGATTAATAGATGATCTTGCTATCGTTGTGTATATAAATACAGTTATGTAAACATTGACATTGATATCCTGGCAAATTTAAGGCCAAGACTTTAAGCAGTAGGATATAGACACAGTGTAGAAGAATGATGCTAACAATCTGAACTTAGATAATTACAATTCAGAGTAAATAAAATTTTAGGAGATATTCTACATAATTTGGTATCTGATTAGAGGAAACAGGCAAGGGTAAGAGAAAGGGAAAAGACAGGGCAGAGATATTTGAGTCAAAGAACCCATTGATTGGACACATTTTATCTATTACCTTGTACCATTAATTTGCTTCCCTTGTATAAACCAGGTAAGTATATTGAAAATAGAGCCCTTCATTATTCATTTAAAAACTCTACCACTCAATTGAGAGTGTAGGTTATTTTGAATGATCAACAAATATTGAATGGCTCTAACTATAGCTGGATAGTTTATGAGACTATGGTTCACATTAAACTTACCAGTCAATGATTGATCTTATGAAGACTGGTCACAAATCCAACCCCAGTACGGTGCTTCTTGAAGATTTGAGACTATAGCATTTAGCTTCACTTTGTTTTTATAGTTCAATGGCCCCTGTTATTTAATCTTACTGCACATGGAAAAGAAAATACGCCAGCTTGAGGAAGCAGTGTCTTATCTTAACAGTAAATACACTGTTTTATGCTAAATTTATGAGCATACCATATTTGCCAACAAATTATTCTTAGCAAAAATAGCAACAATTGCACATTTAAAGTTCCAAAAAAATACTGTATTTGTCTTTCAAATAGTGAAATGTAAATTTAGAAAACTAAGGGAATGAGGACACTGAATCTTTTATGCCTTCTTTATTATGTTTATTCTTTGTGGAAAACAAGCCATGCTACATAAAGTATCACCTTGAGAAAAAAAGGAATGCAAACATAAGTGTGGCTACCATTTAAAAAAATCCTATTAGCTACTTTTATTTGCACATTTGTTCACTTTTCTTTCCTAATGATTTTCATTATAGTTTAGATATATAAAGAAATTACCTCCTGGAATATACAAATTTTGAATACTGCCTGTTTTGTCTAGAATAGCTATTGTAAAGTCTTCTAAAATCCTTGTGATTTCTAAGGAGATATGGGAACTGTATTTTACAACCATTTTGGTTTTTCCCCTCTCTTTCCCCTGCAAATTCTAAAGTAATTGGACAGCATTAGGGCAATAATTATCTAATTTGAATTTTTTAAATATCAAAGTTGTTAGGGAATCGTCTTTCTGCGATGTGGGGCATTGAAAGAAAACTTTTGAATGACTACCCTTCTTTTCTGTGTCTGTACATGACAGGAGCTACTGTTCTGTTCCTACAGTTAATTGTCAAAGAATCCATTTGATCTGAATGTTTGACCGAATGACCAGTGGTTTCACTGAATTCACAGCCACTGTGGCTGATCTGCCCATGCATGTCCACACGGGCTTTGTTTGCTTGCTGGCAGTCTCTGCACAGAGAACACACAGCATATGCCAGGTGGCCATGTGTCTAAGGCAGAGGGAAAGGAGAACAAAGCAAAAAAAGATTCCATTTGGACAGAGATGCTTTAAGCTATCCGACTGCCAGTAACATATTAAAGAGAGAAGAAAATGCAATGATGCTTGAATATACTCAATAGTAAACAACTTCAAGCCTGAGATTCAGATCACAAATCTCCCTCTGCCACTGCTGACATGCTCAGCTTGAGCGTGGTTGCAGGAAACAAAGAAACCTGCTCCAAGAGGAAAATAGAAGAGAAAATTCCTACCCTGATTTTAGCCTCTCAGAGGAATGTTTGAGAAACCAGTTATATCATAACTATTGTGCTCTTATGTCAGAAATCTGATTTACTGAAGGTGGCTATCAGAGAAGGTTCTAGAATGGCATAAAACAAGAATTTGCTTTCCTGTCCACCTCTCTCCCCTTTATCTCTGCCCTCTAATTAGCACTTAGCACACTGCTCACCACCCATCTTTCCCACAAGCTATGGGATATAGAAATCAGATGCCTACGTCATCTCAGAAGTGTTGGGAGCTGCGGAATATTATTTTAGAAAGGTAGTAAGACGCTATGGATTCCTTAAAAAGTGGAATAGATGATTTCTCATATAAACATAGTATTGTCCCCATTCCCTGTTTCATGACTTAGAATAAATAAATGTTTTCCTCTGCTTCATTTTCCCATTACTCATTAGTTGAACAGGGTAGATGGTGTGCTAGAAGCCTGACCTTCAGTATTTTTAATCTTTCCAACAGAGCTACCAAGTCCCAAAGTGTTCATCTTACAGACGGAACACTGACATTCAGAATAGTCAGTTAACCTGCCCAGGCTCACTCAGCCAATAAGTGCCAGCAAGATTTAAACCCAAGGTGTTCTGATTTCAAAACCTGTGCTTAGTACATGACACTAGGTTGCATCTTCATTTATAAGAAGTCAACATGCAAAAGCCTTGCAGGTGTCCTATACTTCCACAAACCATACCATTTAATCGACTTAAAGTGAATCCTCTGATGGAGTATTGTTCTTGCTATTTCAGATATAAAACATTAAAACTCGTAGCAGCCAGTCGGCCATTATATGTATATATATATATTTCTAAAACATATATATAAATGTTAGTCTCCAAATTCTATTGACCTCAATTCAAGAGAGTGTAAGAAGTTACTTTTTATACACTCTTTAAGGTGTAATGTCATCTTAAAGTTGGTAAAATTGATCCAAATTTGAATGGACTTTATCATCATAGGACTGACTGTGTATTTGAATAATTTGTTTCTGCCTGGAATGTATTTCTCTCTCTAACTCCTTCCATTTGATCTTTCATAGTCTAGTCTGATGCAATGGTTTTTGGACACACTGTTCAATTCCAAAAGACAAAACTAGTTACCCCCACCCTAGCCCTCCCACAGGCAATGTATCTGTATCTGTATTAAAGCATTTTGCTACATTTCACTATATTATTTTTCCCTGAGTATGGCTCCTCCAGGCAACTTGTGATCATCCAGAGAACACGTCTTGTATCTTGTTGACCTTTGAACTTCTAGTACCCAGGTCAGTGTTTTAAAACAGTAGGTATGCAAAAACATTTGCAATGAGAGTATATCATCCAAGAATGTAATAAAGAGAAGTATTTAGAAAAGCATAGGTGTGTACATGTGTTTGTGTGCTCAAAAGGCAGTGTGAAAAAGGAAGAAATATTTTATAGTGGAGGGACAAAGTTATATTAGGTCTTATCTGACTTTTAAAGGGATTTTGCTGAGCTAAAAAGCCTATATTCATAGAAAAGTCTAACCTGAGCGGCCAATACCACCTGAGATTATTAAAAGAAGTATTTGAAATATCTAATTTACTTTTTGTCATGCACTGCTTGCTATTTGCATTCCACTCTAGTGGAACACTGAAATGAGACAATCCTTTATCACCTTTGTGTCTGGTCACGTCTGCTTCCTCGTCTCCCTGTGCTAGCAATGCGCTGCAGTATCAGGCTGTAAACACAGAAGCAAAATGGTTCAGGAAAAGAAAAGGAAGCAGAAAATAAAAAGCTGCTTCGGCTCATAATTGGATGAAAATATATGTAATGAAAACATTTCTATTGGTAGGAGGCTTTTTATAAGCTCTTCTTTTCTTTATAATTAAATTTTCTAAAATGCAGACATTTGGCCTTACATAGTTTGTGGATGTAATATTGGCAACAGATCAATATAGCTTGCTAGCCAAGCTTAAAAAGGAAAATATAATGGGAAAACACTGTAATTTTGTAGCTCTTGTAAAAATGAGAAAATCACAACCTGCACAAAAACCCCAAGTAGTATGTTCCCTAAATCTGCCCACAGAGAGACTGAGATACATGTTTTCAGTTTTAAGGATGACCCTAGAAACCTATCCGGGGCTTATTTTAGTTTACTCTAACATAACTGTAGATCCACCTCGGCAAACAGATGTGCAGAACATGAGCATTATGTTCATTGGCTCAGGAAACAGAATTGAGAATTTAAACTAATTTCCATTTTTATTATGTAGTATGACTTTTGCTTCTTTGTTCTCTCATAATCAACTTCAGTCCCCTTGAAAATATTCTAACTGATAGCCTCTAACAGGGTTAGATTGTGTGAGCTGAATGCAGACTTGTTTATGACTGTCTTACCCAAATATGTACCTGACATACTTTCTCTCAGTGGAATAAGAAATTGGATTTTTCCAGAGCAGAGGAGAGGTACAAGCTCTTCCTAATAAAGTAAATATAATATCACTAGTGTATGGCAGACTCTTTTGAACTGAAATAAAAGTGCATTTCTGAGATATTAAGCATAAAAAACTCAGCATTTACAACTTTGCTGAAGAAGAGATTGCATGAATTCCCAGGTGGTGGTGAAAGTTATGAGCTATTACACCAACTCCTTTTTCTGTTACCCTACAAGCCCATTTTCCCCCATTCTCTGTGCTCCCAGAGATGGTTGTTGTGAATTTATGTCCTTGACTCTCCTGGAGGCTGAAATTCTTTAGGTTTGGCCAATGACAGCACCCATAGGAGAAGAGAGTGGGAGGGGAGAAAAATCTGCACTTGGTTTCCCTTTTCTTTCTGCTTTGGTAGCACAACTGTGGCAGTAGCTGCGTCCCGCTACAACTAATGTTTTCATTAGACTCCTCCTCCACGGTCCTCATTCGTGTGGTCCACCATAACTCTGGGTCCCCTCTGTATCACTTAGCCCTCGGAGTGACCAAGTCTCCCTAAGGTTGCTGGTATTTGTATGTCTTGCGAACTCTGGTTTGCTCTCTTATCTCTGCTCCCGCTCTACCTGTTGCTCCTCTATTACAAACTTTTCAGGTGAACCATGTGAGATGAATCCAGTGTCCTCTTAGGACCTTAATGATAAAGAACACAAGTATTTCTTTCCTTTTTTTCTTAATAAATGGTTATTTGAACAAAATAATTCACTAGATTGTCACAGATTGATTCTAATTGGCTTTAGGTAGGAAGGTCATTGTGAGAAAGGTTGTCCAACTGAGTTCTCCTTTAATCTCTCTGGCAAAGACTTAAAAAACGTGAAGTGACTAAAGTCAGTGTCTTCTAAGGAAATTAAGAAAGCTGTCAAAAATCTTCCAAAGATTTTAAGGGATCTTCTAGACTGAGTGAACATGACTTCATATTGATGGCGGCATAGAGAATAAATTCCTGATTCTCCTAGCCGGTATACAACATAAGGTCAAAGAGACAGAGGATAGAGAGTATCCAACAGAGCTGAAACCTGAGTGTCAAGGTTGGTTAAATTCCAGGACATCTCAGTTTATCAGAAGATAAACCCAGGACATGTTTTGCCCAGAAAATAAAAGATTCCTCACAAAAATTTTCTGAACATATCAAGACGATCCAGGATTTAAAGATTTAAAGAGGCTCCCACTGACCAAATCTGAACATTTGAGCTCAAAAAATGTAGAGATAATCAGTTAAAATTCATTGAGTAAAATGAAAATCCCTGAGAGGAAGGAGGAAGGAAGGAAGGAAGGAAGGAAGGAAGGAAGAACAGACTCTTTCCTACAGTAGAATGACAACTAATTCAGATATCATGATGGAGTTCATAATCCAGCATTAATAATCAATGGATTCTAAAATAGTGGGAGAAAACTTAATGACAAAAGGGCACTTCAAAGTCTCCTTGAATCTTCCCGCAAATTGCGTATTAATTACTAAAGGGAAAATAACAATTTCACCATGGAGAAACCTGGCAGGCATCACTGAATGGTGGCAGAATATGCCACCCTAAATTATGCCACTTTGGCATAAGGATTATTTTGAGTTAAAGACACTTAAAAAAAAAACCCAAAAAACAGATACAGGAAAGAGACTTTGATCTTCCCCTTTATTCCTCTTGAAAGTAGGAAGATTAAACCCCCGTATAGAAGATATCCTCCCTATACCAGAAGAAAATTAATACTTTTATCATCAAGGGTGAGAAGTTGTGAAATTATGACTGAGAGATTTCTGTGCAAACACATCTTGTTAAAATAATTTATGTTCCTTTAGCCTCTCCACATAGTCTACTTCCTTTTCCACTTGTCTCTCTTTCAACCTAACATAAATGCATTTGGGTTTTGTCACTTCTTTGAATCTTCATTTTCTTTTAAGGAAGTCTATGTCATGTAAAACTTATATTAAATAAATCTGTGTACTCTTCTCTTGATAATCTGTCTTATGTCAGTTTAATTCTCATGCCCACCAAAAAACTTTAAGATTTTACTTTTCCTACACCATCTTAGTCAATGGTTAAATCAAAGTTAACATCCCCAATATAAGAAAAACCACCATGGTATACTTCCTGAT
Organism: Cephalopachus bancanus; assembly: GCA_027257055.1. Lineage (NCBI taxonomy): Eukaryota > Metazoa > Chordata > Mammalia > Primates > Tarsiidae > Cephalopachus > Cephalopachus bancanus. The sequence goes on from JAPVLO010000108.1 coordinate 9,534,235, forward strand.
ATGATCTGTGAAGAAAAAATAGCTTATAATTTTGATGAGACCAGGTGAAAATTTTCTCTGTAGCTCAGGATGCTTGATGCAGAGAAATCACCCTTGCTTTCATGTTGCTCAATTGACAGAAATTTCAACCTCATGTGTGGAAAAATACGTAACTGCTGAAACATTATACAGTAAAGCTGGTAGAGCAGAAGCTTCAAAGACTGTGAGCATCCCAAAAGGCTGTGCCTGAGGGCACAAGTGTAAAACTGAAGACTGTGAGAAGAATGTAACTGGAAGAGAAGGACTGAGAGATGATATGAGGATTAAGAGACATCAAAAATGGAGGCAAAGTGAACTGAGAAGACCATTTCTAAATGAAAAAAGATTCCTGTCTTTTTTCTTCTTACTTTAACTATTAATACTCCAGATCTTCTGCTTAAATATATTTCATTTCATTTAGAATCTATGACAAGTCTCTTAAACATTTTCATTCTTTTATTTTTCATCTCTGCAGCTTTCTGTCAGACACATTTCAGGATTCTGTTTATTCTATCAGATATTTAAGCTGCCAACATTTTTAACTTGCTCATGATTTCTTTATTACTATCCAAACATTAATGTCTCATTCAATTCTAGAGCTTGGTGTTTGGTGAAATCTCTTCTTCTGTTAGTATCAATATCAGCTATCAGAGGTTTCTTTATTATTTTTGTTTTTCCTTTTCTCATTGAGATTGTTTCAACATAATGTATATTATTCCTCTACTTTGGATGTCTATTTTTGATATTAAACTCAATTATATGCAAACTTAGCTATTAAAAATTTCAAAACACTTTCATTTTATTTTAATATCCACCAGAAATATATTTTAGATAAACATTAGCTTTGCAGAAGCTTGTCGGTTTGATGAGATCCCACTTGTCTATCGTATTTCTTATGGCATTGGCACTTGGAGTTTTGATGAGGAATTGGTTGCTAGTTCCAAGTTCCATAATGGTATCTCCTGCATTTTCTAATGTTCTTATTATTTGAGGTTTTACGTTTAGGTCTTTGATCCATTTAAATTTTTATGTGTGGCAATAGGTAGGGGTCTTGTTTTAATCTTCTGCATCTGGTCAACCATTTTTCCCAACACCATTTGCTGAATAGGTTCTCCTATCCCCAGTGGTTGGTGGTGGAAGCTTTGTCGAAAATGAGTCGGTTGAGGAATTAGGGTTTTGCTTCTGGAATCTCTATCCTGTTCCATTGGTCTATATGCCTGTTCTTGTACCAAAACTAGGCTGTTTTGATTATTGTAGCTTTATAATAAAGTTTAAAGTCTAGGAGTGTGATACCGCTAGCTTTGTTTTTTTGTTTGTTTGCTTGTTTGCTTGTTTTTTGGGGCTGAGGATTGTTTTTGCCATTCGTGATTGTTTATATTTCCATATGAATTCCCGTATTGTCAGTTTCCAGGTCTGAGAAGAATGCTGCAGGTAATTTAATGGGCATTGAGTTAAATCCAAATGTGTGTTTTTTAAATAATGAAACTATGTGGGCCATTGCGGTTCATTTCTATCTTTGGATTTAGAATAAGAGGTACAATCATATTTCAGAGAGCTTTGTTAGCAAATACCAAAACATTCATTAAAATATATGCTGCCTGTATTTTTTAATTTACTACTCTTGTGCCTCTATTTAAAATAAGTTATGAAAATGCTTCCAATAATGATTCTTTGATGTACAAGTGATTTATTTAAACAATTTATATATATTTATGTATATACAAACATACCTTTGTTTAGTAAGGTCTACAACCAAAGAAAAACCCCTGGATCTTGCTAATTGTATTGTATGGTAGATGATATTTAGAGTCTCTTTATTTTTGCTATAGTTTATTTATTTATTTATTTATTATTTATTTATTTTGTGGTGGGGAAGCTATGAGAGACTTTGAAGAACTGAGTGACTTTTTCATGGCGGTCCTCACATACCCTTGTCCCCTATAGATATGCTTATTCACCTCTTCTTGCACAGGATCTTGAATCTTAGCTCTTCTTCTCCCCAAACAATTCTTGCCTATTTTAAGAACTATCCTTGGGCGTAGAGTCTATACTATTGAGTGATCTATCACAGAAACAAAAAAACTGAGTACCACATGTTCTCACTCATAAGCAGACCTTGAACAATGATCATAATCTTATAAGAAAGGGATTAGCAGTAGTGGAAAAGTGCCAGTGGAGGGGGAGGCGAGATTGGCAGGAGTGGGAAACTTCCAGGGGAGAGGGGCATACTTCATCAACAAGCGTACCTGCAAAATGAAAATGTGTATACCTAACCCTGAATTGTACTCCCAATCTTTAAAAAAATAGAGAAAAAAGTCAGGGAATCTTTTTTCATTATCATAAAAAAAGAACTATCCTTGACCAACTATTCTCTGTAATCAATGGAACTTCACCTGACTCTCTTAATAAAACCCTATCAAGTCCTTCTCAAGTTAGAATTTTCCTTGAGAGCCTCTTCTTGTGCCCAATATTTTTGAAATTTGCTTAGGCTAATTGTATTCTGTTCCTTTTCTTCCATTATATATACTGTGTTTCTGTATATGTTGGTATATACGTAGGTATATAAATATGTGTGTGTGCACATGCATATAATGAGTTAACTGTCATAATTCTCTAAAGTAAATGAAGTATTTAACCTTAATTTTTCATTTAATTCTTATAACAAAGAATAAGTTTTCTCCCTAATTTACAAAGGGGAAAGTAATTCAGGCAGGATATGGTGGAAAATATTGTGTGGGAGATAGGCAATTTCTCCAAGTTGCTAAGTAGAGGGCAGTTCAACTCCCTAAGATAGGGAATTCAGGAGTAGGACAAGGTTGGAATAAAATGTGAGTTCAGTATTGACATCTTATTCATTTAAAGTCACTCTTCTGTGAAATCTAAGCACAAAAAATTTATGTATGGGTTGAGTCTCCATACTTAGATCACAGTCAGAGATTGGAAATCATCGAAAAGATGGATATTGAAAATCTTGACCTAAGCGAAATCCCACTATGTAGATTAGTTTGCAAACTAGTCATAAACATAGCCCGAGGAATTTTAGATCATGCCACACCTCACAGACAGACAAAACATTACAAATCTAGGATCAACATTCTACTGAATCCTCTTAAAATGGACACAATAAATAGGCCATAACAAAGAATTTCGAATTATTCTTATATGATTAAGCCTACAACATGCTTAATCATCATAATTTGCTGCCCTTTCTTATAAATTATAAAGATTCTCTGAGTTGGTACATTTCCTCAGTTGAATCATAATGCTTCATTTCAGGATCTGTGAAATAATCATAGCTATATCTTTTCCAAGTTTTACTAAAACTACAAAAAATTATACATGATTATGTCAATTATTTTTCATTTCCTGTTCCAATATCTTAGCCTACTTGAAGGAATTGGCTAAATACTGAGTTTGTTAATAAAACTTTGAAAAACTAGGCTTCTATTTTGGAGAAGCTTCAATCTCTCACAAATAATCTAATAAACTTATTAATTGATTTCATAATTTCACCAATTACTAAACAAGAATTTAGATGATCCATTTAAAAGAGACTGTTTCTTTGACACTGAAATCTTTCTGAAGACACCTTTATCTATCCACTGTATCCTCCATTTAATTCCTGAAGCCCAATCGCTACCTGATGAGTTTTTTTATTTCCATTTTTCATCACATATAGTTTGAGGTAAATTTTCTCAGACTCAGTGGTGAATTTTGTCCCCTTACAGAAAGTTAACCTCAGAAGACTGCAAATATTCTCCACAAAGAACCAATCATATGATTTGTAGAGTGTGCTTCCACCAGCAATTAGGGACTCCCTTCTCTCTGAAATAGCCCTAGATATCTATAGCCTGATAGAAAACAATATCTCTACAGGGGACCTATCAAAGGCTAATATTTCACTTCTGCAATGCAGCAAAATGAGTATTATTTAAGAACTTTGCTTCCAGGTTATTGCATTATTTCATTAACTGTTTTTAATCACTTTCATTAATTTACGAAAAATTCATTCATTTCCAATATTCGTTTGCAAATTTATTTGCAAATAAACTTCTTTTTTTCAGATTATAAAGCAAAATAATTACGCAGAATCACATACTTTGTCTACAGAATCCTTGCATCATATTGTTTATTTCACTTTACAAAGTTTCATGAAGCATATGTACTAATTTTGCCAATTTCTGTCCAGATCTAAACAGGTAAGGTAGCTCAGATAATGGTCAAGGGACTTCCCTAATTCTTTCTACAGTCGAGTTTCTGTAGCTTCTCTAATATGTGTATGCACTTCCTCCAAAATTCTGCTTCCTTAACAGGTTCGTTTTTATTCTGTATGGCCAACCTAAGGAAGTAGAAAAGCCAGAATTATATTTAAGACTTTCCCAACTGTCAGTTTTGTACTCAAACAAACTAGTCATTGCTGTCCCTCAGAAGGAAAGCTGCCTTTCACATATAAAGAACCTTCCTCTTGGAAGATTCTGTATCTTAAAAAGGTTGTTTTGAAATGTTGATGTACCATATAAGTAAAAAAATTCTCCAGGCAGATTAAATGCATATATAAATTTATAATAGCCCACTGACTCCAGTTGGCAGTTATAGCTTTAGGATAAGTGGCAAAACACTTTCCAAAGAAGTTTGGAGACTCTTTTTTGTCTTTCTGCCAAGTCCTCCCTACTGAATCTCACACGCTGACTAATGCATATGCTTGTTGGTGTAAGATTCCAGGGAATGGTCTTTAGTGAGGCTGGTAGGTGAGAAGACTTTCAGTCAAGGCCTATCTAAATTCTTGACTTGCACTGGTCTCAGCTTTGGCTTACTTCTAATGGCATTCCTATTATATACATATCAACATCAGCAAAATGGATGCCTTGCAACTTTTAATTGACATTCAGTAGCCTCAGATATGAAATATGTTTTATAATTGTGAAATGTTAATTGTGAAGCATCTTATAAAATATATATTGCTTAAAAATAAGAAATAAAAGAATTATCAATCAGTTTTTAATAATTTCTAGGAATTACTTTAAACAGTATCCTTATGTCTCATCTCTTTTTATTACTCCATTAATGTTAGAAAAGATCTACTAGCTTTCTACTATATAAATAAAAAATTAGAATTCTAAAATTTCCTCGAACTCTTCTTATTAAGCTCTCACTTCTATCAAGCACGCCTTTGTTTCTCTGTTATCTGTGCTCACTATAAGTAATTATTATTCTCTGCTGCTAAATTTTCCATTATACAAATATACCACAGTGTATTGATTCATTCTCCTGCTTATAAATAATTGGGTCATTTCGTGTTTGGAGCTAGTATAAAGTTACTAGGGGAATTTTTTTACACATGCTCTCTGTTGCCCTAAACACTCTTTTCTACTGTATATGTGACTCAGAAGAATGGGTTATATATATATTTAGTTTTTGTCAATACTGCCAAATACTTTTCCAGAAAAGTAATTATCAAGTTATGAAGTATTAATTTGTATAATTTTTGAGAAATCTATTTGATTCATATCCTTCCTAACACTTGATATTTTTAACCTTTAACAATTTAGTCATTTTTCTTGGGATGTAGTATTATATCATGTGACTTTAATTTATATTTAGCTGATAATGAATAATTCTAACTACATTTTTATGTGACCGCTGTCCATTTGGCTATCCTGGGTGGCTAAGTGACTGTTAAAGCATTTTGCTTTTTTTTAATACCAGCTATTATTTTTCTCATTGATTCATTGTAATTTATATATGTCTTGAATATAAGTACATACTTATGCATTGGACAATTTTCTTTCTGTAGATGACTATTCAATTATCTTCTCCTTTGGGTACTTTGCCATTTCACACTACTAATGCTATCTATCTTTTAATAGCCAGAGTTAACTAATTTAAATGAAGTTTCATTTACTAATCTCACCTTTTATAGTTATTATAATTGGAGAAATCCTCTTACCCTAACATTATGGAGGATTTCTCTTATGATTTCCTCAAGAAAAATGTTGTTCTTTGAACTTCCATGTGTGTTTAAAATCCATACATATTAAAGTGTAAATAGTGTAAGGTAAGGCGCACAATTTATTTTAATTTATTTTTCAAATGAATATCTGGTAGATCCAATCACTTAACAAAACCACCATCTCTTCCACACTGAATTGCTGTGACATCTTTGTGGTAACTATGGTAATCGTATGTATGGGTCAGTCTCTGGATCTTATTCTGTTCTAAAGGCCTCTTTGTTTATTTTTACATTAATACCACACTTTTAGTCACCACACCTTTATAATGAGACTTGATCATTGTTTGTATGATTCAGGCAGGTTTGCTCTTTTTCAAGATTGCCTTGCTATTCTAGGTCCTCTGTATGTCCATACTTGTTTCAGAAATTGCATACCAATCACTTCTCCTCCACAAAAAAAAAGGAAAATAAAAGAAACTATCTTTCTGTTATTTTAATTGAGAAAACATTAAATCCATTGATCAATTTTGGGAGAACTTAATGTCTTAATAATATTGAATCCTCCAATGCAAGAACATGTTCTATCCCTCCATTTATTTGGATATAGATTTTTCCTCAGCAGTTTTGTAGTGTACAATGTAAAGGACTTGGTGTCTTTCACGATAGTTATATTATTTTTTATTTGTGCTATTATTAATGGTATGTATTGATTTTTCTTATCTGCTGCTAATTTATAGAAATGCAATTCTTTTTGTGTATTTGTTTATTGTTTTCCATGTACATATACTATTTTTTTCAATGAAAAGTTCCAATTAACTTTAAACAATTCATTTCCTATAAGGGGATTTCTCCTTCTATGAATGAGTGACTCTGGCCTAATGAGATAACCTTTTACCTTTTTACCCATAGAAGCAAGAAATAGTAACACAGATGAAGAGGCGATACAAGATGCTGACCATAGATACCTCCAGTTGCCAGCCAGTAACTTTTTCCTAAGTATCAAATATACGTATAGCTAACTCTCATGACTCTTAAATAAAATTGAAATTATAGTTTTTAATTCATGGGAAGGGATTCAGAATACTTATGGTTTCCTAATGCAATTAAGTTCTTGTGGTTTGAAAAGGATAAATGTCTAACTGACATCCCAAGTAGCGAATTTATTCATCTGGTTGAATCTGGCTCAGGTTACTTGGAAACTCTCAACTCTGAGCCCTTCCTGGTAAGCAGAACTTTGCAGCTGAGCAAATTTGTTTTATTGGAGAAAAAAAGTAATTTATATTTTAATAGTATTTTATATGTATGTTTGATTTTTTCTGTCTAATCTACTGGAGTAAATGTCTCTCAAGATAACCTATGAGGTTTCAAAGTAAGACATTTGTCTTGATTCTATGGGAATTTAACTTGACAAACGTGATCTTTAAAATTGTATTGAAATCCTTCTAGGACCAATAGAAATAGAGTTTCCTTCTTCTTCCTGTTCTTCCAGGACTTTGATATGAAACCGCTGCCATTTGCACTGTACGCTAATGACAAGCTGGATGTTTGCATGAAAGCCAATATGTTCTTACACTCCTTTTTAAGACAAGTAATAATCAGTCTGTCATCAATGTCATGCTGCAATCAGGCTTTGACAAGGTTTGCAAATAACTTGAAAGGAATTGCTCATCCCTGAATACTACAGATCAAAACCAGACCTGAACAAAACTAGAAGTCTGCTGCGTGTCAGCTGCGCAGTCTTAGAAACGTGCTGGGAATAAGCACAAGCAACAACAGAAAGAACAACCCATCACTTTTTAAATTATTTTTTTAAGCAAAGCTTTTCTCGGCTACCAATCCTAGGAACTCACTATTCAAAATGATGACGTAGCCACCGGAAATACCCAATTTGATTGAAGGCACTTCTTCTGTCATTCCTGAAGATGATTGGAAAACAGCAAATGGCATGTCCATCTTTGTGTGGTTTCTTTTCTCAGTTTATGGGCTGGAGTAAGGTTTTCTGATCAGCTCCAGTAATCCCATCAGCGAAAAAACTGTGTGCACAAGGATTGAATCACCAATTGCTTTGTTTTTCTCAATTCTTTTTCCTTTCCTCAATTCTTCCCACTCCATAGAGGAAGTGCAATGTATGTTATTTGTTCACTGCTGTACCTGACACTTGTTAATCTGCAGGCTTACCAGTCTTAAGAACAAGTTAAACTTGTATATAAAACTGTGGGATTCTTTAAAGGAAAAAAAAATTAAGTATCAGCCAGCCACAGTTCTGCTCAGAGCTTCAAGCCATGTTTGTACTTCATGTTTATACAAATAGCAGACAGTCACTTGACATATGGACTTACGCATTCATGAATGCCTAAACACATGAGTATAGATTTGAGTTGTAAATTAATTGTTGATTTCATTTTATCATGAGAGAAAAATTTAATTCAGAGTTTCTTGATGTTCTTTACAAAGACCCTTAAAAATCAGGTGCTGCTGAGGGGGCATAAGACATTCAAAGTGAAGATGGCAATAAAAAAAAAAAAATCAAAATGAAATCATAAGTTAAAGTCCACATTTAAAAAAGAAAAGAAATGCAAACACATTTAAGATTTCATTTCATGTGATTATAATCATTGGAAACTACAGGTCACACAATCCTAAAGGAATGTCCAATAAAGTGTCCATTTCATAAATATATGCTGAGCACCATAATATTGACTCAGCACTGTGTTAGACATTATGAGAGATAAGGATGACGTGTAAGAATTAATTCTCATTTTCAAGGAGTTTGTGATCTGATCAGAGAGACCATAATGCACATGAACATGTAGCAGTAATTTTTTTAAATTGTATAATATAAGCACTGAAATCTGAGAAAATAATTGCTCTTGTACCAAACTCATAACAAAGGACTTGTAACAAATTTCTATAAACATATCTCCATCACATTTGATTTATCCCCAGCTTTTCCAGTCTTCTAGCTTATCTTTTACCATTTACCTAAAATCTAAATATTACCCCCAAGCGTATAGGAAATCCATACCTTCACCTCTGCCGTTCCTGAAATCGCTGGGATTTATCACTTCTTAATTTTGACTATAAAGTTAAGATTCCTCAACAACTGTCTCTGTTCATTCCATCACAGAGCCTGTTCAGTCCAGTCAGTTCACACTAAGACCTAAATATATACCTACACAGTGGCTTCTTTACAGCAGTTTACTTGAGATTGCATTGCTTTAACAAATTGACCTTAAGTTTTAAGGATTGCATCAAGGAATTACAATGCAGAAAATAAATTTAAAATTGGTTGTAAAGTAGCACATCTCCTGAAGTGTATCAGCTATGCCTTCTCTTTGTAATCACAGGCATTTCTATCTTCCCCTGGAAGCTGAGACCCTTTTCCCTCAACTACCTAAATCCCCAGTGTCCTTTCTCTAGTTTTCTCAGTATAAATCCCCAAATCAGTAAACATAACAACACTTCAGATGTGTGCTCTGCTCAGAATGAAGCCAGATTTTTTTTCATATAATTGGCAGAGCTTTTTAAACATTCTCAACTCAAATCTATCCTATAGGGTAGCTTTGGGCTTTCTTTAGAATTGTAACTGTAATGTACTGCAGAGGAAACAAACTTATTTCTTGGCTTCTAATAATTTAGTATTATTAGTAAGATTAAATAGATGCTGAAACCACAAGACTTTTTTACACAGTCTTTAATGTATAAATAAGAAAAAAACCTGAACACTATTTGTTGAATTCTGCTTTAAAACAATATTTATCCATTTTTACATGAGTCATTCAAATACTAAGGTCAAATGTTAATCTTTTTTTTTAATAATAATCAGTATTTTTTATTATCGTTTTGTGGGGTACAGTTAAGGGTTAGGTGTACAATTACGTTTCATTCAGGCACCCTGTTGATAAGAGGTGTTTTCCCAGTCCCAGATAGATATTAGCTACTGTTAATCCCATCCCCCCCGATAGTTTCCCGGTACCGTCAGTCATTTTCTTATAGTATTACATTGGATGTTCAAGGTCCATTATATGAGTGAGAACATGTGATAGTCGGATCTTTGTTTCTGTGAGAGGCCACTCAGTATTATAGACTCTAGTTCCATCCAGGTTGCTGTGAAATTCATGATTTTGTTCTTTTTTATGGCTGCGTAGTATTCCATCATGTGTATGTACCACATTTTTTAATCCAGTCCTCTTTTGATGGGCAGCATGGTTGTTTCCAGGTTCTTGCTATTGTGTGAATTCTTCCCTTTAAGATTAACATTTGTTGTTTTTTCACAACCTAACAAGCCACCTAAAGAAGCTGGAAAAGACAACAAATGTTAATCTTAAAGGGAAGAATTCACACAGAGTATGATACTTCCTGTGGAAAGGAGTTTTAAATAAATATCCATTGTATGATGATTGGAGCCCACTGAATTCATTGTTAGTTAATTTTTAAAATAATTTACATTCCTAAAAACCTGCATTATCATTCAATAACAAAACCTAGTGTAGCAAACTTTATGTATCCTTTAACAGAAAAGTTTTGCAGTGACCACTGTGTAATCAGGTCTATAAATAAGCGTATTTCAGCCGGCTTGGTGGCTCAGCCTGTAATCCCGCGCCTTGGGAGGCTGAGGTGAGTGGATTGCCTGAGCCCACGGGTTCGGGACCCGCCTGGGCAACTTGGCGAGACCTCATCTCTACAATAAATCAAAAAATTAGCCGGGCATGGTAGTGCACACCTGTAGTTCCAGCTACTTGAAAGGCTGAGGCGGAAAGATCTCCGGAGCCCAGCAAGTCGAGGCTGCGGTGGCCGGCAGTGGCCACTGCACTCCAGCCTGGGCGACAGAGTGAGACTCCAACTCAAAAAAAATAAATAAATATAAATAAATAAGTAAATAAATAAGCGTATTTCTTCTTTGCCTGTTTCTTATATTCATCTTCGTTTCTCTTTCTATGTTGATACTAAAAAAAAAATTAAATTAACCTCAAATTGCCATTAGAGAACTCTCTTCCTATGGAAAACTAAAATATGATTATAATTTGAATATCTTAGAGAAATGTTAAGGATATCATATTCTAAAATACCAAGTATGAATCTAAGTACTTGCTACTCAATTCCACTTCAGATAGCTCATCAGGCTTTCAAAAAATCTTAAAAGATAGCCAACTGTTCAAGGAGACTCAGGAGTAAATGGCATAGATCAGGGATAGTTTTGTGCATACACCAGAGATCTCCTGGTGGATACACAGAACTCTGCTAAGTCATTTGTTCAAAATATATTTGCTGAATGCCTACCAGGGACGATATTGTGCTTGAAGCTGGTGAGTCAGCAAGCAACTAGAAAGTCAAGAGTTGACCTTTAAAAAGCCTACAAAGCAACAAAAGAGAAACATAATGAGCAAGGACACAATAAGTAAATAAATTAAATAATCGCACCTCATATTGAATACAAGGAGGGAGCTGGTGTTATGCTAAAGTAAAAAGACATGTTGAAATCTTTAAACATGCAAAAAAGGTCTCACCTTCAAAAATAGAAAAAATATCAACTAAAACTACAATAGCAGTATTTTTCACCTATCTTATTGATAGACATTGAAAAGTTTGATGGCACATTTTATGAGTAGGAATAAAGGGCATTTTGATTGTCAATGCAAATGAATTCATCCTGTGTGGAAGGCAATCTAGCAGCATCTATCACTATATAAAAACACATAAGTTTTGTCCCTAAATTCATCAATAGAAAAAATGACCTATAAATTTGTTATCATTTGTATAGAAGGGTGTAATGTACAAGGTTATTCACTGCAGTTTTGTTTTTAGTGAGACACGATTGAGGAAATATCTAAAAATCTATCAATAAAAGAATAAAAGACCAGTTCAATAAATTGTACTACAAATATAAAATGCAATATAGTCAGCCGGGCTCGGTGGCTCAGCCTGTAATCCTGCGCCTTTGGGAGGCTGAGGTGAGAGAATTGCCTGAGCCCGCGGGTTCGAGACCCGCCTGGGCAGCGAGACCTCATCTCCACAATAAATAAAAAAATCAGCCGGGCGTGGTAGCGCATGCCTGTAATTCCGGCTACTTGGAAGGCTGAGGCGAAAGGATTGCCGGAGCCCAGCAGGTCGAGGCGCAGTGGCCGGAAGCGGAAACTGCGCTCCAGTTTGGGCGACCAAGTGAGACTCCAACTAAAAAAAAAAAAAAAAAAAAAAATGCAATATAGTCATAACATGGAATGAAAGCATACATATATATTTATATATATCAGAACCTACTGGGATCAAGGTACTGTGTTCTTGGAATATAAAATTAAAATTAAAGACCCTGAACTCAAGAGAATATAGTTCAGTGGAAGAACCAGATATTTGTATAAAAAAAAGTAAATTGAGATAAATGTAAATAGGAGGAGACAAAGATTTTTAAGTTTAACTATACCTTTCATAACTTATCCAGAGTTTGCCATAAGGTAGTGAGATTAAATATTTACTACAACTTTCTGACATCTTATTAGTAGGATTTAATTTAATTTATGTAAACCCCTACAATATTGTGTGACATATCCTTTGAATATTATTGTCATATTGGTGATGGAAACTCTTTATTTAAAAATTGTGAAAAAGAAACCCTAAAAAAAACTGCATGAAACACATGTTTAATTAAGTTTATTGTTAACACTAAACCAAAAAATCAGAAACGTGATGTGTCCTTCAGAAATCACATAGAATAGACTAAAAACAAAGTTAGCAAATAAACAACTTCTTTGAACTCAGTCTTGTTCTGTCCTAGTTATTTTATATCATCTGCCATTTCATTTCCTATGCATAATTTTATTAAATAGTTCTAAAAGTACAATGATGCATGCAAACTCAATATTTTTTGTTATTATTGGTTAAGTATGCATGTGCCTGGAATTGATGAAGAATCTATATATCCCCCAAAATGAGAAGAAAAAATACCAAACATGAATATTCAAAACAGAACTACAAAGTTACAAATCTGAATGTCATAAAAAGAGATATAACAGCATAAGTGATTCCATAAATCATTCACGTTTCCTCTTCTCTTTAGGAGTGGATCCAGAATTTGAGGAACTTCAAGTTTGCATAATGAGGGGGTAGGGTTGAGGATAAGCAATGACAAACTTACAGATGCAAATTTAGTTTTAGGGCATTAGAGGGGGCTCTTACAAGACAGGTACCTGAAGTTAAGCTTATTTGCTTCACAGAAACCCACTTTGCATCTCTTACCAAGCGTATGTCCTTAAACTTCATTCTCTGGATTAGTCTGAATATTTATTTGGGATAATGGGGAATGTAAGTTTCAATAAAGTCCTGGGTAATTAAAAAAAGTTTTCCATCTCACCACCTAGATGCCATTTCCATTTATTTTAGGTTTTCTTCATTTGAAAAAGTAAAATTAAATCTGCCTTATCAGATTCAATACAACAGACCAAAAATTTCCTCTCACAGAACATAGTGTCTTGCAATACAATTTACATCTTATTCTTTTAGGCTACATGTGGAAAATTCAACAATGATTTTTTTTTCATTCCTCACAAGCAGTTTGCAGCCACAGTTCTGGCAATTAATTTCTCCTACCATCAAGCATATATTAGTTTGAAAGCATAGAGTTCTTTTTCTTTGACTTAGGTTCCTTTCTGTTCAGTCTTGACTGCAAAGATATTCAGACGTTCCCTTGGTATGAAGAAAAAGGCCCACATATCTAAGTTTTCTCTCTTTCATATGCTAGAGGGGGAAGCCAGTTTGGGTTAATTTTGGTCATCATGCTGTCTAGCTCTCAAAACAGGGACTATGTTGGGGAAAAGAAGGGGGTGAAGTTCTGAGAAATATCCCCAGGTTATTGTTGCTAGGGCAACTGCTCCCTGGCATCTTCCAAACAGTCATCGTCTGTCACACTTGAGGTATGATTCATAAACATGCAACACATTTGAGTGGATCTTTAAAAAAATGGTGGGGGAGGGGTTAAGATTCTTGTAAGTAAATAAGAGGATTTTAAATAGGCACATAAACAAAAATGTGTGCCCAATATTTAGAATGAGAGAAGAGAGGTTTAAGAGGAATACATTACTGATAAATGTGTCACTGCTATTTATCACTGTGCTTCTTATTGTGCAAATTAGCTACTATCCAATTCCAATAATTGTCTGCCCATCTGCCTCCTTTTACAAGAATCCCAACTTGCTCCAAATAATAGTCTTCTGTAGTGTCACTTCAGACTAAATGTACACAAAGATCTGATGTCATTTCCCTTTCACAATCCTTAAGGCAGCAAAAATATTTTTAAATGCTTCAGTATTTACTAACATGTCTGACTTAGAAGCCAGCCTGGCTTTGTTATACGAGAAGATAAGGTATTTATTACCCAGATAATCTTTGACGAGAACAACCGTGAGCCCTGAAATACCCTAGGCTAAATCTAAGTTGTACCTTTCATTTTTCTTGTGTCTTCATTTCTTAGAACCAGAGTATCTACTTAATCTTCCTAATCACTGACTCTTTTTCTTAACATTATGGAAAAGTTACTTTACACTTTTACTCTTGTAAAAAACAAGAGGTACCACTATTCAAATCATATAGCAGAAAGAAAACCTTAAAAATACCTGCCATCAAAGTTCCATAAAACCCTGACAGCTTCAACCTCCTCTTAGCATTTGCTAGTGTCAACATCATAAAAATGTGAAGGAAACCCCTTGTAATGTATCACATTTACAAAGTAGGCTTAATAGTCAATGCATTTTTTTTTAAAGTAAGTGGGAAGAAGGAGAAAGAATTTAAACCAAATTGCACTGACTGAACACGCACAAAAAAGCATAATGGATTAAGGAGGAAAGAATAAAAATCAGAAAAATAACTTCTGGAAATAGCTTTACTAAAAGCTTTCCTTTCTTCTTAGAATTGCTAAAGTCTTCTCATGAAAGCCAAATATACACTTTCATATAACCAAGGTAATGAAACTAGACACCAAAGCAAATAAAGAAAAAAATACTTTCTTAATTACTAGTCTTTGCATTTCACATTGGCTTAATCAGATGGACCTGGCTTTGATACTATTTTACATGTTAATTTTAAAATGTTAGAGTCACCTAAATTTTGTGAGCCTGTATACTCACTACTTAAAACTCCAGGGAATGACTAATCATAATAAAAATGACGGCTTGTTTTTGCTAAGTATTTACTATATGCCCATCAATATCTTATATACTTTATAGCAAGAGTCCCCAACCCCTGGGATGTAAACCTATACCAGTCTGTGGCCTGTTAGGAATTGGGCCACACAGCAGGAGGTGAACAGTGGGTTAGTAGAGCTCTAGCCTCTGTCAGATCAGCTGTGGCATTAGATTCTCATAGGAGCACGAACCCTATTGTGAACTGTGCATGCAAAGGAACTAGGTTGCCAGAATCTAATGCCAGATGACCCTCCCAACCCCAACCCTCACCCCTCATCTGTGGAAAAATTGTCTTCCATAAAACATGTCCCTGATGCCAAACAGGTTGGGGCCCGCTGACTTATAGAGATTAACTCATTTAATGCTCAAGTTATAAGACACTGAATTAAATTATTCCTGTTATGCAAATTAAGAAATTAAGACACGCAGGCTCACATTTCCATAGCAAACAAATGGCAATACCAAGATAGAAGGTCTGTTTTTTCCATTATTGTCCTGTGCTATGAACATTTGTTTGCTTGTCCTCTCTCCACTTGGGTTGATGATCTCTTTTTCTCTGGAGTATTCCTGTGAGTTTAGGCTCAAGATTTTCTATCTAAACCTCCACCTTTTATATGGCAGATGCTTCTGATTTTCTTTCTGGATCTCTTGGTCACTTACATATCTCTTTTTATACTTATATTTGCATTAAACTCTAATATCGTAGGTTGAAGCAACTGAGAGGCTCACCTATATATCCTTAGCCTTTCTCTTTCTCTTGGTATTCTCTACTGGTATTGTCTTGCCTAGGTAGATATCTAATTCCTAGTAATATGTTCTACTACAGCCCACCTTGCTTCTTTGGTGTATACAGCTTGAATATTAGATCATTTGAATTTGCTATACTTTGCACATATGGAATTGGTTGCTGAGAAAACATCTTACCACCACTCCCTACAACATAACACATTCACAAATGGATAGTCTACCCCTTGATGAACTTTATCCAGGCAGAATATAACTTCACAGAATAATGTGACATGTACCATGCCAGTAAGGATAAAACTCTTGTGGAAGTAAACTCTGAACATCTTGAGAGCAAAGACTGCTTCTTGCTCATTTTACATACCTGTATCTCAAATACATATTTAGTGCTGGTTCTCATAAATAAAAAATGTCAAATAGGATTTTATGCCAAGAAATTAGCTTTTTAATTTACACCAAGGAGTATACTAGTCAGGATAGGATAGGCTATATTGCACTAACACTAAGCACACTCAAATCTCAGACAACACAAATTTATTTTTTTCACTCTCTTTATACATGACTTGTAGGTTAGCATGAGGACTCTTCTCATCACCGTCATTCATGTTCTAGATTGGTGGAGACTCCATCTCAAGTAAAAAGGGAATACAGCAAAACAAATAGTTTTTTCATAGTTTTGTCCACAAATTACACATATCTCCACTTAAAGTTTACTTTTAAAAAAGTAAAACAATATGGTCAGCCCTAACAACTAAGAGGGCTGGGTCAAGCAATCATTCTGTTGAGTGGGAAGGAGAAAAGAACAAGATAATCTGTGAATAGCACAAATGACTATGATTAAGGACATGCCATTTATGCCTTTTCTCCAGAGTAATCCCATACATTAGCACAAATGTGGTCAGTTGATTATCTTATCCCAGAAACTGTATGGCTAAAAGTAGTGAGAGAAAGGCAATAACAGGGGTAAAAATATCAGGGATATATCAGGTTCAAGCAGAGAGGCAGTCTCAGAGGAGGGCTATGGAGAGAGAACTGTAAAAAGTGGTCAACCTCAGCAAGTGTTTTCAAGGGACAAGAACCTAGTCTCTGTGGTAAGAATTTTAGAGAAACTAGGATACTGGCCATACTTCATTGCATAAGACGTGAAAAGATATTATCATTGCATTCAAGAAGCAATATGCACTCCCCAATGTGTCCCTGAGTGAAATAAGAAGATGACATCATCTAATTTCCATTTCCTCTTTGACACTTTCATCTGTGAACTTTGAGGTTAAGTTCTGTCTGTACCTAGCCTAAAACCTCTTGATGTGTTTATGTCCAAAAAGGCCAAGAGCATATCTGCAAAAATAATAATCTCGTGTATGAATGATATATTCTGAAGAAGTCCAAACTAAAATTTCACTCATAAAATCTCTCATAATGAATACAAGCTGTACTGACTTAAACAAAGGTGTTGTTAAGATGCAGTTTTCTCAAATTTTACAGTAGGAAAATCGCTTAACTGAAGATCACATTCCTACCTAGTGCCGTGATTCATTCACACATGATGTAGAAAGTCACTGGTTCCAAGATGATCTTCCCAAAGAGTGAGCACATTACAGAAATCACAAAGGATAGGAAGCAGCTTCTTCTTTACCTGATTCGTACTTGCTTTAAAAAGTGATGGCAAAATACTACAGATACTCTAGAAAGGACGGAAAAGTAAGGTCTTTCTATGCTTGCTTGTATACAGTCAATCTTATTTACTTGATTTTCCATAGGATGAAATAATTCTTTATTTAACTTCAATGTATGGTATGCCCCATAGATTATTTCTGAAATATATACCAGGAAATTCAAATACTCTAGTAATGATTTCCAAACATCACAGTTTCTACCAAAAGTATTAATGTATCCTGTCTATATCCTGCTTTACAGGGTACAGTTATATTGTGATTACTCCTGGATATTCAGACATAACTGAGAGTGATGATTAGTGAGACAGAACTGAAAAACATCTATTTGCCTGGAGAGTGAGAATCCTCCAAGGAAAGATCTTTCTTGCAGTTACATGGATTTTGGAATCTTGAATTTGATTTAGTTATAAGATCATTGTTGTCAAACGGGAATAGGCATTCTGAGGACTATGCATTGGCTGGTGCAATAATCTGATGCTAGGCCAGGTACTTGCAACTTGCAAGCATATCTATATAATACTGGAGAGCAAAGCCTTACAGTATTAAAAAAAAGAGTATGCTTTAAGGCATCTCTATGGTATATTTTAAAAGTATATTTTGTCTTATTTCTTCCTAGCATAAAGGCGGGTTTACTGAACTCTATCACATACCAGTGCCCAAAGAAATATGCCCAGATCTCACGAAGAGGTGGGGACTTTTCTTTAACCGTTCATAATCTCCAAACAGCTTGGGATCCCATGGCCTCAATGAACAACTGAGAAAGAACATCTCTTCTCAGTAGAACACCAGGAGAATCTACCAAACCTCTGAAGTAGAACCAAGTCGTACCAGTGCATGGTACACCAAGAGATGGAATGAAGGTGGCTGCACTTCTGGCAGAGTGGAGGCTGGCATCAGAAAGCAGATGCTAAATCTGGGTAGCGTGAAGCATTGAAGGTGTCCCCTACACCCAGGGATCTTCAAGTATGCCCTCTATGACTGGTGGAATTGGAGCAGTCATCTGAGAATAAACTATTCATCTCAAAACAGAGGTAAGAATTGACAGAGCATTGCAGATCTGAGGACTCCTAGCTTTGAACAGTGGCCATAGCAGCAAAAACAGCTATGCCATGAAGAAGGGTTGTTGGCATTGTACAGTTAAATCTCTACATTTGTATTTACTGTTAAATATTTGACAGACGCTTGGCGATTAATACATGTGAGTTCAGAGTCCTTGCAAGAAGGTAAAGTACATGTGTTATCAATAGATGATGGTAATGATCTTTCTTATTAATTTAGACATATGTATGACCTCATGTATACTCATAAACTGGTGAGATTAAAAGTTCAAATTTCATAGTGTCACGATTTTCCAGCATATAAGAAATTTTGTATTACATTATTCTTTATATTTGTTAATGGCAGTTCAAGAGACAATGTGTTGCCTCCATAATTGTTTCCAAAGTGTACCAGAGCATGGAAAACTTTTGGAAAGATAATATTTTGAAAACCAATCCCAAGTATATTATATAGATTCTTCTCAACTTAAGTAACAAGGAGTAATCTTTCCTTACCAAATGTCTTGTGTTTGCTGTACTCTGATGTGATTACCATTTTTCCTAAAGTATTGAGAATCTTTTGAAAGCTAAATTACTTTAATTTTCTACAAAGAATGTGTCAGATAAATGGCTGTTCTTCAGGGTTTTTTTCTGGTTTTAAGTGTGTGTATGTGAACATCAAACATTCTTAGTAGTAACATCTCTCAAAGAAAGCCACAAATCCAAATAAGAAGATAGGAAAAAAATGTATCTATCTCTTGTGAAACAATAATTTGAAAACAAGTTCTCCTTATAGTATAAAATAATTTTCCAGTAAGAATTGCACATACTAGGAACTCAATAAACATTTGTTGAGTGATAGAATCATATTTTTATAAATTTAATTTGGGATTAAGTCTAAATCTCACCTGATCTGTCATTCCAGATGATGCATAAATTGCTTCTATGTTCCTTATCAAAAACATTTAGTTCCTAGAACCAAAACAAGGTCTTTACCTCATTATATTTTTAAGATCTTTGATGCAATGTATATATTTTATCTGGAAGAGAATTCTTACTAATACAGAGCTGAAAACGTGCCTCTTTGAAATATTGCCTATTAGGCTTAGTGATTTTTTCCTATGAAGTATCCCATAGAAAGCCTACCACCCTATATAAGAGAATTCCAAATATTCTAAAACAGCCATTATGTGCCCTCTTGGGTCTCTTTTCGGTTTACTATCTCCAGTTATTTCTATTGTTCTTTCTAAACATTTCACCATTCAGACCATTCTTTACTCCACTGCATGTATTTTTTCGTGCCTTTCTTATATTGTGATCCTTAGAATTGAACACAGAGTTACAGGTATAAACTCATCAGCATTGATTGTTCACACCTTCAATAAATATTTAATGAAGACCCACCATAAGCCAGCTATTGCAGTAAACACTAGTGGTAAACATAATCTTTACTTGCCTTAAGATACTTGGAGTCAAAGATGGTGCCAGCCTCGTGGTGGAGATAAGCATATTCATACCAAATAACTGTGGTAAGTTTACAATAAGAATATAATGTATCAGATGTTTATCTATGAACATTATGATTATGTTATAAAAAATAAAATATCATGTTTTTATTTTTAACATTCACATTAAATTTTTATTTTAAACAATGAGTGATAGCCTATGATTTCGTATAATTTGCTAATAAGGTCAACCAGAAAATTAGACACACTTGATGTTAAATTTCTCAGAATGATAGAAGAAAAAAACACAAAAGGAAAAGACTTAGTAAAAAATGATATGCTAGGCCTATATCTTGCAAAAAAAAAAAAAAACCATTTACTTAAACAAAACACACACACACACACACACACACACACACACACGAATTCCACATGCTTATAAAAAGCAAGGAATTATTTTTCTCTGAGACAATATTGTATAGTAGGGTACTGAATTCAAAATTAGAAGACGGCATATCAATTCAGGTGGCTGCAACCAAATGTTACTCTCCTTCAGGTTTAAAATTTTATTAGAAATATAAATTTACAATTTGCCTGCTTTCTACTTATCATTAGTAGTACTAATTCATTTGATAATATTTTAAGAATAATGTGAGAAAACATATAAAAGTGCTTTGAAAAAAATAAGTTATAATGCAACTTTACCTACTTATTTTTACAGAAGAAGGAGGGAAATTGTGGCTATGGTCAGGATAACATAACAGTTATTGGATTTACTCTACCACCATAAACAGCTACAAAATGGTGCTGTTATGCACAGATAGTGCAGAGCTGTGATCCTTAAAAAAAGAAAGTTGTGCTCCACTTTTGCCTCCATTTTCTGTCTGGAGGACACTCTCCAAACTGAGCTATAGAGAAGTGGAGACAAATGTAAAGCAATAGTTACTGCTGGGTAGGCAAACAGAAACCAGGAGGATTAGGCGCTGTTAAGGTGGCTGAAATTTATGGGACAGAGTATGAGGGAGGAGAAACATGACATACACAGAGAAGGAAGCCCAGAAATTCTTTCACAAAATGTTAAGTTGTGTTTCCCCAGGGTAAAACACCATGGGCTCTGAAAGAGATCTGAATGGAAGCTAAATGAAAATTCTAGAGATTTCTTTGGACTGAGTGTTTTGGAGTTCTAATCAGTCAGATTAGATAAACCTCATTGAAAACCATGGACTTTTATTTTAGACTTCAGAAAAATCAAGTTTCAGAAATAGGACTGTTCTAGACATCCCCGAGCCCTGACGGGATCAAGTTGATCCATGTGTAAATTAATCACTTGCCAGAACAACTTGTGATAGTCTTTAAAGTAGAGTACATAATTTAGATTTCAGCATAATTTTAGACTTCATAGTTTAGTAGCATCCACACTGTCCAGTATATAAACAAAACTTCTAGATATGCAAACAAACATAGAAAAATACAGAAGTATCAATAGACACAGTCATAGAGATAACATGAACATTAGCATTATAAGACAAGGTCCTTGATATAGGTATAATAAATATATTTTTAAATGTCAAGAATAAAATTGATATAATAAATAAGCAGATGGGGAAATAATATTCTAAAACAGAAAATACATATCTAACATTAAAAAGAAATCATAAACTGGGCACTGCAGAAGAAAATAAGAATCTACACATTCCAGAGGACAATGGAATAACATTTTTAAATGCTGAAATAGAAAAAAAAATATGTCACTCTAGAACACAATGCATTGCAAAAAATAAAACTTTTAGAAGTAAAAATAATAACATTGTTGTTAAACAAACATTGAGAAAATTTGTCAACAGTAGACTTAAAATTTAATCAATAATAAAGTTCATGAAGGAATAGGTAACATGTAGAAAATCAAATTCATTTGAAAGGATAAGTAGGAATAATTAATATGTGACTAAATATAAAATATTTAAACATATATTATTTATCTTTCTTAATTAAAAGTGACTGTTTAAAGCAGATAGAAATAGCAATGCATTTTGAAACATGAATGAACATCTTTAGAAGTAACTAATATCATACAACAGCACAAAATGAGAGAGTAGTAAGGAAAAGCATATTGTCATCAGATTTTTATATTACATAAGTGACAGAACGTTGATTTAACCTGTATAGTGATAAAGTAAAAATATATTTTATGAGCTTAGAATAGCAATAATAATAAATAAAGGAATATATTTTATTAGATAATATATGAAATAGACAGAATTTCTAAAGATACGTGAATACCAACAGAAGACAATTTATCCAATGAGACAAGCACATTCCTGATACCAAATGGTGGTAGGAAAAAGAAATAAATAACAAATGGTACTATAAAAAACAATAGACAAGATTAAAGACTTAAACATAGCCATAGTAGTAATTATATTAACACAAATTTAGACTAAACATTTAAGTTTATAGGTAGATAACATCCAATTTGCCAAAAATAAAGAACAATGGTCAGCTCTAAATATAGCACCATTCCATAAGGAGACCCACACTTGGTGACAATTTGATCACATGATCACACTCACCTTTAGTGTGAATGGGACAATGATTCAGCTTGACTGAAACTGACATATTCTGTAGATAGTGTTGCCTTTTCTGGTTCACAGGATCTCAGCCAGAATCAGCATCAACATATTCATAGTGTTAGATCTATGAGCACAAATATTGCATGAAACCAAGGAATCTATTTTACAGTAAAAGCTATGGCAATAGGTACACAATATGACCTTCCGACGAATAACTTGTTGAAGTTGCAACAGAGGCCCAAGTTCAGATATGATATGATGATGAGTTCCCTTCTCAAGAATGCAATATATACTCTTAATTTACAACTGTGTCTTCAACTGTAGAAATCATGGGTCCAGAAACCAAGACGTGAAAGTGACCCTACTTATCACTTTTCTTAGCCCATGTTCCTCCTCTTTCCAACACTGCATTCTGCAAAGGTCTTTACAGATTCTTGTTACCCAAACAGTTAATATTTCCAATGGTGACCCAACAGGAGTCCCAACAGATTTTATTCTCTGGCTACTCCCTGTGCACTCTGAACTCATGCCAAGAAATGAGCAGAAACACAGAGGAATACTGACCCAAAAGGGGTAATTACCTTTGATTGACTCAAGGAGATAATGCTGCTGTTATACAATTGAGGAATACATTTGGCACTCAGAGAACACCCTTGAACAGTTTTTGTGTCACCTTGCACAACATCACCAGTTAATGGAGAAGTGTAGCAGCCACCCTAAGAAGGTCATGCTGATCAAATTTTCAGTCCTCTGATTAAGATTAAGACATGAAGATATAAATGTCTTAATCATACCACCAAGTAAATGTCCTAAATGAGTTGAGTTGCTAGCCAAAGATGGGAACCTGGCATAACTAATGCAGGAGGAAGATGATGAGTATCATTTGTGGCCAAGAGACCCACTTCAGAAGGAGAGGCTATGGTTCATCCCACTAAAATTTCTCTTACAAATTTCCTCTGTGAAATAAGGCCCATCAGAGTCTTGTTGGATCTCTTTTTCAGAAATTCTATGAAGTAAGTGGGTCTAAGAGGTACAAATAATGAAATATAGCTGATGCAGTCTTGTGCAGTCTGGTACACCAGTACCCTACGTCTTTAGTACTGAAAAAAGTTACTTTCCCAGATGCTAGGAGTGGTGCTAGCTGACAGCTCTCAGATACAAACCCTCTCTGCAAATTACTCTCAGCTAAAGACAGACACACCACCCAAGGCTATACCTTCTCCTAGTGCAGTCTGAAACCAGCTACTGCTTAATAAAGTACAATAAAAGTCCTGCCACTTTGCTCCAATTTGGGACTTTAAAGAGCTATTCTAGATTTTTATATTCCCATCAGATCAACTGGCACCTTTTTTGGGATTGCATTTTAGCACACTCTCTCATTTTAACCAACCCCACTTCTCTCACTTTCACTCTAGATAGACGTTTATTCCAAGAGAACACTGCAATAAACTTCCTGCAAGCCAATGTGTCTCAGAGTCTGACCTGTAACAAAAGCACAAAAAAACCTATAAAATATTTGCTGAAAACAAATCAAAGACTTCCTATGTAAGTTGGTAAACATTTCAATAAATTGGAAGGCACAATATTGCTATCAAATATTCCCTGAAGTGTCCTTTGGATTCAACATGAGCTCATTTAAATTTTTTGTAAGTTTTTTTGGTAGAATTTCACAAAGAGATTCTGAATTGTATATGGAAATAATAATTATCTAGATTGTCTAAAACAATCCTCACAGAGAGAAATTTAGAAAATTTACATTACTTGATTTTAAGAGATGGAATAAGGTACATTAACCAATGCAATTTATATTGGTGTAAGGAAAAACAAATTTAATGAAACCAAAGAGAACTTTGAGAAATATACTCAAAATACATCATTGATTAATTTTCAAAAAAAGACATTAAATTGCATTTAGTAGGGAAAAAAAATCTTCCCACCAAATGGTGCTAAAATAGGCAGATATTCATATGGAAACAAGTTGAACCTCTCCACCAGTACCTTACACCCTACAAAAAAGAGAATTCAAGATGTATCCTAAGACTAAATGTACACAACAAAATCATAAATTTATACAATTTGTTAGAGAATATTTCCAAACCCTTGAAATTTTTTAGACAGAACACAAAGTGCATGAACCACAAAAAATAAAATAGGCAAATAAATTAGATTCCATCAAAAATTAAGAGTTCCTCATCCAAAATACCCGTTTAAAAAAAAAAGAGTTAAAAGGCAAGCCACAGCCTAGAGAAAATATTCAGAACATTTGTATCTAGCAAAGGACTTGTATCCAGGATATATAAGGACCTTCTACAACTCAGTAACAACAACAATCACAAAATAAAATAAAACAACTTAAACGGGCATAAAACTTGAATAGAAACCTCACAAAAGGAAGATAAGCAATATACACAAAAGGAAAATAAGCATGAGAAAAAATCATTAGTCATCAAGGAAATGCAAATCAAGCCACGATGAGATACCACTTCACTCAAACGAAAATGGTTGTAATGAAAGTGTTTGAAAACCTGCATCTCTCCAAAATTTATATTTTGAAGCCTAATCATCAATGTGATGGTGTTAAAAGGTGGACTTTGTGAGAGGTGATTGGTTCATCATGGTAGACCCCTTATTAATAGAATTAGTGTTCTTAGTATAGAGACCCCAGGAACTCCTTTGTCTCTTCCATCATGCGAGGACACAGCTATAAGTGCCATCTAGGAACCAGAAAACAAACTTGTCATCAAACACTGAATCTATTGGTTTCTTGATCTTGGACTTCTCAGCCTCCAGAACTTTGAGAAAGAAAGTTCTGCTGTCTGTAAGCCAACCAGGTCCAAGGTATTTCGTTATAACAGCCTAAATGAACTAAGACACAGAACGAGCAAAATTCTCCTACATTATGGGTAGAACATTGGCCATTTCTTATAAAGTTAAACACACCAGCCCTTTGATTTAGCAATTTAATTCCTTGGTATTTACCCAAGTAAATGAAGACATATGTCAACTAAAAGTTTCTAGGAGAATATTCATAGGAGCTTTATTAATTGCAGCTCAAAGCTCAAAAAAAAAAAACCACAGATGTTCCTTATCAATAAAATGAATAAACAAATGACTGTTTACTAATGCAATGGAATATTACCCAGTAATAACAAGAATGAACTATAATACACTCAAGAGCTTGGATGAGTCCAAAAACATTTAATTTATATGACTTTCTGGAACAGAAAACACAAATTCATCATGATAAAAATCAGACAATAATTGCTTCTGAGGCAATTGACTGAGAAGGAAAAAGATGAAAATTTCTGGGATGGTAGAAATGTTCTATCTTGATAGAAGTGTGTGTATGCATTTGTAATACATTCTAGAAATATACGCATTTGTTTTGTCATAAATGCTGCACTTAGAGATTGGTAGATTAGTGTCTTCCACTGTGTAAAGTATGTATCTCAAAAAAGTAGGAGATAGAATTAGGTCAGAGAGATGCTAACAGGCAACACATTGCAATGTTTCTACAAGGTCAGAACCAAATTATAAGTTAGTAGTTGTTTGTAGTGACCCCGCAACTCAATTTTTCTTCTTCCTTACAAAATGTTCTTTTTGTCCTTGTCAGTTAGCAGATAAATATTGAATGAGCATCCCTTATATACTATGCACTGTACTCTCATGTTTTCTGTGTCTGGTATGTCATGGTAGATAGCTAGTTAGTAAAGTTACAAGTTTGAATTTAATATGTTTTCTTTCCTTTATAATTTCCAAAAACATGGGAAAAATTAATGCAGAAGAAAAAAATCAACTGTTGGAAATATTTCTGTCAGCGATAAATCAGTTGGGGAAAAATTTTTTTTTGAGAAATTCCTAGTCCTCATGAAATAATTGAAGGCTTCTATTTTTCAAATTAAATCCTTTCCAACTCTCAGGGTTTGATAGAAGCACAAAAGCAAAAAAGGACTAATTCAGAGTAGAATTTTACCTCGCTGTGTCTTGTAAACCATGGCTTACCGGCAATTTAAACGTCATCTTAAAAGTTTGATAAATTTTCAGATTTTGAGCCCTAGTTTTGAAGATTCTATTTTTTTTCAATACTATGCATTTGGATTCTTAAAATATGATTATAGAAAGTCATGCTTTAAAAATACAGAGAAAAATCTGTATAAGTGATTATCATAGGGGAAAAAAGAGGCTGTATGAATGAGCCCTTATATACCTCCCACTTGGTTCTCTCAATTTTGTCTTGACCGCAGCCTCCAGGGGCACACAGTTGGCTCTGTACTACAAGACCCAGGAATGAACAAAACTCCTTTCCCATCTTGCTTTTTGTTTAACAAAGAAAAACTAAAATTCGAAAATAACTTTACTAAGCATCAAGGAGAAAGTAAAGGAAAATGCAAAATTAGAAAAGGCTTAGTCTAATAAAACACAGATTTCTGAGCCAAACATAGTTAAATTGAAACCACAAGTTAACTGGTCCAATTTACTGACATTCAGGTCAGAGTTTGTTTAACTTCCTCCAACACATTCTACTGATTAGAGATTCATCTAAGTTTGGGATGAAAAAAACTAAACAAATTTTTTAAAAACCCTTTTAAGCTTGCAAATTACTTCTTAGGTGATTAAGCCTATCATACATTTAAGATAATCTTTTTATTACTTTTTTTTTGCTTTTTACCCAACACAAAGCTGAGATAATGGTGGGAGTTTAGGGGATGGGAGGAGAACTGAAAAGACAATTTTGAAGCAAGAAACAGGGAGAAAAACAAGCCAGCATTGTTTTAGCAACTCCTTGCATGCCCAAGCTATGGCCCCAAGCACCCTTCACACAACAACCAATCCTTCTTTTTTGATTCAGGGTTTATCTTCAGCCCTCACCTTTAGAAACTCTGAACAGTGTCTTGGTTGGCCATTCTGTGACCTGTTCTTATGCTTACTTCCCTGTACGTTTCCCCTCATTTGATGGACTTCAGAAGTTTCTACAGTCTGGGCTCTTTTCTGATATTGGCCTAGATTCCCAAAACACTAGGTCTGTGTCTGGCCTATGCTCAGGGGCTCCTCCTTATCTGGAAGTTCATATCAAATGCAGGAGAATAAAATATAGACATCTGAATGAGCAGAAGTCTTATCAGGGCATTGGCTATGTAAGTAAGGGTCGTGTGCAGGGTTTTCAGTTAAAAGAGAATGAAGAAAAGGAAGTGGAAAACTGTCAGAGCCTTGTCTGACTCTAAGAATTACATCTGAATCATTTTGCTGTCTCTGATGATAGAAGTTGTTGACCACAGGAAGATTTAAGTCATTTTGATTTCTCACCACCTCTGTGCTTTTTCTCTGTCACCTTGAGTGGATCCTTTTTCTTGTTCCAGAGGGGTAATTCTTGATCTTCTGCTTTTTTCTCTCTATGCTTTAAAATATCATTAATCTATTTACTTGCTTTCAAATTTTGGATCCATTCTTTTGACTTCAAACTCTACAGTCTAGATACAACACTGTCTTTTCCACTCCATTTTTCTTGAAAACGAATGTCACGGCCTATGATTCCCAACAGCTACCTTCCTCTTGCTGGTAGAATTACTTGCTGACAAAATTATCTGGAATATTTTACTTCCAAAGCATATGTTTCCTTTTTCCAATCTCTTACACATTGCCATCTGGTTTCTGTTCCTGCTTTATCTCTATTTACATTCTCCCTTAGACTTCTTTGCTGCATTAAAAACTATAAACTCTGCTTCATTAATGACCATGAAATCCTTTTAGTAAACTTACCTCTTTCCCGGTTTGCTTATACCAAATGGAGCAAGGTTTTATTATGGAGAAAAGTGGTACCGGAAAGGTTAGGTACCAATTAGAAAGATACCCAGTCACAGTTCAAGTTAGCATGCCTTTTTAAAAGTCTTACTATGTCTCTGATACTTTGTTTAAATGTTAGAAAAACAAAAGCCAGGGGGGAAAAGGATGAATTATTTAATTCTCAAATGATTGAGACATTTTTGGAAATAATTGAAGAAATTCTAGTGAGAGGTTTATCTGGGTGAACTTGAGTTCTAAAACTCCATTTGCAAAGACCTAATAGACATTTTACCATAAGCTTAATTTCAGCAAAATGAAACTCTTAAGTCTCCCTTCAATTGTCCTTGAAAAATGACATTTTATGCTTCAGTCATCCTACTCTTTTAGCCATACTTTTACTATTTCTCAAATTTCTTTATGGACTGTCAACAAGCCTTCCCTTTTCTGAGGCCTATGTACTACGTGGTTATTGCTTCTTATAGAATTGATTTGTTGAGCAGAGTTTTGCTTTATAAGTATACATAAACATGCTGAATCATAAATGTCAGAAAGCTAACATTTAAGTTGAAAATCATTAAAATATACAAATTGGGATAGATCATATTGAAAAAGGAAAAGATTTGCCTATGAAAAAATTTAATAATGATAAAAGGTTTTGAACCTAACAAAGGGGAAATTAACATTTTTATAATAATAATAGAAAACAGAAAATTGAAGCATACTGTTTTCAGAAACTTACATATAAAATAAGCCAAAACCCAGCAAGACAAGAAAAGATTTGCATAACATAAATAATAAACAATACTGCATTTGAAAGGTAATACACATTCAGCTGAAACCTTCAGCAGTATTGACTAAAATTACCAAACATGGGTGGTACAAAGAAAGAACTTCAAATCAAAAATGAATAAAAATAATTTATGCATACCAGCTATATTTACTATATTAAAGCAAAGAAATCTTAAAATTCAATAACTTTTCAAGTGCAACAAACCAAAACAAAATAAAAAGCAAACACAAATCCCTTAGCAAACTGGGAAGATAATAAAACTTTCTTATTCTGGTAGTATAATAATTGGAAATCCATGGTGAGTATTACCCTCTAAATAGCTAATAAAAAACATTGCACACTTTCTTATTGAAATAAGAAACTGTTATAATTTCTGTTATTACTATACTAAAGGTCTTACTTAGCCAATGCAATAAGATTGGTTTAAAAATTAGACTGGAAAAAAATATACAAATACAGATATTATAAATATTTGTAAAAACTGTAGTATTTATAATGGTTAGGACCAATAAGTGAACTTAACAATATAACAGGATAGAAATGCAATGTATAAATAGCAATAGCTTTCCTAAGTCCTGTCAATGTAAGGCAGAAAGAATTGCTTTGACAGATATAACAGAAAATATAAAGCATTTAGAAATCTATCTTATAAAAAAATTGTTAATGGGCAAAGTAGTCACCTGGCTATAGCAGCCAATATCTGTCTAAAGATGAGCAAAAGGGAGAACCCATCTTACCAAATGTCAAAATATATAAAAACATACTTTTTAAAGGACTCCAATGTTTACACAAGTCCATAAAATTAAGTAGAACATTCAGAAAGAGACCTATAGGAATAATTGGATATTTTTCAAAAATGACTTCTGAAATTTGTGAAAAAAAACAAGCACTATTTTATAAATGGTCTTGAAACTTTGGCTAAATATTTAGAAAACTAAGTTAAATTACACCTTATAGTCCTCACCAAAAATACATTCTAGATGAAATTTAAAAAGGAAATTTTATAGGGTTATAAGAAAATATAGTACAATGCTTTTTTGGTGTAACATGGGCTAGGATACATAAGACAACAGAGCAAAACTTAAAAGTAAAAATATTGATGCATTGACTAAGCCAAAATTAAAAGCAGGAGTTCCACTAAGATGTCACTGATAAAGTTAAATGGTGAGCAAAGATGGAGAGAAAATATTTGTAATGCTTATGAGGCTAAAATATCTAAAGCAGTACTTCTCAAACTGTCTGTGGTACAAGGCCATTTTTTAATATTTTAATATTTTAAGGAATAATTCCTTCATACAATACAATAAAAATGGGTTACCAGAAAAATAAAATAACATAAAATGTAAGGGTTTTTTCCCCATGAGACTGTATAGTAATAAAATTATTAAATCCATTTGCTGTCCATTTCCCTACCAACATGATTATGACCCAGTAATAAATAATCACTCTGTGAACTAAACAGATCTTAAGATGTTCCATAGATCAGTATGAAAATGGCAAAAAACCGAACACAAAAATGAGTCAAGTGTGTTAACAGGGAAGTCACAGGAAAGAGCAAGTACTCAATTAACACATGAAAATAAGCAAGTAGGTCCTGGCAGTTAGGATATTTTAAATTAAATTGACAAGACCTTTAAAAAATTTGGTAACATCAAATTTTATGTAAATTATAGAGAAATACATTACTGATGAGAATATGAACTAGTAGAGCCACTTTGAAACAGTCTGATACTTTCTCTTAAAACAAAACAGATGCCACCAAACCTAAACTCTGGAACACATCATTTTTACTTCATCCTATGCTTTGGAGAAAAAATTGCATATCTGTACTAGGAGACACATACGAGGATGTTCATGTTATGGTTGTTTTTGAAAGCAAAAAATTAAAGGAAGAAATCCATCTTATAATCTTCCTGAGTCTGGCTCCAAAAAACTTAAATTCACCTGTTCTGCTGTAACTCTCTTGGTCTATTTGAGCTGCTGAGACAACACATCCCTAACCCTAACCCATCTGTCTTCTGCTCCTCTATCATTCACTCCTTTCTCTACACATTAGCCAGAGTCAACTTTTGACATGTGAATGTGATGTTGCACACTTCTCTGAAAATCTTCAACGGTCTTCTTTGACACTTACACTAAAGTTCAACTTCTTCAATAGATACACAACTCCGTGTGTCTTCTAGTCCCTGCCTGCCACTTTAACTTGATCTTTAAGCCATGCTTCACTAACTAGTTGTTTTCCTGCCACAATGACCTTCTTCCAGTATCTGCTTAGAAATGTTGTTCCTTGCATTTTAACCTGGCTAATTCGTGCTTTACTCTGAACTCAAATGTTACTTCTTCAGACAGCTTTCCATTGACCCAAGCAATCTAAATTGGGTATATCCCTTTAGCCTGCTATCTTTATACAACCCAATTATTATCGCTCACAGTGCTTTTTACAATGAATACCATACACATTTTTGCATTTAATTTTGTGCTGGCTTTCCTTTTACCTCTCATACACACTATACAGAGAGCTACAGGAAAGTAGAGTGACTTCTTTATTCCCAGAACCTATCACAGTGGTCGGCAGGTAACAGGTGCTCCACAAATATGATTAATTAAATAATTGAGTGAAGGAGGAATGGAGAATAAGAGAGCATCACAAAACTATAAAGAGAAGAAAGTGTTTGTGAGGGAAAGAGAATGAAGATGAAAGGAAAAAAGGAAAGGAGAGAGGGAAAGAGGGAGGAAGAAACAAGAGAAGGAGGTAAAGAAGGATAAATTGTGTTAAATTTGAAGAATTGCCGGGCCTGGTGGCTCAGCCTGTAATCCCGCACTTTGGGAGGCTGAGGTGAGTGGATCGCCTGAGTCCGCGGGTTCGAGACTCGCCTGGGCAACTTGGCGAAACCTCATCTCTACAATAAGTCAAAAATCAGCCGGGCGTGGTGGCGCGCGCCTGCAGTTCCAGCTACTTGGAAGGCTGAGGCAGAAGGATCGCTGGAGCCCAGCAGGTGGAGGCTGTGGTGGACAGGAGCGGCTACTGCACTCCAATCTGGGCGACAGAGTGAGACTCCAACTAAAAAAAAAAAAAAAAATTGAAGAATAAAGATAACAAAGATAAATTTGGAAAAATTATAATACTCAACTTAGTAAAAGGCACCACAAGTATTTTTTAGAGAAACATGCTATGTCATCACTCCATAACTATTATTTTTTCAGAATTATAAAAACAGAATAGCATCCTAGAATTTTTTTCTAAATACATATCACTATTGTATCATATATCAATAAAATATGTTATTCGAATAAAAAATGGGTTTCTTCATTTTCATTTCACTCTTCCTAATATGATAAGTGGAATTTTACGTTCTCAGGAATATTTTGAGCCATTGAGCAAATTTCAGTTTTCTTGAATATGAGGTGAGGCTTGCTGGTTTCTGAGTAGATTTAAAAAAAAGTGAAAGAGAATAAAAGGAGGGAAGAGAGTAATAACTAGTGTTTGTAATTTATTCATGAAATGTTACAAATAATGACAATAAGCCATGTTCTTCCCACAGGCATCATTTTTGGTCTCAGAATGGAGTTACAGGTTAAAGAGTCAAATACTTGTTCTTTGTGGGCACATAAAGTAAGGTTTTCTTCTTCATCCTGTCTTTGTTATATCATCATTAATCAGTGTTCAGCTGCAGGGAAAAGTTTTACTCTAGTTAGTTTAAACAGAAGGGGTTTGCTAAGGGCATTAAATGCCATACAGAGTCATTAGGACTGAAGACTCTAACTCTTGTTGGAGTTTTCTGTAATCATTCATGAAACTACATTGCAGAATTGGGCCATAAAGGTGAGGCAGGGTAGTCAGTCTAAGTTAGACATAGATAGATACATTTCTCGTAGGCAGTTTTAATTTCAAATAAGGAGGTATTCAGACCTCTATTCTGTAGACTGAGCTGGAATGTGGTCTGCCAATCCACCCAATCCCCTCAACTCTTCCAAGGACAAGCCCTTCAAGGAATCAAAATCTATGGAAATGCTAATCAAACCAACTTTTAGCTCACAACTTGTATATTCACAAGTCTAGCAAATCTCCTGTCAAGGCAAATTGTGTGCTCTGGAAAAAGCCCACCCTCTCGCAGATATCTGTAGTTTACCTTTTTTACCATGTCATTTATTGTGAAAATATATCAAGCTTTTAGTCAAGAGCAAAAGCACATTTTTTTCTTTTCAAGAGATCCACCTGTGCCATATCTCTGTCATGAATCTCTCTCTTTTCCTCTCATTCTTTCACTAATTTTAAAAGCTTTACTGGCCGCTCTGAAATTCTTTTCCGTAGTAAGACAAAAGACCCACAAGTGTCACATCACATCCCACCTGGCAACAAAAGGAGCTAAGTTGCTGCCACAATCCAGAAGCTGTAAAATTATTTCAAACATGTGAAATCAGGAATATATTGCTATAATATATACCAATTCTAAGATCACACTGCATTTGCCAATTTCTATACCAGCAAAATGGATTGCTGACAAACTGATGCCCTAGGCACATGACTGCTTGAAATTAAAATTTTGCGTTAGTGCATCTCATCAGAAGACTATTTGTCATATCTAGAACTTTAGCCACAAGATTGTCTAAGATGTAGTTTTTTGTTTACTTTTGTTTGTTTCACAAGCTAAAAGGAGGTTGGAATGCCTGTTGAGCAAGCCCATTCATAGTAGCTATCCAACACAATATGTGTCCCTGCTCTTTTCTGTGAGTTAAGAGACAATATACATGTGAATTAAGACAATAATAGTCAAGGTGTGGAAATTCGCTGAGATATTTAAAATATTTCTGTATTTAATATTAATATTAATTAATAATTTCTGTATTAATATTAATAAGAAAATATAGAAAATATAGGTATTATCTTTGAGATCCAAGTTTATACAATACATAGTTATTAAACACTGATTAACATGTCAGTGATTTATTGGATTTTACAGAAAATATGAAGTATCTAACAAGTTAGTTTAAAATTGTGCCATGTGGTTGTCCTATTTTCTAAAATTTAAAAAAGTATAATTTTATGTTTCTGTCAATGTTTTAAATGTATTGCATTTTTTCACTTTCATAACTTAATTTCAACAGTGATGCTATGCCTAGAAACTAAAATGATCACTTAACTGTAAACTTACCACTTTCTCAAAAAAATAGATATAGACATTAGAATAAAATGATGAAATAAATATTTTAGTTCTCATAAATGTGGGAGAAATAATATTCATTAATATCAACTGTGCAATAATAGTAATAATAAGGTAAATTGTATTTCTAATTCTATCTTCTGGTTATCATGGTGTTAGCTCTAAATTAGCCGTTGCCATGAGTTATAACCCCAAAGCCCCTGCAAAGATGTCTCTCACCTCACTGTGAGCAGGTGCAATCATTCAAAATATACACAAATTCCACAGAGAAAAGGACATTATGACACATTGCTATTGATATTTAGGAAAACAAGGAGGTTGATAGTTCTCACATTTTTCTGCCTCAATTTTCTTTAATTGGTAATGAAGGCCCCAAGTGGCTGAAATTTTTATTAGGATGAGGGAAATTAGAAATAGTTTGCCCAGAAAGGGTTTTCACATTCTCAGCTCAAGAATCTCTTCAGTACTAAATACGGATGTCAATAATTCATTCCTAGAGAATATGATTTAATTTGTCTCAGCAGGACCGCCCCAGATGCTATTATAAAACTCTCTGGATGAGTCTATTGTGTAGTCAGAGTTGAAAGACACTACTGGAAGGGAATACTATTCAACTATGAGCAAAATATAGTTTGGAAAAAAACCCTGAGATAATTTTCATGTACCTTATTCAAAGAAACATCGTCTTCCAAAAGTTAAGAATCACGTCCTGAGAATGAACTGTTCATGAACAGAGTCTCTCTCTTTCTCTCTTCTCTCCCCCCATTCCCTTTCACTGCCCATCCCAACCTGAAGAAAACACCCTCAATAAAAGTAGGTACTTTCCAAAGTAAAGTTGAAAAGATTTTGTGCGGAAGAGAATGTTTTCTTTAACACTAGGTCTATATGTGGAAAAATTAAGTCTAGGGTCATTTTCTAACTGGAAATCTCCTGTAAGAATGTGAAATCAACAGGTAAACCTGTGGCCTGAGAATGGCTTTAGGTGAGTCTGCTGGTCCATAGACCCATCGAAAACACTGTATGTTTCCTGCCTTAGTGCTATACATAACCCAAATTCCAAGGGTTACTTTGAGAGCCTGACTTTACCTTGCTAGGCCAGCTCTCAATTTTATTTTATGTGTGCTCCAGATTACAGAACTGCTTTCTTGCAAGACTATGTGGCGTTAAAAATTTGGTTAATATGTCCTCATCTCTTTTTCATCTATAAAATGAAGTAAATAGACTAGAGGAGTTTTAAAATGTATTTCTACTCTAATAATTTATTTTATTTTTTGCAAGATAGTTGGCAAAGCAATTGATTATTGTTAGGAGCTTTGAAACTCCAACAGCATATATTAAGTTAAACGAAAAGATATTAGATATTTCTCTGGTTTCACTATTTGATTTCATGAGCCCTCACATTCTCCTGCTTTTCTATTTCTGTTTTGTCTTGGCATTTCCTCTTCTAAAACAGACAGATACATTTTTACCTTTCTATAGAGAAAAATTAATGGGCTGAGTGTGGAGCACAGAAAATAGAGAATAACAATTTAAATAATATAGAAAAGAGGAAGGAAGAAGTGAAATCATAAATGCCAAATGCTTATGACTTTTTAAAGATGAGAACCTGTGATAATAAGGGGTCAGTCAGTCAGGTAGATAAATACTAAACTTAGAGAATCCTGGTTACTTCAACATTGGAGTTGGTAAATCGATTGCACACGCCCCACCAGTCACCAACCACAGAAGGCTACTACACACTCTCCTGCTTCTTTGACAACTCCTTTAAAACGTTTTCTCCTGAGGAAAGTCATGAGTTATAACCCCAAAGCCCCTGCAAAGACATGTCTCACCCCACTATGAGCAGGTGCAATCATTCAAAATATGCACAAATTCCACAGAGAAAAGGACACTATGATGGCATTGCTATCGATCTACTGATTGCTAATGAAGTTAAATCCACATGACCTATATTCATGCACAGATTAGGTCAGATGGAAAAATGAAAACAAGTGATAATAAATCATGCAGTAACTACACAGCTCATAAATAAATAAAATTTGTGTGAGAAGGAAACTCAGAACTCAAATAAGAATGGCTGAAAAATAAAAAATAAATTAAGAGTTGTAATCATAATAAAAACTTTGGAAAAACTGGCATGAAAAATTTCTATTATCTAATATATCTTTGTTCAGAACAAATTAAGTGAGGGGAATTACAAGCTAAGTGATATTTACAGCCTGAATTTGGGGGTTGAATACTGACTGAATATTTACAAAGATAAAATATTTACCAAGACAAAGATAAAGTAAAAAGAAGTCCAAAAGTGAACGAGTAGAAAAAATGAATCCCTTCTTTAGTTTTAAGCCTTAGTTTCTAATAGTAACCACTGTCGCTAACTGGGTTATTATATAGAGAAAGACACACAGATATATATTTCAAATATGTTTTTATTTCATGTATATTATAGTTATTAAAATAAATGTGTATTTGCAGCTATGCATACACATAAGTTTTTGAAACAAATGGGTTCATAGTTTACATTTTTATGCACATTTCTTTATCTTTTTTCACTCAATATAGTTCCACTTCCTGGGGTTAGACCTAGCTCCACCATTAAATACTTGGGCGAAGATATGCTGTTCAAATTCTCTGTGCCTCAGTTTCTTTCTTCATAAATGGAGATCATTTTGGGGTCCCTTGACACTACAAGGGAAATTTATTTATAAAAAATTGTGTTTATACTTACATGTTTAAACTTTAGTCATCTTTAAAGCACTCTCCATTTAAAAAAACACACTTATTAAGATGCTTTTTCTACTACTACTACTCAAAACTTGTCAATTTTGATGACTTTTAGTGCTTCTGATTTTTTTTATTATTATTTTTTTATTTCATCTCTTCCATGTTGGCAAAACGATTCTCTTTGACGACTTTTTTCATCCTGGAAAACAAACAAAAATTGCTCAGGGCAAGATCAAGTGAATAGGAAGGGTGGAGCACAGGAGTCATGCTAGTTTGGGTCAAAAACTGTTGAACACTCAGCACAGTATGGGCAGGTACATTGTCATGGTGGAAGAACCAGTCACCTGTTTGCCACAACTTGGTATATTTCTTCTGAAAATCGAGACACAACCTTCTTAGAACTTCCAGATAAAAACTCTGATTGACCATTTGATCCAGAGGAACAGATTTTTAGTGTATTATAAGGGACCTGCCCTCCAAAAAATAATTCTTATTTTTCTGGGGGGAGGGTCACCCCTTCATATTTTACAAGGTCTTAGAATAAGAGCATCGGCACATCAAAGGTGCTATAGAAGTGTTAGCTCTTTTGATTATCATTATCAATATTATCATAATCATCTTCATCATCACACATCCCCTCTTCAGGGAGCTTCTGCTCATTCACAGCCATACCCTCTATGCCCTTAGCTGTAGAGAAGAACAGCTATGTTCACATTCCAGGTTTCAGTTCACAGTCATTGACTGACTAATGTAAGAATACAAATGCTCTGCCTCCCTGGCTTCAATTTGGATAATTCTGAAGATCCATCCCAGATATAGATTTCTCCATAGGATTATGAGACATTTTTTTTTCTCAATCTTATTTTCCTCACTCGGGTTTGATTATAGATATAAACCCTCAAACCAATAGACGTGTCGCACACAATTTCTTATCTCAAAGTTTTTTTTCCAGGGATGTCTTAATCTAAAACAACTGGATTCCTTCTCACCGTGGGAGCTTTTCTCTTAACAAATCCTACTTTCAAACAAACAAACAAACAAAAACAATGGATTCCAGAGGTCGCCCTAGAAAGGATGTTCTAAAACAGAATTTTCTATTCAGATTATTCACTGATAACCAGGACTAAAGACACTGTTTCTAGTGGGTGGTGGAATATGGATAGCCTGTACTGTGTTGTAGTGCTTTGGTGTTAAAACTTTACTGGTGATGACAGCATGAGATACCAGTGGAACGCATCACCTGGTGCAAATTTTCTGAGGTGTGTGATGAATGAGAAAAATGGTAACTATAAAGTTAATAAAATTGGATTGATATCTTCGATTTCTATTGATTAGTTAGGTAATTATTGTTCAGGATGATTAATCAACCATTCAAGACAGAGTGTGAAAGACTACAAGTAGCTTTTAAGTGGCAGCACTTAAGGAAACCTTAATCTCCTGAAGCTAAAGGACAGAGAGAATGAAGGACAACTCTCAGGACTTAAATAGAAGTGAAGTGCAAGAAAAAGTTGGTATCTTAGTCTCTGACACCAAGGATTTTATTTTCAACTCTAGAAAGAGTGGGACCTTGAAAGTTGGCATGGTGATGTCTGCCTGGATACACTGGAGAACTTTAAACGCTTTGATTCCCCTGAACTTTCTGGGCTTGCAAAAGTGACCCACTTTTCCTTGATAAAAGACAGCAGCACCTCTCTCCACTCAAACTACTCCCCACCCATTCCTATTACCTGAGATCATGCAGAAGCCTCATAGGAACTGGAGACATTGTAAGATAATGTTTATGTTTTCAGAATATTCTGGCATCCAGATTCCTAACAAGGACCAAATCTCAGCCCAGCATAGTTAGGGAGGCACTATGTATTTTAAGGGAAGATAGGGACTCTGTACTGAAGTTGTTGCAAGATCTGGCCAATATGTTTAAGTAAAAGCAGGAACAGTATGGGACTGGATTCTGAGGGTTATGGATCAAGGGAACATACAATAAAGCTGATAATGGAAAAATTTATCAATATTGGGTAAGTCTCTTATATGGGATTTAATATCGTGTTAAGGACCACTTTATATGAAGCACATATAATTCTAGCAAGGACTTGGAAAACTAGGAAAAAGTAACAACTCATACAAAGTAGAAATGCCAGAAAATACTGTGACAGACAGTAAAGAAAAGGATCAAAAGACTCAAAAAAGAGAGCATGCTAAGAATGGATACTCTCTAAGTTCCCAAAACTCACCAAACAACAAGGTTCTTTGGAGCAGACCAAGGGATGCTCCATTTATTATAGCTGATGACAGGGACAGTGGCGTTGTTGAGAAGCTGGATGGTGGGGATTATTTGTAGATCAGGGGAAAAAGAAGAGGTGCTTGTCACAGGATTTAACTCCTCGATGAGGATACTAAGATCCTGAAATAGCCGTGATTAGGTGGTAGCATGAACCACCAGAAGCATGGAGCATGCTATACCTGTATTAAGTGACAAGATTAAAACAGTATCTGGGGAGTTGATCAGCAGAACTATGGATATGGTAAGTAAAACATAGTATCTCTAGAAATATTGACAAGAAGTACAGGCAGTGTAGATATTATTTAAAGTATTAGAGCTCTATGTATGAAAAGGAGCCTGAGAATGGAAACCCCAACAAAAATCATGATCTCTTATTATACCCATAGTGCATAGAACACCAGAGCAAACATATTCAGTAGTAATTTCTTCAATTTTTTTTCCAAAAGGGAACCATATCCATTTGCCCGGACAATGAAGTAAATTAAACCTGAACTGACATCGATTTCTAGAGACCCAGGAGTAGAGACCTAGGGGACAAGGTGATTGCTGGAATACTGGCCCATGTTAGGATCCCAGTGAGTCTACTGGGTTTACAGATTCACTTAGTGGTAAATTGCCCAATCCCTGAATATATAACTGGAATATGCATACTTGATTATTAGCTCAGTCTGCACATCAGTTACTTGATCTGTGTAAGAACTATCATTTAAAAGCTAACTGGAAACTTCTGAAACTGTGAAACTTCCTTCCTCATTAGAAAATAAAAATCAATGCTACATTCCAGGAAAAATGCTGAGATTATAGTGCTGCCCTTGAAAGCTTACAGAAAGCAGGGTTTGCAACTCATTTCATATCACAATTTAATTCACCAGATTAGCTCTTTCATTAAAAAGGTGATCATAGCAGACGAGTATGGATTACTGCAAACTTATCCAAGGAGTACTCCTAGTTGCAGTCACTGTCGTATTTTTCCCAGAGTAGATTAATACAGACACTGGCTACAGTATGTGGCCATTGACTTTGTAGCTGCATTTTTTTCCCCATCCCAATCAGGAAGGAGGCCCAGAAACAGATCATTTTAATTTGGAATGAACAATCGTATACATTTGCAATCTTGGTCAAGAAGCTGTATTAATTTCCCCTCCCTCTAACGTAATATGGTCCAAGGGTCCTAGGTCATCTGAACATCTAGCAGAACATCACATAGGTCCACTCAATAGATGACACCATGCTAATCAAATCAAGTGAGCAAAAACTGGCAAACACATTGGAGGCCTTGAAAAGACATGTGTTGGAGAGGGGTGAAGATAAACCCTACTAAAATTCAGGAGCACAATACATCAGTGAAGAAGTTTTTAGGGTTCTAGAAGACTGGGAAATGCCAAGACATTCCCTCTAAAGTGAAAGTTAAATGATTGTCTCTTAAACCTTCTACCACTCAAAAGCAACCCTATAATAGACAATCCTCTTTGGAGTTTTTGGACTCTGAACTCAGCACATTTTACCATTTGGACTACTCAGTCAACCTATTTGTTTGGTGTCATAAAAGTTTGCTGGTACTGAGTGGACACTGATGCAAAAAAGAGGTCCACAGCAGGTCAAGACTGCATTTTTTTTTTTTTTTTGAGTTGGAGTCTCACTTGGTCGCCCAAACTGGAGTGCAGTGGCCGCTCCCGGACACCGCGCCTCGCCCTGCTGGGCTCCGGCGATCCTTCCGCCTCAGCCTTCCAAGTAGCTGGAATTACAGGTATGCGCTACCACACCCGGCTGATTTTTTGATTTATTATAGAGATGAGGTCTCGCTGCCCAGGCGGGTGTCGAACCCGCGGGCTCAGGCAATCCACTCACCTCAGCCTCCCAAAGGTGCGGGATTACAGGCTGAGCTACCGAGCCCGGCTAAGACTGCAATTTTTTAAACAGTGTTCCTACCACTTGGAGCACATTACCCAGAAGATCCATGTTACTAGAGGTATCTACTGTGAGAAAAAATGTCTGTTATATGACGTTTATGCCCAACTCTATTAAGAGAACCACAATCATACCTTCTGTAAAACCCACTGCTATGATCTTGACATTTGTGTTGCCCCAAAATTCTTACGTTGAAATTCTAATCCTAAGGCCACAGTATTGAGAGGTGACATCTTTTGGGAGGTGATTAGGTCATGAGGCAGAGAATGAATGAAATCAATGCCCTTATGAAATAAGCCTAGGTAAGTTCATTTTTCTCTCCACTACTTGAGAACATAGCAAAAAGTCACCAGCTATGATCTAATAAACAGGCCTTCTCCAGACACTAAATCTGGAATCCCCAGCCTCAAGAACTATGGTAAATAAAGTTCTGTTGCTTATAAGCCACTCTGTTTATGGTATTTTGCTATAGCAGCTTTTTTGGACTAAGACATCAACCAACTCATAAGACAGATAAGTCTTTGTAGAATTGATTAAATGAATCAAGGTTTGGGCAAACTGAAGACCAGAGGACATGAGTAAGGCGTGGGAAGAAGAATAAACAGTGTAAGAATATATGCAAACTCATGGGC
Organism: Cephalopachus bancanus; assembly: GCA_027257055.1. Classification (NCBI taxonomy): domain Eukaryota; kingdom Metazoa; phylum Chordata; class Mammalia; order Primates; family Tarsiidae; genus Cephalopachus; species Cephalopachus bancanus. The sequence goes on from JAPVLO010000108.1 coordinate 9,576,123, forward strand.
AATGTTTTAGCTGATTTGTCGGGAGTTTTAAAAGAGACATTATAAATTTAGGGACAAGGAGGTTTGGTGAATTGGCATGTGACTGGAGAAGAAGATAAAAGAGAGAATTAGGTGTGAAAAGTTTTGTGCCACGTGTCAACCCTTTTAAGAGAGTATCTACCATGAAAGAACCGCTAAACAATTAAGTTAATGATATGTAATAGCCAGTTTACATCAGCCAACCCCGGTTATCAGCCACTTCTGTGCATGAACATAGATGCATGAACAAGTGACCAAGGCGGCAAGACCCACTAGGATGGAATCCCACTAAAACAAGGCTTATGTAGCTACTGTCCCCACTGAATGTTCAACCTGCCAGCAACAGAGATCAAAACTGAGTTTCCGTGTGGCTCCATTCCGTAATGCCATCCAATCATCTACTTTGTGGCAATCTGACTACCCTGGAAATAACAGAAAAATCACTCTGCCTTTTGTTGACAAATATTTTTATGTATTTGTCTGTTCTCCTCAGAAATTCATGTTTAACACTACTTTTGAGAACTTTCAGGTATCCACCAATATGGGACTCCATATAGCATTGCTTTAGAATAAAAAGACTGTGTTACAGTAAAAGTGGTATATAAATGGGCACACAGCTGTGAAATCCACTTAGTCTGTCAAACATTGCACAACCCAGAATTTGTCAGCCTGTTAGCTTGGCATATTGGCTCCTTAAAAACACAGCTATAGTTCCATCTTAGAGGTAATACTCTCTACCTGCAAAACCCTCATCCTGGAAAAACCTTGCTATTTTCTAATTTAGTATCTGCACTTAAGCTGTCAAATGACACTGGAGGAAGGGACAACTGACTTTCCTTATAAATTCATAATCATCATAGAAAAGTGACTTAGGATAGCACAGAAATTTCTGGTGAATTTTCTCTCTTAAGAATTTAAAGTCTATCATACTCAGTGATCTATCACTGAAACAAAGAACAAAAGTACTGCCTCAAAAGCGGACCTTGAACAATTAGCATAATACTGTAAGAAAGGGATTGGCTGTAGTGGGAAACAGTCAGGGGAGAGAGGTGGGCGTGGCAATTGAGGGAAACTGCTAGAGGAGGGAGGGGCATACCTCATCAACAAGGTACCTGCATAATCAACGTTTGTTTACCCAACCCTGAATTGTACCCTACATCTTTACAATAAAAAAAAAGAATTTCTCCTTGTCCATTCTCCTCTTATGCCCTTCAATCCATACTCAAAATTCTCATTCCCATCTACACACTGAAAACTCAACTTTTAGCCAGGTGCTGTGGCTCAAGTCTGTAATCCCAGCACTTTGGGAAGTGGAGGGGAAAGGATTGTCTGAGCCTGGGGTTCAAGACTAGCCTGGACAACATGGCAAGACCTCGTCTCTACAATAAATTCAAAAAAAATTACCTGAGTGCGGTGGCACACGCCTGTTGTTCCAGCTACTTGGAAGGCTGAGGCAGAAGGATTGCCTGAGCCAGCAGGTTGAGACTGCAGTGACTGTGAGTATACCACTGCACTCCAGTCTGGGCGACAGTGAGATTACAACTCAAAAAAAAAAAAAAAAAAAACTCAACTTTTATCTCCATCTCAGGAACCACAAACACAGTTGCCTCTTCAACATCTCCATTTAGATAGTTCACTGTAGCAAGATTTTATATTCATGACTTTTCTTCTTCCCAGTCTTCAATCTGCTCTTCCTCTGTGCTTCTTTTATTTCTGAATGACATCATCAAGTAGTCACCTATGCAGATGAAAAACCCAATATTTATTATTGTAATTTCCCATTTCCTCACCTATGATATCTAATCCATTACAATTTTTTAAATTATGCATTCTTGTCTCTCTGGAATACCTGCTATATTTTCCTACCGCTACAATTTATCCAATGTCATTAACATATTAGTGTACTGGGATTAGTGAAGTATTGATGAATTGTTACATCACAAAATTAAAAATGAGCACTTTCCAAGTTCCTTAGGAAACATCTTTCAAATAATTTGGGGTAACCATTTTTGGATGGAGAGAAGACATATTAAATAACCATTTGAAATACATGTGATTTCCAGTTGAAATTGAGTATTTGAATTGTGACTTAAAAGAAACCTTTTAAGAAGAAATTTTACCTTTTAAAAAAAGTTTGTTTCTACATAAATTTAAATCTAGTTTTACAGAGATAATTTCTACCTCAAGTATTTTTCAGCAGTGATAGACTTTTGAAAGGATTTAGTCAGGCTGGGTTCGGTGGCTCAACCTGTAATCCCAGCATTTTTGGAGGCCGAGGTGAGTAGATTGCCTGAGCCCATGGGTTCGAGCCCAGCCTGGACAACTTGGCGAGGGCTGGTCTCTACAATAAATCAAAAAAATTAACCGGACGTGGTAGCACAGACTTGTAGTTCCAGCTACTTGGAAGGCTGAGGTGGAAGGATTGCCAGAGCCCAGCGGGTCGACACTGGGGCACACTCATTGTACTACAGCCTGGGACAAGGAGTGAAACTCCAACTAAAAAAATAAATAAATAAAATAAGGGTTAGCTGAAAGATGCACATGAAATCACAACACAATTATCTCCAAAGAACTGAAAGTTGAAGAAGGAGGAGTGCATACGTGGCAATGGTTATGGTGTATGTAACAGTAATAGCAATAAAAGCAATAAAAAAATCCAAGTCTCTGACCTTGTCAAACTTCACTAGAAGAGCTTTTCCTTATGCTTTGAAATTTGAATGACTCCTTTACAGATGTTGATTTTTGTGATGCTTTTATAAATATAGCATTTATTCTAGACTTTCAGCAGTCCACATGACATGCATCTTTCTAGATTTAAGATTTTGCCTCTTTTTTTTTAATTTGAGGAAAGAAAAACAAGAGCTGTATTTAATTCCTGCTTCAATGTTTTTTGGTTTCATAACTTTGTATAATGTGGATAATGTACTATACATCTCTGAGCTTTGGTTTCCAACTATATAGTTGGGACCATAGGAAGGATAACAGCTACCCCAATTTGGTTATTATGAGGGTAAAAATAAAAAGTCACTTAGCAGTTCTTATCATGAAGACACTCAATATATAGTAGCTCTTAATAGCATTAATATCAATCTTTTGTTTTTGAACCTTTGTTTTTAATCACAGGTAAGATCACATTGCTTAATTGTGTGAAGCTAACTAAATATAATTTATAGAAGTACAATGAGATATAAACTTATTATTATCTAGAAAGGACAGTGTTTTCTAAGGTTATTTCATCAGAGAGAAGCAGTTTGGGACTATTGCAATGGTGTAGTGAAATTTTGAACATTTTATGGCAGATAACTGATAAATAAACTTGAAATTTCAGAATGCTTAAATTGACTAAGACCATAAAGACAGTATAAATCAACCCTCTCATTTTTCAGATTTTTCAGGATTGACCTTAGAGAAGTTAAATAATTTCACAGAATCACATAGCAGATTAGCAAAAGGGAAAGTAGAAAATACATTTGTTAAACTCCCAACCCAAGGCTCTTTCTAATACTGTGTCATGCAAATGAAAAGAAAATTAATTTCCAGGTTATTTGCTTATCTCTCAGGCAGTGCACTTCAGACAGAAAATGTCTAGATTATTTTGGAAACATCATCAACAGAGATGTAAATGGTTGGCTATGCTCACAAACATTATCGTATGTGTCTATAAGGATTTCTAGAGAAACTTAGATGTTGGAAACATTTCAGGAATAAAACTTCTCATTTAACTCCATTCACTTATTAGTTAGATACCTGAGGGAAGTATATAAGCTTAAATCAGTCTGCTATTTCAATGAATTATGATGACTCTACAATGTAAATTCTGTTTTTGTGCTTGGTGTGGAAAGATATATGAATATGACCCTTGCCCTCTAAGAGGTCACAGTCTAATGAAGAGGAAGCCCATAAATAAATTAATGCAGTCCAACAAAGACGACGCTGAGATATGAATCTCGAAAAGATGTTCTGATAGTACATAGCAGCAATACTTACCTATGGTCATATTGCCAAATAACCAGATGTCTATGCCAATAATAAAACTACTATTACTTTCATTTATTTCTATTAGCAAAAAAGGCTGTTGAGTAGTACTCTGTTCTCAGAAAAACAAAAAAAGTTGATATTACACCAAAATCAGTGCTCAAGAGTCTAAACTCGTGAGTCTAAATCTTTTTGCCAGATAGTTCATATGTTTACAATTATTATGTATATTCTTTATAAAAAGCCTTGATGAAGGAATTAAGCATAAAGAAAAAAATTGATTAAGGAAGATACCCTTTTATTATTTCTGCATACTCCTTTGAGAAAAACGTAGTATCTGTTTTCTAAACTGCCAGCTGACAAGATTTATACTTTTGCCGTCAGAAAACACACCCAACTTCAATCAAAAAAGTTATTTTCCATACTTACTTTCTTTCAGAATATGAAAAGAAATTTCAAGCAAAAACAACAAAGAAAGTCAGGCAGCTGTTTGGGCTATTACTGGATACTCACGGTGCTCAGCACTATTGTTTGCTGTTAATGTTAATTAAAACATGCTAGCTCTGTAAAACACACTGGTAAATGAAGCATTTTAAGGAAACTGTGGGTTGAAATATATAATATTTTATTTGAAAGAAATAGAAGAAAGGTCTATCTCATGAAATTACCGCCCTAAACAGATACAACTATTTTCCCCAGAGCCAACATTTCAGCCTTCTTGCAAAGATTTGTGCTTATAATGAGTCTCCTTTATTATGAAAAAATAACAGTGAATAACACCATATAATAGATAATAACGTTTTTATCTCTTTATCATTTTTAAGACAACAAAATGTAACAAATCATTAACATTTATTTGAATCAAAAGAGAATGCAAGTATTTCCAAAATTTTTAACTTTCTAAATTTTATCTTTGTTAAATCCTTTTAGAATTAATCAAAATATTAGAGAAATTACACCCAAATCAGTGCTCAGATATCTAAGCTCCTGAGTCTCAATATTTTTGTCAGATAATTTGTTTATATGTTATACTTTACAATTATCATGTATTCTTTATAAAAAAGCCTTGGTGAAGGAATAAAGAATAGAGAAAAAATGATTAAGGAGGATTTTCAATAAGCAAGAGGTGTTTTCTTCCAAATAATTTCCCCCTATATAATCAGAAGAAAGAGAATTTGGGGCAAAAAGTAATATATCTTAAATTCAAGTGGAATAAAAAAATAAAGGGGTGGAAGATGGGATATAGGTTAATTTGCAAACTGATTTTAATTTTGAAATTAAGATTTGAATAAAGATAAAAATCATGTATTTTCTTGGAGAATTCATTCATTAATTCAGCAGTATTTGTAAGCCAACTACATGAATTGCACAGTGTTCAAATCTAATAGGTACAGGAAAGAATAAAGTCAAGATTTGTTTTATGGACTTTATAGTAGAGTGGGTAGAAAGAAACAATAAGCAAATTCAAAACAATCTACTATGTCAGCGAGAAAAATAAAAAGCAAAGTTCAAGATTTGAGGACGTGGGCGAGTGCGTATATGTTATTTTTGGTAGTGTGGTCTGAGAAAACCTGTCTAAGCAGACACCTGAATTAAAGTGAAGGAGTAAGGTTGTTGATTTATGGGACATATGGAGCTTAAGAGCTATCTCTTATGGGAACCAAAGAAATAGTGAAGTTATATGTGGTAATTTTCAACATAGCAATCAAATATAAGTAAGAAACTAGAGAACATTTCAGCATTTGTTAAGAAATGGAAATATTCATATATCTAAATAGAGATTTAAAAATTAGACTGTGAATAAAATTTAGATTGTGGATAAAACAAATTTTATAGAAACAATAATAAAATCAAAGTAAACATAGATACATAAAATGATATTTGAATTAAATAAAAATGAGATTTCTATATATATACATTTGTGTACATAAGTTTATACCTACAGAAATAAAAATAAGCCACTACATATATATATGTATATATATATATATAAAGGATAATTTTTATCCCTTCAGAACCAAGGATCATTTTCCTAAAAAGGATATGAAGATTAATCCTTGAAAAGTTTGTGTATGATTTGGTTTTAGACCAATTTTTCCACCCTCTCAACAAATTTTAAAATATATGTTATTTTTTCATTTTAAAAAAACATGCAGTGTGAGGTTGAGAGAGAGTAGCTTATTCTCAGCTGCTGTGCAATACTAACATGTTGTGATATTTAACAAATATTAAGCGACATTGAAATATGAATTGATGGATAACGAATCACTTTAGGAAATTATCCTGCCAAAATGTTTTGGAAGAACCATGAAATGCTGGACAAATCCAAAAGATCCTAACCTTTGCCTTTGCTGAGATGTATTTATTTGTTTGGAAGGATAGAGAGACAGGTTCTTATTTTTCATCTGGCTCATTATGTCCTTCTGTTAGAGAGTAATTCATGTTCAAATCATATTACTTTAACTTTTGTTAAGTAATTGATTTCTTAGTGGTTATATAATTGGAAAAACAGAACATCTAAAAAAATTGCCTCTTTTTATTAAGTACAGGAATAAAATTGGTTACACAGAAACTTAATTATACTAATGGATTGACCCAGAGGTGGAGAATGAGCACAGAGGAGACACAAATACTGCATTCAGAGAGTTTATACCTAGCGGCATTATCTTATTTAGCATTACTTAAGTAAGGAGAAAAGATCTTCAGCTTATAAAATATTTTCCTCTATTTTCTTCTGAAAACATTCAGATGAACAGTTAGAATCTTTGTCTAAGATCTATACAATAATTTTAAGTGATTTAAAATTTTTTTTCACTTAAATACCAAGTAATATTAGCCAATCCTCGGCTATTTTAGCATCCCCTGACACATTTGTTCTGTGTCTACAAGTCACTATAGTTACCTAAATGTCTTACAATGCCTGTAATATGAAAAGTTGTATGGATCAGTCAGAATTTCCAAAGTTGCAAATTACAAAAGCCAGGGAAAAGAGAGGACTGCTCATTAGAATACAGGGATTTCTAACAGAAAGGAAAAAAATGCAGCCAGATGTTAGGTAGGGCAGGAAAGCACACTAGAATCGACTAGTGGCAAATGGATCATTCTTTCATCATTTCTTGATTCTGTTTCTCTTTGTGCATTTATTTTAGCCATCTTTTATGGAAGAATGGTTTTTTTTTTCTTCTACTCAATCCACATGATGTCAGAAGATGTAAAATGTAGATATACATGTTGAATTCAAGCCATATGGCGATATTAACTCTCTTGATCCTTTTTCCTAATTCTCAAGGTAGTGACTTGGGCCTGGACTTGGCAGAGTGTCCAATTATTTGTCAGTTAACTCCAGCCAAGAAACTAAATTACCATTACATAAATATGGATGGTAGGTGCTGCTTGTATGACTATGGGTAGGCCTGAAGTAGGTGGGAGTAAATAAGTGAGTTGTGAAATACTCAAGAGTCCACTACATTAAATCAGCAAAGTTTTGTCTAAAAGTTTCCCAAGTACTTTACTTTTTATATTCACTATAATTTTTAGGACAGTATCTTTTCACCATTTGAAATCTAGTTCCAATTCGTCTCTTTCTTAAGTCATGTTAATGGAGAAATGATCATCCAGCAAAGTGATCCAGCTAGATATAGCCAAGAAATGGAAAGATTGTGAATATAATTACCTGTGTGGGTTTTGGACACTGAAATATGATAAGCAGATTTTGGAGCAAAGTCAAAACTAACTTAGGGAAAACAACCAGAACAAAGTGAGTTCCTCTTCTTACTTTCTTTCTTTTTTTTTTCTTTTGCAGTTTTGCCCTGAGGGCAGCCACAGTCACAATGGCAGTGGTGAAAGGATGGTTCAAACTCTGATAGAAAGCTCACTGACTTACTGGCTAAGGAAATAGAGCAGAAGCACAGGGGCAACCAGGGACTTCAGAGAGTGAGAGGAGAAAGAATTTAGTAGATAACACTATAAGAAAAGGATTGGTAGTAGTGGGAAACTGCCTGAGGAAGGGGAGAGCACACCTCATCAAAGGAACCTCTATAATGAACATTTGTATACCTCACCCTGAATTGTATCCCCCAACTTTAAATTTAAAATAATTAAAAGAAAAAAAAAGAAAGAAGGAAGTTAGCAGAGGTGAAGAACCCCTATGTTTGTGCTCAAACTCCACATAGAGACTGGAACAAAGACACTGTGCTGTCTCTGACCATTAAACCACATATTAAATGGAAAAATGGAAACCAGTTCACAGATACGGTTCCAGTCACTGAACTGAGATCTAAGCTGACGCTTACAGCAAACATTCCCTTTTTGCACTTTTATTCTAGCCATGTTAATGGCCTGCTAAAAAAAAAAAAAAAAAGCATCAACACTTTTTGGAGCAGTATAACAAAATCCAGATTCTCCACAACTTAATATTCAGGATGTTTTCAGATACAGTCCAGTATTATTCACATACAAATAACCAGGAAAATGTGATACAGTCTTAAAGGAAAAGACTATAAACAGATGGCAACAGTTGAAGTTAACAGATGTTGGACTTATTAAAGAAGTACTTTAAAGAAGCAGTTATAATTGTGCTCAGTGACATAAAGAAATATAGATTTACATTGGAAATGGAGATTAAAGGGTCAATAAATTTAAAAACATATTGAAAGGACGCATCCAACCTAAAGAAAATGCCCACGACCTGCCTATTAATTTTAAATTAAAAATAGTTTTACAGTGAAGAGATAGTAGTCACCACCTTAACCAAGTGATAAAGTTAATATCACAAGTCGTAAGACATAATAATGTCTTGTACCTCCTAAATGATTAAGCTGAATTTATTTTGTCAACATTCACTCATATTTTTATTTAAATCTACATAGTGATCTTCCCTCCTTTTCTTTTCCTTATCTTTATCTCAATAACTTAAGGGGGTACAAATAATTTTGATTGCATGATTGCATCACAGAGTGGTGAAGAAGTCGTGCTGTATCTACCATCCCCACCTGTGCATATTGTACCTGACTGGTGAGCTGTGCATCCCTCCAACCCTTCTCACTTTCCCCCTTCTGAGTTTCCAATGTCCATTGATTGTACCATTTTCTATGCCTTTGTAGATGCTTAGTTTAGCTCACACTTATAAATGAGAATATGTGGTGTTTGGGTTTCTGTTCCTGTGTTAGTTCACTTAGGATGATGTTCTCTGATTCCAACCGTGTTGCTGCAAAAGACATTATTTTATTCTTTTTAACAGCTAAATAGTAGTCCATGATATGTGTGTGTGTGTGTGTATGTGTGTGTATACCCCATTTTCATTATCCGTTGGTTAGTTGATGAAAATTTAGGTTGATTCCACATCATTGCAATTGTGAATTGTGCTGCAATGAACATAAGAGTGCAAGTGTCTTTTTTGTAAAACGACCTCTGTACATTTGGGTCAACACCTAGTAGTTGGATTTCAGGATCCAATAGTAGATCTACTTTTAGTTATTTGAGAACTCTTCATACCAATTCCATATAAGTTGCCCTAATTTGCACTTGACCATCAGCGTATAAATGTTCCCTTTTCACTGTATTTGTGCCAGTATCTTTTGTTTTATGATTTTTAATAATGATCGTTCTGACTGGTGTAAGGTGGTATCTCAATATGGTTTTAATTTTCACTTCCCTAATGATTAGTGATGCTGAACATTTTATCATGCATTTATTGGCCATTTGTATATCTCCTTTTGAGAAGTGTTTGTTCATATAATTTGCACACTTTTCAGTGGGGTCATTTGTTTTTTTCTTGCTGATTTGTTTGAGTTCTTTGAAGAGTCTGGATTTTAGTCCTTTGTTCGGTGTATACTTTGTGAATATCTTCTCTCATTATGTAGGCTGCCTATTTGCTCTTTTAATTATTTCTTTTGCTGTGCAGAAGCATTTTAGTTTAACTAAGCCCCACCTATTTATTTTTGTACTTCGTTGTATTTGCCTTTGGGGTCTTAGCTATACATTATTTGCCTAGGCCAATGTTCAGAAGAGTTTTTCTTAGGTTTTGTTCTAGGATTTTTATGGTTTTTAGGTCTGACATTTAATTCTTTAATCCATCTTGAGTTAATTTTTGTGTATGGTGAGAGATAGTGATAAAGTTTCATTTTTTTGTATGTAGTAGCCAATTTTCCCAGTACTATTTGTTGAATAGGCAGCCCTTCTTAGTGTATATTTTTGTCAAAGATCAATTGTTATAGGTATTTTGAATTATTTCTGTATTTTCTAATCTTTTCCATTGGTCAATGTGTCTGCTCTTGTATCAGTACAATGCTGTTTTGGTTACTACAGACTAGTATAATTTGAATATTTTTAAAAAATGTAATGCTTCCAAATTTGTTTTATTTGCTTAAAATTATCTTGGCTATTCTGGCTATTTTTGGTTCCATATAAATTTTAGGACTACTCTTTCTAATTCTGTAAAAAAATGACATTGATAGTTTGATAAGGATTGCATTGAATCTGTATATTTCTTCAAGTCATTTTAACATTGTTGATTCTTACCATCTATGAGCATGGGATGATTTTCCATTTGTTTGTGTCCTCTCCAATATTCTTTCATCAGTGTTTTATAGTACTCCTTGGAAAGATCTTTCATGTCTTTGTTTAAATATATTCTTATTTTAGCTTTTGGCTTCTATTGTAAATAAAATTGAGTTCTTGATTTGATTCTCAACTTGGTCACTATTGGTGATACTGATTTGTGTGTGTGTGTTGATTTTTTTTTTTTTAATCCTAAAACTTTACTGAATTCCTTTATCAAGTCCAGGAGTCTTTTGAAGAAGTCTTCAGGATTCTCTAGGTATAAAATCATATCATCAGCATACAGAGATACACTGATTTCTTATTTTCCAATTTGGAAGTTCTTAATTTATTTCCCTTGCTAATTGTTCTGACCAGGACTTCCAGTACTATATTGAATAAATGTGGTGAAACTGGGCATCCATGCCTTGTTCTAACTCTGAGAGGGAATACATTCAACTTTTCTCCATTCAGGAGGATGTTGGTTATGGGTTTGAAATATGTGGCTTTAATTATTTTGAGGTATATACTTTTTATGCCTGTTTTACTGAAGATTATAATCATAAAGGGACGCTGGACTTTATCAAATGTTTTTCTGCATCTATTGAAATAATCATGTAATTTTTGTTTTTAATTCTTTTCTGTAGTGGATCATGTTTATTGACTTGAGTATGTTGAACCATCCTTGCATTCCTAGAATAAAATCCACTTGGCTGTGGTGGATTTTTTTTTTTCCATGTGCTGCTGAATTTGGTTTGCTAATATTTTGTTGAGGATTTTTGCATTTGTTTTCATCAAGAATATTGGTCTTAATTTTCACCCCCCCCCCCCGGTTTTGCTATAATGATAAAATTGACTTTGTAGAATGAGTTAGGGAGAATTCCCTCCTCAACAAACTTAGGGAATAGATTCAGTAAAATAGATGCCAGTTCTTCTTTCAAAGTCAGTTAGAATTCAACTGTAAGTCCATCAGTTCTTGGAGTTTTTTCACTGGAAGTCTTAATTACTATTTTAATCTCACTACTTGTTATTGGTCTGTTCTGGGGTTTCTGTTTCTTCCTGATTCAAAGTGGATTATGGTATGTTTCAAAAAATGTGTCTATATCATCTAGATTATCCAGTTTGTTTGCACAGAGATATTCATAATCTCAAATAATTTTTTTTGTAATTCTATCATATCAGTTGTAATGTCTCCATTTTCATTTCTGATTGAAATCATTTAAATTCTCTCTATTTCTTAATTAATCTAGCTAGTAGTCTATCAATTTCATTTAGTTTTTCAAAGAACCAACTTTTTGTTTCATTTATTCTTTGTATTTCTTTTTTTAAAATTTCATTTAGTTCTGCTTTGATAGCCATTGTTTCTTTTCTCTGCTAGTTCTTGGTTTGGTTTGTTTGTATTTTTCTAGTTCCTTGAAGTGTGACATTAGATTGTTAATATGTGATCTTTCAGTATTATTAATGTAGGCCTTAAGCATTATAAATTTTCCTCTGAGCACAGCTTTGGCATGTCCCAGAGGTTTTGATAAATTGTTTTATTGTTGTCATCTATTTGGACAATTTAAATATCCATCTTGATTTCATTGTTGACCCAAGGGTCATTCAGAAGCAGACAGTTTAGCTTCCATGTTTTTGTTTGGTTTTTCAGGTTCTTTTTGAAATTAATTTCTAGTTTTACTCCACTGTGATCTGAGATGGTGTTTAATATGATTTAAATTTTTTGAATTTATTGAGACTTGATTTATGGCCTAGCATATGACCTACCTTGGAGAATGTTCCATGTGCTAATGAGAAAAATGTATAGTTTGTAGTTTTGGGGTGGAATATTCTGTAATTGTCTGTTAAGTCCATTTGCTATAGGTCCAGTTTAACAATGATTCTTTGTTAACTTTCTGCCTTGATGATCTTTCTGTCAGTGGAGTATTGAATTCTCCCACTATTATTGTTTTGCTGTCTATTTCTTTTCTTAAGTCTAGTAGAATTTGTTTTATAAAACTAGAAACTCTTCTGTTAGGTGAATACATATTTAAAATTGTTATATCTTCCTTTTGGATTGGTCCCTTCATCATTATATAATAACCATCTTGTCTTTTTGTACTCTTGTTAATTTACAGTCTGTTTTATCTGATCTAAGAATGATTGCTTTAGGTCATTTTACACTTCCATTTGTATAGAATATCTTCCCCGCCTCTTTACCTTAAGTCTTAGGATTCTTTGTGTATTAAGTTTGTCCCTGAAGGCAACACACACTTGAAGTGAGTGTGTGTGTGTGTGTGTGTGTGTGTGTGTGTGTGTGTGTTTTAAAAATCTATTCTACCTGTCTATATCTTTTAAGTAGGGCATTGAGACCATTTAAGTTCAGTGTTAATAATTGTATATAAGGTAGTAATCCATTCATTATGCTGATTGCTACCTAGTTGCTTCTTTTTTTTTTTCTATTGTGTGGGTATTCTAAAAGTCCTGTGATATTTATGATTTCCAGTGTTTTTTAACTAGAGTATTTTGATATTTTATTTCAATATTTAGAACTCCTTTGAATATTTCTTGTAGAGTTAGTCTAGAGGTAACAAATGCCCTGAGTGCTTGCTTGCCTGAGAAAGACTTTATTTCTTCTTCACTTACAAAACTTAGTTTTGCAAATATGAAATACTTGGCTCACCATTATTCTGTTTGAGGAGATGGAAGATAGGGCCCCAATTCCTTCTGCTTGTAGAATTTCTGCTGAAAAGTCTGCTGTTATTCTAACAGGTTTATCTTTTGCAAATTGTTTGAATCTTTTGTCTCACTGCTCCTAAAATGTTTTTCTTCACATTGACTTTGCATAACTGGATGATTATATGCCTTGAGGATGACCTGTTGGCAATGAATCTTCTTGGGATTATTTGGGTTTCTTGTATATGGATGTTTAAATCCGACAAGGCCAGGGAAGTTTTCCTCAATTATTCTCTCAAATAGGTTTTCCAAAACTCTTGTTTTCTCTTCTTCCTCAGGAATATTTATGATTCGTATGTTTGGACTTTTTACATAATTCCACATTTCTTGAAGACTGTTCCATCCTCTTGATTCCTTTTTTTAAATTGTTGTCTGATTGGGTTAATTCAAGTCTTGTCTTCAAGTTCTGAGATCCTTTCTTCTACTTGTTCTGGTCTACTGTTAAAAGCTTACTTCCCTAAATGAGTCTTTCATTTCCAGAATTTTAGATTTTTTTTTTTCTAAGTTATCTGTCTCTTGGGAGAATTTTTCATTGATGTCCTGAGTAGTTTTTTCATTTTTATTTTTATTTCCTTATGTTGATTTTTAACTTTCTTCTGAATCTCACTGTGCAATTTTTTACTCACTTTTGAATTCTATGTTTGGAATTTCAAAGATTTTATTTTGGTTAGAGTTCATAGCTGAAGAATTAGTGTGATCTTTTGGGGGTTTGATTTTTTTTCTTCCTTGCACTCTGTGGATATTATCACTTCTTTGGTGGCATATGCTGTTGATCCCATTCGTCTGAGTGCTGAGGAACTCTTTCTTGTTTACTAAATGGAAGAAACACATTCTAGATGCTTCTTATCAGTCATTTTAATTTTGTTCATGAGGTGAATTTAACATGAAGAAACATCATACAAACCAAAATTGACTGGTATTCTAAAAAGTAACTGACTGATACTCTTCAAATGTGTCAAAGACTTGAATGAAAAAGAAAGACTAAAGAGCTCTTCTGGAAGGAGAGATGAAAAAAACAGTGCAACTAACTGCCATGCATGATTCTGGATTAAATCATGATCCAGAAAGAGGATATTAGTAAGGCAATAGACGAAATTTGAATAAGGTCTATAAATATCATTGTATATAAATAATATTGTATTATATCAATGTTAATATCGTAACTTTACCAGTTCTATGTGGTTATGTATGTATTGTTAAGAAATCCATTTTCTCCAAATAGACTTATAGTTTCAATGCAATCTAAGACAAAAATCACAGCATGTTTTTGCTGAAATTGACAGGATGATTCTATAATTTAAATGGAAATACAAATGAACAAGAATAGCAAGTTAAAAAAACTGAAGAAATTAAATCATCTGATTTTATAACTTACTATAAGCAAATAGTAGTCAAAAGTATTGAAGAAAAAATAGGCATATAGATAAATTGAAGGGAGCAAAAATCCCAGAAATAATCCCAAACATAATTGGCCAAGTGCTTTTTTTTTTAAAAACTATAAGGGTCTTTTGATGGGGGAAAGAAATGATGTTTCCAAATCAATGCTGTAAAAACTGAGTATTTGTATGAAAGAGAAATGAACATTGACTTTTAACTAATACTTATTCAAAATTTAGGTAAAAGAATTTCTACACCTAAGTGGCAAACTAGAAAACTCCTAAAGGAAATAGGTGAATAAAGTCTGTGTTCTTGAGATAGGGCAATATGTCTTTAATAGAATACAAAATGCTTGAATAATTTTTTTTTACAAAAAGGATAAATTAAACTTTATCAAAATTAAAACAGGAAGCTCCAAAATAAGGGTAAAAGTATGTATTTATATAACCAGTGATCCCCCACCCTAGACTTTCTTCATGACTTTTTTCCAACTTTGAGACCTAGTTTTACAAAAATTTAATTTGATAGGTGCTGTCAAAACAATTTTTGCTTGTAATTGACAAGAAGTAATATTTCTCAACCTATATTTACCTGTGTGTTGGGATGCTTTGTGTTCACAACTTTTTTCTAAGCTTAATGGTTAGAAAGGATACTTTCTACTCAATACACATAACATTTTCATTAAGATTAAACCATATAAGAGCCATTTCCACTGAACAAGTAGAGACTAGAAGGAGGAAAAAACAATAAATTTCCTAGTTCTTTTATTTGCGTGTTTATAAGCATGCCCAATGTGCCTGCCTTGTAGTACAGATGAAAGTTCAAAAGTGAGGTGTGCAAAACTTTCAGAAATTGGGACAGGTTGCTCTCTTCAATAAAAAACCTTGAATGTAGTAGCAAATAACCTCCAGGTAGTTTAAGGTAATATTCCTAGAGTGAAAACCTGAATTAGTCTTTACATAGCTTGTACTCTTGAGAAAAAACTTCTAGAAATGGCAACATGTTGAATAAAAATCCTCCCTACATCTCTGACACTTTCAAGGTATTTTTTCAATTATCTGGCTCAATAGCAACACACAAAGCTTTTGCACAAGCAATTTTTCAAAGCCTTGTAATTCTTATGGATGTGTGTATAATTCTCATTTTTGACTTTCCTTATGTGAAGACACCAGAACACAGAAATATCTATTTTTAAATAAACATAATTTTGATGTTGCAGAATCTTGCTGCATATTTCTTAAAGGCTTTTCCTTTTTGCTTAAAAGCTTTACACTGTTTTTCTAAGAGCAAACCTATTCCAACATTAAAAGGTTTCAATTAGATATGAAACCCCAAACCCATGAATTTTGAGAGGGCTCTGAACTTGCCAAAACAATTTCTTATTAGACTTGATAACTTGGATTACACACTCCCACTGCATATTTAAAAGCCTTTGCTATAAAGGTTTCCTATAACAAAAGGGAGATGAAAAGATACTATAATTATTCGCAGAACATATTCAAGTCATCATTGCTGATGAAATATGATATCTATGACATTCCTCTATTGTAAATAAAGCAGTGATTCAGAAGAGTGCTATTAGCTACAAAAAAAAATCCATTCTTATTAACACATAAAACAATAGCTTTCCTTTCAGACTATGCTGACTCTTAGTTTCAAACATACTAAATCTAAACTCTTTGGAAATCAAATTTAAATTGCAGGTTGATTTCAGCTTTTTATACTTTTAATTCAAGTTGGAATTTGGGTGCCTCTCCTTTAAATGTTGTGGTCACTTTCCCCTTGAAAAGCAAAAGTCAGTAGTCTAAGCAGCCTGATTCTTTGGGTGGACCTTGGTTGGGAAACTAGGTTGATGAAGGACTGACCTCACCAATTCATCTGCAAGCTGTCCTGAGAGTTTTTTGTGAATACTGTGAGTCGGGGATGGCTTTCATTGCATGAACTGAATACCGAACACAGAAACTAGGATGAAACACACATGACACCTAAATGCAGTCTGCAACCTGTTTTCATTCTGAGAAACCATCCCTGAGACGTCACGCAAGCATATTCTGATAACAACAAAAATGTTGGTAAGTGCACAAACAGGCTAAGAGAAGTTTCACAACTCACAGTGTGATACCTTCCAGGGCATCTGTATCTGCCACTGGCAATTCTTTTAGAAAAAGACTCAAGAACACATTGCATCTCTTGGTGTGATAAGGTGTCTAAGCTGTCATTATAATTATTAAGGCTTTAAAAAGTGCTATGAGTAGCTTCATTGCTCAAAGATCTTCTTCCTGATTCTGTCATGATAAAACTAGTGTATAAAAAGTGGGGGAAAGGTGGCAAGTAGACCCATATGCCATTTCTCTCGCCATCAGAACCTGCAGCTACAGGATTTTTCCTGTAACTGATGGTGTTATTAGGCATGACCTCGTCAGACTTAAAAAACCTGCATTTATTTTAGCCATTTGCTGAAAGCACACAGAACTGCTGAAGATAAAATTTCCAAGAATATAGTAAAACAAAACTGCTAATTCAGCCAAATTTCCTACACACTTGGAAAGCCTGTAAAACAGCAGGCCAACGTTAATATGCAGAAAGACGATAGTAGAAGCTGCTGTTTAAATGTCAAGGTTTTGAAAGTTAGAGGAATGTTTACATCAGTGCCAGTTATTTTTTAGTGGTCACATGAGTTGCTTCAGCTTACCTTCAGGATATTTTTAACATCAAAAATTGTGTTGCAATGTGCTGAATATATCAATTTAGTTTTTTTCCTGAACAGAAGAAATAATTTTGTAAATAGGTTTGGATTTCTGAGAAACCACATGTGTTCCAGTCTTAGAAAAAATTCATTTCAAATATTCCCCAAACTGAGAAATACTATATGTACATGTAAAGTAATAGCATGAACCTCACCATTACTGATATCAATAAGTACTTTGTAGATTGTTTAATATCTTTCTGTCTTGTTGTAGGTACCAAATTTATATTAAATCGTTTCTATCTACTTCTTGGTCACCTTTCAGATATTCTCACAGTTCAATATCTTACTCATTAATTCTCATATATTATGAGTGACCCAGCTCTTAGCTTGTCAACGCTACTGTTAGGTTGTAGGTTTCTTGCATAAACTCACTATTTCATTCACCTCCATATTCCCTATGTCTAATACTGTTCTTGGGAAATAACAGTCAAAGAAAAACTATTTAACGGAAACAGAAACCACATTTCTCACAAAAAATCTGTATTGATATTAGTCTTTTAAAAAAACATACACTGAAAGTGCACATGTTCAATTATTTCACAGATAAGTAAATACGAAGAGTTTAACACCTGTTGTTACTAATACAACATATTTAACTTTCTTTTTTTCTTGAATATTTTGTGATGTTTTGTTGCACGTATATGATTGGCCCAAACAATTGAAATGAAGAACTCTATCAAATGTGTTTTTCTCCTAAAATCCCAGACGGGAGCTAGATACTAATTCTATTGAACTAAATTGAAATCAAATTGAGATATTTCTTTCATAACTTACAGCCTTTGCCATTTAAAAAAGCATAAACAGAATGTGTTGATCACTTGACTTGATAATCTATTTTTTAAAGAATATTATTTTAATGAGATATGGTGATTGAACCTAAAGGAAATTGTTTATTAATCAGCCATTATTTGTGAGTTAAGGATTTTATATCTTTAACTACATAAATTGTACTTCCGAGTGATTAATAAGCTTTCAAAAATGTCCTCAATACTGAGGATAAAATGTGGAAGAAAAAGAGAAGAATCTCTCTGTGAATCAATTCACAAAAAAAAACATAACTTTTAAAAATGGATTACTAATGAATTCAAAATTTAAAGAATATTATTGGTGATATACCAGTGTTCATTATGTTTAAGGATAATATGAGGTTATTTTAGGAAGTAAGGACTTATATTTGGAAAATTTACCTTTCTGCGAAAAAGTAAATAAGTAAAAATTTTCTTAATTATAAATGAATTTATGAATCTGAGTGTCAGATAGTGTCAGATTGATAACATTTCAACCAGGAATATTAAAATGGCAAAAAATACCATACAGAATAAGCATTCATCTGGGAGTTCAAAGATCTGTTTTGAAATCCTGATCCTGTCATTAACTAGCTGTTGAGTTTGCATAGTATTCTTTTAATCACTAGCACATCGTCTCTTTTGACATGACTAAATTATTGAACCAGCT
This sequence comes from Cephalopachus bancanus, assembly GCA_027257055.1. Classification (NCBI taxonomy): domain Eukaryota; kingdom Metazoa; phylum Chordata; class Mammalia; order Primates; family Tarsiidae; genus Cephalopachus; species Cephalopachus bancanus. The sequence goes on from JAPVLO010000108.1 coordinate 9,594,946, forward strand.
GATCTATCAGTACCCTTCTAGCTTTAAAATTCTCTGATCTTTTAGAAGACCTCAATTCTGCTCGTAATGAAAGACTTATTTACTATGATTAAAATTGTGTTTATATTTTTTATTTTTATAACTATAATAGTAACTTATTTAGCAAAGATATTTTAGAAACATCTTATCTGGAAGTAGATAATAAAAAGTTATGAGAAATAGGTTTGTTTTGGGCTTACCTATGTTTATGCCTATGAGTGTGCATGCTGTATGTGTACATTTTATGCGTTCTCTGCTTATTTTTTGCCCTTTGTAATGTTATTTAGCATTTCTTACTTTCAAAAACTTTCAAGTGCCAAAAGAACCACATTTATATGAAAAGATTTTTGGGGCATTATTGCCAACCTTCATTTGAAGCCGGAGTTTACAAAGTCTTCAGAGAGTTTATTTTAATGAGGTTTCCAGCTTTAATAAAAAGATGTGGTTGCTTAACTGAAATGACCTGCCAAAAACTTTCTTAGGTTTATCCTTGGTTACACTGAATATTAAAAATACTGAATAATAGATTGAAACAAGAGCATAGACTTTTACATAGAAGGCAGAGAACTTGATCCAACCTTTCATATTAAGAACAAGTCATCTCAGAGCATATGTAGAAACAGCTAATAATTCTTAAGTAACATTTGCTTTAGGTATAATTTGTGATATTTTGTAAAATTGAATTTTATTCAGGGTTTTGATTCAAAGTATTTATTTAAGGTTCTATGAATAACAAAAAATCCAATAAAAACGAGGAAGATTTTGAAAGTTGCTAAAACAAACTGGTTTTTGTTCTTAAAGGCTGAAAAAATATGAAAGCATATTTGTTTCCAGATGGAGGATAATTAGCACAAAAAAATCTGCTTTATCCAAAATATGATTTCTTTTAAAATTTCAGTAAGTTCACCAAAATATATAAATTATCTTGGAAAATTAAAATAAAACTGGTATTGGAGAAAAATTAAATAACTTAGAACTAGGTTTTTTTCCTTCATTTTATTCAAATCATGGGAAAGATGTGTTACAAGTTGAGAAATTGTGTGTCTTTGTTAGTCTCATTATTTCTTTGTGCAAGGTGTTTGTTGGAATGAGAATCAGGCTATTGACAAAATTATGTGACAATCTGCATAATTATGTTGCATATGTGTAAGGCTAGTTATGAATGATTAGATTGTTGTTCAAAGTTAGAATGTCTTTATTTTATAAAAGAGAAGGACTATGAAACGAATGAGTTTTTTTGGTGACAGAAAAATATTTCCAAATTACAGAATGAAACTGTCAGTATCCAAAGAACTTAGAGTGAGTAACATTATTTACTTCTATCCATTAATGGTAGAAGCTAAATGAAAGAATTTGCATAAACACAACAGTATAAGTCACACTAAGTATGGTGTAACTTAAATTATTTCTGTTCAAGTGCATTTAAAGTGTCAATTAATTGCCTCCATTTCAAATGCACACCTTTTCCCCAATTATCAAATTAAAATTTGAGCTGAATCAATGAGCACAATGATAGTTTAATTATATTAAACCACATGAAATAAACAGTGAGGAAGTGTGTGTGCAGATGGCCACCTGAGTCTGTCACCTCCAGGCATAGCCAATGACAAGTATCATTCTCTTGGTAAATAAAATTGCTTTATTTTACTGTCACTGCAGCATCTTTACTTTTGAAAGATAGGAGAATGGGTTGAGATAGAAAGATTTAAGGGAATTACAGAAGGAGAAATTGCAGTCGCAGATGTATTTTTTTTAAGGGCACCAGGTGTTTTAAATGCCACCAGAAGGGTGCTCCAGGCAATTCCGTGCTGTCCAAGATAGCTTGGCATAGATTATCTGAAAGCTTTTGTGTCTTTTCAGCTTTTGATTAAAGGCCAGTGTCAGGACTCCTCTGGGCTTTTGCTTGGTACAGTAAAGCCGAGGGATTTTTTTTTTTTAAGCTGCTGCCAAAAAAATGCCAGTTAGGATAATTACATTTCAATTTAAATTGGTAATTTTATGAAAATTTAAACCAGAATATGTGTCACCCAAATCTCCTTACTTTCATTCCTCCCAAACATGCACACACACACCCCTCTTGTTTTGGGGGAGACAATGACAGCAGCCCACCAGAACCTTCCCATGACCCGGAGATATGTGCCAGGAATTAAACAGATGAGAGAAAATTGAACAGAGCCTGTTTTCTCTGTCCAAATATATTTTCTAGCCTGGATTTATCACTAGTGTACATTGGAACCATCCCAGGGCATCCAGCTTCTAATATCTTTTTCCCGTGGACCCTAGCAAAAGACGCTTTGGACCCTCACAGTAGTATTTAAGACATTGTTTTCTATTCACAGTCAAGCTTTGTCTTCGTTAACAGGATGTAGAAGAGGAATCCAACCTACTTAGAGTCTCTCACCCTCCTGGTGAAAGGAGAAGGGACACGGTGGCCAGATGAACCCTGAATTTTCTGTCTGCCACTTTCTTTTTCCAGGACACATACGCAAGCTTGGCAGCACCAACAAAGTGGAAGTAATGCTCCTTTGTTTAGAATGCAGTGTGTACGAACATTTACATAATAAAATACACACACAAATAACAGATGGTGAAGAGCCACTCATTTCGCCACATGTTGTAAGCACGATATCGTTCCTTGATGATCTCATTTCTCTTATTTCTGCCTACAGATGTCTACCAGCTATTTAACCTCAGAGGTTATTCAGATGGTGAAAGGTTTGAAGACAGGCACAAATCTGTCTACAGTATTTTCCTCCTCCATCAGGTGCAAATGCCCTTTCTGGGTGGAGTTATCAATCCACAAAAATGCTTTCTTCTGTCAAAAGTGCTAAATAACAAACTCCATTTTTCATGACATTTGTGGGGTGATAATATCCATACACAAAAAAGCATGGTAAATGAGCCGACTTTGAAAGAGGGCTTTTCCAAACTTTACCTTTTGTTCCGATCAGAAAGTAGATTAATAATTTTGGTTATGAAGTGAATGGCCATGTTTTATGGATGTGAAGAGCGGCCTTCTGAAGTGAGTGGAAGTCTCCCAGATGCTGTTTGCTCACATGTCCAATCTGTAATTAGAGTTAAGCCTCCAATGTGTGGTAATAGATACGTTGTATAGATTTAACTGCCACTTCCCTCCCTAATTTACACTTAGATAACACTTCTCTTCCCAAAAGCACAAACTGCATTCCTTTTAATTAGCTCCCAATGTACTTTGTTAAAGTACATTGAGAATGCGCATTATTAACCTATTAATTTATAAATGAACATTATACAAAAGCAACCATTCATTAAATATTGCAACACATAAGGAGACAGCATTATGATGCCCATTTTACAGAAAAAAATGTATGTTAAATTATTCGGACTATAACTGATCCGGAATACAAATCTGTGTAGATCTGCCTAGGATTTATTATTTTCTCCAAGAGAATTTCTTTGACTAAACTTTCTTGTTTCTTCTTACATAAAAATGAATCATAATTTTTAAGTAAAAACGTATTATTAAAAAGGTGATGTATTTCAATTAATTAGCACTTTAGGGAAACTTCATGTTTTAACAAGTGCATATATTTTACATTTTATATATGAGAGCGTGTAAGAAGGGTTTAATATCAACACTAGAATCAATCAACAAATATGACTATTAAAAATAATCTGCCAAACAATGGCTATCTCAAGAAAAGAACAACTAACTTGATTCAAAATGAAAACAATCTTATCTCTCAGAGACTATCTAGACACTAATATTCAGAAATGGGTTTAGTAACTGGCTGGAATATAAATGAAAACATTTAAAAGATAAGAATGAGTTTTCTGGAAAAGAAAACAAACAAAAAAGAGAGATCACTTAGCTATATTCCTGGGAGCTGATTAAGGCATACTTAATGATCAATTGAACAAAAACATATTCCAGAATTAACAGATGGTCCATCCACAAACAAATGAAAAAATAGTGGTCATAGAATGTGGAAGAAGGGACAGGAGAGTAAAGGATGCAGGAAAGAGCAGATAGAAAAATTCGTGGACTAGGTGATAAAAGGGACTTCGGAGAATTTTGAGCAGTGGAAGGAAAATGTAAGAGAGATCAATGAAATGCTTGCAAGAACAGAAAAGGGGAAAAAAGTGGCTATGACATTTCCCAGGAACCATTAGATTTGAGAGCATCACAATTCCCAGGAATATATCATGCGCTTACAAATTTTCACCCCTTGCAGGAAAAAAAAATTTAAAACAAAAATCTTTATTTCTGAGAACAGGTGCTCAGTGAAATGATTTCACTTGCTTATTTCAGCCACTTTGCGGTGACTTTTCCTATGTGGTCAGTAGCAGAGGACTCTTACCCTAACCAGGGTTTTCCCCAGCCTCTGCACTGCCTTTGCTGCCTGGTTTCACATGCGTCAGTCACTCCTGCCTCGGTGTTCCCATCCTTCTTGCTCTTTGCTGGCACAGCCAACACCTGGGATAAAACAGTCTTGGTGGACTGTTCTTTTTTGGTTTGCTCCTAAGTCAAACCAACGCCGGTCATTGACATAATAGGTGAGAGAAGCCCTGGGCTGTAACACTGATGTGCCAAATGCTAGACAAAATTTCAGTTCTCAGCATCTGGATTCCTTATGGCTTCTTTCTAGGAAATAAGTGAGGAAAGCTGGACTGCCGAGGGAGGCATATGAGAGGAGTCCAGTAGGAACAAGGTAAACTCCAAGCCATAGACTCCGATCCTCCGGGAATTTGGGGCCTTAGCGAGTTGAAAATGAAACAAGTCATCATTTTTCTCTCCATAGAGTTTACAGCGATTCCCAGCAGAAGCAGAAATTTGCCCATTACAAAAAATTTTACTGCCAGTATCCTTTACTGGTTGGGAACTTCTCTCTTACCACTCTCCTTTCTCGACCTTTGCCTTCTCTTCCTGAACTCAGTCTCAAAAAAAGGAAATTCTGTAGCTAATGTGTATTGGCTGAATATCTACCTGAATGGCAAGTGCTAGGCTAACTGCATACGTGTGTGCTCATTTGTTTACTCCTTTCAACGGTGTTTCAGAAAGGGCCTCCTTAGCTCCAATTAAGAGGGAATTGTAGTGATCTGTAACAGCTTGAATTTTAGGAAGGGCCTAGGAGCAAATTTATAAAATTCTTCCCACTGCAGACTACTCTTACAACCCGAGAGCTAGCAGTTTTTCTCTCTTTGAAAACACTGTCATTCTTCAGTTACTTTAAGATTGCTATTCTAGAGTACTATCCTGGAACACCTGGAACTCCCACTCACCCATCACCATCACACTCCAAACCATCACACAACTAACACTAGGTCATGATCTGCTGTCTCTCCTATTCTCTCTAATCTTCCTGCTTCTTCTGAATTTCAAATTCATTCATTACATTTTCTGGAATATCCACTTTGGCTCTTCGTTTCATAATTGCCTTCACAGCTTCAAGACAGAGATGGGTCTTTTTTAAACTACCTTTTCCTAACACTTAACACACACACAAAAGTTTATTACAATTATTTATTTATTTAAGAAATAGGGTCATGCTATGTTGCCAAGGCTGAACTAGAACTCTTGTCCTCAAGCAATCCTCCCACCTCAGCCTCCTTAGTAGCAGAACTGTTATTTATTATTAGTAAGATATAAAATGTTTGAATAACTAATTGGGGATGTGGAATTTTCATTGATATTTGAACTGCACTCAATGGTTTCATATTGCATTGGTCTGTATGAAGAAGAAAAGTTTTAGTTAACAAATGACGCAAACTAGTGGCTAGTTATTGACAGGTGACAGTGTCTTAGCTCTTTTTTTGTCTCTATAAGAGAATATCACAGACAAGATAATTTATAAACAATAGAAGTTTATTGGGTTCACGTTTGTGAAGGCTGGAAAGTCTGAGACTGAGAGGCCAAATCTAGTGAGGACCTTCTTACAGTATCATAATATGGCAGAAGGCATCACTGTGAGTGTGAAAGACAGGCAGGAAAAATGGGGCCAGACTCATGGTTTTTATCAGGAATTCACTCCTACAATAACCAACCAACTCCCATGATAGTGACTCTAATCCACTCATGAGGGCTTTGCCTTTAAAGATGCCACCTTGTAACACAATCTCAATGGCAACTAAATTCCAGCATAAGTTTTAGAGGGAACATTCGAATCATCACAAACAGGTACTTTCCTGTATTCTGGATAATAGTTGCATATTAATATATGAATGTGTACATAAAACCCCTTCACACACACGTGAACACAAAGACATGCAACCCAACATATTAAGGATTTCTTGAACAGATAAACAAATAATGCAAATCAGTAGAAAAGAGTTGATTCTTTATATTGTCACTTTATTTGTACTTGATTTTAATCAAGGATTGCTCTTTCTTTGCTTTCAGTCTCTCTTTAGTTTTTACTTCTTAAAATATTTTCCTAATTTTGTTTCAAAATCTTTTATTGGTGATATTCCTTTTTCCATCATTTCTTTCTAATGAAATCTCCTCTTAACACTAAAGCCCATATTGATCACTATTTTTATTGCTGTTGCTGTTTTTTTTTTCTTAAATAAAATATCAATTGCCTAGGAAAAACTGTAACCATCTTCAATGTAAGGCCCAAGTCAAAACTCAGCATGTAAGGCTGAATTAAATTAAAAAATTAATTTAGCTCTTCTTTGCCTTACCACAAATATTGGTGGTGAAATCTGAGACATGTCCTCATGCACAAACTTAAACTCTAGCAGATATAATTAGAAAACACAGTGAGTCTCTTTGCCTCCAAGTTTCGATCTTATGTGATATATTTTAGATTTGCTCCTTTGAGATCATTTCCCCAAACTTTTCCAGCTTTTATTACCCTGTTCTGTGGCCAGGAGACTGACCTCTATCAATCGCATCATCCTGGCTCCCTTACTCTACTCTTCTAGTTAGTTCAGCTATGAGGGACAAGGAAGGTAGAAGGAGAGAAGTAGGAGTATTTATTCCCCTGATCCTTCCTAGCTTGACTAAGGGTTAGCAGAATCTGTGTTCCACTAGCCAAAAGGCATTCCTTGGCAATCATACCTTCCTTATAGCTGCATCTCTCACAGGCTTTCAATACCTATTTGCTCTTCTCATCCTTTGATCTTCAGAGTCATAGAGGTTTTCCACTATTGCTAGCCATTATGTCCTCCATCATAAGTCATCACTTAACCAGGATGCTTTCCAAATAATTATAAATAGTCTCATTATTAAATTCATTTCTATTGCCCCATTCTGAGTGTGTTGTCTCCTTCTGGGCTCATATCTGATACTTATGTCGTTTCCTTAACCTGCTCAATTTTTTGTCTCACAGACCTAGATCAGCATGAACATTTCTGGAATAACTAGTAATATGAATATAAAACTAGGAAAGGAGGGAACACCTCATCAACAAGGGTACCTGAATAATGAACATTTGTATACCTAACACTGAATTGTATAGCCCACATCTTTAAAATATAACAATTAAAAGTTAAAAAAAAAGTTACGAGTAACCACAGTTTAAAAAATCATTCCATATAAGCCACAAAACTTACAACTGACTTTCCATCACTTTCTTATTCTGAAACTCTACTAGAAAACTTTCTATGTTGTGCTCTCTCTTATTTCAGTTAGTTCAATAAACTTAACTTTGCATGATTTAAAAAAAAGTTTGCATAGTCTTCAGCACTTGAAAATGTAAGTTGAAATTTTAAAACTGTATTTTTATATTTATTTAAATAACAAGTGTTATACTTTTTGCCACAATAATTTCTATTAGAATGTCCCTTCACATAGCTAAAAGTGTGGAAAAGCAATATAGCACTTTATAATTGCTGTAAAGTTGCTGAAGCATGTCTTAAACCAGTGGATTTCAAACTAAGAGTGGCATCACCTTTTACATCTGAAATTTAACTTTCTCAAAAATATCTCATCCCTGTTCCCACCTGTTTGTTTGGAAGAATAAAACAAAATATTTCTCCTCAAGAAAGATGAGTGGCTCACTCATCTCTCTTAATTAATATAATATAATATTAATTATCATACAATTATGGCAGTCCAATTGCTCTTACACTTTAAGGAGAGAATATCTAAAGAGAATTGTGTTTCCAAACAAATCTTCTGCATGCTTCTCTTGTAAAGCAGGTAGAATTTTTGGAACTAAATACTCTGCATGATTATTTTGCTGAGGACACGCCTTTATGAAAGCACTTTCAAAAACTTTCAGTCCCCAAAAACTTTCTTAGAGAGTGAATACTGTTGACATCACTGATAAAATGGTTTTCAATGATTAATCTGCATTTTTTTCTTTTCACCTAAGAATAATAAAGAATCTTGAAAATGCTTCATGACTACATAGACTTCTTTAGAATAACTGCATTAACTAAAACTAAAATGCAATTCCCACACGGAGACTAGGCTAAAATAGGAAAGGAAAATGAAGGAAAGCTTTTCAGGGCTATGCTCCTTATGACGTGTGGACTTCTGCCCAGTACAAGATGTTAAAGTAAGAAACATTGTTTGGTATTTCTACTTCTCCTTCTTTTCCTGCTCACTCCCCTGTTCTGGTTTTTCTTCACTTGTCTGCCCTGTTCTACCCTAGGTGTGTTCCAAAGGTTACCACCATAAACTGCAAAACCTGGGTGTTATTGCTCACTGGTTTCAGGATAAGCCATAAAATAGGGAAGGAGGATACTAGCAGAGAGTACCCAGGGTATATCCACCCTCACTCTCTTTGTGCTTCATTTTTATAGAGGTTGACCTGTCCCTCCCTCTCTGTGTTATAATCTTGCCAGGCCACATTTCTCCATGTCTTTAGCTTTTACCAGGCTTCAATAACAGTTTCCTCTGCTTGCCTCTTCGGGCCTAAACACAGTGATGGCTTCCCACTATTGTTAGTGGGTCATTGACATCCCTTGGTTTCTTTCACCCTGTTCCATAAATAAACTCCAGAGTTTGATCTGAGTGAACCCTATTTCAATTCAGAATGCTGACTGATATATTTTCTTTTAACCCTTTCTCCTTACTTCTTCCAGATACTAGTATGCTCATGGTCCTGGTCACTATTCACAAGATACCGTAATGGATTTGATGTGTACCTAGGAGTATTTTCAGACAAAGGTGGAAATATGGTGGGTGTTCAGCTACTCCAGTAGAAGCAAGAAGTAGATTATCTTTACCAAATTGCATCTTCTGGTGTTCTAAAATTTCTCTGTATTCTTCCACCTATTCACATCCCCATTTGGTTTCCTAGTTCTTATGTCCTTAATTCACGGTCACGGTTAAGGATTCAAAAGGACAAACAGCTGTTCTATAGCCAGACAATATCTAACAGCTGCCAAAATGAACAGGGAAGCACTGCAATAGAACCATAGACATTGTGGTCTCTGAATAGTAAGTGTCCAGGGTAAAATTTTAAAGTGGAGAGTCTGCTTCCTACCTTTTTGTTTTTCTCATTGCCTCTCCTACTCCCAAGTGGTCTGTATGTGAGATGTAAAAAGGTAAAAAATCTGTTTTTGACAAAAAAGCCATATTTTAGAAGGAGGAGGGCTACAGCACAGTAGAGACAGACATTGCATTCTGAGTTAGTCTATACTATTTATCTCAGTTATACGTTATTTTTTCAGTATAAACATGTCTAATGATAAATGGAAGTATGGAGTCATACAAATCCTTCTGGTCTTCTTTTTCTTTCTTTCACTAAACACAGTGTGGTCAAGAGAGCCTACAGCACTTAAAATATAGATGTCATTCACTATAGACTTTCCAATGTATACCATTAGACCTAAGCTGAAGAGTAAATTCTCTTTCTCTACAACTGGGCTCAGTACTCCTAGACCAGTAACAAATGCAAGTCCCAAAAGTAACAATGCTTTGGACTCAGCAGATTGGTAAATCAAGATGCTACTCAGCCAACAGCACATTGCAAGAAAAAAAAGGAAAGGTGGATTTCTAATATGACTTTTCTAGAAAAGTAACTATTGCTTCTATTATCCTCATACAATATCCTCTTCCATTTTATTCTTTGCCTGGCTAATGTGCCAGAGATCCCCAAACTCTTCTTTGTAATATTACTCCATTCATTGATAAATTGTGTTATAAATTGCAATTTACTTTCCTTATAGTACCTACATTATTGATTTTTTAATATTAAGAACGCAATAGTACAACTTACCTTCCAGAGATTTGCATAAAGTTAATTATGACCTCCAAAGTATAAGAAGGCCATACACGGAGAGCATACTATATCAATCCCTGTTATTAGAGGAGGTGAATTGTCTTCCCATGTCTTCAGTCAAAGAATTTACCACTGAGCTGTCACCCACAGGCTACCTGTATTTGGATCCTGCCTCCCCTATTTTTAGGTCTATGGCTTCAAGCACATTACTTAACCATTCTGTGTATTAGTTTCATCTGCACAATGAATTTAGTGGTAATATCTGCCTCAGCATGTTATTTTAAGTATTAAGTTCGTTAGAACAGTTTCTGAAAACAGTAAGCAGAGGGAATACATATACATTAGACAAACCGTCAACATCAGTATTATGATTGGTTTCCTCACAATAAATAATATAATCTTAGCCTAATACTGTCTGATGCTACTCCCCAACATCCACCTGTAGGGTAAACGTTAGCACAAAAGTCTTGAATAAGTTTGCTGTACATGCATACAGCTGGCAGTACAACCCTACAATAAGAAGTGCAAGAAGAGTTGAAGCTAGTAGCTCATGGCCATAAAGAATGTCCTGGCCTGTTTCCTGATTTTCTATATCCATTATCAAGGCCATATAATAAAATATTTATGGCCAGGCTCAGTGGCTCAGCCTGTAATCCACGCTTTGGGAGGCCGAGGTGAGCGGATTGCCTGAGCCCGTGGGCTCGAGACCCGCCTGGGCAACTTGGCAAGACATCATCTCTACAAAAAATCAAAAAATTAGCTGGGTGTGGTAGTGCGTGCCTGTAGTTCTAGCTATTTGGAAGGCTGAGGAGGAAGGATCGCCGGAGCCCAGCAGGTCGAGGCTGCAGTGGCTGGGAGCAGCCACTGCACTCCAGTCTGGGTGACAGAGTGAGACTCCAATTCAAAAAAAAAAAAATTATGAAAGATTTATAAAATATATTGCATATTAACAAACTATATGTGATATACTTATAAATATATTTAAGTATTTATAAAATATTTATGACGGGAAGAGACTTGTCTTGTCCATTAAACAATCAGGCTTGATGTTTTTCCACGTGCATGCTTACTCCTGTGAGAATCAAGGAATAGCTGGCCCAAAATAAGAACTCAGCATAAAGCTGAAGTGGTACTCCTGTTTTTCTCTCTCATATAATCCAGCTCCGCCAAGTTATAAAAGAAAGAATTGCGGTCATTGTGCCCTACTCTTAGTATAACATTGCCTGATCTTGAGAAGGAATCAATTGCAAGGCTCAAATGAATTGAACCTAGAATAGTGGAGTAAACTTGAAAAATCAGTCTTGGGAAGGATTCCATTTCAGAGGTTTTGTTGATTTGCTTGGGAGATATGTGACATGGCTCACCTATAAATGACTTGGAAATACAGAGTAGCAGATCCAACAGGGAGAAATAGTGTTCCCAAGGGATAATGTCTTAAAAATTGAGAAATTGAAGATCATTTCAAAAGATTGCAAGTGAGTGCCATAGCTTCAACAAGGAAATACAAATAATGCATAGAATACTCTGGATATATTAGCTCAGAGAGTAATTTCACTTCATGTGTATTTCTGGAACAGACTATAGAGAAAAGATTTAATATTATGAGATTTTTAGACTGTCCTGAGCCACAAAAGAAAAGCGAAAGAGATGACTGGAATTAAAATACATGAAATGACTCAAATTTAGATTGGGTTACAAACAGGAGACTGTATTTTTGACCTTTTTCATATAAGTATATGTTTCTTTTATAATAATACATCCTCTAAAAACATAAAATGAAGTATAAGATCACTATCCAATCAGTTGGAAATTATAGCAAAATTAAAATACAAAGAATATATGAATGTCTGAATTTATATTCAAATACATAACTCTTAAAGTAGACTCGGTTTTACTGAGTTCTTAGTAAACACTCAAATTTCCAGAATAATGGTCAGGACTCAGTTTCATTCCCTTGCAACTACAATACCAAGATATCATCCAGTATAATTTAAGGGGACCACTTGATCTATCAAAGCAATGTTTTGGCTAAATTATTATAATTATTCTGGAGCAGTCAACTGAAAAGTGCCCTGTAATAAATATAATTTGGGCTCATTTATACTAAAATTCTCTCTTATTTTCTAACAATAATGTTTGCACCAGGAATTATAGATTTTCTTTAAATGCACACAGAAATTGAGATGTTAATTTAAGTGGGAATGGACATTTATATTCTATGTAACATGAAAGTGAACATCTTAAAGGACAGGAGGGAAAGGTGAGATTTTTCAGAGAACAACATGTTAGTATTTAAAAAAAAGATCAGGATCATCCTTAGAACATGTTAAAAAAAAAAAGCAGAGATTACTGCAAGGTCCACTCTTCAGGAATATTTTGATAATGCTTGGCAGCAGTAGATTAAAGTGGAGAATAAAAGAGTACATGGCTTTACAACTGATACCAAAGAATTAAGAAGTTCTCATAAAAATTCAGATAGAACACAATTCTTAATTCCTGTACCACCAAAAATGTCAAGATAAAAAAGTAAAAATTTCTACCTTTTCCTTAACCACACAGGTTGTTTGATTGTTTTTATTTTGTTTTGCAAAATATTTTAATCTCTTTGATGTCTAAATATGTAAAAGTTGTATTTTGAAACATTGCATACCCAAATAAGTCAGTTATTCATGATACTCATTTTGTAGAAAATTACTTAATATTCTCAAACACAGAGGAGACAGTCGGCATCTATCTACATGCATATCACATCCTTGATAATTATCTTATATATAATCATATGAAATATATAATCAAGTTATGAGACTATGTATTTCCATTTCTCCCCAATTTCTCTATGTTTTTATTTTCTGTTATAAAATAGATTTTTATAAGGTAAATACATGATTTTTAGATGGTGGAATCAGTAACATTTTTATAATGAAAATAAGTAGAGCTGAAATTTTGCATTCAGAGAACAAGAAAGTCAATTTTCTTTTAGCATTCGTTTTTTTTAAATTGTGGAAAAGAGGAGGTTGGGAAGATGGTGGCTGAGCTGGTTGGACTATGCAAGTCTTGGTGTGAGTGAATGAATGCATGGAAAATTTTGTGTATGTGCTGGTGAATGAGTGAGCACGTGAGTGGCTGACTGAGAGTGGATTAGGGAGCTAAAACAGCCAGGGATCTCCTGGTGCAGTGACTGGTGCCACAGCTGCTGGGCTTGGACACTAGTGATTCCCAGTACCATTTTCTTTCTTTTTTTTTAAATCAACAAAACCTTTCCTGGGAAGAAAATGCTGGGAGAGACTGTCTAAGTAGGGGCTTGAGAGCAAGTGGCCAGGCCCCTGGTGCAATATCTGGTGCTGCAGCTTCTCTGCTTGGGCCCTGGCTCTTCCCAGGTCACAGAAGCCAAGCATCATTTTTTTTAATAGACAAAAGTTTTCCTGTGAAAAGCAGCAGGGAGAGATGATAGCCCCAGGCTCTCCCTCACCATTGGCAGGAGAGATTGCCTGGCAGGGCACTGGCAGAAAGGACGATGCAGGGATGCCAGAGGCAAAGTCCCAAAGAAGAGGACAAGAGAGGCACCCCCTCCACCATCTTGAAGGCAGTACAGGAAAGTGCTCCAACTTGCTCACCACAGAGCAACAGACCCAATCTCTGTGGATCATCTACTGAGGAATTAATCATTACCTAGAGGAAATATCCTAAAACAACAACCTTTGGAGGGGCCTGACAAGGGCTGACTTCCAGGTGCCCCACCCTCTACCCTGATCCAGTCATGGGACAAAGGATGTGGTCAGGAAAGGATGAGGAAGGACTCCATAGAAATCAGTGGTGAGTCTGGGGCTGAACCAAACCACCTCCTCCCCAACAATCCTCTGAACATCAAACACATAGCTGGGCCCCAACTGAGAGGGACAAACCCAGTCAGAGCCTGGACATCAGTCGCAATAGGAGAACTCCATGCCAGTATATGCCTGACTGGGGCACCCCTTGTGAGTACATACATGGGGAAGAGACAATCCCACACCTCCCCACCAGAGGATGTCTCCCTGACCATATGAGAGTGGGAGAGGAGAACTGCCCACACAGTCACTGCCCCACCTCCTTCTCTGTTCTGGACATTGAAGAGAGAATGAAAGAGGTGGCTCTTCAGGAAAGACCTGATTAAAGAAACAATTACAGAGCCTGCCACAAGAGGGTAGGGTTTGGGGTTTTTTTAATTTTTTAAATTTTTTAAAATTCTTATCTGTTTGTCAGTTCATCTATTTTTTTAGTATTTTTCCTTTATGCATGAATGTGTATGTGAGGGTTTGATCTGCATCCTCCCCAATTTTTTTTCTTTTTTTCTGTTTCTTTCTTCTTTCATTTGTCATTTTCTGTTTAAGTGTGTATGTGAATGTTTGAGTGTTCATCTTTCAATTTGTTGTTGCCATTGATTTAACTTTGCTCTTTTGTTCTTCTGTGTTTTTTTTTCTTCACTTTTTATAGTGTAAGGTGTGTGTCAATAAATGTGTGAGAATTTGACCTGAATTTCTTTTTTTTCTTTTTCTTCAGTCTTTCTGCTTTTCTTCTGTATTCACTTTATGCTAGGCATGTGTTTGTGTGTTTAGTTTTCTTGGTTTTTTGTTGTTGTTGTCTGTTTTGCTTCACTTTGTTGTTATTCCAGTTTGTTTGGGGGGTGTGTGTGTATGTCTGTGTGTGTTCAATTGTTTTTCACTATGGTTTCTGTTTTGTATTGTCATATAAAGTGGTGATGGGGAGTAGGTCTCAGGGAACACATACCACAATAAGTGAAAACTGCAACTTACAAGTAGTTTCTGAATCTTAGAACCACATTCCCTACTTTATTTGAATTCCAAAAACTACAAGAGACAGCAAAGCTTATCATCCACTGTCCTATTTCAAAATAGAACAAATCCAGAGCCCAGATTATAAAAGAAAAGAGAACTGAGCAAATATCAGGAGGGAAAACCTCTCCCACTGACACTGAATAACAGAGCTAATGAGGAAAGGAAGAGATCTGACACAAATGAGGAAAAACCAAAGGAAGACCTCTGGCAATTTCAAGTGTACCAAAGAGAAAACTCCTGAAAAATCAGACCGTGGTGCCCAAACAATGGAAGTCACCAACAATTGGCCCCAGAATACAACAGGGATTAGGGAATGAATGGAAAAAGTGACTAAAATTCAAGAAAGACAAGATGCAACACTGAAAGAACTTGTAACAGAGATTTTGGCAATAAAAAATTTCATCCAGGAAATAAATAACAAGATGAAAAGCATGGAAAGCAGAATTAATCTAGCTGAAGAAAGAATCTTAGAACTTGAAGACCAGACCATGGAATTAACCCAATCTGTAAAAAACATGAAAAGAAGACTCAGAAAGAAAGAACAAAGTCTCCAAGAGATGTGTGATTATAACAAGAGGTCGAACCTACACCTGAATGGTATCCCAGAAGAAGAAAGGAACATGGAGAACAACTTGGAGCAAGTATTCCAGGAGGTAATCCAAGAAAACTTTCCTCATATCACTAGAGATGTCACCAGCCAAGCACAAAAGATACAGAGAATCCCCACAAGACATCAAATGAGAAGACCAACCCAAAACACATAGTAATTTGCCTACACAAAGTAGGCACAAAAGAAAAAATCATAAAGGCAGCAAGAGAGAAATGTCAGACTACCTACCAGGGAAAACCAATCAGAATAGCAGCAGACCTATCAGCAGATATACTACAAACAAAAAGGGACTGGAACCCTATATTCAAAGTCCTCAAAGAGAAACAATTTCAACCAAGAATTTCCTATCTAGCCAAACTCAGCTTCATCAGTGATGGAAAACTAAAATACTGCCAGACATCCAGTCCTAAGAGATTGTGCAGCTTCTAGACTAGCTCTGCAGGAGACACTTAGAAAGGTATTAAGCACAGAAGAAAGAAAAAAAGAATGACCACACACTTCCCAAGAGAACAGCAGAGCACAGAATCAACAAAGAATACAGAGAAACAAGAAACTTTAAAGCACACACATACATCAACCCCAAAGTCAAAAGAAAACAAGCAAACAAGGAAAAAACTTTATAAGAACCTCATGACAAGGATCAGCAATCACATTTCAATAATCAGCCTGAATGTGAAAGAACTAAATGCACCACTAAAAAGACACAGAATGGCAAACTGGAAAAGAAATTATGACCCAATTATTTGCTGCATCCAGGAGACTTATCTCACTATAAGGGACTCACACAGACTCAAAGGATGTAAAATGAGTTTCCAGGAAAATGGATCACAAAAAAAAAGGTAGAAGTTGCAATCTTAATATCAGACAAAACAACCTTAAGCTATCAAAAATTTTAAAAGATGCAAAAGGACACTGCATAATGATAAAAATTCAATCCATCTATAAGAAATATGCATCCTAAACAAAAATGCACCCAACACAGGAGCACCAGCATTTTTAAAGCAACTAGTAAGTAAACTAAAAAAAGATATTGACTCTGACACTATTATAGCAGGGAAAATTCATACCCAACTAACAGCCCTAGATAGATCATTGAGGCAAAAAATCAACAAGGAGATCCAGAACCTAAACCTGACACTTGAACAAATGGACTTAATAGATATCTACAGATTATTCCATCCAACAACCACAGAATATACATTCTACTCATCACCACATGGAATGCACTCCAAGATCGATCAGATCCTTGGCCAAAAATCGAGCATAAACAAATTCCAATAGGTTGAAATCTTGCCATACACATTCTCAGACCACAGTGGAATAAAAATAAATATGAACACCAACAAAATTTCTCCAAAGTTCACAAAGAAATGGACACTAAGCAGTATGATGCTGAACAACTATTGGGTCAACACTGAAATCAAAGCAGAAATTAAAAGATTCCTGAAAACAAATGAAAATGAAGAAGCATCTTACCAAAAATCTGTAATGCCATGAAAGCAGTTATAAGAGGGGACTTTATGTCTCTATGAGCACACATCAGGAAAATGGAAAGATCACAAGTTGAGAGCCTAACATATCACCCGAGAGAACTGGAAATAGAAGACCACCAAAATCCCAACTTCAGCAGAAGAATCCAAATCACCAAAAGAAGAGCCCAAATACTGGACATAGAAGACAAAAATATCAGAAAACATCAACAAAACAAAAAGTTGGTTCTTTGAAAGAATTAACAAGACTGATGGACCCCTAGCTAGAATGACCAAGAAAAAGAGAGAAAAAGCCCAAATAAACATAAATACAAAAACTCAAATCACAGCTGACCCTGTAGAAATACAAAACATTATCAGAGATTACTATGTACACCTATATGGAAACAAACTTGACAACCTAAGTGAAATGGAGGACTTTCTGACATCAAATAACCACCCCAGGTTGAAATAAGAAGACACTGAGACACAAAATAGACCAATAACAACCAAGGAAATTGACCTGTCTTATGAAAACTACCTACAAAAAAAAGCCCTGAACTGGATGGCTTTCCAGTAGAATTTTACAAAACATACAAAGAGCAGCAGATACTGATCTTATTGAAAGTATCCCAGGCAATTGAGAAGGATGGAATTCTCCCCAAATCACTTTATGAAACTAACATCACACTGATACCCAAATTAGGAAAAGATCCAACAAAAAAGGAGAACTACAGGCCAATATCACATAAACATAGACACAAAAATCCTCAGCAGGATTCTAGCAAATCAAATCCAAAAACACATCTCAAAAATCATCCACCATGACCAAGTAGGCTTCATCCCCAGGATGCAGGGCTGGCTCAACATTCACAAGACCATAAATATAATTAAATACATCAGCAGACGTAAAAACTAAACCACATGATTATATTATTAGATGCAGAAAAAGTTTTTGATAAAATCCAGTATCCCTTCTTGATGAAAACCCCCAAACACCTAGGTATAGAAGAAACATACCTCAAAATAGTGAGTACAATTTACGATAAACTCACAGGACAAAACTGTCCACTCCCACCCCTCTTGTTCAACACTGTGTTGGAAGCTCTAGCTAGGACCATAAGACAAGAGAAGGAAATCAGGAGTATCCAAATAAGAAAAGAGGAAATCAAGATATCTCTCTTTGCTGATGATATAATCCTACACCTTGAAAATCCAAGAAAGTATGTCAAAAACCTTCTTACACTGATAAAGAACTTTGGCAAAGTCTCAGGGTACAAAATAAAAGTGCAAAAGACAGTTACATTTTTATGTACCAAACACAAGCAGGCAGAGACCCAAATAAAAAGCACAATCCCATACACTATAGTCACACAAAAAATGAAATAACTCGGCATCTTCCTAACCAGAGAAGTGAAAGACCTTTACAATGAGAACTACGAAACACTGCTCAAAGAAATACAAGAAGACACAAACGAATGGAAAAATGTTCCATGCTCATGGATAGGAAGAATCAATATTGTTAAGATGTCCATCCTACCAAAACCAATCTACAGAATCAATGAATACCCATGAAGTTACAAAGTTTATTCTTCTCAGACCTGAAAATGACGATACAGAAATTCATATGGAAACATAAATGACCACGAATAGTTAAAACAATCCTTAGCAAAAGAAACAAAGCAGGAGGTATTACTCTTCCAGATTACAAACTTTATTATAAGGCTATGGTAATCAAAACAGCCTGGTTCTGGTACAAGAACAGGCATATAGACCAATGGAACAGGATAGAGTTTCCGGAAGCCTCAATTTCTCAACCGACTCATCTTTGACAAGATGTGTTGGAGACAAAGCCTCCAACAACAACCACTGAGGAGAGGAGAACCTATTCAGTAAATGGTGTGGGGAAAACGGGTTGATCACATGAAGAAGATTGAAACAGGACCCCTACCTATCACCATATACAAAAATTAGCTCTAAATGGATCAAAGACCTAAACGTAAAACCTCAAACTATAAGAATCTTAGAAACACAGATGACGCCCTTATGGAAATTGGAACTGTCAACCAATTCCTATTCAGAACACTAATTGCCCATACCTTAAGAAATAAGAAAGACAAGCTGAACCTCATCAAATTAACGAGCTTCTGCAAGGCAAAAAAAACACCAAGAGATTAGGGAGACAGCCCACAGAATGGGAAAAAATATTTGCCAGCTGTATATCTGACAAAGGCCTAACATCTAGGACCTACAAGGAACTCAAATGAGCTGAAAGGAAAAATACAAACAACCCCATTAAAAAGTGGGCAAAAGACATGAATAGACACCTTTCAAAAGAAGATATACAGGCAGTCAACAGACATATGAAAAAGCTCTCAGCCTCACTCATCAGAGAAATGCAAATCAAAACCCCATTGAGATACCACCTAACCCCAGTAAGAATGGCCATCATTAATAAAACAAGCAACAACAGGTGCTGCCAAGGATTCAGGGAAAAAGGAATGCTTCTACAGTGCTGGTGGGAATGCAAACTAGTGCAACCTCTTTGAAAAACAGTGTAGTGATTTCTGAAAGAACTAGAAATTGACCTTCCATATGACCCAGAAATTCCCCTATTGAGAATATACCCAGAGGAACTCAAGTCATTCTACAAAAAAGATACCTGCACATGTATGTTTGTTGTAGCTCTATTCACAATAGCAAAAACATGGAACCAACCATGTTGCCCATCAAAGCTGGACTGGATAAAAAAAAATAGTAGTACATATACACAATGTAATACTATGCCACCATAAAGAAGGACAAACATATGACCTTCGCAGCAACTTGGATGGATTTAGAGTCGATCATACTCAGTGATCTATCACAGAAACAAAGAACAGAGTACCATATGTTTTCACTCATAAGCACACCTTGAACAATTATTATAATACTATAAGAAAGGAATTGGCAGTAGTGGGAAACAGAAGGGGGTGGGGGAATTGGCAGTTGAGGGAAACTGCTAGGCAGGGGCACACATCATTAACAAGGGTACCTGCATAATCAACGTTTGTATACCTAACACTGAATTGTACCCCACATCTTTATAATAAAAAAGAATTATAAAACATAATAAATGAATAAATAAACCAATAGAAAATTTGTGGTAAAGAGCATATAAGATGGAATGCCTTTCATCTTTGATTTGAGATAGTTTGATTTGTGAGTTTTGTTGTAGTTCTCTTTGGATTTGAATTTCTAACTCTGTATAACTAGTCCTTTTCTCATGTTTGAGGAGTTTTCACATTATTCCTTTAAATAAGTTCTCTGATTTTTTTTCTCATTTTTGTCTGAAATTTTCATAATGCATATATTTGTCTGCTTGATAGTGTCCATAGCCATAATCCCTTTATATTCTCTTCACTTTTCTTTATTGTTCTTTATTTCTGGCTCACTGACTTCAAATGACCTGTCACTAATATTTTTTTTCCTGCTTGATAAAAACTGCTGTTGAAATTCTAATAAAGTTTTTAATTTAGTTATTGCATTTTCAGTTCCAAAATTTGTAAGATTCTCTGTATAATTTCTATTTCTTTGTTGATATTCTGATTTTGTTCATACTTTATTTTTCTGAACAAAATATTCTTATTTTCTTCATGCACTGTTTTAATTTCAATTAAATAAAATTGCTAATTGTTTTGTTTTTGTTTCAATTAAATGATATTGCTAATTGTTTTGTTTTTAGTTAATTTTGCATCTTGGTGATTATTTTAATTTCTTCTTCAGGCAGCTCATAAACCTCTATTTCCTTAGGGTTAGTTTCTGGAGTTTTTTGTTCCTTTGATTTGGCCATGTTTTTTTTGTTTTGTTGAAAGCCCTGTAAATTTTGTGCTGAGATTTGAGCATGTGAAAAAAAATAAGCATGTTTCTCAGTTTTCGCATACTGAATTTATGCAGGGGAAGACCTTCACCAACCAATCCAGCTGGGGGTTCTAGGACCTCTCAATCTTTTGCTCTTCCAAGCAATTTTCTGCTAAACTGCAGCTCTTGTGAGCTGTTTACCTCTATTCTCAGTGATTTTCATTTGTTTTTGCCTTTTTTTGAGTTAGAGTCTCCCTGTCACTGGTCTTATCAGTGCTTTAAATCATGCAAGTCAGAAACTAGTCACTTGAGCATCCTCTTGAACAGCCAGAACATTGGATGCAAGGTCTAATCTTTTCATTGTGTCCTGAGGGTACAGCCCTGATATGAGAGGTTTCCTCCATGCTGCTCCACATCATATCACATAAGGGGAGGAGTACAAATTGTGCACTGACAAATTTGTAAACTTGCCACTGTGCATTGGCAGCACTATTCAGACAACTTGGTAAGGTTTCATAACTTTGGTATATCAGTGCTTTACAGCTGTGTTTGTGTGGAGGTGTGGCAGTGTCTTGCTAGTGGTGTTCATTATTGTAGTCACATGTTTTTATGTGTGGTTGTAAGAATGTCAGAACTTGAATTACAGCAATGAACAAACATGACATTTCTTGTTAAACTTGGCAAGAGTGGAAGTGAAATCAGGCACATTGTAGTCCAAGTTATGGGGATAATGCCATGAAGAAAATGGTGGTATACAAATGGATTATATGCTTTTCTGAGGGAAGAGAAAGATGAAGACAGGTCAGGACAGCTAGTAATGAGCAGAACTGACTAAAACACTGCAAAAATTTTCAAATTGTGTACCCAAATCATCAGCTGAATGTAAGAAGTATAGCAGACCAAATAAACATTGATAGAAAAACAGTTAGGGCAATCTTAACTGAAAATCTTGGCATGAGAAAAGTGTGTGCAAAAATAGTCCCAAAGGAACTCTTACCTCACGACAATTCACCAGCTCACACAGCACTGTCTGTGAGGGATATTTTAGTCAATAAACAAATAACTGTATAGGAACACCCTCCCTAGTCACCTGATCTGGCCTGCAGTGACTTTTTTCTTTACCCAAAGATAAAGAAAATATTGAAAGCAAAACATTTTGATGACATATAGGATGTCATGGGTGATATAATCACAGTTCTCATGGCCATTCCAGAAAAAAAGTTCCAAAATTTCTTTGACGAGCAGACTAGGTGCTGGCATCAGTGTATAGCTTCCCAAAGAGAGTACTTCCAAGGTGACAAAGTGGTATTCAGCAAGGAGGCATGTAGCACTTTTTCTAGGATGAGTTTGTGAACTTAATTGTCATTCCTAGTATCTCTCTATTCTTTTTATCAGAATTCTTTTCTGATAATACAATAGCCTGGGTGTTGTAG
The DNA here is from genome assembly GCA_027257055.1 of Cephalopachus bancanus. Lineage (NCBI taxonomy): Eukaryota > Metazoa > Chordata > Mammalia > Primates > Tarsiidae > Cephalopachus > Cephalopachus bancanus. Next base: position 9,617,305 of record JAPVLO010000108.1, read on the forward strand.
ATTTTTTCAACTGCTCTCTAGAGTTTCCACAAAGGTATTTTGGTCCATATATTATTGTTAACTTGATGTGTCTGTGGGCGAGAAACTGTCTGTTGTTTCCTAGTTCACCAACTTGCTGATGTCACCTCAAGTTTATGTGTTTTACACCAAATACTTAATCAAAAGACAATTCAATAAATACTTTCAAAAAATGTTTTACAATGGGTGCACATGGACATGTAGAGTGGACTAATAGGCACTTAAGGTGACAAAAGGTGGGAAGGTGCTAGAGAATCGGGGGTAAAAAATGACCTGTTGGGTTCAAATGTTCACTATCAGTGATACGTACACTAAAAGCCCAGACTTCATCACTACATAATACATGCATGTGATAAATATTCACTTGTTCTCTCTAGATGTGCATAAATTAAATTAAAATTAAAGTGTTCTATATTCATGTAACATGATATCAAAAGTATCAAGTTGTGGTAAAAGAAAAAAATGGGTCTCCAGTAAACAATGATTTCACACTACATAATGTTGATATTAGGTTCCTGAGTTGTTTGCAATATCTTACAGTGAGTAAAATGATATGTCCTATAAAGTTATAAAATGCCTCTTCAATAAGAAGACAGGAAAGTTATTTAGAATATTTTTTTAAATCCTTCAAGAAAGCCAATAAGAAACAAGTGAGAGCTAAAAAGTGTGTATGAGTATAAAACAGAAATTTGATAAATCATGTTATTAAAATAAAAATTTCTAAATTATATAAATAAGCACAGAATAATGGAAAGACCTATTAGTGAATAATATACATTCAATAAGACATTAAGACATTCTAAGACTCTTACCTTATTGTAGGGGAAGATACGGATATTTACTGGTTTACTAAATGACAGTTCTATGAGGTTCAAAGGAAATAATGTGTAAAAATGCTTGATAAATTATAGCACTGGTTTTAATCACATTATTTTGCATATTCACTCTCTTCTTCTGTTAAATATAAAGTAGAGCATTGAAATTCCCTGGTCTTTTCCCTTTCTTATCTTCCTCATATCTGATTTGGAATAAATGTTAATTCTGTAAAGAATCCAACGGCCCCCACTTACTTATTCTGTGAAAGAATTTTTTTCTGCTTACATAAATTATTTAGTTTCCAAAGGTTTTTAGGAAGTTTGTAGAATTAAACCTTTCTGTGACTCTCAGTCTGGGAATATTCACAAATGTCAATTTCAGTTTCAAGGGGGTATTTGAGACAAATCAGGTATAGGCACAGTTTGACATTATTTGGTACAATGGAATCAATTACAGTTACAATTGACTCTACCCACTGCTGTGTTCTGCCACTGAGGAGCATGTGAGGAGCACAAAATATTCATATCAGATGATATAACCTGGAATGAATGATCATGGGTAAAGGAAGCAGAGTAAAAGCTCATAATTGCTGAGAGCATTCTTTATAACAGTCCATAAGTGAACTCCTTAAACTAGATACTACTTATTTATTATTACTTTATGATGTAGACATTCAAATCTCCATATTACTGAAGATGAAACCAAGACTAGAAAAGGTAAAATAATTTTGATCAAAGTTTATAAAGATAGTGAACAGGAAACCAAGCATTTGAACCTATATTCGTGTTAATTGTATTTATCTATATTTTAAAATGAAGTATATAACTAAAATCCATAAATTAAATTATAGTACCCAATAAGAAAACAGGGTAATTGTAAGTTTAGAGAGAGCTCAACTAAAGATTTAAGACATCATAAATGTTATTTTTAGAATAAAATAAAACTTTGAAAATCTCACGTGAAGGAGTTCGAACAATCATACAATAGCATTCATTTGAATAAAATATTTTAAAGAAAATACTTAATGTTAAATATTAGAAATTGTGGTGATTTTCTGTAAGATTCAGGACTGAAGACGTTTTAAAGTAAGATATTTTACCATGGACTATGCCACTCTTGTAAAGACCCTAAAATTGTAGACAAAGTTTTGTGTTTATATACCTCTGACTCTGGAGAGAAGGTTTATATTTTAGTATCATAATGTCCATTATCTAAATAGGGAACAGTAACTACTTTTGCAAAGGGAAAGAAAAATAAATAAAACTGCTTTCAACAAGACAATTAGCAGTCTTTCTTTCTTTTTCTGGTCTCCTCCTAAATATTTTAAGATAAGTGAATTTGCTTGGTTTTCTCCTGTATGGTAGTATGTGGGCTTAACAACAGAACCTAACGAAAACTCACTTACTTTAAAAAGACTGCCTAGATGGTTTCAAATATAGACCTAACATGAAAATTTAGTCATAATTAAACCTAAGAACTAAAACAAGTATGTATAAAAAGATTCTGCTAAATAAGAAAAAATTCAAGTCAAGGGATACATAATGAAGATATGCTAAAATGAAACCACTGCAGCAAGACCAGCCTTGGAAATGGGGGAAAAAAAGAGAAACAGATTAAACTTGATATGTAGTAAACATAAAGGGTGGTAAGTTTTCTTCAAAACACATTTGGCAAGATCACAAACTCTAAATAATTGTCATGGTTACAAACAAAAAGATGTTTTTTCATAGTCTTAGTGTAGAAAAATTCAATCAGTCTCTTTAGTTTGGATCATGAAATCCCAGCAAATTTATAAATAGTAGAATGATTATGAAGGAAAGTCATGTAGCTTGTTTCATGCACAGACCTAAATATGTATGAGCATTCCTTTTGTTTAGTTTTTATTTGTCCCCTATAATTGTTTCTGAAATTGTTTCTCTATTCCTCTGACATCTTGGGATTGTGTTGTCCTTTTTATTCTTAATGAAATTTTGAATAAGATTTCACAAGAAAAAACTTTTAAAAATAAAGGTTTTGTCATCAATCTCCTGTAAAAATATTTTCTTTAATCTTATCTATCTTTCTAAAAATTGACTTGATTTTTCTTTTTCTCTTTCTTTTCCTATCTTTTCTTTTTCTTTTTCTTTTCTTTTTTTTTTAAGTCAAAGTCTCACTCTGTTGCCAAGGCTGGAGTGCAGTGGCATGCTCATGGCCACCCCATAGTTGACCTGTTTGGCTCAGTTAATCCTTCTGCCTCCGCCTTCCAAGTAGCTGGAACTACAGGCATGCGCTGCCACGCCCAGATAATTTTTAAAAAACATATATTGTAGAGACAAGGTCTTACCAAGTTGCTCAGGCTGGACTCAAACCCCTGGGCTCAGGCAATTCTCTCACCCTGACCTCCCAAAGTGCTGGGATTACAGTAGGCTTGAGTCACCATGCATGACCTTGATTTTTCAAACAGTAAATCCTAATATCACAATAGCATAAACACTTTTCAAATACAAAAGTATTCTCATTAAGTTTCAATAAAATAAAAGAAAGGATAAGAAAATTCATAAAGTAATATTTCATCACATGGCCTATAATGAAAACTTAGAAGATCTAAAAATTAATTTGTGCAATAAAGAGCAGAAATGTACTATAAGTCAGGAGAAGGGAAATATATAGACATGTTTTGTGAAATAATAGTGAATCACATATAAATATAACTGAAAACGATCTTTAGAAAGATTTAGGATAAATTTAGTATTCATGAGTAGTCCAGAGAATTATTTAAATGATGACTAGACTGATGTCCTATTGAACTAATTTCATTTGCTATTCTCTTTCAGCCGAGTTCAAAGTTCTCTATAACTTTTTACTATTTTCTTCCCATTAATGATATTACCATCTAGTTTTTTGATTAACTGTCTCCCTTTATCTTTTTCTATGTCATTCCTCCTTCAAAGCATGGCTCAAAACTTAACACTTCAAACAAGACTGTTTTCTTATTATCTTCTGAGATTTACCACCCTTTTACTTTGAGTCTCCATCTGTAATTTCTTCTCTTTCTATGGATGTTTGTCAATAAGTTTCTCCGTGTGTGTGTGTGTGTGTGTGTGTGTGTGTGTGTGTGTGTGTGTTTGCACATGCACATGTGAATATGTTTTTATTTCAATGTGGACTGTGGCACAAATAGTTTATCAAAGGATTATTTCTAACCATTCACTCATGCCCTCTAGAATAGGGTTCCAATATAAATGAAAAGATCAATAAGTGTTGCTGAACCACAGACTGTAGTAACAGTGAATTTAATTATTAGGTTAAATCATAATTAGCACTTGTAGATCACAGTAGGGCTTAACAAACGCTTTCAGATACACCAGCTAATATGTCTATTATTTTATAACACATAGTTTACTGACAATTACGGTGTATAATAACAATGATTTATATTTAGCTTTGAAGTGTGGGAATTTCTTTTGTATTTATGTATGAGAACATTCTGGAAATTCATATTTCAAACTAATAATGTATCACTTGAACGGTTGCTCAGTAATGTCAGTGCCTCTCTGCTTTGACTAGGTCTCCTGTGAATACTATCTACTACCGTTTTCTAGTTTGAGCAGACTTTTCCTCCAGCCTTGGGAGACAATAATTAAAGATTTAAGTTTTTAAAAGCTCAAACCAAAGTTATGCTGTAAATATACACATCCCTTTTTCTCTTACTCCTTCCAGGCTTCAGGCAGTAAGTAAAAGCATCAATGGAGAAGGTAAGAAAATCAACACGTTTGCCCGGGTCTTGACTATGACCATTGAAAGGCAACACTAGAGTAGACTTATCTGGGAGCAAAACTGGTATTTGTTGAAGAAAAGATTAATAGATTGAGTATGATTTCAGAAAATACTTTCTAAACTTACCCTGAAGGTAGTCTTATGATTAGAATGCCATAGAATCCAGATATAAAAGTAACAGTACTATTCTTTAAAATGTCCTTTTGATAAATGGTATAGAAAATTCTTTAAAAAAACACTTAATTTGGACCTAATTAAGAACAACTATATTTTTCAAAACTTTTCTTTAACAATATTGCTTAGGGAGGAGAAAAGGAGAAATGTTTATGTATAGTTTAACAAACCACCTTAAATAACTTGTTGATTTATTTCTTGTTGATGTACAAAGTTAGACCCAGAGTCTAGTCTGCAATGTTGATTTAAAGTTATACTCTTTATCATAAGAAAGCAAACGAAATGTTGAGTCACGTCTGATTTCTTAAACTTACTCACTCTTAGGGTGTAGAGACTGTGGGTTTGATGCAAGAGGAAAGAACAGAGAAAGAGTTTCGTGTCTCAGCAGAAGAAAAGTTGAAGTATTTTAAATAGTAATATTTAATATTTATTTTTCTTAACATTTTATTTTATTCTTTGTTTGAATAGTCAATGCAGTCACATATTTAAAAATTCAGAAGATTTTACTAGCTTATTGTCCTTTTTAACACAAACAACAGAATACTTTATCTATTTGCATTGAACTATATTATTATTTAATAACAAATCTGAGAGTTCTCCATATATCAGTATATCAAAAGTTCTCGTATTCTTTTTTTGCACTTAAAAAAAATTTTATTTTAGGGTTTTGGGTTACATGTGAGGATTGGCTTCATAAGGAAATTGCGTGCAGGCGAGGTTTGGGCTTCTGGCGAGCTCTCACTCCCCTTGGAATATGGTTGTATATGTGTAATGCATTACTCCATTCTCTGTGAATGGACTTTACATTATTTTTAGATTTTTTCTCTACAGGCACACTTAAGTATAGCATAAAGTCTTAGAAGTAGAATTAGTGAGTCAAAAGGTATGCACATTTAAAATTTTTTACCTCTTTTCTAACAATCAATAATTAAGACTTTAGATCATTGCCACTGTGTAAGTGGTACAATAGTATAGTTCCAATTTACAAATATTACATAACAAACGATATTGAGAATATTTTCATGTTTATAAATTATTTATAGTTTTTCTGTTCATATATTTTACCCATTTTTCCTCATTTGTTAGAACACATTGATGAGATCACAATATTTTTTCCTCAGTTTTTAATTTGTATGTTCACCTCCCTTTGGGTGGTTATTGATAAGCAAAACTTTTCCCAGAAATTAAAATTTATTATTATTATTTAGAGAAGCCATCTATACACCAGCATTTTAAAGAAACTTTTTTCCTTTTTTTCTGTCAGTTTTAAGATTTTCTTTAATAAATTTAAATATTTCATTTTTTTGTTGAGTTTATTGGGTGCTAGCTTTGTGTTATCCCTATACCAATTTTGGATAATGCAATCTTTTCTCTGTTGATTTTAAGTGATCGTTTATCATTTATTAAATTTCCAAATGTATGTAGGCCTATTTTAAAACTATATATTTCTCTCAATTTATATACACAGATTTCATTGTTACTCTGGTTTTAACTATCATAACTTTATATTAAGTTAAAAGTGTATTATAAGAGTGTTCATAACTCATTAGTCTTCTTTCTCTCAATTTTTCCATTTAGTTTTTTTATTCTTTTTCACCATATAAACTTTAGAATCAAAATGTTAAATTTTTGCTCTTATTGGAATTGTTTTATTTATTTTAATTATTATTATTATTTTTTTTTTTTGAGTTGGAGTCTCACTCTGTTGCCCAGACTGGAGTGCAGTGGCTGCTCCTGGCCACCGCAGCCTCAACCTGTTGGGTTCCGGCGATCCTTCCACCTCAGCCTTCCAAGTAGCTGGAACTACAGGTGCACACTACCACGCCTGGCTAGTTTTTGATTTATTGTAGAGATGAGGTCTCGTCAAGTTGCCCAGGTGAGTCTCGAACTCGCGGGCTCAGGCAATCCACTCACCTCAGCCTCCCAAGGCGTGGGATTACAGGCTGAGCCACCGAGCTTGGCTGGAATTGTTTTAAATTTATGTATTAAGGGACATGTAATCCTTTTTATGATGTTGATGTTCTTCTATAATGACATAGTACACCATTTCATTTGTCCAACACCCATTTTGCATAGCAGAGTAACATAAAGCTTTCTTTATACATGTTATATATATTTTTTGTTATTCTTAGATGTTTAATTGTATTTAGTGGTGAATTTTTGTAGCGTGTTTTCTTCTGTTATAGCTTCTAATTGAACATATATAGCACATTTTTAATATCTAATTTTTAAATTATTTCTACAAGATTCTCCAAGTATAAAATATTAACATCAGCAAATAATGTACATATAACATACAATATTGTATACAAATATATAATAAATAATTTTGCATTCTTTTTAATGTCACTTTTATAATATTTTCATGTTTTCTATTTGCATTAACTAGTATTTCTGAGGTGTAGATAGGCTTTTAAAACAAAATCAAAATAAACAAACCAAACTAATAAAAAACACCCAGAAGTCAATAAAAATATAAAAGATATATTTCAATCTCTAAAAAAGTTAAGCATAGCAAAATCCATTATAAGGTCACAAGACAAATCAAAATTAATAAAAAATATTTTGAGCTTATTAAAGCATTCTTAGAAATCAATAAGTCTAGCCACCATGTAAAAAAATGTGTAAAAGTTGTCAGGATATATGCACAAAAAAGAAAAGAAAATTATTCTAAGCATATAAACATATAAGCGCTAAATATCACTTTTCACATAATGATTACAAATTAAAGCTATGTTTTATATATAATTTATATATATATTTATAAATATATATATTTATGTTTTATATATAATTTTTAACTCAGCAGTTTGACAAAGATAAAAAATTTTAATAAGGATATAAAAATCAAGCATTTTCACATATTGCTAGTGAAGGTTAAAAAAAATATCCATAATGCTGGTTTTTTTTTTGGCCTTGACTAACATGAGAATAATAATAGATTCTAGGTTAAGACAGATATATTTTATCACTTTATTCATCTGCTTAAATTTTAATGAGTTTTCACTTATAATGGGCATTACATTTTATCAAACACCTTGTCAACACATTTGCTGATTATCTTCAATTCATTACATCATTACTATTACAGTGACGAAGATACAGTGCATCAAAATCTACAGGATAAAGCTAAAGCAGCATCCTTAAAAAAAGTCTTAACAATACATAATTACTCTAATCAACTAGAAAGGCAGTGTAATAACTGGAGACAATGCATGCTCTATCCCTTAATCACAGACTGGATACAGAGCAAGAAATAAAAAGGATACTATTGCTCCAAAGGACTTTTCCACAGTTGGTATTATGTACTTTTTACTTAGGGCTTCTAAAGAAAAATCATTTATTTTTGAAACTCAGATACTTTGCCTCAAATTCCTTATCTTTTGTTCATTAGTTCTTCATAATGAGTGTCTGATTGATGGGACAGAAACAGCATACTAACATAAAAATCATTACAATGCATCATTTACTGATTCAAATTTTGAAGTTTACAGTTTATTTCGCCATGCTCAGACCCATAAAATGGAAAAACTCTTTCTTTGGCTCACCTCACTGAAGTGACCCTTTGCCTTTCTGGACTTTAATTGCCTGCTAACCATCTCCACCCTTTAATATAGCTGTACTCTTAGTGCAGCTGTCTACCATCACTCACCCCTGTCCTGCAGCAGTCCAAGGTTTGATGGGAAATCTTTTTTGACACAGAAGTTCCTGGATTCACAATGTCTACTGAGAAAATTGAGGAGAATAACTTTTAAGGAATAAAATATACAACTCTGTGTAGCCTCTCTGAGCAGGTTGATGTCGAGACACCCGTAGAATGTAACCATGTGAAAAATAATAATCTATGCTTTAATTACCCTGAAGGTTCGGCACTCTAATACTTAGAAAATTATTTCTTTATTGGTTTTCAGTTTATATATGTTGCTGTTTTTACCATGTAGAATTTTCTCATGCCTTTGGTGTGGAAGGAAACAGTATGAGAATACTAGTCAGAGAATCTTCTGTGATGTACTAATAATTCTGATGATTTATAACAGAGCCTACTTACACACACACACACACACACACACACACACACACACATACAAACATTCACGGTGTCAGGTTACGAGTAATAAAAGCCTAAGTTTAGAATAGGCCTACTTTTATTGTCTTGTCATAAATTAAACTGTTTATGTGCAACAAAGCTGGTCAAGGTTATTCTTATTCCTGAACAATCCCTAATAGACATTCCAAATAACTGAAGAGTTGACTCACTCTCCAGTAATAAGATGCTACTGAGCAATTGTCTTTAGAGAAACTTGTTTACTTTATGGGTGATGCAACTAGTTCAAATGGTTTAAATAGTATATTAGTACAAAAATCTTTATAATATATTATCTACTAATTTGTTAAGAGGTCCATGTTTCCTTAAACTGAAATGAAGTAATTCCTTGTGGTTTATCTTGCTTTTAGGCTCTATTATTGTCTATGTTTAAGTCATCCATCACCATGTCTATTTTAAAAGCAAAGGCTTTTAAAGGGTCTAATGATAAATACCTAATATTGATACTTAGACTATAAAGCTAGAAATATAATAGCCTTTACCTAGTTCACTTTTTAATCATTGCAAAGTGTATGGCATTCACGTAAAACTGATTATAGCTTCTTTTCTCATATCTAAAGCTTTTTCTAGCAAAAAATAGAATGTGACTTTTTTTCCAAACCAGGTGATCAAACACATTGACTGAACCAGAATCCCCTTCAGGTGAAGGGCATCTTGTTTTCATACTGATCTCAAAGGTCTGATGCTATGTTAACAAAGATAAGACATTCAAGGACTAAAATAATTATGGTGACCTGATTGAGAAATGCAGAATTATAAACAAACTCTGAATATGTGGAAACTTGAAAGTATAATAACTCTTCTATAAGGATTTTCAGTATGAAAATATTAGATTTTATATAATATTATTTGATCCAGAATATTTCTATATTGTAATAAAAGTATTTAATTACTATTCTAAATGAACTAGACTGGTTTAATAGTTACCTCCTACTTACAATGGTGGGATTTAAAAAGGGATCTTATGCCTTTAGATGGTGAACCTTTAAATAGAGACCATAATTCACAGGCTATGACAAAGGCACAAGCTTACTTTAAAGATAACTCCATGCTTTCTAAGCCCCAATAGTGAAGAAATTCATTGTAGCTCAAGAATAGAGTTAAGAGCTACAATAATATCTTAACTACTACAGGCAATTTATTATAGTTCAAGAACAGAGTTAAGAGCTACATTAACATCTTACCACCACAAGCAAGGAAATGCAAACTTTATTGGCAGAAAACACTGGTGACCATTGTTACCTAATTCATTGTTTTCAGAAAACTCCATCATTTACATACAGACCTATGAGAGACAAAACATTATACCCCAAGAGAGAGTGGACTTCTGAGAACAAGGGTATTAGAAGCAAGTACCTAACTAAAAATTGCACCCAAACTTAAACTAAGATTTTTTTCTTTAGTTTATGAATAAAATAAGTACAATTATACTTTCAGTATCAACATTAATATGGATAATTTGATTTAACTGAGGAGAATCTATCGCTACTAGCTATTTAATTTTCAAATTCAGAAAACAAAACAAAACTCACTGCTCAAATAAGACACTTAGTAACATTTAAGGATAAATTATGGCAAATGAAGTGTCAGTGGAGTAAAGAATAGAAAAATTATATGTACTTCAAACATTCTTTGATTTGACTTGTCACTTTAGCTTGTCCTTTGTTAGTTTGCTACAAATTTTAGATCTATATCCCCATAGTTATTTTTATAATGAAGCAAGCTTATCAATATCTCTTGAAATAAAACTATATAATTCTTACCAGTTTATATACTGTAGAGACTCAAGTTAAGTTGAATTTTGACCTACAAATGACCATATGTGCAGAGGGTCATGTGACTGTCCCAAACTGCCAAGTTATCTTGGAATGTCCCATAAGTGTTTTTGTAATAAATATATTTTTCATGCTTTCATGCTTAATTATATATATCAAATAACTAGTAGTCATTGTACTAATCTAACTTGGAAACATATAGCATCATGATCCATGTTCTCATTAAGTGTTTATTTGTACTAGGGACATGTCAAGGACACAAAATTTCTTTCTTAGAGAAATAAAAACTATATCCAGATGGTCAAAATGTCTTCCAGGAGAGTATGATTAGCAGAAACACAGACCAACAACAAGAACCACAAAATAGTGTTCATAATTTGTCAAAAGAAATCTTCTATTAAAAAACATTTGTAAAGGCCAGGGAAACCAGCAGAATCTACCTGATGAGTCTTTCCCTTCTTTCTGATGTTTAGCCAGCGTTTTGGCTGTTGGAAGTATCAGGTCTATTGTTTTTAAAGAGCTGCCTGTGTTAACCTGTCTTTCAGACTATCACATTGCAAAATCTGAAGTTCTGTTGCAATAAACACCAGATTTCAAAGGAAACACAATGGAAATTGTGCAGATTAACTTCATTTTTATAGCAATAGTCAGTAGTAGTACAGAGCTCTGTGTCTAAACAATGCTGCCTCTTCCAATATAATAGTAGATTGAGAAAGACACTGATTTTGAGGGGCATTTTTTAAAACCATGTTTAGGCTTGGGGGAAACAGAGTGTTGTCTTTTGTATAAACACAATAAATTTATCCTTTGAATCCCTCCTGAAGCAACCATATGCAAACAGATAACTTTAGAACTGCGTTATTCTAGGGTAATCCTCAGTCAAGTCTACTTGAAAAGTGGTTGGGCATAATGAGGGCAACCCTGACACAAGCATAAACGATATACTTCATGAGATAAAGAATAAAAAACCTAAGTTAAATAGAGCACAATATGTCAGAAATAATTGTCTTCTCTTGATATTCATTTAGTTTGAAATTAGGAATAATGACTTCAGATAACAGTGCCTCACAAATTTGCTTTTTGTGATCTTTTCTCAAGGGCATCTTCCTTAACATTATAACGTCCATAGCTTTCAAAGTTCAGGGTATAATGTTTAAAGAAAACAAAGAGTTAAAGTATCAAAAAGTCAGTGATACGTTTATAAGCCACTTAGAAAACCATAAAAATATGTCCAAGGCAACAAGAAAACTTTAGCATTTTATTTTTAGGGTAGAAAATTCTTTACACTTTAACTTCCTAATTTTTGTCTCAGCCTCTTTTCATTTTTTATTTCTTGGCTTTATAGGCCAGGTCCCCCATGATCTAATTGCTACAGAAGTGAAAGCTCTAAGGTAACCATTGTTACAGAATGGTAGACCTTGAAGAATAATATTCTCAGTTCTCCAATTTTATAGATAAGAAGGTTGAAGTTTGACAAAGTTGTGATTTGTCCCAAAGTGATGGTTTACTGTGTCAAAATGGAGGAAAAAGCCACTTCTAATTACCAGTTAAGAGCATCTTTTCTAGTATACTACTAAAATTAAACCTTCTTGAGTGAATATTTCTTAAAATGTCTAAAAATAGGTAAACTAGAGTGGAAGACATGGCAAAATTTAAACCAATATTGTACCAAATGATGCAGATAAATCTGAGACCTGGATAAGTCAAAGTTAAAATAGTAGGTAATAGTAGATGAGACGGGATGTTGATATTCTTTCTGACAACCAGAGTTTCTCCTGGGTGGCGGGCTGAAACTGCCATTTAGCATGGCCGAGTTTACGAATAATATAACTCCTGTAAAAGTGATGGTAAGCCATCTCACACCAGTTTCTCTAGAGACAATTCATTCTCAACACTGGTCACTACAAATGTTATGTGGGTCAGATATATATTCCCTCAGAATTAACTCATAATTTTCCTTTCTGCATTACCTGCCATGAACTAACTTTTGTAACATTTAATACTGATAATATTACTTTGATATTTTGTGTGTTGTTCTAATCCTCATGATACTAGCAAAACTATTTAATGTATTTATTTCTACTATACTGCCTTCCCAAGGATTCCCCATTGGATTTCTATGTCTTGCCCATTCCCCAATATAAGGACAGTCATATAAAAGTGAGTGTAATTGTGTGGGAATGTTGGGGTGTTTTGGTTAGTGTGAAGATTATCTACAAGGATGAATGCAGGGCATTGTAAAAATAGACCAAAATGTCAGCCAGCTGTTACAACTCATAGCAGAATGACAATTGCTATTGTTAGTTAAAATAACAATAACAATAAAAGATGTTTTTAGTTCTTATCCTCTAGACAAAACCAAATGTCTTAGAATAATTGGACAGTTACAAGGTATAAAATATTAAGATTCATTTAGGAAAAAGAAAACTCAAATAGTAGTTTTTGCAGTGAATCATGACCTCCTGAGTCAAAACAGACACACAAAAAACGTGGATCACAGAAATGTAAATCTTTCATCTTGAATTTTCCATCAGTAAATATAGAAATCAAGGTTTATTTTTACATAATTTATAAATGCCAATTTCATGGCACTTATTAATTTAATTATTAACTAAAAATAAAAAAGAATCTATTTGTATATTCCCATTCTGTTCAGGAAATGAGTTCCTGTTATAAAAAGGGTCACAAGCCGGGCTCAGTGGCTCAGCCTGTAATCCCGCGCCTTTGGGAGGCTGAGGTGAGTGGATTGCCTGAGCCCGCGGGTTCGAGACCCGCCTGGGCATCGAGACCTCATCTCTACAATAAATCAAAAAATCAGCCGGGCGTGGTAGCGCATGCCTGTAATTCCGGCTACTCGGAAGGCTGAGGCGGAAGGATCGCTGGAGCCCAGCAGGTCGAGGCTGCGGTGGCCGGGAGCGGCCACTGCACTCTAGTCTGGGCGACAGAGTGAGACTCCAACTCAAAAAAAAAAAAAAAAAAGGGTCACAAAATATGAGTCAATATACCAATTAATCTCAAATCCAATCCAATGATCAAAATATTTCTCTAGCAAAGGTAGTGTACACTCTGAAGTGAGTTCCTCCTGACATAACTGTGGTTACTGACTGATTTTTCAACCATAAATAGACTCCTTTGTCCATCTTATAGATAATGTAATGATTTATAGTTGGGAAATTGTGTTTGCATTGTCGATTAGAAAGGACAAGCAAATCACACATAGCTCTAAATTAAAATAGACTAAAATCCAGGGGCACCACAAGACAGGTGCAAACATTTAACCCATCAAAATTTAGTGTAACTCTTGTAGTTCTGGAATATTCAGGGGATTGATTATTCCCCCAGTAAATAGAATAATAAACCAATAAGTAGAATGATACCTTGGGGCCGGTGCCAAAATAATACATATTATTTCACCTTAAGAAAAGTGCAAAGTCAGAAAGACAAATGATATATGTTCCCACTTACACGTGGAAGCTAAAAAATTGAAACACATAAAAGCAGAAAGCAGATCAGTGATTACCCCTGGCTGTGGTGGGGAAAGGGGAGATGATAATAAAATGGAACAATGTTCCAGTTAGAGGGGAAAAATAAATGATAAATATCTCAGGTGATGGGTATATTAGCTTGAGCCAATCATTCTACATTGTATACTTATATTATAGCATCACTTTTTGCCCTACTAATATGTACATATTATAACTTGTCAATATCCAATTAAAAATTTTAAAAAATTTAGAAGATGCAACTTGTTCTCTTAAATCATTTTGTTCAAGTGAAGATCTCTTTTTAAAAATCATTTCTTGGCTTGTCTGTTAATCTCATCACAGAATGAACATTAATGACATTAGCAAAAAAGGACTGCTATAGTGAGTCACCAAGACTATTCCGTTGTAGAACATGCAGCCAGGAGCCCACAGACAGGAAATGCAACCTGGAGGCTATGAAGGCAAATATGAATAAGTCAGATCTGGCCTTGACCTTAGCTTTAATATGTGATAGCTGCATATCTATTTTTATCTCTGAGCCTGAATTCCTCATGCTGAAGTGGAATATTATAATAGTATCTGCCATATTAAGCCTATTATAAGAATTACGTGGTATAATATATGCAACACAATTAGCAGAAGGCCCAGTTCTTAAATAAGTAAATAAATATTTACTTAAATAAATAAGGTCTTAAATAAATCCTAGATTTATTTTGGTTTTAATATTTTTATTATTAAGAAAGTGGCCCAGATAAGAGCTTCATTATAAGTCAGAAATGTTTTAAAGTATTGAGCTGACATATTTGAGTCTTTCATTAAAGAAAAATAACTTCCACAGCTACGTGTCTACACAAATAATTTAGTGACACTGGAAGTCAAGAAAAGGGAAAACATTTAAATACTGTTCTCATGATACTGAAGTAAAAGAGCACCAAATTGGGAGTTAGGATATAAGGATGCTAGTCCTGGTCCTTTTAATTAATTGCTGAGTGACCTAGTATAAGTCATTTTGGAGCCTGTGCATTAAATAGCTTTTATTGTCATTTCCAGCTCCAACATCGTATGGTTGGGTGTTACAACACTATGAAGCTGGAAAATGCTTCCTTTTTTTTGGTACATGGAAAACTTTGCCAATTTTGTTGTTATTTATCTTAAAAAGGGTGTCCTGGAAGCAATTCCTATCATAGGAATTCTTGTGCAAGTAATTTCTTATTGAAATGCCTCCAGGAAAAATATGTGAGGGATAAGGAAAGCAGGAGAAGAAAAAAGGAAGAAGCCAGGTAGTGATGTGGTTTATGTGAAGTCCAGCTCTTGTCCTATCCTGTGGGAGCTCTGGAAAATCAACTGCACCACAAGATCTGTCTCATTCTTTAGGTCAGAAAGGAGGACTTGCCTTGGGCAAAATCCTCCCAGATGTCCAAAGCTGGGGGCCGGATGGGGAAGGCAGCTCCAGTTACCCAAGATCTAAGCGGCACTTGCAGCAGCCAGAAGAAGAAAATCCAAAGGTTCTAGAAGAGACACCTGCAACTTCTAGTGCCTTATGTTAGATGTATTGCATATTTAGAACACCTGAACTTCTGCAATAACTTCAATACATCAGCCTTGCCATTATAGAACATAATTGCACACAATTATTGTTCATGTTTTACTGGACAAATGATAAAAACTTTTTTTAAATTTTCTGCTTCATCTTTTCTGTCTTATTATTAAAATGTTCATCTATTCTATTTTCTGAGGATCACAAGACCCTTACTTCTGCTGATCACAAGGAAATTTAGGGAAATGATCTTAGGACGTACTCTTGTGTTAAAAAATCTAGACATTGAAACCTAAGTAGAGTGTGGAAAGCCTTAGGAAATGACCACTGATCACGTCCCTCTTTTCTTCCTGAAATGCAATTCTTATAGTTCAATTCTAAGACACTTGTTTTCTATTCCCACAGAAAGTGTTAGCTTCATGAGAAGTATACATTATGCTAAGAAAGTAGCTTTTGAAAGAGGTAAAATGTGAAAGAGGAAAAATGTGAAACCCAGACAGCACTCTAAAATTTTTTAATAAGAAAAAAAATGGAGAAATAGATGCCCATCTTTGAAATTAAAACAATAAAATAAAAACTTTTTAAATCCAAGGTTACCATTCATTTTACTGTAACACGTTATCTAGCAGGAGAATACATTGTGTTTCAGTGGCCAATAACTTCCAGTGTTCTCTGTATTACCACTGTGGCCCAACATAAACCCTGAGAGAGTATGACTCATTTTCCTTTTAGTCTTCTAGAATAGAAATCCCTGGTTTTCATTTCCTTTGAGATAAATCACATTATTTTTTTGACACCCTTACATTATTTCCACCAGAATGCCTCCCTCCTGGCACTGATTTATTTCCATCATTGTGGCAAGAAATAGTAGATCACAAAAGTTAAGGAAGCGTTTGCATGTAAAATGAATTACTGAAAATTTTTTTCCTACAAGAAGGGGAGTTTAGTTTCAAAGTGATATCAACATTTAGACCTAATATGCACTATTAATGAAATTGACATAAAATTTTTAAAGCATTTAAATTCTATCTACATGTGTACAATTTAGTCCTGATTTGGATTGGGGATAGATTTAATTAACTAATTAACGTGCTTTTGGCTTGTGTTGCTACTTCTTTCTTTTTCTTTTCCTTCCTTCCTTCCCTCCATCCTTTGAAAACATTAATTTCTATAAAGGATGTCATCATTATTCAGTTGTGTTTTTTTTGGGGGGGAGGGATCTTTCTTTTTTTTTTTTGAGTCGGAGTTTCACTGTCACCCAGGCTGGAGTACAGTGGCATGCTGCCAGCCACCACAGTCTCGACCTGCTAGGCTCAGGCGATACTTCCACTCAGCCTTCTAAGTAGCTGAAACTACAGGTATGCGCCATCACGCCCAGCTAATTTTTTTATTTATTGTAGAAATGAGATCTCACCAAGTTGCCCAGGCTGGTCTTGAACCTGTGGGCTCAGGCAATCCTCTCACCTCGGCCTCCCAAAGTGCTGGGATTATAGGCATGAGAAACTGTGCCCAGCCTTATTCAGTTTTTAAATGTATTAAATGTATGATTAAATGTCAAGCAAAGGATTTCATTTCACAGCCTATAAAAAAATGTGAATTTCACAGTTTCTTTGATGTGTAGAGTTTGTTTTCTGGCTAGGACTTTTGTGGTAAGTTGAATGTTTGCCGTATATAGTTAATTCCTTTTTAGTTATGTTAAATTTTTATTATAACTGTTCATATAAAACTAATAGCATTTTGCAACAGCAGAAAGTGCTAAATACTGCAGTATATATTGCAAGAATGTTCCTGTGTTAATACCATACCTTATTTTCAGGTACCTATAAAGAGGTTATGCACATGTATTCAATATTAAAATATAGAATATTTTGTATATCAATACAAAAGCAAGTTTTTTTTCTTAACCTTCAATCTTCAAATGAGAAAGAAAAAAATACTCTTTTATTTTTGTCCCAGCAGAGAACACTCCAGAAACAAATAGGCTACATCTGTTTTAGCTAGCATGGATAGGGCCCTACAGGGTAATACATTACTTTAGATCTCAGAACTGACAGTCTTCAGATATAGTCCTCCAAGTTGCAATGCAGCAGACGTCCATGTGTAAAAATTTTATTTTCCAGTGATGTTTATTTAGGATTTTTTACTGGATGAATTAAGTTTGTGAGTTTATGGACTCTAGTAAGCAAATATTTCCACAGCTTAAAGGAGTTGTTGGAATCTCTCATGTGGACACCACAAAGCCAGCAGGTTCCCTCATCACATACCATCACAAAAGACATTTTTGGTGCTTTATTTGGAAGGCATTTTTATGCTAACTCCCATTTTTCAATACTTTCAAACTTATCCAAAAGTTTCTTTAAGCTTCATGTGAGTTAAGGGGGAATTTATCTATATTTTGAGAGGTTTCTATATGAGAGAGGGTTTCTAGAGTATTTGAAGACTGGGTAATATCAAATTAGGCCGTGATAAAATATAATCAAAGTCAGCTTTTAAATTGAAGAACCATATGAAAGCATTGAATTCAGATATTTAGATGCTGAAGAATGCACAGGGAATATTTCACATTCACAAAGAATTTCCTTCCTAACCCATCTTTCCCTATATCATCCATTCCCCAAACACAAAGGTACACACATTCTTTTGAAGTATGTGAAGGTGAAATCATAGCAGGTATGCCCCTCAGTCTATGCCTGTGGGCATGATTTTAAACAGAAACCTTAAGGGGTTTTATTTCTATTAAAATGCAAAGGCAGGACTGCATTTTTTTTTTTAATTTGCAACACAAGCACTCAATAAAAGTGGTGTTAATACATTTTTTTTTTGGATGTAGGACATACTGTATACAGGAATTTACTAATATAAATATATAATATATTTATGCTACCGGCAGAGACAGGCAATTAAACAATGTGCAATTGGGCATGTAAAACTGAAGTCCAGTCAGCAGATGGAAGTGTATTTGAGGATAAATCTGCCAAGTCGTGCTATAATGCAATATGCTTATACTCAGAAAATACATTATACATCAAAGAAACAAAAGTGTGCTTTCTTTGTTCAATTTCAAAAGGAGGTTTGTAGGGGCTTTTTTTCGGTATTGTTTTCATTACAGGAGAAAAAACAATAATGATCTAATTGCCAGAAAACATGCATACAACATGAGATTTGGGAATCTGAGTTCTTGAAAGCCATAACCAGAGATTTTCTTTAATACCTTTATTTTCAGAGGGTCTTTCCCCAAAGAGACAATCTACCTCTACAGCTTTATCTCATTAATCCTCACATGATCATGGTTAAGGAGTCAGGCAGACTAGGACTTCTGTAGATTCCACCAGTGAAACAGACAGACAATGGCTGTGAGAGTGACTTGATTTAAATTATAGAACAAGTCAGGGGCACAGCTGGTGTAAGGATCTGAGTTTGCTGTTTGCCAGAGCTTTCTTCTACCCGACAGAACATATTGCCTAAAGCTGAGAATCCCACAGTGTCCTTGATTACGTATTTTCAAATTATAGTTCACTTTAGAGATTCCTATTAAAAATTGAATATGGCAGCAGGCCTGGAAATCATTTAGGAAACCCCAGGTTTCAAGCGGGTGGGAGATTTAAGAAGCAGAGCTGGTGGGATGAACTATCTTAAAACGTTGGTGGGGATGGAAGGTCTAAGTGGCTGTCTATGGGATCTTTCTATTTGGAGGGCATCACCCTAGGTGCTATGCTGGTTAATAAGAAAGATGCGGAAGGTATTCCCTAGGAGGTTACTTCTTTATTTATTTACTTGACAAGTAACTTCTTGTGGGTGCCTAATTTCTACTTGGAAGTTGCTGGAAAAGCGCAGATGAGGAATAGGAAGATATATAGCTATTTTAGAAGCCCAAGGGCAGTTTGAAATGAACTCCCTCGTAAAGTAGAAAGGAGAGCTTCTCTCTTGGGAGGAATGCAGTAGACTCCTTCTTGTCTCACTTGGATTTTTTTTAAGATGTAGTCTAGTAGGAATAGACATCTCCCTCATGAATTATTGATACTCTAAAGCCATTTTAATTGTTTTTCTTTTCAGAGCTATATAGAGAAACTCAATAATGATTCTCACTGCAATATTAGCATATATTTTAAGCATACCATAATACCAAGGGAAAGCATCTCATTTTCCTGAAACAATATGCTTCTTTAACTTCAAGAAATATGATTTAAATTAGTAATAAAGATGAGAAGCAATCTAACTTAGATCATAAAATTGCTTCCTGTGCTGAAATATTCTGTAAGAAAATAAGAAAAGAATACATTTATGTACTATTTAATTTAATCATGTGAAGGCATGGTTAAACATTGAAATATAGGTTTTTCAGATTATAAGAGATAAATGTCACTATAGTATGAAGGACTTTTCTTGTTCACAGATATAAAACATTAAGAAAAATTTCTTAGAATATATAAATATTTGAAACACTCAAGTGTAATATTTATTAAATATTTTAAGTACATAGCAATTGCCAAACTTTTGACCTTAAGAACTCTTTACATTCTTAAAAATGATGGAATACCTCAAATTACATTTATGTGAATCTTACCTATCAATATTCACTTTATTAGATATTAAAGCTGAGAACATTTTGAAGTATTTATTAACTTATTAAAATAAGACAATAAGCTTATTTTTCAAAACAAAAAATATTAATGAGGAAAGTGACATTGTTTTGCATTTTTGTAAATCTATCTACTAGCTGGTTTAATTGGCTATATTCTCATATCTGCTTTTGCTTTCAATCTGTTGTGAAGTCATAAACGATACAGCCTCTGGAAAACTTCACTGTACACTCATAAAAGAATGAGAGTGAAAAAGGAAAGTTACACGTTGGTATTGCTACGGAAAGAGTTTGACTTCATGGATTTCCGAAATAGTCCTATAGCCACTCAGATCACACTGAAAACATCTGAAGGAAATAGAACCGAACAGGAATATTGCAGGCCTCATTTATATTTCTGGTGCTATCATTAGCCAGATTTTTTACTCTGGACTGATCATTCTCATCTGTAAAATGTTGATGTTAGTTCAGATTATCTCTGAAGTCATGGCTATGCTCTCATTGTTCTCAAAAACTGTTTTCATCTTCGTGTTAATCCATATCCACAAATATATTTTTGCATATGAGAAATAATTATGATGATGGTAAAAATATATTTACAATTAAATACTGATATGTTGAATATTCCTCATAATTTCTATGGAGATATATAATTTGGACTACAGTATAGATGCAGTTTAATTTATTGGAGAAGTGAAGATGAATTGCTACTCTCTATATCCATCACCTTTTGTGGTAACTCTTAGGAAGTGGGTGACTCACACATTTTTATACTTGCATCTTGACTGCTGAGAAAAGATCTCTCTGAAATCAGACAAGCTGCACACAAATCCCAGGCGCTTCCATTTAATAGTTATGCGATATTGGTCAAGTTATTTAATTTCTCTAAGTTTCATGTTGTCAACTTAAAATGTAAGAATGAGCTTTATATGGACTGAATGAGATAAATCACATAAAGAATTAAGTAGCATAGTAGCCACCAAAAATGAGGTTCTCGACAATTATAATGTTATTTTCATAGAAATTTCCTCCCATATCTCCTTTGCTACAATTGTTCAGTGTATTACTATCATTATAGTTACCATTATTGTTACCATTTTAGCTCTTTAAAAACTGTTTATTTAAAGCATGATTTCAAGCATGGTTATGCACAATGTAGTAAACTTTTGCCACAAAGCAAAGAAAAAAGTACAGAAATAGCTATAGTCTCAAGGAATAACAACTCGTAATATTTTGATATGTACTTCTAGTCTTTTTGGTTTATGTATGTTTATTTTTAAATAGTATTCTATTATACCTGAAGATACTATTGTCTTTTTCTTCCTCTTATTAATATTTATCAACAGTTTTTCAAACCAAAAGAAAATTATTCTGCAATGGGATTTTTACACTCTAAGTTGCAACACATTATAAGAATGTTTTTAATTTACAAAATAGTTTTTAGCTTAGACAGGTACCCAATTCCTGGTTTTTTACTGTTGTGGTTTAAGTATATTATTATTAACTGCTCCTAGTGTGTGTTTCTCATCTCCTCTAGAATTCCTTACAGTAAGTCAGTGTTATAAATCCAAATATAGGAGCATCCAAATGTGTGGCTTCTGTGAATTTATGTCTAATTCTTTCTTAGGGAGAGACTTCTGATTCCAAAATTACAGCATAGAAGCATGCTGTCTTCACTGCTTCCAATAGAAAGTCAGAAACAAATAGATAATGCCAAGATTATCACCAGCAATATCCTAGGACTCAAATATGAGAAGGAATGGCTCGTGGGCCCATAGGGAAGTAACAAAAGTTTAAGGTAGATGGTGAGAAAACTGGACTTTCATCTCCACAACATCTTTCTTTCCAATCTGCCCAGCACCAAGTTCACAAAAAATTCCCTATGACTCAAGGTTTCTAAGCATGAAAAAGTGAGATCATAATGGACACCCAGCTTTCCCACCACCTTGGGTTCCCTGGTAGGAGACCTAGCCCTGTCTTAATTCAGAAGGAGCATTGTGACTGCTTGAAGGGAGAAATATACCTGAGGACAGCCAGAAACAAAAGTGGGAATCAAGGCTACCATTCCTAGCTGTGGAAATTCTGCTTTGTAACTTAGACAAAAGACATACATTAACAAGATCATTAATCATGAACTAGTGGAGTTTATTCCAAGGATGTAAGGATGGTTCAACAAAAAAACTCAATAAATGTGATATATAACATTAACAGAACTGAAAACAAAATCCATATGATCATTTCAGTAGATGCTGAAAAAGTATTTGATAAACTTCAATATCCCTTTATGATAAAAATCTTTTTAAAAAAACAGTATAGGAAGAACATACCTCAAAATAATAAAAACCTTATATGACAAACCCACAGCTAATATTCTACTAAACAGAGAAAACTTCCTGGAACAAGATAAAGATGCCCACTTTCACCACTTTTATCCAGCATAATACTGGAAATCCTGACCAGAGCAAATAAACAGGAGAAAGAGATAAAGAACATCCAAATTTGAAAGAATGAAGTCAAGTTAGTCTTGTTCATAGATTACATGATCTCATATTTACAAAAACCTAGACTCCACAAAAAAACTATTACAACTGATAAATGAATTTGATAAAGTTGTAGGATACAAAATCAACATACAAAGATTCGTGCACTTATAAATGCCAACAGCAAGCAACCTGAAAAAAGATCAAGAAAACACTCTATTCATAATTGCTACAAAAAACATAAAGGACTTAGGAATCAATTTAAACAAATAAGTGTGAGAAGTCTACAAAAAAAAACTATAAAACACCGATGAATGACATTGAAGAAGACATAAAAAAAGGAAAGATATTCCATGCTTATGGCTCTAAAGAATTAATATTGCTAAAATGACAATAATACCCAAAGCTAATTTGCAGATTCAATGCAATCCCTATCAATGCAATGCCATTCTTCACAAAAATAGAAAAAAAAAATTCTAAAATTTACATGTAATCACAAAAGACTCTCAATAGCAAAAGCAATCCTGGGGCGGGTAGGGGGGGAAGCAGGGAGAAGAATGGAGGGGAGCAAGTATTTTTAAAAGAATTTTTTTTAATTAAAAATAAAAAATATAGCCGGGCTCAGTGGCTCAGCCTGTAATCCCGCGCTTTGGGAAGCTGAAGTGAGTGGATTGCCTGAGCCCGCGGGTTTGAGACTCGCCTGGGCAGCAAGATCTCATCTCTACAATAAATACAAAAATCAGCCGGGTGTGATAGCGCATGCCTGTAATTCCGGCTACTTGGAAGGCTGAGGCGGAAGGATCGCCAGAGCCCAGCAGGTCGAGGCTGCAGTGGCCGGGAGTGGCAACTGCACTCCAGTCTGGGTGACAGAGTGAGACTCCAACTCAAAAATAAATAAATTAATTATAAATAAATAAATAATACTACAAAGCTGTAGCAACTTAATCAGCATGATATTGGCATAAAAACAGAGAGACACATAGAACAATGAAACAGAACAGAGAACCCAGCCATAAATCCACACACTTACAGTCAACTATTCTTTGACAAAGTTATCAAGAACATATAATGGGAAAGACAATCACTTCAATAAATATTGTTGGGAAAACTGGATAAGCATATGCAGAAGAGTAAAACTGGACCCCTATCCCTCACCATATATAAAAAATCAACTCAAAAATGATTAAAGATTTAAACCTAAAACCTGAAACTATGGAACTAGTAGAAGAAAAAATCGAAGGAACGCTCCATGAGGATTTTTCCTGGACAAGGTTTTTTTTGTTGTATAAGACCTCAAAATCACAGGCAACCAAGGAATAAATAGACGAGTGATATTGTATCACACTAAAGACCCTCTGCAGTGCAAAGGAAACAAACAGCTAACCGAAGGGAGAACAAATAGAATGGGAGAAAATATTTGCAAACTATTCATCTGACAAGGAATCAATAACCAGAATACAAGAAGCTCAAGCAATTCAATAACAAAAACAAACAAGCAAACAAATAATCTACCTTAAAAATGGAGACAATATCTGAATAAACATTTCTCAAAATAAGACACACAAATGGCCAACAGGTATATGGAAAAAAAATGCTTCACATCACTAATCATCATAAAAATGCTTATTAAAACCACAAAGAGTTATCATTTCATCCCAGTTAAAATGACTTTCATTAAAAAGACAGGGAATAACAGATGCTGGTAAGGATTTGGAGGAATAGAATCCTTGTACATTGCTAATGGGAATGTAAATTAGTACTGCTACTCTGGAAAATTTTATGGAAATTCCTCAAAAAACTAAAAATAAGACTATCATATGATTCAGCAATTCCATTCCTGTTTATATATCCAAAAGAAAGTAAGTCAATATATGAAAGAGATGTCTGCACTCTCATATTTATTGCAGCACTATTCATAATAGCTAAAATATGAAATGGAAGTCAACCTAAGTATCTATCAATGGATAAATGAATAAAGAAACTGTTTTATACATATATATAAAGCATATATAGCATATATTTGGTATATATGGTATTATGTGGTGTATACACAATGGAATATTTTTTAGCCAGAAAAAGAATCGTCATTTGCAACAAGACGGATGGAACAGGAGGTAACTATGTTAACTGAAATAAACGAAGTGCAGAAAGAAAATATATAATATATTCTTACTCCTGTGTGGGAGCCAAAAAAAAGTGGATCTCAGGAAGAAATAAACTTATTGGTTATCAGAGGCCAGGAAGGGTAATGAAGAAAGATTGATTAATGAGTATAAATATACAGCTTGATAGAAGAAATACAACCTACCATTTGATAGTAGTGTGACTATAGTTTACCATAATCTATTATATATTCCAAAATAGCTAGAAGAGAATAATTTAAATGTTTCTAGTATTAAAAAAAGACAAATATTTAAGGTGATAGATATCCCATTTACACTGATTTGATCCTTACAAATTAAATGAATGCATTAAATTATCATATGTACCCCAAACTATGTTTGTAAGTTTCAATAGAAAATCATTTCTTAGGGCTCAGTGTTAAAATGGCATCAGGTACAATTCAACGTCTGTAATTGTGTTTCCTTGTACCTGATATCATTTTCTTTTGAAGGTATTCTTAAAGTGTTATAGATCACAGGAAACTCATTCCCCTGCACTTCAGGGATATCTAACTAAAGCAGGCAGATTTATTATCAAAAAAGTAGAAATATTTAGCAATAATTAAAGAAATAGAACTAGGTTTTGCATGGCTTAGAGAACAATGAACTTTGTTTTGATGTTAACATGTGTTTAAAGAAACCTAAAGCATATGGTCATAAGGTAGAAGGAATCGGAATGTTCCACTAGCTCATATGAAGCTTCATGAGCTTTTTTTTTTCTTACTAACCAAGAAACCTATAAAATTTATAACATTTTCTCAATTGTATCTGAAAAATAATAGACAAAAATACTGTTTACCACAAACTCCTTACCCCATATTTTTTCTAACTTAATTCAGTCTAGAGACCCAAGGCTTAATGCCAGAAGGAAGTGGCAACATATAAGTTTCCTAGCTTGACCAAAAGTTTGATAAGATTCTTTCATTGCAAGGATGTTAAATATTTTCCAAGGAATACATTCACATACCTTCACCTTCCTCAGGAGAAGATTAACAAACTTCGTTGTACAGCTTATTGCATTTAAAGGAGTTAGGTTAAAAAAAATGTGCTTTTAATGTGTTATTCTTTTTTTTTTTTTTTTTCTTTGAGTTGGAGTCTTACTCCGTTGCCCAGACTTGAGTGCAGTGGCCGCTCCTGGCCACCGCAGCCTTGACCTGCTGGGCTCCGGCAATACTTCCACCTCAGCCTTCCAAGTAGCTGGAACTACAGGGGCACGCTGTAATTTTTTGATTTATTGTAGAGATGAGGTCTCACCAAGTTGCCCAGGCGGGTCTCGAACCCGTGGGCTCAGGCAATCCACTCACCTCAGCCTCCCAAAGCATAATGTGTTATTCTTTAAGGAAAAGTAATCCTCTGTATTTCAAGAAAAGTCACTATGATCATAAATTTTGATTGCTAAATATGAGATAATGTTTTCAAATAACTTGGCTATAACTAACAATCACTAAGTGGACTAGTTCAAGCTTCTTTAAAATATTTAATATTCTGCATGTGGTCAGTCAGTTTTCCCAGCACCATTTATTGAATAGGTTCTCCTCTCCCCAGTGGTGGGTGGTGGAGGCTTTGTCAAAGATGAGTTGATTGAGAAACTGAGATTTTGTTTCTGGAATCTCAATTCTATTCCATTGGTCTATATGCCTGTTCTTGTACAAATACCAGGCTGTTTTGATTATTGTAGCTTTATATTAAAGTTTAAAGTCTGGTAGTGTGTTACCTCCTGCTTTTTTTTTTTTTTTTTTTCTGAGAATTGTTCTGGCTATTCTTGGTCACATGTGTTTCCATATAAATTCCTGTATTGTTTTTTTCTAGATCTGAGAAGAATGTTGCTGGTAATTCGATGGGTATTGCTTTAAATCTGTAGATTGCCTTAGGTGAGATGGACATCTTAAGAATGTTGATTCTTCCAATCCATAAGCATGGGATATTTTTCCACTTGTTTGTGTAATCTTTAATTTCTTTGAGCAGTGTTTTGTAGTTTTCATTGTAAAGGTCTTTCACGTCTCTGGTTAGGAAGATGCCAAGGTATTTCTTTCTTTTTGTGTGTGTGGCTATTGTGAATGGGATTGTGCTTTTTACTTGGGTTTCTGTTTGTTTATTATTGGTGTAAAGAAATGCAATTGTCTTTTATACATTTATTTTATACCCTGAGACTTTGCCAAAGTCCTTTATCAGTGCAAGAAGGTTTTTGACAGATTCTCTTGGGTTT
Source organism: Cephalopachus bancanus (assembly GCA_027257055.1). NCBI lineage: Eukaryota > Metazoa > Chordata > Mammalia > Primates > Tarsiidae > Cephalopachus > Cephalopachus bancanus. Next base: position 9,644,398 of record JAPVLO010000108.1, read on the forward strand.
TCAAGGTACACAATCATGTCATCTGCAAAGAGAGATAACTTGACATCCTCTTTTCCTATTTGGATACCCCTGATTGCCTTCTCTTTTCTGATTGCTCTAGCCAGGACTTCTAATACTATATTGAACAGGAGGGGTGAGAGTGGGCATCCTATCTATCCCTGTACACAAGAATTAACTCTAAATGAATCAGAGACCTAAATATAAAACCTCAAACCATAAGAACTTTAGAAAATGCAGGACATACCCTTATGGAAGTTGGAACTGGCATCCAATTCCTGAGCAAAACCTGAAATGTATAGGCCATAAGAGATAAGACAGACAAATGGGACCTCATTAAACTGACAATCTTCTGCAAAGCCAAAGAAACCATCAAGAGAGCAGAGAACAGCTCACAGACTGGGAAAAAGTATTTGCTAACTCCATGTCTGACAAAGGCCTAACATCAAGGATCTACAAGGAACTCAAACATGCTGAAAAGAAAAAAAACAAATAACCCCATTACAAAGTGGGCAAAAGGTATGAACAGACACTTCTCAAAAGAAGGCATATGAGCAGCCAACAGATACCTAAAGAAATGTTCAGCCTCTCTAGTCATCAAGGAGATGTACATTAAAACTGCACAGAGATACCACCTAACTCCAGTCAGAATGGCCATCATCAATAACTCAAAAAATAGCAGATGCTGGAGAGGATGTGCCGCAAAGGGAACACTTCTACACTGTTGGTGGGAGTGTAAACTAGTACAGCCTCTGTGGAAATCAGTGTGGTAATTCCTAAAAGCTCTAAAAATCCAACTTCCATATGATCCCACAATCTCCCTACTAGGAATATATCCTGAAGAACTCAAATCACTCTGTAAAAAAGATACCTGCACATGTATGTTTATCACAGCATTGTTCACAATAGCAAGATCATGGAACCAACCATGTTGTTCATCAAAAGAGGACTGGGCTGCCAGGCTCAGTAGTTCAGCCTAATCCCAGCACTTTGAGGCTGAGGTGAGTGTATTGCCTAAGCCCGCAGATTCGAGACCCACCTGGGCAACTTGGCAAGACCTCATCTCTACAATAAACCAAAAATTAGCCAGGCGTGGTAGCATACGTCTGTAGTTCCAGCTACTTGGAAGGCTGAGGCAGAAGGATTGCCAGAGCCCAGCAGGTCAAGACTGCAGTGGCCAGGAACTGCCACTGCACTGCAGTCTGGGTGACAGAGTGAGACTCCAACTCAAAAAAAAAAGAAAAAAGAGAACTGGGTTTAAAAAAAATGTGGTACATATACACAATGGAATATTATGCAGCCACAAAAAAGGACAAAGTCATGAATTTTGCAGCAGCCTGGATGGAATTAGAGTTTATAATACTGAATGGTCTCTCACAGAAACAAAGATCTAAGTATCACATGTTCTCACTCATAAGTGGACCTTGAACAACTACTGTAATACTATAAGAAAAGGATTGTTAGTGGCAGGAAACTATGGGGGGCAGGAAGGGGCAAGAAGATGGGATTAATGGTAGTCAGTATCTGTCTGGGGAAGGGGAGGGCACACCTCATCAATAAGGGTACCTGCACAATGAATATTTGTATACCTAACCCTTAACTGTACCCCACAATTTTAAAATAAAAAATATATATAATTAAAAATTTTTAAAATAATTAAAAATAAAATATTTGATATTTGGTAAAATACTTAATATTTGGTAAAAATATTTAATATTTGGTAAAAAGTATTTAATATTTGGTAAATAAATGCAGAAGAACTGTAAGTATTCTCATTTGTGTACCATTCCCTTTAAAATAAAGGTAAATCTTTTTTTTTTTTTTTTGAGTTGGAGTCTCACTCTGTGGCCCAGAGAGCCACCGTAGCCTCGACCTGCTAGGCTCCGGCGATCCTTCCACCTCAGCCTTCCAAGTGGCCGGAATTACAGGCAAGCGCTACCACGCCCGGCTGATTTTTTGATTTATTATAGAGATGAGGTCTTGCTGCCCAGGCAGGTCTCGAACCCGCGGGCTCAGGCAATCCACTCACCTCAGCCTCCCAAAGGCGCGGGATTACAGGCTGAGCCACTGAGCCCGGCTGGTACATCTTCAATGAATCAAATTGGCTTGTTAATTTTGGCTTAAAGGAACCATGCATCTTTTCTTTGATCTTAACACAATATATGAGTTATCTTCAGCTGCATCAAAAACCACTCTAACAGTTAATGAATGGTTTCTTTTCTTTTTAAAAACTATAATTTATTTGAAAGATGTAGGGTACAATTCAGAATTAGGTATGCAATTGGACATCATACAGGTAAAGTTGTGCCACCCTTTGGGCCCCACTTCACCTGGTTTGAGATCAAGTATCCTTTTGATGTTGTCCCCTCCCCCCCCCCCCCCCAGTCACCAACCAGAGCAGTATCTGCTACTGCCAATCTCTTTCTTACAATATTATGGTAAATGTTCAGGATCTGCTTATGAGTGAGAACATGTGGTACTCTGTTCTTTGTTTCTGTGATAGATCACTAAGTATGATAGACTGTAATTCCATCCAAGTTGCTGTGAAGTCCATAATTTTGCCCTTATTTGTGGCGGCATAATATTCAATCATGTATATGTACCACTTTTTTTCTAATCCAATCCAGTTTCCATGGGCAACACAGTTAGTTCCATGTTTTTGCTATTATGAATAGTGCTACAATAAATATCCATGTGCAGTTATCTTTTTTGTAGAATGATTTGCGTTCCTCCTGGTATATTCCCAGTAGAAGGATTGCTGGGTTATATGAAAAGTCAATTTCTAGTTATTTTGGAAATTGCTGCACTGTTTTCCATAGAGGTTAAACTAGTTTGCATTCTCACCAGCAGTGTAGAAGCATTCCCTTTTCTCCACATCCTTGCCAGCATCTATTGCTGTTTGTTTTATTAATGATGGCCATTCTTACTTGGGTTAGGTAGTATCTCAATGTGGTTTGGATTTGCATTTCTCTGATGATTAGTGAGATTGAGAACTTTTTCATGTGTCTGTTGATTGTCCATATATTATTTTGAGAAGCATCTATTCATGTCTTCTACCCACTTTTTAATGGGATTGTTTGGTTTTTTCCTTTTGACACGTTTGTGTTTCTTTTAGACCTTGGATGTTAGGCCTTTGTCAGATACATAGTTGGCAAATATTTTTTCCCATTCTGTGGGCTGTCTCCCCACTCCCTTAATGGTTTCTTTTCCTTTGCAGAAGCTTTGCAGTTTCATGAGGTCCCACTTGTCTATCTTACCTCTTGTGGTGTGGGCATCTTGGGTTTTGATCAGGAATCTGTTGCCTACTCTGATTGGTGTCTCCTGCATTTTCTAATATTCTTATAGTTTGAGGTTTTACATTTAGGTCTTTGATCTATTTACAGTTGATTTTTGTGTATGGTGATAGGTAGGGGTCCTAACTCAATATTCTGCATGTGGTCAGCCAGTGTTCTCTGGATCATTTACTGAATAGGTTTTCCTCTCCCCAGTATTTGTTGGTGAAGTCTTTGTTGAAGATGAGTTGGTTGAGAAATTGAGGTTTTACTTCCAGAATCTCTATCCTGCTCCATTGGTCCATATGTCTGTCTTGTACCAATATCAGGCTGTTTTGATTAATGTAGCCTTACAATAAAGTTTAAAGTCTGGAAATGTGAAATCTCCTGCTCTTTTTAAAATAAGGATTGTTTTGGCTATTTGTTGTCATTTATGTTTCTGTATGAATTTCTTTTTATTGTCATTTCCAGGTCTCAGAAGAATGATGTTGGTAATTTAATGGATATTGTGTCAAATCTGTAGATGCCTTTGAAAGGATGGACATCTTAACAATGTTGATTCTTCCTACCAAAGGGCATGGAATATTTTTCCATTTGTTTGTGTTTTCTTGGATTTTTTTGAGCTGTGTTTTGTAGTTTTCATTGTAAAGGTCTTTCACTTCTTTGATTAGGAAGATGTTGAAGTATTTCATTTTTTATATGGCTATTGTGAATGAGATTGTACTTTTTTATTTGGTTCTCTGCCTGTTTGTTGTTGGTGTATAAGAGCACATTGTCTTTTGCACATGTATTTTTTATACCAAGACTTTACTGAAGTCCTTTGTCAGTGCAAGGAAGTTTTTGACAAATTCTCTTGGATTTTTGAGGTATGGGATTATATTATCAGCAAAGAGGAATAACTTGACTTCTTTTCCTATTTGGATACCCCTGATCTTCTTCTCTTGTCTGATTACTTTATTTAGAACTTCCAACACAATATTAGACAGTAGGGGTGAAAGTGGATATAGCCTTGTCTTTTCCGATTTTCAAGGAGAAATGCTTCCAGTTTCTGTGAATTTAGCTGTGGGTTTATCATGGCTGGTGCTTACTAATTTGATGTATGTTCCTTCTATGCCTAGGTGTTTCAGGGCTTTTATCAAGCAGGGATGCTGAATTTTATCAAAAGTTTTTTCTGCATCTACTAATATAATCATGTGGTTCTTGTTTTTACATTTGTTGATATATTTAGTTACATTTATGGTCTTGTGGATGTTGAACCAGTCCTGCATCCTGGGATGAAGTCTACTTGATCACGATGATTTTGAGATGTGCTGTTGGATATGATTAGCAAGAATCTTGTTGAGAATGTTTGCATCTATGTTCATTAGGGATATTGACCTGCAGTTCTCTTTCTTTGTTGGATCTTTACTTGGTGTAGGTATCAGTGTGATGTTAGCTTCGTAAAATCATTTGAGCAGAATTCCACCTTTCTCAATTGCCTAAAATATTATATATATTTTTTTTTAGTGCAGTGGCACACGCATGGTCACCCCAGTTTCAACCTGCTGGGCTCTGGCAATTCTTCTACCTCAGACTTCCAAGTAGCCAGAACTACAGGCACGTACTACCATGCCTGGTTAATTTTTTACTTATTGTTGAGACGAGGTCTCAGCAAGTTTCCCAGGCTGGCCTTAAACTTGTGGGCTCAGGCAATCCGCTTGCTTCAACGTCCAAAGTGCTGGGATTACAGACTAAGCCACCAAGCCTGGCCCTGGAATACTTTCAATAGTATTGGTATCAGTTCTTCCTTGTATGTTTTATATAATTCCACTGGAAAACCGTCTGGACCAGGGCTTTTTTTTTTTTTTTTTTTGGTAGGTAGTTTTCTTATGACAGAGTCAATTTCCTGGGCTGTTATTGGTCTATTTAGTGTCTCGATATCTTCTTGTTTCAACCTTGAGGAGTTGTGTGATGTCAGAAAGTCCTCCATTTCATTAAGGGTGTCAAATTTTTTACAATACAGATGTTCATAGTAATTGCTGATAATCTTTTGTATTTCCTCAGGATCAGTTGTGATTTGATCTTTTGCATCTCTGCTTGTGTTTATTTATGTTTTTTCTCTCTTTTTCTTGGTCATACTGGCCAGGGGTCCATCAATCTTGTTTATTCTTTCAAGGGATCAGCTTTTTGTTTTGTTGGTTTTGTTGTTTTGATTTTTGTCTTCTATGTCTTATATTTGAGTTTTTACTTTGGTGATATGGATTCTTCTGTTTATGCTAGTATTTTGGGGGACTTGTCTTTCCAGTTCACAGAGGTGATTTGTTAGGCTGTTATCCTGTGATCGTTCCATTTTCTTGATATGCGTTCATAGAGATATAAATTCCTCCCTTAGAACTGATTTCATGGCATCCCAGAGGTTTTAGTAAGATGTTTCTTCATTTTCATTTGTTTCCAGGGATCTTTTAATTTCTGTTTAGATTTCTGTGTTGAGCCTGGAGTTGTTCATCATCATGCTGTTTAGTATCCATGGCCTTGTGGGTTTTGGGGGAATTTTGTCAGTGTTGATATTCATTTTTATTCAACCGTGGTCTCAGAAGGTACATGGCAGTATTTCAATCTTATGAAATTTGTTTATGCTTGATTTATGGGCAAGGATGCGATCAATCTTGGAGTATGTTCCATGTGGTGATGAGTAGAATGTGTATTCTGTGGTTGCTGGGTAGAATGTTCTGTAGGTATCTATTAAGTTCATTTGGTCAAGTGTCAAGTTAAGTTTCCAGGTCTCTTGGTGCTCCTGTGTTTGGTAAACATATGTTTAGGATCGATATTTCTTGTTGATGATCTGATCCTTTTATATGGATGTGTAGTGTCCATCCATATCAGTTTTAATTTTTTATATCATAATGTTGTTTTGTCTGATATTAAGATTATGACTCCTGCTTTCTTTTGTGATCCCTTCTCCTGAAAATTCATTTCCTATCCTCTAACTTTGTATCCATGTGCATTTCTTGTGACGAGATGAGTTTTTGGGATGCTGTAAATTATTGGGTCATGACTTTTGATTCAGCTTGCCATTCTGTGTCTTTCCAGTGGTGCATTTAGTCCATTCACATCCAAGTTGATTATTGAAATGTGACTGCTTATCCCCATCATGAAGTTCTTATAAAGTTTTTTCTTTGTTTTCTTTTAGATTTTGTGTTGATGTACATGTGTGTTTTCAAGCTTACAGTTATGATGTATGCTCAGTTGATTCTGTTCCCTTGTTCTCTGGGAAAATGCATGGTCATTCTTTTTTTGTTTGTTTCTTCTGTGCTTAATATTTTTTTAAGTGTCTCCAGTAGAGCTGATCTGGAAGCTGCATAATCTCTTAGGGATTAGATGTCTGGGAAGGATTTTACTTCTCCATCACTGTTAAAGCTGAGCTTGGCTGGGTAGGAAATTCTTGGATGAAATTGTTTATCTTTGAGGACATTGAACATTGGACTCCAGTCTCTTCTAGTTTGTAGCGTTCTTGCCAATAGGTCTACTGCTGTTTGGTTTTCCCTGGTAGGGAAAACCTTTCTCTCTTGCTCCTTTTAGAATTTTTTCATTTGTGCCTACTTTGTGTAGGTGAATTACTATGTGTCTAGGGGTTGGTCTTCTCATTTGATCTCTTGTGGGGGTTCTCTATATCTCCTGTGTTTGGGTGGCCACATCTCTGGTGAGATGAGGAAAGTTTTCTTGGATAACCTCCTAGAATACCTGCTCCAAGGTTTTCTTCTTGTCCCTTTCTTCTTCTGGGGTACCAATCAGGCATAGGTCCAGTCTCTTGATACAATTGCACATCTCTTGGAGGCTTTGCTCTTTTTTTCTGAGTTTTTTTTCTATGTTTTTTACAGATTGTTTTAATTCCATGTTTTGGAATTCAAGTTTTGAGAGTCTTTCTTCTGCTTGGTTAATTCTGCTTTCCATGCTTGTCAACTTGCTATTTATTTCCTGGATGAAATTTGTTATGGCCAAAATTTCTGTTCCAAATTCTTTCAGAGTTGTATCTTGTCATTCTTGAGTCTTATTCACTCTTTCCATCCAGTCCATAATTCCTGTTGTATTCTGGGGCCAATTGTTGGTGATTTCCATTGTTAGCACTCTCAGGGTTGATTATTCAGATATTTTCTCTTTGTTACACTGGGAATTACTTGTGTTCTTCTGTTGATTTTTCCTCATTTGTGATAAATCTCTCTTTTCTCTTTAGTTCTGTTATTCAGTGGCAGTGACAGAGGCTTTCACTTCTGATGTTTGTTTGGCCCTCTATTCTTCCCTGACAGGCTCTGAATTTGTTCTATTTTGAAAAAGGGCTGTGGGTGGGAAGCTTTTCTGACTCTCATAGTTTTGAGAGTCAAATAAGGTGGAGGATTGGGAGCTAAGATTCAGAAACTATGTGCAAATCACAATGATCAATGATTGTGATATGGGCTCCCTGAGACCCACTCCCCACCACCACTCTATATGATGGTGCAATGGGTATGTGAATGTAGCCCCTGACTCCAAAATACAGTCACAACAAAGAGGAAAATAAAGAAAAGAACAATGAAATAAGATGGGCAAAAATTAAAAAAAATACAAAAACAGAAAAACAAAAGCAGAAACCACTGCAAAAAACAATTACACACACACATACACACAAACACGCACACACACAGACTAACATACACAAGTTAAAAGCAAAACAAACTGGGGAAAAAAACAAAGCAAAACAAACAAACAAGAAAACCAAAAACCAGGAAAACCAAACACACAAATATGCACACACACACACAAACACACACACTCTCAACACAAAATGAAAAAAAGAAAAGAGAAAAAAAGGCATTCAAATTGATCCCTTACACATTCATACATACATTCACACACACAATATTTAAAAAGAACATTAAAACAAAACATACCAAAAAAACTGGAAAATGAACACTCAATCATTGACATACACACATAAACAGAAAGCAAAAAATGAAAGAAGAAAGATAAAGAAATAAAAATTTGGAGGAAATCTAGATGAAGCCCTCACATTCATGCACAAAGGAAAAAGAAAAAAAAAAGTTTAGCAAAAAACAAAGAAAAAAACAACCTGCCCTTTTGTGGCAGGTTCTGCTGTTGCTCCTCTCAGCTGCTCAGAGTTAAGTTCCTCTACTGTCTCCTGTGCAGCTGTGGCCTCATTTATAATCTCCCCAATGTTGGCCAGGGGAAGGAGAAGGAGGTATTAGGGATGTGTGGGACTTCAGTCCTCTCTCCCTCTCTCATATTTTCAGGGGGATCCCCTCTGGTGGGGTTGTATAGGATTGTCTTTTCCCTAGGTGCTGGTGGGTGGTCACCCCAACCAGGTTTATCCTGGAGTAGAGTCCTCCTATTGTGGCTGATGTCCAGGCTCTGTCTAGGTTCGTCCTTCTTAGTCATGCACCAGCCATGTGGGTCTGATGTTAAGAGAATTGCCAGAGAGGAGGGGTTGGGTCAGCCCCAAACTCAGCACTGATCTCTTTGGAGGTCTTCCTCATCCTTTTGTGGTCACACCCTTTGTCCTGCAGTTGAATCAGGTTGGGGTGGGGCATCTGAGACTCAGCACTCGTCCTGTCCCTCTAGAGTTTGTGTTTTCATGATATTCTCTCTGGGTCACAATCAGCCCCTGAATAGATAATCTGCTGATCAAGGAGAGTGGGTCTGTCACTCCAGGGTGAGCAAACCAGACCACTTTCCTGCCCTATTTCAGCATGGTAGCAGGGTGCCTCTTTTTTCTTTTCCAGTGGGGCTCTGCCTCTGGGCTCCCTCACTGTGTTCCCTCTGCAGACCTTTCTGTCAGCGTCCTGCCAGACTCTGTAGTGTTGTGGTAGAGCCTGGAGCCAGCAGTCACTCTCAGCAGCTTCTTCCCAGGAAGGGCTTTGCTGACTTTAAAAAAAAAAATGGTGCTTGGCTTCTACATCCCGGGAAGTGCTAGGGTCCAAGCAGAACAGCTGCAGCACCGATCACTTCACCAGGAGAGTCTGGGCCACTTGCTCCCGAGTCCCCACTCAGTCAGTCACTCATATGTCCACTTACTTGCAGACACATACGCAAAATTGTCCATACACTCACTCAAACTGGTACTTGCATAATACAGTTGGCTCTACTACCATCTTCCCAGAAGCCTTCTTGTGGTTTCAAACAACAATAATTTGCTATTTCATATGATTTTATGGATTGGCTAAGCGGTTCTTGTCTGGACTGTTTCACCTGAAACTGGATGGTCTAGGATAGCCTCAAGGCAATTGACCCAATGTTACTTCCAGTGATGGGGATTATTTCTTTATAAACGCCCAGCATGCTATTCTAGGCTTGTTCACGTGACGACAGCTGCAGAGTTCCAAGTACAGCAAATGAGAGCAAGTTTCATTATGCAAAACCTCTGATTGTGTCATATTTTTTCATCTCTCTTTGACCAAAGTAAGTTATGTAACCAAGTATAGATTCAAGAGGGAGATACAAGAAATAGACTCAAACTCTTGATGAAAGAGCTACAAAATCAAGTTGCAAAGTGATATATGAATAAAGATATAAAATATTTGTGGCAGTTTTTAAAATATACTACAGATTTCTAGCCACAAATTATTTTTCTTGTATGAAAAATACCCTTACTTCTTCCAGAATTTTAAGTCTCTTTCAATTATGGTATCTAGATCAAAGTCTCGGTTCTTATGATTTGTTTCTAGTACAGATATAAATGTGACTCATTCCATGCAGCTACTCTTTATCCAGACTTGTGAATTAAAACATGATTTGTCTCCTTCCAACAGACCTAATATACAAGAGTGAGATGGAAGCAAGTAACTGCAATAGACACTTCTAATCAGAAAAGTGAAGAATGGACAGCACAGAGTAATCATTGGTCTACCCAGTTCTAGAATCCAACCAAGCACATGTTAAAAGGGTCTGTGAATGTGTCTATTTCTGCTCCCTGAAAGCTGTTTGCTCATCCAGTTTTCTCTGGGTCTCTTGGGCCCTTCTCTAGGAGTTTCATCTTTTCACATAAAAATGGGCATGATTTTCAGTCCCAAACATTTTAGAGTCAGAAAACATTCCCTTTTTTGAACTACTACGATTTTTTAAGTCCAAGTTGGCAAACTGGCAGTGCCTTTGTTAGTGTAATAGTCTTAAAAACTTCATGGGATGTCTATGAAGCAAATTTATATCTACTGTGTAATTCCTAAAATTCTCCATTTCTGAAATTCACATTTATTTCTTTGCAGACAGACCTCTCTCTACTTCAGATGTGGTAGTTTGCTATGAAAAGGTGTGGAATTATTAAAAGGTAATTTGTCTTGCTGAGGATGTTTATGTCTAGTTTAGAACTTTTAGCAGTTTTTAAATAGGGTCATACAGCCACATTTTTAAAATTCTGTGTTTACACTAAGACTATTTCCTACTTTGTGAATTTCTACCAGCTTAGGAGATGGTAAAAGCATTCTGTTTTCAACCCAGCAAGTCCTAGCCGGGTTTTATTTCTTCTAAAATCCGCTTGTAAAAAAAAGTAGGGTTTTTTTTTAAACTTATCTTTTTGTTCCCTTACCTTATCATATGAGGCTAAAATGGAACAGTTGACACTTTCAGCATCTGCCACAAGAAGACAAATGCACAAGTTAATTAGGTACATTTTCTAACTCCTAAATTTCTGCAGATTAAAGTTTGCCAAATATTCCACTATGACATAACTCTGTGTGCCATTTTTTTCAACCTTCACTACTGTTTCTTCACTATTTGTTCAGCCTCAATCCACTGTTTGAATCCAAAACCAGCACTACATATTTTAGTATTTTACTATAGATTGTAGATTGTATTATATCAACACTCCATACTAGGTACTAGTTTTTTTGATGTGTGTTTAACTTTTATTGTGTTAAATAATTTGTCTTAAACAGCATATATTTATTATTTTTTATACTTCTGTAGTTTGCCTGCCTGGTTCTTCTCTGTGCCAGATTGGTTGGTTCTGGGTGTTTTCAGACAGACTCATTCATATATCAAGCGGCAGTCTTGCTGTCAGTTGGGGTAATTGGAATGACTTTGCCTCATGTCTCTTCACCCTACAAGTTAACATGGACTCATTCAGTGACTATAAAGTTCTCAAGATCAGAAAGAGCAAATCTCACTTTCTTTCTTTTCTTTCTTTCTTTCTTTCTTTTTTTTTTTTTTTTTGTCCACTTCTCATGTGACTTTCGAAATGCTTTTTTGCCCAAGGCAAATCAAAAGGCCAATCCCAAATTCAAGAGATGGAGAAAATAATTCTATCTTCTAAGTGATGGAGTTACTAGTCATATTGTGAAGGGGTAAGGATACATAAAGGGGCAGAAGAATTTCTAACTATTTTTGCAATCTATCACAGCAAGCATATTTAACATAAGACCTGAGTTAATTTTTTTTTTTGCTAGTATAATCATTAGAGTTTGCTAAATTTCCCATGCTAGGTTTATGGGAGATATTATTTATTATTATTTCCACAGATTATTTAGGGTTATGAGAATATAAACATATATGTTTACCTAAATTGAATTATAAATATTGATATCTTTTAAAAGAACATGTGAACTAGAAACGCTATTGCAAATCATGTGAACTTAATCACTCCACCTACCCTATCTTGATGAATTGTCAAAAAAAAAAGTATCTCGCTTACAAACCATTGATGTCCACTTTGAAGGTATTGCTCCATAATACCGATTTAAATGCAGTTACCAAGATCATTAATTGACTTTTAAGACTTCGTGCTAGTATTAAATTAAGGTAATGAATAAGCAATCCTTTTAAATAAAGCAAAAATTCCAACAAGTTATGCATTATTTTATAATATTCTGATAAATTAATTTTTTTTTTTTTTTTTTTTTTTTTTTTTTTGAGTTGGAGTCTCACTCTGTCGCCCAGACTGGAGTGCAGTGGCCACTTCCGGCCACCGCAGCCTCGACCTGCTGGGTTCCGGCGATCCTTCCGCCTCAACCTTCCGAGTAGCCGGAATTACAGGCGCGCGCTACCACGCCCGGCTGATTTTTTGATTTATTGTAGAGATGAGGTCTCCCTGCCCAGGCGGGTCTCGAACCCGCGGGCTCAGGCAATCCACTCACCTCAGCCTCCCAAAGGCGCGGGATTACAGGCTGAGCCACCGAGCCCGGCTTAAATTAATATTTTTAAATGAGGTTGATAGTTTTAATTTATCATCAATCATAGGTTTATATAAGTTTATGTAAACTCATGTTCAAATCATTATACCAAAGCTTTGGTATAATAAACAATAGAGGAATAGTAATTCAAAATTGGTCTTGAAGTATTTAATATTTTCTTTAAAAGATAATGAATTAATTATTCTTAGTGATCAGTTCAGGTAGCTGAATTTCATTAACTCACTCGAAATCTCTCATGTGAGATCCTGTTTTCTTCCTGCTTATAAATTATTTGATAATAAGCAGTAAAACTTTCTCACTTTTAAAGTAACTAAAGTTGTTTTATTATGAAACCTTCTGCTGTTATTTTAATATACTGTTACCCTGGTTAATAGTAATCAAGACTGTAAAAATTTACCCATGATTTATGCTCATATCTTCATATAATGATCAATTTCCTCTTCTCAATCTTTTTTGATATTGCCAAATACAGGCATAAACTTCAAAATTATAAAACTGCTTAGATATTGCTTAAATTGTCATTCTCTTGCTCACTTATCTTCTTTTTTTTATTTTAAAGATGTGGGGTAACAATTCATAATTAGGTATACAAGTGGTCATCGTACAGGTAAAATTTGGGCATCCTCACTTTGCCTGACTTGAGAGATCAGGAACACTTTTGATGTTGTGTTCCCCAACCCCCATCCCGGTAGTATCCTTCTACTGCCAATTCCTTTCTTATACTATTATGGTAAATGTTCAGGGTCCGCTTATGGGTGAGAACATGTAATTCTTTGATTCTGTTATAGTCACTCAGAATTATAGACTCTAAATCTACCCAATTTGCTGCTAAGTCCTTATGATTGTCCTCCTTTGTGGCTGCATAATATTCCATTGTGTATATGTACCACATTTTTTATCCAGTCCAGTTTTAATGGGCAGCACGGATGATTCTATGTTTTTGCTATTGTGAATAGTGCTGCAATAAACATGCATGTACAGGTATCTTTTTTTGTAGAATGATTTGAGTTTCTCCAGGTATAATCCCAGTAGGGGGAATGCTGAGTCATGTGGCAGGTCGATGTCTAGTTCTTTTAAAAATCACCACACTGTTTTCCAAAGAGGTTGCACTTGTTTGCATTCCCACCAGCAGTATAAAAGTCTTCCTTTTTCTCTTCATTTTTGCCACCATCTGTTAGTTTTTGTTTTATTAATGATGGCCATTCTTACTGGGGTTACGTGGTTTATCAATGTGGCTTTGATTTGCATTTAACTGATGGTTAGTGAGGCTGAACATTTTTTCATGTGTCTGGTGGCTGTCCATATATATTCTTTTGAGCAATGTCTATTGATGTATTTTGCCCACTTTTAACTGGGCTGTTTGCTTTTTTTTTTCTTTTTCCTTTCAGCGTGTTTGAGTTCCTTGTAAATCCTGAATGTTAGGCCTTTGTCAGATATACTGTTGGCAAATATTTTTTCCCATTCCGTGGGCTGTCTCCCCACTCTCTTGATGGTTTATTTTGCTTTGCAGAAACTTTTCAGTTTAATGAGGTCCCACTTGTCTATCTTATCTCTAATGGCATGGGCATCTGGGGTTTTGATCAGTACTTGGTTGTAAGTTCCAATTTCCTTAAGGGTGTCTGTTAATTTTCTAAGATTCTTATAGTTTGAGATTTTACATTTAGGTCTTTGATCCATTTAGAGTTGTTTTTTGTGTATGGTGATAGGTAGGGATCTTGTTTTAATCTTCTCCATGTGATCAGCCAGTTTTCCCAACACCATTAATGAAATAGCTTCTTCTCTCACCATGGTTGTTGGTGGAGGCTTTGTCGAAGATGAGTAGGTTGAGGAATTGAGGTTTTGCTTCCAGAATCTCTATCCTGTTCCATCGGTCCATATGCCTGTTATTGTACCAATATCAGGCTGTTTTGATTATTGCAGCCTTAAAAAAAACTCTAAAGTCTGGAAGTATGATACCTCCTGCTTTATTTCTTTTGCTAATGATGGTTTTGGCTATTTGTGGTCATTTATGTTTCCATATAAATTTCTGTATTGTCATTTCCAGGTCTGAGAAGATGATGTTGGTAATTTAATGGGTATTGCATTGAACATGTAGATTGCCTTTAGTAGGATGGACATCTTAACAATGTTGATTCTTCCTATTCATGAACATTGAATATTTTACCTTTGTATGTGTCTTCTTGGATTTTCTTGAGCTTTGTTTGGTAGTTTTCATTGTAAAGGTCTTTAACTTCTTTGGTTAGAAAGATGCCAAGGTATTTTTTTCTTTTCTTTTCTTTTTTTGGCTATTGTGAATGGGATTGTGCTTTTTATTTGGTTCTCTGCCTTTTGTTGGTGGTATATAAGAATGCAACTGTCAGCCGGGCTCGGTGGCTCACCCTATAATCCCGTGCCTCTGGGACGCTGAGGTGAGTGGATTGCCTGAGCCCGCGGGTTCGAGACCCACCTGGGCAGCGAGACCTCATCTCTACAATAAATCAAAAAAATCAGCCGGGCGTGGTAGCACATGCCTGTAATTCCGGCTACTTGGAAGGCTGAGGCGGAAGGATCGCCAGAGCCCAGCAGTTCGAGGTCTGCAGTGACTGGGAGCGGCCACTGCACTCCAGTCTGGGTGACAGAGTGAGACTCCAACTCAAAAAAAAAAATGAATGCAACTGTCTTTTGCACATTTATTTTGTGCCCTGAGACTTTGTCAAAGTCCTTTATTAGTGAAAGCAGGTTTTTGACAGATTATCTTGGGATTTCAAGATATAGAGTCATATCATGAGCAATGAGGGATAACTTGACTTCCTCTTCCTATTTGGATACCCCTGATTTCCCTCTCTTGTCTAATTGCTCTAGCAAGCACTTCAAACACCATGTTGAACAAGAGGGATGAGAGTGAGCAGCCTTGTCTTCTTTTGGTATTCAGGGAAAACATTTCCAGTTTCTGCCCATTTAACAATATGCCGCCTGTGGGTTTACTGTAGATAGTGTTTACTATTTTGAGGTACGTTCCTTCTATACCTAGTGTTTCAGGGTTTTTATCAAGAAGGGATGTAAGATATTATCAAAAACTTTTACTGCATCTAATGATAAAATCATGTGGTTCTTGCTTTTATATCTGTTGATGTATTTAATTACACTTATGGTCTTGTGGATGTTGAACAAGCACTGCATGCTGGGAATGAAGCCTATTTGAGCATGGTGGATAATTTTTAGATGTGTTCTTGGATCTAATTTGCTAGAATCTTGTTGAAAATTTTTGCATCTATGTTCCTTAGAGATATTGGCCTGTAGTTCTCTTTTTTTGTTGAATCTTTACCCGATTTGGGTATCAGTGTGATGTTAGCTTTGTAAAGTCATTTGGGGAGAAGTCCATCTTTTTCAATTATCTGGAAGACTTTCAATAGGATTGGTATCAGCTCTTCCTTGTACATTTTGTAGAATTCCACTAGAAAGTAATCTAGTCCAGGACTTTTTTTTTGTAGACCGTTTTCTTATGACGGAATCAATTTCCTGGGTTGTTATTGGTCTATTTTATGTTTCATTATCTTCTTATTTCAACCTTGTGGGGTTGTGTGATGTCAGAAAGTCCTCCATTTCATTTAGGTTATCAAATTTGTTTCCATAGAGGTGTGCATAGTAATGTATGATAATCCTTTTTATTTCTTTGGGGTCAGTAGTGATTTTTGCATTTCTGATTGTTTATTTGGGCTTTTACTCTCTTTTTCTTGGTGGTCATTCTGGCTAGCAATCCATCAATCTTGTTCATTCTTGAAAAGAACAAGTTTTTTGTTTTGTTGATTTTTCTATGGTATTTTTGTCTTCTATGTCCCATATTTGGTCTTTTACTTTGGTGATCTGGGTTCTTCTGCTAAAGTTAGGGTCTTGATCTTTCCAGTTCCCTTACTGACTTGTTAGGTTCTTAACTTGTGATATTTCCATTTTCTTGATATGTGTTCATAGTGATATAAATTCCCCTCTTAGAAGTGTTTTCATGGCATCCCGGGGGTTTGGTAGAATGTTTTTTCATTTACATTTGTTCCTAGGAATCTTTTAGTTTCTGTTTTGATTTCTGTGTTGACCCAGTAGTCATTCAACATCATGCTGTTTAGTGTCCGTGTCTTTGTGGGTTTTGGCAGAATTTTGTCAGTGTTGATATTTATTTTTACTCTACCATGGTATCAGAGGGTGCATGGCAGTATTTTGATCTTATAAAATTTTAAAAGTTTATGCTTGATTTATGGTTAAGGATATGATCAATCTAGGAGTACAGTCCATGTTTTGATGAGTAGACTGTATAGTCTGTGGCTGTTGAGTGGAGTGTTCTATATCTATTAAGTCCATTTGGTCAAATGTGAACTTGAGGTTCCAGATCTCTTGGTTGAGTTTTTGCATTCATGATCTATATAGAGTTTTTAGTGTGGTATTTAGATTTCCAGCTATAATAGTGTTAGAGTCAATATCTTGTTTTAGTTTACGTAGTAGTTGCTTTATAAACACCGGTGATCCTGTGTTGGGTGCATATATGTTTATTTCTTGTTGCTGAGTTGAACCGTTTATCATTATGTAGTGTCTTTCCATATCTTTTTAAATTTTTGATAGCTTAAGTGTTGCTTTGTCTGATATTAATATTGTGACTCCTGCCTCTTTTGTGATCCATTTGCCTGGAAATTCATTTTTCATCTTCTAATTTTGAGTCCATGTGCATTTCTTGTGCTGAGATGAGTTTCCTGGGTGCAGCAAATTATTGGGTCATGGTTTTTTATTCAGTTTTCCATTCTGTGTCTTTTCAGTGGAGCATTTACTCCATTCACACTAAAACTGATTATTGAAATGTGATTGTTTATCCCCATCTTGAGTTTCTTATAAAGTTTTTCTTTGTTTGTTTTTTGTCTTTTACTTTTAGGTTAACATATGTATTTTCAAGTTTGCAGTCACAATGTATTTTCTTTAGATTCTCTGGTCTGCTGTTTTCTTGGGAAGTGCATGGTCATTCTTTTTCTTTCTTTCTTCTGTTCTTAATACTTTTTAAAAGTATCTCCTGTAGAGCTGGTCTGGGAGCTGCATAATCTCTTAAAGATTGGAAGTTTTGGAAGGATTTTGTTTCTCCATCACTGATGAAACTAAGCTTGGCTGGTAGGAAATTCTTGGTTGAAATTATCTTCGAGGACTTTGAATATTGGACTCCAGTCCCTTCTAGTTTGTAGTGTTTCTGCCAATAGGTCTGCTACTGTTCTGATTGGTTTTCCTCAGTAAGTAGTCTGACTTTTTTCTCTTGCTGCCCTTAGGATTTTTTTCTTTTGGGCCTACTTTGTGTAGCCAAATTACTAGGGCTGGGCTTCTCCTTTGATTCTTGTGGGAGTTCTCTGTATCTCTTGTGTTTGGAGGGTCGCATCTCTCATGAGATGGGGAAAGTTTTCTTGGATAACCTCCTGGAATACTTGCTCCAAGTTTTTCTCCATTTCCCTTTCTTCTTCTGGGATACCAATCAGGCATAGGTCTGGCCCCTTGATATAATCACACATCTCTTAGTGGTCTTGTTCTTTCTTTATGAGTTTTCTTTCTATGCTTTTTACAGATTGGGTTAATTCCATATTTTGGTCTTCAAGTTCTGAGATTCTTTCCTCTGCTTGGTTAATTCTGCTTTCCATGCCTGAAATCTTGTTATTTATTTCATGGACGAAATTTTGTATGGTCAAAATCTCTATTCCAAGTTCTTTCATTGTTGTCTTTCTTGAGTCTTATTCACTCTTTCCATCCATTCCCTAATCTCTGTTGTATTCTGGGGCCAGTTGTTGGTGACTTCCATTGTATGGGCTCTGAGGTTGACTTTTCAAGCATTTTTCTTTGTAACACTGGGAAATATTTGTGTTCTTCAGTTGATTTTTTTTCCTCATTTCTGACTTTCCTTTTTTTCTCTTTATTTCCATTATTCAATGGCAGTGGGAGAGGCCTTCACTTCTGATGCTTGCTCAAACCTCTATTCTTCCCTGATCAGGACTCTGAATTCATTCTATTTTGAAACAGGCCTAAGGATTGGAAACTTTATTGCCTCTTGTAGTATTGAGAGTTGAATAAGGTAGAGAAGGGAGCTATGATTTAGAAACTACTTGCAAATCACAATGTTCTGCTTGTGGTATGTGTTCCTCAAGATCCACTCCCCACCACCCCTCTATATGATGTGCAATGGGCATGTCTGTGTACCTCCTGAGTCCAAGATACAGTAACAGCAATGAGAAGAACAAAGAAATAGAATGAAATTAGACAATAATTTTTTTTTTAATTTTTAAACAGTTAAATGCACACACACATACACACACCCCCAAACACCTGGATAACAGTAAAGCACAACAAAATAAAAAACAACAACAAAAAAAAGGATAATCACACACACACACACACACACACGCACGCACACCCAACCCAAAATGAAAGGAGAAGAAAAGGAGAAATAAAAACAAGAAAAGAAGCCTGGCTCGGTGGCTCAACCTGTAATCCCGCACCTTTGGGAGGCTGAGGTGAGTGGATTGCCTGAGCCCGCGGGTTCGGGACCCGCCAGGGCAGCGAGACCTCATCTCTACAATAAATCAAAAAATCAGCCGGGCATGGTAGTACATGCCTGTAATTCCGGCTACTTGGAAGGCTGAGGCAGAAGGATCGCTGGAGCCCAGCAGGTTGAGGCTGCGGTGGCCGGAAGCGGCCACTGCACTGCAGTCTGGGCGACAGAGTGAGACTCCAACTCAAAAAAAAAAAAAAACAAAAACAAGAAAAGAAAAGGAATTCAGGTTGAACCCTCACACATGTATTCACACACAATGAACTAAAAAAAGAGGAAAAAAAGGCAAAAAAAAAAGACTGAAAAATGAACACAATCCTTCAGGTACACACATAAACAGAATACAAAAATAAAAGAAGAGAGAGAAAAAAAAGAAAAACAGAAGAAAGAAAAAAAGGTGGGGAAATGCAAATCAAACCCTCATATGCACATTCATGCATAAAGGAAAAATACAAAAAAAATTTAAAAACAAACAAACAACAAAACAAAAACCTGGTCTCTTGTGGCAGGATCTGTAATTCTTTCTCTCTGCTGCCCCTCTGCTGTGTTCTGCAGTGCTTTGGCATCATTCACAATCTTCCCACTATCCAGCCCAGGGAAGGAGGAAGAGAGAATGGGGTGGGTGGGTCTTCAGTCCTCCCCTCCCATCTAGTGTGGCTGGGGGGATCTCTTTTGTTTTTTTTTTTTTTTTTTTTTTTTTTTGGGTTGGAGTCTCACTCTGTCGCCCAGACTGGAGTGCAGTGGCCGCTCCCGGCCACCGCAGCCTCGACCCGCTGGGCTCCGGCGATCCTTCCACCTCAGCCTTCCAAGTAGCTGGAATTACAGGCATGCGCTACCACGCCCGGCTGATTTTTTGATTTATTGTAGAGATGAGGTCTCGCTGCCCAGGCGGGTCTCGAACTCGCGGGCTCAGGCAATCCACTCACCTCAGCCTCCCAAAGACGCGGGATTACAGGCTGAGCCACCAAGCCCGGCTGGGGGGGATCTCTTTTGGTGCAGAGGTGCAGGATTGTCTCTTCCCCAGGTAATGGCGGTGGGCACCCCAGCAGACTTATCCTGGAGTAGAGTCCTCCCATTGTGGTTGACTTCCAGTCTCCACCTGGGTTCATCCCTCTCAGTCATGCTCCAGACATGTGGGTCTGACATTCAGAGTATTGCTGGGGAGGAGGGGGTTGGGTCAGACCAGTCTCACAACTGATCTCTTTGGAGGTCTTCCTCATCCTTTTCTGGCTACACCCTTTGTCCCACGGCTGAATCAGGGTAGAGGGTGGGGCACCTGAGACTCAGCACTCATCCTGTCACTCTGGAGTTTATGCCTTCATAATGTTCCCTCTGGGTCATGCTTAGCTCCTGATTAGTTAATCCTCTGGTCACAAAGAGCAGGC
Organism: Cephalopachus bancanus; assembly: GCA_027257055.1. Lineage (NCBI taxonomy): Eukaryota > Metazoa > Chordata > Mammalia > Primates > Tarsiidae > Cephalopachus > Cephalopachus bancanus. The sequence goes on from JAPVLO010000108.1 coordinate 9,664,748, forward strand.
CAGGTCTGTTGCTCCGTGGTGAGCAAACTGGCACACTTTCCTACCCAGTTTTCAAGGAGCTGGCAGGGTGCCTCTTTTATCTTCTTGCTCACTTACCTTCTAACAGAGATTAACTAGAAGTAATTAGAAAGGTTTGGTGTTTTCTGTTTATTAGATCAACACAATTGTGAAAGACAGTCATTTTGTTTGCCAAACTAATGTACAAAGAGACTCAACCTCCATAGCAATAATGTAAAAATGCTACTAATATGAGCATATTTCCATAGTCACAGGCTTTCAGGACAGATTAATGTATTCTCATCTTCATGTGCAAAGCCCGACACAATGTTGCTAGATCAAATGGATTCTTTTTTTTTTTTTTTTTTTTTTTTGAGTTGGAGTCTCACTCTGTTGCCCAGACTGGAGTGCAGTGGCCACTCCCGGTCTCTGCAGCCTCGACCTGCTGGGCTCCGGCGATCCTTCTGCCTCAGCCTTCCGAGTAGCCAGAACTACAGGCGCGCGCTACCACGCCCAGCTAATTTTCTTCTTTTTAAAATTGTAGAGATGAGGTCTTGCCTGCTCAGGTGGGTCTCGAACCCACGGGCTCAGGCAATCCACTCACCTCAGCCTCCCAAAGGCACGGGATTAAATGGATTCTTTAAAAATGTTTCATCTCTTGGTTTTTAATACCCTTCTTAGCTGCGGCACACAAAGCACACATTTTACTGGATGGCTCAAAGGCTCTGGAGATTTTTCAGTGGCCTTAATATTCATATTATGTTCCCAACTCATGGTAAACTTTAAATAGATTCTTTCTACAGCATTATAAATCATTCCTAACAAGTAATTCCAATCTCTTCCCTTCTCATATTTTTGATGACTGTTCAGTTGTATCATCAAAAAGTGTTCCCTGATTCTTCCCTCATGTTGATCTAAAAGCCCATGCTGTATAAACTATAGGAAAGAAATTAAACTTTTGGAAAACATCAAAAGAAAGATAACTCAGTAAAAGATCATATCAGCTACTTTAAGATCACGGTACTAAAAGGAACAGATTCGTGTTTACAAGAATTCTAGGGTAAGCTGACATTGCCACGAGAAGCAGATATCTGTCAGACTGTGCCAGAGGACTAAATTAAAATTTCCAAAATACCTGTGGCTTAGGAGCTGATGACTTCCTGCATGCAGACTGATGACTTGAGTTCTAGTGGAGAAAAACTAATTATTCAAGACAAATGGAACTGATATGGGGATTGTAACTGGTATTTTAAAAGTAATTATAGCATTATTTGTAATGTTTGAAATTCTAATAATCGAATGGAACAAAACTTTTTTTTTCTTTTCCATATATATCTAGCCCTTGTTTAGCAAAATAAACTAGTGCTAACACTTTGTTTTGTAATTCCTTCTAACTGACCACTCAAAATTCAAGAAAGGTATTCTATAAGAAATTTTAGATAAATTATAACCCTATGAAGTAAGGGAAAATAATGATATAAAATAATAGCACTTACTGGTAGTTTTGTCTGAAAAACTGTTTAGAACAATGATCAAAAAATACTCAAAATGCCTTTATGTAGTTTCTTCCATTTTCATGCTATAATATAGTTATTTTCATAACTATATAGTCTACTCTCTACCAGGATATAATTGGATAAACAAAATACATAAGAAATATCATATTTAGATTTTCCTCTAAGATCAGGAATAACACAAAGATACTTACTCTCACCACTTCTATTCAACAAAGTATTAGAGATCTTACCAGAGCAATAAGGCAAATAAATAAATAAATAATAAAAGACATCCAAATTGAAAATAAAAAAGTAAAATGTGCTCTATTCATAGATGATGTGATGCTGTATGCAGAATCATTAGTACTAGTAAACAGATTCAGGAAACTAACAAGATACAAAATCAACAGAGCAAAATAAACTGCATTTCTATACACCAAACATAAACAGCCCCAAATTGAAAAACTATATCACATTTAATGTAAATCTCATTTAATTACTTCTGGCAAGACCACAGTTAAGTAAAAAGGACAAATAATGCCTACAAATCTTTTCAAGGAACTTCTCTGTACTTTTCTGCTGCTTATGATATTCCATAGTTACATGCTGTAAATAATATCACTTTCAGCTGGGCATAGTGGCTTAAGCTTGTAATCCCAGCACTTTGGGAGGTAGAGGCAAGTGGATTGCCTGAGTTTGTGGGTTCGAGACCAGCCCAGGCAACTTGGTGAGACCTCATCTCTACAATAAATAAAAAAACTTAGCCGGGTGCGGTAGCACGTGTCTGTAGTTCCGGCTACTTGGAAGGCTGAGGTGTAAGGATCGCCAGAGCCCAGTGGGTCGACGCTGGGGTGGCTGTGAGCATGCCACTGCCCTCCAACCTGGGTGACAGAGTGAGACTCCAACTAAAAAAACAAACAAAACAACAGCAGCAACAACAACTGTTATATATATATATAACTTTCTAGGAAATCAAGAATATTGGCAAACAAGGACCTCACGTTTGGATTTGAAAAGAATTCCCTATAGTTAAATGTTCTGTAGGTAAAAACCCAATAGGGGCAAAATGAATATTTGTGGTTTTATTTTTTGAAATACAGGCTAATAAAAGCAAGATAATTATTTCTGATATAATAAGTGTTATTCTAAAATGTCACCATGGGCTTTACAAAGCTAACAAATGAAAATAAATTCCTAACCTCAATATTGTATGATTCTAGCTATGTTAAACATTGTAACAAGAATGCCTTGAATATTTATCAATCTCGAAGTCTTATTATACTTATGAAAAGAAAACAGTTCTAAAAGAATATGCAAATTGATACTACTGAATCAAAATATTGGAAAGCAAATTCTTGTGGTCAAATGTTTGCCTTAGTGGAGGTTTGTGACTACTATAAGGGTCTGACCTCAATCTTTCCTATGTACATTTTTTAATGAAAATTTTTCTAAAAGATGGTTTATGAGCCAGGCTCGGTGGCTCAGCCTGTAATCCCACGCCTTTGGGAGGCTGAGGTGAGTGGATTGCCTGAGCCTGTGGGTTCGAGACCTGCCTGGGCAGCGAGATCTCATCTCTATAAAAAAATCAGCCGGGCATGGTAGCGCATGCCTGTAATTCCGGCTACTTGGAAGGCTGAGGGGGAAGGATCGCCGGAGCCCAGCAGGTCGAGGCTGCGGTGGCCGGGAGCGGCCACTGCACTCCAGTCTGGGCAACAGAGTGAGACTCCAACTCAAAAAAAAAAAAAAAAGAAATGGTTTATGTTTTAGGGATAGGCTTTGAAAAGTTGGAGCTTTCTCTTATAGTTCAAATAATAATTTGAAGTACTCATAACCTGATTATCCTTTGTTTGTTCTACTAACCTAGTTGAAAAGTAGATTCCCTAGCTGGGCATGGTGGCTTGCACCTGCAACCCAAGCACTTTGGGAGACTGAAGTGGGAGGATTGCTTAAGGTCAAGAATTTAAGACTAGCCTGGGCAACATAGCGAGACATCATCTTAAAAAAAAAAAAATCAAAAAGTTAGCCAGGCATGGTGGTACACACATGTAATCCCAGCTATTTAGGAGGCTGAGATGGGAGGATTATTTGAGCCTAAGAATTCAAGGCTGCAGTAAGTTATGATTGTGCCACTACACTCCATCCTGGGTGACAGTGAAACTCCAACTCAAAAAACAAAATTGAAAAAACAGAAAAGCTGGATTTCCTTGCATAACTTCATTACAAAAACCTTCACTCAAAAATCAGAATTATCTATGAGAATTGCTTATTTTTTAGCATCCTATACGAAGGTAACTAAAAGCAAGAGAGTCCTTATGAAATTCCTGTTTCCTAAGACAAAGCTCCAAATGAGAAAGCAGGAGAGATGGTGTTTTGTTATACTAAAACCCACAAACTTCTGTTCGTTTTTTTTTAAAAATCAACCCCAAAATAATATCAGAATTTTGGATCGTCAAACAATAATTTGAACTATACATACCTTGGTTATTCCCTGATTATTCCTTTAGCCTAATGGAAAGTGAGATTCCCTTGCATAACATTCTTGCAAAAACCTTCACCCAACAGTCAGAATTATCTATGAGGATATCTTATTTTTAATATGTAAAAATGATTGGCCATTTGTCATTAGAGTTGAGTTTGTATGCAAAAGTATAAATATTTGTACAATTTCTGACTGTATGGAAATCAACATAATCTAACATTCTTGCCCTGTCTTCTGTGACAACTCGCACTGTGCTGATCTTACCACCTGTTGAGGCAGACTATTGATCCTCCCCTGCAAAGATGCCCATGTCTTAATCCCCAAACTGTGACTACATTAGGTTACATGGCAAAGAGAATTTCAGGTTGTAGAGGAAATTAAGGTTGCTAATTATCTGGTCTTAAAATGAGAAGCTTTTCCTGCACTGTCTGAGTGGGCCCAATACAATAATAAGCGAGAAAAGAGTCAGAGTCAGAGTTATTTGAACATCCTATGCAGCTGGCTTTGAAGGTGGAGGAAGCAGCCATAAACCAATAAATACAGGTGGTCACAACAAGCTGGAAAGGGCAAGGAAGTAGATTCTCCTAAGAGACCCCAGAAAAGAACACGGCCCTGCTGGTACCTTGATTTATCCTAGTGAGACCCATTCCTTTGTCTAGATTGCTTTCCATTACTTTTTGCTAGACTGGATCTTTCTCATTCTTCAAGATGTTGGTTAAATGTCACCTTCACAATAAGACCTCTGTGACCATCCTGTTAAAATAAATATCACACACCTAGAGCTCTCCTTGTATTCTCCTTATTCATTTTTTTGCATTCATTACTACTTGATATTTTCTTCTTCAGTTGTTTGTTTACCTTTATTTCTCATTCCCATTTGAATATAAGTGCCACAAAATTAAGAATAAACTTGTTTTCTGTTGAATCTCCAGAACCTATAGTAGACTCTTATACACATGAAAAGCTCTTTCATTATCTAAGAAATAAGCAGAGTGCTTCAACAATACCAAATGGCTTGCAGTTATCAAAGCATTGTGTTCATGTGTGACTAGGCATCATGTAAACATAGTATTCACTCTCCTTGTTTGTGTAGACAATCCCAATGTCATCTTTAACACTTAATTTAAGTACGTCATTTTCACGAAGTTTTTGGTATTTGCCTTCATTCCTGTTTCAGTTATTTATCACCATGCAACACATCACCCCAAAACTTAGTGGCTTAAAACAACCATGGTTCATTATTTCTCAAATATCTCAACTGTATTAGGTTTAGCTTAGTAGTTCATTGCTAAGCGTGGCCATTCACTTAGCAGCATTGGGTTTGGAAGCTGGGTTGGCTGACCTAAGGCTAAAAGGATGAATAAGGTTTTTACTAAGTCTAGTGACTTGACACTTTTTCATGTGGCCATTCAATGTGGCTAGCATAAGCTTGTCACAGTATTATGGTTTCAGGCTAGTTATACTTATGTGGGAGCCGATTTCAAAGAAACCATAAAAGATACCAAACTTTTTGTATTCCAGACCCCAAATGGAACTAGCACAATGACACATCTGCCACATTCTACTGACCAAAGCAAGTAAAAAAAAACAGAGCTTGAATTAAAAAACAGGTGTGATGGTTAATTTTGACTTGGCCGCAGGGTACCCAGATATTTTTTAAAACATTATTTTGAGTGTGTGTGTGGGTGTTTCTAGATAAGGTTCACATGTGAATGGGTATAATTAGTAAAGGAAACTGCACTTTCTAATGTGGAGGACCCTAATGCAATTAATTCAAGGCATGAATAGAACAAAATGACCGACTCTCCCTTGGATAAGAGAAAATTTCTCCTGTCAAATGACCTTTGAGCTAGGACATTAAATTCTTTCCTGCCTTTGAACTCAAACAGAAACATCTGTTCTTTCAGAATCTCGAGATTTCTGGCATTTGTACAGGAGCTAGACCACTGGCTTTTCCAGGTCTCTGGTTTGCTGACCCACCATGTAAATGTTGAGACTTGCCAAGACTTCATAATTGCATGAGACAATTTTTATATAAATATATATATACATATACAGTAAGTGACATCTATATAACATGATTTGTCCTGTGCTAAATTGTTGTGCTCTTCAATACAAGCCCCTACAGTTTGATAACTTGCCTACCTTTTCTACTGGATTTTTTGTACTTTAAGGGAAGAAACTGCTTCTCATTGTTTTCCAAGTGTTTAGCACCTGATCTCAATATAGTATTTAATGGTATTGATTGATTGATTAATTAATTAATTTAAAATGTGCCCTATATCTATGATTTTTTATATTTACTTTTTATAAACTTAATCATTCCCTTTTAACTCTTACTTGGTTACCACATACTCTCCCTGACAAACACACTGCATTATTTCTGTAAGATGCCATCTTCACCTTCAAGCTCTCTAACCAATCCAGAATAATACAGAGCAAATTATATATAGTCTTTACTGTATATATAGAATTTGTGTTTGAGCAAAAAGAAGATTACCTGATTCTGATTAATATTTTATAGAATAGTTTGTGTGAAAAGCATCAAATTTTAAAACTGTTTTATACTTCAGAGTTCTAAAAATCATATTATTTAAGCCGATATAACTTAAAAACCTATCAATGAAAGAATACTATACTCTTGCATACTGATTTTGTGCTGAGTTGACACTTTTTATATATGAAAATGTTAAATACTCTAGAGATCAGAACCTTAATGTGGTATAAAGAAGACTTGGGTGCACACCTCTTACAAAGATTATGGCTGGACTAACATTCCTCCACCTCACCTTTCTTCCTTTATACTGCTCGTGACCTCAGCATCGTTAACAAAGAAATGATAATTTTAGAGCCTTGGAAGGGTCTAAATTTTCCATTATCAAGGACAATACTGGCATCTTTCCAGAAACCTGGAGGCCATGGCTCATCTGCAAATCACGTACATATATTTGCATGAATTTTATTTTGATTACTAGCCTCAACTCATGATGATACTTAGGATGAATGAAGCATTTTACATATATGAATAAATGAAGAAAATTTAATAGTCTTATTGCTCATGGCTGTGCTTTCCCTATTTCTCTAACTCATACTGTCCTCAATAATCCCCTTCTTGTAATTCCTTCTCTTTAAATCTATAATGGGCTTTACTTTTGTTCACATATTGATTTTATATAGGCGGTAGGAATTGCCCTTTTTGTGTGTTTTATTGATCCACTTATTCTAGTCTATTATAACCAAAATCAGCGTGACTTAGTGATTTTTGCAAAGTTCTTCATCTTGACTGAAATAAATTGGCATCTGTTTTAGGCTAATTCAGTGGAGTATGCAAAGCTTGATAACTGTGTAAGTTTATTTTGAAGGGCTTGTCCCCAAAGTACATCATAAACCAAAGTACATCTTTAGAGACAAATATATTAAAAATTGTATATTATAGCATTAAAAATAGAGACAAAGAAGAATTACTGCCCCATTAATAGCTTTTTATTTGTCCAATATTTAAAAATTCCCCTGAATGTGATTGTACATGTGTATTGGACTTGAGGTAGAAAAACTTTGTGGATGACCAAAAAAGGGTCATTATTAGATTCAGATAAGGAATGCTGGTAATGGCATATAGGTATTGATGTCAGAAAAATGAGGAAAGAAAGGCCATGACTTGTATTGAATCATAGAAAATTCTAGAGAGCATGGGAGGTGATGAAGTGGTGGTGACTAGTTAAAAGATTAATCACATTATGGCTCTAAATTTTATGCCTCAAAATTCATATGATACTTTTGTACTACTTATTCTATACTACTTATGGTAGTTACTTATTGTCGTTAATGATCAATAAATAAAATGATTTCTTCCTATACATTCAACATAGATTTTTCCCAGGGAATAAAAGGCAATCAATTCTAGATTTGGGAAAACATGACTTTTTCCTTCTTATCATGCTTACTTCATTTCTCTTTTCTTTTCTTTCTTATTTTATTCTTCCACACTCTAACATACGTATCCTTTCTAGTGTTTAAGGATGATCATGTCTTTTATAAGCAATAATATATTCATGTTTGTATTAGATATTACAGAGCAGAGCCTAACATTTATGAGAAATAATATGTATTCCTCTTGTGTTTGAAGTAACAGAAAACATATACAGTTCTTTCCGAATACGATTGATGTCTTCCATTTATAAGTTATGACAATGATAATACAGTTCAAATTTTTTTATCCACAAATATTACAGAAAATCAAATTAAAGTTACAAAATAACAGAAAATTTACTATAAACAGTACTTTAGGAATTTGACTTAAAATGGGAGTTGGATCAATTAGAATTTGGCTAGAGAAGCAGATGATATGGAGAAATAAAGACTAAGGGATTTATTATGAGGATTAGATTTTAAACAATTATGGGAGCTGCTGAGGAAGTCCATGGAATGACTGTTATTAATAATTCTGTATTGATTATTGTATCTAAAAAATCTGTTAGTTGTCAAGTTCAGTGGTTGGGGGAAAAAAGCTGCTCTGGATAGAGTGGAATAGTTTGGAGATCAGCCAGGGCTCTTTAGGATAAACTGAAATTCATGAGGACGAACTAGAACTCATTTTATTTTCATAATCTTTAACCTGCCTAAGTTACCTGCAGGAGAATGCAGGGCCTTTTGCCACAGAGCTGCTAATGTATTTTTTCCAGAACTTGAAAATACTTAAGTGGAAAATCCAGTCGATTTGGAGGACTTGTCAGCTTTGCTGCTGCCACGTACCAGCAAGATAAGCAAGCAGAACCACAAAAACATGAAAGAGAAAGTTGAAACAATATCTGGCACCTTACACTGACTTTCAGAAGGTGGAACCTGCTGTTTCACTTCTACTTTCAAATCTCATGCAAATTACTCTTGGGGCCCACCTTAACCTGGGACCATACCAAAAAGACATTTGGAAAAAAGTAATTCAGCTTAATCTAAGTTGACACAGAAAAAAAAACAAAAACAAAAACTATAATCAACCTCCTTCCACTTTGTATACATATATACCTCTTTGAACTATACCTATCATTCAAAGAAAGATAATGTATGAGTCAGGCTTCTGGCAAATATCATGCAACCTGCTTTGTACAATAAATCACATCCTGAATCATTCTCCAGAAGAAAATACAAATCCTTTCATCCATCTTTGAGCGGTAGTCATTATTCTTCTAGCTGACTCCTTCTTCCCTTTCAACATCTCCTAACTTAAATATTGATTTTTCGGGGGTCGGGGAAGCACTTTTTCTTAAGTTTTGTGTATTTCTTCATGTTTTTAAAGATCTTAACAACCAATTTGCTTTGTATTGTCTTTTCAAAGACATTTGGAAGACAGAGATGGATGCATTCTAGGATAGAAAAGACAGAGATTTTTATTGCAGAGTAAGAAAGATATATATATCAATCCAGAAAAGCATATAATCAGATTTTTTAAGGGCTCCTTCTATATATTCTGGGATTTCTAATATCAATATTTATTTCCTGCAGAGCCTGCAATGCATTGGGCGTTAGTTTTCATCACATAATAACTGTTAAGAATTGAGGCTCATAATATTGTTACTTAGGCCAGTGCTACTGCTGTGAGTAATAAACTATCTTTTGTCTCTGATGCAGACATTCCATGTCTTCTGCTAGTATCTACAGGACTGGTTAACCTGTCAGCTTGCAAGTAGGGTAAAATCTCAGACCTTGAACCCTATCTAATGATACTGAGATATCAAGTTGAAATTAATGCATTACGTACATCTAATTTATGTTATATAATAGGAAAATGAGAAGAAAATAGTTAATATGTATAGGAAAATATCCATATGAAAATAATGAAGTAATGTTCATAGCCATTAAAATACTGTTTTCTTCAACTGGTCACATGGATGTAGCTAGCATTAATTACTTTCTTCTGACATTGTTGATTCCATATTTATTTGTTCTTAGAAATAATTTTAATTGGTTGTGCTGGTCTGCCAGAGAGAGTGAAACCTTCATTTTTTATTGATACATATTATTTATACATATTTATACTATATATGTGATATTTTGCTACAAAAATAGAATGTATAATAATCAAGTCAGGGTAGTTAAGTTATCCATTGTCTTGAATATATATCATTTCTATGTGTTGAGAACATTTCAAGTCCTCTCTCCTAGCTAACTAAATGGAACTAACTGGCACTTATAGAACATTTCAGCCAACAGCTGCAGAATACACATTCTTCTCATCAGCTCATGGAACATTCTCCAGGATAGGCCATATGTTAGGTCCCAAAACAAATCTCAACACATTTTTAAAAAATTGAAATCACGTAAAGTATCTTCTCAGACCATTGTGGAATAAAAGTAAAAATCAGCAATAAAAAGAAATTTGGAAACTGTACAAATACATTAAAATTATAAACATGCTTTTGAATGATATTTAAATCAATGAAGAAATTAAGATAAATTTTTTTAAAAGTCTTGAAGTAGCCAGGCTCGGTGGCTCATCCTGTAATCCCAGTGCTCTGGGAGGCTGAGGTGAGTGGATTGCCTGAGCCTGCGGATTCGAGATCCACCTGGGCAACTTGGCAAGACCTCATCTCTACAATAAAATAAAATAAAAAATTAGCCAGGTTGTGGTAATGCACGCCTGTAGTTCCAGCTACTTGGAAGGCTGAGGCAGAAGGATCGCCGGAGCCCAGCAGGTCAAGAGGTTTGAGACTTCAACTCAAAAAAAAAAAAAAAAAGTATTGAAGTAAATGAAAATCAAAATACGATACTCAAATCTATGAAATATAGCAAAAGCAGTGATAGGAAAGTTTAAAACAATAAATGCATATATCAAAAAGGCAAACACATTTCAAATAAATAACATAACAATGCATACAAAAGAACCAGAAAAGCAAGAACAAATCAGACTCAAAAATAGTAGAAGGAAATAAATAATAAAGATCAGAGCAGACATAAATAAAATAGAGACAAAAAATTATAAAGAATCAATCTAAAATTTGGATTTTTGAAAAGATAAATTTAACAAACCTCTAACTATAGTAACCAAGAAAAAAAGAGAGATCCAAATAAACAAAAACAGAATTGAAAAATAAGACATTGCAACTGAAACCACAGTAATAAAAAAAAAAACCAGAAACTACTTTGAACAACTATACACTAACAAACTAGAAGATCTAGAGAAAATTGATATATTCCTGCACACGTACAACCTATCAAGATTGAATGAGGAAGAAACAGAAACCTGGACAGACCAATAACAAGTAATAAGACTGAATCAGTAATAGTTTCACAACAAAGTCCAGAACCAGATGGCTTCACTGGTGAATCCCACCAAACTTACAAAGAAGAACGAATACTGGATTCTCCTCAAACTATCCCAAAAAATTAAAGAGGAGGGAAATTTCCTAAATTCATCCTACAAAGCTAACATTACCCTGATACCAAAACCAGAAAAAGATGGAACAGTAGCAACTACAAAAACTATGGGCCAGTATCTCTGACAAATATAGATGCAGAAATCCTCAACAAAATACTAGCAAACTGAGTTCAACAGCACATTAAAAAGATAATACACCATAATCAAGTGTATTTTACCAGGGATGCAAGGATGAAACAACATATGTAAAACATTAAATGCAGCATATCATATTAGCAGAATGAAGGACAAAAATCTTGTGACAATAGATTTTTGTCTCAATAGACAGAAAAAGAGCATTTGATAACACTTAAAGCCCTTTATAATAAAAATTCTCAACAAAATAGAAATAGAAGTAACATACCTCAACATACCAAGAGTTGCATGAAAAACACACAGCTAACATCATATTAAATGGGGAATAGTCTTTCCTCTAAAATCTAGATGGCTATTTTTACCATTTTAATTCAACATAGTACTGGAAGTCCCAGCCAGGGCAATCAGAAAAAGAAAAGAAAGAAAAAGCACCCAAATTGAAAAAAAAAGAAGTCAAATTGTCCCCCTATGTAGTTGAGATAATATTATACTTAAAAAAAAAAACCCAAGCCGGGCTCGGTGGCTCAGCCTGTAATCCCGCGCCTTTGGGAGGCTGAGGTGAGTGGATTGCCTGAGCCCGCGGGTTCGAGACCCGACTGGGCAGCGAGACCTCATCTCTACAATAAATCAAAAAATCAGCCGGGCGTGGTAGTGCATGCCTGTAATTCCGGCTACTTGGAAGGCTGAGGCGGAAGGATCGCCGGAGCCCAGCAGGTCGAGGCGCGGTGGCCGGAAGCGGCCACTGCACTCCAGTTTGGGTGACCGAGTGAGACTCCAACTCAAAACAAAAACAAAAACAAAACCCTAAGCCGGGCTCGGTGGCTCAGCCTGTAATCCCGCACCTTTGGGAGGCCGAGGTGAGTGAATTGCCTGAGCCCGCGAGTTCGAGACCCGCCTGGGCAGCGAGACCCTCATCTCTACAATAAACCAAAAAATCAGCCAGGCGTGGTAGCGCATGCCTGTAATTCCGACTACCCGGAAGGCTGAGGTGGAAGGATCGCCGGAGCCCAGCAAGTCGAGGCTGTGGTGGCCGGGAGCGGCCACTGCACTCCAGTCTGGGCAACAGAGTGAGACTCCAACTCAAAAAAAAAAAAAAAGGAAAGCACTAAAAGACATCAAAATAGATAAGTTCAAAAACTGTTTAGAGCAATGGAAAAAGCATCCTGATAGGTATATTGCATCCAATGGAGAGTACTTTGGAGGTGACTGAAGTTTAAACATGTAAGAATAAATACACAATTTTTTTTTTTTAAGTTGGAGTCTCGCTCTGTTGCCCAGACTGGAGTGCAGTGGCCGCTCGCGGCCACCGCAGCCTCGACCTGCTGGGCTCCGGCGATCTTTTCACCTCAGCCTTCCAAGTAGCCGGAATTACAGGCATGCGCTACCACGCCCGGCTGATTTTTTGATTTATTGTAGAAATGAGGTCTCACTGCCCAGGCGTCTCGAACCTGCGGGCTCAGGCAATCCACTCATCTCAGCCTCCCAAAGGCGCGGGATTACAGGCTGAGCCACCAAGCCCGGCAATACACAATTTTTAATAAATAAATTCTAGTGTTTTTGGGTTCCTCCTTGTGTCTGTATGTACCCACACATATATATATATATATATATATATGCCTGGAAAAAAAAAACCCTAACCCCCCCCAAAAAAAAACCCTAAAGACTCACCTAAAAAAGTTATTTTATATGACGCATAAATTCAGTAAAATTGCAGAATGCAAAATTAATAAAAAATCAAGAAAATAATCTAATTTGTAATAACTACATACACACATACACACATGCACACAAACACACACACACACACACACACACACACACACACACACAATACCTAGAAATAAATTTAGCCAAGGAGATAAACGATCTATATAAGGAAAACTACAAAACACTGAAAGAAATTGAAGAAGACACAAATAAATAATGACATTGCATGCTTGTGAACGGAAAAAGCAATATTGTTAAAATGAACATATTACCCAAAGAAATCTACAGATTCAGCTCAATCCCTGTCAAAATAACAACTTCATTTTTCACAGAAATAGACAATACAATCCTAAAATTTATATGGAACAACAACAAAAAAACTCAAATAGGTAATGCAATTCTGAGCAAAGAGAACAAAGCTGCAGGTATCACACTGCTTGACTTTAAAATACTTGGGAGGGGACATAAAAAACCCAGAATTTATTTATAATATATTGTGTATTTATTCTTACATGTTTAAATTTGAGGCACCTTCAAAGTACTCTTCATTTGTTGCTATAGATCTACCAAGAAGATTTTTCCACTGCTCAAAACAGGTTTAAACTCATCAATTTTGATGCCTTTTACATATAAGCATTAATCCATTGCCACATTTTGTTTGCTGTTAAATGAATGTCTGTTTCAGTGTAAACAAAGCATTGCCTCTCCCTTAATGGGAGAGGGCCTATGTGATCAACCATATGCCAAGACAGCTGGCTGATCTTCCAAGACTACTACTGTATTGAAGATTCAGTTTTGATCTTTGCTGCTGGAAGGTTAGGCACTCAGGATGGCTGCTGCTTTATTGACTTTGGTAAGTGAAAGTCCTCATTGCTGAGCCCATGCATCATTGCCATGGCTATTCTGTTTATGACCATTGGAGAAACCACATGGGACAGATTCACAGAATGAGTCATCTTATCCATCAAGTCTCCTATAGACACTATATTTTCATATATCCTGTCTATTCCTGAAACTTTTCCTCAGATCTCCTTGTCACCAGTTTTCTAATCATGTTTCTTAGGAGTCTCTAGCCAGCTTTCCTTCTAGACACAAATGAATAATACTTGTATGTTGGGAGCCAGCCTTGGAGGCCCACCTGATTGACGGGATCCTGGTGGGCCGAAGACCCCGGGCCACAGGGCGAGCCCAGGAAGCTGAGCCCTTCTGTCTTCCACCTCTACTGTTGGTATGGTCGAAGAATTCTGTGTAGTCATGGAAAAAGAAAATGGCATGTTTATGTGAAGTATTCACAGCTAACCTTAAAATGTCATGGTTCATTTTTCTATTTCCCACTGTGCTGTTTGGCCTTTTCTAACATATGCAATAGTTAAACTCTGAAGCACATCAAGAATGCTTTCTTTCACTTGGTTATAAGTTACTAGATATTGCTTGAGTAAAAAATGATATAAGTATATTCACTCCTTATTTGATTTAGAATTATGCAGTTTAGTGTTTAGACATAAGGTTTTTTAGAAGCACAAGTTTATAGTAAGTTCATTATGAATTCATTATAAGTTCTAACACTTATCTAGGAGTTATGTAGGTGATTTATAACACTGCTTTCACAGATTTAGGATGAAGATTAATTGTTAAGGTTTTTGCTTAATCCAATAGTTAAAATTTTTAGTTAACGTTTATAGAGTGGGTTTTCACTGAATTCATAATATACTAATTGGATACTTTTATGATAAGTTAACTAATACAGAGAGCAACTTTGAGGGCCTGGGAAACATCACTAAAAGCTTCTTTTGAGTTTTCTTTAGAAATAAACTCTGCAGGATAAGAGGAAAGTAACAAAGACACCGGGACAAGAAAGGTGATTTCAAAGCTTTGAAGGTTGTAGAAGCCCCAGAGAGAAAACTCCTGATACATGGAGAAATGTGCACTTGGAAACTTTCTTGAGACATTTTAAGGACTGTAATTTGGGACTTTGGACTAAAACTATTATTTAGCAGATAGTGTTCTTGGCTTGTTTGTTGCTTCTAAGACCACTAGATGGTGGTAACTTTTAAAGGATATGTACATGAAGGAATTTTCCTTGTTTTGCCCCTTTACGAATGGTATAAAAGTTTTCTGTTGACTAACATTAAATGACATCTCTCCTGCAAGCAGGTGTTCAAGTATATTATTTTCGTTTTTGCCTATCCTGTCTCTCCTTCAGGAAATCCCACACCCAGCAGGAGCAGGACCCCCGCACTTGTACTACTTAAAGTTCTGCCTCTAGAGGTTTCTTTTCACTATTATTCCTCAAGATGTCACTAGAATGGGGTGGTAATGCTTAACAAAACTATATAATTATGAATACCTGACTTTGTCATACCAGAGTTCCTTCAGTAACTTACTTATCGTCTTTGTGACCAATTTTTTCATTTGAAAAGAATTTTTAAAGAGTTTAAAAAAATAAAAGAATTGAGAATAAAAACAGTATTTATATTTGTAGTATTATTGTGAGAAATCAATAATATCATGTGTAAGTAATTAAGACTATCAGGCACTTAGCAAGGGCTCAATAAGTGCTGTCATTATTAAATTATCATCATCATTAAAGTTTTATAATTTTATCAAAAATGTTTTCAAATTATGGTTATTTAATTTCTTACATATTTTTCATACTTTTTGCTTGATTGTAAGTTCTTCATTATAAAGACCATATTTTATACCTTAAGATATGAAGAATATCAATTACAGAATCCTATGATTACTAATATTTAAGTGTTTTATTTAATACACTTTGGCTAGATATATTACAAATATAAGAAGGTTGTTTAGATAGGGACAAAGAAAATATTATTTGTGTTCATTGATATTATACAGAAACACATATACTCCACAGATACTACTGTTTTGTTCATGGCAGTATCTCTAGTATACAGGGTAAAGCTTGGTCAAACTAAGGACTAAATAAACACCTGTTTAACATATGATGACATTTAAAGACGTAAAGTTTTACAAAATTTGAGGCATAAATGGAAAGTCACAGCATGAATAGCTGAGTATTTTATTTTGGGTTACAAACGCCTGCCCTATACCTTCTTTATACCAAGTAGCAATGTTAGAAAATTGCACATGTAGGTAAAAACACCTCCACCAGCCTACAAGCCTTTTACATGCATAAGCATATAGATGCATAAACACACCAGGGCATGCATGTGTAGTTATACACAAATGTACATGGAAAAATAGATAAAAGATTGTAAAATACCATTTCATCTTGGTAAGTTATAACAAATGGGTGGTATATAATGCAGTATTTTAGTCAGAGACTAGGGATTCCTGGCCCTGAAGATTTAAGAGTAAGAATCAAGGAGACTCTATTTAAACCAGTACTTGAAGGAAATGGAAGTCAAGAAGAAAAGGCTGAGAGTTCCTGGAGTTGAGAAAATAATTATATAGTCAAAAAAACTGGAAATGGAAATTGTCATCATTGTAGAAGAATGTGTTAGCTAAAGAAGAGGTTTTGTACTGAAGAATAGTCATGATTCAGTGTTAGATCTATCATTGCCCTTCACTATAAAGACTTTCACTTCCACTTGAGTGAGGCATACCTCTGATGCCAGCTCTGTCTACTGCACCTCATGTGCTCTAATTCCTGCTTCTCATCTCAATGCCTGTATTAAGGTACCCTCCCAAAACCCAAAATTTACTTATAAAAATTATATATTTATTCTTACATGTTAAATTTCATTCACTTTCAAAGGACTCTCCATTTGATGCAATACACCTATCGAGAGGCGTTTTCCGCTGCTCAAAACAGTTTCTGAACGTGCCCATTTTGATGCCGTTTAGTGCTTCTGCCATTTTTTGTTTTACCTCTTCCATATCTGCAAAGCATTTCCCTTTGAAGACTTTTTTCGTCCAGAGAACAACAACAACAACAACAAAAATCATTCAGCATGAGATCTGGTGAACAGGGAGAGTGGAGCACAGGGGTCATGTCGTATTTGGTCAAAAACTGCTGAACACTCGGCACTGATATAGGCAGGTGCATTCATAAGTCACCTATCGTGAAATAGGTAAATGGGTTGAAAGAATCTCCAAAAATATTCACTGATGCTGAACCCAGTCCCTCACAACAACACTAGCTGGTACAATGATGCTGATGGGTTCTTAGAACACTTCCCTAATGAGTGAAGCCTGTGCTACAAGAAGCCTGCCCTCCAAAAAATAATTCCGAGTTTTTCTGGGGATCTCCTTCATATTTGAGAGTCAAACGCACACAGTCAGCACAATTCATTGGGATGACATGAATTTTGTCTACTGCCACAAACAAATGTATTTGGAGCCAGGATTCTAAATAATATAAGGATTAGCAAACCTTCCTAGAATAAAAACAATAAATTTTCAAGATTGGGAAAAATTAAGACTTGTGTTATCAATTCATATAATGAAAATGTATTTATTGTAGTAACTCTAAGCCTTATTTTTCGCATATTCTTCAAGTTGAACTCTTTTCAAAACAATAGGGGAAGGAGAAAAACATTGCTTATTTTCTCTTGTCTTCTTTCTAAATACGTTCTGCCAATTTGATTCCATTTTGAGCTCTTTTGTGACTGCCACGAGCAGTGAGGAAAATTTCTCTCTAATACAATGTTCTGTACACTCTGTCCTGCCTATAACATAAAATGCTTCATAATAGTGGAAACATTATGACATAAATAATTGTCCAAAATTTCAGTCCACAAAGCCTGAATCTGTGAAAGTACAATTAGATTGCCTAGGACATAGCAAAATTTAACAAGAGCTGGTTTGAATCTAGCCATCTATTCAAAGTTTAGCCATCAAACAGCAAACATGGAAATGAAATAGAGAAATACGCACAAAATAGAGTAAAACTGCACAATCAAAGCTCCTGAAATGGCTCCGGAATCTCAAGTAGGTGGTTATCGGCTATGTTATTTCCCCAAATTCTACAAGTTTCTCTCAAAAACAGCTATATAGATCAAACTATGATACATAGATAACACTGTCATTTTTTTAGGATATTGGTTGATTTACAAATGAAAATGGTCGTAGATAATGTGTTTAAAAACAAACAAAAAAGAAACCCTTCAAGCCTATAGTTTTAAATCTCATTAGGGTGTATATTTCAGTACAGCCAAGATTTGCTTATACAATTATCAGATTCTGCTTTTAGAGCGTTGACCGGCATCTCCTCTGGACATGTATCCTTTTTACAGTACTTAAGAAAGTAGAATAAAAAATGTCAGTTGTGAGGGGAGTAGTGCTCATTTAAGCCTCATTGTAGAAATGAACAAACTGTGATTCTAAGATGTTTAGAGTTATGCAGCCTGTTACAAAATCATGAGACGGTGAGACAAGATTGCTTGGAATCCAAGAATCGTAATTTTTTAAAATAGAATTCTGGTTCCTAAAATAAGGAGCCATCCAGTTTTGGACAGGTCCTCTTGGTGGGAGTCATTGGGAGTTGGGTGGTTTGCTAATGCCAGACCAATGACAATAAAGCAAATTTGTTATTTAGAGAAATAAATTTCGCTTTCCATATTCTCTTTCAGTGATTTCCCTTTTTACTCCTAAATATTGTGTCCAATGTGACAAGCTATCCAATGGCAGGACTTTACAGTTTTCTTTGTGGGAATAAAGTCAAGTGCACATATCTCCAAACAAGCTAGGGTGACATGTTTGGCAGCTGATAAATTTTAAGAAAACAGGGAAGCATAGACAAATTTCTCCTGCAATCTAATCCAAATTGCATTATTTGCATTGCCAACTTTTTACCCTGCCACTCTCTTGTTTGAGAAATGCTTCCACAGAGTAAAAGTGACTCACTAGAATGTCATGTTTCTTCTTTGGCTTCTCTTTTTCTTGCTCTATCATTTGGTCTAAAAATCTGGTTGAAAACCAATGATACTGGTTTTAATCTTTTATACACTATGCTCCACTGAGGAACCATGTATAAATCAAAGAGCTGTCAGTGAATCTCCCCTCAGCAGCGAGGCTAAAAACAGATTGTTGGTCATAACTGCCGATGAACAGCCAGAGGTCGATATGACCAAGACCTGCTGTGTTGGCATCCACACCCTCGGGTGACTGGCTCAATTTGCCCTCTTCCTTGCAGAATCTCTGAAGAACACAGGCAGCACAGTTTTCCAAAAGCCCAGCTAGTCGGGAGTCTTCTTCAGAGAGAAACTATGAAACAACAAAACAAAATCTCCCTCATGTGCAATAACTTTGTTGCTGTGTGTGTCTAGAAATCACATAGCACTTTGGATAAGATAAACACTGTAATTTAAGTATGAGTCATTTATTTATTTATTTATGTTTATAATAATAGCAGAAATAAATAACAAGTACAAAAAATTTCAAGCATGAATAAAAGGTAAAATCACCTATCATCCCATCTTCCATAGAAACCAAATGTTAGCATTTCCATTTTTCACACGTAAGCACACATACATTACGTAGTTTGCAATGTTCTATAGTCTTTTTAAATTTTTGCAGCATATATACTGATATTAATTTTAAAATCTTTACTGCATTTATTTTTATACACTTGAGATAATGCTTTTTTAAAAACATATTTACAGATAAATACAACCAGTTATTTCAGGGAATGCTTTCAGAGGAAGTAAAATTTATGTTGAAGTCCAAAGTATGTGGGGTTATTCTATTATCTGTAAGTAGAATTGTGGAGGTTCAGTTTTCTCATCTGCATGGTGTTTGGAAGGTTTTGATATGGGGTTATGCTAGCTTTGAAAAAGCAATTTAGAAGCCAGTGTGTATGTGTGTGAGTGTGTGTACACATATTTATATGGGTACATATATATATATGTGAACATTCATACACACAAGCAGCATATTCAGATATTCTTCCATAGTTTTTGCGTATTTAATTTTCTATTTTTCTACCTTTATTTTAATAATGCATACTTACCTATAATATTCCCAATTTTAGAAAGTCAAATGTATATATTTATCTACTCTAGTTTTCATACATATTCTCTCATATTCCAAACTGCAAGAGATTGGACTTGCTCTTGTTCTTTTTGACTTGATTATAACTATTTTTAAGAATCTACTTTTGAACTTTTACTTATTTTATAATTCTACTCCTTGACATCTTCTGGTTCTTTGTTTTCTCTCTCTCTCTCTTTCTTTTTTTGCCACTCTATCACCCAGGCTGGAATGCAGTGGTATGATCACAGCTCACTGCAGTCTTGAGCTCCTGGACTCTTTTGCCTGACCCTCCCGAGAAACTGAAAATATAAGCATATGCTAATTGTTTTATTTTTAGTTTTTTATTTTTTAGTTTTGTAGAGAAGAGGTCTCACTATGTTGCCCAGGCTGGTCTCAAATTCCTGGGCTCAAGCAATTCCTCTGTCTCAAACTCCCAAAGTGCTAGGATTACAGGTGTGAGCCACTACCCTCAACCTCTTTTATTTTTAAATAATGAAGGCTTTTAGAGTCAGATCTTATTGTAGGTCAATAGTAAACATTATTTCATAAAGCAAAAATATATTTTCTTAAAACTTAAAATCCTTTAAGATAATTTACAAGTTAAATATTATGCTCAAAGCCATATAAAATGCACAAGACTGTTAATTATACATAAATCTCCAAAGTACTATATATATATATAGAAAGTATAAAGCATGGCATTAATTATAATACCTTTAACCCATATAAAATGAATATATGAATGACAAATAACAAGCTTATAAATTATCAAAAAGCTTACCTTCCAAGGCTTTAGAAAAACATTTGGAAATAAGCTTTACTATAAAAAAAGTCTTTCAAAATACCCATGAATAATGGATTTGAACTTAAAGTTGAGACTTCATCAACAAAAAATACCTTAATGAGCTTGGATATTAAAATACTTCACCAAGAAACTTTTCTCTGAACAATTTAGAGAGAATTCTCAACATAATCTCTTGTTTCCATTTTCACATTACTTATGTTTATCTTCCCACTTCCACATGTCTTAATGTACATTATAAATTCAGCTTTGAAAATAGAAAGTAAAAATAAATGAGAAAAAAGGTGATTTGAGAACTATGATTGAATAGATGCATCATTAAAGTTCTCCTTATTTAATAAAACGGTTGGCCCGCAATTCTAGATTTGTCATGCAAACCTGATACTAACAGCAGCAGTATAAAACGCTATGCTTATTTATTTGAAGGTATTCAACATAATTCAATCAGGTCTTTAATAAGCAAAGAAATAAAAATGTCAAGAACTTAACTACAGGATTTTATTTGGCAATATTAAATATTCAGATTGATATCAGTAATATCAAATGTCAGTCCCTGTAAATGGATCTTTGAAGAAACTGAATCTCTGCTTTATGTTCAACCATTGTCAACACATATTTTGAAGGAATAGTTTTCTTTCCTGAATATGAGATGGACAGTAGATGAAATTTAAATAAAGTCGGGCTCCGTGGCTCAGCCTGTAATCCCACGCTTTGGGCGGCTGAGGTGAGTGAATTCCCTGAGCCCACGGGTTCAAGACCCGCCTGGGCAACTTGGCGAGACCTCAATTCTTCAATAAATCAAAAAATCAGTAGCGCACGCCTGTAATTCCGGTTACTCGGAAGGCTGAGGTGGAAGGATTCCCGGAGCCCAGCAGGTCGAGGCTGCGGTGACCAGGAGCGGCCACTGCACTCCAGTCTGGACGACAGAGCGAGGGTCCAACTAAAAATAAATAAATGAATAAAAAGAACTTGTCTACCTATTCTCTTAACTTTTTCTTCTTTTAATAAGTATTGATGGTTTTTAATTGATCCAAAAATCTGAAGAAATAACCTGTTTGTAGTCAAAGACTCACTATTAATCTTATAATATGGCTGGAATTATGAAATGTGTGCTGATATTACACTTAATATCAGAAAAATTAAAAATAAATAGCAAGAATTAAATATATATTTGAAAAACATTTACATCAATTCTCTTGACCTGGGCACTATTGTAAAAATGCATATAATAAGCAAGCAAATTACAAATGTCAAAGCAATTGTTTGCAATTTTTATTCAGAATTTTTAAAACATACATTCATTTTAAAATGTGAAGAAAGAATGTTATTTACATCAGAGGAGTGTCATTTCTTTCTAATGCCCTTGTCAAACAACTGCTCTAATACAGTACAAACATGTAATTTTGAAATACCATGGACTAAGACATGTTCAAATCCTGCATTGCAATTTGGTTTTTACCTCTGGTTATGATTTCCTTTTCCATGGTCTTTAACTTTATTTTTAAACTCACATATGTGTGACATAACTAATTTTCTTAACAGAAATTAAAAAGAGAAGATAAAAATGTACAGTACAATATGAGTGGGAAAGAATTATTTATTCACATACAGTTTTTCTGAGTACACTTAGTCAATTAACAACTAAACTTATTATTTTTTTACTGAATTTCAGAAAAATTTGGAATCCACAGAGTAGAAATTGAACTCTTGCTAAGAGTTTATTTAATAATAGGTACACAATATGGTAAGTAGGTATTATGAACTGAATGCTTTTGTCCTCCCCACAAATTCATATGTTAAAGCTCTAACCCCTAGTATGGTTGCATTTAAAGATGGAGCCTTTAAGGAACTAATTAAGATTAAATGAGGTGATAAGGGTAAGGCCCTGATCCGATAGGATCAATGTCCTTTTCAGAAGTGACAACAGAAACAAGGTTCCTTTCTTCCCCACAGCACATGTGCTAACATCTAGAAACCAGGAAGAGAGCCCTTAACAGATACTGAATTGGTCAGAACCTTAAACTTTTAGCCTCCAGAACTGTGAGAAAACAAACTACTGTTGTTTAAGCCACCCTATCTACAATATTTTGTTATGACAGCCGGAGCAGACTAAAATGGTCAGGTAGAAACTAATTGCTTGGTAAGTATAGCATCGTTTAAATTATAATGCTGACAAACATCTTAACTGCAGCTATCTGTCTTGATGGATAGTGAAAAAAAATTCAAGAAAAAGTCATCTAATTTTCTAGCAAATCTTCAAAACTACAAGAAAGAATATTTTAAACTCTAGGTCATTAACCACCTTCATTTTGTTTAAAAATAATGTTTTTGTATGAATTTTAAAAGGACAATTTTTTGCAGTAACATCTAGACCCAATTTTTAGAAGTTCCAGTATTGTCCATGTCAGGTCTGTGGGCAGAGCCAGTGCTGGTGCTGTGAGTATGCAAAGAATTGCACAGAAATGAAATTAGTAAAGAAAGTTTACTAAGAAAGTAAATTAGAAAAAAGTAGATTTGCTTCCCAAAGGAGAGAAAGAGCCAGATGCTTGAAGGAAGCGTGTCAGTGAACGCTTGAGGTTAAAAGCTTTTAAAGCTTCTTTGGGGGGAGGGGTAGCCAAGCATTCACAGGAGTTGAACTCCTGGTTATGGGGTCTGTTTCTCACATCTCTGACAACGGATCAATGGGTGAGTCAGTCATGAGCACAAAGACAAAGGTGGACTGGTAGCTGGATGGATGAGTCAGTTGCAGGTGGTTAATCACATAGACAAGAAGGGCTAGGCTGGTAGCCAAAAGACAAATTCTTGGGAGATGTTAATCTTAATGTCATGTCAATCACCCAGAGTTCCTGGAAAAGATTACTGTTGTGTATGAGCTCAAGGAGACCAGAAAACGCCATTTGGTGCTCTGTGCTTTCAGTTCAAATACAATTAGGCTCTTGATGAATCACTGCCGCAAAGGAAATTGACTTTAAGTGGGATCTTTAACATCTTTCCTTTATAGTCTTTAATATTTCCATTGCAGAAAGAATAAAATCTAAGTGATTAACCTGAACTTTGAAGCTCTTACCTCAACATTTCTAAACTTAGATTTTCTCCAAGTATGTGTGCCCAACACAGACTCTTGCCTTAACCAAGGTTGTCTTATACCCCACTCTCCATAGTGTGGCTTTTATTTCCTCCATCAGGAACACACGTTTTCCCCCAGATTCCAGCCTCTCACTGTCTATCACAGTTCTACTCACTCTTGAAGGTCTACCTTAAACATCTCTAGGACACATTTCTACTTAATCCCAATCAGAGTTAATCACTCCTCTGGAAGTCTATAGTTTTTTTTTAAAAAATTAAATTATAGTAGCACTTATCACATACTGTTTTGTTTTATATTTTTTTTGTTTTATTCGCCCTCCAGTAAAGTGTGATCTCTAAAATGGTAAAGATAGTATCTTGTTAACCAGGCTCAGTGGCTCAGCCTGTAATCCACGCCTTTGGGAGGCTGAGGTGAGTGGATTGCCTGAGCCCGCAGGTTCGAGACCCGCCTGGGCAGCAAGACCTCATCTCTACAATAAATCAAAAAATCAGCCAGGCATGGTAGTGCATGCCTGTAATTCCGGCTACTTGGAAGGCTGATGCGGAAGGATCTTCGGAGCCAGCAGGTCGAGGCTGCGGTGGCCGGGAGCAGCCACTGCACTCCAGTCTGGGCGACAGAGTGAGACTCCAACTCAAAAAAAAAAAAAAAAAAAAAGATAGTATCTTGTTTACTTTCGCATCTTCTAAGAAAACTAACCTAGTACCTATTGGTATAATCAGTGCTAGCTTTTTTCAAATCAGTAAATCTGTAATGTCCTGCGAAAGTAAAATCATCTGTTGTTCAATTTTTTAGGATTCTTCTCAAAATAAAAATTGTGATTCTTGAATTTTAGTAATTTTTTTAAAGCAGGGACTGGCAAACTATGATTCATGGGCCAAATATAGCCATCTCCCTATTTTTGCATAGCCTTTATGCTAAGAATTATGTCAATCTTTCCAATGTTTGGAAAAAAAATCAAAAGTAGAATAATATGCCGTGACTCATGAGAATTACATAACATTTTAAGTTTCATGTTTATAAATAAAGTTTTACTGGAATGTAACCATGTTCATTCATTTGGGCATTATCAGTGGCTGCTTCTATGCTACCATAGCAGGACTCAGTAGTTGTGACAGAGATTATATAGCCCTCAAAGCCTGAAATATTTACTTTTCCATCTCTTACAGAAAAAGACTTACCAACACCTTTTTTAGAGTATTTGATTTTCAGTGTTTATTACATAGATTTGCACATTTGTTTTGCTGTAATAAAAATTTTAATTATTTGGTGTTAGAATGTGATATTCTACCTGGAAGAAATTTTAAAGCAGCAGTGGTAATATTTTTAAAAATTGAGCTGTCCAACTTGTTTTTGTTTGTTTGTTTTGAGTTGGAGTCTCACTCTGTCACCCAGGCTAGAGTTCAGTGGACCACTCACGGCCACCCCAGCATTGATCCGCTGGGCTCCAGCAACCCTTCCGCCTCACTCTGCCAAGTGGCTGGAACTACAGGTGTGCGCTACCATGCCTGGCTAATTTTTTATATATTGTGGAGACAAGGTCTCGCCAAGTTGTCTGGGCTTGTCTTGAACCCGTGAGCTCAGGCCTACCTAAGTGCTAGGATTATAGGTTGAACCACTGAGCCTGGTAAGTTGTCCAACTTACATTGGACACATTTTTTTCAAAGGTTATCCCTTGAATGACAGTTATCCAGGCATATCACTGTTATACAATTTCATCTTGCTATCATAAAAATAAATTCTAGTTAAGCAGAAAGCCAATATTCAGTAAATTATCACTAAGCACATAGTATGTATAAGGTGAGGAAAAGAGGGCCCTGGAGAAAAGGGTATGGATATAAAAGAAATCAAGTCAACAACATCAGGAAATTGGGTTACAAATGATGAGAGGGAGTTGTCTGACCTAAGTGTGTAGGATATTAATGGTATCTTTAACAGATATAAAGTCTGCAACAATTAAAAGGAAGTTGAAAACTTGATATAGTCAATTTTAGAAGTATGATGTTTGGGAAACTTGTGTAATGTCAACAGACAATTGGAAATATAATACTCAAGCTCAGGATATATCTTTGGATGTTATCTCCCAACAGACAATAGTTGAAGACCATAAGCATATAAGAACAAAGAAAAAAACCAAAGATACAGTTTTGGTAGAACATGTGTAACACTGGCATAGATTAAGAGTTTATAGGGAAAATAAAACTCAGTTAAATTATTAGTTAGATCAGTAGGGAAGAGCATTATAAAATTAGATTTCTTTCAAGAATACAGAGATAGTCAGTGTAATGTTGCTTGCAACAGAGAGGCTGAGGAAATAGAAAACATAGACCAGTCACTGGATTTGGAAATGAGAGAACCACCTTTAGACCCAGGGAAGAGGGACCCTTATACCACTGTAGAGCCATCAAATGACAAGCACACTGTCACACAACACTGTTATAAAGGAGATATGGGCGCCACCTTCTTTCACAATTCAGCCCTCAGCTCTGAAAAGATGTAATCCCAAACATTGCTTGTTATCATCTGAACATGTCTCTCAAAATTCATATGTTGAAAACTTAATGACCTCATGAATGGACTGTAAAAAAGGCTTTCTGGAGTAGCTTCTCTCTCTTCAGCTCCTTTACCATGTGAGGATGTGGCATTTGTCCTTTCTTGACCTTCTGTCTTAACACCATGAAAGGATACAGTGGGAAGGTCCACACCGAGTGTCAACCCCTTGCTCTTGAACTTCCTAGCCTACAGAACTGCCAGAAATGTACTTCTTTTCTTTATAAATTACCCATTCTTAGGCATAGCAGCATAAAACAGACAGATACAGTCCTCTAAATGAAGGCAGTTGTAGTCTAGTGTTGTCAAGGTCTATAGGTTGTGCTGCTAGAAGAGACGGAGATAGGATGTTGGGACTTGAAGGACAGAATTGCATAGGAAGGAAAAACACTAGACAATTTAATGAACTTTTCAAACCTTTTCTCTCAGGTAACATAAAAATTCAATAAACTCTTGCATTACAAAATGTGGTTTCCCAGCAGTGCCAAGTAACCATTTCCTTTTTTTCTTTGTCTTCCAATTTTTGTGAGGTACTTATAAATTAATGTGTATTTGCAGTAATTATAATATTTATCAGGGAATTTTTGATAGTATTTCACAATTACGCTACTCTAAAACTTGTAAAAATAAATAGGTATAGAATTAATATGCCAGGAAAGTAATACTTTTTTTTTAGCACGTCCAGCAAGATGGTCTTTGAATGCTAGAATGGCTAATAATAAAATGCTTTTCTGAAGTATTTTAATAGCATTTCTTTATATAATACAATTAATTTTTTCAAAAGATAAAAACTAAATTTTTAGCTTTGTTGAAACATTTTATCTTTAAAATGTTCATACTTATTAACTATAACTTTCCTGTTAAATTTAATTTTTTTTTTTTTAGAGACGATCTTACTCTGTCACCCAGGTTGGAGTGCAGTAGCATGATCACAGCTCAAAGCAACCTCCAGCTCCTGGGCTCAAGCAATCCTCTCACCTCAGCCTCTCAATGAGCTGAGACTACAGGCATGTGCCACCACACCTGGATTTTTTTTTTTTAATTTTGTAAAGATGAGGTCTTTCTACGTTACCCAACCTAGTCTCAAGCAGTCCTCCCACCTTGGCCTTCTGAATTGCTGGGATTACAGGCTGGAGTCACTGCACTTGGTCTAGATTTTAATAATTTTTGTTTCAGAAGAAAAAATACATTGTAAACATATATAAAACTTCTTAATTTTTTATTATTACGTGTTCTTGATATTTTTCATTAAAATATGCTAAGTTTTAGCAGGTGCCGTGATGGGTACCTATCGTTCCAGCTACTTGGGATACTGAGAAGGTAGCATTACTTGAACCCAGGGGTTCAAGTCATGTCCATCCTAGTCAACATAAAAAGATCCTGTCTTTATTCTTTAATTGTTAAATTTTATACCTAATTATATTTGATTTTTAATCTCTTTAATAATGTGAATGTGTACAATAATGTGTTTAATAATGTGAATTGCTATCTTATAATATAAAATACATAAGCAGAGATCAAAAGATTTAAAAATCTGAAAAGATAAAAAAAATTAAATATTCAAAGAGGATGATTTCCTAAATGTTTAAAAAGCAGAAATTATGAAAGGAGGCAGACTTCTGTGGAGCATGATTTACACAAAACAGAACATTATAAATAAAACCTTATGAAGTTTTTTTTATTTTAAAAAGTTATAATTTCTGATTAAAACAATGACATGGGCAACAGGTTTTCATCAGGCCCACAATTGAAACGGGGTAAGTAAATTTCTGTGATTTCTAAGTCTTCAGTAAAGATTCAATAACTGATCAAAATAATGAGACTGAGGAAAACAATTTTTATATAAGATTTGCAACAAAGGCAGCTCTGATCTGCTATTTAGAAAATACAATCAAATTAATGAAAATAAAAAATTGAGAAAATAAAAGTAAAATCTCTTGTTTTGATGTGTCTGTTAGATAAGAATTCTGGCAAATGTCTATGGTATCCCTTTCACAATATAACAATAATTCTAGCTAAACTCAAACGGACTAAAATTAAAATTTGAGATTTTAGTATTAGATGAACATGGTAGAAAATTTAGTGTTTCATTATACACCAAAATTATTTCAAATAAAAAAATACAGATGTTATATTTCAGGTTATTGTTACATGTTTCACAACCAATCTTCAAAATCTTCTCAGGTCAAAGTTGTTACAGGAAACACTTAGGTTTTCAATTAAAAGAATATGAAGCTTCCCTTACATAGAACAAAAAACAACCTTACATTTCATTACTAAAACTGAAAGAAAAAGGATTGGATAAACAGTAAATGACTAATAGTATTTAAAAAAACACAAATAAATACTAATATAAAATATGATGTTCCTAAATAATAGATGGCAAATAATTAATCAATCTTAATAATATTTTATAGGTATAAACAACACAGTGATTACATAGAATTACATGAATTTTCTGGTTTAGTAGAAATTATTTTGAAATTGACACTAAAATGACCAAATATATACAATGTATTTAAAAATATAGAACATTGTCACTACCAGAATGAAAAAATAAAATAAAATTATTAACCTAATAAAAAATAAAATGAGAGAAGTAATTTTACACAAAATTAATATGTAAATGCCATTTATCATTTCAACTATATTGTACAGTTAAAAGAATCCAAACCTAAAATAACATTTACTGTGCATATTGAATTATCAATGGAAGAAAATGAGATGTTCAAATTAATGAGCATTTTGCTGTTTTTGCACATTTTTAAATGCATGTTTTTTACTTAAATGAAGAACTAGAAAAAACCACCAGCATTTTTAAGACTTGGATGGAAAAATCATAAAGGACAACACAATGATGATGTTATTAGAGTGACTGATTAAGAGGGAGGATTACAAACTAGAATTTTGGCAATTATCCTGAAACATTCTTCATGTCATGTGTGCCATGTAATTCATGTTTGTTATCAGGAGATTTCACTGGATTCAAAAAAGCGATAAAATACTTGGAAATAATTCAAATAGTATATATGATGTTTTAAAGATCTATATAAAGATGTAATATCTTGAATAAACATTTATTTTACAATGTTCTTGAGGCATGATGGGAATACTGACTTAAGGCTGTTAAAATATTGAAAATGGAAAATGCATTAGAAAAGATAAGCAAAAATAATGGAAGTTTTAGTCAGATGCAGTGGTGTGAGCCTGCAATCTCAGCTACTTGGGGGACTTAGGAGGAAAGATGGCTTGAGCCCATAAATTTGAGGTTAGCCCAGATAACATAGCAAGATACCTTTAAAAAAAAAAAGGAGGAAAAGTGACAAAACAACTGGAGATTCAGACTCAGACTAAAATAAATTTCAGATTTGGCAAGAAATACAAACAATTCTAATTTGGATAATTTAAGATTGGTTGATATGAACTGTTGAAAGTTAACATTTTAACCAAAAATTACAAAAATAAATTATGCAAGTTTGTCATTTTCAATTTTTAAAAATAACTGATGACTGATCCATGACAGTAGTGGTGTCATCTGCCCGGGCACCCCTGGCGGCCTCCAAGGCAGGTGCTGCATCCCTTCTCCTCTGACAAAAGGGGAAACTGAGACACGAGGGGGCGAGGAGAACTGGTTGGAGCCCAGGCCCAGCCCTCAGTGCGGTGCTTCATCCTCTCCGCTGCATCCTCAGGAAGGAGCCTGTAGGGTGAGCAGTGTCCTTGGCCGCTGCTACACTGAGCCAGACGGTGCGGGCGAACTCCCTGTCCACCCAGCCTCTCTGCAGGGGCCTGCCACACTGTGTCTGGCCGGGCCTTAAACCGGACTGGGGGACGCCAGAGTCCTGTGACCTTCACACCCCATCTCCGTCCTGGCATGGGAAGCCCCAGAGGCACATGTCGGTTGCCTGTTCAGTGTCAGTCATGGTGCCATGTCCTTAGGACCGTCTACTCATTTCCCGTCAATGATCTTTAAAAGTGAGTGTTAAGAGGCAGCCATTACACATAGCACCGCCTGTGCCAGTGACTGAGCCGCCACTGCAGCCGCTGTTGCTGCTGCGCCGCCGTTGCCACCAAAACAGGCATTCCACATTGCACCGTCAGTGCCTGAGGCGAGCTGCGACCGCCACAGCCAAGGCAGCCATTACACATCACACGGCCTGTGTCTGAGGCAATCCACGACTTCAGACCTTGAAGCCCCTGCAAACAAGATCTGCTGAGGAGTGGGAGAGCAACTGAGACAAAGACCATCTGGAGCAAGGGATAACACCACCTGCTGGCGATTCAAGGTTTGGGTGAAAGTTTATTCTTGGGAGAACAAGATGGCAATGGCATAGGTGAACTTGTGAGATTCTCCAAACGTGAGTTCCCAAAAAGACTCTTACTCTTCTTCCCCCACTCCCCAGCCCACCACCAGCCAGCGCTGGTCCGAGGCCTGGGGACCCTCAGTCCCACACAGGGCCAAACACTCTGGCCCCCTGCTGCTGCTGTTCCACCGCCTGCGTGGGAGTCTCAGGTCTCAGCTAGCTCCCTGGCTACATTGTCTCTCATTGTCACCAAGCCGCTGGTCACTCAGGGAGGCTCTGGACACCCGCCCCTCAGAGACACCGGTCCCATTCCTGGTTGAAGTACCCTGTGGGGGGCCCAGAGCCACACTCGCCACTCACCGCCTGCCCGTTGGAGCTTTGGAGCTCTGGAGCCCCGGGCCCACCCTGGCTGAGGCACTCAGCCCATGACCCCAAGCTTGGGGACCCAGACAAGCAGAGAGAAAGGGATCTATGAAAGAGAATCTGCCTCTGCCTTTCTCCAGGCAGAGATTTCCATTGCCCTGCCCACCTATCAACAAACTCAACCTTGGTTCCTAAGGTAACATTGCTGAACAGGAGACAAAGCCCCACCCCTAAGCCGAATCAGATAAAAGTAACTCCAAGGCAGCCAAACCCAAGCTGTGAGTAAACCTAGCTGCCTACAATGAAAAACAAAGGGGAGAGGCCGGAGATCAGAGGTGAAGTGATTTTAGTCTGATCTCTTATTGTGACTTATGATTTTATCATTTTGACTATTTATTTTGATCACGTTCGTTGCTTGCCTTCTGACTTACACTGTTTCATGATTATATTGGTCTGTCTCTGTGTAGCTATCAGTATTCTTTAGGGAATCTTTCTTATGTGTCTTCTTTCACTTCTCTCCGGCCTTGTATCTCTTTCTCACCTGATAGTTGGTATGTCTGCTTTCCCTCTCACTCTTCTCTCTCTCTAACTTCCTATTGACACCCCTTTTCTCCATTATTTTCCTCTTTTATACCCCCATTTTAATCTAGGAACCAAGACTACATACTGCTGAACGGACAGATTGTAAGGCAGAGGGAAATAGGTTCCAGTGTGCTCATACACCTGTTTGTGGATGCTAGAATCAGTGTATACACTCTGAACCATAGCTTCCCTCTCAATTCAACCTCAAAACTGCAAAAAGTACAGATTGCAGCCTACACTCCAGCCTCAAAAGTGAACAAAGTCAGAAGACCCTCATAAGGAAGAACAGGATATAGCGGAAGAGAAATAAAGGCAACCCTACCTTGCCTCAAAAACAGAATTAAAGAAGGGGAGAGAAAGGGGGAGAGAGAGAGAAAAGTCTACACAAATGAAGAAAAAACAAAAGAAGAGTATGGGTCTCTCCCAGACCCCTGGGAGGACTGACACTGAGAAAACTGATTTCAGAATACAAACAATGAAGAGCCCCCAGAATGAAGGGTCTCAAACTACAAACCTAGATATCAAGACATTAATGGAGAGATTAAAAGGAATCGAGGAGACACAAGAAGAAACTAGGAAGGAGCTGATATCTGAGATAACAATAATAAAGAATACTGTGAATGAAATAAATAACAAACTGATAAGCATGGAAAGCAGAATTACCCAAGCAGAAGAAAGAATCTCAGAGCTTGAGGACCAAAATATAGAACTAACCCAAACTCTTAAAAACACAGAAAACAAGCTCAAAAAGACAGAAAAAAACCTTCAAGAGATGAGCGATTATTTCAAGAGACCAAACCTAAGAGTATTTGGCATACCTGAGGCAGAAAGAGAGACAGAGACTACACTGGTACAAACTTTCCATGAGATCATTCAAGAACACTTCCCTTGTCTAATCAGTGATGCAAAAATTCAAACACAAGAGATTCGGAGAACCTCTCCAAGACAACAAATGAGAACACCAACTCCTAGACACATAATAATTTGCCTAAACAAAGTAGGCATAAAAGAAAAAATCCTAAAGGCAGCAAGAGAAAAAGGCCAGATCACCTACCATGGAAGACCAATCAGAATAGCAGCAGATTTATCTACAGAAACCCTGCAGGCTAGGAGAGCTTGGAGCCCTATCTTCAAAGTCCTAAAAGATAAACAATTTCAACCAAGAATAACCTACCCGGCCAAGCTAAGCTTCATCAGCAAGGGAGAATTATAATCTTTCCCAGATATCCAATCCCTAAGAACTTATGCTGCCACCAAACCACCTCTACATGAAACACTTAAGAAAAAATTAAACACAGAAGAAAAGGAAAAAAGAACAATGTTCTTAAAAAGAGTACAGGGAAAAGAATAAAATATACAGGAACCAATCCAAAAACTAAAAGAAAGACAAAAAACAACCAAGTGGAAGAACAGCAACTCTATAAGAACTCTATGATAGGGATGAACTCTCACATTTCAATAATTAGCCTGAATGTGAATGGACTAAATGCACCACTGAAGAGACATAGAATGGCAAAATGGATAAAATATCACCAGGTAACAATATACAGCCTTCAAGAGACTCATCTCACTAGAAAGGACATACACAGACTCAAAGTAAGAAGATGGGAAACAAATTTTCAGGTGAATGGAACACAAAAGAAAGGAGTCGTCGTGATCCTAATTTCAGACATAATACCATTTGAGCTATCAAAAATTTAAAAAGATACAGAGGGCCACTATATAATGATAAAAGGCTCAATCCATCAACAAGAAATATCTATCCTGAACATATATGCACCCAACATAGGTGCACCAACTTTCAAAAAGCAATCTCTAGGGAAACTAAAGAAAGATATTGACTCTAACACTATCATAACTGGGGACTTTAATACCCCACTCACAACCCTAGACAGATCATCAGGACAGAAAATCAGCAAGGAGATCCGGAACCTCAATGTGACTCTGGACCAAATGGACTTAATTGATACCTACAGAACACTCCATCCAAAGACCACAGAATACACATTCTACTCATCACTGCATGGAACGTATTCTAAGATCGACCACATAACTGGCCATAAATCAAGCATAAGCATATTTAAAAGGACCAAAATCCTACCATGCACCTTCTTGGACCACAGTGGAATAAAAATAAACATTGAAACCAATAAAGTCCGCCCCAACCCATAAAGATATGGACACTAAACAGCATAATGCTAAACAACTTCTGGGTCAATGATGAAATCAAAACAGGGATCAAAAGATACCTGGAAATAAATGAAAATGAAGAAACATCTTACCAAAATCTCTGGGACCCCTTAAAAGCTGTAGTAAGAGGGGAATTTATATCCCTACAGAGACACATGAAGAAACAGCCTAACAAGTCACCTAAGGAAGCTGGAAAAGCAAGACCACAAAAACCCTAATTTCAACAGAAGAATCCAGATCACCCAAATAAAAGCCCAAATCCAGGACATAGAAGACAAAAAGATAATACAAAAAATCAATGAAACAAAAAGCTGGTTCTTCGAAAGGATAAACAAGATTGATGGTCTCCTAGCTAGACTGACCAAGAAAAAATGAGAAAAAAATCAAATAAGCACAATCAGAAACACAAAAGATGAAGTCACATCTGACCCTGAAGAAATATAAAAGATCATTAGAGACTATTACGTACACTTGTATGGAAACAAACTTGAAACCTTAAGGAAATGGAGGACTTTCTGACATCACACAACCTACCTAGGTTGGAACAAGAAGAAATTGAGACCCAAATAGACCAATAACAATCAAGGAAATCAACTATGTAATAAGAAAACTTCCTACAAAAAAAAAGCCCTGGTCCAGATGGCTTTCCAGCAGAATTCTACACGACATTCAAGGAGGAGCTGATACCAATCCTACTGAAGGTATTCCAGGCGATTGAAAAAGATGGAACTCTCCCCAACATCATGTTGGCTTTTATGAAGCCAACATCACATTGATACCCAAGCCAGGTAAAGATCCAACAAAGAAAGAGAACTACAGGCCAATATCTTTGATGAACATAGATGCTAAAATTCTCAACAAGATCCTAGCAAACCAGATTCAGCAATACATCTCAAAAATCATCCACTATGATGAATAGGCTTCATTCCTGGAATGCAAGGCTGGTTCAACATTTGTAAAACCATAAATGTAATTAAATTCATCAACAAATGCCAAAACAAAAACCACATGATCATATCATTAGATGCAGAAAAAGCTTTTGATAAAATCCAGCACCCCTTCTTGATAAAAACCCTTGAACATCTAGGCATACGGGGAACATACCTCAAAATAGTAAAAGCCATCTATGAGAAACCCACAGCCAACATACTCCTAAATGGACAAAAATTGAAATGAATTCCCCTGAAAACTGGGACTAGACAAGGATGCCCACTCTCACCACTCCTGTTCAACATAGTATTGAAAGTCCTGGCTAGAGCAATCAGAGAAGAGGAGGCAATCAGGGGTATCCAAATAGGAAAAGAGGAAGTCATTTTATCTCTCTTTGCAGATGATATGATTGTGTACCTTGAAAACCCAAGAGAATCTGTCGAAAGCCTCCTTACATGGATAAAGGCCTTTGGCAAAGTCTCAGGATACAAAATAAATGTACAAAAGACAATCGCATTTCTCTATATCAATAATAAACAAACAGAAACCCAAATAAAAAACACAATTCCCTTCACAATAGCCACAAAAAAAAAATGAAATACCTCGGCATCTTCCTAACCAGAGACATGAAAGACCTTTACAATGAAAATTACAAAACACTGCTCAAAGAAATCAAAGATGACACAAACAAGTGGAAAAATATCCCATGCTCATGGATTGGAAGAATCAACATTGTGAAGATGTCCATCTTACCTAAGGCAATCTACAAATTCAATGCAATACCCACAAATTACCAGCAACATTCTTTTCAAACCTGGAAAAAACAACACAGGAATTCATATGGAAACACAAACATCCAAGAATAGCCAGAACAATCCTCAGCAAAAAAAAAACAACAAAGCAGGTGGTATCACATTACCAGACTTCAAACTTTACTATAAAGCTACAATCATCAAAACAGCTTGGTATTGGTACAGGAACAGGCATATAGATCAATGGAATAGAATTGAGATTCCAGAAGCAAAACCTCAATTTCTCAACCAACTCATCTTCGAAAAAGCCCCCACCACCTACCACTGGGGAGAGGAGAACCTATTCAGTAAATGGTGCTGGGAAAACTGGCTGACCACATGCAGAAGATTGAAACAGGACCCGTATCTATCCCCATGCACAAAGGTTAACTCCAAATGGATCAGAGACCTAAATGTAAAACCTCAAACCATAAGAACCTTAGAAAATGAAGGAAATACCCTCATGGAAATCGGAACCGGCATCCAATTCCTGAACAAAACCCAAAACCCACAGGTCATAAGAGAGAAGATAGACAAGTGGGTCCTTATTAAACTGAGAAGCTTCTGCAAAGCCAAAGAAACCATCAAGAGAGCAGGGAGACAGACTACAGACTGGGAAAAAGTAATTGCCAACACCAGGTCTGACAAAGGCTTAACATCCTGGATCTACAAGGAACTTAAACGTGCTGAAAAGAAAGAAACAAACAACCCCATTATAAAATGGACAAAAGATAAGAATAGACACTTCACAAAAGAAGACATCCGAGCAGCCAACAAACACATGAAGAAATGCTCAACCTCACTAATCATCAGGGAGATGCAAATCAAAACCACACTGAGATACCACCTAACTCCAGTCAGAATGGCAATTATCAACAACTCAAAAAATAACAGCTGCTGGAGAGGGTGTGGTGAAAAGGGAACATTTCTATACTGTTGGTGGGAGTGTAAACTAGTGCAACCTCTGTGGAAAGCAGTGTGGCGATTCCTAAAAGCTCTAAAAATCGACCTTCCATATGACCCCACAGTCCCCCTACTGGGAATATACCCTGAAGACCTCAAATCACTCTATAAAAAAGATACCTGCACATGTATGTTTATCACAGCATTGTTCACAACAGCAATAACCTGGAAACAACCATGCTGCCCATCAAAAGAGGACTGGATTGAAAAAGTGTGGTACATATACATGATGGAATACTACACAGCCATAAAAAAGAACAAAATCATGAATTTCGCAGCAACCTGGATGGAACTGGAGTCTATAATACTGAGTGACCTCTCACAGAAACAAAGATCCGAGTATCACATGTTCTCACTCATATAGTGGACCTTGAACATCCAATGTAATACTATAAGAAAATGACTGACGGTACTGGGAAACTATGGGGGGAGGGGGATGGGATTAACAGTAGCAAATATCTGTCTGGGGATGGGGAAATGCCTCTTAACAACAGGGTGCCTGAATGAAACGTAATTGTACACCTAACCCTTAAGTGTACCCCACAAAATCATAATAAAAATTATTGATTAAAATAAATAATTAAATAAAAGTATATTTGGTGAATGTCCTTAAAAGAAAGTGAAAATATAAAATTTATGGGATAAGCGTATAATTTATGACTTATAAATGTCTTAATTTTATTCTCACCCAAACATCACTGCCTATCAACAGAACACCAGGCATACACAATAATAAAGTTCATTCAACCTTGGTATTTTTGCCAACTTGTAGCTGTAAAGCACCACAGATGTACACATTGTTATGAAGGTGTATTTGTCAAGTTAAGAGAATAATATGTTCCTTATTTAACAATTTATTGGCTTAATATACACTCTTTGAATACTCAGACATAGCATGTGGGGCTCCATTTACTATATTACCAACAGGACGGATATTACTGTCTCTTAAAATATGGGGACCAAGTCAGATTGCAAAATTTAAGAAGACATTTATGTGGTGGAATAAGAACAGATCAATCTTGCCTGTTAAGAACAGATGACATCTTATGCTGATTCTGTTACAAACGCAAGGCTCTTTTCTGTTGTTGTCCCTTGAATATGTTAGTCAGGATCCCAATAGAAAATACATAAATACATTCAAATTAGGGTAATTCAAGAGCAGTTTAACCAAAAGCTACTTACAAAAGTAAGGTGAAAATACGGGACAAGAAGACGGTACCTCAAGGGAAGTAATAGATCTTAGCTCCCCTAAGACCAAAACACTGCTTTGAAAGGGATTTTGCTAGAAACAGTCAGTGCAAAGGAACCCCACGGAAGTGAAGCCAGGGGACAAAATAATCCAACTCCCACTCTTTCTTTCCTCATATTTTCTGTGTTGCTTTCATTGAATGAAAAC
The DNA here is from genome assembly GCA_027257055.1 of Cephalopachus bancanus. Taxonomy (NCBI): domain Eukaryota; kingdom Metazoa; phylum Chordata; class Mammalia; order Primates; family Tarsiidae; genus Cephalopachus; species Cephalopachus bancanus. The sequence goes on from JAPVLO010000108.1 coordinate 9,702,844, forward strand.
AATCATAAACCAGAGAGCAAGAGAGCTCATTGATGTAATCCACATAGATCAACCTCTCAGAACAAGCCCAGGGTGGAGAAGGATAAAGAACAGATCTGATGAGAAAGCAGAAGCTGTCTGGCACAATATATCCTTTCTCCTCTTATCATTTTTTCATTCTTCATTCACTCAGAATACTTTATGTCAGACCTGAAACCTTTATAAAAGAAAACTTTTATTCTCTTCACAGGAAACATGCAAATAGCCTCATAGGCCGTGTCATAGTGGTGATATCAATTTGACCATTCTTTCCACTTGAAACCTGAAATATTAGCTACCACTAACATTCTTCAGAAAAGGGGGGAGGAGCAGAAATAGATGGCAAATGAGTAACATAAAAATTGCTGCAAAAGTTTGCTTCTAAGGCTTGTTAAAGATCCGAGTAAACATAGTTGTTTACTTCACTACCTATTCCATGTTCCACTTACACTCCACCAGCACCTCAGCTATCTCCCTTGGCTCCTACTTCACTGAGTCAGTACTTCTAGAAACATGTTCTGGCATTTGTGTGCAGAAAGTTTATCTGAACATTCTCAAGATTAACAGCTATGAAGTCAAGACACGGAAATGGACAGAGGAAGAATTTGAACAGTGATGCAGTAATAACCAGCACCTCATTTGATTTTATGACTAACTTTGGAGCTGGGATAGTTTTTCGGTGATATTCTCTATGGTGGCATAGGAATGGGTCTTTATACTTCTCTATTGACCAATTGTTGGATTAGGTTTCTCCTAGCAAAAGGGTATGGCCTTAGACAGGTAGACTCTCTTCAGCTAAGAGAGTTCTAAACAGGAACTCAGCTGAGAATCGTTGGTTGTCAAGACTCTGAGCAATCAGAGAAATGAGTACTTCAGTCCTAGAGGATAGAATCTGGGCGGTGAACCATGGCATCTATTATAACCACTCTCTTTCAGAGACATCCTTAGGAGCTACTGTACACTTTAGCTGGTGATGGAATAAAAATAAGATTCATTAGCAAACGAGGTTCATTCTTTTTTTTCTCTATGACAGCAAAGCAAAAAACCACTTACTATATTAAACTAAATTATTCATTTGTGCTTTTTTGCTTGGGTATCCCAGAGCAACTTGAGCTCAGTCTAATATATACCACCTCCATTTTATAAACGAATGCTGCCATGCATATCCAATTTTATGGTTGGGTTGATCAAGTGACATACGGTTCATCTTAGTATGATTCACATAGTTATGAGGTTTTACAAATTCAGGCATTCACTTTCTCTCAGAACTCAGTAACAAGCTAGAAGAAACTTTCCAAGCCAAAACTGTTGATAGAATAATCACATTACTCCCAAAATGCAGATACCTGAGATGTGATTTCTCTTATTTGGGTTTGGAAGAGTTTCATACAAAAATTTTGTCTGTCACAAATACTTCAAAGGCTATTAGGTGTACTAGATTACTGGATCAAAATGGTAAGATAGCATGAGCCAAAACTAGTCTGGTTTCAGAGCTCTTTTTTAAATTTAAGACTCAAATTAATAATGCACCTATCCAGCTAAGTAGATGGGTTGGAGAAGAATGTCCAAATATAGTATATACTGCTTCCAAAATCCAAAGAGTTTCACTGTAGCTATGTGTTTCTTTCACCGTGTTGGGTGAAATACTTGTCTCATATTTTAGTAGCCTATCTTACCATGAACCACTAAAAATGTCACTGATGTGGCATACCGCTGAATTTTTCCAGCATTTATCTCCAATTCTCTGGAATGAGTAACTCACTAGAACATTGATGATGCTTGTTACTTCCTGTTCATCATTTTCTATTAGCATAATGTTTTCAGTGTAAAGGATTAAGATAAGAGTCAGGTCACATTCCCAGCTTGTTCTCTAGACCACTACATCTGAATCTGCATTTTAATAAGAATCCCAAGTGATTTACATGCACGTCAAAATTTGAGAAGTCATGACCAAGACCATATCAGATGAGTGAGCAGATATGATACAACCTTGAGGCAAAACAAGATAAGTACATTCCTGTCATTATTATGTAAATATTCTCATTCCCTTTTATATAAACTTCTATACCTTTCCCACCATAGTCCTTATCTTAGAGTGGGATACTTAGCTAGGTTAAGCATTTACTTGATGTTTACTATCAAGCCTTGTTGATCTTCAGTTTTATATCTCCTGTGAATTCATAAGATGAAGGATTCCTTCAACACTGCCAAGGGGCCTTCTGTTCCCCACAGGAACTTGTAATTGATCCTAGTTCATATTTCTACTTTTTCTATATGCACATCTCTAGGTCTACAAGCCAAATTCAGATATGCCCGTATAATCAGGTACCCCAATTTCATATAATCAGGGATAATTCAGGTACCCCAATTTCATAATCTCTATTGTTGCCATAGCTGCTAAGTGCCACAGCCATCTGGTCTCCCTCCAACTGTGCTTCATCTAAAGATTTGATTTGGTTAATTATAATGCCACACTCTATGTCATGGATTACCCATACTCCATCCCTTTTAGCAAAGTGTTATTATTCCTGCGTTCTTTGCATATGTGAGTCATTCCATTATGAGAATTTGTTTTCTTGAACCAATTACTGCATTAGTCAACACCAAATATTGCAAGCTTAAACGTCAATAGATGGTCCTAGGAAGGCACATTCAAACAAGATATTTTGAGGAGCACTGAATAAAAGGGAGGTATGAGGAATATTGCATTACTTCAGGCCTAGTAATAATGGCCTTGTTGACACTTCTGGATAAAAATGGGGGAAGTGGAGAGTGTTGTTATCAAAATCCAGAAGTGGAGAAGTTATAGACAGGGCCACTTTGAAATGATTAGTAACTTTCAGTTAAGGGTCCTAGCAAGCCAGGGGCACCAGAGAGAGAGCTAGAGAATAAATATCTTGAATCTTCAATTATCTCTTCCAATTATATATTCCCATTAGCCAAACATAGCAGAAGCCAATAGAGAAAGGAACCCAGTGATTATTCTGTGTAGTTCAGTCACTTGGGGCAGAGATCAAGGTCCCAAAAGTGGAGACTAGAGGGGCAAGGAAACCACGAGTACATCACAATTCAATATTCAGGTTACAGTGAGAAATAGTGTCAAGGGTAGGAGTGCTTTAACTCTTCTGCAGAACACTGTAAAGATATACTCACCTGCCCATTCACACTGACCATACAGGGGTCTCCTACGTGCCTTGTTTTGATTGCACTGTTTGCCATTCTCTGGGTGGGCTGGGAATTCACTCACCCTGCCACCATTCCTGCTGCCAGAAAATGTTCTCCATTTGTTTAAGGCTTTTCTTAATACTGAACATACTGTAAGGGCTTCTGGAACCCAAAGAAGATAAATTTCCTGCTGGCATCCTCACGATCAATATTTTTTTCCTTTAAAAAATTATCAATAAGGATCCCTTGGTAGAGTCATTCAAAGAATTAAAAAATCCTTTTTAACTCCCCATCCATTCTGGATCCTGTGACCCTTCACAACAACTTATTACCCTACTGTTACTTTAGTCCTTTTATACTAGGACTCTTTAAAAGGAGTGAGACAGGGACATATGTGTTGATCTACCACTGTCATGCCTTAAAAATAAACTATCCCCAGAAGGAAGAAGAATCTGTGTTCTGAGGAGTTTGGTTCATTAACACTTGAGTTTTGGAGTCAAAAGAGGGTTGTTGGCCTGAGTTAGGAAACAGAACAGGGTTATTATGACACATTTACAGTAGCAGAAATGAATGACTGCCATGGAGAGATCGATCTTCAAGGCTTGTTTTGTTCCTGCCTTTAATGTTCCATAAACACCATATCTACCCTACTACTATGTGCAGCAGTGCTTGGTCATAAATGTCATGTCTCTGAGAAGCTCCCAGAATTCAGTTTGGTCCCTGGTTTTTAGTCATCCCGCTGGGTTCCTGTCTGGATTTTCCTGAAGAGTTAGGATAACAATTGGCAGGCTAGGCAGCTCTCCCTTGTCCTCCCATGTTAGTCCCAAAGCATTACCCACTCTCCATCTACTCTCCCAGAAGGCAGAACCGTCACTGAGGCAGCAAGGAACTGGGTCTTCGGAACAGGCAGAGGGCCTTTGGGACACTGTTGCCAGATATAGGAAGCCCCAGGTAGAGGCCTGAGACTGCTGGTGTTAGGGCTGTCACAGGCAACATGGCCTTCCCGGGTTCTTTATGCATGGAGACTATGTAAAAGTTTTTATTAATATACTAATTAATATATATTTTATTAATTATAACTTATTAATTAATCAGTATATTAACCTTGTCTTTTCTAATATAGATTTTTCTTTCTCTCTAGATATAATAGATATATATTATTCTTTTCATTTATATATGTGTATATATATATAAGAAAACTTAATCTTTTTAATTCTTTTTTTTATTTTGGAGTTGCGGGGTACAAGTAGGTTGCATGCAGATGAGGTTTGGGTTTCTAACTGGCCTTCTCTCCCCCAGTTGTGGACCAGGTATCCAGTGTGCTGTCACATGGTTCTGTCCTCCCTCCCTGCCTCCGTCCCTCCCTCTCCTAGCAATGTCCAGCATCTGCCAATCTCACCCTTGTGCTAGTGTGACTAGTATACAGGGCCTGCTTATGGGTGAAGACGTGGTACTCAGTCATTTGTCTCTGTAATATTTGCTTAAGTATGATGGTCTCCAGCTGAGAAGCTCTAAGTTGCTGAGAAGTCCATAATTTTGTTCTTCTTTATGGCTACATAATATTCTGTTGTGTATATGTATTACATTTTCTTTCTCCAGTCCACTTTTGATGGTCATCTGGCTTGGTCTCAAGTTTCTGCTCTTGTGAATAGTGCTGCAATAAACATGAGTGTGTGGGTGTCTTTTTTTGAAGAGCAATTTGTGTTCCTCTGGCTATATTCCCAGGAGAAGGATTGCTGGATCATATGTAAGGTTGATTTTTTAGTTTTTTGAAGAATTGCCACACTGCTTTCCATAGGTTAAACTCGTTTACATTCCCACCAACGGTGTAGAAGTGTTCCCTTTTCTCCACAGCCATGTCAGCTCCTGTTGTTTTTTGACTTATTAATGACAGCCATCCTCACTGGTGTTAGGAGGTATCTCATTATGGTTTTAATTTGTATTTCTCTGATGGTTAGTGAGGCTGAGCATTTTTTCATGTGTGTATTAACTGTTTGTATGTTCTTCTTTGAGGAGTGTTTGTTCATGGCCTTTGACCACTTTTTAACAGGGTTGTTTCTGTATTTGTTTTGCTTTATTTCATTTGTTTAAGTTATTTGTAGATCCTGGATGTTAGACTACTGTCAGATGCATAATTTGCAAATATTTTTTCCCATTCCATGGGTTGTCTCTTTATTCTCTTGATGGTTTCTTTTGCTGTGCAAAAACTTTTTAGTTTGATAAGGTCCCATTTGTCTATCTTAACTTTTGTTGCAATTGCTTTTGAGTACTTGGTTATGAATTCATCATCTACTCTGATATCCGAGTATTTCCTATGTTATCTTCTAACATTCTTACAGTTTGAGGTTTTACATTTAAGTCCTTGATCAATTTTGAGTTAATTTTTTTATATAGTGATACGTAGTGGTCCAGACCAGTTTCATTCTTCCGTAGGTGACTAGACAGTTTTCCTAGCACCATTTGTTAAATATGGTTTCCTTTCTCCAGTGTTTGTTATTGGTGACTTTGTCAAAGATTAGTTGGTTATGCAACTGAGTTTTTATTTCTAGATTTGCTGTCCTGTTCCATGGGTCTATGTGCCTATTCCTGCACCAATACCATGCCATCTTGATTATAGTAGCCTTGTAATAAAGTTTAAAGTCTGGAAGTCAAATATTTCCAGCTTTGTTCCTTTTGCTGAAGATTGCTTTGGCTATTTATGTTTTTTTGTTTTGTTTTTTGTTTTTTTTTTACTTCCATATGAAATTCCTTATTGTCTTTTCTAGGTCTGTGAAAAATGAAGTTGGTGATTTGATCAGGATTGTATTGAATTCGTAGATTGTTTGGGGTAGGATGGACATCTTGATAGTATTGATTCTTCCAATCCATGGGTTGTTTTTACATTTGTTTGTATTATCCATGGCTGTTTTTTCATTTGTTTGTATTATCCTTGATTTCTTTGAGCAGTTTTTGTAGCTTTCATTGTGGCATCACACAACCTCCCAAGGCTGAAACAAGAAGAAATTGAAACCCTAAACAGACCAATAACAATCCAGGAATTCAACTTAGTTATATAAGAAAATTTCTGCCAAAAAAAGTTCAGGACTAGATGACTTCTTGGCTGAATTCTACAACTTATATAAGGAAGAGCTGACATCAATCTTATTGAAAGTATTCCAGACAATGCAGAAGGAATTAATTATCCTTAGCTTATTTTTTGAAGCTAATATCAACCTGATACCCAAAACAGGCAAAGACCCAACAAGGAAAGAAAATTTCAGGCCAATTGCTCTATACACAAAAATTCTCAACACGATTCTAGCAAATCATTATCCAACAACACATCTCAAGGATCATCCACCACAACCAGGCAGGCTTCATGCCCAGGATACAGGGCTGATTCAACATTCACAAGACCATAAATGTAATGTAAGTGGAATGTAATTCAGCACATTAACAGGTGTAAAACTAGAACCACGTGATTACATATTATTAGACACAGAAAAAGCATTTGATAAAATCCAGCATCCCTTCTTGATAAAAACCCCTGGACACCTAGGCATAGAGGAAACATTCCTCAAAACAATAAGAGACATCTATGAAAAACCTGTAACCAGCATCATGCTTCATGAGCAGAAACTGGAAGCATTCTCCCCAAAAACTGGAACAAGATACCCCTCTTTTTTTTATTCGTAAATTCTTCATGAAAATTTTATATTAAAAATATAAATAACTCTTGAATGTCTGATTAGAGGTTATTAGCATACTTCACCTGTAGGAACATTGTGAAATAGTGTGGAAAGATCAAGATCAATACAGTAAACCCCAGTTCAAAAAGAAAAAAAGATATTCTTCAGAATGGCAAAAAACATACCAGGCCTCAGGGAGAAGACGCAAACAGCACTAGCAGCAACACTCTGCAGAAAAAAGTGAGACCCTAAAACTCAAAACGAAACTGAAATCCCTTATCTGAGATAACTTTCAATCAAGAAACTAGTTAACCCAGGTCACAGGGAAGCACCCTGTTCCTCCTAGGCCCCAGAGCTGTCTCAGGAAGAGGCCGAGAGCAAACGAGAGGGAAAGACATCTAATAAAGCCATAGGTGTTCTCTAAATCCAGGTCAGTGAGGAAGATACCATTTTTGACCCAGGACCAGTGTCTCAACAATGACAACCACTGCAGGCTTGCCAGTTTCTGTTCAGAAACAAGGCTTCTAGTTTGGGAGCACAGAAAGTGGTCCCTCACAACTGGAGCAGAGAGATTATCCCAGGGGTAGGAGCCAAACCTAGACTCTTTCCAGCTGCAGGCTGTGAGCAGCAAGGGATCTCTCAAAGCTGTGTTTTCCTCCTAGAAAGAAAGACAAGATGCCAGGGTCAAATCTGTAACCTGGAATCAGTTTCTGTGTGTCACTGCCTGGGTTCCCCACTCTACCCTGCTTTCCTGGCAGTTGGGCAATGAGCCCTAGCAATACTGAAGAACACCCAGAATAGCAGTCTAAAAGACAGAAGCCTAACAAGGCATCCCCATTCCCAGAAACTGCATCCTGAGCAGGAGAGCTGCTGTATCTGTGGTTTCACAAAAAGAGCGGGTAGCTAATATCAGTTTTGCAATCTGGAACTCTTTAGCGAGCATGACTGCCAAGAGCCTCATTCTCCCTCCTGAACCAGTTGGGGTGGTGCACCCAAACAATACTAAGGAAAACAAGGGCCCTCACTCCTACACAACTGGGAAAGCAGTCTTAGTGGCAGGAGACAAGCAGGAGGGACCTTAGCCCTCTGCACTTGAATCAGCAGCCTGAGTGGTAAGAGAGTTTCTGATTCCACAGTTTTTTCCCAGGTAGCAAGGCCTGAAGCCAAGGTCAGCTCCATGATCTGAAATCAGGCTCAAGAGGTCATTGTAGGGAGCCACAGCCTACCCCCCTCTAGTCTGTCAGGGAAGTATACTTCCTGGTACCAAGGACCAAGTGGCCCCCATTTCTACACACCCAGATTAGTAGCCTAAACTATTAACCCTGTAGTCTAAACTACTAAACCCTACTGCACCTTCCTTGTTCAATGATCCTTGTCCAATGAGCCCTCTGTGCTCCATGCCTTAACACACCCAGTCAGCTGGAGTAGGTACCTGAGCTGCCCCTTCCCCCAGAGATAGAGTCCTGGGTACTGTGGTGCTCTCTGTTCAACACCCACACATATCCCCAGGCACCTGGCGCTCTCACTTTTCTAGATTAAGAGTTTAGGCCACCCTCCCCTTTCTGAGGAAAAAACTTGAGGCAGCAGAGATCCCTTAACACCTTGCCAAGACTCACCTCTCGAGACTGCACATCAGACCCAGCCTCGAAGCGGGTGACTACACCTAACATCGGTGGACTCATTGGTGGGGTGGGCCTGCCCAGTGAAGCCCTGTCCATCTTGGTTCTCCTCTCCCCAGGGTTGAACTGGAAGCTCAGACCACCGTGAACTCTGCAGACCAGCTCACTACTGAGACAACAGAGCCAATCTTCCAGTAAACAAGGATCAAGTAAATACTTGTCCTCATTGATAGTAACCTGCTCTTACCCATAGGCACCATCTGCTGGCTGGAGATTGAATGAAGGAACACAACAGGTAACTTACTGACTCCAGCACACACCACTGAGGAGCAAGGTTAGCCTCTAAAGGACCCAGCTACCCCAGCCTCACAGGAGGCAGTGAGCCAGCCCATAACCCCACTGCAATACTATTACACCCAACACTTGGGAAAACCTCCTTGTATAGGCTATCTACATCAAAGGAACGCATACAGATTAGCCACCATACTTCATCCAGATGAGAAAGAATCTGAGAGACAACTCTACAAGTATGAGAAAAAAGAATGTTACCCCTTTAAAGGGGCAAATCAATGCTTCAAAAACAGATCCTAACCAAAATGAAATCCCTGAAGTATCAGATGAGGTTCAAAATACTGATTATAAATATAATCAATTGGATGCAAGATAAATCTGATAACCAACACAAAGAAACTAGCAGAACAATTCAGGAAGTAAAAGGAGAAATTAACAAAATTAAAAAGAACAAAAACCCAGCATAACTAAAACTTCAATGAAGAGGTAAAAAACACAGTACAAAGTTTTAATAGTAGACTAGAGCAAGTAGAAGAAAGAATCTCGGAGATGAAAGACAGGTTTTGAACTAACCCAGTCAGACAGAAATAAAGAAAAAGGAATTAAGGACAATGAGCAAAGTCTATGAGAAATATGGAATTACACATAGCAACTAAACCTGTGCATCATAGGCATTCAAGAGAGAGAAGAAGTTAAAGAGAAAAGTATGGAAGACATATACGAGTAAATAATTCAAGATAAATTCCCTAATCTTGAGAGAGTTTGGGACATCCAGACACAAGAAACCTAAAGAACTGCAAGATATGAGGGGGACCTCCCAAAAATGGAATTTATTTATTAAAAATTATGTATTTATTCATCCATGTTTAAACTTCAATTACCCTCAAAGTACTCTCTGGTATAATACACCTATGAAGATGCTTTTTCCACTGCTCAAAACAGTTTTTTAACACATTAATTTTGATACTTTTAAGTGCTTCTGCCATTTTTGGTTTTACCTTTTCTTCATTGGCAAACATTTTCCTTTGAGAACTTTTTCCATCCAGGGAAACAAACAAAAAAAAAATTTCTTGAGGTGAGATTGGGTGAATAGGGAGGGTAAGACAAGGTGGTTATGCTGTTTTTGTCAAAAACTGCATTTGTAAATCACCCATCAAGAAATGGGCAAATGGGCAAATGTGTTGAAAGAATCCCCCCCCCCAAAATAACTGAAGCCAAATGCAGTCTTTTACAACAATGCTAACTGGCACACTGATGCTGATGGGTTCCAAGAACATTTACCTAATGGGAAAAGCCTGTACTACAAGAAGCTCACTTTCCATGAGATAATTTGGGGTTTTGGGGTCCCCCTCATACATCACAAGAAGAATCTCTCCAAGGCATATAGGTATCAGATTTTCCAAATTCAATATGAAAAAAAAAATCCTAAGACCTACAAGGCAGCTGTGCTGAAACAGTTATAAATTACATGGTAATAAACTAAAAGCTGACTTCTCAATAGAAACATTACAAGATAGAAGAGAACAGGGACCTATTTTCACCCTCCTTAAAGAAAAAAAAATGCCAGCCAAAAATCTTATCTCCAGGCAAGCTAAGCTTCATAAGCAAAGGAAAAAGTCTTTCCCCAACAAATACTAAGGGAATTTGTTGCTACTAAATCAGCTCAACAAGAGATGCTCAACAGAGTTCTATATTTGGAAATGAAAAATTACCCTTGCTATCACAAAAGATCAAATAAGTACAAAGCTCATAAAGCCTATAAAGCAAGTTCACACTTGAATCCCCAAGTTAGTTAGCTTACAACACTATGGCAGGAACAGAGCCCCGCATATCAACATTAACCCTGAATGTATATGGGCTAAATTCCCCACTTAAGAAAATCTGAGTGATGAATTGGATTTTAAAAAGTGACCCAACCATATGCTGCCTACAAGAGACCCACCTTCTGGCCAAAGACAGTCATAGACTCAAAGTAAATGAGTGGAAAAATAAGTATCTGGTGAATAAAAAACAAAAATGAGTAGAAATAGCTGTTCACATATCAGATCATTTAGACTTTTACACTAAAAACTAAAAAAAAAAGAAAAGAAAAAGTAGGGCATAATGTAATGATAAACGATACAATTCAACATGAAGATTTAACTATCTTAAATATAAACACACTGAACATTGAAGTACTGAAAATCATGAGGCAAACACTACTTAACCTTTGAAAACATATAAATAGCAATACCGTAACTGTAGGTGACTTCAACATTACACTGACATCATTAGGCAGATCATCAAAGTAGAAAATTAACAAAGAAATAGTGGACTTAAGGTGGACTATAGACCCAATGAATCTAACAGACGTCTACAAAACGTTCTACTCAACAAGCACAGGATATACATTCTTTTCATCTCCGCATGGAACGTTCTCCAGAATAGACCACATGCTTGGTCATAAAGCAAATCTCAATAAATTTTTAAACATCAAAATTATACCAGGCATCTTCTTGGACCAAAGCAGAATAAAATTAGAAGTAAACAATAAGAAGAGCTCCCAAAATGACATCACTACATGAAAACTGAACAACTTGCTCTTGAATGACTATTGGGTAAACAAAGAAATTCAGGCAGAAATCAAAAAATTATTTGAACCAAATACAAATAGTGATGCAATATACCAAAACTTCTGGGACACAATAAAAGTAGTTCTGAGAGGAAAGGTTACAACATTAAATGCCTACATCAAAAAGACAGAGAGATTAGAAATCAACAACTTAACTTTGAAACTCAAAGAACTAGAAAACCAAGAACAACTTAAACCTAAAGCAAGCAGAAGGGACTAAATAACAAAGATCAAAGCAAAACAAAATAGATTGAGATCAAAAAAATTATACAAAGAATCAGTTATCAAAGTGGGTTCTTTGAAAGAATAAACAAAATAGTCTGCTAGCTACACTAATCAAGAAAAATGACAGAGATGACATAACAATTGATAACACAGAAAAAAAAAGGTCATCATAGACTGCTATGAATAACTTTGTGGCTACCAACCAGAAAACCCACAGAAAATGGATACAATCCTGCAAAGATACAACTTCTCAAGACTAAACCAGAGAGAAATAGATACCCTAAATAGACCAATAATGAGAAATGAAATCAAATCAGAAACAAAATACTCTCCCCCTCCAAAAAATGCCCAGGGCCAGGGAAATTTACAACCAAATTTTATTAGACATACAAAGAGGAGCTGGTACCAATCTTATGGAAACTACTCCAGAAAAGGGGGGAGGAAGAACTCTTCCCTAACTAATTATATGAAACCAATATCACATTGATATCCAACTCAAAAAAGGACACAATAAAAAAAAAAGAAAACTACAGACCCATCTCCCTGATTAATATATAAGAAAGGACACAAAGAAAAGCAAAGTTTATTTATAAAAAATTGTATATTTATTTTTACATGTTTAAACTTCAGCCACCTTCAAAGTACCCACCATTTGATGCAATACACCTATCAAGAGGCTTTTTCCACTACTCAAAACAGTGTTTTTAACTCATCCATTTTTTATGACTTTCAGTGCTTCTGCCATTTTTGCTTCACCTCTTCCACATCAGTGAAATTTTTCCCTTTAAGGATTTTTTTCATCCGTGGAAACAACAACAAAAGTCCCTCAGGACAAGATCAGGTAAATAGGGAATGTGGGTCACAAGGATTATGCCGTTTGGGGTCAAAACCTGCTGGTCATTCGGGGTGGTATGGGCAGGTATGCTGTCAAGTAGAAGAACACAACCTGGAATAATGCAACCTTTTCAAAACTTCCAGATAAAAAACAGATGCAAAAAAAGGCATTATAAAAAAATCCAACAACCCTTTGTGATTAAAAAACACTCAACAAACTGGGTATCAAAGGAACACATATCAAAATAATAAGAGGCACATATGACAAACCCACAGCAAACATTATACTTAATCAGGAAAAGTTGAAAACGTTACTACTAGAACAAGAACAAGACAGGGATTTCCAATGTCACCACTCTTATTCAACTTTTTAATGTCAGTCCTACCAAGAGCAATTTGCCAAGAGAAAGAAATAAAAGGCATCCAAATTGGCAAGGAGGAAGTCAAATTATCTCTGTTCATGGATGACATGATTATACACCTAGAAAACCCTAAAAAATCCTCCAAGAAGCTTCTCAATGTGATACATTACTTCAGTAAAGTATCAGTATAAAAAAAATCAGTGTATAAAAATCTGTAACATTCCTATACACCAACAAGGCTCAAGCTGAGAATGAAATAAAGAGTTCAGTCCCATTCACATTAGCCACAAACAAAAATATCTAGAAATACACTTTATTAAGGAAGTGAATGATCTCTACAAGGAGAACTACAAAACACTGATGAAAGAAATTATAGATGACATGCACAAATGGTAGAATATCCCACATTCATGAATTGGAAGAGTCAATATTGTTAAAATGACCATACTGCCTAAAGCAATCTACAGATTCAAATCAGTTCTGATCAAAATACTAATTTCATTCCTCACAAAACTAGAAAAAAAAATTTAATATTGATATGGGACCATAAAAGGACCTGAATAGACAAAGCAATTCTAAACAAAAATAACTATTAAAGAGGAATCACACACTGCCTGACTTCAAATTATACTATGAGGCTATAGTAACTAAAACAACATGGTACAGATACAATAATAGAAAGATAGATCGATGGAACAGAATAGAGAACCAGAAATGAAACCACATGCCTACAATCAAGTGATCTTTGACAAAGTCAACAAAAATAAACAATGGGGAAAGGACACTGTATTCAATAAGTTGTGCTGGAAAAATTGGCTAGCCATATCCAGAAGAATAAAACTCCTATCTCTCACCACATAAAAAATTAAACACTTAAATGTAAGACCTGGAGTTAAAAAAATCCTAGAAGAAAACTTAAGAAACACTTTTCTAGGCATTGACCTAGGCAAGATATGTATAATAAAGATCCCAAAAGCAATTGAAACAGAACAAAAATAGAAAAGTAGTCTTAATTAAGTTAAAAAGCTTCTGTACAGCAAAATAAATAGAGTGAGCAAGAAATGTATTAAAGGGGAGAAAATATTTGCAAATTACACCTCAGACAAAGAGCTAATATCCAGAATCTACAAGGAACTTAAGCAACTCAACATGAAAAAAACAATGCCATCAAAAAGCAGGCAAAGAACATGAATAGACACTTTGCAAAAGAAGACACATAAGCAGCTCACAAAAATATGAAAAAAAATGTTCAACATCACTAATCATCGAAGAAATGCAAATTGAAACCACATGAGATCTCACCTTACACCAGTCAAAATGACTATTATTAGAAAGTCAAAGAACAGCAGATATTGGCATGGTTGCAGAGAAAAGGGAAAGCTCATTCATTGCTGGCAGGACTATAGACTATTTAAACCTCTACAGAAAGTAGTATGGAAATTTCTCAAAAAACTAAAAATTGAATTATCATTTGACCCAGTAATCCCACTGCTAGGGAGCTAGCCACAGGAAAAAATATATACATCAATACATAAAAAAGGTGTGTGTACCCATATGTTCATTGTAGTACTGTTCACAATAGTAAAATCACAGAACCAACCTAAGTGTCCACCAACAATTGACTGGATAAAGAAGATGTGGTATATATATGTACCATGGACTACTATGTACCCATAAAAAAGAATAAGAACTCAAATCACTCTATAAAAAAGATACCTCTACATGTATATTTATCACAGCATTGTTCACAATAGCAAGAACATGGAAGCAGCCGTGCTGTCCATCAAAAGAGGACTAGATTAAGAAAATGTGGTACATATACACAATGGAATACTACGCAGCCATAAAGAATAAAATCGTGAACTCCACAGCAACCTACATGGACTTAGACTCTATAATACTGAGTGATGTTTCGCAGAAACAAAGAAATGCATATCACATTTTCTCACTCATAAGCGAAGCTTGACCAACTATCATAATACTATAAGAAAAGGACTGGCAGTAGGGGGAAACTGGGTGGGGGGCGGGGGGTGGGATTGGCAGTCGTGGGAATCTGCCTGGAGAAGGAGGGGCACACCTCATCAACAAGGGCATAATGAATATTTGTGTATCTAACCCTGAATTGTACCCCACACCTTTAAAATAAAAAATTTAAAAGTTAAAAGAAAGCAGACTGGAAGGTTTGGGTCAGAGTGAAAGGTCTTCAAGACTTACCCTGAATTATCAAAATTCCTATGTGGAACTTCATAAAATTTGGGACATCCCTTAACCATCATGAATGTGTTTGACCAGAATGCACTCTCAAATGAAGCTAAAGAAGAAATGTACAAGCTATATCCCAATGCCTGGAAGAGCTCACCTGAAAACAGGAGGCAACTTCCCATACCTGTGCGGAAGTGCAGAGGTGAATCTGTATGGACAGATACACTTACTGCAATTCCACAGAACCAAATGCGTGGCCATTGACCCATCAATGGTTAGTGCCGTGGAGCTTGAGGTGCAGAAAGGCAACCTCAACATCGGCCGGGAAGAGCAACCCTTGTGGCTTTTGCTGTCAAAGATGAGTTGGCCTGGTGTGTTCTCGTACAATCAGTGAAGTCAGCGCCCTCCAGCAGTCTCTTCCTTTTCAGTTGTCAGGCTCACCGGTTCTCACTCTGTTTTGGAAATAGGACTGACACTCATCTTTGTGACAGGCGACAGTTCCTCTGAAGTGTAAACTGTTCCTTCGGTTATTTAGCTTTTGAATTTGAAAAGGTACTTTTGGAGAGTCCCACTTCAAGAACTGCAAATTTTGCTACCACAAGTCTTCACCACTGTGTTCTTAAGTGAGTGTTGATTTCTGAGGTTTGGGAATTTGTGGTGTTTTCTTTTCCTTTCTTCTTTTTTTATATGTGATTTGCTGCAATTGCTGCACACCCAGGATATGAAAAAAAAATGACATTGTGTCCTTTGCAGCAACGTGGATGGAACTGGAAATCATCTTGCTAACAGCAAACCAAACACTTCATATTCTCAGTTACATGTAGGAGCTAAAAGGACACAAAGATGGAAATAGAAATAATAGACTCTGAGAACACCAAAAAGGGGGAATATAGGTAGGAGGGACAGAGTTCAGAAATTACCTAACAGATACAATGTTCACTATCTGTAAAATGGGCACCCTGAGACCCCATCCCCACTACTACACAATATTTCTGTATTACAAACATGCATGTGAATCCCCTGACTATAAAATAAAAATGGAGTGTGTGTGTGTCTGTGTGTGTGTGTGTGTGTGTGTGTGTGTGTGTGTGTGTGTGTGTAAAAGGGGGACCAAAAAAAAACAACTGGAATTACTTTTTAGAGGACAAGTCCCTTGTAGTGCAAGCTTCCCTCACTAGGTAAATGTTCTAGGAATCTATCAGCATAAATCCACCAGCTAGCACTGTTGTGAGAGGCTGCATTCGGCTTCAGTAAAATTTTTTTGGAGATTCTTTCAACACATTTGCCTATTGCATCATGCTAAGTGTTCAACAATTTTTTACTGAGAACAGCATGACCTCCATGACCCACCTCCCAATCACCCAATCTCACCCGAGTGACTTTTGTTTGTTTCCCTGAATGAAAAAAAAAAAAAAAATTCTTGAAGAAAAATGTTTTGCCAATGCAGAAAAGGTGAAACAAAATAATGGCAGAAGCACTAAAAGACATTAAAATTGACAAGTTCAAAAACTGTTTTGAGCAGTAGGAAAAGCATCTTGATAGGCATATTGCATCAAAACAGAGAATACTTTGAAGATGACTGAAGTTTAAACATGTAAGAATAAATAAAAACACAATTTTTCGTCAATAAATTCCTTTTTGGGGGTCCCTCCTCTCTCTCTCTCACACACACACACACACACACACACACACACACACACATAATACAAAGTTTATGTGAATGTATTTACTCTCTGAGAAGTATTTTCAACAGCAGATATTGTACCATTTTCACTCTTCACATTGCCGGTCTCCTGGGCACCATGTGCCAACAGATGCCAGCCCCAGGCACCACCCATCAGCTCACCGCCCTGATGGGCTGTGTGTTTGGTTCTTACAGAAAAAGCAAGTCACCATCGGCAGTATTCAGCTATTCGCTGAATGGATCCCCTCCATTTGCTGGTCCAGACAGCACAATGGTCTCATCTCTTCAGAGCAGGTCTTCACTTAAAAAATTTAATGTTGCAGATGTGGCTGGCTCTACACCAGCATCACTTGTGCCAGAAGGCAAATTACCACAGGAAAGAAAAACATAATCAGAAATTTGATGAAAAGAGAAAGAAGGCAAGGATGTTAATTAGATTAATGTAATGGTTATTAACAAGTTATAATAACCTAAAGTACTCATCTTCACTATGGTGGCATTCTTTATTCATTTTTTAAAAATCAGTTAAAAATTTGTTTTTCAATTCCCATTTGCCAAGCCATATGCTTGGCACTGGGAACACAGAGAAGAATAAAACATTGTCTGTGTCTTCAAGAAGTTCATAGCATAATGGGAACACAGACATAATATAATTCAACCTAATAAGTTTTATATCAGAGGTAAGCACAAAGTGCCTAAAATGAGGGCTCTTAGGTAGATTAATGGATTAAGGAAGTTTCCAGCCTGGGCAACCATAGCAAGACTCCCATGCCTACAAAAAATAAAGTTAGCCAGGCACGCTGAGGCATGTCTATAGTCGTAACTACTCAGGAGACTGAAGTAGGAGGATTGTTTGGGCCCAGGAGTTAACATCTCCAATGCACTGTGATCAGGTCATTGCACCCTATCCTGGTTGACAAGACCCTGTATCTGGGGAAAAGAAAAAAGAAAAGAAAGAAAGTTTCTCAGCAAGGATTATCTATGCAGTGTTAAGGATTAGTAGGTGTTAACTAAGAAAAAAGCAGGAGTAACATATTCAGTAGAAACAACATTAGCATGGAATACACAAAATTGCAAGTTTTCAGTTTATGATGTCTGAGATGTATGCATAATATATGGTATGATAGAAATGAGTATAGCCATGTTCTCAGGGACAAAATTATGCCAAAGCTTATTTTGGTATGTATTTAGAAATTTATCCTTTACCCTGAAGTGAATGAGAAGCTATAGGAAAATGTAAAACTTTGAAACAGCCTCAATTATAAGAGAAATTCATCTGGTAATTAGCTATTCTTCTTCCTATTTAGTGAGTGCTAAAGACATCCAGGCAAATTCTCATCCATATTTTCAGACATCAAACTAATGACTACAATTCTGTGTATATGTTCTTTCTTCTGACAGTGGTTAACCAACTTAGATTTAATTTCCCATTACAATCAGAATCCAAATTTTTCCCAAGTCGCTTCATTAAAAATGGATATCCAGGAACTCTTCAGTCACGTATTTATGTATTATTTCCATACATAAATATTTATATATGTCAGTTATTTCCATAGTAGCTTATACTAAGAAGATTTTTTATGAATTTTATTTTTAGATAATGGTGGTATCTTTGGTGCTTAGAATTTAATTGCTGTTATTCTCAGGCCTTGGTGAATTTTTAAAATTGACACACAATAGATGTACATATTTTAGGGTGCATGTGATAAAATACTCTTATATAATGTGTAAAGATCAAATCAGGGTAATTGGAATATCTAACATTCAAATATTTATTTTCTCTATATTAAAATCACTCAAATTTATATATTCTAGCTATTTTGAAATGTACAATAAATTATTGTCAGCTATAGTCACCCTATTGATCTACAGAACACTAAGTCTTATTTCTTTTATATAACTACTTATTTGTTCCCATTCATCAACCTCTATTCATTCATCCATCCGTCCCTTCCCCTTTTCAGTCTTTGGTAACCACCAATCTGCTCTCTACCTCTGTGAGTCTTATATAACTCCCACATGTGAGTGAGAACATATGATATTTGTCATTTTTTGCTTGGTTTATTTCACTTAACATAATGATCTTCTCTTCCATTCATGTTGCCGCAAATGACAGGATTTCGATTTTATTATTTTTTATGGCTGCACAATATTTATTTGTGTATATATACATTGTTTAATCCATTCATTCACTGATGGGCACTTAGGTTAATTCTACATTTTGATTATTGTAAATAGTGCTCCAATAAACACAAGTATGCAGAGATATCTTTGATATATTGATTTCCTTCTATTGACTATTTATCCAGCAGTCAGATTGCTGAATTATGTAATAGGTTTACTTTTAGTTTTTTTGAGAAACTTCTGTAGAGTTCGTCATAGTAGCTGCACTAATTTACATTCCCTACCACAGTGTAAAGGAGTTCTTTCTTCACATCTTCACCAGCATCCATTATTTCCTGTCTTTTTTATAGAAGTATTCTAATTGGCATGAGAGTTTGTTGAGGGTGTTTGTTATGAAGGGATGTTGAATTTTATTGAATGCTTTTTTCAACATGTCTTGTTGTGGCTTTGATTTACATTTGGCTGATGATTAGTTATGTTGAATATTTTTTCATATACCTGCTAGCCATCTGTATGTCTTCTTTCCATAAATGTCTATAATGTCAATTCAGATTTTTTTTCATTTTTTAAATTAGATTATTTAGTTTTGTTTTGCTATTGAGTTACTTGAGCTCCTTTTATATTCTGGTTATTAATTCCTTGTCGAATGGATAGTTTGAAATTATCTTCCCTCATTTTGTGGGTTTTTATTTTGAAGTAATTCCAGTTGTCTGTTTTTGCTTTGTTGCCTGTGGTTTTGGTCTTAAAAAAACCTTGCCCAGACCAATGTCCTAGAGAAGTGGGCCCCAACCTTTTTGGCATCAAGGACTGGTTTCATGAAAGACACTTTTTCTGGAGTGGGAGGGAATCATCCCACATTAGATTCTCATAAGGAGCACACAACCTAGATCCCTTGCATGCATGGTTCACAATAGGGTTTGTGCTCCTACAGGAATCTAATGCCGTGGCTGATCTGACAGAGGATGAATCTCAGTTGGCCCAATACACCTCCTGCTGTACAGTTTGGCTCCTAACAGAAAGTGGACTGATACCAGTTCTCGGCCCAGTGGTTGAGGACCCCATCCTAGGGCATTTATCCATGTTTTCTTCTAGTAGCTTTATAGTTTCAGGTCTTAAATTTAAGTCTTTCATCCATTTTGAGATGATTTTTTTGCATATAGTGAGAGACGGGGATCAAGTTTCTTCTGCATATGGTCACCCTGTTTTCTCATCACCATTTATTAAAGAGGTTATTCTTTCTTTATTATATGTTCTTGGTGTCTTTGCCAAAGATGAGTTGGCTATAAATGCATGGATTTATGTCTGCGTTTTCTATTCTGTTCTATGTGTCTTTTTTGGTCTATATGTCTTTTTTTTTTTTTAAACACCAATACCATGATGACTTATTTACTATAGCTGTAGTACATTTTAAGTCAGGCAGTCTGATGCCTTCAGTGTTGAGTGTTTTGCTAGGGATTGTTTTGGCACTTTGGCATTTTTGTGATTTCATATATATTTTGGGATTTCTTTTTCTGTTTATGAGAATACTGTCATTGGTATTTTGATAGGGATTGCATTGAGTAGTATTATCATTTAAACATATTAATTTTTCCAATCCATGAGCATGGCTTTTTTTAAAATTTTTTGTGTGCTTTCTCATTGGTGTTTTATAATTTTTCTTGTATATATCTTTCACTTCTTTGATTAAATTTATTTCTAGGTATTTTACATTTCTGCAGCAGGTGTAAATGAGATTGCGTTTTAATTTCTTTTTCAGGTTGTTTACTGTAGATAAATATTACTGATTTTTTTGTATGCTGACATGGAATCCTGCAACTTTGTTGATTAACTTATCAGTTCTAACTTTTTTTGTGTGGAGTCATTAGATTTTTCTAAGTATAAGATTGTGTTGTCTACAGACAAAGCTAAACTGTCTTTTTCTCTCTCTCTCTCTTTTTTTTTCCCTAATTTGAATGTCCTTTATTTCTTTCTGTCACCTAATTTTCTGGCCAGAACTTCCAGTGTCATGTTGAATAAAAGTGGTGAAAGTGAGCATCCTTGTCTTGTTTGAAAACAAAAGGCTTTCAAATTTTCTTGCTCAGTAAGATGTTAGTTGTGAGTTTGACATATATTGCCTTTATTGTTTTGAGGTATATTCCTTGTACACCCACATTGTTGAGGATTTTGATCGTGAAGGGATGCTAAATTTTTTTTTTGAATGTTTTCTTAGTGTCTATTAAACTCATCATATGGTTTTTGTTCTTGGTTCTGTTAAGGTGATTCACATTTATTGTTTTTAATATGTTGAACTATCTTTGCATCTCTGGGATGAGTCTTACTTAATCATGGTAAGTGATATTTTTAATTTTTTACTGAATTTGGTTTGTTAGTACTTTGTTGATGACTTTTGCATCTGTGTTTATCAGTGATATTGGCCTGTAGTCTTCTTTTGTTTTTATGTCCTTGTCTGGTTTTGATATCAAGGTAATGCTGGTCTGATAGAATGAACTTGGAAGTACTTCCTCCTCTTATATTTTTAAAAGAGTTTGAAAAGAATTGAAATTAATTCTCCTTTAAATGTTTAATTGAATTCATCAGTGAAGCCATCAGGTCCTAGACTTCACTTTGATGATAAACTTTTTATTATGGCTTTAATACTTTTATTGTTGTTGTTCATTTTTACAGTTTTTTATTTCTTTATGACTCACCTTAGGTAGGCAATATGTGTCCAGAAATTTATATGTTTTCTGTAGGTTTTCCAATTTGTAGTTATATAGATGTTCATAACAGCCTCTAATGATTGTTTGTATTTTGTGTAGTCTCAGTTGTTACATCTTTTCTTTCATTTCCGATTTTTCTGTATTTGGATCTTTACTTATTTTCTTACTTAGTCAAGCTAAAGATTAATTGATCTTGTAGTCTTTTTTTAAAAACCCAACTTTTTAAAATTTTGTGTAACTTTTTAGTCTAAATTTTATTTATTTCTGCTATAATCCTTATTTCTTTTCTTCTATTAATTATATGTTTGATTTTTTCTTGTTTTTCTACTACCATGAGGTACATCATTAAGTTATTCATTTGATATATTTTTACTTATGATGTAGGTGTTTATCACTAAAAACTTTTCCTTTTGTATTTTTGTTAAATCCTATAGATTTTGGTATATTGCATTTCCATTTTCATTTATTTCAAAAAATTAAAAAATTTTTTTCTTAATATCTTCATTGATTCATTGGTAGTTCAAGAGCATGCTGTTTAATTTCTATGCATCTTGTTACTGAATTCTCTAGTTTTATTACTTTGTGGTCAGAAATAATACTTTAGATAATTTTAATTTTTAAAACTCTGTTGATGCTTGTTTTGTGGCCTAAGATATGTTTTATTCTGGAGAATGTTCTATGTGCATTCTGATGAAAAAAATATATTTTCTGCAGCAGCTGAGTTAAATAGTCTGTAAATGTCAGTAAGGCCCATTTGGTCTAGCGTGTAGTTTACCTTTGATGTTTCTTTGTTGATTTTCTGTCTGGATCATCTGTTGATTACTAAGAGTGGAGTGTTGAAGTTTCCTGCTACTCTTGTATCACAGTCTATCTCTCTCTTTAGATCTACTAATGTTTGCTTTAAACACTTGGGTGCTCTAGTGTTGGGTCAGAGATATCTATGGTTGTTATATCCTCTTTCTGAATTGATCACTTTACCATGATAGAGTGACTTTATCATTTTACAAAGGATCATGTCTTTGACACGTAGCCTATTGTATTTGATATAAGAATGATTATTCCTGCTCTTTTTTGGTTTTCAGTAGCATGGAATATTTGTTCCACCACTTTACTCTGTCTTCATGTGTTCTTATAGGTAACATGGACTTTTTATAGGCAGGATAAGAGCTGGGTCGTGTCTCCTTAAGCCACTCTATGACTTTTAATAGAAAAATTGAGTCAATTTTCATTTAGTGTTATTACTAAGTAAGGACTTACTACTACCATTTTGCTGCTTATTTTCTGGTTGTTTTATGACTGCTGCTTTTCTTCCTTTCTTACCATCTTCTTTTGTGGCAAATGGCATTCTCTGGTAGTAAGTTTCAATTTGTTTCTTCTTGTTTTTAGTGTATCTTTCATAGGTTTGTTTGCATTGTGGTTATCATGAGACTTATAAAAAATTTTAAAGATTAACAGTTTGGTTTAAAGAGATGATTTATCGTGGGTTACAGGAAAATAAAAACAAATAAAAATTTTTTAAAAAAACTCTACACTTTAATTGCATTCACACCCATTGACATTCTGACTTCATGTTGTCTCAATTCATGTATTTTTATATTGCCTGTCTCTTAACAGGGTGCTGTAATTATTATTGAATTATTATTTCTGATAGATTTGCCTTTGGTGCTTCATTCAGTTATGAATGAATTGCACACCATAAGTATAGCTTTAAAGTATTCTGAGTTTGTTCATCTGCTTAGTTTTACCAGTGAGCTTACTACTTTCAAATGCTTTGTTGTTTTGCACCTTAGTGTTTTCTTCTTTCAGACTGAAAATCTGTTAATTTTCTTTCTTTTTTTTTTTTCCTGCTAGGTCATTGCCTCCTTTTGATACTAGATGGCAACTTAAGCCCAGGTTTGTCTCAGTTCTAGTAAACAATTATGGGCCTGCCCATCTCAAATAGGAGAGATTCCAATGGCATATCCCAACAGGGTGGGAAGGTTGGCTAGGGGACCTGTGAAACACACCTACTACAGCATGGTGACGCTGAACAGCCACTTTAATCTGGCATCACCTTTGGCCAAGTTACAGATAGAGTTCCTAGGGTTGAGGATGAGTTTCATCTTTCCCTCTCAGTCTCTGGCTGTCTTCAGGGATATTTCTTCCTTCTGGCACTTGTGATGCTTCCTGTGGGTTACGATAGGGACAGATTTCCTGCCAGGAATTCCAAGATGGTAGGGAAGCTGGTTGTCTATCTTGGTCTCGCTTTTTTTCGGTGTAGAAACCATGAGCCAGGGGAAATTTTTCTGTGCGATTGGTGCTGGGCAGATTGAAGGGAGGGGCATCATACATATGGAAGCCCAATTCTCTTACCATCTGCTCAGACATTTTTCACTTCTCTGTGGCCTTAGGAACTGTTTTCTCATGCTTTACTCAAACTTACAGTTCTAGGATATTGCTAGTGATAATCTCAGTTCTGTATATATAGTTTTGGTCTTCTGTGGGGCAAAGTGAAGCCAGCTTGCTTCTATGTTGCCATTTTAGAAACAGAAATTCCTGGCTTTAGTGAAAATTAAGTGGGGAAGAAGCACTAGACAAGCTTTTTTAGAGAGTTTATCTGTGAATGAAGAAAATATTTTTTACACTTGTACTCTAATATACCATTAAAATATTGAAATAATAAATATGCACATTATAAATAGATATTAGATTGATGGATAGATACAGACATATACAGGAATTGACGCTGATTGCTTTCAAATGAAAAGAATCTTCTAGAAGCATGAGATTGGCCACTAGAAGCAAGAAAGTGAATATAAGAATAAACAAGTCCCCTTTTTTTGAGTCAGAGTCTTACTGTCACTCAGGCTGGAGTACAGTGGCATGCTCACAGCCACCACAGCCCCAACCTGCTGGTTTCAGAGGATCCTTCCACCTTAGCTTTCCAAATAGCTGGAACCACATGTTTGTGCCACCATACCCGGCTAATTTTTGATTTATTGTAGAGACAAGGGTTCACCAAGTTGCCCAGACTGGTCTCGGACCCCTGGGCTCAGGCAATCCTCTCTCCTCCACTTCCCAGAGTGCTGGGATTACAGGCTAGAGCTGAGTGATCTATCACAGAAACAAAGAAATAAGTACCACTGAGTTCTCACTCTTAAGCAGACCTTGAGCAATTATCATAATACTATAAAAAAAGGGATTGACAGTAACGGGAAACTGCCAGCGGAGTGGGGGTGGGATTGGCAGTAGTGGAAACTGCCAGGGGAGGGGGGTGGGATTGGCAGTAGTGGGAAACTGCCAGAGAAGGGAAGGCACACCTCATCAACAAGGGTATCTGCATAATGAAAATTTGTGTACCTAACCTTGAATTGTATCCCATATCTTTAAAATGAAAAATTAAATTAAATTAAATTAAAATTTTAAAAAAGAATAAACGAGTTCCACGAATAAGCAAAAAAAGTCTAATTACACATATAAATGGGAGAAAACAACAGGACAAGAAAAAAATTGAATATATCTTCTTCAAGGAATTTTTTTTAAAAAAGGAAGAAGTGGGTAAAGACATCTGCACTAGCAGATGCAGCACAATTCAGAATTGCAAAGATGTGGAATCAACATAAATGCCTATCAACTGATAAGTGAATAATCAAAGTTTTGTATGTATATTCAGCCATAAGAAAGAACAAAATAATGTCTTTAACAACAACTTTGGTGGAATTGGAGACCATCATCCTAACACAGGAACAGAAAACCAAATATTGCAAGTTCTCATAAATGGGAGCTAGCCTAAGAGTCTGGAAAGGCACAGAAAATGTTAAAATAGATGTTAGAGACCCAGAAGATTGAAAACGGGAAGGGGGGATGAAAAATCAGTCACCTCAGGTGCACTGGGCACTAATGGGGATGACGAGTACACTTAAAGTCCAGATTCTTCATCACTATACCAAGCAGCCATGCAATCAAAAACCGTTTGTACCCCCTAAAACTACTACATGAAATAAATGGAAAAAAATAGGAAACTTTTGAGATACAATATAGAACAGACAAAACTTTCATACAACAGCCTTTTTTCTCAAAATAATAACAGAATAAGGTTATCTATGGTAAAGAAAAACAGAAAACTAGAAGTTAAGTTCCAAAAGAATCTAGAAATGTATTATATAGAGAATATAAAAGTATAAATTTATAATGACTAGAAGTATTAGTGAGCAAGAATAAAGAGATTGACTAAAATTAAACAGAACGACATACTAGTAGACATAGTTAACCTGTGATTAATTTTTTCTATCAAGTCTTAATAGCAGGAAGCAAAATTGGAGAAAGAAAATAAATCAATTTATCTGTTATGTAAAGTTAGAAAAGAAAAATCTTAAAACATTAAGAAAATTATTTTATCATCTTCTATTTATAAAAAAAAATTTTAAACCTAACTTTCAAGAGTTTATGGTTTTTATTTTAACTTGGAAAAATAAAATTCAGGAATTGTAGAATAAGTTTGAACAAATTCAGATGTTCAGAAATGCAAGTACTATCAAAATCATTTTCTATTGTGTAGAAAAATAAGTTTAGCGCTGTTAGTATCCAAAGATGGCGTAAAAATGAAAGCTAAACTTGACAGGTTATGGTTTTTTTTCTCCTTTATCAACAAAAAAATGATTCATTGCACAAGTTATGCTTTTATATGGTAATGCTATATTCTTTCAACAAGTGCTTTTCCAACATGAATCTCTTCATTTCTGAATGACATTAATCAAATGTTATGGGTTCTAAAGTATCACTATAAAGTTCATATGTTGAAGTCCTCTACCCCAGTATCTCAGAATGTAACTGTGTTTAGAGAGGGAGCCTTTAAACAGGTAATTAAGTTAAAACGAGGCCAATAGGGTGGTCTCATCTGACTTGTGTCCCTATACAAAAAATAAATTTGGAAACATGGAGATACCAGAGCTGAGAGAGCACAGAGAAAAGGCCATTTTAAAACACAGAGAGAAGGTGGCCATCTGCAAGCCAAGGAGAATGGCCTGCTAACACCTCGGTCTTGAACTTCTAGCCTCCAGACCTGTGAAAATAAATTTATCTTAGTTTAAGCTATTCAGTCTGTGGTACTTTGTTAGGCAGCCTTAGCAAACTACTACATGAAGTTTTTCTGTTTTCTTTTTTCCCTGCCTTTGAAATTCACAATGTGAACTTTTTTTCCCAATGTACCCTTCAATATTTTACTATGTCCCCTCTTACATTTCCAACTTTTTAAAATCAAGTCTTTCAAAGCAGAACTAAAGTATAAGCATTTTCATTCTAGAGGACTGGGCTTTTCTAGAACCTCAAAATTGAGAATGTTTTTATGCTAGTTAAAATTAAACATGACTTTGGAGTTTGCAAGTAGCCATTTAGCAAGATTTCAAAGATAGGCCAGAGTTCATTCAATTATATCTTTAGCCCGATTCCCAAGTGTTCAACACCTTTCTTGTCATCTTCCAAAGGAAATGTTAGTCTTTGCTGATTGCTGATTCACTGATGACCATTTTGGGTCCCACGAAGACTACGCTCTTATCATTGCACATGGTTATGAACAAATATCTTGTTTCCTTTAATCAATTTTCACGTCAAACATTGGCTTGTTGTCTTCATCTCCAAGTAATCATATTTTCTCCTCTTCATTCAAGAGCAAATAAACAAGGAGGCAGGATGAACCAATTGGACTATAGCGCCAATGAGTACAGAAAGACCATCATGCTCTTACACCACCTTAGTAACTATTCCGCTCGAAACTTTTTTTTTCAAACTAGACTGAAGAAAGAAAATATGTCCTGGTTGAAGGAAGCACAAATTATAAGTCTCAAGTACTATAAGCAGCCATGCACCATCAGTATGGAATAAGTGCTTTTACAGCAAAAGAGAAAAGAGTTGAAGCGGGAAATAATAGCATCTAGCTCACAGAGTTAATAAGATTCAAGTGAGAGTATGCATGCAAAGTACTTACCACTATAGTGTTTCATAAATGTTGGCAAAACTATTAAGACTAAGAAGTGTCTGAGTTTTTGGACTACTCGTCAGCCAACAAGTTAGCCTGCCACAGTTTCATGGATGGTGGCAAAAGTCATGAGATCCCTGGGCTAGAAACAAAAGACTTTTTACTACTTTTGGAATAGCAAGAGCTTTATGTTTACTTCGGCCCCTAAGTCTCACGGCCATGGTGGGCCCAGTTGAATGTGGCATACAATATGAGTTTGTGTTACAGCTGAGAAAGTCAATCTTAGGAATCCCCAATTGTTTGTAATGGGCATCAAGAAAACCTGTTCAACCTTTGCCCTGGAGGGAGGCTTTATCTCATCTACTTGACGGCAAACAAATCTGTCCTCTGTTCTGGGGGAAGACCTTGTCTCTATCTTGCAAGGTTATTTGCTATACATATCTCCTTAAAAAGACAGTCTAAACAAAAACTGTGAATGTCTATGCTTACAAGAAGTGCAGAAATGAGAGACCCATGGAGAATTATCTCCCAACAATAAGTAATAGATATTTAAAATTGAGAGCAGTCAGATACGTATTAAGTGTGAATAAACAAAAAAACACATGGATTTAGAAGTGAAATTGCTAGTAATATTGCATGATCTTTCACATAAATAGACAGGAGCCCTTATCCTGGATAAGAAAATTAATTTAGTTTTAAGTATGATGAATATGAGTTATCTATTAGACATATGATGAAAAACTTCAGTGGGAAATTGAAAATGGATTCAGACAATGGAGAAATATTAAAAACTGTTTAGACCAACATTGGAATCATTCTTATGAAAAAGTCAAGTGAAGCTTGCTTTTCCTCTTTAAGGTGATTTTCTAGCCCACGGGTCAGAAAATTAGCTCATGGTCAAATCCTGTTCACCTCTTGCTTTTAAATAAATAGAAACAAACTTGTATTAAAAATACAGCCACACCACACCCTTTTATTTTTGTATTGCTTACGGCTGCTTTCATACTACTCTGGCAAAATTTGATAGTTGCGACAGAGACCTATGACCCACAAGCCAAAAAGACTTCCTGTCTAACTTTTTACAGAGAAAGTTGGCTGGCCTCTGTTCTATACTCTTACATCTGTGTATCAGCCTTCTTTTCCAATATTTTATATTATGACACTATCTACTTTTTCTGAGGCTTTAAAATGTGTACTCTCATGGCTTTGTTTCCCTCTTCGTGATTATGATTCAAATAAAGAGTGAATGAAGTGCTGTACTAGTGTTACAAGTTGCAATGATAGAACCAAGAAAGAAAAACAATAATAATTTACGTGGGAAAAATTTAGTTTAAGAAGGGCCTTAAAGGACAGTTAGAGCATTGACAAGCAAAACTTCCTAATGGGGTGGGTACGTTATGTGCGTAAAAGATGGGAGTTTGTGCGCAACAAAGCAGATACTTAGAACAGCAGGAAACCAACCTGCAAGGTCAAGTCAAAGTATTAGAGTACCAACACACTTTTTCATATTGTTTTGTGATTCAAATTCTGTAAATGCTGAAACGTCTGGGACATGTGTGCATTATGCAGAACGAGAAGGAAACGTCAGAGTCAGCAGGAAGAAGGCCAAGATAACCTGCTGTGACAAGCAAAGCAAATGAGAAGCTTGTTTGACAAAAATAGATGCTACAATCCAGAGCCTGTTCCTGATGTTGACAGAGGCAGGGTAGATGTGCATAATACTGAACACTTATCAAGGTGATGTCAATAGATTGTACTTCCCACCTGGGAACTTAGTCTAGGATTATGACTTACAGAAGGCAAAGAAAGACTTGTGAATGCAGAGATCATTGCAAAAAAAATTGTCATTAAAATTTTTTATATAATCCAATTACTGAAATTTGGAAAGCTATACTAAAGAGGATGTTTTGACATTTTGTTTCATTTTTAAAAAATAATTTAAGGTAAAAAGTGTTTTCCAGTTGTACCAAGCTATGACGCATAAGTCATGAATTTATTAACTCCGTAGTTTACCATATGAACTTATGGTAACATATTCTTGTAGTCATATGAAAAGGACATTGCAAGTTGTGTATTGATATTTAATTCCTGCATTTTGTATTTGTGTGGTTGTCTTATTCCATTTCCATATGTGGTGACTATGAATTTCAATGCATAATCCTGAGTGTTCAAGAAATAGCTTTTTTTTTTTTTTGCTGAAACTCAAATTTATTTCTGATCTTACGTTGTTTTTTTCTCACTCTTATTCTTCCATCCCCAAGGTCATTCTATGATTCCAGTATCTTCAGTCAATGACAAAGTATTATGAGACAGAGCTCTGTCTGGACACAAATCATTTTTTCTTCACAGATAGCTCTTATTCTTGACCACATGGCTGCTTCAATTCTGTAAACTTCCTTCAGCTTCCCTGGCTTGATTGGGGCCAAGCAACTGTTTTGAAGGCCGTCTTTAGTTCTTTTTACTAGCATCAGCATGCAGCAAGTTCTCTTTATGGAATGTTTATTATATTCCCTTTATAGAGCACTTCCTAGGAAACAGAAGGTATTCTCTACTGTTTCAGGATTCACCACGCTCTTTTTCAAACTTCATTCATGCCAAAGTAATTTTTTTGCAAGTCTGTAAGAGAAATGCCTCTTCAAAATGCTCTAGCTAGCTCCTTCTTGTACCCTTTTCTGAAGAAACCCAGCTGTGCAGTGGCATGAGCCAGTGACTTTTGAGCTACATAGGAACTTAGCATTAACAACTTGTTTTACAACACTGATGCCAACACTTCGGTCCATAGAATTTTGAAATTAGATAAAGAATATTGCACAAGTAACTGAAAGAATTCAGAATAATGGAAATTGGGCCTTTACTGTTGGATAAAAAAGTACAAATATAAAAGGGGAGTAAAACTGGAAAAAATTGGAGTTAGAGTGGTTTTTCAATAAATACACATATATAGGAATGCATGTGTCTGAATTTGTGTATACGTGCATATATTTCTAGCAATCCTCTAAGTCCTAAAGGCAATGGTACACAGTCAGTAATGAATATACATCTGGTCCCCAGATTTTTGTTTCTAAATGTATTCTCCATTAAAAGAAGCCAGTTTCTTGAAGAAATGTCTGATTCCAGGAAAATATAAGATTAACCTAAAGCACTTATTATAACAAAATGTAAGAAAGATTATTCAAGTATTGATGAGGACATTTCAAAAGAACAGAGAAATTGACCTGAAGGGTCTCCACTTACTAAAGCTAATCAAGTTTCAGCATCAAAATAAATAATGATAATGTAATACAATTTTAATAGGAATGAAAAATACATCATTATCTTATAATAGAATGTCAACTAATAAATGTAGAAGGAATGGTGGAATTAAAAATTCACCATTTGGCAGTCACCTTAATAATAATTGATGAAGAAAAGATTTATTAGTGGATGCTAAAATTAGTAATTCAGTGTTTGATGAGAAACTAGCTATTTGCATAGTCCAAAAATATCTCCCTGCAAAATATTTACATTCACTTGTTATTAATAAGTTCGAGATAATTGTTAATTAACTTTAAAATGAAGAAAATCTAGCAGATTGCATTTTAAACAAATGGTAAAAGTTCATGTCATCAATAGTGGGTTAAATGTTATTCCTTTTAATAAGATGAGCTGAGAAGAATACTGCATTACTTTGTGATATTTCTGCCCCATAAATGCATAAACGAAAACAAATTATAAGACATCACATAAAATATCTCTGTTTAAAAACCCAAGGCCATGATAGATGAAGAAAGATTAAGAGTCTAAAGACTTATGTCCTGAAAATGCAATGAGTGATGCAAATTGGTTCACAGACCAGAAAAGAAATAAAGAAAAGGGGGAAAAGTTTCTTTACTCCATAAAGGGTAATAAAAGAAAACCTGGTAAAATCTGAAGCTCTGGGGATTAAGCAATAGTATTGCATTAATGTTAATCTTCTTATCTTATTGAGTGCATTGGTGTTATAAAGAAGAGTTCTCTTGCTTTTAGGAAACACTGAAAATTTGGGAAATGTCTGCAACTTACAAATGGTTCAAAACAAAAAAAGAAAAAAAACGGTAGATGTAGTGTTAAAAATTGTAGACTCTAGATAAAGATTGTATTGTTCTCTGCACTTTTAAAATGATTCTTCTGAAAGTTTAAAATTACTTCAAAATTAAAATTTAACCAAAAAATGCTATTGCTATTTCTTTTTTTTTTTTCTTTTTTTTTTTTTTTTTTTTTTTAGTAAGAATCTCACTTTGTCACCCAGACTGGAGTGCAGTGGCATACTCATGGCCACCGCAGCCTCGACCTGCTAGGCTCAGGTAATACTTCCGCCTCAGCCTTCCAGGTAGCTGGAACAATAGGTGTGCACCACCTCGCCCGGCTAATTTTTTTATTTATTGTAGAGATAAGGTCTCGCCAAGTTGCCCAGACTGGTCTTGAACCCATGGCCTCAGGCAGTCCTCTCACCTCAGCCTCCCAAAGTGCTAGGATTATAGGCGTGAGCCACCGTGCCCAGCCTGCTATTTCTTAAAACTCAAACTCTCTTTTGTCTCCTCATCTTTCTTAATACCGTCAAGTCCTTCAGGGTTTGTAAAATAAATGCCAGAAAATCTTGCAGACAACGTTTATTTTCTACTCTTCCACATCTCTCTGTTTGAAGTAAGGCAGAAAAAAACAAAAAAAGTCAGACACAAACTTCTCACATGGTGCATATCACTGCTTGAGAATACTTTCCATTGCCTCAGTCATTATATAAGACAAGTACATAAATCCGGAAATTAAGTCAAAAAATATCAATTTCTTGTCCTGACTAAAAGCCCCCTCAGTATAAAAAGCAGTTTCCCTAGGGTATTTATTTTTTAAAAAATCAAAATTTTTAAAAACTGTGGCAATTTTTAATATCACAACTGCCTGAGATAGCAACACTGGTTAGGCAAACAAAAAAACCAAACACAAACAAAATAATTCAGGCAGCTAGGTAATTAAAAGTAATAAATGGCATCCAGATTTGAAAGAAATAAGTAAAGCTATCTCTACTCACAAATTACATAATACTGTATACGGAAAGTTCTAAGGATTTCCCACACACATGAAAAGCTATTAAAACTACTAAATGATTTCAGGTAAGTTGCAAGATCAATATACAAAAATCAAATGCACTTCTATACAGTAGCAATGAATACTCCAGATATAAAATTTAGAAAACAATTTCATTCACAATTGCATCTAAAAAGCAACCTACTTAGAAATAATTTTAACAACAAAAATATAAGATCTGTACATTGAAAACAATAAACATTGTTGAAATGAATTAAAGAAAATCTAAGGAAATGAAAAGGCATTAAGTTCATAAATTGGAAGACTTGACATTGTTATGAAAGCAATGCTTCTCAGATTGATCCACAGATTTTACACAAACCTTATCAAAATCTTAACTACATATTTGCAAAAACTGTCCACATAAAAGCATGCTAACAAATGTTCATGTCAGCATGATGCTTTTTAGTCAAAGACTGAAAGCTAACCAAATATCTACCAGCTGATAATAACCCTCAAATACATATAGAAATGCAAAGGACCTAGAGTAGGTAAAGCAATCTTGGGGAAAAAAAGTATAAACTTGAAACACTCATTTTTTCTAGTTTGAAATTTACAACAAAGTTACAATAAGCAAGGCAGTGTGGTTCTGGCATAAGATTTTTTTATATATAATATATACACACATGTTAATTTGGTATAATTGAAAGTCTAGAAATAAACCCCATTTTGCTCATTTAAAAAAAATGACATTTACTGTTAATTCATTTTTGACAAAGATAGCCAGACAATTCAATGAAGAAATAGTTTTTTCAACTATTAATGCTGGAATAACTGTATATCCAAATGTAAACGAAGAATGTTAAACACCTACCTCACACCATATATGATAATTAATTCCAACTGTATCATAAAGATACATATAAGATCTAGGACTATAAAAATCTTAGGAGAGACCATAAAATTAAATCTTTATTGTCTAATATTATGCAACAGTTTCTAGATATTATATCAAATGTATAAGCAACATCAAAATTAAGAATTTTTATACCTCAAAGAACATCATCACCCAAGGAAAAGGACACCCAGAAGGCCTAAAAAAAATTGCAAAGTATATATCCAACAAAGCTTGTATCCAAAATATATAAAGAGCACTTAAAATTCAATAATAAAAAGACTAATGACCCCATTAAAACAATGTCTAGGATTTGGATAGCTAATTCTCCAAATAACAGATACAAACAATAAATAAGCATATAAAAAGATGTTCAACATTATTTTTTCACAAAGTACTAAAATTCCATTGAGATGCCACTTCATACCTACTAGGATGTCTAAAAAAGATAGACAATGAGTGTTGGTGAAAAAATTGGAACCCTTATACCCTGCTGGTAGAAATCCAAATTTGTGCAGCCACTTTAGAAAATATTTTGACAGCTTCTCAAAATTTTAAGCACAGAATTACCATATTACCAGCAATTCTATATCTAGGTATATAACTAAGAAAAATAAAACCATATGTCCACATAAAAACATGTTAACAAATGTTCGTGGCAGCTTTATGCATTTTAGTGAAAGAGTGGAAACAAACCAAATATTCACCAACTGATAATAAGAACGACAAAATGTGGTATATCCATACAGTTGAATATTATTTGTCAATAAAAAGAAATAAAGTGTGATTCACACTACAACATAGATAAATCTTGAAGACTATTTTTGTAAAATAAGCTAGTTACAAAAGGTCATTTATGGCATTATTCCATTTATATGAAATATTCTGAATGGCAAATCCATAGAGGCAGAAAGTATATTAGTGATTGCCTGGGGCTAGGTGGGGGAGGGGAGAATGGAGGATTAGAGGTGACCAGTAAGGAGTATATAATTTCCTATTGGGGTAATAAAAATATTCTAAAATTGATTGTGATGATTGCTGCACAACTCTGCATACTAAAAGTCGTTGAAGTATATACTTCAAATGGGTGAATGGCAGATGTATGAATTATATCTCAAAAATGTTGTAAAATAAATCTCCAAGAAAATATAATCCTTATCTGCAAATTTGTGTATGTCATATGGGTTATTTTTAACTTAAGATCAGTTTTCTCTTTATATTATAGTATGTGGTAATTATGAACAAATAACTGTTATGTGTAAACAACAAAAATATTCCCATGCTTGTTAAACTGTCAGTGACAAATTCATGACTCTTTATATAAAGCTTTCCATTCTGAAATTATATTTTTGTTGATACATAATGTGCATATTTATGGGGTACACATGACATTTTGATACAGGCATAAAATGTGTAATAATCAAATCAGGGTAATTAGAATATCTATCACATTAAGCATTTAGCATTTCTTTGTGCTGAAACATTTTAAATGTTCTAGTTATTTTGAAATATACAATAAATTTTAAAGTATGTTCACCCTACTGTTCTATTGAAGGCTAAAACTTACTCCTTCTATGGAACTGTATTTTTGTTTCCAGTAATCAACCTCTTCATTCCTCCCAACTTCCTGCACCTTATTCTACTCTCTACCTCCATACGATCAAATGATTTAGCGTCCACGTATGACAGAACATGCAACGTCTGTCTGTGTCTGGCTTATTTCATTTTACATAATGATCTTCAGTTCCATTTGTGTTGCTGCAAATGACAGGATTTATTCATTTTTAACAGACTAGTAGGGTTTCATTTCATTTTCTTTATGCATTCATTTGTTGTTGGTCATTTATGTTGATTCTTTATCTTTGTAATTGTAAATAGTGCTTCAATAAACATAGATGTGCAGATATTTCTTAGCTACATTGATTTTATTTCCTTTGGATGTATACCTAGCGATAAGATTGTTGGATCATATGGTTGATTTATTTTTAGGGTTTTGAGGAACTTCCATAATGTTTTCCATAGTGGCTGAACTGATTTGCATTTCCACCAGTGGTGTACCAGCATTCTTCTTTCTCCTCATGCTCACCAGCATCAGCTATTTTGTGTCTTTTTGATAATAGACTATGAGTGAGATAATATCTCATTGTGGTTTTGATTTTGCATGCCCTAATGATTAGTGATGTGAAATTTTTTTTCATATATCTCTTGGCCATTTGTTTGTCTTCATTTTGAGAAATGTCTATTCAGATAACTTCTCCATTTTTAAATTAGATTATTTGAGGGAAGCTGCTATTGAGTTATTCTGATTTCCTTATACATTCTAGTTATTAATCTCTTGTTAGGTGGATAGTTTGAAAATATTTTCTCCCATTCTGTAAGTTATCTTTTCACTTGGTTGATTGTTTCCTTTGCTGTTTATAAGCTTTTTAGCTTGATGTAATTCCATTTGTCTATTTTTTTGCTTTTATTGCCTGTGCCCAAAATATTTGCCTAGATCAATGTTCTGAAACTTTTCCCAGTGACTTATTTTGGCAGTTTCATATGCATGGCTCTTAAATGCAAGTCTTTAATCCATTTTAAGTTTATTTTTGGATACAGTGAGAGATAAGAATCTAGTTTTAGACTTCTGAGTATGGATATTCAGCTTTCCCAGCACCATTTATTAAAGATAATATCCTTTTTGCAATGTATATTCTTGGAAACTTTGCCAAAACTCAGCTGAAAATGTATTTATTTATTTCTAGATTATTTATTCTGTTCCATTGGTTTATGTGTCTTTCTATGCTGCTACCATGCTATTTGGATTGCTATAGCTTTGTAAGATATTTTGAAATCAGGTCTTGTGATGCCCTCCAGCTTTATTATTTTTGTTCAAGATTGCTTTGGATATTTAGGGTCTTCAGTGGTTTCTTATGAATTTTAAGTTTTTAAATAAATTCTGTGAAGACTATCATTGAGATTTTGATAGAGATTGCATTGAATTTATAGACCACTTTTGGTAGTGTGATCATTTTTCCAATTCATGAACAGGAGATGTCTTTTCATTTTGGGGGTTATCTCTTCACATTATTTCATAAGTGTTTTATGGCTTCATTGGTAGATATCTTTTACTTATTGGATTAAACTTGTTTCTATGTAGTCTACTTTTGTGTAGCTATAGTAAATTGAATTTCTTTCTTGATTTCTTTTTCTGTTAATTTGTTGGTATATAGCAGTTTCACTAATTTTTGTATATTAATTTTATATACTGCAATTTTTGGTTTGTTTTGAGTCCAAATCTCAGTCTGTTGTCCAAGCTAGAGAGCAGTAGTGACACAATCACAGCTCACCACAGCCTTAACCTCCTGGACTCAGGCAATCCTTTCACCTCAGCCTCCCATGTAGTTGGGACTATGGGCATATGCTACTACACACAGTTAATTTTTAAATTTTATTTTGTAGAAACAAGATCTCACTGTGTTACCTAGGCTGGTCTCAGACTCCTGGGCTCAAGTAGTTTTTCTATCTCTGCCTTCCAAAGGGCTATGATATAGGCATATGCAACCATGTCAACCTGTATACTGCAACTTTTAAAAATTTGTTTCTCAGTTCTAAGAATTTTTCAGAGGGGGGAAGATGGTGACTGAGCCAGACAGACTATGCAAGTCCAGGTGTGAGTGAGTGAGTGTATGGAAAATTTTGTGTACATGCTGGTAAGTGAGTGGGTGTGTGAGTGGCTGTCTGAATGAGGGCTAGGGAGCTAGCAGCCAGGGCTCTCCTAGTGCAGTGGCTGGTGCTGCAACTGGTGGGCTTGGAACCCAGCAATTCCTGAGATGCAGAAGCCAAGCACCATTTTTTAAATAATCAACAAAACCCTTTCTGAGAAGAAAATGCTGGGAGAGACATACTAAGTGGGGGCTCGTAAGCAAGTGGCCAGGGCCCGGATGCAACAGTTAGTGCTGCAGTTTCTCTGCTTGGTCACTGGCTCTTCCCAGGTCACAGAAGCTGAGTGCCATTTTTTTTTAATGGACAAAAGTTTTCCTGTGAAGAAGCTGTGGGGACAGACTACAGCCCCAGGCCCTGCCTCACCACTTCAGCACCTGGCTGGGCACTGGCAGCAGGGGCTGTGGAGGGAGTCTAGACTCAGAGTTACACAGAAGAAAACAAGAGAAGCGCCCCCCCACCATCTTGAAGTCAGGGCAGAAAAGTGCTCCAACTTGCTCACCACGGACCAACTGACCCGATCTCTGTGACTGACAGATCAACTACTCAGGAGTTGATCATGACTCAGAGGGAATACCCTGAAAGCACAAACTTTGGAGGGACCTGATGAGTGTTGAGTCCCACGCTGCCCACCCCTGACCCTAATCCAGCCGTGGGACAAAGAGTATGGCCAGAAAAGGATAAAGAAGGACTCCAAAGAGATCAGTGGTGAGTCTGGGGCTGACCCAAACCCCCTCCTCCCCAGCAATCCTTTGAAGGTCAGACCCACACAACTGGGCCATGATTGAGAGAGACGAACCTAGGTGGGGCCTGGACTTCAGTCTCAATAGGAGAACTCCATTCCAGGATAGACTTGGTTGGGGCACCCCCCAAGAGTATACACCTGGGGAAGAGACAATCCCTCACCTCCCCACCAGAGGAGATCTCCCTGACCATACAAGAGTGTGGGGGGGTGCAGCCCCACTGTCCCTCCTCCTTCCCTGCTCCAAACACCGGGAAGATATTAAAAATGTGGAAGTACTGCAAGAGAGACCAGTTTATACGAACAATGACAGAGCCTGCCACAAGAGGGCAGGTTTTTGTTTTTTAATTTTAATTTTTAAAAATTTTCTGCATGTCTGTGTGCTAGTTCATCTATTTTTTAAAATATTATTCCTTCATGAATGAATGTGTATGTGAGGGTTTGATCTGCATCCCCCCTATTTTTTTCTTCTTTTCATTTCTTTTTCCTGTTACTTTCTTCTTTTGTTTGTTGTTTTTCTGTTAATGTGTGTATGCGAATGAGTGTTCATCTTTCAATTTTGTTGTTGCTGTTGGTTTATTTTTGCACTTTTTTTCTTCTGGTTTTTTAATTTTTATTTTTTATAGTTTAAGCTGTGTGTCAATATGTGAGAGGGCTCAATCTGAATTCCTTCACCCCCCTCCCCCCTGTGTGTCAATATGTGAGAGGGCTCAATCTGAATTCCTTCACCCCCTCCAGTCATTCTGTTTTTCTTCTCCATTCACTTTGTGCAAGGCATGTGTGTTTGTTTGGTTCACTTGGTTTTCTGTTGATGTTGTTTGCTTTGTTTCACTTTGTTGCTATTCCAGTTTGTTTTGGGGAAGGTGTGTATGTCTGTGTGTGTGTATGTTCAATTGTCTTTTGCATTGGTTTCTGCTTTACATCATCATATATAGTGGTGGTGGGGAGTGGGTCTCAGGGAAATCATACCACAACCAGTGACTTTTGTAACTTGCAAGTCGTTTCTGAATCCCCATCCACTACCTTATTTGACTTGTAAAAACTACAAGAGACTATAAAGTTTCCCACCCAACATCCTATTTCAAAATAGAGCAAATCCAGAGCCCAGATCAGGGAGGAATAGGGGGCTCAACAAACAATGGAAGGGAAAGCCACTGACACTGACACTGAATAACAGAACTAAAGAGAAAAACAAAAGATCTGTCACAAAAGAGGAAAACCAAAGGAAGACCTCAGGCAATTTGAAGTGCACCAAAGAGAAAACTCCTGAAAAATCGACCTTGGTGCCCAAACAATGGAAGTCACTAACGGCTGACCCCAGAATACAACAGGGATTAGGGAATGGATAAAAAGAGTGAATAAGACTCAAGAACGCCAAGATGCAACACTGAAAGAACTTGTAACAGAGATTTTGGCAATAAAAAATTTCATCTAGGAAATAAATAGCAAGATGAAAAGGATGGAAAGCAGAATTAATCTAGCTGAAGAAGAAATCTCAGAACTTGAAGATCAGAACATGGAAATAACCTGATCTGTAAAAAATGTAGAAAGAAGACTCAGAAAGAAAGAACAAAACCTATAAGAGATGTACAATTATATAAAGAGGCTGAACCTACGTCCGACTGGTATCCCAAAAGAAGAAAGGGAAATGGAGAACAATTTGGAGCAAGTATTCCAGGAGGTAATCCAAGAAAACTTTCCACATCTCATCAGAGATGTGACCAGCCAAGCACAAGAGATACAGAGAACCTCCATAAGACATCAAATGAAAAGACCAACCCCTAGACACATAGCAATTTGCCTACACAAAGTAGGCACAAAGAAAAAATCCTAAAGGCAGCAAGAGAGAAAAGTCAGACTACCTACCAGGGGAAACCAATCAGAAAAGCAGCAGACCTATCAGTAGAAACACTACAAGCAAGAAGGGACTGGAGTCCTGTATTCAAAGTATTCAAAGATAAAAAATTTTAACCAAGAATTTCCTATCCATCCAAACTCAGCTTCATCAGTGATAGAGAATTAAAATCCTTCCCAGACATCCAATCCCTAAGAGATTATGCAGCTTCCAGATCAGTTCTACATGAGATGCTTAAGAAGGTATTAAGCACAGAAGAAATAAAAAAAAAGAATGACCACACACTTTCCAAGAGAACAGCAGAGCATAGAATCAACAGAGAACACAGCACAAGAAACTTGAAAACACACATATACATCAACTCCAAAGCCATAAGAAAACAAAGAAAAAACTTTATAAGAACCTCATGACAGGGATCAACAATCACATTTCATTAATCAGCCTGAATGTGAATGGACTAAATGCACCACTGAAAAGACAGAATGGCAAACAGAATAAGAAACCATGACCCAATTATTTGCTGCATCCAGGAAAGTCATCTCGTCACAAGGAAAAACACAGACTCAATGTTAAAGGTTGGAAAATGAGTTTCCAGGAAAATGGATCACAAAAGAAGGCTGGAGTCACAATCTTAATATCAGACAAAACACCTTTAAGCTATCAAAAATTTTAAAAGATGCAAAAGCACACTACATAATGATAAAAGATTCAATCCATCAAAAGAAATATCCATCCTAAACATATATACACCCAACACAGAAGCACCAGCATTTATAAAGCAACTACTAAGCAAACTAAAAAAAGATATTGACTCTGACACTATTATAGCACTAACAGCCGTAGATAGTTCATCAAGGCAAAAAATCAACAAGGAGATCCAGAACCTAAACTTGACACTCGACCAAATGGACTTAGTAGATACCTACAGATTATTCCGCCCAACAACCATAGAGTATACATTCTACTCATCACTAAATGGAACATACTCCAAGATGGATCACATCCTTGGCCATAAATCAAGCATAAGCAAATTCCAAAAGGTTGAAACATTGCCATGCACCTTCTCAGACCTCAGTGGAATAAAAACAAATAGCAACAACAACAAAATTTCCCAAAAGGCCACAAAGACATGGACATTAAACAGCATGATGCTGAACAACTACTGAGTCAACACTTAAATCAAAGCAGAAATTAACAGATTCCTGGAATCAAATGAAAATGAAGAAACATCTTGCCAAAACCTATGGGATGCCATGAAAACATTTCTGAGAGGGGAATTTATATCTCTATGAGAACACATCAAGAAAACCGAAAGACCACAAGTTAAGAGTCTAACAAGTCACCCAAGAGAGCTGGAAAGAGAAGACCATCAAAACCCCAACTTTAGCAGAAGACTCCAAATCACAAAAATAAGAGCCCACATATGGGACATAGAAGACAAAAATATCATAGAAACATCAACAAAACAAAAAGCTGGTTCTTTGAAAGAATTAACAAGTATGATGGACCCTTAGTCAGAATGACCAAGAAAAAGAGGCAAAAAGCCCAAATAAATACAATCAAAAATGCAAAAGATCAAATCAAACTGACCCTGTAGAAATACTAGACTATCAGAGATTACTATGTACACCTATATGGAAACAAACTTGATAATCTAAATGAAATGGAGGACTTTCTGACATCACACAACCCCCCCCAGGATGAAACAAGAAGACACTGAGACACTAAATAGACCAATAACAACCCAGGAAATTGACTCTGTCATATGAAAATTACCTACAATAAAAAAGCCCTGCACCAGATGGTTTTCCAGCAGAATTCTACAAAGCATACAAGGAGGAGCTAATACTAATCATATAGAAAGTATTCCAGGAAATTGAGAAAGACAAAATTCGCCCCAAGTCATTTTACAAAGCTAACATCACACTGATACCCAAGCCAAGTAAAGATCCAATCAAAAAAGAGAACTACAGGCCAATATCACTATGAAAATAGATGCAAAAATCCTCAACAAGATTCTAGCATATCAGATCCAAAAACATATCTCAAAAATCATCTACCACGACCAAGTAGGCTTCATCCCCAGGATGCAGGGCTGGTTCAACATTTGCAAGACCATACATGTAATTAAATACATTGACAGATATAAAAGCAAGAACCACATGACTATATCATTAGATGCAGAAAAAGTTTTTGAAAAAACCCAGCATCTTGATTAAAACCCTAAAACACCTAGGTATAGAAGGAACATACCTCAAAATAGTGCCATTTATGGTTAACCCACAGCTAACATATTGCTAAATGGACAGAAACTGGAAACATTTTCCCCAAAAACTGGTACAAGACAAGGCTGCCCACTCTTACCCCTCTTGTTCAACATTGTGTTGGAAGTCCTAGCTAGGGCAATTAGACAAGAGAAGGAAATCAGGGAGTCCAAATAGGAAAAGAGGAAGTCAAGTTATCCCTCTTTGCTGATGATATGAACCTATACCTTAAAAATCCAAGAGAATCCATCAAAAACCTGTTTGCACTGATAAAGAACTTTCTTTGTCAATCTCAGGGTACAAAATAAATATGCAAAAGATAGTTGCATTCCTATACACCAACAACAAGCAGGCAAAGACCCAAATAAAAAAAACACAATCCCATTCACAATAGCCACAGAAAAATGAAATACCTTGGCATCTTTCTAACCAGAGAAGTGAAAGACCTTTACAATGAGAACTACAAAATACTGCTCAAAGAAATTCAAGAAGACACAAACAAATGGAAAAATATTCCTTGCTCATTTATAGGAAGAATCAACATTGTTAAAATGTCCATCTTACCAAAGGCAATCTACAGATTCAATGCAATATCCATTAAGTTATCAGCATCATTCTTCTCAGACCTGGAAATGACAATACAGAAATTCATATGGAAACATAAACAACCACAAATAGCCAAAACAATCCTTAGCAAAAGAAACATAGCAGGAAGTATCACATTTATAGACTTTAAACTTTACTGTAAGACTACAGTTATCAAAACAGCCTGGTATTGGTACAAGAACAGGCATATAGACCAATAGAACAGAATAGAGATTCCAGAAGTAAAGTCTCAATTTCTCAACCAACTCATCTTTGACAAAGCCTCCAACAATAACCACTGGGGAAAGGAGAACCTATTCAGTAAATGGTGCTGGGAAAACTGACTGATTACTTGCAGAAGATTGAAACAGGACCCTTACCTATCACCATACACAAGAATCACTTCTAAATGTATCAAAGACCTAAACGTAAAACCTCAAAGTATAAGAATCTTCGAAAATGCATGAGACACCCTTATGGAAATTGGAACTGGTAACCAATTACTGATCAAAACCCTAAGTGCTCCTACCATAAGAAATAAGAGACAAGCGGGACCTCATCAAATTAACGAGCTTCTGCAAAGCAAAAGAAACCCTCAAGAGAAGCAGGGAGACAGCCCACAGAATGGGAAAAAATATTTGCCAGCTGTATATCTGACAAAGGCCTAACATCTAGTATCTATAAAGAACTCAAATACGCCAAAAGGAAAAGAAATAAACAGCCCCATTAAAAAGTGGGCATAAGAAAAGAATAGACACTTTTCTTAAGAAAATATATGGGCAGTCAACAGACACATGAAAAAGTGCTCAGCCTCACTCATCATCAGAGAAATGCAAATCAAAACCACAATGAGATATCACCTAACCCCAGTTAGAATGATCATCATTAATAAAACAACAACAGATGCTGGCAAGGATGTGGAAAAAAAGGAATGCTTCTACACTGCTGGTGGGAATGCAAACTAGTGCAACCTCTTTGGAAGATAGTGTGGCAATTTCTGAAAGAACTAGAAATTGACCTTCCATATGATCCAGCAATTCTCCTATTAAGAATATACCTGGAGGAACTCAAATCTTTCTACAAAATAGATACCTGCACATGCATGTTTGTTGCAGCTCTATTCACAATAGCAAAAACATGGAACTAACCATGCTGCCTATCAAAGCTGGACTGGATTTTTTAAAATGTGGTACATTTACACAATGGAATATTATGTAGTCATAAAGAAGGACAGACATACAAACTTCTCAGGTACTTGGATGGATTTAGAGACTATCATACTCAATGATCTACCACAGAAACAAAGAACAGAGTACCATATGTTCTCACTCATAAGTGGACCTTGAACAATTATTGTATTACTATACGAAAGGAATTGGTAGCAGTGGGAATCTCTCAGAGGAGTGGGTTTGGGAGTGGCAATTGAGGGAAACTGCCAAGGGAGGGAGGGGCATACCTCATCAACAAGGGTACCTGCAAAATCAACATGTGTATACCTAACCCTGAATTGTACCCCATGTCTTTATAATAATTAAAAAAAAAAAAAAGGTTTCTG
The DNA here is from genome assembly GCA_027257055.1 of Cephalopachus bancanus. NCBI lineage: Eukaryota > Metazoa > Chordata > Mammalia > Primates > Tarsiidae > Cephalopachus > Cephalopachus bancanus. The sequence goes on from JAPVLO010000108.1 coordinate 9,746,937, forward strand.
CAAATAATGGCTTTCTGGGCTTAAAATAAAAGAATTTTTCGTGGAGTTTGGGTTTTCTATATAAAAGTTCCTATTGGCTACTAACAGGGAAAATTTGACTTTTTTACTTCCAAGTTGGATATCTTTTGCAATTTCTTTTGCCTAATTGCTCTAATTAGGACATCCAGTACTATGTTGATTAAGAGTGGCAAGAATGGACATTCTTCTGTTCAAATTTTTAGAAGAAAGGCTTTCAGCATTTTTTTCCCATTTGGTATAACATTAGATGTGGTTTCATCATCTATAGCCTTTATTGTGTTTAGTTATGCTTCTTCTATATCTATTTTTTTAGGGTTTTTATTATAAAGTGATATTGGATTTTATCAACTGCTTTTTCTGTATCTACTGAGATTATCAATGGTTTTAGATAATCAATGAAGGAAAATGTTCTGTTCTTCAATCTTTTGATGTGATATATCATCACATATATTGACCTGCATGTAATGAATCATCCCTGCATCTCTGGAATAAATTCTACTTGATCATGGTGAGTGATTTTTTTTAACGTACCACTGGGTTTGGTTTGCTAATATTTGGTTGAGTATGTATGTAAACATCATGAGCATTGAAATACTGACCTACAGTCCTGGTTCTGGTTTTGGTATCAGGGTAATACTGGCTTCGTAGAATAAGTTTGGAAGAATTACCTCCCCTTCAATTATCTGAAAGAGTTGAGAAGAATTGGCATTAGTACTTTTAAAAATATTTGGTAAAATTCAGCAGTGATGCCATCAAGACCTCAGCTTTTCTTCAATGATTGAGTTTTTAATACTGATTCAATCTTATTTCTCATAATTGGTCTGCTTAGGTTTTCTGTTTCTTCTTGGTTCATTCTTGGTATATTCTATGTGCCCCCAAATTTATCCATTTTATGGTTTTTCCAATTTGTTCATAAGAGTTATTCATAATAGTCTCTGATGATCCTTTTTATTTCTGTTATCAGTTGTAATGTCTCCTTTTTTCATGTCGGATTTGATTTATTTGGGTCTTTTCTCTTGATTAGTCTAGTTAATGTTTGTCAAATGTTTACTTTTCAAAAAAAAACTGTAAGTTTTGTTGATCTTTTGCCTTTTTAGTCTCAATTTTATTTATTTCTTCTCTGATCTTTTTTATTTATTTCCTTCTACTAATTTTTGGCAGGGTTTGTTCTTGCTTTTCTGCTTTCCAGACATGCATTTCTAGTTTATTTAAAATCTTTCCACTTTTAAAATATAGACATTTCTAGAAACTTCATAATACTGCTTTTGCATTATACCATAGATTTTGGTACTTTGTGTTCTGATTTTTATTTGTTTGAAATTTTAAAAAAATTTTCTTCTTAATGTATTCATTAATCCATTGGTTATTCAGGAGCATGTTGTTTAATTTCCATGTATTTGTATAGTTTCCAAAGTCTCTCTTGTTATTAATTTCTAGCTTTATTTTATTGTAGTCAGAAAAGATGCTTTTTATTATTTTAATTTTTAAAAATTTTTAGGGGCTTGTTTCATGGCCTAATCTGTGGTCTACCATAGGGGAATGTGCTGATAAAAAGATTGTTTATACTGTAGCAGTTGAATGAAATGTTCTATAAATGTCTGTTAGCTCCATTCGGTCTAAAATGCAGTTTAATTCCGATGCTTTTTGTTGATTCTCTGTCTAGCTGATCCATCCAATGCCAAGAGTGGTATGTTGAAGTGCTGAACTGTTATTGTATTAAAATGTGTCTTCTCTTTAAATTTTATAAGATTTGCTTTAAATAGCTGGGTGCTCCAGTGTTGGGCACATATGTATTTACAATTATTATAACCTCCTGTGGAATTTATCCTTAATTATTATAATAACCCTCTTTGCTTTTGTTTAGAGTTTTTTGACTTGAAGTCTGCTTTATCTAAGTATATCTATTTCTGCTTGCTTTTGGTTTCCATTTGCATAGAATATCTTTTTTTTTCCTTTTTTAACCATTTCTTCATTTTCAGTCTATATGTGTCTTTACAAGTAAAATGAATTTCTTGTAATCAGTATGTAGTTTGGCCATTTTTTCTATCCATTATGTATGTCTATTTTTGTTATTGTTGTTGTTTTAAGTGAAGAATTTATTCTGTTTACAGTCAAGGTTATTATTGACAGTTGAGGACTTAATATTTGTCATTTTGTTCATTGTTTTCTGGGGGAATTTTAGCTATTGTTAGTTTATCATTGCAGTTTAGTGGTTTTCTGCAGTGGCAATGTTTGCTTCCTTTCTCTTTCTCCTTTGTTATCTGCTCTACCAGTGGGTTTTATACTTTTGTATATTTTCATCATTTTGATTATTGTCTTTTTGCTTTCAAATGCAGGACTACCTTGTACACTTTTTGTAAGGCCTGTCTAGTGGTAAAAATGTTTTCAGTTTTTGCTTATGTGGGGAAAACTTTATTTTTCCTTCATTTCTAAATAATAGTTTGCTAGGTATAGTATTTTTGGTCAGTAATTTAAAACACAAGTATCTCTCTACTTTGCATCTATCAACCTGTTCACTCCTGGCCTCTAAGGTTTCTGCTGAACAATCTGCTGTTAATATAATGGAAATTCCCTTATATGTGACTTGATGCTTTTCTCTTGCTATTTTTATAATTAACTCTTTGTCATTGACTTTTAACAAGTTGACTAAAGTGTGTCTTATAGAGGATGTTTTTGGGTTGAACATATTTGGGGACTTTGAGCTTCGTAGATCCGAATGCCCATATCTCTTTCAGACTTGGAAATTTTTCAGCATTTTTTAAAAATAGACTTTTTATGGCTTTTTCATCTCTTCTTGTTCTGGAAATTCCATAATCAAATTTTTTATTTTTATTTTTATTTTTTGCATAATGGTGTTCCATAAGTCTTTTTGAGTTTCTTCACTCTTTTTCATTATTACTTTTTTCTTTAAATGAGTAATTTCAAATGGCCTATCTTCGAATTCAGAAATTGTCTCCTGCTCAATAAACTGTTTTGTTGAAGCTCTCTATTGCATTTTAAAATTTTTATTCATTAAATTCTTCAGCTACAGGATTTGTTTGAATTTTTTATGATATCAACATCTTTATTGAATTTCTCATTCATATTGTGAATTGTTTTTCTAATGTTTAAAATTTGTCTCTCTGTATTTTCTTTTTTTTTTTTTTTTTTGAGTTGGAGTCTCACTCTGTCGCCCAGACTGGAGTGCAGTGGCCGCTCCCGGCCACCGCAGCCTCGACCTGCTGGGCTCCAGTGATCCTCCCGCCTCAGCCTTCCAAGTAGCCGGAATTACAGGCATGCGCTACCACACCCGGCTGATTTTTTGATTTATTGTAGAGATGAGGTGCTCAGGTGGGTCTCGAACCCGCGGGCTCAGGCAATCCACTCACCTCAGCCTCCCAAAGGTGCGGGATTACAGGCTGAGCCACCGAGCCCGGTATCTCTGTATTTTCTTATGTCTCATTGGTTTTCCTTAAGATCATAAATTTGAATTTTTTCCAGTGAAGTGTTGGTTTTCATTTTATTGAGGTCTGGCACTATAGAGTTATGATATCATATTTCCTTGGTTTTTGTTTTGTTTTGTTTTCATATTTCTTGTGTTTCCATGTTGATGTCCTGTCATCTGGTAGAACAATCACCTCTCTTAAACTTTCTAGCATGACTTTTATACTTTCTCCTGCAGTTGGGTCTTCGTGTGCCAACTGAGAAGAAATGGTGACTGATTTTAGCTGATTTTCTGCTAAGTATTCTCTGTGAAGTTTCTTCAGCTGCATTCAGCATCAGCAATAACTGTATCTCAGTGGCCCAGGCTATAGTGATAGTGGCAGTGGGGGATGGAAGGATAGGTTTTAATGTTCTTAGTGGCAAGGGCTTTTGGAGGTCCTTCTATTCTTATTTTCCTCATAATAGGGAGATGTAGCTGATAATATTTCTTTTGGTGTCAGATCTGTCATGGCCGACAAGCAGCTGCCACAGTGCTGGGTTCCAGATGCTGGTGCTCAGAATCTTTTATGAAGCTGAAGTCCTAGGCCTAGAGTCTGGTGAATCTACTGTGTCATCTGGGACTTAGGGTGCATGTTTTCTTTCTGTGTAAAGGTCAAATGTATGTTTCCCATGGCACCAGACTCTTTAAGGCACCCACAAGCAGCTCAAGTCAGGTTGTGGTTGTAGCTGTGATTCTACTCCTGAATGGCCAGGCACAGCCCTCGTCTGATTCTTGGAAAGAAAGGGCGCTTTGGAGGTTTTACTCTGGGGCACAGGATACAGTTGTAATTCAGTGCCCAGTGGTAACTTAAGTCCCTCAGGATGAGGCACCATTTAGTGGTGACTCTAGATGCTGAAATGTTGGGGCATGGCAGTATTCCAAAGTACTCTAGAATAACCAAGTGTGGCTCTTGTTTGAGCCTTACAAGGACAGGAAGCATCACAGCAATAACTACACTTTCCAGGGAGAGGGTATCTCAGCATCTCACACTCTAGGACTCTAGTTCAGCTACAGGGAAGCAGAATGTTAAGGTGTTTGACCTGTAGGATAAAGTATCTCGGTTCAGCCTGTAGGCTGTATCCCTGGGATACTACTTCTGCTCCACCCTGGGATATGCATCTGCTCAGCTCTGCCAAGGTATCAATTACCCAGGATGTCCTGTGCGACTTCAGCTCAGGCCTAGGAAGGTGACTGTTGTTGGTGGCCCAGGTCTAAAAATATATTTTCAGTCAGACTCACTATAAAGTCAGCTGTGTAAATCTTAGGAATCCCTGAGCAATGAGTAAAGCAGATGCGTGAAATTCATCATTAATTCATTGTGCAGTGGAATTAAAAACAAAAACTTATCACCTCTCCACGTCCCATATATAAACCATAAACATAGTACTTTTAATAATATTATGAATGATTTTGTGTAAAGCAGAATATAATTCTGAAAGACTTTTTCTCTTGTATTTCCTTGTGGAATTTTGTAGCTAAGATCCACAGAAATTCTCTATCTTCATTACTGAAAATGCTGAGCAGTTCAGAACAATAATTTTCACAAACTCTTATTCCAAATTTTAGTCCCCATAAATTCAGAAGTAGAAAAAAAATAATCTGTATGAGTCTGTTGTTTTGAGTTTCAATTATATATGTTTTGTTTGTACATTCTGTTTATAATTCATTTTCACAACATGTAAAGAACCATCAAGACTCTTCTTGAAACTCATGCCCTGATTGTTATTCTCACCACAATTAAATAATTAAAAATCAAAAATACTTTTAAATAGTTTAATATTACAAATGTTATCTTCTTACTTATTTAATCATGTGAAGTTCTTAATCACTCTATAAATATACAAGTTTATAGTGATCATTAGGTATTCTACCTTTGAAATAATATCTATACAAATCAACTTATGAAGTTTCAATATAGAAAACATTTAAGGGGTTTTTCTACACCAACTTAATCTAGTTTGGTCTATAAACCTATAAGAATATCCAGACATCAGAAATGAATTCAAATAATATAGCTTTCTGTGTTTCTGAAATTGGGTGTGATGATAACCAATGTCATCAAATGCATTTTGATAGCATATTAACTGAGGATTTGTTTTAAATGGCACTGTATGAGGCACTCACTATTAGATATCACAGTTGCAAAGCCAAAACCAAGGCTGATGAGATATTTGTGGTCAATCACTAAGTCCAAATTTGAACTTTGGCACATTTAAAAGAGGGACATACAAAACCGAAGTAAAGCATGTCACCAAACATTTCTTGAAAGTTTGCCAGGCATTGGCTAGGTTATCAAGGCATTCCAGAGAATTTACAGTTCAATTGAAACAAATAGATATTGTTATTCTTAAAGATCTTTACTTGAGGTAGTCAACTTCATTAATATGTATTTTCTTGTAAAGTCACTAAAATTTGCAAATAACTGCCTTCTCTTAGAAACCCAGTTTCAAGAGACAACAATGTCTCAAAACTGCCACAGAGATTTTTCAATATAATTTCTTCCATGTTTTTATTGTTTTTTTATTATAGTTTATCCACTTATTAAAATTCACTAGCTCACGTTGACTGATGTTGAAACAGACGTCTGAAGAGGGCAACTTGGATTTGTTCTCTGTTTACATTGACGTTTGACATATGGAGAAATGCAGAACCATTAGTTATTAGGTTTCTAAAGAGATGGTGGATAATGTGAATCGATGTGACTTAAATGGTCTGGAATATATTTTGAAGAAGATACTGATTTTACTTTCGTGTCTTTCGTGTACCTCAATACTTTTGAAACTAGTCCCATTCTAAGCACAAGCCCTCTTCTTTTCCAACCTTGTCTCTACTTTATGCCCAGTATCTGCAACATTTCTATTGACTTCGAAGCAAGTTCCAAACCCTGATGCATTCCGATGTTGGGGCTGGTGGGGGGGGGAGTTCAATAGAAATCCATCCTCATAGATTTCATCATAAACATATTTTATTCCAAGCACTGTCAATACTTAAAAGAAGGAGAGAAAAATTCCCAGAGTACACTACATCTTAAACTATTTGAACCACAAAAGTGAACATACAGGGAATAGATCTATTTAAGTGTTTTGTCAATACCAGCTTTAGTATTGCCACTGGGCTTTATAAAAATTTTAAGACGCAGATTTCTTCTTTTTTTTTTTTTTTAAACAGGAACTTTGGAGCTAAGTTTTAAGCTATTATCATCAAATTGAGGACTGGGCTGTTTTTGAATGTCAGAGTTATTATTTGACAGGAGTTTAAGTGTTGCAATAAACCCCTCTCCCCCAAGAGTATCCATGTAGATTTTTCCATTCTTCCCTTCAAATCCTACACAAGATGTATCTATTGTGTCTTACTGACCAGAACTCTTCCTGAGTTGCCTTAATCATATTTCCTTTGGCATGGAACAACTGTAAAAAGGATATGGAATGAATAAAAAGACATGCATGAGTTTTTACAAAATAAACCCATGGGTTTGTTTTAAAAACAAACACTAAATGTTTTTTCAGGAAAGTCTTGCCATTTTAGTAGAAGCTGTAAAGGAAAAACATTTTCAGCATCACAATCACATATTGGGTTTATAGCAGCCTGTCCAAACATAATCTTTCTTATTTTATATTTTTAAGGAAAAAGATATATATATGTACATATATATATAAACACACACAAAATTTGAGTTTGTGTTTAAAATAATATTTACTTATCAAAAAGAAACATACAAACACGGAGAAAATGTACTTGGATTAAATCAGAATTTAGAAACATAGTTCTCAGGAATTTCAATGTCCTAAGAAGAAGCCATCTCAACCTTATGAAAAGCAAGATTAGTTTCCACTGGCCAATGAGTTTCCAGACAAATTAGAGTAAAATAAGTAACATATAAAAGCACTTTGAAAATGGGTCAGTCTTGGGATTCTTATAGACAATTTAGTTACATAGCTATATACTTCAGGAACTACAAATCCTTTTATTAGAAAATAAAATTTTACAATAGAGAATCAACTATAACCCTCATTTACCAATACTAATCTTTGGAATGGCCATGAGCAGGAATTTGGCAATTTTCTTCACACTGATTCTTATGTCATTTTGCATCTTGTCTCTTACTAAATCTTCATAACAATGCATCTTCTCCTCTGAGAAATATCCTACTCTGAGTCCCCTTTTTTCTGCCCTCTTACCATTCAGTATATATCTTTCATCATTATATGTCTCAGCCTAAAATATAATTTTTGACTTAACTAGTTTTCTCCAGTAGATTGCAATCCTTTTGAAGGCATGCATTAAGTCTTCTCTATTTTTGTATATCCAGTGCTTGACATATAATAGTGTCTCATTCAATATTTGCGGAATGAGTGCATGACGAGCAACATTAGGAAAAGACTAGGCATATAGGAATTACTGCCGATAGCAGTAATAGCGTACCATAAAGCTAGACAGGTATTTTACTCATTTGTTTCTCATATCAACACAGTAAAGTGGCAATTTTACAGGAAAAGATACTCAAGTTTAAAAAGACTGAATATCATGCTCTGATCTTCACAACCGGTAAGTGGATAAGTGATAAAGTTTCTAACTTAAATCCAGGAATACTTAATTCCAAAGGACGCTATTCTCTTTCCTGAACCCTGCTGCTTCCAATAAGCAGAAGTCAACTTTAGGAATTAGATTAGAGAATTTAAAAAGAGTAAGGTTCTTTGGAGACTACTAGGCTGTTGCTTAGTAACCCTTAACCCTCCTTGCTTGTTTCTCCCTTATCCTGTATCCCCAAGCATCACCTTTCTAAACACTGCCCATCTTTTGATGCAGAACATTTATTTGACGTGGATTTGGATTGCCCTCTCTTTTAAGAGATCATCAGATCATCCTTCTACTTAGTTTTGAATGGACTACAAGGGCAGAGAGTTGGCTAATCACAGCATTCATTTCATGTATTATCAACTGTTTCCCACATAAACCCCACAATTGTTTTATTTATTCATGTCATTTGTCTTAGTCCGTTTGTGTTCCTATAAAGGACTACCTGACACTGAGTCATTTATAAAGAAATGAGATGTCCTTGGCTCATGACTCTGTAGGCTATACAAGAAACCTGGTGCCAGCATCTGCTTCTGGTGAGGACCTCAAGATGCTTCCACCCATGGCTGAAGGGAAAGAGCCAGAGTGTGCAAAGATCACACAGTGAGAACAAGCAAGAGAGAAAGATGAGGGCGGTACCAGGCTTTATTTAACAATCAGCTCTCACAGGGAGAACATTCAACTATTCATGATAGATCAGTCCCATGACCAAACAATCACCATTAAGTCTCACCTCCAACATTGGGGATCAAATTTTAACTCAAAGTTTGGAGGATCAAATATCAAAACTGTAGCAACACTGTATTTCCAAAGCCCCTTTCCCCAACTGGCACATATTTTAATGAGTTTAACAAGGTTTTGTTTATATGTATTCTTTCAAAATGAGTGTTTTTGGTGCACCTATATTTTTAATTTATATTAACTATGTTTTGTTGTGTATCCTATGCTTTTTTAATTTTTTATGAACACTATATTTTAAAAATACATCTATGTTGATATGTACACATTTAATACATTGTTTTATAATGTGAATCCAATTTTCTACCAGAACTGCCTGGAAACATGCTCACTCACCCCCTTCACCTATCCTTCTTTTTAAAGCATATGAAAACCTAATAAATGGGAAGAAAATCCACTTCAGTGTCACCTAATCTTTCCCCATCGAGGCTAAAATAAGTTATATTTAACATACAATATTAGTGGTATATTTCGAGGGTGCTTATACTGCACATGTTTAAAGCATTCACATGTTCATATTTAGGGATATTGTAGGGATTGTACGTGGTATGCAACATATGGCCTGAGGCAGAGAAACAATAAAGAATCTAGGAGAATAAAATCATAGGACCTAGAGATGAGTTATGGTTACAAGGACTACAATAAAAGTGTTTGTTTGTTTTTTAATATCACTGGTAAATAGTAAACTTTGCTTTGGAGACCAGGAAGTATCATTATTTAAACAAGTTTTATAGATCTCCCTGTATAAACTTCTTAATTTTGTCCTTCTTTAAAAAGTAAGTTTATGGAGCACTATGATACCATCATTTTAATTTAATTTTTATGAAAACCCCCACAAGTTTGAGGTTATTATGGAACTAAGGCAAGGCAAGAAGTGATTCAAACGTAGGATTAGGTAAGCATAGGCTATGGACAGAAATATTTGTTTCAAATCCTAACTCTGCTACTTACCAATGCTCTGACGCTTGACATGTTATCTACACTCTCTGTACCTTAGTTCCTAATCTGTAGAATGATGTTATTGATGCCTATCTAAATAATTGCTATGAATATTAGAAATGGTACATATAGAGTGTTCAGTAGAGCATCTGTCATGTAATTGGCAGTTATTCATTTAATCTCACTAAGCCTACACGTTTCATGGCAGAAATAAAATTTGTACCTAAGCCTTGGGGGTGTAAATTCAGGACTTGTTTCATGACACTAGTTGCGTCTTTAATGAATCAACATAAAATTTTCTTATGTTCAAAGCATTTGATGTCTAAACTATATTTTGTGTCTTTACTTATTCTCTCTCTCCAGTCCCTATTGGCCAGAGCAATCTTTCTTTACACCAGAGTGACCTTTTTTCTGGCCTTGGGTCTTGATTGTGTTACTAATTTTATAAGGAAAACACCATATTTTAAACCTTCACAACCTGGCTTCTACCCACTTTCAGAATCCATCTATTGCCTGGGTTCCAACTCGTGGCAGGTCTGGTTTTTATCCCACCTTCACTTTGACTCATGAGTTCACTTGCTCCCACATGACAATCCATCTACCTCTTCATTTCAAATTACAACTATTCTTCAAGGCCCATGAAACCCTTTGTCTTTCCCCTAACATGATGTGTCTGAAACAGAGCTTTTTCAAATCTTTGAAATTTGAACAAAGCTTTTTTTCTTCTTCTTCTCCTATGGCCTTTACAGATGATAGGGGACCCCCTCAAAAATAGAAATTCTTTATTTAAAAAGTTTAAACTTCAATCACCTTCAAAGTGGTCTCTATTTGATGCAATACACCTATTGAGAAGCTTTTTCCACTGCTCAGAAGAGTTTTTGAGCTTGTCGATTTTGTTGCCTATTAGTGCTTCTGCCATTTTGTTGTTTCACCTTATCCACATTGGCAGAACTGTTTGTTTGTTTGTTTGTTTGTTTTCTTTTGAGGACTTTTTTTTTTAATCTGAGGAAACAAAAAAGAAGTCATTTGGGGCAAGATCAGGTGAATAAGGAGGATGGGGGATGAGGCGCGTGCTTTTTTAGTTAAAAATTGCTGAACACTCAGTGCAGTGTGAGTAGGTGCACTTTTTTTTTTCTTTTTTTCCGAGTTGGAGTCTCACTCTGTCACCCAGACTGGAGTGCAGTGGCCACTCCCGGCCACTGCAGCCTCGACCTGCTGGGCTCCGGCGATCCTTCGGCCTCAACCTTCCGAGTAGCTGGAACTACAGGCGCGCGCTACCATGCCCGGCTAATTTTTTCATTTATTGTAGAGGTGAGGTCTCGCCAAGTTGCCCAGGTGGGTCTCGAACCCGTGGGCTCAGGCATCCACTCACCTCGGCCTCCCAAAGCGCGGATTACAGGCTGAGCCACCGATCCTGGCCAGTAGGTGCACTTCTAAATCACTCATTATGAAAGGGATAAATGCATTGAAAGAATCTCCCCCCAAAATTTACTGAAACCAATCGCAGCCTCTCAAAACGTTAGCCAGTGTTGCACTGATGCCGATGGAATTCTAGAACACTTATCCAATGGGGGAAGTCTGTAATACAAGGACCTGACCCTCCAAAAAATAATTCTTGTTTTTTGGGGTCCCCAAACTTCAACTTATAGACATCTGTATTCTTATCTCATTCCCCTGAGTAACTAAAGTTTTTCAAAAACAGAAAATATCTTGCTCATTTCTTGTCAGCTATTCCACTTAGTGCATGAGACTTGTATACAGTTGGTGCTTCATAACTACTTATCGAAAATAATTAAATTAAAAGCCTGAAGGTTTTTGTTCTTGGGCTGCTAGACCTGTGTTTCTTGAACTGTTTTCATCTTCCGGGTAACTTATATAAAAGCAAAATGAATTATCAAGAAGATGATGAACAATTGAGAATAAAAGAGTTAAACTTTCAACGGCATTCGTTTTCCTCACCAGCCAAGTTGGATTCAACAAGGCAATTAAAAGCTATTAAAGTGGGTTGGGATCCTTGGTGAAACAACATTGCATAATATCTCACAGTGGCTCTAAGTCACCACAGTGCAGTGGGTGAAAGCATTTTCCACTTGGAATCTAAGGCAACTTAAAAGGATTATTGATTTTTCCCTCTACTTATAAATGAGGCTCACATATTAAGAGTGAGAGCCTAAGATACAACATAATGACCCTTCTACTTGACTTCTTTTTCTAACATAAACGAAATCACTTTCAGTGGTTAAGAGAATATTAAACCCTCAATCTTGTAACTGTGTGTGTGATGGCCTGTACCTTGAGTGCAAAAATTAGCAGCAACAATTTTTAATTGTAAAAATTTCGATTCTGTTTAGTTGACATTAGAAATCTCAACGTTTAATTGTGCGTTTTTCTATCTCTTCTAGTGTTGAAGTCCTGTGTTTACTTTATGCCTCGTAACTGCTACACAGTTCAGCTTGAAACAATCACATTATTGAAGAAACAAGACCTTGCTTGACCTTGTTTAAATGTAAGATCTAAAATAAGCTTATTGCTTCCTGCCACATTATCATAAGGAGAAAAACTCTAAGATATGGAGCAGTGAGGAGGGCTATATTAAAACTGTCCCAGAACAAAAGCTGTGAGGTTAATAAAGTCATTAAAATCAGATTTTGTTTTGTACCTTTTGGATTTCAACTTCACAGTTGAATTAGGGACTTTCTGAACACAAGGTGAGGCTTGCTGAATTTCCTGCTCATTGATGCTAGTTCCTTTCTCAGGGATTTTAAATTAGCAGTATTTTCTCCAAGTTTCCACTCTTTTGGAGGGAACTCTTCCAATCATCTTTGCGTTTGTTTCAGGACTTTTCTTTTCCGACTGTTCAGTGAGCTCTATTTCCCTTTTTAACACTAGAAAGTTAATGTGCTTCTGTGTGGTCATTCACAACTACTTCACTACAAAGAAGCAGGGACTTTTTTGTGATTTGAAAGGTACCAAGTAGATATATACTCTATCTAAACACAATACCCCAACACATACACACTGCCAGTTATGTCTGAAGTTCTCCCATTGAAGAACTCCCATCAGTTCAGTCTAGCAAACGTGCATTTCACATACTATGTGAGTCATCATTTAGATATTAGAAACAAAAATAATATTTACAAATTAGTAAATTATTGATATTATTAATCACTAATTTAGTGCTAATTTTATACCAAGCACAGAGCTATGTGATCTATATAATTTCCTCTTCAAAAGGTAAATATTAAAACTCTGAATTTCCATATGAAGCAAGTGAGGTTTGGAGAATACGTGAATTAATCATGGTCACAAAGTTTGTAAGTGCTAAAATGATCATGTTTTTCTGATTTCAAAGTTGAACTGTACCTGAAACTGCTTCTGTGAATATGGAAGTCCTCTCCAAAAGATTGATAGCCAGAGGGAAAAATGGGAGCAATTCTTAGAAGTTTAAAAGGTGTCTTCAATTCTGACAGGAATCTATTTTTACAGATAAGAACATAGGTTCAGAGAATTTCCAGACTTTCCCAAGCTCATCAACCTGGCACATCAGTTATCAATTCGTAATGTCTCCACTTCAAATTTATTCTCTACTGCCTGATGTTCAGTATAAAAGCAGACCCTGGGTATTAGTTTGCTAGGATTACCATGACAAAGGATCACAGACAGTGTGACTGCTTAAACAAGAGAAATTTATTTTCCAATGATTCTGGAGGCTAGAAGTTTGAGATTAAGGTGTTGGCAGGCTGTTTTATTCTGAGGTCTCTCTCCTTGGCTTGGAGATGGCTGTCTTCTCCTTTATTTTCAGATGGTTTCTCTGTACATGTCTGTGTCCTCATCTCTTCTTATAAAGACACCAATCATGTCAGTACAAGGAGTTGGAATTTCAACTTATGAATTTAGGGGAACAATTGAGCACATAACACCCTGTAAATACTTCTCTTTTGCAACTGGCATGGTACTAGACTTTGTCAGTAGAAAGTGCTAGAGAGGAACACTGGAGGGCATATTGGAAGGGAAGGGGTTTCTCTTTCTGGTTCTGGTGAGCTCCACCAGACAGGCTCCTGCAGCACGTGTGGCTTCTGCAGTGTGTGGACTAGGATCAACCACCATACAGCAGTATATGGCAGTTCCCCATGGATGGCTGCTACCAGCTTCCTCCCAGAGGGCTTTGCAGCAAAGAGTCACCAGCGTGACACTTACCATGAGCAGCTTCTCCAGGCACCACTTGGGTAGCTGCACCACAAAATACGCCAGCCTAGCAACTCTCCATCCACAAATTTCCCAGGCACTCCCTTGGGGCAACTTCACAGTGAGTTCCAGGGTATAGCATCTCTCCAGGGAAGCTTCCCTCCGCATCCCAGAGGAAGACTTCCCAGCCCATACTGCCAACATGGCACCTCCGTATGACTGTTTGTTTGCTTGTTTTCTTTTGGCACATTTAGGTTCCTTGTAGATCCTGGATGTTAGACCTTTACCAGATATACAGTTGACAAATATTTTTCCCCATTCTGTGGGCTGTCTCACCATTCTCTTGATGGTGTCTTTTGCTTTTCAGAAGCTATTCAGTTTGATGAAGTCCGATTTGTCTGTCTTATCTCTTATGACGTGGAATGTTGGGGTTTTGATCAAGAATTGGTTGCCTCTTCCAATTTCCATAAGGGTGTCTACTCCATTATCTAAGGTTCTTTTAGTTTGAGGTTTTACATTTAGGTCTTTGATCTATATAGAGTTGATTTTTGCTTGTGGTGATAGGTAAGGGTCCTGATTCAATCTTCTGCATGTGGTCAGCCAGTTTTCCCAGAACCATTTACTGAATAGTTTCTCCTCTCCCCAGTGGTTGTTGGTGGAGGCTTTGTCGAAGTTGAGTTGGTTGAGAGATTGAGGTTTTGCTTCCGGAATCTCTATCATGCTCCATTGGTCTATATGCCTGTTCTTGTGCCAGCACCAGGCTGTTTGATTATTGTAGCCTATTTCTTAAAATAATACATATGAACAGCCAACAGATACATGAAAATGTGCTCAGCCTCACTAATCATCAAAGAAATGCAAATTAAAACCACACTGAGATATCACCTAACTCCAGTCAGAATGGCCATCATCAATAACTTAAAAAACAACAGATACTGGAGAGAGTACAGGGGAAAGGCAATACTTCTACACTGTTGATGGGAGTTTTAACTGGTACAACCTCTGAGGAAAACAGTGTGGCGGTTACTAGAAGTTCTAAAAATCAACCTTTCACATGACCCAGCAATCTCACTTTGGGGAATATACCCAGGAACTCAAATAATTCTATAGAAAAGATACTTGAACACATGTTTATTGCAGCATTATTCACAATAGCAAAAACATGGAGTCAGCCATGCTGCCCATCAAAACTGGACTGGATAAAAAAAAATGTGGTATATATACACAATGGAATACATGAACCATAAAGAAGGACAAATATATGGAGTTTGCAGCAACTTGGATGGATTTGGAGTCAATCATACTCAGTGATATATCACAGAAACAAAGAACAGAGTTCCATATGTTCTCACTTATAAGCAGACCTTGAACAATTATAATGCTATAAGAAAGCGATTGGCATTAGTGGGAAACTGTTGGGGGAGGAGGTTGGCAGTTGAGGGAAACTGCTAGGGGAGGGAGGGGTATACCTCATCAACAAGGGTATCTACATGATCAGTGTTTGTATACCTAACCATGAATTGTATTCCACATCTTTATAATAAAAATTAAAAAGAAAAAAAAAAGAAAGTGAACTGAATGAAAAAAATGTGCTACATATACACAATGGAATATTACACAGCTATAAAGAAGAACAAAATTATGGACTTCACAGCAACTTGGATGAACTTAGAGTCTATAATATTCAGTGATCTATCGCAGAAACAAAGCACTGAGTACCACATGTTCTCACTTATAAGCAGACCCTGAACATTTATCTGAGTTTTGAGCATTGTAACCCAAGGATTACTGAAGTCATTTATGAGTTCTAGGGAGTTTTTTGGTGAAATCTTTTAGGGTTCTCTAAATAGAATCATATCATCTGCAAAGAGAGAGAATTTAATTTCCTCTTTTCCTATTTGGACACCTTTTATTTCTTTCTTTTGCCTTATTTCTCTGACTAGAACTTCCAGTTCTATGCTGAATAGAAATGATGAGAGTGGCATCCTTGTCTTTTCTAGTTCTTAAGGATAATGCTTATAACTTCTACCCATTAAGCTTGATGTTGGCTATGGGTTAGTCATGGATGGCTCCAAGTATTTTGAGGAATGTTTCTTCAATGCCTAGGTGGCTTAGGGTATTTAATCGTGAAGGAATATTTAATTTTATCAAATGTTTTTTTCTGCTTCTATTGAGATAATCATGTGGTCCTTGGTTTTATTTTTGTGTATGTGGTGAATTACATGTATTGCTTTCCATACATCGAGTCAACCTCTCATTCTGGGAATAAATCACACCTGATTATGATGGATAATTTTTTTGATGTATTGCTGAATGCAGTTTGCTAGAATTTTGTTGAGAATTTTTACGTCTATTTTGTCAGAGAAATTGTCCTGGAGTTCTCTTTCTTAGTTGTGTTTTTGCTGGTTTTTTGTTTTGTTTTGTTTTGTTTTGTTTGTTTGTTTTTGGTATCAGGATGATGTTAGCTTTGTAGAATGAATTCAGGAGGCATCTCTTCTTCTAAACTGTTTGGAATAATTTTAGTAATTTTAGTACCAGCTTTTTCTTTAGTGGCTATAACATAAAATGGTTATTAATTTCTCCATCATAATTGTAAAAAGTGTAAAGTTTAATAAGATAATTGTAAAAAGTGTAAAGTTTAATAAGATAAAGTGGAACAAAATAAAATGAAACGCTATAGAAATAAGTGTTCTCAGCTAGTAAGAGTTTTAAAACCAGAGAGAAGAGGACTGCTCATATTTTAAAAATATATAGTAGAGATAAAATAACCAGCAAAAGCACTGACAAGGAACAAACTAGAAAAATTGTGGGTGTATGATGTGGAAACCTAGAAAAATTTGATCGGCAAAATTATGATTGTGAGACAAATCTGTCCCTCCTTTTCCCCCTCCCTCCAACTTTCCAGCAGGCCTATTTTTGCACAGCTCCCAAGCTAAAAATGGGTTTTGTGCTAAAACAGAAAAGTTAAGTACTTGCAACAGAGACTGTACGCAGCCTAAGCCAGAAACATTATCACGTGGAACGTTACAGATAAAGTGTAGTGACCTCTGATAAAGATGAATTATTCATCTTTATGTGACTGAGCATCATGGCTTACAAGCATAACCCCAGTATTTTGGGAGGCAAAGGTAGGGATATTGCTTGAGGCCAGGACTTTGAGACCAGCCTGGGAAACATAGCAAGATCCTCTCTCTACAAAATAAAAATTTAGAAGAATGATCTTAAGAAAGAAGAATTGATCAACTATATAAAATGCTATTGTTAATATATAGCATATGTGATATATATATGATAAATGAGGATAAAAATTATGACCTTTTTTTGGATTGTGTGTCTTCTGAAAGTGAGTGTCTCCTCACTAAATCTCAAATATGTAAAAATCTAAGATCTTTCTCCTTAAAATTAAACTTTACTAACTCTTGAGCTCCCATTCTCCATAATTTAAGATATACTTGGTCACATTTCAGTTTTGTTTTCCACAGATCCTTTGTTTTCCACAGATCCATCCTTGATGGCGTACATGGTCTGTTTTAGCATCTCCAGGGTCCTCACACCTAAGGGTGACCTAAGTTCCAGGCAGCTTGCTTAATATTTTAGAATCAAGAAGAAAGTCAGTCTGGAGCATAACAACCCTCTATCATTTACTGACCCCTACCAAGATGCATATTCCTCACTTTTTTGATGGTAGACATTTACCTCTGTTACACTAACAACTCCTTGATCACCAGGTTGATGCCAGCCACACTCTATCCTTATATCACACTAATTATGGTGCCAGGCCAAGTCTTCCAGCCTATTTTCTGTTCCTTTTCTTCACCTCTCTCACTCAGGCACTGGAAAACTTTGTTCTGCTCCCTCATGTACTACACCTGATGAACAGAAATCTGTGACAATCTTCTGACAAACTTCTATTCAAGGGCTTTTCTGGGGACTGAGGTTTACATTAGATCATAAAAGAAAGCAAGGCACAAGTTCTTTCTAATGATGCTCTGCCCAAACATCAGAAATGATAAGAAAGTGGGTGTATGACCCTTGCACTTTCCTAGAGACATCCCCCAAAGTCTGACTCTTCATTTCTCTCACATTTCTGAAGCTTCTCTCAATTTCAACATCTCTTTTGGTGGAGGTAAAACTAATTCTTACAACAGATAAAAACAATGTATTAATCAGAAGGATGTGGTCATTATTATAATTCTAGAAAGTGGAACATCAACAAAGAAGAAATTATCAATTGAGATCTATAACATGCTCCAAGCGAAAGGATGTGTTGGGTCATGAAAGGATTTGTCTGGTACTAGTGGCCACTGTGATACTAAAGGTGATATGAATCCACTAGACTGCCATAGACATTAAAATGATCTGACCAAGTCTCCTTACTCTGATACAATTTCTACCATCAACTTTCTATCAGTTGGTTTACATGTGATTTGTCTCAGAGAGAGTATACTGACTAGTGAACTCTGTTCTCTGGTCTAATTTGTTTTTTATTAATTTTAAAATCAGCATTAAGTTTTAAATATTTGTGTATTGTGATTTTAGTCAATTAAGTTCCAAGCACTCTAAATTCTATGTATATTACCTCCCATATTTTAAGCTTCCCACCCTAAATTGTAATGATGATTCAAAATTACCATCACTTTGGAAATATATAGCTGTCTAACCACATCCCTTCAAACTGTAACAAATAGCATAATACATATTTTTTTCAAATTTAGTATAAAGAAAGACAAAAGATATATATAAGCATAGTAATTATCTTCCTACTAATTCTATTGCCATGTACCCTAAACACAGGTAAAATTTACACAGCATGATAAGAATAATGCAGCTATTATGTCTGGAAAAACTTCTGGCATATGCATTTGTATTCTAGAATTAAATTGACCATTATGAGAGATAAGAAGACATCGCCTAGAAATCTGATGATCCAATGTGATATATTTTACTCTTCTGTCCTTTCTGATAAACAAAAAAATTTTTTCAAAAAGCTGCCTATCTTGCTTGAATATACTTGTCTATGCTGTATTCATTTTTAATTATTTTTAATAGGCACACATTGCCTTCTCCCTCTACAAAAATATCAAACATTTAAATTACTGCCTCCTTTAGTCCATTTATTTTATTTTAAAAATTGTTTTGGTAACTGCTGCCTCTATGGACTTTTTTATTCTTGACTTCCATGAAGTGTTTAGGGGCATGTTCTCATTAAAGCCTTCTACACGTTAGCCTCTTTTTCACTTTTTGAGATTAAAAAAAATATGTACATGAATCATAGCAGGCATACTTTTGGCACTTCTACATTTTGAAGCTTACAAATGGAGTTCAAGATAACAAACTGCCAGAGACTGCAGGGAAAATAAATAGCAAACATTGAGTGTGCCAAGTAAGTTGTTTGCCATCAGTCATATTGACATAATGTGCATACACTGAGAAAGACATAACAACATCCTGCTACATAATTGTAGGGAAAAGGGGTAAAGCTTAATACAATTAGTAGAATTTTTTAAAGACAGATGACAAAATGACTTCTTATTTTGGATTTCTGATTGATGTTGATTCATTTGTCCTAGGAATTTTTAGCTCAATACCTGGAGAAATAAGTATGAATATAACCAGACCAGGGTCGTATTTTCCTGTGACCCATGAGATAATCCTGAAACCATACAGAGATAACAAATTGATAACTGGCATATTTTCACATAGAAAATGTAATTTTTTAATCTCAAAAAGTTTGCAATAAAATAAAACTTTAAATCTTTAGTTTAAGGAAATCTATGTACATTCCTTTTCTCTTCTTTGTCAATAAATTTATACATAGCACTAACTTAGCAGAGTTCTGAGAAATAGGAAAAAGATGATAGTATATAAAAGACAACAAAACTGTCTTGTATTCTATTATGAGGAAAAAATATTCATCTCAAAGGCCTACTTTTGTAATAGTAGACAGTTCTGGTGTTATTTTAGAGCTTGTTTAAAGAGCTAGAGAGAGTGTGTAAGGGTATCTACATCACAGGACCAATAAAACTCACATTATTTTATTCAATCAGCAATTAGCCCCTCATAGAGTGGAGTATAAGCTTAGAGTGAACAAAAATACACATAAGGTATGTCGTAGCATAATTTAAAAATGTGATCATAAAATAATGGATGTTATATCTGACATTTCTTTCATTTAATTCACAGACTAATTGTTAAAATGCTTAACTGGTCACTTTAAAACCAAACAGTTAATAATTCTACCTGCAAACCCATCAAGCTAAAAATTGAATTCGCCACATAGTCATCTAAAAAATATTTTTAAAACATGCTATCTCAAGGCAACGCAACTTTTCTCTTTTCTTATTCCTACTCTTTTGTTTAGAAAATATAAATGAAAGCAGATCAAAGGCTAAATATTTCTGGTTCTCACACACACACACACACAACACACACACACACACACACACACACCTCAAAGACAGCTTTTATCAAGTACTTGTACTTCTTCTTTATAAGTGTGGACATTATTCAGCAAATAATTGCACAAAATAACTTATTAACTTGGCCTTTGGCTTCCTCTACAACTTCTTATATCAGAAGCTTCCCATATCAATATAATACAATATCCACAGGTCCCTGCTTATAGAATCTTACAATGGCTCTCCATTGTAAGAGCCATTGTAAGGGTTAGGGTTAGGGTTTTTATTGACATTCATAAAAACAAAGATGCATAACTATTATTCTTGGAAAGAGTAGGATATTGTTTCTATCATTTTTTTAATGTGATTGGTGATTCACAGGAAAAATCACCACCTCCCAAAGGAGACAGTAAGAGAATAAAAGATTTGTTAACTGATGAATTCAGAGCATAATCTCTAAGCAGGATTCTTTTATCCTGTTTTTACTGCTATGTCTGCCTGTTGTCATTTCCTGTCTCTGAACAAGCATGTGCATGTAAACATATGTACACAGGAAGTTACAGGAATGACTTATTTTTCTACTGGAATTTAAAATAGTTTTCCTCTATTTAAGGTCTTAGATACTTTACACAATTACGTGATGGGCTCTTTTTCTTAGTTTTCTTTCCCTTTACTTGAGTGAAATTGTGACAGTATGTATTTACAACATCCTGACCAAGAATTTTTTTTAAAGAAAGATTAGCAAAAAACATATCAGCTCTGTTTGTAATCTTCCTTAAAATCAGTTCCATGGTGATGAGAGATATAAAAATGTTATTTTGTTTCTCGACGTCAAATTTATTACAATCTATGTCTTCCCACTTTGCAAATAATTTTTTGATTAAAAAATGTTTAATCTTCAGAAATCTACGAACATGAAAAATAATATTGCCAAAAATAATTCTCTAAAAACATTTGGTTTTCTTATTTTATACTTAGTGTACTATCACTAGAAAATTACTTAAACACCATAGAAATTAATTTTGTATATTACAAAATTGCTTTTATCTACCTCTAATGATATTGTTTCTAACTTATACATATTACATATTACTTGATGTCACTAATAATGGAGTAATGTATTAAATGGGAATATTAGATTGTTTAGGGCAAGCTAGGGTAAAGTAGTAAAAGAACTCCAGATTTTAGCAGGGTCACACAACTGAAGTTTGTTTCTCAGCCATAGGTGTGCGTTCCTGGTTGATGGAGACCCTTCCTCGTGGTATAAATTAAGGATCCAGACTTTTTATACACTGTGACTCTGCTATACACTAAGGGATGTTAATATTATTACCTGAATCTAGGGGTACAAGAGAAGCATCATTGCTTCTTCAAAACTTTACCTAGAAATTGACACATCACTTCCTCTCACATTTCAGAACTATTTTCAAGGTCATACCTAGATTTAAGAGAGACTAGAGTATGAACAGACTCTAAATCCATCCAAGTTGCTACGAAGTCCATATGTTTGTTGTTCTTTATGGCTGAATAATATTCCATTGTGTATATGTACCACATTGTTTAAATTCAGTCCAGCTTTGATGGGCAGCATGGCTGGTTCCGTGTTTTTGCTTTTGTGAATAGAGCTGCAACAAACATGCGTGTGCAGGTATCTTTTTGGTAGAATGATTTGAGTTCCTCTGGGTATATTCCCAATAGGGGGATTGCTGGGTCATATGGAAGGTCAATTTCTAGTTCTTTCAGAAATTGCCACACTGTCTTCCAAAGAGGCTGCACTAGTTTGCATTCTCTCCAGCAGTGTAGAAGCGTTCCTTTTTCTCTGCATCCTTGTGAGCATCTGTTGTTGTTTATTTTATTAATGATGGCCATTCTTACAGTGGTTAGATGGTAGCTCAATGTGGTTTTGATTTGCATTTCTCTGATGATTAGTGAGGCTGAGTAATTCATGTGTCTGTTGGCTTCCCATATATCTTCTCTTGAGAAATGTCTATTCATGTCTTTTGCCCAATTTTTAATGGGGCTGTTTGTTTTTTTTCCTTTTGGCATGTTTGAGTTTCTTGTAGATCCTAGATGTTAAGCCTTTGTCAGATATACACTTGGCAAATATTTTTTCCCCATACTGTGGGGATGTCTCCCCACTCTCTTAATGGTTTCTTTTTCTTTTCAGACCTGGAAATGACAACACAGAAATTCATATGGAAACATAAACCACCACGAATGACCAAAAACTCCTTAGCAAAAGAAACAAAGCAGGAAGTATCAAATTTCCAGACTTCAAACTTTACTATAAGGCTACAATAATCAAAACAGTTTGGTATTGATACAAGAACAGATATATAGACCAATGGAACAGAACAGAGATTCCAGAAGCAAAGCCTCAATTTCTCAACCAGCTCACCTTTGAGGAAACCTCCAACAACAACCACTGGGGAGAGGAGAATCTATGCAGTAAATGGTGCTGGGAAAACTGGCTGATCACATGCAAAAGACTGAAACAAGACCCCTGCCTATAATCATACACAAAAATTAACACTAAATGGATGAAAGACCTAAACGTAAAACCTCAAACTATAAGAATCTTAGAAAATGCAGAGACACTCTTATGGAAATTGGAACTGGCAACCAATTCCTGATCAAAACCCTAAGTGCCCTTACCATAAGAAATAAGACAGACAAGTAGGACCTCATAATTTCAAGAACATATCTACCACAACAGATACAAAAATACAACTGTTTTCTGGTTCTTTTTTTTGTATATGAACTGTCAATAGACGTCTGGGATTCTGACCATGCATCTGAAGTTAAAAACTAAGATGGATTATGAATGTATTTGGCATGTTTATCTACTACTAATAAACAAAAAATTTCAATATTTGTATCTTTAACTGCAATGATTTACTCAAACTCCAAATGGATTTCCTGCTGATTAATTCAATTCTTTAATATTATAACACTGTTTGCTCAAAATTAGTAAGCACAAAATGAAATGGATCTTCTTCCCCTTGAAATTTAAAACTTCATAATTTTCAAATACCTTGTAAATGATGCATTTATTCATTAATCAAATACAGTTATACCCGGAGCTCATGTAAGAAGTATCATCTCCTTGACAATATTGTCAAAAGGAAGGATATGGGAAAACAGATCCACACAGTGACATATGTTAATCAAAATAGTCCTTCAGACATGATTCTTAAATAATCAAAGAAGGATCATAAAACATTTAAAGCAATAATTCAAGCAAAGATTACTAAAAAGCAATATTTCAAGAAAAGATTATTTTATTTAAATCTAATAATCTAACAGATCAAGATATATTGAATTTATAAAAAATAAGAAAACAAAGAATTTATAGGAAATAAAATTAGAATGTAAAAAAATTATCAGATGAATATTTCTGAGTCTAAATACATTAGTGGGATTTCCAGATAAAATAAAATACACCCAGCTACATTGGAGCTTCAGAAAACTAATAAGTAGTGTTTTTTTTGTCTAAGTATGTCCCAAATATGAAATATGCTTATGTAAAAGGTCATTTGGTGCTTCTCAGAAGTTCAGATTTGACTGGGTGTCCCATATTTTTATTTGCTAAAATAAAAATATTTTAGCAAATAATATATTGCTAAAGGTTGCAGACTAAAGTTTGACTGCAGGTAGTTTAGTTGGGAAGTGAACTCAGGAATTAGGGATGAAAAAAATAGTGAGTAAAACAGGAAAAGTCAAGTAAGAATGGGTGTTGAATGGACTGTCATATTTATGTTACAGAGTGGGGATTAAATACCATACTCAAATAAGTGCACAAGGAAACTCTAAAGTTGTATTATTTTGCTCTTAAAATATATAATTTTCAGGTTAAAAATTACATTAAATTGTTGAATTTAAAAGTGACATGGTTAAAAGCTTATGTAGAAATCTAAAAGGCATCAAGAAATTATCTTATAAATTAGCTCAAAAGATAGAGAAGAAAAAAATAAGGGAAACATTATAGGCCATGTAAAGATTAGATTCAAAAGCTCTATCAAATAAGAGTTCTTTGGGAAGAAACAAGGGCAATGGAAGAAAGGATAATTTTTTATTTTAAATATGTGGGTTAAGTATACGGATGTTCATTATGCAGGTACGCTTGTTGATGAAGTGAAAATTTTTTAGGGTATTGTATTTTATTTTATATAGGGAAGGTTGGTAGAAATTATCTACTTAGAATTCCTAAATAAAGATATAAATAAACATATTTGAGATGATACATAAAACCAGTAAATGAATGTACTGTAATAATAACATAACTATCAAGATGGAAGAGAAAAAGGAAGGGGAGAAAAGAAAAATGCTAAAATTATTATCGTTCAAAAGAGGAGACTATTATGACTCAAGATAAAGATATTTACCATTTAGTCCTGTAGTGTTATATTTATCTTGGTTTCCCCAGAGCAGAGTTGCAGACTAAAGGTTGAATGCAGGTAGTTTAATTGGGAAGTGAACTCAGGAATCAGGGATGAAAAAAATAGTAAGTAAAACAGGAACAGAAGTCAAGTAAGAATGGGTGTTGAATGGACTGCCATAACAGGTGGCTGAAACTCAAATCTGATGTATTTTCTGAGGAGCACAGAAAAATTATTTTTGCATTAATTTCCTAGGAAATGAAGCAGTGAAGTATTTCCCACTTCATGCTCCCATTGATTAAAGCCAACAATGTGTCCTATTGTCAACTCCATCAAAACTGTGATCAAAAGCAAAAGAGTTAACACAGACCCGGGGCAAGTGATAGCGTACAGTTGTCTTTTTCATGTGAAAGCAAGTTGCATTTAATCCTCTGTATTGATTGGCATTAAGAAGATCACATTCACCAAATCAAGTGCTAGAGGTTGTGTTTAGATTTTCTAGTCTGTCAAGGTTAGACATTTACTATTGCTCTGATACTCTCATAATTAGATGCTGGACTTGCTTTTCAAAACAAGATGAGAATCTTCGTAGAAGCTCCCACAAAACCCCTCTGGTTTTGACAGTATTTCTTAAACTGATCATTAGCTAAAATGAACTAGTTATTTTGTCTTTTCAATGCATTTAAAGCAGATTACAATAGCCAAACAACTTTACCATTCCTAAAATTGCCATTATTCCCTTTCATCCAAGTGCAACAATTTCTGTACAACTCAACACTTTCTCTAACTCCTACAACTTCATTCAAAATTATTATAAGTGTATGATAATTAATTTTATGTCAATTTGACTGGGCCAAGTTGCCCAGTTATGTGGTCAAACATCATTCCTGGATTTTTCTGTGGGGGTGTTTCAGGATGAGATTAACATTTAAATCAGTGGACTATAAGTAAAGTAGGTTGCTTTCTCCAATGTGGGTGAGTCTCATCCAATCAGTGAAGGCCTGAATAGAGCAAAAGATTGATTTTCCTGAAGTAAAATAAATTCTACCAGTAGATGTCCTTCAAACTTGAACTGCAGTACTGGCTCCTCTTGACTTGTCTCCAGTCTGCAGGTCCACTCTGTATATATTGGAATTGCTAGACTCCATAATCACATAAGTCAGTGTCTGTGTGTGTGTGTGTGTGTGTGTGTGTGTGTGTATGCACCTATATACCTGGGTGCCAAAAAAAGTATACACATTTAAAGAGATGTTTTCTATGTGTTACTTTGCATTAATCAGAAGTGTCTCCACACTGATGGGAAACATTTTAAGTACCTGTTGTAATTACAGAATTCAAACGTGACTTGTTTTCATCCACAATTTTAATTTTTTCCTTTCTTAAGATGTGCATACATTTTGGCACCCTCTACCATATACATGAATATACACACAATTAACCTTGTCAGTTCTGTTCCTCTGAAGAATCCTGAGTAATAAACAAGTGAAACTTAGTACTTTTATGCCACTGCAATATAGAATATACATCACGCTCTAAATACCAGGAATAGTATTTTTATTACCAGTTTTAACAGCATATGATTCATCTCAAAAATATCAACCAAAATGTTTGCCTTTGAGGATAGTCCTGGAACCAGTAGTCTTAGGAAAGTTTCTCTACAACACATAAGTTAAGAAAGAGATGTATGTACAAGTAATTTACTTGGGAAGTAAACCCAGAAAGTAGTAGTTAGGAATAAGAGCTAAAAAAGGGGAGTAGGAAAAAGTTAATAAAAGGATGAACAATAGATTTGGCTGTCTTTCTAGGCAACCAGTATCCTTCCTGCCAGACCATCTGATAAGCCTTATGGAATAAGTCAGCTAGTCATCGACCCCTACATGAAACTACTCAGGCTACTGTAATAAAAGAAATGTATTTTCTCACAGTTCAGAAGGCTAGAAGTTCATGATCAAGGCTCCAGCTGATTCGATTTCTGGTGAGGGTGGATATCTGCTTTTTCACTTGTCTTCATCTGGTGGAAAGGGAGAGAACTCTTGTGTCTTTTCCCTTTCTCATAAGGATACCAGACCTGTCAACTACAGCCCCATCTAATCTGTTATGATTATGACATCATTTAACCTTTATCACACCCTCACAGATTCTATCTCTAAATATATTCGCTATGGGGATTAGGGCTTCAACACATAAATTTTGGGTCAGGGAGGTTGGGACACATTCTGTTCATAACAACCCCCAGTCACTGTTGGCTAAAAATGGTCTCTGGGCTTGAAGTCCCCACATAACTATATTCTACACATGTAAGTCCTTTGTCTCACCAATAAGCCTTGGAGCAGGAAGCAATAGGAAAGGACAAGGCTGAGGTGAGATGCTCTCAGGTTACATCTGTGTGAAACTGGTGGAAGTCAGCACAGCCAACGTGGGACTGGGAATAATTTGAAGTGTTGTACAAGAGGAGTCTATACACAGATTGTAAACTTCCATGAGTCTAAAGAAAAATCAATTAAAAATGTCTTAAAACAAAGAGTTGGATTGAGTAGTATAAGATTAAAGAGGAAGACATTTAATTTTCATTTTATATCTTTTGAGTGATACAGTTATTTTCAATCACATGAAGACATTACTTTTTAAATTAAATAATAGCAAATACAAAATAAAATATGATTTCCTTCCTGCCATTCCTTCAATGTTTCTTATTTACTGTGAATATAAAACCTGAGCTGAAATGTCAGAATCCAAATTGTTGCAGCCCTCCAGTCTTGCACTTGGTGCCACACTTTAGACATAGGATTTGACATTTCTCAAATGTCTCATGCAGTCTCCTATTTGATCCACATCACACATGTGATTTGCTCCCTTTAGAATGCTTTTATCTTTACTTCATTTAGCTAGTACTTATAATAGTATTAAGAAAATTATTTATTTTTAATATGCCAGACTAGGCACATTTTTTTGTATAATTCTTGCAAATTTCTCCAGATACATTCTAGATAAGGTCGCTCCAAAATCTCATTTTCCAAACTGATCTAGGATAGATAACTCTTTCTGAGGCCCCATGGAACCATTTGCATATCTTTCTCAGAAAAAATAAATTTATTGCATTTTATTGTAATTATATTCTTGTCTACTTCTTTCACTAGGATGCGATGGCTGATCTTCTTTAGAGTGGAAATTGTGTGCTATCTTGATGTGTTTAGCACACATACACAATGTTAGCATCTAATGTCAACACTTAAATGTTTAAGGTCTAATACTTTATTAAGGTCAGTTTCTAACTGTAATAACAAATTTAGAGTCGGCTGGAGATTAAACTACATTATTTTTAAGTGTAGTTAGAGCTTAAATTATTTTCTTTTGCGCCTTAAATTTGTCTAGATATGTACTTTAATTCAGAAATTTCACGATTACATTTTCCTCAATATTTATGTAAACTTATTTTGATCAGTATTTTTATTCCACTTTTTAAATATTCATTGTTCATAGAAGTCTTTTTGCAATTCCTATTATGTTATTTTCAGAATTTTCTTCCCTGTTTTCCTCATTATATTGGCAGATATATATTAGAACTTTGATTATATCCATGTAATAGCCAAAATTCATTTAATTTAAAATCATTAGAATTTATTTTATAAGTATTTTTAATACTCAAAGAACAACATGGAAATCTTAACAAAGATTCCAGTATCCCAGTGGGAATAAATCTCTACTTTACAAGTAGAGCTCTCTGAGTCAAAGTAATTTTCTATATTATGTCCCTTTATAAATAATGACATTATTTTTATACTGTTCTGCCAATGTTAGAGAAAATGCTTGAACTCTGCTACCTTAACATTACTCTAGGCATGATACAAGAGAAAATGTAATCATAATATCGACAGCTCTGTTTAAACTCCCGTCAAAGTTTGGATCAGGTCTCACATTGTGTCTGAAAGCAGATATTTATAAATTGCTTTGAATTATTTGACACCTTTTTTCTCCCAAGGAGCTTATTCTGATAGTATTTACTTTGTGGCATTTCAAATAATTGATTTGTTTCAGTGTGCATGTCCAGAGGCCCCAAGGACATGGCCATGTTTTTCACAGAACTAATAAGTAAAATTAACTTGGGGCAAAAACCAATGAAGGCAAGCTAATGCAATCAAGCAGGAGGCACAAACACTGTGGGTTGTGTATAGTTCATTTCATAAGATATTTTTGTGTGTGCTGCAAAGGTATTGAAGATATGTAAGTTATAGAATTTTCTATTTCTATTTCTGACCCTATGATGACTAAGTAACTGACTTTGGGCAAAGAGTCACTAAACTTTTTTCAGCTGTAATATATTTCTACACCGGATAGTAGAAATTCTGTTATCGGTGAACTATGTTCTAGCAGTATTACCTGCCAGATATTATGCAATTGATGAGATCATATTGTAAATAAATTAAAATTCTATGGATGATGAGAATTAGCAAATCATAGCTTATATTTACCTTAGTGAACAAAAGAGAACTCTCACCATAGCTCCACTCAAAGACTAACTTAATGGTACTTGACCCGTGAAAATTCTGTGGCGTCTCTAATAAACCTTTGCTGAAAGAAAACTTTACAATATTGCCTGAGTTAAAGCACCAGCGATCAAATATTTTATCTAATACAACAACAAAGATTAATACAACAACAAAGATTAATACAGAAAATACAGAAAATGAAGCTAAACCCTCAACAGTCAATAAGCACATTTCATCAAACATTAAAATTGTTTCATGAATTTATTATATAACTATTTTACAATCTCTGCCCGAGAATATAACTCTAATGTGAAATCATATTTAATTAAATTAAACTTGCATATAACTGGGCTCGGTGGCTCAGCCTGTAATCCCGCGCCTTTGGGAGGCTGAGGTGAGTGGATTGCCTGAGTCCGCGGGTTCGAGACCCACCTGGGCAGCGAGACCTCATCTCTACAATAAATAAAAAAATCGGCCAGGCGTGGTAGTGCATGCCTGTAGTTCCGGCTACTCGGAAAGCTGAGGCGGAAGGATCGCCGGAGCCCAGCAGGTCGAGGCTGCGGTGGCCGGGAGCGGCCACTGCACTCCAGTCTGGGCGACCGAGTGAGACTCCAACTCAAAAAAAAAAAAAAAAAATTAAACTTGTATGAAACGCTATAATCTAAAAAAAAAAGCAAGAGCATTTTCTGAGTCATCATTTATGTTGTTTCAGGTTGAATCTAGTCTATTTCTGCCTACAATGAGGTATTTGTTTTGTTTTGTTTAAATAGATGTCAAAAGTCCATACATTTCCTAGGAGCATATTTCTTGGCATCATTATATGCCAAGCTGCCAGTATGTTAGAAAAGATAAAGGAGTATGGTGCATAGGTGCACATTTACTTTGTATAAAATAATGGTGACTCAATTTCACTTGAAATAAAATGCAATTAATGTTTAACACTAGATGCTATCTAATATTCTTGGTTAAATCTCAGCATAAATTAAAAATGTAATTTAATAGAGCCCATTGTTTGTTTGTTTTTGTGTGTGTGTGTGTGTGTGTGTGTGTGTGTGTGTGTGTGTGTGTGTGTTTACCATAGCTCATTTTCTATTCTTTTCCATTACTTAACAGTTTCATGGTGCTTCACCCTGGGCCAATAACTAGACTTTGAACTCAAATTTCTCACAAATCTCTGCCCATGGAGGCAAGAAATCTAATGTTGTCTATCAGTAAGTCCAATCTATGTCTCTTTTCCTAATTGTTCTAATGTGCTCAGAATCCCATGTGCCAAAATGTCTGTTTTACAGTTCCATATGCTTGAGTTGGTTTCCACAAACAGAGAAATATCTCTTGTACTAATGTTTTTCTGCAAATGTACAGGTTTGAAAGGAGCTGCATATAGGATTCACTTCTGGAAAATTTCTTCTGTCTAGTTATGAAGAAAAAGAACATGTTAAGAACACCTCTCATAATACTCCAAAAAAGGGATTGGCAGTAGTGAGACACTGCCAGGGAGTTAGGGATGTCACATAACATCAGTAAGGGTGCCCAGTCCTAATCCAGGCAAAGTGACGTCCAATGGGAGATCCAAAACTTTACTGCACCTTGACCATTTATTTATCCATCCTGACTTATACACACATTTTATAAAAGAAAATTAAACATAAAATAAATACATACATAAATTTTACTTAGAATCTTTAAAAAATCATGTTAAGACTTTTAATGTACTTCTGTCTTAACTGTCTTATTTTCTTTAACATCCTTGATATTAGTCTTCTATCTTAATAGATATGGTGTTAATGATTATGTATTTTAAGAGGGAACAGTTGTCTTTTGTCTATATTTTCTTCAGTGATGTTCAACTGCACAGGTGTAGACACAAAGTCTATAGAGAGTTGGATTTTACCTGGGTTATTATATCCTGAAACAGGTATAACACAACAAAACTTGATAGTATTGAAAGTATATGCAATAACATTTTTAAAATGATCATTTGACACTTTCTAAATCTATGGTATGAATGCATTTAAGAAGTGATCTCTTTTTACATTTGCCTCCAGGTATGATAGAGTAATAAAGTTAGGATTTTTCCTCTTTCCTTAAACAATTAACTATAAGGAAAAAAAGTGTACTATAAGAAACAATGGCTTTCAGGTATTGGACAATAGGTAGTACAGAATAGTTACCTCTGAGAAAAGGGGAAAAAGCAAGGTGAGCCATAGGATTACCCATCTTGTTATCTAAGGAAATTTCCAGTTTACAGTGCAGAGAACAGAAACCTAAAGAGAGTCTGTGAGTATTCCTGAGTTGAAAAGACAAGAATAGAGTTCAGAGAGGCCAAAGCATCTAGAAATCACAGGGCAGAGCACATGCAGAGTGGAAATCTCCCCGACACATGAGTGTGGAGCAAATACCTCAGAAGGGCATTACTTCAAGCACACCTGGAAATGATCAGCTTGTTTTCAACTAAATTACTGCTTTCCAGACTAAAATTCAAAATATATGAAAAGGAATGCAAACACTGTAGAATATTACATATAAAATTCCAAAGCAAATATACAAGGCAGGCAACAAAGGCAGGAGAAAAAATAATTGATACAAACAGACACAGAAATGACAGAATGAATAGACAAAAAAAAAAATTAAAGCAGTCATTATAAATATGCTTCATCCATCCAAGCAAGTAGATAAAAGCAAGCATGATAAAAAAGAAGACATGGGGGAAAAAAGATCAAAATCAAATATGTAAGCAAAAAGTAAAACAAAATATACATTATTTTAGAATAGTCTTGACATATTTGCAAAAACAGACTTTGTAATGACTCATAAAATAAATCTCAATAAACATAAAATTTTCTAAAACAAGGAAATTCTATTGTCTAACTAGCATTAAATAACAGAAAATATTAAAAATCCTTAAATGTTTTGAATTCATAAATAATAGATGGGTCAAGAAGAAATCACAAAGAAGATTAGAAAATATATGAACCAAATAAAAATGAAACACAATATGTCGAAATTTGTAGGATACAGCTAAAGTCATTTTTAAAGGGACATGTGTAGCTTTAAAGGTAAATGTAAGAAAAGCAGAAGGACCTAGAATCAATATTCTAATCTTCCATAACAAGTCATTAGAAAAAGAAGAGCAAATTATATTTAAAATAAGCAGAAGAAAGAAAATATTAAAGAAAAAACACTTAAATTAATAAAAAGCAAAAGTAGATAATACTTATAATTTACATATGCATATATAATTTACATAACATTTACATATATACACACAGAGAGAGACAGAAAGAGAGAGAGAGTCAATTAAAACAGAAATGGGTTGTTTTGAAAAGATCAATAAAAATTTATAAACTTCTATCCCCCAAAATAAGGAGAAAAGATGTATATTACCAATATCAGATATGAGAAGGAAACTCACTACAATTGCTACAGACATAACAAAGAAATATTATGAAAAAATACATGGAAATAACTTCAACAACTTAGATAAAATGAACTTAAAAAATAAACTACCATAATTCATTCAAAAAAGAGTAGAAGCCGGGCTCAGTGGCTCAGCCTGTAATCCCGCGCCTTTGGGAGGCTGAGGTGAGTGGATTGCCTGAGCCCGCGGGTTCGAGACCCGCCTGGGCAGCGAGACCTCATCTCTACAATAAATCAAAAAATCAGCCGGGCGTGGTAGTGCATGCCTGTAATTCCGGCTACTCGGAAGGCTGAGGCGGAAGGATCGCCGGAGCCCAGCAGGTCGAGGCTGTGGTGGCCTAGAGCGGCCACTACACTCCAGTCTGGGTGACAGAGTGAGACTCCAACTCAAAAAAAAAAAGAGTAGAAAACCTGAATTGTCATAGGTCTACTTTTAAAAATCGAATGTGTACTTAATTTTCCCAAGAAGTAAACTCCAAGCATTTATAAGACTTCACTGATGAATTCTACCAAACAGAAAAAAAAAAAACTGATTTATAGTTCAGTACATTTTGAGACCAGTGTTACCCAGATACAACCCCCCCAAAAAAAGACAAAAAGGAAAACTATATACAATGAGCCTCATGAGCACAGATCCAAAATTGTTAATCTAATTTTAGATAATGAAATTTAATAATATTAAAAAGAATAATACATCATGATTAATGAACTTTATTTTAAGAATGAAAGCTTTATTTAACAGTTGAAAATTAAACACTATAATTTACAATACAGACTCACATAGAAAAATTCCTGGAATGGAAAGAGGGATTTTGTAGATGTGATTAAATCTATGATCTTGAAATTTGGCAATTATCCTGAATAATCCATATGGTCTTAAAGCAACCAAAAGCATCTTTATAAAAGGGGGGCAGAGGGAGATCCTTGTTTATAGACAGAAGGCATTGGATAGGCTATGCAGCAGAGTTTTAATATGGAGAGAATAAGCCTAAGCCAAGAAATGCAGCTCAGGAAACTGGAAGAGGCAAGGAAACTGATTCTCCTGCTAGAGCCTCTAGAGGTTGCATGACCCTGCTGACACTTTGGCTTTGGCCCAGTGTAACTGATTTCAGACCTCTGCCTCCAGCACTGTAAGAAAATAATTTTATGTTGTGTTAAGCTACCGAGTTTATGGCAATTTGTTACAGCTATCATAGAAAACTAATACACAATGAAACTTCTTCAATCTATTGAAGGGCATATAAGGAAAATAAACAGCTAACACCTTATTTAATCATGAAAGACTGAATGCTTTCCCCTTAAGATTAGAGACAAGGGTAGGGGGAGAAGATGGCGGCATAACCAGTTGGACTGCACGAGTCCCATGGTCCCGTGTGTGTGAGTGTGTGTGTGTGTGTGTGTGTAGGTATGGAAGATTCTGCATGTGTATCTGTGTGTAAGTGAGAGTGTGAGAGCCTGACTGAGTGGGGACTCAGGTACAAGAGGCCAGGGCTTTCCCTGTGAAGTTGCTGATGTTAATGCCACTCTGGTGGCAACCTAGCACTTCCCAAAGTGCCAAAGCTGAGAAAGAAGCCACCAGAGTGACTGCCCTCCCTACCACTGTAGCTCTGGGCCAGATGCTGGCAGCGAGGTCCACAGAAGGAGTGCAGTGAAGGAGCCAGAGGCAGAGTCCTGAGAAAACAGGAGGGAGAAGTCACCCCAAGTCCAGACTGGCTGCCACCACTTCCAGTGTGAGGCTGGGCTTCAGGGCTCCACCACCAGAACCTGAGATCCAAAGATTGTAGTACTCACTGAGGAGGGCGCCACCTCTTCCAACTCCAATTGTAGCAGGAACAGTAGCCAGCAGAGAAACTGGGCAGATAATCTAAAGCCTGTGCAGAGAAGTATCCCAGGGCAGCCTCTGCAGAAGAGTAGACTTGCATCTTGAGACTAGGAGAGTGATCTCTGCATTTCTTTGGGGTAGCTCTTTATGACCTCAGAAAACATTATCCCCACTGCACAAGCCTTGGTGGGCAATGGTGGATGCAGAGCCCTAGACCATCCACATCCTGCCCTGAGCCAGCTGCTGAACAATAGATGCATACAGCGAATCTGACTGAGAATGAGGCTACTGAGTGCCTAGCTGACTCACCCCTGCCCATAGCAACAACAAAAAAAAAGAGAGTAGAAGGGCAAGGCAGAGGCCGGAGCTGCATTCCCCTGCTGTGAACTAAATGCCCTGGGAGCCATGACCATGCTGGGAAGGAAGGAAGGGGGAAAGAGCCCAAGAGATGCTGAGTCATGTTACCCCACCTTTAGAGCCCCTACTCCCAAGGCCTAGGCCAGCTATCAATTGCAGGCAACAGGGGGTGAAGAGCCTAACATCTTAAGTTTCAACAGTGAAGAGGGAAATTGCAGTAACAGACCTGCAGTTGCAGAACCTACCACAAGAGGGACCCCCTCAAGGAGATATACTAAAGCTGAGAACTATCAATGTGTTTTTTGGGTTTTGGTTTGTTTCTTTGTTCATCTCCTTTGTTTGCATTGTTTGGTTGTGTGTTGGTTAGTTTTTCTCTTTTCTTTCCTTCTATTTCTCTCTCTCTCTCTCTCTCTCTCTCTCTCGTGTGTGTGTGTGTTCTTTCTCTATAGTTTTTTCTCTCCTTCTTCTGTCCCTTTTTTCTCTCCTTCCTCTCTTTTTCCTCTTATACCCTGTCTAGGACTCAGGGGCTACACAAGCATACCCATTGTAAGGTCATATTGTGTGGAGACAGAGAATAGTCCCAGCTGACTCATTCACCAGAATGCAAGCATTGTGACCCATCAGTAGGTTCTGAATTCTTGCAGCTCCTGCTCAACCTCTTAGTAAGTGTTCAAAGTCGTAAAGAGATAGGACAACACCCCTCCCCAAGCCCTATTTTATAACTGAACATACTAGGAGTCCTACTTCAAAGAAGAACAGAAGGTAGGGCAAATATCAAAAGTGTTTGCTTCTTAATTTACCACTAAGCAATGGAATTAAGGGAAAAGATAAAATAATTACTAAAGAAGAAAACCAAAAAATCGCTGGCAACCTTCGGAGCCCCAACAAAGTGTCAGTGCCTGAAAAAAACAGCTAAGGGGCACAAATAATGGCTATCTTCAAGAATAACAGTACCCAGAAGGTACCTACAGAGATCAGAGAATTGTTGGATAGAATGAATTACAATGAAGAAATGCAAGGACTAAAACCACATGAAATTACAACAGAGTTGGACAGACTCAAGAAAGCAAGTGAGGAAATAACATAAATAAAGAACTCCATCCAAGTAATAAATAACAAACTGCCGCATGGGAAGCAGAATTGATCAAACAGAAGAAAGAATCTCAGTACTGGAAGACTAAAACATGGAATTAACAAGCTATATTAAAAATATAGGAAAAAAAACTTAAGAGGCTAGATGTGGTGGCTCATGCCTATAATCCCAGCATTTTGGGAGGCTGAGGTGAAAGGATTGTCTAAGCCCCCAGGTTCAAGACCAGCCTGGGAAACTTGGCAAGATCTCATTTCTGCAATAAATAAAAAAATTAGCCTGGCATGTTGGCACATGCCTGTAGTTCCAGCTACTTGGGAAGCTGAGGCTGCAGTCACCTGAGCCCAACAGGTCGAGGTTGCAGTGGCTGTGAGCATGCCATTGCACTCCAGCCTTGGCAACAGAATGAAACTCTGACACACACATAAAAAAAACTTAAGAAAGAAGAAACTCTCCAAGAGATGTATGATTTTTATCAAGAAGCTAAACCAACGTCTGATCGGCATACCTGAAATAGAGAAATGTTAAACAACTTGGAACAAATGTTCCATGAGGTCATTCAAGAAAACTTTCCTCACCTGGCCAAAGAGATGACTATACAAGCACAAGAGATTCAGAAAACCCCTGCAAGACTTCTTGTGAGAAGACCAACCCCTAGACACATAGTAATTTACCTACACAAAGTAGGTATAAAAGAAAAAATTCTGGCCAGGCTCAGTGTGTCAACCTGTAATCCCAGTGTTTTGGGAGCCTGAGGTGAGTGAACTGCCTGAGCCCATGGGTTCGAGACCATCCTGGACAACTTGACAAGACCTTGTCTCTACAATAAGTAAAAAAAATTAGCTGGGCATGGTAGCACATTCCTGTAGCTCCAGCTACTTGGAAGACAGAGGAAGAAGGACTGCCAGAGCCCAGCAGTTCGATGCTAGAGTGGCCAGAAGCATGCCACTTCACTTCAACCTGGGCAACAGAGTGAGACTCCAACTCCAAAAAAAAAGAAAAAAGAAAAAATTCTAAAGACCACAAGGGAAAAAGGTCAGTCTACCTATCAGGGGACATCAGTCAGAATTGCTGCAGATTTATCTGCAGAAACACTATAGTTTAAAATGGATTGGACCCCCAACTTTAATGTTCTCAAAGATAAACAACTACAATCAAAAATTTTCTACTCAACCAAGCTAAGCTTCTAAGAGGAGACCCAAACTTTGTCTTTATGATGACCACTTGTATAACAAATCCTGAATTGTACCTCATTCTTTAAAATAATTTTTGAAAAAGATTGTAGACAAGGATGTGAAGCAAGGATATTCACTCCATGCAACATTCTGCTGAAGGTGTTAGTTTAATAAAGATAAAAATATTTAAAAGATCAAAAAAGAAATAATATTGTCTAGACAATAATATTGTCTAGAAAATTTTTTACATTTTTTTATAAGCTATTAAAACTAATGAGTAAATTTAGCAAAATCATGTGACTTAATTTTAATATTAAAAAATGCAGGCTTCCAGGCAAGATGGCATCAGAATAGGTCGGAATGTGAGTGTCTCCACAAAAGTAAGTGTCCATAAAGACTGTGTGAGTGGTTGTGTACTGGTGAGTGAGGGAAAGTCTGTCTGAGGGGAGACTCAGGTTCATGCACTCAGGGCTCTTCTCTGGAGGTGACTGCAACCCACCACTGCCCTGAAATTGGAGCACCTGGTGCACAGAATTATATGCTATTCTCAGGGCTCTCTTGAGAGGAGGCAGCACAGAACAGCTGCTCCTCACCACCTGACACCCAGATCATGCCACCTGCAGCAGCAGATCCAGCATAAGCAGAAGGAGCCATGGAGAAGTCAGGTCATTGGAATCTGGAACAAAGCCCCAAAGCAGGTGGCTAGACGCCAACGGGCACTATCACCTCCGTCCTGGGATAGGACAGAAACCTGCACTGCCCTGCCCAACTCCACCCAGGGACCCAGAGGCTATCATCACATCAAACTCAGAGACAGATGCCTCTCTCCCACCCTGTAACAGGCTCAGACATGTCAAATTGGAATGGGGGCCTTGACAGCAGCAGCAGTGAGTTGCATGAGTCCAGATCTGATCCATCCTCCTCCCACAGTATTCCATAGGTCATCTGACCCATGATGAGAACAACCCTATCAGCCTGCGCTGAGAGCAGAGGGGCAGGGCTGGAGACTGGAGCCACTCTTTAAGGCACTGACAGCCAAGAGGAACCTGGAGTTACAGAAACAGTCACAGAGCGTGTATTTTGTTTGTTTTTTCTTATTTGTTTTTTGTTTCAGTTTTTTTTTCTCTTTCTGTTTTTGTTTATGTTTTTGTACTTGCTGTGTTTCAGCTATTTTAATGACTTTTATAGGTTTTCTGTTTGTGTGTGGGTATTTTTGAGGGAGAGAACAGCAACAGGGAGGCTTTTGATTGTTTGTATGATTGTCTGTATTTGTTTGTTTGTTTGTTCAGATATTGTTTCTCTGTTTATTTGTTAGTTGGTATGCCTGGCTGTTTTCCTTCTTCTTCTTCTCTCAGTCCAAATTAGGGACACAGAAGCCAAAAATATAATACAAGAAAATCAATGAAACCAATGCTGGCGTTTTGAAAGAATAAGCATGATTGGTAGACCTCTAAATAGACTGACCAAGAAAAAGAGAGAAAAAGTCTAAATAAACACATTAAGAAATGCAAAAGGTGAAGTCACAACTAACCCCAAAGAAATACAAAAGGTTGTCAGAGGTTACTATGCACACTTGTATGGAAACAAACTTGAAAACCTAAATGAAATGGAAGACTTTCTTATATCACACAACATCCCTAGGTTGGAGCAAGATGAAACCGAGACCCTAAATAGACCAATAATAACCTAGGAAATTGACTATGTCATAAGAAAGCTACCTACAAAACAAAGCCCTGAACCAGATGGCTTTCTAGCAGAATTCTACAAAACATGCAAGAAGGAGCTGATACCAATCTTACTGAAAGTATTCCAGGCAATTTAAAAAGACCAGGCAATTGCAAAAGATCGAACTCTACTCAAATCATTTTATGATGCTAACATCACAGTGATACCCAAACCAGGTGAAGATCCAACAAAGAAAGAATTATAGGCCAATATTCTTGATGAACATAGATGGCAAAATCCCAACAAGATTCTAGCAAACTAGATCCTACAACACATCTCAAAAATCATCCACCATGACCAAGTAGGCTTATCTCCAGAATGCAAGGCTGGTTCAACACCCTAAGACCATAAACATAATTAAATATATCAATAGATGTAAAAGCAAAAACCACATGATTATATCAGTAGATGCAGAAAAAACCTTTAATAAAATTCAACACCCCTTCTTGATAAAAAAAAAAAACCCTTGAATATCTAGGCGTAGATGGAACATTACTCAAAATAATAAGAGTCATCTATGAAAAATGCACAACCAATATACTGCTAAACAGAAAGAAATGGAAACCATATTCCCTGAAAACTGGAACAAGACAAGGATGCCCACTCTCACCCCTCCTGTTCAACATAGTATTGAAAGTCCTAGCTAGAGCAATCAGACAAGAGAAGGGGATCAAGGGTATCCAAATATGAAAAGAGGTAGTTAAGTTATCCCTCTTTGCAGATGATATAATTCTATACCTCAAAAACACAAGAGAATCCGTCAAAAAAAAAAAAAAAAACCTACTTGCTCTGATAAAGGATTTGGTAAAGTCTCAGTGTATAAAATAAATGTGCAAAAGACAGTCAAATTCTCATACACCAAAAATAAACAGAAACCCAAATAAAAAGAACAATTCATTTCACAATAGCCACACACAAAAAAAGAAATACCTTGGTGCCTTCCTAACCAGAGATGTGAAAGACCTTTAGAATGAATACTACAAAGCACTGTTCAAAGAATTCAAAGATGACACAAACAAACGGAAAAATATTCCATGCTCATGGATTGGAAGAATCAACATTGTTAAGACGTCCATCCTAACAAAGACAATCTACAGATTTAATGCAATACCCTTAAATTACCAGCAGCATTCTTCTCAGACCTTAAAATGACAACACAGGAATTCATACAGAAACATAAATGACCAGAAATAGCCAAAACAATCCTCAGGGAAAAAAAAAAAGGTGGGAGGTATCAAACTCCTAGACTTTAAACTTTATTATAAAGCTGCAATGATCAAAACAGCCCGGTATTAGTACAAGATCAGATGTATAGATCAGTTAAACAAGATAGAGATTCCAGAAGCAAAACTTTAATTTCTCAACCAACTCATCTTCAACAAAGCCTCCACCACGAATCACTGGAGAGAGGAGAACCTATTCAGTAAATGGTGTTGGCAATACTGACTGACCACATGCAGAAGATTAAAACAAGACCACTCCCTATCACCATACACAAAAATCAACTCTAAATGGACCTGAGACCTAAACGTAAAATTTCAAACTATAAGAACCTTAGAAAATACAGGAGACAATCTTATGGAAATTAGAACTGGCAACCAATTACTGGTCAAAACCTCAAGTGTCTGTGCCATGAGAGATAAGATGGACAAGTGGAACCTCATCAAACTGAAAAGCTTCTACAAAGCAAAAGAAACCATCAAGAGAGCGGGAAAAGAGCCCAGAGAATGGGAAAAAAATATTTGCCAACTGTATATCTGACAAAGGCCTAACATCCAGGATCTACAAGGAACTCAAATGTGCCCCCCCCAAAAAAAGCCCCATTGCAAAGTGGTTATAAAATATGAATAAACACTTCTCAAAAGAATCATACAAGCAACCAGTAGATGCATGAAAAATTTCTCAGCCTCACTAGTTGTCACAGAAATGCAAATTAAAACCACACTGAGATACCACCCAACTTCATTCAGGATGGCCATCATCAATAACTCAAAAAAACAACAGATATTGGAGGTGATGCAGGGAAAAGGAACACTTCTACATTGTTGGTGGAAGTAAACTAGTACCACCTCTGTGGAAAACAGTTTGGCAATTTGTAAAAGTTTTAAAAATCGACCTTCCATATGACCCTTCAATCATGTTGATGAGATTTCCAAGGCCAAAAGTGAATCCAGTGAACTTATTAATGATAGTGAGACAGATAGTGATGTAATGATGCTATGTAATGAGAAATATAATACGGATAATCTATGAGCGAACCTAGTACTGGTGAGAACAAATCAGACATTGAGCGGACAAAATATGATCCAAGAAAATCTTAGAAGTGTTCATTAGCAATTCAGATATTTCCAAGTGATCCTCACATTATAAGTGAAATTGTCGAACTATTTATTGGAGATGATTTTACAGAAATAATCACAACTGAAATTAACAGATATTATGATCAGCCGCTCCTCAGATATAAATGTCCAAAGAAACTTTTTTTAAAAACTAGAACAATACTAGTGTCTGTGCTGAAAAAAATTTCTAGTATTAAATATTTTGATGGGACAAATGAAGAAAACCACAATACATGATTATTGGTCAACACATCCATCAATTGTGATGGTAAAAATAATTTACCAAAATTATATGTTCATGAGTGCTTATGACAATTTTATATGCTACACCCCAAATCTAGAAATAATGCAAATTTCTATCAGCAGCTGCATGGATAAACACATTGTGATATGGCTTGTCAATGTAATAGTTCTCAGCAACTGAAAGAGTGATACATGCAACTCTGTCACAGGGCATAGAAATCAATTTCCAAAAAGTGGGGGCAAACAGATTAATCTCAAAAAAATATATGCTGAGGGAAAAGAAGTGAAAGATGCTAAAAAAATGAGTGCATATTGTATGATTCTACTTTCATAAAATTCTATAAAATGCAAAATAATCTAAAATGACAGAAAGCACATTAGTGAGTACTTGGAGATGGAGGATGAAAATGAGGAATAAATTACAAAGGGTCACGATGAAATCTCTAAGATTAATATAAATGTTTATTATCTCTATTGTAATTGTTGTACACATATATCAAAGCTCATCAATTTGTGTACTTTAAAATGTCACTTTGTTGTATGACAATTTCATCTCAGTAAAGTCATACAAAGATAAGACCTTTTCTTAAATAAAATTTTCATGACTATAATTTCTCTAATATAGATATTATTTTTGGAGTATTTCTCATGAAGAAAAAATAGATATAGTGATCACTATATATAGCCTAGCAAGATTGTTGTCTGAAAAGCGACACCTTTGGTATTGACTGAGAGCTTCTTAGAAATACTGAATCTTTCACTAGCCCAGCCACCACCTCAGAGTTTTTTTTATCAGATTATACATTTTCAAAAGGTCTCCCGTTGATTTACCTGACACGCACATTAAAGTTTGGGAAACACTGTTTTCCAAACTACTTTGACTCAAAGGAAAGGTAAAAATCAATACAAGAAAAGCCCTGAGGTCACTCTACCAAATAGACACCTGCACACGCATGTTTATTGCAGCATTATTCACAATAGGAAAATCATGGAACCAATCCAGTAGCCCAACAAAAATGAACTGGATAAAGAAAATGTGGTACATATATACAATGGAGTATTACACAGCCATAAAGGAGAACAAAGTCACGGACTTTGGAGTAACTTGGATGAAGTCGGAAACCATCATACTAAGTGAACTATCACAGAAACAAAAAAATGAATATCCCATGTTCTCACTCATAAGTGGGCCCTGAACACGAGTTACATTCGCACAAGGGTGGTTTCCGCAGTTGCTGGGCCTGGACTCTGGAAGGAAACAGAGAAAGGGAGGAGGTAGGGGAATATGCGACAATACTAGGGGTACTTGGTCCACTACCAGGGGAAGTGAGGGCCATCTAGAAGCCCAAACTTCATGTGCATTGAGCCTACTTATGTCATCAACCCTCATTTGTACCTCACATCTCTGTAATTAAAAATACAGAGTTGTAATTATAAGATTCAGGTGTCATGTTCTGGGTATTACTAGAAATTCTACAATACCCTTTGATTCTGATTCCACAGTCCCATATCACTGCCTATTTGTCACTGGAGCTGCCATCATTTTTTACATGTGTTCTGTCTTCTAGTGTCCCTTTCTTCTAATTTCCCCAGACTTTGGCACACATTATCATTTTCTCATTGGCAATGTTAAGTGGTTGGCATCACTTTAAAATCAGATTGGGCTTCCTTGCCTCCATTTCTGTCTATGATTTCTATACATTCTGATAAAGAGTGGGACAAACAGTGGTTTTAGAAAGTTGGTCACCTGGTCAGGCTCGGTGGCTCAGACTGTAATCCCAGTTCTTTGGGAGGTCGAGGTGAGTGGATTGATTGAGCCTGCGGGTTTGAGACCCGTCCGGGCAATTTGGCGAGACCTCGTCTCTAAAATAAAATTAAAAATCTGCTGGATGTAGCAACGCGCCTGTACTTTTGGCTACTTGGAAAGCTGAAGTGGAAGGATCCCCGGAGCCCAGCAGGTCGTCGCTGGGATGGCCGAAAGTGTGCCTTGGCACTCCAACCTGGGCTACAGAGTGAGACTCCAGCTCAAAAAAAAAAAAAAGAGATAAATAGAAAGTTGGTCACCTGACTTTTGAATCAAAATCTTTAAAATAAACTCAAGAAATTTTTAACAAAA
Source organism: Cephalopachus bancanus (assembly GCA_027257055.1). NCBI lineage: Eukaryota > Metazoa > Chordata > Mammalia > Primates > Tarsiidae > Cephalopachus > Cephalopachus bancanus. The sequence continues at coordinate 9,790,403 of JAPVLO010000108.1, forward strand.
GTCATCCAAGAGAAAAATAGCCACCTTATTTCCTGGCTTTGGACCCCTCCCCTACTTTGGGGAGGTGAATCTCCTCTCTCTCTCTCTCTCTCTCTCTCTCTCTCTCTCTCTCTCTCTCTCTCTCTCTCTCTCTCTCTCCCCCCCCCGTCTCTCCATCGCTCTCTAATTTTCTTTCTAAATAAACTATATTTTCCAATCTAAAACATAAAAAATAACCTTCAATAAAATCTAAGAGCAATTAAGAAAGAAACAGGGCTGGGCGCGGTAGCTCAGCCTGTGATCCCAGCACTTTGGGAGGCCAAGGTGAGAGGATTGCCTGAGCCCGGGGGGTTCAAAACCAGCCTGGGTAACTTGGTAAAACCTCATCTCTATAATAAATCACACACACACAAAAACTAGCCGGGTGTGGTGGTGTCGTCTGTAGTTTCAGCTACTTGGAAGACTGAGGTGGGAGAATCACCTAAGCTCGGCAGGTCAAGGCTGCAGTGGCCATGAGCGTGCCACTGCACTCCAGCCTGGGCGACAAAGAGTGAGACTCCAACTCAAAAAATAAAAATAAAAAATAAAGAAACAAATAAGAGAAATTCATACTACAAAGCAAGAGCATTGAGAAAAGAACAGACATCAAGAAAAATGTTACCTTATTGTATACAACTTTTTATAGATTTTATTGTGTTCTCTCATTTATTATATCATTTAAACCTTTTAATAAATCTGTGAGTCAAAAAAGTCAATTATCACCATTTTCCAGTTACATTATTTGTTCTTCACTCACCTGGAGTATCAAATCCAGTTGTTTCAATATCCAGTCTAGTGTTCTCTGTACCAGCCATTATTGCTTATATAAAATGTCCTTGAAAAAAAAAAAAAACTGTGAAGATCTCTTTCAAATGTTACATATAAGTAGTTCAGTCAAATACTTAAAAACAACACAAACAAACAAGCAATGCCCTGGAGCATTTGTTCTCATAAAGAGCATAAACCTTAGAGTTTGACATTAAAATCAGAATTGCCTTTGAATTACAAAAGCATGTAAATATGATTTTATCTCCAAGACTTATATTGTCTTTTCTCCTAGAAAGAAATAATAACTTTAACTTTTATTTGGTGTAAAATGAAACATCTGGGTAGGAAGATTTTTTTTATATGAATAGATTTTTTTTCTATCAAGTAATTGATTCTAGTGAGTTCCATATATCATATTCTGAAAGGCACTGTCCACAGATATCTTTCTACTAACCAAAAAACTTTCCCCTCTTTAGTTAAATTTACTGTATTTTTCCTCCCTTTTATCCTGGGGTCAGTCATCTTTTATATCCTTTTTTTTTTTTCTTCCTTAAATGATTTCTTATTAAAGGACTTGACAGAAATAAATAAAAATAATATCTGGAAAAGAACACTTCTCCTGAAAAATTATAAAATTTCAAATTTAAACTTAGAAAAGTATGTGAAGCAAACCTAAATGAGCTCAGAGCAAGTCCAGTGACAAATAAGTCTTTCTTTTTTTTGCAGGAGGGAAGGATTATTTTGTTTTGTTTTACATTTGGTCTGCTGGCACCCTACACAGTAACTTGAGATAGTTTTCTTCTTTCTCATTTCAGTTGCTATTAGATGTGTCTAAATTAGCTTTTATTTAAGTTTCTATGAGAGTTGGCTTTCATTGCCCAAATAGAACAATAGTTTCTCCTGGGTAAGAGTGCCAGCTACACATATCTGTCCTGTTCCCAGCAGGAACATTCTAGCACTTACTTAGAAAAATTAGTCACATGAATTTTTAGATCGGGGAGAGGATGACTAGATTTACCTGTCATCTTCAATTTGTGAGAAAATTAAACTGTTCATCTCTTTTCAAGTCTTCCATTTATCCATTCAGACTTTTGTAGATGCTTCACCTTTTCTTCAAGACAAGAATGAACTCATCTTTGGAAGACTCCAAGAACTGGAGGTACACTTTGCCTGCTGCTAAACCATGCTGCTTAGTTGGCCCAATTCCATTTTGGCTAATTACATTCTGTTCCTCAAAACTATCTCTTTGCATTTTTCATTTGGTGATGAAAAAGATTTTTTTTGAAATTTCTAGTCTGAACTCAACCCTCAAAAGCCCAGCATGGATCCATCCAAAGTTGCCTAAGGAAAAATTCCCTGAGTGTGGTAGAATCCAAAAGAACGCAACCATTCCCAGCCCTCCTCACACACTCACCAAAACCAGTATTAAAAGAGAAACGTATGTTTATCTGGCTGCAGAAGTTCGCCCCTCGCTTTAAAAGAGATACTTTACCAAGGGATAACAATGGCATACTTGAGGATTCATACCAAATACCAACCAAAAGAGTCAGGAATGCCCTGGAAATACATTGTCTGTTTTTTGTTTTTGTGGGGTTTTTTGGAAATGAAAAAACATTGCAAAGTTATCCTAAAAAGTAAAATTCCTTCTGTTTCTTACCCCGTCTTTGATGCTACAGGTTGAGTGCTCCAAATGTGGCTAGCATGCTGGAGACAGTCAATGAAATATATATATCTTATAACCTCTTTTTTGCTGCAGTATTTATAACAAGAGTTCTTTACTTTTATTTCAATTGTATAAAATGGTGGTATTTGCCCTTGTTATTTTAGATATATTTCACAAGTTTCCAAAGCGTTTGTCTTTGCAAGATTTCTTGATATTAAAGGATAGGAAATTTGCTTTAGGCTCTGCTGACTAGACATTTACACATTTTCTTCTAATGATGTATTTTGTTTTCTTTAAAACCAAATGATGTAATGTAACCAAACAATATAGAATTAGACTAGTTATTATCTAAAATGAGAGATTTAGAGGGAATTATACTTTATGTCTGTAGTTGTAGTATTTATAGTCATTATCTATCAAGTATTCACATGTAGACTGGAAATTTTCACACCAACTGCCAAAACTTCAAACTAACCACTTAAAAAAACCTGTTCAACTTCAAAAGACTTACAGGTTTAATTTGGACAGCACTACCAGGAAATGATCCATGAACAGATTCATTTTGCTAGTCTGGGACTAGAAAATTCTCATGATTAAGCTTTTTTTTTTTATTTTTCATTCTTTCGTGTGTGTGTGTGTGTGTGTGTGTGTGTATTTTAAGTTTATAATTCATGGGTTAAAATAGGATCACAAGAGTTTTACTATTGGTGTCATACTTCTACATTTTCTATTGTAAGTTTTATATAAATTTCAATTGTATTAATATCTGTCTCATAATTGACTTTTACAAAAAGAAATGAATCACAATAGAAATAATTCTTTTCATATACCGGTCATCACAAGGTCTTAAGGAATACAGATTTAGATAATAAAGAAGCAGGGAGACACTATGAAATCTCCTGATTTTCAGTTAACATTGGATTAAACATTTAATATAGAAAAATGACCCGTCACCCAAAAAAACTTACTAAGCAGAAGAATGATAGACACTTTTCACCTAGGGAAAATGGAAGAAAATGTATTCGTGAAAAAATCACTAGTTTTATGTGAGTCATATAAATTCTCCTAGAAGACAATAGCATAATAAAGAAAGGTCTTAAAAACACACATAATTTTTCTTGTGTACTAAAACATTTGTCCTTGTCTTTGGAAGTTCTACACCAAACCAAGTAGGTGTATTCCTAGAAAGGAAACTTCAATGAAAAAATTATGTGTTAATATTTATTTGAGGATACCTAGCTTAAACATTTTTAATTTTAAAATGTGAAGACTTTCAGAAAATATGATTAAGATTAAAATATACTTGAAGAATGTAGACAGAGTAAAAGCCATGTCTTAAGATATTGTACTTAGATTACATTCTGAGATTTGAAGGAAGTAAAGTCAATAAAAGGAAAAAAATTCAAAGTGTGTCATAAATTTGCAAAATTCATTACTCCAAGACATTGAAAATATTATATGCTCCAAATGGTTGGAGTTATTGTATAAACTATGCATTATATGCAATAGAGAAAATGTTAGAAATACAGTATTTATTTGTAGTTCTGACTCTATTAAATCTTACAGATACATATTATTTTGTTGCACTTCACACATATTGCTTTTTTACAAATCAGAGGTTTGTGGCAAGCCTGTTTTGAGCAAGCTTAGTCGTGTCATTTTTCTAACATCGTGCTCACTTTATGTATCAGTTATCTTTCATGTTACTATTATAATTGCTCTGTGAGACCCTCAAGCCATACCCATGTAAGATAGTAAACTAAGTTTAAAAATGCTGTGTGTTCTGACTTCTCCTCCAATCAGTCATTCCCCCATCTCCCTTTCTCTGTTTGTACCTCTCTAGTTCCTGGGACACATCAATATTGAAATTAAATCACTTAATAACTCTACAATGGCCTCTAAGTGTTCAAGTAAAAGAAAAAATTAGAAATGATTAAGCTTAGTGAGAAAGGCATGTGGAAAGCTGAGACAGGCCAAAAGCTAGACCTCTTGTGCTGACAAGTTAGCCAAGTTATGAATGCAAAAGAATAGTTTTGGAAGAAAATTAAAAGTGCTGCTCCATTGAACACATACATAATAAGAAAACAAAACAGCTATAAAGAAAGTTTAGTGATCTGGATAAAGAAACCAGTTACAACATTCCCTTAAGCCAAAGCCTAATCCAGAACAAAGACCTATGAAATCTGAGAGGTGAAGAAGCTACAGAGGAGGAGTCTGAAGCTAGCAGAGGTTAGTTCATGAAGTTTAAGGAAAGAAGTCATCACCATAACAAAAGTACAAGGTGAAGCAGCAAATGCTGATGGAGAAGCTACAGTAGGTTAGCCAGAAAATCTAGCTTAGATCATTGATGAAGCTGGCTATATTAAACATTACAGAGTTTTAATGTAGATGAAGCAGACTTCTATTGGAAGAAGATGTCATCTAGGACTTTCACAGCTAGAGAAAAAAGTAAGTCTGCCTTCAAAGTCTCAAAACACAGGCTGACTCTCTTGTTAGGGGCTTACACAACTGGTGACCTTAAGTTGAAACCCATGCTCATTTACCATTACAAATATCATAGGGTCTTTAAGAATCATGCTAAATCTAGTACTCTGCCTGTGCTCTGAGAAATGGAATGGCAAAGCCTAAATGACAGCATATCTGTTTACTGAATATTTTAAGCCCACTGTTGAGACCTACTACTCAGGAAAGAAAAAGATTCTTTCAAAGTATTACTACTCATTGACAATGAACCTAGTCACTCAAAAGCTCTGATGAAGATATACAAAATGATTACTGTTGTGTATATGTCTGCTAACACGATATCTGTTCTGTAGCCCATGGATCAAGCAGTATATTTTACTTACAAGCCTTATTGCTTAAGAAACACATTTTATAAGACTGTAGCTGCCATCAACAGTGATTGCCCTAATGGATCTGGGCAAAGTAAATTTAAAACCTTCTGGAAAAGATTCACCATCTTAAATGCCATTAAGAAGATTCATAATTCATGGTAGGAGATCAAAATTCAAAATTAACAGGAGTTTGAAAAAAAGTTGGTTCCAATCCTCAGGATGACTTTGAGGGGTTCAATAATTCAGTGAAGGAGGAAATTGCAGATGGAGTGAAAATAGCAAGAGAACTCAAATTAGAAGTAGAGCTTGAAGATGTGGCTGAATTACTGCAATTTCATGAGAAAACTTGAATGAACAGGGAGTTGTTTCTGATGGATAAACAAAAAAAGTGTTTATTTGTCTGTTTGTTTGTTTGTTTGTTTTGAGGTGAGATCTATTCCTGGTAAAAATTCTGCAAACATTTTTAAAACGACAACAAAGAATTTAGAAGGTCACTTTTTGGATTTGAAAGAGTCCCAAATACTTTACGGCTATTTTTTTCTTTTATGATCTTGGTTTCTATTCAAATTATAAAATGTCAGGGCTCTTACAGTAATCCTACTCTACATTTTTAAAACTTCTAAGAATGTATAAAATGATAGCCAGACTTCTGTTTCTAATTTAAAGTACCAACCTGCCTCTGAGGTACCAGAATCTACATAAATTGGCTTTAACATTTTCTCTTACTGTCACTTACCTTCTCTTGTTCATTTATTTTACATTCACCTTACTTTTTTCTCCTACTTCTACTTACTTTTCACATTTCAGTGAATCTGATGGAAGACAATGAATAACTAGTAAGGCTAAAGCAATATGAGATTATTAATGTAAAGAATAATTTTCTTAATTATTTTTACCAAGAGCTACATGAAAAACTTAAGTATTACATCTTTTTGACAGTGGCAACAACTCAAAACACACAAAAAATTTTGTCATACAATAATCTCTGCTGCTAGGTGAGTATGCAAAATTTAGGATTTAAAATACAAAACTGCATTAACAATGTTAAGGTTATCTTATTCTTAATTTTACTGATTGACTCAACTGTAACGAATCACTTACCTAATTTAACAGAATAACAAATGGAAATTTAAACAAAAGGGCCATTTGAGACTTACTACTAAACTACCTGTCATAAATGATGGAAATTATTCCAAGTTTTAACTATATAGCAAAGGATATACTTGTGTGCGTATTGGCTTCAGTATTTTGGCTTCAATTTCAACTTTTGTAATAGCTACAGAAATATTTTCCTATCTAAATTTTCTAAAGGCAGAATGTCTTCATAAATGAGCAAAAAGTGGAGTATTTAGACACTCCCTGATTGCAGAACGCAGACAAGTATTCAAACGCGAGCTTTCTCATTTATATGTAACTGAGTTTGAATCCGGGTCTATTTAGCTTCTTCTTAATTAAAAATATGGGTATAACTATCCTTGTTAGGATTCTCTCAGTCCGTCTGCTTGGCATAGCGTCGAGTTACCTATGGTGGAATATTGATAAAGCAGCCCTTAGATATTCAGCTGAACTTATTTAATTCACTTCTTTCTGTCTTACAAAATTCAAGAAAAACTTTAATGAGAAGTAGATGGTAGAGAACACGTGTATGTATAAAGATTGTGAGTTGACAACAAATGTAATTTTAGATGAATATACAAACAAGCAAGTAAAGTTGTATTCAAATGTCAAGTTGAAGAAGAAAAACAAGTGTAAAACATTAAAAACAAATAAAAAGGGCAAATAAGGAAAACTTGATAGGACTGAGCTTTCCAAGGGTACAGTAGCCAGAACCTGAGTCAGAGCAGTCAAAAGTATGATAGAGGTAAGAGAGATTTACAAGAAGAGATACTATTATGCCGGGCTCGGTGGCTCAGCCTGTAATCCCACGCCTTTGGGAGGCTGAGATGAGTGGATTGCCTGAGTTCGAGACCCGGCTGGGGAACTTGGTGAGACCTCATCTCTACAATAAATTAAAAAAACTAGCCGGACGTGGTAGCCCGCGCCTGTAGTTCCAGCTACTCGGAAGGCTGAGGCGGAAGGATCGCCGGAGCCCAGCAGGTCGAGGCTGCGGTGGCCGGGAGCGGCCACTGCACTCCAGTCTGGGTGACAGATACTATTATATCAATAGTGACTAATACATGAAATCAGGAACACCCTTCTGTTCTGTTTTTTTTGTTGTTGCTTTTTGTTTGTTTGTTTTTGTTCTCCATGAAAGAAGTCTTTGAAGGAGAAAGGAGAGGAAAGGGGAAAATTAACATATCCTGATGACTTAGGAGGGGCCAAGTCAGGTGCCATATGATCAACATGCTGTCTTCTTCAAGCCTTATTCAGATGAAGGGCAAAAGTGCTTTGAAACAGTCTGTTGAGGTTGGAGATACCCTGTGCAGAGGCTCTCAATGCAAATTCCATATTAGACACAAGAAGTGACCAGTGATTTACTGGATCCTTCTAGCATGATGACTGAGAACGTCCATTTTACTCCTGAAGTAGAGTGAAAGAGAAGAGGGGTGTAATCTAATGAACACTACCTTTAGAAATGAAAGTTGGTAGCAGAGGTCTAATAGGAACTTCCAGATAGCAAGAAAACAAGAGTTGGCATCTCTGGATGAGGGACAATTATAAAAACAATAGCATTTCCTAAAGTTTCTAATATTTCCATAGTCTATTTTATTTGTGATTTCTCATCTACTGTCATGAAGTGATTGGCTTCAAAGCATAAAAGGGCTTATCCTTTGAATCATGAAATAGATTGGTACTTGGAGAACCTGCATCTAATTCAGTGCAGGTTGGGGAAAGATGTTTCCAAAGGATACTTGAGGCTTTGTTGCAACCTCAAGAAAAGAAGAAAGGAGAGAAGGAGAAAAGGAAAGAAAGAAAGAAGGGAGGGAGGGAGGGAGGGAAAGAGGAAATATCAGGCTTGAGGATCAAAAGAAAAAGGAAGACTTTGCCCTAGGCCAAAACAGAACAGTCTGATCTTTTCCTGGTAACCCATAAAGCAACTAGATATTACACCATGTGTCTATTAAGAAAATTTAGAGCCGGGCTCGGTGGCTCAGCCTGTAATCTCGCGCCTTTGGGAGGCTGAGGTGAGTGGATTGCCTCAGCCCGCGGGTTCGAGACCCGCCTGGGCAGCGAGACCTCATCTCTACAATAAATAAAAAAATCAGCCGGGCATGGTAGCACATGCCTGTAATTCCGGCTACTTGGAAGGCTGAGGCAGAAGGATCGCCGGAGCCCAGCAGGTCAAGGCTGCGGTGGCCGGGAGCGTCCACGGCACTCCAGTCTGGGTAACAGAGTGAGACTCCAACTCAAAAAAAAAAAAAAGAAAAGAAAATTTAGGTTCACAGAAGCTTTTTGACCTACCCAAGTTCACACACTTAACAAATGGTGAAGTTGGAATTCAAACATAATTGTGACTCACTCCAAATCCTGTAATCATACTCTCATCACAAGAAGTTACTTAACATACAGTAACCTAACTAAAAACGAAAAATATTATACAGGGGGCACCCGCAAAAATCAGAATTTATTTATAAAAAATGTGTATTTATTCTTACATGTTTAAACTTCAGACACCTTCAAAGTATTCTCTGTCTGATGCAATACACTGATCAAGATGCTTTTTTCACTGCTCAAAACAACTTTTGAACTCACCAATTACGATGCCTTTTAGTACTTCTACCATTTTTGGTTTCACTTCCTCCACATCCGCAAAATATTTCCCTTTGAAGAGTTTTTTTCATCCAGGGAAACAAACAAAAAAAAGTCACTTGGGGTGAGATCAGTTGAATAGGGAGAATGGGGCATGGAAGTCATGCCACATTGGGTCAAAAACTGCTGACACAGCATGGTGTGGGCAGGTGCGCTAGTTCATAAATCACCCATTATGAAATGGCCAAATGTGTTGAAAGAATTTCAAAAAAAAAGGAAAAAGAAAAATACACTGAAGCCAAATGCAACCTCTCACAACAACGCTAGCTGGCTCTCTGATACCCACAGGTTTCTAGAACACTTACATAGCATAGGAAACCTGTGTTACCAATGGGCCCATCCTCCAAAAAATAATTCCAGTTTTTATCGGGTCCCATTTAGAATACAATAAAACATTACAGCTTAAGTATTTATTAGTTTAATTAAATAATTTGCATAAGCCTAACATTTTGCTGAAACATCTTATTTTCACATGAGAAAAAGGAATCTGCATGAAATAAATAGGCAGATATTTTTGTATAACAGCTTGAGAAGCTCTAGGTTCTGTTATTACTAAGTGGAAATCCTGTTTAGCTCATTTTATTATACCTGAGCTTTACTGGATATATTGACTGTAGTTGGGGAATATAATGAAAACACTTGCCTGGAATTCTAATATTTAACTTATAATAAAATTTATAGCATCATTTAATGTCTGGATCTGAGTTTTCCAACCTATAAAAATGAGGCAGTTAGCTAGAAAAATGGCTATCATATAATGTTTTGTTACTGAATTCTCTTTTTCTAAACAAATTCTCAAGTTGATTTGAAATAGGTAATGCTGATAAAATTGCAGCAAGTTGAATATCAAAAATTAAATAAATTTTCCTTTTGAGCTTTTAAATTTATGTTTTAGCATAAGTACAGCCTTGAAACAGGTGGGAAAATGATACTAAAAGAAAATATATTTCATCGTTTCTCATCCTGTATTCCAAAAGTCTTAGTTCTTGGAAGTAGTATTTTTAAAAATCAGGCTAATAATATTGTTGGATAATAAACATTTAATAGGCCGGCCGCAGTGGCTCATGACTATAATCCCAGCACTTAGGGAGCCCAAGGTGAGAGGATTGCCTGAAGCCAGGAGTTCGAGACCAGCCTGGGCAACTTGGCGTGACCTCATCTCTACAATAAATCAAAAACTTAGCTGGGCGTGGTGGCATGTGCTTGTAGGTCCAGCTACTTGGAAGGTTGAGGCAGAAGGATCACCTGAACCCAGCAGGTCGAGGCTGAGGAGGCTGTGAGCATGCCACTGCACTCCAGCCTGGGCAACAAAGTGAGACTCCGACTCAAAAAAAAAAGAAAAAAGCAACACCGATTGTCCCTTTTTGGGAGTTACAATACATGTATTATGTTAAGCAGTCAATGAAATTCTGGAGAAAAGAAATCTGTTTAATTTTGTTTATTTGCATGTATCATAAGTAACCTAGAGTCATTTTTATTTTCAGGTTAAGTGAATGCTAACAGAAACATGCTTTTTAATATAAATTACAAACTCATGGACTCCAAGTTTACCAGTTTAAACATTCCAGTCTTTTTTTCATAATCTGAAATAATATCTACTGTATAATAGTCATGCAACAAATGTTACTTCCACAAATTTAAAGTTAAATTCCATAAGCACAGAGTTAACTGGGCAAAAACCATAGCATACCTAAAGTGCTTTTTTAAAGGAAAGGGAAGGTGATGATACAAAGCATATTAAAAGTCTTTTAAAAAAACAGATATAGATAATGGCAGAGAAACATCCAAAATAGAAAAAAAAACTATACAATTATTCAATCTCTCCTGTATTTCTTGATTTCAGACTACTAAGAATTTCTCTTACAGATACATCATCTCTCCTCTTCTTATCTTGTCCTTAGTCAAAGAAAGAGGAGGAAAGAAGGATAAAGAAAGAAGAACTATTAGATTCTTAATAGCTACCCTACCTCTACCAAGATCATCTCCAGTCCTGGTGATTTACACTGACCCTGTCCTCACCTGCCTTATCCTGGCTTTCATAAAAAGAGTTTCTCATCATCCCAGAACTAGTGTCTTGGCAGTTCTTGTAATAAAATAAATAATGTGGCCTGAGATTGGCTTTCTATTGAAATGTGAATTGATGTTCTTTAAATACTTTTTGTACTGAGATTATCTTCAACATCCATATACACCTCTAAAACCACTAAGTAAAAAGAAAAGTTGATGCTGCATAAGAAAAACTGCTATTGCCTCATCTCTACAAATGACAAATAACACGATAGATAGATAAAAGGAAAGAAAATTAGGCAAGATTTAGAACCCAAAAAATGAGATTAACACAATAGATAGATAAAAGGAAAGAAAATTAGGCAAGATTTAGAACCAAAAAAATGAGATTTTTATTTCCAATCCCTCAACTGTTCAAGTCCCTAAACTGACTCTGGTACCCACAACTGTTTATTGAAGAAGATTCTCCATTTCTCTTGCCAAAAGATGGGGTTATGGAGGAGACTTCTGTTATTCCAACATAGTAAAAGAAGATACATTAATGTCATCACAAATTCAAAATGCAGGACTGATTTTTCAGACACCTTTTTGTATGTAGCATTGTGGACACAGTACTCTACTTTTAATAAATGTGATTGCTGAGCTGGTTGTGGGATGGAAACTCCAGCTGTAACATGATGCTTACTTTTTGGAACACAATCTGATCATGAAAGGGAGATTGCACTTATTTTCAGGAAAAAAAAAAAAAACTACACTGAGGTTTCTCTAATCTAGAAAAGTTTAAATATAAGAAATGTTCCAGAGGTGGGTGATCAAAATTATGAGTGAGTTATATATGTGAAAATATAAATGAGGCATAGATTACACAAGATAAACTTGTTGAGAAAAAAGACAGTTTGGGAAATTTGTGTGATAGTCTAAGGTATGTGAAAGTCACAGACATTGCGGCTAGAGATATAATTTATTAATCAGTCTAATTAATCAGATAATAAGACTGTTAACAGAGTAAAACAGAAGCTGCCTTCTCTATTGAAAAAGTAGCAGAAAAACTACACTGACTTAAATGTGGTCTAGAATCCAAAGCAGATAAAGACCCAGAAATAGACTAACACTATATATCACTAATGTCAAAGGAAGTAGAACCACCTAGCTAGGGGTCAATAGCCATTCTTCTACATTTTCTAAATGTGACTTTTGACTCATCAGGGTCATATCTGTTTATGAATAATGAACTCAGCCATTCACTACCCACCCTTCCTGCCACTGGAAAACTAAGTCATTAATGTTTGGATAACAAGAAGCTTGTGCTTTTCACTGGGCATCTAAAAAGTCAACAGACGCATTATGAACAGTTTAAAATCCATAATTACTTTATTTCCAATCATAAATGAATAGCAGGCCCATATGTCCTTAATAGTCTCCAAAGCTGTTAAATAGAAATATAATGGAAGCCACACATATTTTTTTATTTTTATTTCAATATCTTTAGGAGGATTCAAATAGCTTTTGGTCTGGGTTTTAAAAGTACCCACCAGCCCCACCTGTGCCCATTGTACCCAATAGGTGTTTCTTTGTCTCACTTCCACTTCATCCCTCCCCCTTCTTCTATCATAATATTTATTATTATTTGTTCTTGAGTTGGAGTATCACTCTGTCGCGCTGGCTGGAGTGCAGTGGCCACAGCAGCCTTGATCCTTCTACTTCAGCCTCTTGGGTAGCTGGGACTATAGGCATGCACTATCATGCCTGGTTAATTCCCTTTTTTTATTATTATTATTTTTCGGAGAGACTAGATTTTTGTATGTTGCCCAGGCTGGTTTTGAACTCTTGGGCTCAAGCGATTTTCTCGCCTCAGCTTCCCAAAGTGCTGGGATTACAGATATAAGCTACCATGCCCCCACCTATTAAACTATTCTCAATGTCTTGCAGATCCTTAGTTTATGAGTAGAACATGCAGTGATTGGTTTTCTGTTCCTGAGTTAGTTCACTTAGGATGATGTTTTCCAATTCTATCCAAGTTGCTGCAAAAGACATTATTTCACTCTTTATGATAGCTGAATAGCATATATATGATAAAATGTGATATTTTGTATCATATAAATATGCTAACATATATATATATGATAAAATATATTTACATATCACATTTTCATTATCCACTAATGGATTGAGGGCATTTAGTTGATTCTACATTTTTGCAATTATGAATTATGCTGTAATGAATATGTAGGTGCAGGTGTCTTTTTTATATAACAACCTCTGTTCTTTAGGGTAGATACATAGTAGTGGGGTTACTGGATAAAATTGTAGACCTACTTTTAGTTGTTAAAAAAAATCTCCATACCATTTTCCATATGGGCTGTACTAATATACACTCCCATCCACAGTGTGTTAAGTGTTCGCTTTTCTCTGCAACCACCCCAGCATCTATTGTTTGTTTTTGAAATGGCCATTCTGACTGGTGTAAGATTGTATCTCATTGTGGTTTTAATTAGCATTTCCCTGATTATGAGTGATACTGAGCATTTCTTCATATGTGTGGGGCCATTTGTACATCTTGTAAGGGATGTCTTTTTCTGTCATTTGCCCACTATTTAATAGGGCTATTTGCTTTTTTCTTCCTGATTTCTTTGAGCTTTTTGTAGATTCTGGAATTAGTCCCTTATTAGATGTATAGTTTGCAAATATCTTCTCCCATTCTGCAGGTTGCCTCTTTGCTCTGTTGATTATTTATTTTGCTGTGTGGAAGTCCCACTTGTTTATTCATTTTTATTTTCAGTGGTATTTCCTTTTAGGGTTTTAGCCTAGATTGATTCTTTGCCTAGACTGATGTTCAAAAGAGTTTTTCCTAGGTTTTCTTCTAGAATTTTATGATTTCAGGTCTGACATTTAAGTCGTTAATCTATTTTGAGTTTATTTTTGTATTTGCAGAGAGATAGAGATCAAGCTTTATTCTTCTGCATGTAGTTATCCAATTTTCCCAGCACCAGTTGGTGAATAGGGTGTCTTTTTCCCAGCTAATTTGAATGTTCTCCCTTCATTTCTTAATTAATATAGCTAGCGGTCTACCACTTTATCCCTTCAAAGAGTCAACTTTTTGTTTTATTGATCCTTTTTATTTCTTTTGTTTGAATTCTGTTAGTTCAGCTCTGATCTTTGTTATTTATTTTTTTCTGCTAGCTTTGGGTTTGATTTGTTTGTGCTTTTTCTAGTTCCTTGAGGTGTGATGCTTGGTTGTTGATAAATTTCCATTTTTATTTTTGTCTGCCTTTGTCAAAGATCAATTGGTTGTAGGTATTTGAGTTTATTTGTGGATTTTCTATCCTGTTCCATGGTTCATATGTCTGCTCTTTTACCAATACCATGCTGTTTTGGCTACGATAGCCTTGTAGTATAATTTGAAGTCAGATATTGTGATGCCTCCAGCTTTGTTTGTTTTGCTTAGGATGGCTTTGGCTATTCTTTTTGGTTCCATATAAATTTTAGGGTTTTTTCCCTCATTCTGTGAAAAATGATGTTGGTATTTTGAAAGAGATTACATTGATTCTGTAGATTACTTTGGGTAACATGGTCATTTTAACAATTTTGATTCTTCCACCAATGAGCATAGGGTGTTTTTTTACAATTGTTTGTGTTCCTCTAAAGTTTCTTTCATCAGTGCTTTGTAGTTCTCCCTGTAGAGAATTTTTATCTTCTTGGTTAAATACATCCTTAGATATTTTAGCTATTTTTGCTGCTATTGTAAGTGAAATTGAGTTCTTGATTTGATTCTCAGCTTAGTTGCTATTGGTGTATAGCAGTTCTACTGATTTGTTTGGTTGATTTTGTATCCTGAAACTTTACTGAATTCATTTATCAAGTTCAGGAGTCTTTTGGAGAAGTCCTTAGGGTTCTCTAGGTATAAGATCATATCATCAGCATATAGAGATAGTTTGATTTCTTCTTTATCAATCTTGATACCTTTTATTTCTTTGTCTGGCCTGATCACTCTGGCTAGGACTTTCAATACTATGCTGAATAAAAGTGGTAAAAGTGGGCAGACTTACCTTGTTCCAGTTCTGAGGGAAGAATGCCTTTAACTTTTCTCTGTTCAGGCTGACATTGCTTATGAGTTGGCTGTATATAGCTTTTATTATTTTGAGGAATATTTCCTCCATGCCTACTTTGCTAGGAGTTTATTATGAAGGAATGCTGGACTTTATTAAATGTTTTTCTGCATCTATATAAATGATAATAAGATTTTTGTTTTTAATTCTGTTTATGTTGTGGATCACAATTATTGACTTTTGAATGTTAAGCCACCTTTTGTATCCCTGGAATAATGTGCTGTTGAAGACTTTTGCATCTATGTTCATAAGGGATATTAGCCTTTTTTATTGTATCTTTTCCTGGCTTTCATATCAGAGTAATACTGGCCTCTTAGAATGATCTGGGGAGGATACCTTCCTTTTCAATCTTGTGAGATAGCTTTAATAAAATTAATCCTTTGAAGAACTAGTAGAATGCATCTGTGAGTCCATCAGGTCCTGGACTGTTTTATGTTGGGAGATTTCTAATTACTATTTAAATTTTGCTACTCATTATTGGTCTGTTCAGAGTGTTTATTTCTTCCTGATTCAAGGTTTGAGGGTTGTATGTTTCCAAGAATTTATGTATTTCCTCTAGATTGTCTAGATTTACCCATTTCCTCTAGATTGTTTAGTTTGTTTGCATAGAGTTGTTTATAACAGTTTTGGATGATCTTTTGAATTTCTGTCATATCAGTTCTAATGCCTCCATTTTAATTTATGATTTTTCTAATTTGAATCTTCTCTCTTCATTTCTTAATTAATCTAGCTAGTGGTCTATCTATTTTATTTATCTTTTTAAGAGTCGACTTTTTGATTTATTGATCCTTTGTATTTTTTTAACCTCAATTTCATTTAGTTCTGTTCTGATATTTGTTATTTCTTTCTTTCTGCTAGCTTTGGGTTTGGTTTGCTTGTGTTTTTTCAGTGCACAACTGAGGTGTGATGTTACTTTGTTGACATGCAATCTTTCAGTCTTATTAATGTAAGCCTTAAGCACTATACATTTTCCTCTGAGCACAGCTTTGTTTGTGCCCCAAAGGTCTTGATAACTTGTTCCATTGTTGTCATCTGTTCTTAAATTTCCATTTTGATTTCATTGTTAACCCAGGGATCACTCAGGAGCAGGTTGTTTAGCTTCCATGTTTTTGTTTGGTTTTACAAGTTGCTCTTGTTATTAATTTCTAGTTTTATTCCACTGTGGTCTGAGTTAGTGCTTGATAAAATTTTGATTTTTTTGTGTATTATTGAGACTTGATTTGTGGCTTATCATATGGTTTATCTTGGAGAATGTTTTATGTGCTAGTGAAGAAAATATATATTCTGTAGTTTGGGATGGAGTGTTCTATAGATATATGATAGTTCCATTTGTTCTCGAGTTTGGTTTAATTTCAGTGTTTCTTTGGTGACTTTCTGCCTTGATGATCAGTCTATTGCTGTCAGTAGAGTGTAGTAGTCTCCCACTATTATTGTATTGCTGTCTATCTTTTTTTAAGGTCTAGTAGAATTTGTTTTATAAAATGTGGGGATTTGGTATTAGGTGCATTATATTTAATATTGTTGTGCCCTCTCATTGGATTGATCCTTTTATCACTGTATAGTAGTCATCTTTATCTTTTTTTTACTGTTGTTAATCTAAAGTCTGTTTTATCTGACATGAAAATGGCTATTTCTGCTCATTTTTGGTTTCCATTTGTGTGGAATATTTTTCCCCACTCTTTTACCTTGAGTCTGTTGAAATCTATGTGAGCAAAGAGTTCTCTTGAAGGCAGCAGATATTTGGGTTGTGTATTTTTATTCATTCTGCCAATCCATATCTTTTGTGTGAGGTGTTGAGACATTTATGTTCAGACTAAATGATATGTAAGGTACAATTCTATGTATCATACTGGTTGTTATCAGTTTACTTTATTAATTTATTTTCTCTATTGTGTTGGTGTTGCATAAGGCCTGTGAAATTTATGATTTTCAACATCTTTCTACTGCTGAATTTTGACCTATTATCTCAGTATTTAGAACTCCTTTGAGTATTTCTTGTAGAATTGGTCTAGTGGTAACATTTTCCCTCAGTTTTTGCTTCTCTGCAAAAGGACATCATTTATCCTATATTTATGAACTCAGTTTTATGGAATACAAAATCATTGACTGACAGTTATTCTTTTTGAGGAGATTGAAGATGGGACCCCAATCCCTTCTGGCTTCTGCATTTTTTCTGAGAAATCTGCTGTTCAGTCTCATAGGTTTATCTTTTTAAGTTATTTGATGATTTTGTCTCACTGCTCTTAACATTCTTTTCTTCACATTAACCTTGCATTACTGGGTGAGTATGTGTCTTGAAAATAACTGCTTTTGCAATGAATCTTCTGTGGGTTCTTTGTGCTTTTTGTATCTGGATGTTTAGATTTCTGGCAAGGTCAAGGAAGTTTTTCTCCATTTTTTACTGAAATAGGTTTTCCAAACCTATTGTCTTCTCTTCTTCTCCAGGAACATCTATGATTTTTAGGTTTGGACATTTTACATGATACCATATTTCTTAGAGACTTTATTTCCTTCTCTTGATTCCTTTCTTCTTTATTATTGTCTTATTGGGTTAATTCAAAAGCCTTGTCTTCAAGTTCTGAGATCCTTTTTTTGCTTATTCTAGTCTACTATTAAAACTTTCCACTACATTTTGTACTTCCCTGAATGATTCTTTTATTTCTAGAACTTTAGCTTGATTTTTTTAAAGGTGTCTTTCTCTTTGGAAAATTCCTAATTCATGTCCTGAATAGTATGCATGTATGTCAGTATTTATTTACTTTTTTATTTACATTGGTTTAAAATTTTCTTCTGAAGTTTATTGATCAATTTTATAATCAACCATTTGAGCTCTATGTTTGGAATCTCAAAAGTTTTATTTTGGTTAGGGTTTATTGCTGAAGAATTGGTGTGGTCTTTTGAGGTATTGGAAACTCTGGGTTTTTAAAATATTGTCAGAATTATTTTTACTGTTTTTTCCTCTCATTTGGGTAGATGATTTCTTCTTATTTGAGGTGACTTTTGTAGGCACTGTAGGGTTCTCATGGCTAGTGTGGTGAGTTTCTCAATTGCCATATGTGGCAACCCTGTGCTATGTACCTGCATTGTACCTGTGTTGGCTCCCAGCATCCTAAGTGGCCAAAGCAGCATGGAAAATGTTGTTTACTGGCAAATGGATTGGGCCTTCCCCAAAGTTGAGGTATTGAATCTGATGTAGGGGGCAGTACTGTTGACTTCTAGTCATGAGATATCACTTATGGAAGAAAGTCAGCTACAATAGTGGCTATAGGGTTTCTCCTTGGTGAGTGTTCCTCCAAGGAAATTCCAAGGCAGCCTATGCTGAGGGTAAGTTCTGGGGATTTTCCAAGTCTACTGTCTGTTTTGAGTCTTCGAGGGTAGTGAGGGGAAAAGGAGCTTAAGCCACCATGCAAGTGTGCACTCTTAGCTGCCCCAATAGGGTTTAGGAGGGAGTCCCAGGCCACTGGGGCAATGGTGTTCTCTAGAGCAGGCCAGAGGAATTTACAGGGGCAGTGAGAGGTTGCTATGACAACATGTTCCACCTGGCATCTGCCTTGGCCACAGGCGATCTGTAATCTGAACGTCAAGGTGCAGCCAGACTCAGGGCCTCAGATGTTCTCCAGCAACCCATCTAACCAGGAATTGCAGATGTGGAGTTTGCCCTTAGGGCCCATTTCCCCCAACCAGACTAAAAATCAGCCACTCCACCCTGCAAGGGTTGTGTTTCTGGGAAATAGTAGCTGGCACTGCTCAAGACTTTTTTCTGCACCCTTCCGTGGCAGAGTATGGCTGTGAATTGGGAAGTTTTCTGTGAAGATTTGGGTCCCACAAGACTCAGGGGGTCCTGTGGGTTTATGGCAGAAGCACAGAACTACTGAAATTTCCTCACTCACTTTCCCCATTGTGTCCAAAGACTGTGGTGTACTATGATGTTACAGGCAAGAGTCTAGCCAATTCCAGCCCAGGTGGGTGTATTTTTTTTTTTCTTCTTTGCTTTATTTTGTTATTATCACTGCTTTGGAAATTTGTGGGGCATGTTGCTGGATCTGTTCTCTGGTAGCTTAGGAAATTCTCTTTATTTTGGCTTACTCAAAACTCACTCTAACTGCCTCATGTCCACCATCTTAATCCTCTACCCTTAAAATGCTACTAATTTTTATACATTGATTTTATATCCTGGGACTTTACTGAAGTTATTTATGAGGTCTAGAAACCTCTTGGGGGAGTCTTCAGAGTTTTCTAGGTATATAATTATGTCATCAGTGAACAGAGATAGTTTGACATTCTCTTTGCTGATTTGAATGTCTTTTACTACTTTCTCTTGCTAAATTGCTCTAGCTAGGACTTCCAGTATAATATTGAATAGAAGTGGTGAGAGTGGACATTTCTGACTTTTTCCAGTTGTGAGGGAGAATGTTTTCAACTTTTCTCCACTACTATGATGTTTGCTGTGGGTTTGTCATAGATGGCTCTTATTATTTTGAGGTATGTTCTTTTCATGACTTGTTTGTTGAGCATTTTTATCATAAATGAATGTAAGCTTTTATCAAATGCCTTTTCTGCGTTTATTGAGATGATTATATAATTTCTGTTTTTACTTCTATTTATGTGGTGAATTGCAGTGATTGATTTCTAGATATTGAACCATCCTTGCATTCCTGATATAAAACCTGCTTTGTTGTGATAAATTATTTTTTGATGTCCTGTTAAATTCACTTTGCTAGTAAAGTAAATCCCTTACACATGAACAAGCTCCATTCTGAGAGTATGTTTATAAGTCCAACAAAATTACCCTTAGTACCCAACTAACACAATTATCTATGTAATACTTTACAGTAATAGGTTTATAATACTTTTCACACAAATAATACAGAAAAAACAAACAAACAGAAATAAAGAAAACATTCCTAATCTTACAGTACTGTACCTTGAAAAGTATAGTATACAATTTAGTACAACAGTTGGCACTGAGTGAACAAGCAAGAAGAGTTACTAACTAGAGCAGGAAGAGGAGATGAGAGATGGTAGAGCTGAAGGATTATCAGCAATAGGAGGTGGAGGGCAAGCTGAAATTTCACTCATGCCTGATGTTGATGGCATACATTCTGGTTTCTTGCTGGATTTAACTCTATCCATCCTCTTGAAAAAATGATTCAGTGATGCCTGAGTAGTAGCTTTTTTTTTCTCATTATAAATGACATGGTAGTACTAGATTGCATTCTGAATGGCTGCTGCAACCTTTCTGTGCCATTCTGTTTGGGTCCTGTGCCTCAAAAACTAACAATACCTCCTCATGTGAAGAAAATCACCTTGCCATTTCTTGGATTGTGAATGTCTTCTGTTCTTCAATTACATCTTTGTCTTCCTGTCTTTCTTTGTCCTCTCTCTGGCCCTCCAAAACCATCAGGTCTTCATTAGTAAGGTCCTTGTGCTGCATAGCAAGGAGTTCAATGAAGTCATCCTTTTGCAGATCAAGTTCCAGCTTCTTGCTGAGGGGTCACTAAGTTGCTGCAGACCTCTTTGAACTACTCATCCACCTTCTTAAAATTGTGAACAAACTGTGAGCAAAGCTTCTTCTACATGCAACATATGCCAGACATGAAAACTAATGCATGTGATTGGGCAGAAAAATTGATATTCACATCTTCAAAAGTTTGCTATTTGAAGGTTCATATATAGGGGACTTACTGAATTGTGTTGAGGAATTTTGCATCTATGTTCATAGGGATATTGGTCTGTATTTATAGTTGTTGTTGTGACCTTGTCTGATTTTAGCATCAGGGTAATACTGGCCTCATAGACTGCTTTAGGGCAGAGTACCTCCTTCTCAAGTTTTTGGAATAGTTTCAATAAGCTGGTACTGTTTCTTTGTATGTCTGATAAAATTTGACTGTGAATCTGTCTGGCTCTGGGCTTTTTTTTTGTTGGAAGTTTTTTTTTTTATTACTAACTCAATTTTATTTGTTCATTATTGGTTTATTCAGGGTTTTTATTTCTTTCCCTTCAGTCTTGGGAGACTGTTTTTTGTTTTTTGTTTCTTCCAGAAATGTATGAGTTTCCTCTAAGACTTCCAGTTTACTGTCATAGAATTGTTCATAATAGCCACTGATGATTTATTTGTATTTCTGTGTTATCAATTAAAATGTCACATCTATAATTTCTGATTGCACTTACTTAAGACTTCTCTCTTTTTTTCTTGGTTACTTTAGTTAATGACTTTAGATTTTTCTTTTATTTTCAAGAAACCAGTTTTTTGACTCATTAATCTTTTGTATTGTTTTTTGTTATCAATCTCATTTAGTTCTGATCTTTGCTATTTCTTTTTTCCACTAGCTTTGAATTTTGATTGTTCTTACTTTTCTGGTTACTTGAAGTGCAATGTTAAGCAGTTGATTCCAGATTTTTTTTATCATCTTGATGTAGGCATTTAATGCTATCAACTCCTCTTAGCACTATTTTTGATGTATACCAGAAGTTTTGGTATTTTATGTCTCTCTTTTCATTTGTTTCAACAATTTTTTTTTTATTTCTGCCTTAATTTTGTTGTTTATCTCAGAGTCATTTGAAAGAAAGTTATTCAGTTTCTATATGGTAGTGTCATTTCAGGAGTTCCTCTTAGCATTTATTTCCAATTTTATTCTACTGTGGTCTGAGAATATGTTTGGTATAATTTTGATACTTTTTAATTTATTGAGTCTTGCTTTATGGCTAACCATATGAGGCCTGACAATTAAACTTAAAAACTTGCCACTATGATCTTACATCGGCAGCACTGAGCAAACAACTCAGTAAGATTTCATAACCTTGGTATGTCAGTGTTTCAAAGCTGTGTTTGTGTTAATGTGTGACAGGGTCTTACTGAGTGGAGTTTATTATTGTTGTTGCATGTTGTTGTGTGCCATTGCAAGAAAGCTGGAGCTTGAATTAGAACAATGAACAAACATTAAATGTCCTTAAATGTGGCAAGAATGATAGTGAAATCAGGGAAATGTGAGTCTAAGTTTATGAGGACAATGCCATGAATAAAATAGTAGTGTACTGATGGATTAAGCATTTTCTGGGGGGAGAGAAAGTGTCACTGAAGAAAAGAGATCAGGACAACCAGTAATAAGCAGAAGGGATTAAAACATTGCAAAATTTTATCAAATTGTACATCAAAATTGTTGCTGACTGTGAGAAGCATAGCAGACCAAATAAACATTGATAGAGAAAGAGTTAAAAAAAAAAAGCTAAATAAAAATCTTGGCATAAGAAAGATGTGCACAATAATGGTCCACAAGTCTATTAGAATAATATCATGAAGAAAATGGCAGTGTATGAATGTATTAAATGCTTTTCCGAAGGGAGAGAAAGCATCAGTGAAGAAGAGAGTGAGCACAGCCAGTAACAAGCAGAACTGATAAAAAACATTGCAAAAACGTGTTGAATTGTGCTTCAAAATCATCAGCTGACTGTGAGAAGCATGGCAGACCAAATGAACATCAATAGAGAGAAAGGAAAACCTTGACTGAAAATCTTGGCATTAAAAAGGGGTGTGCAAAGATCATCCTGAAGCAGCTCTTGCTTCACAATGTGCACCAGTTCATGCAGCACTGTCTATGAGGGAGTGTTTAGCCAGTAAACTAATACCTGTATTGGAACATTCTCACTGCTCACCTGATCTGGCCCCCAGTAACCTTTTTCTTTACCCTAAAATAAAGGAAATAAAGGAAATATTGGAAAGAAAATATTTTGATGACATTCAGTACATCAAGGTAATATGATGACAGCTGTGATGGCCATTCCAGAAAAAAAAGAGTTCCAAAACTGCTTTTATGGGTGGACTAGGTGTTAGCATTCGTGCATAGCTTTCCAAGAGGAGTACTTCACAGGTAATCATAGTGATATTCAGCAGTGAGGTATGTAGCACATTTTCTAGGATTAGTTTTTGAACTTATTTGTCTGTCCTCATATGGTTGACTTGGAATGTTATGAAGAGATTTAAAATGTATATTCTGCAGTTGTAAGGTAGAGAGTTCTGTAGATGTCTGTTAAATTCATTTCATCCAATTTAAGTTCAATGTTTATTAATTTTTTTCTTTGATGATCTGTCTAGTGATATCAGTGGTATGTTGAAATCCTCCACTATTATTGTATTGTTATCAGTATGATTTCTAAGGTCGATAGTAGTTTCATCATAAACTTGAGTGCTCTACTGTTGGGTGTGTAGATGTTTAAGATAGTTAAATCTTTTTTAATTGCACTCTTTATCATTATATAATGCCCTTCTTTGTCTTTTTTGTACTGTTGTTGGCTTAAAGTCTGTTGTATATGATATGAGGATAGCTACTCCTGCTTGCTTTTGTTTTCCATTCACATAATATATCTTTTTTCACCCATTTTCATTGACTTTGCAGCTATCTTTGGCCAAGTTATTCTTTTGTAGGTAACAGATGGGTGTGTCTTGGTTTTCTTAATCCAGTTTTCCACTTTATATATTTTACATGGGGATTTTAAGTCATTTATATTAAAGTTAATATTGATGTGAGGTTTGGGGACTTCAAATATGTAGTTGCTTTATAGAATTTGTGAGCATTGTACTTATGTGACTTTTTTATGATAGTAACTGTCTTCATCATATTTTAATGTTTAGGACTCCTTTGAGCATCTCTTGCAGAGCCAGTCTTTCGATGGTGAATATTCTTCATGTATTATGTCAGGAAAGGACTTCATTTCTCCTTCATTTATAAAGCTTAGTGTAGAAAGACATAAAAGTCTTGACTGACTTTTTTTTCTTTTAGAAGACTTAAAATAGGCCTATTCGCCAGGCTCGGTGACTCAGCCTGTAATCCCACACCTTTGGGAGGCTGAGGTGAGTGGATTGCCTGAGCCCGTGGGTTCAAGACCCACCTGGGCAGCGAGACCTCATCTCTACAATAAATAAAAAAATCAGCCGGGCATGGTAGCACATGCCTGTAATTCTGGCTACTTGGAAGGCTGAGGCGGAAGGATCGCCAGAGCCCAGCAGGTCGAGGCTGCGGTGGCCAGGAGCAGCCACTGCACTCCAGTCTGGGTGACAGAGTGAGACTCCAACTCAAAAAAATAAATTAAATAAAATAAAATAAAATAGGCCTATTCTCTTCTGGCTTGTAAAGTTTCTGCTGAGAAGTCCACTGTTAGTCTAATGTCCTTTCCCATTATAGGTGATTTGGCATTTTTCTCTTGATGCTTTTAGTATATTTTCTTTTATATTGACCTTGAATAGTCTGACAACTATGTGCCCTAGTGAGGTTCTTCTTGTGATATATTTTTCAGGAATTCTTTAAGCTTCTTTTATGTGGATGTCTAGACCTGTCTGAAGACCAGGGAAGTTTTATTGACTTATTTCCTCAAATATGTTTTCCATGCCTTTTACTTCTCCTCTGGAATACGTAGATATTATTTGTAGATTCAAGCACTTTACATAATTCCACATTTCTCAGAGTCTTGTTTATTTTTTATAATTCTTTTTTCTTTATGTTTGTTCGAATGGGCTAGTTTGAAAGACCTATATTCCAGCTCTGAGTGTACTTCTATCTTCTACTTGGTCTAGCATACTGTTAAAGCTTTTATCTGAGTTTTGTATCTCCTTCGATGAGTTTTTAACTTCTTTTTTTAAATTGTGTCAATCTCTCCTCCCACATCCTGAATTTTTCTACTTGTTTCTTTTTTGATTATCAGATTTCTCTTGGATATTTTTTAGCCTTAATAATCAATATTTTCTATTCTTTATCTGAAGTTTTTAAGGGTTGAATTTTGTCTGGTTGGATCCATTTAGTTAGTGTGCCCATTTGGAGGTATAATAGATATAGATACAGATATAAATGATATAGATAAAGATAATGCTATAGATATAGGTACTTTCAGAGTTGTTTCTCCTGTTCTTTCTCTTCTGGAGAAACTATCTTTCTTATCTTTTTAATTTGTTTTCATCTGGATACAATTTTTCCTTCCTTGGTGAGTTGGCTGTAATGTATATTGTATAGGATCCTTTGGCTTTTTATTTCATTATGGTTCTTTCAGTGGTGACTAATCTGTATAAGTTCCTTGAATATAGATAGCCTGTATGTGTAGGCTTTCCTGAGTCTTGGTTGTAATAGTAATATACTGGGAGTGTGAACTGCCTCCTGTGGGGCTGGGGTAGTGAGGATCTTAGAAAACTTATCTTGTTCCTCAATAGTGCATTCTGGTGTCAGTAGATTTCCAACAGTATCGTATTGTGTTGTTCAACCTCCAGGGCAGCAGGCGGTGTCCATGGGTAAGAGTTGGCTATCATCAATTTGGATGGGCAATTTACTTGATTTTTGTTTACTGAGAAAAGCTCTCTGTTGTCTCAGGCAGTGAACTAACTTGAAGGGTACAGTGGTCTGAGGTCCCAGTTCAGTACTGGAGAGTAGAAATATGCTCCATCTAGTTTCCTTTCCATACTTCAATTTGCTTTGTAAAATAAACTTAAAGCATATGTAGAAATTTGAATGGAGCTCAGAGAAAAAACACATAACCATTTTAGTGAGAAAATTAACTTGACTTGTATGAAATAGTATATCTGTTTAATGAACAGGTTTTAAAGGCATTTATTCTTGGTTTGTGGATGTGCTACCCCATTTTCTAAAATAGATTTATCCAATTACTCTTTGTTTATATTAGTTGTGACATTTCCTGTCATTTCACAACACATATATTTTAAAATTTCAGCACATTAGTGTTCCCCTCTTTTAGGTAAATTTTCTTCAACTTGAATACTGTGGCAATGGGTGTTAGGATTTTGCTAGAGACATAGAAAAAAACTTTGAGTCATATTCCTGTTTCCTTAAGGTTTCAGATGATGGTGACTTTCTGCTCCTTGATTATGTTTGAATGTTCAAAATTGTAACTTTAAGGCAAAACAACATTTTTAAACCATTATTTTAAAATACATCTTTTCTGGACAAACTTAAGAAAAGGAATGTTTCCAGGAAACTTTATTATTGCTTCATAGCATTCATTTAAATAATATATTTTTATAGCCTAGCACATATTTCACATTTTATAACATTTTGCCCCCTCAGGCCTGAAGTCATGGCTGCCTATCTCTGAGTGGGCATTTATTTTCTTTCTTTTCTTTTTTTCTTTCCTTCCTTCTTTCTTTCTTTCTTTCTTTTCCATCATCAGAAGTTTAATCACTATATGTAGGTTGTTTAAAATAATCAGAGGGGAGTTTACTTTTTTTAAACTCTCTATAACTGTAGTGTATTCTAGATATTGTAGTATATATAACAGGAGAAAAATTAAATGCTTTAATGACAAAGGAGTTACAAAATTTCAGTCACAGAGGAGAAATAAGTTCAAGAGATCTATTGTACAACATGGTGACTGTAGGTAATAAAAATATGTTCCCATTAAAACAAAATAAAAGGTCTTGCAGCATGATTCAACTTAAATATCAGATCCATTGTGATATTTTTATATTTGAATTGTCCTAATTTTCCTTTTCCCATCAGTCCCCCCCAACCTCCCAACCCCCCACTTCTCACTCCCCCTCCCCGCCACTAAGGCACACATGATTTCCTTCTACACAAACTTCGTAACCTGTTGTGGATGCATCTACACTTTTCTGTCTTCAGCTCTCTATCCCCCAGCCTTCTTTCCTTCAAACGTGCTCCTTCTCCAATATTCCCTTTCTTGCTGTAGCATTCTTCCTCCAATCCCACTCTCTTCTCTTCTTCAAATATTCATTTGCAGCCTCCATTCTCACTTCTTCTAATTATTGAAGGGATTTTCAGCTCTCATCCAACAATTGTTCTTTCTCTTCTCCTTGCCAATCTAGATAGGAAATTTGGTGTCTTTTTCTTGAATTTCACTAAAATGATAATAATAAACAAACAAAAACTATACATACAAAGTATATAGTAGACTTTAACTAGAAATTTTGATATCAGAGAGAGTTGCATCAAACTAATGCAAACATCTTAAGGAATATTACATATCCATGGTCTTAACATTTTTGCAGTCATTTATCCAGTCTCATCTACCACTATAATCTGAGCTCATTCCCCGTATGTACACTTACCAATTTTCATAATTTTAAGTTAATTTCTTATGTAGAGGGGTCTAGCAATATTTTAAATATTTGTCTCTTGTAAACCCAGGCTCTAAAAATCCCACTTTCAATTCCCAGGCAGTTTATGTTATTTTCCTTACAAAGATATTTCCCTTCCTATGTAAAAGCATAGTGTTATCTATTAAGATTATAATCTTTTATGACTATAGGTGATATTTTTAGTACTTAATGTCTTCAAAATAATAATTAAGTGACTCTATTAACATTACACATTTTAATTGGGAAAATAACTGCATAGTAAGCTATTGAATTCAGCTGAGAAGCAGAGACAAACAAATTAGGGTGTTTACTTTTCTCATATGAAGTGATTAGAACTAGGTTGGTATGACAGGTTTGAATGTGTTCAGGAGTCTAAGATTTAACTTTTTTCCACTCAGATACCCTTAACATATGTTTGTTACTTCACAGTCACTAGATGGATACTTCATCTTGAACATTTTATCAATGTCCCAGGCAGGAAGATTGGGAGATAAAAGACAGAAGGCATGTTCAACTTAATTTGTCTGACTTTTAAAGGGCTTTCCCAGACGTGCCATCAGAAAGATCTGTACATATCGCATTGGCTAGGTCTGTTTCACATGGCTATTCTAAGCTTCAAGGGAAGTATATTATTAACCTCATCTAAATTAATAGTGAGTTGTTAGTGAGAGAAGATTGTCACTATGGTGTCATAGTGTCCATCACAATAAAAGCTTTAGCTCTTGTAACTTCAGGGAAAATCTTTCTATTATTTAGTTCATAAGAATGATCAGACCATATGGTTTTTTCATATTGTGTTGTAACTTAATATACCTTGCACTATTTAAATTTGCTAACAACATGTTACTTGCAATAGTCAGTAAAAATTAGTCATTTTGATGGTTCCCAGGTGCAGGACTCAGACCAAGGTTCTCAACCTCTTTACTCTTAATATTTTTGGTCAGAAAATTCTTGGTTGTGGCAGCTGTTTGAATTAGGTTTATTTACTTATTTTAGTCCTGGGCATTTTTCTACAGTTGTTTGACTTAATATTCTCTGAGGATGAATATTTTTTGTTCATTTACTCATTTGTTTGAAAAACAAAACCTAACTCAATTGGAGTTAAATTTTTAAACAGAAAATCTTTAGCAGATTCTCATTCTTTATACATTAAAATAACCAGGTTGGCCTGTTTTCTATAATTTGAAATTGTTACTTTTGGGAAACATAAATAGATTTTGCTTCATGATTTCTAATATCTTTTCTTTAAGAGAAATCAGCTGAGAAGTCATATATTTCTATCTGTAGTTACTTATATAATTTTTCCCATAAAATTTTACATCTATGTTGTTTAGTTCAATGGGCATGTTAGCCAAGGGAGCAAGTTACTGCAAACATGTATGTACTCACTGTTTCTGTACATTCTGAAGTACAACTTATCCAGTAAATGAGTCTTTAGAATTTACAGGTGTCTAGACTATTTTAATATAATGGGCACTTGACTCTGCATGGAAATTCAATTCAATATTCAATGCTGGGAGAAGAGCTCAACTCTAGTACCTGAGGCAGAAATGAGTTTGTTCTCATTTATTCCTCTATATTAATGTCTATACAGAATCTGAGGGCTAAAAATAAACAAATGGATTTCATCTCTTATCATTTATTTAAAGACTGAAGGTTGTTAAATAATTTAATATTATTAATCTGTCAAGTACAGTCTTCTTCATCAAAGAAAACACTATTTGTCTCAACAACCTTATAAATTAAAAACAATTTTATGCACAAATAGCTGCAAGAAAAGAGAGAGAATGAGAAAATGTGGAACCCCTAGAAATAAATCAGCAAAATAATGAAAAAAGACATGCCAAGGTATCTTACGCCTTTCGGAAACTACCAAGTTGATAGCTTTAAGTAAAAGATAGGTGGTCAAGTATGTTCTAGTCCATTCTTTTCATCTAGGCATAGGATTAAGGGATTTGTTTCTCTTATTTCTGATTCACTCATTCATCATACAAATACTATTTGAGCACTTAGAGAAATTTCCCATGTTTATTACTGTGAGATGCATAGATGACAACAAAAAGAGTTGAACTATATTCCTAGATTCAAGGAGTTTTCGAACATATAGTAGGTTAAATCTATACAAAATAGATAAGTGAAAGATTTGCAGCAACCTGGTGATTTGGATCTTTAAGTTTAGACTAGCTAAAGCATTTGGGATAAAAATAAAAGACAGTTGTTTTGTTGCCCAACTATTTTGTGAATGATTCCAAGTGGAGATGACTTCAGCGAAGAAAGATGTAAAGGTAGAATTTCAAAATAGATAAGAGGTTAACAACCATTTCCTCTTCGATGATGTCTGCAATTATAAAACAAAACAAAACAACCAGTAATAACTAATATGATGTAGTGAATATCAGAAGTCAAAAAAATTTTCAGCAGTCACTATTATTTTTAATTGTGATATCATTGAGTTTATCATTAAAGTTATTTTGGTGCCTATGATTATATACTTCAAGAGTAAAATATCTAGTAGCAACTTTTACATGAATATTTTATTTAATTTTAAAGTATAAACAAAAGAAAAGTAAAAATAAGGCATTTCAAGGCAGTTTGGCTATTAGTGCTTTTGAATGAAACAAGCTGATGTGGAGAAAATACAGCACATATCTTTGATTCCCAAGTTTTTAACTTCATGGTTTTCAATCTTCTTCTACACTAAAGTATGACAGAATATCTTTGATCTCATCCCTATTGTTTTATATATTTTGAGCTATTAATACTCAAACATATCTAATCTGCTCTAGTTCCCTTGAAACTTTTAGATCTTCCTGAACTGTTCAATTGTTAAGTCTAAAGGCTGCCTCAGTCAGAGTTTTGATTATGATTTGTGTAGCTATTTATACATCCCATATTGAATTTGCAGTCATGGCCCCATCATATGCCACGGTAATTCCCACTGTTATCCTCCAGTTACTGACAATTCCTTCCTTAACTATCTTGTGATTACTTCCAAGCTGTTATTATTAAACTTGAGTGCTTTGATGTTTTGGAATTTTCATCCTGTCCATTCATGTGTAGTTCAAACACGGTATTAGGTGATTAACATGACTATTGCAACCTAAAGCAATGATACTGTTTTGGAAAATCCTCACTTTAAAGTCGAGATATAGTGGGTATACTTTATAATTTTTTTTATACTCACAGAAACCAAGACTATTCTGAGATAATGTATTAGAATCAAAAGCACTTAGTAAGCAGTTACTCAGTCCAAAGAAGGGTTTTTTTTAAGATCTAAGTTTAAATATATTTTTCCAACTTTCAATGTTTTTTCTGAATTATTTAAACTGTCCAGCCATCTTTCATCAATCAATCCATCCATCAATCAAATGTTTCTGAGTCTTAGTCATTATCCTAGGTATTCTTGGGCAGATCATAATATAGATTTTTTTTGTAGTTTTTGTAGTTTTGAAATTTTTTATTTTGTTATAGAGATGTGGAGCACAAGTAAGGATTAAAACAAAGTAGGCTGCATGCGAGTAAAGTTTGGGCCTCCAACTGACTCTCACTTTCCATGGTTTAGGACCAGGTACCCTCTGTGTTATTAAGTGTCCCCTCTCTCCTTCCTGCCCCTGGCAGTGTCCAGCAACTGCCGATCCCTCCCTTGTGCTAATGTGATTAATGTTCATGTCCCACTTATGAGTGAGAGCATGCGGTATTCAGCTCTTATTTCTATGAAGGATCACTAAGTACGATGGTCTCCAACTCCATCCAATTTACTGCGAAGTCCGTAATTTTGTTCTTCTTTATGGTTGTGTAGTGCTCCATTGCGTATATGTTCCACATTGTCTTTATCCAGTCCACTTTCAATAGGCAGTAGGGTTGGGTTCCATGTTTTTGCTACTGTGAATAGTGTGACTATAAACACATATGTGCAGTTGTCTTTTTTGTAGAAAAATGTATGTTCCTCTGGGCATATTTCCAAGAAAGGGATTGTTGGATCATATGGAGGATCAATTTTTGGCTCTATTAGGAATCATCACACTGCTTTCCTTAGATGTTGAACTAACTTGCAGTCCTATCGACAGTGTAGAAGCATTCTTTTTTCTCTGCAGCCATGCCAGCAACTGTTGTTTTTTTTATTTATTAATGATGACCATCCTGAGTTAGGTAGTATCTCATTGTAGTTTTGATTTGCATTTCTCTGATGATTAGTGAGGCTGAGCATTTTTTCATGTATCTGTTGGCTGCTTGTATATCTTCTTTTGAAAGGAGTCTATTCATGTCCTTTGCCCATTTGGTAATAGGGTTGTTATTTTTTTAGTTTTTCCTTTCAACTCGTTTGAGTTCCTCATAGATCCTAGATGTTAGGTCTTTGTCAGATACATAATTAGAAAATACTTTTTCCCATTCTGTGGGTTGTACCTCCACTCTCTTGATGGTTTCTTTTGCTGTGCAAATGCTTTTTAGTTTGCTGAAGTCCCAGTTGTCTTTTTTAGCTTTTATGGCATTCATTTTTGGGGGCTTGGTCAAGAATTTGTTGCCTACTCCAATGTGCATAAGGGTTTTTCTGTTTTCTTCTAGAATTCTTATAGTTTGAGATTTTACATTTAGGCCTTTGATCCATTTTGAGCTGATTTTTTTTTAATGTGGTGTTTCATTTCTCTGTATGTGGTCAGTCAGTTTTCCCAGCATCATATGCTAAACATGGTCTCCTTTCCACAATGGTTGCTATTGGTGACTTTGTCAAAGGTGAGTTGGTTGAGGGACCTTGTTTTTGCTTCCAGAATCTCTCTTGTTCCATTAAGCCTATGTATCTATACTTGTACCAATATCAGGCTGTTTTAGTTACTGTAGCTTTGTAATGAAGTTTAAAGTTTGGAAGTTGATGCCTCCCACTTTGTTCCTTTTGTTGAAGATTGTTTTGGCTACCCATGCTCTTTTCTGTTTCTGTATGAGTTTCTGTATTGTTGTTTCCAGGTCTGAGAAAAATTATGTTGGTAATTTAACGGGTGTTGCATTGAATCTATAGATTGCCTTGGATAGGATAGATATCTTGACGATATTGATTCTTCCAATTCATGAATAAGGAATGTTTTTTTTCCATTTTTCCATTTGTTTGTGTCATATTTGATTTCTCTGAGCAGTGTTCTGTACTTCTCACTGTAAAAGTCTTTCATTGCTCTGGAGAGGTGGATGCCAAGTTTGTTTTTGCTTTTTTGTGTGTGTTTTTCGGTGTGTGTGGCTATTGTGAATGGGATTGTGCTTTTTATTTGATCCTCTGCCTGCTTGTTGCCGGTGTGTATAAATGCAACTATCAATGTCCTAAGACACTCTGAGACTTCCCCATCTCTCAGCCCTCACATGCTAATTCACCTCACAGAAACTGCCTTCTCACCTCGGTCTTTAGCTTAAAGGTTACTTCTCATAGAACCTGTTGTTCATGTTGTAGCTCACAAACTATTACTGGGTCAGGAAATCAACTTAGTAGAACAACAAGCTTTTTTTTTTTTTTTTTGAGTTGGAGTCTCACTCTGTTGCCCAGACTGGAGTGCAGTGGCCGCTCCCGGCCACCGCAGCCTCGACCTGCTGGGCTCCGGCGATCCTTCTGCCTCAGCCTTCCAAGTAGCCAGAATTACAGGCATGCGCTACCACTCCCAGCTGATTTTTTTTTTTGATTTATTGTAGAGATGAGGTCTCGCCTACCCAGGCGGGTCTCGAACCCGCGGGCTTAGGCAATCCACTCAACTCAGCCTCCCAAAGGCGCGGGATTACAGGCTGAGCCACCGAGCCCGGCAGCGTTTTTTTAAATAACAAAATAAGACTCTTAGGAAGATGGCGGCAGAGTCAGTCGGACTAGGCAAGTCCCAGTGTGAGTGAGTAAGAATATGGAAAATGTTTCATATATGTTGGTAAGTGGGTGTGTGAGAGGCTGACTGAGTAGGGACACAGGAGTAAGAGGCCAGGACTCTCCTGGTGAAGCAGCTGGTGCTGCAGCTGCTCTGCTTGGTCCTTAATACTTCCCAAAGTACAAAAGCTGAGTGCCATTTAAAAAAATCAACAAAGCTCTTCCTGGGAAGAAGCTTCCAGGAGAGACTGCTGGCTCCAAGCTCTGTCTCACCACTGTAGCACCTGGCCAGACACTGGCAGCAAGAGAGGTGGAGGGAGCACAGTGAGGGAGCCCAGAGGCAGAGCTCCACTGCAAAGATGAAAGAGGTAGCCTGCCACCACTTTTCCTGGGCAAGAAAGTGTTCCAGTTTGCTCACCACAGAGCAGCAGACCCAACCCAATCTCTGCAACTAGTGTACATACTACTTGGGGGTTGATCATGATCCAGAGGGAATATCCTGAAAGCACAAACAGTGGAGGGACAAGATAAGTACTGAGTCTCAGGCATCCCACTTCCACCTTGATTCAGCTGTAGGAAAAATGTTGCGGCCAGAAAAGGATGAGGAAGACCTCCAAAAAAGATCAGCCAAAAGATCAGTCCAGGGCTGACCCAACATCATCCTCCCCAGCAATCCTCTGAACATCAGACCCACATGACTGGGGCATTACTGGGAGGGATGAACCCACGTTGAGGGATGTCCAGACATCAGTCACGATAGGAAACCACTCCAGGATAAGACTGGCTGAGGTGCTCCCCACCAGAACTGGGGAAAAAACAATCCCAAATCTGCCCTCTTGAGGGAATCCTCCTGACCATATTAAAGTAGAAGGGGAGACTGAAGACCCACCAACCCCAAAGCCTCCTTCTCCTTCCTTGGACCAAACATTAGGGGCACTGTGAATGAGGTCAAAGCTCTGCAGGAGACAGCAGAGGGGCAGCTGAGAGGAGGAACTACAGAACCTGCCACAAGAGGGCAGGTTTTTTTTTTCTTTTTCTTTTGTTTGTTTGCTTGTTTCTTTGCTAATTTTTAAATGCTTTTCTTTCTCCATGAACATGTATGTGAGGGTTCCATCTGCATGACCTCCACCTCCTTTTTTCTTTCTTTTTATTCCTCTTCTTTCATTTTTTATTTTCTATTTATATGTGTACATGTAAGATTGAGTGTTCATCGTTCAATTTTTTTTGTTTATTTGTGTGTACTTTTTTATTATTCTCTCTTTTTTTTAGTTCAATGTGCATGATGCATGCATGAGGGTTTGATTTGAAGTCCATATTTGTCTTTTCTTTTTCTCTCTCTCTCTCTTTTTCTTCTCCTTTCATTTTGGGTTGGGCGCGCACGTGTGTGTGTGTGTGTGTGTGTGTTTGTGTGTGTGTGTGTGTGTGTGTGTTTGGTTTTCTTGTTTGTTGTTGTTGTTTGTTTTGCTTTGCTTTGTTTTTATCCCAGTTTCTTTTGGGGTGTGCGTGTATATGTGTTTAATTGCTTTTTGCTTTGGTTTCTGCTCTTGTAGTTCTTTAGGGTTTTTAATTTATTTCAATTTTGTCCATCTCATTTCATTCTACTTTTCTCTGTTATCCTCATTGCTGTTACAGTATCTTGGTGTCAGGTGTGCACACAGGTACCCATTGCATCATCATATGGCATGGTGGTGGGTAATGGGACTCAGGGAACCCATACCACAATCAGTGAACAGTATGATTTGCAAGTAGTTTCTAACTACCCATCCTCCACCCTATTCAGCTATCAAAAATACAAAAGACAGAAAAGCATCCCACCCAAAGCCCTGCTTCATAATAGAACAAATTCATAGCCCTGATCAGGGAAAAATAGAAGGCTGGGCAAATATCAGTAGTGAAAGCCTCTCCCACTGCCACTGAATAATGGAACTAAAGGGAAAAGAAAGACCTGTCACAAATGAGGAAAAATCAATGGAGGAGCACAGGTAATTCCCAGTGTTAAAAAGGGAAAAAGCCTGAAAAATCATACCTCAGGGCCCAAACAATGGAAGTCACCAATGACTGGTACACAGTGCAACAGGGATTAGGGAACAGATGGAAAGAGTGAATAAAACTCAAAAACACAAGATATAACACTGAAAGAACTTGTAACAGAGATCTTGGCCATAAAAAATTTCATCCAGGAAATAAATAACAAGATGACAAGCATGGAAAGCAGAATTAATCAAGCAAAAGAAAGAATCTCAGAACTTGAATTCCAAAACATGGACTTAATTCCAATCCAATGAAAAAAAAAACTCAGAAAGAAAGAAAAAAGCTTCAAAGAGTTATGTGATTATATCAGGAGGCCAAACCTACACCTTACTGGTATCCCAGAAGAAGAAGGAGAAATGAAGAGCACCTGGAGCAAGTATTCCAAGATCTTATCCGAGAAAACTTTTCCCATCTCACCAGAGATGGGGTCATTCAAACACAAGAGATACAGAGAACCCCCACAAGACATCAGATGAGAAGACCTATCCCAGGTACATAGTAATTCACCTACACAAAGTAGGCACAAAAGAAAAAATCCTAAAGGCAGCAAGAGTTTAAAGTCAGACTACCTACTGGGGACAGTCAATCAGCATAGCAGCAGACCTATCAAGCAGTAACACTACAACCCAGAAGATACTGGAGTCCAATATTCAAAGTCCTCAAAGATAAACAATTTCAATCAAGAATTCCCTAGCTAGCCAAGCTCAGCTTCATCAACAATGAGGAATTAAAATCCTTCCCAGACATCCAATCCCTAAGAGATTATACAGCTTCCACACCAGCTCTACAGAAGATGCTTTAAGAGGTATTAAGCATAGAAGAAAGAAATAAAAAATGATGACCACACACTTTCTGAGACAACAGCAGAACACAGAATCAACAGAAACACATCACAACTGTAAACTTGAAAACACACACATATATCAACCCAAAAGCTAAAAGAAAACAAGCAAATGAAGAAAAAGCTTTATAAGAACCTCATAATGGGGATAAACAGTCACATTTCAATAATCCTCCTGAACATGAGTGGACTAAATGCACCACTGAAAAGACACAGAATGGTAAGTTGAATAAAAAACCATGACCCAATAATTTGTTGCATCCAGGAAACTCATCTCACCACAAGGGATGCACATAGATTCAAAGTTAGACAATGAGAAACAAGTTTCCAAGTGAATGGATCACAAAGGAAGACAGGAGTCATGATGTTAATATCAGACAAAATAACCTTTAAGTTATCAAAAATTAAAAAAAAATGAATGGACACTACATAATGAAAAAGGTTCAACCCATCAACAAGAAATATCCATCCTAAATATATATGCACTCAACACAGGAGCACCAGCATTTATAAAGCAAGTACTAAGTAAAGTAAAAAAAGATATTGATTTTAACACTATTATAGCAGGTGACTTAAATATCCCACTAACAATCCTAGATAGATCATCAAGGCAAAAAATCAACAAAGAGATTGGGAACCTCAACTTGATGCTCGACCAAATGGACTTAATAGACACCTACAGATAACTCCACTGAACAATCACAGAATATACATTCTACTCATCACCACATGGAACATATTTCAAGATCAATCACATCCTCAGCCAATAATCAAGCATAAACAAATTTTATAAGATCAAAACACTGCCACGTGCCTTCTCAGACCACAATGGAGTGAAAGTAAATATCAACACCAACAAAATTCCCCCAAAACCCACAAAGACATGGATACTAAACAGCAAGATGCTGAATGAATACTGGGTCAACACAGAAATCAAAACAGAAAGTAAAACATTCCTGGAAACAAATGAAAATAAAGAAACATCTTACCAAACCTCTGGGATGCCATGAAATCAGTTCTAAAAGGGTAATTTATATCTCTACGAACAAACGTCAAGAAAATGAAAAGCTCACAAGTCAACAGGCTAACAAATCACCTAAAGGAGCTGGAAAGACAAGACCACAAAAACCCTAACTTTAGCAGAAGAATCCAGATCACCAAAGTAAAAGCCCAAACATGGGACACAGGAGTCAGAAAAATCATAGAAAAAAAGTCAACAAAACAAAAAGTTGGTTCTTTGAAAGAATAAACAAGATTGATGGACCCCTAACCAAAATGTACAAGAAAAAGAGAGATAAAGCCCAAATAAACACAATCAGAAATACAAAAGATCAAATAAAATAAAAAAGATCACAACTGATCCCAAAGTAACACAAATGATTATCAGAGATTACCTATGCACACCTATATGGAAAGAAACTTGATAACCTAAATGAAATGGAGGACTTTCTGACATCACACAACCTCCCAAGGTTGAAACAAGAAGACACCGAGACACTACATAGACCAATAACAACTCAGGAAATTGACTCCATCATAAGAAAACTACCTACAAAAAAAAAAAAGCCCTGGACCAGATGGCTTCTCAGTGGGATTCTGCAAAACATAAAGGAGAAACTGATACCAACTCTTTTGAAGGTATTACAGGCAATTGAGAAAGACAGAATCTCCCCAAATCATTTTATGAAGCTATCATCACACTGATATCCAAACTGGGTAAAGATACAACAACAACAACAACAAAAAAAAAAACGAGAACTACAGGCTAATATCCCTAATGAACATAGATGCAAGAATTCTCAACAAGATTCTAGCAAATTAGATCCAACAACACATCTCAAAAATCATCCACCATGGCCAAGTAGGCTTCATCCCCAGGAAGCAGGGTTGAATGAACCTCCACAAGACCATAAATGTAATTAAACACATCAACAAATATAAAACAAGAACCACATGATTTTATCATTAGATATAGAAAAAGATTTAAATAAAATCCAGCTTCAATTTTTTTTTTTTTTTTTTTGGTTTTAATTTTTTTTTATTTTAGTGGTGTGGGGTATAATCCAGGGTTAGGTATGTAAATATTCATTATGCAGGTACCCTTGCTGATGAGGTGTGCCACCCCCCTTCACCGGTAGTCTCCCACTACTGCAAATGCTGCTTCCCTGACCCCCTCCCGGCAGTTTCCCACTACTGCCAATTTTTTTCTTGTAGTATCATGATAATTGTTCAAGGTCCACTTATGAGTTAGAACATGTGATACTCAGTTCTTTGTTTCTGTGAGAGATTACTCAATATTATAGACTCTAAGTCCATCCAGGTTGCTGTAAAGTTCATGATTTTCTTCTTTATGGCTGCATAATATTCCATGAAGTATATGTATCACATTTTTTTATCCAGTCCTCTTTTGATGGGTAGTACTTTTGGTTCCATGTTCTTGTTACTGTGAACAGCAGCATCACTTCTTGATAATTCCCTCAAACACCTAGGAATAGAAGGAACATACCTCAAAATAGTAAGCACCAACTATGATAAACCCACAGCCAGCATGTTGCTAAAAGAACAGAAACTGGAAATAATTCCCCGAAAACCAGAACAAGACAAGGTTGCCCACTCTCACCCCTATTTTTTAGCACTGTATTGAAAGTTCTAGCTACAGCAATTTGACAAGAGAAGGAAATCAGGGGTATCCAAATAGGAAAAAAGGAAGTTTCATTATCCTTCTTTGCTGATGATATGATCCTATACCTCAAAAGTCCTCTTGGAGTTCTGTCAAATCTGTCAAAAACCTGCTTTCACTGACAAAGAATTCTGCAAAGTCTCAGGGTACAAAATATTTGTGCAAAAGACAATTTCATTCTTATGCACCAACAACAAGCAAGCAGAGAACCAAATAAAAATCACAATCCCATTCACAATAGCCACTATAAAAATGAAATACCTTGGCATCTTTCTAACCAGAAAAGTGAAAGACCTTTACAATGAAAACTATTTTTATCTTTTGCCCACTTTTTAATAGAGCTGTTAGTTTTTTCCTTTTGGCATGTCTGAGCTCCTTGTAGATCCTGAATATTAGACCTTTGCCAGATATACAGTTGGCAAACATTTTCTTCCCATTCTGTGGGCTGTCTTCTCACTCTCTTGATGGTTTCTTTTGCTTTGCTGAAGCTTTTCAGTTTGATGAGGTCCCACTTGTCTATCTTATCTCTCACGACATGGGCTTTTGGGGTTTTGGTCAGGAATTGATTGCCTATTCCAATTTCTGTAAGGGTGTCTCCCATGTTTTCTAAGATTCTTATAGTTTGAGGTTTTACATTTAGGTCTTTGATCCATTTAGACTTAATTTTTGTGTATGGTGATAGGTCGAGGTCCTGTTTCATTCTTCTGCATGTGATCAGTCAGTTTTCCAAGCACCATTTACTGAATAGGCTCTCCTCTTCCCAGTGGTTGCTGGTGGAGGCTTTGTCAAAGATTAGTTGGTTGAGAAACTGAGATTTTGCTTTCAGAATCTCTATCCTGTTCCATTGATCTATATACCTGTTCTTGTACCAATATCAGGCAGTTTTGATTATTTTAGCCATATTATTGTTATTATTATTTTGCTTCTTTCCACTCCAGCTTTTTTTTTTACATTGTTTTATTTTAAAATTTTGGGTTACAATTCAGGGGTCAGTATACAAATATTCATTGTGTAGGTACCCTTGTTGATAATTAAGTTTAAAGTGTGATACCTGGAAGTGTGACACCTCCCACTTTGTTTCTTTTGCTAAGGATTGTTTCAGCGATTCATTCTCATTTATGTTTTCATATGAATTTCTATATTGTCATTTCCAGGTCTGAGAAGTATGCTGGTAATGTAATGGGTATCGTAATCTGTAGATTGACTTGGGTAGGATGGACATAAAAGTTCTCAACAGGATTCTAGCAAATCAGATCCAACAACACATCTCAAAAATTATCTACCACAGCCAAGTAGGCTTCATTCATTCCCAAGATACAGGGCTGGTTCAACGGTCACAAAAATATAGATTTAATCAATAGACTTTTTTTAGAACAGTTTTAGATTTACAGAAAGATTGAGCAGATAGTACAGAGAATTTCCTTATATCCTCTCTCTACCCCTCAGCCCCCATACAAAGTTTATTTTACTGTTAGCATTTTGCATTAGTGTGGTCCATTTGTTACAATTAACAAAGCAATATTAATGTATTATTATTAACTAAAGTCTATAACTTATTTAGATTTTTAAACTTTTTACCCGACGTACTTTTCTGTTCTAGTGTCATGTCTCCTTAGTTCCCTCTTGGCTTTGATAACTTACCAGATTTTTCTCATTTCTGATGACCTTGACAGTTGTGGGAAATGCTGATCAGGTGTATTGTAGGGTGCTCCTCTATTAGAATTTCATAGTTTTCTCATTATTAGATGGGGGTTATGTTTCTTTATGGATGAAGGTCACAGAAGTTAAATGGCAAGATGTCACTTTTATCACATTATATCTAGGACACAAGCAATCTACATCATTTATGGCTACCAATGCTGATTTCAGTCACCTGACTGATACAGTGTTTGGTTGATTTCTTTACTGTTACCCATTTCTCCTCCTTTCCATATTGTATTATTTAGAAGTTACTATGTGCAGCCCGGACTTAAGGATCTGGGAGTTATGTTTCCCTTCTTAGAGTGAAAATTATAAATAAGTTATTAGAAATTCTTTTGGATGGGAGATATCTCTCTTCTTTCCCTGTCAGTTGACTCCTGTGTCACTTTGACATACCCTACTTATTGTGAGTGTGTGAGTGTGTGTGTGTGTATGTGTATGCACACTGAACACTGTTTCACCTATTCATTCTTCCCACTCTTGCTTTATGATCTGTCAACTACTGATATTGTTTTCGGTCTCTATAGTTTGCTTTTTCCAGAATGTAATATAACTGAAATCAAATCATGCAGCAGTTTCAGGCTAGCTTCTTTTCCTTATATACATTTAAGTGTATACATGTAAATGTAGCATACATTTAAGCATAACATGTAACATGTCTTTTTGTGGCTTGATAGATAATTAATTATCACTGCATACTGCTCCATTGTTTAAATGTGCTAGTTGTTTATTCATTCTCTCATTGAAGAACATCTTGGCTTCTTTCACTTTGGGTAGTTATAATAAAGTTGTTATAAACGTTTGAGTGCAGGTATTTTAGCTTTGTAAGAATGTGCCAAACTGTCTTCCAAAGTGGCTGTAGCATCTTGCATTCTCATCAGCAATGAATGAGAGTTTCTATTGCTGTGCTTCCTTGTTATCATTTGTTAGTGTCAGCTTTTTGTATTTTAGTCATTCAAATAGATGTATAGTGGTACCTCATTGCTCTAGTTTGCAATTATCTAATGAAAAATAATGCTGAGCATCTCTTCATATGTTTATATGCTAACTGTATGTCTTCTCTAATGAAGTAAATGTTCAGGTAATTTGATCATTTTGTATTGGGTTGCATATTTTCTCTTTGTTGAGTTTCAAGCATTCTTTCCACATTTTGGAAACATGTCTTTTATCAGCTATGTATTTTGCAATTATTTCCTCACAGTGTGTGACTTGTAATTTTATTCTATTAACAATATCTTTCACAGAGTAGAAGTTTTCAATTTTTACAAAACCAACTTGTTAATTTTTCTGTAATTATCATGCTTTTGATGTTGCATATACAAATGTATTTTCAAACAAATGTTACCTAGATTTTCTCCTATGTTATCTTCAAAAATTTTATAGTTTTGCATTTAGGTCATGATTCATTTTAAGGTGATTTTTGTGAAAGAAGTTGAGTCTTGTATCTAGATTCTTTTTTTTTTTTTTTTGCACATGGATGTCCAGTTGTTCCAGCACCATTTGTCAAAAAGACTATCATTTTTTAATGTTTTTAACGTAATTACCTTTGGTCTTTGGTCAAAGATCAATTGGGTATATTTATGTGGGTTTATTTGGGGGTTCTTTGTTCTGTTCTTTGTTCTGTTCCTATGTGTCTATTGCCAATACTATGCTGTCTAAATTGCAATAGCTTTATATTTAGTCTTGAAGTCAAATATTGTCACTTCTATAATATGTTCTCCTTCTTCAATATAATGTTGGCTATTCTGGGTCTTTTACTTTTTCATATACACTTCAAAATTAGTTTGTTGATATCCATAAGATAACTTTCTGGGTTTTTGATTTGCATTGCCTCAATCTATAGATCAAGTTGGGCAAAATTGACATTTTAACAATATTAAGTCTTCCCAAATCAAAAATAATTTTGGCCGTTCCCATTCATAAACAGGGGATGTCTCTCCATTTATTTAGATATTTCTTAACTTTTTATCAGAGTTTTATAGGTTTTCTCCTATAGATTCAGTTTATATTTTATCATATTAATGCATGAGAAATTCATTATGTTGGTGTTAATGCAAATTGTATTGTGTTTTTAATTTTAATTTTTACTGTTCATAGTTTATATATGAAA
Organism: Cephalopachus bancanus; assembly: GCA_027257055.1. NCBI lineage: Eukaryota > Metazoa > Chordata > Mammalia > Primates > Tarsiidae > Cephalopachus > Cephalopachus bancanus. The sequence goes on from JAPVLO010000108.1 coordinate 9,832,833, forward strand.
GCAAATGACTTTATATATTAACCTTGTATTCTGCACTCTTGCTATAATCACATACATACTTTTGTAGTTTGGGGAAGTTTTTGCTTGTTTGTTTGTTTTTTGCTTTGTTTGTTTTGTTTTGTTTTTGTCAGTTTGGGGAAATTTGCTACATAGACAACCATGCTATTTTTAACCAAGAAAATTTTATTTCTTTTTTCACAATCTATATATTTCTTATTTCCATTTTTTGCTTTTCTGTGTTAATCAAGACTTCTAATATGATGTTAAATAGGAGTTGTTCCTGAGGGGAAAACATCTAGTTTCTCACCCTTGAGTATTATGTTAGCTGTAGGCTCTTTATGGATCAGGTTAAGGAAGTTCCCCAGTACTCCAAGTTTGCTGAGAGTTTTTACCATGTATTGGTATTGGATGCTAGAATGTGTCAATAAAATTTTCTGAATCAATTGATGTGATCATATGAATTTTCTTCTGTAGCCTGTTTATATTATTGACTACATTAATTGATTATCACATGTTGAGGCAGTCTTATGTATATGCAATAAATCCCACTCAGTTATGGTGTGTAATTCTTTTTACATTTTGATTTGCTATATTTTGTTGATGATTTTTTGCATCTATGTTCATGGGATATATTGGTCTGTATTTTTCCTTTAATGTTATAGTCATTATCTGGTTTTGGTATACATTGCTAATGGTGATAGTTCTAGTTTATGAATTAGTATTTTTAGCAATGCAATATTCTATTCTATTCAGTTAAAATCAGTTTAATTTAATTTAATCCAACTCAATACTATAATTGAATAATGTATAAAGCATTCTGCTAAGCACAGAGACAAATTCAGAAATACACAAATGGGTTTCCGACTTCTGACACTGGCTCTCAATTTGAGTATGGTCCTTTATAAGAGCAAACTCGAGATCATATTAGTTGGTGAATGAAGAAGTTCTTTAGAAACCACTAAACAAAATTTCAGTAGACAAATGAATGTATGAATTACCCTAGAATATTTGCTTCTAGGGAACTTAGATTTTATCTAATTTTGTTTCTGTCGTATCCTGAAATATTTAAAAAGAAAAAAAAAAGCTCTTGGTGTATAGCAAATACTAATATAATTTTTGTTGAATAAAGGAATAAATTGTTGGCATATTTCTGCATGATAATCTGTAGATAGTATTCTGAATCTAGGCATCTTTGTCTGCCTTAGGTGTATTTTTAAATGCTAAATTTAAGTGCTGTCCTTGGCTGTTTTATTTATAACTTTCCTCACTGCATTTTTCTTGTCACGACATTTTAATATTATTGCAATTACCAGCTATGAAGAGTTTTAAAATTATATTTTGATATTTTTTGATTGGTCATTTAGAGGACATATAAAGAAAGCTATTTTATTCCATAATTAACCTATCACCTAATCACAAAAATTGATTCATTTTTATTTTCATGATATTCTCACTTCGTCTCACACACAGTGCCCATAGTCCTCCTCCTCCTTCTCAGTGAAGTCACTTGCAGAGAACACAAATCTAAAACCATAAAAATTCTGGAAAAAAATATAGGAAAATCTCTTCTGGACATTGGCCTCAGCAAAGAACATATAACAAACACCCAAAAAGCAAATGTGACCAAAACAAAATAGACAAATGGGACTTAATTAAATGTAAAAGCTTCTACACTGAAAAAGAAATAATAATAGAGTAAACAGAAAACCTATGGAATGAGAGAAAATATTTGAAATTATGTCTCAGGGACAAATACCCAGATCTATAAGAAACTCAATATAAAAAGAAAAAAAAAACACCAAAAAGTGAACTAAGATGCGTTGTGGGGAATGATTTGATCTGGTGTCGGGGAGCAAGAAGGGGAAATAAGGGGAAATACTTGAGTTTCAGGCCTCAACACCAAGGTGAATGATCAGGGTGCCATTCTTTAATGCAGGGGCCAGAATTGAGGCTGTTCGGGGAAGGAGCAGAAGAGGGTTAGGATTTCAGTCTGGGCCAGGTTGGGTTTTGAAGCATCTATAAGACATTATATGACCACAATCTCTAGAAAACTTGAGTTCAACAGTGCATAAGATTGAATAAATAAAGTCAGAATTTTAGGGTAGAAAGAGAATGCAGAGCAGAACTACCCAAATACTACCTAAACTTTACATTTTTCAGTTATTCAAAATTACATTTTTCCACAGAGGTTGTACTAGTTTACACTTCCACCAACAGTGTAGAAGTGTTCCTTTTTCCTCACATCCTCTCAAGCATCTGTTATTTTTTGAGTTATTGATGAAGGCCATCCTGGCTGGAGTTAGATGGTATCTCAGTGTGGTTTTAATTTGCATTTCTTTGATAATTAATCAGATTGAGCATTTTTCATGCATCTGTTGGCTGCTCATATGTCTTCTTCTGAGAAGTGTTTATTCCCATCTTTTGCCCACTTTGTAATGGGACTGTTTTTTTGTTGTTGTTGCTTTTTTTTTCCTTTTCTGCATTTGAGTTCCTTGGCATTTGAGTTCCTTGTAGATCCTATATGTTAGGCCTTTGTCAGATATATAGTTGGCAATTTTTTTCCCCATTCTGTGGGCTGTCTACCTGCTCTCTTGATGCTTTTATTGGCTTTGCAGAAACTCATCAGTTTGATGAGGTCCCACTTGTCTACCTTATTTCTTATGATATGGGCACTTAGGGTTTTGATCAGGAATTAGTTACCAGTTCCAATTTCAGTAAGGGTGTCTTCTGCATTTTCTAAGATTGTTATAGTTTGAGGTTTTACATTTAGGTCTTTGATCCATTTAGAGTTAATTGTTGTGTATGGTGATATGTAGAAGTCCTGTATCAGTCTTCATCATGTGATCAACCAGTTTTCCCAGCACCGTTTACTGACTAGATTCTCTTCTTCCCAGTGGTTGTTGTTGGAGGCTTTGTCAAAGATGAGTTGGTTGAGAAATTGAGACTTTGCTTTTGGAATCTCTGTCCTGTTCCATTGGTCTATATGCCTGTTCTTGTACCAAGACCAGGCTGTTTTGATTACTGTAGCCTTATAGTAAAGTTTGAAGTCTGGAAGTGTGATACCTCCTGCTTTGTTTCTTTTGCTAAGGATTGTTTTGGCTATTCATAGTCATTTATGTTTCCATATGAAGTTCTGTATTGTCATTTACAGGTCTGAGAAGAAAAGTCTCAGGGTACAAAATAAATGTACAAAACACAGTTACATTCTTATACACCAACAACAAGCAGGCAGAGAACCAAATAAAAAGCACAATCCCATTCACAGTAGACACACACACACACACACACACACACACACACACAATGAAATACCTCGGCATCTTCCTAACCAGAGAAGTGAAAGACCTTTACAACGAGAAGCACAAAACACTGCTCAAAGAAATCCAAGAAAACACAAACATATGGAAAATATTCTATGCTCATGGATAGAAAGAATCAACATTGTTAAGATGTCCATTCTATCAAAGGCAATCTACAGATTCAATGCAATATCCATTAAATGCCCAACATAAACAGACTGTGAACTTTTATCATAATACTATGAAAGGGATTGGCACTACTGGTGCACTGCCAGAGGGTAGAGAGGGCACATAACATCAATAAGAGTACCAAACTTTACCTGTACAATGACACTTATGTACCTAACCCTGAATTGTATCTCACATCTTTAAAATAAAATGTTTTTTAAAAAAGTGAACTAAGAACATGCACAGATACTTCTCAAAAGAAGACAAACAACAAACATGTTTTTAAAATGCGCAATATCTCTAGTCATCAATGAAAGCAAATAGAAATCACAAAGAGATATCATCTTACACCAGTCAGAATGATTATTATTAAAAAGTCAAGAGCAACAGATGCTGGTGCAGAAGTGGAGAAAAGGAAATGCTAATACACTGGTGAGATTCTAAACTACTGCAACCACTATGGAAAACAGTGTGGAGATATCACAAATAACTAAAAGTAAAACTACCATTCAACCCAGCAATCCCACTACTCAGTATCTTCCCAGAGAAAAAAAAGACTATATAAAAATGATACCTGTACTCATAAATTTATTGCAACACTATTCACAATAGAAAAATAAAAGAACTATGATCATCAACAGTTGACTGGATTTTTTAAAAATTATATATATAATACATATATATAGAGAGAGAATATGATGGAATACAACACAGCCATAAAAAATGAAAACGTCATTTAGTAACATAGATGGAGATAGAGATCATCATCCTAAGTGAACTAACTCAAAATCTGGAAATCAGACACCAGTTGTTCTCACTTATATGTGGGAACTAAATGCCTACAGAGATGGAAATAATAGACACTGGGATCACTAAAAGGAAGAAAGTGAGGAGGGATGCTGGGGTTCAGAATTTACCTATTGGGTACCTTGTTCACTATCTGGGGAATGGGTCACTTGAAGATTGCCACCAGTACGTAATATGCCCTGTGACAAATACACTTTTACCCCTGACTACAAAAGCAAACAAATAAAAAGAATAAGTAGGAAAACAGAATTCACTAAATAGCTTTAAATAAAGTTAATAAACAGAAAAATACAAGCAGCAGCCAATTCAAAGATATTATGAAAGCTTCAAATAACTTCAAATAAAGTTAATATACATTTGTCTTTGTCTTGGATTTCTTTGAACGAACAGTGTTGTGTAGTTTTCATTGCAAAGATCTTTCACTTCTACGTTTAGGAAGATGCCAAGGTATTTCTTGTGTGTGTGTGTGTGTGTGTGTGTGTGTGTGTGTGTGTGTGTGTGTGTGTGTGTGTGTGTGGCTATTGTGAATGGGATTGTGCTTTTTATTTGGATCTCAGTTTGTTGATGGTATATAAGAATGCGACTGTCTTTTGCACATTCATTTTGTATCCTGAGACTTTGCCAAGTCCTTTATCAGTGTGAGAAAGTTTTTGACAGATTCTCTCAGATTTTTGAGGTATAGGATCATGTTGTCAGCAAAGAGGGATGACTTAACTTCTTCTTTTCCTATTTGGATACCCCTGATTTCCTTCTCTTGTGGAATTGCTTTAAGTAGGACATCTAACACAATATTGAATAGAAGGAGTGAAAGTGAGCAGCCTAAATGTGCTTTCTATATCATAAGTGAAACCGTGATTGAAATATGTCAGCCGGGCTCAGTGGCTCAGCCTGTAATCCCGCGCCTTGGGAGGCTGAGCCCGCGAGTTCCAGACCCACCTGGGCAACTTGGGAAGACATCATCTCTATGATAAATCAAAAAATTAGCCGGACGTGATAGCGCGCGCCTGTAGTTCCAGCTACTTGGAAGGCTGGGGCAGAAGGATCTCCAGAGCCCAGCAGGTCGAGGCTGCAGTGGCCGGGAGCGGTCACTGCTTTCCAGTCTGGGCGACAGAGTGAGATTTCGGCTCAAATAAATAAATAAATAAATAAATAAAAATAAAAATAACCAGAAAAGTACAAGCAACAACCAGTTCAAAGATATGATGGAAGATGATTCCATTTACAATAGCAACAAAAATAAAATAAGATGTCCAGAAGTAAATTTAAGAATAAATGTGAAAATTCACATTTGAAAGACTAAAGAGTTATTGAACTTAAATCAAAAGTTGATCAATTAGAAGTATAAATCTTATTCTTAGATACAAAGACTCTATATCATAAAGATGTATATTCTCTCAAAGCTAATCTATAAGTTTATTAATACCCCAGAAAACTCCCCAGATGGATTTTTTTTAATTGGCAAGACAATTCTAAAGATCAGGAACAACAAGAAAAGAAGAACAATGTGGCAGATTACACTACCAGATGTTAAAATATATTTTGAAACTTCAATAATTTGAAACTGTGTTGTTCGTGCAGGAGTGGTGAGTATCAAGAAAGGAACAGACTAGGATGAAAAATATGCAAAATACAAATGGGAATTTAAAACGTGATTAAAATGGCATTTCAAATCAGTAGGAAATATATGAAAAGATCAAAGATTTAAATGTCAAAATGAAACTAAAATGTAAGAAAAATGTACCAGTAAAGTTTCTGCTTAAGACCTTTACCTAAGAAAAACTTTTAAGCAATCATAAAATCCATATGTAATTAAATAACAGACAAATACATTTGACTCTTTAAAAACTAAAATTGAATTATGCATTAAAATAATACCATAAACAGAATCAATGACAAATTGTTCAATTGAGGGTAAAATGCAACCTATAGATAAAGGACAAATTTCTATAGTACATAAACAACTTTAAAAATCAATAAGAAACATTGGGCAATCCTATCAACAAATTCAACAAATGAGCAGAATATAAGAACTGAAAGTGGTGCTCACATATACAGAAATAAAAATTTTTTTTTAAATGTGAAATATTCAAAACTGCTTATAATAAGATAAGTGCAATTTAAAACAAAACTGAGATACCTTTTTTGTATCTATCTAGATTCAAAAGTTTGGTGTCAATGTGAAAATCTGGACCCTCGTTTCTTGTAGAAAGTTGACTTGCTTTAACATTTCTGTGGGTAGTTTTGAAAAATCTACTAAAATTATTATTGCATATATTTCTGACCCAATAATTTCACTTTAGAAATTTACCTAGCAGGTACACATGTTTTAGTTTTCTATTTCTGACATCTCTGTACTAGTTTTATATCACTGCTGTAACAAATTGCCACAAACCAAAACTTAAAACATACACATTGATTATCTCACAGTTCTATAGTTCAGAAATCCAGTGGCTTTGGTTAATTTTTCAGTTTTAAATATTCTGAGGTTTTGACAAAACTGTCCTCCAATCTGGAGACTCCAGGGAAGAATCTGCTTTCTGCTATTGAAGTTGGCAGAATTCGGTTTCTTAAGGTGTGGAAAAGATATCGTCATTCATCCATCTGGTTTTTACTGTCATCTGAGAACAATGATTAGTTTTAAAGTCTGCCTGCCTTCAGTCCCTGAATTCTAGTTGATTTTCTCCATCTTAAGAACCACAAAGATGGGTCAAGTTTCTCTCATATGTCGAATCCCTTCCACCTCATCTTCCCTGTTGCATCACTCTGGTGAACTCCGGTAATCCACCAAAGTTGAGAGAGCTCTCCTTCCACTTTTAAAAACCTATGATGTGTTCCTATTTTAAGATCCATAACCATAATTTCATCTGCAAAGTTCTTTGTATCATGTAATATAGCATTCATATAACATAATACTAAGGAGTGACCGTTATGGGGTTATAATTCTCCCTGCCACAATGATACTTATTCAAAACTATTTACAACAGTATTGTTTGCAATAGTAATAATAATAACAACAACAGCAAAAATTTAAATATACGCCAATGTGGACAGGATAAGTAAATTATGGAAACTTATACAATAGAATATTGTTCAGTTTTGACTGAAAATTGAGAAAAACCTTTATTTTCCAATATGAAAACCTCTCAAGACTTATTAAGTGCAAAAAACAATCAGTAGAACTGTGAATATTATACCACAGAATATTTTTCCTGTAAAAAGAAAAATATAAATTAATAATAGTTTTGCTTTTAAAATGACACATTACTCCAAGCAGAATAAAAAATATCTAGCGGTGCACTGTTTTCACAAATATGATTTTAATTTAAATAAAATTTTTGAATAGAGAATTAAATTTTTTCACATTTTTGTTTTTGTGTTTTTATTGTTGCTATTGTTCATATTTAAAAGACTTAGAAGTAAGGGAGAAACACTGGCAAAAATTAAAATTAGTCATAGCTGGACTCAGTGGCTTAGCCTGTAATCCCGCACCTTTGGGAGGCTGAGGTGAGTGGATTGCCTGAGCCCGCGGGTTCGAGACCTGCCTGGGCAGCGAGACCTCATCTCTACAATAAATCAAAAAAAAAATCAGCCGGGCATGGTAGCGCGCGCCTGTAGTTCCAACTACTTGGAAGGCTGAGGCGAAAGGATCGCCAGAGCCCAGCAGGTCGAGGCTGTGGTGACTGGGAGTGGCCACTGCACTCCAGTCTAGGCGACAGAGTGAGACTCCAACTCAAAAAAAAATTAGTCATATAATTAGCCTACAAAAAAGTTGTATATCTTTTTCAGATCCTAAGCAAGTATCTCATTTCTCCTTCTCTTCCTTATGCATACTATATATGAGCTGTTACTACTGCATCCCTAAGGATATATCAATAACTAATAATAACTGTAAAATATCACATTAATTTATCACTATTATTTGGATCAGCCTTCTTGCTGTGTTCTCAGGTGGTCATCCCTCGGTACATGCATGCAAACATCCCTGTTCTCTCCTTATAGTTTTCTTTCTAGGTCTTCAGTTGAACTTAATTGCCTCTTTAAAGGCCCTGTCCCTCCCATTCATAGGCACTGGGCATCAGGATCTCAGCATACGAACTTTGGTAAACACAATCAAGCCCATAACAATATCCAAATATTCTAATCACCCAAAAAGTTCAGATGTTTTCTGACCACTTCTCTTTTTCTATTTCCATTCAAATAGGTTTTGTATAAATTCTGCTGGGATATTTTTCCTACTTTCTGTTACTACTCTGATGAAATTTTTAAATTTCTTTATTTATATATATTTTATTTTAGCAATGTGGAATACAATTCAGGGTTAAGTATACAAGCAGACATCATTTCTTACCTAGGCTATCCCTACAGCATCTTAACAAGCTCTCTGGTGCAACCTAACACATTGCTGCCAGATCTATCTTGCTATTATATAATATTATAGCAGTGATAATACTATACCAACTTCAAAACCTGTTGGGAGCTGGCCGCGGAGACCCACCTGAGCATTAGGGATCCAGGCAGGCTGCGGACCCTGAGACCACTAGGATGAGTTCAGGAGCTGATGGCCCATTCCCTCTTGCCTTCTTTGCTGTTTGGCACATCCCACTAGCAGGGACTTTGATGATCTAAGCATGAAGTTCTGAGAGTATGACAGACATGGCTTACTTTACGAGTCCATTGTTCCTGTTTCTCACAGACTGTGGTTTCAGCTTTAAACTTAACATAATTCAAACTCAGGTCACATTTGGGAGCCTTGAGTACAGTACAAGCTTCTTTTAAGATTTAAAAGTATATTTGTAGAATTAGTATATACATATAAAGCGCTGTTTCAACCTTAATAATACAGATAATTGTCTAGAGTTACTAGAAACGGCCCAGCACGAACTTTGGGCTGGGCCACATTCCTAAAGGTCCAGCATGAACTTTGGGCTGGGCTACATTCCTAAGGGCCCAGCATATACTTTGAACTAGGTTGCTTTCTCTTAAACCACTTTTTAGCTACAGTTAGTATAGGGTTTTTTCTACTTATTATAGAAATTAAATTTATTTTATTCATGGAAAGTATTGCAGAATAGGTTATGCTACGTCAGTGAATTATATTAGTTCAAGCATGATCAAACATGATATTTTGAGGTTTAATAAGAATACAGCTAACTTTAGAAATTTCATTGTTTCCATTTTCTACATTTGTGGTTTTGGCTTTAATACAATTTACAGTTTATATTTGAGTTTTATTTTTTAGAAGTTTTATTGCTGATGATCAGCTTTATATATTAGGATTAAGAATTAGAAACTTTTATAGAAGTTAAAATAGATATATAAGATTTTAGAATAGCCATTTTGTTAAGAGATTATAATCAATTGTTCCCAAAAATGGCCCAGCGTGATCTTTTGACTGGGCCACATTCCTTAGGAACTGATTTTTGCTACATTAAGAGTTTCTATAGTGTAGGTAGAATTAGCATAAAATAGAAAGGAATTAGGATTTAAGTTGGTCATTAGGTGTTGTGTATGCATAAGTTTTAAAGGTTATTGATTATTAGAATATTATGATATTAGAATTGTTGCATTGCTTTTGAGGAATATTAACCAAGCATGAGGAGTAGTGAGATAATTTTGGGGTCCTCCTTCCTCATACTTGAGGAAACACCTGGTGGGTGGGGGACGCCCTTCATCCACCTGGCTTTGTGTTCATGTAAATGTCTTGTGATTTAATTGGGATTGTTCTTCCTCATGCCTGAGGAAACATCTGGAGGGTGGGGGACACCCCTCACCCACCTGGCTTTGTGTTCATGTGAAAGACTTGTGAGACTGTCTGTAAAATTTGGGGATAAATACCCGCTGTAACTTCCAATAAACGGCTTCTGCACTAGACAGAGTCCAGTCTCTTTCTTTCTTTCTTTTAATATCTATCCTACAGAATTGGCTTCTGCACTAGACAGAGTCCAGTCTCTTTCTTTCTTTCTTTTAATATCTATCCTACAGAATCGGCTTCTGCACTAGACAGAGTCCAGTCTCTTTCTTTCCCCCTACCCCGTCTCTCTCTTCCTTTCTCTTTATTTCTCCAGAATAATCACTGACGCCGCCACACCTTCCAGGGACCCCCTAAATATCTCTGCAGGGACTTCCCCCCAAAAAACCTACAATGACTCCTGAATTATTATCCAAAAATTGCTTTAATTTCTAAGACTGTTTTTTTAAAATATCCTTAAATTGCCTCTTATGGTCTTTTTCTTATCTTTTTTCTAAAAGTCTCTAGTATTATGTCCCATGACATTTCTTTGGAATCTTTTATCTTTAAAATACTGTGTTTCATATTGTGGGTAAAAAAATATTGGTGAATCATGACCCTAATTTTGGCCAGCATTTTGGAAATAGAATGGAATAGAATAGAACAGATCAGAGTACTATTAAAAAGAATGTCTAAACATTCATCCATGTTCTAAAGTTTTAGTTCAGACGCTAGTTTTCTTCTTCATAAAGTCATCCCTTGAGACTTTTCTGAGCTTTTTATTTTAGGCCTTTCTATGAATATTTTTAACAAACTATTACATTATAGGTAATTAGATTGTAAAACACATGAATCTAAATTACATTTATTTCCCCAAGCAATAAATGATTTCTGTGCACACGATTCCTTATTTTCTGAGTTCTTTTCTCTGACACATGACTGACAGGTAGGTTTAGAATCTAGGAATGTGCTACATGGCAACTCTGCACAACAAGATGACAGCAGTAAAAGCATTTAGACACAGTATTTAATAGATTTTGAAATCTTGTAAACACCCTTTTTTTTCTGAGTCAGGAGAATCATTCTGTCAGCCAGGTTGGAGTGCAATGGCACAATCATGGTTCACTGCACAGTCTTAACTTTCTGGGCTCAGACAATCCTTCTGCCTCAGCGTCCTGGGGGGCTGGAACTACAGGCGCATGCCACCACAGTCGGCTAATTTTTGTACTTTTTTGTAGAGACGAGTTCTCTTATGTTGACCTGGTCTCAACCTCCTAGGTTCAAGTAATTCTTCTGCCTTGGCCTCCCAAAGTGTTGGGATCACAGGTGTGACCTACCATGCCCAGCCGTAAACACTCATTTTTAATTTAACACTAAGCAATTTAAATTGAATCTGAATGGATCTGAACTATTAGTCATGTGCAAGTGCTGTTTGTTGGGAGCCAACATCTATAGCTACATGGCTGAGGCCTGTAAAGGCCCATCTGGAAGATTGCCTCTGACATAGGATATCAGTTATACCTATAATATTGGCATGTGATTAGTGACCAGTGTGCATACATGGCAGTAAAACTTATAAGTAAAATCTCTGTACACCTGATGAAAGGTTATACAGCAGAATGACCTTGTCCTTTCTAAGTCTTACTTCTTTCTAGATATTTTTTAACTTCTATTTCCTGGTAGACTGGTGAGTCAGCTCTTGTTCCCAAAAGGCAGTTTCTCCTAGGATTAAGATTAGAAACTAAATTATCATAATAGTTTTATTGCCCAGCCTTTTAGTCGGGGCAGGGCGTTTCTCTTCAGGACGTTTTTCTAGTTTCGTTACATGCCGAAACTGTTGCTTCAGCCCATGGCCATTCCCATAGTAACTGCGCAGTCCATTATCCAAGAGTGTGGCAGACACTATTTGATTTTTAGAATAGACTTGTTCGGATAAAACATTCATTTAAGACGATATAATTTCCATCGGAAAGATTTAAACAGTAATAAGCATTCGTAGAAAACTTTTAGGTTTTGTTTAAGCTTTTTAAGTTTCCTTTTCTCAGATTGACTTTAGTTCCTGTTCCTGTAGGCCAATTTTAAGATCCTTTGATTAGTATACTGAAACTTTCCCAACGCTGTAGTTTTTGCTTCTTATATGACAATAGGAAATTTTACACGTAGCCATGTATTAATATACTAGGAAAAAAGATTTAAGTTTTGGGTTAAAGTTGTAGTTTTATTAAAATAGAATGAGAATTATAGTGTTATGATTCTAAAATCATACATCAATGATAATTATAAGATTTGATGATAAGGTACTAGCTTAATGAGATATAGCATAGTATTAAAGCCCAAACACTAGATCATGAAACTCATATAAGTCATGGTAAGGAATAAGTTTTGAATTAATTGTTGTAGAATTACAGGCCACTATGTTGATTCGTAATAGGTTAATGGAATAAATAAAAACTAAGTCATTTAAGTAAACTTATAAATTATAGTATAGTGTTAAGTTGATAATATCAATCGTTAAAAAATATTAGGAGTCAGTGAACTTGGATTGAACCTAGAGTTAACTAAGAAAGTTTTTGTATTAATCAGGGTTTAGAACAAAGAGTATAATATGAATGATTTGTTGAACACTATGGAAGACACTTTTAAACGAACTGTATTTGTGCACCTGTGACCTTGATGTGAGATTTGTAAGGCACGCCTGCTTGGAGCTTGCAAGTCTCGTGATGGTCTTGTGATGCATAGTTTATAAATTGCAATATACAGCATAGAGTTTGTACGCCCTCAGCAAGTGATTATCACACTGCTGGAGGGTATGAAAAATGGTATATAAGTTGGAAAGAGTCCGAATAAAATTTGGCTTCAGTCCTGATCAGACTGTTCCCAGAAGAATGGCCTCAGAGTCGTTTCTTCTCTCCGTCCGGATTCTCTGGAGCGGGTCCTAACCCCTCTTTGGTCGGGGCTGGCACCCCGGCAGCTGTTGTAGGTACTTAAGAATATTTGTGTTGTTTAAGCATCCATGGAGCCACAAAACAACAGACAACATGAAGACCTAGGAGCAAAAGTCTTCCAGAGCTCTAGAAATGGAAGTGAAGTCTGACTGTTACAGCAATGGACTTAGTGACACAGAAGGAATTTCTTTGGCAGGATAAGACAAGAACAAAACAAAATATCTGACTCAGAGAGAGGAAAGTCATAAAAAATGGTAAGTTATCTCTGATGTGTTTTCGGTTTTAAAGGAAATTTAAAAGTAAAACAATGCTATATATCTTAGTTTGTTCAGATTGCCACAAAAAAAAAATACTATATTCGGAATGGCTTAAACAGCATACTTGTATTTCTCATAGTTCTGAAGTCAGGGGAATCCAAGATCAAGGTACCAGCTGATCTAGTGTCTAGTGAGAACATCCTTCCTAGTTCATAGATGGCTATCTTCTTGCTGTGCCCTCATAGTAGAAGAGGTGAGGGAGCTCTCTAGGGTCTCTTTTATAAGGGCACTAACCCTATATGTGAGGGCTTCATCATCATGCCCTAATACCTCCTAAAAGTCCTACATCCTAATAATATCCTCTGGGGGATAGAATTTCAACATATGAATTTAGGGAGAGCACAACCATCCAGTCCATAACATCGTATAATTAAAATTAATTGTAAACTATTATATCTATTGATGTTACACAGTTCATTTAATTGGCACTAGCATGTGTCCTAAAAACAAAGTAGACTGAATTGGATCGCCTCTGTCCTGGCAGTTCTTGTATATGTTTCAACTAACGCTAAAGAGATCAGTGAGGCAGAAAGGGTCTTTCACTAACAAAACATGGGCACAAGTGTGAAGACTATTTTTCATCTTAAAAAATATAGAGAAATATTGGATGAAAAATAAAAATTCTTCAAGTCACCCACGATGTGTGTCATCAAGACTTATGCAGCATTGAAAGTTTTGGTCAGCCAAGATTTACAATTGAAAGAAAACAACAGAAGGCGAAGATGGCGACGGCATAGGTGGAATTGTGAGATTCTCTGAACATGAGTTCCCAAAAAGACTCTTACTTTCCTTCCCCCACTCCTCTGCCCACCACCAGCTGCACTGGTTCGAGGCCCGGGGGACCCTCGGTCCCAAGCAGGGCTGGATATTATGGCCCCAGCTGCTGCTGCTGCACTATATGTGGCCCCTGCCTGCCACACGAGACTCAGCTCATTCCCTGGCTACATTGTCTCACCCAGCACCAAGCCAGGGAGGCTCTAGGTGCCCGCCCCTCAGAGATACCAGCTCCATTTCTGGCTGAAGTACCCTGTGAGGGGCCCAAAGCCACTCTCACCACTCACCACCTGCCCTTTGGAGCTCTGGAGCTCTGGACCCACCCTGGCTGAGGCATACAGTGTACGACCCCATGGTTGTGTAAGAGAACAGCATATCTTAAGGAGGTGCTGATCAGCAGCTCTCAGCTCCAGAGGAGGGAAATCCCAGCTTCCTCCCCCACCCCAGCCTGCTGGTGGCACACCAGATCCAGCACCCAGCTGTGCAGCTGATCCCCAGTGCCTAACACGCCATCACAGCCCATCATAGTGGATCGCCCAGGGACCCAGATGAAAAAGCCGAGAGAAGGGATCCGCAAAAGAGGAGCTGCTCACCTCGGTCATTTTCCAGGCAGAGATTTGCATTGCCCCGCTCACCTACAAGCAGCCTCCATCTCGATTCCTAAGGTAACATTGCTAAACAGGAGACATATCCCCTCGCCTACACTGAATTAGATGCAGGCAACTCAGTGTTGCAGACCTCTCAGGCAGCAGGCTAAAAGAACAAACCCTCGTTGCGAGTAAATCTAGCTGCCTGCAATGAAAGCAAAGGCTGGAGATCAGAGCTGTGGAGACTTTAGACACTCAGGTAAGATTCCAGAGCTAGTCTGATTTCTTATTTTGACTTTTGATTTTATCATTTTGACTGTTTGTTTTGCTCACTTTTGTTTGCTTTTTGACTTAGACTATCTGGTTGTGTTGGGAAAACACATCAAAAGGCATGATTTTATTGGACTGTCTTTGTGTGGTTACTGGTATGCTTTAGGGAATTTTGCTTGTGTGTCTTTTTCACTTCTCTCTGGCTTTGAGTCTCTTTTTCACCTGTTAGTTGGTATGTATGACTGTTTTCCCTCTCACTCTTCTCTCTTTCTAACTTCCTACTGACCCCACCCCTTCATCCATTATTTTCCTCTTTCATACCAAGTCAGAGGGAAATAGGTTCCAGTTTGCCCATACACCTGTTGGTGGATGCTGGAATCAACAAATAGATTCTGAATCACAGCTTTATCCTCAATTGAACCTCAAAACTTTAAAAAGTACAGCCCACAGCCCACACTTCAACCTCAAAAGTGAACAAAGCCAGAGGACCCTCATAGGGAAGAACAGGAGATTGCATAAGCAAAACAAAAGCAACCCCACCTTCCCTGAAAAACAGAATTAAAGAAGGGGAGGAAAGGGGAGAGAGAGAAAAATCTACACAAATGAAGAAAAACCAAAAGAAGAATATGGTTCTCTCCCAGACCCCTGGGAGGGCAGACACTGAGAAAACTGATTCTGGAATGCAAACAATGAAGAGGCCCCAGAATGACTGGTCTCAAACTATAAACCTAGATATCAAGACATTAATGGAGAGATTAAAAAGAATTGAGAAGACACAAGAAGAAACTAGGAAGGAGTTGATAAGTGAGATAACAGTAATAAAGAATACTGTCAATGAAATAAATAACAGCCTGATAAGCATGAAAGTCAGAATTAGCCAAGCAGAAGAATCTCAGAGCTTGAAGACCAAAATATAGAGCTAACCCAAACTGTTAAAAACACAGAAAACAAGTTTAAAAAGATAGAACAAAAACTTCAAGAGATGAGCGATTACTTCAAGAGAAAGAACCTAAGAGTAATTGGCCTTCCTGAAATAGAAAGAGAAACAGAAACCACCTTGGAACAAACATTCCACGAGATTATTGAAGAAAACTTCCCTCATCTTATCAGTGACGCAAAAATTCACACACAAGAGATTCAGAGAAGCCCTGCAAGACAGCAAATGAGAAGACCAACTCCCAGACACATAATAATTTGCCTAAACAAAGTAGGCATAAAAGAAAAAATCCTAAAGGCAGCAAGAGAAAAAGGCCACATCACCTACCATAGAAGACCAATTAGAATAGCAGCAGACTTATCTACAGAAATCCTGCAGGCTAGGAGAGCTTGGAGTCCTATCTTCAAAGTCCTAAAAGATAAACAATTTCAACCAAGAATAACCTACCCAGCCAAGCTAAGCTTCATCAGTGAGGGAGAATTAAGATCTTTCCCAGATATCCAATCCCTAAGACTTATGCTGCCACCAGATCACCTCTACATAAAACACTTAAGAAAGTACTAAACACAGAGGAAAAGGAAAAAAGAACAACATTCTTCTGAAGAGTACAGGAAAAAGAATAAAATACACATGAACCAACACCAAAACCAAAAAAAAGACAACTAACCAAGAGGAACAACAACTCTGTAAGAAATCTATGATAGGGACCAACTCTCACATTTCAATAATTAGCCTGAATGTGAATGGACTAAATGCACCACTGAAAAGACATAGAATGGCAAAATGGATAAAATATCACCAGGCAACAATATACTGCCTTCAAGAGACCCATAACACTAGAAAGGACATGCACAGACTCAAAGTAAGAGGAGGAGAAACAAATTTTCAGACAAATGGAACACAAAAGAAAGAAGGAGTCGCAATCCTAATTTCAGACAAAATACCACTTAAGCTACTACAAAATTTTAAAAGATACAGAAGGCCACTACATAATGATAAAAGATTCACTCCATCAACAGGAAATATCTAACCTAAACATATATACACCCAACATAGGAGTGCTAACTTTCATAAAGCAACTTCTAGGAAAACTAAAGAAAGATATTGACTCTAACACCATCATAACTGGGGACTTGAATACCCCATTCACAACTCTAGACAGATCATAGGACAAAAAATCAACAACAAGATCTGGAACTTAATTGATACCTATAGAACACTCTGCCCAACAACCACAGAATATACATTCTGCTCAGCACCACATGAAATGTACTCTAAGATCAGCCACATACTTGGCCATAAATCAAGCATAAACAAACTTCAAAAGATTGAAATTTTGTCACGCACCTTCTCAGACCACAGTGGAATAAAAATAAACATCAACACCAACAAGCTTCCCCCAAAAACCTACAAAGATATGGACACTAACAGCATGATGCTAAACAACTCCTGGGTCAACAATGAATTCAAAACAGAGATTAAAGGATACCTAGAAACAAATGAAAATGAAGAGACATCTTACCAAAATCTCTGGGATGCCATGAAAGCTGTAGTAAGAGGGGAATTCATAACCCTACAAACGCACAGAAGAAAATAAAGGATCACAAATCAGCACCCTAACAAGTCACCTTAGGAAGCTGAAAAAGCAAGACCACCAAAATCCTAACTGCAGCAGAAGAATCCAGATCACCAGAATAAAAGCCCTAATCTGGGACATAGAAGACTAAAAGATAATACAAAAAAATCAATGAAACAAAAAGCTGGTTCTTTGAAAGGATAAATGAGATCAATGGTCCCTTAGCTAGACTGACCAAGAAAAAAAGAAAAAATGCCCAAATAAACACAATCAGAAACACAAAAGATGAAATCACATCTGACCCCAACGAAATACAAGAGATCATTAGAGACTACTGTGTACACTTGTATGGAAACAAACTGGAAAACCTTAAGGAAATGGAAGACTTTCTGATATCACACAACCTGCCTAGGTTGAAATAAGAAGAAGTCGAGACCCTAAATAGTCCAATAACAATCAAGGAAATTGACTATGTAATAAGAAAACCACCTTTAAAAAAAGCCCTGGACCAGATGGCTTTCCAGAAGAATTCTATAATACATTTAAGGAGGAGTTGATACCAATCCTACTGAAAGTATTCCAGGCAATTGAGAAAGATGGAACCCTCCCCAAATCATTCTATGAAGCTAACATCACATTGAAATCCAAGCCAAGTAAAGACCCAACAAAGAAAGAGAACTACAGGCCAATATCCTTGATGAACATAAATGCCAACATTCTCAACAAGATCCTAGCAAACCGGATTCAACAACACATCTCAAAAATCATCCATCATGACCAAGTAGGCTTCATCCCTGGGTCTCAAGGATGGTTCAACATTTGCAAGACAATAAATGTAATTAAATACATCGACAGATGTCAGAACAAAAACCACATACTTATATCATTAGATGTAGAAAAAGATTTTGATAAAATCCAGCACCCCTCCTGATAAAACCCTCAAACACCTAGGCATACATGGAACATACCTCAAATAGTAAAAGACATCTATGAGAAACCCACAGCTAGCATACTCCTAAACAGACAAAAAATGTAACCATCTCCCCTAAAAACTGGAACAAGACAAGTCCACTCTCTTCCCTCCTGTTCATTATAGTATTGGAAGTCTTAGCTAGAGCAAAGTATCCAAATAGGAAAAGAGGAAGTCAAGTTATCCCTCTTTGCTGATGACATGATTGTGTACCTTGAAAACCTAAGAGAATCTGTCAAAAGCCTCCTTGCACTCCTTGCACTGATAAAGGACTTTGGCAAAGTCTCAGGGTATAAAATAAATGTGCAAAAGACAATTGCATTTCTTTACACCAATAAAAAACAAACAGAAACCCAAATAAAAAACACAATCCCATTCACAATAGCCACCAAAAAAATGCAATGCCTTGGCATCTTCCTAACCAGAGATGTGAAATGCCTTTACAATGAAAACTACAAAACACTGCTCAAAGAAATCAAGGATGACACAAACAAATGGAAAAATAGCCCATGCTCATGGATTGGAAGAATTAACATTTATAAAGATGTCCATTCTACCTAAGGCAATCTACAGATTTAATGTAATACCCATCAAATTACCAGCAACATTCTTCTCAGAGCTAGAAAAAAACAATACAGGAATTCAAATGGAAACACAAACAACCAAGAATAGTAGAACAATCCTCAGCAAAAAAAAGAAAGCAGGAGGTATCACACTACCAGACTTCAAACTTTACATAAAGCTACAATAATCAAAACAGCTTGGTATTGGTACAGGAACAGGCATATAGACCAATGGAATAGAATTGAGATTCCAGAAGCAAAACCTCAATTTCTCAACCAACTCTTCTTCGACAAAGCCTCCACCACCCACCACTGGGGAGAGGAGAACCTATTCAATAAACGGTGCTGGGAAAACTGGCTGACCACATTCAGAAGACTCAAACAAGACCCCTATCTATCCCCATAAACAAAAATTAGCTCTAAATGGATCAGAGACCTAAATGTAAAACCTCAAACCTAAGAACCTTAGAAAATGCAGGACACACCCTTACGGAAATTGGAACTAGCATTCAATTCCTGAACAAAACCCGAAAACCACAGGCCACAAGAGATAAGATAGACAAGTGGGACTTCATTAAACTGACAAGCTTCTGCAAAGTCAAAGAAACCATCAAGAGAGCAGGGAGATAGCCTACAGACTGGGAAAAAGTATTTGCCAACTCCAAGTTTGACAAAGGCTTAACATCTTGGATCTATAAGGAACTCAAACGTGCTGAAAAGAAAAATCAACCCCATTATAAAATGGGCAAAAGATATGAACAGATACTTTCTCAAAGGAAGACATCTGAGCAGCCAACAGACACATGAAGAAATGTTCAACCTCACTAATCATCAGGGAGATGCAAATCAAAACCACACTGAGATACCACCTAACTCCAGTCAGAATGGTAATTATCAATAACAAAAAATAGTAGTTGCTAGAGAGGGTGTGGTGAAAGGGGAACCCTTGTACACTGTTGGTGGCAGTGCAAACTAGTGCAACCTCTGTGAAAAACAGTGTGGCGATTCCTAAAAACTCTAAATATCAACCTCCCATATGACCCCGCAATCCCCCTACTGGGAATATACCCTGAAGAACTCAAATCACTCTATCAAAAAGATATCTGCACACGTATGTTCATCGCAGCATTGTTCACAATAGCAAGAACCTGGAACCAACCATGCTGTCCATTAAAAGAGGACTGGATTTTAAAAATTTGGTACATATACACGATGGAATACTACGCAGCCATAAAAAAGAACAAAATCATGAATTTCGCAGCAACCTGGATGGAACTAGAGTCTATAATACTGAGTGACCTCTCACAGAAACAAAGATATGAGTATCACATGTTCTCACTCATATAGTGGACCTTGAACATCTGTCATAATACTATAAGAAAAGGATTGACCGTGGTGGGAAACTATGGGTGGGGAGGGGATGGGAGGTTGGATTAATGGTAGTCAATATCTGTCTGGGGTTGGGGAGATACCCCTTATCAACAAGGGTGCCTGAATTAGGCATATTTGTATACCTAACCCTTAACTGTACCCCACAATATTAAAATAAAAAAATTTTTTTGATTTAAAAAAAAAGAAAGAAAGAAAGAAAGAAAGAAAGAAAACATGCAAACCACAAGGGAATGAAGAGTAAAAAATACATTATTTTTTAGAGGAAAAAAAGGTTTTTTATGTTTTTTATTTTATTTTAAAGATGTGTGGTACAATTCAGGATTAGGTATACAAGTGGACATTGTATAGGTTATTATCATCATAATTACAAGACTAATACATAGTCATTCATTATTTTTCTTTAAGTATGTCTTAAAAATCTTGCTTTCCATTTCCTCTGTGGTTCTCAGATCCCTAAGAATCACCTACAGAATTTGCGAAATTTGTACTCCAAGGCTGCACTCATGGGAACTCTGATTCAAAAAGTCCTGGCCGGGCTCGGAGGCTCAGTCTTTAATCCTAGCACTTTGGGAGACTGAGGTTCGAGACCATCCCAGGCAAGTTGGCAAGCTCTCGTCTCTACAGTAAATCAAAAATTAGCCTGGTGCAGTAGTGCACACCTGTAGTTCTGGCTACTTGGGAGGCTGAGATACAAGGATCACCAGAGCCCATTGGGTCAATGCTTGGGAGGTGGCTGTGAGTGTGCCACCATACTCTAGCCTGGGTGACGGAGTAAGACTCCAACTAAAAAACAAAAAAGTATTCCTTTGCCCTGCCTAGAAACTCCTATCAACAACTCAGGACTTTTTAAATTAAGGATGATCTGAAGATCATAGTTGGAGAAATAACACTGGTGGCTGCTACTTAGTTTTATTCCTGATGTCCCTGTTTTAGACACAAACCAATTTAAGATATTCTCCAGGTCTGCATGTCTCCATCCAGACAAAAGGAGAAAATTTGCTGCCTAAGGTATATAACTTAAAGGGCACCAACATTTTCACCATGACTAGGAAAAATTATTTCACCACCCAGTCACTTTTCTGATTATCTAGTCTGATTATTCCCCAGTACTACAGTACTGTATCAAAATATTGGGTATTATCCTCAGGAGACCACAGTTTTATGCATGTAGCAATTTAGAACAGTCTCCTAAGACTCATGCAATAGTGATTCTTCCAAAAAAAAAAAAAGTGATTATTATATTAAATTAGTATGTTTCTCAGACTGCCTCCATCAAAATCATTGGAAAGGGTTTTCTTAAACTGAGGATTTTTGATACCTACCTCAGATCTACTCAATCTAAAACTCTGGGTTATGACTCAAGTTTATGAATTTTTAACAAACCCCTAGACTTTCTCTTGCATCACTGCCAGTTGTCCTCTCTTTGCATTCAGAAGACTTTCTACTTAGCTTCATTCTACAACTTTGTAGTATTAATATATTACATAATAATTATTAATATAGTATATTAATACAGCACTTAGGTAATAGAGGGAGGCATAAAGGGAATAAGGGATGAGGAGAAAGAAACTAAATGTAATGAAATTATGAAAGTCTGAACATGAGGAAATTGCTGGCAGAAATAGTTTTGCCATCAAATTCAACCATATTTTTAGTACTATTTTCTTGGGATGGAGGGGTGTCAGTTTCTGGGAGAACTTTTGTCCCCATCATGTTTCAGGACTGGTGAAAAAATCATCACTAGGCAGTTGTATCTGTGGTCACTTGGGATGATGTGGTGGACAGAGACAAGTCATATTTGAAGAACAAAATTAACCTGACCTTGAAAAACTACCATTATTGTCATGAATTAAGGCAAAGAAATTTTAAACACAGTTAAAAGGGATTCACTTTGACTAAGGTTTATGTCCATTTACCAGTCCCTCTATGTTAGAGTTTTATTCCCAGGAATACTTTTCTTAGCCTAGGTAAGCCAGTTCTCTTCTCCAGATGAAAGTCAGAAGGTCCTGTGCTTTTGAGTTGCATCTTCAAATTTTCTAAGTCCTTCTCCCATACCTGAGATTGCAGTACTTTCTATGTGGGGCATCTGAGCCTGAACTGGGCCCCAATTCTCTTCTTGGGGACACTTCCCAATTCTCTACCTAGATGTCACAAGGATCGCTGCGATTTGTGCCTCTAAGTTTGACCCTGATCCCCATCCTGGTCCCAGTTCCAAGAGCACAGACTGGCAAGCAGAGCTCCCTCACTGACTAGAGAAGTGAGTTTTTTGTTTGTTTACATGGTTGCATGAGATTGAACAGCCAGAATGGTGTGGATACATTGAGTTTGAATGACCCTCATTCATATTGTTGGGTTCGGGAACAGTTTAGGATTCTGGGCTCCTAGCGTTCATCACCAAACCTTGGACTTGAGCCACAGTGTAGCTCAACACGATAGCTCATGAACATGTCTGTCCTGATGATAATGCAGCCTTCTCTATAGCACCCATGAGCATCAGGGCTAATAGCAAGAACCATTTGCCATGTGCACCCCTACCCCTGGCACTCAGAGAAGTCACCACAACCCTTCTCAGCTCCACATCACATTTCAGGTAGTCCTCAAAAAAGGCCACCTCCATGTCATCTGTGGACTTTGAAATCAATTTCTCCTTAACACTAGTTTCTCCTCAACAATAATCATTGATGTTATACTCTTCTTGTGTTGGTCTTAATACATGGCCGAAAAGAGACAGACATTCCTCATACAAATAGAATCATTCTTATCACTCCTCCCAGAGACTCTTGGCTATCCCTTCCCTGGTGGGAGTATGTGGAAGGCGAGAGTGTAAACATATGTTTGATTACACCTATTAATTTCAAATGACAAATATAACATGACAAGAAAACAAATGACTATTCACAGTTTCTTGCATGTTCTGGATGAGACTTTCACTTGTGGTCATTGTCAACAAAGCATAATACAACTTTTGAGAGAAACAATGAAGACTGATATTTATGGACTGCATGATGGATAATGTCACACCATGAATAATGATATGGATGATGTCACACCATGAATAATGATATAACCAGCATTAAGCAGCACAAAGATACTATTCCAGTACAAACAGGTCCCAAAGAGCAAAAACACCATGAATAATAACAGCATTTGCTCTCTTTTCCTTGTGATGGAAAAAATGAAATTATTCAGGAATGATGCATTTGACAACAAGAACATAAAGAAATGGATCCTAGACTTAAATGTAAAGAGATGGCGCCTAGACCCTGTATCAAATCTCCATGTGAACTGATTGGACAACAAACATATACGTAAGTACCTCTTCCCTATGATTATTTTAATTATTTTGAATCATCTTTGACATATCATTATTCTTTACACGGACCATAATTTTTGTAACATATTTGTAACCAAAATGCTTCTCTAGAGGTGCCTACCAAAAATATTACCTAAAGGACTTCAAACCCTAGCGGTGCCCTTGTTTATCAATTCCATTTCAGTTTCTCTCTTACCCTCCCTCTCTCTCTCATTCTCTCTCTGCTCTCTATCTCTCTCTTCTTCTCTCCCTCCTATTTTTTCCCCTAACCCCACCTCTACTTTAACTTGCATCTCATAACCATCAGTGACACTGAGATGAAGGACTATATTTATGATCTCCTCTGGGGATTTTATGTCCTGATTTTTAAAGAAAAGATTATTGTTGAAGTTTGTAATCTTTGTCTCTCTGCAAGCTTTTAGTGGGTGCATGTGCTAAGTGTACCACAGGGCAAGCGAATAGATATAGCTAAGGTTTACTGATGAAGAAGTCAAAGGAAATTGATTAGCAATTTTATTTCCTAAATACCCAAATTTGGAGCTGGCTGTTTGGATTGGTGTGGGCTGAGAGACTGATTATAGCATCGGTGTTCAGGTTTCTTTGAGTTGCCCATATTCTGGCTACGACATTATATTGTAGGAAACTAAGGGCTTCTAAACATCAAAAACTGAGGGTAGTTTAAAGCTATCATTTAGTTTTGAAAATAAACTTTAGGCAATCCCCTTGGGTCCCCTCCCATTGTGGGAACTTTTCTGTCTTCTCAATAAATCCTACTTTCTAAAAAAAAAAAGAAGAAGAAGAAGAAAGTAAACTTTGTGGAGAATATATTAATCTTAACTCAAAATACTGATATTGCATAGCAAAAGACATCAACTCATGCCCACAACATGTATTTCTTGAAATCCTGATTATGATAATATTTTATAATATATATGTGTATATAAAGTTAATAAATCCCCTTATTATAATTTTAACAAGTATTTCTAGTATTTAAAAAAATGCATAAGTGTTATGCTACATTGTCTGAATTTTGCCTCACCACATTAACCCTGCATTTGAGGAATACAGACCTGCTAAGGCTGATTTGGTGAAAGCCATTTAATCTGACAAAGTACTTTGGAGAAACCACCAACTCCTGAAGTTCTGGCTTTTAGATTCAAACCCTTCTTAGCAATATACAAAGGAAGCAAATTCTCATTTCTGAGTTACATGTTGTCTAAGAAAACATAACCTCCAACCCAGTTCCACCACCTGAATTCTGCTCTTGCATGCTTTCTTGTCTCCTGCCCTTTCAACACTTGTCTTTCTGCCCTCATTAAATTCTAATTCTGTGTCTGATGGTTGTGAAAAGCAAATGGCACTCAGCAGAGACCTAGATAACTGAGAAGTCGAGGTCAGTGGTCCCAAGGAGATGCCCTTTATGTTTCTTCTCAAAAGAATAAGACAGCTAAAAAAAAAAAAAAGCAGATTTTACACAATGGGAAAGGGAAAACATATTGTATGCATTTAAAATGAATGATTTGAATATAAAGAAAATCCCTTTGGCTCTCAGCTCTCTCTCTCCAGAATGAGGGCATGAAACTTTAGAAGGCACCAAGAGGGCCATAAGACATGAGAAAGTTTTCAACTATTGCAAATCATTATCCATATGTGGATTTTAAAAACCATTACTCCTGTGAGATTGTTTTTAATTTCTAAGGCTCCATGGGGCATTCTTTGGTCTTATATCCTGTATTCCTCCTTTGTGTGGATGTTATAAAGCAGTTCTTAAACTCTATAGCTCATTCTGATGAATAGTTTTATTTACTCAGGAATATGATCTTCATCTTGGAAAGCCTAGATGCAGCATTTGATCCAAAGGTCACCACTGCTATATTGCTTACAAATTACAAATTTTAACAGCCCTTTTGTCTTCCTCTTTACCCCCATCACCCATATATGACTTGCATGAAAAGAAGACCTGTTCTTCTGGCAGGTTGAATATAACACACTGGTGTTTTTGTTTAAATAAAAATCATTTCATTTTTTTATTTCTGAAGCCAAGCTGATGGCCTCTCCACGGTTCAATTAACACATGTGGAAACTTGATGAAAGCTGTAACTTATTACTGTTGTTATGTTGTTCATCTGACAATATGATATTTAAAATATATTTTCAATTTACTACATCCTATGTTAAAATATTTTAAACTAAAATTGTTTATCTGTCAAAGATTATAGCCAACTGTCAGATAATTACTGAGACTCTCTAATGTAGGTCAACAAGATATGAAAAGCAGTATAGAAAAGAAACTACAATCTTTGTTCTACTCTATCTAATTTGGCTCGGTGAGAGGTTATGCTCTAAACAAGATGATAATAAATAATTATGAAGAAATTCCCACGTAAGCCCTTTGTGTCTGCAAATTCAAAAGCCTGTAGAACCCAAGTTGGACATGAAGCACTGAGGAGACTGATGAGCGCATGGTCCATCCCACGGAGTATCCGTTAATGGCTCCAGCTAGTATTTTCAGTGTAGGAATATGGCCCTTGATTTGTCAATTCTTCTGCATTTTCCAAAAATGTCGGTTCAGGTTTTGTATGTAAAATATGTCCAATTATAAGTGTTGACCTCTAACTTAATTTTTAAAAGAAAAGAAAAAAAAGCCAACAGCAACAACACTCTAGACCAAACTAAAAACATCTGCCCATGAGATAAACCAACAAGCTGTCGGTTTACAAGACCTGATCTAGACTAGTGATTTCTAGCCTTGTTTATATTACCAGTGTTATTCAATTATTTGTGGTTTCTACATTTAACATACATCCCTAGATAACTGTCCCCCCTTCCGGCTGTTTGCTGGGAAGTGATGGACTCTTCACTTCCTTGTTTCCCAGAAAATTCTTCCTAACCTATGGACATACACTTCTCTAAGCACATGATCACATTTCAGAGTTACAAGAAATAAATACTATTATATATCTATATTTACAGTAGTATGCAGTTTGGCGAGGATGAGAAAAGTCAGATAAATAGACTCACAGATACACTATTGGAAGAACAAACACTAAAGTAGTCACATAGTGTTTTCCTCTGTGTGGTGAGAGGATGCGTACTTTTAAAAAAATAAATATCTGTATTTTGGGCAAGAAATATACCAGGAGTGCCAGAGAAATGTATGTACACATTTTAAGAGCTATTAACTATATATTACTTTTAGTTTGTTGCAATCAGAAGTGTCTGGACACTGATGGTAACCACTTTGCGCACCTCTTGTAACTGAAGAAGTCATCTTTTGCTATTGGCATATATTGAGTGTAACAATTTTAATACAGTTTTTGGCTTTCTTAAAATGTGTATACTTTTTTTAGCACTCTCTGTATAATATGTATACATCCATATTACAAAGAGTTTTTTGAGTACATTTCTCTGGGTGGTGAAGGAAAAGGGATATGTGAGGAGGCAGAAATTAGAATGAATACTGTTTTTTTTTCTGAAAGGGATTAACAAGATTGACAGTGTTCATGCCTATTCAAACACAAAACTATCTTGCCATCTAAAAAAATTATAAATATTATAAGCATTAAAACTAATTCTCAGCAATAAATAAATGCACCATTTAGTTCTTTTTAACACTCATAATCAACTATGACAAATAGGGAAGAAAAATTGGGGAAAAAAGTTTGGCTCAGAAATTCCAAAAAAGAACCTCCATAGAGTGGGTGGAAATTCTAACCATTAATCATCAGATGTGCCTTTACTCCTTTGAGTTTCATCACGTTCTTTCCAAAATTGAATGTATCTTTGCAAAATAATTTATCAGAGGCGTTTACAAATATTTGAATAAGTTAAGGTACACAGGGACTAATCAGCATATCAAATTATATTATATTTTAAAACTGACTATTGTATTTTAAATTGGTTGGTTTTTAAAATTTACCCCTTATTTTTCTTTCAGGATACTCTTTCCTACCTTTCTCAGTCGCCTGTTTTCTATCTTTTGTCTTTCCTTTTTGCCATTTCTGTCTTCATTTTTCTCCCCAAAAGCTTTCAAAAACAGTTGGGAGTGAGAATAAATCTACATTTATTTATTGAAAGAAATCTTATTATTCCTAAAAAATAAAAGATAAGGACAAATCAAAATACATATACATTCAGACACAAATCCCACACTCCTAAATATTTAGTGCAGCACTTAATAGTGAATTTGACTAAAGTCATAAACCACCTAAGAGTGATTTTAACAAAAAGAATTAATTTGTCTCAAATAACAAGAAGTCTAAAGGGACCATCAGGGACCTCAGCTGTTTTTATTTTTTTACTCTACCATTTTAACAGTGTTGACTTTTATCTTCATACTTGTCACCTCACCATCCCAAACTCCAACTCACACTGCATCTTAAGATGTAGCAATACTATAATACAAAATAAAAAGTATGAAAAGCAGAACCAAGTGTTCTGCCCTTTCATCAAAAAATATATGGCTTTTCCAGAAATCCTAGGAAATGTTTACTTCAATTTTATTGGTTAGAAATACCTTTCAAACCATTAAAACTATAAATGTCACATGATCAAACCTAACTTCAAAGGAAGTTGAAAAAGAGAATATATAATGGCTTATCCAATGAAATCCAGGTTCTGTTCACAATAAGAAAAGGAAAATAGATATTGGGTAATCAACTATTTGCCACAGTGCTATATTTAAAAGGTAGCAAGAATTACCTATTGTCACCATTCATACATCAATTCAACTAGGCTAACAGAGGGTCCAGTAAGACCCTTGCACACCTTTTAAAAATATATATTTAAATGATCTCTAATTAGCATAATGGTCATTCATGGTGCAGTAGTACTTTATTTATTTAGAGTAGTACTTTCCATACCAAATTTTTTGCCCCATTGAATCAGCAATGCTGGTAAAGAAAGGAAGTGTCTTAGTCCATTTTGTGTTGCTATCAAGGAATAACTGAGGCTGAGTATTGTATAAATAAAAAGGTTTATTTGGCTTGCAACTTGAGAGGACTAGAAAGTTTAAGATCGGGTATCTGCAACTGACGAGGACTTCAGGCGAAATGTAAAGGGCTGCAGAGATCACATGACGAAAAAGGAAACCATGGTGTGGAAGGGCGCCAGGCTCCTTTGACCAAGCAGCTCTCATGGGAACTAACAGAGTGAGAACTCTCATTCCTCAGGGAATACATTAATCTATTCATAAAGGGTCCACCCCTATGATCCAAGTACTTCCTATTAGGCCAACTTCTAACATTGGGAATCATATTTCAACATGAAGTTTGGAGGAGACAGACCATATCAAAACCAAAAGAATTGAAGCAAAAAGATTTGCTTTGCAAAGGCAAATTTGAACCCAGTCTATTTATATTTTACCAACTTCAAGCCCAGAATGTGAATGTTGTATTACTGCATTGCTTTAAAATAAAGCATAATTCTTAATTCAGTAAGTTAAATTTAAATATTGAAGTTGGATATTTAATAACACACAAATAGTACCTAAACTTTCATTGGAAAAACAAATGATTTTATTTCAAATTCCTTGTAGAGTTCCAATGTTCTAATAGTGTAGCTTTGACTAAATGAAAGTAGTCAAAACCTATGAGATTGCAAACAGTATTTATAGACTATAAACAAGTCACAGTAGGGTCTCACATTGTCAAGAAAAAAATGATAAAGACCTTAAGTACACCTCATTTCATGACTTCCAAGACTGGTAAATTCTAGAAAGAAATTGCTTAACTCATAAGCTCCCACTGTTGTTTTTTTCTCCTAAGTCTTCTGGAATGTACAGATGTCAAGAACCTAAAAGAGAATAAATCACTTTTCCTTTTTCCCAATTATGCCACACCTCTCAATTTCTCAACCTTTTCCTCCTCATCCTTCCTTTTTTTCTCCTCATCTTACCAACTCTGCCAATTGTTTCCTGTTAAGTTTCCTTGAAGTTTCCTCAAAAAGTCAGCAGCAAAGCCAAGGAAAAAGATTTGGTTGCATAACTTGGAGGCAGGGTGCTGTCCATGTGTCCCTTGTAATTTAGAGTCTGGCTGGTACATGAGTAGCTATCTAAATTACTAAAACATTGCCTTAAAAGCACCATCATTTCAGTTTGGTTTTTTGTTTATTTGGTTTAAAAAAGATTTGCCACTTTTTCTTACTATCATTTTGTTGTTTTTCCCCTTTTAAGTTTAGCTATTGTTTTTAGATATTTGATACCAAATGATTTTAAAGAAAACTTATGGTAAGTGAGAAGATTCTCCGTTTTTGAAAATGAGAAGGCGTCTGAGTAAATGTCAATCCCTCTTTCCCCATAACCACCCACACAAACCTTTTTATTCAACACAAAGTTAACTAATAGATTCTGATATGGGCCATGATGAAGTAAAGAATTTTTCTGAATAAAACACCCTTTTATTATTTTTTAGATCTCTTTAACTAGCCAAAGCATGTGTCATTAAATTAATCTTTAAAGTGCCTCTTAAAATGCCTAACAATTCCCATTTCAATTGTTATTGCATAAAACTTAAATGCAACTATACACAAAAAAATACCCTTCTTCCTGTGTACCTGATAATGACAAAGTAATAAGCTGCCTTAAATCTAAGCTCTACTTAGCTATTTTCAGCTTAGCTTATTGTAGTTATTGAGTGATATTTAATGAAGTTACTTATAATGTTAAGAAAGTGTTCTATCCTCTAAGGGCAAAATTGTAGCAACTCATACTTTTACTCAAAAGCTTTTTGAAAACATTATAGTTCCAATTTGGTTGTGATGACCAATTTGTTTGAAAGTAAGTTAATTTTGTAGCTATCTGGCTTTGAAAGTTATTTTTTTCTGGAACTGGAAGTAACTTTACACATAAGCTAGGACAGACACCTCACTCTGTAATGACTGAAATACAGAATGGCAGAAACATGCTTACAGCCCCAAGCTGTTCATTGTCGAATCCAAACTCAAGTAAGGATGGTTTTCCTCAAGACTTCTCACTGAAGGTTGTAGTCTTTGTGACAATGTCTAAACCTTTTTTCAGTACCTACTACTTATACTTGATAATATATTCAGGATTACTTTAAAAATTGACCATTTTCCTTCATAGGTGGGAAGTTGAACAGTATAAAAATGATGATTGTTTTGGGGTAGCTTTTAACAGAAAGGTGGCATACGGAAATATTAATGTGACTAAATATCCAGAGCCAAGGTGTTTCCTAGAATGTGTGTGACAAGTGTTCAAAACTAATAAGAATGCTTGAATCAATTTTAATGTCTCTGTTGGTTTACGACTTGTGAAATGTGAAATTTCTTCTCAAATTCACATGTGAATCGACTGCTGATTATTATTTGACAGGACACATTTTACCTGCAGCAACATTCAACATTTTACAATCCATAGCATTATTTGAAAGCTAATCAATACTTTTTACTAAAGCTCCAGGCACTAGATGTTAATCATATGCAGCACTGCTAGATAGAAAATATAAAGTCAGATTTACATGTTTGGGCCCTCTTTAAAGTAATAGTAGGGTTATGATTATCTGGTAAGATTTGCTATTGAGCCGTGAGGCTTTGGATTAGCTGTTAGGACATGGGAGTTTCAGCAAACATTGATTATGCCTCTAATGATATTTCTCAAAGTTAATGAGATGGTCAATGTCAGGTTAGGTAAAAGAATGATTGAAATGGCTGTTTTGGCTGAGAAAGGAACAAGAAGTTTAAAAAAAAAAAAAGAAAAGAAAAAAGAACAGTAGGAAACATCTAAGGGACCAAGATCTGACCTTTGGCTCAATTTAATAGATGAGAACTTGAATAGTAAACTCATATATTAACTCTGAGATTAAAAATTATTCTAATATCAACAGACTTTCAGACCAAGAGAAGAAAGCATATATATGATTAAGCTGAAATTTGTTTGGGATAATTCTTCACCATTAGTCACACAACTTAGACCTAGAATTCTCAGGTGTAAGAAACCAAGATTACATTATCTTTTGAAAAAATGTTTATTCAGTAACAAATATTGTAGAATAGTTTATTGTAAATACTTCTATAAACTTGAAAATTGCATTATTGCTCTTGATTATGTAAAACTTGACTCCTAGAAATAGTCAAGATATTATCATCGCATTTTACAAAGATGACAAAGATAAGAGGCTAACATGCTAACATGAAATATTAATTCTTTAATCATATTCTTCCATGCCTTGTGTATTTTTAAAATGCAGATATTCATGTCACATCTAGCATATGTCATCCAGACTCAATCAATCACTTTTTAAAACTATTAATAATAAACTAAAGCTTTTATTAACATACTAGTTGATTTACATTTTAAACTTAATTCCCAATCCAACACTAATTAAAAACCAAGCAATGGCATCAACGGCATTAGCATTAGTTTTTTCTTGCTAAAATACCACAGTTGCCTTTAAAATAAAGTCAGTTTACTGCTGTAACCTATGAATTAATGTGTCTTGTAAATATGCCTTGTTAACTGATTAATGAAATGCTTATAATTGCAAATTGTAAATTAGACTGAGGCAGATGGGTAGATAAACGAATCCATTTGAAATGTATTTCCCATTGCATTAAACTAGGCTTTTTTGGCACTTGCTTAATAATAAATTTCGAGGTAATTTGGGGTGATTTTCTGCCCTGAGCACTGATAACACTACATCAGCTCTAGTGACTGAAATGAGCTTGCTTCTCCACTTCTACCCTCACCGCATTAACTCGAAATTGATGTTTTTATTCATATTTTCAGAATTGAACAATCAGTGAGTGATCATTTTAGGAATAAAAACCAATGTCTTTATTTTAATTTTTAATTTTTCCAGACTCCTAACTATGATGGTTTAGGATAACATAGGGCTTACAAACTCACTATGGATGTTAGTTGGATTTCATCAATATTTCTTTCTTTTATACCTATTTTCATAATAATTCCTTTGAGACTTCAGTCTGTAACCATTTACTGAGCATATATGCAGTAAGTGCTGGCTAAACAGAGCTATGACAGGATGTTCTGAAGGAAAGTCAGCTTTACACGGGAGACAAATAAATATAGAGTAGCAAACTGGTGGTTTGAACAAAAGAATCAGAGATTACTTGAATGAGAAGGAGAAGAAGTCATTTGAATTGCTTTTAAAGATCAAGCAGAATTTTGGCAAATGCCTCAGATTTACATGGCATTTCAGGCAAAAGGAAAAATTTGAACAATAACATGGAATTTAATTTCCCTTTCTTGAAATTTAATATGTCAATTACATTACTGCACCTTCTTAGAAAATTGAGTTGAGTGAATTAAAAATGACCCTAATGAAGATATTTCAAAATCAAAAAATAAAAAATCAGCATCAGGAAAATAAAAGGTGATAATGCAGATAGAAAAGATCCTTTTGGAGGAAACTGAGATTTCTTTGAAATTGCAAATTTAATTTCAGCTTTATTTTAAAGCAAGAGTGGATACAAGTCAGGATATGCCGCTATATCCTGCTATACCCATTTTGATATTTTTGTGACACTGTAGAATTTATTATAAATACAGCTTGCCATTCTTGAGATGTGCCTAGTGAGATATATTTAAGAAAGTCATAAGATGTTTGTGGAAAGAGTACAAAGTGGGTGGGGAAGATGGTAAAAAGTTACATCAAACTGACAAGGTTTCTCTGAAATAAATTCAAAATCTAGTCCCAAATGTTATGGAAAGAACTCAGTTGAATAAAAAAGATTTGAGTTTGAAGGTGGGTGCTTCCATGTCCTTGCTTTGAGACCTTGAATAAAGGACTAATTTTATCATGACAAAGGGAAATAATACCTATCATACCCAATTCACTCAATCAGGTATTTATTATGCATTCTACTCATGTGTACATTGTAACTGAGCCTTATCACAGGTAAGTGTGGCACATGTATACACTCTAAATCAGCAACATCTAGTATCCCACAAATGGCAACAGCCTTCCAATAGTCATCAGCAGTCTTCCTGATAACCAGTAGGCTTACCTATCAGATTTGTGTCTGACTCCTGAAACTAGTGATCTCTTGATCTCAACTTTGGCACCAACACGTCTGCCTTCAAAGACCAAATGGACATGTTTTTCTATCTTTGTCCTTGCTTTCTGTTTCATTTTCTGGCCACGCACCCAAAGCTAAGGAAAGAGAGTCTTACTTATCTCACTCTAGACCACATACTGGTTGGACCATGGGAAATGGGTTGCTGTGGAGTGGTCAGAAGCTACAGTGTAACAGGTACTGCAGGTTCTTAAATGGTTACACCCCTAGGGTGACATATGAACAATAAATATGTCATTGACATGAGTGTTTTAAAAGTATATATTTAAGGAGGCCATTGCTTTGTTAAACTCTGGTGTGTCCATGTGGCTCTTTGAGCTATGACCTACATATTTCCTAGGTTTGACCCGTCCCCTACCTCTCTCTCTCTCTCTCTCTCTCTCTCTCTCTCTCTCTTTCTTTCTTCTCTCTCTCTAATTTACTTTCTAAATGCTATATTTCCCAATCAAAAACGTATATGTTCAGATAGAACTAATTTGAAGTAATTATAGATGAAGAGCTTCCAAGAGGAAGGGGCAGTGTCAGGATTCCAAGATAAGGGAGATATAGTGCCAAAGCACTAGGGCAAAAAAGAATGTGGTGTGTATGGGCAACTCCATACTTTCTTCTGATAAGGACAAAATAGATAATTTCTATAAGTTTATTCTCCATATAAGTATTAATAATCTGGAGAAAGAAAATGGGTTAGGAAATGAGTTTGGAAACTAAAATTACTGTAAAGAATTACAGTGGTGCATTGTTCACAATAGCAAAAACATGGAACCAACCAAGCCACCCATCGAAAGGATACTGAATTTTTTCAAAATGTGGTACATATACATGATGGAATATTATGGAGCCATAAAGAAGGACAAAATTATGAACTTCACAGCAACTTGGATAGATTTAGAGTCTATAATACTGATGATCTACCACAGAAGCAAAGAACCGAGTATCACATGTTCTCTCTCATAAGTGGGCCTTGAACAATCATCATAATGCTATAAGAAAAG
This sequence comes from Cephalopachus bancanus, assembly GCA_027257055.1. Taxonomy (NCBI): domain Eukaryota; kingdom Metazoa; phylum Chordata; class Mammalia; order Primates; family Tarsiidae; genus Cephalopachus; species Cephalopachus bancanus. Next base: position 9,867,524 of record JAPVLO010000108.1, read on the forward strand.
GATTGGCAATAGAGGGAAGCTGCCAGGAAAGGGGAGGCACACCTCATCAACAAGGGTACCTGCATAATGAGCATTTGTTTACCTAACCCTGAAATGTACCCCCCTATCTTTAAAATTTAAAAAAAAACAGCGTGACAGCAGCAACTGAGAAGACGGAAGAAATAAAAGATAAAATGGATGAGATAAGAGACTGCCAAATGACTTTCTTTTAGACTCAATTGAGATTAAAAATTTAAAGACTGTTTGCAATTTTGTAATTTCTCTGGTATCATTTGTCAAAACAAGTGGCACAAAGACTAGTAGAAGAGATAGGCAGGCACAATGAGGTCAAAGAACAGATTTTATGAAGGACAGTGAAAAAGATGAGTAAAAATATAGGCACTGAGGACAGAGAGGGAGAGATTTCTTGTCTCAAATTATGTGACTATAGATGCACCTTATAGACTATAATGCCCTAGGCAGATAAGAAGTATTGTTTTATTGTTATTGGAATATTGTGTACATGGTTCCTTAAACCACTTGGTAAATGGCTATAGGTGGCAACCAGATAAGGAAAAAACATCCATAGGACATGGGTTTGCATTTCAGTTCAGTAAACTCTTACTAACCATCTAGAATTAAGACCTGACACATATCCTGGAGAAGCGTATTGTCAAACACAGTAGACATATATAATTCAAGAATTTCAAACAAATATGCTGAGAACTACACTTAAAAAGAAGAGAGACAATAAGTCCAATTTTCCTAGATGAGGTGAAGCTGAGGAAGCTTTGAAATATAAGCAGGATTTAGTCAGAGAGCTAGACAGACATTTCAGGCAGAGGGAACTGCAAGAGAAATGGCCGGGGGCCTGGGAAGAGCATTTACCTAAGACACCAAATTCAAGAACATACTTTGTACTAGAATATTCACATTATTTATAAAATGAAGAAAAGCATAGAAGAAAAAAAACTCCATGAATTATTGTTCAGAGAATCTTCACTTCTCTGCTTCTTCCCTCTGTGAATCTAGTATATTACACCGTCGCACTGAATTTAGAATTAGACACATGATTAACTTTGACCTGTGGAATGTTAGCAGAAGTGGTGCAAAGACATAACATGTGCTTGCCCGATGGCTACATGCTCTCTTGCCCCAACTAGCCCACTGCCCCAAGGAGAATGAAAGGCATGTGGAACGGCCTGTCCAACCCACAGACTTGGAAACAAACCCAGCTAAGTCTAGCCAAGATCTGCTTGCCCAAAGGTGGCTTGTAGACCTGCGAGTAATTTAAATGATTCTTACAAACCTCCCAATACTAGGGTGGATGCAATATAGCCACAGTAGCCTATACATTGTTGAACCTGGCTGTCTCTGTTGAGGAATGCGAATGATTTCTTTTTTAATTTCTGGTTTTTTGCTTTGCATTCTCTGCAAATTTATTGTTCACTTTTGTAATAAAAAAGTTTAAAAATAAATCATATGTAAAATACATTAATTGTGATGTGAGAATCTCTCAAGCGTTATCTGTTATTTTTCTTCTTAAATGATGTCAAGTCATTAACTTTATTTTTCGTTTTGATAAATTTCATTGTGCATATTTAATATAAGCAGTATGATGTTATGAGATACATAAAAGACAGTAAAATGTTTGGTACAGTGAAACAAATGAACATATTTATCATCTCACATAGGGATTCATTTTTCTCCTTGTAACAAGGTCAATTATAATCTACTAATTTAACAAAAATACTGAATACAATATACTATTATAAACTGTATTCATCATGTAGCACATGTGATCTTTAGGTTCATTAACTTTACCTTGAGGATTTATTTAAGTTATAGTACTGTCGTTATCAATTGTATTTGAGAGTCCACAGGTAATGAATTAAAATTATTTATGATTTCTGAGGCTTTTCTTTTCAACACACTGCTTTGGTTACTATCTCAGGAAAAGATGAGGCTCAGACAGGAAGTAGAAAAAACAATGTTTAGGTACAGGGAGTTTTGATTTAATATATTGAGACAATTATTTGAAAGTGCCTTGTACAGTAGCTGGTATATAGTAACATATATGAACAAGAAGTATTCAGTTCATTTTCCACAATCTTCCCTAGCATTCTGGTTAGCCAGTTTTGGAAACTCTCCCTGAGGTTTTTCAAGTTCAACTTCATTTGCATTTTGGTGATAGCCAAGGTAAACTGTGCTGTCTCTTCATTGAAGCAATTAAAAGAAAAAAATCAGAATGATTCTGACTTTTTCAGATTTTCATAAAATTTTCAATGTCTGTTTTGACATTTGAGTTTCTGATTTTCTGTGATCTGTCATTTATGAGCGCTGCAATGAATAAGTGAGAGCCATTAAACAGCTGCACAATTTGGGGGATTTTTCACAGCCCAGTCGTAGAACTCAGCAGGGGATCAGTGAGGATTAGACACAAAGAAACAGGCATTTTAATTTGAGTAATATTAGCATTCACAAACTGTCATATTATGGAAATCATCGGCAGTGTGTGAGCTCTGCTATTGAAGCAAAGGCAAAAAAAAAAAGAAAGAAAGAAACAAAAAGAAAAACAACAGACGCTCAGAATTTTCAGGGTGTCCTCAATGGCTGGAAGATGATACAGTTAGGTGAACCTCTCTAGAGTGGCATTAAGGAGGAACAAATTGGGACTGAATGAGACACCCATGGAAATCCCCAGAAAACACCCAGGTTCTCCAAAGCTCCTTTATCCTATTAAAAGACATTTGTATGAAGAGGTTGCTGTGTTCTGGTCCCGGGCAGACAGCCAGAATGTTTCTTTATTGAGAAAAGGACATTATGGAGACACAAGAAAGTATAATAAATCCATGGCACAGTTCCTGACTTCAGGAATTCTTGAAACTGCTTATACACACAAGTACCTACACTAAAACAATAACTGAATTACACACAAGGGAATACCACATATGCAAATCTAATACAAGATAGTTTAACATAGCTCAAAATTTATTTCTGAATACTAAAACAACTATCAAAAATATCAAACCAGGCTAATTGTGAAAACTCCTCATAAGAAATTAATTTTGAGATGAGTTTTGACAGAGATGAAAGATAGAGATTGGTGTAGAAAATGGAAAACACACAGGCAAGAAAACGATTTTCAATATTAACAGCATGTCAAAAAGTGTTAATAATACCAGAGGGGCAAAAAGAAAAAAAATGTAAATGGCATAAAATCAACCTTGTGCAACCCCAAAATTTGTTAATAGAGTTCAAGTTTTGACAGGAGCCCAGTGACTACTGCCCTAGTAATCACTGCTAAATGCAATCTCTCCGCTCCACTACTACTTTTGAAATCAAAGACTCACATAAAGTTCCACAGGGGAGACCCACTCATAAAACTAGATTGAAAGTCCCCAGAGAAATGTGATAGAAGTGGGGCGTGTTCAAAATGATCATAGTAGGCGGTCTTTGGCCAGTGAGGCAACAACTAACTCTCATCTTTTAGTTGTAGCTTACTGGTGAGATCATTGAGAAAGGAGATCTTTACATCTACTATTCCAGAATATCGATGAACAGAGCACTGTAAACAACTTTTTTTTTAATTCCACACACAAAAAAATTCCTTTTCTCCCCCAGTCCACCATGAAAATCAACCTTATCCACATACACAGCAGCCAAGGAAGCTAAATAAGACTTACGAGTGCACAAATGAAATGAATAAATGAATAAAAGCTTTTACTCAAAGCTTGAGTAAAAACAGATTTAAAAATAAGTAGAACATACATTAATGGTTTTTAACTAATTAAGGGAAATTTTATTAAATCTTTCTCCAGAGAAAACACTACTAGTTTTATAGATTGATTCAGCCAAATGTTCATGAAATTCCTAGCTCTAATCTCACAACCTCACAAAAGATTGTAATCTGTTATCTCAAAAGATTGTAATCTGTTATCTGTTGAATTTGCTTAAGGGATTTATACCTGGGGCAAATAGGTGGAATTGTGGCTAGGAGAAGTAAGTGCGTTCAAGATCATTCAAGGAGAGTTGAGGTCACTGTGTGCTTCTGATCTTCAAGGGAAGTGGCCTTGTGTCTTTGGTCATTCATAAAGGAAAGTGTATTATATGAATATTAAAATAGCAAAAGAAAAAATTTGCTCCTGGAGTCACCCAAAAGAAGTGCTGAAAACTTGTGAAATAAGTCATTTCTGTATTTCCAGTTACTGTCATTATGTTATCTGTCACTTTCTTTTTTCTTATTATCTTTTAGTCGACATTTAGCATTTTGGACTTAAGGGTCTTTGTCTTCTAAGAGCCAGAAAATAATCATTTGACACTTAATTTAAGTTTAAATGAACTTGAAGAGGAATCATTAAAAGGATCTCTTGATAAAGCTAAGACTCACTTATATGTATCAAAGAGTGAGCTTCTAAGAATTAGACATATCTTTCTTTTCCCCCTCTTCATGCTACTATTATTCATCATCTTTACAATTAGGTTTATCTGGTATTAGTATTAGTGTGTACTTATTAAAAGCAGATGCTTATATCTTCCAGTATTCTTCATTCTCATGACATATGAAGCTGCAAAGCTGATAAACATGTTTATGAAAGAGAGATACAAACAGTGCTAAATTCTTGGAAAATTGAATTGACTTTATGATAACCTAATAATTTCTGAAAATTAATAAAGTGTCTCTATCCTAAAAAAAGAAATGCACACCATTTCATGTTTTAAAGTAATATGTATTCTTGAGCAAATATATATACATAACCATTTTCAGACTATTATTTTAGAAAACCTAACTAGTAAAGTTAGAAGGACAGCAATTTAAGAAATTTGCAACCATACATATTGCTTAAAACATGATCACAGTGCAATAGTAACTAGAAGTATAGTAGGATAGAAGATAGAAAGGAAACATGGCAAAGTGGAATAAAGTCAAGAAGAAAACATAAAGAAATAAAACGAGGTGATAAGAGGGTGACCATAACAGTATCAACTTAATGTTCTGTTTTCTGGGGTGAGTTTTCCTTAGGAGACCCCTGTCCCTCTTCCAGGAATTTCCCCCTGCAAGCACATCTCTTCCCAACATTCTTGCACGTCACTGCTGCATCAGTTCCATGCATCCTGTTCTGAGGATGGCACACTCTTGCCATAGGGTTTAGAGAGATCTTGGACTTCTGCTCAATTGGACAGAAATAATACTCCTCATTACTGATCCCATATTCTCTGGAGACTCATTTTTCAGTCACTGCCATCTAAAATTCTCTGCTCAAGTTGAGTTAGCCTTCTTGTATTCCTTCTTTTCTTTCTCTTTTCCTTGGCCCTCAATTTCTCTACATATCCCAATCTTTATATCTTTGATTTCATCCTTTCTCCCATTTACAATTATCGTGTTTTCTACAAACCGAAATCTTCCACTGCTTTCAAGGAAATATGGAAAACAACAGTCAAATTTTCTCTCTACCTCTGTGTTCAAATGTCTGAGAGAAAATAGTCATCCTAGCCCAGCCTGTGCACAGCTCATGCCAGAGGATGCTGGCCAATCTATATTTATGGGTCTGTTTCAATGGGCACATGTATGGGTATTAGGGGAGTATCCTGTTTCTACATGGGCTGCTATCTCATGGAAACTTCAGATGTAGGGTCCTCACATAGAACTGTGAGCTATTAGTGTTCTTGCCCAAGACTCAAAAACTCTTCTGTTCAAGTTTCTGTGCACTTACACAGGGTGTCATCTCCCTGACTGTTACCTTTTTTCAGTGAGTCGACAAACTCTTTTCTTCTAAATCAGTTTGCCACATCAGGATAATGATTAAGAAATGAATTTAGTTCTTTCTATGAAGTACCATATCCAGGATCATGTAGAATTTTCATAATCGAAGAAGACATACATATTGTTTTTAGAGATAATACATTTTGGCTGGATATAAAACAGCCGTCAACCTTAATCTTGAAAAATTCTGGTTTGTAGTCAACAACATTATAGAATTGTGCCTGATTTAATCCAGTCAAGCAATGAGACAGATATATAACCTCTCACTTGGATTTTTCTTATTTTTCAGTGAAGCACAAATACTTTCCAAGGGAAGATTAGCACCAAAAATTAATATATGCTATTATTTCCAATAGAAGGTACTTATAAGCCTCATGTACATCTTTCCTTTAAGTAAAATATTTTAATTTCCTTCATGATTCTTCTATAGGCTGAAATACCTGTCTACATTAGTAGTAAATAAGAGGTGTTTGCCTGAACTTAATTGTCAAAGTAAGCCTTCCTCACAAATATTTCAAAAAATCCAATACTAATACATTCTTTTATGTTTTGCAATGGCTTCACTTTTCTACCCAAAGCAAGTCATTTTCTCATAAGAATTTTATAAATTTGCATTAAACTTTTTAGTTTCACATTTCTCCAAATTTTTGAATCAGTAATATGTTACTGTTCCCTCCCATTAAAGCCTATTATCATGCACATGTATTAAATTTATATTAAAACCAATTTTTTTTTAAAGTTAGTTTTAAACTTAGTGTTGATGAGGCACACTGTAGTAGTCAGACTAGGATGCAGTAGCAAATTGTCAAAGATGAAGTGGACTATGAATAACAGAAATTTACTTTGCACAGTTCTGGAGACTGGAAGTCCAAGAACATGATATCAGCATGGATAGGTTCTAATGAGGGCTGTCTTCTGGGTTGTGGATTGCCTCCCACTTGCTGTATTCTTACATGATGGAAAGAGGACTAGAAAGCTGTCTGAGGTCCCCTATAAAAGGGCACTGATGCCATTCACAAGGGCTCTACTCTCAAGACCAAATTACCTCCCAAAGTCTATACCTCCTAATGCTGTCACCTTGGGGGTTAGAATTTCCACATATGAATTTTGGGAGAACACAATCCATTGCACACAAACTTCCTTTACAGGACATATCTTTTTCTCTAGAAGGATTTTCCGATTTATTAGATAAAAATTATAAAAATTTTACCTCATTTTTTTCTCATTATTTGAATAGTGTCTACAACATAGACTACAGTATGGTCCTTCCATCAGTCAGATGGTGGCATATGCTCCTCCAGGTATATTTTATAGGTGAAACCTCAGGATGATGCTATATTGTCATGAAAGGACAATGAAAGAATTCAAGTCACCAAGGGCCCCGAATCTTATGTAAAGTGATTAGTTAGAAATTTGCCTACAGATTATGTAAGACATGCTAGAAATTACATTGAATGACAAGTCAAACCCCAATGATTTGGATCACTTATGTCACTGAAGAGCGTAGCATACAAGATGCTGTTTCACCTTTGTATAATTATAGGATTGGAAGGGACTTTAGATGTCCTCTATTGTAGAGTTTTGAACTCCTGTTCTCTACGAATCTCAGGGGGTCTGTTTTTTCTTAGGGAGAGGCAGGGGACAAAAAGGTGCAGCTTGCCTCCCTCAACTTCATTTTAAACAGAGACCACTACTTTGTTCTGTTTCATAGATTGGTACAAACTGAGTATCTCCCCAGTTCTCTGGGTCTGTCCCTCACAGTGAGAAGCTATGTATTGGATAATTTTTAACCAGTTAGCATTTGTATCTCCATTCTGCATGACTGCAAGAAAAATTCAATTGATATCATGTTCTTCTACCTTAATGTTTTCAAGAATTCCCAGGGCATGCTTCCATGTGTAACACATTTTCTGTGGTCTTGATTTATCATCTTAACATAGACATCTCCTCCAAACTATGTATTCTTTCTGCACAACTTCATCTCAAGCACAGATTTGGTGCAGCCTCATCATTTTCCAAAGTAAACATTGGGCATATCAGTTACCAAAACGTTACGAAAGATTTGCGGGCCACTGATTTTTCCAAGTTTCCCGAAGACCTTCCAAGGGCATGTTCGCTAATGCTAGTGTTCTTGCCAGTGTGTTAAGTGCTCTATCCTGAGAGAGTACATTCATAAATTTCCCTTTTTCCAGCTTTATTTCCCACCCCTCTTGATCCCATCCAAAGAATCTAGTCCCAATATTCAGTCTCATATATTTTACATTCTCCTGCCTGTATATGTGGGGCTAGGCCTCACAGCTCAGTTTTTCACTAGTATAATAATAACCTTAGTTATTTGGCTCAACCTTAGTTATTTAGCTTAGTGGCAAGAAAAGGGAGAACAGACATGCTGAGGGGGACATCTGCTGTCTTGTGGGATAGTGCCTCTGCATTAATTCAAGCAGGACTGAAGCCCTTGTCCTTTAAAGGATTGTGGGTACTTCTGCAGGGTCAGAGGATCCAGGGAATCTGAGGAGTCAAGGTTTTCAAATGCATCAAACAAATATCCATATCCAATATCTTTGGGTCTTATTTACTGCCAGTTAAGGCCCTAGTTTTGTCATAGTAGACCTAGCTATCTGGGGAACTTAACTTTCCTTAATTCCTGATCCTAGTCCTCAGCTTTTTTTTCCCTCAAGCTGAAGGAAACAGAAATCTCTCTTGGTGTTTCCAAGTAGTCCCTTTAGCTTTCTCATTCAGCCTTTTATTGATAGTCCTTCTTCAATCTTTCATTCTCTCTTCCCAAAGCATCAATTGCCCCCAGTAAGCACTATTACCACTGCCCTTATAATGACCATTTTCCTCAGTTGCCTTAAATGCTTAATGCATTAAACCCACGATTGCACTTTCTTTTACCAGCATAGCATCCTAATTTACTTATGATGAAAGCTTTATAATTTCCATTTTTTGTCAGGTAATCTGCACTCCACCTCACTGTCCACTGAGCAGTGAGTGATTCAGCTCCAAAATCTCATTTTAGCTCTTTCAGACCAATTGTCAGGCCTAGTTCTGCAGTAAGTAGACTAAGGGATGACATTTAGCAAATTGAAGTTTCATTAAGAAGTGCTCTTGGGATCAATAATTGTTAAAGAAGAGAGCAAAAGCAAATTTGAGAGGAAAGAAACTTTGGGCAGTATGTGAAATAACAACCAGCCATTAGCCAAATTCACAGAGGACTCTCTGGAGCTGGCATGTCTCTTCAGAATTAAAGCAAGGGGAAGCCTTTAATATGCATTCATGAACCGGTCATCGGTAATAGATTCCCACATCCCTCACAGGCATCTCTACCCCATAAAGAAGATATGACCTTGAACAAGGCAGCTACCTTCAACCAAGGTCAATTCTCAGAATGGGCAGACAGCTTAGAGTTTTTAACCTTCAACCTTTGAGATAATACTGAATGAATCTTTTAGTCTCAAAGGGGGTCTGGGTGGCTAAGACTAGCATCCATTAGTGAAGAATTAAGTACTCGTATGGACATGTCAAAAAGACATAGGAACCAGTTTGAAAGATATCCTACTTGTTAATATTGGACTAATGTAAATAGCAAAAAGAGTAATGATGATAAGTTTTAAAATACTGAATGAAAAAATAATCCAAGTCCGCAGATGTGCAAAAAGGAAAGGTGAGTAAAAGCTCTTTTTTGAAAAATAATACCAGTTAATTAATATGAAATGATAGAATTAAATGAATTAGAAGATTATCATTTTCAAACATCAATGTAATAATTGACTGAGTTATCAATAGTTGCTAAAACTATTGTCTGGGAATTTGTTGGAGATCAGAATTTCACATAAATTTGAAATATCACTATACAGAATAAACACTAATTACCAAGGGGAAAAAGGACCTTTACAATAGAGGGTGTGATATATTCTACTTTAATCAAATGATCAAACTTAACATCTGTAATAAGAGAAGAAAACAGACATTATTAGCCTTCTGATTTTATACAATAAGAAGTACAAAACATCACAGATATATTATTCTTAACAAAATGTTTAACTTGAATATAATCATAAGCATATGCAACTGCACAAATCCAGAATGTGAGTTAGTTTACAAGACCACTACCCTAGTCTTTAAAAATGTCATAATCATGAAAAACAAGAAAGTGTAAGGGGACTGTCCTAAATTAAAGAAAATTTAAAGAAATATGACAAACACATGTACTATGAAATCATAAATTAGATCCTGAGTTGAACATAAAAACAGCTAAAAAGGACATTGTGGACTTCACTGTATAAATATTAATATGAATTATGTATTAGATATTATTGTATCAATGTTAAAATTTTTGAGTTTGACAATGTGATTTGTCATAATTACCTACTAAAATACTAAAGAACTAAGTGTCTTAAAATTACCAGTGTGCTTTGCAAAGATTTTTTTTGAAAAAGGGCCTGAGAGAGATATGGCAAAATGTTAACAATTGCTGAATCAAGGCAAAGTTGATATAGGTATTTGTAATACCATTCTTTCCATTTTTCTATTAGTTTCACTTTTTTGAAAAACATATACCTGGAAAATTCTAAAGTTTAAGTGTAACCAAAGTTCTGATCCAATTTCCACAAATTTCTTGTCAATAAGATGTGTGTTCCTGAAGTTTAACTGTGTTTTGAATTTTGATTACAACCTTCTCTACAACAACTTTTTCTTTTTTTCTTTTGTTTTTCTTTTGAGTTGGAGTCTTACTCCATCGCCCAGACTGGGTACAGTGGCACACTTCCGGCCACCGCAACCTCGACCTGCTGGGCTCAGGTGATCCTTCTGCCTCAGCCTTCCAAGTAGCCAGAACTATAGGCGTGTGCTACCACACCCAGCTAATTTTTGATTTATTGTAGAGAAGAGGCCTCACCAGGTTACCCAGGTGGGTCTCGAACCCATGGGCTCAGGCCATCCACTCACCTTAGCCTCCCAAAGTGCAGAGATTACAGGCTGAGTCACCGAACCCAGCAACTTTTTCTTTCTAGTATTAAAATCAAAGTAACTTTTAAGATAAGATATGTACATTACCCACTGATTTTAACTACATTTCTATTTCTGTCACCCAGGTTTTTGTTGTTTTTAACAGTCATTTTTACCTTGACAAATTTCTACAACTGTCGAAATCTCAATTCTAGTTATTTTCTCTAAATGTTTTCTTTCGACACCTTTTAGGTTTCAAGAGAATACTTCCGTACAATGAGTTGAAAGAGAAACTTCAAACTCCTTTTGCAAAATATATATACATAGATATAGACGCACAAATATATATATGTATGTTTAAAGAAACACATATATATATGTGGTTTTTTTTTTTTTTTTAAACTTTTTAGCTGGTCATAGTGATATGTGCCCTATAGTCACAGCTACTAGAGAAGTTGAGGTAGAAGGATCTTTTGAGCCAAGGAGTTTGATTCCATCCTGGGCAACATAGCAAGTCACTCGCTCTCTCTCTCTCAAAAAAAAAAAATGCCAGGCTCTGTGGCTCAGCCTGTAATCCTGCGCCTTTGGGAGGCTGAGGTGAGTGAATTGCCTGAGCCCGTGGGTTCGAGACCCGCCTGGGCAGCGAGACCTCATCTCTACAATAAATCAAAAAAATCAGCCGGGCGTGGTAGCGCATGCCTGTAATTCCGGCTACTTGGAAGGCTGAGGTGGAAGGATTGCCGGAGCCCAGCAGGTCGAGGCTGCGGTGGCCGCGAGCGGCCACTGCACTCCAGTCTGGGCGACAGAGTGAGACTCCAACTCAAAAAAAAAAAAAAAAAAGCCTGTATTTCAATTTTCTTTTTCTGGGCAATATTTTCTCCTTTCTCATTTCTTCATTTTATCAGAATCATATATCAAAACTGTTTTTGAAGACAGCAAAAAGAAAAATTAAAGTTTTGTATTAGTCAGGCTTCAGAAGTATTAGGTGAAAATAAAAGTTAACACAAACATGTCTCAATGTACATCTGGAAGGACCTTAGGGAATTAACATCTTAAAAGAAGCAATAACTTCTGTATTATCCTTTATAAGATCTACATCACAGCCATTTAGGTAATGTCTCTCATTTTGTACACTTTAATTCTTAGAGACTAAATATATCAAAATAATATAAACATATTAATAAAACTTCAACCCCACAGATATGTATGCAGTCTTTGAAGTGTCTTCTCCTAATTTCACGTTTTCAATGATTTCAAAAATGAACAGTTGTCTTCTCTGTTACATTTTCTGAAAAGCAACACTTGGATAGAACTCAAGTAGATTTTAAAAGGTGTACATTTCTCTAAGACTTTTCTTTCCTTGTTATTTAAAGGCTCTTTCTCATCTCTTAAATACCCTAGTAGCTATAGACTCATATATTAAAATATATGCACATACACACCTATAAACCCTTATAACATACTTTTATAAAGGTACTCAGAACACAATGCATAAAACAGGTGAGCTATTTTTAATTTCATCATGGGAAATATGTGAAGATAATGTAGAAGAAGATAAAACAGAATCCCATTCATTTTATTGTTTTTTTATTGGAAAAAACACGCTAGGGGTCTTGTGTGAAGAGAAAAATCTCTGTAGGATTGAATAGCAATGGAACTTTCATGTAAAGCAGTTTTGTTTGAAATATATTGTTCCAGACAGCAGAAAAGAGAATAATTTTAATACAAAATGCTTCCAGGCTCAGTCCCTTCTGGCCACTTAATTTGATTTCAGTAATACTGAGGTTGCCTCTGTCTAGAAATAGCTATTAAATATAGTGCTGGGCTTTCAGAAAACTTTTACTTTACATGAGAGCCAAAAGGTAAATCTGTACAAAATCAGACTAGGAGCTGAATGAAATATGATTTCGAAATAGATAAATATATTAGCTCAAACTCTGAGAAATGTGAATCTTTTTGGGAAAAAAAAGGTGACAACAAATCCTAATTGGTATTTATCAGTCATCAAAGTCACATTTAGACAGAGACTAGGCAAAACACATCTACCTGTCTACCTACATATCAAGTGGTTTTCAAATGTTTCCCTTTGATTTAATTCAAGTTTGGGGAAGAAATGCCAACATTTTCTGATAGCATTAAGATTAACTTCAATAAATATTTATTGGAATGTACTTATATAAAAATGACTGACAGATAAGACAGACTTTGCCCTTAGGGCAACTTAGTGTGTAAAATTGGACAAATTTTATATTACAGGTAGAAATAAGATGACTGCATTAGTTATGTATCCCAACATTTAGCAGTTTAAACAACAACCAGGTATTTAATTCACAATTCTCATGGATAGTTGCTGGTCTGGGTCAGCATTGGGTGATCTGACCCAGGCTTGCCCATGTCTCTGTGGCCTTTGGAAGGTCAGCAGTGGCCTTGACTCAGATGACCTTCGTCACATGATTTTTCCATTTGGCAAATAATAATAATTCCAGCTAGGAAGGTTGGGGAGGAAGTAGGGTGGATGTGATAAACACTTTAGAAATAGAAAGAATATGCATTTTGGATTTCAAATTTACACTATTTTAAATTATGATTGAATTAATTTATTTTTAAATGAACTGTTTCTACATTAGTCCATTTTGGTCTATCTTAGTTGTATCATTGTAATCTCAAACAGCTTCTCCTTTTTACCCAGATCTAAGATATCTAAAGGCTCAGACTGAGATCCTCTTTACCCTCTCTACATCTTATAACTTCTCTCAATTTCTTCAAATAGCACGGTTTCAAAACTTCCAAATGTGATTTGCCTCTTTCTTTTTTCTCCACTTTTCATATTTGATTAGCTGCCAATGCCTTCTTTTTTTACATCTTTTTTTTTTTAAAGATGTGGAGTACAATTCAGGGTTAGGTACATAAGTGGTTCTCATTCGGGTAAAGTTTGGGTACCCTTATTGATGTTATGTGACCCGCCCCGGCAGTGTCCTACTACTGCCAATCCCTTTCTCATAGTATCATGATAAATGTTCAGGTTCCACTTATGAGTGAGTATTCATAGCACTCATACCTTTGTTTCTGTGATAAATCACTGAGTATTATATACTATAACTCCATCCAAGTTGCTGCGGACTGGATAAAGAAAATGTGGTACATATACACAATGGAATATTATGCAGCCAATGCCTTCTAAGTACTAGTTTCAACATCATTGCCCCACTTATAGTCCCACTATTTTTATTCTGTTTCAGACCCTCCTGCTTCTTGCTGGACTACTGTAATATGTCCTTTACCGGTCTCATCATACTCGGATTCACTGTTAACAATCTTACCAACCGCCTCCAGATTAGTCTTTTAAACTCATAGTTCTGATCAAATTGTTGTCTTCTGCACATAAGTTTCTATAGCTCCTTATTTTCACATGACTTGTTAGCCTATAATGATAGCATTTGGGGCATTTATCCCAATTTGGTCCCATTTCTATTTCTTTTTATTTATTTAGTTGGAGTCTCACTTCCATCGCCTAGGATGGAGTGCAGTGGCACACTCACAGCCACAGCAGTTCGTCCTGCTGGGTTCCCATACCCAGCTAATTTTTGATTTATTGTAGAGACAAGGTCCTGTCAAGTTGCCAGGGCTAGTCTCGAATGTGCTGGCTCAGGCAATCCATTTGTCTCGGCCTCCCAAAGTGCTGATATTACAGGCTGAGATCCCAAGCCCGGCCACCATTTATATGCCTAAACTTGTTTCTTACTGTTCTAAAGTGTCACACTATGCATTAGCCAGAGTGGAAGACACAACATTCTTTCAAACTCCAAGACACATTTCATCATTCCAACCCCATGGGATATTTTCCCTGATCTCAAAATTTCAACTCATAGGCTACTTCTTACATGAAGTTTTTTCCAATCATCTTAACTGGAAATTCTCTTTCTCTAAATTATATTATGGTTTATTCTACCAACATATTTTGATATTTATTTGTATCATAACTGTTTAAATACATATTTTTATCTTTCCTAAGAGGTCACATTTCTTTTAATAAAGTGGCATGCCTCATCAAGGTTTGTCTATCCTATAATGTTTTAATACTACACATGAACTTGATTTCTACTCATTAAAAAGCTACAAGTCTAAGATGAAAGGTAGACATACAAAAATAAATATCAAAAGAACATGATAATTATAATAATAGAAATATGCTAAGTACCATTATACAGAGTTATCAATTCTACTTTGGAAGAATAGAAAGCATCTTACAAGGAAGAAGGTAATGAAGGAGAAGACTTGAAGAGTCAGGAGTTTTCCAAGCAGTCCAGAGGAAAACCATTGCAGGTAGAAAAAATAAAGTGTTCAAAGGTATAGAATCACGGGATGATTTTATGGGTCTAGAGACTAGATTTGTCTTTATTCTCTACTATATAGTGATCATTTGTGGAAGTGAGGAAGAACCAGTACAAAATTTAATTTTACTGGGTTTCATAAACCAATCAACTATTTCATTAAGTTAAAATTATCCTTTGCGTAGCCAGCTAAAAACACTAAAAGTAATAACAAAAATAACAACACCAAATAACTACTTTTCTATTGGGATACTAAAAATATATTCTGAGACTATACTTTTGTTTTGGGGTGGTTGTATTTGTTTGGTTTGAGTTGGAGTCTCTCACTCTGTCACCCAGGCTGAAGTGCAGTGGCATGCTCACGGTCACCTCAGCCTCCACCTGCTGGGCTCAGGTGATCCCTCCACCTCAGCCTTTCAAGTAGCTGGAACTTCAAGCACGTGCCACATGACCAGCTAATTTTTTGATTTATTGTAGAGATAAGGTCTCGCCAAGTTGCCTAGGCTGGTCTCAAACCCATGGGCTCAGGCAACCCTCTCACCTCAGCCTCCCAAAGTGCTGGGTTTATAGACGTTAGCCACTGTGCCTGGCCACATACCTTTGTTTTGAAAGCTGGTTCTTTATGCTGAATTCAGATTTTAGAATAAAACACCACAAAATCCTAAATTTTCTCATGCTACTTGGTCACAGTGTTTGGGGACTATAGTAAGCAATTAAAATGGGGATAGATATTAAAGAAATTTAAGCAAGGAAGCAAGACTATATTACATTTTAGTTGGGAGTTCTCAGAGAACAATAGGTAAACTATTTTGGTAAAGAGTAAGGACATAGCAAGAAATACCAATGTCGAAAACTTCTTGGTAACAAATGACCAACGTTGAGAGCCTAGAATATGATATTAAGTAGTAGAGCTTCAGAGAAGAGGAAAACATTATAAATTTTAAATTGGGAAAACTTACTGACTGCTCAAACATGAGGATAATGGATGTTTCTGATTTGGGGGTGTTCAGAACTGAGAAAAAGAGACAGGTGTATTGCGGAAACAATAATTAGTTCAGTTATAAACACTGTCTAGTTACTTATTGTTGCATAGCAAATTACCTCAAAACATAGTGACTTAAGACTATAAACATTTATTATCTCGCAATTTCTGTGTTTTAGAAATGTATAAGTGTTCTCTTGGGTAATTCTGGGTTAGAGACTCTCATGAGGTTACAGTCAAGATGTTGATTGAAAGTATGTGTATGTGAAGGTTGACTGAGACTGAAGAATCTTCTTTAAAACTCACTCATGTGACTGTGGGCAGGAGGCCTCAGTTTCTCATTTCGTGGGCCTTTCCATGGGGTTGAATGTTCTGACAACATGGCATATAGCTTGTCTCAAGTAAGTGATCCAAGAGAGAAAAAAAAGTAGGTAGCTATGCCTGTGTAACAGCTCAGAAGTCCTACACCATTCCTTCTGCTACATTTTATCCATTAGAAGTTATACTAAGTCCACTCCACACTCAAAGGGTGGAGAATTAAGTACCAACTCTTAAAAGAAGCAATATAAAATTCCACATGGTCATATTTTAGAACCATCACAGACATCCTGAGTTTGAGTTTCGTAAGGAGACACAGATGGGGATATCCACTGGTCAGGCTAGAGTTCAGAATTAAGATCCAGAAAGGAGAACACTCATTTGGAAACCATCGACTATTTGTGAAAATGAAAGCTATTTGAATAATGAAAATTATAGACAAAATTGTGATAATTCAGAGACTGTGTGAAATCTGAAAAAAAGAAGAGGGCCAAGTGTGGATATGGGAAATTATCTATATTAAAGGCAAATACAATGAAAGAGCCATCAACTGGGGCTGAGAAGAAAACAGAGAAAATTTTTTATTTCCCTATTTTAAAATCCAAGAAAAAACTTTGAATTATTCAGAAAATATTATATGCCCTAACATTGGTAAAAATAAAGTAAAATAAAATAAATTCCAAGAAAATATCAAGTGAATAATTTATTTCTAAATTACTCAATACAGAGTATATTGGTGACCTTTTTGCAGTTTCAAGGTTCTAGAGAAGACAGTCAAGAGGCTACAGTTGTGTGCACAAAGAGTAAAAAACAAAGAACTGATAGAGTTTCTTTTGCAAGTTTGGTTAAGAGGCAAAGGATAGAGCTCACAGCTGCGAGAGGGTCCATTCCCCCACCTGAGGCCCACATAGAGCTACCAATGGAAGTGGAAAGGCAATCTGGACAGTCCGAACACAGAAAACACTCTGCAACAGAAAGTCACTTTGAGTTCTGTGCACTGCCCAGCTAGAGTGGTAGAACAGTAGTAAATGACTCTCTGTCTCTCCCTGTGTGAACTACTTTGAATGGTAGAAAATGCCATAGGGCAACAAAACTATTCCTAGCAACAAAACAGCGAAACTAAAAAAATAATAATAAAAAGAGAAGAGCTGTTCCTCACATTTAAGCAAGAACCAGAGGAAAAACACCAGCAATCCACAAAACCTTAAAGTTGAGATGGCCAATATACAAAAAGTCCATTTTTAAATCCTGGAAATGAAGAATTCCCTCCTGTAACTTCAAAGCACAATAACAAGCCAGGGAGCAGAATTTGTAAGATAGAGGAAAGAATTTCAGAGCTCTAGAATCAAACGTTGATCTAACCCAGTATGACGAAAAAAAGGGAAAAAGGCTCAAAAAGAATTAGCAAAGCCTGTGGAGAGGTGTGGGACAATGTAAAGAAACCAAATCTATAGTTGATTGGCATCCCCCCAAAAAGAAGAGGAAACTGACAACACCCTTAAATAAGATCACCCAAGAAAAACTTCTATATCTTGCTAAGAAACAGGTGTATGATGTGGAAACAATAATTAGTTCAGTTACAAACACTGTATAGATACTTATTTTTGCATAGCAAATTACCTCAAAACATAGTGACTTAGCCAGGCTCGGTGGCTCAGCCTGTAATCCCGTGCCTTTGGGAGGCTGAGGTGAGTGGATTGCCTGAGCCTGCGGGTTCGAGACCTGCCTGGGCAGCTTGGCAAGACCTCATCTCTACAATTAATCAAAAATTAGCCGGGCATGGTAGCTTGCTCCTGTAGTTCCAGCTACTTGGAAGGCTGAGGCAGAAGGATCGCCGGAGCCCAGCAGGTCGAGGCTACGGTGACCAGGAGCGGCCACTGCTCTCCAGTCTGGGCGACAGAGTGAGACTCCAACTCAAAAAAAAAACAAAAACATAGTGACTTGAGACCATAAACATTTATTAACTCACAGTTTCTGTGTTTCAAAAATTTGGAAGTGCTTTCCTGGGTAATTTTGAGTTAGAGCCTCTCATGAGGTTGCAGTCTGTGGGCTGGCTCCCTCCTCTCTTGATGGTTCCTTTGGCTTTGCAGAAGCATATCAGTTTGATGAGGTCCCACTTGTCTGTCTTATCTCTTATGGCCTGGGCACTTGGGGTTTTGATCAGGAATTGGTTGCCAGTTCCAATTTCCATAAGGGTGTCTCCTGCATTTTATAAGATTCTTATAGTTTGATATTTTATCTTTAGGTCTTTGGTCCATTTAGAGTTGATTTTTGTGTATGGTGATAGGTAGGGGTTCTGTTTCAATTTTCTGCATGTGGTCAGCCAGTTTTCCCAGCACCATTTGCTGAATAGGTTCTCCTGCCCCCAGTGGTTGTTGGTAGAGGCTTTGTTGAAGGTGAATTGGTTGACAAATTGAGGGTTTGCTTCTAGAATCTCTATCCTGTCCATTGGTCTATATGCCTGTTTTTGTGCCAATACTAGGTTGTTTTGATTATTGTAGCTTTATAATGAAATTTAAAGTCTGGGAGTGTGATACCTCCCACCATGTTTTTTTGTTGAGGATTGTTTTGGTTATTTGTGGTCATTTATGTTTCTATATTAATTCCTGCATTGTAATTTCCAGGTCTGAGAACAATGCTGCTGGTAATTTAATTAAATCTGTAGATTGCCCTGGGTAGAATGGACATCTTAATAACATTGATTCTTCTAATCCATGAGCATGGAATATTTTCCCATTTGCTTGTGTCATCTTTGACTTCTTTGAGCAGTGTTTTGTAGTTTTCATTGTAAGGGTCTTTCACAGCTCTGGTTAGGAAAATGTCAAGGTATTTCATTTTTTGTGGCTATTATGAGTGGGATTGTGCTTTTTATTTAGGATTATGTTTGTTTATTGTTGGTATATAGAAGTGCGACTGTCTTTTGCACTTTTGTTTTATACCCTGAGACTTTGCAAAGTCCTTTATCACTGCAAAGAGGTTTGTGACAGATTCTCTTGGACTTTTGAGGTCTAGAATCATGTTGTCTACAAAGAGGAATAACTTGACTTCTTCTTTTCCTATTTGGATGCCCCTGGTCTCCTTGTCTTATCTTATTCCTCTAGCTAGGACTTCCAATGCTTTCTTGAACAGGAGGGATGAGAGTGGGCATCTTGTCTTGTTTCGGTTTTCAGGAGAAATGGTTCCAATTTCTTTCTGTTTAGCAGTATGCTATCTGTGGGTTTCTCATAGTTTTGACTTGCTATTTTGAGGTATGCTCCATCTATGCCTAGATGTTCCAGGATTTTTATCAAGAAGGGATGCTGGATATTATCAAAAGCTTTTTCCATGTCTCTTGACATAATCATGTGGTTTTTTTTTTTTTATATGTTGATGTATTTAATTACATTTATGGTCTAGTGAATATTGAACCAGCCCTGCATCCTGGAGATAAAGCCTACTTGGTTGTGGTAGATGATTTTTGAGATGTGTTGTTGGATCCAGTTTTCTAGGATCTTGTTGAGAATTTTAGCATCTATGTTCATCAAGGATATTGGTCTGTAGTTCTCTTTCTTTGTTGGATCTTTACCAGGGTTTGGGTATCAATGTGATGTTAGCTTCATAAAATGATTTAGGTAGAATTCCATCTTTCTTGATTGCCTTCAATACTTCAATAGGATTGGTATCAGATTCTCCTTGTATGTTTTGTGGAATTCTGCTGGAAAGTCATCTGGTCCAGGTCTCTTTTTTTTGTAGGTAGTTTTCTTATTTAGTATAATCAATTTCCTGGAATGGTATTGGTCTATTCGGTCTCGATTTCTTCTTGTTTCAACTTGGTGAGATTGTGTGATGTCAGAAAGTCCTCCATTTCCTTTAGGTGTTCAAGTTTGTTTCCATGTAAGTGTGCATAGTAGTCTCTGATAAACTTTTGTATTTCTTTGGGGTCAGTTGCAACTTGATCTTTTGCATTTCTGAATGAGCTTATTTGGGTTTTTCCTCTCTTTTTCTTGGTCATTCTAGCTAGGGGACCATCAATATCACATATCCTTTCAAAGAACAAGATTTTTGTTTCATTGATTTTTTTGTATTATACTTTTGTCTTCTATGTCCTGAATTTGGGCTTTTATTTTGGTGATCTGTATTACTTTGCTAAAATTAGAGTTTTGGTGGTTTTGCTTTTCCAGCTTCCTTATGTGATTTGTTAGGCTGTTAACTTGTGATCTTTCCATTTTCTTCATACATGTTCATAGGCATATGAATTCCCCTCACAGTACTACTTTCATAGCATCCCAGAGGTTTTGGTAAGATGTTTCTTTGTTTTCATTTGTTTCCAGGTATCTTTTAATCTCTGTTTTGATTTCTGTGTTGACCCAGGAGTTCTTTAGCATCAGCTGTTTAGTATCCTTGTCTTTGTGGGTATTGGAGGAACTTAATTGGTGTTGATATTTATTTTGATTCCACTGTGGTCTGAGAAGGTGCATGGCAGTATTTCAATATATGTAATTTGCTTATGCTTTATTTATGGCTAAGAATATGCTCGATCTTAGTGTGCATTCCATGTATTGATGGATAGGATATATATTCTGTGGTTGTTGGGTGAAGTTCTCTGTGGGTATCTATTAAGTCCATTTGGTCAAGCATCATGTTGAGGTTCTGAATCTCCTTGTTTATTTTTTGTTCAACAATCTGTCTAGGGTTGTGAGTAGGGTATTTAAGTCTCCAACTATGACAGTGTTAGAGTCAATATCATTTTTTATTTCACCTAGAAGCTACTTTATGAAAGTTGGTATACCTATGTTGGGTACATATATGTTTAGGATGGATATTTCTTGTTGATGGATTGAAACTTTTACCATATGTGGTGACCCTCCATATCTTTTTAAATTTTTGATAGCTTAAAAGGTATTTCGTGTGATACTAAAATTGTGACTCCTGCTTCCCTTTGTACTGTGTTTACCTTAAATTTTGTTTCCCATTTTCTTACTTTGAGTCTGTGAATGTCCTTTCTGGTAAGAGGGGTCTCTTGGAGACAATATATTGTTGCCTCATGATATTTTATCCAATTTGCCATTCTGTGTCTTTTCAGTGATGCATTTAGTCCATTCATATTCAGGCTAATTATTGAGATGTGAGAGTTTATTCCTGTCATGAGGTTCTTATAAAGTTTGTTGTTATTGCTGCGATTTGTTTATTCGTTTGTTGTCTTTTTTTATTTTTTAGTTGATTCATGTGTGTTTTCAATTTTTCTCCTGCATTATTGGGAAGGTGGTTGTTGTTCTTTTTTTTCCTTTCTTCTGTGTTTAATACTTTCTTAACTGTTTCTTATAGAGCTGTACTGGAGGCAGTGTAAACTCTTTGAGATTGAATGCCTGGAAAGGATTTTAATTCTTCATCACTGATGAACTTAGCTTAGCTGGGTAGGTAATTCTTGATTGAAATTATTTATCTTTGAGAACTTTGAAGATTGGGATTCCAAATTTTCCTAGCCTGAAATGTTTCTGTAGATAAGTCTGCTGTTATTCTAATTTGTCTTCCCTGAAAGGTAGTCTGACCTTTCTTGCTACCTTTAGGATTTTTTCGTTTATACCTACTTTGTGTATGTGAATTACTATTTGTCTGAGAGTTAATCTTCTCATTTGTTGTCTTGCAGGGGTTCTCTGAATCTCTTGTGTTTGAATGGCCACATTACTGATAAGATGAGGGGAGTTTTCTTGGATAATTTCATGGAATGTTGGCTCAAGGGTGATCACTGTCTCTCTATCTGCCTCAGGGTTTCCAATTAATCTTAGGTTCAGACTCTTGAAATAATCGCTCTTCTCTTGGATATTTTGATCTGTCATTTTAAGCTTCTTTTTAATGATTTTAACGGTTTGGGTTAGTTCCATAGGTCCTCAAGCTCTGAGATTCTTTCTTCTGCTTGGTTAATTCTGCTTTCCATGCTTATCAGTTTGTCATTTATTTCATTCACTGTATATTTTATTGCTGTTATAGCAGTTATCGACATCTTGATCTTTCTTCTTGTGTCTCCTCATTTCTATTTATTCTCTCTATTAATATCTTGATATCTGGGTTTGCAGTTTGAGACCAGTCATTCTGGGGGATCTTTATTGTTTGCCTTCTAAAATCTGTATTCTCATTGATTGACCTCCCAGGGGTCTATGTGAGACCTGTACTCTTTCTTCATTTGTGTAGATTTTCTTCTCCTGTTTTTTTTTTTTAACTTTTCTTTAATTTTGTTGTTCATTGATAGGGAGTAGTTTTTACTTCTGTTTGCCTAACCTCCCATTCTTCCTTATGTAGATCTTCTGGCTTTGTTCAATTCTGAAGTTGGACAAGGGGTGGAGGACTGTACTTTTTGCAGTTTTGAGATTTAATTGAGGAGGGAACTGTAATGCAGAATCTATCTATAGATCCCAGTATCCACTGACAGGTGTGTGGACCCCTGGAACCCACTTCCCACCTCCTTATAATCTGTCCATTCAGTGGGGTATATGTTTGCCCACTGAAAGCAAAATGAAGTTTAAAAAGGGGGGGAAGAATGGAAAAAGAAAGGAGGAAGATAAGAGGATGGTGGAGAGAGAGAGAAGAGGGAAAGCAGGCATGCCAACTAAAAAATTAAGAAAGAAACAAAAACAGAAAATATTTTTTTAAATCATATAAACACACAAACTGACACACAAAAAACCCCTATTGATGTACTCTCTCTCAAAAATACCCATACACAGGCTGGAAGTCTTTTAAAAAGCATTAAAATAACAGAAACAAAGCAAGTACGAAAACATAATCAAAAACAGAGAGAAGAGAGGAAAAAAAGCTAAGCTAAAACAAACAAAAAACAAAAAGAGAAAAATAAACAAACAATAAAAAAAAACTTTCTCTGAGGGCATTCCTGTAACTCCAACTTCCTTTCAGCTCTGGTCTCCAGCCCCTCCCCTCTGCTCTCAGCAGTCTGATAGGGTTGCTCTTAGCATGGATCAGATACCCCACAGACTACTGTGGGAGGAGGGTAAATGAGATCTGGACTCACCTGGCTTGCTACCACTGCTGTCAAGTCTCCCACCCAAATCTGATGTGTCTGTCTGTTCCAGCATGAGGGAGGGGTATCTGTCTCTCAGAGTTTGATAAGGAGATAATCTCTAAGTTCCAGGTTGTAGGCTGGGCGAAGCTGGGCAGGGCAATGCAAGGCTCTACCTGGTCCCAGGACAGAGAAAATGGTGCTGGTCGGCATTTCCTCACCAGTGGCAGGGCTCTTTGTCAGCTTTCCAGGACCCGCTTTCTCCACAGATTCTGGGCTCATGTTGCTCTGCTATCACAGGTGATGGTGTGGGCCTGGTGTCAGGTGGTGGATTAGCTGTTTTCTACTGCTTCTCCTCAGGAGTACACCAAGAACAGCAGGTGATCCTGTGCACCAGGAGTGCCAATCTCAGGATAGTAGGAGGTTGCAGTCACCTCTGGAGGGGAGTCCCCAATGCATGAACCCAAGTATCCCCTCAGATGGACTTTCACTCACCCCCCCCCCCCGGCACACACTCACTCACACCGAGAGTCTTTTTGGACACTTGCTTTTGCAGAGACTCTCCCAGTCCAACCTGTTCCATTGCCATCTTGCTAGAAATCAAAGAAAAAATTCTAAGACAGCTAGAGAGATGGGTCAGACCACCTACCAGAGAACACCCATCAGAATTGCAGCAGACTTCTCAGAAGAAATCTTGCAAGTCAGAAGGTACTGGAGTCCCATCTTTCATATTCTCAAAGATAAGCAATTCCTTCCAAGAATCTCCTATCCCATCAAGCTAAACTTTATCCATTTTGTAGAATTAGAATCCTTCCAAGACATTCAATCCCAAAGAGAATACACCACCCCCAGTCCAGCATTTCAGGACATCTTTAAGAAAGCTTTGAGCATGAAGATGAAAGAATGGTTTCACCCATCACAATAGTGCAGGCAAGCACAGAGTTAACAGAGCATACAAATCATCCACAAATTAAACAAACAAAAAAGGAAGCAAAGCAACCTCTTAAGAACATTATGCAGGGATAAACCCTCATATATCAGTAATTAACTTGAATGTGAATTGTTTGAATGTGCCACCAAAAAGGCATAGAGTAGCAAACTAGATAAAGAAACATGATCCAGCTTTCTGCTGCCTCCAGGAAACCCATCTCACTGCAAAGGACACTCACAGGCTCAAAGTGAAGGGCTGGGAATTGATGTTCCAGGGAAATGAAAAGCAAAAATCAGCAGAAGTAGCTATTTTTATATCAGAAAAAAAAACTTCAAATCAATCAACATTAAAAAGGACACTACAAAACGGTCAACCCACCAGCAAGAAATGTCCATCTTAAATATACAATACCCAACACAGCAGTATCCAGATTTGGAAAACAATTGTTACATGAACTAGTTGATGACATAGACATCCACACAATCATAATTGTAGATGTTAATATTCCACTAACATCCCTAGACAGGTCATCGAGGCAAAAACAAAAAATAAACAAAACAAAAAAACAGAGATCTAGAACCTTTACACTAAACCAAATGGACCTAATAGACATCTACAGAGCATTCCACTTAACAACTACAAAGTATCCATTCTACTCATCAGCACATGGAACATATTCCAAGATTGATCACATTCTCAGGCATAAATCAAGTGTGAACAAATTCCAGAAGGTTGAAATAATACCAAGCACCTTCTCAGATCACAGTGGGATCAAAATAAATATCACCACAAATATGAACTCCCCAAAACACACAAAGACATGGAAACTAAACTATATGCTACTAAATAACTTTTGGGTCAATGCAAAAATCAAAACAAAAATTAAAAGATTCATGGAAACAAATGAATACAAAGACACGACATATCAAAACTTCTGGGATACCATGAAATCAGTGTTGTGTGGGAAGTTTATAACATTGCACACTTATATCAAGAAAATAGAAAGGATTGCAAGTAAACAGTCTAATGTCACACCTAAGGAACTTGGAAAGATAAGAACAATTAAATCCTAATTTCCATAGAAAAATCCAGATTACTAAAATAAAGTCAAAATTACAGGAAATAAAAGACAAAAATATCAGAGAGGATTAAAGACAAATAGTTGGTTTATTGAAAGACAGAGTAGACAGACCCCTCACCAGATAGACTAAAAAAGAGAGAGAAAGTCTGAATAAACATTATTAAAAATGAAAAAGGCAATGTCACAACTAACCTTGAAAAATTTCAAAATATTTTCAGAAATTACTACAAACATCTGTATGCAAATAAACTAGAAAATCTAAAGGAAATAGAGGATTTCCTAACATCACACAACCACCAAAGGCTGAAGCAAGAAGAAATTGAAACACTAAACAAACCAATAACAATCAAGGATATCAATTCAGTTATAAGAAAACTCCCTACCAAAAAAGTCCTGGACCAAATGGCTTCTCAGGTGAATTCTACAAGACATACAAGATCTGGTACTAATTTTATTGAAAGTATTCCAAGCAATTGAGAAGGAAAGAATTCTTCCTAGCTCATTTTGTGAAGCTAATATCATTCTGATACCCCAGACTGGCAAAGGTCCAACAAGGAAAGCAAATTGCAGACAAGTTTTCCTGATGAACTTAGACACAAAAATTCTCAACAAGATTCTAGCAAATTATATCCAACAACACATCTCAAGGATGATAAACTTTACCATGACCAGGTAGGCTTCATTTCTGGGATGCAGAGCTAGTTCAAAATTCACAAAACCATAAACATAAGTCAGCACATTAACAAGTATAAAAACAAGAACCATGTGATTATCTCATTAGACACAGAAAAAGCATTTTATAAAATCCATCATTCCTTCTGAATAAAAAATATCCTCAAAATCTAGGCACTGAAGGAACATTCCTGAAAACAATAAGAGCCATCTATGACAAACCTGCAGCCCTCATCGTGCTTAATGGGCAGAAACTGGGAGCATTTTTCCTAGGAACTGGAATGAGACAAGGTTATCCACTCTCACCCCTCCTATTCAACCTCGTTCTGGAAGTCCTAGCCAGGGCAATTAGGCAAGAGAAGGAAATTAGAGGTATACAAATAGTCAAAAAGGAAGTTAAGTTATCCCTCTTCTCAGGTAATGTGATCCTATAACTTGAAAACCCTAGATAGTCTGCCAAAAATGTCCTCACCCTGATGAATGGCTTTGGTAAAGTCTTGGAATACAAAATCAATGCACAAAAGGAAGTTGCATTTTTGTACAACAACAAACAGAGAACCAAATAAAAAGCAATCTCATTCACAAAAATAAAATGAAATACTTTGGTATCAACCTAATCAGAGAAGTGAAAGAACTTTACAATGAGAATTACAAAACACTGCTCAAAGAAATCAAGGATGATACAAACAAATGGAAAAACATCTCATGCTCATGGATTAGAAGAATCAATATTGTCAAGATGTCCATCCTACCCAAGAAAATCTACAGATTCAATGCAATCCCTATAAAAGTGACAATGTCATTTTTCACATACCTACAAAAGGCAATACACAGAATTTCATATGGAAGCAAAAAAGAGAGTGAATATACAAAATAATCCTCTACAAAAGGAGCAAAGCTGGTGGCATCACACTTAAATACTTTATACTATATTGCAAATCTACAGTAACCAATACAGCATGGTATTGGTAGAGGAACAGGCACATAGCTCAATGGGGCAGCACAGAGAATCCAGAAATAAAAACTCAGTCCCTCGACCAATTCATCTTTGACAAGGCTGCCAATAACAAACATTGGGGAAAGAAAACCACATTGAGCAAGTGGCGCTGGGAAAACTGACTAGCCACATGCAGAAGAATAAAACTGGACCCCTACCTATCACCATTTACAAAATCACCTCAAAAAGGATCAAGGATTTAAATATAAAACCTAAAACCATAAGAATCCTAGAAGAAAATGTAGGGAACACCCTTCTGGATATCAGAGTAGGCAATGAATTCATGACCAAGTCCTCAAAAGCATTTGCAACAAAAACTAAGATAGGTAGATAGGATCTTATCGAACTGAAAAGCTTCTGCACAGCAAAAGAAACCATCAAAAGAGTAAAGAAGCACCCCAAGGAATGGGAAAAAAAATTTACAAGTTATGCATTGGACAAAGGCCTAACATCCAGGATCAACAAAGAACTCAAACAAATTGAAAGGAAAAAAACAAACAACCCCATTCAAAAGTGGGCAAAAGGTATGAATAGATGCTTCTCAAAGGAGGATATACAAGCAGCCAATAAACACATGAAAAAAATGCTCAGTCTCACTATTTTTCAGAGAAATGCAAATTAAAACCACAATAAAATAGCACATAGCACTGGTAAGTATGGCAATCATTAATAAGCCAAAAAAAACAACAGGTATTGGCATGGCTGCAGAGAATGGGAAATGCTTCTACACTGTTAGTGGGAATGTAAATTAGTTCAGCCTCTATGGAAAGCAGTGTGGTGATTCCTCCAAGAACTAAAAATCGAGCTTCCACACAATTCAGCAATCCCCTCCTGGGAATATACCTAGAAAACATAATTTGCTCTACAAAAAGGACACTTGCACACATACATTTATTTCAGCACTATTTACAATAGTAAAAAACATGGAACCAACTCAGATGCCCATCAAAAGTTTACTGGCTAAAAAAATGTGGTACATATACATGATGGAATATTATGCAGCCATAAAAAAGAACAAAATCATGGCTTTGGCAGCAACTTGGATGCAGTTGGAGATCATCACACTAAGCAAACCATCACATAAACAAATAACTGAATACCACATGTTCTTACTCGTAAGCAGACCCTGAACACTAGTCACACTAGCACAAGGGTGAGATGGACAGATGTTGGACACTGCTGGGGGAGGGAGGAAAGGAAAAAAAAGAACATGTGACAACACAGCGGGTACCTGGTCCACTATCAGGAAGAATGAGGACAAGTTAAAGGCCCAAACTTTACCTGTATACAACCTATTTATGTAGCAAATCCTCACTTGTACCCCACAACTCCAAAATAAGATAATAATAATAATAATAATAATAATAATAAATAACTTTCTTAAAAAAGATTCCTGATTCACCTTTTTTTTACCTTTTTTTTTATGTTATTTAACCTTATTAACTTCTAAAGACCCCCATTTCTGAATAATATCTCATTGGGGTTTAGGGCCTCAATATATGAATTTGAGGGGTCACACAAGCATTCCATCCCTAATCCCCCCGCCTTCATATTTGATTTTTTTCACTTCCATTAAAGAGATAATAAGTATAACAAACCCATGTCCACAGCTTTTTGTCTCTCTTAAAGCCACATTTTCTACAATCTATAGGCAGATTGAGAGGCTTCATATACTTTTTTTAATGTAAAATTTTGAGCATGATCTCATGAGGTGAAAGTCAATCGAAATTGAGGCTTAAAAACTCATAAAAGAAAATTGGTGATGAATATCAAGTCAGTTTTCATGTAGTTCTTTCTTTTTCTTATGTTTTTCTCACAAACAGCAGGAGATGAGCTGTGGTACAGAGAAATGAACATGGGCTTTTGAGTCAGAAAATCTATACTAAGCAACAGGTCTGCAAAAGCATATAGAATGGTATCATGGATGTTGAAGATTCAGAAAGGGGAGATATTTAAACCACCTATCAGGTACAATGTGCTCTAATAGGGGTGATGGGTACACTTAAGACCCAAAGAACTTCACCACTATACAACAATTCATCCATGTAACAGAAAATCAGCTGTCCTCCTAAAGCTATTGAAATAAAAAATTAAATAGAAATGCTGTTATTAAGTGTAGCACTCACCCATTCATGGAACACATATTTATGATATACACAGTGACTATTGTGCATGTTTGAGTTAGCCAAAATGGTAAGACAACAATCATTAATGGATGTTATTAACATAATTTTTGTATAGCCATACTAGGTTTTGCTTATCTTGATTTTATTAATAACCACAGCACTTAAATGTACAATTTTCTCTGCTAAAAGACAAAAATCCAGGTCTAACTCTCCCACAGCCTTGGTTCCCTGATCTCTTGCCGCACTCCCCAAATATCCCCACCTTGTCACCATCACTTCTGCCCAGATATAGGGTTATTGGTAGCAGCTACAACAAATTTGAAGGTTAAGCCATGAATCTAGGTGATCGTTGTCTCCTCTTCTACCTTATTGGATACACGTAGTGGCTCATATTTTATTTACTAAATATTTATTGTATTATTTGTGTACCTGCTCCTGATTGCTCTAGTCTAGGTCTCTGATTTCTTATTTTCCCAGGGTGGTTAGATCTTCCTAAAGTTCTGTCGCTTTTCTGTGAGTAGAAATGCAGAATTAAAAGTAAGTTAAAAGACAAACTGAAAATTGCCTCTATTCGGCTACCAAGAGCAGTGAAAAGAGGAGAGTATTTTAACATTTTGTATTATAATAAGAGGACAGAGACTGCACCTTTTGTGTGCTCTGCCTGTGTCCTTCATAATTGCCAAATAATCTAAAACTGTTTCTGCCAAGAAAGTATTCACTATATCAAGACTAGAAAAGGAACACAAAGACCCACAATCTAATAAAGTACAGGAACGAACAGATGAAATTTTTTTATTTAATTGGATTCACCAGCTCTGAGGGGAGAGAGAAAGAGTAATTTGAAAAGGTCAAACTGGGAAGAAATTAGTTTCATGGTTACTGAGAATGAACTTACCATGTAATAAACATACTAAATAGAAGAAATATACCCTGAGAAATACTTTCTAGAGTAATTATATAAGCTATGTCTCATAGTATTCAAGAGAAACAAAAATACTTTTGAATTTAGAAAGTTTTCTTGTTTGTGTCCTGTTCTTAAATCTGTAAGGTTATGGTTCAGATGGCATCTGTGATAGCCATAAAATGTGTACGGCATAAGAAGACATCTACTTAGGGTGATAGATGACCATGTTGAATTTGAAGAGCTTGGATTCTGAGATTCTAAACCCAGCCTCTCTCTTACAGATCTTATTTGTAGAAATGAGATAATAGAAAAAAAGAAAACCATATGTCTTGAAATGACAGACGTATGCATTGTGAGTTAGAGCCCTGTTCTTTACACATAAATTGTTCTGTGCCTTTGGACAAGCTGCCTAGTTTTTAATGTCCTCACTTATAAAACTTGAGATCTGAATACATCTTCATAACAAATCTTAGAAACTTAATGATAAAGTGGTCTTTGTATTGCTATTGAGCTGTGGAATGAGAATCACTCACTCACTGTCATATAAGTCAGTAAAAATTATAAAGAAAGATAAATAAGATTAAATTCTGTCCTCTAAGTATAGAAGTAACTAATCTCTTTACTAGGTCATTTCTAAGATTTCCCTTTAGAACAAATTTTGATTGTAGGTTGTAATGAAACATATTTCCCAATTTACACTTTCAATACTTTAATTTTAAAAGTTGGATATTCTGATGAAAATACTATACACATAGTTTTTAAATGGTTTCTAAGAAATGTTTGAAATAACATCAACATATATCTTGCAAAAAGAACTGTAATAAATGTTTACAATGCTAACTTAAGAGATGATTAAAAATACAACAGTAATCTTTCATCCATAATTCAAAATACAGTCATGCTAGATTTTAAGATAACTGAAGTTAACACCTTTTCATTTTTAAGTGCATAATATTTATTTTTATTATTTTAAAGTAAAATATTTGTGAAATAAATAGGCTTCCTACATTCTATGCTGAAAGACATCGAGTATTATTTAACCACTTCTTGACGAATTATGACAAATATGTTCTGTATTATTTAATTTCTTCTTAATGCATTATGATTATAGCTATGACCCTACATTATTTCATGCTGTAATACAGAGATGCCGCAAAACTTCTGGAAAGTTGTTTGATCATACGTAAATGACCAGGCTGCTAAATCTTTTGCCTGAAATCTGTTCTTTGACATTATTTTGTCTATCTCTTGCTAACAGTCATCGTCATTAGCAGTTATATCTTACTGCTGCAGTGCACTTTCATCTTGCTTTCTCCATTTTTTCCCAATTTTTCACTTCTATGGACCAAAGATTCCAAAGTTAATGAAACCAGTTGAATAATAAGATCAACTTTTACCGAGGTTTTAGACTTAAAATTTAAGACGAGAAGAAGGAACACATTTAGGAGTTCATTCCAGGTTGAAATGGATTCTGAGGCATAGAAATAAAGAAAAGCATGCTACATAAATGTGGGGATGGCATAAATTAGAGAATAAGGAATCTTTCACAAATAACATGCAAAGTTCCCTGTTTCAGGGGCTTCACATTGATAACCAAAATACAAAATGGCTTGTATTTTAGGAGCACAGCGGTTGTACTCAAGGAGAATAGAAGAATCTTATTCTGGTTCAGGCCCAGATAGATCAGGTAAATCTGGACATGACCCTGATCTAGTCTCGTGGCAAGAAAAACCACTTTAGGACCAACAGGGATTAAGAAAATGTGTCTAATATCTGCCTTTAGCCACAATAATACAAAGGAACAAATACATATTTTAAGAAAAATTATGAAACAAATCAGAATTCCCAAATTGCACTGCCTATCATCTAAGGAAATAGAGCCAAAAAAAAACAAGAAAATGCAGGAAAATGTTTATAAAATTTTACCAAAAGAGAAATAACTAAATGCCATGAACTTAAAAGAGTGGTCATCAAGGAAAAAAAGCAGTATATCTGACATGGTTGACTCCACTGTTAGCCCATCATGCTTTCAACACCATAGATGCTTAGATGGGTAAATAGAGGGGTTGGTCCAGTTTGCTATAATGGAATTTGCTCTGAATTTGTCTCCCCCCACCACCCTAAAATTACCTGGAAAAGACAAACTATGGCCTAGGTAACCTCCTTCCATGCCAGTCATATACATTTTTCTAGTGAATGTGGCAAATAGTTCCAACAAAGGGGGGAAAAGGTGGTCAAAGACATCTGAGGAGCACAAGAACTAAGCATAAAACATTAAAAGAAAAATAAATGAATAATACAGATGATTCTTATACAATAAACTTTTTCAAGAAAGTAAGAAAATAAATTTGCCAACTCATTACAAAGTTGGCATAATCTTAATAACCAAATATGGAGTAAGACATAATATAAAGGCTAATCCAAATCCAAAAATTGTTATATTGAGAGAGAGAGATATATATATATATAAAGAAGTAAAATGATACTCATAGAATATTTTTTCCAATAAAGCAAGGATGATTTCATCTTAAATGTATAGTAAAACACAATCTTCTGAGTAAATACTATTATATATATATAAAAATATATATATACAAATACTATTATATATATAAATATATATATATAAATATATATATATTAACATTCAAAGCCTATTTATAATTTTGAGAATAAAAGAAAAACCCTTAAAAATCTAAAAGCAGATAATTTCCCTGCTTTGGCAAAGACCAGCATAAACAGCATCAAATATACTTAATGATTAAACTTTTGGAAATTCTTTTTAAGGACTGAAATTAGACAGGGTTGCTCAGTACTACCACTACAGTTCTAGAGAGAATATAAGATCCTAGTTTAGACAATAATATAAGGAAAAAAGTCTTAAAATGTAAGAATTGAAAAACAAAAGATAAAAATATTTTTATGCAGTTGATAAAGAATTCTTGTGCAACCAAGAAAATCCTCAAACCATTAGAATTGTTAAAAGTGACCATCTTTAGAGTCTATAATACTGAGTGATCTATCACAGAAACAAAAACTGAGTGTCACATGTTCTCACTCATAAGTGGATCTTGAACAACTATTGTAATACTATAAGAAAAGGAGTGGCAGTAGAGGGAAACTGTGGGGCAGGGGAGGCCGGGAGGTGGGATTGGCAGTAGTGGGAATCTGCCTGGGGAAGGGGGGGACACCTCATCAACAAGGATACCTGCATAATGAACATTGGTGTACGTAACCCTGAATAGCACCCCACATCTCTAAAATAAAACAACTTAAAAAAAGCCAGGCTCGGTGGCTCAGCCTGTAATCCCGTGCCTTGGGAGGCTGAGGTGAGTGGATTGCCTGAGCCGGCGGGTTCGAGACCTGCCTGGGCAGCGAGACCTCATCTCTACAATAAATCAAAAAATTAGCTGGGCATGGTAGCGCACGCCTGTAATTCCGGCTACTCGGAAGGCTGAGGCGGAAGGATCGCCGGAGCCCAGCGGCTCGAGGCTGAGGTGGCCGGGAGTGGCCACTGCACTCCGGTCTGGGCGACAGAGTGAGACTCCAACTCAAAAAAAAAAAAAAAAAGTTAAAAAAAAGAGTGTCCATCAAGTTTGTCAGAGGTAAGATATATATGCAAAAATAATGATGATTTTGTCTTCTAGCAGATATTTGGCCAAATATGAAAATATTTTGGTTATCATAATTGGGGCACTGTGAGGTGCCACTAGCATCTGTTGGGTAGAGATCAGAGAAAGCTGCTAAATGTCCTACAAAGCATAGAACAGCCTACCACAATGAATAATTATCCAACTCAAAGTCTGTTGAGAAACACTGTTTTGCCCCAGTACAACAACCAGTGAAAAAATATTGTAAAAATAAGATACTTTTCACAACAACAGTACAAACTGTAAAGTATCTAGGGATTAACCTGTGTCTTTGTTTACAGGAGTTTAATGAAGAAAATCCTAAAATTTCTTAAATGACCTAAGTAAAAACTTGAATTAATGAAACAATATTTTATATCGTGGCTATATTGACTTGATATTATAAAATTAATTATTCTTTTCTAGTCACCAATAATTTTTTTAAAAACAAATTTAAAAATCATCAGTATTTGGAGAGTTTACTAATTTAATTATAAACTTTTTAGTTGGGTAGCTGAGGAATCTTGCCCTTCACTATTTGAGTGATTGGTAACTTCTCCATATTTTGCAATAAAAGGCAAGCTATTGAAATGTGGTATTTAGGGGCTTTTTTTTTAGTCCGGTGCCAATTGTAGCAATTGTTAAAATATAGAGTTTAACCTATTTATACATAACCAAATATTTTTTGCCTTGAAAGATAAAATTATGCATCTACACTTACTAGAAAATTAGTTTGTAAAACAACATGAATGATATTCTAACATCATTATTATTTAAAGTATGCATATTTATAGCTTCACACTAAATAAACACCAGGTCGTTAGAAAGTTTCAGATATCATTTTTTCTTTGTACTTCTTTGACACTACATTCTGCTAATTTTGGTACATTATTTTTATATCAAAACACCCTAACTCTAATCTTCCAGAAACTCATTAATCTGCATTAATAGCCTTTCTGGGAAGCTGTAAGTTTAATCAATTCTTATTTGATAAGGGTCTCTAATGCTTTTAGTGAAGGGAGACTTAGTGAGCAACAAACTATTTCTGAACCATCAGCGTTTTCTGAAGTCATGTCAGATGTTGATAAAGTAAAATTCCTCATATAATACAGAATGTAATTCTCAATTCTTTATCCACTGAGAAGGTTAATAAAATAGAAGACCCTCAAAATGTTATCTAAATACTGAAAAGAGATAACGTCTTAAAACAGTACTTCTTCATAATCTGGATACTTTTGTATCCAGATAGTGCAGGCTATTTTCTCAATGACCTCATGGAGCAATAGAAGTCACTGAAAGGCTCAGTTTTTAAATGTCTATCCACCACAATGAAGATGATCACTATAGTTAACTGTCACTTTTTGCAGTGAATACTCCACCTCTGAGCTCTCCACTATTTCTTTATATCTATGTAACTTTTTTTTTTTACATAGCCCTTTATACCAACCATGTTATTTCATGCTCACAACAGTCATATGAGGCAAAAGATAATAGGGGTGTTGCTTTTACTGGTGAAGAAATGAGCTCAGTGACCTTATGTTCTCCAAGTTGTGATGAATTTGTACCAACTCCTATTGCTTTTTTCTGCCAGTGTTCCCATCCAATCGGTCAGGACACTTGAAGGGCTTGATACAGGCAGGATGCAGTTTTGTGTCTGGCAGATTTCCAGAATTCTTGAGGGCAAAGCTCTCTTATTCTTCTCTATGCCTCCAGTGCCCACTAGAATACCTATGTAAGGGAAATAAATATCTTTCCCCTTCCATCACAGGGTTCATGGCTGAGGCCTCTATAACAAAGTACAGAATAACAAAAGAAAAATATACAAATTTATTTCATGTAAGTTTTACATGATGCAAGAGGTTTCATAAGGAAATGACCCAGAGAAATGAATACACCCATGTATTTTGTATGATAGGTTTTATGAAGAACTATATAGTTGTGGAGAA
The DNA here is from genome assembly GCA_027257055.1 of Cephalopachus bancanus. Lineage (NCBI taxonomy): Eukaryota > Metazoa > Chordata > Mammalia > Primates > Tarsiidae > Cephalopachus > Cephalopachus bancanus. The sequence goes on from JAPVLO010000108.1 coordinate 9,903,122, forward strand.
CTATGACTGAAAAAGAGGGTATGAGCTGCAGGTCACGAGCTTAGCAAGTCCTGTTTCACATATCCTTTTCTGTGTCCTCATGTTTTCAGAGATAAGAATGTTCTTTTCCCTCAGGTAAAGGAAGGGAACTTCTCAACTGAGGATCTTATGATTTGCTTCAAGGAAAATCCTTTCTCAGTTTTATGACCTGCTTGGGGGAAAAGGTGGGAGAAAATCAGAGTGATCTTCCTATTTCTGCAGTTTTCCCAAATTCCTTCAGTTTGAAATATTTTAGGGTAGTGTGTCCTGAACTCTATCACCAATATACATCTAGAAATCTCTCTCTCTCTCTCTCTCTCTCTCTCTCTCTCTCAAATATGTACACACACACATACACACACACACACACACACACACACACACACACACACTTATACCCATTTATTTACATTAAATCCTGAGCTTCAATGGGCCATTTGCCTGCTGCCACCCACTGCCTCAACAATACCACACGGGTCTACACACCATATAAGCCCACCACTTATACCTAGGTTTCCTGAAATAACTTATTTGACAATGCAAGACCCCAAACATTTGTTATTTCCCACATCCATATCTGAATATCTTCATATTTAGTAATTTTCCCCTCTTTGTCTTCTCTCTTCCTTCAAGACACAGACCAGATGTCACTTCCCTGTAAAGTTTGTCTCTGAATTCCACAGCAAACCAGATCACAGAAGTAAATTGCTTCCTGCCATCCCACCTTTCACTGCCCTCAATTACTGCACACAGTGAGATAAGATCTGTGCTGTAAGTGGCTGGTCTTAGGAGAGATTATAACACTGAAATGCTTGGGGAAAAAAAATTTCTGGTTTGACATTATTTAAATAAGCAATTTCAATGACATTTTACTGCTCTGTATTAAACAGGAAATTTTAGTGCCCAAGGATTATCCCTTTGTTTAAGAGTTAAAATTAAAAGGTCAAGTTTAGAATGGGAGGAGGCAAGAAGAGTGCTGTGGAACCGCTTCTTAGTATTGTGAAACTTCTTAGTATTGAGAAACGCATGTTGAAATTTGATCTCAAAAGTGGCAGTGTTGGGGGGGTGTCTAATGGGAGGTATTTGGGTCATGAGGCAGATTCTTCATGATGAAATGAACGCCCTTCTTCAGGAGCACAAGTGCTCTCCTTCTCAAGGGAATAGAGTCTCTTAAACAGAGTCTGGGTTTCTCAGTTCTTCTTTCTTACTCCTCTCTTGCACGTGGTCTCTGCACACATCAGCTCCTCTCCTGCTTTTTGCCATGATTGGAAGCTACATGAGACCCTCACCAGATGCAGTTACCCATTCTTGGACTTTTCCGCCACCAGGATCATGAGCCAAATAAACATCTTATCTTTTTATATTACTCAGTCTCTGGCATTCTGTTACAGCTGCACAAAATGGACTAAGGCACAAGCGTAATGTAGCTAGAAGTCAAACATGGAATAACTAAAGCAGAGAAGACCAATTAGCAAATTTATCTCCTAAATTTTTCTATAAAATGCATACTATTGTCTTCGAACAATTATTTGAGTGAATTGATGTCTTCTCTTCAATCTAATTAACATTATCAAGAATAAAAGTTCATTTTATGCACAAGTATAATTCCACTTGAACTAGATTCAGTCATTTTTACTACAGTTTTTTATTTTTTCATGCATAAAGCCTTGATTTAACCAAAGTACATTTTTAAAAAAAATTTTAAGCATGTGGGGTACAATTCAGGATTGGTTCCATGTTTTTGCTATTGTAAATAATGCTACAATAAAAATGTGTGTTCACGTGTCTTTTTCACAGAGTGATTTAAGTTCCTTCAGGTATATTCCCAGTAGGGGGATTGTGGGGCTATATGGGAGGTCTATTTTTGATCTCTTAGGAATTGCCACACTGTTTTCCACAGAGGCTATTCTAGTTTACACTTCCACCAACAGTGTAGAAGTGTTCCCTTTTCACCACATACTCTCCAGCATCTGTTGTTTTTTGAGTTATTGATGATGACCATCCTGACTGGAGTTAGGTGGTATCTCAGTGTTGTTTTAATTTGCATTTCTTGGATGACTAGTGAGGCTAAGCATTTTTTCATGTATCTGGTGGTTGCTTGTATGTCTTCTTTTGAGAAGTGTCTATTCATATCTTTTGCCTACTTTGTAATGGGGCTGTTTGTTTTGTTGTTTTTTTCTCTTTTTTTTTTTGTCTTTTTGACACATTTGAGTTTCTTGTAGATTCTAAATGTTAGGCCTTTGTCAGATATATAGTTGGCAAATATTTTTTTTTCCCAATCTGTGTGCTGTCTCCTGTTCTCTCAATGGTTTCTTTGGCTTTGCAAAAGCTTATGAGTTTGATGAGGTCCCACTTGCCTATCTTATCTCTTGTGACATGGGCACTTGGTGTTTTGATCAGGAATTGGAGACCAATTTCAATTTCTATAAGCATGTCTCCCTCATTTTCTAAGGTTCTTATAGTTTGAGGTTTTACATTTAGATCTTTAATCTATTTAGAGTTGAATTTTATGTATAGTGATAGGTAAGGGTCTTGTTTTAATCTTCTGCTTGTGGTCAGCCAGGTTTACCAGCACCATTTGCTGAATAGGCTCTCCTCTCCCCAGTGGTTGATGGTGGAGGCTTTGTCACAGACGAGTTGGTTGAGAAATTGAGGTTTTGCTTCTAGAATCTCTATCCTGTTTGATTGGTCTATATGCCTGTTTTTGTACCAACACCAGGCTGTTTTGATTATTGTAGTTTTATTATAAAGCTTAAAGTCTAGGAACGTGATGCTTCCTGCTTTGTTTTTTTGTTTTGTTTTGTTTTTTAGCTCTTTTACTGAGGATTATTTTGGCTATTTGTGCCCATTTATGTTTCTATGTGAATTCCTATATTGTCATTTCCACATCTGAGAAAAATGCTGCTGGTAATTTAATGGGTATTACATTAAATCTGTAGATTGTCTTGGGTAGAATGGATATCTTGACAATGTAGATTCTTCTAATCCATGAGCATGTAATATTTTTCCATTTGTTTGTATCATCTTTGATTACTTTGAGCAGTGTTTTGTAGTTTTTGCTGTAAAGGTCTTTGACTTCTCTGGTTAGAAAGATGCCAAGGTATTTCTTTTCTTTTCTTTTCTTTTCTTTTGTGGCTATTGTGAATGGGATTGTACTTTTTATTTGGGTTTCTGTTTGTTTACTGTTGGTGTGTAAGAATGCAACTGACTTTTGCACATTTATTTATTTTTTTATTATTATCAATATTTTTATTATGATATTGTGGGGTACAGTTAAGGGTTAGGTATACAAATACACTTCGTTCAGGCACCCTTGTTGATAAGAGGTGCTTCCCCATCCCCAGACAGATATTTGCTACCGTTAATCCCATCTCTCCTTCCCTCCCCATAGTTTCCAACTACTGTCAGTCATTTTCTTATAGTATTACATTGGATGTTCAAGGTCCACTATATGAGTGAGAACATGTGATACTCGGATCTTTGTTTCTGTGAGAGGTCACTCAGTATTATAGACTCTAGTTCCATCCAGGTTGCTGCGAAATTCATGATTTTGTTCTTTTTTATGGCAGCGTAGTATTCCATCATGTATATATACCACATTTTTTAAAACTAGTCCTCTTTTGATGGACACCATGGTTGCTTCCAGGTTCTTGCTATTGTGAACAATGCTGGGATGAACATACGTGTGCAGGTATCTTTTTTATACAGTGATTTGAGTCCTTCAGGATATATTCCCAGTAGGGGGATTGTGGGGTCATATGGGAGGTTGATATTTAGAGCTTTTGGGAATCGCCACACTGCTTTCCACAGAGGTTGCACTAGTTTACACTCTCACCAACAGCGCAGAAGTGTTCCCTTTTCACCACGCCCTCTCCAGCAGTTGTTATTTTTTGAGTCGTTGATAATTGCCATTCTGACTGGAGTTAGGTGGTATCTCAGTGTGGTTTTGATTTGCATCTCCCTGATGATTAGTGAGGTTGAACATTTCTTCATGTGTCTGTTGGCTGCTCGGATGTCTTCCTTTGAGAAGTGTCTGTTCATATCTTTTGCCCATTTTATAATGGAGTTGTTTGTTTTTTCTTTTCAGCATGTTCGAGTTCCTTGTAGATCCAAGATGTTAAGCCTTTGTCAGACCTGGAGTTGGCAAATACTTTTTCCCAGTCTGTGGGCTGTCTCCCTGCTCTCTTGATGGTTTCTTTGGCTTTGCAGAAACTTGTCAGTTTAATGAGATCCCACTTGTCTATCTTATCTCTTATGAACTGTGGGTTTCAGGTTTTGTTCAGGAATTGGATGCCAGTTCCAATTTCCATGAGGGTATGTCCTTCATTTTCTACGGTTCTTATGGTTTGAGGTTTTACATTTAGGTCTCTGATCCATTTGGAGTTAATTTTTGTGTATGGGGATAGAGAGGGGTCCTGTTTCAATCTTCTGCATGTGGTCAGCCAGTTTTCCCAGCACCATTTACTGAATAGGTTCTCCTCTCCCCAGTGGTAGGTGATGGAGGCTTTGTCGAAGATGAGTTGGTTGACAAATTGAGGTTTTACTTCCAGAATCTCAATTCTATTCCGTTGATCTATATGCCTGTTCCTATACCAATACCAAGCTGTTTTGAAGATTGTAGCTTTATAGTAAAGTTTGATGTCTGGTAATGTGATACCACCTGCTTTGTTTTTTTTTTTGCTGAGGATTGTTCTAGCTATTCTTAGATGTTTGTGTTTCCATACAAATTCCTGTGTTGCTTTTTCTAGGTCTAAGAAGAATGTTGCTGGTAATTTGATGGGTATTGCATTGAATTTGTAGATAGACTTAGGTAAGATGTACATCTTCACAATGTTGATTCTTCCAATCTATGAGCATGGAATATTTTTCCACTTGTTTGTGTCATCTCTGATTTCTTTGAGCAGAGTTTTGTGGTTTTCGGTCCTTTTAAATTTGCTTATGCTTGTTTTATGGCCAAGTATGTGGTCAATCTTAGAATATGTTCCATGCGGTGAAGAGTAGAATGTGTATTCTGTGGTCTTTGGATGGAGTGTTCTGTAGGTGTCAGTTAAGTCCATTTGGTCAAGAGTCACATTGAGGTTCCGGATCTCATTGCTGATTTTTTGTCCTGATGATCTGTCTAGGGTTTTGAGTGGGGTATTAAAGTCCCCAGTTATGATGGTGTTAGAGTCAATATCTTTCTTCAGTTTTCCTAGAAGTTGCTTTATGAAAGTTGGCACACCTATATTGGGTGCATATATGTTTAGGATAGATATTTTTTGTTGGTGGAGTGAACCTTTTATCATTATGTAGTAGTCCTCTGTATCAATTTTTGATAGCTTAAATGGTATTTTGTCTGAAATTAGGATCACAACTCCTCCTTTCTTTTGTATCCCATTCACTTGAAAATTTGTTTCCCATCCTCTTACTTTGAGTCTGTGTTTGTCCTTTCTAGTGAGATGGGTCTCTTGAAGGCAGTATATTGTTGCCTCGTGATATTTTATCCATTTTGCCATTCTATGTCTTTCCAGTGGTGCATTTAGTCCATTCACATTCAGGCTAATTACTGAAATGTGAGAGTTCATCCCTATCATAGAGTTCTTATAGAGTTGTTGTTCTTCCACTTGGTTTTTTTGTCTTTCTTTTGATTTGGGGGTTGGTTCAGTGTATTTTATTCTTTTTCCTGTACTCTTATGAAGAACGTTGTTCTTTTTTCCTTTTCTTCTGTGTTTAGTACTTTCTTAAGTGTTTCAGGTAGAGGTGGTTTAGTGGCATCATAAGTTCTTAGGGATTGGATATCTGGGAAAGATTTTAATGCACATTTATTTTATACCCTGAGACTTTGTCAAAGTCCTTTATCAGTGCAAGGTTTTTGACAGATTCTCTTGGGTTTTCATGGTACAGAATCATGTTGTCTGCAAAGAGGGATAACAACTTCCTTTTTTTCCTATTTGGATACTCCTGATTTCCTTCTCTTTTCTCATTGCTCTAGCTAGGACGTGTAATACTATGTTGAGGGGTGAGAATGGGCATCCTTGTCTTGTTCCAGTTTTCAGGAGAAATGGTTCCAATTTCTGTCTACTTAGCAGTATGTTGGCTGTGGGTTTCTCTTAGATGACTCTTACAATTTTGAGGTATGTTTCACCTATGCCTAAATGTTCCAGGTTTTTTATCAAAAAGGAGTTCTGAATTCTATCAAAAGTTTTTTCCGTGTCTAATGTTATAATCATGTGGTTTTTGTGTTTCATCTGTTGTTGTATTTAATTACATTTACGGTCTTGCAGATGTTGAACCAGCCCTGCATCCTGGGGATGAAGCTTACTTGGTCATGGTAGACGATTTTTGAGATGTGTTGTTGGATACAGTTTGCTAGAATCTTGTTTGAAATTTTAGCATTTATGTTCATCAGGGATATTGGCCTGTAGTTATCTTTCTTTGTTGGATCTTTACCAGGTTTGGGTATCAATGTGATGTTAGCTTCATAAAATGATTTAGGTAGAATTCCATCTTTCTTGATTGCCTTCAATACTTCAGTAGGATTGGTATCAGCTCCTCCTTGTATGTTTTATAGAATCTCCTGGAAAGTCACCTGGTCCAGGATTTTTTGTTTTGTTTTGTTTTGTTTTTTGGGTTTGGTTTTGTTTTTTGTAGGCAGTTTTCTTACAATATACTCAATTTCCTGGGTTTTTATTCATCTAGTTTGGTCTCGATTTCTTCTTGTTTCCAGCTGGGGAGGTTTTGTGATATAAGAAAGTTCTCCATTTCATTTAGGTTTTCAAGTTTGTTTCCATACCAGTGTACATAGTAATCTCTGATAATCTTTTATATTTCTTTGGGATCAGTTGTGATTTGATCTTTTGCATTTCTGATTGTGTTTATTTGGACTTTTTTTCCTTTTTTTTTTTTTTGGTCAGTCTAGGTAGGGGTCCATTAATCTTGTTTATCCTTTCAAAAAACCAGCTTTTGGTTTCATTGGTTTTTTTCTATTATATTTTTTGTCTTCTATGTCCCAAATTTGGGCTTTTGTTTTGATGATCTGGATTATTCTGCTGAAGTTAGGGGTTCTGTGGTCTTGCTTTTCTAGCTTCTTCAAGTGATTTGTTAGGCTGTTAACTTGTGGTCTTTCCATCTTTCCATTTTCTTCATGCATGTACATAGAGATATGAATTCACCTTTTACTACTGTTTTCATGGCATCACAGAGGTTCTGGTAAGATATTTCCTTGTTTTCATTTGTTTCTGGTGTCTTTTGATCTCTGTTTATATTTTTGTGTTGACTCTGGAGTTGTTTAGCATCATGCTGTTTAGTGTACATGTCTCTGTGGGTTTAGGGGAAACTTTGTTGGCATTAATATTTAGTTTTAATCCACTGTGGTCTGAGAAGGTGCAAGGCAGTATTTCAATCCTATGGAATTTGTTTATGCTTGATTTATGACTGAGGATGTGGTCATCTTAGAGTGCATTCCATGTGGTGATGAGTAGAATGTGTATTCTGTGGTTGTTGGGTGGAGTGTCTGTAGGTATCAACTAAGTCCATTTGGTCCACTTGAACATTGAGGTTCTGGTTCTCCTTGTTGATTTTTTGTCTTGATTATCTGTCTAGGGTTGTTAGTGGGGTGTTTAAGATCCCAGCTATGATAGTGTTAGAGTCAATATCTTTTTTAAGTTTACCTAGAAGTTGCTATATGAACACTGGCGCTCCTATGTTGGGTGCATATATGTTTAGGATGAATATTTCTTGTTGATGGATTGAACCTTTTACCATATGTAGTGACTCTCCATATCGTTTTAAAATTTTGATAGGTTAAAGGGTATTTTGTCTGATATTAAGATCACAACACCTGCTTTTCTTTATGTTCCGTTTGCCAGAAATTTTGTTTCTCATCATCTGACACTGAGTCTGTGAATGTCCTTTCTGGTGAGATAAGTCTCTTGGAGACAATATATTGTTGCCTCATGATAAGTTATCCAGTTTGCCATTTTATGTCATTTAAATAGTGCATTTAGTCCATTCACATTCTGGCTAATTATTGAGAAGTGAGAGTTTATTCCTGTCATTATGTTCTTATAGAGTTTGTTGTTTTTGCTGCTGTTTGTTTATTTGTTTGTTGCCTTTCTTTTGATTTTTGACTTGATTCAGGCATTTTCAATCTTTTTCCTGCATTCTTGGGAAGGGTGTTGTCATTTTTTTTTTTCCTTTCTTCTGTGTTTAATACTTTCTTAAGTGTTTCTTGTAGAGCTGGTCTGGAGGCAGCATCAATTCTTAGGGATTGAATGTCTCAGAAGAATTTTACTTTCTCCATCACTGATGAAACTTAGCTTAGCTGGGTAGGTAATTCTTGATTGAAATGGTCTATCTTTGAGAACTTTGAAGATTGGGCTCCAAGCTCTCCTAGTCTGAAGTGTTTCTGAGATGTCTGCTGCTATGAAATTGGTCTTCCCTGGAAAGTAGTTTGACCTTTCTCTCTTGCTGCCTTTAGGATTTTTTCTTTTATAACTACTTTATGTAGGCAAATTGCTGTGTATTGATCTTCTCATTTGTTGTCTTGCAGAGGTTCTCTGACTCTCTTGTGCTTGAATGGCCGCATCACAAATGAGATGAGGGAAGTTTTCTGGAATAACTTCTTGGAATGTTTGTTCCAGTGTGGTCTCTGTCTCTCTATCTGCCTTAGGAATTCCAATTAATCTTAGGTTCAGCCTCTTGAAATAATTGCTCACCCCTTAGAGTTTTTGTTCTATCTTTTTAAGCTTCTTTTCTGGTGCTTTTAGCAGTTTGGCTTAGTTTCATATATTGGCCCTCAAGCTCTGAGATTCTTTCTTCTGCTTGGTTAATTCTGCTTTCTGTGCTTATCAGTTTGTTATTTATTTCATTCACTGTATTCTTTATTACTATTATCTCAGTTATCAACTCCTTCATCCTTTCCTCTTGTCTCCTCATTTCTATTTATTCTGTCTATTAATATCTTGATAGGGTTTGTGGTTTGAGACCAGTCATTCTGGGGCCTCTTCATTGTTTGAATTCTGAAATCTGTATTCTCAGTGACTGACATCCCAGGGGTCTTTGTGAGACATATATTCTTCCTTTGGTTTTTCTTCTTTTGTGCAGGTTTTTCTCCCCCTTTTTTAACTTATTCTTTAATTCTGTTTTTCAGTTATAGGGTGATAACTTTTATCTGTTTGCTCAATTTCCTATTCTTCCTTCTTAGATCCTCTGGTTTTTTTCAATTCTGAAGCTGGACTGGGTGTGTGGGCCTGTGCTTTTTGCAGTTTGGGGATTTAATAAGGTGGGAGCTGTGATTCAGAAGCTATCTACAGATCCCAGTATCCACTGCCGTGTGTGGGCCCCCTGGAACCCACTTCCCACTGCTTTGCAATCTGTCCATTCAGTGGGGGTGTCTATTTACCCCCCTACTCACTGCTGCTGCTGTCAAGCCTCCCACTCAGATCTGACGTTCTGTGCCTGTTCCAGCATGGGAGAGCGGCATCTGTCTCTCTGAGTCCAATGAGAGAATAATGCCTGGGTCCCAAGATGGAGGCTGTGCAGAGCTAGGCATGGCAATATAGGTCTCTGCCCAGTCCTGATACTGAGAAGATGGAGGCAATTGGCATCTCATCACCAGCATTGGAGCTTTATTCCAGATTTCCATGACCTACCTTCTCCATGGTTCCTCCTGCTCATCCCTGGTCTGCTGCTGCAGGTGATGACATGAACCAGGTACCAGATGGTGAGGGTCACCTGTTCTCTGCTGCCTCCTCTCAAGAGAGCTCTGAGAACAACAGATGATCCTGCACACCCAGGTCTCCAATCTCAAGGCAGTGGTCGGTTGCAGTCCCTACCATAGGAGAGCCCTGTGTGCTTGAGCCCAAGTCACCCTTCAGATGGACTTTCACTTACTCACCAGCTCACACCCACTCATGCAGAGAGTCTTTATGGACATTCGCCTTAGTAAAGACTTTCACAGTCTGACCTGTTCCTTCGCCATCTGCCTGGAAGCAACTAAAATATATTTCTTAAAGAAATCAATTTTATTTTTAGACAGTGAATTGTCTTTATTACTTGTAACATACAATTAGGGTTTTCAATCTGATCAGATTTTAGTACATATGTCTATTTGAGTACCTGGCTTATTGTTTGAAATCAAGATCTATAAATATAAAATAGTGTCTCTTGGCCTCCAATTTCAAAGGCTGCAACACTTACTGAATTAACTTTGAAAACACAAGCATTAAAAGAAATATGATTCATGAAATTTCTAATACTCTTCTCTGGAAATTTTTCTGAGTGGCTAAACATGAAATCTCTGTATGTTAAAGCCATGTAAAAAGAAAGCAGTTTATAAATTTTTCAGCTATGGATTGGACCTTTTTCTCTAAATCATCTATTTAAATGACAAGTTAAAACTGACCAAATAGGAAAACGTGTGTGAAACACTTGAAAGTTAAAAATCTATAAGAATGAAAGTTACTGTTATTTAACTGCACTAAACTAAACCATCTGAAGACTAATAATCTACCATCTAGCTTTTTCTTTTAATAGTTCCAAACTAAGCCGGGCTCGGTGGCTCAGCCTGTAATCCCACGCCTTTGGGAGGCTGAGGTGAGTGGATTGCCCAAGCCCACAGGTTTGGGACTCACCTGGGCAGCGAGACCTCATCTCTACAATAAATCAAAAAATCAGCCTGGCGTGGTAGCACATGCCTGTAATTCCGGCTACTCGGAAGGCTGAGGCGGAAGGATAGCCAGCCCAGCAGGTCAAAGCTGTGGTGGCTGGGAGCAGCCACTCCACTCCAGTCTGGGCAACTGAGTGAGACTCCAACTCAAAAAAAAAAAATAATTCCAAAATGATAATTGCCTTACATTGCCTTTGTTAGAATCTCTACATAGTCTACGCTAGGTAGAAAAGCAAACAAAATCTAAAAAAAAATCTGGTTTTGTTTTGTTTTGTTTTTGACTTGGAGTCTCACTCTGTCACCCAGGCTGGAATGCAGTAGCATGCTCACAACCACCACAGCCTCAGCCTGCTCGGCTCAGGCAATTCTTCTGCTTCAGCTTTCCAAATAACTGGAACTTCATTGCAGAGACAAGGTCTTGCCAAGTTGCCCAGACTGGTTTCGAACTCCAGGGCTCAGGCAAGCCTCTCACCTCCACCTCCCAAAGTGCTGGGATTACAGATATGAGCCACCATACTTGGACATAAAATATTTTATCCCTGAGTATGACAGAAAAATACTGTGGATGTATCCAAAGAATAATCAAATCACTTTTTTAAAAAATTATAACAAGCAATGTGTGCTTTATTTTCAGTTCTGTTCTACTCTTTTTTTTTAATTGTATATTGGAAATAATATATTTTTTTCTCTTTTATCATTTTCTAGAAACTATATATATTAATTGGGTCTCATTAATTGGTCTTTTCATGTGGCATCATAGAGTAGATTTACCTTTTCTAATAGTATAAAAGAAGAGCAAGTTTCCAAGAAGAATGTGTGGTCTCTCCCATTACACATGTTCAACATGAACTTGCACAGACCAGGCCAGGACAAGACAACAAGGATAAAAGCAGATGAAGATACAAGATGGCCCAGGGGGATGAGACCCCCAACAGCACTCAGGAACAAAAAATTGTGAATGGCTTTTTTGTGGCCTATGAAGTTGGAGTTACTAAAACATAATCTAGAAAGAAATTTCATTTGTATTTGTACTTTTTACTTTGTTTAAGGATTTCTATTCTTACCATGAATTGATTATTTGAGTCTTGAAGACAGAAATATCACAAAAATGTGAAACATACTGACAAAATTGTTTTCTCTGCTGCGTAAAAGAAAGAAGGAAGATTGGGTTTGCATTTGATTTACTGAAAGCTGCTCTAGTCTGCCTTTCAAAATGAATAGAGCAGTGACACTGCACAGTATCTTACACATTAGAATGTTAAGATGCTTTCACAAGCAACAGTTCACTCATCTTCCTTGGAGTTTTCCACAATCACATCATTCTCATTAGAAGAAGTATCTCTTTTTTGACTTCCTGATGTTTAGTCAAAATTGTTTTCTCTATGAACTTTGTCTGGTGAATCATAGTTTTACACCTTTGTTAAATATTCTGTTTTTCTAGCTGAATCTTGCAAAGTTGGGTGAAACGTTATATTCTTCTCCTTGTCCTTTTGCCAAATTATGCTGATTTATATTTCTTATTTTCCCTTATAAGATCACTTCTTTTACTGTGTAAATGATTTATATCATTCTCCTCTGAACCCTTTTCCAAACCAAAGTGATTAGTTTAGCTAACCTTGTGCAGTCACTGTTCTAAACTCTTAACATTTAATCCTCACAACAGCTCTATCTGGTAGAGCCTAATGTTTTAGGCTGATGAGCAAAGTAAGTTGTAAAGAGGTGAAACAATTTGCCTACATTTATACATCTAGTAAGTATCAGAACTATAATTGAAATTCAGGCCTTCTGGTTCTGGAGCCTATATCTTAACCATAATATCACATTGTCCTTCTGTTACAACTGATTCATTAGATTAAATCTGAGAGTATATTGAAATTATGTTTTCTTGTGCTGCAACAATATAATTCAGTATACATTACAGCCTGTCTTACAACTTAATCCCAATCTAAAATATGAACCAAAGAGCCTGTCATTCTGTGTTGTCATTTTATGGGATCTTGAGGGATATTTTGACTCCAAAATTTGCATTTTACCATGCAAGCATTCCCAGATATAGTTATATGTTAGCTATTATTAGCTATCATTGTATGTAACTCTTATTATCATAAAAAGAATAAGTGGAAGTAACAATGAACTGGACATGTATATCTTTTATTTCTCTGTTTTCCTGACTTGCTATATTCAAAATTTATTGTTTAAATAGATTACTATGAATTGTTGGGTATATTTAGAATTCAAAGGTACCTGCAATGTTGCTTTAAGTAGAATGCAGGCTAAAAAATTATCAGGTTGATGCATAAGTTCATAGCGCTTTTGAGGCATGGCAATACTGTGGTGTTGGGAGTTTATTGTTTGTCATTTGGAGTGACAAATGTTGTGCTTGTGAATACACCTTGTATTCTGCAGATTTGAAGAAAGTTGGTGCTATCTGTGGGCTAAAGACAGAGTGCCAAGTGGAAAAAAACGAACACTTCCAACGTAGTCCTCTGAGGGTAACAGAGGAGTAAAGACAGCAAAAGTGACTCGAAACACTTGTGCCACATGCAGGAAGAACGCCACCTAGGAAAGCACTGCAAGAAAATGGTTGTGTCGTTTCAAAGGGAGCCACTTTGACTTGAATGATTCTCCACGTTCAAGAAAGCCATCAGGCTTCGATGAAGACCGTTCAAACACTTTAATCCACGATGATCCATGTCAGTCAACCCCAGAATTGGCAAATGTGATGAACTGTGACCAACCATTCTGTAAGTGAAAAACGCTACACATTTATGCATCAAACCAATGCATACGCGTTTATTCACCAAATCTATATGGAGTATCAATAGCAGCACAGGCATTGAAATAGATATGATAGATATAAAATAGATGATAGATTTAGAAAGACAGAGAGAGAGAGAGAGAGAAAGTGATCAAATAGGAATTTTGCCCAGGAGCATTGTTATAAAGAAGAAACAAGAATTGAAAACGTATAATTCTGATAAAACAACTATAGATGGGGTATACTCCCAAATAAAGATGGCAAATTATATTTTTCATCTTAAATTAAACCTTAGTAAACATATGTACTTAAAACAATTAGAGTAGTAAGAGCTGCAACCTACAGCCATAATAAATTGTGTACTGAAAAGTTAACAATGACAATTCCTAAGGTAACATCACTGATGAATAAAATGACCCGTCTATTATCTTGCTTATAGCAGATATTCCTGAATATTTGTAGATGGAGCAATAATGTACACAATAAGACTCCAGTTGTGCAAAAGGCTTTTGCTGCTTTCACTTAGAATGAATTTGAAACTAATATCCATGAGCTCAGCTTTCACTGGGTATCAGGGGGAAACTACATAATAATGATAATAACGGAAATAATCCTCTTACCCTCTTCCATAATAAAACATGTCTTTCAGGTAAATCTAGCCTCCAGATCCTAGACATTCAGTAATTTCCCAGTCACACACTGCACACATCAAACAAAACAAAGAAATAGCATGTCAGATGTAGAGGAACACCTTACTACTTCTCATTGTCCTCCGGACCTTCACTATTGTGTGATGCTGGATGGCACCTCTGGTCACGGGTGCAGACCTCTGCTTACCATGCCATCTGAAGTGGTCACTGGAAGAACCCTGGTTTCTTCTCTACTGAATCAACTGCAGTGCTCTCATACCTGATGCCTAATGTCTGGCATTGAGGAATTTAGCTGATGGCTTTATCCAAGTAGGACATTCAGTGGCATCTGAGTGGCTAGCTGTACTCCCTCAGTAACCTCCTTCTGCCACGTTGTTTTTCTTTCCTGAAGCCATTCACACTTCTCAATGGGGTTGAGTCTGAATTCTATCAGCACAAACACTGAAAACAGAGCAGAAGGAATGACCCAGTGCTTTCTTAGAATGATTAAGATCACTCACTTGCCTTCCATTACCCTCTCAATTTATAAGCCATGTTCCAGTTTGCTAATGTCATCTAAAAGTTTGAATATTTGGGAATCAGTTCACTTTGTTTTAACTTTTGGCCTTTGTTGTTATATTTGCTTAACATTTATGTCTTTATATAAGGTACATTCTGTTCTTTAACCAAACTTTTTACTAAAGAAAAAAACGTTTGTCCTTTTTTTTTTTCATGATGTACAGAATGGCAGGCTGCACTAAAATACTAGCTTCATTTTCTCCCTTGTCAGATTTATGCTATGACACATAAATTTTAAAAGAGGGGGAGAGAGAAAAGTAAAAGAAACAAACTGAGGCAGAGCTATCTTTGTAACCACCGTGGACTTGCCCTTTCCCTCGTCCTCAATTTCAAAAAAGATAATATAAAGCTTCATGCTGGTGAGTTAATCACAGTCAGGGAGAGAATGAGCTCAACTGTGTATGTAAAAACTTAGTTGTTTTTCTTTGATTCATCTGATAGCATCACACTGGGTCAGTTTCTTGTTTATGCTGTCTTATTGTTTCTGGTCTTAGAACAATAAACAGCCCTAATGGTTTCAATTACAGCAGCAAAACTGTGCAAATGAACTTTGGCTTTGTTTCATATTGAATGGAGGTTTTTTATGATTTTATAAATGGTGATGTTTAGGAACCTTGCCAAACCTGTTCTATAAATGGCTCTAAGTCTTTAATCGTCCAAATATCCTTCCCTTGATATAGATAAAATATTTCTAACCTTGTTCCATGGAGATGACTAGAAATTATCAAATTATCTATGGATTGAGCAATAATTTGCATAAACAAAGTATTGGAATGGTTTTCTTGGTCATGTACCCCTAAGCCAATACCTGATTTTTTTAGTGTATTCCTTAGTAGCAGGACATTATTAGTTAATTGTCACTCATTTTTAACAAACTTAACGCGTAGTTGTAACCACAAAGATAAATTACATTATGCTGATAACAAACACTCTCCCTCTTAATCACAGTAGTTTCACAAAATAAAAGTTTAGATTTAAAATTATACAGTAAATCAAAGAAAATCCTACCTTATGTTTCCACAATCACCTGGACAAGTGAAAAATAATTCTAGATATTCCTACACCCACAATTAAACACTCCAAAATGGCAATGCAGGTTCCTCATCCACAAAGCATGCAGGAAAGTCAACCTTTCATTTGCCTTGAAGCAGAGACATAGTAAGGCACTGATTCACTTCAAAAACTCAAAGTTTCAGTATCATAGAATATTCTAGAAGTCATCACTTGTTAGTGAATGTGTTAGTCAGCTAGAGATGACATAACAAAATACCACAGACTAGGTGGCCTAAGCCACAGAAATTTATTTCTCACAGTTCTGGAGGCTGGAAGAAGCCTGAGATGATAGTGTCAGGAAGTATGGTTTCTCCTTAGGCCTCTCTGGCTTACAAATTGCTATCTTCTTGCTGTTTTGACATAGCCTTTTTTGGTGCATGTGCATGCCTGGTGTCTCTTTCTCTTCTTAAAGGACACCGATCATATTGGATGAGAGCCTACCCATATGACTGACCTCATATAAACTTAATCATCACTTTGAGGGCCATATCTCCAAATATGGTTACGTTCTGAGGTACTAGGGGGTCAGAACTTCAACATCTGGATCTTCCAGGGGACACAATTTAACCTGTGCCTTTTATGGTTTAGATTTACAAGTCAAAAATAATCTGCAAGCAAAAATAAGACTGAACAATTTTGTGAAGACTACATGTGAAATTTTAAAAATTCTCAAGGTTGAGACTTTTTTTTTTGCTACTATAGAAACTCTTTGATTCAAGTTTATTTCAGGATTTTAATAGAAAACTTTGAATAGAATAAAGTAGAGCGTTGCCTATATTGTTTTAATTAGATGTTTCCATTTTTTACAAAATATGCTATATCAGTTATCATTAAACATTTGTTAATGGAGTGGAAAATTCTAAATAAAAACTATTTGATAATAAGAATTAGAATTTACCTCTCATCAAGCTGAAGAAATCACGTCAATATAATTATTTGCCTTTGGAATGCTGTTGCTTATTTTTCATCTGAATGGTCATTAAGCATCTTGATTCAGCAGAAAAGGGAAAAACTATATTTACATTTATGTGCTGAGCATTTTCAAATATGATTCTGTGAAATGAACCTATGTCGTACTTTTAACTCTAAGCATATAACTATTTATAATTTTTGTATATTCTTGTTCTAATCAGTTAACCTTACAAAGCTTCAATTTCATTATGTGTATAAAAGAAGATAATAAGACTGACTTTTTGCCTTTAACAGAGAATGTTTGAAAGTGTGTTGTAAATAGACAATCATATAAAATGTAATAAAAAGCCAACTTCAGAAGATAAAGATGCTTAAGATATAAAAATTGAATTTTATGAGGGGCTGGCAAGAATAGTGGACTATCAACAGAGAAAGGTTGTTAATTTTTGTGGGATTCATTTGTGCTCTTCTCTACTGTAGATATATAAACAAATTAAGTAATTTAGTTTATATTTCCTTCATTGGGTCCTCTATTAAATCATAGAGCTATATTTCAACTTATATAAATCATAGAGATCACCTAGTACAGGGACAGTGCTGAGCACATAAAAACTCATCAATTTAAAATATAAATATATATATACCAAGACTGTATAACTTTTTAAAAAATCTCTTTTAACTGCTCAGATATTTCTGCTGACAAGGCAATAATGCAAATAGGAATCCTGAAGAAATGCTAAAAGCTATTTACAAAATAGAAATTGGGAGTGGACAGCTTAGTTCAATGCAAAATCTGAGGACAATTCGGCATATTGAAATAAGATTGTTTACATTGTGCAAATATGGACTTTGTGCAATGGTTTAAGTTTTATTAATGTCATTACCTTTTAAAAGTAATTATATCATTATAAAGAATAGAATGAGAGATATCAAAGGCTGAGAAGGGCCAAAGGGGGAGTTACAGAAAGGTTGCTTAGTGGTTTCAAACATATAGGTAGACAGAACAAATTAGCCCCAGTGTTTGATAGCAGAGAAGAGTGACTATAGTTAGCAACTATACAGTAAATATTTAAAAGTAGCTAGAAGAGAGGATCTGAAATGTCACCAGTACATAGAAATGATAAATACCAATCCTCTCTTCTAACTACTTTGTGTACCTGTTTATGTCCTTTGTCCAATTTTTAATGGGGTTATTTGGTTTTTGTTTGTTTTTCTGTCAATTTGTTTGAGTTCCTCATGCATCCTGTATGTTGGGCCTTTGCTAGATCCATAGCTGGCAAATATTTTTTTTCCATTCTGTGAGTTGTCTTTTTACTCTCTTGAGGTGTTCTTTTGCTGTGCAAAAACTTTTTAGCTTCATAAAGTCCCATCTGTCAATTGTAGTTGCTGCATCTGCCTTTGAGGACTTGATTATGAATTTATTTCCCAGCCTGATGTATAAGAGGGTATTCTCTAAGCTTTCTTCTAATAGTCTTACAGTTTGAGGTTTCACATTTAAGTCTTTGATTCATTTTGGAGTTGATATTTTTAATATGGTGATAGGTAGGATCCAGTTTCATTCTTCTGCCTGTGACTAGCCAGTATTCCCAGCACAATTGGCTAAATATTGTTTACTTTCCCCAATATTTGTTATTGTGACTTTGTCAAAGATTAGTTGGTTGAAGGTATTAGGTTTTACTTCCAGATCCTCCATCCTGTTCCTTGGTCTATGTACCTATTTTTGTAGCAATACCATGTGCCTTGGATACTGTAGTCTTTTAGTAAAGTTTGAAGTATGGAAGAGTGATGCCTCCAGCTTTGTCCTTTTTGCTGAGGATTACTTTAGCTATTTGGGCTCTTTTTTGCTTCCATATGAATTTCTGTACTGTCTGCTCTAGGTCTGTAAAAAATGATGCTGGTAATTTGATTGAAATTGCATTAAATCTGAAGATTGCCTTGGGCAGAGTGTACATCTTGGTGATGTTGAGACTTTCCATCAATGAGCATGGGGTGTTCTTTCATTTGCATCACTCTTGATTTTTTGAGCAATGTTTTGTGGTTCTCATTGTAAAGATCTTTTGTCTTTTTGGTTAGATAGATGCCAAGGTATTTGTGTGTGTGTGTGGCTATTGTGAATAGTATTGTGGTTTTTATTTGGTTCCCAGCCTACTTGTTGTTAGTGTATACAAATGCAATTTTTTTTGCACATTGATTTTTGTTTTCCGTGACTTTTGAAATCATTTATTAGTTGAAGGAGGTTTTTGACAGTCTCTCTAGGGTTTTCTAAATACAGAATTATATCATCTGCAAAGAGGGATACTTTAACTTTCCGTTTTCCTATTTGGATACTTCTAATTTCTTTTTTCTGCCTGATTACTCTGGCTAGGGCTGTCAGTACTATGTTAAATAGGAAGCATTAGAGTAGGCATCCTTGCCTTGTCCCAGTTCTTAGGGGAAATTCTTCTACCTTTTGCCTGTCAAGTATGATGCTGTCTACAAGTTTGTCTAGGTGGTGCTTCTTATTTTGAAGAATGTCTCTTTAATGCTTACGTGTTTGAGAGCTTTTTATCAAGAAGAGATGTTGGATTTTCTCAGATGTTTTTTCTGTGTTTAATGAGATAATCATGTGGTTCTTGGTTTTACACTTGTTTAATTTTTTTATAATTAATATTTTTTATAATGATATTGTGGAGTACAGTTAAGGGTTAGGTATACAAATATGCCTCGTTCAGGCACCCTTGTTGATAAGAGGTGTCTCCCCATCCCCAGACAGATGTTTACTACCATTAATCCCAACTACTTTCTGCTCCCCACCCCCATAGTTTCCCACCACTGTCAGTCATTTTCTTATGGTAATACGTTGGATGATCAGGGTTCACTATATGAGTGAGAACATGTGATACTCAGATCTTTGTTTCTGTGAGAGGTCACTCAGTATTATAGACTCTAGTTCCATCCAGGTTGCTGCGAGATTAATGATTTTGTTCATTTTTATGGCTGCATAGTATTCCATCATGTATATGTATCTCATTTTTTTACCAGGCCTCTATTGATGGACAGCATACGTGGTACCAGGTTCTTGCTATTGTGAACAATGCTGCAATAAACATTCATGTGCAGGTATCTTTTTGATACAATGATTTGAGTTCTTCAGTCTATATTCCAAGTAGGGGGAATGCAGGGTCATATGAGAGGTTAATATTTAGAGCTTTTAGGAATCGCCACACTGCTTTCCACAGAGGTTGCACTAGTTTACACTCCCACGAACAGTGTAGAAGTGTTCCCTTTTCGCCACACCCTCTCCAGCAGCTGTTATTTTTTGAGTTATTGATAATTACCATTCTGACTGGAGTTACGGGGTATCTCAGTGTGATTTTTATTTGCATCTCCCTGATGATTAGTGAGGTTGAACATTTCTTCATGTGTCTGTTGACTGCTCAGATGTCTTCCTTTCTGAAGTGTCTGTTCATATCTTTTGCCCATTTTATAATGGGGTTGTTTGTTTTTTTCTTTTCAGCACGTTTGAGTTCCTTATAGATCCAAGATGTTAAGCCTTTGTCAGATCTGGAGTTGGCAAATACTTTTTCCCAGTTGTAGGCTGTCTCCCTGCTCTCTTGATGGTTTCTTTGACTTTGCAGAAGCCTATCAGTTTGATGAGGTCCCACTTGTCTATCTTCTCTCTTATGGCCTGTGGGTTTTGGGTTTTGTTCAGGAATTGGATACCAGTTCTGATTTCCATGATGGTATGTCCTTCATTTTCTTTTTTTTTTTTAATCAATATTTTTTTTTATGATTTTGTAGGGCACAGTTAAGGGTTAGGTGTACAATTACGTTTCATTCAGGCACCCTGTTGATAAGAGGTGTTTCCCCATCCTCAGACAGATATTTGCGACTGTTAATCCCATCCCACTGCCCCCCCATTGTCTCCCAGTACGTCAGTCATTTTCTTATAGTATTACATTGGATGTTCAAGGTCCATTATATGAGTAAGAACATGTGATACTCGGATCTTTGTTTCTGTGAGAGGTCACTCAGTATTATAGACTCTAGTTCCATCCAGGTTGCTGCGAAATTCATGATTTTGTTCTTTTTTATGGCTGCATAGTATTCCATTGTGTATATGTACCAAATTTTTTTAATCTAGTCCTCTTTTGATGGGCAACATGGTTGTTTCCAGGTTCTTGCTGTTGTGAACAATGCTGCGATAAACATACATGTGCAGGTATCTTTTTTATAGAGTGATTTGAGGTCTTCAGGGTATATTCCCAGTAGGGGGATTGCGGGGTCACATGGAAGGTCGATTTTTAGAGCTTTTAGGAATCGCCACACTGCTTTCCACAGAGGTTGCACTAGTTTACACTCCCACCAACAGTGTAGAAGTGTTCCCTCTTCACCACACCCTCTCCAGCAGCTGTTATTTTTTGAGTTGTTGATAATTGCCATTCTGACTGGAGTTAGGTGGTATCTCAGTGTGGTTTTGATTTGCATCTCTCTGATGATTAGTGAGGTTGAGTATTTCTTCATGTGTTTGTTGGCTGCTCGAATGTCTTCTTTTGTGAAGTGTCTGTTCATATCTTTTGCCCATTTTATAATGGGGTTGTTTGTTTTTTCCTTTTCAACATGTTTGAATTCCTTGTAGATCCAGGATGTTAAGCCTTTGTCAGACCTGGAGTTGGCAAATACTTTTTCCCAGTCTGTAGGCTGTCTCCCTGCTCTCTTGATGGTTTCTTTGGCTTTGCAGAAGCTTGTCAGTTTAATAAGGTCCCACTTGTCTTTCTTCTCTCTTATGACCTGTGGGTTTTGGATTTTGTTCAGGAATTGGATGCCAGTTTCAATTACCATGAGGGTATTTCCTTCCTTTTCTAAGGTTCCTATGGTTTGAGGTTTTACATTTAGGTCTCTGATCCATTTGGAATTAACCTTTGTGCATGGGGATAGATAGGGGTCCTGTTTCAATCTTCTGCATGTGGTCAGCCAGTTTTCCCAGCACCATTTACTGAATAGGTTCTCCTCTCCCCAGTGGTAGGTGGTGGGGGCTTTGTCAAAGATGAGTTGGTTGAGAAATTGAGGTTTTGCTTCTGGAATCTCAATTCTATTCCATTGATCTATATGCCTGTTCCTATACCAATACCAAGCTGTTTTGATGATTGTAGCTTTATAGTAAAGTTTGAAGTCTGGTAATGTGATACCACCTGCTTTGTTTTTTTTGCTGAGGATTGTTCTGGCTATTCTTGGACGTTTGTGTTTCCATATGAATTCCTGTGTTGTTTTTTCCAGGTCTGAGAAGAATGTTGCTGGTAATTTGATGGGTGTTGCATTGAATTTGTAGATTGCCTTAGGTAAGATGGATATCTTCACAATGTTGATTCTTCCAATCCATGAGCATGGGATATTTTTCCACTTGTTTGTGTCATCTTTGATTTCTTTGAGCAGTGTTTTGTAATTTTCATTGTAAAGGTCTTTCCCATCTCTGGTTAGGAAGATGCCAAGGTATTTCACTTTTTTTGTGGCTACTGTGAATGGAATTGTATTTTTTATTTGGGTTTCTGTTTGTTTATTATTGGTGTAGAGAAATGCGATTGTCTTTTGTACATTTATTTTGTATCCTGAGACTTTGCCAAAGGCCTTTATCAATGTAAGGAGGCTTTTGACAGATTCTCTTGGGTTTTCAAGGTACACAATCATATTATCTGCAAAGAGAGATAACTTGACTTCCTCTTTTCCTATTTGGATACCCCTGGTTGCCTCCTCTTCTCTAATTGCTCTAGCCAGGACTTCCAATGCTATGTTGAACAGGAGGGGTAAGAGTGGGCATCCTTGTCTAGTTCCAGTTTTCAGGGGAATTGGTTCCAATTTTTGTCCATTTAGGAATATGCTAGCTGTGGGTTTCTCGTAGATGGCTTTTACTATTTTGAGGTATATTCCCCATATGCCTAGATGTTCAAGGGTTTTTATCAAGAAGGGGTGCTGGATTTTATCAAAAGCTTTTTCTGCATCTAATGATATAATCATGTGGTTTTTGTTTTGACATCTGCGGATGAATTTAATTACATTTATGGTTTTACGAATGTTGAACCAACCTTGCATCCCAGGAATGAAGCCTACTTGGTCATGGTGAATGATTTTTGAGATGTGTTGTTGAATCTGGTTTGCTAGGATCTTGTTGAGAATTTTAGCATCTATATTCATCAAAGATATTGGTCTGTAGTTCTCTTTCTTTGTTGGATCTTTACCTGGCTTGGGTATCAATGTGATGTTGGCTTCGTAAAATGATTTGGGGAGAGTTCCATCTTTTTCAATAGCCTGGAATACCCTCAGTAGGATTGGTATCAGCTCCTCCTTAAATGTCTTGTAGAATTCTGCTGGAAAGCCATCTGGACCAGCGCTTTTGTTTGTAGGAAGTTTTCTTATTACGTAGTCGATTTCCTTGATTGTTATTGGTCTATTTAGGGTCTCAATTTCTTCTTGTTCCAACCTAGGTAGTTTGTGTGATGTCAGAAAGTCCTCCATTTCCTTAAGGTTTTCAAGTTTGTTTCCATACAAGTGTATGTAGTAGTCTCTAATGATCTTTTGTATTTCTTCAGGGTCAGATGTGACTTCATCTTTTGTGTTTCTGATTGTGCTTATTTGGGTTTTTTCTCTTTTTTTTCTTGGTCAGTCTAGCTAGGGGACCATCGATCTTGTTTATCCTTTCGAAGAACCAGCTTTTGTTTTATTGATTTTTTTTGTATTATCTTTTTGTCTTCTATGTCCTGGATTTGGGCTTTTATTTTGGTGATCTGGATTCTTCTGCTGAAATTAGAGTTTTTGTGGTCTTGCTTTTCCAGCTTATTTAGGTGGCTAGTTAGGTTGTGAATTTCTGTTCCTTCCATTTTCTTCATGTGTGTTTGTAGGGATATAAATTCCTCTCTTACCACAGCTTTCAGGGCATCCCAGAGATTTTGGTAAGATGTTTCTTCATTTTCATTTGTTTCCAGGTATCTTTTGATCTCTGTTTTGATTTCATCATTGACCCAGGAGTTGTTTAGCATCATGCTGTTTAGTGTCCATGTCTTTGTGGGTTTTGGGGGAACTTTGTTGGTGTCAATGTTTATTTTTATTCCACTGTGGTCTGAGAAGGTACATGGTAGAATTTGGTCCTTTTAAATTTGCTTATGCTTGATTTATGGTCGAGTATGTGGTCAATCTTAGAATATGTTCCATGTGGTGATGAGTAGAAAGTGTATTCTGTGGTCTTTGGATGGAGTGTTCTGTAGGTATCAATTAAGTCTATTTGGTCCAAGTTGCATTGAGGTTCCGAATCTTATTGCTGATTTTTTGTCCTGATGATCTGTCTAGGGTTGTGAGTGGGGTATTAAAGTCCCCAGTTATGATGGTGCTAGAGTCAGTATCTTTCTTTAGTTTTCCTAGAAGTTGCTTTATGAAAGTTGGCGCACCTATGTTGGGTGCATATATGTTTAGGATAGATATTTCTTGTTGATGGATTGAGCCTTTTATCATTATGTAGTGGCCTTCTGTATCTTTTTTGATTTTTAATAGTTTGAAGGGTATTTTGTCTGAAATTAAGATTGCTACTCCTCCTTTCTTTTGTATTCCATTCGCCTGAAAGTTTGTTCCCCATCCTCTTACTTTGAGTCTGTGGGTGTCCTTTCTAGTGAGGTGAGTCTCTTGAAGACAATAGATTGTTGCCTGATGATATTTTATCCATTTTGCCATTCTATGTCTTTTCAATGGTGCATTTAGTCCATTCACATTTAGGCTAATAATTCAAATGCAAGAATTAATCCCTGTCATAAGGTTCTTACAGAGTTGTTCCTGTTTGTTTGTTGTCTTTCTTTGGGTCTTGGAGTTGGTTTATGTGTGTTTTTAATCTTTGCCTGTACTCTTGTGAAGAATGTTGTTGTTCTTTTTTCTTTTTCTTCTGTGTTCAGTACTCTTAAGTGTTTCTTGTAGAGGTGGTCTGGTGACAGTGTAGGTTCTTAGGGACTGGATATCTGGAAAAGATTTCAATTCTCCCTCACTAATGAAGCTTAGTTTGGCTGGGTAGGTTATTCTTGGTTGAAATTGTTTATCTTTTAGAACTTTGAAGATAAGGCTCCAGGCTTTCCTAGCCTGAAGTGTTTCTGTGGATAAATCTGCTGCTATTCTAATTGGTTTTCCGTGGTAGGTAGTCTGGCCTTTTTCTCTTGCTGCCTTTAGGATTTTTCCTTTTATAGCTACTTTGTTTAGGCGAATTATTATGTGTCTGGGAGTTGGTCTTCTCATTTGTTGTCTTGCAGGGGTTCTCTGAATCTCTTGTGTTTGAATTTTTTCATCCTTGATGAGATGAGGGACGTTTTCTTGAATGATTTCATGTAATGTTTGTTCCAGTGTGGCTTCTGTTTCTCTCTCTGCCGCAGGAAGCCCAATTACTCTTAGGTTTGGCTTCTTGAAGTGATCATTCATCTCTTGCAGGTTTTGTTCTGTCTTTTTGAGCTTCTTTTCTATGCTTTTGACAGTTTGGGTTAGTTCTGTGTTTTGGTCTTCGAGCTCTGAGATTCTTTCTTCTGCTTGGCTGATTCTGCTTTCCATGCTTATTAGTCTGTTATTCATTTCCATCACAGTATTCTTTACTGCTGTCATTTCTGACATCAGCTCCTTCCTATTTTCCTCTTGTCTCTCCTCAATTTTTTTTAATTCTCTCCATTAATGTCTTGATGTCTGGGTTAGTTGCATGTAACCAGTCATTCTGGGGGCTCTTCATTTTTTGTGTTCCAGAATCTGTTTTTTCAGTGTCTGATCTCCCAGAGGTCTGTGTGAGACCTATATTCTTCTTTTGGTTTTTCTTCATTTGTGCAGTTTTTCCCCCTCCCTACTTTTTCCTTCCCTCCATGTCACTGTCTTCTTTAATTCTGTTTTTCAGGGGTAAAGGGATTGGTTTTACTTCTGTTTGTTCAATCTCCTATTCTTTATGCATGCCCTCTTACTTTGTTCAATTCTGGAGTTGCACTGTAGGTTGGAGGTGGTCTTTTTTGCAGTTTTGAGATTTACTTAAGGAGGGAGCTGTGATTCAAAATCTATCTGCAGGTCCTGGTATTCATTGACAGGTGTGTGAATAATCTGGAATCCACTTTCCACTGACTTGGAATCTGTCTGTGCAGTGGGGCTGTAGGTTTACTCCCTGAAATAAAATGTGGTTAGCAGAGGGGAGAGAATGGAGCAGTGGGTTGAAGAGGGGGGTGGAGAGATAGAGGAGTAAGGGGGAAACAAACGAGTGTGCCAACAAATAGAGAGAGAGGCCTATTCTGAAACAGATAAAAACAATAGACCACAGCTACAGACAAACCAACTCTCATACAAACAAAAATAAAACATATAGTGATGCTAACATACCAGCTATCCAACCATCTTATTGGTGTGCTGTTCCTCTATACAAAGATATGGTTTACAGAGAGAAGAAAAGAGAAGAAAAGGAAGAGGAAAAAAGAAAAAAGGGAACAATACAGTAGGAATAGAATTAAGTCATTAAACTAACAGAATCAATGAAGCACACTCTGAGACATTTCGTTTAAGTCCAATGTCCTTTCAGGTCTGATTTCTAGTTTTCTTTTCAAGCTGGTAAATTAGTTTGCAGTTAGGGTCAGTTGCCCCTGGTCTGCTGTGAAGGACAGTTCAGTTCACTCTCTGTTCACCACTCTGGCCTATGACTTTATCAAGCTTGCTTGTCCCGTTTTGGTGTTTTTAACTTGAATCGCCAACAGGTGGTGCTATCTCAGCTGCTCGCCCCAGATGGGTTGGGGCCAGACAGGGACGGCAGAGGCTGAAGATGGCAAGATGGCTGCCTGCCTCAGGGCAGATGGCAGGAGACTTACGGCGGGCAGGATGTCTCGGTCACAGGTGAGGTGCCAGCAATCCCAGCAGATCTTCCCTGAAGGGGCTTCAAGGACTGAAGTTGTGGATCACCTCCGGCCCAGGTGGTGCGATGTGCTACCGGCAGCGATGATGGTAGCTGCAGCGGCTGCGGCAGCTGTGGCGGAAGCGCCTGTGCTGCAGTGGCTGTCCAGACTGCTGCGATGCCCCAGCGGTGGCAACAGCTGAGCTCCGTATGAAGAGCAGGCTATGATGTTGGGGTCCGTAGCCCCCGGGGCGAGAGTCAGAGACCCACTGCAGTTCTTCCTTGCAGAGGTTTTCACAGACCAGGTTGCCCCATCACCATCTTGCCGGAAGTCCTGCTCTTCATTTCTTAATTAATCTAAATAGTGAACTGTGAGTTTTATATTTTCAAAAAAAACAAATTTTTGTTTCACTGGTCCTTTGTATTTTTATCTCTATTTTATTTAGTTTTGCTCTTATTTTCATAATTGATTTTTTCTTCTAACCCTGGGTTTGGTTTGTTCACGGTTTTCTAGTTCCTTGAGGTGTGATGCTAGGCTGTCAATTTGCAATCTTTTAGTCATATTAATGCACTATAGATTTTTTTTTTGAGCACAGCTTTGCCTGTGTTACAGAGGTTTTGATAACTTATTGTATCATTGTTATCATTCATTTCTAAGAATTTTATAGTTTCCATCTTGATATCATTGTTGAGCCAAGGATCGTTTAGGAACAGATTGTTTAATGTCCACGTTTTTGTTTGGTTTTGTGAGATCTTCCTGGAGTTATTTTCTAATTTTAGTCCACTGTTTTCTGAGAAGTTGCTTGATATGATTTTGAATTCTTGAGTTTATTAAGACTTGATTTCTGGCCTACCATATGGTCTATCTTGGAGTATTTTTCATGTGCTGTTGAGAAAAATGTTTATTCTGCAGTTCTGGGGTGAAATGTTCTATAGATGTCTGTTAGTTTCATTTGCTCTAGGATCCAGTTTAACTCCAATGTTTCTTTTGTTGACTTTGTGCCTTGATGATCTGTCTATTGCTGTCAGAAGAGTTCTGAAGTCTCCCATATTATTGTAGGGCTGTCTATCTCTTTTTTTAAGTCTAATAGAATTTACTGTATAAAGCTGGGGGCTCTGGTGTTAGGTTCATATATATTTAAAATTGTCCTGTCTTCTTATTGGATTGATCCCTTTATCATTATATCAAAACCATCTTTGTCTCTTTTTTTTACTGTTGTTAATTTAAAGACTGTTTATAGGATATGAGAATGGCTACCCCTGCTCATTTTGGGTTTTTGTTTGCATGGAATATTTTTCTTCACCCCTTTACATTGAGTATGTAGATATCTTTGTGAGTTAAGTGGGTCTCTCAAAGGTCGCAGATATTTGAGTTGTGTGTGTGTATTTTTTAATCCATTCTGCCAGTCTGTATTGTTTTAGTGGGGCATTGAGATCATTTACATTCAGAGTGGATAGTGATATGTAAGGTACTATCCTGCTTATCATACTATTGTTATCTCGTTGTTTGCTTTGTGTTCTCTATTGTGTTGGTGTTCTATAAGTCCTGTGAGTTTTATGATTTCCAGCATTTTTCTACTGGTGCATTTTGAGCTTTTGTTTCAGTATCAAGAACTCCTTTGAGTATTTCTTGTACAGCCAGTGTAGTGGTGACAAATTCTCTAAGTGTTTGCTTATCTGAGAAAGAGTTTATTTCTCCTTCATTTATGAAACTTAGTTTTCTGGAAAACAAAATTCTTGACTGCTGTTATTCTGTTTGAGGAGATTAAAGATGGTGCTCCAATCCCTTCTGGCTTGTAGGGTTTCTTTTAAGAAGTCTGCTGTTAGTCTTATAGGTTTAACTGTAAGTTATTTGATGCTTTTCTCTGACTGCTCTTAATTTTTTTTTCTTCACATTAACTTTGCTTTGGATGAATATATGCATGAGGATAAACTTTTTCAACAAATCATCTGTGGGTACTTCAGGTTTATTACATACTTCAGGTTTAATCTCTGGCAAGAATAAGGAAGTTTTCCTGCATTATTCTTTGAAATAGGTTTTCCAAACCTGTTGCTTTCTCTTCTTCCTCAGGAATGTCTATGAGTCTTAGGTTTTAGTGACTTACATAATCCCACATTTCTTGGAGATTTTGTTCTATTCTCTTTATTTTTCTTTTTGTTGTCTGCTTCAGTTAATTCAAAAGTTAAGACTTTTCTTCAAGTTCTGAGATTTTTTTTCTTCTGCTTGTTCTAGTCTACTGTTAAAACTTTTATTACATTTTGTATGTCCCTGAATTATTATTTTATTTCTAGAATTCAGTTTGGTTTTTTGTAAGATATCTACCTCTTTGGATAATTTTTCATCCGTGTCCTAAATAGTTTTTAAAATTTCCTTATGTTAATTTTCAATTTTCTCCTGAAGCTCATTGTTCAATTTAATAACCAACTTTTTGAATCCTGTGTCTACATTTTCAACAATTTCATTTGGGATAGGGTCCATTGCTGAAAAGTTAGTGTGGTCTTTAGGGATATTGGAGAACTCTGTTTTTTCATATTGTCAGAATTAATTTTCTGAATCCTTCTCATTAGGATAGACTATTTCTTATTTAATATTAGCAGGAAGCTGATATAGTCACTGTAGGATTCCCTTGATTATATATAGCCTTGGTGTGCTGAGTTTCTCAATTGCCAGCTATAGCAGTTCTATGCTAGGTACCTACACAGGCTCATAGCATCCTGAGTGGCCAAAATGGCTTGGAAAGTGGTGTTAGCTGGGGTTTGGGAGCAGACCTTCCCCAAAGCTGAAATATTATAGCAAATCTGATCACCTGTGCCATTGACCTCCAGTCAGGATGTAGCAGTTGTGAGAGGAAGCCAGCTGCAATTGTGGCTGTGTGGTTTCTTCTTCGTGAGTGTTGCTCCAATAAAATGTCAATCCAACCTAGGCAGAGAGCAAGACTCTGAGGATTACCCAAGTTCACTGTCTATTTTAAGCCTTTGAGGGGAGTATGAGGAGATAAGGAGACCAAGCACGTCTATAAAAGTGCACCCCAGTAGGGATTAGGAGGGAGTCTCCGACCACTGGGGTAATATGGCTGTCCAGGGCAGGCACTTAAGTGTTTATACAGTGAGTGAATTTGCTATATCAATGAGTCCCACTTAGCTGCCCACCTTAGTCTCAGGCAATTTGCCCTATGAATGTCAAAGTTCAGCTGACAAATTCATGTGGAAACATAAACAACCATGAATAGCCAAAACAATCCTCAACCAAAAAAAAAAAAAAAAGCAGGAGGAATCACACCCCCAGGCCTTAAACTTTATTATAAGACTACAATAATCAGAAAAGCCTGGTATCGGTGCAAGAACAGGCATATAGACTGATGGAACAGAACATGGATTCCAGAAGCAAAGCCGAAATTTCTCAACAAGCTCATCTTCTACAAAGCCTCCACCATCAACCACTGGAAAGAGGAGAACCCAGTCAGTAAATGGTGCGGGGAAACTGACTGACCATATGCAGAAGAGTGAAACAGGACCCCTACCTATCACCATACACAAAAAACCAACTCTAAAAGGACCAAAGAGCTAAACCTCAAACTATAAGAACCTTAGAAAATGTAGGAGACATTCTTACAGAAATTGGAATAAGCAATCAATTCCTAATCAAAACCCCAAAACCCATGCCATAAGAAATAAGATAGACAAGTGGGACCTCATCAAACTGAAAATCTTTTGCAAAGCAAAAAAAAAAAAAAAACATTTAAGAGAGTGGAAAGACAGCCCACAGAATGGGGGAAAAAATTGCCAACCATATATCTGACAAAGGCTTAACATCCAGGATCCACAAGGAACTTAAATGTGCCAAAAGGACAAAAAACAAATAGCCCTATTAAAAGTGGGCAAAAGATATGAATAGGTACTTCTCAAAAGAAGACATACAAGCAACCAACAGATACGTGGGAAAATGCTCAGTCTCACTGATCATCAAATAAATGTAAAACAAAACCACACTGTAAATCAAAACCATCTAACTCCAGTTAGGGTGGCCATCAACAATAACAAAAAATGACAGATGCTGGAGAGAATGCTGAGAAAAGAGAACACTTTTCTACATTGTTGGTGGGAGTGTAAAAAACAGTGTGACAATTTCTAAAAGACCTAAAATCTACCTTCCTTATGATCCAGCAATCCTCCATCCATACGACCCAGCAATCCTCCTTTCTACAAAAAAGATACCTGCACACGCATGTTTATTGCAACACAGTTCACAACAGTAAAAGCATAGAACCAACCATGCTGCCCATTGAATGGGGACTGGATTTTTTAATACATGATACTATTACACAGCTATACAAAAGGACAAAATTATGGACTTCACAGCAACTTGGAAGGATTTAGAATGCACCATACTCAGTGATCTACCACAGAAACAAAGAACTAAGTACCATATCTTCTCACTCATTAGTAGACCCTGAACATTTGTCATAATACTACATGAAAGGGATTAGCAGTAGTGGGTCACTGCCAGGGGAGGGAGGAAGGGGAGGGCAAATAGCATTAATAAGGGTACCTAATCCCAAACCAGGTGAAGTGAGGACCAATGGGAGACCCAAACTTCACCTGTATGATGACCACTGATGTACCTAACCCTGAAGTGTACCCCAACTCTTTAAAATAAAAATTAGAAAAATAGAAAGTTCAGCTGGCCTTATGGTCTCAGGTGTTCTCAAGCCAACCCATCCCAGCCAAGAATTGTCTACTACAGTGTAGTATACCCTTGGGTCCCATCACCTTTCAAGCCGGCTAGAAAGAAACTGTGCACGGGTTGAGTTCCTGAGCCACGTAGTATTATGAGTTCCTTATATCCACGCCACATGGGCTTCAGCAGAGCACAGCTTTGGTAATGTAGTTTCCCCTGAGAGACTGTAGTCCCACAAGGCTCAGGGGCCCCTCCAAGTTTGCAGCAGGAGCACAGAACTCCTGAATTCCCCTCACTCACCTTCCCCACTGCATCTGGAGGCTTCCAGTGGCCTGTGATTCAGGTGAGAATCTATTAATAGTGAGCTCCAGCCCCGGTTGATGCATCTTTCTCTTCTATGAGCTGTGTGATTGTTATCACTTTTTTGATGAGTGGTGGGGCATGTTGCTTGTCCTGTTCCTCTCTGGTCGCTGAGGAAACTCTATCTTGATTTACTCCGTAAAAGAAACACACTATACCTGCCTCACATTAGCTGTCTTAATCTTCCCCCAACATTCTATTTTTAAAAGTCCATTCCTCATTCTTCTGATTCACAACATCCTTATCATCATATGTTAATGTTTTCTATTTACACATATCTATTTCTGGACTATGTATTTTGATCCATTTATCGTTAGTCAAGCCATGCTGCAAATTCATGTTGTTTTATTGATTACTGCCTTGTTACATGTTTTAATATTTGGTCAGTTCCCTCATTATTCTTTGCATACCACTTTTTAAAATTTTATTCTAGGTAACTCTCTTTTGGACTTGTAGCAGTGATTGTCCATTTTTTCTCTTCTTTGAGCACTCCACCACTCAACTTTTTTCACTCAGAAAGTCCAATCACTACTTCAAAAATGTGAGGCTGTTTATTCCAAAATTTTTAACTTTCTAAGCTGCGCCTCAATAGTCTCTAAATTCTTATACTTGTCCTTTTTACCACTTCTGTAAGATGAGAGAGAACTTCCTTTTTTCCAAGTGTGATTCAATCAACATACCCTTAGTATTTTTAACTTTTATATCTTTAGAAAATCTTAGCCCATCTCTAATCTTTCCTCAGTCTTTTTAAATTTTTTCCTTTCTTTCAGTCCACAAACAAGCTAAAATTTCCCTACCTTTTTGTTTTTTGATATAATCTTCTCTTCTCTAATGACATCTTTGACTTTGAACTCTTCTCTTGCCTCTTTGATACCCTCTTGATATTCTCCTCTGGCACTACTTCTGTGATGTTCTGTCCTTAGTACTCTTCCCTTTAATCTCCACACTTTCTCCCTTTGCATTCTCAACTATTCTCACAGTTGACCTCTCTGAAAATAATTTCAAAATTAATTCCAGGATCACAGTCACATACTATCAAACACATAATAATCATACCCAAAGCCATTTCAAATCAATACATTTATGAATGAATAAATCAAGTAAGGACTTATCCAAATTAAAATTTAAGTTTTTTACTCTATACCTTTCTTGTCTCCTACTCATAAGGCACACACACTTAACCCCTATCTGGGAAATCCATGAACCTCCTTGGCTCTGCAAACATATCAAGCTCCTTTGCCTGAAGACCTACATCCAACACTTCTAACAGAGCACTTAGGGTTCTCTGAACCCTAAACTGTTACCCAACTTTCCATCCTGTCTCTTTTTTAGTCCTTTTTGCATATATCATATTCCAAAACATATCAATCTAGTTCCCTCCTCCTAAATTTAAAAAGTCTGTTTTATTTTGCTTCCATATTTAGTTCACATTACTCCTTTCAACTGAGACATCCTTTTCCCTCGATATGCCTTCCATCTCCCCATAACTTAAAAAGTCAACACAAGCAATGGCTATATAACATGGTACCCACTCCCATGAACTCCCATTCTACCACGCAGAACATATTCCTTTCATACATTAAACTCTTATATCACTTTGTATCTCTGTCTGCACTTATAGTTTGACTTGGTTTGCAGCTATTTGTATATTTGTTTTATTTCACTAGTAGATTATAAACTCTATTAGGTCAAATGTTCTTCTTTGTGTCATACACATATTCTTGGTTATAGTTCATAAACAGTTTAACAAATATGCTACAATTAGATAACAGAAAACTGTACTTTTACCTCCATTATCAATTCTGAATTTTAATGATTCAATGAAATTGATTTTATCTCTTACAATTCCATTAGATCAGGTTAATGAAGGTAAATTATTCAGATCTTTCTAGAAATACTCCATCTATACCAGGATCATGATTCTCCTGTTATTATTTGATTAGCTGATCCCTCCAAAATTCAGTATCCTGAGATAAGGAGGAACTAACTAGAACAGCCTAGGCTCTGTTCCTGTTCCTCCCGAAACAGGATGTCTTACAATGCTTTAGCACAGTAAGCTACATTTTCCAAAGGAATAAAACCCAGGACAGGTTGATGTTTGAGATCCCTCAGCTGCAACACTACATGGGGTACAGGATGAGATTCCAACCTGGGTAACTTTCCTGAGACTTGGGTGAGCTATGAATCCCAGGCTTCTACTGTCCCTTTTTGCATATCTGTGAGTAATAAAATTTCTTCACTCAACTTGAATTTTTTTTTTTTTTTACCAAACTCATGTATGCCACAGAAATTGCAGCCCAAGATGCACAGGCTGAAGTGGTAACCCATGCAGAGTGAACCTGCTTTGCAACAGATTCCAAACATTCTTATCCTAATAGTGAGGATGAGTTTTCAAGGGTAGAACATAATTTTTTGTTGTTGTTATATCGCCAGCCTTACATTCAGGGCTCACAAAATGTTCATTGAATGAATGAATAAATGAGAGAATACCATATATCATTTTTAAAAAGATATGAACATCTTTGGAAATACTGCTATTCATACTGCTATAAAAGGCTAATCCAAAAATTTTAAGATCTGCCAGGCTCGGTGGCTCAGCCTGTAATCCCGCACCTTTGGGAGGCTGAGGTGAGTGGATTGCCTGAGCCCACGGGTTCGAGACCCGCCTGGGTAGACCTCATCTCTACAATAAATCAAAAAATCAGCCGGGCGTGGTAGCGCATACCTGTAATTCTGGCTACTCGGAAGGCTGAGGTGGAAGGATCGCCGGAGCCCATCAGGTCGAGGCTGCAGTGGCCGGGAGTGGCCACTGCACTCCAGTCTGGGCAACAGAGTGATACTCCAACTCAAAAAAAATTTTAAGATCTAAAATCTTGAGAAAACCATTAGAGCTATGTTTCTAAAGTATCACCACATTCTCTAGGTGACAGAAGATCTCTAAACAGGACGAAAAGACATATAAATAAGTGGTAAGACTCACAGAAAGAAAAAAAACAGGAGATGGGAGGATAGAAAGTGGTATTTCTGGTGAAGTTGCAACTATCACCTTCTAAGTGTCATCTGCTTTTATTGATTTTTACCTCCTCTTTGACCAGTAAGTCAACCAGGATGAGAAACATTGGACCTGGTGAACAAAATACATAGTTCTGAGCAGAGAAGAAACAGAAAGCATGAAGAATCTCGTGATATGAGGAGTATCTGAGGACATTGCCAACCCAAGATGAAGGAATTCTATGAACAAACAATAATAATGATAATAATTACTTACATTCCTTTTTCATTTGTAAAATGCCCCAGAGCAGAGAATTCTGATGGACTTTGAGAAGTACAGCAAAACGCGGAGAGCATACAACCTAAGTGCACTATCCTTATGATAGGTGTGGCTGTTAACAGCCCACAGAGGCCATACTTCCCATTCAAACAAGAACTTGTTTCAAAGAGAGAAATAAGGGAATAGTCTTCTCAGAAATAGAAATGGTAGAGGAACCCTATTATATCCTTTCTTACTTTTGTTTATTCTCCATGTTAACTAGACACTTGTACTGAAAATGTTGATATAAAAGAAAAGGGAAAGATAGAGCAACTCTAGTTCCTTTTTCTTTCAGTCTTGCCTTAATTGTCCCTAAGCTGAAAGTAAAAGGTATTAGTGGAATGTGTGCATATCAAAAAGTGATATTAAAACAGTTGAGTTCGTTTTATAT
This sequence comes from Cephalopachus bancanus, assembly GCA_027257055.1. Taxonomy (NCBI): domain Eukaryota; kingdom Metazoa; phylum Chordata; class Mammalia; order Primates; family Tarsiidae; genus Cephalopachus; species Cephalopachus bancanus. The sequence continues at coordinate 9,938,311 of JAPVLO010000108.1, forward strand.
GGTGTTTCCCCTCTTCCACAAAATATATATACATGTACAAATTACAAAGTATGAATTGGGTAATTTTGGTGATTTCACACAAGAATTAAATGCTTTTAAATTTGTAATAAAACTGCCATTGCATGAGACAAAGATGAACAGTAACATGTTAATAATTTAAAGTTTTAATTTTTTCTTTACTTAGAATAACATTAAATAGCAAATAAAAAAAAACAAGACAGAGAGAAAAATGAGAGGGAGAAAAACACTTTTTATATTTTAGTGCCTTTAGCAGGACTTTCCTCCTGATTTTTGAGGTCGCACATATTCATTTTGCACTGGGCCTCACAAATCATGTAAGGCCCTGCACACTTACTGTCTGATTAGTTTGAGCATAAGATAATTGATACAGAATTAGTTTGCATTAAGATAAAAACTTTGGAGGAACTCAGTTACATTTTTGCTGTTCTTTCCTGAGGACAACTTAGTCCTAAATGTTCACTGCTTCTTTTAATAACTACAAAGTGCAAGTCTCAAAGCTTTCTTTGTTCTGCCAGGACTTAAAACTCTGAATAATCTACCTCTTTCCATACATAAAAAAAAGTATGTCCTCTATTCCTCATGTTACCTGGACTTCAAAAGCTTGGTTCCATGTTACCAAACCACAGGTTACCCTCTCTCATATTAAAATAAGAGGCTGGTGTGTGGAGCATGCTGAAACTTGTGTGCAAGGGTCTGAATACATCCTTTGTGGCCTTAATTACATGTAGTTTCAAGTTAAATTTAACTTTAATAGATGATAACGCAATCATTTTTAATGGAACTGTTGAAATTCAAATATTTTCTTGATAGAAATTATAAACTCCTGAAAACTGGCCATCATTCACAAGTTTGTGTTTTAGTGAAGCTATTTTTAAAGTGTTGGTAGTGAGCTGGATGATATACGGATTTACTTCTGAGAGCAAAAGCATGTGGCCTTAAACTTCAAATCAGCAGTTAAATCTGGGTTCTCCTAGAGCCCAGGAGATCTCCAAAATTACATCAAGGACCAACAAGAGAATGGATCAAGAACACCATTTGGACAGCAGTTCAGATCTTTTTCCTATACTACTTTTCCAAGTATAGAAGCTTCACGCAGCACACTAGACTCCCAGACAAATGATTGTTAAAGAGGTCACTCTAGGGATTAAAGGAAGACACAACAAACCCCTCCCATCACTTCACAGAAGAACCCGATCTTTACTATGCAAAAAGAATCAAAGATAAAGACAGCATGAAGAGTTTTCTAAATAAAAGAAGCGATGTTTTAATAAGATCACCACTGATAGACACATTCAAATAATGTATTTTATACTCCTATCTTCCTAAATGGAGACCCTTGTCTTAAGAATCAGAGCTACTGGAATAAAACGTAACATATTGATGCCTCAGAAACCATTGTACATTGTGGTCATCTGCCCCTCCACTAAAGGGTCTCACAATAGTATAATCTGTAATATTGAGTTTGGTTTATTTTCTGCCTTTTCCTCTTGTCGGTTCACTGAATAGCATCATATGTTCACTAACTATATTATAAGTTCACCATACATTTAATTTACTAATCTAGAACTGCACTGATTTGGCACTTACGGGAGAAAGAATTAATTTGCCACGTCCCTACAATTCCATCCAAACATCCCACTTAGTTACTTTGCTACCCAGTTATTAAATGGAGTAGTCAAGCTTGAAAAATCGCAAATCATGTAGGTTAAATGGAAAGAATGTGTGAATTAACTTTTAAAATATCCTAATTATTGCCAGTGTCATTAAAAAGTGATATTTATTGTTATTTTGAATAAATATACATTTTAAGGTAGCCAGTGATCTCTTCTGACATAGCCTTAGAGAACTCTAAGCCATCAAAGACATAGGCATCCATATTTCAGGAATGAATATTCACTCAGGATTTCTGACAATATGTACAAGAGAAAGCTCTTACTTTCTAACTGTTGAAGTAATAAGGAAGTCTTTTCTAATCAACTTGATATAAACCCAACCAAATAGCAACAAACCAAATGTGGTCTTATGTTTCTTTTTTATTCCACTTTTTGGGGGAAAAAATGGTCTAGATTACCAAAATTCCAGACAATGACCATACATCCTCCTCATATCACAAGAACCTGATAGTCTAAACTCTGATTTAAAGGTATTCCAGTAGGACACTTTTGGATGTTTTAATTAGAGTTATCTAAATTGCTATCAACAAGAAACAAAAATCGTCCATCCATTAGTAACATTTGTAAGAGACCAAAAACTGGGAATGCAAACACTGGTTGCTTCAAGTACTATTATTTATCATCCATTGAGATCATGAATAAAAATTTGCATTTTTATAGTTATCAATCAAAGATTGCCAAATTATCTTCATGGCTTAGTGTTTTCTATACATTTTTATATCGAAAAAAACTACATGTTCTTCCAAGAACAGAAAAAGTAGAAAATAAAGATTACCTAACACCCAGAGGTATCTCTGTAAATGTGTGTGTTTCATTCTGACATTTTTAGACATATAGTTATATAAATATTTTTTCTTAAAAATGTAATAAACTGTTTCACATATAAACTTTTAGCACTTAATAATGTGAACATATAGGTGTTTTCTATAGGTGCTTTTCCATAATATCATTTTAATGGGTGATAATAGTATATCATAACAAATTTTATAATCTATAAACAAATTTTCTATTAATGAGAATCTTTTTTGCACATGGTTGTGATGATCTTCTTGATTGCTTCATATTTTCAAACAGCTTGTTTTATCACCCAAACTGAAGGCATGATCATAGTTCACTCCATTCTGTAACTCTTGGTCTCAAAAAATCTTTTCACTTCAGTCTCTCAAGAAGCTGGGACTACAGGTTAATACAACCACATCCAGCTTCAAACATCTTGTTTTCCTAAGTTCAATTTTTAGATAGAGAATTATTAAGTCAAATCCCAAAGAAAAATTTAAAACTTTTGACCATTTTGCAACAACTTCTGTGTAAATTATATTATCATGCCCAATTCACCTTCTACATTCCATTAAGAATTATTCATCCTTCCACCGTGTGTTTTACAATGCCTTTTTCAGAAGTAATTATTCTCATTCCATTTACACTGGACGTGGATTTTTTAAAATTATTTTGGCCAATGATAAGACCTATACCACTCCCAGGTAAAATCTTTAAAAGCCATCATGTTATGTTTTTGCACAAGCTCTTTGCTCTTTTCTTTTTAAAATCATATTAGAATCACCTATCCCATCTGAGGGCTCTTCCACATGAGCTAGGATTTTGGAATATAAACAACCCATGCAACAGGGCTATATGGAGGATAGCAACTACCAGCCTACTGTGATAACATCTGACCAGTAGACATAGCCACAGTCATAGCCAACAGGATTAGAATGAAGCTCACCCCTAAAAAAGACATGTTACATGAGCAAAAAAAAGACATGTTACATGAGCAAAAAAAAAAAACTTTGTTTTTTTAAACTACTGAGATTTAGGAGTTGTTTGTGACTAATATAACCTAGCAAATGTTGACCATGATAGATGACACAAATGACTGCCCTTCATCACATTCATCCTGTATCCATGCTGTAATGTCACTCATTAATGTCACCCGATATCCATACTGTAGTGTCACTCTCTAATATCACTCACAAACTTGGGGATAGACCCCTCAAGTTTTATTTTGGTTGCACACACACACCAAGAGGGAATGAAAATATATATTACTTAGACAATGACACTTTTAGGAAAGAGCTGAGCATGCCTCCTTATGCTGGTTCAAATGTGACTAAGAAAGCAGGAAAGGGAAACTGGCTTGGGGTTTTTATGGTGACCAAGGATGAGGTTTGGATAAAGGCTCTTGCATGGATAGGGGCTTCAGTGGTGTGAACTTCCCACTGGCTCCAAAAGAGGAAGCACCCAGGCTTTCTTACCGGCTTTCCCAGATGTGGAGCAGAAGGAGAAGAGAGAAGGGTCAAGCTTAAAAAGCTGCCAGGGGTCAACCATCAAAACATGAATCAGACTCCTATTACTGAAAGTTGACATTTATTTCTCCACCTCTTGAATTTGAGTTGAACTTGTGAGATTGTTCAGCCAATGACATTTGGCAGAAGGGAAATTTACAAAATTCCTGGACTAGATCTCAAGAGGTCTTACATGCTTCTTTTCACACTCTTGGAACGCTGCTACCACTTGTGAATAAGCCCACTCTTTCCTGCTGAGTATACAGATGAGAGCCCATTTCCCTGGCAAAGCCATCTTAGATAAGCCTATAGTTAGCTGATCCTAAACATGCTAGAGCCAGCCACGATCAACAGAACCACCTACCTGACCCACAGCTAGTCACAGATATATTATTAAGACTAGCCAAGACTTGAAGAGCTTCCAAGTGGACTCATAGACTTGTGAGGGATAAGGAATGCTTATTTTAAGTCGTTGACATTTATGGTAGTTTGCTATGCATTAATAGTATAAATGTGCACTATAAAAATATCTAGACAAACATTTGTATCTACTTGTACTCCCACCAGTAAAATAGTAAGATATCTATATCCCCATGTCTTTGCTAATTCTGGGTAATATCATTTTCTAGGAAATTTGTCAATTTTCATGTTTTATTATTTCTCTTCGATTACCAGTGTAAATTAATCACTGACACAGCAGACACAAAATATCTGGGAGAGGCTTTAAGCCAGAACCGTCATCTTTCGGTAGTTCGCCAAAATGAGGAACACAAAGGGAAAGAAGAGAGTCACTGGTACATGTTCTCCAGGCTATTTAGAAAACATGGAGGTGTTCCTTTGGCCACATACACACAAATCTACAAAAACCATGATATTGTAGACATCAGGGGAATGGGTACTGTTCAGAAAGAAATGCCCCAAAAATGTTACCCTGGCAAGACAGGAAGAGTATGCAATGTTAACCAGCATGCTGTTGGCATTGTTAACAAACAAGTCAAGGAAAAGATTCTTGCCAAGAGAATTAATGTGCGTATTGATCATATTAAGCATATGAAGAGTCTAGATAGCTTCCTGAAATATGTGAAAGAAAATAACCAGAAAAAGAAGGAAGTCAAACAGAAAGACATCTGGTTCAGCTGAAGCACCAGTCTGTTCCACCCAGAGAAGCACACTTTGTGAGAACCAACGAAAAGGAGTCCAAGCTGCTGGAACATATTCCCTATGAATTCATGGCTTAGTAGGTGTCAAAAATAAAAGATCTCTAGACCATTAAAAAAAAAAAAGAATACTTGGGAGAGATTTTCTTTGTTCAGAAAAGTATTCTTTGAGTGAACCATGTTAGTTACGCAGATTAAAGTGAAGAGATATAATTTTTTGATACTCAAAGTCTGCTTGAGCCCAATACAGAAGGTTGGGCTTACACCACCTTTCTCGCTCACTACATGCATATAACGATTGGAGTGACTGATTTGTTTCCATAACGAGCAAACAGACATGCAGGAGAGAAAGTACTGAGAACACAAATCCTGCTTTCCAAGATTCCAAATAAAATAAAACTGCTGGAACGGACAAAAATTAGTCTATCTACGATCAGGTAATGAGAAAAGAAACCAAAGGAGAAATTTTCAAATTAAAACCTAAAAGAAGGGAAAGAGAACTGGGACTATGAGTCCAGGCTCCACGCAAGTTGCTACAAATTGATTATTGTAGAAAAAGAGTTGGACTAACCTAACCTGTGGTTGAGGTCTGACATTTCTCCAAATCCAGTTACCCAGGCAAGATATCTTATTCAAGATCAGAAGCTGAGCCTGTAAATTAGAACTGCAATATATATTGCCTTGCAGCCCGTTGAAGGGTAAGATCAAGTTCATGATAAATGTAGAATAGCAAGAAATTCATGCATATATCAGAATGAGCAAGGCCAGTCATCAACAGCCACTTTGGACAGCAGGCTGAGTAGGGATGGAGTCAGTGAACAGAGCAGATGACCAATTCCTCCCCACCTGGCCTTCGTTTATTTATTTATGTGTGTGTGCGTGTGTGTGTCACCATTTAATTAGATCTTCTTTAATTTTTTTATTGTAAAAAACATTTAACATGAAATCTACCCTCTTAGCAAAGTTTTAAGGGTACATTATTGTTAGCTACAGTCTTGATGTTGTATAACAGATCTCTAGGACCTATTTATCTTGCATGACTGAAACTTTAGACCTGTTGAGTAACAACTCCTTACCCCCCCCACCCCAGCCCCTGACAACTACCATTCTATCTGCTTTTATGACTTTAGTTCACATGCTTCATACAGGTGGAATCATACAGTTTTTGTCCTGTACCTGCCTAATTTCACTTTTCATAATGTTGCTTAGTTTCGTCCATGTTGCAGCCTATGGCAGAATATGCTTGTGTTTTTGAGGCTGAATAATATGTTACTGTATATACATACCACATTTTCTCTATCCATTAATGTGTCAGTAAACATCTAGCTTGTTTCTACATATTGGCTATTTGAATAATGCTACAGTGAACATGGGAGGGAAAGTATCTTTTCAAGATCTCAATTTCAATTTTGTTGTATAAATAACCATTAGTAAGATTACTAGATCTATTTTTAATATTTTGAGAAATTTTTATATTATTTTTTGTAGTGGCTGTACTACTTTACATTTCCATCAGCAGTATAGAAGAATTCCAGTTTCTCCACATCCTTGCCAACACTGAAATCTTTTGGGTTTTTATTTGTGTTTGTTTTTATAATAGCCATTCTAACAGATGTGAGGTGATACCTCATCATGACTTTGAATCATTTCTCCAAAGAAGAAATACAAACTACCAACAGAAATATGAAAAGATGCTCAGTATTACTCAAATCATCAGAGAAATGCAAATCAACACCAGTTGGTTTTTAAAAGTGGGATTTATGCTCTTGGAATGAGTAAACCTGGAGGATTTTTTAATAATTTGGGGTGAAGAAGTACCAACAAAAAATAATATTGGCACCAATAAGGGCAGACTGGAGGTCCCAAATCATTGACTGGAGACGAAGAGAGGATTGATAGGCACCTTAGACTGAAGAATCCATTCATAACAGCTATATTATGGATTCTACTTATTTTTTCAGAATCATTGATAATTAAACTTTATTCATTGCTTATTCATATTCTTTGTCACTTTTAGCATATAGTCTTTCTTAATTGTTGTAAAAGTTCTTTGATACATTTTGCTTCTGTTCTAATTTTTAATCCTTATTGTTTTCCTCCTTTGTAAAACCTAATTTCTCATTTATTTTCTCTTATTTGCCAGTGGCAAAGGGTATCTCCTACTTGTTCTTCAATTTATGGATTTTTACATTTTCACAGAAAAAAAAACCAAGGCCAGGCAGCAAGCAGTTTACAACCTGTAAGAGAATAGCAAAATATATAACTAACCCTACTGCCCATTGAAGGTAGACTGGATAAAGAACATGTGATACATATACAAGATGGAGTATTACACAGCCATTTAAAACAAAATCATGGACTTCGCATAAAATTGTATGGGGTTGGAAATCATCACACTAAATGAACTATCACAGAAACAAAGAACTGAATACCGCATGTTCTCACTCAGAAGTGGAACCTAAACATTAGTCACATGAACACAAGGGAGGGATTGGCAGTCACTGGGCACTGCCAGGGGAGTGGAGGAAAGGGGAAATGTGACAACACAAAGGATACTTAGGTCAATAGCCCACATTTCACCTGCACGCAGCCTACTTACGTAGTTAAACCTCATTTGCATCCCACATTCCTATATAAAATTTTTAAAAGATAAGAAAAAAGAATAAAAAAGACCTGTGAGAGGACAGAAAATTATACAAAAAGGGGAATTGTTCATGTATGTATATTATGTCCTGTTGCTTTGGAGGCCTTGGCCTGAAATTGCTTTTATTTTTCTATAAAAATATGAGAAATTCAATAAAATAATTAGGGAAAATGTTGAAGGAACATGATAGTGAGACATTCTTCTTTGTTCTGTATTTACCTGTCATTTTCTCCTTGGGTCTGAAGTTCATTATGACTCCAGATCTGCACACATAAAAGCACAGTGAAAAAATGCCATTTACCTTGGGATTCAGGCATTGGCAGGCAAATAATAGCTGGGGACAGGCCCATTTGGCCAACTTAACCCTCTTTTCTTTTGATGAACTGGGAAACAAAACAAATAGGATCTTAGAACCTCAGGTGATTGTTGCTGCCTAGAACTGGCTTAACTGAGATATAGAGAAAATAGAAGTACAGATAACAGTTTTGTGATGAATACTTTGCCTTTAATCTCTTATTACACTTCAAGTAAGAGGCCTTGCAAATAATAGACACTCAACAAATATCTGTGTACTGGTTCAGTAAAAGGGGACACTCATCATAATATAATGCCAGTTTGTTTTTTATGCATTTCTTCCTTTCACTATACACCCACTACTCTCAAAGTGTGACTAAATATCCAGAACAGTACTCTCATCTCTGCTGTGATGCATTTTCATCAAAACTGAGGAAAGGATACAATTAGATGTGAACTTCAGACTTCATTTTGACATCACAAAGATCTATCAACTTTCCTGCCATCTTCACCAAATACCTGGCTCTATCTCGTTACAACTGAGAAAGTCTCCCTCCCTTGTCTAATAAGGCTAACCTTGACACTTGTGCCTGTTCTTGCCTGCACAGACAACAACCTTCTCCTTCCTGTATCATCAACTTTTTTTTTATTACTATATTTCCAGTGGCATACCAGTATGTCTAATTATAGTCTTTTTTGACAAATGCCTTCTCCTGTTACAACACAATTCGTCTCTTCCCCTTCACATATAATCAAAGAGTTGATCATTCACGATCTTTATTTCTTCAACCCATTCCAGCTGGAATTCTCCCCACCATGCCATTCTATATGATCTTACCAAAGTCACCTACAACTACTATCTTACAAAACCTAAGCTCTCATTTTACTCTATTCTCAGCAGTATTTGATATAGGTAACACCTATCTCCATTCATTTGTTGACATATATTGATTATTTACTACCTCAGGGTATTGGTCTAATTGTTGGAGATACAGAGGTAAAAAAAAAACAGATAAATACTCCTGCCCTTATAGAGTTTGTACGCTGAGAACCAAAAATAAACAATATAAATAAGTAAAGCATGTGCTATACTAGATAGCAATGAGTGCAAAGTTTCCTAGGTCTAGACGATGAGACAGACACTCACACCACAAGCCAGGCAAACTGACTTTATTACTCACAGATAGATAGCAGGACAAGTGGGGGCCTAGGATCCATGGTGATCCAGTCCTCGAAGGCTCAGGAAAACTGCCCAGGGCAGACAGTCTGGGTTGTGCATGCCCCACATCACATCACAGCTGACAGATCCTAAAAGCACTTCATTCTAGGGTTTATACCCTCAGCATTATTTAGCTCACTGAGTCAAGCATTGCAGAATATCCTGTACTGGGAAGTAGAGCACACAGCCCTACTTAAGCATTTTCTCCTTATCTCAGGATGTTGCCTTCTGGCTACATTCTCCCTTAGAATTACCAGCAAGCTGGGGATGAGCTGGGTTGGCTAAGGTCAACTGGGGACCAAAAATAAAAGTTAAAATATAGAGTAGAAAAGAACAATACAAGTACTGAGAAGAGGCCTTAAAATTTTAGATAGCATGGTAAGAATACCTTTCTAAAAGGTGATATTTGAGAAAATGCCTGAAAGAAAAACTAGCCTTGTCTAGGAAAACACAATGGTAGGCAGGGAAATGGGGGAAACGTGTGCAGAGGTCCAGAGGCATAAGTGTGACTGAGATGTTTGAGAAAAAGCAAGACTGCCATTATAAAAAGGGTAGGGTGAGATGAAGGGAGGATAGCAAGAGATGAGGTCTGAAAGAAAACTGAGGGCTGGTTCATAATAAGTGCTTCTAGGCATTTATTCTGAGTGAGATAAGAAGCCACGGAAAGACCTGAGGCAATGGAGAGGCTGAATCTGACCTGTGCTTGACAGAATCACATGCGTTGTTCTGCAGTAAATAAGCTATAGAGGGGTGAATGCAAGACCAGGGAGACCATGATGGTGAGACAAGAGATAGCTAGAGAAAGACTAGGCAGACAGACAGGCGAGTCCTCTAGTAACAACGTAGTGAACTCCTGGCAGGCCTCTCAGGCTCAGCATTGGTAAACAAGCTCCTGCAAACCTCTCAAGCTAGAGCTTAAGTACTCATTGCTGGGATCGAAAAGCAACCAATCAGCTCACAATTAGGCCCCTACCTCCTGTCAATTGGTCCTTAATACTGACCAATCCGAACAGCAACAGTTCACAGCTAGTGCTAGCCAATTGGCTTAGACCTAGGGTTATGCAAGCACCAGGTTTTGGGCTCCAGAGGGGCAACACTTTCAGGTCCCCTCCTACGTGGGAGCTTCTCTGTCCTCTCAATAAATCCTGCTTACTCACTTTCCGGCGGTCAGTGTCCCTCATTTATCCTTGGCATGAGACAAGAACCTACACCCTGAGGAGCTGCGACCTGAAGAACTGCAGAAGATGTCAGAGTCGAAAAGCTGTGCACCCCAGAAGCAGGCATACCAGTTGATGGAGCCGGCTGAACCAGGAGAGCTGCCAAAAGAAGGCGAGACTCCAAAGCTGAGACACCCAGGGGACTAGGCTTGCCAGCCCCTTGAATAGCAGCACTCTCAGGGCTTAGCTTGCCAGCCCCCACCTGCCACCCTCTCCCCCACCAGAATCACAACACTCGCAGGGCTTGGCTTGCCAGCCCATTAGAGCTGACACTTCCTGAGCTAGGTTTACCAGCCCCTCCACGACTCTCTGGAGTTTGGCTGGCCCATTGAGCTGACACTCTCCAAGCCCAAGCTGACCTGAAAAATTCGCATCAATGGTACTGTTGCAATAATCCAACAAGGAGACGATAGTGACATGAAAGTGGGAAAAAGTGAATGGATTCTAGATGTATTTTTAAAAGGTAGTGACTGGCAGGATCTTCCCAAACAAAAAACACAAAACAAATGAGCAGTGTGAAAGAAAGTGAAAGATGACTCTATAAGTTTCCTGACGTGAAAAACTCGGAAGATTTACTAAAGTAGAAAAAATTGCATTGTAGGAAATTATCTGGAGCTTTGTTTTAGATATGTTAAGTTTGAGAGGCCTATTAATCATCCATGTAGAGATGGAAGCTTAGGAGAGAGGTCCGGGCTAAACAGAAGTTTTTAAAAATAAGCAGGAACCAGCAACAGAGACTGAAAAGAGCAGCCACCCAGGTAGGGTGAGAATAGGTGAATGTGGCCATCTAAAAAACGTTTTAGGAGGAGAGAGTAATCAACATATCAGATGCTACAGATATGGCAAAACAAATGAGAGCACTAAATATGGATTCAGTAACGTGTATTGATAGATTGGTGACTATAGATAGGATGGTAAAAGCCTGATAGATGAGAAGTCAAGAGAGACCACCAGGGAGAAATTGGGTACAGAAAATACAGACAACTGTTCCAAGCAGTTTTGCTATACACAGAGAAGAATAGGATAGTAGTAAAATGGTGAAACAAACTCAAGAGAAATAATAGCATGTTTATATGTCGATGAGATAGATTAAAGAGTCAGGGGAAAACTAATGTCAAAGAAGTGAGGATGAGCATGTGGAGAGCTAAAGCAATATCCTTGACTGGGCAAAAAAAGATGTGGGTTTGAGTATGGATCGACCTGAGCTAACAGCACAGACACAAGAGAAAAGTTAAAGTTTAAAAACTTCACAACAGAGTGGTTTAAACAGTGTGGTCTTTTGAAAATCCGATTGCTTCCATTCTCTCACTGAAATTGCAAGCAAGTTTACCAGCTTGGATTCAAGCTGGAGAAGTAGGTGTTGACAGATGGAAAAAGAGATAAAATAGGTGTAGCAAAGGTGGAAAATGTATACATTTGATAAGAAAATGTATAATTACTAGCCAACTTTGACAGGCAACAAAAGTCCACTCAGGTGAGTGATTATTAACTAAAGTAATGCCAGAACATTTTGTAGATGTTTTGGGTGACACACATGACATCCCCTTGGCCTGCTTCAACTTCAGCTGCAGTTGTGGAGAACAATTCTCACATACCCTAACAGGATTCTACCACAAGCCCCTAATGAGTCACTCAGATATTCTCCAACAGGTATTTCACAAATCCATGGAAATATGCTCAGTCCTTCCACAAGGTATCCCAGAAGGGTGAGAGGGTTAACAACACCTGTTATGGGCAAAATTGTTGATATCCCCCCAGAAAAATTCACATGTTGACGTTTTAACCCCCCAGTATTGCAGAATGTGACTGTATTTGAAGGCAGGATCTTTACAGTGGTAATTAAGCTAATATGAGGCCATTAGTGTGGATCCTAATCCAATATGGCCTGAGTCCTTATAAGAAGAGGACATGTGGACACAGACATGCAAAAAAGGAAGATAATGTGAAAACACAGGACAAGACACCCATCTATAAATCAAGAACAAATCTTTCCCTCAGGACCTGAAGATTCTTTGTCAGTAGACTTTAGAAGAAACCAATCTTGCTGACACCTTGATCTTGGACTTCTAATCTCCAGAGCTGTGACAAAATAAATTTATGTTGTTTAAGTCACCCAGTATATGATATGTTGCTGCAGGCAGACCTAGCAAACCACTTGGTGAAAATTCTTACCTAACTCTGTAAATAGTCTCCAATTCTCTGGAGGGACTTTTTTTTTTTTAATTTTTTGATTTGTAAAATTGTGGGGTACAATTCAGGGTAAGGTATACAAATATTCATTGTGCAGGTACCCTTGTTGAGGAGGTGTGCCCCCCTTCCCCAGGCAGTTTCCCACTACTGCCAATCCCACCTCCCCAACCCCCCACTACCCCCGCAGTTTCCCGCTATTGTCAATCCTTTTCTTATCGTATTCTGATAGTTTTCAAGGTTCACTTATGAGTGAGAACATGTGATACTCAATTCTTTGTTTCCGTGAAAGATCACTCAGTATTATAGACTCTAAGTCCATCCAGGTTGCTGTGAAGTTCATGATTTTGTTCTTTATGGCTGCATAATATTCCATTGTATATATGTACCACATTTTTTTAAATCCAGTCCTCTTTTGATGAGCAGCACAGTTGATTCCATGTTCTTGCTATTGTGAACAAGGCTGCAATAAACATACGTGTACTCGTATCTTTTTTATAGAGTGATTTGAGTTCTTCTGGGTACATTCCCAGTAGGGGGATTGTGGGGTCATATGGAAGGTGGATTTGTAGAACTTTTAGGAATTGTCACACCGATTTCCACAGAGGCTGTACTAGTTTATACTCCCACCAACAGTGTAAAAGTGTTCCCTTTTTTCTACATCCTCTCCAGTATCTGTTATTTTTTGAGTTATTGATGATGGCCATTCTTACTGGAGTTAGGTAGCATCTCAGTGTAGTTTTAATTTGCATTTCTTTGATGACTAATGAGGCTGAACATTTTTTCATGTATCTACTGGAGGGAGACTTCTGAAGAACCTTCTATATGAGGCTCTCATGAAGTCCCAGAGTGAAAAACAATGCAGTATTACACATTTTATTGACTTTTCCTCAGTCCCTGTCTTTCCATCAACTCCATCAATCCAGTTCTTGAGATCACTTCCTAAAAATAAACTGCCTTCACCATGTCCTTGTCTCAGCTTTGTACACAGAGGAAAAAAGCAACACAGGACAACTGTGTGTATTTCTACATTGCCATTTCTTCTTGAATCACTTTTTTCTCCTGACTCTTGTGCCACCTCACATCTGATTTTCCTCTAACCTAATTTCCCGTATCTTCTCAGACTCCTTCCTCTTCTGATCAAGAATATTGTAGGAATGATATCTCAGTCTTGACTCTTTTTGTATGTTATCCTTAGGCCATTAGAAAATCAATGCTCAATCCCCATTGTATTTATTCTATCAATCAGCAGAATTTGATACAATCAATCCCTGCCTCTTCCTTGACGTACTTTCTAAACAAAATTTCCAGGATACCCAACTCTTCCAGTTTCCCTACTGTTTCTCAGTGATTATTTCCATAGTCTTCTAAAACTAGAGAGTCCTAGACCTGCATTTTGGATCTATATCCTTCTTAACCTATACTCATTTCCTTGGTGATTGCATTTAGTCTAAGCTTTTTTTAAAAAAAAATCTACATATTAACAACTTTCATAATTATTTTTCTAGAACTCCATCTACCTAATCAAAATCTCTATCTGGAAGTTGCAATGGCTTTTTTCTGTATTGACTTAGCTACACAATTTCCCAGAATTCCTTTCCAGTACGCCAGTATGCTTCCGGTTAGGGTAGGCTGCAAGAGAGATTTTTGTGGATTTGGAAGGCAAAAATGAAGTAGCAGCCATTTTGTAACTCGCACATGTTTTCACTTTTCTGATGTTCTTGTTGGCATGAGGCAGAGGCCGGACCTGCAGTTTCTTCTAGAATATCCTTTAGTTTTTTTGATCTCACAACCAGGTGTGTGTGTTTACCTCCTTGAAAAAGAACCCTGGATTCTTCAAGAGATCCACACCATCAAGGTCACAGGAAACACAGATGACCTTGTTTGTGGATTCTAGTCCATGCTGTTCCTTTTTTTGTGTATTTGAATATTGCATTTATTTCACCTATTTTTGAATGATATTTTAATGTAGAATTAGAGGTTGGCAGTTATTTTCGCTTAGCGCTTTCAAAAAGTTTATTTTATTTTATTTTAACATTGTAGGGTATGAGTTAGGATTGTGTTTGTGGTTTAGGTACAGATGAAGTTTTGGTCCTCCCATTGGATCTCACTTCACCTAGATTAGGATCAGTCACCCTTACTGATGTTATGTGCCCCACCCCACCCCTCTCTCCTGTCAATGTCCTGCTACTGCCAATCTCTTTTAAGTAGAATTATGATAGGTATTCAGAGTCCACTTATGAATGAGAATTTGTGGTACTCAGATCCTTGTTTCTGTGATAGATCACTGAGTATGATAGACTCTGAATTCATCCAAGTTGCTGCAAAGTCCATGATTTTGCTGAACTTTATAGTTGCATAATATTCCATGGTGTATACATACCACTTTTTTTTTAATCCAGTTCATTTTTGATAAGCAATGTGGTTGGTTTCATGCTTTTGCAATTGTGAATAGTGCTGCAATCAACATATGTGTGCAGGTATCGTTTTTGTAGAATGATTTGAGTTCCTCCGGGTATGTTATCAGAAGGATGATCACTGGGTTGAATGGAAGGTCAATTTCTAGTTCTTTTAGAAATTGTCACACTGTTTTCCATAAGAGGTTGAAATAGTTCACATTCCCACCAACAGTGTAGAAGTGCTCCCTTTTTGCCACATCCTGGCCAGCATCTGTTGTTTGTTTTACTAATTAAAATCATTCTTAGCAGGGCTCAGTGGCTCAGCCTGTAATCCCGTGCCTTGGGAGGCTGAGGTGAGTGGATTGCCTGAGCCTGCGGGTTCGAGACCCTCCTGGGCAACTTGCCGAGATCTCATCTCTATAATAAATAAAAAAATTAGCCAGCTGTGGTAGCACACGCCTGTAGTTCCAGCTACTTGGAAGGCTGAGCCGGAAGGATCGCCGGAGCCCAGAAAGTCAAGGCTGCGGTGGCCGGGAGCGGCCACTGCACTCCAGTCTGGGTGACAGAGTGAGACTCCAACTCAAAAAAAAAAAAAAAAAGAAAAAAAAGTTGTCCATCCTACCCAAGGCAATCTACTGTATTCAATGCAATACCCATTAAATTACCATCATCATTCTTCTCAGACCTGGAAACGACAATACAGGAATTCATATGGAAACATAAATGACCACGAATAGCCAAAACAACCCTCAGCAAAAGAAACAAAGTGGGAGGTATCACAGTCTCAGACTTTAAACTTGATTATAAGGCTGCAGTAATCAAAACAGCCTGGTATAGGTACAAGAACAGGCATTGAAAACAGTGGAATAGAATAGAGCTTCCAGAAGCAAAACCTCAATTTCTCAACCAACTCATCTTCAACAAAGCCTCTAACAATAACCACTGGGAAGAGGAGAGCCTATTCAGTAAATTTCACCAAGTTGAGATTGAGATTTCACCAAGTTGCCCAGGCTGGTCTCAAACCCTCAGGCTCAGGCAATACTCTCGTTTCAGCCTCCCAAAGTGCTAGGATTACAGGCTGAGACGCGCCCAGCCAGGATGGACATCTTAACAATGTTGATTCTTCCAATCTATTAGCATGGAATATTTTTCCATTTGTTTGTGTCTTCTTGATTTCCTTGCGCATTGCTTTGCAATTTTCATTGTAACGGTCTTTCAGTTCTCTGGTTAGGAAGATGCCCAGGTATTTCATTTTTTTGTATGGCTATTATGAATAGGATTGTAATTTTTATTTGGTTTTCTGCCTATTTGTTGGTGGTGTATAAAAATGTTGCTGTCTTTCTCACATGACTTTGCCAAAGTTCTATCTCAGTGCCAGGAGGTTTTTGACAGATTCCCTTGGGTTTTCTAGTTATCAGATCATATTGTCTGCACAGACAGATAGCTTAACTTTCTCTTTTCCTATTTGGATACTCCTCATAGCCTTCTCTTGCTTGATTGCCCTATCTAGGACTTCCAACACTATGTTGAACAAGAGGAGTGAGAATGGGCAGACTTGTCTTGTTCCAGTTTCCAGGGAAAATGCTTCCAATTTCTGACAATTTAGTAATATGCTGGCTGTGGGTTTGTTATATTGTTGACTTGTGATCTTTCTATTTTCTTGATGTATAGTTGCAGAGATATAAATTCCTCTCTTAGTACTGCACTCATGGCATCCCAGAGGTTTTGTCTTTGTTTTCATTTGGTTCCCAGAGTCTTTTAATTACTGCTTTGATTTCTGTGTTGATCCATTTGATCAATATTGTGTTGTTTAGTGTCCATATTTTTGTGTGGTGTTTTTGGTGGATTTTGTTGGTGACGATATTTATTTTTATTCCACTATGGTCTGAGAAAGTGCATGGTAGTATTTCATTCTTATGAAATTTGTTTATGCTTGATTCCTGGCCAAGGATGTGGTTGATCTTGGAGTATGTTCCATGTGTTGATGAATGGAATGTATATCCTATGGTTGTTGGGTGGAGTGTTCTGTAGGTATCTCATTCTGTTCTTGGTCTCTTCCACTTTGCATTCTTCTTTCCTTCCCAACTGCTGCCCTATGGACTTCAAGTTTCAGTATAGGACACAAGGATAACAGCTTGACAGAGACTGTTTAACAGCTCTCATTTTGTTAAAATGGTCAGATCCTTATATATATATTTTTTCTTATAGGTAGAGTTAGAGGTGATATGTAGATATAGATAGATAGGAAGAAACAAAGATAGAAATGAAGATATTTATTAGGCAGTTTTGAATATATGTTTGTGTGTGAATATGTGTGTTTGTGTATGGTTTCTGCTTCCCTGTTTGAACCCTGACTAATACAGAGGTCTAACAGCTATCTCCTGGTCAACAAGTCCAAAACTAAACTCCAGATTCTACTCCCACCCTCCATAAAACTTGTAAAATCTGCATCATCACAGCTGATGGTAATTCCATTCTTCCAGTTGCTCTTACCCAATTATCAAACTCATCATTGATTCCAATTTTTTCTCAGACCCCACACAAACAATTAAAATTTTGTTGGTCATATCTTCAATATATATCCAGAAATGAAGATTATTGGGAAATTTTTTAAAGTATCCATCTATAGTCTAAGAAATGATACAAATGGCTTCTCAAAACCAAAAGCAGATAATCAGAATTATGTGCCTCCTGATATAAGGACACAACACTACCTCTGAAAAATATCAAACCTGAGTCAGACCAAGTCCCTAGATATAACCACAAATGTTCAGAAATTACAGTAGGCATAAGAACATATGTGATTATGCAGGGATACAATGAACATTAACCAGGATGGCAAACTCTAGAGAAGAAATGACTCAGTGTCTTTAAAAAATAAACTCTAAGGGAAAAAGAGAGAGAGAGAGAGAGAGGAGAGAGAGAGAGAGAGAGAGCAAGCAACCCTAACAGCTAAAGGACTTAAGAGGCATAGCAATGTGTGTTTCCACAAATGCAATATATGAGTCTTGTATGAAACAAAGAAACCAATTAAAAAATTACAAGACAATTGGGAAAATTTGCACATTGAATGAATATCTTATCATCTTAAGAATAGAGTTCATATTTTAGGTGTGATAATTATATTGTGGTTACATTTTTAAATTGCCTTTATCTTTTATACCTACGTGCTGACATAATTACAGAGTAAATAATATTGTATCTGGTGATTGCTTCAAAACAATTCAGTAGAGAAAAGAGGAGGAGATGAGTAGAAATGATATAAGTTGGTCATTAGTGGAGAACTTGGAAGGTGGATGATTCAAATTCATTCCACTGTTCTCTCCAATATTGTTAAGTTTAAAGCTTCCCATAATAAAAAATATCTTCAACTTCATTAAAATTTGCTGTCATGATAACCTTAAAAAGCAGTAAAAACAAATTGTTACAGAGATGGTAAGAGAAGACTGATCTAGATTACTGAAAGTATTTTGCTGACTTTATTCTAACAGAAAAGCAATGCATTCTGAGAAACAAAATAATAAAATAGAGGAACTGCTTCTTCTTGCCACAACTATTTGAACTTTGTTTAGACATAGCTTATTTTTATTAAAAAGGAATCATTAAGACAAACAACTGTAATGGCTTTTCATTAGAGAAAACTCTACTTTAAAAAATAAAAAACTCAAAGTATTTTTTTTCAAAATAAGCATACAGGTGAAATTCAATTTATAACTTTCTGAAAATGTGTTAGAGTACTTTCCTGTCTCTATTTGTATTTTATATCACATGATTCCATGCTATTTTTTGGCAAAACACCATCTGCCAAGTGGAAAATGTTTTATGTGCTATAAAAGATAAAGAGTACTTTTTTCGCCCAGGGGTGTTTTGCACATTAACCTGTTTTGCTTTGGTTTCTGAATACTAATCACATGCACTTTGCTCATATCTTTTAACTTACTTTGCTCTGTTGAAGAAAAAAGCCATGCTTGGGGGAACTTCAAAATCATTGAAATTCTCTAAAGATCGACTCCTATGGTTAGCCCATGCCCAATATGAGTTGTTTTCAAGCCAGTCCTTAGTCATCAGTGTTTTTGACAAGCTTCTGCAAAGCAGACAATAGGCTTGTCTTGGTAGCAGCTGCTGGCTGTCATCGCCTTGTTTTGAAACTCAAGGTCCTGCTTTGGTGTGGAGGCAGAGCTTTCCTTGGCAGGTGAAAGACTACTAAGCAGAGAGAAGCAGTTGTCAAATGAAACATGTTAGAAGCCATCTGAGAACAAGGTCAACTTGACCCTAAGTTAATACCACAAAAAACCATGGGAGACTTTTCTCTTCAGATGTGGACTTTAACCAAAAAGGAAACTGGATAACCGTATCTAAAGTTTTTCTCATCCATCAGGCTGGGGTTTAGAAAATAGAGACAAAAGCTTTCCTCATTTTCTCCTCACTATCCACCTTACTCAAGCATATATTTTTAATTTTATCATAAAATGTGTATAACAGAGTAACATAGATGAACCGAAATGAGCATGCATCATATTCTTGGAAGACCAGTGCAGTATACAGTTAACCAAAGGTCACAAATTTCTTAGTGCTTAATCCACATCATAATTATGTTAATGAGAGATTACTAATAAACCGCATTTCATGGGTGATAAAATGAGATACGCCATCTCAGGGGCCTGCCTTAGTAGGCCACACACCAAATAAAGAGGAGGATGCTTCCTTGGACTGGGCTTTTTCATACCTTCCATCCAACAGTCTTCAATGGCAGCGGCTCAAAGATAGTAAGGACCTATCCATCTGTCATTCTGTAGCTCTTCTTCCCTCCTCTCCCCTAATGTCACCTAAGCCCAAGGAAATAAGTCTAGAACTTCAAACTCTTCTCTGAACATTAATTCCCCTGGGTGAAGCTTCAATGAGGATGACTCCCACCTCTCAAGGGCACCTTGACTGATTCTGCAGTGTCCTGAAGATCCCTATTGTGGGTGCTGGTAATAACTCTCAGGAATGTCTATCTGTCCCATGAACCAGCACACTGTAAAACTTTTGTGTTCATATTTCCCCTATAAAATCCAGACAATCAATCTGGTTCTATTTATATTTTTAATAGTGAAAATGTGTTTGTGATTTAACAGCAACAACAAAAAAAAGCTGTCCAAAATAAGTATAATACATAGTATTTTCATAATACATAGTATTTTCTCTCAGTAGAAATAGTTCCCAGGTTTGCATAAGAACACTGATTTGTGGGGCTTTGTAGCAGTCTCTAATAATAAGGACAGTTCCTATTTTCTTCACTTAGAGAATTAAGTGTTGTATTACATAACGAATGGTTTATAAGATAATACAAAAGAACTTTTTGAAAGTGTGGTTAGAAAACTAGAGTTGGCTAGTTAGGCCTATTTTTTAAAGTTTAAATACTATTTAGAGGAGAAAAAGAAGCAACTTGTTATCCCTGACTCACCCACATCGTCTCACTTTCATATTTTTTGCCTGAAGTTAGTACTAGTCAATTTTGACTTAAGAAAATTTTGACCACCTTGAGTTTGCTGAAATTTATCTTTGTTCCAGATCAATTTACAAGAAGACTCTTTCTTAATCATAATTCTCAAATAAATAAACTAGACTAGCATTCACTATGTATTTTTATCTCTTGTCATTACTAGACAATACATAAAAGTTGATTTTTTAAAATTTGACAGAACATATTTTATACATTCTGAAAAAATATTCAATTTCATTGTCATTCCTGCAAATACTGAAGAAAGTAGAATTTTAATTAATTGCTATACCTAGGAGAGGAAAACATATGTAATAAAAATAAATATCCCGCATTATGGTATAGAAAATAATATATTATTACTAAAGATTATAAGACTTTCTTGAGGATTAAAACAGTTCTAAATAAAATAGTAAATAATTTTTCTAGTGACCAAGGCACTTGCAACTACCTTTGAGTTAGATAGTGAATTGGGATATTATTCTAGAGAAACTCTTGCCTTTGCAAAACCAGGTAAGTTAGAATGCCAGCTACAATACCACCTTCACTTTTGTAGAATTTTCATTCAATTTTACACTCAATTTTTTAATATAATATCATCTTATTGAAGAAATTTTGCTAAACTGGTACATTTAACTTTACATTCTACTGTCATAAAATGCACAAAGATTATTGACAAAGCTGCATGGAGTTTTCATCTCAAGAGAGTTTTAAGAACTGGATAAGCAAATAAGTATAACCTGAGTTATGTCAGGAATAAGAGAACTCTAAGAAACAATAGCATGAGTTTCCTTCCAGTTCTTTTATCTTCACAATGGAGGACCAGTTGGAGAGCCAGACTTACAAATAATATTTATTCCACTTGCATTACACAAAGTAGTCCATATGTCAAAGAATTCTTCAGGATTATAATCAACTTTATGAAAATTTTATGTATATAAAACTTCAAATAAATCACATAAACATTAAAGATACACCCGACCAAAGGGGAAAAAAAAATCATTTTAAAAAGGCAATCTCAGAGCACTAGCGACCTGGTCTTAGTGTGTTGCACCCAGATTTGCAATTTGATCTTTAATCCTCTTATCTTCTCTTTATCAATTCTTTCAACAAAATTATTTCTGGCTACTTCACCAGATTGTTATAAGCATCAGATGAAACAATGAATATTCATGTATTTCATAAAGTATAAAATGCTTACTCAGTATGAAGCACTATTTTTATTGTGTGTGCCGAATAATAAAGAAAAGTTTGAGGTCTCCAGCTAATTGTCTTTAAAATCGGAAACACATGTTGTAGTAATTATCCTTTTGTATGGCCCTGTTTTAGAATTCTGGAGTGATGGATACTACAGATCTGAAAATCATTATGCAGAAATATTTCCACTGCTTCCAACCGCAAATATGTGTCTATCAAGCAAGGGTGTATGTCGCTACAACTCCCTAGTGGCAGTAATAGAACCAGAAATTCTAAAATAGTGCTATGAACATTTTAAAAGTTCTGCCATCTCTAATTAGCTCATGATTGCTTAAGAAAAAATGTTGAATTCATTTTGAAGCAACTCAAAATGATAAGATGAGATTTTACTCAAACCCTCTATATAACGTTACCTTGATTCTAGAATCATCTGGTAAGTTACATTATTATTTCAATAAGCAATAAAGAAAACAGGAAAGTACATAGGCATTCTCTTTATCATCCTAAGCACAGAACTCAATGGAAAAAAAAACTAGCAACTGAACTTTCAGCAATGAAAGTACATCAGCTTATAAATAACTTAAAGTTGCTTTCCTGCCAGTGGGCTTCAAAGTGGGCTACATACACCCCTCAAAATGTGCAAGAGAGATCATGAAGATATGTAAGGAACATATTAGAATTTGTAATAATGTTTAATCCAAAATTCAGTGATTAAGCTTTATTAATATTTACTATTTAGACTTATAGATTTGCATGTTGCTAATATATAACTATATTTATATTTCAGTGTGCATGTTTGTGCAAATATTTTTCATTGAAAGACATACAAATAAAAAAATGTTGGCGAAGCACCAACCTAGACAATAAGGAAATGTAATATTAAGCTACATTCTGTCTAGATTACACCCTAGTAAACTTTTTAGGATAAAAGTCCACAAAGCAGTCTTTGAACAAAAACGATATTAGGTAGCAACTTTAAACATCTAAGATGACCCCTGGATCTAATTCAGCATTTCTTAAAATGGGTAATTCTAATTCACAACACATATGATGAGGGAAATGCCAGGGGGAAAGGAAGGAAGAAAGAAAACATGTGAAGAGGAAGTGGATATCATATGAAATTAAAGACTAGTGCTTTACTATTAACTAATAAAAACTGAAGGTACAGTGACTAATATATTGTTTTTAAACTTTCCTGACTTTGATAAACTATTTTTTTATCTTCTCAGCTTAAAACGCGCCAAAAAATTTAGGTGCAAAATTGTACCTGAATTGTACAACCTTATACTGATAATCATAGTTCAAAACCATTAGGTTAAAAATAGGAAAGTTTAGACTCAAGAACCATTTCTGTCAGAGCATATAACCTTAATGATACATTACTTTTGGAATGGTGGGGTTGATTTCCCCTTCTATAAAATCCTAATGTTGGCTTTCTTGATTTCTAAACTCTTAACTCTAATTGTGTATGGTCCCATATTATTTCATTATATCAATTTGAGATGTGACTATAATGGGAAAATATCCAATGTGTAAGCTTCTGTGATCCACTATACTATTCAATCTATGAACTGTGGTGTTCCAAAAGCCATCATATGATTCCGTTACACAATTATTTAGGAAGTATTGACTGATTTCCCTAAGATCCATCAAACTCTATGTGAAATTCCTCGCCTACTACAGTGATCAGAGATATAACTTTCCTATACTCACAGAGCTTACAAACTGGTGGAAAAGATAGGTGAGCAAGCAATTATACAAGCAACTAAGGATCATGACAAGGACATTTGGGGTGTATAGAAACACAGAAAGAAATACTGAAGCCTGATTTTAAAGGTTAACAACTTTTTGGAGAAAATGACTTATAAGTCACCCTAAAATATGAATGAGTTGACCAGACAGAGAAGGGTCATAAGGTCCAGATGAAGAAAAATCATTGGCACCATATAGAACAAAAAGAGACACTCAGAAATCTAAACTCAGAGCTGTGACTTTGAGCTTTTCTGGAAAGAACCATGGTCCATGTAGTCCTCCCTTGAATTGTGCAGTCCACGTTATTTATGGTAACGGACCCACTTTCAAAACTTGATTATTATGGTTAAGGTCACATGTATGAGTAGGGACATAAAGAGAGAAAGGGATCAAATATAAAAGGACATTATAATCCAAGCGTTAGAGTTGGGTTGAAGTATTTGAAGCAGAGAAAAAAATACTCATGTCACCATTTTGCAGGGACTCTCAGAAGATCAAGAGTTCTGAGCTACTTCTATTTCTACAGGTTTTTTTAATTTCTGGAATTTTCATTTGTTTTTGTCCCAAAGTTTGCATTTTTCTGTTGTAATTTTCCATTTTATTTTGCTTCTTCCATGTTGTACTTATTTTCCTCTGAATTCTTTAACATGTTTATAATTATTAAGTTCTTGTCTGCTAAATCCAACATCTGGGATACCTGTAAGTCTATTTTTAATGACTTCTCTTTTTTGATGATGAGTTTTCTATTCCTGCTTTTGTTGCATGTCTCATGTTTAGTTTTATGAGCAAAAACACTAGAGCAAGTAATATTTTCCACCAGAAAGCTAGGATGAGGGGCTGAGCTCTTAGATCTAATCTAGAATAAAGCTGAATTACAAAGCTACTTTGGTTAGTTTTGCCTGGTTTCAAATGTCCAGGATGGACTCAAAACTCTCTCTCCAGCAGGACTTTCAGATCTAAGCATTGCAAAACTGCAATTCCTTTGCCTTTTCAGTCCAGTCCCCTGGCTCCCATGCCACCGTTTATCCAGCAGAAGTCTCACAGGGAAGAATTGGTGGGAGGGAAAAATGAGCTCCCTATCGTGGTCTCTTCTGGGTTCTAAGTCACCATGCTAGCCCATGTGCAGCCAACAAAAGTCTGTCAGCATTTTCCTTCTCCCAGAAGTGTTTCTGCTATGTCAAGCATGTTCCTCTGACGGGGCACCCAGATGCAATAAATAAGCTCAGAGGTGAAAGTACCTCCCATTCTCTTCTCAGTTAAGAAACAGTAATCCCTCTCTGTATTTCAGTGCATTTAGACACTTTTGCATCCATAGTTCTTTCATAGCTTTAAGGGAAAACACTACTATTGAGTTTAGTCAATGCTGTCTCATTGTTACAGCAAGAGCAATATTCTAATCCACACAAATTAACTGGAACTCTCTACTATTTTTTCCTCTTTGGAGAAGTTCCCAAAGAGGAACTATACTACACATTTCACTCAGTGATGCTCCAAACAATGGCAGATTATTACAGCCCTAATTATCTAATAGACATTTCATAGTAAGTTATATATTGCATACATTTATAAATGCATTGCTGTGGGCAAACGTTGTAGCCAATATTTTTCTTGCTAGGGATCATCTACAAGTCACAGAAAAGTAAGTACTTTCCAAGTCTGAATGACAATGGTCAATCTATTTACTTCTTTGACATTATGAAGAAAAATCATGATCATCACTAAAGCCTATGAAATGGATACCCATAGGGCCCTATCTCATATTCTCATAACCCCGTCTTTTTACTCCAGATATTGCTATACAATTTTTTTGGAAACAGACAGCAGCTTCTACTGCCACCTCTTGTACGTCTCATTTTTATCCCTGGGGGTTCTCTGCCACCACTTCAAGGGACTCCTTTAATAACTCTCTAAGCCTTTCTGACTCATGTACAATGAGAGGTGTTAAGGAGCTAACCCACAAGAGTTATACACTCCCCTCTGTCTTCTCTCAGCTGGACAGTTCTGAGGTTCATTTTACATAGCTCCCAAGGGTCTCTAGAAAGACCGAGCTCCAATTGTCCACAGTGGTGATCAGTGTGACAAAACACCCTTAGGTTGATTTCCTCTTTTCTCTGTTTCACTCTTTCCAGTCCCTAGGATTGTTTCCTGGGGTCACTTCCCAAAATAAACTACCTGTGTGCCAGCTATCATATGAAGCTCTACTTTAGGGGAAATTATGGCTAAAACAGCCTGTAAGTATTTGCCAGTGATAATTAGAAGGGCAGGTAGAAGAAACCAGAGATGGAGGCATATCATGATTTCAGGGATATGAAAAGGCCAGAAGAGCCATCACCGTTATGTCAGGCAACAGCTTACCTTGATCGTTAAAAAAAAAAATCTAACATATCTAGTGCATCTATTTCATAGAGTGCATACTCATCCCTATATGAATAGATATTTTTTAAATAAAAAATTGCCAAACATTTTCATAAAATTTCAGAGATATTTTAAGTATTTTGTTTAAAATATTAACACTTTAATGCACATGCAAAAAGATCAATTGTATAAAATCATGCTATTTGAAATACACAAAATGTATTGTGGAACTTATAAAAATTCACAGAGCACCACAGGTCACTGCATCTGGGAATAAAACACAAATAAGAAACAAACAAAGTTGTATAATAACATCTTTCCTTCAGGTGGGTGTGTATGCATATGTGTGTATGTGTGTATCTCACATAATGACACACAAAATGACCTTCTTATTCGAATTTACCTTAAACCTTCCATAAGCCCAGATCTGAGATATAAATAATTAATGATAAAAAGAGACAGTGGATCATGCCTGTAATCCCAACACTTTGGGAGACTGAGGTAGGAGGATCATTGGAGGCCAAGAGTTTGAGACCGGCTTGGGCAACATAGTGAGACCAAAACTCTACTATGTTTTTTAAAATTTTAGAAACTTAACCAAGAGTAGCGGCCCATGCCTGTAGTTCCAGCCACTTGGAAAGCTGAGACTGGAAGAATACTTGAGCCTAGGAGTTTGAGGCTGCAGTGAGCCATGATCAAGCCACTGCACTTCAGCATAGGTGACAGATTAAAAATCTATCTCAAAAAAAAAAAAGAAAAAGAAAAGAAAAGATAGTGAATGTGAATATATCCAAATGATTCTTGGAAGACTGAGCAACCATGTTGACAAGAACAAGTAGCTGGTATCCATTAACCCCTCACTCCCACTATCCTCCTCAAGTCAAGCTACTACTACAATTATCTGTATTATTACTACGATTACTATGCTACCAATCATAATAAACTTGGGCAATTGTCACTAGAAAATTGACATTTTTTTTGATTAGTAACTTTTTAATAAAAATCTCTTTGACACCCCTATTTTTTTAATCTTTAACTTAAAACATAAATACAAGTTTAAGCAAGTGCAGTTTTTAGACAAATCTTTTGGATACCTCTCTTCCCTAACAATCATACCTGATTGTTGCTCCCATACAGAAGCACTATACATAGGGCAGCAATCTCAGTGAGACATGATGGTAGACAAACAAAGCACAATGTAAATGGAGGAAACTCAAAAGATTTGAAAGGTATTTACAAAATAAAACCATTAGAACTTAGTTAGAATTCAAAACATACTTCTAGAAAATGGTTTTATATTCCCTTCGACTATTTCTAACAATAGCTGCTATTGAACTGCTTTGTATAGGAGACAGAATTTTATCAAATGGAAAAATATCTTGATAAAGAAAACGTAGGTAATCCAGATGCAAAGTGGACCTGAAAAAAGCAGCATGATTAAAGCAAGAAAAGGCACTTGCACTCTAATAAGGTTGACAAGGAGAAGTACAGTCAATTTGAGAAAGGATGTAGCTAGAGAACAGCTGGCAGACAGACAGGGTAGGAACCCGGTAACCAAGTAACAAACTCCCTGCAAGCCTCTCGAATAGAAACATTGGCATAGTAAAGTTCCCTATAAGTCCCTCAGGTTAGAGCACAAAATGCCCACTGCTGGGATTGTAAAACAAATCAATCAGCTCACTGCTAAGTGCCATTACTAGGCTCTTACCTCCAGCTGATTGGTTCTTACTAATGACCAATCATCACAGCCAGTGCCAACCAATCAACTTACAACTAGTGTTAACCTATCAGCTCTGTCTTAGGGTTATATAAGCACCAGGTTTTGACCCCAGATTGACTCTCACTGTGGGAAATTTTCTGTCTTCTCCATAAATCCTGCTGTTTCACCTTCTGGCTTTCGGTGTCCCTCATTCCTCCAGTGCATGAGACAAGAACCCAGATACTAAGAGCTGCTGAAGACTGTCTAAGAGCTGCTGAAGATCATCAGAGCTGAATAGCAGCACACCCAAAGATTGGCTTGCCAGCCAACAGAGCTGATTGAATTGGGAGATAGCTGGTAGAGACCGAGACTACGGAGCTGAGACACTTCTCAGAGCTGGCTTGCCTGCCCATCGAACCAGTAACATTCTCAGGGCTTGGCTTGCCAGCCCATTAGCACCAACACTTTTGGGGCTTGCCAGCCCTTGGTGCTGACACTCTTTGGAGCTTGGCTTGCCAGCCCACTGAGCTGACACTCAGCACAGCTGATGAGAGAAAAGTCTGTATCAAATTCATGCCTAAATGGAATAAATATTGCTTCTTTTGGACTAAGCTCTCACTAAATGCTGAACTTCACTTTTTTTTTAATCTAGCCCTCTGGTTCTCAATGAGGGGTGAATTGCCCTCTTTCCTCAAGAGCATCTGTCAATGTTTGAAGACATTTTGGGCTATGTAACACAGATTGAGGAGTTGTTGTTACTGGAATCTCATAAATAGTGGCCAATGGTGTTGCTAAACATCCTGTAATGCATAGGACAACCCCCCACAACAAAGAATTATTCTGCACAAAATATCAGTGGTGCCATGATTGAAAACCCTGGAACCCATTCACACTGGAAATATCAAATTACACACATAAATACCATGTTACACTGTGGGAGACTGAGTCCTCTGCCCACAAAGAAGAAAATATTTAAATCCATTGATTTTCAATATAAAAGCACCTTAAATTAAAATTATAGCACTGATAGTAATAGATGATATGTCATAAATTAGTATTTCTGTGATTGTTAAATAAATGGTAACAATGATAAGTGCATTGCATAGTTTATATTATAGATTGGAGAACAAAAGTCAGCCTAATATAACTAGATATTTTGTAAATAAAGTAGGATCTGAGATATCCTGAGATGAGATAACTTGAGATTTAGTCCCCCAAAGAATGGATTTAGTGCCTTCCATCACATAAGACAGATGGAAAGTATAATAGAGCTCTATTTCGGGAAATTTTAGAAGTTGTCCAGAGAAAAAAAGGGTATACTCCATTGCTTAACCAGAAAAGCAGACTAGGCTGGTAAGTAGCTTAAGGCCAAATTGTGGACAGTCTTATATTTTGTTAAGCTGGAAGTGGAGTTTGGATCAGTATGATGTCAGGATAAAATTCATCTTTTAGGAAAGGTAATCAGGTGGCATTATATAGAGCAACCATGGACAAATATAGAACTCAAGAAGGAAAAAAGTTTGAAAGGTGCCACAATGCATTGTATCATAAAACAGTGACTCTAAGAAGAAAGGACAGATAAGAAGAGTAATTTGAGAATCAGAAGTGGACAGGACTATCCAATAGTTATAAGAATTAAGAAGAATATGTAATTGAAAGTAATTTGTTTTGTTAAAAAGGAGTATTGGTTTTTTAAAAAAATCAGCAAAGACTTTCCCAAGAATAGGTTGCTGGGAATGACTGTTGGCTCCAGGCTCTGCCTCACCACAGCAGTGCCTGGCTGGACACTGGCAGCAAGGTCTACAGAAGGAGCACAGCAAGGGAGTCCAGAGGCAGAACCCACTGGAGAAGACAAAACAAGCACCCTGCCACCATCTTGAAAACTGGGCAGTAAAGTTCTCTGGTTTGTTCACCACAGAGTGACAGCCCCCCCCCCATGATCAGCAGATTAACTACTCAGGGATTGATCATGACCCAGGGGAAATATCTGAAAAACACAAACTCCAGAGGGACAGGACAAGTGCTAAGTCTCAGGCACCTCACCCCTTACCCTGATTCAGCCTTAGGACAAAGGATGTGACCAGAAAAGGATAAGGACCCCTGAAGAGATCAGCAGTGAATCTGGGGCTGACCCAACACCCTCCTCTGCAGCAATCCACTAAATGTCAGACCCACAAGGGTGGGGCGTGACTGAGAGGGATGAAACCAAGCATAAACTGGATGTCAGCTGTGATGGGAGGACTCTACTCCAGGATAAGCCTGGGTGGGGCATTCCCCCACCAGTAACTTGGGTAAGAGACAATCCCACACCTCCTCAACAGAGGGGATCCCCTTGACCATAATAGAGTGGGAGGCAGGACTGAAGCCCCATCCACTCCCACTGAATGCTTCTCCTTCCCTGGCCAAATGTTGGGGAGATTGTAAAAAAAAGCCACTACTCCACAGGAGACAGCAAAGGGGCTTACCTGTGAGCAGCTAAGAGGAACAATTACAGAACCTGACATAAGAGAGAAGATTGTTTTTTGTTTGCGGGTTTTGTTTGTTTTTTTGTTTCCTTTTTCCTTTGTGGATGAATGTGCATGTGAAGGTTCAAGCAAAATCCCACCCAAATTTGTTTACCTTTTTCTCTTTTTCTTTCATTTTTTAAATTCTTCATTCTTTTTTGTTTTCTGTTTCTGAGTGTATGACTCAGGGAATACACACACTGCATCATCATATAGAGTGGTGTTGGGGAGTGGTCTTAGGGAGCCCATACAACAATCAGTGAACATTGCAATTTGCAAGTAGTTTCTAAATCCTAGCTTCATATCCTCCACTTTATTTGACTCTTGAAACTATAATAGACAGCAAAGCTTCCAACCCACAGCCCTGTTTCAAAATAGAACATATTAATAACCCTGATCAGAGAAAGATAGAGGGTTGCACAAACATCAGAAGTGAAAGTCCCTCCCACTAACACTGAATAATAGAACTAGAGAGAAAAGAAAGAGATCTGTCACAAATGATTAAAAATCAACAGAAGAACATAGGCAATCCCCAGTTTAACAAAGAGAAAACACCTGAAAAAAAATCAGACCTCAGAGCCTAAACAATGGAAGTCACCAGTGACTGGTTCAGAATACAACAGGGATTAGGAAATGGAAGGGAAGCATGAATAAGACTTAAGAAAGACAAGATGCAGTACTGAAAAAACTTGTAAGAGAGATTTTGGCTATAAAAATTCATCCAGGAAATAAATAGCAAGATGACAAGCACAGAAAGCAGAATTAACCAAGAAAAAAAAAAGAATCTCAGAACTTAAAGACCAAAACATGGAATTAATCCCATCTGCAAAAAACATAGAAAGAAAACTTAGAAAGAACAAAGCCTTCAAGAGGTGTATGATTATACCAAGAGGCCGAATCTATGCCTCACTGGTATCCCAGAAAAAGAAAGGGAAACAGAAACACCCTGGAACATGTGTTGCAGGAGTTTATCCAGGAGAACTTTCCCCACCTCTCTAGAGATGGGACCATCCAAACACAAGAGATACAGAGAACCCCCACAGGACATCAAAGGAGAAGACCAGATCCTAGACATATAGTAAATCACCTACACAAAGTAGGCACAAAAGAAAAAATCCTAAGGAAACAGGAGAGAAAGGTCAAACTACTTACTGGGGAAAATCGATCAGAGTAGCAGCAGACCTATCTCAGCAGAAACACTATAAGCAAGAGGGGACTGGAGTCCAATATTCAAAGTCCTCAAAGATAAACAATTTCAACCAAGAATTTCCTACTCAGCCAAAGTCAGCTTCTTAAGTGATGGAGAATTAAAATCCTTCCCAGACGTCCAATCCCTAAGAGATTATGCAGCTTCCAGACTAGTTCTACATGAGACACTTAAGAAGGCATTAAGCAAAGAAAAAAGGGGGGGGAGAATGACCACCCACTTCTCAAGAGAACAGCAGAATACAGAATCAACAAAGGATATATCGTGACTGCAAACTTGAAAACACATGAATACATCAACCCAAAAACTAGACATAAATAAGCAAACAAAGAAAAAGCTTTATAAGAACTTCATGATAGGTATAAACAATCACATGTCAATAATTGGTCTGAATGTGAATGAACTAAATGCACCACTGAAAAGACACAGAATGGCAAACTGGATAAAAAACCATGACCCAATAATTTGCTGCATCCAGAAAACTCATCTCACCACAAGAGCTGCACACAGACTCAAAGTTAAAGGATGGAAAATGAACTTGCGGGCAAATGTATTACAAAAGGAGGCAGGAGTTGCAATTATAATATCAGACAAAACAATCTTAAATCTATCAATAATTTGAAAAGATGTAAAAGGAAACTACATAATAAAAAGTTCAATCCATCAACAAGATATATCCATCCTAAACATATATGTACCCAATACTAGGAGCACCAGCCTTTATAAAGCAACTACTAAGTAAACTAAAAAAAGATATTGACTCTAACACTATTATAGCTGGGGACTTAAAAAATCCCATTAACAACCCTAGATAGATTATCTAGGCAAAAAAAAATCAACAAAGAGATCTGGAACCTACATTTTACCAAAGGAACTTAATAGATACCTACAGAATATTCCACCCAACAAATGCATAATATACATTCTACTCATCACCACATGGAATGTACTCCAAGATTGATCACATCTTCAGTCATAAGTCAAGCATAAACAAATTTCTTAAGATTGAAATACTGCTGTGCACCTTCTCAGACCACAGTGGAATAAAAATAAATATCAATACCAAGAGAATCAGTCAAAAACCTCCTTTCACTGATAAAGGCAAAGTCACCAGGTACAAAATAAATATGCAAAAGATAGTTGCATTCTTATACACCAACAACAAGCAGGCAGACAAACAAATAAAAAGCACAATCCCATTCACAATCATCACCAAAAAAGTGAAATACTTCAGCATCTTCCTAACCAGGGAAATGAAAGACCTTTACAATGAAAACTGAAAGACACTGCCCAAATAAATCAGAGATGACACAAACAAATGGAAAAATATTCCATGCTTATGAATAGTAAGAATTCACATTGTTAAGATGTCCATCTCTGCCAAAGGCAATCAACAGATTCAATGCAATACCTATTAAATTACCATCATCATTCTTCTCAGTCCTGGAAATGATAACATAGAAATTTATATAGAAACATAAATGACTACAAATAGCCAAAATAATACTTAGCAAAAGAAATAAAGTGGCGGTATCTCACCTCCAGACTTTAAACTTTACTACAGAGCTACAGCAATCAAAACAGCCTGGTATTGGTACAAGAATAAGCATACAGACCAATGGAACAGGACAGAGATTCTGTAAGCAAGACCTCATTTTCTCAACCAACTCATTTTTAACAAATCCTCCACCAACAACCACTGGGGAAAGGAGAGCCTATTCAGTAAATGGTGCTGGGACAACTGGCTGAAAACATGCAGAAGGTTGAAACAAGACCCCTACCTATCACCATACACAAAAATCAACTCTAAATGGATCAAAGACCTAAATGTAAAACCTCAAACTGTAAGGATCTTAGAAAATGCAGGGGATACCCTTACAGAAATTGGAGTAGGCAACCAATTCTTGATCAAAACCCCAGATGTCCATGCCATAAAAAAAATAGACAAATGGTACCTCATCAAATTGAAAAGCTTCTGCAAAGCAAAAGAAACCATCAAGAGAGCAGGAAGACAGTTCATAGAATAAGACAAAAATATTTGCCAACTATTTATCTGACAAATGCCTAACATCCAGGATCTAAAAGGAACTCAAACATGCCAAAAGGAAAAAAAAAACAGTCCCATTAAAAAGTGATCAAAAGACATTAATAGACATTTCTCAAAAAAAGATATACAGGCAGCCAACAGACACATGAAAAAGTGCTCAGTCTCACTAATTATCAGAGAAATATAAACCAAAACCGCATTGAGATACCACCTAACCCCAGTAAGAATGGCCATCATTTATACAACAAACAACAACTGATGTTGGCAAGGATATGGAGAAAATGAATGCATCTACACTGCTGGTGGGAATACAAACTAGCACAACCTCTTTGGAATACAACCTTCCATGTGACTCAGCAATCCCCCTACTGGGAATATTCCCAGAGGAAATCAAATCATTCTACCAAAAAGATACCTGAACACACATGTTTATTGCAGCACTATTCACAATAGCAAAAACATGGAACCAATGATGCTGCCCATCAAAACTGGACTGGATAAAAAAAGTGGTACATATACATGATGGAATATTACACAGCCATAAAGAAGAACAAAATTATGAACTTCACAGCAACTTGATTGGCTTTTGAGTATATAATACTCAGTGATCTATCACAGAAACAAAGAACAGAGTACCATATGTTCTTACTCATAAGTGGACACTGAACATTTACCATAATACTATAAGAAAGGAATTGGCAGTAGTGGGATACTGCCAGCATGGGTGTGGGGACACAATACCAATAAGGGTCTCTGACCTCAACCCAGGCAAAGTGGGAACCAAAGGGAGGCCCAAATTTTACCTGTATGATGTCTACTTGTATACCTAATCCTGAATTTGACCCTACGTCTTTAAAATAAAATTTTTTTAAGGAGTATAAAAGATCTCCATGCACATGTAAAATTTTATGCTTTTCTCTTATGAATAATTTTTTTTAAAACTGACCTAAGCCAACTTGGCCATCATCTACTGCAGTGTTTTTTTGTCTTTTGTTGTTGTTTGCTTTTGTTTTTTATCAATAATGATGTACTCTGGTAATTAAAGGGAGAGAATGGCTACTGATAATGATGATGATGATGAAGATGATGATGATGATAGATACATCAACAACCTTTTAGGCACCATGGAGAACTCTCTCAGCCTTGGCTGACTTCTAGCCACAGGGCAGCAATAGTCCTGCATAAACTCTGCCCAGCTTTCTGTAGGTAACATCTAACCACACCTTGTCTCAGGTTTGTATTTTTTGCCTCCTTTTCTGAGGGCTTCTCTGAATGAGATAACATTGGAATCTGTTGGACACCTGTTTGCACAACCCGGAAGCACATGGAAATAAGTCTCTATGTGGGCACACAGTACCAATCAAGGATAAAAGCCAGTGCGTATGCTTCTTGTCCCCTCCCCTGCATATGGAAGACCTCAAGGCATAGTTTATATAGCTTCTCAGGTGGTTCTGTAGATCAAGAAACCAATCACCTATATCAGCAGTCAACTAAATAAGACACTTTTGCATTATCTTTTTCTTCTTTCTGCTTCCTTCCCCTGTCACTCTCACCTGACCTCTGGGTCACATACCTGAATTAAGCACTCGCTCTTAACTTTTTGTTTTAGGACTGTTTTATAAACAACCCAGCTAAAGGCAATCATGATGGTGCTAGTGATGACAATAACAGCTAATATTGTGGAGATATTATTTCCATTCTTACAGTCAAAGAAACTAAGGGAGAGAGAGGTTAACTGCATTTTCAATAATTTTAATAAGTTACAGTGACTAGTTGATAAGGCTACGATGTTTATTCATTGACATTTTCCCTCCAAACAAAACAATAGACACACAGGGGAAATTTAAGTGGCTACATTAAGTAGACATTCCCAGTTTGTTTTAGTAACAGACAAAACACTGATTCCATTAATACATTATAAAATAGACTTTCAAATTATCCATTACTCATTATCATCTCATTAATCTTAGTAATGGAATTATTTATTTATTTATGATTAGCCTTTTTTTGAGAAATTCTCATAAATACCAGATTGAATTCTAAAATTTTAGACATAATGGCATTCTGGGGACAGAATAGGAAGTACCTTCTTGGGTGACTGAATAACATCTTCAGGGTATACATTAGCTGTTTCTGACAGTCTTTGGTATTTTAAGAGTATCTTAATGATACATCTCCAAATCATGAGAAAATAGAAAACAAAAAAACTGAATAAACATAAACATTGTTTACATTTCTTCCTGAAGTACTTCATTTTTGTGGTTATGCCACGTTCAGCACATCCAGATAGGAATATAATTTGTTAAGTCATCTTTCTGTAATTGATGCATCTTCTTGATATTTGTATTGTAACTATACTCACAGACATCCTTTAAGTCAGAATTAATAAAAAGGGGAAGATGGCAGTGGAGCCAGGTGGACTAAGCAAATTCCTGTGTGAGTGAGTGAGTGTACGAAAAATTTTGCATATGTGTTGGTAAGTGGCTTTGTTAGGGCCTCACTGAGTAGGGACTTGGAACAAGTGGTCAGAACTCTCCTTGTTAAGTAGCTGGTGCCACAGCTGCACTGCTTGGTCCCTAGTATTTCCCAGGGCACAGAAGCGGAGTGTCATTTTTTTAAAATCAAAAAAGCCTTTCCCAGGAAGAAACTGCAGGGAGAGACGGCCAGCTCTAGGCTCTGATTCACCACTGCAGCACCTGGCAGGACTCTGGCAGCAAGGACTACAGAGGGAGCACTGCAAGGGAGCTCAGAGGCAGTGCTCCACTAGAGAAGATGAAAGAGGCACCTGCCTCCATCTTGAAAACTGAGCAGGAAAGTGCTCTGACTTGCTCACCATGGAACAACAGACCCAACCTAATCTCTGTGACCAGTGGATTAACTACTCAGAGGTTGATTGTGATCCAGAGGGAACATCCTGAAAGCACATACTCTGGAGGGACAAGATGAGTGCTAAGGTCTCAGGTGCCCCCTACCTTGACCCAGCCACAGATAAAGGGTGCAGGCAGAAAAAAACAAGTAAGACCTCCAAAGAAATCAATGGTGAGTCTGCAGTTGATCCAACCCCCTCCTCCTCAGCAATCCTTTGAATGTCAGACCCACACAACTGGGGCATGACCAAGAGGGACCTACCCAGGCAGAGCCTGGACATCAGCCACAATAAGAGGATTCCACTCCAGGATAAACCTGGCTGAGGCACCCCCCACAAACACTTAGGAAAGAGACAATCTTGCACTTCCCCACCAGAGGGGATTCTCTGACCATACTAGAGTGGGAGGTGAGGACTAAAGCCCCACCCACTCCCACTGTCTAATCCTACTTCCCTGAGCAAAGCACTGGGGAGATTGTGAATTGAGGCAAACACTCTTGCTTTGTTTTACTTTGTTGTTATTCCAGTTTGTTTTGGGGGGTGTATGTGTGTATAATTGTTTTTTGCTTTGGTTTCTGCTCTTGTTCTGTGTTTGTTTTTGTTGGGTTTTTTTTTTTTAGTTTTGTTGTTGCTGTTGTTATTGTTGTTTGTCTCATTTCAGTCTACTTTTCTCTGTTCTCCTCATTGCTGTTATTGTATATTGGACTCAGGGGGTGCACACACATACTCATTGCATCATCATATAGAGCAGTGATGGGGAGTGGGTATCAGGGAACCCCTACTTAAATCAGTGAACACTGTGATTTGAAAGTAGTTTCTGAATCTTAGTTCCTTATCGTCCACCTTATTTAACTCTCAAAACTACAAGAGACAACAAAGCTTCCCATCCACTGCCCTGTTTCAAAATAGAACAAATTCAGACCCCTATTCAGGGAAGAAAGGGGGCCTGAAAAAACAACAGAAGTGAAAACCTCTCCCACAGACACTGAATAACAGAAATAAAGAGAAAAGAAGGAGATCTGTCACAAATTAGTAAAAATCAACAGAAGAATATAGGCAATCCCCAGTGTAGCAAAGAGAAAACACCTGGAAAAATAATCAGACCTCAGAGTCCAAACAAAGGAAGTCACCAAGACTGGCCAAGAATACAACAGGAATTATGGAATGGTTGGAATGAGTAAATAAGACCTAAGAAAGACAAGATGCAATACTGAAAGAACTTGTAAAAGAGATAGAGATTTTTGACCTTAAGAAATTAAATCCAGAAAATAAATAACAAGATAACAAGCATGGAAAGCAGAAGAAAGAATTTCAGAACTTGAAGACCAAAACATGGAATTAACCTGGTCTGTAAAAAACATAGAAAGAAAACCTCAGAAAGAAAGAACAATGCCTCCAAGAGATGTGCGATTATATCAAAAGGCCGAACCCATGCCTGATTGGTATCCTAGAAAAAGAAAGGAAAATGAAGAAAAACTTGGAGCAAGTATTGCAGGAGGTTATCCAGGAAAACTTTCCCCTTCTCACCAGATTGGTGACTTTCCAAACACAAGAGATACAGAGAACCATGCAAGACATCAAATGAGAAGACCAACACCTAGACACATGGCAATTTACCTACATAAAGTAGGCACAAAATAAAAAGATCCTAAGTAAAATAAGAGAGAAAGGCAAGACTACCAACCAGGGATTACCAATCAGAATAGCAGCAGAACTAATGGTAAAAACACTACAAACTAGAAAGCACAGAAGTCAGATATTCAAAGTTCTCAAAGATAAACAATTTGAACCAAGAATTTCCTACTTAGTCAAGCTCAGTTTCATCAGCAATGGATAATTAAAATCCTTCCCAGACATTCAATCCATAAGAGATTAGGCAGCTTCCAGAACAGCTCTAAATGAGACGCTTAAGAAGGTATTAAGCAAAGAAGAAAGAAAAAAAAGAATTACCACCAGCTTCCCAAGATAACAGCAGTACAAAATCAACAGAGAATACATCGCGACTGCAAACTTGAAAACACACACATACAACAACCCAAAAGCTAAAATAAAACAAACAAAATCTTTATAAGAACCTAATTATGGGGATAAACGACCACATGTCAATAATTCACTTGAACACGAGTGGACTAAATGCACTACTGCATTTAGACACAGAAAGATAAACTGGATAAAAAGCCATGACCCAATAATTTGCTGCATCCAGGAAACCCATCTCACCACATGGGATGCACACAGACTCAAGTTAGATGATGTAAGATGAGTTTCTAGGAGAGTGGGTCACAAAAAAGTCATGAAACATGATATTAATATCACACAGAATATCCTTTAAGCTATCAAAAATTCAAAAAGATATGAAGGACACTACATAATGATAAAAGGTTCAATCCACTAATAAGATAGATCTATCATAAACACATATGCAACCAACACACAGAAGTATCAACATTTATAAAGCAACGACTAAGTACACTAAAAAAGGATATTGACTCTAACACTATTATAGCTGGGGACTTAAATACCCTTTAACAATCTTAGATAGATTAAACAGGCAAAAAATCAACAAAGAGGTCCAAAACCTCAACTTGATGCTCATCCCAATGTACTTAATAGATACCTACAGAATGCTCCACCCAGCAAACACAGCATATACATTCTATTCATCACCACACGGAACATACTCCAAGATTGATCACATATTTGGCCATAAATCAAGCTTAAACAAATTCCATAAAGTTGAAATCTTGCCAAGCACCTTCTCAGACTGCAGTGGAATAAAAATAAATATCAACACCAACAAAATTCCCCAAACCCCACCAAGACATGGACTAAACAACATGATGCTGAATGACTACTGGGTCAATACAGAAATCAATACAGAAATTAAAAGATTCCTGGAAACAAATGTAAATGAAGAAACATCCTACCAAAACCTCTGGGATGCCAAGAAATCAGTCCTAAGAGGGGAATTTATATCTCTACAAACACATCAAGAAAATAGAAACATCACAAGTTAACAACCTGAAAAATCAACTAAGGAAACTGAAAAGACAAGAACACCAAAACCCTAACTTTAGCAGAAGAATACAGATCAGCAAAGTAAAAGACTAAATATGGAACATAGAAGAAAAAAATATTATACAAAAAAAAATCAAAACAAAAAGCTGGTTCTTGAAAGAACAAGATTGATGGCTCCCTAGCCAGAATGAATAAGAAAAAGAGAAAAAATCCCAAAGAAACACAATCAGAAACACAAAAGATCAAATCACAACTAACCCCAAAGAAATACAAAAGATTATCAGAGATTACTATACACTCCTGTATGGAAATAAACTTGATAACCTAAATGAAATGGGGGACTTTCTGACATCACACAACCTTCCCAGGTTAAAACAAAAAAACATTAAGACACTAAATAGACCAATAACAACCAGCAAATTGACTCCATCATAAGAAAACTCCTTACAAAAATATCCTTGACAAGACAGCTTTCCAGTGGAATTCTTTAAATTATACAAGAAGCTGATATCAATCCTATAGAAAGTATTTCAGGCAATTGAGAAAGATGGAATTCTCCCCAAATCATTTTACGAAGCTAACTTCACACTGATACCCAAACCAGGCAAAGATCCAACAAACAGAGAGCTACAGGCCAATATCCCTAATGAACAAAGATGCAAAAATTCTCAACACGATTTTAGAAAATAGGATACAACAACACATTTCAAAAACCATCCACCATGAACCAGCCCAGGATGTAGGGCTGGTTCAACATCCACAAGACTATAAATGTAATTAAACATATCAAAAGATGTAAAAACAAGAACAACATGATTATATCTTTAGATGCAGAAAAGACTTTGGATAAAATCCAGCATCTCTTCTTGATAAAAAACCCTTGAACATACGTCAAAATAGTGCCATTTACAATAAATCCACAGTTAGTATATTACTAAATGAATAGAAATTGGAAACATTTCCCCTGAAAACCGGAACATGACAAGGCTGTCCACTCTCACACCTCTGTTCAACATTGTGTTAGAAGCCCTAGCTAAAGAAATTAGGCAAGAGAAGAAAAT
The DNA here is from genome assembly GCA_027257055.1 of Cephalopachus bancanus. Taxonomy (NCBI): domain Eukaryota; kingdom Metazoa; phylum Chordata; class Mammalia; order Primates; family Tarsiidae; genus Cephalopachus; species Cephalopachus bancanus. Next base: position 9,978,592 of record JAPVLO010000108.1, read on the forward strand.
CAGGGGCCTCCAAATAGGAAAAAAGGAAGTTAAGTTATCCCTCATTTCTGATGATATGCTCCTAAACCTAGAAAATTTTAGTTGCCCAGGCTTGTCTCAAATCTCCAAGTTCAGGCAATCCTCTCACCTCAGCCTCCCAAAATGCTGGGATTACAGACTGAGCCACCACCCCCCACCAGGATTATGCTTTTTATTTGGTTCTCTGTCTGCTTGCTGTTGGTGTATAAAAATGCAGCTGTCTTGTGCATTTATTTTGCATCCTGAGACTTTGCCAGTTGACCTTCCACATGACACAGCAATCCCCCTACTGAGAATACACCTGGAGGAACTCAAATCCTTCTACAAAAAGGATACTTGTACAAGTATGTTTATTGCAGCACTATTCACAATAGCAAAAACAATGCTGCCCATTGAAACTGGATGGGTTTTTTTTAAATGTGGTACATATACCCAGTGGAATATTATGCAGCCATAAAGAAGGAAAAACATATGAACTTTGCAACTTGGATAAATTTAGGGTCTGTCATACTCAGTGATCTATCACAGAAGTAAAAAACAGAGTACCACATGTTCTCAGTCATAAATGCACCCTGAACATTTACCATAATACTATAAGAAAGTGATTGACAGTAGCCAGAAACTTCCTGGGGCGGGGAGAGGCACATAACATCAATAAATGTACCTGATCTCAAACCAGGCAAAGTGGGGACCAAAGGGAGGCCCAAACTTTACCTGTATGATGACTACTTATATACCTAACATTGAATTGTACTCCACATCTTTAAAATATATAATTTTAAAAGGACATCTTTTGATGCAGAAAATCAATTTTTTAAAACAGTCTCTAAAAAAGGTATTTAATTACATGAAGGTTTAGTTACGTTAATGTCCTTTAAAGTTCTATTTATAATTAAAAAACAAAGAAATCAACCTAAAATCAGTATTTATATGTGACAAAAGACTATGCAGTCACTAAAATAAACATATAGCTATATTTTTATTAGATTTAAAAAATCTAAAATATACTGTTAAATTTTAAAATGTAGTCTACAAAGCAGTAAGATAGTCTTATTTTAGAATAAAATATATATACATGCATTTTTAAATACAAAAGCGCATATCACAAAACATCAGTTTGTTAATATGGCTATGCCTAGATAATGAGATTTTGTAATATTAAATTTTTTGCTAATCTGTATTTTCAAATTTTTACCGTAATTCTGGATAACTTGGAATATACATTTATACAAAAATATGGCTAAAATAGTCCAATTAAAAAATAGGCAAAAGATTTGAATAGACATTTATTAGAAGACGTACAAATGGTCAACAAGTATATGGAAAAATCTGAACATCACAAATCATCAGAGAAAGACCAATCAAAACTACAGCGAGAGATCTCACCCCAGTTAAAATGACCTTTATCCAAAACAAGGAATAATAAAGAATGACAAAATGTGGAGAAGGGGGATCCTCTTTCTCTGTTGATATGAATGTAAATTAGCAGAGCCACTATGGAGAACACCATGGAGGTTCTTCAAAAAACAAAAAATAGAACTGCCATTTTAACCAGCAATCCCATTGCTAGATATATATATATATATATATATATATATATATACATATATATATATATATATATATACACACACACACATACACAAAAGAATGAGTATATCCAAGAGGTATCTGCTTATTGTAACACTATTCACAATAGCCAACATATGGAATCAATCTAAGTGTCTTTCAGCAGAAGAATGGATGAAGAAAATATGATACATATACAATGAGATATTGTACAGTCATAAAAAATGAATGAAATCCTGTCTTTTGCAAGAACATGGATGGAACCGAAGGACACTATGTTAAGTGAAATAAGCCAGGCACAGAAAGACAAGCATCACATGTTCTCATACTGTGTGGCAGCTACAAATATTTCAAATTGAGCTCATTGAGACAGAGAGTAGAATGATGACTACCAGAGGTTAGAAAGGGTAGTGGGGAAGGGGGAGGATAAAGTGGGTATGTTAATGGGTACAAAAATATAGTTAGGTAAAATAAATAAGATGTAGTATTTGGTAGCACAATAAGATGACTGTAGTTAACAATATACTGTATATTTTTAAATTACTGTAAGAGTGAAATTGAAATGTTCGACACACAAAGAAATGATATTGAGGTGATGGATTTTCCAATTACCCTAATTTGATCATTATACATTGTATGCTTGTATCAAAACATCATCTGTACCCCACAAATATATGCAACTATTATGTATCATAATAGTTAAAATTAAAATAAATATAATTAAAGTAGTAAAAGAAGTTCCTGTAGAAGAAAAAGTATTGTGTAAGCTAACTGAATTATTTGGGGGTGGTAATACAAATTCTTTTGACTAACTCCTATTCTGTTATAGCTCACAAATTATAATCTCTTGCTGTTTTAAAAATGCATATAGATACCAATAAAAGTAGATATTTTCTAACATAAATGCAGTTAACCCTTGAACAACATAGATTTGAACTGTGTGAGTCCACTTGGACATGAATTTTTTCAACCAAATGCAGATGGAAAATACAGCATTCTGAAATGTGAAATCTTCATGAACCAAGGGCTAGGTCTACAGGACAGTCTGTGGAACTTAGGTATACATAGGTCTGGATATACAAGGTGGTCTTGAAACCAATTCCCCCTTGTATACCAAGGAATGACTGCACTACACACATTTTGAATTTAAAATGGCTTCCAATTAAAAGAACTTGATGCAGTATTTCTAAATTTCCTACAAAATACTTGCAAATTCCCTGAAAAATGCAAAAATACATAATGTTAGAAAAATTTGGTCTACAATAATTTATTTACTCACTTATTAAGGGAACCAGATTGAAAATGAAATAAGTAGCCCACCATGCCATATCTGCATGAAAATATGCCTTTTCTCCCAAGAGTTCGCCTAAGTGCCACAAAGGCAGCACTCCACAAGGGCTGGAAAAAGTACTCTGGAGTGACTGTGCTCATAAGATTGGATCAGGTGCATGTGAAGTTGACATTTTGGTTTTATGGCAACTTGCTAGAAATCCCACTAATATAACTTTTACAGACGTTCAGAGAGGGAAGAAGAGAGAATTCATAGGACCTTGAATATTTTCTTCATGTGGAAACAAGCAACAGTCATTGTCTTGCTAACCAAAAACCAAAATTTAAAAACCAAAGGCACATTTTTAAGAATTAGACAAAAAGAGAATAGATATGAGTAGTCTTAGGAGTTTAAAATTGGAGGAACAGTGTAGATCATTATGAGGTGGCTTCCTTTTTGGCAGCTAATTTGGATACATTAATCATGATCAACCCTCTTTAATCAGAAATTGGGATTTCCTGAGGACTTTTCATTAATTGCAAACCAGAGCAGCAGGCAAATGATTCTCCACTGTAGATCAGAGTACTCCTTTGTGGGTTATGTTCGTATCCCACAGAATTAAGTTCAAATCGAATTTTTACTGACTGTTGCGCTCATATTATCACACATCTCCAATTAATTCATTATTGCTAATAGGATACATATGTGTTCCTAAAATGGTATACCATGAAATGACTGAGCTAATGAGTCGAGTGAGTTTCAGCAGGGACAGAGAGGAGCACGGAGCTGAAAAGTGCGAGGACCTATGTTTTATCCAGCACTGACATAGTTAAGACAGCTCCGTAGTCTCTTCTAATTTGCCTTGGCTTCTAATGACATTAAGTCAAATTATATTTCCTTATAAGATTGTATGTTTAGCTTTTCCAATTTTACCTTCATAATGAAATTGAAGTAGGGTTGTGTGCAGTCATTTGGATAAAATTGAAAGTACCATTAGCTACACTTTCTAAACTAAACAGCAGCCTTTTTGTTAACTTTAGTAAGTGGCCCGGCAGTTTTATACGAAAAATTGATACCTTTTTTGTTGGAATTTGGCCACAAGTTTTGAAACTGTAAGCAAAATTTCTGGGCGCAAATGGAGAATTTCCAGAAAGAAAAGTTAACCTGAAGTCAATGATTCAAATGAAAATGTTTGTGTTTGACGATTTGAGGACAATTGCCCACCTTTTGATATTCACATTGCGTAATTCATGTCCTTTCTGTTTCCAGGAGCTTCACCAGTGCAGTGATTTCCAGAATCATTTTTCACTTCCATCATGAACTCCTGGAAAACTCAGTGAGAAGAGAAGCCTTGTGCTGAAAAAAAGCACCATCGTGAAAGTCAGTGGCCAAAATCTTTTTCGGGTTCTGAAGTTGTTAAGCACATATTATGGCCCAAATCCTTAACTTCTCCCGGACTCTTGTTTCTTCAACTATAAGATTAAGTAACAATAATAATTATCAATTGTGTCATTACTGTTATTACAAAAATAACAATAAGTAGCTAACATTTATTGGCTGCTTGCTGCATGTCACAGAGTGAACTGGGTATTTTTCCCTACAAGATCTAATTTAATCACAAGGGCTCTATATACGGTAAGTATGATTTTCTCATTTTACTGATAACGATACCGAAGCACGGGGAGATTTAGAAACTTACCCAAGTTCTCATAGCTAGTAAATGGCAGGGCCAGAAAGTAAACTAACATCTAAATTAAGAATAAGAGATTTTGAAAGAGTCCTTCAGTTCTAAAAGTCATATTAAAATAGGAATTACTTACTGATTTATAACTTTTCATGAAAGCAAAACTTTTTTTTTTTAAAAAAGGGATCATATGAAAATTATAGTTATGAAACAAGCATATTATCCATATGTCTAAGATTTATTCTCTATTGGAATATCTTTATAAGGATATCTAATACAGTTTGATTCACAATGTTTAGAAGCATAGCTACTACTTGAAAGGGAATCGATTAGCAGTAGTGGGAAACTGCCAGGGGAGGGTGGAGGAGTGGCATTGGCAGTAGTGGTAAACTGCCAGGGGTAGGGAGGGGAACACCTCATCAACAAGGGTACCTGCATAATGAACATTTGTATACATTGTTCACAGCTGGGCTCGGTGGCTCAGCCTGTAATCCTGCACCTTTGGGAGGCTGAGGTGAGTGGATTGTCTGAGCCCGCAGGTTCGAGACCCACCTGGGCAGCGAGACCTCACCTCTACAATAAATCAAAAAATCAGCCAGGTGTGGTAGTGCATGCCTATAATTCCAGCTACTTGGAAGGCTGAGGTGGAAGGATCGCCGGAGCCCTGCAGGTAGAGGCTGCAGTGGCCGGGAGCGGCCACTGCACTCCAGTCTTGGTGACAGAGTGAGACTCCAACTCAAAAATTAAAAAAAAAGTTCCCCACGTCTTTCTTTAAAATAATTTTTAAAAATATTTTTAAAAAAAGAAAGAGAACCACCTGCAATTTTTATACAAAATAGCATGCAGAGTATTATTACCTCATTAATTTTCAGTTAACCATTTTCCTCTTTTAAATCATGTCTATAATCACTATCTGTGCCTTTTTGGCTGTGCAATTGAAACCTTTGATTGAAGTATAATTTCATTATTTGTAAAGGCAGAAACAAATGAACTGCCTGTGCTTATATTAATTTGGTAGAGCATATGCCAAATATATACTCTAAAATATTTAACCAGAGTAAGAAAGTTTATGTCAATCTTAGTTGTTATCAGCCTAGAAATCTCTTGTGATTAGAATCCATTGCAAAGACAATTTAAGGTTTGTGTCTCTTGGTAAAGCAGAACTGTCCCACTTCCAACAATAGTGACCGGCTTATAGTCTTCTTCATGTCATGTTGGAGTTTATCCCTCTGCCTTTACTCATACTGAATTTGGGCTTGTAATAGTCTCTCTCCTTTGTAAAGTCTTGCATATCCTTTCATTGATTCATTAAGACTCAGTCTTGTGTCACCTCCTATAATATTTTCCTCACTGTTCCACTAAAAGCCACATATATACACCCAGACAACATGGAGTTGGTGCCCTTCTACAGAGATCCCTATTACTGGATATACTGCATTATAGAATAATAAATTGTCCATTTATACATCTTTCTTCTTTACAAGACAGAATATTACTTGTTTCAGGCAACTTTTTTATTTTTAAATTTTTAGAGACAAGGTATATAGTACAGTGGCTATTCACAATCACAATTATTGCACACCACAGCCTTGAATTCCTGGGCTCAAGTGATCCCCCTGCCTCAGCCTCTTGAGTACCTGGAACTACAGACATGAACTACCGTACCTGGTTTCAGTCAGCTTTTGTGTGTAGAAAAACAATCTGTTAGGTGGTCGATCTAGGCTGGCTTTTTAACCAGTTCTACAGCAAGCTGTGGATCAGGCTGAATTTGACTCCTTTCTTAGATCTTTATGTGTATTATTCCTGAAGCCCAGTTTCTATTCATGGTGATGAAGGTGAAATAGATAAATCAAGCCCCACGGCACAAGCACATTTCATTCAACTGCTTTCATCACATCTGCTAACATTCTTTTGGCAAAAGAAAGTCATATGGACAAACCCGATATCAAGGGCCAACAAAATATATTCCACCCCACACCATGACAAGGATGTGGATACATGATATCATTACAAGGGGGTGAAAAGTTATGACCAATAAGTTAAATGTCATGGAATAAAAACCACGTATCATTCATTTGTATTTGTATATTCAATGCCTGAAACTGTATTTAACCATTGTGAGTCCTCAAGACATGATTGAAGAATGAGTGTCTCTGATTAGAAGACTGATCATTATGGCTGATGAATGAATGGCTGATCGTATTATCGCTCATTCGTTTTGTGAGGCAAACTCCAAAATACATCAAACTATGAAGATTTGAAAGATAGGGTGATGTACTCTTCAATTTACTGAGACATTCAACAAATAGAAATATAGATGTATAGATTTCATATAGTAAACTTCTAGGTTATCATTTGGGCAGGACAGCATACAGTAGCAACTTTAGAAATGTAATCTGATCATTTGTGTTTATGATATGTTGTTTCCCAAAATGGCTACAATACTCCCTTCTTTTCCATGTGCCCCTTTGCAATGAGACTATGCCCCATAAGGGCTACGGTCTGTTTCCACTTTGCTTGAAACTAGGATGTCCTCATGACTTGCCTAATCAGTAGAATGTCGGAGAAATGGTTCTGTACAGTTAGGGGGTCTATGTCCTAAGCGATCTTGCAACTTTTTCTTTTGTCCTACAGAATTGAACTTTCATGTAAAGAAACTCAGACAAGACAACTTGATGAGAGACCACTTGAAAAGAAATAATGACACTTAGAGGAGAACCAAGATACCCTGCTAACATTCAGCTCCAAGGCCCCAAGTATGTGAATGAAGACATCTTGGATCTTTTGGCCCCAGTTGAACTAGCCCAGTTTACACCAGGGGAGGCAAAGACAAGTCATTTCCTCTGAGTTCTGTCTGAATTCCTGATCCATAGACTCATGAGTAATCAAATAGTTGTTTAAGCCTCCCAAGTTTAAAGGGCTCAAGAGTGCTCCTACAAGAAGAGGGAAAATGAAGTTGAAAACTCTGAAATAAAAAAAAAGAAAGAAAACTCTGAAATAGATCAGTGGGAATTATTCTACAAATAACTGTCACAAAATTGCTACATCTGAAATAATGAACACCTTGTATTAACACATTAAAAAAATAAACAGAAATTTTCAGACAAAAGGGAAGTTGACCTTTCAGTAATTTTTTTTTTTTGAGTTGAGATCTCATTGCATCACCCAGGCGGCAGTGCAGTGTGGCACAATCATAGCACACTACAGCCTCAAACTCCTGAGCTCAAGCATTTCTCCTGCCATGGCCTCCAAAGTAGCTGAGATTGTAGGTACGCACCACCACACCCAGCTAATTATTATTATTATTTATTGTATGTAGAGATGAGGTCTCATTATGCTGCCTAGGCTGGTCTTGAACTCCTGGACTCAAACGATCTCTCCACTACAGCTTCCCAAAGTGCTGGGATTACAGGTGTGAGACACCAAGCCCAGCCTTCTCAGTATTTCTTGTCTAAACTTGAATATAGGGATATAAGTATTGTTCAGTGTAATTTTGTTAAATAAATCAGTAAGATGTCAAAGCATTTTATACCCTAACAAGTGTGATACAAATGATAAACTTGTATATATTACAATTTTAAATACTTCTACTTTTATATAAATATTTTTGTCCCGTTTTTTAAAATTTTCAGTTTCTATAAACACTTAAACTGATGTAAAAAATTGTAATCAATAAGCAAGTAAATGAGAAAGATTTATTTCCTAGCAAAAGTTGACTGGCTATTTTTGAAAAAGGTCCACTGCCAATATGAACTTAAGACAAATTGACCTTCTGAAAGGTTCAATTTCAAATCAAGCAGAAGAGATAACTGTTTTTTTAGGAATTCTGTTTCTCCATTTTAGTGAGATAAAAAATGCATTCATTTGGATGCCAAAGCTTCTCTTTAAAGCTTGTATAATGAATGTAAAAAATGAACACAATTCAAGTTTGAGTTCAATTGCACCTGAATATGATACAGGGTGAATATGCCACATCCAATATTGAGGGAAACACGAGGCTTCTTAGGAAATGTAAACATTTTCACTTTAGCAAGTCTAATCTGATTCTGATTCATCATCAACAGTGTGGAGCCCCCTAAAAAGGAATAGTTTGGAAAGAGTCCAAAGCTCATTAAAAGTGACAGGAAAAAATGCTATTAATTTTGCATTTTGACTATAGAATTAGTAGCAGGAGAACATTTTAATTAAGGTTGCACTCATTTCACACTACATTTTCTAATGCTTTATTGTTATGAGGAATGCATGTTCCTGGCTCCTGGCAACACGTTAGAGGGAATCTTTCCGAATTTTGATCTTCCTGAGAGAAAAATGCTTATGATTGCTATGGAGGGACTAGTGGGTGCTATGTAACTATGTGTTACATGCATAAGCTGTGTAGAAGAGGCATGGCCAAGAGCTAGTCCATCTTTGGTACTTCTGTAAAATCCCATGATGATCCACTCCACCTGCTTTTTGCAGTGCCTGTTGTCCCTTGACATCTCCCTTTGAGCACTACAGATAATTCAAAGCATATTATTTGGAGATGGGCATCAGTACTTCCTTAACTCATTGTTTCAGCTAACTATTGCTCTTCTCCGGTTCACTATTCAAGCAACTGTTTGGCTCTAATCCTTTACCAGACCTGTGTAAGTTGAGAGGTATGGGAGTTATGTCATGATAAACTTTTGTTCAAGCTCCTGTCTTGTCACTGTTGCTGACTTAATTAATAAGGTTGGATGATCTTGAACATGTGCTTACTCTCCTTAGGCTTTAGATGTCTTACCTGCCATGAAAGGTATAATTTCTACTTTGGATGTTTCTCCCCACTTCTGGACACATAGAGACTCCTACTTCCTTGCCCTTTTATATGAGGTGTGGCCAAGTGTCTGGTTTTCACCAATAAATACAAATAGAAGTGGCATGCAATACCTTGGGGCAGAAATGTTAAGAGTCAGTATCAATTTGCCATGTTTCCTTCCTAATATGGCAATCATGAAAGCATATGTTGAGATGGAGCTTCTGTCAGCTTGTATCTCCAAGTGAGCAAAACAAGAAACAAGCATAGCTACTCAGTCAACAAGATGGACACATAGCATTTATTGTCTTAAGCCACTGAGATTTGGGACTTGTTTGCAGTGCAGTATAATATAGCTCCCATGTGGTTTGTTCAGTGTGGGTATAGCTTTGAAAATACTGATTATAAAATATTAATATAGCAGAAGCATCACCCAATCTGCTATATTTAGGGCAGACAATGTTTAATGGTATTACCAAGAAGTAATTGTGAGAAAAAAAGAAAGGAATACATTTGCATCTTGGACACCAATATGGAAGATACTGTCCCTATCAACTATTCAGATCTCAACTGCAGTACACCAGAGTGCAGCACATAAAAAGACCAAATTCCTCTGGGCAGCGAGATGGGAGGTGCCATGTAGACAAAGAGAAAAATACTCACTTGTTTAATGCATAAAACAGAAAGCAACCTTGGAGGAGAGGGCAATCATTTCTAACAAATGGGTGATAAAGGCCATACTTTGAGCAGGCCCATTCACAGAGGTTGAGAATTAGAAGCCAGGTACACAAATATGACACCACAAGGCAGAAGGCAGTGAAACAAGAACACTTTGGGAGGCAAAAATGGATCAAGAGAACAAAAGGCATGGGTATTCAAAGAAGACCAGAGTCAAATCTGAGAAAAGAATTATGCGTCTTAATTAAATAAATTAGAAATGTTATCAGAACCTTAAGATGTATTAATTAAGCTTGCTTACAAGTAGGCTTCAATTCATCACATCATGTAATACTTCTTTTTGAATTACTTGTATAAATTTATGGGATACAAGTACAATTGTGTTACATGCATATGCTGTGTAGCAGTGAAGTCAGAACTTTTAGGGTATCCCTTACTCAAATGATGTATATTGTGCCCATTAAGTAATTTCTAATCATCACCACCTCACCCCTCTGAATCTTCATCGTCTACTAACCATTACATAATGTAGGAGTTCTTTGCCATTTTTAAAAAATCCACTCCAGCCTGGGTGACAGAGCAAGACCCTGTCTCAAAAAAAAAAAAAAAAAGTCCCAAATATATGTATATACTTTCAGTTAAGTCAAGGTTATGGTGCTCAGAGTAAGCAAGCAAGAAAAACAGCACCAGGTACATAGTATTGCTCTTGTCCAGTCTTGTATCTGTTGGTGGTGTGCATCTCATGAAATACATGGCCTCTGAAGCACTTGTTAATTTTAGAATGGATGAATCTGGATCTCAGTAATTTATTATTTCAGAAGTTGAATATATTAGGAGCCTTACCTCACGGTTTCATGTATATTTACAGTTGCTTTAGTTTTGTCCAGTGCTTATGATCATGCTATAGTTTAGTGTTAAATTTTACTAGAGTTTGTCTGCTAGCCTCAAAGCTCTGTCTTCACTTGTAAGGCTAGTCCTGTAATTATTAAAAGCAGTGATATATTATGATATAGTGACTTCAGGAAACTCTACTTAAGATTTAAATTTAGAAATTTAGAATTCTGTTATGGGGGATTTTTAAAATCAAGGACAACCAGGACTTGTCCAAGAGACAGTCATTATTCCTTTTTTTTTTTTTTTTTTTGGTTTTTTAGTTGTTGTTTTTTTGTTTTGTTTTGTTTTTTTCAGTCCAAGTCTCCCTTTGACACCCAGGCTGGAATGCAGTGGCACTGTCATAGCTACTGTAGCCTCAATCTGTGTTCAGGCAATCCTGCTACCTCAGCCTTCCAAGTAGCTGGAATTACAAGCATGCTCCTCCACACCTGGCTAATTTTTATTTTATTTTATTTTATTTTATTTTATTTTATTTTATTTTATTTTATTTTACTTGTGGAGACAAAGTCTTGCCATGCTGACCAGGCTGGTCTCAAACCCCTGGGTTCAGACAATCTCTTGCCTCTGCCTCTCAAAGTGCTGGAATTACAGGTGTGAGCCACCATGCCCACTATTTCTTTTTTCATAATAATTGATACCCCTTACTGACTGACTGTGTTACTATGTCTATGTTCAAACAGCTAAACCATGGCAGGGCTGAAATTTAAAGAACTTTAAAAAACGAAGACTCAGCCAGGCTCGGTGGTTCAGCCTGTAATCCCGCGCCTTTGGGAGGCTGAGGTGAGTGGATTGCCTGAGCCCGCGGGTTCGAGACCCGCCTGGGCAGTGAGACCTCATCTCTACAATAAATCAAAAAATCAGCCGGGCGTGGTAGCGCATGCCTGTAATTCTGGCTACTTGGAAGGCTGAGGAGGAAGGATCGCCGGAGCCCAGCAGGTTGAGGCTGCGGTGGCCGGGAGCGGCCACTGCACTCCAGTCTGGGCGACAGAGTGAGACTCCAACTCAAAAAAAAAAAAACGAAGACTCTGTTTTTTTCTTTATACCACACTGCCTCTATTTAATTAAGCAAGGGTAATTAAAAGATTGTCTTACAATCTTACAAAAGATGGTCTTTCAGATTATGTTCTCTTCCCTTATTCTTAGCAAATTCTAATTGTTGCAGCAGATTTGTTTCTGTGTTTTGAGTTTTACGCTTTTCTCTGTTTTCTCACAGTTCTTTATTCTTGGTTCAGTCAGCAAAAATTTTTTTAAATATCCTTTTTAGGTCAGACAGTTGTCTAACCTCTAGAAACTCAAAGATGGTCCCTGGTCTCAGTGATTTTAGGATCTGGTAAAGAAATTCACTACCTGGTAAAACTAAAGTGTAGCACTCCTTCACTGTTTTCCGAGTGTATGTGATTGTTAGGAATATCTACTTTCATCTCCATAAACCTTGACACCATTGGAGTCTTTGAGAGTTGGCAGCCAGGTAGGGGAAAGCATCAATGTTGAATGAATTTCCAGGAGTCCAAGATTCCCATAAATCATGGATGAGGTATAGTAGAAAAGACAAAAGTCAAGGGCAGAATATGGAGTTCTACTTTTAGGTGAGCCTCTGAGTTTTTGACTCCTAACACATAACTGAATATAAACACCTTTTTTATTTGAAAGCTTTTCAGTATAGATTTTTGTGACTGAAAAGAAAATGGGGACGATATGTTTTATGTCTAAAAATGTAAAAACATGATAGTAAAAAGTTATAACTTTCAATTAGAATTAATATGACTTATGTCTGCAGAAGGTGAGGGGAAGTGACTAATAAATTTTATACCTCAATGAAACATGTACTCTGTTATTTTAATATATATGTCTAGTATATGAGTTTCATGCAAGATTCTCAGATCACACTTTCAATATTCTCTGAGGCCTTTTGGGGTGTTTTAACTGATAGGATAAAGTAGAGGCAGAGAAAGATTTAGCACACAGTTTCAAAGGTTACTATGAAGGGTACTCTATCAAATGCCTATTAATTATAAATGGGGTTGGATGGTCATAAAATCTCATAAAAACTTTCCATTTAATTTAATTCATACTTAATTCATAATTTAATTCATATTTTTAATAAGGCTGGTTTTAGGCTTCATGTTGATAGGAAAAATTGAAAATTTTTATCAATATAGAAAAACCAAAAACAATCAAGAGAAAATGTTCAAAGATGATTTCCATTACAGAAGAGCTGAAAAACTAAGTATTATTAGTATTTAAAACAAGATGTCTAGAGAAAACAAATGAAGAATTTTTAGATAGGTGAGGCAGAAAAACTCCATCTATGTTGTTCTGGGAGATTAGCCTGAAACTAGCATGTAGAAAACACAAGCCAAACATATGAAGAAGTCTGTAAAAAACAAGGATATTTAACAATTTAATTTAAAAAACCAAACAGACTTCCCTGTTAAGCAGGAAAGTTTCCTCCCTTGGGACATTTTTTAAATGGCCAATAAACTATCTGCATACCTCACCAACTTTATAAAACATTGTTGTTGAATCCTTACTAGGACCAGGAACTGCACTATAATATCATAAGGATTCTGTCATTTAGTATTACAAGAACACTTTGAGAGCATAACTGTTATTATCTCTATTTTTGCATGTGAGGAAACTAAAGTTTTGAGATATTTTTAAATGGTCAAAGTTTGTAATGTATTTCTATAATTTCTTTACAACAATAGTACAAAGCAGAGGTGAAGAAATGGAACTATAGTGGAACAAAATTTTTGCATAATTTTGAAATCAAGTTGGTATTAATCCAAACTAGTTTTTTTTTAAGTTAAGACATTAAGTGTATTCTCCATGGCAAATAATAACAAAATAACTAAAAGACACAGTAAAGAAATAATAATAAAATTAAAGTGATATACAAGTAAATATCTATTTTTAAAGAGGAAGTAATAGAAAAACCAAGGAACAGCCGGGCTCGGTGGCTCAGCCTGTAATCCCGCCCCTTTGGGAGGCTGAGGTGAGTGGATTGCCTGAGCCCGCGGGTTCGAGACCCGCCTGGGCAGCGAGACCTCATCTCTACGATAAATCAAAAAATCAGCCGGGCGTGGTAGCGCGCGCCTGTAATTCCGGCTGCTCGGAAGGCGGAGGCGGAAGGATCGCCGGAGCCCAGCAGGCGAGGCTGCGGTGGCCGGAAGCGGCCACTGCACTCCAGTCTGGGCAACAGAGTGAGACTCCAAATCAAAAAAAAAAGAAAAACCAAGGAACAAAAAGCACATAAGGCATAAATCAATACCAAGATGGTAGACATAAATACAAACTTATCAGTAAAGTTATTAAATGCAAATGAATGAAACATTCCAATCCAAAGACATAAACTACCAAAATGAAAAAAGAAAAATGATCCAGCTATATGCTATCTACAAGAGACACATATTAGATTCAAAGACAAACTGAATTAAAGGATGAAAAAGTGTATATCACGCTAAAAATAAACAAAAGAAAACTGGAGTGGTTATATTAATATGAGATAAAATACGACTTTAAGAGAAGAAGCTAAGCTAGAGACAAAGAAGATAATGTCATCATGATAAAAGAGATAATTAATTGGGAAGACAAAACAATTATAAACATATATGCAATTAATAAGAGTCTCAAAATACATGAAGTAAAAAATAACAGTATTGAATGGAGAAATGAACAAATCAACAAAACAATTAGATACTTTAATATCTCATTTTCAATAATGAGTAGAACATCTAGGCAGAATATCCCCAGGAAATAGAGATTTGAACATTATAAAACTATATCAAACAGAATTTATAGAGCATTATCCAACAATAACAGAATACACATTCTACTTAAGTGTGAATGAAACATTCTCCATTATAGACCACATGTTAGATCATAATCAAGTCTCAATAAATTTAAAACGATTAGAATCATATAATGTATGCTCCTCAACCATGATGGAATGAAAGTGGATGAAAATCAACAATAGGAGGAAATTTGGGTGATTTACAAATATGTAGAAATTAAATAGCATCCTCATAAAAAGGGAGGGAGTCAAAGAAGAAATCTCAAAGCAAATCAGAAATACTTTGAGATTAATAAAAACAAAACAATACACCACCCAAATTTTTGAGTGAGCTAAAGCAGCATTTAGAGGTAAATTTATAGTTTTAAATGCCTATGTTAAAAAGTATATATCAAGTCATTAACACAACCTTCTACATTAGGAAACTAGAAAAACAGAGCAAATTAAAATCAACACAGACAAAAGGAAGGAAATAATAAAGATGAAAGCAGAAATAAGTGAAATAAGTAAAAACAATTTTAAAAAATCAACAAAACCAAATTTGTTTATTTGCAAAGGTCAACGATATTGGCAAACCTTTAGCTAGATTGACCACAAGACAATTTATGTAACAATTTTACATTAACAAGTTGGGTAAACTTGATAAAGTGAACAAATTTCTGGAAAGACACAAAATTGACTCTAAACAAAATGGAAAAATCTCAATAGATCTACAACAAGTAGAAAGATTGAATTACCAATCCAGAAAAGAAAAAAATTCCACGCACACAAAAAAAAGCCTATGCTCAGATGACTTCAGTCATTAATTCTACTATCTGTCAAAAGAAGAATTAACATCAATCCTTCTAAAACTCTTTTTTTTTTTTTTTTAGTTGGAGTCTCACTCTGTCGCCCAGACTGGAGTGCATTGGCCGCTCCCGGCCACCGCAGCCTCGACCTGCTGGGCTCCGGCGATCCTTCCGCCTCAGCCTTCCGAGTAGCCAGAATTACAGACATGCGCTACCATGCCCGGCTGATTTTTTGATTTATTGTAGAGATGAGGTCTCGCTGCCCAGGCGGGTCTCAAACCCGTCGGCTCAGGCAATCCACTCACCTCAGCCTCCCAAAGGCGCGGGATTACAGGCTGAGCCACCAAGCACGGCTCTAAAACTCTTTTTTAAGAAAAATCAAAGATGCAAAAACACTTCCCAATGTATTCTATTTGATCAGTATTACCATGATACCAAATCAAAAAAATAAAATAAAATAACCAAACAAAACTACAGACCTTATCCTTTATGATTATTGATGCAAAATTCTTAACAAAATTCTAGCAAACCAAATCCAGTAACGTTTTTTAACAATAAAGACTATATACTGGGCGTGGAGGCTCACACCTATAATCCCAGCACTTTGGGAGGCCAAGGTGAGAGGATTACCTGAGCCCACAGGTTAGAGACCAGTCTGGGCAACTTGGCGAGACCTCATCTCTACAATAAATCAAAAAAATTAGCCAGGCATGGTGGCGCATGCCTGCACTTCCAGCTACTTGGAAGGCTGAGGTGGAAGGATCACCTGAGCCCCACAGGTTGAGGCTGCAGTGGTAGTGAGCATGTCATTGCACTCCAGCCTGGACAACAGAGACTCCAACTCCAAAAAAGAAAAAGAAAAGGAGATTATATACCATGATTTACCTCAGGCGCACAAATTTGGTTCAACATACAAAAACCAATTAATATGATACACCATGTTAATATGATAAAGAGCTAAAACATGTGGTCATGTCAATAGATGAAGTAAAACATCTGACATAACCCAATACCCTTATATGCAAAATTTTTTTTGAAAAACAGAAATATGAGGGAATTTCCTCAATTGTATAAAAGTCATCTGCAAAATACTAACAGCTAGCAACATACTTAATTGTGAAAGATTGAACATTTTCCTTATAAAATCAGAAACAGTCTGGCACAGTGGCTCACGCCTATAATACAAGCACTTTTGGAGGCCAAGGTGAGAGGATTGCCTGAACCCATGGGTTCGAGACCAGCCTGGGCAATTTGGTGAGACCTCATCTCTATAATAAAATAAAATAAAAATTAGCCGGACGTGTTGGCACATACCTGTAGTTCCAGCTACTTGGAAGACTGAGGTGAAAAGATCACCTGAGCCCAGGAGGTCGAGGCTGCAGTGGCCATGAGCATGCCACTGCACTCCAGCCTGGGCAAAAGAGTGAGACTCTGACTCAAAAAAAAAAGGAAAAAAAATTAAAGTATGTACAATCAGAAACAAAATTAGGATGTCCACTTTTGCACTTATGTTCAACATTGTAGAAGAGATTCTAGCTATGGCAATTAGGAAAGACAAGGAAATAAAGGCATTCAGATTGAAGAGAAAGAAATATAATTATCTCTGTTCACAGATGACATAATCTTGTATTTAGAAAATCTTGACCGGGCTCGGTGGCTCAGCCTGCAATCCCAGTCACTTTAGAAAGCAGTGTGTCAATTTCTACAAACATTAAACAGAAAGTTACCATTTGACTCAGCAATTTCACTCCAAAGTATATAACTGGGAGAGAAATGTCATGGCAACGTTATTCATAATAGCCAGTAAGTGGAAACAATCCTAATGCCCATCAATTGATGAATAGAAAAAGAAAATGTGCCTTATTATTGTTTAGCAATAAAAAGGGATGAAATATTGATACATGCTACAATATGGATGACCATATTCAAAATTTTATGCTAAATGAAAGAAGCCAGACAAAAATAGGCCAACTATTGTATGAACACTTATATAAAACATACAGATTAGGTAAATCCATAAAGACAGAAAGTAAATAAGTGATTACCAAGGACCTGGGAGGAAGGAATGGTGAGAACTGCTAATGGGCACGAGCCTTCTCTTTGAGATA
Organism: Cephalopachus bancanus; assembly: GCA_027257055.1. Classification (NCBI taxonomy): domain Eukaryota; kingdom Metazoa; phylum Chordata; class Mammalia; order Primates; family Tarsiidae; genus Cephalopachus; species Cephalopachus bancanus. The sequence continues at coordinate 9,996,168 of JAPVLO010000108.1, forward strand.
ATCAAAATGAGATAGGAGATAGTCAGAAGCTGGTTAGGCAGACAGAGAGGGAGGACCTTGAGGAGACTTAACACCTGCGGGAACGCCCCTTGCACCACCCCCGTTATATAATTATTGGCTGAAAATGGATGTACTGCTGAAAGGGACTTTTTGCTGCTTAGACGCAGGCCTAGTAGTTTAACTAAATGCAGTAACTTGACCTTGGCTTATAATAATGTCATTAACATTGCATTTGCATTGTGGTTTTATCCCCCGACCAAGTGGGCTTTTCTTTGGTACTTATGGGTAATATTCAAGATGGAGTAACTTCGGTCAAGGACCCACATGCACAATAAGAATTGGGTCTCACGAAGTAAGGGGCAGATGAGATGTAAACGAGAGAAACACTCCCAGAAAAGATAAGATTAAAAAAAGAAAAGAAAGAAAAAAAGAACTCCTAGCACCAGGTTACCCATTTTGGGTCCCCTCTCTTCTCTGGAGAGCTTTGTTGCTTAAAAACTCCTTCTTTCACTTATCCTTTTGATGTCCGAATTCCTTAATCTTCTTGGGCAAGGGACAAGAACCCGAGGTTGCTGGTTTAAACTGACTGTGTAGTTCAAAACTCCTGCAACAAAAATATGCTAAAATTGCGTAATGATGATTGTACAACTCTATAAATATACACTTTAAAAAGGCAAATTTTATGTGTGAATCTCAATATTACAAAACAATATTTTTCATTAATAAATAAAAGACAACTGAATTCCCCTCGAAAATAAGTCATCAGCTGGGAAAAGAAAATACACTATCCTTAGACTAAGCCCAGCTTAAAAACCATTTTACGATGTTGTAGATATCTCTAAGCAGAAGTCGGAAAAGGTCAACGATAAGATATACCCCATTTCTAAAATTCCTCAATTGTATTATTTAGTGCGGAACAAAGTGGATACTAGGAAGCAGAACCTCCAGTGATTTTGATGTGAAATAAGAATTAAAAGTTAACTATCTGAACTTACAGTGTGATGATCACACCTCTAGAGCAGATAGGCAAAGGTCTCAGCAGTATGCAAGATTGACCATTTTGGACTCAGCTCTTGTGTCTACCTTAATCACCAGCATCCTACTTTTCAACATTCCTCGTATTATCAATCCCCACTGGCAAGCACTTCTACAATCTGCTTCACAAAAGCATCCCCAGGATTCCAGAAAGACTGACTGTGCTCTATAATCAAGTCCATCAACAGGTAAAATAATATAAACTGAGTTGTCCGCACAGTGTTTTCCTAGTGTTAAATTTGTAAAGCACAGTGCTCTACAATTCTACAGAGCAGAAATAAGAAAGATAGTGGGAAGTAGAGGAGGATGTTCAAATGTTCAGAGGTCTTTGCCAGATATTTATTACATGCTCTCAATACACTAAAGAAGCGGTTCAGTTCTTAGCATAAACGCAAACACAGCCGTATATTTGAGCAGAGAGCTGGAAAGAAGGCAAAAAGAGATGGAAACACTATTATCTTTTTTTGGAGTCAGAGTCTCACTCTGTCACCCAGGCTGGAGTGCAGTGGCACACTGCTCACAGCCACTAAAGCCTCAACCTGCTGGGCTCAGGCAATCCTTCTACCTCAGCCTTCCAAGTAGCTGAAACTACAGAGCACTACCATATCCAGCTAATTTTTTTTATTTATTGTAGAGACAAGGTCTTGCATCGATTTTCACAGCTTGAAGAGACCTTAGAGGTCACCAAAACCACTTCCCTCCTTATTTTATGGACTAGAAACCTGCAGTTCCAAAAGGAAAAAAAAAACAACAGATATGATTAGCTTACATGGTTAGTTGGAGATATGGGATTTGAAGGCAGGTTTTTTGATTCATAGGCCAGCCATCCTTTGGCAGTTTTATTTCTGCTCCTTCAGAGCAACTGCAAACCATTTCAGAAAGTTTTCCTGTCTTCTTTATCAATACGAAGTGTGAAATCTGTAGGTAAAGTCCATACAATGAGGTTTAACTTACTCCTCTAGGACTCCTAAATTGCTTAGAAATAATCCCAATAACATGACATATATTTTCTAGTTAGTCTGAGATCATCCTTTTGATTTAGTGCTACGGAGATACATTATCTCAAAAATATGACTCTTGAGAACACAGCAAGTGTTAATATCCTTGCCCCAAACCAAGAACTCAACCTTGTAGGTGACTCAAGATAACATGCCGGGTATGGTGGTTCATGTCTGTATTCTCAGCACCTTGGGAGGCAGAGGCGAGAGGATTGCTTAAGGCCATGGGTTCGAGACCAGCCTAAGCAACTTGGCAAGACCTTGACTCTTCAATAAATCAAAATAATTAGCTGGACATGGTGGTGCTCCCCTGTAGTTCCAGCTACTTGGAAGGCTGAGGCAGAAGGATCGCCTGAGCCCAGGAGGTTGAGGCTTCACTGGCCGTGAGCAGTGTGTCACTGCACTCCAGTCTGTAACAGAGTGAGACTTCAACTCCAAAAAAAAAAAAGATTATAAGTGTCCTCATCATTATTTCCTTCTGCTCATCTATTCTATTCCTCTTTGCTACTTTTAAACTCCTTTGCATCTCTTTTTGCCTTCTTTCCAGTCTCTGCTCAAATATACAACTGAAAGAGAGGGGCCAAGTCAGATGGAAGATTCTTTTCCCTTGAAGATGGAATATTCTTTTCCCCTTGCTTGCCACAAAGACTCCACCTATTCTCCCCACCCAAAATATATGAACAAGCTTCCGCTCACTGCCTGTTTTCCAGAGCTCCATCCTCGTTTACTTTAAGGTCTCAACACATGGCATATAGATAACAAGATAAGATAGTAATAAGTGCTCTCCCAATTCCTCATGAAATAAAAATGTAGCAACGGGAGTAGGGAGGATTGACATTCTGATCTCTTATTATAATAGTGGTATTTTGGTTTTTATTTTAAACAAACTGCAGTTTGGAAAAGCAATGTGTTTTGTTTATCATGTCAAGTTCTTATGAAAGTATTTGAGTTGGATTTCATCCAAAATCTATAACTCTCCATGTCATGCATAATTTTGCTGTCATATGGTTGCAAATTTTGGCCCTTATTTTGCCAGAAAATGCAGGTATGAATATGAAAGAGGTGTCCTCTGAGCTTATTGCTTAGTATCCCATTAGCTCCCCAGTCTTTCTTTGTCAAAACTCAACCATCCATTATTTTTCCAAGCAGTTCATGATGCCTTTTGTTTCCATTCAGATTCCCTTCAAAAAAAATCACCCTCTGAAAAAAAAATCTGTTGGTTAATTTTTTTATTTTAATTGCAAAATGTTTCTAATTCTTCAATGTTAAATGCCATATACTGTTCAGGATAAAATAATTTTATAGCAAAAATGAGTATAGATTATTTTACAACTCCCTTATTATGGTCATAGTTGTATAGTGAAACTTTTTATTAATCTCTCATTTTTACATAAAAATCATTCTTTTCCTGCATGTTTATCTGCTTCAAAATTTTTTGTTTTGAGTGTATGAAAGAATAATTAATGAAAGCAAAATGAGTACTTTTTAAATCTAACAAATATTAAAATCTAAATAACTCAAAAATGCAGCATTTTCTGGGTTAAATTAGTGCACTATTTCAGTATCTGCATTTTAAATAAGCCCTCTGAGAAATTGGCCTCCATAACCAGTGACGTGCTGCTGAACTGAACAGATCTCCAAAATATCCTAACAGATTTCTTTCTTTCATTGTAGAATTGTTTCCATCTGCTGCTGAGATATTAAACCTGGAATATGTAAAGCCTCTCCCCTCTTACCCTGTTTGACTTCCAAATGCTGGCAAATAATTTGCATTGTCAATGAATTGAGGATTACAATTTT